>CM060984.1:87905820-90856653 GCA_030765065.1 Deroplatys truncata
TGAAAGTGTGCGAGCTAGCAGACATCGTAAACATTTCAAAAAGTGCTGTACATTGCACACTGACTGAAAATTTAGACATGAGAAAGCTGTGCGCAAGATGGGTGCCATGTTTACTCACAATGGAACAAAAGCAGCATCGTGAGGATGTTTCAGTCGAGTGTTTGGCAATGTTTCGCTCCAATAAAGCTGAGTTTATGCATCGATTCATAACCATGGATGAAACATGGGTCCATCACTTCACACCTGAGACGAAGGAACAGTCAAAACAGTGGATTGAAAGGGGAGAATCGGCTCCAAAGAAGGCGAAGACAGTTCCATCTGCAGGCAAGGTTATGGCATCAGCTTTTTGGGATGCACGTGGGATAATTTTCATTGATTATCTTCGTAAAGGAAAAGCAATCAATGGCGAGTATTATGCAAACTTATTGCAGCATTTGAATGATGAAATCAAGCAAAAACGGCCTCATTTAACGAAAAAGAAAGTTCTGTTTCATCAAGACACTGCACCAGTTCACACATCCATTATCGCCATGGCCAAAATCAATGAGTTAAAGTTCGAATTGCTTCCTCATGCACCCTGTGCACAAGACTTAGTCCCCTCTGATTATTTTCTGTTTCCAAAGTTGAAGAAATGGCTTGGTGGTAAAATATTTGCCAACAATGAAGAAGTGGAGTTTGCAGTTGGTATCGAAGCTATTGAACATCACTGGGAAAAGTGTATTGAGCTGAAAGGAGACTATGTAGAGAAATAAAGATTTGTTTTCCTAACATTTTTGTGTACTTCTGGGACAGCCCTCGTATGCTTGTGTTTATTTTGTATGAGCCAGGACTGTGAAGTAATTAGTGAATTAGAAGGAATATTTAACTTATAATTAAAATGAGATATCATGGACTTTGTGACAGTGGTGTCATTAATCATTTAGATTAAATACTGAGTCAATTTTATAACACTACATCACTTAGCATATTTAAAATGGAAAACATGTTTCTGGGGTTGTGTTACCAAAATAAGTCTAGGGTTTAGGAAATCTTTGGCAGTGGTAACAATCACGTGTCGCTTACCAGGTCAACTGCTAACATGTTTCTCAGAGTGCTGTGTGAAATTTAAACATAGCAGATCTCATATTCTAATGCAGCACAAGCAGGTTAATGTTTAAGAGGATACTTACACATGGCAATACTTTCAGCTGATACTGGTTCAGCTGATGATCCCATAGTGCTGACCATTGTGGAAGATGATGCTTTACTGCTACACATTTCCTCCTTCCTCAAGCAGCTGGACAACTGCAAAAGTGAAATCTAGTGTAAGAAATTAAAGTGCAAATTAACAGCAAAGTAAATGATTATGCAGCCAAAATACTACGTGTGAACCCAAAACATAGCCTACGTTATAGTAGTACCAAGAGAAACTCAGAAAGAAAAATCAAGAGGGGAAAGTGGCACACAAGTGAAGATACTTCAAAACACGATGGGAAAGAAAGATGAAGACAGAAAAACACATAGAACAGATACAGACACGGATAAATTCAAATGACGCTAACATATGCAGGACATAGGGAAACGAAGTCAAAGTCAAATACATGGCATAGAATTCTTAAATAACCTGATAACAGAGATCATACATCTTGGGTTGACCATGTGGCAGTATTTTATATCACAACATTGTGAATGCCAGAGTGATTGTAGTGTAAATTAACATTATTGTATGACAATGATTTGAGATGTTTGTTAATTATAAGCATTGTTAGGAAATAAGTTTACATGGCCTCACTGAAACTGACAATAGGAGCAGGTAACAATGAGCGAAGGGGTGAGTTGTTTATCAATTAGAAGAGACAAACAAATGACGTCAGAGTAGCGCGCTTTTCTGTAGAAATGGAGGGAATTTCTTCCCTAGAGCATATGTGTTCGTAATTTTGATTGGATATAAAAATAGACGCTAATGTTGGCGCGTTTTATTAACCAATAGCAGCTCTGTTATAATGTTTAGGCATATCAGGGTGAGGGAGTATAAAAAGCTAAAGCCAGAGACGGGTAACGCTCAGTCCAACAGAATCATTCAGGGTTATACGTCGTGCAGTTCTACAGAATCATTCAGAAGTTACACGTCGCTCAGTTCATCAGAGTCATTCACGCGTTAAACGTCACGCAGTTCTACAAAATCTCTCGCGTCGTAAAGTTAGTTAAAAGATGTGAAATATGCGAATTAATAATGTGCAGCAAATAACTGATTATAGTTACATTCTAAAATATAACAGTTTCAGTCAGGCGTGTATCAAGAGTAAATATGTGAAATTAATTAATTGTGATGGAAATAAAAGTGTAAAAACAAATTCTTTTATCAGTGTTATCTTTTAGTAACACCTCCTTTCCGTTTACACGCCCTGTTCAAGAGATTTGCTCAAATAATAATAATAATAATAATAATAATAATAATAATAATAATAATAATAGCTAGCCGAGGACAAAGAACCCAAAACTCAAACTAGTAAAACAATAACAGGCGCTCAACAAATAAGATAACACGAAAGTTACCGCGACAACCAATGTGTATATATTGAGGAAATCATAAATAAATACTGTTAATACTGATACTAAGTTTTCTGTAATAGAATTAATGTTAAATGTGAAACTAAAAATCTAACTATTGATTTTCCTATGACCATGGCAATGCAAAGGGAACTAATGGAAAAAGAAAGATGCCAGCTTGCATTTACAAGATTACATGAAAAAGCAGATAAAAGACGAGAAAAAGTTAACAAATTAAAAAATAAATGATTGCCTAAGGTGGGAGATAAAATTCTTCTAAGGAAACATAATATCTCAAAAGCTTCTGATAAGCGAAATTCTAAAAGAGAATTATTGTATACAGAACCGTTATCAATTACAAAACATTTGGAGATCACACTTTTGAATTACAGAATTTAAATGGGAAAATACCACAAAAATAAATTAAACCTTTCAAGGAGTTGTAAATTAAAAATATATAAGGTAAAATTATAATGTATGGTATTATGAAGATGGAGGCCATAGCAACTGAACATAAATGTTTGAAAATTTTGTGATACATAGCCATAATGACCAGGCACATGGAATGAAGAAGTACTTAACTTAAATAACATCCAATGGAAAATATGTGTAAGGTAAGCCTATTAATATGAAATAATACAAATAACTTATATGTATAAATATTATCCCAGGTAAATATATAAATGTGATATTCAGTATAAACATTCATACTAAAAAAGTATTGTTATTGCATAAAATGTAGCGCATTAACAACACATGAGAGTAAAAAAAGAAAGAAAGAAAGAAAAAAAAAATATGAATCAGTTTTTCTGCGATGATATATTAAAATAATGCTACATTGACATATTAAAATAATGCTGCAATGATATATAACAAAGTAATATTTGATGATAGAAGAATAAATAATAAGTACGAAAAAAAAGGTTTTTGAAACCTTCCAATTGCAATAACGGAAATAATTGTAAGTGATATGATTGATACATAAATAAAGTGAAATATATTACATTTGAGATGAACATTACTTAGTAAAAAATACTTGGGATAAAATAAACACATTATGTATATGTTTAAATACATCTACCATAATCATATTTAAAAATAGAATAAGCTTTCTCAATGGTTGCATATATCTAAAAATGGACGGGGATGCATAAACATTTTTAACACACAACGCTTGGTTTCGTCATTGTTATACATGTCATCATTGTTATTGGAGATGTCAAAGCTGAGACAGCAACGAGAGATAATTTCTGCTACAAGGTAGTAACCCAATTGACACCTTTAGTTACTTGGGATGCGCCATAAGCTGTTGTCAAGATGTCAGAGGGCAACAATAACAAAAGGAGGCTTTAATAGAGAAAGAAACACTTTCTATGGACTCTTGAAGAGACAGCAAAGGAAGAGATTAGCAAGGTGCTTTGTATGAATACTGGTATTGTGCAGTGAGGAGAATTATTGACTGTTGCAATGCTGTGAGCAAAAATGATTGGATGCATCTGAAATAGGAGAAGAATGGAGCATGTGAAATAAATAGAACAAAATAAGCAATAAAGCTGATTTAGAAAGAGTGAGTGAATGAAGAACAGCGGTGAAATTGATTATAAAGAGGAAAATTAATTTACTGGGACAATGGATGAGAAGAAACTGATTGTTGGGAAAAAACATTTTGAGGAATGGTGGGAGGGGAGAGAAAAATTGGGGCAGGAAAAGATGCTGGATGATAAGACAATACTAAGATAAATGTTCATTCTTGTATGTGGAGATAAAGAGGAAAAATAGAAATGAGGGAAGGACCCGGCTTTGTGTAGAAGCTATCAAATGCTGATTATATCACATAATGCATTATGAAGTACATATAAATTTGTATTGCAAATTAGCATTATAAATGTGCTGTTTTATTAGCAAGAAATATGTCAAATGAGGATGGAGTCAACTAAATCTCATTTGTATAAAAGTGTGATGAGTGAAACTGCACGAGCGTTTACTTGCTTCCATCCTCATTTAATTTAAATTAGTTTTGCTGTACAATTCCTTTTTATTTTAGTGCAAGTAATGTTAGTTTTACCTGACTCTTGGTGGGAGGGTTGCTGGAATACATGGAGCTGACAATCGGTGTTTTGATTAACTGATGTACTTCACGATCCAGTAACTTATCCATGATGCGTGCCACCTTTGATGGATCATCCTTATAATGAACCAGAAGTGCTATGGCCAAATCACCTCTGTGAAGTGAATGTATATTAAAACCATTAACTATGTAAAGGGTATTAATAAATAAGAACATGAGCATATACTTCTGAAGAAAGCATAATTTGTTTGTAATAATTATCATGCTTCACACATAAGAATGCTTTAGTTAACACAAGATTGTTTTGTATTAATAAATTTCAGGAGATATCTAAACTTAATGAAATAAACAGATGTAGAATATTTTCATAAACTATGCTGAGGGATCAAACATTCCAGTACATTTTAACACTGAAAATATCTGTGGCTAGTAATTCTGTATAGATACATTTTAATTTAAGATATCAGGAAAAGTATTTATAAGTTATTTTATTATTTAACCATTGGAAAATACAATATACCTTTGGCATATACAGGAAGCCAACACACTCTACTAATTACATAAAAAATAAGAGTTTCAATCCAACCACACACAAACATGCAGTACTAAACAGCCTAACACATAGGCTGGTATATACCCCCTTAAATAAACAAGAATACCAGCTAGAATACCAGCATATAGTAGACACAACAATAAATAATGGGTACAACAAAACAACAATTGACAAAAAAAAAATTGCAAAATTCAAACGGCAGAAACACATAAAAAACACAACAAATCTCAGCCAGCAAGATAAACCGCTAAAGTTCAAGAAATTTACATACCACCCAGGAACATTTCACAAATTTAAGAAGATTTTGATGAAACACAACATCAGCCTACCTCCACAGAACAAATTTAACATAGAGAAATTACTTTGTAACAAGTTAAAAGACCCCATTCCACAAGACAAAAAAGCTGGAATCTACAAAATCAATTGTTCAGATTGCAATAAAGTATATATAGGTAAGACAAAAAGAAACCTAGAAACTAGGCTAAAGGAGCACATGAGATGTATCAAATACAAACAAATGGACAAATCTGCAGTTTCACACCATTTTTGGATCACTAATCACAACATCAAACCCAATATTACATTAGTCAAACCAGCCAAATTTGCAGCCGAATTAGATGCATGGGAGAAGATCACCATTCTAAAACACAACATACATCTAATGAATTTTGATTTGCCACCACCAAATCCTCTCTGGAAGTACATTTCACCACCACAAGATGCCACCACAGTATCCAGTCCACAAAACGGAAACACCAACAACATGGGCCAGTCGGATTAGCTTCTGAGGATGGGAACAACCATTTCCCGAAACATGTTAAGTGAGTAAACTTAAGTGATGTTAGTGTAACAATTTCGACTCACCTTGAAATATACAAAGCTTGTTCATAATAGCTGGGAATAGAAACTATATTAAGAATGACAAAGTTATTACTATGTGAGCATTCACAACTATATCCCCGCCGCTGAATCTTTGCACTTGACAGTTCGTGTGGTTGCGACGTTGCCAGAGTGGCTAGTAAACAACAACAGACTGATAGTTCTCTCTATCGTGTCTAAGCTGCATACAAAAGTGTACATAAGTAGCGAATGTCAATGAATAATAACTATTTTGTATTATTATTGTTAATTGGAAATAACTCTGCATAAACATTGCAGTGTATGTAGAATAAATTATGCACTTTTGACAATATAGAAACAGAACAATGCAAACTTGCCTGCTACAATGAGGAGAAATAAAACAAATTATAAGCATGTGATAAAGTTATTTTCATTCAGCGATTTAAAACTGCAATGGCTCAATTCCATCCAAATCCCTGTCGTCATCATCATCTTCACCAAGGCATAACATTAATGGTTCATACTCACTAATAATTCTGCCTATTTCTTGTGTTTTTCGTATTAGCTTATTCACATGATCTATTTTCTTCTTCCACCGTCGCCACACCTTCCCACAAAAGCCTTTCCACCTCGGTAATGGTAAATGACTTATTGTTCTCCCTCACATAAGCCTTAATGTCGCACTAATGTCGATAGGGTTGAAGTGACTGTGTACGGCTTTATCAGCAGTAATAGAGGGATGGCCGTGAAGGTTCACTTTCTCCTTTTCCTGTTCAAAGAATTCTCGGGTCCTCCTTAATAGTTCCAATGCCTAACTATTAAGTGGCACACCTCGGCACAAAGGATTTTCACTTCGTGAATCATCACTTGGCGATCGACGTCATTTTTCAGACATTGTCGCACTTAAATCTTGTATAAATACATAATAATGTATATAAAATAGATAAATATATATATATATATATATATATATATGTATAAATGAACAATAACCACAAATACAAATAACAATGAACAATATGTAGCTTGCAAAGAACAACTCGACGCTCGTGCTACAGATTCACAAACCGAAGCACGTGGTTGGGAATAGCTACATCCGGCAACAGAGCCACTTCCAGCTCCCGTTCCACTTCCGCTTTGTCATCGACCATCCAGAATGCTGCCTTGTGATTGACTTAGGAAGTCAAACAGTTAAAGCTTTTCATCTGCTTTTTTGCGAGTGTACCAACTTAAACGCTAGCTGTCAAGTGCAACGTTACAGCGGCGGGGGTATAGCACGAACAGGCATTAATAACTGGAGCCCTTAAAATTTAGACGATGGTGACCACTATCACTACTAGCAGGAACTTCCCCGAGTCCTGGAAATGGGAACGAAGGCTCAATAAAGTTTTAATTTTTTCATTCCCATTCATGGAAATATCATATTTGATCCATATTGTGCACATTAGACATTTCACTGTAAAAATTATTCAAGATGGCTGTGATGTAAAACAGCTGCAACCTGGGAAAATCAAACCAGAAGGAATTCCAGTAAATTTGTATCCTACCTGATTCTCTCAGATTCGTTGAGCATTGCTTCTTCTAATGAAACTGTCACTTGTTTATATACACTCAAAACTGGCTATTGAATCAAAAATCTACAAAGAACAGCAAAACAAAATGATAGAAATTAACAGAGAAGAACAAATATTTTTAATGTGTGCTATCAATAAAGGAATGATACTTGATATGATGCTTTTGCTAGACGTATCTAAAATAGTGATGTCTCTGCATTGAGAAAATGTTTATTCAAATTCTGAGACTGGCTAACCTGCATTATGTTGGCTGAATTGGAAGCAGGTGAAAAAATATCACTGGTCAGTTGCAAGCAATTTACATCCCTTTAGATTTGCTTGGGTTTTCAGCTAGGTTTATACTTGGTTTGAATTCAACTATACCAGGCTTTCAGGAAAGCTTCAGCTCATATTTAAATGACACCCTAATGTGCAAACTCTACTTTCCACTTTGCTGTCAATATTGTGGCATGTGCACAGATTATATTAATGGTAATACGTCCTCTGGTTACCGGGTCGAAGGGTGGCAGTTTATCTGAGAGTAGGGGCGATTCAGGGGAAGCAGTGTGTCATTGGTGGGGATATGGCGTTACTGACGCTAAGCTTAGCGTGGGTTTTCTTAGCATTCTGTGATTAGACTTCGCGTGAGTTGGACGGATAACTGCCTACGATATGGCGTCCTCTCCCGGCAGACACATGGGTAAGAACTTATTATAATAAATCTACCAGTTATCCTTTCTTTTCAACTTTTATTATGGTAGAATAGAATCCTTGCCTCTCCCTTCAGCCAGGAATTATGTTGGTGTAAGAATATTTTGTGATATAACTTAGCTGCGTCCCTTGTCGATACCTCGAGTTTAAAGTTCTTTGTTTGTTCAACGATCCCTCTCATAAGCGAGTTGCTCTCCTCTGAAGTTAAATAATAATTAAATATGTGAGGTATACGACAATATGGTCATCAATATGTATTTCCGTTCTTGCTCCTGGTGTATTGTGAACCAAAATGTTGCTTTTGTTTTGCTTTCCATTCCAATTTTCATTCTCGGATTGTAAACCTGCCTAAATTCATGTTGGGATACAGTATGCATTACAACAAAATTTAATAGTGCTGTATCCATCTGCATAGTACAAGCTGAATAACCATGTCCTGGTTGATTCTGATTACAGTTTGTGATAATCTTTACAGTGCCTGTTACACTTTTAGAACTTCTTACAGTTTTTGAGGTTGTAGTAGTGTAAGCACTTGTCTATGTTGATAGCATACATGCTTATGAAATATTATTTTACACAAGTCTTTTAATTAGAAGAAGGATATGTGATACAGTGGCATGGTGAAGTATTGTTACTCAATTATTATTAATAGTAGTATTACTATAGCTGTTGTAACATTTTGCCTGCAAAGGGTTCCAAAATTGTCTGTATTTTCAATGTACACTAAACCCTTGATTTAACAGATCTCCAATTTAATGGACTAATTTGACTAATGTAGTAAACATGGTTGGGAGAAAGAAACCACTGAGGGAAAAAAATTCGACTAGATTTTTAAAAGGCAAAAATGACTGTAATTTGGCAGACGGCATTGGCTCTCATGGTTTACACCTTGGCTTACAATAGAGCAACAACACCTCTCCCACCACAACTTGTTCAGAATTTTGGGTGCATTCATAAAAATTCATGTGTACTTGCAGATAGCATCAGCTCTGATCAGCATGCTGTGCATTCATTAACATGTTCGGCACAGTTTTCTCTAGTGCAAAGCAGTTTTCTGGTGTACGTGGTTGCATTTATTACAGTGTTATAAAACATATGTTATTGTAGTCTTGTAATAAAGTCTGTAGTTAAACGAAAGCATGTTAACTTGAGCACAACGTAGAAACTGGAGCTAATTAATAAGTGCATCTGCATTAACGGTGCATCTGTTATTCATGTTTGTGAATGGTATGGTGTGTCAGTCGGATATTTGCAAAAATAAGGAAAATCTTCCACAACTTTCACTTAATTACAGTGTTGACAGCTCAAAGAGTGGTTCTACAATACAAAATAGAAAGCACGTGAAATTCACCAAATATGAGTGGTTAGAAGCAGCTACATACAAGTGGTTTGTTCAACAGCATTCTGCTGGCGTTGTTGTTCAAAGTGTGGTGGTATGGGCTGCTGCTGTTAAATTTGCAAAGAATTTTGTGCGAGTTAGGGTGGCTGTGGCACTTTCAGAAAAGACATGGTATCAGCAATAGAAAAACATATGTTGAATCATCAAGTGCAGAACATTGAGCAAGTTGAAACATATTGTAAATCCATCAATTTATTGATTAAATCTTAGGGCCTCATTTTATATGATTTGAGACTTAACGGACTCCTGATTTTAGACACCCTTTCATGACCATTAGTCTGTTAAATCGAGGGTTTACTGTGAAGAAGTTATTGTGCTTACATAATATTTTTTTACGTAAATATTTAACTTGAAGATGTGTTGTTGTTATGTATTTTTAAACTTGAAGATCGTATGCTTACGTAGTTGTATTATACGTAATTGTATTTAGTTGCATTTATGGAGTTTGCAACACAGCTTTGGGCGTCAGTTTGAATTTGTTGATTACGTAATAGTTACTGTTATTACGCAATATGCTGCTACGTATGAGAAGCTGATTTCAAGATGTGTTTTTATTATTACACTCCAAGTTTTACACTATAATATTTAACTTTGTTATTAACACTGCTTCTATATATTATTTATGTTTGAATTTGCCTCGGCTGCGTCAGTCTTACTTTAGAAGCATGTTTCTCTTATTCAAGGTGCGGTGTGACAATGATTGTAGACATTACAGAATTTAAGTTTTTAAAATTCACTTCTTTTATTAATTCTTGCACATTTTTATAAAGCACTACACTTTTTAAGAACTGTGAGAATCTTCAACACTTTCACTTAGCGTGTATACATATTTTACAATCTACACGTAGAGAACACATCTTCCATCTGTTCACTACCAAGGCTTGCCAGCAACAGAACAACTTTAAACGGTTAAAACTCGTAAGCTTCGGTATTTCAAGTCTCTGATTGACTAATTCTGGTCCAACACAATATCTGCATTTTACTTAAACTTTTTCCTTGCTACTAATTGGCTAATTTTAAACTGTAACTGAATTTACCTTATCGTCGCTCTAATCATGACTGGTAACTTTTCAAACTCTTCAACTCATTATTGCTACAAGGTTACCTCATTATTACCTCATTGTTAGCAACTCAAAACTTATTATTCTCACAGCTCTTGCATTATTAAATTATATAATGTATTCACATAACATTAATAAAACATGTTTACAATAAAAATAAGCATATGCAATGACTGTTACATACAATTTAAATAATTATTACATACATATTGTTTCAAGGCGGGCTGTTATTGAATTTACTTATTGTAAAATACAATTGAAATTATTTAGGTATTAAAATACTGCCTCAGCTGTACTTTGTGTACCACAAGGCTTTTTCACTAAAAAGACAGGGTCAGCAGAAAAGTTTATTAAACCCCGCCTCAGGGACAAGGGTGGTAAGTAGGCCAAGATGTCAGCATGCCTCTTACAACCATCAGATGCCATTGTTATTGAACTTGTTAAATTTATGTCATTCATTACCTGTTTTTGTTTTCTGCAAATAAGTGCAAACCAATGGTTTCAAAATATTTTCATCAATACAATTGCTACAGTTAGCATTTACTGGTATAAACCATGCTAGTACATATGTATTAAGCTTTAAAAATAGAATAGTGATACAAGAAAATTCATATGTTCAACTCTAAACAATAAAAACATCTTATATATGAAGATGCTAAAATAACCATTTCAAGCTTGTCATATATTATTTTTTGTTGGCAGTTATAATTTATAGGTTAGCAAGAGCTATAAGGATAAAAGATATAATAAAGATTTGTATGCATACCTCTGTCTCCTTGTTCCCTCGCATAATAAAGGATGATCAGCTTCAGAAACATTTGCTTTTAGTCCCAGAGCTGCTACGGCTGCTTCAAAGCCCAGAGCTTCATCTGAGAGCATTCTTAATGATGGGTTCAGGAGCTGACACCGTGGTTCTCGCCCAACTGTTACTAAAATAATATTTAGTATAGATGTGCTCGTAACAGGCTTACAAATCTAAAAGCTAAAACCTTGCGTACATTCCAAATTTACGTTATACCTCAAAAAAAATGCCCATTTATTTTCAGACTTTTATGGCCACGAGTTTGAATACAAGTTAGTTAAAAAACAATGGTGCCAAAGTAAAGCTTATTTGTTTTTTACTGAAATGGCATACAGAAACAAAAGTGGTATGAAATGATAGAAGAAGTTTATGAGTTTAAGTTTATAGCTTACATAAAAGCTGCTAGAGGTGCTATGGTTTTGTTTATTTAGCTGATAGAGAAAATGCCGACCATGAAGCTGGAACATGCATGTGCTAATCATTCAAAACACATTTACTTTTGGCGAGTCCCTCTCTTGTTCCAAAATGGCATGAGGATGTTCTGTACCAGATTCTTACATTATTTTTAAGGTACTCCTATTCATTTCCACCATTACGTTTGTGAGCATCTTAATGTCACCCGTCCAGGAAGTTGAAGTGGCTGCAGCGGGAAACAGGATTTGGCAAGACCTCCAAGATCACCTGATCTAATAATGTGTGGGGGTTTGCAAAGGATGCCATGCAAGCTTCCCCATTTCTACACAACCTGGATGATTTAAAGCAGTGCATCTCTGATGAAGGGGAGCTGATAACTGAGGACATGCTGGGAAGTGGCTGGCAAGAAATGATGTGCCATTTAGACATCTGCCATATCTGGTGCTCATATCCAATATTGTAACTTAATGTCCTGCAAACTTAAGGAGTTCTTCTATCATTTCATACTACTTTTATTTCTGTATGTCATTTCAATGAAAAATAAATAAGTTTTACTTTATGCTCAATTTCGTAATCATAATTTACATTGTTGCCACTAGGCTGTTTGCTTTGAGAAAAGAGTGGTAAGGTCTTATAAATGCCTTGTTAATCTATGTGTGAGAGAGAGAGAGAGAGAGAGGGGGAGGGGGAGAGGGAGGGGGAGAGGGAGAATATGTATATATAGAGACCTCTAAAATTGGATACAGCTTTAACGAATATAATTTTTTTTTTATTGTGTGTTAGTACTGAAGTTACAAGCTTCCTGCACCTGCTCAGTTACTTTTGGTTCTCAAAATGATTGCTGTTAGTGGCCAGACACATATCACAATGGCAAGTGGTAGCTTGAACAACGTTGGTTAATATGTCCATGTGGATTTCTGCACTTGCCGGTGTAATTACTTGACAAAGGGCTTCCAGTGTAGCTGGTTTCCTGCAATAAATGGTTTCTAGAAGAACTCAATTTTTATATAAAGTGCACACATAACTGGCAAAATTGATGTGCTTAGGATTTCCAGATACGCGGCACCAATAATTCCATCTTCAAAGAAGAAGTTCCCTATTAAAATCCTAGATGACAGGCAATGGTAAAAAATTAAATTGAGTTTCATTTATGGAGCTGTTTAACTGCTATGGTTCTTAGCGTCTCATTCTATACTGGGCATGAATGACCAGAAATTTTGCTCAGAGGCCTCTTTATGAGGCTTGAGTCACCCATGGCAGATTGCCTTCTCGACAATAACATGTAGATTTTCTATGTCCATTACAGAGTTATGATGATTTACCGTTTCGTTAAATTTGAATTAGGCCTCATCACACCACACAATCTTCACCAGAAACTCTTCATCTCATTTAACATGTGCTGAAACCATTCACAAAAGTCCATTTCAATCAGGATCGCCCTCATTTAATGTATGCAATAATCCCGATATGTACACTTTCCACTTAGCAGCTTTCAGAATGTGTTGCACACTTTTACTGCTAACCCCTGTCTCATGAGCACATTGTGTAGCAGAGCTCTACGACAACATTACAACTTTTCTAAGAAGAAGAAACAGTATCTTTATAAGGTCTTCTGGATTTTCCGTTGTGCACATCACAAATGGTACTGAGAGTCTCAACCCTATCTCAAAACTATGTTTTGTCAAGTGTGTTGGAGATTGTGTTGCAAACTCGTGCTTCCACACATGTTCAACTTCAGCAACATTTTCAAACTTCACCCCTATTTTAAAATGAGTTTCTCTTCCTCCGATGTCAAGCATGTCCCAGCCATTTTTTATCTCTATCTCTCTCTCTCTCTCTCTCTCTCTCTCTCTCTCTCTCTCTCTCTCACACACACACACACACACACACACACACACACACACACATGCACATACACACTGGACAGATGATGATGAAGTGCAGGAAGGAAGGAGAAGGAAAATGAGGAGGATCAGGAAGAGAAGAGACCACCTTTTCTTCTTCATCTGCTCTCTCCATTTTTCCCTTATCTTCTTCCTCTTCCAGACCCTATCCATCATCATCTATCAATAAAATTATGGAAGACGAAAAGACGGTGGTGAATGTTGTCTATACTGCAGTTGTTCATGCAATTAGCCATTATACTATTTATCATATTTTACAAAATATTATATTTACTGTCCATTCCAAACCAGAGTGCCTTTCACTGAAAACAAACTCTTTGTATTATCCGCACGAAAGTAGTTCGCAATCCGCGTCCATAATGGCTGCTTGTTCCCCTCCCACGTGCTTGTTGAACACTATTTAAATCTATAAAAACGCGCCCTGCGTGAGAATCATAGTTCAAAATGCAACCCGAGGTAACAATCGATTTTATAAGTATGCGGCAATGAACATTTTACTTACGTTAATCACAATCCTTGGGCAAAAGTGCAACACCCAAATCCGAATCCTCCGAAGATGACTCAGCTGCCATATCGGAATCAGAACTACTCTCCAAAATAATGACAACCTTATCCACAATTCCACAGCACTGTTGCTCTTAAAACATGTTCCCACATTTGATTCTCCTCTTCTATGTTCTATTATGTCTGTTTATATTCCCTGCGCGCTTTGGTTACACTTCTCACCGAAAAGCCTGTAAAATCCAATATTAGTTTCATAATATGCACTACTGCAAGTATCGGGTATTTTTCTAATAATGAGTTAAATATATGAAGAGCTGTTTGTTTTTTGCCACTTTTTAACTGTTTCCCGCTTTTGTGTTTGAACAGTTTATTCGCACCACACACACTTTCCTCTGCCATGTGAACTCAAATATCAACTGACTAAATCACAAGATTTGACCTGGGCTGAGCATACGTGTGCCTGCGTATTATGAATGCCTGTTCGCTTATCATATTTCCTGCATTACGCAAAGTGTTCATTTGGTACTCAGATAGCACCTCTGGGAATTCATTGCTGCTTTCTTGTATATGCAAGAGAATGGCAGTCATGCATGCAGTTGGTATTAACAAGCAAGATACTCTTGGCGTTAGTGCAACAGCTGACGAAAATCATATTTTGTAATCTCTTAACAGTTGGTATATATCCATTACCCTTAACAATAAGTTCTTATGATAACCGCAATAAAATGTGCAGTTCTATACCTTTCCTGCGCTAATATTTCATAATACAATACATGTATTAAGGAACTATTTACTTTGGTGTAAGAGTATGTTCTTAGGTTCATGACAAGCAGGAGCACATGCTTTTGTTTACATCAGAGGGAACTCTGGTTTGGAATGGACAGTAGAGCTCTAGCTTTATACCGTTTACCTCTGTAATGTATTTCTTTTGTCACTTGCAACTATATTATTAGTTTACTGCAAAATGCAAGCACATGCATTTCTGTAGTTCTGAGAAAAATGGAGTTGAAATTTGGTGTTACACACCGTAATCCTTCATAATTTGTGCTCAACAAATTTTGCTGACAGAGCTTGCAACTTGTGGAACATGAATATGCACTGAACTTCATTTTAGGCAGAAGAGGTGCTTTGGACTTGTTGCAGTAAGCCAACAATATAATTATAAAGAAGAAGTCTTATGTCTAGGGCATTTACTAACCTGCTGTGCTGCAGTTTGCTGTCAAAATTTGGAAAGTTTCAAGTCATTATGTGAAAACTGAAGAATCATATCTCATACAGGTTGCTCTTAAATAAAATTACATTACCTGGCATAACCAGAACATCAAAGATGAAGCTGGCCAGCATGATTGGGAGCAGAGCTTCTCCTCGAGAACGAAGTGTGCCATCCTTCAGTTGTTCAGCTCGCTCTCTGATCATTTTTAACTCCCAGGTACTCAACGGTATGCGTTTCAGCAGACTGACTAATTCCGATTCTTGATTAGCTAATTTTACCTAAAGATAATTATGATCATTGTTACCAAGAAGGCTTAGGTAATCTAGTGAATTATTCCATTGTCACTTCCTAAAACCATATTTATATAAAAATTAATGATGGTTTCTGGATAGTAGCACACTACATATAAAGTAAACCAAAAGTAATACATTTTTCATACCAATAAAAGGTTTTATTTAAAATCCAAAGCATTATCCTAGACTACTAATAACTGAAATAGAAGTACAACATTTCTTAAAAGGCTCAGCTGTTTTAGGTTTATTTATAATGTGTTCACAAAATGTTTAGGAAAGATTAAAATTTTAAACATAACTTTTTTCTAGAATATCTTGGATTAATGTATGCGATTCCATTCAACAAATGGACTTTCTTTTTTTGTTTTGCTTGAGGTTTAACATCCATTAACCTGGTAGATCATATCGGATGATGAATGCATGAAATGCTCAAATGAGCCTGAGGTCCAAAGAGCTTAGTTACCTGACCTTCATCTTCTCAGGGTAAGGGAAAACCTGGAATAAACTTTATCCGGGTACTCACTCAAATTCAAGATTCCAACTCAGCACCTTTTGAATGTGAGGTCAGGTAGCACCACACCACAGAGGTGAGCCAAATGGAATTTGTTGCAACAAAATAAACTTCCTGGTTTTGTTTGTTTTGATTCAGATTTAAATTTTGAATATTAAGAAAGAAAAAGGGGGGTAAGAAGATGAAGGTGGTTTAAAAAAAAAAGTGAATCCGGAAAATAGGTCAGACTAGAAGACATGCTTTAATGTCCTTTTAAATGTAGTAACCAGAGACTGGAACTTTGGCAGAATGCCTTTTTAAATGTTACATCTATCTTCAATTTGAAAGTGAATCTGTACAATTTACATCTTTGTGATCGAAACACTGTAGTTTTATCTTGCTTTTTTCCACCTTTTTTATACATAACTGCCTAATTGCCAAATAAATGCCTTTGTTGACTTTTTTATTATTATTTATTCCTTTATTATTAAAAATTACCTACAGTTGTATTTAATTTATTTCTGTAACTACAACAATGAATGTGACTACACCAAAACTATGCTATTTATTGCATTCCAGTCAGTTCATATTCTCTTTACAAGTAACAATGAGTGTTGCCGTAAAAAGAGGGAACAGTAGGTAAGGGTTTTAATTATCACTTGTGTTTATTTGGCTTCCTATTGACTCATATCTCCTTCAAAAGCAACAAAGAGCGCTGGAGCTAAAACGTGGTTTCATTATTGTTCTAAATTTCTCTTTCTTTCAGTTTTCATTGTGACGTTGTTGTACAAGCTAGCTAGTAACATGCTGAAATTCAGTGTTCCTTTATGCAATAAATTGCAAAGTTACATTATTACTTTTGCAGCCGACATATTTTCTACTGACGGTAAAATACTTCTGTGCAAAATATTAGAGCAGTCAGTGAACTACGAAAAGACAAAAAATGCACTTTCAAGGTCACTGGGAAGAAGACTTATTTGCTTCCAATGGCAATTGCAGCATTGGGTTAAAAATCGCAATTTGCATTCGACTTATGTAAAGCTTTTATTGATGCTGGAATACCTTTGTGGAAACTACAGAATTCTACATTAAGACAGTTTTTGGAGAATTATGTGGCTGAATCTGTGCCCAGTGAGTCAAGATTGCGAAAATATTACTTAAGTGAATGTTATGATGATGTAATGAAAATCATTAAAGATGAACTAAAAAATAAAAAGATGTGGATTTCGTTACAGTTAAAAATTTAATACCACAATATATTACTTTTCATCTCAGGTGCTGCACCATACATAAAATAGACTGGAACAACTTTAAAAATGCCATTTCCAAACACGTTTCATGTGACCTGCGTAGCACATGGTTTTCACAGGGTGTCAGAAGAGCTACAAAGCTTATTTCCAGATACCAACAAATTGATTTCCAGTATTAAGAAGATCTTTGGAAAGCTCTGTCAAGGATTAAGACATTTAAAGACATTGCACCAGATATACCTCTGGCCCCTGAACCTATCATAATGACATAGGAAGACATGGATTTCAGCAGGTTTACTATGCTTCAAATTTCCAGAGTAAAACCAAGGTGGCTGTCGCTCTGGAGGATGAAGCATCTTCAATTGTAGCAGCAGTGTAACTTCTTGAATCTTCAGAAGTAAGAAATGGCTTAACTTTCTCTGCGGCCATGTTCGGTTTCCTGCCACAAGTGATCTGCCAGCTTCAAGAAGGAGGGCAGCCTTTGACAAAGTCAGTGAAAATTATGGATGATGCAGTACAAAGATTGGAGAGTGTGAGGGAAATGGGGTTCATTAGTTAGGGAAAAGCATAAAATGGTGTTTTTGAAAAATCCTTGAAAAAAAATTGATACATTCTTTTTGTGGTGTTGATTGTCATGTTGTTCTCTAGAAACCATTTATTGAGGGTTTGTAGCACTCTGTTCATTGTGTTTGTCAAAATGTGATTTTGTTTTTGGTTGTTCTTTGCTGCAGTCCATATAACATCATCTGAAAACATCCTTAATTAGCATTTGCTTCATTTTTTATAATCTTTGGCAGTTCATTTATGTATATGTTGAATAATGAAGGATTGGAGACTGCTCCTTGGGGTAGTCCTACTTTAGTTTGTTTATGTTTTGATTCTGTTTCACCATATTTAACCTTTGCAATTCATTGATTAGTAAATTTTTTAAACCATGAGAGCATATTTCTTTCTGTTTTTATATTTTTTAGTAATTGTGCTCTCCATACAGAATCATGCGCTCCTTTAAAGTCTATAAAAACTGCCAATTCACTTTCTTGTTTATTTACACATGATTTAATGTTTTGAATGAGTTATGTCAGTTGTTGGGTTGTTGTTCTATTTTGACGGAATCCTGCTTGTTCTTCTGCAATTGTATTTTGTCTTTCCAGGTAGCAATTCATTCTTATGGTTATCATTCTTTCTTGTATTTTTGCCATTACTGAAGTCAATGCTATGGGTCGATAAGAACTGACTAAGTTTACTGGTTTTTCTGGTTTAAATATTTGCACTACTATGCTTGTCTCCATTGGGAAGGGAGTTCACTTCTGGTGTTCCAAAATTTATTATAAATTGTCAGAAGCAGTTGTACATATTTTGGTCCTAAGGCTGGAAGTATTCTGGGAACATTGCATCTGGGCCAGGTTTTTCTCTGGTTTGCATTCTTTTTATAGCTTCTTTAAATTATTCTATTGTAAAGTCGTTATAGCAAATGCTGAATTGTTTATTGGGCAAGTTTTTTTTCTTGAGATTCCTTTTAAGGGTTCTTTCTTTTGTTTTGAGTTCTGGAGACAGTTTGTGAGAATTTGAGTGTAGCAATTTACTTGCTACTAGTTTGTCATTAGTGATTTCTTTCTTGTTTATACAGAAGGGTTGAAATGTTTTATTAGGGTATTTATTATTGAGTTTGTTTATTAATCTGTATGCTTTGTACCCGTCAGTTTTGTAACTGAGTTTCTGCAGGAATTTGTTCCAGGTTGTTCTCTCAGCAGATACAACAAGAGAATTCATTTTGGCATTTTCTTTTCTCTAAGCTATTATATCTTTTGGTTTTTTGGATGATTCTGCTTTTTCTCTGGTTGATTTAGTTTCTGCTGGAACAGTTCTTCTGTTCAAAATGATTTGCAATTCTTCTGTTTTCCTCTTGGAATATTGTTATTTGCACTTAACAGGATTATATTTGTACATTTATAAAGTAATGTATGTAGAGATTCATCTTCTCGTTCCATTTGAGTTATTTGATCTTCTATTTCGTGACTGAAATTTTTCCATCTTGCTTTTATGAAGTTCCATACAGTTCTTATCTGTGGCGTTTGTGTTTTTAAAAAAACTGTTAATAATGTGACCTGAAGTCCACTTCCTGGATCATCTAATACTATTCTTTGACTATTTTCATTTATATTAGTTGTAACCATGGCTAAATCTGGGTTAGTGAAGTTTCCTGAATAATGTATGGAGGTTTTCTTATTATTTGGTTTACACAGAAGTTCTACTGTGTGGCTGTTGAGGAAGTCCTCCACTATTTTCCCCACAGCATTATGGTATTTGTATCCCCCCAGCTTGGGGAAGCTGTATTAAAATCTCCTATAATTATGTTGGATAATTTATGTTTTTGTTATCTAGAGGGTTGTAAATTCCATACACAGTATATTTCCTATTAGGTTTCCAATTTGTATTTTGCACTATTTCTGCTGTCATTACTGTTCAATTCCTTGACAATTTTAAATGTTGACTTCAGATTACTTTTAATGACTATTAACATTCCACTAGCTATCTATCTAGCTTTATAAAGTGCATGGGTGGTGTAATTATTCAGTTTGTAATACTGAATATTTTCTTTGGTTTCATTAGCTTCATTCACAATCAGAACATCTACTACTTTTTCTTTGAGTGTATGTTTTAGTTGGTGTATTTTTGAGATGATAGTCCTCCTGCATTTCATTGTACGGCTTTAGAATTGTAGAATTTGACAAGGTGATAACTCTATTGCAGTAGCAATTGGCCCTATAATAGTTCAGTGTTTTAGATTTGCTCTAATTACCTCTGTAGCTGCTGAGAGGTCATTTTCTCAGATGAAAAATGTGTTAACTGACAGGAGATTCGACATGGCTCCAGAAAATTTAAAAAGGCATATGGTTGTCATGCGCAACCAATAAGCCGGTAAGACATTGTTATGCATAGGCCTTCAAGAAACATTTTCATTTTTAGAACTTTGTTTAAAACTTTAAAGTTACTTTAAAAATATTACGCATTAACATAAATATGCTAATTGTGTGATTGTCTGAATAGTAAATCTAGTAAATAAATAGGCATAATGTAAGGTTTTTCTATATTGCCTGTTATTGCCTATTTTAGCTATTTATAATGGCTTTTGCCTGCTATTTTAATGATTTATAATGCCTGAACTTCCGGTCTCTGGTAGTAACTGTGCAAAATGGAGATGATGACTAAGAGAGTTTTATTTAACTTCAATAATGTATTGCTGTCCTAATTGATAAATTAAATCTGTTTGTCATCTGCTGCGTTAATCAGAAATGCAACATGGTCTCAGTAAGAAATTGCTAAATGTAATATCTAATATTACTGAATTACCCCTGAGGTCCTTTCCTTAACTATGCAGACCTTTAGAGAAAAAAAAGAGATTTTCACTGCAATGCAATGTTACCACATGCTGTTCTCCATCACATAGTTCAAAGTTTGGAGTGATGAAGAAAAGTTTCAGAAATCGGTGTTCTTCTCTGAGATCATGTTTTTCTGTCCTATTATGAAGTTCCAAATGGAAATTGGTATCCCTTTTCCAGGACATGGTCATATATAAAATACATATTACTATGTATATGCATACATATACAATGCATTTCACTCTCCAAGAAAAGCTTACCTCCAGAGGTTTGGTGCTAGCAGGAGGTCTTGCCATCTCAAGACCAAACATGCCTACTCGGAAAGCTAGATGGAAGTGTTCTAGATTTTCAGCTAACACAGTGCAGAGGAAGGCACATTTAGCCAGCGTAGCAGAGGCCAAGCAACTCAACTGGTGAGACACTGGATTAATCTGCTGTAACAAAAATTACAAGAATACATTCTATTTAAGTAATGTTTGTTCTTAATCCCATTTTCATTTATATATAATAATGAAAAAAAAGATGGGTCCTATAATATACTTTCTCTGCCATGTACATAGTAGGTAGAGAAGATATTGCATTCCACTAAAAAATTCAATACTGGGATTTTACCAGAAACCCATGTTCTAATGTCTTCAAACCTCAAAAAAAGCATTTTTAGGAAAAAGGTCTCTGTCTGTGCGCGCGCACGTGTGTTTTTTTTAACTCTTTATTTTACAGCATGTTCCATTACAATTCTATGCAATACTACATGCCAAGGGTTTCCTTACATAAATGGTGTAAAGTATGTTCTACATTACATTTTACTCTACTTGAGGATGACTAGTATCGATATATAACTATATACCTAATAATATATGTAATGTCCGTGTTGTTAATGTGTACTATATTACTGCATATTCTTGTAGATCACTTTTAAAACTTAGGATAGTCGTTTAGTTGTTTTCCCAGCTTTAGGAATGTTCCAGTTGGTATAATTATGATCTTGAGTCTTGTACATACCTAATTTATATATGTGTGTATGTGAGAGAGAACAGCATAACTCAAAAAACAAAAAGTTGGATCTTTAAAGCACACACTTTATTTCAAATAAGTTTTTTGTGGCATAAGCCTTTCCAAGATATCCCTTATTAAAGGTTCAAATTGTTCAATACTTTTGTCATTCTTTTCAAGTCCTGTCAATTTTCAGCTGTTTCTCGTGACTGCATGGATAAATTATGGAATTTTAAGGCCCGCATATAGCATCAGTTCTTAAACATCTGACTATCGTTGATCTCTTTGTATCTGCAACAAAATGTGTAATGTAGCTATTTCTGCAAAGGTTTATCCTGATTAAAATGAAGTAGACAGAAAAATAAGCTTTCATAAGAATAGTTTGTATAACCATTAATAAACTATAGAGGGAAGAGAAAGCCATGTGAATGTACGGTCTCTACCACCTACCAATATTAGGTAAGAAGTAGTATTGTATTCCATCCAAAAATTTGATATGGAGATTTCACTGGAAACGCACGTTTTGGAATCCCCTGAGCACAAAAAAGCACTTTTAGGAAAAAGTCTTTCTGTAGTGGTAGTGAACATCATTTGAGTATTTTAATACAACGAACCTTAGGATGGCAATATACTCTTATGGGTGTGAACAGCAACATGCATTGCAAATTGTTGCACAGAAATTGTTGTTTATTATGTTAATTGTAAGAAAAAGCAAAGCAATTGCATGTTTTACAGCAGTTGTTGGAAATGTTGGCAATTGACTGGTTGCACAGCTCCACATTTCTCAAAAATCTTTTGTGCTCCAGTCATCATGCCAGTAGAACTGTATGCAAGATGTATATCAGCAAGTTCTGACCATGTAAAATGATCCATATTTTAAGACCGACATTAGATACCTAATCCTATCCTACAAGCCGATTGAGAATGAACAAATGGAGAGGTGGTGAAGAAGAACACAGGAGGGAGTCTTCCCTTCTCCTTCAACTGTTTACTATGGCCATGATAATGGAAAGTGGATGAGAAGCAAGTAAGAATATAAACAAAGTAGGACAGCTTGCCACACAAACAAGTTCACTGCAGACTCAAGTGGCTTGTACTGTGCAAACACTTTAATGCCTTGCCTCTGGCCTGCTTCCAATGGAGTAGAAAAATGTACACTCAAATCTGGCAAATGAGCTACATGCATTTGGATTATACCACATCATAAGGCTTCCATATCAAATAACTTGTGTTACTAAATCTGATGTGTTACATTTACATGACTTTCTCTATTCACTTTTGCCAAACTATTCTTATAAAAGCTACTTCTAGTTAATCCAAATAAACCTTCCATTCACACTACAGATTTCATTGTAAAGCACTATATGATGGCTATGATTCCATGCTCTTTGCATGACCAAGAGAAATAAAAAACCAATGTCTTCCCATTTGAGAAAACTATGAGCATGAAAATTCAAAGCAATAACAAGGAATATCTCAGAAGTTGTTACCTCAAAGAGAGAGAGAGAGAGAGAGAGAGAGAGAGAGAGAGAGAGAGAGAGAGAGAGAGAGAGAGAGAGAGAGAGAGAGAGAGAGAAAAGAAGAAGTAAATGTGTGCTTCAACAAGATTTACATTTTTGTGTAGTAAGATTTGTTGACTCTCTCTCTTATGGTTTACTAATTATGCAAAAGTGATACAGAATGAAGAGGACTTTAGAGGCTATTCCCAGAAAATTCAAGATGTACGAGGGCTATCAACAAAGACTGAGACTGATTTTTTTTCACAGATGTTCATTACTCCAATTCAAGTTTACATGATCTTTTTCAAAGTAGTCCCCTCCTACTTCAATGCACTTTTTATACGTCTCTGCCAGTCCTTGAACATGTGCTGCAGACCATTCTTTGTCAGGTCCTTGAGAATCGCCTCACTTTTCTTGAGCACTGCTTCAGAGTTCTCAAATCGAATACCCCTAAGCTTTGCCTTCAGTGATGGGAATAAAAAAAGTCACAGGGTGCAAGATCGGGGCTATAATGTGGATGTGGTACACACGTAATGTTGAATCGAGCCAGAAACTGCATGACTTGATTTGCGACGTGAGTCCGTGCATTGTCATGATGAAGTCGCCACCCAGTCCGAGAAAGCTCTGGTCGTTTCTTTGCAATGTGCTTCCTCAGTGTAGCCAATACTGACGTGTAGTATGCTGCTGTAACAGTAGTGTGAGGGGGAACTGCATGCTGGTAAATCATTCCATTACAGTCAAAACATGTGATCACCATCACTTTCCCTGCAGATGGAACAACTTTTGCCTTTTTTGGTGTTGGAGAACCCGGCGATTTCCAGACTGTGCTGGCTTGTTTTCCTTCAGGATCATAATGATGCAGCCATGACTCATCACCGGTGATAATCAATTTAAAAAATGCATCCCCTCCATCAGCAAAGAGACGCAGCTGGTATGCGAAATGCACGTAGGGTCTACAAAATAGAGCATTACTACCAACCTACCAATATGAGAGTGCTGCCGCCTACCAACATTATACATAAAAACCGCTCTTTTCAAATATTTATGTTACAGATACGAAACTATCATGGAAGCTACAGGAAAAAATCAGTCTCAGTCTTTGTTGATCAGCCCTCGTATATTTCATTATTTATGAAAATATCTTAAACATGTAATAGTTTAATCAAAATCATATTTTTAAGAAAATCTAAATGTTTGAAAAGTTTTCCATGTAAAGTGTAGTTTGGGGTGGGGGGGATTTTTTTGAAAATCTTCGTGTAACATCCTTAAATACTAAGTTTGATGGTTTAACCCACTTTTCGTTTTTGGTTATGCTGTTCATTGACACACAGACATACAGAGTTTTTGTCTAAAAATGTTTTTTTTTTTTTAATTCAGGGAGTCTCAAAACATGCATTTCTGGTGCAATCTTGGTATCAAATTTTTGTGTGGAATACAATACTTCCTCTGCTCACTATAGGTAAGTGGTAGAGAAAGTAAAAGTAGAGTGCTGCTAACAGTAAGTTATTTTTATGCTGAATGAGTTGCTAATGAATCACATATTCACAGTTAAACTTCACTTCTTATCAGGCATTTAAAATTATGAGTGTTTTCAGAGATGTTGACTGAAGTTGTCTGCTAATTCTTGATCCTCCTTAGACTGGGTACTATTCTGCTGATAACTAGAGGAAGATCAGCAAAATGTTTTTATCACTAACTGGCAAGATATCAAAATTTAAAACATCCCTAGCAGTTTTAAAAATAGAGACCTTTTCCCACATGGCAGTTCAAGCATTGAAGCAACAGGTTTTAGTAACCTAATATCTTGTCCAATATTGTGATTAAGCGACCAAAAATGGTGTGCCACAGCCGATTTATGAATATGTTTGTGTTTGACATTCCTTTCGTGTTCTTTCAATCTGATATTTAGATTCTTTTTTCTTTTTTTTTGGCTCAATGTACATTCAACAGATTAACTTTTAATTCTTCAGCTTCTGCTGCTATGGCAACCAACAAATAAACAGAAAACTACTTGATTGTAACCTTAATATCATATGGAATATGGAAGTGAGGAAGCATTTATAATATTACACCAATTATTAATAGGAACACTTATTTATAAAGGTAAATGAAAACTTTAGAAACCCAAGTCACAAGATTATGTTTGCTTTCTGAATTATAAAAAAGACAATGAGAACTTCATTTTAATGTTTGGATAAATTGTTCAAAATGTGCACCCCTCATCAAAACACATGCTTCAATGGCTAACAGGTTGTTTTTTATTTATTCCAATGCTCGAAGTATTCTTCCTTGCAACATTTCCACATCAGGCACTTCTGTAATGTATATGCGAGTTTTCATATCGCCTCAAAGAAATAAATTGATTGGATTTGAATCTGGCGATGTTGGTGGCCATCTTATGGTCCATTCCGAGCGATCTAGTATTCTGCATAGGTGTTGTGTAGATTGCCACACACAGCTCTAATTAGGTGCAGAGATGCACCATTACGTAATAGCCACATATCATTTCTTACTTCCTCAAGCAGAAGTGGTATTAACGTTGCTTGAAGGAACAAGAAATAGATGGCTTCTATCAAAACCCAAGGAAAAATTCACAGTCTGATTAATCTGTTTCCTATGATTCTTACCCAAACATTTACAGAAAATCTGCGCTGAAAGCTGTCTTGTTTTATTGTGTGTGGATTGTTGTAACCCCAAGTGTGTGCATTATGGTAATTAGTTACTCCATTTCTGGTAAATGTTGCTTCATCCATTGCAGGAATTTTAAGGGGACAGTCTCCTCCTAGTTGAAGAAACCATTTGGAAAATGCTACCCTTGACACATAATCTGCTTCAGAGAGATACTGAATACGCTGAGTATGACAAGGGTGTAACAATTCTTCTTTTAATGATCTCAAACAGTCCCATGGAATACACCAATAGTGCAAGCTATACCATGGCTGCTGTTGCTGAATACGCCGAGTATGACAAGGGTGTAGCAATTCTTCTTTTAATGTTCTCAAACAGTCCCATGGAATACACCAATAGTGCAAGCTATACCATGGCTGCTGTTGCTGAATACGCCGAGTATGACAAGGGTGTAGCAATTCTTCTTTTAATGTTCTCAAACAGTCCCATGGGATACACCAATAGTGCAAGCTATACCATGGCTGCTGTTGCTGAATACGCCGAGTATGACAAGGGTGTAGCAATTCTTCTTTTAATGTTCTCAAACAGTCCCATGGAATACACCAATAGTGCAAGCTATACCATGGCTGCTGTTGCTGAATACGCCGAGTATGACAAGGGTGCAGCAATTCTTCTTTTAATGTTCTCAAACAGTCCCATGGGATACACCAATAGTGCAAGCTATACCATGGCTGCTGTTGCTGAATACGCCGAGTATGACAAGGGTGTAGCAATTCTTCTTTTAATGTTCTCAAACAGTCCCATGGAATACACCAATAGTGCAAGCTATACCATGACTGCTGTTGCTAAATACGCCGAGTATGACAAGGGTGCAGCAATTCTTCTTTTAATGTTCTCAAACAGTCCCATGGAATACACCAATAGTGCAAGCTATACCATGGCTGCTGTTGCTGAATACGCCGAGTATGACAAGGGTGTAGCAATTCTTCTTTTAATGTTCTCAAACAGTCCCATGGGATACACCAATAGTGCAAGCTATACCATGGCTGCTGTTGCTGAATACGCCGAGTATGACAAGGGTGTAGCAATTCTTCTTTTAATGTTCTCAAACAGTCCCATGGGATACACCAATAGTGCAAGCTATACCATGTCTGCTGTTGCTTCCAGGTTCTTCTTCCACCAAGTGAAGGATTTCTTATTCTTGTGCAACATTTCTTTGACAAATTACTTCAACATGAGGAGATACGCTTCCTGTATCTAGAACTCTTTGACCTATGAAAACAAATATCCTATGATGTAATGATTGTCTATTTGAAAGTCTTGTTGCAGCTGCCCTTTACAAGGTGTTTCACCATAAATGTGTAGCATTCCAAGATACTCAGCATTAGTAAAATGAGCCATCTTGTAGCTGATAATCTGCTGTTTCAAAAATAAGGCATGAATGCAATAAACAACAGCTGAAGTGTGTTTCTTTATAAACAAACAGCGTAAGTGCACATTTCTTTCGATCTTATAATGCTGTCATGTTATGTGTCTCTTGGCTAATGATGTAGATTCAACTGAGACAAATTTCAAATGCTTGTAATAAAATAAGAATGCGAATTGTTTTAATTCAAAATGTATTTAAACATTCAGAAAATATTTATCTTTCAATCTACCCTAAAAAAATATTTGAAAAAATGTTTAAGTTTCATAATATCTTCATTTAAAATAGTTAACATAAGCAATTTTTGCTTTTCTCTCAAAAACCACTTTAAAAACAGTAAAACTGCCTTAAGACTTTGTTCTATTCATCACAAAGAATCATGCTATTCAAAGATGATCATAGTCACCTTCCACCCTGTATAAAATTTGTTACAATCTTCACATTGCCAGACTTTATTTTATAAGGAATTGAGCTGGCTTGTTTGATAAATTCCTCAAATTAATTTTTTTCTGTGCAACCAGTCTGATTTTGTAATTCATAAAAATCATCTTGAGCTTCTTAAAAGTAAAATTTTGTATTTCTAAACTGTATCTATCATTGTCATCTTTATTATGGAAATTTGTTTCAATGTTTATCTTATTTAATCATATTAGCTATAAAAGTACAATTGAAACCATTTAAATTTGCTGTTTCACGCATATGATGATACTCATTTATACACTCTTTTCTCTTTTAAGAAATCTAAATATCAGATTGAAAGAAGCGTTTTTGGACACATATCTAATACTTCAATTCTTGAATTTGCCGCATGGGATAATCTTAATTTGTAAAAATGCTGGTGATGTTTTATAATCTGATATCCTGTCAATTAGTTATGTCAAAGTTTTGCCAACCTTGATTCATTGGCAATTCATTCAACATTAATTTTATGTTTCTAGCCTATATTTGTTTCTAGAGTACGTTTCTCGGGACTTGCCCATGAATTTGATACCTCAGTATTAAAGAGTTACAATTCAAAAAACATTACGTGTTTTAAAACCATAAGAATTACTTGGGACATTTAATAAAAGACTGGCTTGGTGGGGGTTTGTTATCATGTTTATATGCAAATGAAGAAACATCTCAGAAATATAAAATATAAACAGACAGATAAATCTCCATAGCCTATCACTTTTGCGCATGCAATCATAATATTAACCAAACTTTTAAAACCAGCTAAGCACCATTGGGAATTAACGGTGTGGGAAAATATTTATATAATTAAGAACATAAATCGAGTCATGAACTTTGAAATACTGGCAATAGACAGATGATGTCTTGCGACTGACCAATGGAAAGAGTGGCAGACCGGGCATGAGGGAAGTGGGAGACAGTTACCTGACGTGGACTTCAGTCGACCGATCCAATGAGGATGGAGAGCACGCCTCTAGGAAACATGTCTGGTTCAGTTTTAAGTAAGTGGGACACTTAGTGTTTTTAAATGTTGACTAGTGCTTTTTTAACATTTTATTAACATCCCCACTGTTTTAAACACTTCATTTTTTATTATCAATTTTACGACAGGTATAGCTGTTAAATAAACTGGTGAAAGAAATAATGAAGAGCTGAGTCCAAAGAGTGCATTATATCTAGTTGTATTATGCTTCACTGTGTGAAATTCCATCATAACCTGACTGATTATTCTACAGAGCTAAGATGGCATTAAATTTCTTGAAGATATTTAACTTGTGGTATGCTTTGGGATGATGCTGTTTGCTATACCAGTTTTGTACTATCCTTATGTGTTTTTGTTTCTTGAGTTTATGTATCTTCTTATCTATGATTTGTTTTGAAAACATTGTTTGTGGCCGAAGAAACTGGGTGTTCAATTCTTTTTACTTTCCCCACCACATACCTATACCTTTTTCACTATAAGCTGAAAGGAGAAGTAAACAAAACCACATGACAAGACAGTACCTCATTGGCTGGTAGGCAAACTACAACCTTTCCTGCTTAGCATGTCGTCTCTTCCCCTACAAAAAACAGTTCGGTTCAGATCGTAACATTTTGTGGTCATTCTCATGCAGAGAAATTTAAAAAACTCATTATTGTTAACAGTTCAATTTATGAATCTAAATGTGTTTGTTCAGATTCACCTATAACTAAATGAACCATTATAGCAGACGGTTTAAGAGGCTATGCGCAAGCATTGCAGTTCATTTTCGGTTTCCGGCTGAGAATCCTCTGCAACTGTTGAAAACATAAACGTGGGAAATGGAAAGAAGACAATTGTGTTAAACGCTTTTAACAAATTCTGTGAAATTTTTTTTTCGTTTACCTTTAACCGACAATGAATATGGTTGGCCATTATTTAGCAATAATTTAACTTCTTTGTCAGTCATGCAGAATTGTTGCTCGGATAGCTTGGGTTGCGTTTGTTTTCTGTTGCATTTTAACCTATAGTGCTAATCATTCTTTTAACTTGTTGACTCATAAAAGGTTAAAGCAAACGTGGTATACTGATATTAGTCATTATATGAATGATTTCTAAAGCCTGAAGTTAAGAACAGTTTAATCCAGTACCTTTAACCACAGATGCAGAACTGTTCAGGTACAACTTTTATTTGTCTACTCTAGTATTATGTGTTAGAAGTTTAGGATGTAAGGCAAAATATAGGAATAAGACTTACAATGGTTAAGAGCTAATGATCCCCAAGCTGCGCAATATACTGTATTAGCATTCTGTCAGAAGCAATTTCCTCTAACGGGTACTTAGTTCCCGTCATCCTCCACATGGTGCTGCCATATGCTCGGCGGAGTGCTATATTTAAGTTTTGTTTACTTCTCCTTTCAGCTTATAGTGAAAAAGGTATAGTAGGTAGAGAAGGTATTGCATTCCACACAAATTTCAATATTGAGATTTCACCGAAAATACATGTTTTTACCAAATTGTCTCACGTGTGAACAGCATAACTCAAAAAGAAAATGTCAGATAAATACAAACTTGCTATTTAGGTACCATACCTTCCAAAGATGTGACAAGAAGATTTTCAAGAAAACTTTAAAACTACCCTTTACGTGGAATATTTTTCAACATTTTTTATTTTCGAAAAAAAAAATGGCTGTAACAATTTTGATAAAATACTATATATTAGACATTTACGACAAATAAAACGAATATCTTGAATTTTCTGGGAACAACCTCTTCATTCGGAAGACATTTTGTATAACTGGTAAATGTTATAATCATGCCGCTGTATCTCCGGCCCTGACGTTTTGTGAGGGTAAAGAAAGAGATAGGTATATATCAGAATGGCCACCTCTAACAATACTAGCGCTGTGAATTTTCACAGTGAAGGAAGTTATTCTGTCTCATTTCAACATAAATCAGGATTCTAATTTGATTTCTTCTAATGTTTTTAATAAATATAGTTTACTGTTGTAGTTTAGAGCTTTGCTACATGCAAAACACAACACGAAAGAAAAGAATCAAAAATCTGGCAAGTATTTAAAGTATGGGGATAGCATTTACAGGAAGCTTAAACAAAGAGACTTAAATTACTCACATTTAACATGTCAATAGTCCAGCGGAAAGATGCCGCACTCCTCGTAGATATCCATTTCTTCATCATTAGTGTCACTGAGGTCACTACTGTCAGTATTTAATGAAATAACTAATTCTTCTACATGTTCTTCCAAAACACCTTCAACTTTTTTTGCTTGAAGTAGAAGTTCCCACGTATGTTTCACAACACTCTGCCACTTTTCCACTGACACCTGTTCGATTCCTTGTTGCACCAAGCACTCAACCTCGGCAATGCGGAAAGTCTTGTTATGTTCTGAAACATACCCCTTGACTTGTGCCCAGATAAGTTCAATGGGATTGGAATGGCAGTGATATGGTGGAAGCCTGATGACAGTGTGCCCAATTGCAGCTGCATTGGTGTATGTACAGAATCTTGGTTTGTACAACTTAACAATTTGTAACAGTTCTTCTTTATTCATTACTGCTGACACTCCGGGGACATTATTTTCCAACAGCCATTGAAGTATGACTTGCTTCCTGTCTTTGGCTGTTGGTGCTTTATTTAACTGCACTGAAGGATAAGGGGCATTGTCCATTACAATAATGGACTTTGGACTCAGTTGTGGAAGTAAGGCTTCCTTAAACCAGGCGGTGAAAGTTTTCCCATTCATTTCTTCATGATAATCACGCATACTTTTTTATTTAAATAGAAGCATTGCTCCAGGAACAAACCCATTTGCTCCGCCAGCATGAAGCAGAATAAGTCTGCTTCCCTTCCCAATGGGCACCTTTATTGTTCCTGCTACTGTGTTGTCTGTCCAGGCCTTTGATTTTGTATGTCCTGCATTCACCCACGTTTCGTCCAACCAATACCACTTTTTTGGGATGTTTAGAATTTCCCTCAGAAATCTGCCATGCCATGCCACTATATCACCTCTTTCCATTACGGCTTTCCTACCTGAAAAGTTCTTGAATTTAAAACCAAGTTCTTTTAGCACCTTGCTTAAACTTGTCTTACCTCCATCAAATAATCCGGCTTGTTTCAAGGAACCCAGAAGTTTCTCTCGAGCAGGAAATTCTTTCCTCATATAAAACTGATAAATATGCTGCTTTATTGCATCCTTCTGAAAGGCATTGTGTTGTCTTAGGCCTGACTTTAGATCTCGATTTCCTGGTGATTTCAATTCTTCTGATGGCGTATTCAAATCGGCTGGGTATTTTTCCTTCGTCACGCTTTTCACAGTTGTTTTACCCACTTTCAGTGCATCACAAACTCTATCCACTACTCTTGCCAAAGGAAGAAGAGGTGCCCCGTTGTCTCGCTCATTTTCAAAATATTCACGTAGCCTGAATATAAATTCCTGGCTTTGGCTCCAGCAAGACCCGATTTTTTTCTTCAATTCTGAAGAACCACTAGCCATAGCGATAGTTATAACAATCGATAATTATAACAATAACTATAACAAGAATAACACAGTAAATTGCACACACACAAAACACCAACTTCACCTGAACTAAAGCAAACAGCTACTGACCACACATGCTTCACTTACAAGAGAATTGGCAACGCAGTCCAAAATGCAGTGGACGCACACGCGGAAGAAGGCTGTAATTGGTCCTAGCAGACAACTTCCACCCTTTGCTGTGCGAGTCAATCCAGTACTGCAAACCTTGCCAGATTTTTTATTCTTTTCTTTCGTGTTGTGGTTTGCGTGTAGCAAAGCTCTAAACTACAACAGTAAACTATATTTATTAAAAACATTAGAAGAAATCAAATTAGAATCCTGATTTATCTGTTGAAATGAGACAGAATAACTTCCTTCATTGCAAAAATTCACAGCGCTAGTATTGTTAGAGGTGGCCATTCTGATATATACCTATCTCTTTCTTTACCCTCACGAAACGTCAGGACCGGACATACAGCGGCATGATTATAGGCAACTATTTCATTGTTTGCACTTTGCAAAGATGTGGCACATGTATACATACGTGTTAACAGTAGGGGGCAAGAATTGGCAACACTGCCTTTCTCGGTCGCGCAAACTGTCAGAGCCGGAGATAAAACGGTGGTACTATAAGTGATCGATGAAAATGTACTATACAAAAGATGTAGATCTCTTTAAAACACACAATTTATTTCAAATAAGGTTTTTTTTTTTTTTTTTTGGGTGGCATAAGCCATTTTTGAGATATGTTATTAATGTTTTGGATTGTTCATCACTTGGTCATTCTCTTAAAGTCCTGTCAATTTCAGTTGTTTCTCGTGATTGCATGGAAACAGTATGGAATTTTAAAGCCAGTGATAGCACCCAGTTCTTAAACATTTGACTATCTACACGGTGGTCCACTCGAATGTCCCTAATTTCAATTGTATGTGACAGGTAAACGGTTTAAGATAGACACTTACAACAAGGTTTGTATAAAAGGAAATCTCAACAAGTTTCGAATGATGGTGTCGGTAGATGGTGTAAAGGCACGGTTTTCACTCTTAGACTTTATCGTTTATCAAAATGGCGAAACCGCAGATCAAAGCGCAAACTGTTCTGTGGTATACAGAGTTTAAATCAATTGTCCAAGTTCAAAGGGAGTTTCGCCAAGTCTTTAACCATGATGCTCCAACTGCTAATCGCATAAAGAAGTGGCACGATACATTTTTAGCTACTGGAACTTGTTAAAAAAGCATGGTGGTGGTCACGGAACATCCGACGAAATGGTTACAAATGTTCAAGCCGCCTTTGAGTGAAGCCTATGGAAGTCATTAAGAAGAGCTTCATGGGAACTTCAAACACTGAAATCAACATTACAATGAATTGTCCACAAACATCTCAAACTGTATGCATACAAATTGCAGTTATTGCACCATCTAAAGCCGAATGACAAGCCCAAACAAACACAATTTGCCAATATGATGCTAGACTGTCTTGGCACTGATCCTGATTTCATGTCCTAGATTTTCTTCTCAAACATGCTTTCCATGCGTCAGGCAAGGTAAATCAGAATAATGTGCAGATCTGGGGATCGCAGGATCCTCTCATGCTATACAAGAGCATGTTTGTGATATCCCAAGGTCAATGTTTGGTGCAGTTTGTCACAGAATAAAGCCATCGGACCGTTTTTCTTTGCCGAGAAAACTGTCCGTGGTACCACATATCTTGACATGCTGGAGCAGTTCTTCTTTCCACAAATTCAACATCTGCAGCCTAACATCCTTTTCCAACAAGATGGCGCTCCTCCATATTGGTTCGATGAAGTTCATACGACTTTGGACAACATTGGCCGTTGGATTGGTAGGGGAAGATCAATCACATGTGCCGAGATCTCCTGATTTAACACTGCTTGATTTCTTTCTCTGGGGCTACGTCAAAGATAAAGTTTATGCCACCCCAGTGAGAGACCTTTGTGATCTTTGGGAGCACATCATAGAGGCTATTTAGAACATTTCAGAAGACATGCTCCAATGTACTTGGCAAGAAATTGTTCATCGCCTTGACATCGTCACAGTGACTGTTGGAGCTCACATAGAGATATGGTGGTATGCATATCAAACTTGTTGAGTTTTCCTTTCATATAAATGTTGTAAACTTCTATCTTCAACCATTTACCCATTGCATATAATTGAAATTAGGAACATTTGAGCGGATTATCCTGTATAGTGAAACGTGTAATGCAGCTATTTCTGCAAAGGTTTATTTGGATTAAAATGTAGTAGGTATAAAAATAAGCTTTAGTAATAATAGTTTGTATACTCCCTAACAAAATGATAGACGGTAGAGAAAGTCATGTGAGTGTAACACATCACATTTTTTATTCAGTTTTGCTCAGGGGAACATTAACCAGTCTATATGCCAAGCTGTTGAGTACTGCTTCTTTATAGGTTGTTATAACTGTTGTTTCCTGTACATGCCAAATGTTTTGCCATGTTGTTCACAGATTATTTTTAAGTTGAAGTAAGGTAGGTAGCCACCTTTTTCTATTTCTATTGTGATCTGAATTAAGGTGTTGTGCAAATTCAATAGTTCTAAGGAATCCTGCAAGAGTCTGTTATATAGAGACAATGAGAAGATGTTGTCACTGTATCCATATCAGAATATGTATGGGAAGCATGTCAATGTTGTCGTCATCATATAGACATATGCTTTCTAGTCTTCTGTAATATTATATTAACATTCTACAATGTTTTTCGTTATTTTAGTGCTTTAAATTAAATTTTGCTTCTTACCTTTTTCCTTTTTCCCTTGATTGGTAATGGAGGTAGCTCTACCATGAGATCTGGCGGATTAGCTAGAAGCTCCTCAGCCAGCTGGACACCCAATGTGCATGCCTCTTTTCCGTGTCCATGAGCATGAAGTCCTTCTGCTCTGGCAAACAGAATGTCCCAGGGATCTTCCATTTTACGCAAATTAGCAAACACTGACGTTGAGGAAAGCGGGCTCTGCTCTTTGCGTTTTGAACCACATTTTGATTTATCCTGGTTACCATTACTGATCTCTGCATTAGTCACTGCATTTGGTACACTACCACCAACTCCACTAACAGCTGCATTTCCATGGCTAACAAGAGCTTTGGGATCGTAATAATACACATTATACTCATCCCCAGATTGCTGAGAATCTGAATTAGAAGATGACAATGATTCATCTTTGGACGGGCGACGGGAGTTCTCAGAATCTTCTTGTGGAGATACACCCCCTCCTGTACAAAAAACAATAAAAACCTTTCTAAGTTTTATACAAACTAAATCTGATTCTAAATTTACATTTATTATCTTATTCATAATGATCACTATGGGGACATACAGTGAGGGCAAAAAGTTCCAATGCACCTATTTATCCTTTCTGCAAAACAATTTTGTGCATAAAAATTGAGCCAATAATGTTTAAAAACCACAACAAAACAATGCAAATAATAAGCCATAGTCAATAATTTGAAATGGCAAATACAAGCTTCTTTTGTGTAAAGGAAAGACTTGTAGCTGTCATATCGGTCAATGAGCCATTATATACTGGAAAATGAGTGACATCATGCACAATTTAAGGTTGGTTTTGGTAAGGCACCTCCAATAAGAGGTAACTTGTTGGGCGAGAAAAGACTTGATAAATATATCTGAAAATGGTCATTGTGAAGTAAGTGAACCAGTATAAATAATTATATGTGCCCATTATGCCTTGTGTAGTTCCATTTTCAAGTCATGATGTATCAATTAAATTGATGTCTGACGTTCATATTCAAACTTGATTGTTTATAATGGCTAAATCTATATTCTTTGTAAAATCATTCATTACACTTCACTGTATTAACAACATTTGTAAATGTATTCCAATAATTTTATCACTCATTACATTACACAGCTTTATTGTAATCTTTTACATTTTTTAACATATACTTAAATTTAAAATAATTTCAATTTGCGCACCGAAGCAAATAATTAAATTATGGAAAATGAATTGACATTAAGCATTCATATTGCTCCACCTACTGGTAGAACTTGTTTCGAGGACCCATTGTACCCATTCTCTTCTGCTGATTGACTAACTGATGATTCTCCGCTCTTTTCCCTGGGTATGTATAGCGTCATCTGGTGTGGAGTTGGTCAACTTAAAAATTACATTATCGTCTGCTGGAATTTCAAATTTCATAACTCGATGCTCAAAACTTTTGATATATGTTCTTTCCCATAAGTTCAGTTCCAAGGGGTTACACACCAATTTTAGCAGCTTGACTTTCTGTTCTATATTGTGATTTTCTTTACAGAAGTGATTGGCTACAGTTGATTTATCTGTATCTGATATTTCTGTAGTATTCTTTTAGTCTTGTGCTTTTGTTTCTCTTGGGTTTGAAGCCGTTCTTGGTGTGACAATTTTGAAGCTGTACCCTTTGCTTCAAATTTTAATGCTGCTATCTCAAAGTTGCATCCATTAGATAATGTTTAATGTTACCTGCTTTGTTGACAAGTTCTACAATGTCGTCATCTCCCAGCTTGTTCTGCACTGCCCGCTGATTCTTCCAAACCCGTTCCCTTGGCAGTGGTTTTGCTAGATTGTAGATAGGGACAGAGGGAATCTCATTAATCCATTCATGCACATCACTAATTAGATGAGGTGAGCTGCTATGGTGGTATAGCCGAGTTCTTTGTCTCAGGGTATACGTGAGTGTAATGTGAAAGGATAACACCAGTTTAATTAGCTGATAAATTTTAATGTTGACTAAAATACTCTTCTGATGAGTTGCTGACTGTTGAATTAAAGAATTAAAATATTTCTAGAATAATAATGATGCAAAGTGTCAATTGTTGTAAGTCGCAGAAATGTTACTCGGAAAGATTAGCTTGCAATAGTCGCTAAATCTTCCTAACTCAAGTGCGTCCCTAGACACTACACAACTTAGAAACTGAATACCACATGGGTAATCACAAGAGCCGTTGCACAATTAAGTCACATGATTAAGTAAAAAGTAAATCTAATTTGGAATGCACACTATTTTCTTAACTTAAGCTCCACCTACCTATCGCTACCCTTACCAACGTTCCTATTTATGCAGTCCAATCTTAAAACTCTACATGTGCATATTTGAAGCTGTTGCTATGTGGTGCCTCGCTCAAACCAAAAAATTTCATTTCCTTTCTAATTTACAGAATTTCTGCCTACGTGACTTTGCAAACATACTGAACTCGCCCCTTAACTGCATTCCAGGAACTTTCATACTAATGCATTTCCTTAACACTAATGACCTTTCTCTCCGGACAAATTGTTCAACTCAGGCGTATTACATTATACACTGATTTAATATAAAAAATTATTTATTGAAATTACTTCTCTATCTTACTATCATTTTCTTTATTTAATTATTTACATCTTCCTGTCAATAATTACAGTATGAGGTTTTAAAAATCATGCTGCTAAAATCAATGCATAACCCCTTGTAACTGAGCTAATGGGAAATAACATACATATCAAGCTTTGAGCATCAAATTATGAACTTTGAATTCCAGGAGAAGATAATTTAAATTCACCAACCATACACCAGATACCCAGGAAAGAAGTAGTAGTTCAGGGAATCATGGTTAATTGACCAGCAGCTGACAATGGGGACAATAGGTCCTGCCTGTAATTTGGTAAGTGAAGTAATATGTGATCCATTCGCCATAATTTAATTATCTTTCTATTACAGAATACTGACTTTTTTTGGTATGTCTTCCCTAACCATCAATCCATAATTAGGGACCTTAACCAGCAACTTTCATTTAATAAGAACTTACTTGTGCCATGGTTGGGACAAATGGGGATGGTGCTTGAAAAAAAATTACCCAATGGAAGCATGCAGTTAGCATAGTTACTGTTTAATGTTGTAGTCAATACGAGAGCTATTGCAACCAGCAACATAGTAGCATGGCATTTTTAGAAAAGTGGTCGCATATGTAATACTTGGAGATTGGAAACCACTAGACACATCTAAAATGGGATATGGACAAGATAGCAGCATGTAAAATGGGCAGAGGAACAAATAATGAAGCAATAAATACATCTATCAATCAGTAGCAGAGCAGGCAGAATCTCCAGGTGACAGACACATTGATCCTTAACAATGAAAGAAATAAAATCATAGAATGACATTGTGTCGTGAAGCTTTACAGTATGTGATTAGTAGAAGAAGAAAAGTATCCCTTTATTTAAAGGGAGAGTAAGATTTATTTTGCAAACAATAGTTAAGTACAGTTAACTCTTGATAATTCGCGTACAGGATAATTTGAGGGACTGTCAATATTTTATTTCACTTTACACCCCCTAAAACCTCTTGCGCGCAGCACACAGTCAAAGCCAAGCCACCTGTCTACTCTTGTAGAAGGTAATTTATAGCCAAGACCAAAGACACTTGCTAGCCTTCTTATTTACAGTAGTAGATGAAATGTTATTTTCTCTTGAAATTCGCAGTTTATTAGTGTACATGGTTCAACTTTCGAATTGAGATACAGTATATTTTCAAAAATGAATGGCTGTATGATGAAATATAAAAGAACTAACTGTTGGACAAAAATTAAAGATCACTGAAAGATTGGAGAAAGGTGAATCAACATCTAAACTGTCCATGGAGTTTGGTGTGGGGCAGACTACAAGAGAGACATACGAAAACAAAAGGAAGTATTGATTAAATTTTTTGCTAAGTGTGATCATTTATCTCCAGAAATTCTGTGAAAACGTTGAACTACAAAAACCTGGATGAAGTCATGATACGGTGGTTTAATCAGAAACGAGCTGAAGCTATTCCTGTATCTGGTCCAATGTCCAGAACATTTTCACACTGCACTTGGTTTGGAAGGAAATTTCAAAGCATCATCTGGCTGGCTTACATGATTTAAAAATCGCTATGAAATTGGAATTCATGGGGAATGACTTAGTGCCAATACAGAAGCTGCTGGAACTTTCACTCAGGAATTTAAACTGTTTGTTGAAAGTGAAAATTTGGATTATAGGCAAATTGATAATGCAGATGAAGCTGGGTTGTTCTGGAAATACTCACCATCTTGTACGCTTGTGATGGAGAAAGAAAAGCAAGCTCCAGGTCGTAAAACTTTGAAAGAAAGAATAACCATTATAGTGTGTGCTAATGCAGCGGGTGACCATAAATTAGAATATGTGGCAATAGGAAAATCCAAAACTCCACATTGTTTTAAGAACAAAAATGTCCCATTACATTATTATCAAACTGGATGGACAATGAGATATTCAAGGACTGGTTCACAACAATTTTTACTTTCTCTACTACGTATACTAAGTAGGGGAAGTATTGTATTGCACCCAAAAATTCGATACCGAGATTTCACCGGAAATACATGTTTTGAGACCCCCTGAAAGCATTTTTGGAAACATGTCCATATGTGTGTCTGTGTGTGTGTGTCTGTGAACAACATAACTCAGAAACGAACAATCAGATAAACACCAAACTTAGTATTTAGGTTCAGTATCTACCTTTACATGGAACATTTTTCGAAAATTTTAATTTTCTCAAAAATGGCTCTAACGATTTTGATTAAAATATCATATGTTTAATATATTTTTATGACAAATGAAATGTATATCTCGAATTTTCTGGGAATGTCTCCAAAAGTGTTCTTCATTGTGAACGACTTTTGCATAACTGGTAAACCATAAGAGATAGACACAATTTTACTGCACAAAAAATGTAGAACGCGTTAAAGTACATAATTTATGTCGTATACATTTTTTTGTAGAGTGAACTATTTTCGAGATATTGCTTGTTATTCCCTTAAATTTTCCAATACTTATATTTTTTCTCAAATTTGTTATTCATTTTTTTATGTCCTGGACATGCAAAGAGATTGGAATGCGCCACATAGCAACCAACGCTTAAAAGATTTGACTATCGCTTATAACGTACCATATTCCCCTTGCGTCTACAAGAAAATTAGCAATAAGATTGACATCTCGATATCTCAATTAACATGAAGCATATGAAGAATAAGCGTTTGTAAAAATAGTTTGTACAAGAGTAGAGAAAGTCATGTGAGTGTAGCACATCAGATTTTTTTGTGTTGTATATGCAAAGAGTATTAATCTGTGGCAAAGAGAATGGTGCTGCACCTATCAACCAGCTATTAAGAGATATGTATATATGCTTAAAGGCTACTGTATTTCTATATTGCCCTTGTAAATATATATTCCCCTTACATCTACAAGAAAATTAGCAATAAGATAGGTTCTGCAAATGTTTATCTCGATTAACATGAAGTAGATGGAGAATAAGCGTTTGTAAAAATAGTTTGTACAAGAGTAGAGAAAGTCATGTGAGTGTAACACATCAGATTTTTAAAGAGGTTACTGCCCATTTAACTGAAAGCTGTACTGCTACTAGACAATATGCCTTCTCACCCCCATGAACTTAAAAGTGGGGACATTTACGAAATTCCTTCATCCAAATGTAATTCCTAATGGTCCTATGGACCAAGGCGTAATAGCTGCATTAAAAAAATCTAATGTGATATGGTCACATGACTTTCTCTACCCCCTATCGTTTATTAGCAGGTATACAAACTATTCTTACTAAAGCTTATTTTTATATCTGCTACATTTTAATCAAAATAAAGCCTTGCAGATATAGGTATATTACACATTTCGTTATAGATACAAAGAGAACAGCGATAGACAAATGTTTAAGAACTGGACACTATTTGCTTGCCTTAAAATTCCATATTGTTTCTATGCAATCATGAGAATCAACTGAACGTTGAAGGGATTTTAAGAATGGCCAAGAAATAAACAATTTGAACCATTAATAACCAATATCTCAGAAATGGCTTATGCCACAAAAAAAAGTTATTTGAAATAAATTGTGTGTTTTAAAGAGATCTACATTTCTTGTGTAGTGTGTTTTTGTCTATTACTTAACATTTACCAGTTATACAAGATTATACAAAACTCCTTTCAAATGAAGAGGACTTTAAAGGCTGTTCCCAGAAATTTCAAGATATACATTTTATTGGTCATGAAAATATCTTAAATATAGGGTATTTTAATCAAAATCGTTAGAGCCATTCTTTTAGAAAATCAAAATTTTCAAAAAATGTTCCTTTAAAGGGTAGTTGGGGTGGGGGGTTTTCTTGAAAGTCTTCGTGCTACATCCTTGGAAAATACTGAACTTAAATACCGGTTTGGTATTTATCCAACATTTCATTTTTGAGTTATGCTTCTCTCTCTCTCTCTCTCTCTCTCTCTCTCTCTCTCTCTCTCTCTCTCTCTCTCTCTCTCTCTCTCTCTCTCACATGCGCACACGCACATGCCTTTTTCTAAAAATATGCATTTTTATTCAGGGGGCATCAAAACATGCATTTCTGGTGAAATCTTGGTATCGAATTTTTGGGTGGAATGCAATACCTTCTCTATCTACTATGTAAATGGTAGAGAAGGTAAAAAGAAGTACAGATCATCACTTCTCCACAAACTTGTCAAAGAAGATGCTGAAATTGAAAATTTTTGGAAAGAATTCAGTCTGCTAGACGTGCTGTATATTATCACCAAATCATGGGACTGTTTTATCATTAGTTATGCTCACGCTGTCATGAAGGGTGATTTTATCTGAAGTCCAGGACAATGTTGAATTCCAAGAAGAAGAAATTTCAGATGTTCAGTCTCCAGTTGCTACAACGATGTCGTTATTATGGAAAATAGGAAGATGCAAAGGTGTAGAAGACAACGAGATTACTGAGTGGCTAAAGTTCAATGATAATGATCAAGGCTACAGGCAAGAAAGTGAGAACTACATCATTTGAGATCTGACTGCTGACGGTGAACAGAACATGCAGATAGTGAAGTGTATGAAGATGAAGCCATGGACATTTCGAAAGTTATGCACAGCCATGTCACCTTAGATATGCTATTGTGTTACACAGAAAATCATGATTTTTCAGACATTGTTTTCTTATGAAAACTGCAACAAAATATGAATAAATGAACGATCCTCCAAGAAACAAACAAAGTAGATGGACTTCTTTCCTTAAATTAATGGTATGTATTTTGTAGAAAATGTTTCTTATTAGCTTGTTAAATAAAAATTGTGTTGTATTCCACTTATTTACTATATATTCATTATCAGAGTTCACTTTACTGTGGTTTAAATGTAAGGAGAAGGTTAAGTGGATAATTTGCAGACGTTTGTGTATTAATTACTGTGAATTATTTGCAGACGTTTGTGTATTAATTACTGTGAATTATCAGGAGTCAACTGTATCCTCAAGAATGATAGCTCTTCAGAGTGCTCTGCTTCTTAGTGTTTGCTGTATGTTTTAAATATAACATTTACGGGTACCTGAACCATCTGAATCAGCATCTAATGCTTCAGGATGTGAAGAGGAGGTAGATGTTATCCTGGTGGAATGAAGCTGAAGTTTCTGCTGCGATGAGGAAGGCAGTTCTGTGACCAGATAACTGTTTGTATCTTTGCTGGAGGCAACACATATCAGCGTTCTTGCAGCTTCCATAGGAGGAGAAGTTGGGTCAAGAAGACTTGCTGCATTCACATGAATATCTGGAAAGCAGCCAATATCTTCTATCACTGATGATGTAATTTCCTCTGATGATCCAAAAGCTATCTGGAGTTTGCTTGCAGCAGACTCATTTCTTGCCTCAGTTCCTCTGGATGGCACCTTGCAGTGCTGTTTATTGCAGGGTTCTATGCTTGTACTGGCCCCACTGCTACTAGCAGAGTCACTACCTCCACCTTCTTGGGAGTCAGTATCTCCACCTCCAACCTGGAAAGATATATATACAAGACTGTTATTACCAAGTTATTTACATTTAACTATGACATGCAAATTACAATTTGTACTCTATTTTTATAAAATTATAAATCAATCCAATCAAGGTGTCCACTAAAATATAGTATTCATTTTCCCTGATAAACAGAAAATAATTAAATATATTTTTGAAAATCTGCCCTCCATTACTAGTTAATGCTACCCACTCAAATTCTTTTATAATTTGAGTTAATAAAGCATAATCTCAAATATATTGTAGGATGAAGGTAACTATGATAGCAGAGAATGTCTGTATTGCAATGTAGAACTTGAATTTAAGTACTGAGCATTAATTTATTTCATTTGAATATCGGATTATTACATGAATTATGAAAATAGAAATTCAAGATTATAAAACTTGTATTCAAATAATCCATTCCATTTAAATTGAATTTTTTAAATGAATACAGCATTTTAAATTATTTCTATTTTAACTTAACACAACATATTTTGGCAAACCTACTGTCATCAGGTACATATTTTACACATAATTTAAATGTAAAATATGTAATTTCTGTTTACAGCATGATGCATCAATGGTCATCTCTCATCACACTTTTGTACATTGCAGCTCATAACACTATGTATTAAGTAATCTGTTAGCTGATGCAGTATTTCAAGCTGGAATTCTATTTCAATAGGCTCCGATTCTTCAATGTAAAATATGAGCTGTACAAAGACTAAAGGTTGTTGGAGGATTTTTACTTTACATTTCTTACACATTATTTATTATAATTTAGTTTTTTTTTATATTTACAGGCCAACGTGAAAAGTTTTTCATCTACAGTACCATGGGTGAAAAGTATAAGTTAATTAGCAAGAACTAGATAGGTTTAACACTTGCTAAAAATGAGGTGAATAAGCTTTTCTAACTTCAGGTAGTAAATGCAAGACACCAGAAAAAAATCTTAAGCAACTAGTATTTGCTAACCTATAGCATTTACAGTTATGTTGAGTTATTGCTCTTTGCTTTGCCCATTACCTTTTCATTTCATGATGCTATAAAAACACAATTCTTCACACGTTAGACTTTAGCGTGTATTTCATTTCCTATAATTGTTATACACAAATTACATACTTCCTTATTCAGTCTGTTGGTACTAAAAGTTCAGACAGTGTATAATGCATTGCTGTTAGACTGTCCAGATAAGATAAAATAAACATGAAAACAAAAACAAAATGAAGTAAAGAAATGAACATGCATAATGTATATACATTTTTAATGTGAAGGGCATGCAATTTGTTTGTACATGTGTGCAAGCTGCATACAAGTGCCTGCTGCTGTTTACTTTATTAGTAATTTCTTTTTATTTTATATAAGTTATTGAGAAGTGGTTTTATTTTATTTTTAATACCTTTAACAATGTTTTACCATTCCCCAACTGACTTACATTTAATGACACACCAACATGTTACCGTGGTAGCTCAGTGGTTAGACAAGGGATACACTGAAGATCTGTGGTTCAAATCCTGGCTATGACATTTAATTTACTGTGTCTGACTTAGCTTTTCAACTTAAGCCTACACATGGCACGTGTGAAAAAAATTACATATCATTGCTTTACAATGTTTAATTCTTTTAGATGTTTCTGTTACCAATATAGTGTAACATTTCATTGCATTTGAGTGTTCCCATACCTTGGTCACCAGGTTCCCGTAATGTTCTTAATAAACATCAAAAACATAATTTAAATTCTTTGCTACATTATGTAAGACATCACAGGACATCACGACTTTTGGAATATTTTCAAGTAATACTGCAACACAATTGCCGTGGATTGGATAACTTTTCTTCATGTGTACAAATGCCCTTTTCCTTGGAATCAGGCAAATTAAAATACCTCTCATTTTCATTTCTTAGTGGTTTGAAGGGTGTAATGAGTCAACATAAGTCATCACCCAATAAACAAGTGGTGTCATCCAATTGGGACACTAAAACTCTAACTCTAACCCCAACGAAAGCTTGCATCATGAACATTTCCAGGTCATGAGCACGGTAACACAACAATATTTCCATCTCTCTTTCAACTAAGAGAAAACACACCACCCCTAGTGTTGTTGTGCTCCGGCAAAAATTCAGCAATTCATCAATTTGCCTGTGTTTAGGGTACGTTTTCCTTTAATGAACATCACTATAGTTGATTAATTTTGAAGATTTAGAAGCTAGTAACAGTGATGTGTCGTAATTTAAAATAAAGAGAGTTGAGGGTTGTTACACTACATCACTAACTTATCAACGCGTTACTTGAACGCGTTTCGGGAGACGGCTTGTTCCCATTGTCAGCATGTTCTCAACTGATGTTTCCGGTCATCGTCTGGGGGATGTGTGTGGCTAGTGGTGTTCTCTGGTGCTGGGCTGATGAACCTCCAAAGGCTGCTGGGTGGTGGCACTTCGAAATTCATTAGGTGATTCATGTGTTTGACAATATGTATTTTTTCCCAGATGTCCAATTCATTGCTGCTGTTGATCGGTTTTAAGAGTTTTATGTTTGGAGTGATATCATGGTTTGAAGACCAGAAATGATGTGCTACTGCTGATTTATCTGGCTGCTTTTGGTAAATGCATCTCATATGCTCTTTTAGTCTTATTTCAAGATTTCTTTTGGTTCTTCCTATGTATACCAGGTTACATTACAATCAATTTGATATATACCAGCTGATTTATCGTTGGGGATAGGATCTTTTGTTCTGTTGCATAGTAGTTTCTGTATATTGTGGTTATTCTGTGGAGACAGGGTGATGTTGTATTTCTTGAAAATCCTTTGAAATTTATGATGTGTCCAAGGGTGATAAGTGAATTTTCTATATGCTTGTGGTTTTTGTTGTCTGAGTAACGTAGTCATTTGTTAGATGTATTTCTGTCTTTCAAACCAAACCAAACCAAACCACCTAATGAATTTCGAGCTGCCGCCACCCAGCAGCCTTTGGAGGTTCATCAGCCCAGCACCAGAGAACACCACTAGCCACACACATCCCCCAGACGATGACCAGAAACATCAGTTGAGAACATGCTGACGATGGGAACAAGCCGTCTCCCGAAACGCGTTCAAGTAAGAATATTTTAGTGATGTAGTGTAACAATCCTCAACTCTCTTTATTTTAAATCACTATAGTTGATACTAAGTTGAAAGCTAGCATTCATGATGAAGACTATGAAAATCTCGCATTTACTTCCTATAGTTAGTTTTACCTAATGCTTATTCACCTCTCAAGTCTAGCAAATGTTAGCTTTAGAAGAATCTTAGTTTTTATTGGGCTTAGAATATGCTTATATTTTTTTATTCACACCTAAATGAGTAAATCCTTAAAAACTGCCTAGTACAAGCAAACACTAGTTTTTATTCACATCATCCCATATTTTGTGTTTCCCTTCTTAGTCCAGTTGGTTTTGCTTGGCACATCTAGTTATGTCACCTTATAATTTTTCTTTTTCTCAATGAATGCATTTCTCTTTGGTTTGAGGCATGATTAATTTTCCTGATTTCCGTATTGGTGGACATCCTGAAATCCAATATGCAGTGTTTTAAATAGTCAGAAAATCCCCCCCCCCCCCCCCCCCCCCGCACCCAACCCAATTACTTTGTAGTTTAAACTTGCCTTAGATTGGATATCTGGTTTTGGATATTACTAGTTTTATAAAGCACTAATAGTTTAGGATTTTATTTTTATAAACGTATGGCAATTTGCATTTAATTTCTGGATGCTTTGCACAAACACCAATGATGTAAGAAATTTAATTAATACAACAAAGCCAGTATTTTACTACATGCATGTAAAACTTGGCATTAGAAGTTTTAAATAATCTGAAAAAGTAAAACCAGTATATAAAATTTGTTATGATACCAACAAAGGATAATCCTCATTTTGCATTCCTCATTTAGGACCGGTTTCATCAACAAATGTCAGCAAGCTAACACAATGTTAAATTGTTTTAACATTGAAATTAACAAAAAGTCTGCTTCACTGACTAATATTAACTTTAACATGTTAAATCTTGTGTTAAGTTAACATAAATTTTCACCTGTGTTAAACATTTTAACAAATGCTAAAATTAGAAAATGGCGAATGAAATGAAGCTTCAGATGATGAATTACTGCATTTACAAGTATTAAACATACTTCCTGACAAATACAGCTGCAGATGTAATGAATCTAAAAATTGAAAACAAAATGTTTTATAGAGCTTGAAAAGAGATTATGGATGAAGCGTAAAGAGAGATTTGAAAATTATATGTGCATAGTCTCAGTAGTTATAATGGAATTGATTAAAGATCCTTCTTGATTTTAAATGTTAAAATGCATTTTGGTAACTGTTAAAAACATACAGGGGACATTAAATGGCATACCAGAGGTAAAAGCCTCATACCTGTTTTATTTCTGTAACGTATTGTATGGTAGAATATATTTGCTGTAAGACTTGACTCGGCTACAATGGAATTTGCATCATGTCTTAATAATTTATACACACATAATTTGTAATGCTAAGATTTTATTCCTTTGGCTCCTTTCATTTCATTGTCAGCAACATTGAAGGAATTTCCAAATGTACTCTATCACCAAGATTAAAGGACTTTTCAAGCATTTTCTTAAAAACAGAATAATATAGAGTGCATACATTTATAGCCAATTTTCTTATTTTTATCCAATGTTTAATTTTTCTAGGCTCTGGCTGCAATAAATTGTATACTGGTAAAATTTAACCTTGCTGTTTCAAAATCGGAATCAAAATACCTTTTACATTAATGTAAAGAACTTAGAAACAGTGATGCAATTTTTAAATTTACTGAAGCTGAGTTAGTGTTACTATACTTGTTTTATCTGTAGGTTGAAGTGAACCAAACAAACCTAAGTATGCATAGGTCAGGGCTCTAGTCGCTTGCGCACGTAGAAATAGTTCACATGCTTCTACACAATTTGTAGCAATCAAATAGGTAATAAAGGTTGAATATTAGCACAATATTAACAAAATACTAAACAATAGTAATTAGGATTGAAGAAAGGGACATTCACAGTAAAACATTTATGGTTAGGAATTCCCTTCATAAGCCGTCTGTTTTGCTGCAGTATGGCCAACATTATATTCAAATCAGTCTGGTATTTGTGATTGTTAACATGTGCGACAATGAACAGGATGCTTGTTTAGCAAAATATAGAAAAGGAAAACCTTTAAGCAGTGGTAAGAAAACAATGGTCCTAAACGTGTTCAGTAAGTTTTGTGAGAAGTATCCAGCCTCCTTCATAGATGACATAGTGGCATTAACCTCAGAATTTACTGGTGTGTCTAAGATGAGCACATACAGTGCGAGAAAAGAATCAACTGCTACAGGTAAGATTTGCACTCCAGGCACAGAAAGGAAATGTGTGAGAAAGGTTCTGTATATGACTTACGATGAATTTATGAGATCTGCGGTGTAGTGCAAAGACAAGCATTTTACACAAATAATGAACTACCAACATAAAAAAGGCACTAAAAGCTATAAACATTGATCCTGATTTGCCAGACTTGAAACAATCTTCCCTGTATAATCTATTAAAAGAAATAGGATTTTAATTTTTACACAGAAATTTAAAAATGTGGTTCTTGATAGGGATAATATTGTGCTGTGACACAGACGTTATTTGCATAAAATTAGAAAACTACAGCAAAAAGGGAATAAAATATATTATTTAGATGAGACCTGGGCCAATGAAGGTGTGGTTGACAGTGGTGTTAAAACAAAGAAACAGGCATTTTTGTTGGGACTAACTATGGACCTTAAAAATCCAAGTGGGAAAGGCAAGAGATTGATTCTCCTCATATATGTCAGGATTCTGGTTTTGAGAAGATGGGGAGTTAGCTTTGAATCCAAAAAGAGCGGGAATTACCATGAAGAAATTATTGGTGATGTTTTCAGATCCTAGTTCGAACACATTCTTCTTAACAAGAGCCAAACAGTATTGTTATTATGGACAATGCCCCTTAGGATAGCGCACAATCAAAGCGTGTCCAGAATAAATCATGGAGAACAAAATTATATTATAAGTTAGCTGCAAAACAAAGGCATTGAATATAAATTGGTGAAAACTTAATTACTACAAATGGTAAAACCTTAAAAAACTGCATGTGAAAGGTACTTTGTGGTTGATTGTTTGGAAAGCATGGTATACTGCATTGTTATACTGTTGCCTTACTACTGTTCCCTAAATCCAATTGAACTTGTATGGAGCCAGGTGAAAGGTTACATAGCAGAACACAACGAAATACTTTAATTGGCTGAGGTTTGAAATCTTATCCATGCAGCATTTAAGGAAGTAACACCTCAAAAATGGTGCAATTGTATCGCACATGTCATAAAGGAGGAAAATAGACTGTGGGAATGCAAAATGGACATTGCAATGGAACAGTCTGTTATTTCCCTTGGCAATGAAACCAACACCTTGGATGATGAACCAGATATGACACATCAGCTGACTCAGATCTTGAGGGAATGGAGCCCCTTTCACAATCTGATTAACAGAATCATTTAAGCAATTTAATGATGATAAAAATTTGCATCATGCTAGGAGTTTAAATTATAACAGTAGTAACAATAACAATAGGTCTGGTGCTTATCAGTACAAGGTGTGATAAAAAAATAACAGAAGTTTTTTAATTTCGTGAGCTTTATACATCCGATATTCAAAACTTTTGTTTTATCTTATTGGTACACATGTTTCTGATGTATGTTTGCATTTTCAGCTGTTTTGAATATTTACTTTATTATTGACAGTTGAAAAAGTTATACCTGTTTTCGAGTGCTTGGCTAATTTTTACTTTCGAAATAGATGGATCAAAGAATTTACATTAAATTTTGCTTGAAAAATGGAATAAAGCGCAGCACCGCATTCGAAATGTTGATTGTGGTGTTTGCGAATCTACTATGAGTAAGACAAGAGTTTATGAGTGATATAAACATTTCAAAGAGGGTGGAGAAGACATTGAAGACGACTGCTCTAGTACATCAATTACTGACGACAATGTGGAAGAAGTAAAGAAAATGGTTCTGGAAAATCGCCGAATCACCATCAGAGAGGTTGCTGATGATGTCGGTATATCCTCTGGCTCATGCCAAGCAATTTTTTCGGATATTTGGGCATGAAACGTGTAGCAGCAAAGTTTGTTCCGGAATTGTTGAATTTCAACCAAAAAGATGTCACATAAACATCACTCAGGAATTCCTGAATGAAGTCGAAAACGATCCAGAACTTCTAAAAAAAGATTATAACAGGTACTGAAACATGAATGAGTATGACGTATGAGTATGGGTATGACATCAAAACTAAGGTCAATCGCCCCAATGGAAACTGCCTGAAGAGACGAGACCGAAAAAAATTTGACAACTTTGATCACATGTGAAGGTTCTTCTCACTGTTTTCTTTCATTACAATGGGATAATGCATCAGGAGTTCCTGCTTGTGATCGTACGGTCAACAAGGAATACTACCTGGAAGTTATGCGCTGTTTGCATGAAGCAATCCGAAGAAAACGACCAGAATTGTGGCAAAACCACTCGTAGAAATTGCATCACGATAATGCACCCGCTCGCAACTCAATACTTGTTCGTGACTTTTTGGCAAAAAACAAAACTGTTATCCAGCCACTGTATTCGCTGGACATGGCCTCCTGCAACTTCTTTCTAGTCCCGAAGCTGAAGAGAACATGAAAGAATGACGTTTTGCCACGATTGATGAGATAAAAACAGAATCACTGAAGGAGGTGAACACCATAACAAAAAGTGAGTTCCAGAAGTGCTTCCAAGATTGGAAAAAGCACTGGTACAAGTGTATTATATCCGAGGGGGATTACTTTGAAGGGAACAAAGTTGGTGTTGATGATTAAATAAAAATTCTTTAAGAAAAACAAAAATCCCCATTACTTTTTTATCACACCTCGTATACCTTATACATCTTCGTATAATGCAAGTTTGGCACAACCTCCACCATGCACTTGGCAGAATGTACACAGATGTGCAGTGGAGTAATATATTATTTCATAGTTATAATACAACAGTGTAGTTCTGATTCAACTTAAATAATCTTAAAACACCTTTTGTTTATAGAATCTTGAACTGGGGTTTATAACCACTAAATCAAAAATAAAGTTATGACCCAATGCAATACAGGAGAGTATAAGCTGTTTTAAATAGTCACACTGAATGTTGCCTGTTTTCGTGATAGGGGGTATCTCTCGAGAAATATCTTTAAACACTTTATTACATCCTGAAGTAAGAATTCAATGTTAAACAAAGCAAACAAATAACCATGGAGCTACAATGAAGTCCAAGACACTTTGTATAATGTGTCTGTGATTTATTCTCTCTGATTAAAGTATGTTCAGAAGCTGCTAAATACAGACACTGCCTTCTCATTTGAATTGTTTGGGGGAAAAGCTTAATGAAACAAAAGTGTCATACTATGATGTTAAAATTTAAACACAATGTTAACAACAACATGTTGGTGTATTTTACTTTCGATACCATTTACCTATATTAAGAAGAAGTATTGCATTCTACCCCAAATTCTATACCAAGATTTCACCATAAATACATCTTTTGAAGATCCTTGAATAAAAAAAAAATAATAAAATAAATAAATAAATAATAATAATAATCATTTTTAGAAAAAGATGCGTGCGTGCGTGCGTGTGTGTGTGTGGGTGTGCATAACTCAAAAACAAAAAGTCTGTTAAATACCAACCTTGGTATTTAAGCTCAGCATGACCAAAGAATGCGACATACAGATTTTCAAGAAAATTCCCTCACACCAAACTACCCATTATATGAAAAAATATTAATTATTTTTGATTTTCGCAAAAATGGCTCTAATGATTTTTATTTAAATACCATTAAGTTTAAGATATTTGCATGAAAATAAAATGTATATCTTGAATTTTCTGGGAATAGCCTGTGAAGTCCTGTTCATTTTGAATGACTTTTGTATGGTAAACTGTAAGAGATAAAATCTTACTACACAAAAAATTTAGATCTCTTTAAAGCATACAATTTATGTCAAATAAATTTTTTTGTGGAATTAACCATTTCAGAGATATTCTTTGTTACTGGTGGAGTTTTCAGACGCTTGTAGTTTTTGCTATTGGCAAGTGGCTATTCGTTTTTCTCATGGTCATCTACAGAGAATGGCATTTCAAAGCTATCATAAGGTAACACAGTTTTTAAAAATCTGACTATGACCTAATGTATGCTCACACCTAATACAAAATGTCTAAATGTTTATTGAAAGTTTATATTGATTAACAAGAGTAGATATGAGAGCAAGGTTTTGCAAAAGTAGTTTGTAGAATAATGAGTAGGGAAAGTAATGTGAATGCAACACAGTACTTTTTTTATGCCTTTAATAAGGGAGCAAACAGCAACACAAGGGGTGATAAAGTTGTTAATTTCATACTTTCACTCAACTTCACTATTAACTCAAAGAATATATTTAAAGAGATTTCCCTCCATCTTGTCAGTTAGTTGCTAAAAGAAATTCTTTTGCTCGGAAACAAAGTGCATACTTTGAGAAGCTAGGTTTAAAAATATTGTGTTACATTAATATAGTTTCTTCTACAAACTATTTCTAAAAAGCCTTTTCTTCTATCAAATTCTTTTTAATTGAAATAAACATTATTTGACCTTCATTGTAGGTGAAATGAGGAAACATGAAGTCTTAAGCAATAGCGAGGTTTTTAAAAGTGGGTCGCTATATGATGGCTTTGAAATTCCTAGCTTTGCATGATCACAAGAAAAACAACATTAGGATTTAGCACTTGCAAAAAGTATGAAGTATTTAAAATTTAAACCAATAACAAGAAATATCTCAGAAATGGTTAATGTCACAAAAGCTTATATGACAAACTGTGTGCTTCAACAAGATCTATATTACCAATAATGTTTGAACATCAAGAACACTTATGACTTAATCAAAAGAATAAAGTATATTGAATGTTAGAAAATGATTTTTTGGTATCTTTTGACTTGGTGTCACTTTTCCAGAGTTACCATGTGGTAAACTGTTAAACTGTATGGAAAATTGGTTATCTACAATTGGTTTACAAAAGAATACATAAAAGAATATTTAACTCTCATGGAAATATGCATCAATGATAATTTTTCATTCAGAAATAAGTTCTGTAGCCAAAGAGAGGGTTTAGTAATGGACAATCCATTGTCACCATTCAAGACCAACTTATTTATGAGTTTCCTGGAAATCCAAATAACTGAAGCATTTCCAAAGATTTTTAAAATGTGGTATGGATGATATAGTTGTTACAGTAAACATAAAACTTGCAGAAGATGCCCTAAAAGTTTTACATTTATCTGACAGTTCATTGAAATTGAATCTACAATGAACTTTTATTTTTGTACATATGGACCATTAGGAATGCTGAACAACTAGAATTTGGGATTTATAGAAAAACCACGCATACCAACAACCATATAAAAATTGGGGATTCAATCCAAGGAAATATAAACATGCTACATTCACAATTTGGTCTATAGATTGGAAAACATATGGTTGAAGGACAAGTAATACAAGGAAGAGCTGGAACATAATCATGGAAATAGCATACAAGAATGGTTTTTCAAGGGATTTACTATGGAACAAAACTCAAAAATTAAAAAATCTAAAGAAAATAAGAGCTTCTACAACATTGGAAAACAATCACAGAAACAAAAACCTTACAACTTTATAAAGCAAAGTTCACTCACCATTCTTGAGTATTCGACAAATTTAAAAAAAATGTTCAAATATTGGAATATAAAATTAGCACTGATTAGTCTAATAATACTAGTCTGCATTTTCGAACTTTTTGTCAGATGATTTCTTAAAAGTAGGTGTTCTTGAATCAAGTTTTTATGCTGATTCCAGAAATAATTTCAGTTTTTTTTCTACGTCAGTTTTTTACGCAAAATAAGAAGTAATGTTTTGACAATTTTACTAATGAGCCTAGAAAAGTATTAAAATACCATTTCACACAAGGTAAGTTTTTATTCAAGAAACATTTTAAGAATACTCTCAAGAACTCCCCTAATTTATTTCATGACTACATTTTAACAAAACAAGAAGCTAAAGTGTTTCATTTAATTTTTTTTCAAAGTTTCTCTTCTTTGACTTCCTTGCAGATCCTTGTAGATGACTGTCCCTCCTCAACATCCAACAGTAGTCGGCCATCATAGTTTCATTCCACCTCCCCTGGTACCTCCTCTCCATTTCCTTAATATCTTGTTGAAAACGTTCACCCTGCTCTTCACTATACTGTCCCAGAGTTTCTGGAAAGTAGTCGATATGTGAATGCAGAAAATGCACCTTTACACTCGCGTTACAACCCATCTTCTTGAAATTTTCCAACATTGTTTCAACAATAGCCTTGTAATTAGGATCTTTGTTATTGCCTAAGAAGTTTTCAGTAACTGATCGGAAGGCGGTCCATGCTTCTATTTCTCTCTCATACATTGTCTTCTCAAAATCTTCATCCTTCATCAATTTCTTTATTTGGGGACCAAAAAAAATTCCAGCCTTTAATTTGTCTTGTGTAATGAAGGGAAATTTCTTGGAAAGGTACTTGAAGCAGGCTCCATCCTGTGGTTGAGCCCTTACAAATTGCTTCATCAGGCCCAATTTTATGTGTAATGGCGGAAGCAATATCTTTTGTCTCTCTACAAGCGCTTCGTGCAGGATGTTTTTAGTTCCAGGTAACAAGTTTCTCCGCTGTGGCCATACTTTCACACTCCAATGTCTTTGCTTTGCCCGACTGTCCCATTCGCACATAAAACAAGGCATTTTTGTGAACCCAGCTTGTTGTCCTAATAGTATTCCAATAACTTTGAGATACGCCATTTGTGTTCCTTGTATTGGATACTTGTTAAAAGTATCTTCATGTTTTGAACTGAATGTGCGACAGGAATGGACCCATACGCATTCCCATTATGCAGTAACATGCCTTTCAGGCTGCTCTTTGATGAATCTATAAAAAGTCTCCACTGAGTAGGATCATGTTCAATGCCATAAAAGTGCATTAACTTGTTTATGTTATTGCAGTAAACCAAGGACTCGATCTGTGAGAAAAAAAGAACTACCTCTTGTTCTCTGTGTCTGTACCATGAGTAATGTGTTCCTGGTTCCAGAAGATTCTTATTTTTAAGACGGGAGCATAGTAACTCTGCAGATTCCCTAGACAAATTCAAATCACGTATTAGATCATTTAGTTCACTCTGAGAGAACAATTGTGGAGTCACGTCATATTCAGGGCGGTAGACATCATCAGAATCGTCCGGTGAATGCATGAGGTTAACTTTCAACACCATCTTCTTCCAAGTTCTCTAAAACAGCTGGAGGAAGAGGAGCAGGCAGATCTCAGTGTGGAACTGACCTGATGGCTGAAGGAATACTTGGATACACAATGTGTTTCTTATTTTTTGAATTGCACCCCTGAACATTAACTAAACAGAAATAACAGTCTTTAAGGTGGTCATTAGGGTTCCTCCACACCATAGGAATTGCAAATGGCATGCATGATTTCTTTCCTTTTATCCACAATCTTAAGCTCTCAACACAATAGTGGCAAACTGTCTTTGAGCCCAGGCCTTGTCTTGGTCACCAAGTTTCATTTTAAAATAAGCATAGTACACTTTTTTCACAAAGTCTGTTATATCAATTTCCTGCTGAAGCACTGTATAATTTTCACAAATGTAGCAGAAAACATTTGGATTGTTCACGCACTTGCGTGCAGACATAATGTATTTATAACTTCAATCGCGATATAGCACCGGTAAAGCCTCTGATATTAACAACAATGCCTAAATTACAAATAGCAACCAGCATATACTGGTGTAACAACCTTAAGACTTACAAGTCTGTATTGAGAAATTTCCCTCCAAGAAGTGGTAAATTTCCCTTCAACAATACTCATCATCTACTGGCTCAACTCTATATTTTTGAAGTGAAATTGTGAAAAAAACTGTACGTGATAAAAAAAAAAAACTAAAAGCAGTTCTGAAATCACCATAAAAAATCTGATGTGTTTGATTCACATGACTTTCTCTACTCTTGTACAAACTATTTTTACAAACGCTTATTCTCCATATGCTTCATGTTAATCGAGATATCGAGATGTCAATCTTATTGCTAATTTTCTTGTAGATGCAAGGGGAATATGGTAGGTTTTAAGCGATAGTCAAATATTTTAAGCGCTGGTTACTATGTAGCGCATTCCATTCTCTTTGCATGTCTAGGAAATAAAAAAAATGAATAACAAATTTGAGAAAAAGTATAAGTATTGGAAAATTTAAGGGAATAACAAGCAATATCTCGAAAACGGTTCACTCAACCAAAAAAATGTATATCACATAAATTGTGTATTTTAATGCGATCTACGTTTTTTGTGTAGTAAAATTTTGTCTATCTCTTATGGTTGACCAGTTATGCAAAAGTCGTTCACAATGAAGAATACTTTTGGAGACATTCCCATAAAATTCGAGATATACATTTCACTTCTCATGACAATATCTTAAACATATGATATTTTAATCAAAATCGTTAGAGCCATTTTTGAGAAAATTAAAATTTTCGAAAAATCTTCCATTTAAAGGGTAGTCTGGGGTGGGGGAATTTTCTCAAAACCTTCGTGTCGCATCTCTGGAAGATACTGAACCTAAATACAAAGTTTGGTGTTTATCCGACTGTTCGTTTCTGAGTTATGCTGTTCACAGACACACACACGGACATGTTTCCAAAAATGCTTTTTTTGGATTCAGGGGGTCTCAAAACATGTATTTCCGGTGAAATCTCGGTATCGAATTTTTGGGTGGAATTCAATACTTCCCCTACTTACTATACGTAGTAGAGAAAGTAAAAAGCGACAGAATCACTTATTAGTTTTCAGTCATCCGATATCATGCAGACTAGTGAATTAATATATTGAAAACTATTACAGAAGACAAAATTCCAAAGAATAAGATGGCAGGTATCTATCAAATTAATTGTCAATTAATGTATATAGGTAAAACAAAAAGGAACATTGGTTTAGGCTTAAAGAACACCTTAAGCATGTTAAATACAAGGAAACAGAAAATCAGTAATTGCTAACCATTTCTGGATGAAAAATCACAAAATATATATAAAAAGGTAAAATTAATAAAGAAGGTCCCAAAGCCAATAGAGTAATTTGAAAAACTTTGGATACAAACGAACAACACTCATCTTATGAATTTTAGTTTTCCAACAGACAAGGAAGGATCTCATCACTAAACACATTAAGCCACAAGCAACACCTACAGGGAATCCAAAAAATCCATTAGTGGCTCATAGATGACGATGGAGACAAGATGTCTCCAAAACGCGTTCAAATAAATCTAAAATTAGTGAAGTTATTAGTGTGTGTGCCACACAAGATCTATATGTTTTACTCATGCCCCTTTGTCTAAAAACACTTATTTTAGGTTATAGGGATCCCATAATATGTATTTCTGCTGAAATCTCTCTATCAAATTTTTGAGCAGAATGCAATACTTCCTCCAACTATAAATAGACCAATGAAAGTATTATGTAAAATTCTGATGTGTTTACATTCACATGACTTTCTCTACCCTCTAGTGCTTATTAGTGGGACTACAAATTATTCTTACGAAAGTTTATTTTCCTATCTACTTTTTTTAATTGCGATAAATCTTTCCAGAGATAGCAGCATTACACATTTTTTATAGATACAAAGGGAATAGTAGTAGTCAAATGTTTTAGAACTGGACGCTACAGGCTGGCCTTAAAATTCCATACTCTTTTGATGACATCACAAGAAACAGCTGAAAATCGACAGGACTTTAATGGTTGGAATGGCTAAGAATGCGAACCATTAATAATGGATATCTCAAAAATGGCTGATGCTATACAAAAAGTTATTTAAAGTAAATTGTATGTTTTAAAGAGATCTACATTTTTGTATAGTACGTTTTCATCTATTGCTTAACGTATATCAGTTATGCAAGATTATATAAACTTCCTTAGAAATAAAGGGGACTTCACAAGCTATTTCCAGAAAATTCAAGACATATACTTTATTTAACATATAAATATCTTTAATATATGGTATTTTGATCAAAATCGTTAAGAGCCATTTTTCAGAAAATCAAAAAAATTGAAAAATGTTCCATGTAAAGGTTATTTTGGGGTGAGGGGGATTTTCTTAAGAATCTTCTTGTTACCTCTTTGTAAGGTATTGAACTTGAACACCAAATTTGGTATTTATTTGGCATTTCTTTTTGAGTTAATGCTGTTCACAGACACACACAGACCTAAATAGCCTAACAATGCTTTCTTTGGATTCAGGGGTCCTCAAAACATGTATTTCTGGTGAAATCTCGGTATCAAATTTTTGGGTTGAATGCTATATCTTCTCTACCTACCATGTATGTGATTTATTTTCTACATTATACCAACCTGAAGAACGGGTGGTCCCATAAGCACTATACCACTCTCATTGAGAATGTCGGCATCAGCATCATTTTCGCAAAATCCTTCACTGCTCATGCTGGAGCGGTTCCCATCTCTATCCCTACTTCCAGCATTTATGTCCGGTACAGTCAGAGGGCAAACAGGGAAGTTAAGATGATGTCTATCTGCATATGGGAATTCTATAATTCCACTGGTCATGTGCCGTTTGCCAACTTTCACATGACCCATGCTGTGCAGGTGAGGATTATGGTGATGGTAATGATGATGGTGATGGTGATGATGGTGATGTGAGTGATGATGTGCTGTTGGAAGATGTTCACAGTTTAATACTACCTGCGATGAGTTCACCTGTAAGAAAATTAATTTATTTAGACCAAGCTTTCTTATGTATAAATTAACTTTAACAGCCATATGAAAATTATATATAGAAGAATTTTCAAATTGATCACTATTTTTATTTTCTTATAAATTATTGTTACCTGGTTGACGACCACACTCTCGGAACGAGATGAGTCTCCTGCATGACGAAAGCAAGTGAATGGACAGTGATACAGTCTGCTTGCTCCACTAACATATGTGATACCTGGAAGAGGATAATCATCCCAGTCTAGATAACAAGCCTCAATTGCAGGTTTGAATCCACTAAACACTTCTACATCATTTCGAAAAGTATTTGCATTTTTGACAGTGCATCCCAAACCAGCACCACCTGCACTTCCACTGGCAAGTGGTTGGTTGCTACTCATACCTCCTCCACGACTCTTTGTTACCTACAACAAATAAAAATTAAAAATCAATAATGTAAGAATGATAATCAGTTTCTGATACCAAGAATTTGATGATTGAAATGATTTAATCCCAATTTAAAGGTTTGTAATCTGAAACATCTTTCTATGTTTCCATACCTTCTCAATAATTTTAAGATGCCAATCTTGAAACTGGCCATGTAGAAGCTGTCTCTCTTCTGGTGAGAGTCCTGGGTTGAGGGCTGCAAGCCTCCACAGGATCACAATTTCATCACAAAGAGAGGAACAGGCATGTTGCGATGCATGGCTATTGCTGTTGACACTGCTATGCTTTCCTCCACCATGTCCAGAACTCCCACTATGCAATGCCACCTTTGTGTTGAACCACCAAACTAGAATCTACAAAACACATGTACTTAACACCCATAAGGACTTAAGGCAAGATTTACTTTTTATTTGTTCACTGAGTACATTATTATTTTCAAAAGGCAAGAATTGAACTTATACCATAAACATAAATACAGTGAATCTCCTTAGTACATTTTTGCAGGGACCAAAGGATTTGGACATCAAAGACAGAAAGCGTATTAACGAAAAAAACAAAATCTGTAATTTAAGAAGTTTATAATTCTGTAATAAGGATCTAATAATACATCTTACCTTATAATTGAATGCTTTGTTGGTTTTAACGTCAAAGTGTTAATGTCCAACTGTTTAGTAAAGTCATTACATTGTCATCAATCAACTTCAAAACTACACACATCACTTCACCATGCCCACTGCCTCCATTGCTTCCAACACAGTAGGAATTGGCTCAGCATCTGGCTCATTGTCACTTTTATGCTGCACTGACATTTCTTCTGTCATCTGTTTTTTTAAGTGTTTCATCTATTGTCACAGTTTCACGTAGTGAATTTCACTGTCAATTTTTATGTACATCTCAAAAGAGATGCCATCTGCTATTTGGTGCCATTCTTCACACTTGGAAAATTCATCTTCTACTGTGATGTCATCACCAAGAATTTGAAGCAGTTCCGAATCGATTTTGCATCACAGAATCCCATTTTTTTTTTTTTTTAATTTATGGATGTTCTTTAACTACTATGGTTCTTAGCGTCCCATTGTATTTTGGGCGTGAAAGATTGGAAATTTTGCTCAGAGCCTCTTTATCAGGCTTGAGGTTCTTTTACATGCCATCATAAATCTACGACACAGGACCACCAGCTTTACTTCCCTTCTGAAGGAAGGCATGCTAAGGATTTTTATGCCTGAAAAAGGTCCATCGCCCTCCGCTGGGTTTGAACCTGCGACCTCGGGCACTAAAAGCTAGTATGGTACCCCTAGACCATGGAGGACAACAGCCTCTGGTTAATGAAATATATGGCATCTAAGATGGTGATTTTTCTTGTTGATTCCACTACAGCCAACCTTCTCTGTGCCAGCTTCTTATGATACATTTGCTTCATACACCACATTATACCTTGATCTAAAGGTTGTATCTTACTCTTGCAGTTTGGCGAGAGAAAATGATCTTTATGTTTCTTAAATTTGAAACATTTGCTGGATGAGCAGAACACTGATCAATGAAGAGTGCAGCTTCCCTGTTTCTTATGCCCTGTCTTGTGTCCCATATGCATAAGAAATTTTCAAATACCACAGAAGCTATCCAGGTTTTGTGTTGGAAGTGTGCTTACATGGACAAGAGAGCACATTCTTTAAGCATTGCAGATTGCGTGCTTTTCCAATAACAGTAGCAATTTCTTCCTCCTGCCTTCATTACAGCACAACAGAACTGTAAGCCTATCATGACACTTAAGAGCCGGTTTCACCAACCAATGTAAAAAGTACTCTAACATTTGTTTGTTAACAATGTGTTCAAAGTTTACATAATGTTAAAACTTTTGTGTTTTTATCAAGCTTTTACAGCAGGCTGTTGCTAATATCTTGTTAATATCAAAGACAACTGTAAACTCTAGCTTTTGAGAAGGCAGTGACTGAATTACACTGCTTCTGAATGTGCTCCAATGCACTTTTGTCTATGTATCACAACGCTTTCTGTGTCAATAGACAACTATTTACATTCATGGGAATTGTATGTGATGTTCCCAACTGTTTGAGGTTAGAATCATGATATCAACTGAAATAAATGTTTCGAAACACCTTACCTAAGAACTGGTTAATAAGTATAGATGTATTATCAAGTGCAAAAAAGCCAATGGTGAGGAGAAGAGTGTAACATGGGAACAAATCTGCGAGTAATTTAATTGGAATGAACGCGCTTCTCCTAAGCCCAGTGAGCAATTGTGGCAATTTTATGCTAACATAAAGTGCAGCAGCAGAAATGTTAGGTGCAAAAAGCATTAGCACAGTTTAAAACTGGTCCTGGACACTGCATTAAAACTAAAAAAGGACGAAAATGTGTTAGCATTGATTGATCAAGCAGAACCAAAGAAAAATACTGTTTGCTTCTACAAGCAATTGCTTTGGAAACCTTCCGGATAAATCCACAAACAGTAGCTTTGGAAATATCAACATCACCTACCAAGTAAATGAAAAATGCCAGTAGCACAAAATCTCAAAGTAATTAACACTTGTAGCACAGGAGAAAGAGGCATGCTTCTGTTGGTAGTATTCTAAGCTCTCGTACTTCCCATAAAACCGTGCTCATGACCCCTTGGACAGTCTGTATCATTTTAAAAATTCCTCCTTTTGCAGGATTTCAAATTTATTATGATGCACAACTGCTCTTCCCTTAGGAATGGCATTAAAATATGTCAAAAGTAGCAAACTTGCATCAACAGTCTGGTTTGCAGAAGCCATTTTCCAACTTCTAATATTTGTTAAATGCCTTAACACAGGGGTATAGCGATGTTAACTTAACCTGAGTTTAACACAATGTTAAAGTTAATATGGTTGAAACAGAATTTGCATTAACTTCAGTGTTAAATCAATTTAACATTGTGTTAAAATTTAGCATCTTTTGGAGAAACTGGCCCTTAATATGCTTAAAATCCAGAGTTTTATCTGGCAGAAGATAGAAAAAGTGCATTATAAACATGTCAGGGTTATAGTTTTTCAAAATTGATAGTAGCACTGTATCTTTCCATGTTTCCAGATTTTTGTGCAGTGCAGTGCAGTGTCATTATCTAGGGCAGCAGCCACACTTCGCACACATCTGTGAACTAAGTCATGTTGATTCTTGAATCTTTCAATCCAGCCACTAGACGCTTTAAAATCATCTATGCTAAATGTATCGCCTGAGCTCGAACCACATTTCTGTTTATTGGCACTTTTAAGCTCATGCTTATGTAAAGCACTTTAGTAGAACATCTTCTAATTCTAGAAACTGACCCTGGCGATTACATTTTCTTTTAGCATTTTTTCCTTCTTCAAAAGCAGTTTCAATCAGTTAAATTTTGCTCTCATGTTTAAGGTTGATGGAGAAATGTTTAACTTTTGCACTAAATCCACATGTTTCATAATTGGATTATGATCCACTTCTTGAAGGATTTTCAGTTTTTCACTGTTTGTTATTTGCCTCACTTTCTTTTTTTCCATTGTAAACATAAATAGTATGAAGTTAAAATATGAAATACATATGTTTAATCAACACTAGCAATTATCATCAGTGTTTACTATGCCAAGCTAAAGCATCTATCGCATCATACAGATGCATGCATGTCATTGGCTGCCAGTCCCAACACCAATTGACTGACCAAGGATTGACCAAAATTGTGAATGAGGACATCAAACTTCGACCATAGTAAGCAGGAGCAGGAAAACATACTAAACAAAGTTTTTTTTTTAATAATAATATTTCGTGCATTGGGACCGGGACTTTTATAATTCAACATCATATATGGGAAAACTTGTTAGTGAATAATATACTAACAAGATTCCACCGTATAGATAATGAACAGATTGAGAAATATCACATAATTGCAAGCAGAATCTTGAAATGCAAAGTTGGAATTGCTAAGACCACTGCACAATTCCCAGGAATGGGAATGAAAACAAGAACCAGAATGGGAAAAAAAATTAATACACTGGTTTTTAAGTGTGAGCCTGCAGAATCAATGGGAAACTTTCTGGAGCCTGGCAATGTCAATGGAAATTTAGTCCAGTTTCCTGTTTCCAATTCCCAACCATATATCATATTGCAAGCCTACTAAGCACGGATATCTTCATAAAAAATGTAGTCAAGGAAGCTATGACCCACAACAGCCACTAGAGCTCTCTATAGAAAAATAACATGAAGAAGACTCACGGCAGGCATGTGCTTCCACTCTAGTTTTATTTTGGCTATCAATAGTGGCATTTATTTAAATGATCACAATTCGTAAGTCATTATTTTTAAAAATGTTTGGTGCATTTAATTTCAAAGAATGCTAACCTGCATTTGAAGAAAAAAGAAATATTGGTTGGTTTTAAACAAATCATATCTGAAAGCACAAAATTTATTTTGCATATTATTATTAATATACTAACAAAATGCTTTCTCGTTTTCATCCTCAGTTCATTGTAAATTATTAAAAGCCACCAATGCTTTCTTCCTCCTTTTATTCTTGATTATTGTGGATTATCCTTATAAACCAATAAACTCCATTTATCAAATTAAGGCTATGACTATTCCTTAGTCTCATTCTTATTTGACTGTGAATGGCATATTCACCTTCCTATTCTGTTCCTGGGATATTCTGCACCAGGCTTAGCAGGTACTGTGAAGAACAGATGATACAAACATTTATGGGTAATCATGTTTACTGGGTTTTCATTTATTTTTGAGCTTATATAGACACAAGTTTGAATGCAATGGTATCATCTCAATTACGCTAGTTTCGCAGATCACAGAAGTTTACTAACTGTGCCACCACAGCTAAAGTAATAAATAGGTGCATGACTCTTATTCACATCCTTAAATGTACAAATGTTTAACTCACTAGCTGAAAATTGCACAATGTCACTACTAGACTTGAAGCTTCAGTCTGTGCAGTGACTGACATGGGAATTATGGAATGGATAAGTGCAGTTAGATGGGTATTATGAATGTATCTCTGAAAATACTCTACTTAAGAAATATAAAATTAAGTACACATAAATTTTTATGAATAAAATCAATTTCTTTTAAAAGATTTTACAGAAAAAAAAAGCAATAATGAAGACTGCAAGTGTTGGAAAAAAAATCTCAAATTTCTTATGGCACATTAGGAAAACACCCCTATCAAATAAACTGAATCCCCTCCCTCCAGCAATGCAGTATGTACCCATGTTTGCAAACCGTGTTACATATTGTTGCATTCAAACCCCCATCCAAAAATTGATGAATGCATGATATTATTTCTTAAACTGCTCTTTATAATTTAATACATGAAGCCTAATTCCAAGCTAGACTTGGGTGCCATATTAAGCTCAAAAGACGCATGTCCAAATGTATCTCGATCTAACATTCCTTACAATTTTAGATCATGCAAATGATCACAATACGGTTGTGGTTTCAAGAGGTGATTATAATTATTTTCTCTTTGCTATATTTGTCAATGTTTTGAGAAACTACTTGGATAAAGGCAAAAATGGCACCACAGCAATGCCAGTTTTAATGGATCATGTTGAGTTTTAGTCAGATGTTTTGTATTTTATTGCATTCACTGAATATAGCTTCTGATGCAACTAATGCTTTTCTCAATGATTTTATGTTGTTATTTTTAACATGAATGTGATATATTTTTAAATATATTTATAAAATACAGGACACAGGGTAGCTAAGTAGTTTTGTTCACAGCTCTCATATCGAGAGTCCGTAGTTCGATACCCCACTATAGGGTGGTGATTTTAAGTTGTCCCTATCCAGGCCTTCACTTCTAAGTAGCTCATGTGAAGTATACCCAAAGCCGAATGTGGGGAGGCCATGACAAAAGCTGCAAGTTCCCTCATTCCATCCCGTCCTTATTGTTATCCTACCATCAGAGGTATCAGACACTACCTACTGGGTGCCTCCAGCTAATAAATGTGTCCTGTCATTGCTTGGTGAAATGAGGTTCCCCCCCAAAGGCCAAAGACCATATGGAGAGATTTGTAAACAACATTCCAGTTTTCACTGTCACTTCATTAAGCTCTCACTGTCACTAGTGAGAATGACAGTGATCTAGTTCAAATATTTACTGTCAGTTCACTTCAGTTAGTTTTCACTATCACTCACTTTTTTGTGACGTAGAAATTGTACTAAAATATGCATAATGTAGACACTTCTTCTGAACAGTTCACTCGCTGGGGAGTTGAACACAAGACTTCTCCAATATCTTGTGGAAGCAGCACTTACTGCGTGCCACAGCAGTCATCACAAACTCGCTCATAGAATAGCACTTTTTGTTGCAACAGAAATGCACTGCCTAACTAACTGACTACCTGTTTTGTGAGAATGCTCGCTTATATAACAGCTGGAAACTTCTATTGAACATTCTAGTGTGTTCTGGACATACGTTCTGGAGGTGGGAGAAGGGAAACTTGCAGAAGATTCTGGTTATCTGTCGATAGCACTTCTGGCGTTTATGTTGAGTGAGAGTGCTACTTATCTTTGTTTATCCATGATTGCCTAGTGGCAACCTTCCAATAACCTTGTGCCATAGCCACTGCATCACAATACAATAATGATGTTAACACACATTTCTGGTTTTTTCTTTGATTCTTTAAAAGCACGCTTTCCACATAAATGAGTTTCTATAAAATGTTCATTAAAATCCTATTGAAAGTAATTTAAAATATGAGTAAAATGCTTAGGCTTCTTAAGACAGTGTACAAATAAATGGCCCAATTCAAAGTGTTAACAATACAGTTCCATGTAAATAAGGTATACTTTAAGTTCCTTTCAAAGGTTTGAGAGAAACCTCAAACCTACTTTTGTTTCCATAAATTGGTACATACCTAAAATTAAGGAATGAAATGTTATAAAACAAGCAATTTGCCAAGAGTTGTAATAGAATACATAAAATCTAAAACCTAGTATGAACTATCAAATACATAAAAACGCTATAATATTTTGGTCTTTGTGATTTCTTAAGAGAAAGAAGGAAGGTGTTCAAAGTTCAGCTGTTAGTGTGTTAAAAATAGCAGGCACATCATCAATTGGAGAGAGCTCCAAAGCAACTTAAAGCTGAATGCAGTAAATGAAACTTAAATGTGTGTGAAATAATATTTTACTGCTTCTTAATCCATACATATTGAGAAAGAATGGCAGATTTGCATATTGATTGAAATATGGACATTAAAAGTCCTGCACCGTAGTGCTGTGGGCTAGAGCGTGGAGCTTTGGTTCCTGGCTATGGAATGTGCCTGGGTTCAATCCCAACCATGAGGGAGCAGATTTTAAGTCCTGTGTATAAGACCGGTGACCATTCAGCATTGTGAGGAAAGTGGCAATGGGGGCCAACAATCTGACTAGGGGATGTGTGATGCTGGCCACATCACTTTTGCATATCGATTGGATGATCTCCCACCTCTGCATGAGGCCAGCAGTCAGGTTGACAGGTCAAGGCCCATCATGGGCTGTAGTGCCACAGAATTATTATTATTTTTATTATTATTGACATTAAAGCATGTCCATAATATACCCCACATTAGCATAAAAGCTGGATGAAAGGAATGTTTATGCAAATTTGCTCTTTTTTTCCAATCCTCAGACTCCACTGTATTTTCAGAGCTGGCATGAAATACTGAAAGGAATAAAAAGAGTAAACAGCTTACCTGTTCACAGGCCATGCATTCTTCTGTGATGATTTCCAGCAAAGGAATGGCATTTCTATCATTTCGTTTAAACATTTCTCGCACTATGGATAACAAGTTCCACATTCCTTCTGGCTCTCTGCCTCTCAGAGGACGTAGAAGACTGCTCCATTCTGCTGCAGCTGGAGGGGCTGTTGTACTCAGATAGTTAACATCACTGAAACAAACATAATTCATAATTTAAATTTGAATACCTTAAAAAAAATCTGATGCGTTACACTCACATGACTTTCTCTACTCTTGTACAAACTATTTTTACAAATGCTTATTCTCCATCTACTTCATGTTAATCGAGATAAACATTTGCAGACTCTATCTTATTGCTAATTTTCTAGTAGACGTAAGTGGAATATATATATATATATATATATATATATATATATATATATATATATATATATATATATATATACAAGGGCAATATAGAAATACAGTAGCCTTTAAGCACATACATATCTCTTAATAGCTGGTTGCTAGGTGCAGCACTATTCCCTTTGCCACAGATTAATACTCTTTGCATATCCAAGACAAAAAAATGAATAAACGAATTCCCATTTGAGAAAATAAGTATTGAAAAATTTAAGGGAATAACAAGCAATATCTCGAAATGGTTCACTCAACAAAAAAATGTATATGACATAAATTGTGTATTTTAACTCAATCTACATTTTTTGTCTAGTAAAATTTTGTCTATCTCTTATGGTTTACAGCTATGCAAAAGTCATTCACAATGAAGAATACTTTTGGAGACATTCCCATAAAATTCAAGATATACATTTTATTTGTCATGAAAATAACTTAAACATGTGATATTTTAATCAAAATCGTTAGAGCCATTTTTGAGAAAATTAAAATTTTTGAAAAATCTTCCATGTAAAGGGTAATCTAGGGTGGGGGGAATTTCTTGAAAACCTTCGTCGCATCTCTGGAAGATACTGAAGCTAAATACCAAGTTTGGTGTTTATCCGACTGTTCGTTTCTGAGTTATGCTGTTCACAGACAGACACACACAAAGACATGTTTCCTAAAATGCTTTTTTTGGATTCAGGGGGTCTCAAAACATGTATTTCCGGTGAAATCTCAGTATCAAATTTTTGGGTGGAATACAATACTTCCCCTACTTATTATACGTAGTAGAGAAAGTAAAAATGGAACAGTAAAACAATATAATTAAAGATAACTGATCGTTCTTCAACACATGCCATGTGTAGTCTAACATTGGAATGGTAGAATCACACTGAAAAATTTCAATGTCATAGCTGGGGTTTGAACTATGGATCTTGACTTTTCATGTTACCGTTCTAACTGAGCTACCATGGCAACATGTTGGTACTACATTAAATTCCCCAACCAAGTCACATTTTTCCTGGTAAACCATGAGGTGTTCTCAAATTTATTTTGAGATGATATATGCCATGCCTGTACCCAGAATTTTTTTTTTTTTTGGGGGGGGAGATCAATAACTAGATCTAAACTTAATAGTATCTTACACAGTTACCATGTACCCACTCTGTAGTATATAGATGTTATGTGGACAAGAAAATTTCTTGGAGACATTATATAGACAGGAAAAACTCACCAAAATGAAGATATTCCACCTTACAGCATAATATGCCGAGACGCTTCGAAAATCGGGACGTATGGCCACCTTACCTATGTAAGGCGATAATATTACATTTCCCTTTTCCTTTTAAATGTGCTACTAGCAGTAGATCTATTGTTATCTAACAAAATTTTCTCATATTGGTTTGATATGAATTTACATAAGTAAAACTGTCAGAAGTTTTTTTTGGGAAGGGGATTTGAACCCTCTAAATATGGCCCTGACATACGCCAATGGCAACAATACAATATCATAAGTATTTTTTTTTAGTCCTGACCTTCATAGTGGTTATACCACAGTGGGTAGAAAAGTCGTGTGAATGTAACACAGCTGATTTTTTTAGTTCTTTTTACACAGATACAGAGAAACAAGAGAAGCCGCATACTAAACAATATCCTTAAGGAAATTATGGTAGCAATGGTAATGTTAAGCGATAGATAAAAGCGTACTACACAAAATATGTGGAGCTCTTTAAAACACGCAATTTATTGCAAATAATTATTTTTTTGGCATCAACCATTTCCAAGATATTTGTTTAATCGTTCGAGTTGTTCAAAACTTTCTTTTAAAGTAATGGGGATTTTCAGTTGTTTCTCATGATCTCATTGAAAGAGTATGGAATTTTAAGGCAAGCATCCAAAAACATTTGACTGTATCACTATTCACTTTTTATCAATAACAAAATGTACAATGCAGCTATTTCCGGAAAGGTTAATCTCAATTAAAATTAATAAACCTTCATGAGAATAATTTATATACCCACTGAGCAATAGAGGGTAAAGAAAGTCATGTGAATGTAACACATCACAATTTTCTTTTGTTCTTTTTTTTTTAATTTGCTATAAACTCTTGTTAAAAAAAACTTAAGCGCTAAAAATAAAGTGATGACATCACTTTAAGTACCTGAATACTATTGGTGCTGGCACACAGAATTTAATAAGTATCTTTTTTATGTTGTCATGGAGTGTCTTCTCATCCAAATACCAAGATGTCTGGTCATTGGCGGAAGCTCCAGCTGTGGGATCTGGGGCACCACACACCTACCAAAAGAAATTGTGAAATTAAAATACACCTTACAACATTCACAAAGGTGAAATTAATAATAATACTCATGAAGATGAAATAGAATGCTTTTGTGATTTAAAATTTGACATTTATGATTAACTATCATCTTTCTATCATCATTATGGATGTTGTCATTATCCCCAACAAATTAGCAAAACTGACAGTATTTGCAATATTTAATATTCTTCAGTAAAATATCTGTAACAAATGGTGTGAATATTTATGAGTTTAGCCAGTGGAAAAAATGATATATAAAACTAATAAGTTCTACTACTACTAGAAAATGAACTAAGATGATATACGAATGAACAAAGAATAAACGGAATAATTTTGTTACATTAGGAAAAACTTGTAATGTGGAAACATAAGGTATACATGCTTCATTAATATGAAATCAGCAAGAATGTAACAGATGGGATGTCAGCATGGAAAGTATTAATGAGAGATGGTTCATAACCACACATTTCCAACTTTCTTGCAAATTGTTCATTTGCAGATCCATAATAATACTGCAACTATTGGTTTCCATAACTGCATACTTTCAATGTTTCAGTTTCTGCTTTAAATTTTGATACAGCCTGTATATCCATTGTATGTTAGCTAGTTAAAATTGCATTAATATTTAGTTATTTTTATTTATTTTGTCATGTAATCATTTTTCTGTTGGCAGAAGCATGATAGGATATATATTTACATTGTTATAAGAGTAGTTATATTTTTGCCTTCTTACTTACAGAATTAATAGCCGAAGGTTGAGAAGAGAGCAATTCATCGAGTAAACGTTGAGCTGTTGGGAGTATTTGCTGTGGTAATTCGCTGATGAGGTACTGGGCAAATTTTTGTAGTTGTTCCCGATGGAGTCTTGAGAGTGATTCACTCACTGGTGCTCTCAGGCACACCTGGTTTGGCTGAAATGTTATAAAAGTAAATAGCATGAAAACATTTATTAATAATTAATTTTAATTATTATTATTATTATTATTATTATTATTATTATTATTATTATTATTACTACTATTATTATTATTATTATTATGGGATATATTATATATTATTAGGAATACGGGAAATTGCACTTAAATATTTTGACAAGGTTTCGTTACATACAGGGAAATGAACACTCAAAAACCTACCTACCAATTTTCTGCTCTTTTTGTAAACTTAGCTTTCTTTCAATTCTGCATTATGTAAAATAAGCCGTGATTGTATAATACATAAAAAGTGGAATTCAGTTTCTATAAGTGAAAGATTATAAAATTCTAAGTTAAATATAATGAAATGAGCTCATTATTATGGTTTAGCAATCATGGCAGAAATTACATATAGTGCAGTGGCCCATAAATTTAAAAATGTTTAAAATATAATCAGCTGTCCACAGCTGAAGATGTGAGCAAACACTTTTGAAACACGTTCTGATCAAAAAAATCTGATGTGTTACACTCACATGACTTTCTCTACTCTTGTACAATCTAATTTTACAAACGCTTACTCTCCATATGCTTCATGTTAATCGAGATATCGAGATGTCAATCTTATTGGTAATATTCATGTAGATGCAAGGGGAATATGGTAGCTTTTAAGCGATAGTCAAATATTTTAACGCTGGTTGCTATGTGGCGCATTCCATTCTCTTTACATGTCCAGGACATAAAAAAAATGAATAACGAATTTGAGAAAAAGTATAAGTATTGGAAAATTTAAGGAAATAACAAGCAATATCTCGAAAAAGGTTCACTCAACAAAAGAAATGTATATGACATAAGTTGTGTATTTTAACGCGATCTACATTTTTTGTGTAGTAACATTTTGTCTATCTCTTATGGTTTACCAGTTATGCAAAAGTCGTTCACAACGAAGAATACTTTTGGAGACATTCCCAGAAAATTCGAGATATACATTTCATTTCTCATGACATTATCTTAAACATATGATATTTTCATCAAAATCATTAGAGTCATTTTTGAGAACATTAAAATTTTCGAAAAATGTTCCATGTAAAGGGTAGTCTGGGGTGGGGGGGGATTTTCTGGAAAACCTTCGTGTCGCATCTCTGGAAGATACTGAACCTAAATACCAAGTTTGGTGCTTATCCGACTGTTCGTTTTTGAGTTATGCTGTTCACAGACACACACACACGCACGCACACACACGGACATGTTTCCAAAAATGCTTTTTTTGGATTCAGGAGGTCTCAAAACATGTATTTCCGGTGAAATCTCGGTATCGAATTTTTGGGTGGAATGCAATACTTCCCCTACTTACTATACATAGTAGAGAAAGTAAAAATGAATAACGAATTCCCATTTGAGAAAATAAGTATTGAAAAATTTAAGGGAATAACAAGCAATATCTCGAAAATGGTTCACTCAACAAAAAAAAAAGTATATGACATAAATTGTGTATTTTAACGCGATCTACATTTTTTGTGTAGTAACATTTTGTCTATCTCTTATGGTTTACCAATTATACAAAAGTCGTTCACAATAAAGAATACTTTTGGAGACATTCCCAGAAAATTCAAGATATACATTTTATTTACCATAAAAATATCTTAAACATATGATATTTTAATCAAAATCGTTAGAGACATTTTTGAGAAAATTAAAATTTTCGAAAAATCTTCCATGTAAAGGGTACTCTGGGGTGGGGGGATTTTCTTGAAAACCTTTGTGTCGCATCCTTGGAAGATACTGAACCCAAATACCAAGTTTGGTGTTTATCCGACTGTTCGTTTCTGAGTTATGCTGTTCACAGACACACGGACATGTTTCCAAAAATGCTTTTTTTTGGATTCAGGGGGTCTCAACACATGTATTTCCGGTGAAATCTCGGTATCGAAATTTTGGGTGGAATACAATACTTCCCCTACTTACTATATGTGGTAGAGAAAGTAAAAGTGAGAAGTGTAAAGTGTTTCAATTCCAACTCATTATGTTTTAAACATTTTAAAATTTGTATTTATTTTCCTGCAGCTGTTGAACAATAAAATATCAATGTTATCATCAAGGCTATAATCAAAATTAGGGCATATAGGAAGGTTGTCTAGTGCTCAACACCCACAGGTTAGCCTACTTCCACAAGTGCCTAGGTGAAAGTAGGTGCTTTTACAGGTTTGGAAATGCCCATCAATTTTGCTACAGCCTTTTCCTCTCAGCATATGAGATTGTTTTAAATGTAAATAAACACCACACAAAGACCAATGGCATGGTCAAGATTTTCACAGCTGAAAAATTCTTTTGGCCTCTTTCAAGTATGAACTCATGACCTTGGGAATTAAAGGCTATAATGCTGACCCTATACCATGGAAAATAATAAACAATAAAATATACTGCCTATGAAATGTCAAAATCTTTGTCCCCATCTCCTAAATTACGCCCCATGTAGATCACTGTCCCATTTATTTTACATTTAGCTATCATCCCTTAAAGAGCATTTTTTATTACTTGAACTGATACTTATATGACAGCAACTTCTGGCCAAACAATAATTAATTGTTACTCCAATGATTGATGTCAGTTGAATTATACCCCTAATCAATAGCATATTGTTTAAAAACTAAAATGATAATTGTTTCTCCTAAGTTCATTTGTTTCATTCCCATCACCTCTGTTTCCATTCCATTATGGAGTAGGAAAACATGCAATTGCCTGTATTGACAGTTTGTATGCTTTTGTAACCACAAATGCTGTTTACTTTCAGATATCTACCATGTTTTAATAAAACTGTGTATTTGTTAAGAAAGATGAAATAGGTAAATCACTATTGCGATGAGCATGGTTATACAAAGAGAGTAAGAAGCACAAATTGCACTTTCTCCTGTTGTAATAATCTAATTGAATGCAACTTGTAAAAGCCAAGTTTCCCTTTGGTAATTTAATTTCACTTTTAAAGCTGCATTCATTTTCATAAGATAATTCAAGATTTAAAGGTCTACAAATAATTTATCACAAAGATATTCACTAAATTCAATTAAATAACTGGGGTATCAGGACTTTTTATATTATGAAGAAAGTACATGTGCAATATTAAAGACATGGCAATTAACACCTTCACTTACCTGGTGTATCCTATGTAAACAGACTGCAACAACATGGGAACACCAGTAAGCTGTGGATGAGCAAGTACAGTTGCAGGATGTGATTCGTCTCCTATCAAACGTAACAGCAACGTTGTACTGTCCTCGAACTTGTCCTACACTTGGTGGTGGCCATACACTTGCACTCAGATGGAAACCTACACAGTATTAATATTATATATCTCCTTTAAGCAATGTTGAATATTAGGTAAAAGAATGCTACTTTTAAATGTAACGTCACAACATATAGGTAGCAATGTTGGTGAAGGAGGGAGGCAGAAAGGTAGGGAGCTATTTAAAATATCTTAGGTGTTTTAAAAAATATGATATCTTAATTACTTTCCCCAAAAGAGGGAATTCTAATGGGGTGCAAAGACAAAAAAGTCAAAATATTTTGTTTATTAATTATTTTTTTAAAAATATATTATCTAATAAAATGCATGATATTTTTGACAAGTATTATTATTTAATTTTGTGTGTGTGTGTGTGTGTGTGTGTGTGTGTGCGCGCGCGCATGCGCGCTTGTTTACTCCAATGGTCCAAAAAATGCAATATGGTGGGAATTCTAATGAATCATAATTACGCCCTACATCAATTACTTTTTGCAGACGACCAAGTGATAATAACACGAGGACGTTTCATACATGATGAGAAAATTTATTGAGGAATATAAAATTTGGGGATTTAATATTATCGGTAACAAAACAGAATATTTATTCTCAATAATGAACATAGATGAAAAATTAGAGGTTATCAATGAGGAAATTAGAATGGTCAATAAATTTAAGTGTTAGAGATCAATTATAGAAGCAGATGGAAGTAGAAGATAAAAAATAAAAATAAAAAATAAAAAAAAAAAAAAAAAAAAAAGAATAAGTATACAGGAAGAAAAACAACTGGAATCTTGAACTCCATATTATGGAGGAGCACAAACATTTTAAACAAAACTAAAAAGCTCATTCATAATTCAATAGTACAAAGTATATTACTCTATGGAGCAGAAATGTGGACAATGAATAGGCAACAAGAAAGAAAATTATTAAAAACAGAGATGGATTTTTTTGCAGATGGCTTCTCGAACCTCAAGAAGGGATAAAATTAGAAATACAAAAATTCGGGAATAATGGATATAAAATACAATATATTGGAAATAAAAGGAGAGAGAAGATTAAAATGGCTTGGCCATGTGAAAAGAATGGGAAATGATAGAATGGTGCTAGAATTGGAAGCTGAAGGAAACAGAGGGCGGCGAAGACCAAGAGAATAATGGATGGATGGGGTCTGAAGATGCAAGGCATCTGAGGACTAACAGATGAAGATGCAGAGATAGGGTTTATGGAGAAATAAAAATTATGCATGGGTTGTAGGAAAACTACCGTATTGTAGATAACTCCTAAATAAAATACAATAACAAAATATTATTTACAAAATTTTGATAAAATGAATATTTATATAAGAAATATACCATTTTCATTACTATTATTCATGTGCGCAAACAGATTAACCTAAAAAATAACACATTTATAATCACATTGCAAGAATAAGGAAGAGACCAGGTTTGTGTTGTTTTATATATTAGTTGTTAAAATCAAAGAGAAGAAAGTGATACCGGAGAGCTGGAAAGTGAGCATTATTGTACCATTGTATAAAGGAAAGGGAGATATAAATAATCCAAGCAACTACAGAGGAATTAATTTATTATCTATATTAGGCAAAATATACACTGATATATTAGCTAGAAGATTATACGAGTGGGCAGAGAGGGAAGATAAGCTATCAGAATACCACGCAGGTTTTAGGAGAGGAAAAAGAACAATAGATAATATAATGATAATTCAAACCATAGTAAACACATACTTAAGAAATAAAAGGGGTATGGTATATATATTTTTTGCAGACTTCAAGAAGGCTTTTGATACTATAAACAGAGAGGCTTTGGTATATAAACTGAGGAACAAAGGAGTCAGCACTGCATTCATCGAGGGGATACAAAAATTGTATGAAGGAATTAAATTTTGTGTAAAATGTGGAAAAAATAGTACTACTGATTATATACAGCAAAATTCAGGTCTGAGGCAAGGTTGTAAACTCAGTCCAATATTATTTAACTTATTTATAGATGATATCTTAGATAGAATAATGAAAAGTAATAAACACTGTCCAGTTATAGGGAAAAAATAAATACCAGGGTTATTATTTGTAGATGATCTAGTAGCCGGGGCAGTAACAGTGATAGGGTTGCAACATGCTATCGATGAAATTGCAAAATTCTGTATGGAATGGGGGCTAAAGGTGAATACAAAAAAGTCCAAAATAATAGTGTTCAAGAAAGGATTAAAATTAAAAAGAGAGGAAAGATGGTATATAAATGGAGAGCAAATAGAGGTGGTAAAAGAATTTGATTACTTGGGGATTAGATTCTCAAGCAACGGGAAATGGGAAGCACAATCTAAATATGCACAACTGAAAGGAAAGCTAGCCATGAAAGCTGTTAAGAGTTTGTTTGTGCAAAACACCCACGCTACCAATGAACTGGTTGGAAAGGCTATATGAAGCTGTAGTGGAGTCAAAAATGTTATATGGAATAGAAATATGGGGGGGTGGCAAAGGGATCGATTAAGATTGATATGATCCATAGAATGTTTTGTAGAGAAGTTCTGGGTTTACCCAAGAGTCCACCAAGGGGCGTGGCACTGGCAGAGCTAGGAAGGGTAGGGAGAAAAAGTATAATAGTGGAAAGAATTTTAAGTATTGGTATAGATGTTTAAATTTAGAAAATAGTAATATATTAAAAGAATGTATACAGTTCCAAAAAGCTGTCCTAGGAGAAGAGTGTTGGATTGGGGAAATGGGAAATGTGCTAAAAGAAATTGGCATGAGGAATATTTTCCTATTAGATAAATATAATAACAGTGGGTTTTGGAAAGAAGTGAGATTGAGGGTGGAAGATATCGAGAAACAAGAGATATGGGCTAATTTTGAGGATAAAAGGTCATTGATCTTGTATTAATCAGTTAAAAGAAATTGGGGAAGGGAGAAGTATGTAGATATATGTAATCAATTTGGTAGAATAGGTCTTGCGTGGATGCGCACAGGAGTAATATTTTTAAAAAGGAATGGATATAATTGTTTGGGGAGATGTATTATGTGTGATGAATCGGGTAGTACTTATCATTGTCTAATAGAATGTGATAAGGTTAAAAGGTGGAGAGAGGTTATATGGAACAAAAAATGGGACAAGTTAAACAAAGAAGCAGTAGCATTAAGAATGTTGGGAAGTGCAAAAGTAGAAACAATTAAAATGATGGGGACATTTTTAGGCAACACAAGGGATAAGTGGATAAGGAGCTTAAGAAAGGTACAGCAGAACGGGCATAGTTTGGAAAGTGGAGAGGTGGTATAGTAGCTTTATCCCATATATACAGTCTAGGGGCTAAATATGGGGGAGCTAGAAAACTAGTGCACTAGACATAAGTTTTAGATGTAAGTTTTATTTGTATTATTGTAATAATGATGAAATAAATATTACATTACATTACATATTAGTTGTAGTTGTTATGTTTTAATTTTATTAAAACTGCAGATAAAGCAGTTTAATTACCAGTTTTCAAATGTTGCCCAAAGATAGAGGAGGTGAATGTGTTAAGGGAGAGGGAGAGGGAAAGAAAGAGAGTGACAGAGAGCAATCTCTGCATTTATGTAATAATGTGAGCAGAGCTATGGGTTCTAATAGTAGAGATTAAAATATATGTACCAATCTTTGCTTTAATCTTTTTAAGGTGTCTTTATACCTGCAACAGTTTGCAAGAAATTTTCTGTTTCCTTAATGGAAGAAAAAAAATCTAAAACACTTTAATGTTGGAGATTGTGCAATGTGCACATGCATATTTTACAGGAAGATAACCTGCATACATTCAATGCTTGCAATCTGTATAATCACAATGGCAGATTGGTCTTCCAAAACAAATTTGCAATTTAATAAGAAGTAAAATTGAGATTTCTTTGGAATCCAAGTGACAGACATTTCAAAGACAGATGTAAAACGAAAGAGTGATTTAGTGGAACAAAAGAGTCACTGAGAGCAAGCAATTCTGCTGGTGATATGGCTTTTCTGAATAGTGTTATTTGAGGTGCAAATATTCTCAACAGTATTTTGAAATCACTTGGCTTCATTCTCAAAACATTTTTAAAACTTTGTCTATTCTCTATCACAAGCTATGTACTTCGTTTTTGACTCATATGTTTTTTTAGGTAACTTCTAGGGAGAATTTCTTGGCCCGTTACCCTTCCTCTTGTATCCATGATCTTTCTGATATACAACTTATATATGTTTAATAACAAATTGCATATAAGATTTTCTCAACACCCATGCTGTACAATAATGAAAATAATCCATAACTATCTCCTTCCCTATTTATAATCCAAGCATTTCACTAGTGTTGAAAACAGTTGCCAACAAAACTGGTATCAACTGAAATTAATTTTAAGAGTAAAGCATCCTAACACAGTACAAATGATCAATTCAATGAATAGTTGCGATTTTGAAGAAATCCAGAAACACCCAAAAATGATATAATGACTTATTATCATTCAAAAAACTTGTTCTAAATATGGCAAAACCACCAAAAAATGTATCATTAAAATTACAAAACAGGCACACATGATGTATCTTATTAAAGGTTCATTTGTTCTTCTAAAGGAGCTATTAATACATGGCAAAATTTAGAACAAGTGATGCATGTACACATTCCTTTAAGAATTGGAGATTAGCGAATTGATTTTGTGGTTAGAAATTCCAAAATTCGTGACTGAACCACCAGAAATTAGGATAACTTTGAGGTTTATCTTTCTGATCTAAAACAGATGAAAATATGTATCAATATTATTTAACTGGTGCCCAAAACCTTAAATATTTTTGAAAATACGAGGGCTGATCAACAAAGACTGAGACTGATTTTTTTTTCACAGATGTTTATTACTCCAATTCAATGTTTACATGATCTTTTTCAAAGTAGTCCCCTCCTACTTCAATGCACTTTTTATAGCATCTTTGCCAGTCCTTGAACACGTGCTGCAGACATTCTTTGTCAGATCCTTGAGAATCGCCTCACTTTTCTTGAGCACTGTTTTAGAGTTCTCAAATCGAATACCCCTAAGCTTTGCCTTTAGTGATGGGAATAAAAAAAAGTCACAGGGTGCAAGATCGGGGCTATAAGGTGGATGTGGTACACAGGTAATGTTGAATTGAGCCAGAAACTGCATGACTTGATTTGCGACGTGAGGCCGTACATTGTCATGATGAAGTCGCCAACCAGTCCGAGAAAGCTCTGGTCGTTTCTTTGCAATGTGCTTCCTCAGTGTAGCCAATACTGACGTGTAGTATGCTGCTGTAACAGTAGTGTGAGGGGGAACTGCATGCTGGTAAATCATTCCATTACAGTCAAAAAATGTGATCACCATCACTTTCCCTGCAGATGGAACAACTTTTGCCTTTTTTGGTGTTGGAGAACCTGGCGATTTCCACACTGTGCTGGCTTGTTTTCCTTCAGGATCATAATGATGCAGCCATGACTCATCACCGGTGATAATCGATTTAAAACATGCATCACCTCCATTGTCTGGTATGCAAAATGCACGTAGGGTCTACAAAATAGAGCATTAGTACTAACCTACCAATACGAGAGTGCTGCCACCTACCAGCATTATACATAAAAACCGCTCTTTTCAAATATTTATGTTACAGATACGAAACTATCATGGAAGCTACAGGAAAAAATCAGTCTCAGTCTTTGTTGATCAGCCCTCGTATATGGCTAAATGCCTAATTTAAAAAGCTTATCATTAAAACATTGAATACAAAATCAGGGGCAAGGTCTGACAGTGAACCACGATGAATATTAAGTTGTCTTTTTCCTCTTCCAGTTTAACTTTAGTAAGGTGTGTTGGTCACTCCATCATCTTCTTTGGGGCCATCCAAAGTACCTTTTATCTTTAAGTTTATAAAGTTGTGCAAGCTCAGGAATCTATACGGAGGCATTCTCATAACATGATCTGGTAGTTCAACTGTTTCTTTTACTATGCAAATTTCCACAAGTTGAATTTGAATATGTTGGCTTTTAATTCTGTCTCTCCAACCAAGGATCTCAGGAAATACATTTATGGTGCTTTTCAACATTTTTCTTGATGCCTAATGACATGCTTCACTACCATTGCAGTCGTTGGCAACGAATGTCCTGCAGTTCATCGCTGCTGACTGGCCTAGTGGAAATCTGGACCTCAATCCATTGAATTATTCTCTTTGGCAGAAGCTCGAGGCGATAGCATGTTCAAAATCAAACACATCAGCTGTCAAGAAAATTCCACTGGACACAATTCGTGCAGCTATTGATCACTGGCCTCAAAGTCTTCGCCACTGTGTTGCATGATGATCATTTTGAATAAGGGTATCATTCAAATCTGTAGCATTTTTTGTGTTCTTTCAGAATATATATGTATTAATGGGATTCAATAGTTTTATTTAGTAGTTATATGCATTGAAAGTACTGACAGAGTTTATGGCAGTACTTGTACATCATAGATTCCTCAGTCATCATTGTTTTATCAAAATATTTCTTGATAAATTTATTTAATTTAATACTTTCTTGACATGTTCTTTCAAATCAGCATTCATCCTTTTGGTGCATACTTTATATCCCAGATATTAAATGATGAAGCTTATTCTATTGTATTTCCTTTGTTCTTCTTGGGCATTTTCCCTTCATGGTCATTGATTTTGTCATCTGACAGGAAATAGTCTTTTGCTATTCCATTAAGAACATTTTTGATGTTTATAAATTATCTTCTGACTCTGTATTTATTAGCTGATCACTGGCAAACACAATCAATTTTATTTTGGTTTCATTAAAGTAACACCTTTTGGCAATGATCATTTCTGTATGAAGATATAAGATTAAATATGCATTGCAGATATCTACATAAGAAAACAAAATTTGTTCATGACCTCCTTATTCATATGGTGACAAATGAAAGGTGATTATTACACCCAGGACCCAGGTTAAACATCAGATTTATGCACTTATACCTATATAATATTCTAATTTTTGAAGTACATTCACATTTATACTTTTCACAGTCTTTGGAAGTAGGGAATTATTACTAGACATTCGATTTGTATGCAAATGCATATGTAGCTTGTTTTTATTTGCGATATGGAATTAAGTTTTGCAGTATATTTCATCTGCTTCTGTGCCTTATGTACAGTTTTATAGTGCATATGATCACATATTTCCAATGTTGCTGCATAGTTCATCATTTTTCTATGCCTTAAGCATATAATACATATATTTTAAAACATTTTAAATATAAAATTAATGTTTAAACAATTAATGACAAAATAAAGTCCTTACTATGAAGGTACTCCTATGGAGGTTCAGAATAAACTTGAAAATGCTTCATTAAAGTATGCTGGAAAATTAGGGAGCAAATTGTGCAGTGTTTTAGAGAGAAAACCTGACATTTTAAGTTTTGTGTTCTATGGATGAATATTTCAAGGTGAAAATGTAGTACTTCCTGAAGAATTTTCTCTAGTGTTAGTAGGTGCTTTCAATTTTGTCCCATAACAGCTGTAGACTTGGAAAGACGCTTCTCAGGATACAAACTTGTGTTAACCGATAAACATCATAAACTTAAATCTGAGCATTTGGAGAAAATGATCACTGCATACAGCAAATATAATTACAATGACTGGAATGATGTCTACGGAATAATGCACATTGTAAGTACCAAAAAAGTATAAGCTTAAAGTTAACAATTTTAGTACATCCTTAGTGTATATTTTAAAGATTCTGACAGCATGAATGCATGGATATTTTAGATATTTTTAGTACATACAAATCCAATGTCTTAATTAGTATAAACACAGAAAAATTATGTTGCTCCAAGCAGCACTTTTAAAGTTAAAACCCAGATAACTAACCACTAGAATACACAAGCTGTCTTAAAAGAGGATGAAAAAATGAAACTGGACGCTCTTTTACTGCTGTGGTTCTTAGCATCCCATTCTATTTTGGGCGTGAAAGACTGGAAATTTTGCTCAGAGGTCTCTTTATTAGGCTTGAGGTTCTTTTACATGCTGTAAATCTATGAGATGGGACCACTGGCTTTACTTCTCTTCTGAAGGAAGCCATGCTAAGGATTTTTACGTTTGAAAAAAATCCACTGCTCTCCGCTGGGATTGAACCCGCGACCTCGGGAACCAGAGACTAGCATTGTACCCCTAGGCCACGGAGGACAACTTAAAAGAGCATAATTAATGGTACAATGTCTAAGGAGAAACATTCAGATAAAGAGTCAACTGTGGGATTATTATCTGGTTTGCTTGAAAGTAAAAATTGTAAGTTTCTTTGGAAACATTCTATTATCCTGTTGTTTCAAAGACTGAAAGAAAACACTGTGGAAAATGAAATATCACCTTCTGAAATTTTGATGAACTATCTGTTTGCATTGTATCTATTAGGTACATTTAAATCTGGTTGCATCAGCTGATTTCCAGAATGTTGTTGACAACCTCTTCTGACTTTGTCAGCAATATTCGAAGCAGCCAAGGAAATACTTAACACTTCACTCAGCAAACACCTTTTATCAGCTGACAATGCAGATTTGGTAGGCAAGTGATGCACAAAACAGCTGTTGAGTCTGCAAATACTGGTTCAGCACATGGAAAGTGATGAACTTAGAACATTTAAAATATTCGTGTTCTCTGGTGATTAAAGAGTTCAAGAAGTTTTGTATCTTTTTACCACTACTTCACTGCCAAATTAAGAATGAGGTAGCATCTGTATGTTTATAAGTAGTATAGCAGCTAATAGATAACACCTCACACTTGGCACTTAGGTGAAAATGTAGCAACTATTAATAACTTAGAATTATTTTCCTGTAATATTTTTTCCAGAAAATAATATATGATTTTACCCATTTCACTCAGTTCTGCTAACATTTAGGTCAAGTCATCAGGGAATGGTGCAGTTCTAAACATCTAAGAGATGAAAATGTAATGAAATATTTACTAAGTTGATATGCATGCATTTATCACTTCATAGTTAAACAAATAAAAAAGTCACCAATGTGGCAAAATAAGCCAACTTAGAATTTGGAAAGTTTTTAATTATTTTACTCATATTATTTTCTGAAACACTGATATATTTCATACAGTTTTGTTAACTGCACAATGGAAGGCATTTCAATACTCTAAATCTTCTGGTTTTAAGAGCATGAAAGATCTTAAATGGCAAAGTTATAGCCAGACATTTTAAAGTTTACTCCAAAATTATTTCCACAGATTTTTGGCATACTTTTTTTTTTAAAAATTCCTAACTCAAATTAAAAAACTGAAAATTCCTCTTGAGTTTGAACTACTATCCTCCAATCAATTCTTCATTAAAGCACCTTGAAAGTTTGAAAAATGCCATGACAATCTCAGAGTGAAACTGTTGGTTTATGGGCAGTGACTGTGTACCAGAGAGTGTACTCGTGGACTGTGCAGCAGAGAGTGAAGGGTTTATTTATTTGTGCTCAAAACAACTTTAAGTTCTCAAACAAATTAAAGCGTAGGGTAGATACACTTATGACAAAAGGGAGAATGGTTAATTTGTTGCAATTTAATAAAATAAAAAAGCAGAAGCTTTCGGAGGAGAGCACATTTTATAAGAACACAATGTAAATACTATATAGCATCCAAAACGAATTTGCAGGAAAGAGTTAAATGATACCTTTTCGGTAATAGCTATTTGCCATTCAATACTTGTATACACCCGACATAGAACTGAAGAAAACAGTTTTTCTTAATAGCTTTTAGATCAATCTTACTTGTCCATTCAAAGAATAGGTATATCAGGCATCTGAACTTTTCAAGAATATGATCAGAGCATTTGCTACACAGAGCACTAGTAAACATTTATTGAAGCAAAGAGTAAAATAAAAATCATGTAAATTACTTGCCTATCTGCAAGGGATCTTTAACTGCACGGTTTTTAAAGAGGTGTTCTCCTCTCTGAAACTCGTCTGCACTGCCATTGGCCAGGCAGGAATACAGACGAATATCTTCCTCGTTGTCAGGGAAGCTCCAGAAAGCAATGCGCAGCTGGAGCTGCTCAGGCACTGGAGGATACACATGTTCTACAAGTTCAAAGGGAATGTGCGCTGCCACACACCTTGCTGTTAGTTCACCAAGAGATGGCACCTGAAATCCACCATCTGCAACAACAAAACATATCAGAAAATATGATTGGTAAATTGTTAACATATTCAATATGGTATCCACAAAAATTATCTTTGTGCTTAAGAAATAAAATACATTGCTTGATATTTAAGTACTATTACTTCATCTACCACGTACCTAATATAGTAGGTGAGGGGTGCGTGGGTATGCACGTTAACAGTATACTTAAACAAAATGTATGTTAACATCAAACTTGGTATTTAAGCTCAGTATCTTCTGAGGATGCAACACAAAGATTTCCAAGAAAATCTCTCACCCCATAGCGCCCTACACATGCAAATCTTTTGGTTTTTTTTTTTTGGTTTTTTTTATTTTTTCAAAATGTCTAAGCTTAATATATTGGCATAAGAAATAAAATGTATATCTTGAATTTTCTGTGAATATCCTGTGAACTTCCCTTTATTGGATTGAATTTTATATAACCAGGACATCTTAACAAATAGACAAAAACTTACCAAAGGAAAAATATTCAATGCTGCATGTTTAGATCTTTTTTAAGCATTACCTAATGTATATGCTTGAAAGTTTCTAATTCTTGTTCCCCTTCCCTGAAAAAAAAACTTATTTTCATTTTTATTACTATTTGTATTTTATTCATTTTGATCTAATTTCTTTTTGTTTACTAGTTTATAAGTAAAAATCTGTAAAATAATAATGTATAAAAGGAAAGAAGTGTTAAATAAATCAGAAATTTGGAATACATGTCCTGGTGTAGAAAACAAGGTACCAGGATGCATAAGGAATGAAGAAGAAGGAATTGTTTCAAATTAAGCACGAAAGTTTCAATATACACAAGCAGCATTCAAATGTTTAATGATGGTAAGAAGCTCAATGGAAAGGAAAGAAGGGGGGGATAATAAAATATAATGCCATCCCGGTACCTTGTTTTCTACACTAGGACATGTATTCCAAATTTGTGATTTATTTAACACTTCTTTGTCGGCCACTTCTGATGATGGGAACAATTAGCTTCCGAAACCAGTCAAGTTGTAAAACATTTAAGTGATGTTAAGTGTTTCAACTCCGACTTAAATTTTCTATATAATTTCAAATTCACATCACTGTTACTAGCTTATCCATATTTTATAGTAAACCCCTTTTAGAAGTTTGAGTATTGCTTTAGCCTCCTATGTCCCCTTGGTGCCTACAACGAAACTGTGTAATGAAACTATATCTGCAATTGTTCATCTAGATTAATATGAAATAGAAGAAGAATAAGCTTTTGTAAGAACAGTTTGTAGAAGATGTATGAGAATAAATGACAGTGGCTAGAGAAAGTAATGTGAATGTAATGCATCAGATTTAGTTATTTCTAAGATTTCTGCTTTGCACCTATCTTCTCCTGTAGCTCTTAAGCAAACTGACCATACAGGTGCTAGTTAAACAACAAAAGAGTAAATGCAGTGGAGGGAAGTGAGTAATAAGACTAAATATAGCCAGTGTTATATTTCAAATGAGTTGTAATTATGGCAGAAATGAAGTACTAGCTTTGCTAGTATTACTGCAGACATTTTGGGAAATACTACTAAAGATCTCATGTGTTACATTCATATGACTTTTCTACCCTCTATTGCTTATTGGGGGTATACAACTGTTCTTACTAAAGCTTATTTTTCTACTTCATTTTAATCCAGATAAACCTATGCAGAAATAGCCATATAACATTTTTGCTATACATGCAAGTGTCAAATGTTTAAGAACTGGATGCTATACGGTGACCTTAAAATTCCATGTTGTTTCCATGCTATTGCAAGAAACAAGTGAAAATCGACAGAAGTTTAAAAGAATGACAAAGTCTTGAACAATTTGAAACATTAATAATGGATATCTAGAAATGGCTTATGGAACAAAAAAGTTATTTGAAATAAATAGTGTGTTATAAAGAGATCTACATTTTTTGTTTAATACGTGCTCTGTCACTCAAGTTTACAAGTTATACAAGATTATGCAAAATCCCTTCTGACTGAAGAGGATTTCACAGGCATTCCCATAAAATTCAAAATATACATTTTATATGTTGTAAACATATTGAAGGTATGATATTTTAATCAAAATAGCACCATTTTTTAGAAAATAAAAAATTTCCAAGAATGTTCCATGTAAAGGGTAGTTAGAGCTGGGGGATTTTCTTGCAAATCTTCGTGTCACATCTTTGGAAGATACTGAACATAAATAACCAATTTGGTATTTTTCCAACTTTTCGTTTTTGAGTTGTGAGCGACCTATTTCTAAAAATCTGATGTGTTACACTCACATGACTTTCTCTACTCTTGTACAAACTATTTTTACAAGCGCTTATTCTCCATCTACTTCATGTTATTCGAGATAAACGTTTGCAGACTCTATCTAATTGCTAATTTTCTTGTAGATGTAAGGGGAATATATATTTACAAGGGCAATATAGAAAAACAGTAGCCTTTAAGCACATACATATCTCTTAATAGCTGGTTGCTAGGTGCAGCACCATTCCCTTTGCCACAGATTATTACTCTTTGCATATCCAAGACAAAAAAATCTGATGTGTTACACTCACATGACTTTCTCTACTCTTGTACAATCTATTTTTACAAACGCCTATTCTCCATATGCTTCATATTAATCGAGATATCGAGATGTCAATCTTATTGGTAATTTTCTTGTAGATGCAAGGAAAATATGGTAGCTTTTAAGCGATAGTCAAATATTTTAACGCTGGTTGCTATGTGACGCATTCCATTCTCTTTGCATGTCCAGGACATAAAAAAAATCTGATGTGTTACACTCACATGACTTTCTCTACTCTTGTACAATTTATTTTTACAAACGCCTATTCTCCATATGCTTTATGTTAATCGAGATATCGAGATGTCAATCTTATTGCTAATTTTCTTGTAGATGCAAGGGAAATATGGTAGCTTTTGAAGCGATGGTCAAATATTTTAACGCTGGTTGCTATGCGGCGCATTCCATTCTCTTTGCAAGTCCAGGACATAAAAAAATGAATAACGAATTTGAGAAAAAGTATAAGTATTAGAAAATTTAAGGGAATAACAAGCAATATCTCGAAAACGGTTCACTCAACAAAAGAAATGTATATGACATACGTTGTGTATTTTAACGAGATCTACATTTTTTGTGTAGTAAAATTTTGTCTATCTCTTATGGTTTACCAGTTATGCAAAAGTCGTTCACAATGAAGAATACTTTTGGAGACATTCCCAGAAAATTCGAGATATACATTTCATTTCCCATGACATTATCTTAAACATGTGATATTTTAATCAAAATCGTTAGAGCCATTTTTGAGAAAATTAAAATTTTCGAAAAATGTTCCATGTAAAGGGTAGTCTGGGGTGGGGGCATTTTCTTGAAAACCTTCGTGTCGCATCTCTGGAAGATACTGAACCTAAATACCAAGTTTGGTGTTTATCCGACTGTTCGTTTTTGAGTTATGCTGTTCACAGACACACACACACACACACACACACACACACACACACAGACACACACACAGACACACACACACACACACAGACACACACACGGACATGTTTCCAAAAATGCTTTTTTTGGATTCAGGAGGTCTCAAAACATGTATTTCCGGTGAAATCTCGGTATCGAATTTTTGGGTGGAATGCAATACTTCCCCTACTTACTATACGTAGTAGAGAAAGTAAAAAATCTGATGTGTTACACTCACATGACTTTCTCTACTCTTGTACAATCTATTTTTACAAACGCCTTTTCTCCAAATGCTTCATGTTAATCGAGAAATCGAGATGTCAATCTTATTGGTAATTTTCTTGTAGATGCGAGGGGAATATGGTAGCTTTTAAGCGATAGTCAAATATTTTAGCGCTGGTTGCTATGCGGCAAATTCCATTCTTTTTGCATGTCTAGGACATAAAAATCTGATGTGTTACACTCACATAACTTTCTCTACTCTTGTACAACCTAATTTTACAAACGCCTATTCTCCATATGCTTCATGTTAATCGAGATATCGAGATGTCAATCTTATTGGTAATTTTCTTGTAGATGCAAGGAAAATATGGTAGCTTTTAAACGATAGTCAAAAATTTTAACGCTGGTTGCTATGTGACGCATTCCATTCTCTTTGCATGTCCAGGACATAAAAAAAGTGAATAACGAATTTGAGAAAAAGTATAAGTATTGGAAAATTTAAGGAAATAACAAGCAATATCTCGAAAACGGTTCACTCAACAAAAGAAATGTATATGACATAAGTTGTGTATTTTAACGGGATCTACATTTTTTGTGTAGTAAAATTTTGTCTATCTCTTATGGTTTACCAGTTATGCAAAAGTCGTTCACAATGAAGAATACTTTTGGAGACATTCCCAGAAAATTCGAGATATACATTTCATTTGTCATGACATTACCCTAAACATATGATATTTTCATCAAAATCGTTAGAGCCATTTTCGAGAAAATTAAAATTTTCGAAAAATCTTCCATGTAAAGGGTAGTCTGGGGTGGGGGGATTTTCTTGAAAACCTTCGTGTCGCATCTCTGGAAGATACTGAACCTAAATACCAAGTTTGGTGCTTATCCGATTGTTCGTTTTTGAGTTATGCTGTTCACAGACACACACACACACACAGACACACACACACACACAGACACACACACACACACACACACACACAGACACACACACGGACATGTTTCCAAAAATGCTTTTTTTGGATTCAGGAGGTCTCAAAACGTGTATTTCCGGTGAAATCTCGGTATCGAATTTTTGGGTGGAATGCAATACTTCCCCTACTTACTATACGTAGTAGAGAAAGTAAAAAAATGAATAAGGAATTTGAGAAAAAGTATAAGTATTGGAAAATTTAAGGAAATAACAAGCAATATCTCGAAAACGGTTCACTCAACAAAAGAAATGTATATAACATAAGTTGTGTATTTCAACGCGATCTACATTTTTTGTGTAGTAAAATTTTGTCTATCTCTTATGGTTTACCAGTTATGCAAAAGTCGTTCACAATGAAGAATACTTTTGGAGACATTCCCAGAAAATTCGAGATATACATTTCATTTCTCATGACTTTATCTTAAACATATGATATTTTCATCAAAATCGTTAGAGCCATTTTTGAGAAAATTAAAATTTTCGAAAAATGTTCCATGTAAAGGGTAGTCTGGGGTGGGGGGATTTTCTTGAAAACCTTCGTGTCGCATCTCTGGAAGATAGTGAGCCTAAATACCAAGTTTGGTGTTTATCCGACTGTTCGTTTTTGAGTTATGCTGTTCACAGACACACACACAGACACACACGCACACACACACAGACACACACACGGACATGTTTCCAAAAATGCTTTTTTTGGATTCAGGAGGTCTCAAAACATGTATTTCCAGTGAAATCTCGGTATCGAATTTTTGGGTGGAATGCAATACTTCCCCTACTTACTATACGTAGTAGAGAAAGTAAAAATGAATAACGCATTTGAGAAAAAGTATAAGTATTGGAAAAATTAAGGAAATAACAAGCAATATCTCGAAAACGGTTCACTCATCAAAAGAAATGTATATGACATAAGTTGTGTATTTTAACGCGATCTACATTTTTTGTGTAGTAAAATTTTGTGTATCTCTTATGGTGTACCAGTTATGCAAAAGTCGTTCACAATGAAGAATACTTTTAGAGACATTCCCAGAAAATTCGAGATATACATTTCATTTCTCATGACATTACCCTAAACATATGATATTTTCATCAAAATCGTTAGAGCCATTTTTGAGAAAATTAAAATTTTCGAAAAATGTTCCATGTAAAGGGTAGTCTGGGGTGGGGGGATTTTCTTGAAAACCTTCGTGTCGCATCTCTGGAAGATACTGAACCTAAATACCAAGTTTGGTGTTTATCCGACTGTTCGTTTTTGAGTTATGCTGTTCACACACACACACACACACAGACACACACAGACACACACACACACACACACACACACACACACAGACACACACACGGACATGTTTCCAAAAATGCTTTTTTGGATTCAGGAGGTCTCAAAACGTGTATTTCCGGTGAAACCTCGGTATCGAATTTTTGGGTGGAATGCAATACTTTCCCTACTTACTATACGTAGTAGAGAAAGTAAAAATGAATAACGAATTTGAGAAGAAGTATATTGGAAAATTTAAGGAAATAACAAGCAATATCTCGAAAACGGTTCACTCAACAAAAGAAATGTATATGACATAAGTTGTGTATTTTAATGCGATCTACATTTTTTGTGTAGTAAAATTTTGTCTAACTCTTATGGTTTACCAGTTATGCAAAAGTCGTTCACGATGAAGAATACTTTTGGAGACATTCCCAGAGAATTCGAGATATACATTTCATTTCTCATGACATTATCTTAAACATATGATATTTTAATCAAAATCGTTAGAGCCATTTTTGAGAAAATTAAAATTTTCGAAAAATCTTCCATGTAAAGGGTAGTCTGGGGTGGGGGGATTTTCTTGAAAATCTTCGTGTCGCATCTCTGGAAGATACTGAACCTAAATACCAAGTTTGGTGTTTATCCGACTGTTCGTTTTTGAGTTATGCTGTTCACAGACACACACACACACACACACACACACACACACACAGACACACACACGGACATGTTTCCAAAAATGCTTTTTTTGGATTCAGGAGGTCTCAAAACATGTATTTCCGGTTAAATCTCGGTATCGAATTTTTGGGTGGAATGCAATACTTCCCCTACTTACTATACGTAGTAGAGAAAGTAAAAAAATCTGATGTGTTACACTCACATGATTTTCTCTACTCTTGTACAATCTATTTTTACAAACGCCTATTCTCCATATGCTTCATGTTAATCGAGATATCGAGATGTCATTCTTATTGGTAATTTTCTTGTAGATGCAAGGGGAATATGGTAGGTTTTAAGCGATAGTCAAATATTTTAACGCTGGTTGCTATGTGGCGCATTCCATTCTCTTTGCATGTCCAGGACATAAAAAAATGAATAACGAATTTGAGAAAAAGTATAAGTATTGGAAAATTTAAGGAAATAACAAGCAATATCTCGAAAACGGTTCACTCAACAAAAAAAATGTATATGACATAAGTTGTGTATTTTAACGCGGTCTACATTTTTTGTGTAGTAAAAGTTTGTCTATCTCTTATGGTTTACCAGTTATGCAAAAGTCGTTCACAATGAAGAATACTTTTGGAGACATTCCCAGAATATTCGAGATATACATTTCATTTCTCATGACCTTATCTTAAACATATGATATTTTAATCAAAATCGTTAGAGCCATTTTTGAGAAAATTAAAATTTTCGAAAAATGTTCCATGTAAAGGGTAGTCTGGGGTGGGGGGGATTTTCTTGAAAACCTTCGTGTCGCATCTCTGAAAGATACTGAACGTAAATACCAAGTTTGGTGTTTATCCGACTGTTCATTTTTGAGTTATGCTGTTCACAGACACACACACACACACACACACACACACACACACACACAGACACACACACACACACACAGACACACACACGGACATGTTTCCAAAAATGCTTTTTTTGGATTCAGGAGGTCTCAAAACGTGTATTTCCGGTGAAATCTCGGTATCGAATTTTTGGGTGGAATGCAATACTTCCCCTACTTACTATACGTAGTAGAGAAAGTAAAAATGAATAACGAATTCCCATTTTAGAAAATAAGAATTGAAAAATTAAAGGGAATAACAAGGAATATCTCGAAAATGGTTCACTCAACAAAAAAAATGTATATGACATAAATTGTGTATTTTAATGCGATCTACATTTTTTGTATAGTAAAATTTTGTCTATCTCTTATGGTGTACCAGTTATGCAAAAGTCGTTAACAATGAAGAATACGTTTGGAGACATTCCCAGAAAATTCAAGATATACATTTTATTTGTCATGAAAATATCTTAAACATATGATATTTAATCAAAATCGTTAGAGTCATTTTTGAGAAAATTAAAATTTTCGAAAAATCTTCCATGTAAAGGCTAATCTGGGATTTTCTGGGGGGATTTTCTTGAAAACCTTTGTGTCGCATCTCTGGAAGATACTGAACCTATATACCAAGTTTGGTGTTTACCCGACTGTTCGTTTCTGAGTTATGTTGTTCACACACACACACACACACGCACGCACACGCACGCACACACACACAGAGACAGACACGGACATGTTTCCAAAAATGCTTTTTTTGGATTCAGGGTGTCTCAAAACATGTATTTCCGGTGAAATCTCGGTATCGAAGTTTTGGGTGGAATACAATACTTCCCCTACTTACTATATGTAGTACAGAAAGGAAAAATGCTTTTTTGTTGGGTTTAGAGAGTCGCAAAACATATATTTCCAGTGAAATCCTGACATCGAATCACCATATACAGCTTATAAAGTGTGCAAATAAATTTTCTTCAAACTCATTTTAGCTTGCATGCCGCACTCATATGTACAGAGCAAGTCGTGCAATACGCATTTGAGCTCGCTCGTCACTTGTGCATTCTTGGTAGGCCGACAGAATCACCTCCATATGCTTACGAGCTTTCCCATTGGTTCGAGCAATAGCTACAAGTTGTGCATGAGGGCATGAGCTATGCTAAAAGATAGTAGGAGATAGGAGATTGCCTACTAATTATTTTAGTATTGGCTACCGTATTTTACAATTACTTCCCATATTATCTCTCTGTAGATTAGCTTTTTTACTTTCTCTGCTACGTATAGTAAGTAGGGGAAGTAATGCATTCCACCCAAAATTTCGTCAAGATTTCACCGGAAATACATGCTTTGAGGCCTCCTGAATCCCCCCAAAGCATTTTTAGAAAAAGATCCGTGTGCGTGTGTGTCTGTGAACAGCATAACTCAAAAACGAAAAGTCGGATACATACCAAACTTGGTGTTTAGGTTCAGTGTCTTTCAAAGATGCGAAACGAAGGTTTTGAAGAAAATCCCCCCACCCCAGACTACCCTTTACATGGAACATTTTTCGTAAAATTTTTATATCCTCAAAAATGGCTCTAATGATTTTGATTAAAATATCATATGTTTAAGATACTTTCATGGCAAATCAGATGTATATCTGAATTTACTGGGAATGTCTCCAAAAGTCCTCTTCATTCTGAATGAATTTTGTATTACCGGTAAACCGCAAGAGAGAGACAAAATTTCACCACAAAAAAAAATATAAATCTCGTTAAACACACAATTTATATTATTATTATTATTATTATTATTATTATTATTATTATTATTATTATTATTATGTATTTTGTCGAGTGAACCATTTCCGAGATATTCCTTTTTATTTGTTGAATTTTCCAATACTTATACTTTTTCTCAAATGGGAATTCGTTATTCGTTTTTTATTTATTTATTTATTTATTTATTTTTATGTCCTGGACATGCAAAGAGAATGGAATGCTCCACATAGCAACCAGTTCTTAAAAGATCTGACTGTCGCTTCAAGTCCACCACATTTCCCTTGTACCTATAAGAAAATTAACAATACGATAGTTTCTGCAGATTTTTATATCGATTAGCATGAAGTAGATGGAGAATAAGCGTTTGTAAAAATAGTTTGTACAAGAGTAGAGAAAGTCAGGTGAGTGTAACATCAGATTTTTTTGTTTTGGCAGTGCCCTTTAATGATTTAAAAAAGACCGTGATAAAACATGTCTGTTTGCAACGTTTTGAACCTCAGAACAAACCGGAAGCGAAAAATAAAATTTTGAAAATGTAAGTAACCGTCTGGCGAGTGCAAGAGTATGTTTTCACGCGTTGGTGTGACAAATTTATGTTGTGAACCAGAAGTTTAATACCCGAGTATAAGCATATAAAGGCAAACGTTTCTTTCGAACTTTTGTGGTCAATTTTCACCTATGAATACATGTAAAAGGAGACGAAGGATACCTTTTTATCAGGCACTGATAAATACAGCTTAGAAGATACACAAAAAATTTTCATGTTTTATCTTACTGCCTGACTTGTGTAAGAAAGAATGAGCTTTCGTTTGTCCGAGTTAAAGAGAAGCTCGGAGTAGAGAGTACAGTCACAATTCGGCCGATTAGAGAGTAACCGGTCTCAGATAAAACTGAGCGACTGTATATTTATGACAACTTGTCTCTGGAATAGGCAGACAAAACGATACTAACAGGTGCTCTGCAACAGCGAATACGCCTAAAAGTGTGTGTTGAGATATATCACCAGATAAAGCTTGTTCAGTAGAAATATAAAAATCTGGTGTGTTACATTTATATGATTTTCCTACCGACTAGAATTTATTACTTTCTCTACTACGTATAGTGAGTAGGGGAAGTATTGTATTCCACCCAAAAATTCTATACCGAGATTTCACCGGAAATGCATGTTTTGAGACCCCCTGAATCCAAAAAAGCATTTTTGGAAACATGTCCGTGTGTCTGTCTGTGAACAGCATAACTCAGAAACGAACAGTCGGATAAACACAAAACTTGGTATTTAGGTTCAGTATCTTCCAGAGATGCGACACGAAGGTTTTCAAGAAAATCCCCCCATCCCAGATTACCCTTTACATGGAACATTTTTCGAAAATTTTAATTTTCTCAAAAATGGCTCTAACGATTTTGATTAAAATATCATATGTTTGAGATATTTTCATGACAAATAAAATGTATAGCTTGAATTTTCTGGGAATGTCTCCAAAAGTGTTCTTCATTGTGAACGACTTTTGCATAACTGGTAAACATAAGAGAGACAAAATTTTACTACACAAAAAATGTAGATCGCGTTAAAATACACAATTTATGCCACATACATTTTTTTTGTTGAGTGAACCATTTTCGAGATATTACTTGTTATTCCCTTAAATTTTTCAATACTTATTTTCTCAAATGGGAATTCGTTGTTCATTTTTTTTGTCTTGGATATGGAAAGAGTATTAATCTGTGGGAAAGGGAATTGCTGCACCTAGCAACCAGCTATTAAGAGATATGTATGTGCTTAAAGGCTACTGTATTTCTATATTGCCCTTGTAAATATATATTCCCCTTACATCTACAAGAAAATTAGCAATAAGATAGACTCCGCAAATGTTTATCTCGATTAACATGAAGTAGATGGAGAATAAGCGTTTGTATAAATAGTTTGCACAAGAGTAGAGAAAGTCATGTGAGTGTAACACATCAGATTTTTTTCTATCGGCTTCATGCTGATCGAGATAAAAGTTTGCAGAAATAGTATCATTATCACAGTATCATCACTCTGATATACCTAGAACTGAGGGAGAGGTCATTTTGACCCCTGCAATAGTATACATACCTAAATGGTCTATATTGAAACTGAATCACTTTAATCTAATTTACAACATTGTTTGCAACAATAAATAGCGGCATTTAACATTTTGCTTTAAATATTGAGGTATTATGGTTCCAGTTTGAGCACTTTGCATAATCCTATGTGTAAACCTGCATTGTGTTTTGCTTTGAAGCAACTGCTCAATAGTTACAGTTTCACTTGGGCGGTAACATCAAAGACACAAACTTGTTCCAAATTTCTGAGACAGGGCGAAATTGTCAGTTGGCAGACGTTCACCCAGCGTTGATTTCTCGTCAAAGCAGAGAAATCTGAGTAGCTCCTGATATCTATCTCGAGGGATTGTGTGCTTGAAGATAGCGGATCCCCAAGAATGCGACCAAAGATCATCCACAGACATACCTTTTGTACATAGTACCCCCGGACATACTTGATGGCTATCTTTCTTTCCGCTCCTTTAGAGACACAGCCCAGTTGTTATTTTCCAGTTCTCTAGCATTTGATTCTGTGCATTCCTTCACGAGACGAAGCATGGATTCGTCAAATAGCAAACGAAAAGCACTGATTGCAGAATCATCTACTCGGTGATAAGTAAAAGTAGTGGGTCTTCCTTACTCCTTTAGGATGTTTACAGCAGTCCTTCTTCCATGCGAAGTTAGCGACGAGTTGATAATCTCCCACCCTTTTTACTGTCCCTGTACTCTGTATCACTCTGGTGAGATGCTTGAAGCAAGAGCTCGGGGACACCAGTATTTCCATCTTCCATAGCCAACGTCTGTCACTATCACTACAACCATTCTCACCAGTTACTGATACATCCTCATCCGTATAGACCAAACTAATTTATATTCAAGTCAGAATCCTCTAGAAAAAATATGCAACAGCTCGTCATCCGAGAAGCCACGGTTAGGAAACATGATTCAAAGCGACTGTCTTCAACAAACAACCTGCCTAAATAAGCTGGCACTATGCAGTGAAATGTTGACACAAGCTAATAAAATGCCGTGTAAAGACCCAACGATGTACCGCTGTTTGACAAGGCAAATTGTTGATTGTGTGTGTATTATTTTGTAATTTATAGCCCGCCACATAGTTCCTACTAAACTTTAAATATACGGGGGTCAAATGACCCCTCTCGCTGTTCTAGGTAGCGAAGTAAATAAAATGGATTAAATATAAAAAATGTGGCTACTGACATAAATCACATTTGAGAGCAAAGTAAATTAGTAAAAGTAGTAAAATTTGAATAAAAAACCCAAACACCTGAAAACAATACAAAGAATTACATTTGATTCCGCCATTCTAATGTTAAGGCCTCAACAATTAACAAACAAGTTGATTCAGCATATTGAATTCAACATGTCGGCGACAAACGAGTGTCTCCACTGTCCAAGTAACATGCTTATTCAACATGACACTAGCCAAGATTATTCCCTAACCACCCCATAGTCTGGAAGTATGAATGAGAGTGTGAATATGCGTGTGGTCTAATGGTTAAAACACCCAACATGCAAGATATCCAATGACAGGCTAATGCTGGTTAACACCAGTGCCTAATTTCCAAAGGAAAGGCCGCCGATAAGACCAATGGAGTTAAAAAAAATAATCAACATGACAATGTCTTGGCTAATCCACCAGCAGTGCAAAACATGTTGAGTGCGATATGTACGAGTTCGGCTCACTTCGTGCGGACTAACTTCGGCCATACATGATAGGTACATGTAGCTGGCCCATGCATATTATTCATTGTTTACTAGCAAAAAAAATGGAGTGGACGAAAGTAAAGACAATACAGTTAATTAATGAGATTCATGCAAGACCCGTCATCTGGGTTATCTCCCTAAAAGACTGTGGAAATAAAATCAAGAAAAGGGAGTGTTTACATGAGTTTGCCCGCATTTTTTATGACAGGAAAAAAAAAAAAGAAGAGAAGTTAACTCTAACCTCAGTTCGGCTGATATGGCTGCTCTGAAATTCGTATCCTGCTTTGCAATAATTGCTGGTAAATCATAGACAGCAATAAGTTGAAATCTTCTTTCGACAATATTCCTAGAAAATGCTTGAAGCCGAATTTACCCTCAACTTTCAGTTCAAACAAGATGCTGTTTACATTATTTCTATTGCTTAATTCCATTGTAGATACATGGGTCATTCAATAATTAGTGGCTGTTTATATGTGGCGCTGTCACCGGTAAATGATGCAAGCTGATAACAACGAGAAAGAAGAGCATCTGAAGTGTGTTAGCTGTGAGTTTGAAGACAGTAATTTTATTTATAAGATATTTGTAGTGAGTTTAATTTGTCGACTGTTAACTGCAGTGCTCTAAATGTTTAGTAAATACGAACAGAGATGCTTAATTAAAGTTCAGATTGCAAGAGACAAGAATCTCGACAATGCCATGCAGCATTATTGGAACTTGTATCGTATACCGTGGTTAGTTGGCGCATGCATTTCGCAGAGGTAGGGAAGATGTTCATGTTAGAGCACTACTGGAAGGTTATTGAACTGGCAAGGGAAGTTGGAATTGCTCCTGGTATGATTCTTCAAATACTTATGAAGTTAAAAATGAGGAAAATCTGCGCTCGACGGGTTTCATACAATCTTGAAGAGGAAAACATGTGACAGAATGAAAACAGTGAGAACGCTATGGACGTGAAGGCGAGCGTTTCCTTCAATGTAACTTTAGATGAAACCTATGCTACCAACCAAAATTGAAGAGACAATCAATAAGTAGCCACACGGTGATTCTCCACGGCCAAAAAAGTATCGGCAAGAACAGGATCCACTTAAAGTAATGTTCTTAGTTGCTTATGATTTTGACGGCGTCCTTGTCACTCATTCAGTTCCTGTGGGAAATCGTTTGAACGGTGCATATTACATTTACTTTCTGGAACACCATTTACGACCAGCTGTGCGTCATAAACGTCCAAATCTGAATTCTCATCCAACTGTGCTACATGATGGTGCTCGCTCTCACATAGCTGCTCCTGTGGTTAATTAATTTCGCAGATGGAACGGGGAAATTTTGGAGCATCCTCTATATTCACCAGATATGATTTTGAATTTTTCGCGAAAATGAAACTACGACTTAGACGAGTTCGCTTTAGAGCCAGATAGGCGATTATAGCAGCAGAGCAGTCTGTTGGAATATTAGTACAAGATATTGTGGATGGCATCCGTCGTCTCCCCGAAGTGTGGAGTCGGGTTATTCATGTTGGAGATTACTTCTGAGAACAGCAACAATGTGACTGTTCCAAAAATATTTTCTTTTTTGTTAATTCAAATGTTGCCACTAATTACTGAATGGCCCATGTAGATACAAGAGGGATAGAGGAAACGGAATCGACAGTCAGATGTTTAAAAGCGACTCGCTATAACTTTAAAATTCTGTACTATTTCCATGACATCCAAGAAACAAGTGAATAGCGACACGGTAAAGTATTGAACAATTGAAACCAATATTAGCGGATGTCTCGGAAATGGCTGAAGCCACAAAAACCGTTATTTAAAATAAATTGTGTTTTAAAAATAACTACATTTTTTTGTTTTGTGCGTTTATGTCTATCTCTTAACGTTTACCATAATATACACGTTATAATACAAAGTTCCTTCCGAAGTGGTCTTCACAGGCAATTCCAGAAAATTCAAGATATACATTTTATTCGTCATGTAAATATCTTAAATATACATCATTTTAATCAAAATCGTTGTCATTTTTGAGAAAATCAAACATTTCGAAAAAAATGTTCCATGTAAAGAGTAGTTTGGGGTGGAAATATTTTCCTGAAAATCTTCGTGTCGCATCCTTGGAAGATATTGAATTTAAATACTAAGTTTGGTATTTATTCAACTTTTCATTTTTGAGTTATGCTGTTCAGACACACACACACACACACACACACACACACACCTTTTTCTAAAAATTCTTCTTTATTCAGGGGCCTCAAAACATGTATTTCCATTGAAATCTCGATATCGCATTCCACCCAAAGGGTACTGTGGACTTTCTCTACCCATTAGGTACGTGGTAGAGATGGTAATAAAATCTGTCAAAAAAAGCAACATGCATGAAAACGTCACAATTACGTATATTACTTCTATTAAGAGAAAAGGCTGCATTAATTCTTGGTATTAAATTTCTCATCTCCTTATAGTTTCACTATAGCAAAAGCTGCAATTAGAAAACACTATTGCACGCTGTCTGCAAGCTACTAAACATAAAAGTAAAAGGAATATGTCTCTAAAGCGCAACGGACACCATGCAATGCACACGCATTGATTAAAAATATACAATGAGGACAGGCACCATTTTCTGTTCATTTAGCTTTGACTCTGGTATGCTCAATTATAAAGCACTAAGGAGTTAGCAAAATTTCATGTATGTGAGTCAGCATGTATCAAACATTAATGTATGATCCCGTTCTGTGATCCCATTTACGATGCCGTAGCCATTACAAATATCCAAACAGCCTGTAACACTTCAGGCTGTAATTTAACAGCACATTTATTGATTCAATCTCTCATTTTCTCTAGAGCAAAATGCTTTCCGGCTGCAAACGTCAAACAAATACTTTGCATCACCATTTATATTCTCTCAGATGAAAGCACATATGTAGGCTATTGTTTATCGCGACAGCCTTGTAATACTGGATTGTTATCCTGCGTCTCACTCTGCTGGAAAACTCCAGTTTCTCCTTGTATACATTATTTTAAAACACATTTTTGTTTAGTATATTTATAGGGTAATTTTATACATAAATGGCAAATAAGTCTTTAGCTAATAATAATAACTGCTTGCCAGTGCGAGCAATATAAGCATTAATATAAGAAATTCACTGAAATTCAGCTACAAACTACGTATTGCAACCAAGCATGTGAAGATAGACGCTTACGCGAGCCCTGACTGCCTGTATGTGCTATGTATGTACACTACGTGATCAAAAGTATCCGGACACTCGGCTGAAAATGACGTGCAAGTTCGTGGCGCTCTCCATCGGTAATGCTGGAAGTCAATATGGTGTTGGCCCACCCTTAGCCTTGATGACAGCGTTCACTCTCGCAGGCATACTTTCAATCAGGTGCTGGAAGGTTTCTTGGGGAATGGCAGCCCATTCTTCACGGAGTGCGGAACTGAGGAGAGGTATCCATGTAGGTCGGTGAGGCCTGCCACGAAGTCGGCGTTCCAAAACATCCCAAAGGTGTTCTATAGGATTCAAGTCAGGACTCTGTGCAGCCAATCCATTACAGGGATGTTATTGTCGTGTAACCACTCCGCCACAACCCGTGCAGTATGAACAGTTGCTCGATCGTGTTGAAAGATGCAATCGCCATCCCCGAATTGCTCTTCAACAGTGGAAAGCAAGAAGGTGCTTAAAATATCAATGTAGGTCTGCGCTGTGATCGTGCCACGCAAAACAACAAGGGGCGCAAACCTCCTCCAGGAAAAACACGACCACACCATAACACCACCACCTCCGAATTTCACTGTTGGCACTACACACGCTGGCAGATGACGTTCACGGGCATTCGCCATACCCACACCCTGCCATCGGATCGCCACATTGTGTACCGCGATTCGTCACTCCACACAACGTTTTGCCACTGTTCAATCGTGTAATGTTGACGCTCCCTGGACCAAGCAAGGCGTCGTTTGGCATTTTCCTGCGTGATGTGTGGCTTATGAGCAGCCGTTCGACCATGGAATCCAAGGTTTCTCACCTCACACCTAACTGTCATTTTACTTGGAGTGGATCCTGATGCAGTTTGGAATTCCTGTGTGATGGTCTGGATAGATGTCTGCCTATTACTCTTTACGCCTCTCTTCAAATGTCGGCGGTCTCTGTCAGTCAACAGACGAGGTCGGCCTGTACGCTTTTGTGCTGTACATGTCCCTTAATGTTTCCACTCCACTATCACATAGAAACAGTGGACCTAGGGATGTTTAGGAGTGTGGAAATCTCGCGTACAGACTTCTGACACAAGTGACACCCAAACACCTGACCACGTTTGAAGTCCGTGAGTTCCACGGAGCGTCCCATTCTGCAGTTTCACGATGTCTAATGACTACTGAGGTCGCGGATAATGAGTACCAAGCAGTAGGTGGCAGCACAATGCACCTAAGATGAAAAACGTATGTTTGTGGGGTGTCCGGATACTTTTGATCACATAGTGTATGTATGTATGTATGTATGTATGTATGTATGTATGTATGTATGTATGTATGTATGCATGCATGCATGTATGTATGCATCCATGTGCATGTATGTACGCGTGCATGTATGTACTATCTGTTCAGCGACATTTTAGCTAAGGGGTAGAGTGACTTAGCTCTCAGGTAAAACTTTAGCTGGTGGGAGGGGTACACAGTATGCCGAACTCTTGACGCATACAGTGAAAAATAGCCAACAGATTTTCCTCTGTCGCGCGTCTTTATCCTTCACTTGCCTCATACCAAATAAACACTACTTCCTTTCGGTAGCTATATCCTTACCTGCTCGGAAGAGCACTCCCACCCATTAGCTAAAACGTCCCTTAAACAGATTGTACGTATGGAGATTTTTTTTTCTCCTGAATTTAAATAATTTTAAAGACTCTCGCTTTTCACATATTTCCATAAAATGTTTCGCAAAAAGGAGACAAACGCGCTTGCAGTTCAGTGAGCATTTGCATTGAGGGGACTCTGTGCCATAAGCAAAGCTAGGACAAATATATTTTGGCTTACAATGTGTGCACGCAGCGACTTGTATTGGCAGTGCGGCGAGGAGAACCGGGTGCCTCAGGTAACCTGAAACTGCATACAGACGTGTCAGGGGTATAACAGAACATAAACACAGAGCTCACGGAGGGCAACTCTACTATACCACGCAAGCGAATTACTGACTGTCGACTGTGCAGCCCTGGCTCCGTGTATTCAACACATCACGTGCACTAGGTAGGGCGGTAGTTACGTTGATTCCTCGCTCAAGATATTTGTCTTAGCTCTACTTATAAGAATAAGCCGCAGTTTCGAAGGGTACCGGGATTGTATTGGGGGAACGATGGTAAGTGAACTATTGTTAGTGGCAGTTCTCAAGGTTGACTCACTTAAAACAAAAATCAAACGGGTGGAGTATTCTTAAAAAGCATTTCCTGTTTGTGACCCTCTAATAATATGTATCCACGCCCATATTTCAGTTGTGCTTTTGTTTTTGTGTGCTTATATTCTTATTAACGACACTAAAATAAATATACCAAACTGTACTAGAAAGTGTGTTTATAAATAAGAACAAAAATCGCGTTTAGAATGTAACAATAGTTTTAAACGAAGTAACCATCTGACTACTCCGAGTCTGCATCTTCCAATGACAAATTTTGTAACCTAAACTCAGAATTTACGTATAATCAGCAAAGTCTACTAAATGATACTTTTAATATGGACAGTAAAAGAATACACAATAAACCAAGTGATTCACACGATTCACAGATATTGTTCAAAATGTCCATCATTTGCACACCTGCTAGTTTCACGCCATCGTAACCAAATACGTCGTACTCTAGCAGAGACACTTTCCTCCGCAGCCAGATGAATAAGCGTCTCAAAGATTCGACGTAGGTAATCGATGTTTTGCAGTCCCTGACACTAACAACAGGGACTGTTGCTCACGATTTGAAAAGGCTGGTATCTCGTAAACCTTGTGCTGTAATATGATTATCCACTACACACTTCGGGTTCTTTTATCACCAAACCTGGAGTTTCAACGCGTAGTACAATGTTATTCTAATAATGACCCAACTTCTATGGAGCTGACATAAACATGGTGTAATTTTCAGTCAGCGACCGCGAAACGCTTATTGGACGATGACGGCATTACTTCCATATGTAGGCCAATAGCTACCAAGTTGCACTTGTCATTTCGCCAAAACATACACCACCTTTAGTCGTGTTTGTTTGGATTAAGGCTCGTAAGCAAGCAAAACCGCTAGTCAACCCCCACCTCCCAGTTCAGATTTGCTGTTTTGTCTACGACCGAGAGCCGCTTCTCACACCGACCTACCTTGACCTAGCAACGTTGCCTATGTCTCTAATCACATTATATCTGCAAGACGGTGTTCGGAAAATGAAGTATTTCAAAACTTGTATGATGTCACATAAATACTACCGAAACTAGGTAAAAAATATACTACTCTAACCACCTTACAAGTAACAAACTATTATCTTCATACCTTCTCGCGGAATAAACCATCCAATTTGGAAAAATTATTACTTCTTCTTCGAAAACGGCTTATCACAGAACAAAATGCTATTATACTTTTTGTGTGTAATACCTCTATGAAGTACCTATTAGAAGGAATGTAATACGTTCCCTTCCACCCTGTATATAGGTATGATAGCTAAAATTGATGTATTATTATGTACAGATTTATTTATGTATGTATGTACACATAAACGTTCATGATTCATCTTAACGTTCAACGAATGTTCAATAAAAGCAAAATAAGCATTTTATTTGGTAACTACGTGGCTCCCCGACAATGCACGGGTAGCTTTTTAAACTCGAATGACGAATTAACTTCATTCGCCTTTCCCCGTTCTTTCATTCTTACAATGACTCAGAAGATTTTTATGGCGAATCCTCTCCTTTACCTCATATAATTGCAATTTCGTACAGACCCGGCTATTCCTAAAGTGTTGAAAAATTCCTTGATATTCTCGCAAAAGGTTCTGAAACATCGGTCGAATGTCCGACTTCCTAACCCCCCCCGACAGTCCTCCATGTTCTGGAAATTCTACATAGCCTATAAGTATACCCCCCCCCTTTGGCTATGGAAAAATTATCGATCGTAATGGTCGAGTAACTGTTACATAATTACCTTACGTGAAATGTTAAACTGTAATACCTTCTCTTTGGTACCATAGTTATTTAATAACATAAAATGTACACAGTTTTAACGTAATACAGAACCTCTTAACATATACAACGAAATAGGGGTGAAGCTGGTGAATATGTAGATTCCATACTCCCAGGCCATCAAGTTAACCTCTTTAGAAAATACATAGTCTGCAACCATCGAAGAAAACAACTTCTCGGTTGTTAACTAAAAAATATCAGTTCACTAATTTCTAATGTTAGCAATTTTCCCTCTTTGTACAATTATTTAGCATGCCCTGCTAACGAAGTTGATTACACTATAACGACAAAGGAAATAAAGCAAATATTTCTTACATGAGGGTTATTAAAATATTTTTGGCATTGGTATCGCAAGCGTATTAGCGTTATTAAAAGATTAGATTCTCTTGTTTTTTCTGTCTTAGTTGCTAAATCGTGACCATCTACTAATATATTGTTTGGAATGAAATATCCGCGGCATTTTATTATTATAATATTTTTTCGTGCACTTTCTGTAGATTGACAACTATTGTCTACTCCATTCTCATTTCTACTTGACTAAAAGTCAAGACCTTCTTCGCAAGTATGTTCTTTTATACAATGTGCTCGTATTCAAGCACAAGGGCTCTGTAAATCCTTATTTATCTTTTAGTAATTAATAAACTGAAATTAGGTGAATTATAGCCCATGTCCTTCAGAATGAATTGGGCTTTTTAATGCTGAAATAACAAAATCGGTTTAGTAGATTTTAAGATTACCTTACATACACCCACACACAAATTTTCTCTCTTATAATATTAATATAGCTTTGTAGGTTAAGGATAAATCAAGATAAAATATTTTATTTAAACGTTTAATAGTAGAGACTACAAGTTAAACACCCAAATTTTACTTGAACCTACAACAAAAGAAAATACGTAACATGGAGTAATCATACCCTCCGCAGTGAGCGAGTGATACGACTGTCTGAATCGAGAGTGACAAATGCGTCAGAGATGGAACAGCACGGAGGCTTACAATATATTCACAAGTCATCTTTTCGCCAAACCTGGCATGCACAGTATTTGTGGCGTTTGTGGCCCGCATTCGGAAGATTCTAGGTTCACACCCTGTGGGCCAACCAGTCTCACTACTTTTTTTTGCTCCTGTTATGAAACGTTTGTGCCAACCCTGCTGTGGAAAAACATATATTCTTGGACATGCATCTCAATTATTAAAAAATCAAAACTATCGCAAAATAAACGAGCGAGATGGCTCAGGCGGTAACGTCTATGGCCCGCTTTCGGGGTGTCGTGGGGCTCGATTTTCGTGGCCGACCTTTCTGACCCATGGGCATTTTCGGTGGTTTCCCCGGGTCGCTAGGAGGATGCTGGGAAGGGTCGTTACTCCCCCCGAATCTCCTATGCCCCCATTCACCTCCATTCTCATTTCATTTCACATTTCATCTGCTTGGTTTCTTTCAGGGTTGCAAGTGTCGGCGGGAGGTCTCGGCGTGTGCATGGCAAGGGAAAAGGATGCTCTGAGTAAACCGTCCCCCGGGACCACCAGGGAATGTGTAAGCCCACAGGGGGGAGGGAGGGGAGCCAGCTGCACCAGCTGCCATCCGGGGAGTTTAAATATGTAAATGGTAGGGACCGTGCCCTCTGCCTGTCGTGCCTCCTGGTCCGGCTGCCCTCTGTCTCCTCTCCCGGGGGCGCCCCGTCGGGGCCTAAGTACAAAAGATATGCATAGGTCGAGGTGCTAAGTCTCCCTCCACTACTAGCCCAGTCCTATTCTAACGCCCTCCCCCCCCCCAAAAAAAAAAACCACCGTAAGTATTCCAGAATGACAAGTGTAAAATCTGAAAAAGGAGAAAAATAAATTTCTAAAATCACAAGAGAGAAAGTGAGGGGAAAGTGACCAAAGGTATGGATAAGCTTCCAAAGTACTTTGACAGCTCGCAGCGCTGGGTTTTTGAGGTTCATAGATCCGAGCATGTAATAGAAATTCATGTAGATATAGCATTCAGTCCATGAAGATGTTTATGTGTGCGAGCAATTATCAGTTATTCCACTGCTGGATTATTGATTTTATGATGCGTTACACATAGGTATGCCTTCCCTCAGAGGAATTTGCAGCATAAAGCGCGGAATCCGTATTCCGGGCGACCTCTAATGATAGCAAAATCTCGTTTTGCACTTGTTTAGTGAGGATCTGCGGACTTCCTTGTGCTATATTAGCAGTTCTGGTCCGAATTCAAAAGCACCGTCGTTCTTAAGCATAGGAATGGAAGTGCCGGCTACGATTTGACTATGCTTGAGCCTTCTCTATCCCCTTTATATCTATACCGAAATCTATTGTGACGCAGCTTATGGGCCTCGCTCATTGCATGTAAAGTGCAGGCTGGTCGACCGACCGACGGGTTGAAGAGATAATGAAACGAGCGCTCTCCCCCGTCGTAAATGTCGTCCTCGTGGACTAGTGGTACCGTGCTCGCCTCTAGTTCCCGAGGTCGCGGGTTGAAACTGCGGCGGAGGGCGATGGATTTTTTTTCGGGCGTAAAAATCCTTAGCATGGCTTCCTTCGAAAGGGAAGTAAAGCCGGTGGTCCCGTGTCGTAGATTTACGGCACGTAAAAGAACCTCAGGCCTGATAGAGGCCTCTGAGCAACATTTCCGGACTTTCACGCCCAATATAGAATGGGACGCTAAGAACCATAGTAGTTAAAGAGCGTCCATAAATAAAACTCAATTTCAATTTCCGACGTAAATTCCAGAAGCACTATCGAGCGATCACGAGATTTTTCAGGAAGCCTCTTTCCACCCCTCTCTCACGAAGCTTCCAGAAACTCGCAGTCGTATATAAACGAGCGTGCGATAAAGCCGCGAACGCGGCTAGGTACTGTGGCGATTATATTCCGCCCAGGTAAACCTGGGCGATCTGTTCTAGATTGCTGTTGCTGGAGTTCTTGTTGATTCGACATAAAGAGTGGTTACTCGTGTTCTACGAGTGAGGTGGTAACGTACAGTAAGTGCTACTACGATAGACTAGGGAGGTCTTATATTCGACGCCACAGTGAGTAAAGGAAGGAGGAAGGCTGTTCCGCGCGTGTTCACTGCGCCGCTGCGCGCGAGGAAAAGTGAACTGACAGTGAATACCGCACTAAATCACATTAGACAGTGTCCGTACAAACTGAATAGTCACGCTATATTAATATTATAAAGAGAGAAAATATGTGTGTGTGTGTGTGTGTGTGTGTGTGTGAACCACTCAACTAATTCTGATAATTCTTTCATCACTGAAAACCCGCTCTTCTCGGTGGATATGGGGTACAAAACAGCCACTTATTTCAACTCCTAAATTACTAAAATACTAAAAATGATTTACAATGCCTGGATATGAGAATATAAACATGTTAGAATCATAAAAAAGACATGCTTGCGAAGAAGGCTTTGACTTTTCGTTGAGAATGCCATGGAGTAGAAGACAGTTGTTACTCCACAGAAAACACAAGTAAAATAAGACGAAAAAATCGCGGAGACTTCATTCTAAGTATTATTCACAGATGGTCACGATTTAGCAACAGAGTAAAAAGAAACGACAACAAAATAAAAGACAATCGGATCTGCCTATAACGGCATATTTATGTCGAAACGTTCTAATAAGCCTTATACCGAGCGGTGGCTTTGTGGCCCGGCCACGATCGCGTGTGTACGTAATAATAAACTTGCACAGCAATGACCACGGTATGCTCCTCTGGTTCAGTAACGGTGAATGGCCCGCTCAAGATTATGCTTTATCGGCTGAATGTCAACCTGTTCGTGCTGTAAAGACGTACCTTACTCATTCTGCATCTCAAAACTGAAAAGCTTTATCAAACATCTGTACTGTGTGTGAATTACTTTAGAGTATTCTTATTATTAATTATTGTTGCTGTTCCTGTCTTGCTATCAGTCTACCGAGAAACTCACGCTGGAACAAACAATTTTTATGCACAATACATACGTAAGAAAAGAATCGCGTAGACAGGTGTATAAACAATTTCAGGAGACATTTCCTGGTATTTCAGTTCCAAATAGAGATGCTGTCAGATGTCTGGTTAATCAGTTTACCGCTAAACGCTTAACCTAAGAAGCGATGTTTTAACGGAGGAAAAAAATTGACGAAATTGCTGCATCATTCTAACGCTTTCCAAAGAAGTAAGAAGACAAATGTCGAGCATTATTTCACCCATTTTATTTTGATAGGTATCCGGTTAAAGGACATTAATTAAATTCAAACACAAAACGGAAGAAAAGAAAAACCAGTAGAGCTGCAGGTTACGCCAGTAAATAATAAATCCTAAGGTAGACAGGATAATATAGACAACACTGCGACTAATGTAATAAATATACCGTATGCTCAAGATAAATTCTAAGCAGTCAGGATTACGATTACAAAATAAACAACAAAAGCCATTTCCGAAACTATATGATCTGGATTAGGGGAGGATGTTTCCCGTTTTCAGCTTCACAAATTCTGGTCAGCTGCAAAACAAAGAACTTGGCATTAAGTAATATCTGTCATTGAGTTTGAATCTAGCAAATGGCAGCTGCTTCATCTATTCCATTCCTTGCTCAAGGACGCTATCAAATACTTTCATTCTTACTCATTTCACTTCAGAAAGCTTTACTATGTTCTCACAGGAAAGTGTTTCGGCTCGAAAAGGAATTTTTGCTTAAAGTTTTGTACATAGACTTAGTTCACAATGGTGATAAAGATCGCGAACGCCTTCTTTGTTAACTCTTCGTTTGGTTGGTGTTAGCCAACAACTTCATAAATGTATACGGGGATTCCCTATAAAATGTTTGAAACCGCATGGAGCAGAGTAACATGCATGACAAACAAAAGCAATACCTGAACAGTTTCTGAATCAAATACCAGCTGAGTTACATTTTTTTACGTTTGAAGTTGTACAGGATTCACGTAACCAGCTGATTGACAGAAACACTGAAGCGTAGAACGATATACTGGAGCAGACAATTGGCTAAGGATAACACAGCGTGTTTTCATTATAAACATTCGAATTCTCATCTAAGTACTAGATTACCAGCATGAGTTCTTGCATAATCTGTTTTCTTCCTAGTATATATTTTACATTGTCTAAAAAAAACAAGACATCCAGAGACATAATATTCAGTGTTTTAGATGGCATGATCACACACTCTTTGTCCCTACCTTGAAATGATTCATTAATCATGACTCTAGCTTTGTACGCAATCCATGAATCCCACAACACTTTTGATAACTGTTAAGTTTTTCAGACAGAGCTTAAGACCAAAATGTTTTAACGGCCTTTAGGTATTCTAGCACAAGGACTACCTTCTTGTATACGTTTACGATAAGGGTTTGTACAATCTGCTCCCTTATTTTCAAGGAAGACAGATGCATAGCTTTTTAGATAGAATTGATTGAAAGTTCTACATCTGTTGTATAACTGTAGGTGATATATTTTATTGTATATGGCCTGGCACTGTACACGGATGTTAATTATTATTGAATTCACTTTGGTCGCAACTCCAAAAATACTGCGACTATATTACCGGTAAGATCTGCCACCCCGCTCAACTTTTACAGGGTTCTAGGAGACAAACAGCAAATTGCACAATGAATGCTTTTGAGAGCTTTATGGAGACTTAAAAATGGGCCTGTATACAAATTTTGGATAAGAAATTCCTGTTCAAGCAGAAACCCTCCCTTATCCTCATTCACCTCTGTATCAGGGATATGCAGGATGAAGCACAAAGAAAAGGGGGGGATTTTCTAAGTTCTACAACAAAACTGTTAACTCTGTTTCTGCTTCTTTCGAGTAAAAAAGAGTGAGCATTATCCCATTCCTAAATCGAAGGAATTTAATTAAAATCATGTCCCTCATTTCCTGTCGTCCCACATACCTCTTGGTTTGCTAAACTCTTCTACTCTAGGAGCCGGTATCCATTTTTTTTCCACGGATAACACTGCTAACTATATACGTACATTTAATCTTTCTCTTATGTTTCGATTTCTAACGCTGTCTCCTAGAATTACTCCTAAACCTCATCTCAGATGCTTTTATGTCATCTTATTCTCTCGGCACCCAACTTTCATTTCCTCAGAACACAACTCTTTTTGATATTGTATTATCAAGCTGGAATGTGCAATATCATTCTGTCGTAATTCAGTAGAAAGTAAAGGTTAGAATGTTTTTCAATACCCATAGCAGATATAATTAGGAGTAAAAAATATTAACCATATTATTTGTATACACAGGTGACATTAAAAGTGCAGAAAACTCGATACCCTTTCGAACATGCTTTGTTAATATCATGTTCATGTATTCTTAAATGATAATGCAAATAAAATTCCTTGTATATGTGCGTGTGTATATATTTAAGGCATTTACCAGAGGGGGACACCTCGCCACTGCGACCAACTAGGTCTATTGTAGGTATACCCCCAGGGAGGCAGGGATTACGTGAAGGAGTCGCAAGAGGTAGTAGGTCCGCAGGCAGACGGGATTACAGAGACGCATGGAAGTCCCTATCATTTCCAGTTCGAAACAAACACCTGCACTCGGCCAGTAGACGCGGAGTCCCGCGAGAGGGCGACGAAGCGGACCTTGCAGGAGGCCAAGGCGCCCTGTCGTTGGCGGGGAGAAATCTTTCCAAAGCGCAGCGACCATGCACTCTGCCTACCATCGGATGTACTATGGAACCCGGAGACATTGCCTGAAAGATGAAAGGGAGAAAGATGAAATGACAGGAAAAGAAGGAAATGGGAAATCGTGGTAGAATACACCATTGCAGCATTCGCTTAGGCGACTAGAGAAAAACCCCATGTTCAGAGTGGGCAGCCACCAGGAATCGAACCCGAGACCTCCCGAATGCAGGCCACAGACTTGCCGCCTGAGCCATCCCGCTGGTATGTATGTATGTGCATGACTCCAGAAAGTATTCTGCAGTTTAAAAACATTCTATACCCCTTCCAGTCCAAGAAAGGGTCCTGATGTAAACAAACGCACGTGCCAACGCCGCAGCACACCTTTTAAGCGAATGAAAATAGAACTCGTTACTGCATGTACTATCACCCTTTTTGTACTTCAAATAATAAAGACGGTGAATAATGATATTATTTTAATAATCGTTTTATTTAAACATAACTTAAATATAATTAGCTTCTATTTATTATTATGGCCATGCAGACATGTATCCCGCGCTATTTACTGCTGGTCGTGCTAATCAGTATTGTTGATGTTGCGAGTGGCTGAGTATGTAGCAGGTCACGCAGTGTAATTAAACATACATGTGGCAAAGTCCTTAAAAGCGTTGAGAAAAGAATAGTTTTGAATGTGTTAACATTTTTATTTCAGTGTTGTGACATCCTTGCTGTTAAGGATGACATTAAATTAACATCGGAATCAATTGGTGTCTGCGAATGCTTTACGTCAAAGTTGTAGACAGGCTGGTTATAAACCTGGAAGACGACACAAGCGATATCACCATTTCTGATTCCGATCTGCGCTCATACCCGAGGACTACGATTAACATGTACGTTTTTACTAATAAAAGATATTTCATAAGACTTCTTCATCCATTCTTAAACTAGTACACGTAGTTTAACAAGTATAGAGTATTTCTTTAACACTCGGTGCAGTGAAATACAACACGTGGTTAAGATTGAGGTTTGGAGGGGAAAGAGGGGTAGTTTCTCCATGCGTTCATGAAATGTAAAAGCGCGGAGTGTCAAGCTTGACATTACAGTTTACAAAATTATTTTATATTTAGTAGAATAACTTTGATATGATACTTGACAATTCAATAAGTATAATTTAAAATGACGGAGAAAATACATTTGTGAAGTCGTAAAAACTGAGGCATTAACGAGGAACTTCAGTAAAAACCTTCATAATTACCGACTTTGGCACTTTCTCCTCCGTCAGATCAAAACCCATTTTGACACCAATTTAAGGTATTATAAAAAACTTACTCTACTAAATGAATTATGCAAAATCGTTTTGTGAAAACCACACACAAAAGGGTTGAACAATAGGCGTAACTTTAAAAAAATTAAAGGTTTTATTCTATATACCTCCTAAGGTAAAAAATAGATTTCAACAGAACTTGACTTATTACTGCTGAAGGGGTCACATTCTTAAAGCAACCCCAAAGGTGAAGGATCCGAACCCTATAAGTGACGAAAAAAGCAAACATGGTGCCTAATCCAAGGGTTACAAAGCCGATTACAATCGTACGGACTCAGATTAACTCCTCAACAAGGTTAAGAGGTGTAAGGGGGTGAAGAATGCCCTACAGCATTCCAACATACGCAAAGAAAATTATGAAATGAACATATTACTTTTTTAGAACATTGCCTACCATTGTAGAAAATGGTGGTACAAAGGAGGACAAAAGTATTTAATCTTCACTTAAAAAAATAATGGAGATAAAATTCTTTTTATAATACACTGGAATAAGAAATGGTATTAGGTTTTACTGGTGTTGCGTTTTTCAAAATCTTCCATTTTATTAGTTTTATATTATTTATTTTTGAATTGATTTTTCAATATTTTCATCTGCAGTGTTTAATTATTTTATATGCACTTAGCAGTGCAATTTGTGTATACTACCTGATATTTTCATCGGCGTATGATTTAAACTGATGGTGAAATAAAGTTGTTAAGTCATACAATTTGAGGAGTTGATGAAGTTCAGGAAAAACGTTGAAAATTCCTGACCCTGTCATTTTATTCTTCCTGCAAATGAAAGCCTATTTTCACCGAAAAATCAGGTATCGCACAAAACATATCGCTCTATTTAATGTATGAAATACAATTCTGTAAACATCACGCACAAATAAGTTAGAAAATCGGCATATTTTTCAAACAATTGTAACACTAATAATGTGTAAGATATTGAAAACTGTCAAAACAATTAACTGTAATACTATTTGTTCCTTCTGCCTATTGAAAATGAAAATTATATCTCCATTAATTTGGCTACTACAATTTCTAAAACTGTATACAAATAAATTTGTCTACCTCTATAGTATATTCTAGACTACCATATCAATTTGCGTACATTTTGGAAGATTCACGACCATTGCAGAACATTCTAAAATCATCGTGGACCATAGTAAACCACTCTGAAGCCTTCAGAATTTTCTACAAATTTGCTACATTTGACATGCTTAAATTCAACAAAATAGCATGGAAAGAGGTTGAGGCAGTATTTTTAACACTTAAATGATTTCAGTCAAATTATATAATATAAAATATAATAACATCCCGCCTTAAAGCAATGAGTATAATATAATATATAAAATGCATGTCATTGTATTAATGTTTATATTGTTGTATACATGTGTAATAATGTTATGTGAATGTATTACGTGATTTAATAATGTAGGAGCTGTGAGAATAGGTTAAAAGTTGCTATCAATGGGGTAACCTTGAGGCAATAATGAATTAGAAAGTTTAATAATGCTACTAGTCATTCTTGGAAACAATAATGTAATTTTTGAGACAGTTTATAAATAGCCAATCAACATCCAGAAAAAAGCTGAAGTTAAATAAGAGTATTCTATTGGAGTAGGATTAGCCAATCAGAAACTGAAATAGAGCAAATTGTACAAATTCAGAAGTTAGTTGCTAGCAGACAGCGTTACTAACTGGACGCGAGACGCGTCCTCGAGAAGTTTAATACGTATTCAGTGTGAGACAAAAATTCATTACGTCGAGGATATTATAAAGTTTACGTGTTAAAAAGTGCAAGTAATTAATAAATAATCTCACACATCTCTATATCAGTGAAGTGTTATTTAAATCGTGTAAGGATTAATAAAAGGAGTGAAGTAAAAATTATAATCTGTGTAAGCCTACATTCTTCAGTCGCAGTACACCCTGTTAAGAATTTCATGTCTCTACAATTAATACTGACGCAGCCGAGGCAAACATAAATATATAATATTTAAAGAAACAGTCAAATTACAAAGTTAATATTTTTAAACTTGGGGCGAAGGCTACCGGAAACTTTGTACCTAACATACGTGAAGCTAAATCCTCAAGGTTTATATTTGTGGTGAAAAGTTAGTGATAAAGTGGTAAATGCATACAAAGCGTTTCATTATCGGTGTGTTCGCTGCATTTTGTCTCTCGTACTTGGTGTTGGATTCGACATTTTAGAAAACAACCCCAAATACTCCATATTTTACCAATCCTCGATATAAACTACTCTTTAAATTTTAATAGATTTTACACAAACTATATATCCATGAATATTTGCTTAGGATTTCATAACATTGCTTATTTAGCATCGTATACCCATTTAGAAATACCAACATACCAATAAAGTCCTTTCATTATGAATATCAGTATGAATTCTTCAAGCTTATTACATGTGAGAGAGTTTACCATTATGTTGCGTAGGATAGATGGTAATTCCGAGAGATTTCCCCCAAAGATTTATTTACTTTAATCGTAATTTAGTATTGTTTTAATATTAATAAATTGTTGTGAAAATATATTAAGGGGTGCCACAAAAAATGCCATTTCCAGGCGCATGTCGATGTATCTAAGATGGCTTTAAAAAGTCTCAATTCATGGTAATAATTAAAAGGAGCAATTATTTCTTTCAGTCAAGTTGCAGATGACTGCAAATAGATTTAATCTACTTAACGCTTAATAAGATACAGTAAGTTAGATACCCATGGTGTGCCCATGCGCACACCATTACCCACAAAGATAAAAAGTACGTCTATAATGGGTAACCCCATTTCGGTTACCGTACTGGATTGCCTCACTGTTGTGTTCCGCTAATGACAATAACAATTAATATAAAAGGGCGTATTTATTTACTCCCGACAAATTTCGGCCAATTAAGTATACATAGGAATGCAGTAGCTTTTTTAGCCACCAAAGGCCACCATGCCACCATGGCTAAGCCATGGTTCGGAAGCACTGATGGACAGTTATGATGTAACTGATGGGCAGATTTTTTGGGAGATTTTTATCTAAGATCCCTTAATTTTTTATCGATTACAAATTTGAACTCCGTACATGCAGTTCGGCTACAATGAAAATTGAAGGTGCCTCTCCATCTAAGCCGCCTTTAGTTTTATACAAATTAATCAAAATTGAAATAAGCTGACAAATTATCTTCAAACTCCTACATTTAAAAAGGTCAATTCCGTATTTGCAGCGGTTCGCCAGTTTCATGAGTACGGACAGACGGGCAAAGCGACGCTAATAGGTTCTCTGCAGTGGCGTGCACACCTGAAAAAGAAATGTATGTGCCTATGGAGAAGTAATCACACCGAGGAACAACGGGTAAATCGGTTAGTATATTGATAAAATAGCAGGCACTCATGTTGGATAGTAGGGTGATATAAGCCGTGCCAATCAACAAAATGTCTGGCTTCACTTTGTATTCATATCCTAAGGGAATTCGGTTATGAGGTCACGTGTCCCACGCGACACGAGTAGCTGCACTTTGAACCTCTCGCGTCTGACCAACATAAGACCTTCAAAAATACCGAAGCAATGTGATTATTTGAAACCGCCGCGGAAACGCTGGGTCTGCACAGACTGTAGCAAACGTAGTGAGTATAATCGTGGTATTGTCACAATATTTAATTTGTGTGGGTTGCAAGGTTAGCAAGGTTACTGTTTTGGCCTGAAGTGTAGTTAGGATTATTTTTGAGCGTTTAAGTTTGAGCGATGGTCTTTCTTTGGCGCATGAATGGAACGTAAGAATACAGAAGCCCGTAGCATCTGAGATATCACTCAACACTTTGAGCACAAAGCCAACTGATGAAAACTTAAACGCTCAAAAACGCCTCTAAATATCATTTTGGGCCAAAACCGTTGCAATGTCTGAAAGGCAGTAGACCGGCTCGCCCAGCTTAACTTGCAACCCGAATAAAATCTCAAATCGAACAAGTGGGGTGTCCCTTGGTATACGTTCCAATGAACACCTATTTTATTTTAAGTTTCTAAATATTGTGACGCAGCTTTGGACCGAGCTTATCGCGTGAAAGGCGGTGTCCTTCAGCGCCGACCGACTGGCGAACAGTGTCGGATTCCAGGAGGAATCTGTGTGGCTCTATCGTTGCACGAGGACTGAAGGGAAGTAGCGGAAGCTGCAACGCTCCTGGGGCGACCCGTATCAACAATGTGGTACACCGCATTCGGCGTCATCCCCGAAACTGAGTTTCTGGATGCTCTTTAACTGCTGTGGTCCTTAACGTCCCATTCTATATTGGGTGTGAAAGAGTAATTTTGCTCAGAGGCCTCTTTAACAGGCTTGAGGTTCTTTTACGTGCCGTAAATCTAACCGGTTTTACTTCCCTTCCGAAGGAAGCCATGATTTTTACGCCCGAAAAAAATCCATCGCCCTCCGCCGGGTTTGAACCCACAACCTCGGGAACTAGAGGCTAGCATGATAACCACTACACCACGGAGAACGGGAAGCTGATCGTGGTCCATCTTGATCGGCTTGCTATCGTGGAGCTGCTAGGGAGGACCAGCTCTGAGGAGGGAGCTGTCTACGGGCAGAGCTTATCGTGTGGAAGGCGGTGACCTTCCGCGCCGACCTACTGGCCGGTTGAAGAGAGAAGGCGACGGAGAAGCGTTCTTTCCCCGATGTGAATTTAAGAAGCACCATCGAGAGATAACGGGATTTTTCTGGAAATTTCTTTCCCCCGCCTCCCACGAACATTATCGAACTCTCCCAGTTACATTTAAGCGAGCGTGCTCGCAAGGCAGTGAGTTAGTGCTGTTGATGCAACATTAAGTGCTGTGTTACCTACTCAGTGTGTTCTCCGAGTGAGGTGGTGACAGTTGAGATGTACAGTGAGAGCTGCTAATGCGAGTGATTAGAGAGATCTTGTGTTCGACATTTCAGCTAGTGAAGTGAAAGGAAGAAGAGGTTGCTTCGTGCGTGGTTCTTTTCACCACGTGCATAAAGTCAGATTAGTGAAATGACAGTGAAGACTGAACTAAGTCACTGTAAGCAAACGAAGTGGCAGTGAAACTGAACTAAATCGTACTAGAAAAGTGAAGCGACATTGAAAAGTGAAGTCACAATATTTTTGCACAGCGTGTCTAGATAGGTATATTTTATGTTACGTTTTGCCTGACGAGGCAGTAGCAGACTAGGAAACCTGAAATTTATTTCTCGGTAATATATTTTATTCCACGCTATATAAATTACACTGTTTTGATTAGACAATGTTGGAGTATTGTTCATTTTGCTAGGAGTATGTAACGATACTATTTTGTGATTTCATATATATTATATTAAAGTATTGCAATAAAAAATATTCCAATATTCAAGTTTTATAATGCAGAGATTAGTTACTGCAGTCTAAATTTTGCTTTGCACTGGTTTTAGTTTGAAAAAAAAACTGCTAAATTTCTACATAGTATACTCGTAGGACGAACTTATTTTCCACTTCTTCTTATAAAATACTGTTAATTACTAATTTCAAGAAGCAATACCAGCTTCAGTTTCTGGCAATAAATTGTCATTTACTGGTGGTTCACCGTGATTGGTAAGCGCTTGAACAAGACTGTCAGAGGGTCTTGGCTCGAATGTTAACTCGAGTCTCACTGCTGGAACTGACAAAGCGATAAATGGCTGCTAATTTTTCTGATTAAAGCCAATTTAATTTTATCGCCGGCAGTTCGTATTAGAGAATAAAGAACAAGTTGTACAAAAGCACTTTTTTAGTTTGCTTATCTATCGTCGCTTTTCCCATATCGAGGCGTTTACCTGTGTGTACCAAACATATGACTAGTTGTGTAGTCGCCTTTCTGTGCCATCTAGGTTTGTTGTTAATGATTTATATTGCTTTAATCGAAAGCTGGACTTCTGTGATGTAGAGTTGCTGTTCTGTGGATGCGAGCAGTATGATGCGGGACAGATGACCTTGGTTGAGTAGTAGTCTTCTTTCTATATCTGTTTTACTTTGATTTCTTTTAATCTGTGGGCGTAAGTTTGGGTTGTGGTACAGAACTGCCAATTCTGTGATTTCGTTCGCGGCTCTCCTGCTCAGGGTCGTGGCTCGATTCCCGGCTATGTGGTGGCGCTTTTAAGTCACCATTATCTAGGCCTTTACATTAATCGACTACTTCATATGAAGTATCCCCAAGAACCAGTGTAGTTAGGAGTCCACGGTAAAAGCTCTAGGTCGCCTCGTTCCATCGAGATCCTCAGTCATCCTACCATTGGAGGTATCAGGCAATGGTAAATATGTCCATTCATCGTTTGGTGCGATAAGGATTCCCCAAATGTGATTGACCACATGGGTACCTTGTAAACAACAAGTTTACCTAGCGACTAAGGTAACTCGCGAAAAGTCTAATAAGACTGACAGGTACACGGGATTTGAACCCGCAATCTACTGAATGCGAGCTAGACGCTACCGCTAAGTCATCTGGCTCTTATTTTATTGCAAAGCCACTCTTAAACGATCCTTTTACATCAATTGTTCAAAGGCAAACTTCAAATGTATTGTTAAGAGAATGCATTTTCAAATAAGAGAGGCCAGTCTACAATATGCTCGCCCTACAACTACAGTTTCCCATCAGTATTTTCGAGTCAAACTGATTCCATTACGAGTTTTTGGAAGCGAAAAAGAGGACGGCTAAGGGACTCCAGACATAATGAATATGGAAGATGCGGCAGCGCTTCAAAGCCTTCAGTTTTCCATGTTGCAGACGCATGTCTAAGGGCTGCTAGCAAAGCCCAGCATGTTTATCGAGCCGCTGCCTTCAATAATTCAAACGTCATAAGGGCACTGTACCTTTAAGAGTTCATATTCTCTTTTTGTTTCATGTGATGCTTCAAATAACAGGAAATTATTCTGCGTTACTTTCAGTCTGAATTTGCGGCCTGTTCCGGGTTGTGCATAACCACTCCATATGTAATGTTAACAGAGCAACTGCAATTTTTACTTTCTCTACTACATATAGTAAGGGAAGTATTGCATTCCACCCAAAAATTCGATACCGAGATTTCACCGGAAATACATGTTTTGAGACCTCCTGAATCCAAAAAAAGCATTTTTGGAAACATGTCCGTGTGTGTGTCTGTGTGTGTGTGTGTGTGTGTGTGTGTGTGTGTGTGTGTGTGAACAGCATAACTCAAAAACGAACAGTCGGATAAACACCAAACTTGGTATTTAGGTTCAGTATCTTCCAGAGATGCGACACGAAGGTTTTCAAGAAAATCCCCCCACCCCAGACTACCCTTTACATGGAAAATGTTTTGAAAAATTTAATTTTCTCAAAAATGGCTCTAACGATTTTGATTAAAATATCATATGTTTAAGATAATGTCATGAGAAATGAAATGTATATCTCGAATTTTCTGAGAATGTCTCCAAAAGTATTCTTCATTGTGAACGACTTTTGCATAACTGGTAAACCATAAGAGATAGACAAAATTTTACAACACAAAAAATGTAGATCGCGTTAAAATACACAACTTATGTCATATACATTTCTTTTGTTGAGTGAACCGTTTTCGAGATATTGCTTGTTTTTTCCTTAAATTTTCCAATACTTATACTTTTTCTCAAATTCGTTATTCATTTTTTTATGTCCTGGACATGCAAAGAGAATGGAATGCGCCACATAGCAACCAGCGTTAAAATATTTGACCATCGCTTAAAAGCTACCATATTCTCCCTGCATCTACAAGAAAATTACCAATAAGATTGACATCTGGATATCTCGATTAACATGAAGCATATGGAGAATAGGCGTTTGTAAAAATAGATTGTACAAGAGTAAAGAAAGTCATGTGAGTGTAACACATCAGAATTTTTTAAAACAACTGATTGCTAGTATTCTAAACAAGGCGTGGAACAAAAATTGAATAATGCAATGTATTTATTTTTGTTTTCATGCGTTATATTATGATTAACTAGAGATAATACATTCTTAAGGTAAAAATCTGATGTGTTACACTCACATGACTTTCTCTACTCTTGTACAAACTATTTTTACAAAGGCTTATTCTCCATATGCTTCATGTTAATCGAGATATCGAGATGTCAATCTTATTGCTAATTTTCTTGTAGATGTAAGGGGAATATCGTAGGTTTTAAGCGATAGTCAAATTTTTAAGCGCTGGTTGTTATGTGGTGCATTACATTCTCTTTGCATGTCCAGGACATAAAAAAAAATGAATAACGAATTTGAGAAAAAGTTTAAGTATTGGAAAATTTAAGGGAATAACAAGCAATGTCTCGCAAACGGTTCACTCAACAAAAGAAATGTATATGACATAAATTGTGTATTTTAACGCGATCTACATTTTTCGTGTAGTAAAATTTTGTCTAACTCTTATAGTTTACCAGTTATGCAAAATTCGTTCACAATGAAGAATACTTTTGGAGACATTCCCAGAAAATTCGAGATATACATTTCATTTCTCATGACATTATCTTAAACATATGATATTTTAATCAAAATCGTTAGAGCCATTTTTGAGAAAATTAAAATTTTCGAAAAATTTTCCATGTAAAGGGTAGTCTGGGGTGGGGGGATTTTCTTGAAAACCTTCGTGTCGCATCTCTGGAAGATACTGAACCTAAATACCAAGTTTGGTGTTTATCCGACTGTTCGTTTTTGAGTTATGCTGTTCACACACACACACACACACGGACATGTTTCCAAAAATGCTTTTTACTTTCTCTACTACGTACAGTAAGTAGGGGAAGTATTGCATTCCACCCAAAAATTCGATACCGAGATTTCACCGGAAATACATGTTTTGAGACCTCCTGAATCCAAAAAAAGCATTTTTGGAAACATGTCCGTGTGTGTGTCTGTGTGTGTGTGTGTGTCTGTGTGTCTGTGTGTGTGTGAACAGCATAACTCAAAAACGAACAGTCGGATAAACACCAAACTTGGTATTTAGGTTCAGTATCTTCCAGAGATGCGACACGAAGGTTTTCAAGAAAATCCCCCCACCCCAGACTACCCTTTACATGGAACATTTATCGAAAATTTTAATTTTCTCAAAAATGGCTCTAACGATTTTGATGAAAATATCATATGTTTAAGATAATATCATGAGAAATGAAATGTATATCTCGAATTTTCTGGGAATGTCTCCAAAAGTATTCTTCATTCTGAACGACTTTTGCATAACTGGTAAACTATAAGAGATAGACAAAATTTTACTACACAAAAAATATAGATCGCGTTAAAATACACAACTTATGTCATATACATTTCTTTTGTTGAGTGAACCGTTTTCGAGATATTGCTTGTTATTTCCTTAAATTTTGCAATACTTATACTTTTTCTCAAATTCGTTATTCATTTTTTTATGTCCTGGACATGCAAAGAGAATGGAATGCGCCACATAGCAACCAGCGTTAAAATATTTGACTATCGCTTAAAAGCTACCATATTCCCCTTGCATCTACAAGAAAATTACCAATAAGATTGACATTTCGATATCTCGATTAACATGAAGCATATGGAGAATAGGCGTTTGTAAAATTAGATTGTACAAGAGTAGAGAAAGTCATGTGAGTGTAACACATCAGATTTTTTTGGATTCAGGAGGTCTCAAAACATGTATTTCCGGTGAAATCTCGGTATCGAATTTTTGGGTGGAATGCAATACTTCCCCTACTTACTATACGTAGTAGAGAAAGTAAAAACTTGCCGTAAAACGTATTCGACTGAAAAATTTGATATCGAGATTTCACCGGAGATACATATGCTGAAGGTCACTCAAACTCCACAAACATTTTAGGAGAAAAAAATCTGATGTGTTACACTCACATAACTTTCTCTACTCTTGTACAATCTAATTTTACAAACGCCTATTCTCCATATGCTTCATGTTAATCGAGATATCGAGATGTCAATCTTATTGGTAATTTTCTTGTAGATGCAAGGGGAATATGGTAGCTTTTAAGCGATAGTCAAATATTTTAACGCTGGTTGCTATGTGGCGAATTCCATTCTCTTTGCATGTTCAGGACATAAAAAAATGAATAACGAATTTGAGAAAAAGTATAAGTATTGGAAAATTTAAGGAAATAACAAGCAATATCTCGAAAACGGTTCACTCAACAAAAGAAACGTATATGACATAAGTTGTGTATTTTAACGCGATCTACATTTTTTGTGTAGTAAAATTTTGTCTATCTCTTATGGTTTACCAGTTATGCAAAAGTCGTTCACAATGAAGAATATTTTTGGAGACATTCCCAGAAAATTCGAGATATACATTTTATTTGTCATGACAATATCTTAAACATATGATATTTTAATCAAAATCGTTAGAGCCGTTTTTGAGAAAATTAAAATTTTCGAAAAATGTTCCATGTAAAGGGTAGTCTGGGGTGGGGGATTTTCTTGAAAACCTTCGTGTCGCATCTCTGGAAGATACTGAACCTAAATACCAAGTTTGGTGTTTATCCGACTGTTCGTTTTTGAGTTATGCTGTTCACAGACACACAGACACACACACGGACATGTTTCCAAAAATGCTTTTTTTGGATTCAGTGATTCTCAAAACATGTATTTCCGGTGAAATCTCGGTATCGAATTTTTGGGTGGAATGCAATACTTCCCCTACTTACTATACGTAGTAGAGAAAGTAAAAAAGTGCGTGTGTGTGAAAAGCATAACTCATAAACGAGGTCAGATCAACACAAAGTTTGTATTTAAGTTCAACATCTTCCAAAGTTACGACAAGAAGACTTTTCAAAAGAAACCCTCCACCCACAACTATTATACTTTACATGGAAAAAGTTTATTTTTTTTCTCAAAAAATGGCTGTGCCGATGTTTACTAAAATAACACTTCTTAATTACCTTTTATTTGTATAACTCCTGTGGTCATGTCGAGGGTCATGTCTTCCTTCGGAAGGGAAATAAAACCGGTGGTCCGGTGTCATAGATTTACGGCACCTAAAAGAACATCAAGCCTGATAAAGAGGCCTCTGAGCAAAATTACCGGTCTCTCACGCCCAATATAGAATGTGACGCTAAGGACCACAGGAGTTAAAGAGCGTCCATAAATAAAACTCAATTTCAGGAGGTTCTTGGCTTGAGAAACAACTCGTAGACTATAGATTCGTTAACATTGGTTCTTAGCGTGTGTGTGTTTAGCGTTTTATTTTTACTTTCTCTACCGCGTACATAGAAGTTCAATATTTATCAAAAGAAGCGACAGAGAATTTTCAAGAAAATGCCCTCGCCCCTTACATGGACATTTTTCGAAATTTTTTATTTTCTCAAAATGGGCTCTAACGATTTTGATTAAAATATATTAAAGGTATTTATACAACAAATAAAATATATCTTGAATTCGGTGGGAAGAGCCTGTGAAGTCCTCTCCATTCGGAAGGAATTTTGTATAATTTAGATAGCTGGCATAAGAGATGGACAAAAACGTACTCCACAAAAAATATAGATCTCTTTAAAACACAATTTATTTCAAATAATTTCCTTTGTGACATCAGGCCATTTGCAAGAAATCCCTTATTATTAGTCTGAATTCTTCAACGCTTTTGTCATTTTTACTTTCTCTACTACGTATAGTAAGTAGGGGAAGTATTGTATTCCACCCAAAAATTCGATACCGAGATTTCACCGGAAATACATGTTTTGAGACCCCCTGAATCCAAAAAAAGCATTTTTGGAAACATGTCCGTGTGTGTGTCTGTATCTGTTTGTGAACAGCATAACTCAGAAACGAACAGTCGGATAAACACCAAACTTGGTATATAGGTTCAGTATCTTCCAAGGATGCGACACGAAGGTTTTCAAGAAAATCCCCCCACCCCAGATTACCCTTAACATGGAACATTTTTCGAAAATTTTAATTTTCTCAAAAATGGCTCTAACGATTTTGATTAAAATATCATATGTTTAAGATATTTTTATGGCAAATAAAATGTATATCTTGAATTTTCTGGGAATGTCTCCAAAAGTATTCTTCATTGTGAACGACTTTTGCATAACTGGTAAACCATAACAGATAGACAAAATTTTACCACACAAAAAATGTAGATTGCGTTAAAATACACAATTTATGTCATATGCATTTTTGTTGTTGAGTGAACCATTTTCGAGATACTGCTTGTTATTCCCTTAAAGTTTTCAATACTTGTTTGAGAAAATAATTTCTCAAATGGGAATTCGTTATTCATTTTTTTGTCTTGGATATGCAAAGAGTATTAATCTGTGGGAAAGGGAATGGTGCTGCACCTAGCAACCAGCTATTAAGAGATATGTATGTGCTTAAAGGCTACTGTATTTCCAAATTGCGCTTGTAAATATACATTCCCCTTACATCTACAAGAAAATTAGCAATAAGATAGAGTCTGCAAATGTTTATCTCGATTAACATGAAGTAGATGGAGAATAAGCGTTTGTAAAAATAGTTTGTACAAGAGTAAAGAAAGTCATGTGAGTGTAACACATCAGATTTTTTAAATTGCTATCGCTATTTAGTTGTTTATCGCAATGCCTTGAAAACAGTATAAACTTTTAATGCAGCATATACCGACTCGCTTTTTAAACATTTGACTATCTATTCGGTTTCCTCTACCCCCTTGTACCTACAACGAAATGTGTAATGAAACTATTTATGGAAGGATTTATCTCTATTAACATGAAATAGAAAGGAACAAAAATTGGATGTGTTACATTAACATGACTTTCTCTACCCTTTAAAGCTTGTTAGTAGGTATACAAATTATTCTTATAAAAGTTTAGCTTCTTATCTACCTTCCGTAAATAGCTGCATTACACACTTTGTTACAGATACAAAGGGAATAGCGATAGTCAAATGTTTTAGAACTGGACGCTATACGCTGGCCTTAAAATGCATACTCTTATCTCAACATCGCCAGAAACAATTGAAAATCGAAAGGACTTCAAAAGAATGGCTAAGTAATGAACGGTTCGAACCATTAATAATGGATATTTCGGAAACGGCTGATTCAAAAAAAAAAAAAAGTTATTGGAAATAAATTGTGGGTTTTAAAGAGATCTGCATTTTTTTGCGTAGTACGTTTTCCTCTAGCTTAACGTTTACCAGTCATGTAAGATTATACATTTCCTCCAAATGAAGACTTCACAAGCTATTCCCAGAAAATAGATATACATTTTATTTGACATGCAAATGTCTTTAATACATGGTATTTTATTAAAAATCATTAAAGCCATTTTAGGAAATAAAAATTTTCGAAAACGTTCCATGTAAAGGGTAGTTGAGGGTAGGGTGATTTTCTTGAAAATTTTCGTGCACATCTTTGGAAGATATTGAACTTAAATACCAAGTGTGGTATTTATCCAACTTTTCGTTTTCTATTGGGGGGGGGGGCTTCAATACATTTATTTCCGGTTTGTAGAAGTAGAAGCTATATAAAATAAACGATAATGGGTAGAGGTCATGTGAATGTAAGGCATACGAAAGTTTGTATTTCAATGGTTTCTCGAATTAAGACGGCAAACTCTACCTTCTTCCACAAACCAATTACAAGAGCGCTTGAGTTACCACCTTGTCTACACAACACAAGATGCTCTCTGCAATACTCTTTGGTCTAGTTGGCGATCAGTTTACCGCTAACACCATAGTACTAAAGAAAAGAATGTAGCAGCGCGTATCTGTACTACAGGCGCAGTAACAATGTTTCCCATTGTGCAACAAACATCCGAGACGATCCCCGCTCTTAACTTGCATGTAGGCATAATGTATGAATACTACAAGTTTAGTCTAATTTAGTGCGAGAAAAGTCAAATTTGCGAATATGGTCCTATAAGCACGCTGGGCCTTGGGGATGCTTCACATGTTTAAGTCAGAGGTGAAGGCGTAGATAGGGCAGACTTAAAATCGCCAGAGCCGGAAATCGAACCTAGGACCCTTAGAGAGCCGGAAACGAAACACTGCGCCACCCCAGGGCCCAACGTGGTTCTGAGTCCACGGTAAAAGTTGGTCTTCTCATTCCACCACCATCCTCATCATCACCTTACCATCGGAGGGTGCCCGGGGTGCCTCCACCTCAGAAATAGGTCCAATCATCGCTTGGTGGAATAGGGTGTCCTGCGCAGGTCATAGACCATGTGGGGAGCGTTAGAAACGACTTTCCTTAACCGGGTAGGTCATTTCGAACGATGAATGAAATGGGGAGAAATGATGCTCAAATGAGCCCAGGGTCCACAGAGCATAAAGTTAGCCGATATTTATCTTTTCAGGATAGGGGAAAACATCTTATCCGGGTAACTCACCCTAACCGAGATTCGAACCCGGGAACCTCTTGAATGTGAGGCACACATGCTACCCCACAACCAAGGAAGTGGTGGGGTTTGTGCTGGCTTTACGGAAAGTGCAGGCAGGACAGGGGATGAGTTAAGGTCCATATATTATGAAACTAACAGACTGAGGACCAAGGAGAGGAGCGCTCAAGAAAACAGACACATAATACCTAGGTAATCTAGTAAGTAAGGACCGTTTGCGCATTCTCGCTGCGCAGATCACTATCGTGCCTCTATCCAACGTCGAAACAAGTTATTGTGCATTCTGTGAAGTTCAAAATGTTTGAACGAAAGAAATGTGAGAAAGTGCTGCGAAATGTTCAACAATGGGCGAACAAATCTGAAAGAAAACCTCGATCCGAATCACTCATCCGTATGGCGCATATCTAGGTGCCCCATTAGAGACAAACTGAACATACCTCCACTACACTACAATCAACGCATAGCCACCTCTGATAACAGTAAAGCGGAAGCGTTAGCTGATGCTCTCCAGAATACATTAATTGCTCACGCTATACCCTCCAATCCACAATTCTCCACTGAAACTGAGTTTTAACACGTAATATACGCACTGCACCTACACACAGCAAAATACGTAAAACCTGCACTGCAGAAGTCAAATGGATCATTGACCACCTTCCTGATAAGAAAGTTCCCAGACCTGACGACATCCCCAATACAGCACTCAAGCACCTTCCACTTCCGGTAATGCAAAGACTTGCAGAAATATATAATTTCATATTAAACAACGGCATATACCCTGACAATTGGAAAACGACAAAAGTTTTACATTTTCCTAAACAACAAAAGGCACTACTAACCCAAATAACTACCGGACAATTAGTCTATTAAACACAATTAGTAACGTTTTCGAGAAAATAGTACTTAAACGGCTTAATTCATTCCTCATTAAACATAACATTCTCATCAGTGAACAGTTCGGTTTTCGCGCCAAACACTCTACTACACTACAACTCTTAAGGAAAGCAGAAATCATCACCAACGGATTTAATACCAATCGATCAACAGGCGCTATTTTACTAGACTTTGAGCGCGCATTTGATAGAGTATGGTATGCCGGCCTACTCCGTAAATTTATCATCAATATACCCGACACAATCATTAAACCTATAGCCAATTACCTAGACAACAGATACTCTTATTCTTTAGTCAATCACTCCAAATCCACCTTACGTCCTATCCTTGCTGGCGTACCACAAGGTAGCTTAACTGGACCCGTTTTATTTAATATCTATATCAACGATAAACGCAAAACTTTCAATACATCCTTATATTTATACGCTGACGACACTTCCTTTACAACACAAGCCAGTAGAACCACAACTTTACACAGCAGACTACAAATAGCACTCACTACCATTCAACCATGGCTGGAAAAATGGCGCATCAAGGTCAGCAACAATAAATCTAAAGCTATCATTCTCACTAAGCGCAGATTACTTCGATACCGTACACATTCACTTCCTCCCCTCCAATTATTTGGAAAGGATATTAACTGGACAAACCAGGTTACCTAGCTACGTGTACTCGTGGACCAAGGTTTAACCTGAGAGTACATATTAAAACTGTCAGAAATAAGGCCCAAGAACAGTTACGGATACTTTATCCCTATTAAATATTAACAACGGATTAAGTCCCAAATTAGGAACCACTATATACAAAAGTGTAATTCGACCAATTATAACCTACGCTGCTCCGGTTTGGGGATATGCTGTCCCATCATAAATCAAAATTCTCACAACATTTCAGAACAAAATTCTGCGCATTGTAGCGAAAGTCCCTCCTTTTGCTCCAGCTTCTAAATTACACGATGAACTCCACATGCACACTCCTGAACAATACATCAAAATGCTCGCTCACAACCTATACCACATCACCAACCATCACAATCCACCCATTAGTCCCCTAGGTAACTATGACACAGACAACTTACAACACAAACGTCCACTATACCTCTTTGGCCGATTTCTCACTACGGACAATTCTGCCATTAAAGCAGCTATACATCTATACAACTTAACACGTGAAAACGGTTTTTTTAAATTTTCTTTCTTTATTTTTTATTTTAAAGGGGTGGCGCCACAGCCGCCGCCCCTGGTGGCGATCATCCGCAGGAGCTACATCGCCTCCCCATGCAACATGCAATCTAAGCATAGACAGGGGAGAGGTAGAGGTGAAGTACATGCGTGGAAGCCGGGTTCCGCTGAGCACCCCGGAAAGTACAGACGGACATGATGACCTGCAAATACATGCAAGTGAGCGATGATTGCCCGAGTACTGCACATTCCGGGGTCTGCAGAACCCTGGGGAAATGAGTGATGGTAAGGACAGTTGAGTACTATAGTGGATTGACACACGGACTAGGAGTGTTTTTTTTCGCGCTGAAGAGAAGAGGAAGTATCGACTCCGTTATTTCTTCGAGATCCGCCACTTATCCAGTATCACCGGACCGTTAAAAGTTTCTGCGCGGTCCGCCACTTTAAGGGGGTCTCGTGAAAGCCAATAATAAAGAAAAAAAGTGCCCTTACGGGAGACCATATGGTGAAGAAAAATCGCTGTCGTCAGCCCGCCGCCGAAGAAATGCCAACTGCTACACCCACATCGGCCGTAGCGGCAACTGCTGAGCCAGTTAAGTGTGTTACAGCCGCCTCACCACCAAAATCGCCGCGATTGCAGGAGCAAACTCCACAACACCAACAGTGCAACGCTGGAATTTCAGCTGTGGATGCTAATTCCACCTCTCCATCGGTAATTGCTGCAACATTTGCAACGACCACGCCGACAACGATAGCTAACTTATTCAACATAGCTGCACCGGACTCCAAGGAAGACCCTCGGAGAGCCGTAACACCGGAATTAACTGCAGAGCCTGACACAGCTAATGTCCGGGCGCACCTGCATTCAAATTCAACATCGAAACAACCCAGTACCACACTTCACCTTAACCCGGAGCCGCCAACGCAGCCTACTCAACATAGATCTACACAATCAGTCCGCACGCCAACTCATCACACACTGCAACCAACACAACCGACTTCCAGTTCTTCACCGCCGCCGTCTACACCTACCACACGATGCAGTGTTGTGATATTTGGAGTTCCCCGGGGCCTACCAACCCGATACATCTTCACCGCAGCTCAACTCAGATGGCCTTCAGCAACGAAAGTCACCAGAATTTTGTCGTCTCGGGTAACTACAACTCTTATACGATTGGCACTGGCAGTTCCGTCCGACCTTGTAGCAGCCTTAAGTTCGGGCCTGCCCTTACTAGGGAAGGTTTTCCGGGTTGAGGCAAGTCGGACGGAGAACCATAAGCCTTGTCGTCGATGCTGCGCCTTTGGCCACAGCACAACACACTGCACATCTCCGCCGAAGTGCCATTACTGCGGGTCGCCGGAACTTACCATAGTGCACACACCACAACGTACGCCGACGCCGCCGGATTGCGCCACCTGCGATGGCTTTGGCCATTTCACAGGGCAGGTGCAATGCCCTAGATATCCTCGTCGCAGCCGACAGATACAACCTAACGCAACATCCTTCACTGCACCGGCCTCTGCTACAGATGCAACCACCTCAGGCGTACCAACAACCACCAATGAACATCCACATCAAGACCGTCAGAATACACCAGTTACTATTACTACGTCAACTGCACCAACACACCAAACAACTACCACTGCACCGCCAACACCAGTCAGCCGAGCAACTAACGACTTCTCTGCACCCGGCGCTGAACGCCGGACTCGCGCCGACATACAGGATCTACACTCACTTGTGCAACTGCAACTACGCATCATCCACATGGAAGAAGCAACAGCCAGCACTATCACCACAGTCAACTCTTTTATCGCAACTAACGTCAACAAACAACCACCTACTACTGAGAGACCAACAACTACAAATTTCCAGACGACACCTATCACACTGAAGCTCTTCTCTCTGGAGGACCCAGTTGAACACTTACACATTTCTCACCTTCAACATCACAACGAAATCCGTACCCGACTCCAAGATCAACTCCGACAGCTCGAAGAAGGCCAGGTTCTCTTAGTACCTTCTTCGAACAACACCTGCTAACGTCTTCAACTACAAGCACCACATGCCGCGGGAAATCTTAAACACATGCAATCTCCAACTAAACCGTACATCACTCTTCATTTCCTTCCTAATACCTAATTTCACCCGGGGGCAGTCAGGGTTCGCCATGGCTGTCTCCGTGTCCTCACCTAACGCTGACAGCACAATGCTGCAGCAAGTCTAACCGATTGAACTTTCGGAGGTGCAAAGCGGATCTCCCCTAGGTCCACAATAACGCTTCCCAACTTAATACACACTACACGCATCGTACTACCTGAATCCAACTTTATAATTCCTCTCTTTATCCCTTCCAACTCTAACTCTGTCTCCCCTTTAAAAAAAAGTGAAAACAAATTGTGAATACAGACGCGTACTCCTAGACAAATTACAGATTTCTTTTCCAAACATTTCCCATTCTTTGCTTGGTGAAACTGTGTCCGAACATCTTGGCTATTCCCTTTGTATCTACAGCAAAATGTGTAAAATAACTATTTCTGCAAAGATTTATCTCAATTAAAATTAAGTAGACAGAAAACTAAACTTTCGACAAAATAGTTTATAAACCCTATAATAAACGATAGAGGGTAGAGAAATTCATGTGATGTAACACACAAGATTTTTATAGCACTGTTGCTGTGCACTTGTTTATCGCAATGTTGTGGAAAGAGACATAGGTCAGCATATAGCCAGCCAGTTTTTAAACATCTGACTATCGATTCTGTTTCCTCCATCCATCATTTAGCTTCAACGTAATGTGTAGTGAAACAATTTCTGCAAAGGTTTATCTTTATTAACCAAGTAGGTAGACAACTAATAGTTCATGAAAATAATTTGTAAAAGCTATATAAAAGTAAATGACAGTAGGCAGAGAAATTCATGTAAATGTAACATATAAGATTTTATTTTGATTTGAGAGGCTCCAAAACAGTATTTCCGGCGTAATCTCGATATGGAATTCAATACCATTTCTACTTACTATGTAAGTGGTAGAAAAGTAACATAAAAGTATTACAAAATTCGAACCAATAATAACGGATATCTCCGAAACGACCCATACCCACACATTATTTGAAATAAACTGTAGATGTGTTTTAAAGAGAGCTACATTGTTTGTAGCATGTTTTTTTCCTATCTCTTATGGTTCACCAGTTATACATAATTACACAAAATTTCTTTCGAATGAAGAGAACTTCACAGGCTATTCCCAGAAAATTCAAGATATATATTTTGTCATTTGAACATCTAAAACATATGGTGTTTTAATCAAATTTGTGAGCCATTTTTGAGAAAATCGAAAATTTCGATAAATTTTCCACTGAGGTGCGAGGAACTTGTTTGGAAGATGCCGAACCTAAATACCAAGTTTGATATTTATCGCGTATTTCCTTTTGGGTTACGTTGTTCATAGATAGACTCACACACAGACGTTTCTCTAAAAATCTGATTATACATTCACATGACTTGCTCTACCCTCTATCGTTTATTAGTGGGTATACAAATTATTCTTAGGAAGGTATATTTTCGCATCTACTCCATTTTAATCGAGATAAACATTTCTGGAAATAGTTGCAGTACACATTTGATTACACGTACAAGGGGAAAGGCAACAGCCAAATGTTTAAGAATTTGGGGCTATATGCTGGCATTAAAATTCCATAATCTTTGCATGACATCGAGAGAGGCAGTAGATAATCAACAGAACTTTAAAAGAATGGCTAAGTATGGAGCAATTCGAAGCATTAACAACGGATATCTCGGAAATGGCTGATGCCACACAAAAGTTATTTGAAATAAATTGTGTGTTTTAGGGCGACCTACATTTCTTGTGTAGTACATTTTCGTCTATCGCTTACCAGCTATACAAGATTATAAAAGATCCTTCCAAATGAAGAGGACTTCAAAGACTATTCCTAGAAAATTCAAGCTACAGGTATATTTTGTCACGTAAATATCGTTAATGGGGAGGGGATAATTAGTATATTAATTGCACATTCCTGCATATTAAGTGCCCGTAAACTCTCATTTATATAGCATAGATTAACCGCTTATATCTCCGGAATGAAAAGAGATAGAACAATGGGATAAAACTAATTAAATCCTTGGAATGCGGCGCGTCATTAGGGTATTGTTCCAGGTTGATCGGGATGACCGGGTTCGAATCCTAGGAGTGAATGCAAATTCATCTTCTAATAACTCCGGAACTAATTAAGATAAAGACGCCAAATAAACTTTATTACATTAATGTCATTAGGTAGTTTCTTGTGAATGTAAGTTTAGGTGCCTGGCGTCCTGGGTTCGATCCTTATTTAAATCTCCATTATCTCAGAAACTAAGAGAGATAGAGGGGTGGACCAAAGCATGATTGATAGCTCCTGTGATGGGTAATTCATACTGTATATAATTGCCCAATCAGTTGTCCCTGGTTCGAATCCCGATCTTTCAACGACTTCCTTAATTTTCCTCTATACTCTAGAATATATCACTTATATTGATGTTGTAACTGCATACAGGTCTCTTAAACATGTCAAACGAATATTATAAATAATTTTGTTCCTGGTGTTTTGGGCTCGAATACTGATAAAATGAAATTTACTTATAAATTTAATAACTCCTGAACTAATTAAGATAAAGACGTCACATAAACTTTATTACATTAATGTCATTAGGTAGTTTCTTGTGAATGTATATTTAGATACCTGACGTCCTGGGTTCGGTCCTTAATTTTAAATCTCCATTATCTCAGAAACTAAGAGAGATAAGAGGGGTGGACTAAAGCATGTTTGATAGCTCCTACGATGGGTAATTAATACTGTATATAACATGAATCAATTGTCCTTAGTTCGAATCCCGATCTGTTAATGATTTCCTTAATTTTCCTCTATACTCTATGATATGTCACTTAGGTTGATGGCGTAACTGCATACAGCCGCGTTTCACATACCAAACTAATATTATAAATAATTTTGTTCCTGGTGTCCTGGGTTCGAATACCGATTCAATGAAATTTATTTACAAATTTAATAACTCGTAATCTAATTTAGATAGACACGCCAAGTAAAAAGTAAACAACGTACCCAGTACCTAAATATCCTTATCATGACAAAAATTACTTTAAAGTACTCAGATCGAATCCCGAAGTGGTGATTTCATATATCTTCAAGCCTATGGATCATATCAGGTTCGAGTAAAAATTAAAAGATAGATGTTGATGCGGGAGAGCTAAATTACTAAAAATACATGTATTAAAAGTATTACCGGGTTCGATTCTAGAAGGTTAGAATCTGTGTAACTCTGGAAAAATTGCTTTGCTCGTCATTGTAGTGAACTGTAATGGTCTTTCTGGGGGAAGATGGAAAGGAAGAATTGAAAAGGGAATGAAAACATGAAATAATGCAGTATATACATACATTTAACTAAATAAGGGGGAATCTTCTACGTTACCTTAAGCTTTTACTTTTAAGTATTATAATAGAGATTGTTCTAGTTTTGGTGTAATGGGTGGTGGTAGCGGTGGTGGTGGTTGTGGTAGGCTTGGAATGGAAACATCTGACTGAATGAGAGTGTGAGAATACTTCTCTTGTTGGTGTGACAGTATATACAGATAGCTATGGGACGAATTTAAACGTGTTTGATACTGCCAAACATCATGTCTCAGGGTGTGATGTCATAGACATCCTGTCTCTGAGTGTGTTATATGGCGGAGGTTAATACGGGTAGAGCAATCATATACAGCTAGTTATGGAGCGAGTTTATGGTTGATCTAAAAGGCCCGTGCTCCCTCTATAAATAGGGTGATCTCGGCATTGTGCTAATTAATCTTGAGGTGTTAATATCGTGCTCTCTCCAAGAATAATCAGCTTTCTAAAGTGTTATCAAGATGAAGAGGTCTTCATTTCCCTTGAAGAAGGATTAATACTTATTATATCAAGAATAAAGATGAATAACTCGGCGTATAAGGATATTATTCCAAGCACTACTGGATACGCTTGCGGAAAATGTGAGAAGAAGTTTCCTTCGAGGTTATCACAAGAGAAGACACGAGATGTCTTGTAAGAAGCTCTTCAAATGTAAACACTGTAGCTTGGCCTTCAATAATGGTTATATGGGCCAGCGACACGAAGATGTATGTGAAATAAGCAGTCCTCAGAAGAAAAGCAGATTGGGCCGTACTAAACGTCAGTTACTGTCAACAATGGAGGATTGTGATGTGCAAGAATATGAAACTTCATTCGAGGGGCGATTGAAATCGTATTTTATACGATGCGAATCACCTAAGGACCTGAATATGTATCTGCATGAGGTAAAACAACGGATAAACCAGGCTGTACATAAAGAGCTTGGGATTCAGAAGTGTTAAAATTAATCTGCTAGCTGAGTGTCGATTTGTTAACAGTATTGGAGAAACCTGTGACGAAACATTTAAAACGCAGAATCAGCCTGTTTTCCTAGAAACTGATCTGGAGTCAACGATGGAAGTGAAATTCAAGAAATTGGTGACAGGAATGGAGGGGTCTCAACTTAAGGGTAGCAACTGGGCCCTGCTTGCTGTGGAAGGAGTTAGACCTCGTATCAGCAAGTACAGTAAGTTACGGGGAAGTAGCTACATAGCCATCTGCTGAAGCAAGGAAAGCCTGCGTTAACATCCAGAACTTTAGCGATGAGATGCTTCATGTATTGTGTGTTAGCTAAATTCATAGGAAGAATGCACAAGGTGTGAGCAAATACAGATAACTCCAAGATAAGTACGTCTTCAGCTGTGTTTCCTACCCTACTCCACTTTCTCAAATACCTACATTTGAGAAGCTTAACAAGATGTCTATCAACGTTTTCGGACTGGATGAGAAGCATGAAGTGTATCCAATAAAAGTTACTAGCACTGAACTACCTGAACATTGTGACCTGCTACTATTGAATGACAGTTGTGGAAAACATCACTATGTGTATATAAAGAATTTTGAGAAATTCGTTCGACGTCAGAAAACTAAACGTAATGGACGTGTTTATACCTGTAAGCGCTGCTTTACACATTTTGATGACCAGAGCGGGCGAAGTGGACTGGAAAAACTACAAGAACATGCAGCCAGCTGTAACCAACATGGTGTTGCAAGGGTGGTTAAGCCTACCAAGGAAAAATCAATTGTACAGTTTAAATATGTTGAGAGGATGCTCAAAGTACCTTGTCATCTATGCGGATTTTGAGAGTATTCTCACTCCATGTCATACGTGTATACCCAATCTTGAAACTTCCTATACAACCCCTTATCAAGAGCACACACCAATGAGCTTCTGTGTTTACGTGAAGCCATCATGCAGTGTTGAACATATCGAAACTGGTCTTCCTAAGCAACCCTATGTATATCGTGGTTATGATGCTGCTCAGAAGTTTATGCTGTACCTGATATCTCTTGCAACAATGATTGGTAATATATACAAATCTACTAAGCCTCTGAAACTTACGGATCAACAGCAAAAGGATTTTGAGTCTTCTATAGTATGCTACTTGTGTGGAAAGTCCTCTACAGAAGAGAACTACAAAGTACGCGACCATGATCACATCAGTGGTGAATATCGTGGAAGTCTACATAATGAATGTAATTTAGCCTGCAAAACACCTAAATATATTCCAGTCTTTATGCTTAACCTTACGGATATGACTCTCATTTCATTGTTAAGGAGTTGAGGTGTACAAGTAAATGTGTGGAGGTAATTCCTAACTCTGAAGAAAGCTATATCTCATTCACCAAGTATGTAGGAGATAAAAAGCTTCGGTTTATGGATAGCTTTCGATTCCTCAGTATAAGCTTGGGTAAGTTGGTAAAAAATCTAACCTCATCCTGAAACACTAAAGTACTTTGGAGAAGACAAACTGAAGTTGATGGCACGTAAGGGCGTATTTCAATATGATTGTGTTACTTCATGGGATGTTTTGAACGACACCTGATTGCCTCCTAAGGACTCCTTCTACAATAGATTAAACGAAGAAGAAATTACCGATACTGACTACGATCACGCTAGAAATGTATGGGAGGTGTTTAATGTGAGAAACCTGGGAGAGTACAGCGACCTCTACTTATCCTCAGATGTACTTCTCCTAGCTGATGTCTTTGAGACATTCAGACAGCAAACCCTCAAAACACACAAAGTTGATCCTGCACATTATTTTACCTCTCCAGGACTTACATGGGACGCCATGTTACTGTATACAGGAATTAAGCTGGAGCTGTTACAAGATTATGATCAACTACTCATAGTGGAATCAGGTATAAGAGGAGGTTTATGCCAAATTTCCCATCGGCATGCAGAGGCTAATAACACTTATATGAAGAAGTTTGATCCGTTGAGACCAACACAATTTATCACACACGAGTACTCCAATAACCAATATGGGTGGGCAATGTGTCACGCCCGTCCTTTTGGTGGATTTCAGTGGGAGTCACCTGAAGAAATCAACATAGACTACAAGAAGATGATTCTCAAGGGTACATATTATTAGTCGACATCGAGTATCCTGCAGAACTTCACGATCTACACAAAGATCTACGTTTCCTGCCTGAGTGTATGAAACCGCAGGAATCATCTACAAAGAAACTGATACCCCATCTTGGACCTCGAAAGAAGTATGTAGTGCATTACATGGCTTTGAAGCAAGCTCTTAGTCATGGACTACGACTAACAAAAATCCATCGTGTGTACAATTCCGGCAGTCTCGGTGGTTGAAACCTTATGTGGAATTTAACAACAGTCTACGACAACAGGCAGCAAATGACTTCGAGAAAGATCTCTACAAGCTCTTTAACAACGCCATGTTTGGAAAAACTAGGAAACTGCGTAACCGTATGGATATACGACTAGTGACAAATGAGAAGAAAGGTGATCGCCAAGCCTACGGTTATCGATAGGACGATATATGCTGCTAATCTAGCTGCTGTACATATGGCCTCTCGTCAGATTGTGTTCAACAAGCGTATATACATTGGTATGAGTGTGTTGGACATCTCCAAGACATTAATGTACCACTACCATTACGTGTTATTGCCATATTATGGGGCTGAAAACCTGAAGCTTATGTATATGGACACTGATTCATTCATTCATCGTGTAACAACTGAAGATGTGTACCAGGACAAGCTACGTTCTCTCGAGCATCTCGATACAGCTGATTATCCTGCCGGCCATATATGTTATTCAGCTCTAAACAAGAAGGTGCTTAGAAAATTTAAAGATGAGGCTAATAGCAAAATCTCCATCGCTTTGTTGGACTACGACTTAATATGTATGACTTAGGTATTCATGGATCGATGATAAAAAAAGATTAAAGGTATAAAACGTGGCGCTATTAAGCAGTACATTACGTTTGACAGCTATACAGACTGTCTTAAAACCTGTGAAATCATCAGAACGTCCATGAATCTAATCCTATCACGAAAGCACTCTGTTCACACAGTGCAAGTGAATAAAATTACATTGAATCCCTTTGATGATAAAAGAGTTATTGCCAAGGATGGAATAACTACCTATGCGTATGGACATTACAGTATTACAAACAGTGCTTAAGAGAATGCAAGTCGAAGATGAAGATTTTCTCGTGAGTCCACAATCTTAAAAAAAATCTGATGTGTTACACTCACATGACTTTCTCTACTCTTGTACAAACTATTTTTACAAACGCTTATTCTCCATCTACTTCATGTTAATCGAGATAAACATTTGCAGGCTCTATCTTACTGCTAATTTTCTTGTAGATGTAAGGGGAATATATATTTACAAGGGCAGTATCGAAATACAGTAGCCTTTAAGCACATACATATCTCTTAATAGCTGGTTGCTAGGTGCAGCACCATTCCCTTTCCCACAGATTAATACTCTTTGCATATCCAAGACAAAAAAATGAATAACGAATTCCCATTTGAGAAAATAAGTATTGAAAAATTTAAGGGAATAACAAGCAATATCTCGAAAATGGTTCACTCACCAACAAAAATGTATATGACATAAATTGTGTATTTTAACGTGATCTACATCTTTTGTGTCGTAACATTTTGTCTATCTCTTATGGTTTACCAGTTTACCAAAAGTCGTTCACAATGAAGAATACTTTTGGAGACATTCCCAGAAAACTCAAGATATACATTTTATTTGTCATGAAAATATCTTAAACATATGATATTTTAATCAAAATCGTTAGAGCCATTTTTGAGAAAATTAACACTTTCGAAAAATGTTCCATGTAAAGGGTACTCTGGGTGGAGGGACTTTCTTGAAAACCCTCGTGTCGCATCTCTGGAAGATACTGAACCTAAATACCAAGTTTGGTGTTTATCCGAATGTTCATTTCTGAGTTATGCTGTTCACAGACAAACACACAGACACACACGGACATGTTTCCAAAAATGTTTTTTTGGATTCAGGAGACCTCAAAACATGTATTTCCGGTGAAATCTCGGTATCGAATTTTTGGGTGGAATACAATACTTCCCCTACTTACTATACGTAGTAGAGAAAGTAAAAATGAAGTTTATCCTGTGCTGTGTATGCAACTAGCAGACGCCTGATGAAGAAAGAAGAATCCTGCCATTAAGAGCAATCCTAGTGCTAGTCTCAAGCCTACATAAAGGGGAAAGGCACCTACAAAGAACTAAAATAAAGGTATGTTAACCCAAAGCTTTTCAATTTGTAAACCAATATGCAGTTTATCCCTCTCCGCCTCGCAAACTAACTGTTTAACATATAAAAGGTTTGTAAGATTTAGAAAAAAATCTGATGTGTTACACTCACATGACTTACTCTACTCTTGTACAAAGTATTTTTACAAACGCTTATTCTCCATCTAGTTCATGTTAATCGAGATAAACATTTGCAGACTCTATCTTATTGCTAATTTTCTTGTAGATGTAAGGGGAAAATATATTTACAAGGGCAATATAGAAAAACAGTAGCCTTTAAGCACATACATATCTCTTAATAGCTGGTTGCTAGGTGCAGCACCATTCCCTTTCCCACAGATTAATACTCTTTGCATATCCAAGACAAAAAAATGAATAACGAATTCCCATTTGAGAAAATAAGTATTGAAAAATTTAAGGGAATAACAAGCAATATCTCGAAAATGGTTCACTCACCAACAAAAATGTATATGACATAAATTGTGTATTTTAACGCGATCTACATCTTTTGTGTCGTAACATTTTGTCTATCTCTTATGGTTTACCAGTTTACCAAAAGTCGTTCACAATGAAGAATACTTTTGGAGACATTCCCAGAAAACTCAAGATATACATTTTATTTGTCATGAAAATATCTTAAACATATGATATTTTAATCAAAATCGTTAGCCATTTTTGAGAAAATTAAAAGTTTCGAAAAATCTTCCATGTAAAGGGTACTCTGGGGTGGGGGGATTTTCTTGAAAACCTTCGTGTCGCATCCTTGGAAGATACTGAACCCAAATACCAAGTTTGGTGTTTATCCGACTGTTCGTTTCTGAGTTCTGCTGTTCACAGACACACACACAGACACACAGACAGACACACAGACACACACACGGACATGTTTCCAAAAATGCTTTTTTTGGATTCAGGGGGTCTCAAAACATGTATTTCCGGTGAAATCTCGGTATCGAAATTTTGGGTGGAATACAATACTTCCCCTACTTACTATACGTAGTAGAGAAAGTAAAAATCTGATGTGTTACACTCACATGACTTTCTCTACTCTTGTACAATCTAATTTTACAAACGCTTATTCTCCATATGCTTCATGTTAATCGAGATATCGAGATGTCAATCTTATTGGTAATTTTCTTGTAGATGCAAGGGAAATATGGTAGGTTTTAAGCGATAGGCAAATATTTTAACGCTGGTTGCTATGTGGCGCATTTCATTCTCTTTGCATGTCCAGGACATAAAAAATATGAATAACGAATTTGAGAAAAAGTGTATTGTAAAATTTAAGGAAATAACAAGCAATATCTCGAAAACGGTTCACTCAACAAAAGAAATGTATATGACATAAGTTGTGTATTTTAACGCGATCTACATTTTTTGTGTAGTAAAATTTTGTCTATCTCTTATGGTTTACCTGTTATGCAAAAGTCGTTCACAATGAAGAATACTTTTGGAGACATTCCCAGAAAATTCGAGATATACATTTCATTTCTCATGACATTACCCTAAACATATGATATTTTCATCAAAATCGTTAGAGCCATTTTTGAGAAAATTAAAATTTTCGAAAAATCTTCCATGTAAAGGGTAGTCTGGGGTGGGGGGATTTTCTTGAAAACCTTCGGGTCGCATCTCTGGAAGATACTGAGCCTAAATACCAAGTTTGGTGCTTATCCGACTGTTCGTTTTTGAGTTATGCTGTTCACAGACACACAGACACACAGACACACACACACACACACACACACACACACACACACACAGACACACACACAGACACACACACACACACGGACATGTTTCGAAAAATGCTTTTTTTGGATTCAGGAGGTCTCAAAACATGTATTTCCGGTGAAATCTCGGTATCGAATTTTTGGGTGGAATGCAATACTTCCCCTACTTACTATACGTAGTAGAGAAAGTAAAAAGTATATAACAGTGTTGTAACATTGGATGAGAAATGTTTATAATCTAATTACGCTCTATATTACCATGAATACCTGTGATACTATCTGAATTACCTGTTAAAGTGACTTAAATACCAGTGATACTACCCGAATCATGTGAAATTACCTTAAATAGCTCTAATACGAATCCCTGCTCGAAATTAGCACGACCACCTGTGATACTATCTGGTTTACTCTAAATATCAATGATACTAGTTGAATATTCATTACCATGAAAACCTGTGGTACTATCTGAATTACCTGTTAAAATGACTCAAATACCTTTGATACAACCTGAATCACCTGCAATTACCTTAAATAGCTGTGATACAAATCGATGATCGAAATTGTCATGTGTATCTGTGAAACTATGCTGATTACCCCCAAATACTTACGATAATACCCGAACTATCTGTGAAATACGAAACTATGTTATAACCAACCCCTGGAACCTACCCTCCTTTAATGCTAACTCAATTACTCTAAACACCTATGATAATTGAATTATCCTAAATCCTATGAACTCTCTGAATTACCTGTGAAATACAAACTATGCTATAACCAACCCCTGGAATCTATCCTCCTGTGATACTAGCTGAATTAGCCTAAATACCAACGATAATAGCTGAATTACCGGTGAAATCATATGCAGCTATGATGCAGTCAGCCTCTGTAATCTAGTCTCCTGTGATACTAGCTGAATTAGCCTAAATGCCCACGATACTACCTGAATTATCCTAAATACCTACGATACTATCTGAATTAGCTGTGAAATCATACGGAACTATGCTATACCCACTTCCCGGAATCAGTCCCACCCTGTGATAATAACTGAATTACTTACCTTTTAGCGTGAGTGGGTTAGCTTTTTGCGTGAGTGGGTTACCTTTTTAGCGTGAGTGGGTTATCTTTTTGTGTGAGTGGTTTACCTTTTTGCGTGAGTGGGTTACGTGCTGGAGCTGTTTAGAATTAGTGTTCTAGCACTGAGAGCAAACAGATTTCCATAAGTTCTCGTCTAAAGTCGCTTTCAAAGTCTAACACCTCCCCTCCTATTCCCTATCTCTCCTATATATAAGCCCATATTCCTACTCCTTCAGTATCTGCCTAGCCTCTCAGCGCTCCTCGTTTTCCTATACCTCTCATACATACAAACGCATACTCTACTCTCAACCTCTGTCTAGTCTAGCACCTCTCCCCGTAATCCCTATCTTTTCCATATAAACGCATGCTCTACCCCTCAACATGTCTGGCCTAGCACCTCTCCTCGTATGTCTTATGTCTTCCATATAAAACAGTTTTCCCGCTCCTTCAACTCTCTCTTACTAGGATCTCTCCCCGTTTTCTGGTCTCTCCTTATAAACGCATACTCAAACCTACCTAGCATAATACCTCTCCTCGGTTTGCTGTCTCTCCATATAAAAGCCATATTCTACGCTTCAAGCCCTCAGTCTAGCTCCTCCCCTCCATTTCCCTATCTCTCCTGTATATAAGCTCATATTTCTACTCCTTCAGTATCTGTCTAGCCTAACACCTCTCCTCCTGTTCCTATACGTCTCATACATATAAACGTATACTCTACTCCTCACCTCTGTCTAGCCTAACACCTCTCCACTATCTCTTCCACATAAACGCGCTTCCCTCATTCGTCTAGCCTAGTATCGGTCCTCGTATTCCCTATCTCTCCCATATAAACCCATTTTCCTCCTTGAAGACTCTCTCAACCTGGCATCTACCCTCGTTTTCCCTATCCTTTCCCATATATGCACAAAAAGTGCGCCAGAATTGGTCTATATATCCTACTCAAGTAAATTGTGTTTTAAAGAGATCTTCATTTTTTGTGCAGCACGTCTTCGCCTATCGCTTAATGTTTACCAGTTATACAAGACTATACAAAACTCCTTCGAATGAAGAGGACTCTACAGGCTATCCCCAGAAAATTCAAGATATACATTTTATTAAATATCTTTAACATGTGGTATTTTAATCGAACTCGTTAGGACCATTTTTTAGAAAATAAAAAAATTCGAAAAATGTTCCTTATAAAGGATAGTTGGAGGTCGGGGGATTGTCTTAAAAATCTTTGTGTCGCATTTTTGGAAGATATTGAACTTACCAGGTTTAGTATTTATCCGACTTTTGTTTTTGAGCTATGCTGTTCAAAGACACAGGCATACAATCAGCGGATCTTTTTCTAAAAATGTTTTATTTAGGGAGCCTCAAAACATGTATTTCCGGTGAAATCTCAAAATATCAAAATTTTGAGTGGAATGCAATACCTTCCCTACTACTATGCACATGGTAGAGAAAGCTTTCTGGGGGTATTCAGGGGGCTCAAAACATACATTTCTGGTGAAATCTCGGCATCGAATTTTTTGGGAGGAATAGAATATTTGTAGAGAAAGTAATATATTTGGAAATATATACCTACTTGGAGCAGTTTTCCATGACAATGACATGAAAAACGAATAAAGACATTATACGTTCTGGGCTAATTACACACTTTAAAACCTTGAATACGCATAAATTGATGTTTTTCTTACTTTCGTCATCCTTTGTTATTACCCTCAGTACGAAAACTTTTATAACTCCGACAATGACAGCAGTTTTATTGGACGTATACGTTTTGTTGTATATTATTGGAGTTACAACTGACTAAAAATTACTACACATAATTCATATCACTATTTTGCGCATTACCAAAGTGCTGTTACGATACACGACTCTTAAACCGGGGTTGTTCATTTGCACCGTGAGATATCGATTCGAAATTTGAGTTCACATATGCCCCTCTGACTATAAGCTATATTCGACATCCATACTATCATACTAACACAGATCTTTTTGTAATTTTTATGCTTGTATATACGAGAGTAATCCAGGAAGTAAAGACCGTTTGGTTAATATATTTAGAAAACAATATTTTATTAAAAAGATGTCATTTACAAAGTTGAAGTTTACTTTATTTCCCCATATAATCACCTCCAGTATTTAAGCATGTGTTATGTCTGTCCACCAGCTTCAGAATTCCAGTGTTATAGTCGGCTACCGCCAGTCCATTATGTGAAGATGTTCGGACACAACTTCACCAAGCAAAGAATAAGTAATCTATAACTCATCTAGGGTTACACGTGTCTTGTACGATTTTGTTGTTCACTGGATTCTTCAAATAATTTGGGACAATACGAGTGAAGTCGTCATGCATATGTGTGTGTCCACCATTTCATAGCACTTTCTCACATTTCTTACGTTCACATACACTTCCTTTAGATGACGGTAAATTTCTGTACGTTTCAACTCCAGAACTCTCAAAATTCCAATATCTCTCAGTAGGCGGGATTTATATTACTCAATTCATTTTGAACAATCACAGAATGCACAATAACTCATTTCGATTGAAACTCACGCAACACTGAGAAAAGATGTCGAGGAAACCGTTCGACCTTGGATAGAGTCCGACGGCCATCTCAGTGGGAATGCGCAAACGATCGTTGCTTCCTGGATCACCATCGTAGTTAGAGCAGTCTTTATCACTGACCTCATTGTTGATAATGTGGATTTGAAACAAAGGGATCTGGACACAGCATCAGTACAAACACTTCACGACAGCTGCATTTTCAAGTTCTCTCTCTCTCTCTCTCTCTCTCTCTCTCTCTCTCTCTCTCTCTCACACACACACACACACACACACACACACACACACAATGCGTAACACGGGTTATTTTTTCGAGGAATTATGAAAAGTCCGCTACTGTTCTTCAGAAATGTATGCAATTTCATTACAAAACCTCTATCATGTAGAATTTGCGTTACAAAAAGCTCTTTAATCTTCGGATTGCAATGTTATACTGTCTAAAAAAATCTGATCTGTTACACTCACGTGACTTTCTCTACTCTTGTACAATCTATTTTTACAAACGCCTATTCTCCATATGCTTCATGTTAATCGAGATATCGAGATGTCAATCTTATTGCTAATTTGCTTGTAGATGCAAGGGGAATATGGTAGCTTTTAAGCGATAGTCAAATATTTTAACGCTGGTTGCTATGTGACGCATTCCATTCTCTTTGCATGCCCAGGACATAAAAAAAATGAATAACGCATTTGAGAAAAAGTATAAGTATTGGAAAATTTAAGGAAATAACAAGCAATATCTCGAAAACGGTTCACTCAACAAAAGAAATGCATATGACATAAGTTGTGTATTTTAACGCGATCTACATCTTTTGTGTAGTAAAATTTTGTCTATCTCTTATGGTTTACCAGTTATGCAAAAGTCGTTCACAATGAAGAATACTTTTGGAGACATTCCCAGAAAATTCGAGATATACATTTCATTTCTCGTGACATTATGTTAAACATATGATATTTTCATCAAAATCGTTAGAGCCATTTTTGAGAAAATTAAAATTTTCGAAAAATGTTCCATGTAAAGGGTAGTCTGGGGTGGGGGGATTTTCTTGAAAACCTTCGTGTCGCATCTCTGGAAGATACTGAACCTAAATACCAAGTTTGGTGTTTATCCGACTGTTCGTTTTTGAGTTATGCTGTTCACAAACACACACACACACACACACACACACACACACACACACACACACACAGACACACACAGACACACACACACACACACGGACATGTTTCCAAAAATGCTTTTTTTGGATTCAGGAGGTCTCAAAACATGTATTTCCGGTGAAATCTCGGTATCGAATTTTTGGGTGGAATGCAATACTTCCCCTACTTACTATACGTAGTAGAGAAAGTAAAAATACACATCTAGGGGTTGCACGAGTCTTGCTTTTGGAGGAATGGTTTGAGTCACAATTTGATTATCTTCTTGTGTAGCATCCTTGTCATTAAAGACAGCATTATCAGTCTGTCCACTCCAAGGTTCCAAAAGTAGCAATGTGTCTTTTGTAACATCAGACAACCCTTGCTTATTGTGTACGCTTTACGTGTCAGCGTAATAAGCGCAAGTTTCGAATCACGATAAATAGGTCATAAAGCTAGCCACTGACTTTTGCCATGTTTTTATTGGACAAAAATCTAGGTATATATCGATTTAGAAATACAATTTGTGTACTTTCCTCGTATAAACATCTATGAATAGAAAGAAATGTTGCATTTTATTAACAAAAGTGCCAATGCATATCGTACGAGAAAGTACTGTACACTTTTAATTAGGAAAACTGGGTATAACTCCAGCAAACCAATCTGACCGGAGAATGAACCCGCGACCGGCCGACTAGGAAGCAAGTACTGAGCCCCGTTATTAGGAACGTAATTGGCTCATCCTGTCTGTGTAAATGAAATGGTACACGATTCTCTACAAACTTTGCTCATTTGCACAAAGCTATGCATACACCGGACATCAGCTGAGCCAGTGAGTTGTGGGGGATGGTACGCTCTCACCCTCGCAACAAGGGTAATGGCTGATCCTGCCTAAGAAACGGCTCCATTCTACTAGTGTCAATACAGCGTCCGAACATTCTAAAGTACACATGGTAGCACACCTTAGCCCTTCACTTCGTCCGTGTGGTAGAAAGCTTGCTGGAATAACATTTTAATTTTAATGCTGTGACATTTGAATTTGAAGGGGACACAAGCACAAAATTCTGATATCAACATTACGGTAACATAACATAGGTTACACAACTACTTATTAAACCCTCACGTGTTACCTTCACACCACTTTCTCTACCGCTATAATTTCTTTCTTTCTCTCTTTCTTCTACAAACTATTCTTGCAAAGGCTTATTTTTCTGTTTTCTACGTGTTAATCGGGATAAACAATTTGCAGAAATTATTAAATTACATATTTCGTTGCTGCTACAAGGGGGATACATGATGCTGAAGCGATATTCAAATCTTTAAAAAGTGAGTCGCTAAAGGTGGCTTTGAAATTCCATACTCTTTCCGTGACATCACGAGAGTATGTAGTAAGTTTTGTTCTATCTCTTATGGTTTACCAGTTATACAAACTTATACAACATTTTGCACAAAGAAGAAACCTTCACAGGTTGTTGACAGAAAATTCAAGATGTACGCTTTATTCGTCAAGCAAACATCTTAAATATATTGCATTTTAATCAAAATTGTTAGAGCTGTTTTTGAGAAAATGAAAAATGACGAAACCTTTTCCATGTAAAGGGTGGTTTGAAGTGGGGGATTTTCTCTAACATATTAATGTCGCATCCTTGGAAGGTGAACTTAAATACGGTATTTAATCGACTTTTTTTTTAAGTAATGCTGTCCATGGTGAAGGCCATTTTCTAAAAGTGCTTTTTGGGTTCAGGAGACATCAAAACATATTTCTTGTGAAATGTCGATATCAAATGCTTGGGTGGATTACAAAATTCCTCTAACCACTATAGAAAACAAAAAAGTTATTCTCGCAATTAATTATGAAGCTGATGAAACAAAATCATGTTTGCGAGAGAGAGAGAGAGAGAGAGAGAGAGAGAGAGAGAGAGAGACACTTACTTTGGAACGGTTAGCATCAAAATTAAGAAAACTGCATGATGCATCACGTCACGATTCACCGAGCGGTGCAAGTTAAGACAATGCATCCGTGAAATTTGGTAAAAAATGTAAACATCTTCGATGTTTTGTTTTCTGCATTTTTATTATACATAACTGGTACTTTCAGGCTACACAATTGGGTTTTTTAATATCAACAGCCACTTAATTTTTTAAAGCCACAAATGGCTATTTAATCGGTCCTTTTATCATTTAGGTAAAACATCAAATTGAACTTTAAACTCCTTTTTTCTCTCAATTACTTTTTTTCAGCATTTTTCACTATTCAAACTCCTCCTTGGACCATAGTTTATAACTTTTAGCTTTAAATTTTAAGGAGAGCTTCAGGAATTACCGATTTAAAAACTGTTGTGTACTAGTTAAAAATGTATACATAGTTCAGCTGAAATCATTCTCCTTAATTCATACTGAAAAAGTTGAAAAATTCAGTAACACGTACACAAGTCTTTTTCCCCCCTCTTAAACTAATAGAAATTAAGAAATGCACAACAATCTTTTTATGTTTGTTTACTAAAAAAATTGGAAGTGATAGATAAATGGTAGTGTCCAAGGAGCATTTCATATTGCTATATCAAAAAACTATTATTTATTGTTAAAAATTAATATCCTAACAACCGACTTGGCACAGCTCCTTAAATTTTTGTGCTCCCTTTATGTTTTATGTTCTGAATGTATGGTAAAAAACTAAAGCAATCTGATGAAAGCTGTGGATTTTTGGACTTTCACAGATGCATTGCCTTAAAAGATGCTCATAATAAATCATTTTCATAACTAGTAAAGACTGTTTTTAAAATGCACTTTATTTGTCATATGCATGACAGGTACATACGTGCTGTAGTGACTCGTGACTTCACTTTTTCCAAGTCATTTATTGGTTAACAAAACTAAGAAAACGAACTTAAAGGGATTAAAAATTAATATTAAATTTATATTTGGAGTTCTGCCTTGAAGTTTTATTGATTTCATTCATTCATTCATCAAAGAACAAACGGATTTTCAACACAGAACTGCAAGTAAGATATAATATGTATTAATAGCTGGAATATGTGTTACAACAATTGTAATGCTGGAGTATCAGGTTAGTGAAAATTTCAGTTGTCAAATAAGGCAACTTTTGTATGGTCAGAAACCAAATCAGAAGTAACTAAAGGTAAGTATTGCTACACCGACCTTATTTGGGGGTTAAGAGAAAATTAGAATGGAATAATTGTCGCGGTAACTTCGTGTTGTTGTGTTATCTTATTGCTGAACGCCTGTTATTGTTTTATTATTTTGAATTTTGGGTTCATTGTGCTCCGGCTAGCTATTATTATTATTATTCAGTCGAGCAAATCTCTTAAACAGGGTGTGTAAACGGAAAGGAGCTGTTACTAAAAGATAACACTTATAAAAGGATTTGTTTTTACACTTTTATTGCCGTCACATTTTATTGATTTCACATATTTACTCTTGATACACGCCCGACTGAAACTGTTATATTTTAGAATGTAACTATAATCACTTATTTGCCGCACATTATTAATTCGCGTATTTCACATCTTTTAACTAACTTTACGACGCGAGAGATTTTGTAGAACTGCGCGACGTTTAACTTCTGAATGATTCTGTTGGACTGAGCGTTACCCGTCTCTGGCTTTAGCTTTTTATACTCCCTCACCCCGATATGCCTAAAGATTATAACAGAGCTGCTATTGGTTAATAAAACGCGCCAATATTAGCGTCTATTTTTATATCCAATCAAAATTACGAACACAAATGCTCTAGGGAAGATATTCCCTCCATTTCTAAGAAAAGCGCGCTAATCTGACGTCATTTGCTTGTCTCTTCTAATTAATAAACAACTCACCTCCTCGTTACATTGTTACCCGCTCCTATTGTCAGTTTCAGTGAGGCCGTGTAAACTTATTTCCTAACAATGCTTATAATTAACAAACATCTCAAATCATTGTCATACAATAATGTTAATTTACACTACAATCACTCTGGCATTTACAATGTTGTGATATAAAATACTGCCACATAATATGGATGCACTCGCGTCTAGTAATTATTACATCACTGCTTCTAGGCAAGCTTTATGCGCGCGACTGTGACCGTCATAACAGTTTACATAGATAGATTGCACAAAATACCGGTCAAATTAAAACTGTTTGCGTCTGAGAGACGGAGCTTGAATCCGCTACTTCCGTGAGCGCTCGGAGACAGCTACGCTTTGTTCACAAGACTGCGTATATTCTTGTAGTAGTTATAATGGGGAACACAATTATAACAAAAAAACGTCTTACGAGAAAATAATTCATATACGAGATTTAAAACAGACAGATGTTTCAAAGTATTTCAACACTGAATATTTGTAACCAAAACACACTTTATTTCTTTATGGTTCTCAAGTGGAATATGACTAAAGCTCGCTACAATGCTACGCTTACCGCAGCACTTCTAGCTCAATGGTAGAGTGTTCATAACTGTTCCCAAGTTCATATCCACTTAATTTTTTTCCCCTCTTTCATGTTAAATACATGAGTAAAACTACAACAGGTTTTCTTCATTTTTTATCTATTGGCGTTTATTTAGTAGTCATCATACCGGTAGATGGCAACCATGACATTAAGTTATCGGTCGGAAGGAGGTATCAATCAGTAAATTTAATTGTATAACCACAAATTACACCATTATTGTACTTGTATTCGTAAGTAAACGAAGTAATACAATCAATATTATTTAATTACAGTAAAACGAGCTGTAAAAACAGCCGAACTACGGAGAATCGAACATGAGTTGTTGCATAGAAGTTAAGTAGCTTAATCACTGCTCCACGCCAAACACAGTGTGGAGGTAGTCCAAATCAGTGCCTTGTGACTTGTATTATAGAGTTAGCCAAAGCGGCGCACAGAAGTTGACGGTTGTGAATCGAAGGAACTTTGAAAAACATTAACTGCTCAAGAGACCGGCCACTTTTAGTTTGCCGAATGTACTTAAATAGGTAGATATTATATTCATGATGACTAGAGAACGACGGGATTTGTAAGTTCTCCGAGTGCTTAGACAATTCGTGTAGAGGAGGGGTTCCGACCACCTAAAACTGCCGTGGTGCGGGCGCTGTAGACCCCCAGCACTCGTAGTACTTCTGACGTTACTAGAGGTACGTCGGGCCGAACATCTGAGATCCTCTCAGAAAGGAGTTCCGATTGGGTTGGACTCGACGGTTTCCGATACCCTTGGGAGATTAGGTACGTGGGCGGTGATGCTCAGGCGGGGTTGTGAGACGCCTCAATATCCTCCGGCATCAGGAGCGTAGCGTCAATGGATGTGAGAGGTGTATTACATACCCTGTAATTTTTCTCAAATTGGTGGCAAACTTGGTGTTCATTATAATCTTGTGACACACAGTCGTTTTAATGACATTAAAAATCAAGCTTTCCTAAATATTATGATTTGAATTTGCGCCACGATTTGCGCCAATCTGTATCGAAACAAAGCTCAGATCAACGGCACCTGTCGTCAGCTGGAGGAAACTGACGTTGTGTGCTTGACCCATGGTATGTACCGAGTTGTTAAAAATCGTGATCATGCTATGGCATTTATAGACATGAATAGGGAATAATTCGCGAGTTTTTTTATCCTTCTTGTATGTGTGTTTCTTCAATTGTGGAAATTTGAGTGTGCTTTGGACACTTGGTTACTCATTATCAAAACAAATGTAGGCTTATTTGCGCGGGTTCTGGGAGGAAGGTAGGCAGTGTACATCCGAGAGGTCATCACGAAGCGGATAACAGCTACACTAGCAAACAATACATTGTTTCAGTGCGGTTGTGGAAATAAACTGCTGTGTGATCGACAAACTCAAGGTAAGAAGCTTCCAGGCATTAAATTTCTCTAAAAAGGAAGACGCAATTGAAGCAGGTCCTCCAAAACCCGTACTCAGTATTACAACTAACATTAAAAAAATGTGTAAGGCATTTCAACATCAAATTTATGAAAGTGAGTCATGGCTGTGCGGTTGTAAAAACAACCTTAAACAAATTGTTTTGTTGGTCATGTCTTCGTCTTTCAAATAAAAAGTGCGTCTGGAATTCCAGCGGTTGTGAAGATTTAAATAACATTTATAAGGCAGCTAAAAATAACTATTCTTGTAATCATATGATATGTGAAAAACAACTAAAATTTCGGGAAAACTCCCAGAATAGAATTTTCATTCAATAGTCAGTATAAGCTCTCAGTTGAACAGCATAACAATGAAGTGAAAAAGAAGAGAGCTTTACTTTCTCATTTTGTACGGTCTGTATGCTTTTTAGGAAAGCAAGCACTTGCTTTTCGAGGTCACAATGAGAATGAAGGATTTTCAAACAGAGGCAACTATACTGAGTATTTAAATGAACTAGCAGTATATGACACCTCTCTAAAAGAGCACTTAGAAAAGTCGACTGTTTTTCGTGGAACCTCACCTAATATTCAGAATAACTTAATTTTAAGTGTGAGTGCCGTCATAACGCGGAATTTAAGGACATTTCTGGCGCCTTCTTTGTTTAGTTGATATTAGATGAAACTCCAGACATAAGTAGCAAACAGCAACTCTCTACCGTTTTCCGATACATAACTGTTGACGGAAATGTTGACAGGTTTATTTGCTTTACAGATGTAAGTTCTGACAGAAAAACAGATTTTCTTTTGAACCATGCTCATAGTATTCTTAACGACTTTTCTTGTTCAAATAAAGTAATTGCCCAAACATATGATGGGGCAGCAGTCATGGTAGGGGAACACAATGGACTGCAATCGAAGCTGAGAGAACATTGTAAATCTGCCATATGCGTTCACTGCTATGCTCATCAGTTAAATCTTGTGCTGTTGCAGTCAGCTAGTTTTATCAAAGAAGTTAAGTGTCTCTTTATCTCTCTAGAAGGTTTTGGAACATTCTTTTCTAAATCGACAAAGAGAGTTCATGCTTTGGATAAGCATGTGAAAAAACGAATTCCTACTGTTCCTCGGACTCGATGGAATTTCCAAATTCGTTTAGTTCGGACAGTGATGGAACACAGAATTGATATCGAACATTTGTTTGAGACAAAGCTAAAAAATGACAACTCCGAATGGGACGAGGACACTGTTACGTGTGTAGGAGGCTTATAAACCAGGATAAAAAAATTCACTTTTAATTTCCTTTTGACAGTTTTTGCTAACATATTCCAATACTCTCAATACTGTCGTGTTCTTCCAGATTCTCCAGAAAAAGATTTACAGACATTGCTTACTGCAATAGAACGCTAGAAAAGTTCAAGCAATATTTGCATAACTCCAGGAATGAATTTGACGGACTTTGGGAGGAAATGAATGATAGTGGCAGTGAAATTCAAGCAAAGAGAATTCGTCTTAGAAGTACACAATGTGATCAAAAGTATCCGGACACCCCACAAACATACGTTTTTCATCTTAGATGCATCGTGCTGCCACCTACTGCCTGGTACTCATTATCCGCGACCTCAGTAGTCATTATACATCGTGAAACAGCAGAATGGGCCGCTCCATGGAAGTCCCGGACTTCGAACGTCGTCAGGTGATTGGTATCACTTGTGTCAGAAGTCTGTACGCGAGATTTCCACACTCCTAAACATCCCTAGGTCCACTGTTTCTATGTGATAGTGAAGTGGAAACGTGAAGGGACATATACAACACAAAAGCGTACAGACCGACTTCATGTGTTGACTGACAGAGCCCGCCGACATTTTAAGAGGGTCGTAAAGAGTAATAAGCAGACGTCTATCCAGACCATCACACAGGAATTCCAAACTGCATCAGGATCCACTCACAGTTAGGCGTGAGGTGAGAAACCTTGGAATCTATGGTCGAGCGGCTGCTCATAAGCCACACATCACGCAGGAAAATGCCAAACGACGCCTCGTTTGGTGTAAGGAGCATCAACATTACACGACTGAACAGTGGCAAAACGTTGTGTGGAGTGACAAATCACGGTACACAATGTGGCGATCCGATGGCAGGGTGTGAGTATGGCGAATGCCCGGTGAACGTCATCTGCCAGTGTGTGTAGTGCCAACAGTGAAATTCGGAGGTGGTGGTGTTATGGTGTGGTCGTGTCTTTCCTGGAGGGGCTTGCACTCCTCGTTGTTTTGCGTGGCACGATCACAGCGCAGACCTATATTAATATTTTAAGGCCCTTCTTGCTTCCCACTGTTGAAGAGCAATTCGGGTATGGCGATTGCATCTTTCAACACGATCGAGCACCTGTTCATAATGCACGGGCTGTGGCGGAGTGGTTACACGACAATAACATCCCTGTAATGGACTGGCCTGCACAGAGTCCTGACTTGATTCCTATAGAACACATTTGGGATGTTTTGGAACGCCGACTTCGTGCCAGGCCTGACCGACCTACATCGATACCTCTCCTCAGTTCCGCACCCATAGAGAATAGGCTGCCATTCCCCAAGAAACATTCCAGCACCTGACTGAAAGTATGCCTGCGAAAGTGAACGCTGTCATCAAGGCTAAGGGTGAGACAACACCATATTGACTTCCAGCATTACCGATGGAGGGCGCCACGAACTTGTACGTCATTTTCAGCCAGGTGTCCGGATACTTTTGATCACGTAGTGTATATCCGGCATTAGCAGTGATGAATTCAATTACAGGCGATTATTTTTTGAAATTGTCGATACCGCATCTCGACCGTATCTCGGAGATTTAATGAAATTTCAAAGTTAAAGTTCCTCTGTCTTCTTGACCATGCACAATTCTCTAACTTCAAAAAAAAAGCTCCCGGAGGAGGCATTTGGAACTTTGAAAATTAATTATGGAGCATTTTTTTTATTTTGTTGCTCTTCACTTCAGGGTCAACATTGAAAACTATCAGCCGCCAACTACTCCTATACAGTGCAGCAAATGCCAAAGGCTGGGCCATTCCGACCTACGCTGTCCCGCACCTCACGAAGTGTGCTCAAAGTGCGCACGTAACCACGACTCCCGCTCCTGTGAGTTACCGCCAGAGCGAAGAACCTGCGCACTCTGCAGGGGAATGGGGCACGGTGCCAGGTTTAGGGGTTGCCCGGAGTACCGGCGACAGAGAGGCTGAGGGACCCTGCCGGAAGGCGTCCCCCTCAGCGTCCTGACTTCGGTGGACAACAGGCACGCCCCTCCACCCCGATAACCGCTGGCGCCACTATTCCAGCACCTGTCACCCGCCCACGAGCGTTAACGCCTGTGCGGCCTGCCGAACCCCGTGGTCCACCTGAATCTCGCGGTCGTCCTGCACCCCGTGATACACCATAACCTGTGGCCCATCCTGTCCATCAAAATCCGCCCCCTGCCATCCTCCGTCCTACTAACCACACCATCCCTCCAGGATAACCTCCTCTATACACGAATGACCTGGTACCAGATAAGACATGAGGCGATATATATCCTACAACTCCTCACCCAGCCTAGCATTGCGCATGAAGTTCTGTCGACTTACTCTGGCTTTTTCGCGTTGTTCACAGATCCAGAGAACAACATGTGGACTTCTAGGGCGATCCCAACCACGACACCTGACGACCCAGATAACGACTTCTGCAATGGCTCGGATAATGACTTGGAATGTATGTGGCATCTATAACCGTAAGGCTGAACTCATTGATTTCTTACTCAAAACCTAGACATTGCTCTTATTACAGAAACACACATAGCTCCCAACACCAGATACATCCCAGGATACAAAATTTACCGAACCGACCGTGACAGGCTTGGCGGAGGCACAGCTTTGAGAATTAAACACACTGTACGACATGAACAAGCCCCTCTACCGCCCCTTACGCGCATGGAGGCTTCTGGCGCCTACGGCACTATTAACAATACTCGCACTCTTGTCGTAGCAGCGTACAATTCTCCGGGAAGCATTGGCATTAACGACCTGGATGCACTGCTAAACGTATACAATGCCATCCTCATTGCAGGGGACCTCAATGCTAAACACCCTATCTGGAACTGTCGCACAAGCAACTCAGCGGGCAAAAAACTACTAAGACATGAAAACAACTCGGACTACATCATACACACTCCTATCGAATTCACGTACTTGCCACTTCAACGCAACCAACAACCGGACATACTAGACATAGCGTTCGTCCGCCACCTAAACCTCCGGGTGAATCTCGAGGTAGTCAACGCGCTATCCTCTGACCACCTGCCAGTACTAATACACCTCGACGGCCCAATAGAACCGGAAGTGCAACCGCCAAGACGTAACTACAACAGAGAAAATTGGGACACTTTTGGCCGAATCCTGACTAGCGAATTACAGCGGAATGAAATTTCCTCCGCCGAAGAACTTGAAAGCGCTGTCGCGAACATTGAGAAGACCACCCAGTATGCCATAACAGCCGCGGTACCGCTTCATGTGCCCACCCGTGGCCCCCACCTCTTCCTACGAACATCAAGGCACTATCAGCTGCTCGCAATAAAATGCGCCACAAATGGCAACACTCCCGCCGTCCCCAGGCTCTGAAAAATTTACCTCAACTGAACACTCAAATAGGAAAACGCACCGCGGAATACCTAACTGCACAATGGGAGACGAAGTAAAAAATCTGGACTCCGACCACGCGTCGCTATGGCGCATTGCGACCTCAGACTCAGAGAAAGCGGAGGCACTAGCTGATGCTCTTGAACACTTTTTGACACCAAACACGGCACCGTGTTCACCCCAATTTACTGCTGAAACGGAAGCCCAAACACGTGACGTACACAAGGCCACCACTCATAACAAGGTTCGCAAAACCTCACCAGCTGAAGTTAATTGAATAATCCAATACCTACCAAAAAAGGCCCCTGGACTAGACACCATATCCAACGTAGCACTCAAAAACTTACCGACCTCAGCTGTGAAACGGCTAGCCCAAATTTATAACTTTGTCCTAGACAGCGGCCTTTTCCCACAACGCTGGAAAAAGGCCAAAATACTACACTTTCCAAAAAGAATAAAGACCAAAGACCACACAAACCCCAGCAATTATCGCCCCATTAGTTTACTAAACTCCTTAAGTAAACTGCTTGAAAAGATTATACTCAAACGTCTCAATTCTCATCTCATAAAACATGAAATCCTCATACCGGAACAATTTGGCTTTCGAGCTAAGCACTCAACTACCCTACAGCTCCTGCGAATCACAGAATATATTACCCGCGGCTTCAACACGAACAAATCGACCGGGGTACTTTTCCTTGACATCGAACGGGCTTTTGACCGGGTCTCGCATCCCGGACTCCTACGTAAACTCAACACGATCAATGTACCTGACTCTATGCTCAAACTTATTGCCAACTACCTGCGTGACAGGAAATTTGTCTCAGCCGTCAACAACACGCTTTCCACAATTCGTTCCATCGAGGCGGGCGTCCCCCAGGGCATCTCCTCGGTCCCACTCTTTTCAACATATACATTAATGACATGCCTAAGACTCAAAATGCTGACCGCTATCTATACGCTGACGATGCAGCTATCGCCGCTCAATCAGGCAAGCAAACTGCAAACCTTCCTCACCAACTTGGAAGACTGGCTCACCAAATGGCGCATCAAGGCCAATCAAACCAAGTGTCAAGCAGTAGTTTTCACGAAGCGCATAACCCACAGACATCCCACCCATGCTCTACCCCCACTTCAACTACTGGGCAAAAATATCGTCTGGACCAACAGTCACATACCTCGCGCCACAATGGACAAAGGTCTCACCTGGAACGACCACATAAAGCAATCCAGACACAAAGTACAAGCTCAATTGCGTAGATTTTATCCTCTCCTCCGAACTGGCTCACATATTTCACCTAGACTCGGACTTACACTGTACAAAACGCTAATTCGACCTATACTTATCTACGCCGCCGCAGTCTGGGGCTACGCAGCCGCAACCTACATTAAACAGTTAAACAGCTTCCAAAACAGGGTACTACGTATCATCCGGAGTACCCAGAATAGCACCTGCGTACAAATTACACCAAGAACTACACATGCATACCGTTGAAGAGTTTATCAAGAAGCTAGCCTCCGACCTTTACACCAAAACCTCTCAAAACTCCAACGCACTTATCTCAAACTTAGGCAATTATGACCCGGACTTACAGAGGCACAAAACCGCACTCCACCTATTTGAACGATCCGTAAACAATGACAACTCAACCATCGACGCTGCAGTCCACTTGTTTAGACTCATGAACCATGACTTACACCATAGACCTTCCTGTTCACAGGCAATCCATCATAGCTCACCTTACTGAACTCCACCGAAACCAGGTCACGAAGGAACAATACCGACAACAAGCTCTGCAGACCTCTAAACTATAGGTATTTCACAACACTCAGACTCCTGCCCCCATCATCCTATTCACTCAGTATCACATGTAGACGATCTTATTTCTCACTAACATCATGCCTAAAAACTTACCACGCACCTTCTAACCAAACTACTAAACTAACCACTAACTTACTAACAACAACTTCTATCTCCCTGGGTGCTGCACAGACTTAGATATGTGCTGTCTCCCAGGACACAATTCACGCGCTCGCATGCACGGCATGCCAATTAGGGGCTAACATTTACTAACCGGGGTGCTAACGCGGAACTCGACCACTAACTGCATGAAATCCCTCTTACTAACATAGCACCCTGTCTCCCTAGACACGCATGATTAGTTTACTAACAGCATGTGCATGGGGAGCCGATGTAGCCTCTGAGGATGATCGTCACCGGGGGCGGCGGGTGTGGGGCCGCCCCCACAAAAAAGTTCCCTGATACCTTCACACTCACGGCTTTGATACTGACTATACCAATAACTAGCGCTTCAGTAGAAAGATCGTTTTCCTTCCTGAGAAGAATTAAAGATATCTTCGTAACTCCCAGCTCTTGCTCTGATGAACATCGAAAGGAAGCTTCTACAAGATCTACGATCGCGACCTTCATTTGAGGATGACGTAATTGATGTTTTTGCTAAGAAAAATCGGTAGATCCAACTGATTTACAAGAAGTAGGCTAAAGTAAACGTGAGTGAATAACATTTATTTTTGATAACATCATGATTCTAAATTAATATTTATTAAACTACCTTCCAGTGTACTCAGCATTCGTTAATTAATTTACTAGGTAAAGAACATCTGGTTTACACTGCATGTTGTCTAGCTAAGATTAAGTATGCTGATATGGGTAATTCTGTTTAGGTTGGGTCATATTTTAGCGAATTTTACAATATACATTGGGGTATATACCCGAATCTGATAATCAGGCTACGCCACTGACCCGCGTACATGGCGTATCCACTTCCATCCCTGCGTAAGCGAGGGGAAGTGATTTTTAGACTCAAGGTATTGGTCTAATGGAAACTCCACGGGAGGGAGTTGTTTAGCGTTCCATTCATATTGGGTGTGAAATACGGGTAATTGTGCTCAAGGCCTCTATCAGGCTTGAGGTTCTTTTACGTGCCGTAAATCTACGACACGGAACCACCGGCTCTACTTGCCTTCCGCCGGGTTTAACCACGACCACGGGAGAGAGTGTCAATCCGTTGATGCCTTCCCTTGGTTTTAAAAGAGGGGCTTCAGCTTCGGGTAGACCTCCACTCTAACAACAGTGCTTAGGCAATAACTTATAGTACAATATGTTACTGAGAAAATAAGTAATTTAGAGAAAGAACAAAATGGAGAAGTTTGGAGATATTCCTTCTGGATTTGTGAACAAGTGAAAGAAGCTGCAGATAAGCTAATGCCATCAAATACAGATATTTGTATACAAAGGAATATACAAATTTTGACAGCTTGAGAGAAAATTAGGTGGACAATATTAATGAAACAGTACTTCTGATTGTGATCAAGCACTCGATGCTAAAGAAGATATTGGTGGTTAACAGAAATATGAACATTGGAAACTACAGTAAGCTAGCCAGGTTCAAAAGGACATAAAGAGAAAATATCAACCAGAACAAAGTAAAATTCTTGGCAAAGCTCAGATTGGAAAGCAAAAACAAATGATGTTCGATCAAGCTTGTTCTACTGTTAGGTATTTTTAGTGGATACCGACGGCATGAACGTTGAATATGCTATTCGTTATGTAGAAGATGAGGGGTTAGTTTACTGTTTTGAATATATCTAAAACCAAGACTGAATTGAAGCAAGCTTTGATTACAATAGAAGAGAAAGAAATGGACAGCTTGCAGTTGTTTAGAGAATAATGCATCGTTACGACCACAGAGATACTCTAAGGTAGACCGTTCCAGCTTGGACGAGCGTCAGCGATCAGAGGAGTACTCACGCTTCGCAGGAGTCTGCCTGCAACATGTAATATATCTCGGCACTGGGGCAAGCTGTCATCACGGCTGGATGAAATGTTCTATAATGACGCTCTGCCTTCCATTTCTTCGTCGAATTCAGCACTTTTAGATCTACAAGACATTGTGGGGTCCGTCCTTTTCGGCAAACAGAAACTGTTTTTCCCACGAAATAATCATCGGGCCTCCCCGACTTGACATAGTGACAAATGTTATGAAAAACAAATCTCAAGATTGACAGGAAGCGCTCGGACTTGTGCTATGACCTGCGCTAGTGACGTATAGGCTATCTCGTTCCCCTCCAACCGCGTTCTGAGCACTGTTGCTACGTACCGCGAGTACTCGCACTCAGTCAAGCAGAGTTGGAACAGGCTGTTATAAGGGAAAATTCTTCGTGAATTAAATCGAAGGTCGTTGTATTGCACAGCCTGTTTGAAAGAATACTTCTTCTTTAACGGATTACCCTCCTCTTTGTAGGACTTACAAGCCAGTGCCTTGGGTCAATAGCCTGTCGAGGAGCAAGCTAACTCTGGATCATAGCATACCCAGGATGGGTTATCAGCCCAACGACTGTTAACGCGGTGAAGAAGGAAATGAAACGTAGGGATGATAGGAAAAATCGGGATCAAATTATCCAACCCAGCATTCGCCTAGCGACCGAGGAAAACGGCGAAAAAATCTTCGGTCAGACTGGTCGGTCCCGGGGTTTGAACCCGGGACCTCCCGAATGCAGGTCACAGATGTTACCGTTTAGGCCGTGCCACTCGGTTTGAAAGGATACATTCGGGAAAATTCCAATCATAACAGCAAAGTATATGAGCTTGGCTAATGCAGAAGAATGTGCAGCTGACTGCTTAGGGCGAACTTCAGCAACTCTGGTAGCGGACGGAAGGGCAAGTATGGCAATTTTAAAGGTTACTTTAAAGGAACCTTTTAAAGGTTTGGTGTATCTATTGCTAAAGGAATTTTAGAAGACAGCATGGCATTTCCAGAATGCTAGTTGGAATTCGGGCGGCGCCGTGGCCGAGTGGTTAGACCGCTCGCCTCCCACCGAGGCGGGCCGGGTTCAATCCCAGGGTCCGGCATGTGGGATTTGTGATGGACGAAGCGGCGTCTGGGCGGGTTTTCTCCGGTTTCCCCCGCCATTCATTCCACCAACTGCTCCATCATCACCTTTCCTTTCATCCATTTCACCAACATTTCGTTTCATCTACTTCCTTCATCCCATACCAGGCATCGGGCTGATCACCCATCCTGGATGATCACCCATTCTGGATGCTCTGTCTGATCCACGAGTGTCTGCTCCTCGACGGGCCTCTGACCCCAGGCGCCCGCTTGTAAGTCCTGGGGGGCGTAAGTCCTACATAAGAGGAGGGTAAACAGATAATGAATGAATAGTTGGAATTCCTTATATCACCTACTTCTATTAATGACATACAGCGGTCATTTGTCTATGTAAACGAATATGAACAGAGATTTACCATAGGCAACATCACCATCATAAGTTTAATAATTTTAATTTCTAGCTCTAGCTCTAATGAATTGCACTTTAAAGGATTTAATGAAGATGCTTATACCGAGAGCTATGATATTTATGTTTGAGACTTAAGTTGGTATTTAGTTTTTGTATCATAATCTTTTCGTAAAATTGAATAATTTCTTTTTTTTGTGTTACCATGGTAAATCCTTTAGCCCGCACGGGAATAAAAATTCCTACTAAAGACTCGGGACGGTAGTGCTTATTCTGTAACATATCTCAAACCTACGCAACATATTCAATAACAAATTAGTGTATCATAAACATTGAGTAAAAAACTAATGTCATAATATTCCACGTTTATTTTTAAGGGCTCTTTCAAACAGAAACGTTCATGTTAATGGATTCTATCTGTATAAGATCTACAACAAGCAACAAGGCAGGTTAAAGCTGAACTACCGCTGAAGGTAAACAAACGCAGTCGACGCTAGCGCTATTCTCTTAATTCTCGCGGTACCACAATTCCCTCTAAGTAAGTGTGGCAACACCAACGGGAAGAAATACCGCAAGAAACTGCTACCAATAATACAAAACAAGCGGTATTTAAACAACCAAGGAAGCAAGAAAATGGTGGGAGGTGTAGGCACGGCGGAGGGCGCTAAATCCGGCCCCGACTAACCCTGAAAGATGAGTTTTTGTTGTAGAGCGCGCGCACACCAGCGTCCAGACGGATTGAGCGCGGTCCCGTTTTAACGTTGGGTACCTCGCTATTGATTGATATATTGTCGCCAGCGCCCGGGCACCCAACTCGTGCAACATGGGGATGAATAAATTACACGTGCCTTCCACATGTCACCTCGTTTAAGAGTTCAATAGACAAGGAATTACGGAAGCTTACGTATTAATCGACTTCTCCTGCCACGCTTGACCTATTTTCAGCGAAAACAACAACAAACTAGATAACTAGGTCGCGTAGCTTTCAGGCCAAGGATGGACAAACCTCGACAGTTGATGTACGGCAAAGTAGGGTAAGGCGTTGTTTTATTTCTGTGTAACATTTTATGTAATAGTGATCTATGAATAAAATATTTTCAGGCTGTTTTACAATTCGAACGTGTATTCATTCAGAAAAGTGCAAACTTCACGGAATAAAATTCACATAACACAACAGAGCAGGATGGCACTGTTTTGTTTGAAGTTTGCTTTCGGATAAAATCAGCTACACGACTTTTTCTACCTATAACCATTTCATAGTGATTCCAACAGAGAATGTGATGTGTGTGTATGTATGTATGTATGCATGCATGCATGCATGTATATATGTATTCATGCATATATGCATGTATATGTGTGTGTGCGCGCGCGCGTGTATCTCGGAAACCACTCATCCGATTTTGATAATTCTTTCGTCATTGAAAAACCCGTTCTTCCCAAATGTCATACGCTATAATGTACCCGTTACCAATAAGGATTTACGGACCTGTAAACAAACATATTGGAGTCACAAAATAACATAGTTGCGAAGATGATTTTGTGAGTGCCATATTTTCTACAGAAAATAGTTATTCTCCTGAAAATGTATGGAAAAAAATTATTACATTCAATGACTTTCCCTACTCACTATTGTTTATTTTTATAGTTTCAACAACTACTCTTACGAAAGATTATTTATCTATCTACGTCATGTTATCCAGATAAACCCTGAGAAATAGTTTAATATTTAACGTTGTAGATAAATGGGGATACGGGAAATCCAAGCAATAGTCGCATGTCTAAAAGCGAGTCGCTAAACGCTGGTTCTGAAATTCCATGCTCTTTTCATGCCATCGCGAGAAACAACTGGAAAGCAAGAGCACTTTAAAAAAAGACGAAGTATTGAAAATTCAAAACAATAACGGATATCTCGGAAGTGACTGATACAACAAACAATTATTTGAAATAAATTGTGTGCTTCAAAGAGATCTACAATTTTTGGCGCACTACGTTTTTTCTCTCTTATGGTTTACCAGTTATACAAAATTTCCCCCGAATTAAGAGAGCTTCACAGCCTATTCCTAGAAGATTCAAGGAATTCGTAGCAAACTTTCGAGGCCGGGACATGCATGGATGTCTAATCCCCTACTGTAGACGACGACATTTTATTTGCCAATGTTTTTATCTTAAACATATGGAACGTTAATCAAAATCGTTAAGAGCCATTTTTGAGAAAATCGAAAATTTCGAAAAATGTTCCTGTAAAAGGAACATCCTTACAGAATTCTGAACTTAAATGCCAGGTTTGGTATTTATCCGACTTATTGTTTTTCACTTATGGTGCGGACCTTTTTCTAAAAAAAAAAAAAACCTTTTTCTATTCAGGGGGCCTCAAAACATATATTTCGGATGAAATCTCGACATCGAATTTTTGGGTGGAATACAATACTTCCTCTTACCTAGTATACATATGTGGCAGGGAAAGTAAAAAGATAGCATTTGAAATCAACTGCGTGTTTCAAAGATACTTAACACTTTTGCGTGGTAAGCTATTGTCTGTCTCTTATGGTTTACCAGTTGAACAAAATCCCTTTCAAATGTAGAGCACTTCTTCGTGTCTTACCTTTGGAAGATGCTGAGCTTCTCTCTCTCTCTCTCTCTCTCTCTCTCTCTCTCTCTCTTTCTCACTTTCACACACATCTAGTTTCCGAAGCCGCGGGTTCAAACTCGGCGAAAGGCGATGGGTTTTTTCGGTCGTAAAAACCCTTCCATGCATGTCGTGGATTTACGACACGTAAAAGAACCTTAAGCTTGCTAGAAAGGCCTCTGAGCAAGCTTTCCCGTCTTTCACGGCCAATATAGTAGTTAAAGAGTGTCCATAAATAAAGCTCAATTCACACGCACGCACACACACTTTTTTTCTTCTAAAATCTCGGTATCGAATTTTTGGGTGGAATGCAATATTTTCTCTACCTACGTGGTAAAGAGAGTAATAAGACAAAGCCGCGAGCATTTCATTCCAAGTAATATACCTACTACAAATATGATCACGATTTAAACTGGACCTACGTTAAGGTAAAATATGTCGCGATACTACGCCAAAAGCTTTCAATAACCCTTATGCATGCTGTAATCTACTACCAGGAATACTAAATAAGTATACAAACAGAGAAAATTGTGTCCAGCCTAACATCTGAAATTAGTCAATCGATATTTTGTAAGAACTAAGATTATTTTTCATGATGGTGAAAGATTGTCATTTGCAAAATGTTTAAGATGGCTTGGGAATGGGTAATCTTCATATTCACTACCTTTGTTCATTTCGTTGTATATTGACGTCAAGAGGTTTCTGTATTATGCGAAAACTGTGTAGCCTTTATGTTATTAATTAAATAACTGCGGGATCAAAAAGAAGGTATTCGAGGCGACACTGAAAAATTTTTCAAAAGTCAAACAAGGATTATTTTTAAAAATTTAAATGATTTTATTGTTTTCCAAAATATGATCTTTAACATCAATACATTATTTCATTCGATAAACCAGCCTTTAAAGCAATGATGCCACTCTTCCTGAGGCACTTCAAAACCAGGTTTTTATAACGTTCCACTGTTTCATCTGATGAAAAAGTTATTCCACGCATTTTGTCTTTAATTGTTGGAAACAAAAAGAAATCACAAGGTGCTAGGCCAGAGCTGTATGGTGGAGTGTTCATGGTGCTGACCCTTAGGACAACCAGATGCTCAGTTGTTAAGTTTTGCTGTAGGCGACGATGCATTGTCATTAGTTTTTCTTTTGGGCGTTTTTCACGAACATTTTCAAAAAATTTCCTGTAAACAGACATTTGTGTACTAATCAGCCGTAACGATACGGCTGTCTTCTAATGCTATAGTAAGAATATTGCCTGTTTTAGAGAGAGAGAGAGAGAAACAGCAACCATCTTCTTACCAGCAGAATTCGTCGGACTTTCCTACGCTATAGTTTTGTTCGAAAGATCCATTGAGCCGAATGACTTTTCCTTTCAGGATCATAACAATAAATCCAAGATTTATCACCAGTAACGATATTGCAAATCAGATTTGAAGTGTTGCCTTGGAATTTTTCCAGAGTTTTTCTGCACTAATCTATGCGTTGGTTTTGATCGGGAGTCAGCTTACGTGGAATCCATCGACGACAAAGTTTTCTCGCTTATAACTGTTGATGTAAAATGTTTTGGATTTAACAATATCAATGCCCAATGTCGCCCGAATAAATTCATAAGATGTTTGTCGATCTTCAAGCATTGCTCGAACAGCAGTCCTTGGGCGTCCTTCACGAAATTCATCACTAACAAAAAACCGATTTTTTTGGAATTCGCCGTACCAATTATAAATTGTTCCTTAGGTGGAGCATTTCTAAGCCGATCTTCGCATTGTTTAGGCGCTAATGCCGATTTAAAATCATAAATTCTCTAGTCAAATTCATTTTTTTGGTGAACACAAAGTCTTTAAACGATGATAGCATATTATTAATGCAAATCGATTATTATAATTAGAGCTAACTGCACAGCAACCATCTTGCAAAACATTAGAAAGTAGTTGTCAAATATAAACAAATGATGACATTCTAAAATTGTTCGTATCGCCCTCGTGTAAAAGTTTAAAATTTCATTCATTATGATTATCTACAAGACCACCCGATCACTATGATAATTGTTTCATCGCTAAAGATATGGGCTATACATTTCCAAATTTGGAAGACTGTCGGGGGGTGGGTTAAAGAAATAAAAAAATACAACATACGCTGATATTTCATTTGCTATTAGGTTATCACGGAGACTTAAGGTTCACCATCTCTTAGATCACTGTGTTTCATAAAAAAATATGGGGAAGGTAAATAGAATTAAGTCATTCGAAATTTTAAACTCCACCTGTGCAACGTGAAGTTAGTCAGTTTGTTAATTATCACACGTGTAGGCAAGTGAATTATTTAAATTATGTTATGCGCGGTTAGAAAAAGATAATTTCAAACGATTGCTGAAAATAATTTCAAATATAAATGTTAACGCAAGCGTTTCACGGTAGGAAAAGCGTGCGCTGCGATCTCATTAATTATTATTGCATTTAGAGTTTCTTTGAAAAGAAGTAGTATGAGTTTCATTTTAGCTAAATTATAATTATTCTTGCGCACGTTAATTTTAATGCCAGGCGTCTCTTTAAAAATCGTGTAATTGTAACCAAAATTTTTCTGACAATCTTAGTTTTTTAAGAAGTTAAGAACTGAAATTCTAAAATTTGTTGTTTGTAGATGTGTTGTCTTTTTAGGCAAGAACAATCAAACTGAATGTTATGAAACTTGATATATAACACTCCCTAGATCCCACTTAAAAAGTGGGCTGCATGCATATTTAATTACCTTCTCCAAGAGAGTAGAATAAAAGGATCGAAATATCTAGATTATACTTTTAATGTTACAGAACGATGGCTTGTAAGCATGATGGTTTTGAGAAATGCTGTAATTTACAAAATTTTGATGGGATGAAAGAAATTATGTATCAAGTTTTCCTTATTATTTATTCTTCGTGTAAACCGGTTACCATCAGAAACAGTGTCTTTTCCAACCACACTGCAAGCACAAGGAAGATGCACACGCTTGTGTGCTGTTAAACCGTTTACTTTTTACTAACCCAGACAAAAAGTTTTATCACCAGTTTTCAAAACATCACATTACATATAAATTGCACAGAGATAGAAGGGAATGGAGGGAGAGAAAACGGAGATGGAGGAAGAGAATAAAAGAGGCAGAAAAAGTGACAAAGCAGCTACGCGAGCAGAGCTGCGGGATCTGCTAGCCTTTCGGCAAAAACGCTTTATTACCGGCAATCGACGAAAAACATCAATTGTGTAAAAAGTTTTGAGTGATGAGAAATCAGATAAAAGTTTAAATCAGAATCCACTGCATTGCAATTATAAGGGATAAATAAGAGGTTTCAACATAAAAACCTTCAGATCACTGCACAATTATTTCATAAAGAATAGGGGAGGTAAATGAGCTTAAAATCTTCATTGGAGGTTTAAATGACCGGGTAAGGCAGCTACTACATACGAAATAACATTTCCTTCTCGAATTATTCGTTTAATTCATTCATTCATTATCTGTTTACCCTCCTCTTATGTAGGACTGACAACTCCCAGGACTTGCTGCCTGGGGTCAGAGGCCCGTCGAAGAGCAGACACTCATGGATCAGACAGAATATCCAGGATGGGTGATCAGCCCGATGTCTGGTATGGGAGGAAGGAAGTAGATGAAACGAAATGACGGTGAAATGGATGAAAGGAAAGGTGATGATGGAGAAGTCGGCGGAATGAATGGCGGGGGAAACCGGAGAACCCGGAGAAAACCCGCCCAGACGCCGCTTCGTCCACGACAAATCCCACATGCGGGTCCCTGGGATTGAACCCGGGCCGCCTCGGTGGGAGACGAGCGGTCTAACCACTCGGCCACGGCGCCGCCCCGTTTAATTTATATTTAGTTTAATTTACGATAAAGTAAAGGTTCTTGTACAACCTGCTGCTCTGTGGCGTAGTGGGTTTGAGCATGGAGTTTGATTCCCAAGCACGGAATGCGCGTGGTGTGTTCTAGCCTAACCATGGGGGTGCGAATTTTTTGACTTAGGTGCTCACTCATCGTCATGCATTTGAGGATCTACGACACTAGCGAGCAGTTAGTCACGAAAATCAACATTCCAACGGAGGGATGCGTGGTGCTGACTATATCATCGGCTGGATGACCGTCCACCTCTGTCATGTGGATATGAGGAGACACAAAGGCTGACGTGCAATCGATTTGGCTTTAAGGCTTCTATTCTATACATCTGCTTTTAAACGTGAATCCACAGCGATAGCCGTTACTGAGGAGACCCAACGCAATGAACTTGGACACAACTGGTTTACCTCAGAAACGACTGGAACGCAAACTTCACGAAAGCGGGTAAAGAGCACGATTTTGCTAACCTCTGTCTTTCTAATCGATTAGTTTATACGTCGAGAAGCATAATAATGTTACGTTGGCATTGTTTATTAAGTTTATTTAGCGACGCTAGAAACTCTCAGATCACCGTGTGCCGGAATATTGTCCGCCAAGGATTCTTTTGTATGCGAGTAAATTCTTTCACACGAGGCTTTTACATTTAAACACACTTAAAAGGGCACAGAAAGACAGCGCTCATCCAATCGCATCATTCAGACCAAATGCACATAAGGTTAACAGCAAGCGTGCAGTGGTTTTCAACTCCATACCTACCTTATTGCCTTCGAAATAATCTAACACCAGCAAAGATGTATTATTCAAGTTTATCTTGACATGTTATATGAAGAAATAGGAACAATCGAATTACGTAAACAGAAATTACTTACCCTCCAATGATAGTAACTCTAACCAAAGGTTAAGCCGAAAGTAAACAAAGATGTTGTTCTACCTAAATTTGATGATTTTGCAAGAATACGTATGTGAATCTTGTTTCCAAAACACGCCAAATCCATAATATAGGAGATGGCATACAGGTAACAGGATTCAGGAGCACCAACATGTGAAAATGTTTGAAAATTCTGAAAAAAAAAATAACCCACAGATTTTGTGCAGTAAGAAATTTTAATGATTTTAAGAGGGGAGGATCCATATCGGAGCAGACACTAAAATCATTAAGTGTCGGCCAACACAGCAGTGCAGTCCAGAAGTCTAAAATCACCTATCTGCCTTAAAAATAACGTTTCTTCGTTAATTTCTCAACGCTGGTTATCACAAAATAATTTGCGGTGCAAACCTTGTCCAATTATTTTGAAAAAATTCACGCAGCTTAGTCTTAAGACAATAATAAAAGTTATCCCTGGAAAAGTTCAAGAAAGTAGAAATGACAAAGTGCATGGTTTTAGAAATCATATTTTTATTGATTAAATAATTAAAAGGCAAGTGTGTATATATAATATAAAGTAATTCGTGTCTTGTGTATACAATGGGTTTGTTGCAGATATATCTGGAACACGAAATTGGAATGTGGTTCCAAACTTTTAAAACTCCACCGCAAGGAAATTTCACTGTAAATCATTAAAAATCAGAAACTATTTTTTTTCTCAAGAATTACTAAAATATTGTATCTGAAATGTTGAGGGTTGGTATAGAATATCGCAAATGTCCAACGAAATAAATCAAACTAAATGTTTAAAAAAAGAAGAATTTCTAAATTTCACAGGTTGCTCCTAAAATTATCTTTAGCATAAAGTCTAATCCAGGTCTTAGAGAACGTCAAAGTTTACGGAAAAACCAAACAAACCACACTTGCACAAAATTTGTATTAGAAGCGAGAAGTATTAATCTATTGCTGTTCACCTTGACGATACTGTCTGCGTGGCTGAGGGGTTCAGTATCCGGTACCAGCATAGGAAATTCGTGAGATTCTGGGGCACCAGTTGAAGAGAAACTTAGCTTCAGGTCTAGCGAGTCATGCAGACCACCCAAAACTGCCCTATACCACATCATTTAACGCAATCTTATAAACAGGTTGTTACTGCATTCAATATCGTGCATTACTGGCTTATTATGGCCGATATTGCAAGTTGCCGAGGCTTACAGAGAGATGATGGAACCAGTTTCTGATATATTAGCAATAAGATAGAGTCTGCAAATGTTTATCTCGATTAACATGAAGTAGATGGAGAATAAGCGTTTGTATAAATAGTTTGTACAAGAGTAGAGAAAGTCATGAGAGTGTAACACATAAGATTTTTTTATGTCCTGGACATGCAAAAAGAATGGAATGCGCCACATAGCAACCAGCGTTAAAATACTTGTCTATCGCTTAAAACCTACCATATTCCCCTTGCATCCACATGAAAATTAGCAATAAGATTGACATCTCGATTAACATGAAGCATATGGAGAATAAGCGTTTGTAGAAATAGTTTGTACAACAGTAGAGAAAGTCATGTGAGTGTAACACATCAGAATTTTTTTTGAGCAATGCATTTTCAAAACGAATTGTACATGATTAAATATAGAATAATTAAGATCTGAATTTATAACATCCGCTCACTACTCTTCCAAGAAAGGAATGCATGCTTGCTTATTGATTTAACACGACAGGCAATGAAATTAAATGCAGCGGGAGAAGCTAACGTCTTATACAGTGCGACCATTTTATGGCGAGGCTACGGATCGCGCGTATTCGTGCTCCTCACACTATTACGTGGGTTTTTTCGTTCCGTAACCCCCGCGTTACTTACTCACGAGTGATAGTAACTTGCACTATATTGAGTACTAACCTTGCTGTAAGTGGTGTTGGAAGTAATGACCATCTGCGTGAAGACATTCCTGGCATCTTCGGATGAAATTTCCATTCAACGCCAAAGTTCTTGCGTAATGTTCATATTTTCTGTTTTTATATTGTTCCTAAGTTCCTTTTGTGGTGTTTTATAAAGTTTATTTTATAGGGTTCCCCAAGAATAGATTCACAAATACATCAATTTTTTCCTCTGTTAGAACATCTCGTTTTTGCTTCTTAGGTTTAGCATTTAGCGATCCCGTTATCCTAAACTTATTAACCAGGCGTCTAAGAGTTTCTCTACCTGGAACTGGAATATAAAAAAAATTCTCCTGAAATTGTCTATACATCTGTCTACATGATTCGGGTTTTACGCATGTATCGTACATAAAAATAATTTGTTCAGGCGTGAATTTGTCGACAGTGTGCTAATAACAAGAATTAACACGCTTAAGCAAGTCACACACAACACAGATGTCTTGAAAAAATTTTTACCTTCGAGATCCACAATGCACAACTCTCTTTACAGCACGAACACAAAGCAGCGACTGAAGAGCAGCTGAGAAAGATAACCTAGAACGCATATGCGCTGCCAGTTGCGCATTGGAAAAGTACTGAGGACACTGCAGCACAGCATACTACGCATATAGCCGGTCTGTTGCCTTACCTTAAAATGACCGCACTGTAGAAGACGCTCTCACTTATGTCAGCTATGGATGCCGAATTATTTCGCGATTTATTTTCTACAATTTATAATGCTAAGATTCCATAAACTGCTGTAACCAACTCGTAACTCGTAGATGTTGTCCTCCGTGGTCAAGGGGTACCATGCTAGCGTCTATTTCCCGAGGTCGCGGGTTCAAACCCGGCGGAGGGCGATGGATTTTTTCGGGCGTAAAAATCCTTAGCATGGCTTCCTTCGGAAGGGAAGCCTCGTGTCGTAGATTTGCGGCACCTAAAATAACCTTAAGCCTGATAAAGAGGCCTCTGAGTAAAATTTCCGGTCTTTCACGCCCAGTATAGAATGGGACGCTAAAGACCATAGTAGTTAAAGATCGTCTATAAATAAAACTCAATTTAATTTAAATTTAACTGTAGATTGTTCGTGCGACAAACTCGTGCCATAATCATCACGATTATGCACTTGCTGCATAAATTATTATTACATGCAGTTAGAAGAACATTGTATATTATTACACCTGACAATGTTACCAATATATGCTTTAAACTGACGAAGAAAAGCTTTGTGAAGTGAAACCTCAGGCATCAATAATTAGGAATTAATCTCACCTCAATTCCAGAAGGTTTACTGTACTAAATGCATGTAAAATAATTATATAAACATCACATATGAGAAATTCGAAAATCAGTATTTGTGATTTTCAGAAACAAATTACATAACTAAAAAAGAAATAAAAAGAACACATACATTAAAACCTCAGAATACTTAAGAGTGTAACTAATGCTGTTTGCTCTGTCTGCATATTAAAAGTCTGATGTGTTATATTCACATGACTTTCTCTACCCTCATTCGTTCATTTAGTGGGTATACAAATTATTGTTACGAAAGCTTAGTTTCCTATCTACTTCATTTTAATCGAGATAAACCTTTCCGGAAATAGCTGCAGTACATATTTCGTTATAGATAAAAAGGGAATAGCTATAGCTAAATGTTTTAGAACTGGACACTATATGGTGACCTTAAAATTCTATACGCTTTCCATGACATTGCGAGAAATAGATGAAAATCGACAGGAGTTTAAGTGAACCATTAATAACGGATATCTCCGAAATGATTGATGCCACAAAAAAGTTATTTGAATTAAATTGTGTGCTTTAAAGAGATCTACATTTTTTGTGTTGTACATTTTGTCTATCGAAACGTTTACCAGCTATACAAGATTATACAAATTCCTTCCGAAAGAAGAGGACTTCACAGGCTATTCCCAGAAAATTCAAGATATACATTTAATTTGTCTTGTAAACATGTTTAATAGATAGTATTATGGTCAATCGTTAGATCCAGTTTTTGAGAATCAAACATTTTGAAAAAGTTCCATCCAAAGGGTAGTTTAGGGTGGGCTTTTTCCTTGAAAATCTTCCTGTCGCATCCTTGGAAGGTACTGAACTAGAATGCCAAGTTTGGTATTTATACGACTTTTCATTTTTGAGTTATGCTGTTCACTCACACACACAGACACGGACCTTTTTCTAAAAATGTTTTTTGGAGGGTTCAGGGGGCCTCAAAACATGTATTTCCGGTGAAATCCCGACATCGAATTTTTGGGTGGAATATAATTCTTCCCCTACTTATTATACGTAGTAGAGAAAGTATAAATTATAATTTTGTCTCCGTTCGGCTGCTAGAATTTTTTGCATTTATTGCATTCCTAATTTCCCTCTTACTTCCTTTATAGTCAGTTATCTTGTATCCTGCATTGTCCGTTATTTCTTTCCCTCCCTCCTCCACTTTCTTTCCATTATCTTCAAACCTCTCACTTTCTGCTCATCCGTCGCTTTCTCTTCATCTCTTTCTTCTTCTATCTGTGCAATGCACATGCCATGTGACTTTTGAAAACCGATAATAAAATTTATTTTTCTAGAATGTTAACAACAAACAAAATTTAAGTAAAAGATTTAACGGCACACAAACTGGTGCCTCTTTCTTATGCTTACAAATGGATCGGTATTATTAGTTTCTGGTGGAGCCGAGTTAAGTACATAAATATTAATACAGAAAAATTGGTATGGCTTCTTACATACTGATCCTGTTGAAACATAATAATTATAAACATAAGAACTAAATTAGCGATACATTTTGATTCTTTTAGATTGCAACCCGTTTGAACTCCCTTCATTTGAAGAAAGTAAGATGTAGTATAGCTTAAGGTATATTACTACGGCGGTTATTGCGATCTCTTCTAGCTACTCTTACAAAGGCTTATTTACTTAATCGATATAAACATTTGCAGAAATAGTTTCTCTACATACTTCGTTGTAAGTACAAAGAGGAGGCAGAAGCAAGTCAAATTCTTGAAATGACACATTGTTTGATGACATCGCGAAGAGCAAATGAAAAGTGGCTTAGTACTTTTAAAATGGAAGATTAAGTTTTGAAAATTTCAAACCTATAGCAACGAATATCTCTCAAATGGTTAAAAAAGATTTTATATAAATTGTGTTTTAACTAGATCTATTTTTTGGGCGCGGTAAATGTTACAGTTTAGCAGTTATACAAAATTAACTCAGAAGAGAACAACAAGCTCTTCGCATAAAATTGGATATGTACATTTCATTTATCAAGCATATTCTTAAACATGTGGTATTTTAATCAAAATCATATTAGCAATTTTTGAGAAAATGAAAAAAAAAAAAACTAAAAATCTTCCATGTAAAACCTAGTCTAGGTTGGAATATTTTCTTAAAAATCTTTATGTTGCATTCTTAGAAGATGCCGAACTTAAACATTAAGTTTGCCGAGATTTTCGTTTTTGTGTTATGATGTTTTCTCCCCACGCCTCTCAGTAACAGCATGCATTTAGTTGCTGCAAAATTTAGAAAAGGTTCAAACGATATACCGCTTGAAAGGAGCGACACAAATTGACATTCTTTCCTGATTAAACAGATTTATGGCGTTTATTTTGACTGCAGATCCCATCCCATGCAACAAAGACCGTCTGCTTCTAACAAAGAAGCAGCATGGCACGTAGCTTGCTGAAAGTTTTCGTTTATAAGCCCAAGCGGGCGTTTGTACCTTTTCTAAAGTTTGCGAGAAGTATAATTATGAAGTTGAAATGCTAGTGCAGTCCCCACTCTTCACAAGTATGCAATATCCTCACTGAGATAATATATGTTACCCAGAAGACTTCACTTTGGGGAAATGAATGCCACTCTTCACGGAAATGACACAATAAACAGGTGCCACACGTTTTGTAGTCCTGCTGTTGCATTCATAGTGCAAACAAATGATGACAATTGCTAAATGCCCGGCACTTGAGGCTTGTCTCGCTAAAATATGCAACATTGGACATACGAAGTAAATGGAGGGGAGAAGCAACGTTAGGGATCCAGGAAGAGAGAGAACACTGAAGTATATCTTTTTGTACGTATGCAATAGGTCAATAAACGCCTTAGAGCCACTCCTTGTAGGAGGATCAGCTACGCCAAAAAGTTTATATTTTAAAACAATAATCATTTAAAATGATGATAGCTTTTGTATCATTAAAAGGCACAGTAGAATGCCTTTAAATGCACCTTACTGTGCATTAAGAGGTAGGATGTTTATACGAAATATTCTATCCGCAGGAAGACTTTAAGTGTCTCCTATACCATCGAGATTGCTTCAGATCCATCTACTGCAGTATATCGCTTTATCTTCCCAAACAGCTCTTCGTCGAGATCACCTAAACAGCGTCGCATACGTCCTTTTCACACCAGAATTAAGGAATACTGCATGACATAACATTTTAAAATACCTAAAATCCCCATTATCTCGAAACGAACATACCTCCCTGGCACCTTTTGCGCCCAGCAATCGACGTTCAATTTTTTTACAACACATAATTTCACCTGCAAACAAGTGTACAACGCTCTACGAAACAGTGCTACAATGCTACAGAAATCTTCATGGATAGCTCAGCAACACTCGAAGGACGCGGCTGTTGCAGCGATACAGCGTCATGCTATATTTTACCGCAATACTTTTCTATTCTCCAGCGAAGCTTTTGCAATTAAGGAAGCACTGCAGCATATCATTCAAAATGCACATTAAACAAATTATATAATTTACACTGATTCACTAAGCACAATTTCTGCTACCCAGAATCTTAGTCCTAAGCAGCCTTTAATAAATGATATACTTTGCTAACATTCTACAATTCAGCACCACGGGAAACAATTAACCCTCACATGCAGGTATTGAAGGGAATGAAAAAGTTGATAAAGCTGCAAAGGAAGGCATCTGACACCCTATCAGTGACCACGGAGTAACTTCAACACGCCACAATGTACCAAACTGCTAGATGCCTACGCTGGATCCACCAATTTCTTTGAACCTCTACGAACAAACAGTAATTACTCGCCTCGAATTGGTCACTGCAAACTGACACGCTTATTCATCCTTAATAAAGAACCATTACCAAAATGTAAAACCATGCTTTTAAAGCGACCCAAAATAAATACATTAAAAAAATTCTGATGTGTTACACTCACATCACTTTCTCTACTCCTGTGCAAACTATTTTTACAAACGCTTATTCTCCATCTACTTCATGTTAATCGAGATAAACATTTGCAGACGCTATCTTATTGCTAATTTTCTTGTAGATGTAAGGGGAATACATATTTACAAGGGTAATATAGAAATACAGTAGCCTTTAAGCATAGACATATCTCTTTAATTGCTGGTTACTAGGTGCAGCACCATTCCCTTTGCCGCAGATTAATACTCTTTGCATATCCAAGACAAAAAATGAATAAGGAATTCCCATTTGAGAAAACAAGTATTGAAAAATTTAAGGGAATACCAAGCAATATCTCGAAAATGGTTCACTCAACAAAAAAAAAAAAATGTATATGACATAAATTGTGAGTAGGATATATAGGAGAGATCGAGCGCAGTTTTTTGCGTTTATATGGGAAAGGATAGGGAAAACGAGGCTAGATGCGACGGTTCAAGGAGGAAAATGCGTTTATATGGGCGAGATAGGGAATACGAGGACTGACGCTAGGCTAGACAGTGGTAGGAGGAGGAGTGCGCTTTATATGAGAAAGATAGGGAATACGAGGGGAGGTGCTAGGCTAGACAGAGGCTGAGTAGAGTATAGTTTATATGAGAGGTATAGGAAAACGAGGGGAGGTGTTAGACTAGACAGAGGCTTGAAACGTAGTGCATGGTTTATATGAGTGGTATAGGAAAACGAGGAGAGGAGTTAGACTAGACAGAGGTCGAGGAGCAGAGTATGGTTTATGTGAGAGATATAGGAAAACGAGGAAAGGTGTTAGGCTAGACAGAAGTCGAGGAGTAGAGTATGGTTTATATGAGAGGTATAGGAACAGGAGAAGAGGTGTTAGGCTAGACAGGTAGTGTAGCAGTAGGAATATGGACTTATATACAGGAGAGATAGGGAATAGGAGGGCTAGACTTGAAAGCAACTTTAGACGTGAACTTAGTGGAAAACTGTTTCATGTCAATGTTCTAGACATGCCCATCACGTAACCTATTCAGGGAAAAGGTGACTCGTTCAGGGGAAAAAGGTGACTGCTCAGGGAAAAAGGAGGCCCACAAAGGGAAAAAGTTGACTAGCAAAGGGAAAAACGTGCCCAGCAAAGGGAAAAATGTCACCAGCAAAGGGAAAAAAGGCGACCACCAAAGGGAAAAAGGTGACCTGCAACGGGAAAAGCTAACCCACTAACACTAACAGGTAAGTAATTCAGGTAATATCACAGGAGGCTAGATTCCAGGGTTGGGTATAGCATAGTTTCATATTTCAAGGTAATTCAGAGGGTATCGTAGGTATTTAGGATAATTCAAGTAACATAGGTGTTTAGAGTAATTAAGCAAGCATTACAGGAGGGTAGGTTCCAGGGGTTGGTTATAACCTAGCTTCGTATTTCACAGATAGTTCAGGTAATATCGTAAGTATTTGAGGTAATCGACAGAGCTTCACAGATATTATTGATAATTTCGATCAGAGATTTGTATCACAGCTATTTAAGGTAAATGCAGATGATTCAGGTTGTATCAATGGTATTTGAGTCATTTTAACAGGTAATTCAGATAGCATTACAGGTGCTCGTGCTAATTTAGAGCAGGAATTCGTATCAGAGCTAGTTAAGGTAATTTCACATGATTCGGGTAGTATCACAGGTATTTAAATCATTTTCATAGCCAATTCAGCTAGTATCGTGAGCATTTAAGCTAATTCAGCTAGTATCACAGGAGGCTAGATTCCAGAGGCTAACTGCATCATAGCTATGCATGATTTCACAGCTAATTCAGCTAGTATCGTAGGTATTTAGGCTAATTCAGGTAGTATCACAGGAGGCTAGATTCCAGGGTTGGGTATAGCATAGTTTCATATTTCAAGGTAATTCAGAGGGTATCGTAGGTATTTAGGATAATTCAAGTAACATAGATGCTTAGAGTAATTAAGCAAGCATTACAGGAGGGTAGGTTCCAGGGGTTGGTTATAGCCTAGTTTCGTATTTTACAGATAGTTCAGGTAATATCATAAGTATTTGGATAATCAGCATAGTTTCACAGATGCTCGTAATAATTTCGATCAGAGATTTTGTATCACGGCTATTTAAGGTAAATGCAGCTGATTCAGGTTGTATCAATGGTATTTGAGTCATTTTAATAGGCAATTCTGATAGTATCACAGGTGCTCGTACTAATTTAGAGCAGGAATTCGTATCTGAGCTATTTAATGTAATTTCACACGATTCGGGTAGTATCACAGGTATTTAAGTCATTTTAACAGGCAATTCAACTAGTATCACAGGTACTCATGGTAATATAGAGAGTAATTCGATTATAAAACTTTTCTCATCCAACGTTACAACAATTTATATACTTTTTTCTAAATCTTACAAACTTATTATATGTTAAACACTTATTGTACGATGCAGAGAGGGATAAACTGCATATTGGTTCACAAATTGAAAAGCTTTACGTCAACATACCTTTATTTTAGTTCGTTATAGATGTCTCTCCCCTTTTATCTAGGCTTGAGACTAGCACTAGGATTGCTCCTAATGGCAGGGTTACCACCTTCCCTTCCATCTTCTTCTTTCTTCGTCAGGCGTCAGCTATCTGCATATACAGCACACAAATAACCTTCTTTTTAAGATTGTAGACTCACGAGAAAATCTTTATCTTTAACTTACATTCTTTTAAGCACTGTTTGTAATGGCGTAATGTCCATACGCATATGTTGTTATCCCGTCCTCAGCAATAATTCTTTTATCATCAAACGGAGTCAATGCAATTTTATTCACTTGCACTGTAGCAAGAGCATGCTTTCGTGATAGGATCAGATTCATAGGTGTTCTGATGATTTCACTGGTTTTAAGACAGTCTGTATAGCTGTCAAACGAAATGTACTGCATAATAGCGCTACGTTTTATACCTTTAATCTTTTTATCATTGACCCTTGAATATCTAAGGCATACATCTTAGGACGTAGTCCAACAAAGCGTAGGATGATTTTGCTATTAGCCTCATCTTTAAATTTTCCCAATACCTTCTTGTTCTGAGTAGAGTAACATATATGGTCGACAGGGTAATCAGCTGTATCGAGATGCTCAAGAAAACGTATTTTATCCTGGTACACATCTTCAGTTGTTACACGATGAATGAACGAATCAGTGTCCATATACATAAGCTTCAGGTTTTCAGGTCCATAATAAGGCAACAAAACGTCGTAATGATAGTTATACATTAATGTCTTGGAGATATCCAACACACTCATACCAATGTATATAGGCTTGTTGAATACAATCTGACGAGAGGCCATATGTACAGCAGCTAGATTATCAGCATATATCGTCCTGTCGATAAATGTAGGCTTGGCGATCAGCTTCTCTAGAGTTTTTTCATTGGTCACCAGTCGTATATCCATACGGTTACGCAGGTTCTCCATAGTTTTTCCAAACATAGCGTTGTTAAAGAGCTTGTAGAGATCCTTCTCGAAATCATTTGCAGCTTGTTGTCGTGGCCTGTTGTTAAATTCCACATAAGGTTTCAACCACTGAGACTGTCGGAATTGAAGCACACGATGGAGTTTTGTTAGTCGTAGTCCATGACTAAGAGCTTGCTTCAAAGCCATGTGATGCACTACATACTTCTTTCGAGGTCCAAGATGAGGTATCAGTTTCTTTGTAGATGATTCCAATGGTTTCATACACTCTGGCAGGAAAGGAAGATCGTTGTGTAGATCGTGAAGTTCAGCAGGATACTCGATGTCGACTTCTAATATGTACCCATGAGGATCATCTTCTTGTAGTGTTTCTAAGTAGATTTCTTCAGGTGACATCCACTGAAATCCACCAAAAGGAAGGGCGTGACACATTGCCCACTTATATTGGTTATTAGCGTCCTCGTATGTGATAAATTGGGTTGGTCTCGACGGATCAAGCTTATCCATATAAGTGTTATTAGCCTCAGCATACCGATGGGAAACTTGGCATAAACCTCCTCTTATACCTGATTCCACCATGAGTAGTTGATCATAATCTTGTAACAGCTCCAGCTTAATTCCAGTATACAGTAACATGGCGTCCCATGTAAGACTTGGAGAGGTAAAATAATGGGCAGGATCAACTTTGTGTGTTTTAAGGGTTTGCTCTCTGAACGTCTCAAAGACATCAGCTAGGAGAAGTACATCCGAAGTTAAGTAGAGATCGCTGTACTCTCCCAGGTTTCTCACATTAAACAGCTCCCATACATTTCTAGCATGATCGTAGTCAGTATCAGTAATTTCTTCTTCATTTAATCTATTGTAGAAGTAGTCCTTAGGAGGCAAGCAGGTCTCGTTCAGGACATCCCATGACGTAACAAAATCATAGGGAAATACACCCTTACGGGTCATCAACTTCAATTTGTCTTCTCCAAAGTACTTTAGCGTTTCAGGATACGAGGTTAGATTTTTTACTAAAAAACTAAACATCTCAACAATGTCTGAATGATGTATTTTATAAGTACAAGTTTTTTGATATTTCAAAGTTCCTGTTAACCATGGCAGTAATTGATTAACACAATTTCTCGATCCTGTCATGCTATAACTTTAGATGCTTTCAGCTTACTTATAATTTCCTCAATCTCTTGTGTGTGACTATTATTACCAGCATCCCTCGACGCAATTAGTAACCTCAATATATTTACTAGTCTATTCGGATTTTCAAGCGTTGATATCACTGAATCATCATCATCTGAAGATTTCATATTCTTGCAACTTCCGATGTATCCAGATTTTTCACCAACAGTAGTCTCCAGTGAAGGACAGAGGCTTGATCCGGTATAACATTCCCCTCTATACATCTTCGGATCTTCAAGTGCAGGTGAGAGAGTCGATTCAGTATAACATGTTGCTCTATGAAACTTAAATCTTGACAAAGAACGATTCTTAAAAATCCGCCCGCATACACAGCATCTAATAACGCGTTTTCCTCCATGTGTAATGTATGAAAAATCGTGTTTCTCATTCGTCAGTTGCACAGATTTTCCCGGGCAGTAGTTCATGCTAAAACTAAAAGAAATTAAATGAATACATGAATGCTAACGCTCGAAGGAATTAAAAGCGAATGAATGAATTCATAACACGCACCTATGTATATATCCAGGATGAGGACGACGGAGGGAATTGCGATCAATGCATAGCAGGGAGAAAGGATACTCTCTTGAAACATTAGTCATCTAGACAACTATTGTTCACGGAGCCTGTAGACGTCAGGTTGAATGGGACAGACCTCAGGTTCAAATCTTTAAGGGCACGGACCCAGCCTTTTGCATGTCATGTATACTAAACCATCCTAACAGCGTAACATTACGTTACAACGACACGTAACCAGAACATGGCGAGTGCGAGCATGGAAAAAAGGATGCTCTCTGGGAACATTACTGGAAAAGGATGCTCTCTGGAAACACTAGTCATCCACACAACGGGTTGTCCCTAACATTTCCAGATTTCGGGTCGTTCAACATCGTGACGCGCCCCTGTCATCTACATTTCGACGAAATTTTACCTCCTGAATTAAAGTTTGGTGATCTGTATAGACCTGTACAACATGCATTACGCTATGTAACAGACTCATCACGTTATGTAACAACACGATCACGCTAGGTAACAACATGTTCACGCTATGTAACAACATGATCACGCTATGTAACAACATGATCACGCCATGTAACAACATGATCACGCCATGTAACAACATGATCACGCTATGTAACAACATGATCACGCTATGTAACAACATGATCACGCTATGTAACAACATGACCACGCTATGTAACAAAACGATCAAGCTATGTAACAACTGATCACGCTATGTAACAACATGATCATGCTATGTAACAACCTGAGCACGCTATGTAACAACATGATCACGCTATGTAACAAACTGAGTACGCTATGTAACAACATGATCACGCCATGTAACAACTGATCACGCTATGTAACAACATGCTCAAGCTATGTAACAACTGATCACGCTATGTAACAACATGATCACGCTATGTAACAACCTGAGCACGCTATGTAACAATCTGATCACGTTATGTAACAACTGATCACGCTATGTAACAACATGATCACGCTATGTAACAACATGATCACGCTATGTAACAACATGATCACGCTATGTAACAACATGTTCACGCTATGTAACAAAACGATCACGCTATGTAACAACACGATCACGCTATGTACAACACGATCACGCAATGTAACAACTGATCACGCTATGTAACAACCTGATCAAGCTATGTAACAACTGATCACGCTATGTAACAACATGATCACGCTATGTAACAACCTGAGCACGCTATGTAACAACATGATCACGCTATGTAACAACCTGAGTACGCTATGTAACAACATGATCACGCCATGTAACAACTGATCACGCTATGTAACATCATGCTCAAGCTATGTAACAACTGATCACGCTATGTAACAACACGATCACGCTATGTAACAACCTGATCAAGCTATGTAACAACATGATCACGCTATGTAACAACCTGAGTACGCTATGTAACAACATGATCACGCCATGTAACAACTGATCACGCTATGTAACAACATGCTCAAGCTATGTAACAACATGTTCACGCTATGTAACAACATGATCACGCTATGTAACAACATGTTCACGCTATGTAACAACATGATCACGCTATGTAACAACATGACCACACTATGTAACAACATGATCACGCTATGTAACAAAACGATCAAGCTATGTAACAACACGATCACGCTATGTAACAACCTCATCAAGCTATGTAACAACTGATCACGCTATGTAACAACCTGAGCACGCTATGTAACAACCTGATCACGCTATGTAACAACTGATCACGCTATGTAACAACATGCTCAAGCTATGTAACAACATGATCACGCTATGTAACAACATGTTCACGCTATGTAACAACATGTTCACGCTATGTAACAACATGATCACGCTATGTAACAACATGACCACACTATGTAACAACATGATCATGCTATGTAACAAAACGATCAAGCTATGTAACAACATGATCACGCTATGTAACAAAACGATCAAGCTATGTAACAACCTGAGCACGCTATGTAACAACATGTTCACGCTATGTAACAACATGATCACGTTATGTAACAACATGATCACGCTATGTAACAACATGATCACGCCATGCAACAAAACGATCAAGCTATGTAACAACCTGAGCACGCTATGTAACAACATGTTCACGCTATGTAACAACATGAACACGCTATGTAACAATACGATCACGCTATGTAACAATCTGATTACGCTATGTAACAACTGATCACGCTATGTAACAACATGATCACGCTATGTAACAACCTGAGCACGTTATGTAACAACATGACTACGCTATGTAACAAAACGATCACGCTATGTAACAACTGATCACGCCATGTAGCAACCTCAGCACGCTATGTAACAACATGACCACGCTATGTAACAAAACGATCACGCTACGTAACAACTGATCACGCTATGTAACAACCTGAGCACGCTATGTAACAACCTGAGCACGCTATGTAACAATACGATCATGCTATGTAACAACCTGATCACGCTATGTAACAACCTGATTACGCTATGTAACAACTGATCACGCTATGTAACAACATGATCACGCCATGTAACAACCTGAGCACGCTATGTAACAACATGATCACGCTATGTAACAACATGAACACGCTATGTAACAATACGATCACGCTATGTAACAATCTGATTACTATGTAACAACGGATCACGCTATGTAACAACATGATCACGCTATGTAACAACCTGAGCACGCTATGTAACATCATGATCACGCTATGTAACAACCTGATCACGCTATGTAACAACCTGAGCACGCTATGTAACAACATGATCACGCTATGTAACAACATGTTCACGCTATGTAACAACACGATCACGCTATGTAACAACACGATCACGCTATGTAACAACATAGACACGCTATGTAACAACATGAACACGCTATGTAACAATACGATCAAGCTATGTAACAACCTGAGCACGCTATGTAACAACATGATCACGCTATGTAACAACATGAACACTCTATGTAACAACCTGAGCATGCTATGTAACAACATGATCACGCTATGTAACAACCTAATCACGCTATGTAACATGATCACGCTATGTAACAACATGATCACGCTATGTAAATAGGGTGGACCATTTAAGTTGAGGCTATACAATATATCCAAAACTAAGCGTTGTAGAAAGAAATGTCTTTAATAAACTTGATTGATATTATGGCGAAAGTAAATGCTGCTAGTCGTATTTCGTTTGGAGGCCGTCATGAGGGTCATTTTGGGTCAATTTATTCTTTTAAGACATTTCTTTCTACAACGCTTAGTTTTGGATATATTGTATAGCCTCAACTTAAATGGTCCACCCTATTTACATAGCGTGATCATGTTGTTACATAGCGTGATCATGTTACATAGCGTGATTAGGTTGTTACATAGCGTGATCATGTTGTTACATAGCATGCTCAGGTTGTTACATAGAGTGTTCATGTTGTTACATAGCGTGATCATGTTGTTACATAGCGTGCTCAGGTTGTTACATAGCTTGATCGTATTGTTACATAGCGTGTTCATGTGGTTACATAGCGTGTCCATGTTGTTACATAGCGTGATCGTGTTGTTACATGGCGTGATCGTGTTGTTACATAGCGTGAACATGTTGTTACATAGCGTGATCATGTTGTTACATAGCGTGCTCAGGTTGTTACATAGCGTGATCATGTTGTTACATAGCGTGATCAGTTGTTACATAGCGTGAGCATGTTGTTACATAGCGTGATCAGGTTGTTACATAGCGTGATCATGTTACATAGCGTGCTCAGGTTGTTACATAGCGTGATCATGTTGTTACATAGCGTGATCCGTTGTTACATAGTAATCAGATTGTTACATAGCGTGATCGTATTGTTACATAGCGTGTTCATGTTGTTACATAGCGTGATCATGTTGTTACATAGCGTGATCATGTTGTTACATAGCGTGCTCAGGTTGTTACATGGCGTGATCATGTTGTTACATAGCGTGATCAGTTGTTACATAGCGTAATCAGGTTGTTACATAGCGTGATCAGGTTGTTACATAGCATGATCGTATTGTTACATAGCGTGCTCAGGTTGTTACATAGCGTGCTCAGGTTGTTACATAGCGTGATCAGTTGTTACACAGCGTGGTCATGTTGTTACATAGCGTGCTCAGGTTGTTACATGGCGTGATCAGTTGTTACATAGCGTGATCGTTTTGTTACATAGCGTAGTCATGTTGTTACATAACGTGCTCAGGTTGTTACATAGCGTGATCATGTTGTTACATAGCGTGATCAGTTGTTACATAGCGTAATCAGATTGTTACATAGCGTGATCGTATTGTTACATAGCGTGTTCATGTTGTTACATAGCGTGAACATGTTGTTACATAGCGTGCTCAGGTTGTTACATAGCTTGATCGTTTTGTTGCATGGCGTGATCATGTTGTTACATAGCGTGATCATGTTGTTACATAACGTGATCATGTTGTTACATAGCGTGAACATGTTGTTACATAGCGTGCTCAGGTTGTTACATAGCTTGATCGTTTTGTTACATAGCGTGATCATGTTGTTACATAGCTTGATCGTTTTGTTACATAGCATGATCATGTTGTTACATAATGTGGTCATGTTGTTACATAGCGTGATCATGTTGTTACATAGCGTGAACATGTTGTTACATAGCGTGAACATGTTGTTACATAGCGTGATCATGTTGTTACATAGCTTGAGCATGTTGTTACATAGCGTGATCAGTTGTTACATAGCGTGATCAGGTTGTTACATAGCGTGCTCAGGTTGTTACATAGCGTGATCAGTTGTTACATAGCTTGATGAGGTTGTTACATAGCGTGATCGTGTTGTTACATAGCTTGATCGTTTTGTTACATAGCGTGATCATGTTGTTACATAGTGTGGTCATGTTGTTACATAGCGTGATCATGTTGTTACATAGCGTGAACATGTTGTTACATAGCGTGATCATGTTGTTACATAGCGTGAACATGTTGTTACATAGCTTGAGCATGTTGTTACATAGCGTGATCAGTTGTTACATGGCGTGATCATGTTGTTACATAGCGTACTCAGGTTGTTACATAGCGTGATCATGTTGTTACATAGCTTGATCAGGTTGTTACATAGCGTGATCGTGTTGTTACATAGCGTGATCAGTTGTTACATAGCTTGAGCATGATGTTACATAGCGTGATCAGTTGTTACATGGCGTGATCATGTTGTTACATAGCGTACTCAGGTTGTTACATAGCGTGATCATGTTGTTACATAGCGTGCTCAGGTTGTTACATAGCGTGATCATGTTGTTACATAGCGTGATCAGTTGTTACATAGCTTGATCAGGTTGTTACATAGCGTGATCAGTTGTTACATTGCGTGATCGTGTTGTACATAGCGTGATCGTGTTGTTACATAGCGTGATCATGTTGTTACATGGCGTGATCATGTTGTTACATGGCGTGATCATGTTGTTACATAGCGTGATCATGTTGTTACATAGCGTGAACATGTTGTTACCTAGCGTGATCGTGTTGTTACATAACGTGATGAGTCTGTTACATAGCGTAATGCATGTTGTACAGGTCTATACAGATCACCAAACTTTAATTCAGGAGGTAAAATTTCGTCGAAATGTAGATGACAGGGGCGCGTCACGATGTTGAACGACCCGAAATCTGGAAATGTTAGGGACAACCCGTTGTGTGGATGACTAGTGTTTCCAGAGAGCATCCTTTTCCAGTAATGTTCCCAGAGAGCATCCTTTTTTCCATGCTCGCACTCGCCATGTTCTGGTTACGTGTCGTTGTAACGTAATGTTACGCTGTTAGGATGGTTTAGTATACATGACAGGCAAAAGGCTGGGTCCGTGCCCTTAAAGATTTGAACCTGAGGTCTGTCCCATTCAACCTGACGTCTACAGGCTCCGTGAACAATAGTTGTCTAGATGACTAATGTTTCAAGAGAGTATCCTTTCTCCCTGCTATGCATTGATCGCAATTCCCTCCGTCGTCCTCATCCTGGATATATACATAGGTGCGTGTTATGAATTCATTCATTCGCTTTTAATTCCTTCGAGCGTTAGCATTCATGTATTCATTTAATTTCTTTTAGTTTTAGCATGAACTACTGCCCGGGAAAATCTGTGCAACTGACGAATGAGAAACACGATTTTTCATACATTACACATGGAGGAAAACGCGTTATTAGATGCTGTGTATGCGGGCGGATTTTTAAGAATCGTTCTTTGTCAAGATTTAAGTTTCATAGAGCAACATGTTATACTGAATCGACTCTCTCACCTGCACTTGAAGATCCGAAGATGTATAGAGGGGAATGTTATACCGGATCAAGCCTCTGTCCTTCACTGGAGACTACTGTTGGTGAAAAATCTGGATACATCGGAAGTTGCAAGAATATGAAATCTTCAGATGATGATGATTCAGTGATATCAACGCTTGAAAATCCGAATAGACTAGTAAATATATTGAGGTTACTAATTGCGTCGAGGGATGCTGGTAATAATAGTCACACACAAGAGATTGAGGAAATTATAAGTAAGCTGAAAGCATCTAAAGTTATAGCATGACAGGATCGAGAAATTGTGTTAATCAATTACTGCCATGGTTAACAGGAACTTTGAAATATCAAAAAACTTGTACTTATAAAATACATCATTCAGACATTGTTGAGATGTTTAGTTTTTTAGTAAAAAATCTAACCTCGTATCCTGAAACGCTAAAGTACTTTGGAGAAGACAAATTGAAGTTGATGACCCGTAAGGGTGTATTTCCCTATGATTTTGTTACGTCATGGGATGTCCTGAACGAGACCTGCTTGCCTCCTAAGGACTACTTCTACAATAGATTAAATGAAGAAGAAATTACTGATACTGACTACGATCATGCTAGAAATGTATGGGAGCTGTTTAATGTGAGAAACCTGGGAGAGTACAGCGATCTCTACTTAACTTCGGATGTACTTCTCCTAGCTGATGTCTTTGAGACGTTCAGAGAGCAAACCCTTAAAACACACAAAGTTGATCCTGCCCATTATTTTACCTCTCCAAGTCTTACATGGGACGCCATGTTACTGTATACTGGAATTAAGCTGGAGCTGTTACAAGATTATGATCAACTACTCATGGTGGAATCAGGTATAAGAGGAGGTTTATGCCAAGTTTCCCATCGGTATGCTGAGGCTAATAACACTTATATGGATAAGCTTGATCCGTCGAGACCAACCCAATTTATCACATACGAGGACGCTAATAACCAATATAAGTGGGCAATGTGTCACGCCCTTCCTTTTGGTGGATTTCAGTGGATGTCACCTGAAGAAATCTACTTAGAAACACTACAAGAAGATGATCCTCATGGGTACATATTAGAAGTCGACATCGAGTATCCTGCTGAACTTCACGATCTACACAACGATCTTCCTTTCCTGCCAGAGTGTATGAAACCATTGGAATCATCTACAAAGAAACTGATACCTCATCTTGGACCTCGAAAGAAGTATGTAGTGCATCACATGGCTTTGAAGCAAGCTCTTAGTCATGGACTACGACTAACAAAACTCCATCGTGTGCTTCAATTCCGACAGTCTCAGTGGTTGAAACCTTATGTGGAATTTAACAACAGGCCACGACAACAAGCTGCAAATGATTTCGAGAAGGATCTCTACAAGCTCTTTAACAACGCTATGTTTGGAAAAACTATGGAGAACCTGCGTAACCGTATGGATATACGACTGGTGACCAATGAAAAAACTCTAGAGAAGCTGATCGCCAAGCCTACATTTATCGACAGGACGATATATGCTGATAATCTAGCTGCTGTACATATGGCCTCTCGTCAGATTGTATTCAACAAGCCTATATACATTGGTATGAGTGTGTTGGATATCTCCAAGACATTAATGTATAACTATCATTACGACGTTTTGTTGCCTTATTATGGACCTGAAAACCTGAAGCTTATGTATATGGACACTGATTCGTTCATTCATCGTGTAACAACTGAAGATGTGTACCAGGATAAAATACGTTTTCTTGAGCATCTCGATACAGCTGATTACCCTGTCGACCATATATGTTACTCTACTCAGAACAAGAAGGTATTGGGAAAATTTAAAGATGAGGCTAATAGCAAAATCATCCTACGCTTTGTTGGACTACGTCCTAAGATGTATGCCTTAGATATTCAAGGGTCAATGATAAAAAGATTAAAGGTATAAAACGTAGCGCTATTATGCAGTACATTTCGTTTGACAGCTATACAGACTGTCTTAAAACCAGTGAAATCATCAGAACACCTATGAATCTGATCCTATCACGAAAGCATGCTCTTGCTACAGTGCAAGTGAATAAAATTGCATTGACTCCGTTTGATGATAAAAGAATTATTGCTGAGGACGGGATAACAACATATGCGTATGGACATTACGCCATTACAAACAGTGCTTAAAAGAATGTAAGTTAAAGATAAAGATTTTCTCGTGAGTCTACAATCTTAAAAAGAAGGTTATTTGTGTGCTGTATATGCAGATAGCTGACGCCTGACGAAGAAAGAAGAAGATGGAAGGGAAGGTGGTAACCCTGCCATTAGGAGCAATCCTAGTGCTAGTCTCAAGCCTAGATAAAAGGGGAGAGACATCTACAACGAACTAAAATAAAGGTATGTTGACGTAAAGCTTTTCAATTTGTGAACCAATATGCAGTTTATCCCTCTCCGCATCGTACAATAACTGTTTAACATATAATAAGTTTGTAAGATTTAGAAAAAAGTATATAAATTGTTGTAACGTTGGATGAGAAATGTTTTATAATTTAATTACTCTCTATATTACCATGAGCACCTGTGATACTAGTTGAATTGCCCGTTAAAATGACTTAAATACCTGTGATACTACTCGAATCAAGTGAAATTACATTAAATAGCTCTGATACGAAACCCTGATCATTGAATCTAGCCTCCTGTGATACTAGCTGAGTTACTCTAAACACCTATGATACTACCTGAATCACCTGCATTTACCTTAAATAGCTGTGAACATCAGAATCGAGATTCAAGCATCTGTGAAACTATGCTGTTTACCCAAATACTTACGATATTACCTGAACTATCTGTAAAATACGAAACTATACCAACCCTTGGAACCTACCCTCCTGTAATGCTTGCTTAATTACTCTAAACACCTATGTTACTTGAATTATCCTAAATACCTACGATACCCTCTGAATTACCTGTGAAATACGAAACTATGCTATACCCAACCCTGGAATCTAGCCTCCTGTGATACTTGCTTAATTACTCTAAACACCTATGTTACTTGAATTATCCTAAATACCTACGATACCCTCTGAATTACCTGTGAAATACGACACTAAGCTATACCCAATCCTAGAATCTATCCTCTTGTGATACTAGCTGAATTAGCCTAAATACCTACGATACTAGCTGAATTACCTGTGAAATTATGCAGAGCCATGATGCAGTTAGCCTCTGGAATCTATTCTGTGTTACTAGATGAATTAGCCTAAATACATACGATACTAGCTGAATTACCTGTGAAATCATACACTGCTATGATGCAGTCAACCTCTTGCAATACTAGCTGAATTACTTACCTGTTAGTGTGAGTGGGTTAGCTTTTCCCGTTGCAGGTTACCTTTTTCCCTTTATGGCTCACCTTTTTCCCTTTGGTGGTCACCTTTTTCCCTTTGCTGGCCACATTTTTCCCTTTACTGGTCACCTTTTTCCCGTTGCATGTCGCCTTTTTCCCTTTGCTGGTCACCTTTTTCCCTTTGCTGGCCACATTTTTCCCTTTTGCTGGTCGCCTTTTTCTCTTTGCTGGTCACGTTTTTCCCTTTGCTAGTCAACTTTTTCCCTTTGTGGCCCTCCTTTTTCCCTGAGCAATCACCTTTTCCCCTGAACGAGTCACCTTTTCCCTGAATAGGTTACGTGATGGGCATGTCTAGTACATTGACATGAAACAGTTTTCCACTAAGTTCACGTCTAAAGCCGCTTTCAAGTCTAGCACATCCTATTTCCTATCTCTCCTGTATATAAGTCCATATTCCTACTGCTACACTACCTGTCTAGCCGAACACCTCTCCTCCTGTTCCTATACCTCTCATATAAACCATACTCTACTCCTCTAGCTCTGTCTAGCCTAACGCCTCTCTCGTTTACCTATGACTCTCACATAAACCATACTCTGCTCCTCAACCTCTGTCTAGTCTAACTCCTCTCCTCGTTTTCCTATACCTCTCATATAAATTATACTCTACTCCTCAACCTCTGTCTAGCCTAGCACCCCTCTTCCTGTTCCTATACTTCTCATACATATAAACCATGCCCTACGTTTCAAGCCCTGTCTAGTCTAACACCACTCCCCGTATCCCCTACCTCTCAAAAGCTCATTCCCTCCTGCCACCCCTCTAGCTGAGTATCACTCCTTGGTTTCCTATCTAACCTAACTTTAACACCTGTCTATCCTAGCATAGAATCTCTCTCCGTTTTCTCGTCTCTCCTTATAAACACAAACTCAATTCTCCTAACCTAATACCTCTCCTCGTTTTCCTATACTTCTCATATAAACCATACTCTACTCCTCGACTTCTGTCTAGCCTAACACCTTTCCTCGTTTTCCTATATCTCTCATATAACCATGCACTACGTTTCAAGCCCTGTCTAGTCTAACACCTCTCATCGTTTTCCTATACCGCTCATATAAACCATACATTACTCAGCCTCTGTCTAGCCTAGCACCTCTCCACGTATTCCCTATCTGTCTCATATAAAGCGCACTCTCCCTCCTACCACTGTCTAGCCTAGCGTCAGTCCTCGTATTCCCTATCTCCCCCATATAAACGCATTTTCCTGCTTGAACCGTCGCATCTAGCCTCGTTTTCCCTATCCTTTCCCATATAAACGCAAAAAACTGCGCCAGCTCTCTCCTATATATCCTACTATTGTGTATTTTAACGCGATCTACATTTTTTTGTGTAGTAAAATTTTGTCTATCTGTTATGGTTTACCAGTTATGCAAAAGTCGTTCACAATGAAGAATACTTTTGGAGACATTCCCAGAAAATCCAAGATATACATTTTATTTGTCATGAAAATATCTTAAACATATGATGCTTTAATCAAAATCGTTAGAGCCATTTTTGAGAAAATTAAGATTTTCGAAAAATGCTCCATGTAAAGGGTACTCTGGGGTGGGGGGATTTTCTTGAAAACCTTCGTGTCGCATCTCTGGAAGATACTGAACCTAAATACCAAGTTTGGTGTTTATCCGACTGTTCGTTTCTGAGTTATGCCGTTCACAGACACACACACACACATTTCGTGACAAATAAAATGTATATCTTGAATTTTCTGGGAATGTCTCCAAAAGCATTCTTCATTGTGAACGACTTTTGGTAAACTGGTAAACCATAAGAGATAGACAAAATTTTACTGCACAAAAGATGTATATCGCGTTAAAATACACAATTTATGTCATATACATTTTTGTTGTTGAGTGAACCATTTTCGAGATATTGCTTGTTATTCCCTTAAATTTTTCAATACTTGTTTTCTCAAATGGGAATTCGTTATTCATTTTTTTGTCTTGGATATGCAAAGAGTATTAATCTGTGGAAAAGGGAATAGTGCTGCACCTAGCAACCAGTTATTAAGAGATATGTATGTGCTTAAAGGCTACTGTATTTCGATACTGCCCTTGTAAATATATTTTCCCCTTACATCTACAAGAAAATTAGCAATAAGATAGTCTGCAAATGTTTATCTCGATTAACATGAAGTAGATGGAGAATAAGCGTTTGTAAAAATAGTTTGTACAAGAGTAGAGAAAGTCATGTGAATGTAACACATCAGATTTTTTTTATTCAGGTGGCCTCATAACATGTATTTCCGGTGAAAACTCATAACGAATTTTTCGGTGGAATGCAATACCTTCTCTACCTACTATGTACACGGGTTTGTGTTAGAGAACGTAAAAAGTCCGCGCGCACATGTCTGTGAACAGTATAACTCAAAACGAAAAGTCGGTTAAATACCAAAGTTGGTATTCCAAGGATACGACACGAAGATTGTCAACAAAATCCCACACCCTAAAGTGCCCTTTACATGGAAAAATGTTCGTTAATTTTGATTTTCTCAAAAATGAGGCTATTTTGATTAAAACACCATATGTTTAAGATATTTGTATGGCAAATAAAATGTATATATTGAATTTTCTGGGAATAGCTTGAAAGTCCTCTTCATTCTGAATGACTTTTGCGTAACGTCAACCATAAGAGATAGACAAAATCTTACTACTCAAAATTATTACATTTTAGGTATGTTTACTAATTACTGTTACATTAGTATTAGTTTATATCAAATATAAATAATTGTGGCATTAAATATTTCCGAGATATTCTTTCGTTGTTATTTTGAATGTTCAAATACTTATACTTTTTCCAATTGCAAATTGCTAATCACTCCCCCCTACCCGTGGTCGTGCAAATAGAACGTAATTTCAAAGACATCACAGAGCGAACCATTTTTATAAATATTTGATTATAATTTTAGTTTACTGTATTCTTCTTATACCTACTACAAAATCTGTAAACGTGTGATGAAGATTTAACTTTATTACCAAGAAGTAGATAAAACAATAAGCTTTTGTATAAATAGTTTGTAGTAAGTTAGAGAAAATCATGTGAATACAACATTTTTTTTCTAGCATTTAACCCTGTTCTTACTACACACGGCACCACAGGCGGTGGGCAAAGGTGATAAATGAAATAACTGGGAAGGAAACCTTTCAGGCCTAAGTTTAGGGGATCTCTCAGGAAAACCTGGAAGAAACCTGTCAGTTCCTGGCTGGATATTTGTGTTCAGAAGACATGTGCTACAATGTTATTGCATTTTTGTTGCCAGTTGATTATTACAATTAGATGGATCACACTCCAGTAAATATGTACAAAGCATTATTTTTATACATTCAACATCGTTAAATGCTGCGATGTCTGTGGTTACAACTCAGACAGCTCAAGTTTTGTCGCCCCCTATTAAATATTTTCAAAGTGTAACAAATTTTACTTGGTATTACCTAAACGAAAGAGCTTTTACCCAATTATTTCTCATGTCCAACTTGAAGCGGAGAGAAAACGGACTTTTGTATGAATACACTTTATAATTCGTATGAAATGGCAAAGGGCAGAGGAAGTCGAAAGCGCTACACATCAAATGTTTTCCTTGTGAAACGCAAATTAAAAATAGCAATGTCTTGTTGCTAAAATTACGTTTTACTTGTTCACTCGAATGTTATTTTACAAGCAATACGGTTGGCAAAGCTGATCTCTGTCGTTAGAGAACTCTGCGGGCCGTAACTCTAAGCAAAGCATACAGAGAAGTGCTGGAAAACGCCTCCAAAGGCAAAGTCATCGATTCAAACACAAATGTAGGCATTTCGAGCCAAAGAGAGAAAGAAAGAAAAAAAACTCCCTTTCACGTACTACCTCAAAATCCTCGCTCAGAAGGATATTTCAGTAATTTTTCTCTTACGCATTTTCCACTTCCATCTGTGAATACGGCTAGCAGCTCGAGTGCCTCAGCCAAAAGACTTTGCCCCGTTTCTCTAAAGCTCCGAAGAATAAAACCGTTATACAGAAAACAAAATAAATTAAATTGTTTAGTTTACTGTACAGATTTAATCTCTACAGTATGGTCTACGGAGTCAAACACACAAATTCTGCCGATGTGAGTATAGTACGAAACATTTCAAACAAACCCTTTGCAGCTGTAAATTCAATTGTATTCGATCTTTTTGTTTTTTATCAGCATATTCACGTAAGGGATGTCCGTCAAGGAATTCTAGCGCTTAGTCCAGTGATTTCTATCCTTTTTCACTCTCGGTAAAACGTTTTGCAAAACTCGGGATATTATTACTGAGGAAGTCGATTGCATTTTCATTCGGCGATACGTGCCCTTTGAAGTTAAGACAGACAGAATTTGTTGTCGCTTAGGTGTGATAAGATTTAAAAGAGCGGCCAAATCAATGTGTGAATTGTGAGCAATACTTTTTCTATGCGTTTTAGGGCGATCGTGTATTTTAATTATCTTACCATCCATCATGACATACCTGGGAAGTCGGTTTTCCACACATTGGTTGCAGCCAATTCAACCTACCCACCTGTTTTGCTGCTTTTGCAGCCTATAGGCGCTACACACATCATAGCCATAAACTTGTTATTCAGTGTTTACAATGTTTACATCTTCGACAGCCAAATACACATTAAACTAGACATCCTCGTATTGACAAACACCTCTCTGTCCTAACTATTCATTGCCCCCTTAATTGTCTCTCCTTCATGGTTTCCACAACTCCATGAAGTTGAGGTCGTCCTCTTTTTCGTCTCCTTGATGGCATCTATTCAAAAGCGATCTTCGGTAACCTCTCTTGATCCATACGCATTACATGTCCATACCATATTAATTGTTTCATTGAAATATCATTATTATATTATATAGTTATGTTTTTAGTTAAATGTTTACGATTTCAAGTCTTTCTTCTGTCTTTACTGACGTTTATATTTCGTAATATGCATTTAATTCGAGCATCATGTTGATTTTCACATTAGCATTCCAGGCGAAACAACCTCATCACTTTCACCTCGTTCTTCTCATCTAACGCTTTTGAATATATTATGTGTCCTATCGTACCTTGACTTGGACTTATCAGGGAACCAAAGAAACACATCCTAGTTACCATGCCTATTAAAATTTCGACTCAAGCAACTTCTTAATGATTTCCTAAAACCAGACGAAAATAATCGTGTTTCGACTTCAATCATCTGGCGTTTCTTTGAAAATAAAGCTGATCATAATGTATTCAGTATTCATGCAGTATTTTAAAGCTGTTAATGAATAACTAAATAGGTTATATTACAATTAACATAATTATTCTCGACTACCCCAAAAATAATACACAAAATACGAGACTTCGTCCCGTTCAAACTTTATAACTCTGTTATAAACCACTTACCACCCTAATATCCAATATATCTTCTATTTCACCACCGGAAATATGTAATTATGGGACATGTTGATCATCTGTAAAGGTAGGGAAAAATTGATTTTTCAGAAACAGTTCCAACCGTTCCCGTGCAAGAAAATATCAAGCTCCAAATGAGTTCCAAAGTAAGTCAATGCGTCTGCGAGTATTTTACTATTTATGCATAGCCGTAACAGCAATATATTTTTGGTCTACTATTACTTGCTGATTCGTGTCGTCATTCTTCATTCAGCAACGAATACTGCCAAGCAGCAAGACGAGGTTTCTCTCCTTTTCTCTCTCTCCCTTCCAGCCTACGTTCACCATGCACGCGCATTCGAAATGTATATACTTACTAACAATTCATACATAGCGTTACATCTGAATACTGTTCACTTAATTCACGCTAAAGAAACTCATCGTCATGGTAGTACCCACACCTTGCACGAGTTTCCATAATACTATTGATTACAGGTTCCAAAACGGCATCTTGGGTAATTGTCTTTCCCGTGTATTGCAAGAATTCGATAACATAATTAAATCTGATTGTGCGGATGATTTCTAGTCGGCGTTGCCCTCTGTTGAAACTTGAAAGCAAGTATGCTCCAAAGCCTATGCACGTTTTAGCGTAAAGCAACGTACTCTCTACGATTACAAAAGGAAAATATTACAAATGTTTGTAAACTCTCTTTCACAATAAAAGCTTGTTAATTTGTAGAGAATGAGGAGCGTAACAAATGCAGATAAGCAATTGACAAACGTAAACATTATACGTATTGTATTCGCGTTTCGAAGGTCGCCAATCACGCGTTACAAAAACCATTAAAAAGCTGCGTTAAGTCTCCACACTTCTAGCGCATTCGACAAGTGTTGTGTGCTTATTTAATGTGAAATACATATATAATATAAAACTATTTAATTGTACTTAAAGATGTCAAATACTAACAACACGCAATTATAAATTCTCGCATATACTGACTATGTTTGTGACCTGTGATTTAATAGGTCGTTTGCAGAATGGGCTTAAGTTGTATCTACTTTGCGTTGATATATCTAAGCGCGAACGCAGGGTTTTAAAATCTAGGTTCAACATGGCACCATTTAAGGTCACAAACGAAAAGAAAATTGCTATTTTAGCGAATATTAGGAAAAACTTATATTGCATGTGTCACTGTTTCAAAATAATCACCAAAATCCTGAAAATTAATAAATGAAAGGCAATGCACAATATGGCGCAAGTCAGAGGATTAGTGAAGAGCGAAAATGGACATACAGAAGAGATGTGGTTCAGTTTCTATCTTTTTGCAGTCTTCACACAAAGAATAGCAGATAAATTCAATGTATAGTATCTCAATATGCTGGTCGCTATTCACTCCAATCTTAAATATTAAAATTTTGAACTAATTACATTGTCATGTCTGCTATTGCATGAAGCTGACAGCCCGTTCCCATCCAGAGCAAAACAACACACAGTTATTGTTTTTAAGGTCCACTTTTTCCTGTTGCGTGCTGAATGTTATGTTCAATTTCTTGAAATAGCAATTCTATAGTCATTCAAAACCTCTCACTGTATTCATAAACAGATGCGAAAACATTCATTCTGAGCCTAAAATGTTTACGTCTTCTACCTTCCCTTGCACGGACTTTATCATCATCTGAATAACTGCAACAAAATACCATTTTATGTAGTTTTCTGTACTTATTCCAAAAGTGTATATCTTTTTATCTGTTTTTCTTTCTCACAAATATTATCACAAAGCTTAAACCGTTTGTAGATAGACTGCTTACTTTACAAAAACACTCTTTACGAATGTTTGAAATTACTTGTGAAACAAAATACTTGTAAATTCTATAAAGTTTCATTTGTAAATATTTGAATTTATTTATAAAATTCAACTTTACAAAGTTACATTGCTAAAACAGATTTTTACAAATTACAGATAAAGTTTACAATACTTTACAAAGATTGCAAACATTACGAAACAGGCCCCAAGTCATTAACTTTGGAACTGGCTATAAAATATTCGAACGATCGCGTTAACACAAAGTTGGAGGGCTGTTATTTTTTCCTACGTCTAAATGAGCTGTTTTCTGTTGATTGAAGGTCATACCAAGAACTGAGATTATAAGGAATATCGAGAATTATAAAATTAGGACTTTCAGAATAAAAAGTTGTACTTTTTTAAATCTTAGAATGGCCGCAAGTCCAGCAGAAATTAAAGTTCTGGTAATGCTGCGATGCTTTCCATGCAGATAGCAAGTTAATCACCATTTAACTTTTATGTTTCAAGAGTAGATCTGGGTGGTCGATCTATTAAAAGTTAGCGAAATGTTACCAGGATTGCGAAGACCAGCACTTTTTCAGCTACTACACTTATATTCATGAGTTTTAAAGGTACAACTTAGTAAATATGCTATTTCTGTTTTCTCTACCGTTAAACTAGGTAGGCGAAGCACTGCATTTAACCCAAATATTCATATCGAAATTACGTCGAAAGCATACTCTTAAGTCCCTTTCAAAAAATATCGGGTGTGATATAGTTATACCTTTCTATACCCATTAAGAAATTCACATACGTACCTTACATTACGGTATTTATCAAAAATAAATTCCTTTATCAGATTTGTGCTATTCATGACGCATATTTAACCAGAAATTACATTGAAACAAGTGGAAACCACTAAAATGTTTAACAGAGGCATGGAGGAATCAATGCTGAATACAACGATTATTGCGAAGGATAAAATGAAGAAAGAAAACAACTCTGATCTGTTACATTCACATGACTTTCTGTACCTATTCTCCAACAAACTATTTTTAAAAAGCTTATTCCTCTATCGACTTCACGTCAATCGAGATAAACATTTGTAGAAATGGCTTTTGTTACATATTTCCTTGCAGGTGCAATGGTAATAGGGGAATACAATAGGCTTACGTAATAGTCAAATCTTTTAAGAGCTGGTCGCTATGTGATGGCATTTCTTTCTCTTTGCATGACAAGGAGAAAATAAAGGGGGAAGGAAAAGAGAATGATGACTTCCAATTGAGAGTCCTATAAGTGTTTGAAAATTCAAATCAATAACAAGGGATATTTCGGAAATAGAAATCCACAAAAAAAGGGGGAAGAAGAAAAAAGGTAGTAAGGTAATGTGCTATAACCAGATCTACATTTTTGGTGTAGTAAGATGTTTTTGTCTATCCCTTACGGTTTACCAGTTATGCAAAAGTCATTCAGAATAGAAGGACTTCACGACTATTCCCAGAAAATTTAAGATATCTATGCATTTTATTTTCCATGAAAACACTTAGACAAATGGCATTTTAATCAAAATCGTTAGAGCCATTTTTGAGAAAATAAAAAAGTTTTGAATTATGTTCCATGTAAAGGGTAGTATGGGGTGGGGGAGTTCTTTTTCTCCCCAAAATCTTCGTGTCGCATCCTTGAAAGGCCCTAATTTAAATACCAAGTTTCGTATTTAACCTTCGTTTATGAGTTATGCTGTTCTCTCTCTCTCTCTCTCTCTCTCTCATGCGCGCAGATCTTTTCCTAAAAATGCATTTTAGGTTTCGGGGGACCTCAAAACATGGATTTCCGGAGAAATCTCGGTATCTAATTATTAGGTGGAGTACAACACTTCCTCTACTTACTGTAAGTACATTGTAGAGAGGGAAAGAAAAGGAGGACCGGAAACTTTGTCTAGCTCTTTATGGTTTACCAATTATATTAAATTAAACAAAATGTTTAAGAATCTTCACATGATATTCACAGAACATTCAAGATATGCAATTGCCTAGAAATTACTTCGATACAACAGCGGAAACAGCATTCAAATGTTTAACAGAGGCTTGGAGGAGTAAATACTGAATAAGATTCTTGAGAAGGAAGAAATAAAAAAAAGAGGGGAAAAGATCTGATGGGCTACAATCGCATGACTTTCTCTACCCTCTATGGTTTATTAAGCGTATACAAAACATTCTTTCTTATTTTTCAATCTACTTCATTTTAATCCAAATAAACCTTTGCAGAAATAGCTACACTACACATTCCGTTTAAGATACAAAGGGAACGGTGATAGTCAAATGTTTAAAAACTGGACGCTATACGCTGCCTTAAATTCCATACTCTTTCCATGCAATCGCAAGAAACAACTGAAAATCGATGGGACTAAAATAATGACAAGTATTGAACAATTCGAACCTTTAATAATAGAAATCTCAGAAACGGCTTGTGCCACAAAAAACTTATTTTATATACGGTGTGTTTTGAGATCTATAATTTTTGTGTGGTACGTTTTCGTCTACCGCTTAACGTTTACAGGTTATATAAGAATATACACAATTCCTTCCGAATGAGGATGACTTCCAAGGCTATTCCCAGAAAATTCAAGACATACATTTTATTTGTCATGTAAATATCTTTCATACATAGTATTTTAATAAAAATCGTTAGAGCCATTTTTTAGCAAATCAAAAATTTTGAATAATGTTCCATGTAAAGGGTAGTTTGGGATGGGGGATTTTCTTGTAAATCTTCGTGTCGCATCCTTGGAAGATACTAAACTCAAATACCAAGTTTGGTATTTATGCAACTTTTCGTTTTTGAACTTCCCGCTCACAGGCACACGGACATGTTTCTAAAAATGCTCTATTTGGATTCAGGACGCCTCCAAATTTGTATTTCCGCTGAAATCTCGACATCGAACTTTTGGGTGGAATGCAATACTTCTCCTACTTACTACCTATACGTAGTAGAGAAAGTAAAAAGGAGGTGTAGGAGGATCGCTGAATTTGAAGCATGTCCCGTCAGATTTATGTTTCAAGCTCACAGTAGGATTATTTCGAAAAGGCTGACGCTACAAGAAGTTAGACATAATCTGAACTTTAGATTTTCCGTGTAGTAATTTTTTTGTGTAGCTCCTTATGGTTTACCATTTATAAAAAAAAAAATTAGACAAAATGCATTAAGGAGCTCCACAATATAAAAAATTCAAATGCAAATATAAAGCATACGGTATTAAAAAAATGAGAGCAAGTAACGGACATTCTTTAGTGTAAGGGATAGTTTGGAGTAGGGAGAACTTGTGAAAAATTTCGTGTCCTAGCCTTGGAAAATGTTGGATTTAATGTCAATTTAGGTATTTATCCGACTTTTCGTTTTTGAGTTATGCTCTCTCTCACTTCTTTTTTTTAAATCGGGTATTATAGATGAAATTTCTACTAGAATTTGTGGGGTGGAATACTTATTTACTCCTTTACTTACTATAGGCAGAAAAAAACAAAAAAAAAACGCACACACATTCAGAGGTCCATGCGCGCGTATGTTTTAATAGACAATTTAAATGCAAAATGAAATGTTACACTTAAGGCAGGCATCTTTCAAGGACGGAAGTAACATTTTCAGAAAATTCCGCTCCCAAAAAACCCTCTAAATGCTAAATATTTTTTTCTATCTATTTTGATTATAATATAGATGGTAAACTGTATATTTTGAATCTTTTTAATTAATCGGTTTATGTATACTTCTCATTTTTTTAAACTGGGGAATCATAAAAAAAGACGAAATACTTTACCGCAATCATATATAGCTCATTAATATGCATAAATTATGTGTAATCGTGACATATCTGCCGCTGCGTGTTTAAATTTAAATTGAAGTCATCTTCAATGGTTATGAATGAACATTTGAAAATATTAATTTATACATAGCTCATAAACAAAGATCTGGCAACAAAAACTAGGTAGCTTATCATGACTAACAAAAATAGACTGTTTATGCAAATAGATGAGTCATATCTCTGCATCGAGCGCATTACAGTCATTACTAGTTTATATATATATATATATATATATATATATATATATATATATATATAAAATGCCATTTGAAACATACAACATTCCTTGGCAGTATGTATCCTCATTAGCGAAAGGGGATAAACGAATGGCCTTTCTTTGTCATCATTGTATACGGGAGAAAGTCGCGTGGCTGTTAAACATAAGCTACTCTTTTGGGTAATGCTGCAGAGATCGACGTGTCATGGCGGACGATGTTAGTGCGCAATGTCAGGTACCAACTGTAAAGCAGAAAAAATGCTGCTGCTATACGAAGCTCCACATGGGGGAGTTGCGTAATGTTACACGCTGTGGTAATAGAAAACAGCGATACCGTAAATGTAATACAATTAAATAACTACCGCAACGTAGTAAACAAATGTAATTACAAGGGAATAAAAATAAATGCTACCGTAATTATGTCCAAGGACATACTTGCTCTTTGGTGATGCAATTGTTAACCTTAATAAAAGGCTGTTTTGCATCAATGTATAAATAAATAAAAAAAAAAGGTTGATAAGAGATCTGGAAGACGAAAGATACAGTTCGGGAGGACAGGACAGACATTGAAGTAACGCCAGATAACAACCAGAACTCAACAAATCGCGCCAGAATATGTAATCGGAAGCGATGTAACAACTTTTGCGTATTTAAAATGCCATATACATTCGCGGAATTTAAGCGATGTTTATTCCTACAAGGTAGCCTGTCTGACGTTATGCGGTGCCCGCCATGGCACGTCGACCTCTGCAGCAACATTACCCTCTTTTGTCATTAATACTAGTTTATAGAGACTAGAATTGTGGCCTTTATGTGATTTTTTTCATTCCACAGTAAAGCACATGATATAAATAATGGTTTGATAGCAACAGTACTAGTAGTAAAAAATAAACCGAACATACATATGTGCAACACATTTATTGCAAGAAAATCAGAACCTTTTGCTCAACATTCTACCAATTTCCGTCCCCTGAGGACTTACTAGTCGACCACGATATGAATGCGTTTGGAGGGCCTCATTGTTTTGTTGAAAATGCGTAATCGTCATTACGAGAGAAGTGAGGGGCAATGCACTAGTGGGGACGTACTAATAAGGACATTATATAATAAGTTATATTATGAATTTAGCGTTGTTTACTTGCGGCCAACGCAGCAAATATCCTTGTTGTGTGTAGCGAGTACAGGTTGCTCGAATTGTAAACACGAAAATATGCATCCAACCAGCGCTATTCCTAAATGTCCCCAGTAATACAGCTGCACAATGAAAACAGTACTATACTTGCACTCCTCAACCCCACTAGTATATACAACTTGGAACTACGGATGTTTTCCGACTGCACTTCCGCTGCTCCACCCACTTGTTCCGTAACCGTTTAGTTCCTCTTCCCACAGAACGCACTCATATCGTGGCCGACTATAATATCATATGTCATACAGGCAAGGCACTGAGTCATAACGGAAGATCTGCGGTTCAAATCCTCAGGACCGTTCTCCCTGACAGGTTTTTTTCGAGGTTTCCCCTCAGTCCTCCTAACTGGCAAATGCCGGGAGGTACCCTACACATAGACCTGGAACGTTTCCTTCCCAAATTTCCTTTCCCAATTTTCATTTCATGTGTCATCACTAAGCCCCGGATTTTTAGGTTCTAAAAACTCAAAATTAGGTTCTATGCATCAGTGTATTAGGATTTTATAGGATCTTATATGTTGAATTTAGGAATTTATAGGATCTTTGGCGCATATATATACATATATTCATGCAAATCACTGGGCACTTTGTTTAAAACACTAACTTTAAATTGTAAAAAGTTAAATTAACTGAAACTTTAGTATGTATTTGAAAGTACCAAATTCAAAAATGTCGTGTTAAAAACTCCCTATAACGGAAGAAGCAATAATGCATACTACTCAACAGCGCTATTAAAATGTTTGCCTCTAGTTTTCACCTATTGTTGCGGCATGTAAACATCACACGTTTCAGAAATGCCGCGTGCAACTGACCACCTCTTTCGACTATAGCTAGAAAATGATAACTGAAGGCGGCGAACGTTTTAATTATTTTATTGTTGTGGCGGACGGTTTAATTAAAGTTTATTATTGTAAGGTATTGCGCAAGATTTCATAATCTAATTATTTAATAGTTTCCTTATTCGAACGGTCTCCCTTCGTTTTAAAAATACTTTTATATTCATAAATCTACTCTTATTTGCTTAAATAACCGAATTAGGCACTTTTAGGTTCTATCACGAAAAATAGGTTTTATTAGGCCCTAACGTAAAATTAGGTCAATGTAGGCTCTATAAAATTGAAGTATATTACTCGTTGGTAAGTAAAACATTAAAATAAACCGAAGTTTGGAGTGTAGGAGGTCAGGAATAAAATAGGTCAGAACCTAAGAATCCGGGGCTTAGTCATCACTCATCAGTGTTTACCGCCTGTGGTGCCGTATGCGGTAAGAACGGGCGTTAAATACTACTTGATAAAATGCATTAAGGCAGAGAATTTGCCTAAATAATCGCAGTGTTAAACGCGCTTGAGAACATACGCTTTGAAAAATTAAATTAAATTGAGTTTTATTTTTAACTACTATGGTTCTTAGTGTCCCATTCTACATTGGGCGTGGAAAACTGAAAATTTTGCTCAGAGGCCTCTATCAGGCTTGAGGCTCTTTTACGTGCTGTATATCTAAATTACGGGACCACCAGTTTTACTTCCCTTCCGAAGGAACCATGCTGAGGATTTTTACCCATGAAAAAGTCCATCGCCCTCGGACGGGTTTGAACCCTGACCTCGGGAACTAGAGACTAGCTTGGTACCCCTAGAGTATGCAATCAGGTTGAGTTTGTTTTAAGTTGGCTCTGCTAGTAAAACTGGTGTTTAATGCATAATGTCGTATATTTTATCCCTCTATTACGCTTTCAAATTCCTCTGTAGCGTTTTTCTTTCTTTTTCAGATCGAAGATGCTGAAAATACTGTATAAACTGCGAAAATGTAATATTTTGAAAACATGGTAATGTTTTAAATGCAGATTCCGAGACTCTGTCTTAAACAGAGATGTACTCTATGTATACGGAAGCATGTGTAGGTATTAAAATCTGGTAAATCATTGGACGCTCGCCAGTCAGGAAGAGTATGGGACTATAGAAGCATGTAGAAATTGTGAACATTACAAACAAGACAAACGGAGAGGGAGAAACCTCATTAGGAGGAAACTTGTAATATTTACTTGCTTTACGATAAAAGGAAAAGAAGTTCCTGTCCATAATCGAACAAAAGAATGAACAGTCATGTTACACATTACGTGCATTATTTTGTAGAGCATTCGACGGGTCGATGAAATCCCCTGACTGGAGTACTTTAGAGGATTGGGAGTTCGAAAGTTGACAGATTGACAAACTGACCAACAGAGCTCCGCATCGTCGGGTGGCCCTACCGCCACACATTACGTCATTCTTTAAAGTTTGCATTTGTAATCAGGAGGCATAGGAATTCTTAAATTGCTGGCTTCAAGTTATCTACACTCAAACCTTATGGCAATACAAAAACGTAAACAGCTGCCAAGGGTCACGGAAAGGTAAACACGGTCTAGTGAGTGCTGGGTGCAAACGCTAACAAATCGTAGGAGGGATGGGGATTTGTTACCTGCGATGTCCCTGCCGAATCCAGTGAAAGTTCAATTTTATTTCCTTTCGTCCTGGCTTTAATGCTTAGAAATTACTATGTTTGGCAATCAGTCTTCGCTTAAAACACTAGTTGAGTACTGTAGAACCTCAGCGACCACTTCCATCATACTTTTAGACTGGTTGAAATCTCCAAGATATAAAGTATTTCTAGCGTAAACGTACAATCAATCTCTTTCAATAAACTCAGCTGGCTTCGTTAGCAAATGACCCTTTCCCTAACCTATCGGCCTAGCCCGATCATTGTTATGCCTAATTATAATCAATATACGATTGCTGTGATCGATTAGTAGGAGATAAAAATTAACGTCCATCTTTCTAGGAATTTGGAAAAAACTTACGAATTAGTACGACGAAATGAGCTCGCATTTTCTTTATATCCTGTATCTGGAGAACAATAAAATGTGCTTCCTGTGAAATGGTATCAATATTTGCTTTAACCATCTCGTATAGCGATGCCCCGCATATCACCATTATTATTATTATTATTATTATTATTATTATTATTATTTTAATTGACGCTCTTTAACTGCTGTGGTCCTTAGCGTCCCATTCTATATTGAGCGTGAAAGACCGGTAATTTTGCTCAGAGGTCTCTTTATCAGGCTTGAGGTTCTTTTACGTGCCGTAAATCTACGACAGGGACCACCGGCTTTACTTCCCTTCCGAAGGAAGCCATGCTAAGGATTTTTACGCCCGAAAAAAATCCATCCCCCTCCGCCGTGTTTGAACCCGCGACCTCGGGAACTAGAGGCAAGCATGGTAACCACTACACCAAGAAGGACGACCTTATTACGTTTTAACTGGGTTATAGTATGTACGTATACTTCAGCACAATCGGAGCTAGGGTTATTCCATGCTCAGTGTGCGTGTCACCAACGGAGACAATTTCACACATGCAATGTTTGTTTCTTTATCCACGGGAGTCAGCATGTTCGATCCCAAAGCCTTACATAGTTTATAGAAAGGAGCAGTAGCAGCTCGTAAACATGCATTTTGGGCGTTCATAAAATTTCAGTCTGACAGCCCTGAAAATGTGAAATATCATCTGCTGCAGAACAGTTATATTACGAACAACTTGATGCAACTGCAGCCGTTCATAATAATAATACTAATAGTGACGAAAGTTGTCTGATGAAATATTTTGGGGGGAGGTTGGTTGATGTATGCATAATTAAGTACACCGTGTTAGGGCAAGATCAAAGTAATGCGTAAATTAAATTTTAGTTATGATTATGGGTGGTATGGAGAAACCGAGAAAAGGTTTCGCGCTTGTGCACTTACCTAGTTCTTTAACTTCTGCCGAAGTGTACTAGTAGGACTGACCTAAAACTACAGTTACAGTATGGAAACAGAACGCGGGAAAAGGTTTGCGCGCTAGTGCTTTTCTTCACGTATGCACACTCGACCTCCGTGGTGTAGTGGTTACTATGCTAGCCTCTACTTGCCGAGGTCGCGGGTTCAAACCCGGCGGAGGGCGATGGATTTTTTTCGGGCGTAAAAATCCTTAGTATGGCTTCCTTCGGAAGGGGAGTAAAGCCGGCGGTCCCGTGTCGTAGATTTACGACGCGTAAAAGAATCTCAAACCTGATAAAGAGGCCTCTGAGCAAAATTACCGGTCTTTCATGCTCAATATAGAATGGGACGCCAAGGGCCAAAGCAGTTAAAGAGCGCCCAGAAATAAAACTCAACTTAATTATAATTTCTACATGTGCACGAGTCGTATGTATTTGGATCCATAAGGTAATTATGTAATACCATTTGCGCATGAGCAAAGCTCCTTAAAGCGTGCATAAGTCAAGATGTGTTAGTGACTGTGTTGCCATGCCTCGTCGAGTTTAGAGAAGTAGCGGGTAGATTTAAACGCCGTAGATTTTAAATTACCGCATATACGTTACGTTTAATAACATTTAAAAAAAACCAATAAATCTGCAACGTGTCAAAAGTTTGGGTGTTCACGTACTTTTATCGAGCAACCGCCACTGAAAAGGACGATATAAGTATTTTCTGCGCTTCGTTATTTTCTGTAGAACTCTTCAGAAATACACAAATTAAAACACAAATGCAAAAATATATGTGTAACAGTTAAACAGCATTCCCTTTGTTCTCCTTTATTGAGCAAGTTATTTTTCCCACCCACTGTGTTAAGCACCACAATTATCTGCAACAAATGGTTTGTTAGGCAACAACCACTGATATAACCACACAGGAGTAGTGAGCAGTCAAGTATCAATAAAATAAGCCCACACATGGTCAAATTACACTTAAAGTGACAGTTTTCTAAATTTTCCATTGTGTAGTACAGAGGTGGCGAAAACGGGCCTTGCCAGTCATTTGAACTCGTAGGCGGAGCTCTTCTCCGTCTAGTTGTTCATTTGTTTTTCACATGCTCCTGAGTGGTGTCACGCGTGTTGCATATTTGAATATTCGCGGAAGGAAGGCATTTTTCCATCCCTGGTGAGGTATATTAGAAGGAAACAAAGCTTTTAGTTGATATATTTATTATTTTCTTCTTTTCGTTGTTTTATTGAGTCCATCCCATGGTCATATCGGGGGCTTTGATTTAAGAAACAATTTGTTGACTGTGGGCTCTTTAACGTTGGTTTTTAATCATTTTTAACATTGAACACACAATCACTCCCTCATAAATAGTATCAGACTCAATGGAGGATAGGGAAATATTCTAATTAAAGAAAGTTCCTCGCCTCAGAAGGGAACTGAACCCGAGACCACTGGACCACAGAGGCAGTCGATAAGTTTAGGTTCAAAATTTAGAGCATAATTAATAGCTCTTCTTGTTAGTTAAATAAAAGCACCACTGATTTGGACAGCAGCAATGCCATTTTGTTCTTACTTTATCTTTTGCATAAATATATTTTCATTTTAATTACATCAGAATTTACGTTTATAAAAACAGGACTTTTTAAGATGAAAGCCATGGCTATAAACTATTTAAACCTAAAGGGATATATGTTAACGTTTTAAAAGAGTGATGATTTGTAAACTCCATCCTTGCAAAACAATAGCAATCCTGTCATCAGCAAGCACATTCTATCAGCCTGATCTTCACAAGTCAGATACACATCTTTCTCAATCCTATTTTCGGTTGCTGGATTACATTTAAAATACCGATGTGTTACAATCATACGACTTTTTGCACCCATATCATTTATTTTCATATCTCCCCAATAAATTATTTTTCACAAATGCTGTTTCACTGTATACTTCATGTTAATCATGATGCAGTAATTTGTATCACAAATTACTTAAATGTAAAGAGTGATTATAGTATGAATATGCATTATTATGTGACATTGATTTGAGATGTTTATTGATTGTAATTATTGTTGAGAAGTAAGTTTATACTGCCTTACTGAAACTGACAATAATAGCGTGCAATAATGCAGCGAGGGAGTGAGCTGTTTATCATTATTGGAAACGAGGAAGTTACGTAATGTTGGCGCGTTTTTCCTTGAGGATCTTCTGGAACGTTTCCCTAGAGCATATGTATTCATAATTTTCATTGGATATAAAAATAGACGCTAATGTTAGAGCGTTTTATTAGCCAATTGCAGTTCAGTTATAATCTTTAGGCATATCGGTGTGTAGGAGTATAAATAGGGTAGGTTAGAGGTAAAGTCCTTCAGTTCATCAAAATTCTTTGTACACTACACGTCGCATTCCCGACAGTTCATCGAAAGTATTTGTACGGCACACTTCGGATATCAATTTGCAGGTTACGCGTAACAGAGTTATGAAAAATCTCAAGTGTTATAAAGTTAATTATACAAAAAGTTGAAGTACGCGAATTAAGAATTATCAGTAATGAAGTTATTATAACAGTTTCAGTTTGGCGAGTGTTAAGATCAATGTATAAATGTGATAGTTAACGTGTTCGACAATAAAAGTGTAAAACAAATTTCTTCATCAGTGTTATATTTGGATAAAAGATTCCTTTCCGTTTACACAACCTGTATAAAGAGAAGTGCTCGACCCAAAATAAGATAATAGCTAGCCGGAGGACAGTGAAATAGAATTAAATAAAAAAATAAAAATTAAAATTCTTTCAAACAAAAACTAATACTGCTGCAAATTGCTAACACCAGATGGAGCTACAAACCGAACAAATGAATGACGTCACAAGATGGCTTCAACACGTTGAGTAAACATACATACACAAACAACGTGGGTTATAAACAACATTATAAGTAATACCACCGCAAATTGGCACCACAACGTGGGGCTACAATAATGTTACTACAAATTGGCACCCAGAACGTGGGGCAGAGTGACCAGAAAAGGAGTGAAATAACCAGGAAAGGGAGAAGGAATCAGGACGTGGAGCGAATGGAGCAGTGAACTGAACTACAAGACGCAGATTCCAGAAACAACAAAAGGGACGACAGACTACGCGGACGATTGGACATCGTAATTCCGAGATTACAAGGCAACAGGGGAATTAAACTACAGGACAACAAAACGACGTAGATTCATCATAACACAACGCAGAAGCAACATAATCTAGGAGAGAGGGGCAGAAAGCTGGACATCAGAGTAACATCAACAGACAGCATCACAAAGGTCAGAGTATAGTAATTTTTTTTTGGAAAACAAAATTGAAACATTCAAATGTACTTGAGGAGTGGTAGGATAAAGAAAACAATGGCTACTAATAATATTGAAGAAACAATGATGGAAGGGGATAGTGTAACAGTTAGCTGTAATTCAATACAGGTTACAGAAAATAGCTCAAACAATGTAGGATTTGAGGGAGGAAATGTTAGTGCAGAAAGTGAGAATAAAATAGCAGGAAATGTTAATTTTGATGCTAGTATGATGATGGAAATGCTGAGAAATTTTATAGATCAAAACAGGGAAGATATGCAAAAGAATAATGAGAAATTAGAACAAAAACTAACTCAGAATATGGAAAAGAATATTGAGAAATTAGAGCAAAAATCAGATCAATTAAAGGAAGATATTGATAGGAGTTTAGAACAAAAACTAACTCAGAATAATGAGAAATTGAGGGAAGAAATTGGTAAGCGTAATGAGAAGTTAGAGCAAAAATTAGATCAAAATAGGGAAGAAATTGAAAAGAAATTCATGGAGCTAGATAGTAGTATGATGAGAATGAGTGATGAAAAGGAAATAATAGCAAGTGAGATAGGAGAAGTTTCAAAGAAAATGTTAGACATGAGCAGGGAAATAGGTAAAAAAGAAAATAAGGTTAATACTAAAATTGAACATGTTAATGTAGAATGTACAGAGTTAGGAAGTCAAGTGAGTAGTATTTCAAGTGAGATAGAAATAAAAGAGGTTATGAATGTAGATGTGAATCAGGCGCAAGTTAATTTCAGAGGGGAGTTATCAGAAATACAGAGAGAGTCAGAAATGCAAAGAAATAAATTGTACAAAGAAGTTAAAGTTTTGCCTGTAAATAATCAAAAGTTAACTTCTGAAGTTAACAAGTACCAAGATGTTCAAAATGAAAACTCCAATCCAGTACAGCTTATGACAGATTTGTCAGAGTATTCTCAGATTAAAGAGATAGTAGAAGAATTGAAAATGACAGTTGTTAAAAGATGTGTTGTTCAGGAAACTTTAGATTGTTTTCAAATGTTATCATGGGACGAAATTTCATATGAATCCAAGAGGCGATTCATGAACAAAATTTGGAAGGTTAGGATACGGCTACTTGTAATGTTTAGCCACAGACAATTTGATCCAGGAGGGTAAATAGCAATGAGATGTAAAGTAAATGCTGGATAGTTAAAGATGACTTGCAGAGAAATGTATTGGAACGTAAGAGGGTTAAATAAATATGTACGTCATGTGAAAGGAGAAATAAAATTTTGGACATAATTAAATTTTTTTTAAAAAGGAAAATAACATTTTTTTTGTAACTGTAACAGTATTTGAAATTAAGAATGTAAAAATTGAAACTTAATATGATATTAAAAGTAAAAGTACGTAAATAATGTACAAAACAACAAAAATGGGGTAAAAATAATTAAAAAAAACAAAAAACAAATACTTATGTAGCAAACAGAAAATGTGGAAGTGTCTAGATTTAAGAGATGTAAATATATTTGTGTAGAGGCTGAATATTTTAGTAAATATGTATAATAATTACAAAAATTCTTAAATGCACAAATTTTTGTCAACAACTTAAAAAAGTAAACAATTTTGTAACAGTAATTAAATAATTCAGGGTACAGTATTTGCTATAAAAAATTGTAATGTCAGATTAAAGTCTAAACACATTAAACCAGAGCCAGTAAATAGTGGCAAGATAAAGACAAAACATATGTCGTGTGTTAAATACGTGTGAAGTGTTAAGTGAAAGTGATAGCGTGTGTTCCAAGATGTAGGAGACTAAAAACCCAATTATAAAATTTCCAAACAAGTTGTAAATATTTATAATTATGTTTCTAGTGGGGCATATGATGCAGTAATTTGTATCACAAATTACTTAAATGTAAAGAGTGATTATAGTATGAATATGCATTATTATGTGACATTGATTTGAAATGTTTATTGATTGTAATTATTGTTGAGAAGTAAGTTTATACTGCCTTACTGAAACTGACAATAATAGCGTGCAATAATGCAGCGAGGGGGTGAGCTGTTTATCATTATTGGAAACGAGGAAGTTACGTAATGTTGGCGCGTTTTTCCTTGAGGATCTTCTGGAACGTTTCCCTAGAGCATATGTATTCATAATTTTCATTGGATATAAAAATAGACGCTAATGTTAGAGCGTTTTATTAGCCAATTGCAGTTCAGTTATAATCTTTAGGCATATCGGTGTGTAGGAGTATAAATAGGGTAGGTTAGAGGTGAAGTCCTTCAGTTCATCAAAATTCTTTGTACACTACACGTCGCATTCCCGTCAGTTCATCGAAAGTATTTGTACGGCACACTTCGGATATCAATTTGCAGGTTACGCGTAACAGAGTTATGAAAAATCTCAAGTGTTATAAAGTTAATTATACAAAAAGTTGAAGTACGCGAATTAAGAATTATCAGTAATGAAGTTATTATAACAGTTTCAGTTTGGCGAGTGTTAAGATCAATGTATAAATGTGATAGTTAACGTGTTCAACAATAAAAGTGTAAAACAAATTTCTTCATCAGTGTTATATTTGGATAAAAGATTCCTTTCCGTTTACACAACCTGTATAAAGAGAAGTGCTCGACCCAAAATAAGATAATAGCTAGCCGGAGGACAGTGAAACAGAATTAAATAAAAAATAAAAATTAAAATTCTTTCAAACAAAAACTAATACTGCCGCAAATTGCTATCACACCAGATGGAGCTACAAACCGAACAAATGAATGACGTCACAAGATGGCTTCAACACGTTGAGTAAACATACATACACAAACAACGTGGGTTATAAACAACATTATAAATAATACCATTACAATCATAAAATTTTGCAGAAATGATTTTATTACAAATCTTTGTGTACATACACAACCGAGTAAGGCGATAATAATCAAATGCTTAAAAAGCAAGTCGCTATATGCTGATCTTGATACTTCATGGCCTCAAGAGAGGGGGGGGGGAACAAGCAAAAGAATGGTAACTTAGCCCTTTAAAAAATAAATATTTGGCCTAAAATATTGGAAAATGTATTAGTTAATGCAAACAAAATGTTTAACATATATTGTATATTTTAAGCAGAACTGTATGTGTTTTGTAAATATTTGTCTATCTTTTACACTTACAATTCAATAAAAACGAAGTGAACTTCAGCCTAGTTACGGGAACCTCCAGTTGTAAATGTTATTCATGTGAATATCACAAACTTGGTAGTTTAATCTAGACATATTCAACCTGGGGTGCGCGAAGACTTTTTAGGGGGTACGTATAATATGCTTCCTGCATGAACACAAATAACGAAACATATTTCAGCCAGAGAGATTTGAATTGCCCTCTGTCCAAGGATCCATTTTGCTTACTCTACCGATCTGCCCAACAATGATATCTTACAGCTGCGCTCGCTAATCATTTGTATTGTTAGTTTCAAACGTCGACAATAATGACAGTGTCTGCGAATGTACGTTACCGATAGTTGAGCACGCAGTATATTTTCGTGACTGTTACCTGCAGGTTCGTTTTCTTTACTCAAAGTTGTGAACTGATTTTCAGATTATCACCGTTGAGTTTCTTTTTAATATTGTGATAGTGGACCACATATTTTAACTTTTGTTGTAAGATGGATAAATTCGTTATAAGAGGAAAAAGTAAAATCTATAAAACAAGTGATCGTGGCGATAGTGTTGATCCACCACCAGTGAAAAGTGCGACAAAGCGTGTTCCATCACAGGACATCGGTAAAAATTGTGTTGAAGATGAACCATCTACGAGCAAGTCGAAAACCCCGAGAAATGTGGGATACAAATATTACAGCGAATATTATATTAAATATGGATTCGTATCAAATATGTGTGATCCACCTCTTCCCCTCTACATTATTTGCAACCAAAGTCTGTAGAGTAATTGTATGAAACCATCCCTACTTCACAGGCACTTGGTAACCAATCATGGCGATTATAAAGACAAGTCAGTCGAATTTTTCAGAAGCAAAGCAGATAATTTAGATAAAAGTTCAAACGTAAGAAGCTACAATAGAGGGACCCTGGCGCAGTTTTTTGCGCTTGTATGGGAAAGGATAGGGAAAACGAGGGTGGATGCGGAGGAAAATGCGTTTATATGGGGGGGATAGGGAATACGGGGACTGATGCTAGGCTAGACAGTGGTAGGAGGGGAATGCGCTTTATATGAGACAGAGAGGGAATACGCGGAGAGGTGCTAGGCTAGACAGATGCTGAAGGAGGGGGAATACAGGATTATACTGGAGAGATAGGGAATACGAGGGAGGTGCTAAAATAGATGTTAAAGCTGGCATGCGTTTATATGAGAGAGATAGGAAACCGATGAGAGATATTAGGCTAGCAAGGGTTGAATGACAGAGTATGCGTTTATATGGGAGAAACGAGGAGAACGGAGAGAGATGCTATGCTAGGAGATGGTTGAAGGAGAGGGAAATGCGTTTATATGGAAGAGGCAGGAAAACGATCATAGATCTTCGGAATTTTGATTAAAACCTGTGACACAAAGAACTGCATTTTTCAAGAACTTAGGGGTCTTTAGTGGAAAAACCCCTTAAGTCTCAGTAGTATAGAAATAACGATTCACGGCAACTTAATATGCAGAAATGTGTATTCATATGCAAATGAGGTCCCCCACCCCTTTCCCCTCCCCCAGCTCCATGGTACTTTCTGTTGCAGCTGAGGGTCATAAATCTTGTTGAGTATAATGGAAACTTGACAGGTAGGCAACTAAGGCGGTCAATCAACTGTCAAAACGAAGAATAGAATAATAAATTACGCTTCTGTAACAAAAGCGGAGACGTTATTCTATCCACTCCATATCCGGACACGTGCACTTCTGCACCTGCAGCTACTCACCCCCCAGTCACATTGTTTAACGACCACGTGCAAAAGAACAAAAGTCTATCCATCAACTGTCAAAATGAACAATGGAGTATGCTGGACAAAGGATCAGACGATATTGTCCCAGCTCTATTGAATACTTTTAGGAACGCCACCTGCAAGCTCGCAGTCGCATTATTTGACGACCACGTGAAAAAGAACAATAGAACAGACCGGATCCGAGTTAACAAAAGGGACAGATGCTATTGTATCCCTTTCTATTGTCCAGAGCAAGGCTTCTTTAGAAAGACCACCCGTGTAGCATCCCATTCCACAGCCGTATAACAAAAGAACAAAGCTGGACCCTTCTAACAAAAGGGAGCAGACGTTATTGTTATCCATTCCATTGTACGGACACGTGCATGTTATAACAAAAAGAAACTTGTGGAGGCTTTATACTTGCCCTGTCTTTGTCCGTGTGAAAGACAGAGAGGCCAGTTTACCTGCTAGACCATAAAAAATTCTACCAACGCTCGAGTCCGCCATCATGGCGTTGGCTTTGCCCCGAGACCAGTTCTGAGTGTCTTCACAAAGTCCTACGGATATACCCGAACACGGTTATACAAGCTCTGTTTATATAGCTGACTCTTTTCAAGCAGCGATGTCAAAAAAGCGCGCTTAATATATTTCATTACATACATTAAACCTCTGTGTATACTTGGATATCCATAGATCGGTGTTCGATTCTTACCGCAATCAAAAAGTTTAATGTTTTAATTCCTAATGAGAAATTGATGATTTGATAATACTATATCATTACCCTGATTAATGAAAGGGTGTTCAGGGGGTTCTAGTTCGATTCTTACCGTGTGAAACTCTAATGCTTAATAACTATTAAACTATGAAAGTATGTGCAGTCAGATTAAAATGTATTTAACAAATATGATTATATTAAACACGAGTGTATACCTGTGAATGTGCCAAATTGATACTTTGTTAGGGTAAAACATTATTATATCATTACTCTGATTAATGAAATACGTTCAAGGGTACCCAGAGGTCCTACTTCGAATCTTACCCTTCGAAATTCTAATGCTTAATAAATATTAAATTATGAGTATGCACGGTCAGATTAAATATGTATTTAACAAATATAATTTAATTTTATATGACATTACAATGTTTAATTAGCTGTATTCTTAGGACACCCAGAGGCCCTAGTTCGAATCTTACCCAGCGAAACGCTATAATAAATATTAAACTAGGTGAGTATGGGTGGTCGGATTAACAATGCATTTAACAAATATAATTATTTATATTAAATACTGGTGTATATTTAGATATCCCGACGCCTAAACACGATTCTTTCTTCTTTTCTCTTTTTCTTTCTATCTCTTTCTTTCTTCTCGAATTGCGCACATCCAAGCGTTTACACATACACGAGCACACGCACATACATCAACAAGCATACACCAGTGCATGTACTCATGCACCAGTGAACACGCACACACACTCACGCACACACATGCCTACAAGCAGAGACACATACACCAGTTTACACACACACATATACAAGTGTACTTGCACATACACACACCTCATACGTATACAAGCAAACACATACATACACCAGTGCACTTACACACTCGTACAGCCACGGACACACGTATATACATACACCAGTGCACTTACACACTCGCACACTCACGCACATACACCAGTACACTTACAGACTCGCACACTCACGCACACACATACACACACACACACCTACAAGCATAGACACATACACCAGTGCACGTACACACACACTCATGCACACACGCATACACAACCACGCGCACACGTACATATACACACACGCTCGCACACACACGCATGCACGTGCACACTCACGCACACACCCTGAATGAAAAGAGATAAAACGATGCAATAAAAACTAATTATAACCTTGGAATGTGACGCGACATTTACGAATTGTTCCAAACTGGCCGGGATGCCAGGATTCGAATCCTAGGAGTGATTACAAATTGCAGCGTTTTTCTCTTCGTCGATGGTGAGTGGGTTTATTACCTGTGATAATATCGTTGTTGTGCCCGGTCCAGCAGAGTCGTCACAGTTGTAGGGTCCAGGTTGAATCTCAGGGTCGACACTACTCTTCTCCGCTATGAAAAGTAATTGTGGGTAATGTCCAAGGATACGGGATGCAGGTATATGGTGCACCAAAGGAAAAACACGATAATTCACTTTCAATGATGCTGTCAGAATCACTATGCCACTTGCAAGTTTGTTATACCGCACTAATAAACATTCCCTTTGCTAATCTGCCATTCTTTTGTTTTTTTTACTTCCCCGAATTTTTTATGGTCTAGCAGGTAAACTGACCTCTCTGCCTTTCACACGGACAAAGACAGGGCAAGTATAAAGCCTCCACAAGTTTCTTTTGTTATAACATGCACATGTCCGTACAATGGAATGGATGACAATAACGTCTGCTCCCTTTTGTTAGAAGGGTCCAGCTTTGTTCTTTTGTTATACGGCTGTGGAATGGGATGCTACACGGGTGGTCTTTCTAAAGAAGCCTTGCTCTGGACAATAGAAAGGGATACAATAGCATCTGTCCCTTTTGTTAACTCGGATCCGGTCTGTTCTATTGTTCTTTTGCATGTGGTCGTCAAACAATGCGACTCCGAGCTTGCAGGTGGCATTCCTAAAAGTATTCAATAGAGCTGGGACAATAGCGTCTGATCCTTTGTCCAGCACACTCCATTGTTCATTTTGACAGTTGATGGATAGCCTTTTGTTCTTTTGCACGTGGTCGTTAAACAATGCGACTGGGGGGTGAGTTGCGGCAGGTGCAGAAGTGCACGTGTCCGGATATGGAGTGGGTAGAATAATGTCTCCGTTGTTACAGAAGCGTAATTTATTATTCTATTCTTTGTTTTGACAGTTGATTGACAGCCTTAATTGCTTACCTGTCCTGATTCCATTATAGTCAACAAGATTTATGACCCTCAGCTGTAACAGAAAGTACCATGGGGCTGGGGTGGGGAACCTCATTTGCATATGAATACACATTCCGGCATATTAAGTGTCCGTGAATCGTCATTTCTATACTACTGAGACCTAGGGGTTTTTTCCCACTAAAGACCCCTCCTCGAATACCTTCAAATGATCTATACTTAGACCTTTGTATTGTTAAAGTTCTTGAATAATGCAGTTCTTTGTGTCACAGATTTTAATCACAATCCCTAAGACCTATCATCGTTTTCCTGCCTCTTCCATATAAACGCATTTCCTTCTCCTTGAATAGCATCTCTCTCCGTTCTCCTCGTCTCTCCCATATAAACACATACTCTGTCATTCAACCCTTGCTGGCCTAATATCTCTCATCGGTTTCCTATCTCTCTCATATAAACGCATGCCAGCTTTAACATCTATCTTAGTACCTTCCTCGTATTCCCTATCTCTACAGTATAATCCTATATTCCCCCTCCTTCAGCATCTGTCTAGCCTAGCACCTCTCCACGTATTCCCTATGTCTCATATAAAGCGCATTCACCTCGTTCTACCACTGTCTAGCCTAGCATCAGTCCGCGAATTCCCTATCTCCCCCATATAAACGCATTTTTCTCCGCATCCACCCTCGTTTTCCCTATCCTTTCCCATATAAACACAAAAACCGCGCTAGGATCCCTCTAATGTACCTACTAACGTAATACACAATTTTACAAAATCAACAAAGCTGGCAATGGAGACATCGTATGAGTTAGCGTTGCCAATTGCAAAAAATAAATCAAGTTTTATTCCTGCTTCTTTAATTATAACAGATAAAATGTTACACAAAGATTCCGCTAAAGTAACCAAAACAATTCAGGATTCTGACACCAGTGTAGGGCGTACAATTTATGAAATGGCACAAGTTATTGATGACCAAATAGATAAACTATTAAAATGGACAAAAGATTTGCCATTCCAATCGGTGAGTGTGTCTGATGATGCTGAGCTACTTATGTATGTTTGGTATTTTGACGTTAAAAAGGTGCTATTGCTGATGAAATTCTAGGATGTAAACAATTACCAGAACGTATGTACAACGGGAGAGGATATTTTTAAAAATTCTTATAATTTTATAGGATTAAAATTAAATTTGTTGTGGGACTGGTGTGTAAGCTTGTCCACGACTGGCGCTGCTTCATTGACAGGTAAAAAACGCTCTTATTGCTCGTATTTGCGAAGTTAAACACAAAATAATTTGGCAACATTGCATTTTACACATTGAGAATTTGCTAGCGAAAAAAATAATAACTCTCATTTATACGAAACATTGAACAATAAAAGTAGTCAATTTAATAAAGTCACGTGCACTGTACTCCCGTCTTAAAATAAAAACCGTGAGGAGATGGGAGCTACCACACTACATTGTTTTTGCACACCGCGCTGGTTATCGCGAGGGTGCATATTGACTCGTCTTTTTGAACTGAAAAATAAGTAAATGTTTCCTTACAAAATTGAAATCCGATCTGGTAAAGCATTTTGAAGATGAAGAGTAGATTTGCCAATTACCTTATTTGACGGATATATTCAAAACATTTAACGACGCGCGCAATCTTCAACTCCAAGGTTTTGACAGAAATATTTTTAAAGCTCGTGAGAAAGTAAAGGGGTTTTATAAGAACGTTTTATTTTAAATTGATTGCGTTAATAAAGGGAATTTGCAGTTTTTCCAACTCTGTTGGAACACAGTGGACAAAATGAAGTTTTATTGCTGATCGACTTTTGGGAATAATCAAATTCTACCTCAAAATCTCAGGTTACAGTTTTTTAAAATATTTTTCGAGAAATTGAGAAAGACGATAATACACAATATTTAAAAATCCGTATTGTACCACCGGTATCAATTCCTCTGATCTTCCTGGAAAATTAAAATATGGGGGAATTTTTTGGGGGGAATTTCCGTTGACAGTGCACTGAAAATAAAAATGTCTGGTGTTACGCACGCAAAGAGTACACTGAACATAACACAACTTCTTCCATTTCCTTCTACTTATTTGTGTGAGTAGGCTCTCAGCTCTGCATTGACAGCAATCAAAACGAAACAAAGAAATCGCTTGAATCCAGAATCACCATTGATACTTGCACTAACGAAGATTCAACCACGAATAGTGGAGCTGTTATCCAGAAAACAAGCTTAGGTATCTCATTAACAGGTCAGAAACATATAGTTTCATCCAACGTGTGTGTGTGTGTGTGTGTGTGTGTGTGTGTATCTATAATGTAGTTCCTGTTTTATTTTATACATTTATATTTTATAGCATAATAATCCTTTTTGTAGTATTTAATAAGTTATAAATTTTATAAACTATTTTAGATATGGTTACGTATAATTTGAATTAAGCATAACTCTAGGACTCCTGGGCTAGGTCTAGGGGTACAGGCTGGAATGGAAAATTGTCTTTGGGGGTACGAGGAGAAAAAGGTTGTCGCCACACCTGTCCTTGAAAAAAAATGCAAAAGTCGTTCACAATGAAGAACACGTTTGGAGACATTCCCAGAAAATTCAAGATATACGTTTTATTTGTCATGAAAATATCTTAAACATATGATATTTTAATCAAAATCGTTAGAGCCGTTTTTGAGAAAATTAAAAATTTCGAAAAATATTCCATGTAAAGGGTATCCTGGGGTGGGGGGATTTTCTTGAAAACCTTCGTGTAGCATCCCTGGAAGATACTGAACCTAAATACCACGTTTGGTGTTTATCCGACTGTTCGTTTCTGAGTTATGCTGTTCACAGACACACACACACACACACACACACACACACGGACATGTTTCCAAAAATGCTTTTTTTTGGATTCAGGGGGTCTCAAAACATGTATTTCCGGTGAAATCTCGGTATCGAATTTTTGGGTGGAATACAATACTTCCCCTATTTACTATACGTAGTAGAGAAAGTAAAAATGAGTTTTGGCCACTTATCCAACAACCCTACAGTAACCTAAGAAGAATAGCGTAGCATGGATAAATTAACTCCGCTAAATCGTCAATGTTTTGTGAGAACTAAATTCCATTGTTTGGTCAACAAAATCCTATCTCAAATTTTATAAAATTTATATCCGTTTTAAATGTAAAGTAAGTTTCCAAAAACCCTGTACTTCTGAATGGTGAGTCCTATCATACAGGAATACTGCATCCAACATTTTGTTTAATTCTTTCATCACATCTGATGTCCTGACAGCAATAAAATTGTTGTACAAATCTTACTGGGTTGTTACAGGAAGAAAGGTTTCAAAATTTAAAATTTTCGCAAACGTAAAGTATAGATTAAGTAATTTTAATTTAATTATACAGCATTACACAATAATAATACAGTAATTTTAAAAATTTTATTAACAATAGCCAAATATATTAAAAATGCTTATCGGCGTAAAAACAAAAGTGGCACCATAGGCACTAAGAGTTAATACTGTTTTGTTCACGATGTTCAACAATTAGATGAGAGGCATTTTTAGTCTAATAATTTGATCACGTCTGTATTTTATACGATCTATATTTTTTGCTGTAGCAAGCTTTTGTCCATGTTTTATGGTTTCTCAATTACATAAAACACTACGAGAAGGAAAAGGGCTCAACTGGTGTATTGCTGAAAATTCAAAGTCTACACTTTTTTTTATCATAAAGATGAAATTCACATGATGACTGAAGAACACTGGAGGGAGGGAGGGAGGGAGGGAGGGAGGGAGGGAGAGAGGGAGAGAGACGCACGCTTTTTCTGAAAATGCTATTTGTTTGTTGTTTTATTTCAGGGAGTCTCAAACGCTTGTATTTCCGCTGAAATCTCGGTATCGAATTTTTGAGTGGAATGCAATACTTCCTCTACCCATATGTAAGCAGTACAGAAAGTAAAAATAAACGATGAGTAGAGAAAGTCATGTAAATATAACACATCAGATGTCTGCTTTCTCTGCTATTTACCTATAAGTAAAGGAAGTATTGCATTCCACACAAAAATTCGATATCGATATTTCGAACGGAAATACACGTTTTGCGACTCCCTGAGAAATGTAGTGTCAATGTGTGTGCGTCTGTGAACAAAATTCAAAAACGAAAAGTCGCTTAAACCCTAAACTTGGTATTTGAATTCAAGGATGCGACAAAAAGATTTTCAAGAAAATCTCGCTGCCCCAAACTATCACTTCATATGTAAAAAGTTTCGTTATTTTTTTATTTTCTCAAAAATGGCTTTAACGACTGTGATTAAAATTCTATATGTTTAAGGCATTTTCATAACAAATGAATTACTTTTGTGTAATTGGTAAACCAAGAGAAAGACAAAATCGTAGTACACAAAACAATGTAGATCTGGTTAAAATACACAATTCATTTCAAATCAAATTTCTTTGTGGCGTTAACCATTTCTGAAATATTCCTTGCTGGTAGTTTGAATTTTCAAATACTTACACTTTCCTCAACTGAGATGTCCTTATTAGTTTTTTTCGCTTTTTTTCCCGTGGTCATGCAAAGAGCATGGGATTTCAAAGCCATACATAGCGATATCATCTTTAAAATCTGACTATCGCTTTACCTGCTGAGCAGAAATGTGTAAACGTGAAGTGAAAGCTTATCTGGATTAGCAAAAAATATAATAATAAGCATTTATAGGAATAAATTAGATACGTGAGTACAGAAACTCATGTGAATGCAACATGAGACTCCTTTCTTTTCTTCACAAAAGTTCGTTACAAAAACCCATCTGTGATACATTAATGTAGCTTTCACATTCCATGCTGCATGTAGTAGTCTTTAATAGTTAATCTGAAATAATTTCTAGAAAAACATTTACCGTGAATAAAGTAGGTCCCAGAGTCTGGAAGTATGAACTGAGAGCCTGAATGTGTGTATGATCTAATGATTAAAGACCCAAAGTGCAAGAGTACACGAGTTAACACTATTTCCAACAGGCAATAAGTTCCAAAGGAAAGGCTGCCGATGAGACCAATGTAGTTAAATGCGGGGTATAAATGGAACTTTTCGTAACGACTAGAGAAAGTAGCTGGGTGTTAACTAACACCAATTCGTCTTAGTATTATTGTAACTTAAGTGTAAATAAATACTTTGGTAAATCAAGCGAAACCTAAGCCTGCATAAAAGATTTAAAGAAAATTAATCAATATGCAGTTTTGAGAATTAAAATTGAGTTTTACATTTCGCTGCATTCGGAAGCCTTCTTTCCGATTGCTTCTGTTTTATAGTGGCCTTTGACAGAAGAAAACATCGCAATGATAAAGGGGTAATGTAACCATACTGTATTTTATCATTCCATGGATTACGAGCTCTATGAACTATGTAGTACGATAACATCTGAAGAAAATGTTAGGCAAGTGTGTAGCCGTGAACTGTTTACCAACTTCTGTTTGGCATCATTTATTCCTGCTTTACCAGTACCCACATGAACGGGCACATTAAACACGCGAACTCTTTATCAACGAGTTTGTTACAGCTGCTTTGGCCAATACCCGCATCCCCAGCTCGTTTTCCTTACAAATTTTGTGATTACTCTGCTGGTTCCTCACCTGTCTTTTTGTCTTCTGTTACTCCCTACTTTATACTAAGATTACAACTAACATTTTTCTCTTTAGTTTACTGTATAACAGAACCCGCAGGAATGCTTTTGATATCCCGTTATCTGTGGAGGTCTCTTATTCTCCTCTCTCTCCTCTTTTCCTTTTGAATTGGTTCTGTGAAAATCGTTTGGTAAAGTTAGTAACTTTTTTTTAATACCATTAAGTTAAAATATAACGATTGATTAAATAGTTTTTAATTTTTTTCAGTAAAATTAACGGTGAAGGGAAAGTATTAACAATTACTAATTATAGTTTATTTAGTGTACAAGAGGTAACAATTTTGCCATTCTTATTCTCTCTTTCTTTAAATAGTTTCATTTGTATAGCCTCCTTTAACTTCTTTGGTCATATCGGCGCATTTGAGTTAACTGATAGTGTCATTAATCGCTGAAATGTAGTCTTTTCCCCTCCTTTCTTCCTTTTTTAAACTTTATATTTTAAGTCGTATTAACTTCTTGGTCATTTCGCGACGTTTATTATGGGTTCGTTTCGATGGTAGGTTGTATGCCAGACAACTGGTCTTTTTTGCTTAGTCGTCCAGCATCTATTTTACTGATATTGAATTTTGGCAGAATGTAGACTTTGGGATCGTGGAACCGCTGACTCTTCTTTGAGTGGACAAGTAGTCATTGTGATGGTGGATAGATATTAATTGCGTAGTCACCTTCTGTACCTCAGTTTATTTTTATTTCTATTTCTTTCGTTGGGTCGTGGTATTGAATACCTAATCCGGTGTTCCCTAGCAAATGACAGAAACCACGAAACCCCCTGTCAGATTGGCAGGTGCACGGTATATGAAACCGCGACCTCCCGAATGCCAGTCACTGATCCTACCGCCTGAGCTATTTCACTCAGGTCTGTGGGTTTCCCTAATGCTGGTGTTGCTAATTTATACTATTAAACACACTCATTCATACCTATAGATTCTACGGAGGACAGCGAATGATTCTGAATTAAAGAAAATTAAAGATCCCCAGCCGGGGATCGAATTCAGGATCTCTATGTTGAAAAGCCAGAATGCTGCCATTCGATCACAAATGCAGTCTATTCGGTACACTAATTTATCTTCTCTTAAGCGGTATATTTTCTGATGGATCAAGGGATGAAATGGATGCACAAACGAGAGAGCTTCACGAGCTTTCTACAAGATGTCGACATACATTTCCTCATGTTAGTGTCTCAAAGGTGATTAATAAAAATCGTCATTTTTGAGAAAATAAAAATAAAACATCTTGGTACCTTAATAACTAAGCTTGCATCTGGAGAAACCGAAAAATCTAGATCCTAGTCATATGGGACGTGAATAAAAACTATGATGTAGGTGAAGTGATGCTCAAGTAAGCTCGGTGTTATGATCGTTTTAGTTATATTTTCCGTCTCAAGATAATTTTCTATTTTTTCTATTTTCTCTACCACCTACCTACACAGTAGGTAGACAAGGTATTGCATTCTACCCAAAAAATCGATACCCAGATTTCATTGAAAATACATGTTTGAGGTTCTATTAATAAATAAAAGGCATTTTTAGAAAAAGATCCGTGTATGTGGACAACATAACTCAAAAACGAAGCGTTGGATAAATAGCAAACTTGGTATTTAGGTTTAATACCTTCCAAAGACACGACACGAGGCTTTTCAAGAAAATCCCCATCCCAAACTACCCTTTACCTGGAAGATTTTTCGAAATTTTTCATTTTCTAAAAAATGGATTTTGATTAAAATGCCGTACATTAACGGTATTTACGTTGCAAATAAAATCTATACTGACTTTTCTAGGAATAGCCTGTAAAGTCCACTTCATTCGGAAGACGCTGTGCATAATCTTGTATAACTGGTAACCGTTAAGTGATAGACCAAAACGTACTACACAAAATAGTAGATCTCTTTAAAACACACAATTTATTTCAAATAACCTTTTTTGTGGTAATCAGCCTTTCCGAGACATCCGCAATTAATAGTTCGGATTGTTCAATAGTTTGTCATTCTATTTAAGCCCTCATTCATGTTTCTCGAATTGCACGCAAAGAACATGGAATTTTAAGGGCAGCACATAGCGTCCAGTTCTTAAACATTTTACAGTCACTATTCCCTTTATATCTATAACGAAATGTGTAATACAGCCATTTGGAAAGCTTTATCTCGATTAAAGTGAAGAAGATAAAATAAAATTTCGTTAGAATTATTTGTACACCCACTAATAAGCGCTAGAGGGTAGCGAAAGTCACGTGAATGTAACACATCAGATTTTTTTATTTATTTTTTATTAGCGAACCTCAAAACATGCGTTTCCGGTGAAATTGCAATATGATATTTTTGGGTAGCATGCTATAATAGGCAACCGGTAGAGGGTAAAAGAACACATTGATGTCATTTAGTGTATTTTATGTGTAATTGCAAACCAGCTAGGATAATTTAAGAAGAGGATCTTCCTGCTGAGACAATGCTGTTATCACAGTATTCGGAAACACATAAACAGAAACAAAGCAAAATAAATTACTTGTTTTGCACATAAAATTTAAAAACTGAATATGCAAATATTATAACACTAGCTTGTTACAATTTAACCTTAATTTTTTTAACAAACTGCTAATTACATATTTAAAACGTATGCGAGGATCAAAATGAACCTTTCAACGTATATTACGCACTGTTTTTATATTGTCTGCTCAGAGTCTTTTAAGCCAGTGGAAAGGGAAAGGTAATAACCGCTGGCACGCGGCCAGTTCGGCTTCGTGTGGCTGTTCTTTGCTCTATTGTCCATTCCAAAGCAGAGTTCCCTCTGATGTAAACAGAAGCACGTGCTTCTGCTTGTCACGAACCCAAGAACACACTCTTACGCCAACGTAAATAGTTCCTTAATGCATGTATTGTATCCTGAAATATTAGGGCAGGAAAAATATATAAGTGCACGTTTTATTGCGGTTATCATAAGAACTCATTGCTAAAGGTAATGGATATATACTAGCTGTTAAAAGATTGCAAAATATGATTTTCGTCTGCTATTGCGCTAACGCCGAGAGCATCTTGCTTGTTAATACCAACCATATGCATGACTGCCACTCTCTTACATATACAAGGAATGCAGCAATGAATTCCCAGAGGTGCTATCTGAGTACCCAATAAACACTTTGCATAACACAGGAAATATGATAAGGAACAGTCATTCATAATACGCTAGTACACGTATGCTCAGCTCAGGTCAAATCTTGTGATTTAGTCAGTTGGTATTAGAGTTCTCATGGCCGAGGAAGGTGCGTGTAGTGCGAACAAACTGTTGAAACACAAAAGCAGGGAACAGTTAAAAAGTGGCGAAAAACAAACAATACTTCATATATTCAACTCACTATTAGAAAAATACGCGACACTTGCATTAGTGCATATTACGAAACTAATATCGGATTTTACAGGCGTTTCAGTGAGAAGTGTAACCAAAGCGAGCATTGAATATAAACAGACATAATAGAGCCTAGAATAGGATAAAATGTGGGAACTTGTTTTAAGTGCGACAGTGCTGTGGAATTGTGGATAAGCTTGTCATTATTTTGGAAAGTAGTTCTGATTCCGATATGGCAGCTGAGTTATCTTCGGAGGATTCGGATTTGGGTGTTGTACTTTTGCTCGAGGATTGTGATTAACGTAAGTAAAATATTCATTTTAATTATTTTGTTGTTGTTATTATATAAATTAATTATACTTTTAATAGACCTTAGCCTGGTCTTAGGCACGTTTTTAATATAGAGTCAACTGAAAAATATTCATTACCGCATACTTATAAAATCGATTGTTACCTCAGGTTGCATTTTGAACTATGATTCTCCACAGGGCGCGTTTTTATAGATTTAAACAGTGTTCAACAAGCACGTGGGAGGGGCGGGAATTGCGAACTACTTTCGCGCGGATAATAGAAGGAATTTGCTTTCAGTGAAAGGCACTCTGGTTTGGAATGGACAGTAGCTACTGTGCCGACCGCGCGAATTCCTTATCCCCCCTTCCACTGACTCAAAAGACTCTGAACAGACAATACTACCATTCTTAATGTAACTTGATTCTCATCTATTATAATATCCGATTTTATTTGGAAAGTTAAGAATATCGACAGCTAGAAATTTCGAATCAATTAGTATTTGTCCAATGTTTCTACACTGGCGTATTATTTGTTTTGCATAAATCGTAATGCTAAATTGTGACGGCACGAGATCTTAAGATAGGAAGTACAGATAAAACGGATTTAAAGTAAAATCTACCCCAACAGCGTACCTGCTTTTATACTCGTATGCTTTACTGAAACTTAAAACGCGTTTGCTCACATGTGTGTGCAAAAGAGCTCAAGCTATCAGAAATAGGCACATTTTTAGTCTTGTTATTTGAAAGACAATCTGGACCGAGTTAAAACCATCACACAAGTGATTTGGGTACTTAAGGTAGAGGCTGGTTCACAACAACCGAGAACGGTAACATGTATTCCAATGGGAGCGTTCACAATCGACGGAAAGTTTTCCGGGCCCGGGGAACAGAGAAGGAAGATTTGGCCAAGTTTCAACTTACTCGTTCTCGTTACCGGGCACGGCATATTACATCCGTATTGTCTATATAAGACTCTTCACTGTAGAAGTTATTTTAGGCGACCGTGATATGAACCAGCTGCTAGTGCAGCAAGCTGGAAACAGAAACTCGAATTCGAGATATAGCATAATACGTGCACAGATTAATGCAGAACGTTGGTTCTTCGAGTGAAAGTGTCATTTGCAGTTTGTTTATATGCAACTCAAAACTGGTAAAAGCTACAACGGTAAAAAAAAGCAACAACGGTAAAAGCTACAAAGAACAGCAAAATCCAAAGAAATCAACAAAGAACAATACACAACTTAGGTACGTTATTAAATAAAGGAATGAAAGCTTGGTACAACTACAGGAATCAGAAATGTAATCGATCTGCATTTAGATAATGTTTATACCGTACTCTATCAAATTTTGACATTGGCTAACCCGCATTAATTTGGCTGAATTGGAAGCAGATGAAAAAATAGCATTGGTCAGTTAAAAACAAATGAAATTCCAATGCGCAAAATCGACTTTCCACTTTGTGATCAATATGATCATCGATGTTCTCCCGTTCCCGTTACTGGACTGTTGTAAATAAAAACGTTGTATGTTGCATTACTTCCCGTTTTCGTTTCTGTTTTGGTTACCGTTCTCGGGCTATTGTGAACCAATTATTGTGAAATAGAACGTTTCAACTTCAGTAATCAAAACTGTAACCATAACAACTTGTAATCACTAATGACTACCCCTTACTTTGTAATCTGTAATATAATGGCTTTTGGTTACGATTACAAAACGGCAATCATACTCATCGGTATCTGATTTGTGTACTAAAGTAATCAGTATTTTGTCCAACATGGTTCACGGTCATATTAGGCACTCAAGGTGCTAAACTCATCTCTCATCTCCACTTCTTCACTTTTTCCGTCAGCAAAATTGGCTACTTAGGTTTTGTCAATCTAGAGTTTCAAGTCCACGCGTAGCGGTTTACTGTGCCAGCAAACAACTCTCATGCGTAGTTCCTTATAAAACTGCAAGTTCTAATGGCCAACCTTAAATACACTTAGTGAGAAAAAGTGGCGTTCAAGTTTAGTAGGGAAAAACGAGGGAGTAACTGCACTTTTAGTGCATCTCTGAATATGGTACTGAGATGTAAAACGACCGCCACAACACAACTTCGGCTGTCTGCCTCAGCGAAATTGGTAGGCTTTACGTCAGGGACGCGATGCTAGGCACTTGACATGTTTTAACTGCCACCCTACGTTCCCCGCATCATGTAAGAAGGAATGCATTTTGTCAATTCGGAGTTCATAACCGATCAATGCAGTTTTGCCGTGATAGTTTGTAGTTGATCGTAGCTCGTGACAAATCCGTGGAAGTTTTCTCAGCCAACATTACATGTACCCTTTGACCGCCACTGGAAGGGTGAAACACCTCAGTGCGTTATATCGGGACTTCGATCTTGGTACATCGACTTTGAGTGTTCCGGGGTTTTCTTCTCTTAGAAGCTGCTAAGCTGATAGCATGATCTCCTGTTGCATCTAGAAAGCATATCGTTCAACATAGTGAAGTAACAAAGCGCAAACTCATAAGGACTGCGATAGCGCTGCACTGGACGATCACTTATTGTGGGGAAAAAATTGGTGTTTTCGGCCACCACCTTCATTAGGGTTTACCCTTTTGTTGGTTTTATAATAAAGATAATTTTCACTTGTAGAACTAGTCGATAAATGTACGAGTATCACGGCATCTATAGCAGAAATGCTTAAGCGTGTAGAGGGCGGGTGGTACTATAAAAGCTTTGAAACTGACCTTTTTATCTCCCTTTGTATCTGATTTGTTCAATAAAATGTCATCAATACTGAGTCATAATCTGTTGTTTATTTTTTTACAAAGTGTACTCGTTTACCCCACTTCTGTCAAGAACTGCCAGTCTCTGCAAATTTAAAATAGGAAACTTCTAAATCTTACTTTGATGAATGTACATGGCAATAATTGAACTATGTTTTCTTTTTTCATTCTTTTTTACATTTCTACAGAACATTTCTCGAAAAGATTAGGACATATGATTAAAAAAATATTATTAGTGCATATTAGGTTATTTAAATCTATCAGATCCTTTAAATATATTGAACAATCTGTAATGATACGAACATAATATAAACCTAGGGGGTGGGGGAAACGGACACTTTTATATTTGCTTGTCTGTTGCAATACATTAGCTTGATATAAAATATGATGGTAGGCATTTGTTGTCATGGAGACGTGTAGGCTATATTGAATGTTTTCTGCTTTATAAACATGCTATTGTAGCAGAATATCTATAATTATTGCAATTATGTGTAGAAAGTTTCAGTTATAGCAACTTCGTCTTAATCATTTTGTGCTCCATTATCATTATTTCTTTATTTTTACATGTTGGATGTGTAAGTGGGGTTGTCACATTTTATCTTAGAAACATGCGACCTGAAGATGTAGCTCGAGCCGTAGCCCTAAACGATGATGGACGCAGTGTACGTTACATTGTAAATGTGATGAATGTGGCTAGAAGCACAATCCATGATGCCATAAAACGTTTTAGAAAGACACTATAATCCATTCCAAACCAGAGTTCCCGCTGATGTAAACAGAAGCACGTGCTTCGGCTTGTCACGAACCCAAGAATATACTCTTACGCCAACGTAAATAGTTCCTTAATACATGTACTGTATTATGAAATATTAGAGCAGGAAAGGTATAGAACTGCATATTTTATTGCGGCTATCATAAGAACTCATCGCTAAAGGTAATGGATATATACTAGCTGTTAAGAGATTACAAAATATGATTTTCCCCTGCTATTGCGCTGACGCCGAGAGAGCATCTTGCTTGTTAATACCAACCAAATGCACCACTGCCACTCTCTTACATACACAAGAAATGCAGCAATGAATTCCCAGAGTTGCTATCTGAGTACCGAATAAACACTTTGCGTAACACAGGAAATATGATAAGCGAATAGTCATTCATAATACACTAACACACATATGCTCAGCTCAGGTCAAATCTTGTGATTTAATCAGTTGGTATTTGAGCTCACATGGCAGAGGAAGGCGCGTGTAGTGCGAATATACTGTTCAAACACACAAGCGGGAAACAGTTAAAAATGGCTAAAAACAAACAATACTTCATATATTCAACTCACTATTGCAAAAATACCCGACACTTGCATTATTGCATATTACGAAACTAATATCGGATTTTACAGGCGTTTCAGTGAGAAGTGTAACGAAAGCGAGCACAGAATATAAACAGACATAATACAACATAGAAGAGGATAAAATTAGGAACTTGCTTTGTGTGCAACAGTGCTGTGGAATTGTGGATAAGCTTGCCATTATTTTGGAGAGTAGTTCTGATTCTGATATGGCAGCTGAGTCATCTTCGGAGGATTCGGATTTGTGTATTGCACTTTTGCCCGAGGATTGTGATTAACGTAAGTAAAATGTTCATTGCCGCATACTTATAAAATGGATTGTTACCTCAGGTTGCATTTTGAACTATGATTCTCACGCAGGGTGCCTTTTTATAGATTAAATAGTGTTCAACAAGCACCCGGGAGGGGAACAAGCAGCTATTATGGGCGGGGATTGCGAACTACTTTCGCGCGGATAATACAAAGGGTTTGTTTTCAGTGAAAGGCACTCTGGTTTGGAATGGACAGCAGAATAAACCAGAAGTCAGGTTCGGGTCGTCCGAGAGCTACAAACCAAAATGAAGACAGCGCAACCGTCACCTACGAATAGCTCAGCAATTTAACATGCATAGACTCCCGATTTCGTCAAAATCGTTAGAAGGTTGAAAACAAGTGAACTGATATCAAGTAGACCTGCAACTGGTCTTAGGTTGCTCTGGATGCACCGAGATAAGCGATTGCATTTTTCAAATGATCATAAGGGTTGGAGAAATGAACAGTGGCGCTGTGTTCTGTTCACAGATGAGTCCCATTTCAATCTGCGCTCACCTTATGGACGTGAAAAAGTTTGTAGACGGAGGGGAGAACAATTTTCACAACGCTGCATTTCCGCAAAGTTACCATTTGGAGGTGGTGGAGTGATGAAATTTGGTAGGAGTTTCTACGGATGCTCACACCGAGTTAGCTTTTGTAGAAAATGGAAGTCTAACAGCTCATAGGTAAATACATGAATGTTTGGCTACTCATATGGTACTATTTGGCCGATTTATAGGCGATAATTGTTTTAATGGACGACAGTGCGCGCCTACATATTGCCCATGTGGTCAGGCATTATCTCCAAGAAATTGGATTCCATGTTTTAGCATGGCCAGCAAGGAGTCCTGATACTTGAATCCCATTGAACATGTGTGGGACATGCTGGAACGGCGTGTTAAGACAAGACTACTGCTACCAGAAACTTTACAGGAGTTGAGGCGAGCACTTCTTAAAGAATGGGAGCATATTCCTAAGAAGTCATTGCTAACCTGATGAAAGCATGCCAACGAGTATGAATGCAGTTATTCAAGTCAGAGGAAGTAACACCCATTATTAAAATGAATCTTTGATGTTTCAAGCATCTAAACATGTGATCACAGTTAAAACAAAGGTTGTCATTGTTTTACATCCTGTGTAAATCTTCTCACCAGAGCTAAATTTTTGTTTATATTTGTTGTAATTTAATGTAATTTAAGATTCTTAATAAAACAATCCTTTGTTTAAATGGGCACTCTTTCATTTTATAACAATGAAGGACAAAATATAATAAAATACATAATTGTCGCATTTTTTTGGCCCCGAGTTTAAATTGCTAAAAGTAAATTCAGTGTGCTTAGTCCATACAAATTGTGTGAAATTGTAGCCATCTGAAATATTATTTGTATAATAATTATAATACAACCGTAACCGAAACTTTTCTGCTAATTTATGATTTTAGATGAATAATGGATACTAATGTATATACTCGTAAAGGGCTACCATTACGCCAGAAATAGCATCTTAAAATATTTGTCAGAATGATTTGGGCAAAGGCGTGTTACAATCGGCCGCGAAATAAAGCCGAAATATCTCGTTATTTTCTACTGACAAGTTCTGTTGATTACACATTTTCGAATGGGATGGATGTTTAAAGTTAAAACAATTTAATGTTTACTACCATTTGTGTGCGTAAACCAACCATCACGAGAAATTGCACAATTCTGATAGCATTGCAAGCATAAGAGGCACAAGTTTGTGCAGTGTTAAATGTCTTAACTTATGTATATATTTGTATTAAAGCCCTAAACGATAAGCTTTACGACTGCTTTTCAAAACAATTAAGTGTAAGCTGCGCATAGAGAGAAGAATAGGGGTGAAGGAGGAGAATGTAAGAGAAAAAATGAGAGGCGAGAGTGAAACAGTGATAAAGCGGGAGAGAAAGAATCTCCTATTTAATGCAATAGGCAATGTTAGTAGAGCTGCAGGTTCTGTTAGTTTAAAATAAACGCCTTAGTTCTTTTTTCCCCCATGCTTCATTGTTTTGAACGCGCGATGAAGCTGCAGCGCAAACTATTGCTGATCAACCAATTCTTATCTGCCTTCACTCTTTCAAAATGAAAGTTCTTAAATGATGAAATGGGAACAAACTTAAGATGAGAGTGCACAACGAAATGTTTAGACAAGAACAACGATATAAACACCCCAGAGATTTGGAGAAACCATTCAGATGCTCCATAATTGAAGCTCTCCAGGTTCTGTCACGGATGAAAACTTGAAAACTCGCCAGTAATTTTGCTCAACATCAAAATATGTATTTCTTGTATTATCACAGATTGCCAGGTATTTTCACACTTAAGAGGCCTAGGTAACATCATTCAAGTAGATTAAACCGATTTCAGTTTGCAAGGACACTGAGAATCAGCGGATCAAAGATTGCAGAAATGGAACTTCGAAATTAAAAATTGTGTTCAGAAGTTAAAATCATATTTAAATTTTAAAAGTTACCAATTTGCTAACAAAGCCGATAATGATAGGGATCTGGATTTGGAACTATATATGATATTAGTGAACGAGGACATGGGATCTGTACTTTCATGCGAACGTCAATGATCATGAGGAATTCTGGTTACGATTTCAAACTCTCACAATATATTACTGCGGTTTCAAAAGTAGCACACGATGTTACATGGATGAACGATGTGTTGCAGAGCCCATTCCCGTGATGTGGGGTAACGTGTCTGCCTTAGTTTCGAGGCCCTGAGATTGAATCTTTCCTTACCCTCAGAAGGTGAATGTTGGATAACCGGACTCTATGGACCCCGAGCTTACTTGAGCATCACTTCACGTACATCATAGTTTTTATTCACGTCCCATATGACTAGGATCTAGATTTTTCGGTTTCTCTAGATGCAAGCTTAGTTTTATCAACTTGGTTTTTAAACATATTCCAGACGCTTTTACGAAATTTATGGCAAAGCAATTTACTCATAAACACAAAAAAGTAGTTAAACTATTTCTAACACATGATATTCAACTTCCCTGCCCCATGAACGTTTATACTCCCTAGGTGTTTACTGGGTAACCGAATGGAATATGACGGTTTTCAGATGCTGTCATTTCTAGCGATTTGCGTTGCAATTATGGTACTTATTGCCATGTAACTTTCCGAATATGCAATTTATTCTGTCCGTTTAGTAAACAACAGTACGGATAATTAGAAGATTGTGAAACGTGTATTCGCTGTTACAAGAGTTATTGAACCTAAGTTAATCTCTTACGTTCAGATGAGACTTAGGGTAAAACGTTGTTACATCATGGAAAATTCCATCACAGAACACCATTCTTCAATGAGTAGGGTTGTAAAAATACGGTGTAATACTGTATAATACGAAAATGAGACAAACTACTACATTTTACCCTGTATTGGCATTAATGGCATAATTCGATGTCACCTGCATAACATTTATGCATCACGTATTGTATACACCTCAGACGATCCGTTTGTCTCGACTGCTCTCGACACTCGCGATCAGTTCGATTGAGTCATTTAAAGATCGCAGTGCTACCACATGATACGTGGAGAAGCTTGAGGAAGCAAGTCTTCCCTTAGGACCAATGTTTGATACCACCCATCAAACTGAGGTAGACAATGCTGTGTTATCAGATATTCACACTATTGCACAGGCATTTCACGTCATGTAGATTCTGTACTTCAAGGCAGCGCGATATTCTCTGAGTGATGAGCTAGCTATTTAAGGCACGACATGATCAGAATTACTTTAGTTGTCAAGCGTCCGATAGTACAATGTGTCCGCGTGCTGAACTGTGGGAACATTTTGACAGTCAACAGGTACAGCAAGATAGAGGCAAATTGTACTTACTGTGGAACCGTCTACAAGACTCTTGCTATGAGACTTCGTGAGCATATCAACAAATGTAAATAAATTGTCCACAATCTGTTAACCGCGGCATCACAAGCACCTTTGCAGAAGCGCAGGACATCTGTGATCCATCCAAGTTCAACATTTTCGACGATAACGTCAAAATACTGGCAACCAAATGATTTGCCCTGACTACGATCCACCTAACCGCCATTCTCTGGGTGGAACTTTACTCACTGCAGAAAACCATCGAGTGCAGATGATTGTAGCGAAGAAACTCCAGCACGCAAATGGTCTTGGTTTAATATCCGATGGATGGAGACCGGACACAAAGTTGTGAATTTCATTGTTAGCACCCTTGAACCGATATTTTACATGAGCACTCGGCCTGGAGTACAAAGAGAAACCGCTGAATTTATTTGCCAAAACATAATCGGAGTCATTGACGAAATAGGTAAGGACAAGTTCTTGGCTATGATCACCGATAAAGCCGCGAATATGAGAGCTGCATGGAAACTAGTAGAAGACAAGTACCTATAAACATTTCCACTGCGTAGGATGCGCTTCTCACGGTATCAGCTTGTTGATTAAAGGCCTTAAACGTACTTGAACTACTGCAACAGAGCATGAAAATAATGAAGTTATTAAGTATAGTCAAGTCCCACACGGTTTATTGGAGTCTAAGCAGAAGGAAAAAATACGGATCCTCTGCCTGTACTCAAAACTTCCACCTCTTAACTCGTTGGGCTTATACTGTCTTGTGCTTTGAAAATTTGTAACATAAATAAAAAATAAAGAGGCTAATCCAAAAATCATTGTTTGCCTCACTGACCAGTTCGATTGAGCCATTTAAGGATCGCAGTGCTACCACATGATACGTGGAGAAGCTTGAGGAAGCACGTCTTGCCTTAGGATCAATGTTTGATACCACCAATCAAACTGAGGTAGACAATGCTGTGTTATCAGATATTCACACTATTGCACAGGCATTTCACGTCATGTAGATTCTGTATTTCAGGCAGCGCGATGTTCTCTTTGAGTGATGAGCTAGCTATTAGACACAATTAAGAATATGCAGGTATTGGTTTGCGAGCCTATTCATGCCACTGGACATTTGCTGCATCCGCGATACAGGGGCGTGGCCCTCAGTGGTGACGACGAGAACCAAGCACTGGACTACATAACTGAAATGTGCAACTTGTCAGGTGAAACAATGCACTAATGGTAGCTAATTTGGCCGAATTCAGAGCACACCTATGGGTCCCCCCCTTCCACGAGATAGCTTACAGAAAGCTGCTCAACACGTGTCGTCTTCTACCTTGTGGCAGGGGTTGTGCGGAAATCAACCGCTAAATTTACTGGCGTCAAAACTACTCAATGTAACCCCCCCTCATCATCAGCTACAAGTGAGCGAAACTGGTCGGTTCATGGGCGAATCCACAGGAAAACCAGAAATGGGCTTTCTCCTGCGATGACAGAAAAGCTAGTATCGGTGCAGTGGAATTTCCAATATAGATGATCCAGTAAATGTTCAAGGTTCAGCTACGGATGTGCGGCATCAGGAATCATCTCAAGCATCTGATGAAGGTATACGTCAATTTATTGTCTACCCAGGACTCATCAATGTAAATGATAATTCTCTCAGCATTTCTATATCCATTTATAGTTCTTAGATATCTAGCTCTCCAGTTAACTATGTCTGGACGTTCAATAAGTAATTTTCTCTTGCTTCCACAACGTTCCATTTGTAGCCCATACTGCGCAACAGCTTCCGTAGAGTTTCTCTTCCCCATGGAAAATGTACAGTTTCTCTAATTGCTACAAGTAATGTGGGAACAGTAGGCACTATTTTTCTAACCCAATAAAAATCTCGAATTAAGTCTTTAATTACTGTTCTATCAAAGTTATCACAATGAAATTTAAATTCCTCGGCACACGGTCTCTTTTTCCCTGGAGTATGCAATAGTTTTTCACCAGCTGCAACACCTTCTCTCCTTATTCTTGATACAGTGCGTTCCGATATCCCACAATAATTTGCCACGCGTGAATTACTTTGTGAAATTACACATGTCAATTGTCCTGATTTTGCTTCTTCGTCACATACTTCAATCACTTTTCTTATTACTTCCCTTGATTCACTGTGGATACTTTGTCCCTTCTTTCGAATTCCAGCCATATGTAAATAATAAAGAAAGAATAATAGTAACAAAACTGATATAAGTTGTAGTATTATAGTATATACCGTAACGCGTGTTACCAGCAAGAGCCAATGCGTTAACACCTATTACGGCGGTTGCTGTTCTACTAGTATCAGATCTAGCAGCATGGGTGGTTTATTTGCACACATAACACATTTCGTAGTAAACGTAATAAACAAATCGACAGTACCTGAGCAGATAACAGTTACAGAAGCCCGCTCGCCTTCTCGTTGTCCAACAGTACTGACATCCAGTAAACTCTCTTGTCTACATAACGTGTGTTATAAAAGTAGTTATTACGCTTTGTTTCTTTACCCATTTTGTTGTAACATTTAAAACTGTCACCAACTGTTTTATTAATTATTCGGAGTCTCGGGAACATTTCCGTATTAATCAGAGGTGTAAATAAAACTATGCCTTTATTTTCAATTCACTTGGTTGTATTAATGTACATTATAACAGAAAAGCGCCATAACAGGAAATAGGGAAATTAGATCCGTTACTAGAATCCGATTGAAATACGAGTCCTACCATGTATTATTCCGTTTAAAACCCTGACTTGGTATTATATCAGTAACACCCCTTGCTTACTATATCTTGCCGCATCCCTAGCAATAGGTGAGTAAATTCAATGCCACAGGTGTTCGTGGTAACTCGCGCAGTGTAGCTACCGAAAATGTTGCAAGAGTAAGAGTTGCAATCGTTGGAAGTCCATCCCGGTCTGCTTTGAATCTGTCGCGAACAAGCGTTCATAGTATCCTTCACAACGACCTTAAGCTCCATCCATACAAAATTCAAATTGTGCATCGATTTAAAGGCACTGCTCGACTGGCATTTTGTAGGCAGTTCCTTGCAGTGCTAGATGCGATCTAAATATTCTGAACAAATCGATTATATCAGAAGAGGTTCATTTCCATCTGCTGGGTTCGTAAATAAACGGAACTTTCGTTAATGGAGGAGAACAACCATGGAAGTGTATGAGCAACTGTTGCATTCACACAAAGTAACAATGTGGTGTGGCGTTTCTGCCACTGGTCCATACTTTTTTGAGGAAGGAAATCGTACTGTGACGTACGCACAGCTATATACAGAAATGCTGACAACACTGGACTTTGCGATGGATGATAATGTTGAAACTGAGTTTTGGTTCCAGCAATGGCGCCACAGCTCATAACGCTCATGAAACAACCAATACTCCGCGGATGTTCCTGGAGCATAATTTTTACTTTCTCTACTACGTATAGTAAGTAGGGGAAGTATTGTATTCCACCCAAAAATTCGATACCGAGATTTCACCGGAAATACATGTTTTGAGATCCCCTGAATAAAAAAAAAAGCATTTTTGGAAACATGTCCGTGTGTGTGTCTGTCTGTGTGTCTGTCTGACTGTGAACAGCATAACTCAGAAACGAACAGTCGGATAAACACCAAACTTGGTATTTAGGTTCAGTATCTTCCAGAGATGCGACACGAAGGTTTTTCAAGAAAATCCCCCACCCCAGATTACCCTTTACATGGAACATTTTTCGAAAATTTTAATTTTCTCAAAAATGGCTCTAACTATTTTGATTAAAATATCATATGTTTAAGATATTTTTATGACAAATAAAATGTATATCTTGAATTTCCTGGGAATGTCTCCAAAAGTATTCTTCATTGTGAACGACTTTTGCATAACTGGTAAACCATAAGAAATAGACAAACGTTTACTACACAAAAGATGTAGATCGCGTTAAAATACACAATTTATGTCATATGCATTTTTGTTGTTGAGTGAACCATTTTCGGGATATTGCTTGTTATTCCCTTAAATTTTTCAATACTTATTTTCTCAAATGGGAATTCGTTATTCATTTTTTGTCTTGGATATGCAAAGAGTATTAATCTGTGGCAAAGGGAATGGTGCTGCACCTAGCAACCAGCTATTAAGAGATATGTATGTGCTTAAAGGCTACTGTATTTCTATATTGCCCTTGTAAATATATATTACCCTTACATCTACAAGAAAATTAGCAATAAGATAGAGTCTGCAAATGTTTATTTGGAATAACATGAAGTAGATGGAGAATAAGCGTTTGTAAAAATAGTTTGTACAAGAGTAGAGAAAGTCATGTGAGTGTAACACATCAGATTTTTATGGAGATACTTGAAAAGTAAATGTACTTCCACAGGCCACGGACCATCACGCAATTAAAAGAAAACCTAACTCCTAAAATTAGAGACAATGATCATGTACTATTGAAAGTTTAGCGAACTTACAGAACCGATTACATGGATATGTTCGTTGCCATGGAGCCAACTTAAAAATGTGATTTTTTTAATAATAAGTTCAGATTAATAAATTGAATTGTGCTACTTGTTCTTTGAAAAAACATTTCTATTTAACTATACGAGTGTGCCACAAGAAGGTTCTGAAAACCATCATATTCAATTGGATCACCCTGTATAAGCTGTTTACAGTATAACGCACCTATCGATTGATGCCTTTTTCTATAAATCTTTAAAAATTGGCGGGGAGAGAGCGAGCATGGGCGTGATTTTTTTCCACTAGCTGAAATGATGTGTTCCCAAGTCCAATGAAGATCACGTTGAACATGTTACTATAATTTTGACACACTAGTTCAAATCAAAAAGAACAGAATATCGCATACAACCGTATCATTAATATTTAATAAAATATATACATTCACTTTCGGGTGAGAAGCGATTGGTCAACTCCCAAAAGCAAAATGTACTTTTTCGGCTTCTAGATTTTGTAGTCATCAGCACCCAGAAGTTTCAATAGCTCTATATCGGCGTATGATGTACAGTCTTAGCAAAAATTCGCGAATTCTTCCAGAATAATACGTAGTTCTAGGTGAATTTGAGAAAGAAAGAAAACGCACTTTTTCACTAATTTTTAGGCCCTAATGTTCCACTTAGTCATTTTTAGGTTTCGTGGGATTGACATATTGGCCTCCAATGGGCGTGAAACGCAAAAATATCAAGCCAAAACTTTCTGATAAATATGCTACAAAAATCCGATGTGATGCTTTCACACGCTTCTCTGATACAATGACAAATTCACATATATTCATTATATATTACACTATGCATATAACAAGTGAATTCTTCTATCCCCGCTATGTTAGTCGCGATGTACTTTATTTAGAAACAATTTCAAATTAAGCAAGAGTATGCTGAGACAGCATTCAAATGTTTAATCGTAGTAACAAGCTCTTGGAATGGAAGAAAACGAGGTGAGTGAGAGAGAGAGTGAGAGAGTGAGTGAGAGAGAGAGAGAGAAAGCAAGAATGGTAAACTTAAATGACGCTTAGAAAAGATCTAAACTTGTAACATAGAATATTTAAAAAACAGTTAATGCTATCAAAAAAATTGAACAGAAACTGTGTATTTTAATGAACTGTAGTATATATTTCATGTGGCAAGTTTTTGTCTACCTGTTAATATTTTCTTGTTATACAAACTTCAATTAAAAGTAAATTCAAGTTAAATATTTTATTTCTCGTCAATATATTAAACATGTACTTTTTAAACACAAGCATTGGTCTCGTTGTTGGAAAAATAAATAACGGGCTTTTTATCGTGTAAGTAAACGGTAGTTGTGGGGTTTCCTCAGATTTTTCGTGTCGCATCCTTGGAAGCTGAACTTAAATACTTAATGATGGTATTTTAATAGACTTCTGTTTTTTTTAATTATACTGTTCTCTCTCTCTCTCTCTCTCTCTCTCTCTCTCTCTCTCTCTCTCAGTGCCTTTTTCTAAACATGATATATTTTTGGAGGGGAGGGTGATTCAGGGATGCCATAAAATGTATTTCTGATGAAATATCGATATCTTGTTTTTGTGTGAACTACATTTCCCCTTATATGCTATAGGTAGGTGGTATAAGGGAAGTGTTAAGAAAAGAAACAAACAAAACAAAACTGGTGTGTTGCATTCACATGACTTTCCCTACTATTTCTTCTTTAAGAAGCTGATTCTTCCGTCTACTTCTTAATCGAGATAAACTGACATTAGGTAGACATTTGTAAATCGTATAAGAATACAATAGGCTAAAGCGTTAGTCACATTTTTAAAACGTGTATCGCTATGTGATGCTTTGAAATGTCATTTTCTTTGAATGCGAGAAAAAAACTAATGGCGATCCTCCACTTGAAAAAAATGTGTTGCATCACATGACTTTATCTCACTTTCTACAAACTATTGTTACAAAAGCTTACTCTTCTATTTCTTGCTAATCGAGATAAACTTTCATTAACACATTTCGTTGCAGGTACATATAATAAGAATGCAGTAGGCTAAAATGACAAGACTTTTAAAAAGAGGATCGCTATGTGATGCTTTTGAAATTCCCTGCTTCTTGCATGACCACAAGAAAAAACGAATGACTTACCACTTGAAAAATGTGTAAGTATTTTTCAAACCAATAACTAAGAATATCTCGGAAATGGTTAACGTCACAATTTTTATTTGCCATACAATGTGCATTTTAATGATATCTACATTTCTGTGTAGTAAGTAGGATTTTGTCTTATTTCTTACGGTCTTGCAGACCGGTTAAACAAAAGCCATTCAGAATGGAGAGGACTTCACAGGCTATTCCCAGAAAATTCAAGATATAACCGCATTTTACTTGTCATGCAGAGTATATGCATTTTAATACAAAGTCATTTTTGAGAAAATGAAAAGATAAGAAGGGAAAATGCTCTATGTAAAGGGTAGTTTAAAGTGGGAGGATGTTTTTGATAATCTTCATATCGCATCCTTGGAAGATGCTGAACTTAATATTACCAAATTTGGCGTTAAGCAACTTTTCGCTTTTGAATGTAGTTCTCTCTCTCTCTCTCTCTCTCTCTCTCTCTCTGTAGAAGAAGTATAAGGTAAAACCCTAAAAATTCGAACTTTGCATATCACCTACCTGGTTTAAGGACGTTAAATTCCGCTTAAAAAAAAGTTTCCTATTTTCATTGAGAGAAAACCGATCCTTTTCGCAAGCATTCGCAGAGGGAAAATTCAATTTTAAACGTTTTCAACCAACCCGCCAGACATCATTTCTGCAGCGTGTTGGTTCTGTCGAAATCCCGAGGGCTCATTGCAGAGCTTTCAGGGGTTATGTTGACTGTTTCCTGCCTACAAAAATACCTGTTCCTCTAACGGCAGTCCAGTGCTTTAACGCGTGTTCATTATCAGGTGTATCATGTCAGTATATAGATTAGATTATTCTGAATGTAAACAGAGTATACAGACTATTTTTTTGTTTTCCAGACAGTCATACATGATTTACGTAGAATGCCTTCGAGTATATGCATATTGCAGCATTGGTTAGCGTTTTTACGCCATCGTTTCTACAAAGGAAAAATCACAAAACTATTTCCGCGAATATTTCTGAAACGGGAGCTAATGCTCTGCTGTTTTCAAGGAATTGAAATTTAGTCGAGCATCCATGTGATCCATACAGACATGCCAATAATCATCAGGAAGTCCATTTCTAGGACAAACTTAATTTTTTATTTTCTCTAGCACTACTGGGTAGATCAAGTGTTCATATAGGTATTGCGAAGGTCGCCTATCTCGTAGCAGCGCAGACAGCTGCTGACGTTTCGCTCAGCTTGTTGTGAGCTTCTTCTGGGCTCTTTGTCCGCTTTCTGCTCCGTCCATCCCGATATAGGAAAGTTTTGCTGTATTTCCTTTGTGCTCATATTGCAATCAAGTCGATAGTAGGACATGCTAAATAGTTGTACAAAGAGAGAAAATTGCTAACATTAGAAATCAGTGAACCGATGTTTTATAATTAACAACCAAGGAGATTATTTTTCTCACTGGTTGCAGACTATGTGTTATTTCCAAAGAGGTTAACTGAGTAGCCTGGGAATGCGGAATCTACATATTCACCAGCTTCACCTCTAATTATTTGTATATGTTAAAGGTTTCTGCATTATGTGAAAACTATGTCGATTTTATGCTGTTAATAACTACAGGAATAACGAGAAGGTAAAAAGGTTTAAAATTTCACCTACTGTAATTATCCATTCCGATCGATTGTTCCACCACCAAAGGGTACTTCTAGTCCATAGAGCATTTCCAGAGCTTGGAAGACTGTCGGAAGAGGGTAAGTAAGTCAGATTTTCCGCCGATGTTTCATATCCTTATGCGTGAATATGGGGGGATTTTTCATCCATTATTAGGAACAGCCTAGGTGTACAAAATTATGTATAATTATAAGGGATAAAGGGGAGGATTCACTATAAAAATCCTGTAGGTCATCGTACACCCGTGTACCCCCTGCCCCTCCCCAAAGAAAAACGTCATCCCCAAATTCCAATTACGATCGGAGGGCTTCGTGTACTTTCGTAACAGCTGTGTTCACAACGTACGCGCACGAACTGTAGAATGGGCTATGCCTGTGAGCACAATGGTCACTATTGTTTCTCGGTAGTGACACTTATAAGCTACAGAAAACAGAGCACGAAACAACGTTTCGTTGGACGAGAGGTTAAGAAAGCACTAAGCTCATCGGTTCAAATCTCGCATTAGTTATTGCTTTTTTTTATGTTAATTTTATAAATTTAAATTGAGTGTTATTTATGGACGCTCTTTAACTGCTGTGGTCCTTAGCGTCCCATTTATATTGGGCGTGAAAGACCGGTAATTTTGCTCAGAGGCCTCTTTATCAGGCTTGAGGTTCTTTTACGTGTTGTAAATCTACGACAGGGACCACCGGCTTTACTTCCCTTCTGAAAGAAGCCATGGTAAGGATTTTTACGCCCGAAAAAAATCCATCGCCTTCCGCCGGGTTTGAACCCGCGAACTCGGGGACTAGAGGCTAGCATGATAACCACTACACCACGGAGGACGACTGTGTTAATTTTATGACTGGATGTGTAGAACATTAAGCATTTGAAGTTTTAGCCATATCTATGTATACAAAAACGCAATTCTACTAAAACACTCGTTTTAAATAACTAAAGGAATAAATGCAAAGAAACATTCTAAAACTAAAACACATAGAGAATAAACAAAATTAATATCGGGTGTATGAACCCTGAGCACGTATAACTGCCTTAATTTTCGGGATGATGAGATTAAATCCCTATAGTAACATGGACGAATAGCTACAACATCCCGGCTTCTAGAATTTGTGCCCAGAAGCCATCTTTTGTCTTTCACGTATCTGCAGGGAAATGCGAACGCAGCTCCCTCTTTGTCTCAGCCTACACATTTTCAATAGGGTTCAAATCTGGAGAACAGGGAGGCCAGCCTACTATTCTGATATCCTGTCCCTCTGAGAACCAATTTGAAACTTTTTGACTTATGTGGACAGGATGATTATCCTGTAAGAATTCAACAATTCCATCACGATATCTCATCCTCACATAGGAAATCAAAATATTCTCAAGTATTACCGTTATTGCACACTTCAGTGAATCGTCATGCTGCCACAACACACTTAGACCATCCCTTGATATCCAGCCCCAACACGATACAGTTGCGCGACCATGATGAAATTGTGTAGCCACGCATTTTGAAATGTAATAACTATATATTATGAACTTTATCAAATGTCACGTATGAAATGCAGTATATCGAAAATAAGAAAGTCGCCATGTGTTGATTAAACATTAACAGAAGAAAAGTGCTACATGCAAGAAGCGAACCTGTGCTCTTAACCACAGAACACGCTTTGCCATTGCGTTACAGAGAAGACACATGGAAGGTAGCATGTTTAATAATCCCGTACAGCAACTTGCTGCAGAGGCTACACAACTGTATTGCGTATGGTGTAAACAAGGCGCTGTGCTGTGTAGAACTTACAAAAAAAATGGTGTTCAAGACGACTCATTTTTTTGTCTACGGGTGTACAATAACTTCATAAAAACCGGGGGAGTAAAGAAGGTAAGCGAAATTTGTTGTTCGAGTTTAAAAAGCTAACCGTATAACGTCGGGCAACCACCTAGTGAATATATAATTCAAAGTCCGTAAGCCTGGCAGTCTGAGAGACTGAAAATAAATAAATAAATAAATAAACTGTTAGCTTTTGTGAACGATATTAATTAGAGGTTTAATTGGAAATTTACTGCAATCAGTGCTTTCATAAATGAAGAATTCTGTCCTTACATTTCCTTCGCGTGGTGGATGAGACACCCTGTGCATTATTTCCATCCACTGTTCCTCTGTGTTTAACAGACTATTAACCTCGCTATCTTGTGCCGCCACTCTACATTAGCCGGATAATATTAACACGGTGTACTGCTACGAACCGAATACGGAAACTATTACATTTCTCCAATTAATTAGCGTTGACATCACAGAAAATGTTTGGTAATTACCTTCAGTATGTCGGTTTACACCGTTCTGATTTTCTCTCTCTCTCTCTCTCTCTCTCTCTCTCTCACACACACACTTACTTTTTAGTTCTAAAAATATCTGTTTGGATTCAAGAGGCCTCATGTATTTGGGTGAAATCTCGATATAGAGGTTTTAGATGGAATACAATATTTCCTCTAGCTGCGATACATGGGGGTAGAGGAAGTAAAAATTGGAATATTAGCCTGTAAAATCCTCTATTATGCATATTGAAATTTATATGAAAAATTTAAGGTTCCTTAATACAAACAAATATTAAATAACTTTTTTTTAGCAGTAGCCGTTTCCGAAATATACGTTCTTATAGGTTGTTCAGGTTGATGCAGTAATTTGTATCACAAATTACTTAAATGTAAATAATGAATATGCATTTTTATGTGACATTGATTTAAGATGTTTCTTGACTGTAATTATTGTTGATAAGTAAGTTTATACGACCTTACTGAAACTGTCAATAATAGCGCGCAATAATGCAGCGAGGGGGTGAGCTGTTTATCATTATTGGAAACGAGGAAGTTACGTAATGTTGGCGCGTTTTTTCCGTTGAGAATATTCTGGAACGTTTCCCTAGAGCATATGTATTCATAATTTTCATTGGATATAAAAATAGACGCTAATGTTGGCGCGTTTTATTAGCCAATTGCAGTTCAGTTATAATCTTTAGGCATATCGGAGTGTATGGGTATAAAAGCAGTAGGTTAGAGGTAAAGTCTCCAGTTCATCAAAATTCTTTGTATACTACACGTCGCATTCCCGTCAGTTCGTCGAAAGTATTAGTACGGCATACATCGGATATAGATTCACAAGTTACGCGCAGCAGAATTATGAAAGATCTAAAGTATGGTAAAGTTAATTATACAAAAGATTGAAGTACGTGGATTAAAAGAATTATCAGTAAGAAGTTATTATAACAGTTTCAGTTTGGCGAGTGTTAAGATCAATGTATAAATGTGATAGTTAACGTGTTCGACAATAAAAGTATAAAACAAATTTCTTCATCAGTGTTCTTTTTGGATAAAAGATTCCTTTCCGTTTACACAACCCTGATCAAGAGATATGTTCGACCGAGAAATAATAGCTAGCCGAGGACAGTAAACCAAAATTAATTAAGATAGCAATATCGTTCTTTCAAACGAACACGAATACTGCCGCAAATTGCTAACACCAGATGGAGCTACAAACCGAACAAATGAATGACGTCACAAGATGGCTTCAACGCGTGAAGTAAACATAAATACACAAACATTATAAGTAATACCGTTACAAATTGGCTCCCAAACGTGGGGCTACAATAATGTTAAAATAAATAAATACAACACAAAAAAAAACCGTTACAAGGTCATACCTATATAATGCTTAGTTCTTAGGTAACCGCCTATGTGCATATTCTATTTTCTCCCTTTCTCTGGATAGGAGAATCATTGTGTCAATAATATAATAAATATGGGATAGATGTAAGTTTGTATCGGGTATAGAAACTCATGTGTTGCTTTTACTTTCTCTACCACGTAACTAATAGAGAACGTAGTGCATTCCACCTAAAAATTCATATCGATATTTCACCGGTAATACATGCTTTGAGGCCCTTGAATTAAAAAAAAAATTAGAAAAATATCAGTGAACAGCATAACTTAAAAACGAAAAGTCGGATAAATACGAACATAGAACATTTTCGTAGTTTTTGATTTTCTAAAAAATGGCTCTAATGATTTTAATTAAAGTATCTTGTATTAAAGATATTTACAACACAAATAAAGCCTGTGAAGTTCACTTCATTCGTAAGGAATCTGGCATAATCTTGTAAACGATAGACGAAAACGTACTGCACAAAAAATGTAGATTCTTTAAAACACGTGGTTTGTTTCAAATAAGTTTTTTTGTGGTTTAAGCCATTCTGCAATATCGGTTATTAATGGTTAGAATTGTTCAATACTTGGATATTTTCCTGAAGTCCTGTCAACATTTAGTATTTCTCGCGACTGCATGGAAAGAGTATGGAATTATGGAAAGAGTATGGAATTTTAAGTCCAGTAGATAGCGTCCAGTTCTTTAACATTAGACGAAATGTGTAATTAGCTATTTCTGCAGAGGTTTATTTAGATTAAAAGTCTGATGTGTTGCACTCACATGACTTTCTCTTCTCTTGTACAAACTATTTTTACAAACGCTTTTTCTCCATATACTTCATGTTAATCGAGATGTTAATCTTATTACTAATTTTCTTGAAGGTGCAAGGGGAATATGGTAGGCTTTAAGCAATAAAATCTTTTAAGAGCTGGCTGCTATATGGAACATTCCATTCTCTTTGCATGCCCAAGACATTTATATATATATATATATATATATATGTATATATACAGGATTATTCTAAATTGATTACCTGATAATAAAGCTAAATTATACATAGTTATCTTTCGTAGTTTATTTCCATTTCCATTACATACATTGACATTAACATTAAGTTTTATTTGCAATGTTTACAAATGTTCAATGCGACTCCCTTTTGTCACTCGGCAGATATCCCACCTGTACGACAGTTCATCCCAGATACGCGTGATCATGTCCACATCTACCCGAGCTACCGTTACGTTAATTCGTTGACGAAGCTCATCGAGATTGGTCGGCAGTGAAGGGTTGAACACGTTATCTTTAATGTAACCCCACAGACTAAAATCCAGCGGTGTTAAATCGGGAGATCGTGGAGGCCAATCTATGTTCCCACCACGTCCAATCCAAGCGGGAGTGGTGTGGGATAGGTACGTAGTGACCTCATGGTGGTAATGAGGAGGTGCTCCATCTAGTTGAAAAATGAAATTATCTCATATCTTCTTGCAGCTGTGGCATCAGGTAGTTTTCTAACATATCTAGATATGTGATGCCAGTCACAGTCTTCTCATAATGGTCCATACACTTTGACGGAGGTTAGCGCACAAAACACATTCAGTTTTGGAGAGTCACGTGTATGTTCCAGGCATTCCGTCGGTTTCTGTGTACCCCATATCCTTGCATTGTGGCGATTAACTGTACCACTAAGGTGAAAAGTTGCCGCGTCACTGAACACAATCTTATTAAGAAAACTATCGTCTTCTTCCATCCTGTTCAGCATGTCCGCACAGAACTCATAATGTTTAAGTTTGTCATTAGCACTCAATGCCTGCATCACTTGCAACTTGTACCCCTTACACTGCAGTCGTAAAATTCTCCATACCGTAGGTTGTGGAATGGTCAGCTCCAAACTTGCTCTAGTTGTACACTTCTTTGGACTTCGTGCAAAGGTCTTCTCACGGCTTCCACAACGTGGCCTGCTACAGGAGGGTGTCCCTGTCCTTTCTCTCGGTGTCCCACACAACCTGTTTCTAGGAATCGATCATACCATGTTTTGATAGTTTTCACCTGCGGGGGAGTTTTTTGATACTTTGTGCGAAAACGTCTTTGTGTGGTAATTTGCGATTTATTTTCATAAAACCATAGACAACACTGCGCGCGCTCCGCACCGCTGTAAGACTCCATGGCGACTGCTTACTAGGCTCCAGGTGTTGCGAGGGCTTCACATTTTCCCCGCCAGACGAGCGAGCGAGTGCATGTAGCGAAGTCTGCCGACCATGTTTAAAACTTGATGATATGACATAAGGTTTGATGAACATCGGAATAAATTACCGTCAACAGTTTCGAAATAATTCATTCATACTTTCACGTAACTAATTTAGTGTATATTCGCATTTGAGAAAAAGTATAAGTATTGGAAAATCGAAACCAATAACAAGGAATATCTCGAAAGTGGTTCACTCCACAAAAAAAGAAAGTGTTTGAACTACATTTTTTGTGTACCTCTTACAGTTAACCAGTTATGCAAAAGCCATTCACATGAACAGGACTTTTTGGGGACATTCCCAGAAAATTCAAGATATACATTTAATTTGTCATGAAAATATCTTAAAAATATGATATTTTAATCAAAATAGTTAGCGCCATTTTTGAGAAAATTAAAATTTTCCATGTAAAGGCTAATCTGAAGTGGGGCGATTTTCTTGAAAATCTTCTGTCGCATATTTGAAAGACACTAAACCTAAATACCAGGTTTGGTATTTATCAGACTTTTCGTTTTTGAGTTATGCTGTTCATAGACACACATCCACGCAGACACACCACGGAACCTTTTCTAAAAATGCTTTTTTTGGATTCAGGTGGCCTCAAAGCATATATTTCCGGTGACATCTCGGTATCGAATTTTTGGGTGGAATGCCATACTTCCCCTACTTACTATACGTAGTAGAGAAACTAAAAATGTAGTTGATAGAAAAATAAACTTTAGAAGGAACAGGAAAGGTAGAATCAGATGACTGAAAAATTCAATGCCATAGCCGGGATTTGAACCACGGATCTCCGGTCTCCGTCCGGTTGCTCTAACCACTGAGCTACCATGGTAACATGCCGACACGACATTAAATTCTCCAGCTGATTCGCATTTTTCCCGGTAAACCACAAGGAGATCTCAAATTGTATTGAGATGTCATACCCCAATGGCGACCTACAAACACTGTAAGTACTTAAGTTCCGGGCTTTATAGTTGCAACCACTATTAGGTCAATTAATGGAATTAATGGAATTGACCGGGAGATCCGTGGTTCAAATCCCGGCTATAGCATTGAATTTTTCAGTCATCTGATTCTATCTTTCCAACCTTGTCCAACACACGGCTTGTGTGAAAGAATAATTAATTTAGAAGGAATAGTTTATATACCCATTAATAAGATAGAGGGTAGAGAAAGTCATGTGAACGTATCACATGAGATTTTTCTTATAACTGTTTCAACTTGCGCTTGGGTAGTTTCCAGCCAAAAGCCTTGTACCTCACAAAACGTAGTATTTTATCCGTCTTGTACCTGCGAAAGCAGTTTTGAAACAAAGAATAACCTTCAAAGTAATTGAATATGCACGTCAAGTCGGAAGAATAACACAAGTTTTCCGACTGGGAGAAAGAGAGCTTGTTTTGAAGGCGATCAAAATTATTCAAGCTTTCCCGCGAGCCAGTATGAATGAATCAACCAGTACAACTTGCCTTGAAGAGAAAACGAGGGGGGGGGGAGGTGTTGCATTCACATTATTTTTTCTACTCACACTTCTACAAGTGTTCTTACAAATGCTTATTCTTCTAACTACAACTTGTTAATCGAGAATAACTTTCATTACACATTTTACATTTCGCTGTAGCTATAAGGACACAGTCGGCTAAAGCGAGTCAGATTTTTTACAAAGCGGGTTGCTATGTGGTGGCTTTGAAATTCCATGCTCTGGCATGACCTCAAGAAAAAACGAATAGCTACTTACTACTTGACAAAAGTATAAGTATTTAAAAATTCAAACCAATAAAGAATATATCGGAAATGGTTAACGCCACAAAAGTGTTTGACAAAGTGTGTTTTAACGAAATTAAATTAAATTGAATTTTTATTTATGAACGTTCTTTTAACTACAATGGCCCTTAACGTCCTATTCTATATTGGGCGTGAAAGACTGGTAATTTTTGCTCAGAGGCCTCTTTATCAGGCTTGAGCTTCTTTTACGTGCCGTAAATCTACGACACAGGACCACCGGCTTTACTTCCCTTCCGAAGGCCGCCATGCTAAGGATTTTTACGCCCGAAAAAATCCATCGCCCTCCGCCGAGTTTGAACCCGCGACCTCGGGAACTAGATGCTACCATGGTAACCACTACACACGGAGGACGACATGTGTGTTTTAACGAGATCAACATTTTCATAGACTCAGATTTTGTCTCCTACGGTTATACAAAACTATACAAAAGTCATTCAGAATGAAGCGAACTTCACAGGTTATTTCCAGAAAATTCAAAGTATATATTCTATTTGTCATGTGAATATTTTAAATACCTATGAGGCATTTTAATTAAAATTGTTAACAATCATTTTTACTTTCTCTACTACGTATAGTCAGTAGGGGAAGTATTGTATTCCACCCAAAAATTCGATACCGAGATTTCACCGGAAATACATGTTTTGAGACCCACTGAATACAAAAAAAAGCATTTTTGGAAACATGGCTGTGTGTGTGTGTGTGTGTGTGTGTGTGAACAGCATAACTCAGAAACGAACAGTCGGATAAACACCAACCTTGGTATTTACGTTCAGTATCTTCCAGAGATGCGACACGCAGGTTTTCAAGAAAATCCCCCCACCCCAGACTACCCTTTACATGGAACATTTTTCGAAAATTTTAATTTTCTCAAAAATGGCTCTAACAATTTTGATTAAAATATCATATGTTTAAGATATTTTCATGACAAATGAAATGTATATCTCGAATTTACTGGGAATGTCTCCTAAAGTATTCTTCATTGTGAACGACTTTTGCATAACTGGTAAACCATAAGAGATAGACAAAATTTTACTACACAAAAGATGTAGATTGCGTTAAAATACACAATTTATGTCATATACATTTTTGTTGTTGAGTGAACCATTTTCGAGATATTGCTTGTTATTCCCTTAAATGATTCAATACTTATTTTCTCAAATGGAAATTCGTTATTCATTTTTACTTTCTCTACTACGTATAGTAAGTAGGGGAAGTATTGCATTCCACCCAAAAATTCTATACCGAGATTTCACCGGAAATATATGTTTTGAGACCTCCTGAATACAAAAAAAGCATTTTTGGAAACATCCGTGTGTGTGTGTGTGTGTGTGTGTGTGTGTCTGTGAACAGCATAACCCAAAAACGAACAGTCGGATAAGCACCAAACTTGGTATTTAGGTTCAGTATCTTCCAGAGATGCGACACGAAGGTTTTCAAGAAAATCCCCCCACCCCAGACTACCCTTTACATGGAACATTTTTCGAAAATTTTAATTTTCTCAAAAATGGCTCTAACGATTTTGATGAAAATATCATATGTTTAAGACATTTTTATGACAAATAAAATGTATATCTTGAATTTCCTGGGAATGTCTCCAAAAGTATTCTTTATTGTGAACGACTTTCGCATAACTGGTAAACCATAAGAGATAGACAAAATTTTACTACACAAAAAATGTAGATCGCGTTAAAATACACAATTTAGGTCATATACATTTTTTTTGTTGAGTGAACCATTTTCGAGATATTACTTGCTATTCCCTTAAATTTTTCAATACTTTTCTCAAATGGGAATTCGATATTCATTTTTTTGTCTTCGATATGCAAAGAATATTAATCTGTGGCAAAGCGAATGGTGCTGCACCTAGCAACCAGTTATTAAGAGATATGTATGTGCTTAAAGGCTACTGTATTTGTATATTGCCCTTGTAAATATATATTCCTCTTACATCTACAAGAAAATTAGCAATAAGATAGAGTCTGCAAATGTTTATCTCGATTAACATGAAGCATATGGAGAATAAGCGTTTGTAAAAATAGTTTGTACAAGCGTAGAGAAAGTCATGTGAGTGTAACACATCAGATTTTTACTTTCTCTACTACGTATAGTAAGTAGGGGAAGTATTGCATTCCACCCAAAAATTCGATACCGAGATTTCACCGGAAATACATGTTTTGAGACCTCCTGAATCCAAAAAAAGCATTTTTGGAAACATGTCCGTGTGTGTGTCTGTGTGTGTGTGTGTCTGTCTGTGTGTGTGTGTGTGTCTGTGAACAGCATAACTCAAAAACGAACAGTCGGATAAACACCAAACTTGGTATTTACGTTCAGTATCTTCCAGAGATGCGACACGAAGGTTTTCAAGAAAATCCCCCCACCCCAGACTACCCTTTACATGGAACATTTTTCGAAAATTTTAATTTTCTCAAAAATGGCTCTAACGATTTTGATTAAAATATCATATGTTTAAGACAATGGCATGAGAAATGAAATGTATATCTCGAATTTTCTGGGAATCTCTCCAAAAGTATTCTTCATTCTGAACGACTTTTGCATAACTGAAAAACCATAAGAGATAGACAAAATTTTACTACACAAAAAATGTAGATCGCGTTAAAATACACAACTTATGTCATATACATTTCTTTTGTTGAGTGAACCATTTTCGAGATATTGCTTGTTATTTCCTTAAATTTTCCAATACTTGTACTTTTTCTCAAATTCGTTATTCATTTTTTTATGTCCTGGACATGCAAAGAGAATGGAATGCGCCACATAGCAACCAGCGTTAAAATATTTGACTATCGCTTAAAAGCTACCATATCCCCCTTGCATCTACAAGAAAATTACCAATAAGATTGACATCTCGATATCTCGATTAACATGAAGCATATGGAGAATAGGCGTTTGTAAAAATAGATTGTACAAGAGTAGAGAAAGTCATGTGAGTGTAACACATCAGATTTTTTTTAACGTATTATATAGCAGAATATGTATTTGTTTTTACTTTCTCTACTACGTATAGTAAGTAGGGGAAGTATTGTATTCCACCCAAAAATTCGATACCGAGATTTCACCGGAAATACATGTTTTGTGACTCACTGAATCCAAAAAAAGCATTTTTGGAAACATGTCCGTGTGTGTGTGTGTCTGTCTGTGTGTATGTGTGTCCGTGTGTCTGTGAACAGCATAACTCAGACACGAACCGTCGTATAAACACCAAACATGGTATTTAGGTTCAGTATCTTCCAGAGATGCGACACGAAGGTTTTCAAGAAAATCCCCCCACGTCAGACTACCCTTTACATGGAAAATTTTTCGAAAATTTTAATTTTCTCAAAAATGGCTCTAACGATTTTGATTAAAATATCATATGTTTAAGATATTCTCATGAGAAATGAAATGTATATCTCGAATTTTCTGGGAATGTCTCCAAAAGTATTCTTCATTGTGAACGACTTTTGCATAATTGGTAAACCATAAGAGATAGACAAACTTTTACTACACAAAAAATGTAGATCGCATTAAAATACACAATTTATGTCATACACATTTCTTTTGTTGAGTGAACCGTTTTCGAGATATTGCTTGTTATTCCCTTAAATTTTCCAATACTTATACTTTTTCTCAAATTCGTTATTCGTTTTTACTTTCTCTACTACGTATAGTAAGTAGGGGAAGTATTGCATTCCACCCAAAAATTCGATACCGAGGTTTCACCGGAAATACATGTTTTGAGACCTCCCGAATCCAAAAAAAGCATTTTTGGAAACATGTCCGTGTGTGTGTCTGTGTGTGTGTCTGTGTGTCTGTGAACAGCATAACTCAAAAACGAACAGTCGGATAAACACCAAACTTGTTTTTATGTCCTGGACATGCAAAGAGAATGGAATGCGGCACATAGCAACCAGCGTTAAAATATTTGACTATCGCTTAAAAGCTACCATATTTCCCTTGCATCTACAAGAAAATTACCAATAAGATTGACATCTCGATATCTCGATTAACATGAAGCATATGGAGAATAGGCGTTTGTAAAATTAGATTGTACAAGAGTAGAGAAAGTCATGTGAGTGTAACACATCAGATTTTTTTTTATGTCCTGGACATGCAAAGAGAATGGAATGCGCCACATAGCAACCAGCGTTAAAATATTTGACTATCGCTCAAAGCCTACCATATTCCCCTTGCATCTACAAGAAAATTACCAATAAGATTGACATCTCGATATCTCGCTTAACATGAAGCATATGGAGAATAAGCGTTTGTAAAAATAGTTTGTACAAGAGTAGAGAAAGTCATGTGAGTGTAACACATCAGATTTTTTTTTTATGTCCTGGACATGCAAAGAGAATGGAATGCGCCACATAGCAACCAGCGCTAAAATATTTGACTATCGCTTAAAAGCTACCATATTTCCCTCCCATCTACAAGAAAATTACCAATAAGATTGACATCTCGATATCTCGATTAACATGAAGCATATGGAGAATAAGCGTTTGTAAAATTAGATTGTACAAGAGTAGAGAAAGTCATGTGAGTGTAACACATCAGATTTTTACTTTCTCTACTACGTATAGTCAGTAGGGGAAGTATTGCATTCCACCCAAAATTCGATACCGAGATTTCACCGGAAATACATGTTTTGAGACTCCCTGAATCCAAAAAAAGCATTTTTGGAAACATGTCCGTGTGTGTGTCTGTGTGTGTGTCTGTGAACAGCATAACTCAGAAACGAACAGTCGGATATACACCAAACTTGGTATTTAGGTTCAGTATCTTCCAGAGATGCGACACGAAGGTTTTCAAGAAAATCCCCCCACCCCAGGGTACCCTTTACATGGAACATTTTTCGAAAATTTTAATTTTCTCAAAAATGGCTCTAACGATTTTGATTAAAATATCATATGTTTAAGATATTGTCATGGGAAATGAAATGTATATCTCGAATTTACTGGGAATGTCTCCTAAAGTATTCATTGTGAACGACTTTTGCATAACTGGTAAACCATAAGAGATAGACAAAATTTTACTACACAAAAGATGTAGATCGCGTTAAAATACACAATTTATGTCATATACATGCTTGTTGTTGAGTGAACCATTTTCGAGATATTGCTTGTTATTCCCTTAAATGATTCAATACTTATTTTCTCAAATGGAAATTCGTTATTCATTTTTTTGTCTTGGATATGCAAAGAGTTATAATCTGTGGGAAAGGAAATGGTGCTGCACCTAGCAACCAGCTATTAAGAGATATGTATGTGCTTAAAGGCTACTGTATTTCCAAATTGCCCTTGTAAATATATATTCCCCTTACATCTACAAGAAAATTAGCAATAAGATAGAGTCTACAAATGTTTATCTCGATTAACATGAAGTAGATGGAGAATAAGCGTTTGTATAAATAGTTTGTACAAGAGTAGAGAAAGACATGTGAGTGTAACACACCAGATTTTTTTTCCATGGCGTTAGTTCTTTTTAGTATACTCCACGTTGCATGTTTACATTTTCCTAAGAGTTAAGTCATCTGATGGGGTATGTTTGAAAGTTTGCGATTCTCCTTCTATTTCTCCTTCGCAAGATATCGTTACGCTATAAACATTTTAATGTTGTTTCCGTTGCTTAATGTGAAATCACTTCTAAGCAAACTTTGTCGTAAATAACTAACGTCATTGAATTATCACGTTTTATATGAATAACATATACAGGGGGGACATGCATGCATTTGTAATAGGTACAGATTATTATTATTATTATTATTATTATTATTATTATTATTATTATTATTATTATCTTTGCTTAAGTTTTTAAAATGTAAAAGAAAATAAAGCTTAGAATTTTCCTTTTCCCTGTGCTTTCCTTGAAAGGGTGAGCTAATGAACAAGTACTACAAAAAGGGGAGGGTTCCTTAAAAATATGAATCTGATATTTCAATCCATTTTCCAATTAATAACGACGCAAGCAGCACTGTGGACTTACTCCATTCAGATGCCTTATTTGCTAATTAAACCCCTTTCATTCGGTTAATAAGGCTTTTAGCGCGTCCCCTTCGCCCTTTCACTTCGATTTTTTCTCATTGTATACTTCCGCGCCTATCCCATTCGTTTTCTTTCATCTTCCCGCTCACAATATCACTTTCGGAGTTACAAGTACTCTGACGGTAATGCTCTGCACAATATGCCGCATTGTCACCCCTGTCTACCTTCTTTCCTTCATACGAAGTACAATATTCGCTATTATCATTCTGTTTTCGATAAGTAATCAATGGTTTCCAGACTGGGGCTTAAGAGATCCACAAGGGGAATATAGACAACTTACTCAGAAGAGAAAACATGTGATCTAATAAATAAAGAAATGAATACTGATAAGCACAAAAAGCTGTAGTAAATAGCTCTGATAAACGTTTCCGGATACTGTCAATTAACCAGCTAAAAAAGTGGAGGTTATTACCGAGTGGATTAAATTAGATCACGACCGGAGGAAATGATTTAAGACCCACGAGCAATAAAGCTACTTTTGTACGACTTGTACGCCGTTATTTATGCAACAAGTGGATAATCTAGATGATCATGCCATGAGTGTCAATATTCATGATTATTATTATTATTATTATTATTATTATTATTATTATTATTATTGTTAAGAATTATCAACGAGTTGGATAGAACTTATGTAAACTTAGCACTATAAATTGTAGGAAATACATCATGAAATGATGCGGCATCCATAGCTGACATAAGCGAGTGTCTTCATATCTTCGTAAACAAGGCCGCTTGCTGCATTTCGTTTGTTATTACCCGGCGTGTTGAACCGATAAGCCAGAGATCCACTTGTATGCATTCCTTTCCTGGGGAGGAGTGACCAGGTGATGTAGCCTATTATCATGGTAATTGTAAATTGGGATTTTAATTATTCTTTATTTAATAATGTACACAGACTTTTCCATCTTCGTTGCTCAGAGAAAAGAATATCACAAAATAAGCCACGCAACTTGGAATACCGGTATTACGCCATGGTTATAGAAAATACGTCATTGCTAGTATTGTCACGCGTGCCATGAGTAAATTATGCACGATACTGAATAGAGCAACAGCCTGATTGTAACGCTAGGGTTGCATAAAATACTTTTTAGACAGCATGGCTTAAAAGTAGAACTTCTAACACAGTGCACGCGAGCAAAAAGCTTTAGATTATCGCACTGGAGAGACCAACTTTTGTTTCAAGTCCAAACACATGGCAATTACCCCTTGTATTTGCATGTTTAATAACTCGATTTGGTTTGATAATATTTTACTTTTCATTATGTCTGTTTACATGATTAATTTCTCACGGCGCTCGCATTATCTGCTCACAATACAAATCATCATACTTCAATTTATCGCAATTCGTTGTAGACTTAACCTATAGATTATATTGATAACCTTATGCTTTCTTTCATGTAAACGTTATTCTTTATATAGTATAACCTACATAAAGATTAAATGGCGGCAATTATGAATTCAGAAAAAACTGAATTGGAAGAGCCAGGTGAAATTACAGAAGCAGCAGAAAGAATAACACTAGAAGTACCTGCCCAAAAAATCCAGAAAGTAATTTGATATACATTTAATCGCTTCATTGAGTGGTGTAAGGGAAAACATGTTAAAAATAAAGTCACTGAAAATGACTGCTACGAATCAACAAAACATCAAAGCATCTAACATCTCGCTATTTTAACGTAGGTAATTTCTCTTGTATCAAGAACCGTGTTCTAAACGTTATCTCTGTTAATTCAGGAATCGATATAATAATATTGATATTTTACAAATTGGAGTGCTGTCTAAAAAATAGTATATGCCACACGTGTTAAAAGTGGTTTTATTTTGCTCGTAGCATTGCGGATTTATCTACGTTGTTCGTTATTTGCAAAAAATCAGAAGAAAATAGATCTGTAAACATATATCTAAGGGTAGTCCAGTGGAGTGTATGAAAGTGGGCGTTAACCATTAGATACAAGATGAAGGTTTGCAATATGACGGGTGTTAATAAGATTGTTGGAGTGAAGGGAGATAGCAAGATTTGCTCTTCGACGGCTGCAGGTCATGTGCAACGACAATTGTGCACCGCTGGTGTATGGTATTTTCCTAAAAAGTGTTGTTTCAGTGGATATTAACATTTTTATTTATCCAAGCATCTCTTGGAGTATTGTAGAGATAAATACCTATTAAATCTCAAAAATTTTATTATTTATGATTCATGGCGTCAGCTTGTCTTGTTAGATACATATAATAGTGTATTACGAAATAAATTTATGACGTGATAATTGTAAAACATAAGAATTTCATACGTTGTTCAAAAAATAATTAATATTGTCCAAGGAATTACTTTGAAGCAAGCGTGTTTTGTTATTCTTTTTTGTTGCATATATGGCGCCTTTAACATCTCCACACCACCACCACCACCACCACCACATCTAAGTTCATATCGGCGGCTTTGCCTTTGGAACAAGTGCACATCGGCAATGATATTCATTCGTTTTACTATTGTATATTTTTGGATTTGTTTTACGATGGGTTTTCTTTATAAATATTAACTCGTTTTACTAATGAGTCTTTTTAATTTGCTTTACGTTGGGTTTTCTTTATAACATTAAATTCATACACACGGACTCTAGAGAGGATGGGGAATAGTCCTGGTTAAAAAAAAACAAACTCCCATCCTCCAGCCGGGAATACAAACCGGGATCTCTGGATTTAGAAACTGACCACCAGACCACACAGGCAGTCAGTGTGTGTTTTGTTTTTATATCATTGTATCTATGGAACTTATAGTAGTTGGTTTGTTTGTTGATATTAAAAGCACAAATGGATTTGCCGGAAGTCTTTTAGTAGAACTGAGAAAGGATTATTATTCCTAAGTACAAGGAAATCATGGCTGACCCCGTAGCTCAGTCGTTAGAGCACCTACCTGTTGTGCTAGGGGTCCCGGGTTCGATTCCCGGCTGGGCGGGATTTTTCTCTAGCGAACATTATTCCCGATCCTCTCCAGAGTCTGGAAGTATGAGAGAGTTACACGGGTTAACACCATTGCCAATAGGCAATAAGTTCCAATGTATTTAAAGGCAGGGACTAAAGGAACTAAAAAAAAAAAAAAAACATATGCTACTTATGAGAAAGAATGCGAGCAATTTCTTAATAAAAATAGATATTTCGGAAACATTAGTGTTGGCGTATATCTCTTTATTAGCTTTAAAGCTTCTTTATCTACTGAGGAACCAATATATTCCAAGTAATATTATCAAACTGCTGTTTCATTTCCAGCCAATTTGCTTGCACACAGTTATAGTTTTTTTTTCGTTCTTTATTTTTTCCTTTTTGACAGTTTTCAAAACAGTAGTCAAAATAAATTAATATATGATCGCTGGAATCATATCTCGACCAACTTTCAGCTTGATAATTTTCTTTTCCGATTTTAAATTACAAAGAGTTAAATCAATATTAGATGTAGCCCCTACTCGACTTTCAAACGTTGTTGGAGTATTTGGCTCATTCTTAATAGTTAAATTTAATTTAGTAATCACCTTTTATTCTCTTGTCTTTAATATTATTAAATCACCAGTTTGATTAGCGTTTGCATCACAGGTGTGAATTGCCCCCAGGGGCCTACTACGGTAAGTACGGGATTGGCTCTCCCGGGATCCCTAGCCACACACTCGCTTGGGTTCCTCTAAGAGGTGAGAGGGCTTATGACAAACGCCTAACCAACTTGCTGCTTGGGACGGAGGAGGGGGGTCGCAAGGGGTGACTGGGTGATGCGTAACTCCCAGCCCCTGAGTATCATGTAGGACTGTGTTCGTATCCGCTGATAAAGGTCAGTCCGGGAAGGGGCCATTACATGAGCTGTTACACTCCTGAAGACGTTTGGGTCTATTTATAAATTAGGTGAGACCTTAAGGAGAGCAAGGTCCAGGCCAGGACTCTCATCTAAGCTGGGGTGGCGCCCAGGATGTGAGCATGCCATCGCAGGCATTTGTAATGGTGGAGGAATTTATCGCTATGGATCTTAAAAGGTCCAAAAAAAAATTACCCTTCAAAAGTCGATGTAAAAGAAGTAGTCGAGTCTTGTGGTCCTTGCTACTTAGTCATAAATACAATAGAGGGAGGAAAGAAGTTTTCATTGGTGAACCCTTTCATAGTACAAAAGGGTCTCGATAACATTGCTGGTCCAGTGAAGTCGTGCATTAGATCTCGCAATGGCACGCTGCTGGTTGAAGTAAATTCGACATCCCAGGCAGCGAAAATACTTAGAGCGAATATGTTAGCCAGTTATCCTGTACGCGTTGAAGTGCGCACGACCTTGAACTCTTCGCGCGATGTAGTAAATACCCCTGCATTGGACGGTATGTGAAATGAGATTCAAGAGAATCTAGAGGATCACGATGTTACTTGCATATATCGGGTTCAGTGGAAAGAAAGAGGTGAACTAGCGCATAATCGTACCCTGTTCCTTACCTTTGGTCGGGTAGATATCCCTCAAAGGATTAAGGCAGGATATGAAATCATCGAAGTAGGCCATATATACTGAATCCGCTGAGATGCTACAAGTGTCAGCGCTTTGGACACACTAGCGAATTTTGTAGCGGTGGATCTACATGCGTTAACTGCGGAGACATCTCTCACGATGAACCATGTGTATCTGCTCCAACGTGTGTTAGCTGCAGCGGTGAACACCCATCAAGTTCCCGAGAATGCCCCCGTTTTGCAGAGGAAAGAGCGATCCAGGAGATCCAGGTTACGGAGGTGTCCGGAAACTTCTGCGTATCCGGTACTTATAGCTCAGTTGCAGCTAAACCAGTACCGAGTCGGGAAATTGCAACTCTAACCAGCGATATAAACGGGGCCACTATTTCCGAAAAGATTCTCGTAGCTAGAACGCAGCTAAAGCCTTCAAAATCAACACCCACGACACCATCAATATCTACCACGATCGTTACTGGAAAGATCACACCATTCAAATCACCAGCAAAACCATCGACCTAAAATAATAAGACTAGCTAGCCTATAGTATATAATGCATCACCATTAAAATTCAAGACCAGTTATGTGAGAAACGACTTCCTGAAGGAAAGTATAAGCCTGCACCCAGAACACCTAAGGGGAAACAAGATCCACGAGCATCTCCCAGGAGATCCTCCTCTGAGGAATCTTCCGGAAAGGACTCAGATCGGCGATCAACATCTTCACTGATCCCAACTCCCAATTGGTTCGAGGTTCTCGAACCGAGGTTTTCTGTTGTAAAGGGGTCCTCCCCGCGGAGGAGATGAAGCAGGAGGATTCTGCCCACACTGCCAGAACGACAGTGAAAAAGAGGCAGGATAAATTCTTCGTTAAAGGTGTTAGCCCGACACCAAAGAAAAAGGGAAAATTGATTTGATCACATTTTCCACATCGTAGTAAACGTTTACGATTAAGAAATTATTTCGTTATAATTATAATGACTATTATACAATGGAACATCCGTGGAATTAGAACACATCGACCAGAGCTTGGACTTTTGCTCAGCAAGTATGAGCCTTTGGTCGTATGTTTACAAGAGACCAAACTCCGTCCGCAAGACAGCTTTGAACTTACACGATATACTCTAGCACGATGTGATTTTACACCGGAAGAGGAGCAGGCATGCTCTTAGGGATTTTCAGCGTAGCCCCACAGTGGATAACCTAACTGAATACAAGGAAATACGTGCCAAGTATACATATGTTATAAAGGATAGCAAAAATACATCATGGAGCAAGTTTGTAGCTTCATGTAATCGATTTACACCTTCCTCTGTCGTTTGGGATAAGTTAGGGCGTGTGGCCGGAAAATCGACCCACATGCCAATTGCTGGTCTTAAAACAGCTGCAGGAACTGTTGTTGATACATTTGACGTGGCTAACACATTTGCTCGTACTTTCGCTCAAGCCTAGCTCAGATACTATGCCCGAGTTCCTTCCTGTTAAGACTCAGGTGGAATCTCAAAGTTTCTGGTTTCATCAGGAAATCTTGAAGATTACAATCGCCTTTTCACCATGGTGGAGTTGAACACGTTCTTTCATCTTCGCGACTATCAGGACCAGAGCGTATCCAAATGTTGCAACGGCTCTCTCCTGAAGGCAAGGCTTTCCTACTCGAGGTCTATAACCGTGTTTGGGTTGACTTTTCTAAAAGTGGGAGAAGGACCGCTATCTTCCGTCCAGCTACCGTCCTATTTCTCACCAGTTGTGTTTGCAAGGTGATGGAACGCATGATCAAAGGACGGTGGTATAGTGGTTGGAAGCTCACAACCTGCTGACCAACACCCAGTGCGGTTTTCGAAGACACCGTTCAACAATGCACCACCTTGTGACGTTATCGACACAGATCATGAATGGATTCATGAAGAATTGTCAAACTGTTGCGATATTTTTTTTACCTTGAGAAGGCTTATGATACGTGTTGGCGAGCAGGGATACTACGTTCCCTACACGCCCGGAACATACGTGGACGTTTACCACTGTTCATTCAGGAGTTTATGAAGGACCGCGTTTTCCAAGTAAAGGTCGTCTCGGTTTTTTCCAACCTTTTTGTTCAGGAGAACGTAATACTTCAGGGATTGGTACTATTTGCTATAGCAATTAATTCTATCTTGAAATGTGTTCCTCCAGAGGTACCGTCATGCTAATTCATAGACGACTTTGCCGTTTATTGTACTTCCCTGCGTACGCCGCTTTTGGAACGCCGTATGCAACAATGCTTAGATAATCTCCAAGAAGTCCTAAAAACGGCTTTCGTTTCTCAACTAAAAAGTCAATCTGCGTGAACTTCTGGTTCTGTAGGAGACGATTACCACCTTCGCTCCGATTCGTCCAGATTTTCTACCATTCGCAGATTCGACGAGACTCCTGGGGTTGACGTTTGATAGAAAGCTTAGCTGGTCACCTCATATAGCACAGTTGAAAGAGAGCGATGTGATCGTTCTCTGAATATCTTGCGGATATTAAATGGCAAATCTTGGGGAGCTGATCGGACTGTTTTGCTGCGACTGTATCGCGCACTGATCCGATAAAAAATAGACTATGGGTGTATTATTTATTCCTCAGCACGACCATCTGTGCTGAGGAGATTAGACACAGTTCATAACCGGAGCATTCGAGTAGCTATTGGTGCTTTTCCTACTAGCCCAGTAATGAGTCTTTACACCGAATCTGCAGAACCTCCTCTGCGATATCGGCGTGATGTCCTTTTAGGAAATTATGGCTGTGCGCTTAAATGTATGCCTCAACATCCAAAATTCACACTGCGCTGGACGAACGTTATAGGAACAGCTCCCTTAATTCAAGGCCTGCAGGTGTTCGTTTCCGGGATCTTCTTAGAAAGCACGACATTGAAATGTTCGCTAAGGGGAGAGGGTGTTCCCCCCTTTAGTTACGTGCGACATCTCGCGTAGATCTTGGGATGACGGTATACCGGAAGTCTAAGATGCCTACGTTTAGTATTCCCACTTGTTTTTTAGAATTTCCGGCCGGTTACAGTGACCGAAGTTTGATCTACACCGATGGATCTAAGTGCACCAAAGGTGTTGGATGTGCTTATGTCCATGGAACCGAACCCTATACATTCGGTTTTCAGGATAGCACATCCATTTATAGTACAGAGCTGTATGCCATACACAGAGCCATTTTGCATGTGCGCCGTCGAAAACTGAGAGACTGTCTCATTTTGAGTGATTCCCTTTTTGCACTTCAGTCTTCGTGAGCTGTACAACTACCACCCCATTGTTCAGCGAATCCAGGCTTCTGGCGTTAATGTGGAGTGGGCTTAGGTACCTGGTCACGTTGGCTTGCCGGGGAATGAACTTGTTGATTTCGCAGCTAAGGCGGCAATTACAGAACCCAGTGTTGCAATACCTCGGGTAACGTCGAAACACTTTAGGCTTGGGCGGAGAGCGGTGCTGCAGTGCTGGTGCGAGGAGTGGTTAGCTCTCCGCGGAAATAAGCTTAGAGTAGTGAAGTATATATATATATATATATTTATTCCGATAAACTGAGTACTTCGTCTCCCGTATCTCGTCGTGAGGGGTGATTTTGGCTCGGTTACGTATTGGTCACTGCAATTTTACGCACGGTTATCTTTTTAAGGGTGACCCTGCTCCTATTTGTCCGCTTTGTAGCAAAGGTTTTTCGGTCCGTCATGTGCTGATAGAGTGTATTGCTCTAGCAGATGTTCAGGACACTTTGCAACTGCCGGCCAGTCTTGCAGAGGTCGTAGTGGACGATAAGCAAGCTATTCATAGGATTTTTAATTTTGTGCCAAAGGTAAATTTCCAAATACGGATTTAGTCATCTTAATAGCAGGTGTTTTATACTTCATTGTTAAAATTTATATACGACGGCGAATCGAAAAGTAACGCACAATAACTTTTTTACAAAAAAGTTTAGTTAAAACAACAACAAAAATTACAAATGAACTCGCACCTTTTAGCTACTTTTCGACAGTCACCAAGTTTCTCAAGCCATCTGCGGACTGCTGATTTCACTTCCGCATCTGTCGCAAAGCGTTGGCCGACCAGTAATTTCTTCATGGGACAGAACAGATGAAAGTCCGACGGTGTATGGTGGATGCTGGAGCACTTCCCAAACAAATTTGGTGATTATTTTCTGACGAACAGCAGCAGCAACATGGAGGTGAGCATTGTCATGAAGAATTTTGACAGCGTCAGCATTCATGTTGTGGCGTTTGTCTCGAAGGTCACGACGCAACTTCACCAAAGCTTTCATGTAGGCTGCAGCATTTACAGTGGTCCCGAGTTCAGCAAAGTCCACCAATACAACACCATGCATATCCCAGAACACCGTCACAAGCACTTTCCTAGCAGATTGAGTCACTTTGAATTTTTTCTATGCTGGGGAACCAGCATGTTTCCACTGCACACTTTCCTGCTTGGTTTCGGGCGTATAGTGGTATGCCCACGACTCATCACCAGTGACGATTCCTTTCAGAAATTCATGCCCTTCTGCGGTGTACCGCGTTAGGTGATCCAAGCTCGTCATCATTCGCTGGCCCTTTTGGTTGTCTGTCAGGTTCTTAGGCACCCAGCGAACAATAACTTTAAGAAATTTCAACGTGTCATGAACAATATCGTACACTGCACCATAGGAAATGCGATAAGGTTTCGCAATTAAACACGACGGTCGTTTAAAATTGTCGTCTATGACATTCTGCGGGGTTGCAGCTGTTATCGGCCTCCCGGAGCGTGGCGAATCACTAAAGTTCACGCGGCCCTCTAGGAAGAATGCACACCACCTGGAGACATTACTACGGTTCATACAATCATCCCCATATACGCCACGCAAGTCCCTGTGAATATTACTCGGTTTATGCCCTTTGGCCCACAAATATCGAACCACACTTCTCTGCTGTTCCCGCGTGGACGAGAGTAACATGCGCGCCATCTTTGTTGCGTAGTTCACGCTTCTCTCGCTAGAGCTGCACATGAAACAAAAAATACCCTCTATAGTGAAAACTTCAAACTATATCTGTGCGAAATTGCAACATTCCAGCTGCACAGGCGTGAATAATTTCAGCATCAGAAAACATTCTGTTTATTTCTTTGATTTACTTTAAATACGTCAAATTGGGTGACTGAATTGAAAATCGTGGTTCGCCAAAATAAATGTTCCGCACCCATATGTAATCTCAATGCAATTAGTATGAGTCACTAAATTGTGTTGTCTATATTTTTTGTGTAGTATGTTTTCGTCTATCGCTTAACGTTTACCAGTTATACAAGATTACACAAAATTCCTTCCCAATGAAGAGGACTTCAAAGGCTATTCCCAGAAAAATCAAGATATACATTTTATTTGTCATGTGAATATCTTTAATATATCTATGGCATTTTAATCAACATTGTTACAGCCATTTCTTAGAAAATCAAAAATTTCGAAAAATGTTCCATGTAAACAGTAGTATGGAGTACGAGGATTTTCTTGAAAATCTTCGTGTCACTCTTTAGAAGTTACATACCAATGGTGTTGATCCGAGTTTTCGTTTTTGAGTTATGCTATTCACAGACACATGAACTTTTTTTCTAAAAACTTTTTTTTTGTATTCCGGGGGCCTCAAAACATGTCTTTCCGGTGAAATCTCGGGTGGAATGCCATATCTTCTCTAGCTACTAGGTATCCAAGTATTGCGATTATTACATTTCCTTTGAAATAAGCAAAACAAGATTTAAAAAATCGTATCTGCATGCGTATTTCAGAAACTTGCATTCTTTTGTGCTCTAAAACGCTTTGGTCATTATGACTAATTGTGTTGAATTAAGATAATAATTATGTACTAATCGCAGGTTGCAGAAAAACTTTCAGGAATTTTGGAAGAAAGACAGAAATCTAAAATTTTCTTTACCTTAAACAAGAGCCATTTCGCAGAGATTTAAATATATAGATCATGCATATTTTTAAAATCTGATGTGTTGCACTCACGACTTTCTCCACTCCTGTACAAACTATTTTTACAAACACTTATTCTCCATCTACTTCATGCCAATCGAGGTAAACATTTGCAAAACTATGTTATTACAATTGTTATTGTAGGTTCAAGGGTAAAGGGCTTAAGCGATAGTTAAACCTTTTAAGAGCTGGTTGCCATGTGGAGCATTCCATTCTCCTTGCATGACCCCCCCCCAAAAAAAAACCAATTCAAGTATTGGAAAATTCAAACAAATAACAAGGATTATCTCGGAAATGGTTCACTCCACTAAAAAAATGTGTATGACATAAATTATGTGTTTCAACGAGCTCTACATTTTCTAAGTAGAAACCTTTTGTCTATCTCTTACGATTTACCCGTTATGCAAAAGCCATTCAGAATGAAGAGGACTTTTGGGGGACATTCCCAGAAAATTCAGGATATACATTTTATTTGTCATAAAAGTATCTTAAATATATATATTATGAATCAAAATCGTTAGTCATTTTTGAGAAAATCAAAATTTTCGAAAATGTTCTATGTAAAGGGTAGTCTGGGGTGAGGGATTTTCTTGAAAATCTTTCAAAGATACTGAACATAAATACCAAGTTTGGTAATTATCCGACTTTTAGTTTTTCTAAAAAGGCTTTTTTGGATCCAGGGGGCCTCAAAACATGTATTTCCGGCGAAATCTCGATATCGAATTTTTGGGTGGAATCAATACTTCCCCTACTTACTATACGTAGCAGAGAAAGTAAAAGCGATATAAAAGTCTTCTTAAAATGAACCTTTACAACAATGTAAAAGATTTAACACCGGTTTACAAATGCAAAAACATTAAAAAAAAAAGTTAGATTCACGCGACTCTATCCACTCTTCTACAAACTATTATTGCAAAAGCTTATTCTTCTTTCTACTTCATGCTAATCGAAATAAACGTTTAAAGAAATAGTTTAGTTACACATTTCGTTGTATATACCAGGATACGGGAGGCAGAACCGACAATCAACTTTTTAAAAAGCTGGCCTTAAATTCCAATCTTTGCAAGATCACCAGAACTCACCAGCGGCCAGTATGAAGTATTTGAACCAATAACAACGAATATTTTGGAAAGCGGGGGCGGGGGGAGGGAGAGGAAGTATGACAAATTGTCTGTCTGAAGGATATCTACAGATTTTATTTTTGTCTCAGACAATTCAAGATAAGCATTTTTTAATCAGGCAAAATCTTTAGAGCTATTCTGAAGAAAATCAAAAGTAACAAAACGTCTTCCATTAAACGGTAGTTTGGTGTGGCTAATTTTCTTGAAATTATTTTGAGTCGTATCTTCGGAAAATTAGAACCTGAATACCATGGTTATCAGACATCTCGTTTTTGGGTTGTCCTGTTCTATCCCCTTCTCCCCCTTCACCCCCCCTCTCTCTCTCTCTCAGACACAAACGCGCGCGCGGATCTTTTTTCTAAAATTCTTTTTTTAATTGTGGGCCGTTAAAACGTGTATATTCAGCGAAAACTCGATATAGAATATAATGGTTGGAGTACAATTCTTCCTCTTACTTACTATTTGTAAGTGGTTGAAACCTAAAAATACCATTACTTCAAACTCGTTGCGTTTGATTTAAAATCGTTACAGACATTTTGAGAAACTAAAAAATAACAATTTGATGAGTACCACACATAATTGTCTCTTAAAATGGATTCTGTTGATAACTTTCATTTACAGAGTAACAATTGACATGACAAAAAAAAGTTCTAATCTCTCATCACACCAAGTGCATGTGTATTCAGCCGTACTGTAAGCCATAGTCGGTTTGTCTTCAAGTAGTGGGTATACAATCAGTTTGTGCTGTGTCACTGTTGAAACTGATGTTAGAATGCTTACCTATTGGGAACTGAGAAATAATGGAAGTACCAGCGTAGAGGAGACTCCTGTTTTTGAAATGTGCTGAGCAAACCGCAGCCCGTCCGGCGTTGAACTGTAATCCTAGCGAACCTGTGTATATAGTGTTTGGCGTAATGAAAGAGCAATTTGTATGGGATATTCGGCGAAGACATGTAGTAGTTAAAAGTCAAAGCTTAAACAAACCTATGAATATAAAAACACCATCTACGAAAACAACACTACCCATTTAATATTTGCGGAACACTGAAAGATACACATTTGGCTTCTATCTTGTTTTGACATGGCATGATCTATGATAACTTGATTTTCGGAGATAGAATTAATATTCATCCTCTGTATATTATACTAGTAACTGTTAAACAGACACCTAAATTACATACGAAGTTTGCTACGTATTTACCAGACTTTCATTTTGATACCGAGAGGGATAGCTCGGGCGGTAACGTCTGTGGTCCGCATTCGGAAGTCCCGGTTTCAAATCCTGTGGTCCGACCAACCTGACTGAGGTTGTGCTGAGCAAGTCGCCAAGGTAAATACCGGCCTCGATATTTAATACCACGACTCAAAGTTCCACCTTAAGCCTAAAACAATAGTAAAAATGAAAAATAGATCCTAATAGCGAATGCTGTGCCATCTATCCACGGTCAATGAAAGCAGGCAGACTGGACGGCATCTTAGTGCCATCTGCAGAAGATACAGTTGCTATGCACTAACGTCTCTGTGGACACGCCAGACGAAACAAGATAGTATGGTTACAGGGATGAGACCTAGAAGGCTAACTGTTCGCCACACATGAACCCACGAGTTATCTACTAACAGATCCGTCGTCATATGACCACGTAGTTGAACGCGACGTAAAATAAATAGATTAATTAATAAATAATTTTGAATTCTGCTGACAGATGCATTGCTAAAAATTTGAGATAGACAATTCTCCTTGAGTGCCTTTTCTACTTTCTCTACCACATACCTATGGTTAAGTAGAGGAAATATTGTATTCCAAACAAAAATTCGATACCCATACTTCAACGGAAATACATCTTTTGAGGTCCCCTGAATCCAAGAAGCAAGCATTTTTAGAAATAGACCTAAAGTCGCTCGCGCGACTGAATATGTAAACAATATAACTCAAAAACGAAAAGTCGAATGAATTCTGCACTAAAGTTCAGATCTTCCAAGAATGCGGCACGAAGATTTTCAGAACTCCCCACCCAAATTAACCTTTATAAGGATATCTTTTCCTTATTTTGATTTTCGTAAAATTGACTCTTAACGATTTTGATTAAAATATGTATACTTTGGACATACTAATATGAGGAATAAAATGTAAGTCTTGTATTTTCTGTGAATAGCCTCCGAAGACTGGGTGAAACTTATATAATTATGAAACCAGAGGAAATAGATATAAATATAAGGATTTAATTTGTGGTGCACTCACTCCAGATAAACATTTGCAGAAATTATCTTATAGCCAAGAGAAAGAAAAACAAAAGCCAGACTTCCCATCTGAGAAAAGTTTAAGTTTTTTAAAATGCAAACCAATAACAAAGAATATCTCGGAAACTGTTTAAAAAATGCTTTAAACGATCTACTTACTTGTGTTTTAAGATTTTGTCTATCTCTTAGGGATTACCAGTTATGCAAAACAATTTCAGAATGAAGAAGACTTAAGAGACAATTTCCAGAAAATTCAAGATATGCATTTCATTTGTCATGAAAACATCTTAAAATATGGCATTTTAATCAAAATCGTTAGTCATTTTTTATTTTTGAAAATTGTTTCATGTAAAGAGTAGTTTGGGGTGGGGGATTTTCTTGAAAACTTTCATGTCGCATCTTTGGAAGATGAACTTAATACCAAGTTTGGGTTTTAATCGACTTTTTGTTTTTGAATTATGTTGCTCGACACACGGGGTCTTTTTTTTTTAGAAAAATAAAAAATGCTATTTGGAGGTTCAAGGGGCCTCAAAACACCTTTTTCCGGCGAAATCTCGATATCGAATTTTGGATGGAATACAATACTTCTCCTACTTGGTATACGCAGTAGAGAAAGCAAAAACGAAAAACTTGCAGGATACTAAAGTAAGTTAGAGTGGACAGAGAAAATTGTACGATTGCAGCATTTTTTTTCTTTCTTTTTTAATTCAGAAGATCTCAATTCTTTTTCCTTTGAAAATGCAACATTAAGACAACTTAGTGATACTAAACCCAGGTATCCTTAGTGAAATCTCGGATCCGAATTTTTCATTTATTTATCCTACTTTTAAGAATACGTCCCCAATGTATACGATTTAATATGTCGTGAACACGCAGCCTTGGGGAGCGTAGTTATTACTTTATCTCGTCTGCCAAGTTATTTGCACGTCATGAAGTCAGTTGTGTGACCTCACACATCTCGGGTTTATTGTCCGCCACTGTTTCACGGCGGCAGAAGCGGTTGCAGCCTAGCCATGGGTGGTTGGGAGGGTGGAGATGGTTCCCAAGTTATTGGAGTGGGAAAATCGAAGTTGGCCAGCGCAGCTCACGGAACTGACCTACAGCTAAAGCCAGTCCAGATGTACCTTTCTAATTATATCTCTTATTTTCGTCATGTTCCCTTGATTCTTTGTGTGCGATCGTGACATTCGTTAACTGTATAACCAAGGATTTTAAAACACCTCGTAGCTGACAGTACGGTTGTCTTGCAGGAGAAAAAAGCATACGTATCTTTTCCTACTGACCTGACTGCTTCAAGATATGCTCCGAATACAGTGACCAGATAATCGTTTTTCAAAAACAGACTCCGTGTCATACACGATACTAAATCACCTCATCTCCTCGACCAAGAAATAACTCTTACCTGATGCTATGTAAAGAGGTGGGCAAAGTAGTTATACTGTAATGAAACATCAAGTCTGCAAAGGAAACCTCACTAGTACATAGTAGCTAGATATAGACATTTCACCGGAAATACATGTTTTGAGCCCCCTGAATCCAAAAAGCAAAGCTCCGTGTGTGAAGAGCATAACTCAAATGCGAGTTGTGGACTATTAATTCGATTTTTTCTGTCCCTCTTCTACCTACAACGAAATATGTAATGACACTACATCTGCAAATTTTATCTCGATGGAGATGAAGCAGATAGAATGTTCTCACTGAATTATTTTACATCCTTTAACTACGTAGTCATATCGCGATGGATCTGTTAGGAGATACCTTGTGGATGGGTGTTAGGCTGCCAGTTGTCTTCTAGCTCTTATCCCAGTACCATACCATCTTACTTCGTTACATGTCCCAGAGGCATGTGTAAGCAACTGTACCTCTGCTTCCACGCATGCCGGGCAGATGGCATTAGGGTGTCGTCCAGTCTACCTGCCTTCATTATCTGTGGTTAGATGGTAGAGCATTCGTTTTACCATCTATTTTTCATGTTTTAGACTTAAGGCGTCGTGGTATTAAATATCCAATCCGGTATTTACTGAGAGAAACAAAAAACAAACAAAAAAAAAGTCAGATTAGTCGGCAAAGGGATTTGAACCTGGGACCTCCCGAATTAGGGCAACAAACGCTACGCCTGAGGCATCCTGCTCCTTGCGAAATTGGTATTTTTCTGGGGAGGTTTCAAATGTTTGCATACACAATAACAGTCATCAAAGTTTCAATGTAGCGATTACATATACATCTGTTGAATGGGTTGTAGTTCGCGGCGGCCACCTGGAATGGCGGGAAGGAGTACACCCACAGTTATGAGGACATATGCTGAAACTTTGGTTAAAAAGTTCTAGACCTCAGAAGTTTCTGGAATCATTGCTAAAGCAATGTGAGTGGTGCTAAAATTGTAAGCTTTGTTACGCGGTTAATCACCTGTTATCGTGCTTCATAAGCGAGACAATGTTTTCCTAGTTCGAGTCCCAAAGAACTGCACCAAAAAGGTCAAGTGAACTAAATGAATGTTAAAATAGGCAGAAAAACTGGATAAAAAAGAAAAATATTGCCCCAGAAACTGCGCTTGTCTACAGTATTAAGGCTCATTTCCACCAAACAATTATCCAGCTAATTTGACTGGAATCCTGGACCTCATTTTTATTTTCTGTTCATAATTGAAGATTATTAAAGTTTAGATTGACTGCGTGAAATTTTGATTGTTTTATAAACTAGGTACGAAAATAATAAAATTCGACATCAGTCTGAACAATTGGCGTTTATTCTTTGCAATTCTTATTCCACAAATTTGTTTTAATTGCGTGGATACCAACATAACACACTAACTTTGCGGTAACTCAGTTTTTGTGCTATAAATGCCGAATTTATGGTTTTACGCGAAGTAACATTGAAACTAATCCCAATTATACAGACATTTAATATGTTTACCTATACAGCATAAAATATAATCCGTGTTATAATACATAACAATTGTTCATTCTCGTAAATATTCAAACTGCTGCCTTCACTATTTACACATTGCTGTAACCTAGATTAGACACACACTTTTTATTCATATCAGTTTGTTGGCATATTCTCTGGTGAACTGAATAGTGCCATTAAAAGTACGATTTCTTTGCAAAATCTTTAACTTTAACAATCCCCAAAGGAAGAAATCCGTTTGGCTAAGATTCGGATATCTTGGTGGCCATTCAATTTATTCCCGTAGTCCTATCCAGTCATCTAGAAAGTCTCGAGAAATTCTGGGTAGAGTAGCAGCCTCATCTTGCTGAAAATAGAAAATTATTGTGTTGTCCACCTATAATGCATTATATGTATACATTATATTTGTGTTATAATATGTTAAATATACGTACAAATGTATATTTTTGCTCACTCCTGTACATTACTACAAGAGCATGATAGGCAAAATATGTAGATTAAATTCAATCATGAATCGTGAAGAGCAAACATGCCTCAGAAAGCAATTATACTGGAACAATCAATAACAGCTTTGTGCGCCTATTTCAGATTAATAATATTAATACGCAACATTCTCATTTTCGGTTATTCCATTTTTCATAGTGTGTTTGTCCCCCAATGCTCGTAATTCTACCGGGCTCAATTTAAAGACTACGCAGTTTCGTTTATGAAACTCGCTAAACATCTGTTTCTCGCCCGTCCTAACAATGTGAATTATTTTCGTGTAACGAAGTGACCAGACGTCCCGTATTAGCCGGGAAGTCTCCCCCCTCCTTTTTGAATCACTGTCCTGTCTTTTTTACAGGTAGAAACGGGACGCCAAAATGTCCCTTTTTTGTGGTAATGACTTATCGGCCTAAAACGCCGTTAACTTAGTCTCAAAAATTCAAAATGTTCTGTTTTTCACCAGTTTGATGAAAATTTTAAAGATACCAACAACTGACAAAGCAAAACGCTGTTTATGTTATGGGTCTACAATACATATACATTTGTAACCGTGTGGAGACTTCGCTTAGAAAAGTACAGTTGCGGACGACAATTGAACTGCGCGCCGGTCTGTGCTATTAACAAACAAATCGTAATGAGTCGTGTTTGATGTGAATGCCGCCAACAATAACGAAAACTATAAACGTGTATGCTTGAGTCAAAATGAAATTCATTACACTTGTGACTTTGGTTGAAGACAGTACTGTGTTCTACACTTGTGAAATAATAAAATACAGTGAACTTATGTAAACTGCGAGTTCTAAATCGCTTGAAATTAATAATACGCCACCGCCGAAAAAAGAAGTGTTTTTAATAGCGTCCCACAAAAGAAATATCCATACATTAAAAAAACAATTTATGATGCAATTAAAGTGTGCATCTACTTTCAGTACAAGCCATGGGGGGAGGGGCGATCGGATATATCACAACATAAATGTTGTCCTCCGTGGTGTAGTGGTTACCATGCTAGCCTCTAGTTCCCGAGGTAGCGGGTTCAAAACCGGCGGAGGGCGATGGATTTTTTTCGGGCGTAAAAACTCTTAGCATGGCTTCCTTCAGAAGGGAAGTAAAGCCGGTGGTCCCGTGTCGTAGATTTACGGCACGTAAAAGAACCTCAAACCTGATAGAGGCCCCTGAGCAAAATACCGATCTTTCACGACCGATACAGAATGGGACGATAGGACCACAACAGTTAAGAGCGTGCATAAATAAAACTCAATTCATTTCACAACATATAAACAGTGAAAAACATAAAAGAATGGTGGGTGCAAGTGATTCTAGCACCAATTTTTTTAAAAGTGAAAGTTTTGGTGATAAAGATATAAAATTAGCAGCTACTGAGGGACCGTTCGCTTACCATATCGTCCACCACAACCAATCTTTCAGATAAATGTGCTGTACTTTTAAACTTATCCAATGTATGAGGAATGAATGACTCCTGCACTAATAATTCTATAGGATTGTTTGGCTGGAGTGAGTTCAGAGCTACTATATGTGCAAGTTACACATCTATTTATTATTAGATTCGAAACCTTCGTATTCATGACGAAACAGTTTTACGCATTCTCTTTTGTCCCTTGTTTCATTGGGAAAAGTTTAAAATGTCCGGTTTTCTTGTTTCAAAATATGATCACCTTACTGTAACAGTTACAAGTAAGAAACGTGTTGAAGTCTTAGTTTGTAGTTACGTGCTACAAGTAGCAGGAACTGCATGAGACTACATTACAGGGGCAGATCATGATATAGCAAGATAAACCGTGAACAAACATTAAACCTTAACACGCATAATTACATTTGACGAAAAGTATTGCTTGCTATGTCTTCGTAATTATTTGATGTAATATCAAGTCCAATTTATTTTTCGTATAACACAGATTTGGCGTAATGATGATCTATATTAGGAGTGGGAAAATTGTTATTTTTCAGTTAACAGTTCCGACCGTTCCAGTTCCAAAATAAATCTAAGTTCCTAATAACCAGTTCCAAAACAACTTAAGTACGATCACAAGTATTTACACATAACCGTAAAACCAGCATAACCTTGATCCACTAATTCGACTGCTTGTCTGACCAGGGCTCTTTCGCATGAAGTGATTCGTTACGATAATATACGGTGCTCCTCTTCTTCTCTCTATTTCACGCGTAATGCATTGTTAACAATATGTCCATACATTATAATCACAGTTCACTTGACTCGCGTAAAAATAATTCACGACCATCACTTTATGTTTGTTTTCAGAATGCTAATAATCGTGTGTTCCAAAACGGCATCTCGTAATTGCCTTTTGCGTGTGTATCGCAAAGCTCAATGGCATAAATAATACTGGCCGGAAGGTAGTGGACGTTGCCTTCGTTTGGAAGCAGGAACGATTCCATGGTCTCACATCATATTATACATACCTATCTGTAAGTAACTGTTGTATCGTAACGCAACGTACTCTCCAGGATGAGAGCGTTACTTTTGGAACCGTCCCCAATAACGATTACAGTATTTTATAGTCTAATTATATGTAAAATAAATCCAAAGTAAGTTTATCATTTAAGAGTCCATGACTTAATTAATCGGTAGAAGTGGAAGGCGGGCAGATTAGCTGCAAAAACTTTTAGCTATTTACATTCCGATATTTCTATCCCCCGATGATAAAACGAAACACTAGTGCCACCGTATATCGTGGGATAGTTAGTAATATCTAAAGTATTGTAGTTAAGATAGGTTTCAACCATAACAACAGTGATTAGTTCCCAAGAGGCCTTCGCATAATGTAGATATTGGGAATTTAGTTACTTTGTCCCCGCTGCTTTTGTAACCTGTATAAACTAACCGTTATGTTACTTTTCAGTCATCCCTCCAAAACACGGCCAGTGAAAGAACAATGTACAGACTTATTCAAAAAGAAGGAACAGATTTTATTCAATGATGTGTCGTATGTGTCGCTATCTAGTGTCGTTCATTAAAATGAATATTTAAAATATGTCCCTTCTTTATAACACAAATTAACGTTAGTAGGATGCTTAACTAGAAGAGCAAAAAGTGAAAACTCTTTAGGGATTTACTGGGATAGAGGGGTTAGATAAGCGTAGTGGGCTTCCGGGGATCTCGTTACGGTAGCTCGGAGATAGAGCATCGGAAGGGCGGTAGTCCAAGTTCCGTGGATTGAATCCGGCTGGAAACTAAATTTTTCAAAACTTTTTCTTTTATTCTGGAGCCTTAGTTTCGAGCGGTTAAGTTCTCTCTTAGAATGTACACCATTTACAGGACGATAATAGGCTAAGGTGACCAGACGTCCCGTATTAGCCGGGACAGTCCCTTTTTGAATCTCCGTCCTGTCTTTTATAACGTAGAAACGGGACCCAAAATATCCCTTTTTTGTGGCAATGAGTTATCGGCATAAAACGCCGTTGACTATAGTTCTAAAATACTGAAAATGTCCTGTTTTCCATTGGTTTGATGACAAATTTAAAGATACTAACAGATGACAAAACATGGGTCTACAATACATATACACTACGTGATCAAAAGTATCCGGACACCTGGCTGAAAATGACGTACAAGTTCGTGGCGCCCTCCATCGGTAATGCTGGAAGTCAATATGGTGTTGGCCCACCCTTAGCCTTGATGACAGCGTTCACTCTCGCAGGCATACTTTCAGTCAGGTGCTGGAAGGTTTCTTGGGGAGTGACAGCCCATTCTTCGCGGAGTGCTGAACTGAGGAGAGGTATCGATATAGGTCGGCGAGGCCTGGCACGAAGTCACGTTCCAAAACATCCCAAAGGTGTTCTATAGGATTCAAGTCAGGACTCTGTGCAGGCCAGTCCATTACAGGGATGTTATTGTCGTGTAACCACTTCGCCACAGCCCGTGCAGTATGAACAGGTGCTCGATCGTGTTGAAAGATGCAATCGCCATCCCCGAATTGCTCTTCAACAGTGGGAAGCAAGAAGGTGCTTAAAATATCAATGTAGGTCTGCGCTGTGATCGTGCCACGCAAAACAAGGGGTGCAAGCCCCCTCCAGGAAAAACACGACCACACTATAACACCATCTCCGAATTTCACTGTTGGCACTACACACGCTGGCAGATGACGTTCACCGGGCATTCGCCATACCCACACCCTGCCATCGGATCGCCACATTGTGTACCGTGATTCGCCATTCCACACGTTTTGCCACTGTTCAATCGTGTAATGTTGACGCTCCTTACATCAAGCGAGGCGTCGTTTGGCATTTTCCTGCGTGATGTGTGGCTTATGAGCAGCTGCTCGATCATGGAATCCAAGGTTTCTCACCTCGCGCCTAACTGTCATAGTACTTGGAGTGGATCCTGATGCAGTTTGGAATTCCTGTGTGATGGTCTGGATAGATGACTGCCTATTACTCTTTACGACGACCCTCTTCAAATGTCGGCGGTCTCTGTGAGCCAACAGACGAGATTGGCCTGTACGCTTTTGTACTGTACATGTCCCTTCACGTTTCCACTTCACTATTACATAAACAGTGGGCCGAGGGATGTTTAGGAGTGTGGAAATCTCGCGTACAGACTTCTGACACAAGTGATACCAATCACCTGACGACGTTCGAAGTCCGTGACTTCCATGGAGCGGCCCATTCTGCTGTTTCACGATGTATAATGACTACTGAGTTCGCGGATAATGAGTACCAGGCAATAGGTGGTAGCACGATGCACCTAAGATGAAAAACGTATGTTTGTGGGGGTGTACGGATACGTTTGATCACATAGTGTATATACACTTGAAACCGTGTGGAGACTTCGCTTGGAAAAGTACAGTTGCGGACAATTGAACTGTGTCGGTCTGCGCTATCAACAAACAAATCGTAATGAGTCGTATTTGATGTGAATGCCGCCAACAATAACGAAAACTTCAAACGCAAATGCTTGAGTCTAAAGGAATTCATTACACTTGTGACTATGGTACAAGACAATACTGTGTTCTGCATTTGTGAAATAATAAAACACAGTGAACTTCTGTAAACTGCGAGTGCCAAAACACTTGAAATTAACAACATGCTACCGCCGAAAAAGAAGTGTGTTTATAATAGTGACCTGCAAAAGGAATATCCATACATAAACAATGGTGCGTGCAAGTGCTTATTCTAGCACCGTATTGACTAATATTTTTTAAGTGAAAGTTTTGGTGATAAAAATAAAATTAGTAGCTATTGAAGGAGTGGCTTACCATGTTATACACCACAATCAATTTTTCAGATCAATGGACTGTATTTCTAAACTTATCCAATGTATGAGGAAAGACTCATCCACTAATAATTTTACAGGGTTGTTTGGCTGGAGTGAATTCAGAGCTCCTGTATATGTAAGTTATACATTATTTATTCATTTATTATTAGTTTCGAAACCATCTTTATGACGAAACAACTTTACATATTCTCTTTTGTCCTTTATTTCATGGAGAAAAATTTAAAACGTCCCGTTTTCTTGTTTCAAAAATATGGTTACCTTATAATAGGTCGTAATCTGTGTATTCTCCCAACTGTTGGCATAAGAACATGAATTGGAGAATGGCAGAGACGTTATTTAGTTAATATCGCTGTGATTACTACTGTTAAACACTGTAAGGGCAGCTCTAATCTTACCAAATATGATATATCTATTTAAAAATTTACTTCAAATGTATTTACGGCAAAAGACATTTACATGACTTTCTCTACCCACCATCGTTATTTTTCTCTCTAACTATTCTTACAAACGCTTATTTTTCTATCCTCATGTTAATCGAGATAACGTTTAAGGAAAGGTTTCATTACGCATGTAGGTACAAGGAGGGTACAGGCTGAAGTGAGCCAAATCTTTAAAAATCTTATGTTATATTCAAATACCTTTCTCTAGCCACTATCGTTTATGTTTCTGCATCTTTTACATTATACTTACAAAATACTTTCTCTACTACGTATCGTAATTAGGGAAAGTGTTTCATTCCAGCCAAAAACTCGATACCGAGATTTCACCGGAAATACATGTTTTGAGGCCTCTCGATCAAAATAAAGAATTTTTAAAAACATGTCCATGTGTATGTGTGTGTGTGTGAACACGATAACTCAAAAACGAAAAGAAAGATAAATACTAATTTAGGTTCCGTATATTTCAAAGGTGCGACACGAAATTTTCAACTAAATCCCCCTCCCCAAACTACCCTTTACCAGGAACTTTTTTCAATTTTTTTTTTTATTTTCTAAAAAATGGCTTCAACGATTTTGATCAAAATACATATATGAACCATATTTACATGACAAAATAAAATGTATATATTGAATTTTCGAGGAATGGCCTATGAAGGAATTTTGTATAATCTTGTATAATTGGTAAACGTTAATCCATAGATGAAAGCGTCGTCCTCCGTGGTGTAATGGTTACCATGCTAGCTTCTAGTTCCCGAGGTCGCGGGTTCAAACTTGGCGGAGGGTGATGGATTTTTTCGGGCGAAAAAACCCTTAGCATGGCTTCCTTCGAGAGGGAAGTAAAGTCGGTGGTACAGTGCCGTAGATTTAAGGGATGTAAAAGAACCTAAAGCCTGATAAAAAGGCCTCTGATTAAACATTGGCTTTTCAGCCCCAATATAGAATGGTACGCTAAGGGCCGCAGCAGTTAAAGAGCGGTCATTAAAAAAAATAATAATAAAAATGCTCCTTAGGCGAAAACGTCCTACACAAAAAATGTAGATCTCTTTAAAATACACAATTTATTTCAAATACGTTTTTTGTAGCATAAGCCATTTCTGAAATATCCCTTTTTAAAGGTTCGGATGTTCATTTCCTGGTCATTTTCTTATAGTCCTTTCAACATTCAGTTGTTTCTCGCGATTGCATGGAAACAGTATGGACTTTTAAGGCCAGCGTATAGCGTCCAGTTCTTCAACATTTGACTATCTCTGTTCCCTTTGTATCTATAACAAAATGTGTAATATAGCATTTCTGCAGAGGTTTATTTGGATTAAAATAGACAGAAAAAATCTGATGTGTTACACTCACATGACTTTCACTACTCTTGTACAAACTATTTTTACGTTTATTCTCCATATGCTTCATACCATACCCTTAATATAGTTGCAATCGTTTCTGCAAGCGTTTGTCTCATTTAGCAGATAAAAAAATCTGACGTGGTTACATTATTGCTAATTTTCTTGTAGATGCAAGGGAAATGGGTAGGCTTTAAGCGATAGTCAAATATTTTACGAGCTGGTTGTTATGTCGAGTATTCCATTCTCTTTGCATTACCAGGAAAAAAAAGCAAAAAAAAAAAAAAAAAAAAAAAAACGAATTCCCATTTGAGAAAAGCATAAGTATTGAAAATTTTAAGGGAATAACAAACAATATCTCGAAAATGGTTCACTCAACAAAAAACATGTATGCGACATAAATTGTGTATTTTAACGATCTACATTTTTTGTGTAGTAAAATTTTGTCTATCTCTTATGGTTTACCAGTTATGCAAAAGTCGTTTACAATGAATACTTTCAAGTTATACATTTTATTTGTCGTGAAAGTATCTTAAATATATGATATTTTAATCAAAATGTTGGAGCCATTTGAGAAAATTAAAATTTTCGAAAAATGTTCCATGTAAAGGGTAATCTGAGGTGGGCGGATTTTCTTGAAAACCTTCGTGTCGCATCTCTGGAAGATACTGAACCTGAATACCAAGTTTGGTGTTTATCCGACTGTTCGTTTCCGAGTTATGCTGTTCACAGACAGCACACACAGACACAGACGGGCATGTTTCCAAAAATGCTTTTTTTTTTTGGATTCAGGGGGCCTCAAAACATATATTTCCGGTGAAATCTCGGTATCGAATTTTTGGGTAGAATACAATACTTCCCCTACTTACTATACGTAGTAGAGAAAGTAATAAGCTTTAGTAAGCATACTTTGTATACCTCCTAATAAACATGGAGGTTGGAGAAAGTCATGTAAATGCATCATCAGATTTTTTTATGTCCTGAACATGCAAATAGATTGGAATGTTCCACATAGCAACCAGGTCTTAAAAGATCTGACTAGCTTAAAGCCTAATACTCCCCTTGCACCTACAAGAAGATTAGCAATAATGTAGCCACATCAGATTTTTATCTGCTAAATGAGACAAACGCTACATTCAAGAGTACAGATTATTATGATGAATAGATATTTGGAATGATTTTGGTTTCTGTCGGACTAATACTAGCCAGCGCTAAGGTGGAACGTATTTAAATGGCACTTTCACAGAGGGACTTCGGAGAAAACATTTCCAGTTTTTGCCACTTTTACTGTACTGTTGTTTTATCCTCACCGGTCTGCTGAGTGCTTTCTTAGCAACTGTTAGCAAAATCCGAAAACTTGCAACGCTGATTCTTGCCTTGCCTTTCTCTGTCACTTGCCTAATTGAGGACGCTTGCCAGCTAGATTTATGACCTCCCGTTCGGCAGGGTTACCTACTTGAGAAAACAGAGCCATTTAGTCAAGAAGCGGCTGGTGTCATTTCACTCGAGCAAGACAGCACGTTGTATCAGAGCGCCAGTAAGCAGTAGAAAGCCACACTACAATGAAGTATAACATTGCAACGTGCTACCTCTCAAAGTTCAGCATGAAGGAGAAGGGAAAGGAGGGACGTAGCACCTAACTGCCATAGATAGCTTTCTGTTTAAATCAAACTGCATATACGTTTGCTTAGACATAGTTAATTATATACCCTTGTAAAATGAAAGTTTATTTTCCCCTAGATTAAATATATTTGCTCCCTAAATTCAATATAACTGCAGAGATATTAAAAGACACAAACAAGATGTAACACTGTTAAATGAGCATTCATAGTAGTATTAGGAAGCAGAGAGAACGGCGTCGGTTGAACCGCATACCTAATAACATGTTTACTAATTGCGACAAAAATAAACAAATAAAATAAAGGTCCAGAAATAATACTTTCGTTTTTAAACAGTACATCTTATAAAACAAATAAAGTCAATAACTAAAAGCTTCCCCTTACTCAAACATGATTAAATTTACTGCAAGCTTTCCTTTCCTTCCCTTACCCTTAGTTTATACTGTGCTTACCCCCTTCACAACGCGGCGGAGGGCGATGGCTATTTTCGTCGTAAAAATCCTTAGGGTGGCTTCCTTCTGAAGGGAAGTAAAGCGGATGGTCCCGTGTCGTAGAATCACGGCACGTAAAAGAACCTCAAGCCTTATAAAGAGGCCTTTGAACAAAATTATCGGTCTTTCACGCCGAATATAGAATGAACCATAGTAGTTAAAGAGCGTCATAAACAAAACTCAATTTATTTTCTACACCCTCCACTCAATCTGAAAGATGGCATCACCAACCCTCTCGTTGCCTTTCCACCGGTAAAGCGTTTAGCTTAACCAAAGGCTTAAATGGGCACTAATGCCAACGACCTTTCTTCGAAATGTCTTGCTAAACTAATTTTTCACGTGCATTAAAAATCACGCAGACTGTTGCCTAGCATTTAGGGCACTTTGTAGCTATCCTGCTTTAAAACAATTTATATTTACGTCACACGGGTTAACCAGCAGCAACCTTTGCAACGGTTGACGTGTGTTACAAGAGCCTCAATACGTGAAGCTGAGATTTGTGAAATTAATTGATGATCTTTTGGCGTTTTCAATTGCTACAACAGCCCTGCTAAATTTAGCATTATTGGAATCTAGGTATACCAGTCATCTCTCTCCAACAGAAAACCTGAAAATCACAAAATCAACAGACTTTCACAAGCCTTTACTGCAGGCCACACATTTTTATTCATGTCATCAGGGATAACCATCCCCCCAAAAAACAATCATCCTGCCCCTTAATTTTTCTGAGAGCTCAATTTAAACTATTTAGTTCCTTCTTAGTGCCGCTGGAAAACTTCGCAAAGGGGTTGTCTTACAGGTATTATAGTAGCTATTGTGATACCGGTAAAGGTATGGACGAACGGAGGGGCCCCTGAAACCGGGGCAGAGCATTGCAAGTAGGCCATAACGACCCTTGTTGCTTCTATCATGATCCCTGGGAGGGAGGGGTGAGAGGAGACCCGAAGGGCGACCAGATCCAGATGACGGGAGCAAGCATGGACGGGGTCCCTAACGTTTCCAGGTCGAAAGCAACCCGTCCCTAAATCCCAGGGGTCCCTTGAAGGTGCGCCCGCCCAAGAGCACCAGGAGGCGGATCCTAACTGAGCAGTTCTGCAAGGATGGCAGGAAAGATATTTCTACAGAGCGCACAACCACCGCAACCCGCCGAACCGCCGCCTGGTCCTACAATCCTGAAGCGATGACGAGGAAGATGATGGGTACAGGAAAGCCGTGGTATAAGATGAACTACCCCAGTATTCGCCGTCCGACCAGGGAAAACCCATGGATCAGAGCGGACGGTCGCCGGGGATCAAGACCACCTGAATGCGAGTCGCACACGTTACTGCGGCGTCACCTCGCTCGGTTTGTGATACCGGTACACTACAAAAGCTTAAATAAATAATTGGAAAGTTAAAATCAATAAAAAAATTGTAATACTTACAGCAATAAATTACAAATAAAAATATTTGACAGGTGGTGTATTTTATTACTTGGTACTTCAATGCATCCTACTGTATCTATCTAAATAAACCAGCATCGTGTAATTCCGCTATACGTTCTGAACAACTACAGGCCTATCTATAACGTTATAGATCCTTTTATACATTTCCAAAAATTATAATTTGATATGCTATATTATACCATACAGTGTTTGGGGGCGAGGGATACAGCACATTTAGATTAAAAAATATAGATACAAACTGAGTTAACAATCATGTAGTATGCGATTAAAAATTGTAATAAATGTCTTTATATTATCTACGTTAATTTACTTCAACATTTTTATATTCCCCAAAATGTTCCTGATGGCGTAACCTGCGCCATGATTTCCTCTCTTGACCGGCCCTACATGCCAATAACAACAAAATCGGTCTAAAGCTGATCGGAATGTGTTTAGTGTTTCAATCTTCAATCAACTACTGATATTCCCTCCAATCATATTTTATTGTCATTAATGCATACATGACCTACTAATATCTGTACTTATATTTGCAAAAAAGTTCTTCGTGAAACCCTAAAAACACCGAGGAGATAAATGTAAGCCGTCACTGGTGCAATTCTTTCCAATATACAAAATGAGATACTGGTGCCATCTGCGAGATTTACCCATAGGAATGCAATATTAAATTGCAGTTTACATGATGTGTTATGTAAATTCTGGCAAAGTTTGGTTTAGTTTATCAAACGAAAGCAAACACAGAATTTTAACTTGTTAGAATTTGGTGCCTTTTAGAATGACCCTTAATAGCTTATCATACCTAATTTCTTTAACAAGGATAAACAATGGATGTTGAATATCAGCATAAAAACCCAATTTTTACAATGAATTTTTTACTTAAAAAATCTGACATGTTACAGTCACATGATTTTGCCAGCCACTGTTGTTCGTGGATACAGCTTCTACAAACTCTTGAGAAGCTTATTTTTCTATTTACTCATGTTAATCGAGATAAATGTTTGCAGAAATGGTTTTCCTACAAATTTCATAATAAGCGCAAAGGGGATCCAGTTAAAATGTTTGAAAAGCGGTCACTATTTGATGGCTTTGATATACCATACCTACTCTTTCCATTAACTGCAAGAAACAACTGAATGGTGACAGCACCTTGGAAAACGACACAGTATAGAAAAATTCAAAACAATAACAAATACCTTCAAAATGTATGGTGCCACAAAAATAATCATTTGAAAGGAACTGTGTTTCCTGTAGTAAGCTTTTCTCTGTCTGTTATGGTTTACCAATGATACAAAATTCACTTTGAATGAAGTGGACTTCACGGCCAGAATATTCAAGATGGCTTTTTATTTGTCATGTAACTACTTTAAACATATGGCATTTTAATCAACATTGTTGGCCAATCAAAAATAATGAAAATTGGAGGGGGGTTGTTCTTGAAAATCTTTTATGTCAGATCCTTGGAAGATGCTTAACTAAAATACCAAAATTGATATATCTGAATTTATTGTCGAGTAATGTTTCTCTCTCTCTCAGAAAGGATTTTTTTTAATTCAGGGGATCTCAAAAACATGCATTTTAAATTAAATATTGATATCAAACTTTTGGATGGAATGCAATACTTCCTCTGCCTACAAATAATGTTTAGAACACAATACCACATACTTTTTTTTAGCTTTTTCTCCTTAAATAATGCTCTATTGCTGGTGCCAAAATACTACACATCTGCATTTATAAAAAATCTATTTCGCCCTAGAAGCACAACAAAGAACAAAAATATTTAGGTTTAAAATATAACCTTATCTAGACTGTCTCTCTGGTCAAGTGGTCAAAATGCTGGCTTCTAAAACCAAAGGTACCAGGTTTAATTCCTTTTTAGCATGGGGACATTTTTCTCCTACTTCTACATTTCAAGGTATATGCAATAGATTGCCTCTTCTACATTCAAAGATTCTTCAGTCATCTCTTTCTGGGTCTGCACAAAATCCTTCCCCCTGAAGGACTGTTCAGTATTATTTCAGTAGTCTTGCATCTAGCATTTGTTCTGTGTGTTCCTTTCACTATGGCTTAGGCTCTTTGTAGCGGTTCTCTCGTAGGTGGTTCTTACCTTGCGTCGTTGTCGTTCTCCACTACGTCGTAGGGGGGGGGGTCGTCTTCGGGAATCGACTTCACCTATGTCAGCAGAAAGCGTCCTCATGTCTCAGGGTCAGCTGTCAGCGAATCGATCTGAAATTCCCTACTGTGATTATGTCAGGCTATGTGACACCAGGATATCGTCTTAAAGAAACACTGTTTTCACTTTTATCACTCCAGCGCATCTTTGTGTTAAAAATCCTGCAAGATTCTCTGGTATTCCCTAACACGTGCGATTCTTTAACACTGTCTTCCCACTATTGTCTCTTGGTCCACTAACGTTTCCTCCGACTAATTAATCAATATTTCGGTGCTCTTATCACCGTTCTTTAGATTCGCGCGAACTTGAAGTAATCACTTGACAAATATTAAATCGTTATAAGCTTGGATAGAAATTATTCAACAAATAATATTAGCACATTAGACAAATATTCCACAGAAATCACTCTGCAGTTACAAACTTGCGCGGCGCTTTAACTAATTTGGGGAACAGCGAACTTTCCTGACTCGGAGTACTATGCGTTACCTTATCGTGACAAACTGTGAAATCCACACTTACGTTTACATATATCAACTTACTACTAGCCTCCGGATTTCTGTACATGCAACCACGTCTCCCTATCTTCTCATTGGTTCAACAGTTATCCTGTATCTCTATTGGCTCTCCGGTTGAAAATTCGAAGCTTAAACGGTAAGAAAAGTCCGTTGCCTACAGCCTTTATTTCAAAACTACGTTCTTTCCCTCGAAGTACAAGCTACTCTATTTCGCCTAAATCTTGCAGATTTTCTTGCGCAATTACGTCTTTATTTATTGGACAATATTAATGAAGCTTAAAACATATTTACACTTTTTGAAGGGATCTTGATTGGTGTAGTTTTTAATCCAATTACTTTATAATTGTAGAACATTATCAAATTGCCTGTTAATTAATAAATACTTCATAAACTATAATTATTTAAGAATTCCTTTTTAAGCAGGGGCAAACAGGCGGAAATATCGCTACATCTTTCAGTTTGTCCTTCATATTAAAAATCTGCAGGTCTTCTCCAATACCATTTTTCACGTTAATCTAATTTTGAGCATGTTGTAACTTACCTTAAAAATGTAATTACCAAGCCTCTATTTTACTTTCTTATTTAATGTTCAGAGTTCAATTCCGTAGAACAGTATAGGTGCAACCATGATTATTTTAGTTCAGTCCCTCTGTATATTTTGTTTCCAAAGTTCTATTACAGTTGTTCCAATGATCATCTGGGACTTGCTTAGTTTATTTTGAACTGCAACATAATCTCTGGCATAACTAATGTCATTTTCTAATCTGATCTATTATTTAATGATTCATTATTATTTTGTTTTTACAGGTTCTTTTCCTTGAAATGCCATTATTTATGTTTTTCCAGCGGAAATGTTCATATTGCAGTGTTTACAGATTTGATTAAGCTTAAAGACAGATTTCCATGGGGCATATCAATCCTTTTGAAAAACAATCAAATGGTTGGCAATTAAGGTGCACTTAAATGTCTATCGTTCTGATATTTTAAAACCATAATTCTCTTGTTTCCATTTTCCCACTAGATCTCTCTCCCTCACACACAATATATGCCCTTATTGATAAATATTTGCTTATAGATCTTAAAGTTAATATTTTCTTATTGTTTTAAATGAGTTATTGTGGATATATTTGCTTTCAAATATTTGCCACAATATAATTATATTTATGTTAACTCAATCTCAACACTTTCTCGAAGTCAATAACATCTATGTATGTGCTTCTTTATTACATTTCCTATTTTGTTTAGTAATCTCTTTTATAATGGAAGCATTATCTGAAAAAAATAAATATATAAAAATAAATAAATAGAATTCAGTTTGTTCTTTGTTTTATTTATTTATTGGAATGCAACGTAATGTCGGGGATATTTTGCCTTCTAAAATAAGACACTCTGTAATATCTTACAAGCAATGTTTTATTATTTTTACATTTATTTTGTAGAAGCATCAACCAAGCATATTCCTCTATGATTATAACATTCAACATGTTTTCCTTTTTTGAAAATGGAAATAACTTGAGCAATAGGCCAAGCTTGTGGGATCAGTTTGTTTTCCTGCACTATTACAGAAACATAATAAGCAGAGTTCTAGCTTATAATTCTTTAATTAGATTTATTTCCTATCCCCTGCAAAATGTGGTAGTGGAGAGTGTTTCAAAACAATAAAGTTGTTAAATGTAAAACAAAAACACAACATGAGTGTGTTAATATGATGATGTTTCCAAAGCCAAAACTGCTAATAAGTCCGGTGCACATGTAAAAATATTTTTGTCTGAATAGAATTCCACTCCCTTTACAACATACAAATAGCTGCAGCAATGAAAGAATTTTAAAAATCAAGGAACAAAAGAGAAAATTATTATTTCTAGATGAATGCTGGGTTTGATAATTTGATCCGTGAAATTTTCTTATTATCCCTTTCATCCCTACACTTAATTTTGTTCTTCACTGCCGTACCAAGCATTGGGGTGATCACACATCCTAGTTCTACTATGATTAAAGTTTGATTGCTCCTTGACAGGTTACTGACCCAAGACATTGGCTTGAAAGTCCTTGGGGATATAAGTCCTCCAAAGAGGAAGGTAATCCAAAGAAGATGAAGTGAATAAGTTAATTAAATTAAAAAAAATGCTGATTGTAATAATTGTGGTAACAATAATTTAATACATCATGTTATTATTGGAACTACATTTCTAACTACATGTTTATCTCGAATAATCTTTATGCATTTCACATCTAATCACCATTTTGGTTTCGAAGCAGCTGCTTGATATTGACATTTTGTAGATGTAGTATGATTATTCTTATACATTTCCATTTATTGATGATATCCTGGCCACAGATGATATGGTAGTAGCAGAATTGGAAGATTACTTTCAAAAAAATATTACAAAATGAAATAAAATTCTGCGAAAGTACAATATATCTATTCCAATATCTCCTTGCACCTAGGAACTTCTCGTAAATGCAGTATCAGAGATAAAATAGTCATAAATAACAACATAATAAAACAAGGGAATACTTTTAGATAGTTGGGCTGTGAAAATATATCAAAATATATAGAAAACATAACCTTAGAAAGTAATCTACAAAAATATAACAAAAACAGAGTATTATATGATATTTTGAAAGAAAAAAAAATTCAACTTCACAATATTACCTCAAAACCATCTCTGCTGTATGGTAGGACATAGGTGCTAATAACAAGTGATTAAAATGCATAGAAACAGCTGAAGATGAGATTTTTGAGATAGTTACTTGGAGTGAGCCTCAGAGATAAAAAATGAAGTTAGGAAATCAGAAAAGTACTTCATGCAAAACTGATGATGGAAGAAGTGATTAACTACCAGAATAGATGGTAATGACATGTACGAAGAATGCCTCCAGATCTACCATTGCAAGTATATTTACAACCCATCATGAAGATGGGATATAAGATGGCCCAAAAACAGATGGCAAAGCACTTCATCCAACTCTACTTAGGCTTTGGAATGGGCTAAATAATCTGATCCTTGAATCGGAAGAAATAGTGAAATAATTCATTAACAGACTTCTATGAATACTCAGCTGTTCTGTAAGGTGGTGTTGATTATTACATTACAAACAAATTATATATTAATGAGCTTAGTGTTCAAATAATGATAAAAGTAACTGTTAGAAAAGAGGTGTTCACAATTAAATCAGACAGATTTCGAACTGCAATCCTTTTTTCAAGATCTGCACCCTAATTCTCCTAAGAATGATTTCTATGATTTGTAGAAATAAGAAAAAGTGTGGAGGCATCATCAGGGACATCTGTAAGGATCAACAGTAGGGACATTGGATAGAATCTAAGATTTTAGAGGGAAAATTAAATTGAATTTTAGGTATGGACGCCCTTTACCTACTCTGGTCCTTAGCGTCCCATTCTATATTGGGTGTGAAAGACCGGAAATTTTGCTCAGAGGCCTCTTTGTCAGGCTTGAGGTTCTTTTACGTGCCATAAATCTACGACATGGGACCACCGGCTTTACTTCCCTTTTGATGGAAGCCCTGCTATGGATTTTTACACCCAAAAAAAATCCATAGCCCTCCGCCGGGTTTGAAACCACGACCTCGAGAACTAGAGACTAGCATGGTAACCACTACACCACGGAGTACAACATTTTAGAGGGGCTGTAAGTTAGAATAAATATTTCACCTTACCTTGACAAAGTGAATTACATGTTATCACACAACCTTCCCACTGTAGCAATTACTAATATGGGACTTAATGATAAGCATGGGAAGGTGAAAAGTGACGTGATTTGTTACCAATCCCATAATTTATGTAGGTGGCTTTAAGCATCAAATTGCCTTTAGAAACACAATTTTGAAATAATTTTTAACATAAAAGAAAGGCCAGTTCCAAAATTAGATAAGTAACTACTGAACTCCATACTAAGTCACACAACTCTTAAGTATGGAAACCAATAATCTTAAGCAGGGGCATATGCAAAACATACATTTGAGGGGGCTGAAACAAGAATGACTGAAACACACAAAGTGAGTCATAACTTCATTCTTTGGTCACTTTTTGAGATTTATTCATGCAGCGGGATATCTGCTAGATCACTGAAAGGTTATATTGACTAAATAAACGATTTGATGGGTCAGCATGACCAACAACCAGTTTTTTAAGCATTTATAGGACCAAGAGGCAAAAAGGAGTACATAGAGACTAAACTATCTTGTCACAACTCATACTCAGCCAGGTGTGTTAACCACTAAACTAGAGGGAGAACCATTTACTTCACTACAATTACAGCAGGTGCTCTGTAACAACCTAGTGCTAACTACCTGTGACTATAAAACATGTGCAGATAGAAAAAATGAAGACAATATGCCATTTAATTAATGTTGCCAACCAATGTATGGAATAATAATTTCCAAAAGAATGGATTAAATTCTCTGTCATTTCCCAATATTTATCACTGTTTTAATGTATACAACATTTTTATTTACCTGTTTATTGACAGGTAGAATATACGATATACCAAAAATCTGATGTGATACATTCACACGACTATCTCTACCCTCTTGTTTATTAGTGTGTATACAAACTGTTCTTACTAAAGCTTGTTTTTCTGTCTAGACATTTTAATCTAAATACACCATGGCAGAAATAGCTGCATTACACATTCCGATATATATACAAAGACTAATAGTGATAGTGAAATGTTTGAGAACTCCACGCTATATGCTGGCCTTAAAATTCCATACTCTTTCTATGACATCGCGAGAAACAATTCAATGTTGACATGACTTCAACAGAATGGCCAAGTATTGAACAATTCGAACCATTAATAACAGATATCTGAGAAGTGGCTTATACCACGACAAACTTTTTGGAAATAAATTAAAGAGATCTACATTTTTTGTGTAGTACGTTTTAGTCCATCATTTAACATTTACCAGTTATACAAAATTATACAAAATTCCTTCTGAATGAAGAGGACTTCACACACTATTTCCAGCAAATTCAAGATATGCATTTTATTTGTCATGTAAATATCTTTAATATATGGTATTTTAATCAAAATCATTACAGCCATTTTTTAGAAAATAAAACATCTTGAAAAATGTTTCATGTAAAGTATATAGGTAGTTTGGGGTGGGAGGATTTTCTTGAAAATCTTTAGGTCGCACCTTTGAAAGGTATCGAAACTAAATACAAAGTTTGGCATTTATCAAACTTTTCCTTTTTGAGTTATGTTGTCCACACACACTGATGGACCTTTTTCTGCAAATGTTTTTATTCAGGGGGCCTCAAAACATGTATTTCCGGTGAAATTTCAGTATAGAATTTTTGGGTGTAATGCAACACCTTTCCTGCCTACTATGTATGTGGTAGAAAAAGTAAAAGAGACTGCAGTGCTTCAATATTACTGTTTTGGGAGTCTGGGAGGTTGGGTGTGTTTGAGCCCCCCTATTTGTATGCCCCTTACTAGAAATTTTTCATAATAAACAACCCTTTATATTGATATATTTTCACTATCTCTTTTTAAAAATTTCTGTAATAATTTTGACAGAAATATTGTGTGTTTGATACTCTGGAATGATGAATAAAATGTATATCTAGAATTTTCCTAAATAGCCTGTTCTGTTCCTCTACATTCACATGAATTTTATATAACTGTAGAACTTATCAGACAGGCTAAAAAATTACATCTCAATAAGATATACAATTTCTGTCAAAATAAACTGTGGCATTAGAATTCTGAAATATTCAATTTTTTGGGTTTCAATTTTTCCCATTTTTACTTTCTCTACTACGTATAGTAAGTAGGGGAAGTATTGTATTCCACCCAAAAATTCAATACCGAGATTTCACCGGAAATAGATGTTTTGAGACACCCTGAATCCAAAAAAAGCATTTTTGGAAACATGTCCGTGTGTCTGTCTGTCTGTGAACAGCATAACTCAGAAACGAACAGTCGGATAAACACCAAACTTGGTATTTAGGTTCAGTATCTTCCAGAGATGCAACACGAAGGTTTTCAAGAAAATCACCCCACCCCAGACTACCCTTTACATGGAACATTTTTCGAAAATTTTAATTTTCTCAAAAATGGCTCCAACGATTTTGATTAAAATATCATATGTTTAAGATATTGTCATGAGAAATGAAATGTATATCTCGAATTTTCTGGGAATGTCTCCAAAAGTATTCTTCATTGTGAACGACTTTTGCATAACTGGTAAACCATAAGAGATAGACAAAATTTTACTACACAAAAAATGTAGATTGCGTTAAAATACACAATTTATGTAATATACATTTCTTTTGCTGAGTGAACCGTTTTCGAAATATTGCTTGTTATTCCCTTAAATTTTCCAATACTTATACTTTTTCTCAAATTCATTATTCATTTTTTTATGTCCTGGACATGCAAAGAGAATGGAATACTCCACATAGCAACCAGCGTTAAAATATTTGACTATCGCTTAAAACCTACCATGTTCCCCTTGCATTTACAAGAAAATTAGCAATAGGATTGACATCTCGATATCTCGATTAACATGAAGCATATAGAGAATAAGCGTTTGTAAAAATAGTTTGTACAAGAGTAGAGAAAGTCATGTGAGTGTAACACATCAGATTTTTTTAAGCAGTGGACATTAAAAGTCTTGTGTCTTTTTCTGATTAAAGCTAATTACTTCATGCGAAGAGTATGGAAGTTTGGGATATAACTTCTGAATGAGCGTTATCTCAAACTACAAAATGACCATAGTATTATCCAATTATAACATCTTCCAGAGAGTATCATGATCAGCAGGAAGTAATAGTATAATCTTATATGTGAATAATTTGTAAAACAGATACAAAAATAAATGGTAGCTATGACCTACTGATAGTCCTTGTCACGTGAATGTTACACATCAAATCTTTTCTGCTTTCTCTACCACCTACCAAATAAACTTATTGAATGCAAAGTGAATACTACCTCCACATTTACAAATAACAACATTATACACCTGTGGTGTGGGAGTAGTGTGTTTGTCTCACATTTAAGGGGTCCAGAGTTCGAATCTTGGTTAGAGTGAGTTAGCCAGATAAGGTTTTTTCCAGGATTTTTCCTCATTCTGAAAAGATGAATGTGGTGTAACTTTAAACTCTATGAATTCCAGGCTCATTTGAGCATCATTTTATCTATTTCATTCATTCATTGTCCAATATGATGTAACCGTTTCAAGGATGCCAAAAAAAAAAGAAATCATTATATACTCTGTTAAATCAGACCATGATGAAATCATTGTTAAGGTCATATAAGCATGTTCCTGAATTTAATACACACACTTAAGTTACTTGTGCAACAAGTCAAGTTTGAAAATATTGTATTTCCTGATAGACTTAGATATTCAATTGTTAAACCCTGTACAAAAAGGGAGAGAAGTACAAAATGTCTAATTACAGACAAGTCTCTCTTATAAAAATATTTTTAAAAATATTTGACAGAGTAATTTATAACAGACTTTACCAACACTTGAAATACGTAACTTACTGGTAAAGGAGCATTTTGGCTTCAGAAAGCAAACTTCAATAGAAAATGCCATACATGCTCTATCAAATAAAATATTAAGAATTAAGAATAATAAGATGCACGTAGGAATTTTACAATATGGCAGTCTTTTAACTGTGCAAACCATAACATCCTTCTTCCCAAATTATAACTCTATGGCATAAAAGCTAACCTAGGGCTGCTGGCATCATATTTAAATAGCAGGAAATAAAGGATGGAAATACAAAATAATTATAAAGCACATTAAAAATAAGTGATGGAATCCCAAAAGGTTCAATACTTGGTCCTCTGCCATTTTGTGTTTATATAAAGGATTTAACTGTCCTAATTAAATATAGGGCCAATTCTTTTTGCGGATTGGCATGTTTATTGGATTGCACTCTAAACTTATAAGTTGGATAATAAACTGAATAATGTAGGTCAAGGGCGTCCAACAGGGGGGGGGGGGAGATCATGACTCAAGTTGTGCCATCAGGAACATTTGGCAGCAGGGGGGAATTATAAATTTTGAGGAATACAAAAATACTGAAGGAAATTAATATAGGTAATATAAAGACATTTATTACAGTTTTTAATTGAGTAATGTAATTGTTAACGCAGTTTGTATCTTTAAGTTTGTTTATCTAAATGTGTTGCATCCCCTTAAAAGTAATGCTAAGCACAATTCATACTATACGGTATGTAACTTATCAAATGATAATTTTTGGAAACTATAAAAAGGAACTATAACATTACATGTAGGTATGTAGTTGTTCAGAATGCATAGCGTTATTATACTTACTATACTGGTCTATTTAGATGGATACAATAGGATGCATTGAAACACCAAAGTAATAAAACATAAAAAAATCTGATGTGTTACATTCACATGACTTTCTCTACTCTTGTACAAACTATTTTTATAAACGCTTATTCTCCATATGCTTCATGTTAATCTTATTGCTAATTTTCTTGTAGATGCAAGGGGAATATGGTAGGTTTTAAGAGACAGTCAAATATTTTAAGCACTGGTTGCTATGTGGCAAATTCCATTCTCTTTGCATGTCCAGGACATAAAAAAAAATCTGATGTGTTACACTCACATGACTTTCTCTACTCTTGTACAAACTATTTTTACAAACGCTTATTTTCCATATGCTTCATGTTAATCGAGATATTGAGATGTCCATCTTATTGCTAATTTTCTTGTAGATGCAAGGGGAATATGGTAGGTCTTAAGCGATAGTCAAATATTTTAACGCTGGTTGCTATGTGGCGCATTCCATTCTCTTTGCATGTCCAGGACATAAAAAAAAATGAATAACGAATTTGAGAACAAGTATAAGTATTGGAACATTTAAGGGAATAACAAGCAATATCTCGAAAATGGTTCACTCAACAAAATAAATGTATATGACATAAATTGTGTATTTTAACGTGATCTACATTTTTCGTGTAGTAAAATTTTGTCTATCTCTTATGGTTTACCAGTTATGCAAAAGTCCTTCACAATGAAGAATACTTTTGGAGACATTCCCAGAAAATTCGAGATACACATTTCATTTTTCATGACAATATCTTAAACATATGTTATTTTAATCAAAATCGTTGAAGCCATTTTTAAGAAAATTAAAATTTTCGAAAAATGTTCCATGTAAAGGGTAGTCTGGGGTGGGGGGATTTTCTTGAAAACCTTCATGTTGCATCTCTGAAAGATACTGAACCTAAATACTAAGTTTGGTGTTTATCCGACTGTTCGTTTCTGAGTTATGCTGTTCACAGACACACACACACACACACACACACACACACACACACACACACACACACACACAGACACGGACATGTTTCCAAAAATGCTTTTTTTGGATTCAGGGGGTCTCAAAACATGTATTTCCGGTGAAATTTCGGTATCAAATTTTTGGGTGGAATACAATACTTCCCCTACTTACTATATGTAGTAGAGCAAGGGTGGCGAAAACGACTTCCTTCCGCGAGTCACCAAATATGCAACACGCACTACATCACTCAGTACCATGTGAAAATCAAACGGACGGTTGCAGAGAGGGAACGTGCGCCTGCGAGTCAAAGTAACTCGCGAGTCACGTTTTCGCCACCTCTGTAGTAGAGAAAGTAAAAATCAAACCCATGGTGTGCCAGCCCAGAATTGGACCAAGGCCTACCATATATTTTTGTTTGTAATTTTTGCTGAAATATTATGATATTGATTTAATGATATGATATTAATTTTTATTGATTTTAACTTTTCAATTATTTTTTTAAGCTTTTAATGCGTACTGGTATCACAATTTTCATATAGTACCTGTAAGACCTTTGCGAAGCTTTCCAGCAACATAGAAAAGGAACTAAATAGTTTAAATTGAGCTTTCAGAAAACTTTGGGGGGAGGATGAGTGTTTGGGGGAGGGATGTGGGATGTGCCAGAGCCTTTGGGAGATATTGGCACCTCTTATGTAGGTACTAAGTGTAAATGGTTGAGGCAAATAAACTTGTTCTTCACTTTGATAAAGCTAATGTAATTAGGTTTATCACATACAGTTCTCAAGATCCCAGCATGAACATAAAAAATATTCACAGCAGAAGCATTCAAAAAACTGATGTAACTAAATTCCTGGGTTTGCAGATGAATAACCACTTAATTGGAAATTGCACATTTTATATATATATACCGAGAGAGCCAAAAAACTACGAACCGGCTGCATGGTGTTTTTCCTGTCCACGGCTTCGGTACTCATTGCTATCTGCCACTATCATAGAAAAGCACGGATGAAACTATATAACATTTTTAAAACTACTTTTAAAGGCTTTACTTACCAACTTTATGAAAGGAGATGCTGAAACTGGCCACCATCGTTGTCCATACATTTTTGGCACATCTTTAGGAAACTATCCATCACTCACCATAGTTCACGTTGAAAAATGCTGGCAATTTCCTGGGTGATATTTTGTTTTAATTCTTCCAGGGTGTGTGAGTTTGTCTTGTACACTTCATTTTAAGTTACCCGAGAGATAGAAATTGCAGGGATTTAGGTCGGGGGACCGAGGGGGCCACGAATCTCTACTAATAATTCTGTCCTCAAACACACTTTCATAAAGTTGTTAAGTAAAGCCTTTAAAAGTAGTTTTAAAAATGTTGTATGGTTTCATCCGCGCCTTTCTATGATAGTGGCAGATGATGAGCACTGAGGATGCAAACAGGAAAAACACTGTGCAGCCAGTTCGATATAATGTAAACTAAGCCAGCATTTTATGGCCTTAAGTCTCTGAGTAATTTCAACATACAGAAATTCTTAAGATGGTATACTTTACATATTTTCATTCTATTTTGAAAACAAATGGTACAAATCTGCTCTGTAGACAGTAAAAATATTTTTCAACAACAGAAAAAAAGCAATGAGTAAGCAAGAGCTTATTGCAGAGCAACCTGCAAAGGTTTGTTTGGGAATCTTAACACGTGAATATATGCCACTCATGCCATTCATACCAAAAATTCAGATACATTTATAAGCAATTCACAAATACCTACATAACTTCAATACGAGATAAGAGGGATGTTTACACAGATCAACAACAAACTTAACTGTCTATCAGAGTATCAAAATATTCAATGTCTTACCAGATTCTTATCAGGCTATGCTCAGACAATAAGAAGTTACCCTTAATTGCTCCTAAACAATATTTGTGTAAAAAGGCTTATTGCTTTATTCAGGATTCCCTGATAACTGTAATAGTGACACTACCCAAGCTCAGAATTTTATATAGGCTTAATACATATTATAATGCATTCATGTTAAGCTGAATAAACATGAAATGTACCTGCATGATCTATATTGTACAAGCCATAGGTATATCAATGCATGATTTATAACTATGGTGGTGGATGAAAATTTTGTTCTGCATAGTATTTTTGATTTAAATGATCAGTGATGGTTTTTCTGTTAGCCCAGAAAGTTGGATATGACCAGTAACGGTTGTTTACTGTACACGCTCAATATTCCAGAGCTCTGCTTGGTGTGTAATCTCAAGAGTCCTGAACGAAACAAACACAAAACAGGAAGTACTGCATTCCACAAAAAAATTTAATATAGGAATACATGCTTATAGGTCCCCTGAACCCCTCCCTCACAAATAAAAAAGCATTTTTAGAAAAATCTCTCGTGTGAACAGAAAAATGTCAAACTTAAAGTAAAGCATATTTCAAGGATGCAACATGAAGATTTTCTTGAAATTCCCCTAAACCAAACTACCTTTACATGGAATAATTTTAATTAACCTTTGTTTTCTGTGAGGCCATATAAAGAGCATGTAGTAGCAAGACCAGCCTATTGTGACCTGCTTTTTAAACATATGACTGTTGTCTTAGTATCCTGTACACTCTGCGTAGCTATAACAAACTGTGAATTGAAACCATTTCAGACATTTATCATTTTTAACAGGAAGTAAACAGAAAAGCTGTTTTAATTTTTACAATACCTGTGAAAATTATTTTTAACTAATCTTATATCCGGCTTGTGCTTTTAGGACTTCACTTTTATGGTTAAGCTACAGAAATCAGAAGAAGTGATTTAGAATGTCAAATTTCTATAATTAAAGCTAAATATAAATACTTCAAATTGCACCTCAGTGAAACTGACATATGCTGCAATTAGAATGGCGCAATTTTTAAAACAAAATTTTTAGTACAACTCTTCATTATGAAGGTCAATTACTATTTACAACACAAGCCATAATATACTGCTGAAGCATTTACAGTGCATGACAAAAATCATATATAATTTTGTGCTGCATCAGAAGTAAACACTGTTCATAACTTTCTTTTGTGCATGCTGTTTCCATAAACATTCTAAGTTGTGTTTGTACAGAGCAATGATACTGATAGACAATGGTCAATTCTGTTGCAGTTGCAGTACTTATGCTAATTCTTCTCTAAAGGAAAAGGATTAATAAATTTATTTTCCAATCATTAATCTTTATGCTGCTATGTACTCTGTGCAACCAATGATGCTAAGTTAGCCACGCTGACCTTGTTTGTGCTATGAGACTTGAAGCTTTCACAGCACTGATTTCTAATTACTGCTTCTTGGGGGATCAGTTGTGTCCCAGTCATTTTCTCCTCCATGGACATCGTCAGGATAATTCTGTTGAATGTTTATCATTCAAGTAATTTGAGACTCTATTACTTGTTTAGATCTGCCAATAACCCTACTAGCTATGCTGAATGTTCATGTCTCCTAGTTGCTTTCTGCAAATGCAAGTTGACACAGACAGGATTTGTACAGCTAATCGTCATGGTCATAATAAAATGAATTAAGAGTGTAACTTTTTGACACTAGTACCAAAGTCTGGTGTTATTATATTGTGCATTCATCATTGGACACATTGAGCATGGCCGCCCATGTGCAATGATGTACTGTATAGAAATATTACAAAACCGTGGTCAAGAAAACAAGTCATGGTATACCGTTTTCTGACATTTAAAACATTGTCAGGCAGGCTAAAATGCATTAAGTACAGTGCTAATTTTAATATTGGGGTCTGGCCAAAGTTGAAACTATAGTGTGATTTTGCTGATCTTTGCAACACACAGTTACTTGACATGTGCATATGAGAAGATATACATATATAATGCAACACATAAAAAATGAAGAATAAGAACAAATGCTACAAAAGGAATTACAGAAAATAGCAAAACACAATAAATGCAAACTGTAGCCAAAAGCTCAACTTGGAGAATGGATGTAATCAATGAATGACTATCCAAGGGTAATGCCGACAGCACAGGTTACCAAAGCAAACAACAGACTTCCTTCGCTATTTGTTTTTTTTCCATTTAAAGCACTAATGCCAGACCTGAACTCTCAAAATTAGCACACTAGTTGCTACTTTTGCATTAAATGTGACTTCCTGATTGAATGCAATGAGTGCTCCCCATCCAAAAAAAGAATTTACTCATCCGCTGTTTGTGTAATATTTAAAATTTTCATTCACTATCCAATGATTAAAGGACATAAAAACTAAAAGAAGAAAAAAAGAAAGCTTAAGATTAACAATCACTCATATAACCTTAGGAAAGAAATCAACTGGGACTTTTTAAATGATATTCAGATTACAGATCAATTTTTTCGCTGTGAAAAGGCAGATGTGGAGAAGGTAGCCTAGGGTGGGGGAGAACGGCTGGCAGTATTCCCCTTGAGTGGAACAAACGCTCACTCGGAACAGTGGTGATGTCACATTATATCATGTTGTGTATGCGCCTGCTGCTCCCTTACAACCGAACTACACCTCTCCCAAAAGATCAATGGACTTTTCCAACTATTGCGCATACAGATGAACCTGTCACAATGAAAAAATTGTACTGTACACCAGTGTGTTGCATATAATGCATTATTCTTACTGCAGAGGAGATGAAATTCTTTATGTGAAAACCACTGGTACCCATTTGATGTAAAGAATGAGAAAGCCAATCTAGAATGATAGTCCTTTCAAGAAATGAAATGGGATCTACAGATAAAACTGGCATCTTCTACTCTTGGCTATAAATCAATTAAGGCTCGTGAGATATTATGAGATAAACATATTGCATAATAAACTTATTAAAAATGTTCCAAATATACAGCTTCATTAATCTGAAAGATCTTGTATATGAATACCACTAATACTGATAACTCACAGTATAAATATTTGTTATCACTACTTTTATAACTGATAAGCAGCAGAAGTGTTTGTTCAGGGTAAATTAAAAGCTATCTACCAGACAGTATACTATCATTTGCTCACAACACAGTTCAAATAAACTACACATCCTATAAAGCTATAAGAAACAATACCCTCAACTTTCATTGCTCTTGGAATAAAATACTGCTACAGAATTTCACGCATTTGACCATTTTTATGGTTGGTGCAAAACAGTGTTTTACTTGTTTCATTACATAAAAAAGAACATTTGAAGAATTAGTTAACTAATTCATAGGTGATCACCTTATTTATTTATTTATTTGGATACAGGTTCCAAGGAGCCCTTGGGCTCATTTCTGGGACAATCACTTTACAATCATATGGCAGTGATAAGGAACTATACAATATGTGTAAGGAAAGAAAATACATAACTTATATTTTGATTTCTAGTGATATTTCACATTGTCTAATGTTGTCATATACATATTGCCTTAGTGATCAAACTTTGGAAAAGGAAAGAAAGTTCAATAGATAACTGACTGACAAGCAAAGTGCCCTTCCTTGAACTTCCCCCATTTAAATGTACCTACTGAGTTCAAGAAATGTACAAAACCCAAATGAATGAATATGCTTTTATATCCTAAACTTATAGAACTTATAACAGTGTGTTTGAAGCTTAAAGATATTGGCTACTTTGCATAGAGGATTTACCATCTCAATTGTTATCTATCATCACTCTGCAGAGAGTTTGTTGCACTTAAGGCAGTTGTCAGCTGTAAAGCAGCTGTATACTAAAAATATGCAATACAAGAATTCCAGTAAGGAGTATAAAAAATACCTATATAAATAATTATGCGATCAAGTATGGTACCTGTAGCAAGAGATAAGCTGGCTGATGGGAGTGCAAATATTTGGATTATTTGGGGCATGGAAGAGGTAGGTTTGTATAAGCTACTTATTGCTTTTTGCATCTCCCTGCTATCCCTCAAGGTCAAGTTATAAGACCTTTACATGTTATACAGATGAATAATACCTAAAATCTGGTTTTTGTTTTTCTTTCTTCTTCTACCGAGTTGGTGAACTATCACTTCCATAGCATCCTATCTTAGTTATTGTTACATAAAAACCTATCATACAGATGGCTTCAGCAGTGTGATGATATTCCTTTTATTGCCAAACACTTCTTAGAAAAAACATTTCTCAAATTTTATTTATTTATTTTTTTGGGGGATTGCATAATTTATCACTTCAAATTGCCTTAATATTAGCCACAAACAAACACACAAATGAATAGCTGACTTATTTTTTGTAAGACTTGATGGTTCCAGGTTGCAACACTAAGTTTAACTGTAGCACAATTCTACATTAATTACCCATTAAAGTTCATTTAAAATATTAACACAGATCTTCAACTTTGGCCAATGTAGCAAACACAATAACAACTTACTATTAATCCTACATGTCAAAGAGGGCAAATAATTTGTTACAATATTTAAATATAACTTATATAGAGTCTTTATTTTTATAATATAAGAATACAAATTAAGTAAATTGGGCAGATAAAAGGTTAGTAGTTATCTATCTCCTAAACACCAATGAAAAAATACTGTGCTAAAATTTTTTAGAAGCAACAACAATGTCTGACATAACAAAGAAACCATGCTCTAAATTGTAGTTTTTGACTTAAAATTATATGGTTGATACGGAAAAAGCTTTATTATTACCTTCTGCTGATCTTTTGGAAGGTCCAAAAGTACCGGAACCCAATGTTGGCCTCTTCCATCCTCTCCAGTTGTTACACAAAGATTCTGGTTCACTGCTCCAACTACATAAAGAGTCCTCTTCAAACCTATCCGAATCTTCAAACGAAAATCTGTCTGCTTCTTCCCAATCTAACATAGCACCGGGGTCATCCCCCATACCAGGACTGCTCGCCAGGTTGACCGATATTAATTTTCAAAATAAACACCAAATTACTGACATCTACCTTGACCCAGAGATTGATGGGTCACTCGCGGTCACGAACTGGAGGGCACAGACCTTCTGGCCACTGCTTCCTCAAAAATAAAACACTCCGTGTTTCACCAAATGCTAGAATAAACACAACTGGGTCAAAACCTTTGTAAATAATTCGGAACATCACTCATAACATACACTTTCATTTCTGGCGTTTTCGCCCTTCCCCACACAGCCTTCCTTCCCCAGGACTATGCCTTATAACCCCCTATCGACGACGACGGCGGCGGCGACAAAACAGCAACAAACATGGCCGACAGCGCTGTGGTCGACATTGATTCGCTACTATATTTTGTGCATACAACTATTATTGAAGCTCAGAAAGGCTAATTTTGCAATTTTAATAACTTCTTGAAGTAGCATTTGTTTGCATAAAAACTAATATTAATTATAACATTTCTAGAAACTCTAACATTTTACACGAATTATAAAACTGGTTAGATTGTTTCTGCTATTAAAAAAGGAATGAAAAAAGAAGAGAAAAGTAACACCATTGTATGGACAACTACGTATGTGCGTAAGGTCATTCTTGCAGACATTCAACACTATCTGCGCCCATAAGAGCAAATTATTATTATTATTATTATTATTATTATTATTATTATTATTATTATTATTATTATTGAAGTTACAATGAGAATAATAAAAAATCCAAGTTGACATTGACCGGGTTGAGCTAGTCTTGTGCCAAAATCAAAGATCTCGAAATTATTAATTTTTAAAAGTGTTGGAAAACTAACATTTTTTGGGGAGTGTCTCAATGACTTTTGAGCGATTGTTTCTGTCGCTTTTGTGAGTAGGTATTTTAAATTAAATAACGGTATTTCCATAAATTTATTTTATTGGTCATTTCCATTCTTAAGTACATACATACATACATACATACATACATACATACATACATACATACATACATACATACATACATACATACATACATGTTTATCTAATCACCATAAAAAAAGAAAAAAAAATGCATTGTACTCTCTCCTCGGAGTGATAAAAGCAACATCAAACACACGGAAGAATATATAACATGCCAAAGTGTTGATTAAAATGTATTAAATACCCTGTAAGTTGAATTTTGACGTCACCAACTTATAAGTCATTGCGCTATAATGTAACATAGATGGGTTCTGAAATACTGTTCAAAACTGGAGATCTATTTCACCGAGACAAATTCAGAGAATAGTAGAAACTTGAATTCCTATATCAGAGAAAAACTTCTGTCAGCCACACAATCTGTTTACAAATAGTATTTTGACAAACAGGATTAACAAGCAGCTCTCTATTTGGCAGATAAATGGTTGGCATATTCTTATAACGAAATAAAGCTGTTTCAGGAAAAAAAAAACACCTAATAACCCAACAGAGTGCTATAATATAATTTACAACGGAACTACAATATTAATGATGTAGAATATCCGGTCTACCCATAATGCGGGTGGGATAGAATCGTGTCGGGGGCCGAAACTTTGGGTTCCCCGCTGCCATATAATAAATTATCAGATGTATAATTTTGTACTGTTCCCCCTAACCATATGTCACTGATTTCCCATTATTGTACAAATTATGCAGATCTTTGTAACTAATGGGTTGCCCTGTTTCAAACTTCCTGACAAACTCTGGTACCGTAACATGTCGGAGAGCTCAAAATGTTATATGAGAGTAATTACTACTTTTTAAGCACATTGATTAATGCCTTGCAGTCTTTGCTATTTAAATTGATACATTTCATTGCAGTTACTCAATCTACCAATATAAATGAAGATAAATATAGATTAGTGTTATGTCTATATTAATTTCTAGACGTTATTTAAAGGTGAGCGCGCTGTGTACGGGAAACGTATTGTGGGAAATTTCACCATACATTCGAGAAAGTGGCTACTTACAATGTTGGCTATCCCGTAAAATGTGTCAATTTAGTTCCTGAAACGTTCGTTGTTATTCTCGAAGGTTAGAATTGGTCCTTAAAGGTAGGAAATATTGCGATGTATTAATGGTGAATTCACATATTATGAAACTAGCAGGCATTTTATATCGACAAAGAACTTCTCTGTCCCTTGATGAAATAATTTGCCGATATTTGTTAGTAGAAAGTATGGATGATTGTGGATATAAAAGCTAACCAAATTGTAGCACGCTTCCTGAATTTTGGATTTACAATTTTTGTTTACTGTTGTTGAGTGCAGATTGGAAGTTGTAAGGACCTGTAAGCGTTGAGGGTTGGATGTGCGCAGTTAAATTAACAATTTATAGGTTCAGCTTAGAAAACAGTACAAATGATGCTTTTGCTGTTTGTAAAGCACTACGTGTATTTTAAATTTTAACAGCAGGTAAAACCATGTGCATTTGTTTAGGTAAAATATGGCTCCCAGGAAGGGGAAAGTTCAGCAAGAGCAGGCCCAGGTTTCTCTAGGACCCCAGGTACGAGAAGGCGAGGTTGTGTTTGGTGTAGCCCACATATTTGCCAGCTTCAACGACACCTTTGTACATGTTACAGATCTTTCGGGCAGGTATGTTCTTAGTATTAGAAGAAGGAAGATTTCCAGGTGGGGCATGTATAATTTGAAGCTATGCCAAATATGTTTCATTTTTAGAACAATGGTGCTAAGCTCTTAAACATGAATAACGATGCATTCTTTCAGAGAAACCATTGCCAGAGTAACAGGAGGAATGAAGGTGAAGGCCGACAGAGATGAAGCATCACCTTATGCTGCTATGTTGGCTGCTCAGGTGTGTACTTTTGGTTGTCAGGCTGTATGAATATTAATTGGTGTTATTAATCAAGGCTGCAAGTTTATCAATGGGAATATAATAACCTAAAACTTCAGTTTTAACTCGCATGGTTGAAAAATCAGTTAAGCTTTGATTCTCATCGCTTTACAAATATTGACTTCATACAAATTCATACCGTTTTTGGAGCAAAGTCTTACAGCAAATAACTCTGTGCAGATAACATGTTGCAGAAACAAATCTGATGCAAGTACTTCTCATGTGATATTCAATTTGTTCCCCACACAGTTTTAAATCATATTAATAAATATAAATAATATTTCTTTTAAAGCTTATAGCTATTTTTGTAGCATAATGCATCATAAAAATAAAACAAAGGAAAACCTTCCCCATGTGCTGCAGAGAAATGGTCTTTTACTTCTGCCACTGATGTCACCATCTAGCTGCGTGCGCTTTCCAAATGTAAAATCAAAATGCTGACAACATAAGAATAGTAATACCGCTAATATGAGGAGAATGAGCATGCGTTTAATGAAGTGAATGCTTCACTATCCAAATAAACTTAGGTTTCTGAATTCATAGGTTAATTTTTATATATATATATATATATCACTTCCGATTATTCTGGAGTGATTTATTGAATTCTGGTTGTTATCTAATGCGACATTATGCTCTAGTGGTGTCCCGCACAGCGATGACGTATATTTCCAACAGATGTGACTATGCAAAACACTTGCTCAACAGATGTCGCTCTATGTCACGCTTGACTAACACAATACTGCCAACATATGAATAATTGATGCCACCAAAGTGTCGCAACTACGACCACAGGGCATAGCTGAGGGATATTATATAACCTTAGGTTTATGAATTCACGGAAGATTAGGTTTAGGTTACGTTTTTTTTATTTATATAACCTTACGTTTCTGAATTCACGGAAGTTTAGTTTACTTTTCTTTTAATATAAGCTTAGGCTTCTGATTTACTTTTACACATATAACCTTATTTAAATTTGTTACCAGTAGTTACATCAAAGCACGCTGCGAGCGTGCGTTCCTGCGTTCCTAAGTGTACGTTTCTGGTTCATGGGAGGTTAGGTTAGGATTATTTCTTTTTATATAAGCTTATGTTTCTGAATTCAGGGAAGGTTAGCCTTAGGTTAGGGTTTTCTTTTATGTAAGCTTGCGTTAACTATCTACCACTGTTACGGTAAAGCAACTTCCTTCAACGAAAAAATGGCTACGTTTGTTTTGTTTCGTATGCGATTCGCCTATATAAGTAAAACACCATCGAGGGGCGGGTAGGTGGGCACAAGCTATTGAACAGATCACATCTACTTCTAAACTCACTCACAAGGTAATTATTCCCTTTTCTTTAGCTAATTTAAGCTACTTCGACGGGATACAAGAGTAGCATAATTGCCTTTTTCTGCCTTTCTTTTTTTATATACATTAATGCAAAACAGCTTTTATTAAGGTTAACAGTTGCATCACGAAAGAGCAAGTATGTCCTTGGGATAATTACAGTAGCATTTATTTTTATTCACTTGTATTACATTTGTTTACTACTTCGTTGCAATTTGTTAACTATTTTGCGGTAATTTAGTTGTATTACATTTACGGTTTTGCGCTTTTCTGTTACAGCAGTGTATAACATTTTGCATCACCAACTATTTCCGTGTTTCGTATAGCCACAGCATTTTTTTCTGCTTTACAGTTGGTACCTGACATTGTGCACTAACATTGTCCGCCATGACATGTTGACCTCTGCAGCAATATTGCTACAAAAGTAAGGGGCGGGTAGGTGGGCACCAGGTCTAGAGGAGACATCTACTCTTAAAACAACTCCTAAGGTGTTTCTAGTGCTTAGGAATTACTTCTTAATACCTTTTAAGTACTGCAGCACATTAGGAAATTAAGCTTAAAACAATATGATCGTTGCATGCCATTTCATTCTTCCTCTACTCAATTCTGAAGGTTTTTAATGGCTATATTTGTGAAATACTCTATGTTAAAGTACAGAATGATGTAAACCAATCAACTACAGTTAACTTTACCTATATTATTGCTAACATAAACTTGCCACAAACTTTGCACTTAAAATAAAGTTATGGCGCATACTTTGCTGTAGTGAAGTCATGTCTTATGGCAAGTGCTTCAGTAAAACGCACAGAAGTGTGATGCGTGTGTACCTGTTGCATGCTATCTCATTTTTCCTCTGTTCAGTTTTAAGTTAAATTTCAACATGTATTAAAATTGATAATGGCCTCAAACCTGCAACATTGAAACTTTAAGATTTTCAAAGGAAATCCTGAAAACATCACTTGACATGATACACTGAAGTTATGATTGTAAGAATGCTGTGTTCAGTTTTTCACAGCAGTCAGCATAGTTTTGCAGCAATAATTGATGCACTATTTGCCTTCATTACTTTTGCCTATAAGCCAGATTAATGTTATTGAGGGCCAGTTTTACCAACCAATGTTAAACTGATTAAGCATTGAATTTAATACAAGTTCTGTTTCATCAAACAATGTTAGCTGTAACATTGTAATTAAACTTTTGAGTTAAGTTAACATTTTCATGCTCTTGAGTTAAGGCATTAAATTATATTAGAGTTCGAAAAATGGCTGCTGCAAACCAAGCTGTTGACATGAAGTGTTCTATGATTTGAAGCTTTTTGCTGCCATTCTTAACCGAAGAAGAGCTGTTTGCCATAATTAATTGAAAACCGGCGAAAGGAGGGATTCTTAAAGCGATACAGGCTGTCCAAAGTGATCATAAGCAGAGTTGTAGAGGAAATGGGAGGTTAGAATACTACTTTTGACAGAAACATAGCTTTCTCTTATGGTATGAGTGTTAATAACTCTAGAGAGTTTTTGCTAATGGTATGTGAAAAGTGAGGATTTATCCGGAAGGTTTCTAAAACAAATGTTATTTTTGTCATTGATAACATGCTTTAGTTCACTTTTGTTTCAATGTAGTGTGCACTACCAGTTTTAAACTATTATAAGGCTCTTTGCACTTGGCATTTTATGTTAGCATAGTATTGCTGCAATTGCTTACTGGACCTTAGTAATGTATGCACTGCAATTAAATAAATTTCATGTGAATTTTCTCCTTTAACTCACTCCTTTGGCTTTTTGTGCTCGATAATTTCTCTATGCTTAGTAACCATTTCTATAATTAACATCTTTTTGAATGATGAAACATTAGTTTCTCTGTTCCTAGATTTTCAGTTGACATTGTGATCCTAACCCCAATCAGGAAATCAAATGGCAAATGTCTTTGAACGTAGTTAGTTGTGTGTTATTGAAAGAGAGCACATGATTTATGAGCAAAAGTGCATTGAAGCATGTTCTGAAGCCATATAGTTTGATAGTTGCTTTCTTGAAAGCTGCTGTTCACATCTGTCTTCGACATTAACAAGATGTTAGCTAACAATTCGCTATAAAAGCTTAATGAAATGCAAGAGTTTTTAACATACTGTTAGCAAATAACATGCCTAGAGTATTTTTAACCTCGGTTGGTGAAACTAGCCCTTAATGTTTAAATGTTCTGTAGGCTTTCTGTCTGTGTAGGTTGCATCAAACTTACCATTACCTCTAATTTGTGCAATTTTCCTTTAATTTCACAAATATGACCTTGTTTTGCATGTCATTTGGAGATGTCTTTGCCCTGCCTTTTGTGCTTGAGAAACTGACACCTAGAGCCTGTTTTACCATCATTTATTTCTAGGCAAGTACAATGAGGATATGCAAGATTATTTGTTAATATGTTTTATTTAGAAAAAGTTAGCAAGCAGCATTTTTTAGCTTTTACCATAATCGAGGCTAAGGCTTAGTTTTATACACTGGAAATAAAGTTTCATATGCTGGAAATAAAAAAATTAGATTCTGTGCTTGTACACCTAATAATTGAGAAAGCTCTAAGTGTAATGTTTGTCTGATGGTTGATTTGATGCTGCATTGAGATTCAAATACCAAGCTTAATTTTTTATATTTGCTGTATAAAATTGTGATACTTAAGAAATGCAGAGTCCCAACTTTTTTGCTGTCAGCCGTTCATATGTCTCTGCTACATCCTTGCTTCACATAGTATAGTTTTAAATCACAGTAGGTGATTTTAAATATATAAATCTGAGTAAAAACATAATATACCCCATTTTTCAAGATGATATGAGGAAAACTAGAAGTTTAACAGCTGAAATTAAAATTGATGAAAGAGCATATATTGTAAATAAGTTTAGGTTACTATTGATTTTAAACTTTACTATACTTATTTGATTTTCTTTTTACTTTCTCTACTACGTATAGTAAGTAGGGGAAGTATTGTATTCCATCCAAAAATTCGATACCGAGATTTCACCGGAAATACATGTTTTGAGACCCCCTGAATCCAAAAAAAAAAGCATTTTTGGAAACATGTCCGTGTGTGTGTGTGTCTGTGAACAGCATAACTCAGAAACGAACAGTCGGATAAACACCAAACTTGGTATTTAGGTTCAGTATCTTCCAAGGATGCGACACGAAGGTTTTCAAGAAAATCCCCCCACCCCAGATTACCGTTTACATGGAATATTTTTCGAAAATTTCAATTTTCTCAAAAATGGCTAACGATTTTGATTAAAATATCATATGTTTAAGATATTTTTATGACAAATAAAATGTATATCTTGAATTTCCTGGGAATGTCTCCAAAAGTATTCTTCATTGTGAACACTTTTGCATAACTGGTAAATCATAAGAGATAGACAAACTTTTACTGCACAAAAAATGTAGATCGCGTTGAAATACACAATTTATGACATATACATTTTTGTTGTTGTTTGAACCATTTTCGAGATATTGCTTGTTATTCTCTTAAATTTTTCAATACTTATTTTCTCAAATGGGAATTTGTTATTCATTTTTTTGTCTTGGATATGCAAAGAGTATTAATCTGTGGGAAAGGGAACGGTGCTGCACCTAGCAACCAGCTATTAAGAGATATGAATGTGCTTAAAGGCTACTGTATTTCTAAATTGCCCTTGTAAATATATATTCCCCTTACATCTACAAGAAAATTAGCAATAAGATAGACTCTGCAAATGTTTATCTCGATTAACATGAAGTAGATGGAGAATAAGCGTTTGTATAAATAATTTGTACAATAGTAGAGAAAGTCATGTGAGTGTAACACATCTGATTTTTTATGAAATCCAGCTTGTCTTTGGCTTTGTCCAAATGAATATTTGTCTCTCTTATGACTCATTTTACACATGAGACAAACCAATTCTTTCAAAGTCGATTGGCATGTGAAACAAACTTTTATAAAATCTATGTTTATATGTCTTTTGGTTAGGAGTAAACTAATAATCTACCGGGAAATTTGCTCATGAATTATAAAAATAGGCATAAAGTTTGAATCATAAAGCTCTTCAGCAGTAAATGACATCTTGTGAACTAAAAGTTGCATTTTGAGTCTGGATGCATTCAGCAGGCCAAGTGCTGCAGCAGCTAATGAAGGGAAGAAATACTTTACTGCACTGGCATAAAAATGGCGGAGTGTTTGCAGACGATATTTAATAGAGGGTATGTCTTAAAGATATCTTTGGCAGCAAAGAGCTGCATAAAAGGATGGAGGAAGATAGGACTTTGTTTTAATCTTGGGACTATTAATAGATTATTAAACTTCTTCCTCTATAGTACTTATGCAGCAATAACAGTGTAAACAGTTGTTTCCGAGACTACATATAGGTGCTACATAACCCTAATGGGAACCAATTTTAAGCGTTTCTGTTGCCAAGTATCTAGAAGTACGACAAAATATTTTAGTATTTAAACTCATGATCATTAATAATATCCTACAGAATACAAATATTTTACTGGTTTGCACTTTTATGTACTGAATTCTTTAATATGTTTTTAAATAGATTAGTTGTTTTGGCTTCCATTAACTGCAAATAAGTAAACAAAATTTGTTACCTATGTTCACATGACTTTCTCAATCTAATTAGTTATACAAACTATTCTAATGAATGCTTATATTTCCATTTCATTTTAATAGAGCTAAACCTTTCCAGAAATAGCTACAGTACAAATTTTGTTATAGAGTAATGGGAACAGCGATAGTCAAATGTTTAAGAACTGGATGCTGAATTCTGGCCTTAAAATTCCATACTGTTTCCATGCACTTGCAAGAAACAATGGAATACTGACAGGACTTTAAAAGATTAACAAAGTATTGAATAATTTGAACCAATAATGATGGATATCTCGGAAATGGTTATGCTACAAAAAAAGTTGTTTTAAATAAATTGCATTTTTTTAAGGAGATCTGCATTTTTTTGTGTAGCGCGTTTTCGCCTATCCAGTTGTACGAAAATCAACATATTCACCGTGTCATGCAAGTACTCTTAATATGTGTTAATTTAATAAAAATTGTTAAGAGTTTGTTTTTTAGAAAATAAAAAATTTCCATGTAAAGACTAGTTTGGATTTGGGGGATTTTCTTGAAAATCTTTGTATTACACCTTTGGAAGATCTGAACTTACAAGTTTGGTATTTATGTATGTGTGTATTTATTTATTTCCATAATGCTATACAAAAATCTTACAATTTTTAACACATTACTTTGAGTTGCTATTTTTTTTTCTTTAATCCATCATGTATTTTAACATTGTGGTTATTTATGCATGGTGGATCATAACAAATTCATATTGCTTTATTTTTCTAAACCATTTTTCTCTTACTCTCCCCATATATTCTCCTATTCTTTTTATATCCCTCTCCTTTTGTATTTTCATTATCCTAACTTGTAATACTTCTTTAACTGATCTCTCCACAACTTAGTTTCTTCACATTCAATTATATAATGCAAATCATTATTTGCCTCTCCACAAAGAGGACACCTATCCAAATTCGCTCCCTTTCTATCTCCCCTTAGCCTATGTGCACTTAATCTAGACCAGGCCCACCCTTCTCTCACTAACCTATTAACTACATCCACATACTTCTCCCTTCCCCAGTCCACCTTTAATTGTCTATATAGTTCCAAACTTTTCTTTCCTTCCAGACTTTGAAATAATTCTTGTTTCTCTATATCTTCCACTCTGTTCCTCACTTCTTTCCAGAAACCTTTAACTAACCCCTCTCTCTCCTCCCATAAGTTACCCATTCCTATTTCCTGTAAAATTCTCCTTATTCCTTGAGCCCAGTTCATCCCAGCACTGGATTTTTCTTGGATTATTAAACTTTGCCTCAAGATATTATGCTCATCCAATGATTTCAATCTATGCCAATATTTAAGTATCCTTTCTACTATAATGCCCTTGCTACCTACTCTTCCCAACTCCAACATTGCTGCTCAGCGCAGTAGGCAGCGCGTAAGTCTCATATGGTATTTATCCAACTTTGGTTTTTAAGTTATGTTGTTCACACACAAACCTTTTTCTAAATTTTTTATTCAGGGCGTCAAAACATGTCTTGATATCCAATTTTTTGGGTGGAATGCAATACCTTCTCTACCTACTATGTACGTGGTAGAGAAAGTAATAACATTGGAATGAATCATAATTTCAATCTATCTCTGCTGTTGCTCGTGACACCCGGAAATACTTCCGAAGCTCACCTAAAGAACATTTTGGTACAATTTTCTCAAAATAATTCAGAAGGCCAGTTTACCCATTTGGTTTTTCACTCCATTTTACTCATAGTACTACTGTTTGGTTTAACAGAAATCTAAGCTATAATCAGAGGTTGACCTATTGCCAGGCAGTAGTTGTCATTCTATTAATTCTGTAATATAGTTCTGGCCTATTGATGGTCCATCAAGTAAATTTTTGGAGCTGGATTTTCCATTTCAGCATAATTTGCGGCAGTATTATTTATAATGTTTGTGTATTTGTGTTTACTCCACGTGGTGAAGCCATTTTGTGATGTGATTCTTTGTTAGGTTTGTTAGCTCCATCTGGTGTTAGCAATTTGCGGCAGTATTAGTGTTTGTTTGAAAGAAATGCTACTGTGATTTTTATTTAATTTTGGTTCACTGTCCTCCAGCTAGCTATGATCTTTTTGGTCGAGCACTTCTCTTTATACAGGTTGTGTAAACAGAAAGGAGTCTTTTATCCAAATATAACACTGATGAAGGAATTTGTTTTACACTTTTATTGTCGAACACATTCACTATCACATTTACACATTGATCTTGACACTCACCAAACTGAAACTGTTATAATAACTTCATTACTGATCACTTTTAATTCGCGTACTTCAACCTTTTGTATAATTAACTTTACAACACTTTAGATTTTTCATAACTCAGCTACGCGTAACCTGCGAATCGATAGCCGATGTGTACTGTACAAATATTCCTGCTGGACTGAGGGCGACGTGTAACGTACAAATGTTTTCTACGAACTGACGGACTGAAGGACTTTACCTCTAACCTAGCCCTTTTTATACTCCTACACCCCGATATGCCTAAAGATTATAACTAAGTTGCTATTGGCTAATAAAACACGCCAACATTAGCGTCTATTTTTATATCCAATGAAAATTATGAATACATATGCTTTAGGAAAAATGTTACAGCAAATTCTAAAGAAAAACGCGCCAATATTACGTAACTTCCTTGTCTCTAATAATGATAAACAGCTCACCTCCTTGCTGCATTATTGCACGCTATTATTGTCAGTTTCAGTAAGGCAGTATAAACTTACTTCTCAACAATAATTACAATCAACAAATATCTCAAATCAATGTCACATAAAAATGCATATTCATACTATAATCATTCTTTACATTTAAATAATTTATGACACAAATTACTGCATCATATGCCCCACTAGAAACATAATTATAAATATTTACAACTTGTTTGGAAATTTTATAATTGGGTTTTTAGTCTCCTAAATCTTGGAACACACGCTATTTATCATTTTCACTTAACACTTCACACGCATTTAACACACGACATATGTTTTGTCTTTATCTCGCCACTATTTACTGGCTCTAGTTTAATGTGTTTAGACATTAATCTGACATCACAATTTTTTTATAGCAAATACTGTACCCTGAATTATTTAGTTACTGTTACAAAATTGGTTTACTCTGTTATATTGTTGACAAAAATTTATGCATTCAAGAATTTTTGTAATTATTGAACATATTTACCGAAAAATATTCACCCTTTACATAAATATATTTACATCTCTTAAATCTAGGCACTGTTTCACATGTTCTGTTTGCTACATAAATATTTGTTTTAATTATTTTTACCCCATTTTTGTTGTTTTGTACTTTATATTCACACTACTCTTGGAATTATATCTATGTACTTTTACTTTAATATAACATCATGCTTCATTTCAAATGCTGTTACAGTTACTAAGAAAATGTTATTTTCCTTTTAAACATTTAGTTATGTCCAAAATTTATTTCTCCTTTCTTATGACATACATACATAATTAACCCTCTTACATTCCAATACATTGCTCTGCAGGTCATCTTTAACTATCCAGCATTTACTTTACATCTCATTGCTATTTACCCTCCTGGATCCAATTGTCTGTGGCTAAACATTACTCGTAGCCGTATCCTAACCTTAAAAAATTTGTTCATGAATAACCTCTTGTATTCATATGAAATTTCATCCCATGATAACATTTGAAAACAATCTAAAGTTTCCTGAACAACTGTCATTTTCAATTCTTCTACTATCTCTTTAATTTGAGAGTACTCTGACAATTCTGCAATAAACTGTACTGGACTGGAGTTTTCATTAAATTTTGGAAGTGGAAAATCACTTAAGATATGATTGTAGTTTTGCAAATTCCCTACTCCCATATTTAAATTCTCTAGTGTTACTTGTGCACTCTGAGTTTCAGCATTAGCTATAGATGAAGCTGCCGCATCACTCACATTATTAGTCATACCTGATGAACTACCTCTATCATTATTTTGTACATCAGATACATTCACATCACATATATTTACCCTTGAATTCAATTGTAACCTATTTACAGTACCTTGCAGACTTTCTATTCTCTGTTCCAATTTTCTATTATTCTCAATTTGAACAGCTTGGTGTTTGTTAATTTCAGAAGTTAGCTTTTGATTCAAATCTTTAGACAAATCTTTAACTTCTTCAGACAATTTATTTCTCTGTATTTCTGACTCCTTCTGAATTTCAGATATTTCCCCTCTGAAATTAACTTGCACCTGAATTAAATCTGCATTTGTAGCCTCCATCATCTCTCTTAACTCACTTGAAATGCTACTTATTCGGCTACCTAATTCTGTACATTTTACATCAACATGTTCTATTTTATTATTAACCTCACTTTTCTGGTTAGATATTTCCCTGCTCATGTCTAACATTTTCTTTGAAACTTCACCTATCTCATTTGCTATCATTTCCTGATTTTCATTTCTCATTCTTATCATACTACTATCTAGCTCCATAAATTTCTTTTCAATATCTTCCCTTAATTCCCTATTATTCTTTTCCATATCTTCCCTGTTTTGATCTATTTTCTTTTCTAATTTCTCATTATTCTTACCAATATCTTCCCTTAATTCCCTATTATTCTTTTCCATATCTTTCCTTAATTGATCTGTACTCATAATACTCTTACCAATATCTTCCCTCAATTGCCTATTATTTTCTGTTTGGTCAGTAATACTCTTATTTAATGTTTCACCAAAATTTCTCATCATTTCCATCATCATACTAGCATAAAAATGAACATTTCCTGCTATTCTATTCTGACTTTCTTCACTAACATTTCCTCCCTCAAATTCTACATTGTTTGAGCTATTTTCTGTAACCTGTATTGAATTACAGCTAACTGTTACACTATCCCCTTCCATCATTATTTCTTCAATATTATTAGTGGACATTGTTTTCTTTATCCTACCGCTCCTAAGGTACATTTAAATTTTTACACTTTTTTTTTTAGAATAAAAATCACACTTTTCTAACCTTTCTGATGCTATCTGCTTATGTTGCTTTGATGTCCAGCTTCTTGCCCCTCTCTCCTAGATGTATATGACCCTTCTGCGTCGTATTATGATAAATCTACGTCGTCTTGGTATCCTGTAGTTGAATTCCCTTGTTGCCTTGTAATCTTGGAATTACGATGTCCAATCATCCGCGTAGTCTGTCGTCCCTGTTGTTGTTTCTGGAATCTGCGTCTTGTAGTTAAGTTCACTTCTCCATTCGCTCCACGTCCTGGTTCCTTTACTCCTTCCTGGTCATTCTGCTACCTTCCTGGTCATTCTGCTCCTTTCCTGGTCATTCTGCCCCACGTTCTGGGTGCTAATTTGCGGCAGTAATATTTATAATGTTTGTGTTGACTCCACGTGGTGAAGCCATTTTGTGACGTGATTCTTTGTTAGGTTTGTTAGCTCCATCTGGTGTTAGCAATTTGCGGCAGTATTAGTGTTTGTTTGAAAGAAATGCTACTGTGATTTTTATTTAATTTTGGTTCACTGTCCTCCGGCTAGCTATGATCTTTTTGGTCGAGCACTTCTCTTTATACAGGTTGTGTAAACAGAAAGGAGTCTTTTATCCAAATATAACACTGATGAAGGAATTTGTTTTACACTTTTATTGTCGAACACATTCACTATCACATTTACACATTGATCTTGACACTCGCCAAACTGAAACTGTTATAATAACTTCATTACTGATCACTTTTAATTCGCGTACTTCAACCTTTTGTATAATTAACTTTACAACACTTTAGATTTTTCATAACTCTGCTACGCGTAACCTGCGAATCGATAGCCGATGTGTACTGTACAAATATTCCTGCTGGACTGAGGGCGACTTGTAACGTACAAATGTTTTCTACGAACTGACGGACTGAAGGACTTTACCTCTAACCTAGCCCTTTTTATACTCCTACACCCCGATATGCCTAAAGATTATAACTAAGTTGCTATTGGCTAATAAAACGCGCCAACATTAGCGTCTATTTTTATATCCAATGAAAATTATGAATACATATGCTTTAGGAAAAATGTTCCAGCAAATTCTAAAGAAAAATGCGCCAATATTACGTAACTTCCTTGTCTCTAATAATGATAAACAGCTCACCCCCTCGCTGCATTATTGCACACTATTATTGTCAGTTTCAGTAAGGCAGTATAAACTTCTCAACAATAATTACAATCAACAAATATCCCAAATCAATGTCACATAAAAATGCATATTCATACTATAATCTTTCTTTACATTTAAATAATTTATGACACAAATTACTGCATCAAATTCAATCACCCTTGCTCTTGAGAGTGTAGCCAATTTGCTGTACATTTAGATATCTAGCACTATAATCTTGAAGATTAAGATCAAGATATCCCATCATTGAAATATGGGAGTTCAGAATTATATGTAGATAGCTGTGTCTGTAACATTTTAACATTGAATACTGTATTTGAAAGTAAGATTATAGTTCATTTATGTCTGCCATGCATATAAAAGGAGCTTTCTTAACGGAATAAAAAGGCGAAGAGTTTTCTATTTTAAAGTTATTTGGTACAGGAATTGCTAATTTCTATAAATTTCAACCAACTTAAATAAATTTTTATCACAGCTATTTTTATAATTTGTTATTTTTATTAGCTTGCTTTAACCGGTTAGGTCATATTGGATGGTGAGTGAATGAAATGGTTAAAATTTTCTTCAAATGGTCCCAGGGCCTCTAGAATTAGTTCTTGACATTCGTCTCCAGAGAATAAGGAAAAACCCTGGAAAAAACCTTATTCAGGTAACTCACCCTAATCAAGATTCAAACTCCGAATCTCTTGAATATTCACACAGATTTGTTCAATATAATTATAGCATAAAATTGATTTTTATAGTCCTCTGTACCTAGCTTTCCAAGAAAGTAATTTCAGAATGCCTCACTTGATGAAAATTTAAACCTTGTATATTCTTCCCCGAAATAAATAATAAAGCAGTAAAACTTTTTATTTTTTCTAAAAGTCAATCATATATTAAACTATAAAAACTTTAAATCCAAAACTATGCTTGATAGTAAAAATCTGATGTGATACATTCACATGGCTTTCTCTACCCTCTTTGTTAGTGGGTATACAAACTAAATATACGACACAAGACCATCGGCTTTACTTCCCTTCCGAAGGAAGCCATGCTAAGGATTTATATGCTTGAAAAAATCCATAGTCTTCTGCTGGGTTTGCACCCATGACCTGGGAGTACTGATATACATTAGTGTAAACATACTTTAATGAGAAGAAAGTGCTTCAGGACAACATAAATATGGGAATTAATAACTACCTCTTTTGTCTTGTGTGCTGTATTTTTCCACCCTGAAGTCCCAAGTATCAACTGTAGTTGATGTTACAGAATTTATCATGGGCTATAATATCCACATATAAGTAATATTTAAAAAAAAAAAAGGAGGTGTTTGCCTTTGCAATGATCCAATATTAAGGGCATATGGTTAAATCTGGTAAATAAATAAGCTATAAAGTTAGACAAACATTAAGCCTTAGAGGGACATTAAAATGAAGTGAGTAGGTTTAGTAGAACAGTTCCATCCATAACAGTAAAGGGGTAAGGTGCTATTAAATTGCTGTAGGAGAATTCTACCATTCCCTAGGAGAATAACATTAAGATGTTGATTAAGTAGGATGTTAAAAATTTGTAACAGTTTTCAAAATAAAAAGTATTTGTTCAAAAGTAAATGCAACATCTATGGTTCAAATATCAAGTGAGTAGCAATAAAAACTTTGATTGCAGGATGTTGCAGAGAAATGTAAATCTCTAGGTATCACGGCCCTGCATATCAAACTGAGGGCTACAGGAGGAAACAAGACAAAGACTCCAGGTCCAGGAGCGCAGTCCGCACTCCGTGCTCTTGCTCGATCATCTATGAAAATTGGACGCATAGAAGATGTCACACCCATTCCATCAGATTCCACAAGGAGGAAGGGTGGACGACGTGGTCGCAGATTGTAAACGGGAAGAACTGCATTTTTACTTCTCAATGTATTGACTTCATACACATAATAATCAATCTTGATTAAAAGCTTGTTTCAAATAAATTCTCTTCATTTTGCTCATCCATTTCTCCATGCAGCTTAGCAGGATTCTTCTTTGAAACAAAGGACATATTGCAGTATCAGATTATGGGCAAAATCATTATACAGATATAACACATGCATACACTGCACTGCTTTCATTTCTTTAATACCATCATTACACAGAATAACAACAAACCTGGTGCTTTAGGTATTTTCAGGAATTTGTGGTATATTTTGTAATTTTTGTTTCATATTACTATCAGATGTCGTATCGCATGCATCTCACTTGTGACATCATGGGAACGTTGGTTGCATTGTCTTTCTGCTGCCAACATTTCAAATCCCAACGTAGCTGAAAATATGATTGAGGGCCCTTAGTCACAAGGCATAACCGAGGGATGTTTTTTAGAAGGAGAGGAGTGCAAAGCGACGACAGGGCGTAGCAGAGGGATCTGTACATCTAAAACTCGAATGATTCATGTTGGCAGTACTTCAAAATGTCTCCAAAAATTCCCAGATAATACTATATAAGAACAATTGCATAAAAGGAAGGGTGGAGGGTCATATATTACTGCCTTAGCAACGTCTAACATGCCAAAACATTCCTTATAAAATGAGGATTACTCTGGATATCAAAAAACTCAGATTTTGGAAGTAAAACACCTCGATTTAGCCCATAATCCAATACTGTATTAGAACTGAAACAAATATACTCGTCAGGGAACCTTAAATATTTGTAGTCTAGAAAATGCATTAGGCAGTGAAATAGCTGGATGACAATGAGGGCATTCCAAATAATACTATGTACTTAAAAACAAGTGCTAAATACACATAAATTGCATAGTGAATGTAATCTACTGGTTTGATTCCTAAGATCCCCAATGGGTGCACTTTTAGGGAAGAAAAAAGTTAATCTCTTAGGGCTGGCTCTACAAATTGTCGATAAAACTATGTACCAGATTTCCAGCAATTGTCATTCTGCGTTCTATAATCTCTGGAAACTACTACTCTGAAAATATTTTTGCCAAAGTTTTTGGCTAGTTGGAGTAGCTGATATGTCCATTAGTCATTAATCCTCCCTTTTATCCCTTATAATTATTAGTCATTAATCCTCCCTTTTATCCCTTATAATTGTAACTTTGTACAGTCTAAACTATTCCTACTGACTTCCTTAATATTCTCCTCCCCTTGATTCTTTGTATGTACTTTTATAACACTGGCTTTGCAAACCTTTTAGCATTTTAATAATTTATGAATTGAAATTATAAGGCACTTTATATTCCATGGCCAGCACAAAGAATAGGGCTTTTCAATGGTGAAAGAATTATCAGAATTAGTGAAGTGGTTTTTTTAAGATTAGCCCACATACATATACACACAAATTTTCTCATAATATTATAGTCCAGATTTCAGCTTAGTAGGAGGAGCATAAGGAAACTTCTTGAAAAATACGATGGTCACCATATGATTGCATTTTTTTTCCTTCCCTTCTATTTTCCTTTGCACCCTTCAGATTACAGCATCAGATTTTATATTTTTGTACAATCTTCTGTTTTCCTACAAGGTAAGTAGTCGTCATGAGTGAAGTGTTGAGCCCTGCTCAGCTTGTTACTTCCATTTTTATTCTAAAACAATGGTAAAAGAAATCCTGTGATAAACACGAACTTCCACTTCGTTGTCCGTTTTGCAAGGTATTTGTCGTTTGTTTTCTAGTCCTTAAATTCTCCAGTGGTGGCATCTCCAAATTCAGAATAGCAAATTTAACACATCACAGATTATCCATGGGAAACTGTATAATTGTAGAACAAGTGTTCTTATTGGCTAGAAAAGTTTACCAGGACATTGGAGAACTGTCCCTTAGTTATACTGCAGTTCATTTTATCAGGCAACTCAAAAACTTGTTGCAACTGATGAAATATAGGATTTTCATCATGAGCTTGAAAATCTCTCTGTTAAGAAATTTCACTTCAGCCACAAGTTGCTAATATAAAACACCTTTTTAAATGACAAAGCTAAGGGAAGTTTAAATTCAGGGAAGTCTTGCAAAGGTTAAAGCAAGTATAACAAATAACAGTATTGTATTGGCAAATATGTGGTAAAGTGCATGGAAACGTACCAATGCTTTTGGTTTCCTATAGTGCTTTTCTTTATTTATACAGAAACTCATCTGTGTTCCGTGCCAGCCTGAGGTGAGCCAATCTGTTATTGGTTTGAATTCAAGTAACATGCATTAGCATATGAACAAAGGTCAGGCCTAGGTAAGCAGCAAAAGGGGAGGAGTGTGGAAGGCATGCTTTGCAATTAACAGTCCACACCAGCCTCTGGCGTCTTGTATTGGTTTGATGTCAAAAGCATACATCAACACCAGGTGCAAAAGAAAAGGGGGAGGGGTGGTGGTTAAGGGAAACATTAATTGAGTGCTAGAACTGGTAAGGGGTGGTGGCTGGACATGACAGATTAATATTTCCTGGCACGATTCTATGCTTTTGACATCTACATATGTAAACAAGATAAAACATATACATACTTTTGATAAGATACCTTAGCAGAAATAAATATTGCCTTAATACAAATGCAGTTAAAAAAGCAAGTTTTTAAAAGGATCCCTAGTTAAATTAATCACTTGCACTAAGATAATGTAATAAAACAAATTTATAAAGATAAAAGTCGAAAATGGCCTTTCCTAACCTGGAACAAACAATATATATCACATCCCAGCATTTGGCAATAAGTTACAATTGTGGCATAGTGAGACATAAATAAAATTAAACTGAACTTGCTTTATTACATTTTAAGATTCAAACTACTATATAGCGTATAATAAGATAGCCCCATCAGATACTAATTGTTTGTGACTTTCTCAGTAAAAGTGAAAATGAGAAAGACAAACTTCAAAGAAAGAATAAAACAATCTGCAAATAAACCCAAGTTTTGTACTAATCCTACAAAAAATGCTGTGCTTCGACTGCAGAATAAGAAGAAAGTAACAGATTTTAAGAAGCCTTATAATTGTGGACGGGCTGTCAATGGTGATCCCTATATTATTGATTTCTCATAATTATCTGTTAAAAGATTTTTTCAGCAGCTGGAAACAATGCCCATTCATTTTGCAGATGTTTTTGTTTACATTTACAGAAGGGAGCCACAACACACACTGTTGGCAAGCTCATGTTGCCTTACACAAGTGATAAGTTAACTGTTTGCAGCTTCAATGACCTTGGGTATTGACTAAACAAAACAGTGCAAATAGATTTTGATAGGACACACACCTTACTGACCACCATGATGTGGAAGGTTTTCAAATTCAGACCAAATGCAGTACTTGCTAGGCAACTTCTCATTGAATTCTGGTATCTAATGCCATGCTTTAGATTAATGTTTCGTACCACAGATACACAGCAATGATCATTGGAATTCCAAATTAGATTTGTTTTATTGTGCTTCATAAAGTAACATTCTAAAACTAAGCAAATAAGGGCATAACTTGGTTTCACTACACAAGGAAGGATTGATAAGTCCATGACTTTGACGAGAGATAGCATTCTAATCAAGGTTTCTTGTTTAGCACCAAAGTCTTACATCTATTCTGGGTATAATCACAGAAATTCATCATTTGTTTCTTAGAACATTGTTGAGAGCATCTAAAATAAGCACATGTGTGTTATAGAAAATGGAGAAAAGTGAATTTTGTGTTCTGATAAAGCACTACATTTTGCGTGGTAAGACGGTGAAGGAAATGGAAGAAAAGCTGAACAAGTATTATGGGGACTCTGCTCCATCACACGGCATGGTTCATAAGTGGTTCACAGAATTTTGATGTGGCCATTCGAGCACAAGAGATGCCCGTGCGCACAGGACGGCCGGTTGAGGTCACAACAGAAAAGAAATGGTGAACAAAGTTCATGATTGTGTTGAAAGACCGCTGAGTGAAAATCTGTGAGATAGCCAAGATCGTAAACATCTGAGAAGGGATGTATAACATTCTGCATGAATTTTTGGGTATGAGAAAGCTGTCAGCAAGATGGGTGCCGCAACTGCTTTCAATTGCAAACAAGAGGAATCGTGTGACCATTTCACAGAGATGTTTGAACATGTTCCAGTGCAACCCAAATGAGTTTTTGCGGCGTTATATAGTTGATGAAACTTGGATCCATAAACCTGAAACCAAACTACAATCAAAGCAGTGGATTTCTTTTGGTGAACCTGCTCCAAAGAAAGCGAAAACCATTCCGATGGCAGAAAAAATCATGGCAGCTGCCTTTTGGGATTCACAGGGGGTGATAGACATCCACTACCTGGAAAAGGGTAAAATGATCACAGGTTCATATTATGCCGCAATGCTGGATCAGTTGCACAAGGAATTATTAAAGAAACGACCCCAGGATAATGCATCCGTACATAAGTCAGCCATTGCTGTCGCAAAATTTGTGAAATTGGGCTATGAATTGCTACCTCACCCACCATATTTGTCTCTGAGCGGCTTCTTCCTCTTCGCAAACCTGAAAAATTGGCTCACTGGAAAGAAATTCACGTCCAGTGAACACATCATGGCAGAAACCACCTCATATTTTGCAGACTTCAAAAAATATATTTTTTGGAAGGACTAAAAAAATTGGAGAAACAGGCATGTATTGAATTGAAAGGAGACTATGTTGGGAAGTAAAATTGATTTTTTAGGAAAGTCGGAGACTTAGCAATCCGCCCTCATAAATAATTGTCAGCCTTTAGCATTAGATACTGATATTTATTCAGTGCTAAGAATGTTACAATAAATAAAATTGTTTGCAGAAATTTTCCCTTGGCCATTCATTTCACAGACATCCAGTTTGCATACCAAATTTTTTTCCCCTGTGTTTACTGTACATTTCCATTCATTTCTCGTATTATATAAATACTGTCATACAACCCTGCATTCTTTTCTCATTGTCATTTTGTCTAGTTTATGGTCACTGAATTCATTATTATTCAAACAATATATTCCAAGTCTTCTTGCCCTCCACACAATGGACACACCCTGAGTAATACCATTTCTCTGACCTTTCAATTTGCATACTCATGTTCTTGCCCATGCCCTGTCTTTCTCATTTACTTTTATCAATATAATTTTTTCTTCCCCATCACATTTCATCCTAACATAAAATATGAGTGAGCTCTTGTCTGTTAAATTACTATACAATTTTTACTTACTCTACTACGTATAGTAAGTAGGGGAAGTATTGTATTCCACCCAAAAATTCAATATCGAGATTTCACCAGAAATACATGTTTTGAGACCCCCTGAATCCAAAAAAAGCATTTTTGGAAACATGTCTGTGAACAGCATAACTCATAAACGAACAGTCGGATAAACACCAAACTTGGTATTTAGGTTCAGTATCTTCCAGAGATGCGACATGGAGGTTTTCAAGAAAATTCCCCCACCCCAGATTACCCTTTACATGAAACATTTTTCGAAAATTTTAATTTTCTCAAAAATGGCTCTTAACGATTTTAATTAAAATATCATATGTTTAAGATATTTTCATGACAAATAAAATGTATATCTTGAGTTTTCTGGGAATGTCTACAAAAGTATTCTTCATTGTGAACGACTTTTGCATAACTGGTAAACCATAAGAGGTAGACAAAATTTTACTACACGAAAAATGTAGATCACATTAAAATACACAATTTATGTCATATACTTTTTTTTTGTTGAGTGAATCATTTTCGAGATATTGCTTGTTATTCCCTTAAATTTTTCGATACTTATTTTCTCAAATGGGAATTCGTTGTTCATTTTTTTGTCTTGGATATGCAAAGAGTATTAATCTGTGGCAAAGGGAATGGTGCTGCACCTAGCAACCAGCTATTAAGAGATATGTATGTGCTTAAAGGCTACTGTATTTCTATATTGCCCTTGTAAATTCCCCTTACATCTACAAGAAAATTAGCAATAAGATAGAGTCTGCAAATGTTTAGCTTGATTAACATGAAGTAGATGGAGAATAAGCGTTTGTAAAAATTGTTTGTACAAGAGTAGAGAAAGTCATGTGAGTGTAACACATCAGATTTTTATGTCTATATCTTTCTTGCCTCTTTCCAAAACTCTCTAACATTTGTTTCTCTTTTCCTCCTAACATTCCCTAAGCCATTGCTCTCTAAATGGTTTCAACTGCTTAGCCACCCTTCGGTTAAAGAGAACTGAACTAAATTTTTAAACTTCTAACAAAACATAATCAATTCTAAGCATATTGCTGAAAATCGTGCCATTCTATGTCGTCTCATTTTCATTCTGGAAGCACTTTTTTTTAACACACACCTCGCAGTGATGTCATGAGGCTAGGGTTGTGCCACACTACTGAATGTCACTTGTATTACTTAGCCTATTGTTGTTATGTTGTGATTGTAGGACAGTTTTTCTTTCCTAGTGAGGTGTTAGGTCAAGAATGCCTGCATACACTGCTTGGTTGTGTAAATAATTCCGTCATAAACAGAAATGTTCATTATTACTCATTCCCTGATAAGAATCAACATGTGTGCAACAAATGGATTGCTGGTATAAAATGCAAAAACTTTGTCCAACCAAAAATGCTAGAGTATGTGGAATTGATTTCAAAGAAAATGATTTTAATGAGTTGGATGTTATAAAAATAATGAAGATAGACTGAAAGATAATGTGGTGCCTTCAAAATTTTTAGGACTGAAATAAAAACCTCCCAAAAAAGAAACTCAAATCTTAAAAGAAAGCAAATGCTACAAGTATTTGATAATTCAGTAAACAATTCTCAGCAAGAAAGTGAAGCTACACTATACCCCTGCCGCTGTATCTTTGCACTTGACAGTTCGTGTGGCTTCGCGTAAGGTTGGCTACATTGTGGCTACAGTGGTTAGTAAACAACAACCGCTGATTGTTCTCCTTTTTATTGTGTCTAAGCCGCATACAAAAAGTGTGCGTAAGTAGCGAACGTCAATGAATAATAACTATTTTGTATTATTATTGTTAATTGAAAATAACTGCATAAATATTGCAGCGTATGTAGGATAAATTACGCACTTTTGACAATATAGAAACAAAATACTACAATGAGGAGAAATAAAACAAATTATAAGCATGCCATAACAAAGTTATTTTCACCCACTCACTTAAAACTGCAATGGCTCAAGTCCATCCAAATCCCCGTTTTCGTCGTCATCATCCTCTTAACCAAGGCATATCATCAATGGTTCACAGTCACTAATAATTCCGTCTATTTCTTGTGCTTTTCGTATTAGCTTATTCACATGATCTACTTTCTTCTTCCACGAAGCCGCGTCCACTGTAGCCTTATGAATAACAGTTTCGTGCTTAGTCCAAGAGCTGTTGCAGTTCGTTGTATGGCTTTAGCAGCAGGAATAGAGGGATTGCCATGAAGCTTCACGTACTCCTTTTCCTGTTCAAAGAATTCCCGGGTTCTCCTTAATAGTTCCAATGCCTGACTATTAAGTGGCACACCTCGGCGCAAAGGATTTTCACTTCGTGAATCATCACTCGGCGATCAGCATCATTTTTCAGACATTGTCGCACTTAAGTTTTGTTTAAATATTTAATATGAATGAAATATATATAAAATAGATAAATATAAATAAATATATATGTATAAATGGACAATAACAAAACTAAATATATATGTATAAATGGACAATAACAAAACTAAATATATATGTATAAACGGACAATAACAAAACTATCAAACAATAACCACAAATATAAATAACAATGAACAATATGTAGCTTGCAAAGAACAGCTCGACGCTCGTCTACAGATTCACAAACTGAAGCACATGGTTGGGAATAGTTTCATCCGGCAACAGAGCCGAATCTATTTCCGGTTCCGCTTTGTCATCGACCATCCGGAATGCTGCCTTGTGATTGGCTTAGGAAGTCAAATGGTTGAAGCTTTTCATCTGTTTTTTTGCAAGTGTACCAACTTAAACGCTAGCTGTCAAGTGCAATGTTACAGCGGCGGGGGTATAGTTTCCAGTCTTTACACGTGGCATTGATGATGCTGAAATACAGTGCAAGTTGGGAACTGAAACTTTTAGTTCTATAAATGCTGCTAATATGAACAAGTTTGATTGATGAGGAAAGCGAATCTTCAGCTGCAAATGATGATTATAAACCAAATGAATATTGAGGGAATCCAGTGAAGATGAAGAAGATATAGATATGTCCAAAAAATATTTGAGTGTGTTTGCGCTATTCAGTATCACACATGTGGTGCACCTGTCACTGAAAGAAAATCTTAACATCCGAGGGGCATTAATGCAAATTATAACTCATTGTGTGAACAGGCACACTTATGAGTGGTGGTCCTCTGGAGGCAAAAGTGGAAGCCTGAAAAGCAAGTGTGCATAGCTTCAGCCATGTATCTTTGAAGAATGACATTTAACTGTTTCTTGGCAGTCTCAAAAGCAATAAAACAATTATTCTTTTCTGAATCATAATTTTATACATAGACTTCTTCAAAATGTGTTTTCCCTTCTGTACACAAAGGCTGGTTGAACGAAAGTCATTTTACAATTGCCATGAAAGATTCAAAATTATGTTCATGTGGGGATGGACAGTACGACTCCCTAGGTTTTTCTAAATATGTGACACTTTATAATGAATTTGGCTACAAATAAAATATTGGACTTCAGAGAGGAAATGTAAGTGGTGATATTGAGAAAGTTGCTTATAAAAATATACAACTTCTATGAATTAAAGCCTGTCCATAAAATTCTTGCTGACAGATACATGGGTATTAGAGCTTTGATGGAAAAAAAAAAATTCCGCGCGAGCCATTTCACAAGTCGCACAAATTTTCACAAAATTGGACCATCATGTCTCCGATTCACTTGAAATTTTCCATGGATTACGAAAACAAAGTGAAGTATGTTTTAAATTCTTATTTTTTTTTTTAAAATCACAATATCTTGAAAAAACATTGACCTATCCAACTTTTGAAAAGCGGCACACCTCTCTATCTTTAAATTAGAATACCTCACAGGCGATAAGTGATAAAATTATGTTATAAAGTGCAATGCAAAGCTTAATATTTGATCTTTTACTTAATATTTATTATAATTGATATAATTAATTATTTACATATATTTTTGAAATCCAAACATTTAAAAATGATATATCCTTATTAACCCGCAGGTTTAAATTTCTATAAAAATTATAAATAAATTCCTTGCATTTTGTATATAGTAGCACGAAACAAAGATGGGATTCTGTATAGTCAATTTTAAATAAAATAACAGAAAGCACTGCATAGCGGGATTCCAGGTGCTGTGACTGGAAAGTAGTGGTGGTGGTGGTGGTGGTCTGTCATTGAATGCCTTGTGAATTGCTCACAGCACTTTAGTTGCACTAGTTTGTTCAAATGGAACTTAAATTTGGCATACAATCAAGAAACTTTCGCTCTTATCCTATGGGAGACAACTATAATTTAATTGTGCACTATTTTCCCTTAAGGCTCACATAAATATCATCTGGTTATTATTGCATTAGTGGTTGATGGAATAAATGGATTTAGTTCTAAGCTACCAGGGATAGCTTTTGCATTGCTGTATTTTGCCTCAGAATGGTTACTATGTTCAACCTACTTCTGTATTATGGCATTGGTACTTTCTAGCACACAATCATTGTTGGCAGTTGTACTTTGGGATTTTTTTTTTTTTTTTTGACATGCATCACATAGTTTTAACTCTGGTGACAAAGTTAAGTTTTCAATTTTAAGTTTGTAAGCATATTGCGGGTAACTAAGATTAATGATTTCTGCCTTGTTATGTTTGGAAACATTAAATGGATTGAAGCAATAGTCATAGCTACATTTCTGCAGTTCACTCCTTATGCAGTTTCAGAAACCACAGAGCTAACAATGAACTTCTGATGCAAAAAGCTGAACACAAAGTAACATTTAAAATGAAAGAGTGGAGAAAGGTTTCATAGGATATTAGATTCCAGTTGCTAAGTTACTCCGAACACTGGAAGTGATAGCCTATCATGTTTATAGTCCTTAACGCATTGGCCGGTGCAGCATGCTGCTGCAGTATAAAGCTCGCAGTCAGCAAGCAGTCTATGTTCTAAAACCCCATGCTCTAACACAAATAAACTGTTTAAAAGTGTACTTCCATCCTGATATTAACAGGCTGAAAACAAAATATACCACAGGTTCCTTCTGTATTTTTTTAGATTTTAATATTATGGGGTTAAATATATTACAGTTTAAAGTATTCACACTTAAAAAAGTAATTGTATTTTTATTCTGAATAAATAGTATTTTGAATAAGGAAAACCACAATGGTTTTATGTACAAAGTGACATTGTTCTTATCCATGACCATTCAGTATTCTGGGAATAAATTGCTTTTAAGTAAATTGTGCGTGTATAAGAAAAATCTGATATGTTATACTCACATAACTTTCTCTACTCTTGTACAAACTATTTTTACAAACTCTTATTCTCCCTTTATTTCGTATTAATCGAGATAACCATTTGCAGAAACAATCTTTTGACATGCAAAGAGAATTACATTTTACAGATAGCTACCAGTTCTAAAAACATTTGACTATCGCTTAAGGCCTACTATGTTCCCCTTGTTTTGTAATTGCAAGGGCAATATAGAAATGCACTAGCCTTTAAGCATCGATACATATCTTATTAACTGGTTGCTAGGTGCAGATTGCCCCAGATTAATACTCTTTGCATATCCAAGACAAAAAAATGAATAACGAATTCTCATTTGAGAAAATAAGTATTGAAAAATTTAAGGGAATAACAAGCAATATCTCGAAAATGGTTCACTCAAAAAAAAAAAATGTATATGACATAAATTGTGTATTTTAACGCGATCTACATTTTTTGTGTAGTATATTTTTGTCTATCTCATATGGTTTACCAGTTATGCAAAACTCGTTCACAATGAAGAATACTTTTGGAGACATTCCCAGAAAATTCAAGATATACATTTTATTTGTCATGAAAGTATCTTAAACATATGATATTTTATCAAAATCGTTAGAGCCATTTTTGAGAAAATTAAAATTTTCGAAAAACGTTCCATGTAAAGGGCAGTCTGGGGTGTGGGGATTTTCTTGAAAACCTTCGTGTTGCATCTCTGGAAGATACTGAACCTAAATACCAAGTTTGGTGTTTATCTGAATGTTTGTTTCTGAGTTATGCTGTTCACAGACACACACACACAGACATGTTTCCAAAAATGCTTTTTTTGGATTCAGGTGGTCTCAAAACGTATATTTCCGGTGAAATCTCGGTATCGAATTTTTGGGTGGAATACAATACTTCCCCTACTTACTATATGTAGTAGAGAAAGTAAAAAAGGTTAGTATGCTGTAGATCCTAAAATAATTTGATTTGCTGCAAAATATAAAATACATATCCATTTGTTTTGTGTGGAACACGTAAACTAAAATTCACAGAAACTGATGTTTTGTGTGATGTGGAATGACTCATATACATCATGAATTTGCTAAATCACTTATGAATATTAAAGGCACTACAGTGATTAAACATTCCCATTGAAACTTAACGCTATGACTGATCAGCTGCTCTGGCAGGAGATACTTGCTTCAAGAATGCTGGCTAGCCTTCGAGATCCTGAATGGTAAGTTGTACTCTGTTCCGGTTTTCAACATTATTATACACGATCCAAGAACTTGTAGAATATTAAATAAAATAGACATGTAAATTTTTAGTTCAATCCTGTTTTAAGGACGATTCTTGATATATTAAACATTGTTTTAGTAAACACTCACCTAAGATTATGATCCTGTGGCAATATTTTGAAACTATCTCCATAATTAAACCTTTTCTTATAACTTGTCTCATTTCTATTTGAGCAACTTGTACTGATGCAGTTGGTAGGCTAAGAATTTCTTTACAGAATGATTGTGTCATGCATCTACCAGTTCGTAAGTTTTCCATTCCCCAAATTTCAATACCATACAGCATTCGTACCTCCATTATGTATAATATATTCTTTCCAACCCATTTGATTTCCAGTTGTATTTAAAATAAACATCCTTTTATAATTTGATATAGTTGCCCACTTTCCCCCTCCCTCCATTTTGTTTCCTAAATAAATGCAATCATGTACTACCTTACTCTTTGGTCTTCCATTTTTATTTATCATACATAGTAGGTAGAGAAGGTATTGCATTCCATCCAAAAATTCAAATCCAAGATTTCACTGGAAATACATGTTTTGATGAACTCTGAATCCAAAGCAAGCATTTTTAGAAAAAGGTCCACAAATAAAAAAATCTGATAAATACCAAACTTGGTATTTGAGTCGTGAATGGCTCCCCCTCTCATAGAAAGTGCTCAACCGTTGCTGATTTAAGACCCAGTGTTAGCAGCATTTTTGTTCCACCACTGCAAGGATATTTAGTTGGATTGTATGGCCAAGATGGTGTGGTGATAATTCATTGCAGATGATGCATACAGCAGGCCTGTGATGTGGCTGATCCTATGGCTTTGCCCGAGGGTTGACAGAGTAAAGTTATGAGTTTCCAAAGTTAGCGATAGAAAGCTCTCTTGTAACTTGGTGTAGGGCTCCATTTTTTGCTTATTCCAATTTCAACTAACAATTTTTGGTCTTTAAGTATTTTTTCAAAATTATAATTCTTGGATGTGTTGTTTAAATTCATTTGTGCACAGAAATAGAGCAAATGTTTTAATTTTAGAAAGACAAATACAAACCAGCAAGATTATAAAAAACTTAAAGCTTCAACTGTAAATTACCAAAGGCAAGAATGCAATTGGTGAATTCTAATTGTGAAACTGTTACTGTTCTTTAAAATAAAAAGCTAGAAATGTGAATTGTAAATTATCAAAGGCAACAAGATGACGTGTGAATTTTAATTGTGAAACTGTTAATGATTCCCCAAGTTAAAATACATACAGCTGCAAGTTACTTTAATTTCTACATGTGTCTAAACCTTTGCTCTTATTTCCTTTTCCTACAGTAAGAGATATTTGTAGAAAATCTTTCTCCACCTCTGGGGGGGTTTAACTTATGTTAGGTAAATAGTGCTAAAGTAAAATGGGCCCAGCAAAGGTAGGAATTGTAATGAACCTAAGTGTAATTTACTGTGTAGTATAGCAAATGTTACATATTTAAGTTTAGTATCCTCCAAAGATGCCACATGGAGATTTTAAAGAAAATCCCAAACTACGCTTTACACGGAACATTTTTCAAAATTCTTGATTTTCTCAAAAATGGCTAACGGTTTTGATTAATATTAAATATATTTACATGACATAAAATGTATGTCTTGAATTTTCTAGGAATAGCCTGTGAAATCCTCTTCATTTGGAAGGAATTTTGTAGAATCTTGTATAACTGGTATACGTTAAGTGATAGATGCAAACATTACTACACATAAAATGAAGATCTCTTTAAAACAGAATTTATTCCAAATATACTTTTCTGTGGGATAAGCCATTTATGAGATATCTGTTATAAATAGTTGGAACTGATGAATGCTTTTGTCATTCTTTTTAAGTCCTATTGATATTCAGTTGTTTCTCATGATGTCATGGAGAGAGTATGGAATTTTAAGGCCAGCATGTAACATCCAGTTCTTAAACATCTATGACTATTCACTTTGCATCTATAACAAAATGTCTAATGTAGCTGTTTCTGCAAAGGTTTATCTCAAAATAAAGTATATTTATTTCCATAATGCTATACAAAATTCTTACAATTTTTAATACATTACTAAGAATAGTTAGTATAGCCACTAATAAATGATTGAGGGCAGAGAAAGTCGTGTGAATGTAACCTCAATTTTTTCATATTTGCTTGTTTTCCTTTATCTTACTTAACAATTACAGCCCATTGTGAACAATAATGATCTATTTCTTGCAAAGCATGAGATGCTCGGCAAATTTTTCTAGAAAGGATTGAAGGTGAGTGTCAACATTTTCATTAAAATTACCTTCTGGCTTTAAGTCAATATTGTATTAAAGGAGTAGTGCTAGCTTTAACAGAAGTTCAGATAAACACGATTACAATATGTATATTGTAAGTTGTGGCACCACATAAATTGAAAAGCTAACTCTAAGTTAAACAAAATCTTGCTAGGCAATCAAGTTGCATGTTAATAGAAGATAAATGAGATGACAATACATTTTTACTGCTTCACATACTCAAAATTTTTAGGACAGTTTTCATAGACCATTCTCTGCATCATCTGCTTGCTCCATGTTAACTGCTGGTGTTGGATAATTTTTTGGTATAGTAACTCCCGAGCGCTGCTGATGAAGACTTGAACTTGAAAATCATGTTGCCTTCAGGGATGTCGAAGTTCATGGAGATGTTGAACTTCCTTATAAACATCATCTTTGAGGTTGATGGCCTTATCAAAGCAACAGTTTTCAATAGTATGATCCACAGATTAATGAACCCTCCCTTGGAAAAACTGCATATAAATTCCAACATAAATCAAATAAATCATTGTAGGAGATAAAATAAAAGAATTAAAAAATGAAAGAACAGTCTGTACTACATATCTCCTGAACAGTGCTAAGTGTGTTTATAAAAACTTTACACTTAACACCCTTGGGCAATGATTTATAACATTTTAATGGCACCATACAACATTTTGAGCATTAAACAAAGTAGACTGTTCCTGTGCAAGAAAAAAGATCTTGTACACAAGATTGACTGGATTGTGACAAAAGCATACATTTGGAACAGTAAGAAATAACTGGAAACTCATCTCAATAAACATTTCCATGACATTTTAAAGCAGCATAATGTAAATCAGCTGTATTTTACCACATTTCTGGGACAAACCACGGATCAGCAGAGAAATTAAATTACCAATATCAGTAAATAAGGCCATCAACCTCAACACACTAAAGATCTTTATAAAGAAGTTCAATGACTACCTCATGAACTTTTGACATTCCTGAGGCCATGATTTTCATCAAGTCTCTACCAGCAGCACTCAAGAGTTCCTATACTGAAAAATTATCCAACACTGGCAGTTGACAATGAGCTAATTATGCAAATAATAGTCTGTGAAACACACTCTTACTGCTTCACTTTGGGTAAGCGAAGCAGTTGAGAATGTGTTAAGTCATCTCATCTATCTTCTATTACTGTAATAGGCTTCACTGAGTTTAGTTCCTTTATTGTATGTGAAGTTACATGTTCTCCCAATACTTAATTTTGTTGGTAACTGCATTTGTAGTTTTATTTTCTGCAATATGCTTAATTAGCTAATTTAATCTATTAAATTCAACACAGATTGCTTTTCTCTTTCAGAGAAAGTTTTACCTCATCTCATCTTGCTCATATTAAAACAATGTAAATGCCTTTGCTTTTCATTTAAAACAGAGGCTGCAAATGATAACACTGCAGCAGGCATTCCCAACCTTTAGGTCCTTCGGAGCCCTATGGTGAAGCCATCTAGTCCTTTCTGGGGTAGAGAAAGAGCGGAATTTTTTTTCGTGCATTACATTCACATGACTTTCTCTACCCTCTATCACTTATTAGTGGGTATACAAATTATTCTTAGAAAGTTCATTTTTCTATCAAATTCATTTTAATCGAGATAAACCTTTGCAGAAATACCTATATTACACATTTAGTTATAAATAAGGGAACAGTGATGGTTAAATGTTTTAGAGCTGGACACTATAGCTAGCCTTAAAATTCCATACTGTTTCCATTGCAGTTGCGAGAAACAGCTGAATGTAAAAAGGGCTTTCTTAGAATTACAAACAATTCAATAGTTCAAACCATTAATAGTGGATATCTCGGAAATGTCTGATACTGCAAAAAAGTTATTTGGAATAAACTCTGTGTTTTAAAAGAGATCTGCTTAACTTTTACCAGTTACACAAGATTATATAAAATCCTCTAAATGAAGAGGACATCACAGGCGGTTCCCAAAAATTTCAAGTTATACATTTTATTTATCATGTAAGCATCTTTAATAAATGGTATTTTAATCAAAATCAAAGCCATTTCTTTGAAAATCAAAGATTTTGAAAAATATTCCATATAAAGGGTAGTTTGCAGTGCAAGGATTTCTTGAAAATTTTCATCCAGCATAAGCTGCTTCTTTAATAATGATGTCTATTTATAATCTGTGACCTTAAAATGGAAGGAAAATAAACAAGCAAGTGACCAGGCAAAAAATCTTTTCTTTTGCAAACTGCTACCCATCTCCTATATCTTTTGGGTTCCCTTGTGTGTTTCCCTTCTCACATTACAGCCATATGCACAACATTGAGGAGATTTATTTTTCACAATATTACATTGTGTGTATAATACTAAACTGACTTGGTAATACCATCACCAAAACACCACCACAAAGTACACTATTCTTGAACTTGAATACCAACAAGAACAATTTTTGAAAACATATTACTGTACGTACAGCAATGACCAACTTGTGTTCTCCCTACTGCTTCCAGTGCACAGCTGGCTCTGATGATGTATACGGTGGTTATTATTTCGCTTGCTCAGTGGTAATGGTGTGGTAGAGTTAGAAAAGCATCTTACCACTGCATTTTACAGGTCATATCCTTCATTTAGAAAGAAACATGATTTGTGTTTTGTTTATTTTCGAAATAAACTCTGCATTTTAAAGAGATCTGCAGTATGTTTTTATTTATCGCTTAACGTTTACCAATTATACATGATTATACAAAATTTCTTCTAAACGAAGAGGACTTCATGGGCTATTCCCAGAAAATTCAAGATATACATTTTGTTTACCATGTAAATATATTTAATATACAGTATTTTAACCAAAATTGTTACATTTTTTAGAAAATAAAAAAATTTGATAAATCTTCCACGTAAAGGTTAGTCCAGGGTGGGGCATTATCTTGAAAATAATCTTGTTGCATCTTTGAAAGGTACTGAACCTAATACCAAGTTTGGTATTTATCAGACTTTTCATTTTTGAGTTATGCTGTTCTTACATAAGTGGACCTTTTTCTAAGAATGTTGTTTTTTTATTCAGGGGCCTCAAAACATGTATTTCCAGTAAAATCATATCAAATTTTTGGGTGGAATATAATACTTCCGCTATTTACTATATGTAATAGAGAAATAACTAGCTGTACTTTTACTTTTTGATTCTAAATTTAATTTATATATTTTCCTGGAGTGGCCATGGAGACCCTGAGGAATGCTTTTACAGAGCCCTTGGGGGCTCCCCAGAGCACAGGTTGGGAAATTCTGTGCTACAAGCATGGATTACGGTGGTGTTTTGCAAACTATCTGCTGGTGCAGACTATGCTGATTCTTCTTGCAGTTGTGAGCAGGAGGAATAGTTAGCACATTGCTTAATATCCCATGAGCAATGAAGTGTTGTTTAAAGATGGAATGCATCTATAGATGATCCATAAATTCGAAAACTTTCATGTATTCATTACCACTGAATATTTCTGTAGATAAGATGGTTGAATTATAAAAACTCTGATGTGTTACGCTCACATGACTTTCTCTACTCTTATACAAACTATTTTTACATGCTTATTCTCCATCTACTTCATGTTAATCCAGATAAATATTTGCAGAAACTATTTTGTGCTAATTTTCTTGTAAGTGCAAGGGGGAATATGGTAGGCTTTAAGCGATAGTCAAATCTTTTAAGAGCTGGTTCCTATGTGGCGCATTCCATTATCTTTGAATGTCCTGGACATAAAAAAAAAAAAGAATAATGAATTCCCATTTGAGAAAAAGTATAAGTATTGGAAAATTCAAACAAATAACAAGGAATATCTTGGAAACGGTTCACCTGAACAACAAAATGTGACAAATTGTATGTTTTAACGACACCTACATTTTTTGTGTAGTAAAATTTTGTTTCTCTCTTACAAACCAGTTATGCAAAAGTCATTCAGAATGAAGAGGACTTTTGGGGACATTCCCAGAAAATTCAAGATATACATTTGATTTACCATGAAAATATCTTAAACATATGATATTTTAATAAAAACTGTTAAGAGGCATTTTTTAGAAAATCAAAATTTTCAAAAAAATGTTCCATTTAAAGGGTAGTCTGGGTTGAGAGGATTCAATTGAAAATATCTGAGTCGCATCCTTGGAAGATACTGAACTCAAATACCAATTTCGGTATTTATTTGACTTTTCGTTTTTGAGTTATGCTTTCACAGACAGCCACACACATGGACATGTTTCCAAAAATGCTTTATTTGGATTCAGGGCAACTCAAAACATGTATTTCTGGTGAAATCTTATCAAATTTTTGGGTGGAATGCAATACTTCCCCTACTTACTATATGTAGTACAGAAAGTAAAAAATGGCCCCCAAAATTTGGGGTTGTCTTATAGAACAGATTAAAAATAAAATGATTGAATGTTATATAAATTAATGTCATTATAAAAAACAATCACTGTATGTAAATGTAAAACAATCACCAATGTATGTAAAATCCTGCAAAATCCTCACATTTGTCATTAAGCCAAACAGCTCCTCAACTACATCCTCACTTTCGTTGTTGAGAAGCTCGTCACATGGGTCCCATTTTGTACCTGGGGAGTCGATTTCTGCTTTGTCATCAGTATCAGCATTAGAAATCCCACACGTTTTGAAAATTTGATCAGTTTTCACTTTTACTTATTCCCATGATTTGATCATGAAATCACACAGCATCAGGTGATGCAGTCTGCATAGCTCCACCTTTCGTATATGACTTTTTGCCACTCATCCAGTTATTCCATTGTTCACGCAGGTAATCTTTGAATGGCTTATTCAGGCAGATGTATAAAGGTTGTAGCACCCCAGTTAAACCACCTGGTATAACAGCAATCTTCGTATGTTTTGTGCTAAGCAATTTTTAATGTTCTCAGTTACACGACTGCAAAACACATACATCAACAAATAGTGTTGATTTTGTAGAGCATATGGTTGCCTCTGCCACAGATTTTCCATTCACATCATTTCGTCCATCCACACCTTTTAATGAAAATGTACGAGAAAGCCTGGCAGGAATTTTATTTTAGGCGTACTTTCCCTCTTGAAAATGATCATGGGTTTTAACTTTGTTCCATCTGCCATGTGTGTTAATACTACTGTAAACCTGGTCTTTTCATGGCATGTACTTCTGACTTGAACAGCTTTTATGCCTTTTGTTTCCAGTTCTATTGTTTATCATATTGGAGTTCATTGGTATTTCATTCATATTTCCAATATTAGATAATAAAATGTATTTTTGCCTTCATACCAATAATAAACTTGTGAAAGCTCATGACTTTATGGTCAATCTGTTGTTGTTATTGGGGAACAATGTAGTCCGCCTCCACGTGGTGTTCCCTTGGTAATGTTAAATGGACTACAACACAGGCATGCTTCCCAAGCCAAAAAAGTTTATGGTCAATCTTGTGGTAATGTTTGTTTACTGTCGTATTACCAGATTTTTGTATGTTTTCATGAAACGATTGCACTAACCTAATGTTGCTTTAAATTCTTTGCCTTGTTCTTGGTGTCCCTTGCCCACTTCCATGCAAAGCCCTAATCATATTTCTTGTATCAACATAACAATTCTACCTCTTGTACCCATTCTGCAAGGTTATTTTTTAAATCTGGCCAGCAAGCTCTTATCATAGAACATTTTTTCACTGGCATTTTTACTTTCTCTACTACGTATAGTAAGTAGGGGAAGTATTGTATTCCACCCAAAAACATGTATTCCCGAGATTTCACCAGAAATACAAGTTTTGAGACCCCCTGAATCCAAAAAAAGCATTTTTGGAAACATGTCTGTGTGTGTATCTGTCTGTGAACAGCATAACTCAGAAACGAACAGTCGGATAAACACCAAACTTGGTATTTAGGTTCAGTATCTTCCAGAGATGCGACACGAAGGTTTTCAAGAAAATCCCCCCACCCCAGATTTCCCTTTACATGGAACATTTTTTGAAAATTTTAATTTTCTCAGAAATGGCTCTCGATTTGGATTAAAATATCATATATTTAAGATACTTTCATGACAAATAAAACGTATATCTTGAATTTTCTGGGAATGTCTCCAAACGTATTCTTCATTGTGAACGGCTTTTACTTAACTGATAAACCATAAGAGATAGACAAAATTTTACTACACAAAAAATGTAGATCGCGTTAAAATACACAATTTATGTCATATACATTTTTTTATTGAGTGAACCATTTTTGAGATATTGCTTGTTATTCCCTTAAATTTTCCAATACTTATACTTTTTCTCAAATTCATTATTCATTTTTACTTTCTCTACTATGTACAGTAACTAGGGGAAGTATTGTATTCCACCCAAAAATTCGATACCGAGATTTCACGGGAAATACATGTTTTGAGACACTCTAAATCAAAAAAATGCATTTTTGGAAACATGTCCGTGTGTGTGTGTGTGTCTGTGAACAGCATAACTCAGAAATGAACAGTCGGATAAACACCAAATTTGGTATTTAGGTTCAGTATCTTCCAGAGATGCGACACGGAAGGTTTTCAAGAAAATCCCGCCACCCCAGATTACCCTTTACATGGAAGATTTTTCGAAAAGTTTAATTTTTTCAAAAATGGCTCTAACGATTTTGATTAAAATATCATATGTTTAAGATATTTTCATGACAAATAAAATGTATATCTTGAATTTTCTGGGAACGTCTCCAAAAGTATTCTCCATTGTGAACGACTTTTGCATAACTAGTAAACCATAAGAGATAGACAAAATTTTACTACACAAAAAATGTAGATCACGTTAAAATACACAATTTATGTCATATACATTTTTTTTGTTGAGTGAACCATTTTCAAGATATTGCTTGTTATTCCCTTAAATTTTTCAATACTTATTTTCTCAAATGGGAATTCGTTATTCATTTTTTTTGTCTTGGATATGCAAAGAGTTATAATCTGTGGCAAAGGGAATGGTGCTGCACCTAGCAACCAGCTATTAAGAGATATGTATGTGCTTAAAGCCTACTGTTTTTCTATATTGCCCTTGTAAATATATTTTCCCCTTACATCTACAAGAATATTAGCAATAAGATAGAGTCTGCAAATGTTTATCTCGATTAACATGAAGCAGATGGAGAATAAGCATTTGTAAAAATAGTTTGTACAAGAATAGAGAAAGTCATGTGAGAGTAACACATCAGATTTTTTTTGTCCTGGTTATGCAAAGAGAATGGAATACTCCACATAGCAACCAGCTCTTAAACGCTTAAAGCCAATTCCCTTTGCATCTACAGGAAAATTAGCAATAAGATTAACATCTCGATTAACATGAAGCACATGGAGAATAAGCGTTTATAAAAATAGGTTGTACAAGAGTAGAGTAAGTCATGTGAGTGTAACACATCAGATTTTTTAATAGCATCTTCATTCTTTCTGCAATCGTTTCATATCTCTGTTATATCAAAAGCACTTGCTGCAGTACAGTTGTTCGATTCTTTAACCTCTTTTATGAACTTTTAACTTGAAGCTTGAACATACGAAACGACTTACAATGAAACTTGTTAGAGGTGCATGTGAATTTGTGATTTGGCATGTGCTTCTAAAGGCAAAAGCATAACAATGCTGAAGGAGGCTTTTCCTTTATGCGTGCAACTGTAATTATTTACTAGTACAGAGTAGCATTATGTCCACAAAATGAATGGCCTATACAACACTTTTGTGAATAGTCAAGATCATTACTGCAGCAGTGCATGTATTATTATCATCCAGATGATGATCACTGATCTAAAGTAAATTTACAGGCCATTGACAGTTTGGGGATCGTCTTATAGGACGATCTTATATATGCTAAAACTACAGAATTTTGACAAAAACTGATATGTTGTGGCATTAACAGCTTCTGTTGAGGAAACAAATAAGTCATCATCTGAATTACAAATTTATTTTTCACAATACTGTTACAGGTTTTAAAAATAGCATTTCCATAGAACCTTTCCTTAAGTTACAGCAAACTTTGTCTTGGAGCAAGCAGATGTAGACCAAATAAAATTTCATTTGGACAAGATTCCTCTTTGCATTCTAAATTCATTTACCTCTTAGTCTGCAAACAGTTTTGTCCACTCTTGTTCCATAATTGACTGCATCATTCTCTATATGACTGGCTCCACTAAAGAGTTGATATCAGATTATGTTGCTACCTTCTTACTAATCAGACCCCAATGTGTGAACTGAAAGAGTAAACTATCAGATCTGTTAAAATAATATTAGAAAATGTTTTAAATTAAAACTTATTACATTTGACTGCAATCACATTGAACACGTCCCACTCTGACTGCATTGATTTGACATCTAGATAGTAGCTGGAGTCATTTCATGCTTTCTAACAAATGACTTACATTAATGATACAATCTATTAGATCAAAATTTAGTAGAGGGAGACAACACGAATGCATAAAAATTGTGCTTCACACTGCCCATAACTGATTCCTAGGCGAGTATTCCAGCAGTAGCATTTGAAACTTCAGGACAGCCTCATTGAAGTTTATGTAGTTCAGCAAATACAACTTAACGAAACTGCATCCATTCTAAATCACTCTGTACTTCATCCAGAAAATAAATGAATATACTTAGTATCATGTGTTTTTGCTCTAAAACTGAATGTGCATCATCTTTCTAAATTGATAATTCACATAAGCAAGACTTAAAATGTCAAAGACAAAGAATATTATTACTTTTCTGTTGTTTCATTATTGGTGCATAATATAAGTTTTCTTATTAATTAACATGTAAATTCTATTACACATATAGCCTAGTATTATGCTTTACCTTTGATTGTGCAGACAACATGAAGTACAATGAGCTTAAAAGAAACTTTTTTTTCTTTTGAAACAAAAGTTATTTTTAAGTAGCCTGTAAACAATGCTTATGATTTTAGCATTTTCTGCTTTACTTTTATGTGAAAGATGTCCCTATAGAAAAGACAGTTCAAGGAAGACATTTCAAACAAAATATCCGTTATGTCAAACTTTGCAAGATATGAAATTTTGAACATTATATAACAGTACTGCAGCCAAATTGGCAGTACTTACAGGGGTTGAGTTTACTTTTTCATGCAATATTTAATTCAGAATAAATAGATGGTCAATGATAAAATTAAATTAGTTTTACTCAAAAAGACTTTTCAGTTTAAGCAGAATGTTTAATGAATGCCAATGAATTACAGGCTTCCCAAGTTGTGGTTTACATATGGATAGTTGTGATATTGCTAGTTGAATTGAATTGAATGTATTGTACAAGTTTTTTATACTATATATATAAAATCACTCGTACCCCTACATCTTGTACAATTTGTCTGGTGCTTGTTTTCTTATTGAGCCACTCAGATTGCTTGGCTCCCAGGCCTTATCGCTCACTGAGCGGCCCCTCTCTCTTTGCCTCTTACTTTTCTAGACCATTTTTCCTTTACCTTCCTTAAAAATTCTCTCATGCCCTCGGTTTTCTTTTCTTCTTTCCCTGACAGCATCTTTATAGCTACTATTTTCTTATCCATATTTTCCCATTTTTTCCCCCCACACTTTTTCCCTCCAGCTCTTGTTTCCCTACATTGTCATATAGCGTTCTGTACTTTCTCTTCCTCTGCCTCTCATCCCTGTTAAATACATTGATCCCATACTCATCCATGCTAAACCTTCCCTTTCTTATCTATTACAGCAATCAACATACCTCTATCTTCTCTACTCCTTTATCAATTTATAAAAGCTTAATGTGTTTTATCTTCAAGGCTTCCCATATTTCTTGTCGTTCTATATCTATTACAGCAATCAACATACCTCTATCTTCTCTACTCCTTTATCAATTTATAAAAGCTTAATGTGTTTTATCTTCAAGGCTTCCCATATTTCTTGTCGTTCTATATCTTGCACTCTGTTTCTTACTGCTTTCCAAATGCCACTTGTATTTCGTTCCTCCAGCCTTCATATTCCAATTAACTTTATTCTTTTTTCAGTTTTGATTTTCAGTTAACTGTAAAATGGCACAAGATGTTGCAACTTAAATTTCTCGCTTTATATGAATGTTTTTTTTTTTTTTTTTAAGTTTAGTTACAATAAAATAAATAGAAAAAATGAGCATTGTAAAACTGTTGGACAGTTTAAAATGCTATGGAACTTTGTATTGCTTCCTTAATACTACTTTTAGGTAGAGGATGTACAGCATTCCACCCAAAAGCCTGATAAAGATTTCACCAGAAATACACGTTTTGATGGCTCCTGAATCCAAAGAATTTTTTTTTAGGTTTGTTCCAACATACGGTTCTGAACGGGTTCCGAACTAATTCCAACACATGCTAATGCACATGCGCCAGTCCGGTACGCTCACAGAACTAATTCGGAATTTTGTGTGGTTGGAACACTACTTGAACCGTTCGCGTTCTGTCACGGCCTTCTTCGTTGCACGGTCAATCAGAAGACGATCAAATATCTACGTTTACAGCGTTGATGAATGAAATAAAACTCCGCCGATGTACGTATGTGTGTATATATATATATATACACACACCTACATACATCGTAAGCGTTTCTTTCATACTGATTCCAGTCCTAATATTCGAGCAAACATAAATCGCGTTCGTTTATCGGCTTAAAGCCATTGATACTGAGTTATTGCGAATAACAATTATAATATATAGATATTATATTTAAACCAGAACCCGGAAAAAGTAATTTAACACAATTCCAATTTAGCATTAGGTTTCCTGCTACAGAAACTTATAAACACAATGTTTAATTTAAAACTCCAATACTCTGAGACAATGACACCCCACATAAATTCTATTCCGAACGTAATGCAAATAATACAAAACTACATAGCACCAATGTATGCTTATGATCAGGGTTAGGATTTTTAGTTGCAAATTTCAGATGAAAAAAGGAAGGGAAAAGGTGCTCAAATAAGGTGAAAAAAGGCACAATAAGGTGCTGGTTTATTAAAGGGGATGCACAACTGAAATTACTATTTTCCAAACTATCCATTCAATTGGGCTGAAATTTTTATTTCTTTATATATAATTGTTTTGTGAATTATAACCCAGTCTTAATAATTCTCGGAACTGCGCGGTTGAGGTTATTGTCGTCTCTGCCTGCCCAGGCTTCGTCTCCACCCAAACAGATGACATCTCTCACAGCAACAAACTCACATTCACGAACAGCATGCTACTGATTCTGGTGGGATAGAATCACTCATTGTCAATTGCATTATTGCGGGCTACTTTATAGCAGTAAAGTGAGAGAAAGAGGTTTTCATCGAACACACAATTATTTTCCATTGTTGCGGGTATGCTTTCAATTCCCGCGCGGCGTTTACTGAAAGAGGTAGACTTACAATTCGCATGTACACAGCAAGCTGAGGAGACGTTAATTGAAATTTAAAGAATAAATTGGAATGAAACTTAAAAGAAAAAAGGGGATTATGGGCATGGTTGGGGGAAAATGGTATAAAGGTGCCAAAAAGGGGTAAAAGGTCCCAAAATAACGGAATAATGTTTAAATGGAAATAAACCTCTTCTACGGAAGTCGATGCATCATTAAAAAGATCACTGTGACCTTCTAAATCACTCTTTATTGTTATCTTTGAACGCTGTTTTGCTCCCTGGCTTTGTTAGACGTTTGTTCTTTTCCTCAAGTATGTCGCCATACTACTCAACAGCGAGCAACTGCTTACCAAACACCTTTGCTATTCCGTATTGAGAAATAAACACGAATGGAGGAATAAATTACATATTCAAATTTATTTTCTACTGAATACAGAGAGTATGTCGCTTTTTCAATACTCTGTCGGGTTTGTTCCAAGCGATTAGAATCGATTCTGAATTAACTGAGTATGCGCTGTAGACCATACAATCTGCGCATGTCTGGAATTTTCAGTTCCTATTCTTAATCAGGAACCGATTTCACTCGTTCCGAACTAGTTCCCAAATACGTTGGAACAGCAAACTGGAAATTCAGAATTGGTTCTGAACTGATTCTCTGTCGTGTTGGAACGCCACTTAGCTACTGCGCACACTCAGATAATTCGGAATCGATTCTGAATCGTGTGGGAACAAACCTTTTTAGAAAATGGTCCATTTGCGTGTGTATGCGCGTGCGTGCACGCAAGATCAGCACTCAAAATAAATACCAAACTTGGTATTGGTGTCACATTCTTGAAATACTTTCAAGGATGTGAAAAAAATGTTCAAGAAAACTTACCCAATCCAAACTATCCTTTACATTTTATTTTATCAAAAATGCCTCTTAACAATTTTGATTGAAATACCATACGTTTTAATATATTCACATGACTAATAAAAGGTAACTCTTAAATTTTCTGTGAATAGCCTGTGAAGTCCTCTTCATTTGGAATGAATTTTGTATTAAATTTTTCAAGATTTGACTATCACTTCAGCTTCCAGTAACCCCTTTCTATCTCCAATATGGGTAATCAAACTATTTCACCTTAATTAACATGAAATAAACAGAAAAATAAGTTTTTGTAGAAGTTATAAGGGTGAGCCAAAAACTGACCTAAAGCCCTAAATGAAATTAAATAAAAAAAACAAACTGCTATTAGCTATCCTATAGACCAAACATACCATAGCATTGTTTAACTGCAAATGCTGTTAGCTTCTATAGGAGCATTAACTAGGCTTGAGGTTATTCAACCTGTTATCTGTTACAAGTCAGTCGTTGCGGCTGCCAGCTACTTCATTTCCATTAACCAAAGTATCGCAGAGTGACATTGCTCCCAACGTACCACATGACTTCAGAATTGCGCTTAGATCACTTCAGATACTCACAAAATGTGCTGCTTCTATAAGACATGCAGCAGTTCTTGAGTTTCTAAAGTCACATACTTTCATTTCCCCTACCTGGAATTCATACTAAAAGGAGTCGCATCGTGAGTGACCTCACCAGCATTGCACTAGTAGAGTTGGGGATTAAGTGGTCAGTATAAATAACTTACTGCATTTCCATTTTAAAATGTTTCTTTTGAGCTCAGTGTACAACAGGCAGCTTCTAAAGATTTCAGCCAACTATTCAATGTGCAGCTTAAACAAACAGAAAAAATATAAATAAATATATACTAAAATGCATTTTTTCTGTTGTGCTAAAATCAAATGTGAAGTTATAACTAGGGTTTGCATGCACCAACATCTTGTAATGATTATTAAGAACATTTAAGCATTTTAGGCATATTTCGATATGCATACGTAGCTACCATATTTTCTTTTGTGGCTGCATATATAACTGATTAGGAGCTATGAGTAACATTTGAAAATATTAATGGCTTTGTACTCATTCATTTAGAAATTAGCCATCATTAAATAACTTTTCCACCTAAAGCAAGCTTCATGCTTTTTTTTTCTTTCTGCGTTTCTTTCATTATTAATGAAGTGAAGCAAGGGTTTGCAGCTATATGTGGAAAGAATTTTTGCAGAAATTAAATATGTTAAAATAATCTGAAGAGTTATTCCACAAAGCCCATAGTTTTCCCTACTTTGATAAACATTTTTATTTTCAAATCGACCTTCTGGGGCTCTTTCTGATCCAGTGCTGCCATTGTGTTCAAGTAGGTGTATTTCAGAACAAACCCAACTTGGACTTCACCACCATTCTGAACTTCCTCATGTGGTACTACTACCATTTTCACTGCAGCCTTGTTTCCCTTTCTCCAGACCACCACCCTGAAATGCATAAAACAAAATATGTAGCATTATCTAAAAATTATGAAGCATGGAGGTTGTGATGTTGATCACATAGCATCTAAAGCTGTTATGATTGCTTGCATAAAAAGCCTGGTGCATAATTGCCTGCGAGCAGAAATGGGAAGCAGAACATTTCTTTTCAATTGTGGGTATTCACATTAATGAGATGCTGTCCACAGATGGAATGGGAAACATTGAAGATCCAGCTCCGCCATTCCCATTCCTGGTCATTGTATACTCTGTTCTTATTGTGCTTAGACTTCTTTAGGATGGCCATGAATCTCTAGTTGTAATTTGGAGAAACCAAACAGAAGGATTTTCGATAGATGTGCATACTTCAATTCCTCCATTTAATTTCCTCTAGCAGCAGTAGTAATTATTTAAGGAGATTAAGAAGTGTGTGGCATATATCGGCATGAGTGAACCATTCATATTTCTGGGTATACTTGAAACATGAGTGTAAAAAAAATTATCTTAATATCAATATACATGCAGCTATACATGTGTGAAATTTTGCATTAAAATTTTGTGACAGTCTGGAAGAAATATTAACTTCTTAAAAAATATTGGCAGAAAAATGACAGACTTTTTGGATCCATTTCTCAAAACTACTTGAAGCAGAGAGTTGAGATTTTTACTGCACCTCTCTTCATGGCACTGAATTAAAAGAATTGAGTTGTTAATCACATTTCAGTTTTTATATTTTTTTCTGCGATGAAACAAAATAGAAATTTTTGATTAAAATTTATAGATTCTATAGTTTGTTTTTTTTAAAAAAAAAGGCACCTATGTTTAGGAAAATGTTGTTTCAAGATAACCTTACTTGAAATTTAGTTTAAGTATGATCCACTTTTATGAATTCCATGGATTACTCATTAGCTCTATCCTGTGCTGCCTCCTAATTTACTAATGAGTAAATAAGATCAGAGAGAATAATTAAATACACCTCAAAAGCTCCAAAACAAACGTAATAAACACTAAAAATTTCAATAATGGGAGACAAACCAAACTTAAAAACATTTCAATTATTTTGTAATGTTTAAATGCTTAAGGCAACCAATTAAAATATATTCTGAATCATGAAGAAAAACAGAATTTATTTTCATAAAAAATATCAAATGTGATTATTTTACACCTCCTAGTTCACTAAGAAGCTGGTTTCACCAACAGATGCTAAATTTCAACACATTGTTAAACTGATTTAACACTGAAGTTAACACAAATTCTGTTTCATCAAACAATATTAACTTTAACAATGTGTTAAAATTGGTGTTAAGTTAACATCCCCATACCCCTGTGTTAAGGCGTTTAACAAATGTTAGAAATTGGAAAATGGCTGCTGCAAACCAAGCTGTTGATGCAAGTTTGCTACAATTGGCATTTTTGAATGTCATTCCTAATAGAAGAGCGTAATAAATCAGAAACCCTGCAAAAGTAGGAATTTTTAAAGCAATATAGACTGTCCAAGGGGTCATGAGCATGGTTTTATGGGAAATATGAGAGGTTAGAATACTACAAACAGAAGCATGCCTTTTCATGCTAAGTGTTAATTAGGTACTTAGATTTTATGCTACTAACATTTTTCATTTACTTGTGATAATGTTGGAATTACCAAAGCTACCGTTTGTGGGTTTATCTGGAAAGTTTCTAAAGCAATTGCTTCAAGAAGCAAACAGTATTTTCTTCGGGTTTGCTTGATAATCAGCGATAACACATTTTTGTCCATTTTAGTTTCAAAGAAGTGTCCACCACCACTTTTAAACTGCCTTAAATGCTCTTTGCACCTAAGGTTTATGGTACTGTATTTTATGTTAGCATAAAATCGCCCTAGTTGCTTACTGGACTTAACAGAAACACATTCATTCCAATTAAATTACCAGTGGATATTGTCCAAGGCTGCAATCTTATGTAAGAACGTCAGCTATTTGCAGTTGACAATACGTCTATACTTATTAACTAGATGTTAATTAACGCGTTTCAAGTGGTGAAGCATTTATTTCAGTTGACATGATTCTAACCTCCAACAACCGGGAACATCATATGACCACTGCCATGGATGTAAATAGTTGTCGGCTACTGACACAAGAGAGCGCAGTGATGCGCAGACAAAAGTGCATCAGAGTATGTTCAGAAGCAGTGTAGTTCGGCCACTGCCTTCTTGAAAGCTAGCGTTTGCTGTTATCTTTGGCATTAACAAAATGTTAGCTAACAATTTGCTGTAAAAGCTTGATGAAATGCAAAAGTTTTAACCTTATGTTAAACTTGGAACACCTTGTTAACAAACAAGATGTTACAGTATTTTTAACATCGGTTGGTGAAACCGGCCCTAAGAATTACAAATGGTAACATCACTTCTTAAAAATGTTTACTGTGTTGAGTTACAAATTTGGCTGACATTATTATGCTGCCTGAATTTTAAGCTGATAAAATATAATTTGTGGCTAATATTTTTTGATTTTCTTCTTGTTCTAGCTCTTATTCCTGTGCACCAGGTTTAAGTATAGAACATCTTTGTTTTGTTGCAAAACATTTGAGTATTAGCCAGCCAAGGTGAATGCAGTCCTGCATTGGGAGCGGAAAGATTGTGAACTAACATGATGTTGCAATACAACCATGCAAATTTTAAAATTTTGGTTAGATGTATGAAAATGAAGGAAGGTGAAATCTTAAAAATATGACTGACTCAACAAAAGGTTCTAAGAAACAAAATCAAGGGCATGGGAGAGTTTTTAAGGAAGGTAAAGGAAAAATGGTCTAGAAAAGTAAGAGAAGCAAGGGCCGCTCAGTGAGCGAAAAGGCCAGGGAGCCAAGTAATGTGAGTGGCCCAATAAGAAAACAAGCACCAGACAAATTGTACAATAGATATAGGGGTAAAGTGATATACGAATATACATTGTATATATTGTAAACCAAATTGTAAAACAAATAATAAAATAATACACATATGTCACGAAATGCTGTATAGTCTTATTTACTCCTTAATGATTGTGTAATGTTCACAGTGCTAATGATGAGGAAACAGAGCTATTCATGAGCAAGCTCGACATGTTGTTTGTAATATTATTACATTTTGTGATGAAGGGAAGAAAGAAGGTCAGAAAATACCTATTACAAATGCCACTGAATGTGCTAATCGTTCATGTTTTCCCAAATGGACTGTACAGAGGGGAGGGCAGGCTGTTACGTGTATAAGTGGTGCTCTCTGATGTAGGACTGCACTCAGGTTATACTGAATATATGTCAGATTTTATAAAACATACTTAGGATCATCTTGGTAGTTATGAGTATCTCCTGAATCATCATATTCTGCAGCATCATCCCTAGGCGGCAGCACTACAACGCATGTTGGAAGATTTACATCTCCAGTAAGCTCAACTTTTACTGGGCGAGGATCCTCAGATATGGAGAGCTGTCTTGATAAGGAAGGAAGAAGAATGCTTACTTCTTCTCGCCCTTGTGCTGTTTTCTGGAAAAACAAAAGCAAACAAAAAAAAAAAAAAAATAAAAATGTGCTGCATTAATGCTTTTACTGTAACTAAATTAAGAAAGTTTGATGTGTAACAGCTGAATGATTTTTTACTTTCTTCTTCTAGCTATAGTAAGTAGAGGAAATGTTGCATTCCATCCAAAAATTTGATACTGAGATTTCACCCTAAATACACATATTCAGGCTCCCCTGTATCTACAAAAAGCATTTTAGAAAAAGGTCTGTGTGTGCATGCGTGTGTGTGTGTGTGTGAACAGTATAACTCAAAAACAAAAGGTCTGTTAAATACCAAACTTGATATACAAGTTCAGTGTCCTTTAAGGATGCCACACAAAGTTTTTCAAGAAAATTCTCCAGCAGAAAACTACCCTTTAAATAGAAATATTTTTGTTATTTTTTATTTTCTCAAAAATGGCTCTAAGCATTTTGATTAAAATACATGTTTAACATATTTGCATGATAAATAAAATGTGCATTTTGAATTTTCTGCAAATAGCCGGTGAAGTCCTCTTTGTACAGGCTGTCTGGTGACAAACAGAAAGCGTATTATTGGTAATACGCAGCCATCAATACCCCTTGCACATTCTGTTAACATCAAGCAAACATATGCAGATATGCAACATCTTTTACATAAAATAAACTACGAAGAAATCAATGAAGCATATGTGCTGACTTTAAAGTTGTAGCATTTCTACAACATAGGCATATACAAATTTCAACTGCTTCATGTGCGAGTGAGACAGTTTGCACAAGGAACAAAATCTATATTGTGAAAAAAATCCCCCCCCCCTTCTAGGATTTAAAAAAAAGTTGGCAGGGCAAAAATTACATTCTCTCCTGTTAACATTAAGATTGGCTTAATAAAACAGTTTGTGAAGGCAATGGATAAAGTAAGTTCAGGATTCGCTTACCTGAAGGAAAAGTTTCCACGAATTAGTGAGGCCAAAATGAAAGAAGGCATTTTCGTTGGACCGCAAATAAAGCAACTATTTCAGGATGCCACATTCAAAGATGAATTGAATTTAATCGAGAGAAGAGCTGGGAATGTATTTGAAAATGCATGTTGCAACAAGAAATCTAAAAATTATGAAGAAACTGTGGAGTGCCTACTTGCCTCATTTGGGAACATGGGCTGTAATACGTCTACAAAGTTGCATTTTATAAGTTCTCATTTGGACTTTTTTCATGCAAATATGGAAGATGTTTCTGATAAGGACAGCGAAAGATTTCATCAACATATACCAAAATGAGATACAGCAGGAAATGGAATGAAAACATGTTAATCGACTACTGTTGGACACTTGTGCAAGAGACACCTGAAGAACTATATAAAAGTAAAAGCACAACAAAATAAGTTTTCCATCAAAGTGGATATTTTCTTCAGTTCTAATACTGTTATTGTTAAGATAGTGATAAATTACTATTATTATTATTAGGGTTTAAAATAAGAACACAGTAATTTCTTTCTGCACGCAAGAAATGTGGTTTTATTTTTTAGCCATAAAAGTGAAATTTGCTCTATTTATGCATATTTGGAATGCACATTTATTTCAATAATGTTATCAATCGTCATTACCCAATCTGAGTTAAAAACAAACTAACAGGCTAAAATATAGAACGTACAGACAAAATTTTAACTTTATTTATATAAAATTAGCTCTTTTAAAAATGGTACATGGTAGAGCAATTTGATTTTCGAATTCATATTCAGCATTGCAAAAACCATAGGAATAACCCCCCCCCCCCCAAGAGGTTTTGGTGCCGACCAGTGTAATAGTTTGCAGAAGAGAGAGAGAGCAGAGAAATGTAATACATCAGATTTTTTTCTACCAATTGTCACTTCATAGTATCTCATATACTATACTATTCTTATAAAAAGTAATTCTTTATGTTAATCACGGTGTCAGAAAACTTTTCAAAATAGGCAACACAGGCTTGGTTACAAGCAGGATGTGGAGACAACTGTTAACTGTTTATATTATAAGGAAAAAATGAGCTCATGGCCGCATCTCCACCCCAAAAAAAAACAAAAAAAAAAAAAAAAAAAAAAAAAAAAAAAAAAAAACATTACACTGAGTGCACACCAAAATAAGCTTCAACCTGAAAAAGTTTTTTTATGAGATCCAAATTCTTCCTGTATAGGTTTATGTTTACTTCTTATGGTTTCACAGTTATATAAAATTCAATAATAACAATGACTTCATAAGCTATTTGCAAAAACTTCAAGATACAAAGATTCATACTCATGCTAAATCTCAAACATGTAATATGTTTAACAGAATCTTTAGTCATTGTTGAGAAAATATGTTGTTTAGATACGAGGGCTGATCAATAAAGACTGAGACTAATTTTTTTTCACAGATATTTATTACTCCATTTCAATGTTGACATGGTCTTTTTCAAAGTAGTCCCCTCCTACTTGAATGCACTTTTTATAGCGTCTCTGTCAGTCCTCGAACACATGGTACAGGCCATTCTTTGTCAGGTCTTTGAGAATCGCCTCACTTTTCTTCAGCACTGCTTCAGTGCTCTCAAATAGAATGCCCTGGAGCTTTGCCTTTAGTGATGGGAATAAAAAGAAATCACCAGGGACAAGATTGGGGCTATAAGGCAGATGCAGCACACAGGTAATGTTGAATTTAGCCAAAAATTCCTGGACTTGATTTGCAACGTGAGGCCGCACGTTGTTGTGATAAGTTCTGGATGTTTCCTCGTTGTAGCCAATACTGATGTGTAGTACGCTGCTGTAACAGTGGTGTGAGTGGGAACAACAATCACACCAGCTGTGTTGATGTTGACTTCAGTCATAGCAGAAGCAGAAGCACCAGGCCCACCTTGCTTAGCACAGAGGACTCGCTCTACTTTGAAGTCTTTGAACCACCTAAACACTGTTGCATGAGGTAGTGCATCTTCACTATATGCTTGCTTCAGCTTTTCCAAAGTTTCAGAGGCTGTATGATTTAAACGAAAACAAAATTCTATTGCTCCTCTTGTGTCACATTCATTTTGTAGTATGCGAAATTCAACTAGGGTCAATAATATACAGCATTACTACCAACCTACCGATACGAGAGTGCTGCCGCCTATGGACATTATACATGAACACCCCGCTCTTTTCAAATATTCATGGTAGAGACAGGAAACTCTCAAGAAAGCTATAGGAAAAAATCAATCTCAGTCTTTATTGATCAGCCCTCGTATATTTTGCTTATTCTTTGTCTTAAAGATGCCAGATTTAAAGAGGACATCTCAGCACATGCATGCACGCCCAGAAAACCTTTTTCTAAAATTGTTTAATTTAGGGGACCTCAAAAACTTTTGGGTGAAATCTCAGTATTGAATTTCATGGGTAAAGTGTGGAATTCCCTCTACCTTACATAATGGCACTGAAAGTAAATATGCCATGATTTTGGACATCATTATTAAGTTTGTTACTTTATGTATTTTCAGTGAGCATTTAAAGAAACATACCTCAGCTTCCTTTTTCTCTGCTTGCTTTTTCTTCTTTTCCTCCATTTCTTGCTGCCTCTCTATTTCATCTTCCTCTGGAGAAGGCAAAGGGAGAAACTGGATGCTAGTCTGATGCTGTGTTGGATTACACAGTTTCACTATCAGCTGACTCTCTTTTCCAACTTGTAATGGTTCACATGTCACCAAACGTATCTCGGGCACATGATAGCTAGAATAAAAATTTGTCAATGAATTTCATGTTTTACTGCTTACACTTCATTCAAACTGTGCATGAAATGGGAATCATGATAAAGTCATTGCTCTTCATTGTTAATTACAAAGTTGATGAACTCTAGCGCAAATATATGTATTAAACGTACTGTCTGATTATAAGAAGAATACAGATGAGAGAGTTGTCACATCAAATTCATATCTAAGGCTGGAGCTCCACAAGAATCAATGCAAGGGCCTATACTTTTCACAATATACATAAATTACGTAACACACTGTATAAAATACTATAGATATCAACTATGTGGATGCTATACATTCATTCAAATACTTGATGAAGGATACAACTGAAAGAATGAACAATGTGTGAGCCAACTGTTAACCTGTAATATACATACCATTTGCTATAATATACTATCTGAAACATATTACAAATTTCTTACTCTTTCTTTTGAAAAAGATTTTAATTCAAATGTTTGTGATCTTCATTACTGTGATTATTTACTAACTAAATGACCAATGTGTCAATGTACACATTCATTTTTACTTTCTCTACTACGTATAGTAAGTAGGGGAAGTATTGTATTCCACCCAAAAATTCGATACCGAGATTTCACCGGAAATACATGTTTTGAGGCCTCCTGAATCCAAAAAAAGCATTTTTGGAAACATGTCCATGTGTGTGTCTGTGAACAGCATAACTCAGAAACGAACAGTCGGATAAACACCAAACTTGGTATTTAGGTTCAGTATCTTCCAGAGATGTGACACGAAGGCTTTCAAGAAAATCCCCCCACCCCAGATTGCCCTTTACATGGAATATTTTTCAAAAATTTTAATTTTCTCAAAAATGGCTGTAACAATTTTGATTAAAATATCATATGTTTAAGACATTTTCGTGACAAATAAAATGTATATCTTGAATTTTCTGGAAATGTCTTCAAAAGTATTCTCCATTGTGAACGACTTTTGCATAACTGATAAACCATAAGAGATAGACAAAATTTTACTACACAAAAAATGTAGATCACGTTAAATTACATAATTTATGTCATATACATTTTTTTTGTTGAGTGAACCATTTTCGAGATATTGCTTGTTATTCCCTTAAATTTTTCAATACTTATTTTCTCAAATGGGAATTCGTTATTCATTTTTTTGTTTTGGATATGCAAAGAGTATTAATCTGTGGCAAAGAGAATGGTGCTGCACCCAGCAAACAGCTATTAAGAGATATGTCGATGCTTAAAGGCTATTGTATTTCTAATTGCCCTTGCAATTACAAAACAAAGGGAACATAGTAGTCCTTAAGCGATAGTCAAATATTTTTAAAACTGGTCGCTATGTGTAAAATGTAATTCTCTCTGCATGTCAAAAGATCGTTTCTGCAAAGTTTATCTCAATTAAATATGAAATAGATGGAGAATAAGAGTTTGTAAAAATAGTTTGTACAAGAGTAGAGAAAGTCATGTGAGTGTAACACATCAGATTTTTGTACATAATACGGTACATAGATTTGATCATTACTCCCATCTCCCAAGATGGCATGGCTGCCACTTAAGGAATGCACAAAAGTGCAATCATTCATCCTGTTTAGAATCCTAAGAACTTCTTAGAACTTTCACAACTCCCTCTGACTTATAGCTCTTAGCACTTGGTTACAATACTTTTCAGCTTTATGAGATTTGTTCAGAACGTTCTTGACCTGAGAAAGTAAACACAAGATTTTAATCCAAATTTCCCTTTGCAGCTGACATTCAAAGCCAATACGTGATTGACGAACATGAAAATGAACAAGAAGAACAGTTTGTTAAACCATCACCTAACAAAGCTCCCAGTGCAGTGAAAACTTTACAATACTTTCTTATTTTCAAAGAAGAGTTTAATACAAATGACAATAACAAGGTGTCAAAACAAATGCATCATCAAAAGCAAAATGCGTACGCACATCTTAAATGCAAAAACCATACAAAGATAACTGATTACCTTAAGTAGGACGGTATACTGTAGTATGCGTTACTGTATTGCATTTTAAAGTTAAAGAATGATTAAAAAAGACTAAACAACACTGTCTGCTGTGATTGTAGAAAACTAAAAAATTAAATTCCAATATGTGTAGAGAGGCGGAATAATAATGTATTCGTTATTGATGTTTTGTGGTTATGTGTGTCGGATATTTTCAATGGTTAGGTACAGTGCATCAGATTTGTACAACATTTTAAAGAGAAACATAGGAGAAAGTGTAGGCTTTCGTGTATTTATGTATAGAATACTATCTTTTCATTTTGGTACTGTTGATTAATTTTTGTAATACAGTAACTGGAACAAAGTCGTGTCATTCATAACTATTATACTATACAGCACTCAGTAAGTTTAAACAAGCCCAACATTTTATCTCGTTTATTATCCAGGACTGTGTTCAACATTATTGAACAATTTACATTGTCGCTCCTTCTTTGCTCACTTAATATAGATTCTTACATTTTGCTGGCATGTTATTGCTGTACGTACTGCATAAACATAAGACAAATTCCTCTTCAGTCCCTCTCCACAAATACTGTATTGTAAATACTCCTAAGATTTAAAGATACAAAAATTTTTGAAAAAAAAAAAAAAAAAAAAAAAAACTAATCAGCTATAACGACCATTAACCATTAGTCCATTTGACGTTATTATAACCGGTTTTGACTGTATTTACATAATTTATTTAATTCCATTTATTAATCCCCTATAGATTATATAATCTTTAAACATTTCAGTTACATTTTACTAATCTATTTTAAAATATGTATCTTTTATTTATTTATTTTTTATCTTTCTTACAATTTTTTACTTATTTTTACTTTAATAATTTACTGTCTATCTCTCTCTCATTATTTATTCTTCATTATTAATTTATCCAGATAATTTATACATTTTTTCCACTTAATATTCCTAATTCTTACTCTTCTTTTGCACCTCACTATTTACTTCACTTATTTGTTTTTACTCACTCACTAATTTGCCTTTTGGGAGCTTTTTTATATTAAATTCCAACACAAAACACGGATAAACAAAAAATTCACTTCACATAGTCTACCAACACCACAACCTGGGATTCCCAGAAAGCAGTAGCCATCACCTTTTTACTTTCTCTACTACGTATAGTAAGTAGCGGAAGTATTGCATTCCACCCAAAAATTCGATACCGAGATTTCGCCGGAAATACATGTTTTGAGACCTCCTGAATCCAAAAAAAGCATTTTTGGAAACATGTCCGTGTGTGTGTCTGTGTGTGTGTGTGTGTGTGTGTGTGTGTGTGTGTCTGTCTGTGTGTCTGTGAACAGCATAACTCGAAAACGAACAGTCGGATAAGCACCAAACTTGGTATTTAGGTTCAGTATCTTCCAGAGATGCGACACGAAGGTTTTCAAGAAAATCCCCCCCACCCCAGACTACCCTTTACATGGAAGATTTTTCGAAAATTTTAATTTTCTCAAAAATGGCTCTAACGATTTTGATGAAAATATCATATGTTTAAGATAATGTCATGGGAAATGAAATGTATATCTCGAATTTTCTGGGAATGTCTCCAAAAGTATTCTTCATTGTGAACGACTTTTGCATAACTGGTAAACCATAAGAGATAGACAAAATTTTACTACACACAAAATGTAGATCGCGTTAAAATACACAACTTATGTCATATACATTTCTTTTGTTGAGTGAACCGTTTTCGAGATATTGCTTGTTATTTCCTTAAATTTTCCAATACTTATACTTTTTCTCAAATGCGTTATTCATTTTTTTTATGTCCTGGACATGCAAAGAGAATGGAATGCGCCACATAGCAACCAGCGTTAAAATATTTGACTATCGCTTAAAAGCTACCATATTTCCCTTGCATCTACAAGAAAATTACCAATAAGATTGACATCTCGATATCTCGATTAACATGACGCATATGGAGAATAGGCGTTTGTAAAATTAGATTGTACAAGAGTAGAGAAAGTCATGTGAGTGTAACACATCAGATTTTTTTAAGTCTTTCACCCTCTTGGATCCATTATTTGTATTGATACTGCATCTCTGTTTCAACAGCTCCACACCCAAAAACTTGGTAAAGCAGTATAACCAAACAAATGAAAGCACATGTATGAAATTGCATGTTGCACCACCAAAAGGACTATCCTTGCTATTTGATTCTGGCATCCCAAACTATCCTTGAATCTACAAGGGGCCTCCAATATGTAATGCAACACATTTTTTTTCCTCCTAGGGGGCTGATTTTATTCTGGGTTTATATATGCCATACTGTTTCCTAGTCCTTTGGCTACAAACATCTATTTATCAACATAATCTCTGTGGAAATTTATGGCCTTATGCCACCTTAATGGGAGAGTCTGTATGCTTTCATGGTACTACTCTACTATAATCCATGCAAAACGAGAAGGAGTCTGAAGCAAGCCAATGGAGTGCCAGCAAGAAAGCTGCGTTGGCAGACGATTTGTGAGTGTGACAGAGAGAGAGATGAGACACACAGAGTGATAAACACCCTGATCACTTGGTGTGGAGTCCAACGGGCATGCTTTCATCATTGTTAAACACTTAATTAAGACCACTACACTTATAACACTAACTTTGAAACTTTAAGCTTATATAAAGAAAACTTTCGCATGTAAAATATAGTCTAAAAGGTAAATTACAAGCAACAAATTAAGAAGTGAGGTTGGCACGTCTTCACTTCGCCAGTCTCAGAATTCAACAGCTATTGCAAACAACCGAACATAAACACAATACTGCTGATGGTGGTGTACAATGGTCAAGGTCTTTCAGCAATCCTCATAAGTATCTGCTTCGACACATAACTAAAGAACCAAACATCGTAGAGGCACGGTTTTTGGACAGCCTGATTCAAAGTTTTTAGGCCTGCTCAGCTATAATAATATAAATGATGAGTATTTAGCAACTTTTAACAGCGCAATTGAAAAGTAGAAACCATAGCCTACAGCGAGACTGTGCGATGCTTGAGCTAGGCAACCTCGCTCTAGCGTATTGGCTGAGCTACTTTCACCAATGTTATCTAGCTCCGCCTCGTTTTGTACAGATAATGTGTGTCTCAGCCACCTTCTTACTGCAGCACCAAGAACATAATTGCTGTAGCATTTCCTTTGGAAATCATTCTTCAATGGGCCAAAGAGTTGGAAGTCAAAAGGTGCAAGGTCCTGGCTAAAGGGTGGATAAGGAAGAGCAGTGCATCCAAGTTTTGTGATCTCCCTTGGATGCGTAAGTCGCTTTGCATTGTTATGCAGATGGGGAAGTTTGTTCACATTTTTGTGGTGATGAAGATGTAGGAATTGTTTACTAAATTTTGTAAGTGTCACACAATAGGCTTTGGAGTGAATTGTTTGACTATGAGGGAGTATATGCATCAGAATAACCCCTTCAGAGTCCCAAGAGACTGCACCCATGACTTTATGACTTTACCAGCTAAGGGTGTGGTTTTGAACTTCTGAGGAAGCGTTGTATGGTGCCACTCCATAGATTGCCACTTTGTTTCCAGTTTGAAGCGATGTACCCATGCTTCTTTGCCTGTGACAATGTTGGACAAAAAATCTTCACCATTAGCCTCACAATGAGCAAACTATTTGGCTTAGATGACCCTTCTTTACCCTTTATGTCTTCAGTTAGGCTTCAAGGAATCCTGCAGGCACAAACGTTTGAATACCCTGATTGATGGAAAATTGTGTAGGAACTATGAACAGAGATGTTCAAGTTCAGCAAAGTGCTGTTTGATTATGATTTATTGATTGTGTCAAATGACAGTGTCTGCATGTTCAAACTTGCAGGTGTCACAACTGTGTGGCCAGTCAAGAGAGGGAGATCAGATAGATTTCATTCTCCTTATTCTGATGAATACACATGCTTAATTTAAAGACTCACTGCACTTTTATCCAGTCAGATCTCTATAGACAGGGGCCTCTGAATATTTGTATTTTCTGCCAAAGGGAATTCAATAGTGGCAGTGGTCAGGTCAGTGGACTAGCAGGACTAGGCTAGTCCCCTAAGTAACATCAGCTTATATATAAAGTTTATTAAATTTCATGTTTTAACTTTAGAAGGCATGACAACATAAATCATTTTGTGTTCGCTCAGGACCTGTACTTTAGCCAACACTCTAACTCTCCCTTGCTACCAGGCACAACTTATCAGATCACCTAGGAATAGCTGCACTGCATGTGTTCCTTGTGCCACGTGAAAGGTAGTGCATGCTTGGGCGGTCGCTGGTGAACAATTTCTGTGTATACATTCTTGTTAGAAAAAATATGTCAGTATGTTTATTATTTTTGTGTACTACGAGTTAAGTGTTGAAACTGTACCTGTGAAGTGTCACAAGGTTAAAACAATATCGTGTGTTTTATGCTATTTAGTATCACAGAGAGGGACTCGGTTCAGGATACAAGTCCTCTGCATTTCACATCAGCTCAAGGTAAGTGTATTGAAAAAACCTTTTGCTGTGAAAATGCTTGGGTTATCTTTGTCAACTTCTATACAATTATAAGACAACTAATATTTTGGGCATGATAAGATAAAGTGAAGTGGCCTGTTTTGTAACAGAAATTTGATTTACATTTAGAAGTGATTGCATTCATGGTGTCATAGAAGAGTTGGATGTAATCCACTGGTGATTCTTCCTGGAACTTTACTCCTCCATAGCAACAATTTTCATTTTTTACTTTCTCCATCACCTACATATTAGGTAGCAGTATTGTATTGCATTCCATCAAAAAATTCGATGCAGAGATTTCACCGGAAATACATGTTTTGAGGCTCCCTGAATAACAAAAATTTTTGGAAAAAAATTTGTGTCTGAACAGCATAACTCAAAAATGAAAAGTCACAAATACCAAACTTGGTATTTAGATTCAGTACCTTCCAAAGATGCGATACAAAGATTTTCAAGAAAATCCTCCCACCGTAAACTATCCTTTACATGGAAAATTTTTTTGAAATTGTTTAAGATTTATTTTTTAAGGCCCTCAACCACAAGGTCATTAGCGCATTTTAAAATGTATGATTTTCTGAAAAATGGCTCTTAATGATTTTGATTAAAATACCATGTATTAAAGATATTTACATGAAAAATAAAATGTTAATCTTGAATTTTCTGGGAATAGCTTGTGATGTCCTCTTAATTCGAAAGAAATTTTGTGTAATGTTGTGTAACTGGAAAGCCTTAAGCATCAGAGGAAAATGTACTACACAAAAAATATATATCTCTAAAAAAACAATTAATTTCAAATAACTTTTCATGGCAGCAGCCATTTCCAACAGATAGATTGTTTAAGTCACGTTCATAGTCTGTGCAAAAATGTACTGAGCACACTTGAGCATTATTGGGATTGAATTTATCACTCTTGTTTACACACCTGTCTTGGTTTATCATCTCTAGGGAACTGTGAAACCAGCCCTAAATATTACTGTCATTAATCAGTCAGAATCATGTTCAAATTACCATAATCGAAAAAGCTGATGACAGCCTGATGAATGAACAACTTGTTTGCCTTACTGTCCCAACTAAAAGAAGAACACTAGCTGCATGAATACTGAACACAAGTGATGCAGGTAAAGTGTCTCAGCTTTTGACTTTAATCCAATGGACATGCAGAATATTTATTTCCTCTAACAAGAGAGGCCATCTCTTTCATCCCATGAGAGATCAAAATTCATATGCATACATTATATACTAAGTATTGCAATAAAAAATTCTCACAATAGCTAAAATGAGAATGGTAAAAGCACTGAGAGAGAACACACAATTTATACATAATTGAAAAGAATATGTGTAAAGAAGTGTCCTAATGCTATAGTAAATAGAATGAAAAAATGCAACTGTTGAAACTTTAATAATTAAAGACACCATTTAAGCAAGGCTTAACCCTCTTAGTGCCAGAATCGATCTGGCCAGCTTTCTGAAACCAGACACCTGCCTCTCATTACTGGTGTAAAAATCACTGTTGTGATAAACTGCACGAGATCTGATTGATGATGCCCTGAAACTTATTTTATAAATGTCCATGTTGTGAGTCGTCCTCCGTGGACTAGTGGTACCGTGCTAGCCTCTAGTTCCCAAGGTCGCAGGTTCAAACCCGGCGGAGGGTGATGGATTTTTTCAGGCGTAAAAATCCTTAGCACGGCTTCCTTTGGAAGGGAAGTAAAGCCGGTGGTCCCGTGTCGTAGATTTATGGCGCGTAAAAGAACCTCAAGCCTGATAAAGAGGCCTCTGAGCAAAATTACCGGTGTTTCACGACCATTATAGAATGGGACGCTAAGAACCATAGTAGTTAAAGAGCGTCCATAAATAAAACTCAATTTCATTTTCCATGTTGTGTAACATAAATTTATAACATTTATAGATACATTAACTTCATAAAGGCTCCAAAATATAGCAACAAATGTAATATTTTTATGAGAATAAAATTATTTTCATACTTTAAGTTTAAAAAAATCAATGTTAAAAATGCACATAAGATTAATAAAAGCACATAAATTTAAAATTTGACATGCTGTAAAAGGTGATAGGTGTAAAGAGAGCCAGTTTTTAAATTGTATTAACATTTTAGATCATAAAACAATAAAATGTAAAACTGTAAACAAGACAGACTTTTCTGGTACTTACCAAAATCTTGAAATGAAGAACAGAATCCTTTTAGAGCCAAGGTATGTCGCCTGAAGTCTTATGTTGAAATATAAGCATTACGAATTGTCCCCACTCAACTATATTAACGTTTTTGTAATATTAAGGGCACTAATAAACCACTGCATAATAATCATACAAATTAATGAAGCTGGGCTGAATTAGTATAGTATATGTTATAAAAAATAGAAAATGTGTCTTCAGCAAATATAAATTAAACACGAGTCTATGCACATAAATATTTACAGAAAAACTTCAACTTTATTTTGAACACTTGTGAAAGGTTGCATATTTTGTATGCAATCCTATCACACTTGACACACAATGCACTGTCTTTCCTTTTTTCCAGGTAGCAATTTCACACTGCACACTGGTCTGTTGTCATTTGCAAAAGTCAGTAATTTTGAATAAATGTTACTTTGGGCAATGTTACTCTTCAATTATTGAGTTTATAATGGAAATGTAAAACTGTAGCCAAGTCATTTTCGTTCTATTGCAGTTTTCATGATATAGTAGATATGCATTTAGCATCATTCTCGAAATAATGTTAAACACAACCTTTTTGCAGTATTTCACAGTTTTGCGTTCATCTAAATAAACATACAGCATCATGTCATTGTCCTGGAGATACAATCTTTAACTGTAATATGCAATACTTAGCCTATGCAGATGAAATAGTACTTTTAGCTAGAAATATAAACACTAAGTCAGCTGCAAACAGAACCTACTTCAGCAGGACTGGAGACAAATTATAATAAAACTAAATACATGGGAAATGTAAAAAATGTAAATGATATAATATTAAATGTAGAAATATATGGAAAAGTTAATTCATTCAATTAGTTAGGATCAATGATGAATAATGAGAATGATGTACTGAAGGAAATTAGAGAGAGAATAACGAAAGGTAACCGATGTCTCCATGTTCTCAACTTAATGAAAGCTAAATATACTGGGAAGAAGGCAAAAATAAGACTGTATAAGGTGGCAATTAAACCTATTATGACATACTGAAGTGAAGCTTGGGTGTTAATAGAGCGAGCAAAAATAATACTTGCAACATGGGAAAGGGAGATATCAAGAAAGATCTATGGATCAGTATGTGATTTATGGAACTTGGCGTATTAGAACAAATAATGAAATAGCAGAACCATATAAATATGAACAATATAGTGAAAGATATAAAAATTGGAAAACTTTAATGGCTGGGCCATCTGATAAGAACGGAAGACACAAGGATTCCTAAAATCACATTAGAAGGAAGACTGGATACTAAGAGGAGAATTGGGTGCCCAAAACTGAGATGGATAGATGATGTGGAAGAAGATTTGAGATCAATGGGTGTGGAAACATGGAGAAGGAAGGCACAGGATCAAGTTGAATGGTGGCATATCATTAGGGAGGCCAAGGTCAAACTCTAAGGACTGAGTGCCAAAGGAAGAAAAAAATCATGTCATTGACATCTATTGCCCCCATATAGCAATTGTACTCCAAGATTACATTGTGCTTCATTTCAGGCTCATTTGTGTTTCTAACGTGGGAGTCATGTTAGATTCTTTTGCAGTCCGGCAAAAGTATTACATGAGTTTTTTTTGCTTAGATGCTACAAGTAACAAAAACCCTTGCCTGAAATGTTTGATATTGTTTTAAATTGCAGCAGTTGGAATTTGCTTTGTTGTGCCTAATTGTGCCAGTTAAAAAATTTCCTTCCAAATATAGATATTTGACGAGAGATGGATGTAAAACAATTATCTATGTAGATATGATGTCCTTTCATAAGTAGCTGCCAATCGAAAGTAGTCTTTTAACCACTGTGTACGCTAAGCCATCAGTTTTTATAACTGTTTTGTCCTCGGAAGATTTTGCACCCCTTATAGGTGTAGAAACCTAAACAGTATTTGTTGACTGCATCACATATCCAGAGTTTTATCTCCATTTATGATGGTGCTTGTTTGGCATGCACTGCATGAGCTGAGTGTGACATTTGGTTCCCACTAAGCTTTCATCAATTTACAGTTGCTGATGAGTGTAATGACGCTGAAATAGTTTTACTTGCATGTTCCAAAATAGGCTGGAATCTAACACAAGGGTCATAATTTGGAGAATCAGGAGGAAAAAGCTTGGTGTTGTCCATAAAATGAAAAAATTTCAAAAGAAGTTGAAGTCTGTTCCTACAATGCATTTTTCCATGCCAAGGAGTATGGAAAAGGTCTTTGGTACTCCAGTAGGAAAACATGGTTGGTTTTTTCACAAGCCCCCATGTTCTAAATGAAGGCCTGTATCTCCTACTCGGTTGTTCTTAGCCACGATTTTGAACTCGGTGAGACCTCTTACCACAAGCACCTGATATGCATAACGATTTATTTCAGCAACAATAAGGTTGAGGAATGCAGTGGTAAAAAACAGATTGAAGTAAAATATTGGGGAAGAATCAGGGTTAGGGGCATGCTTTGGACCAGGGAATTCCATAAAAAAGAAAGTGGGCAAGGGGGCGTGATCTTTCATTAGGATAAACTTCAGTGAAGGTTTCCTGCAGAGTATCATTTTCCTCAGTGTTGCCGTCATCATCAGTAGAATCCTCTTGATTCAGAATTGATTCTGAATCAATTCCATTGTCAAGGACGTTGTCTTCTCCAAAGGAAACATTAAATCTTCTCCTCTTTTGTGATGGAGAACTAGGGGGCACGCCCGGTATGATACCATTTGAAGAATTGATATCACTATCCCACCACTTGAATATTTATCAGGAGCCTATCTATCTTCACACGCATCCCCACCCTTATATGCACCCACGTGCATCTATAGCACCTTGCGTCGGTATGACTTCTTGTTGCGCTGAACTGGTAATAAGTAAGAGTGCCCCCTCGGCAAAATCTGGTCTTATATAGGGTGGCTTACCCACGCCGTCCTCTACGTTTGAAAATGTAACAATGCTTCCCATTGGCCCTCAGGCCGCGTTACCCAAGCATGTATGAAAATATGAGGTTTCAGAACCTTGCGCTTCAGCGCCATCATGTAGCGTTGTACCACTCTGTGCCAGGCACGGTTGTTATGAGTTCCAGGAATTCCCATTCCAGTAGCTAGCGCGCCCATTGCTTACAAATAGCTCTGTACAAAGTTACATGTTGAATGTTTTAACATTCAGTGAATTAAATTATTGCTATACAATTCTTATGTGTCTGGTTCCCCTTTCATATGTACAATGTATAATATGTATGATATATCCCCTTTCATACGCCTGGTGTGAAAAAATCATGAGAAGCACTTGCCATTTTTCACTAATACACACAACAGACTATTGTAAACTGAGGGGTTGTTTCTTGCCATGAAAGCCAAATATACCGTTACAAACCTTCCTGTTAAAGGACAAAAGATGTATCCTTCCAAGGGCTATAGGATGTCACAAAAGTATATTAACCATGTTAAGTTTTCATAAGCCGATCTGCTCGGTGCTGGCAGTAAAGCGGGTGAAATTTAAAAGCCGATTTGCTCTTATCTGGCACTTTAACAGAGGGCCACACCTCTACCGCTTGGCACGAAGAGGGTTAAGCTTTGTAAGTTTCACATTAGTGCAACCACTGCTGAACAACTCATGGAACTGAAAACTTGATAACATTTGCACATACTCATCAAGTGAAGTCTCATCATTTGTTTATGATGGTGGTGTTCTTAACATAGTTAAAATGACCGAAAAATCAGCCAAAATATACTGCAAACTTTACTTCTGAAGAAGTCAGCATTCTCCTAGAAACTGTGAAGCAACATAAGCATGTAATAGCATGCAAGCAATCAGACAAATTACTACAGAGTAAGAAAATCCAAATGTTGGGAAAAGCTGCAATGCAAAGAGTGGACTAGAATGGTGTGAAGCAATTTTGACAGATCCACATGCAGTAGGTTTTGAGATGCCTAAAAAATCTCCAGCTGCATTTAGCATGCTTCCACTTGCATATAACCTCAATATCAAGTGAAGTACTGCTTCTGAAGAGAAAGCTTTGTTACTGAAATACAGTGCCTTATTTTCAACTCCTGGCCGGCAACTTGGCCGATGTAGCTGTGTGCGCATAGTGCTTCTAACCTGACTGTTCTCCCTCCACTCTGCACGTCAGTGCATGTGCAACCATTGTTAGCGCAAGTTTGTGTTTTGTTCTTTGTGATTAAAGCGTGATGTCCTGTTATAATGCCAAGAAGTGTGTTTACTTTAGAACACTGCATATTCATGTATGATTCCTAAGTGCGAACAGAGTCTTGTGCACAAGTAACATGGCTATTTATAGACAGATTTCCTGGAATCTGTGCACCTCACAGAGAGACAGTTTATAAGTCTTGTAAACCGATTTAGAGAAACGGATTCTGTTTTTGATAAGAAACCCAAAGTAACTCACCAAGTTCTTACAAAGGAAAAACTTGATGAGATAGGACAAAGGTTAGGACATAGCCAAAAAAAATCTGAGTAGGTTATTACAGGAAACGGGAGTTTCACAATTCTCGGCTTGGAAAGCCACTAAACTTTTAAAATTAAAATATAGTTCAGGAACTGGAACCATGTGATACTGTGATTAGAGTAAATTTCTGCAATTGGGTGTCGCGTAAAGTTAATGATGGCTCTATGGACCCAAAGTTAATTTTTTTCACAGACGAAGCACGATTTTCTTTAAATGGTCATGTATCGACACAAAACAACAGATACTGAAGTGCAGAAAAACCTGATATTGTACATGAAATGCCATTGCATGACGGGAAAATTGGTATTTGGTGTGCTGTGATAATGGACAGACATACAGGGATACAATAATCAAACCATTCCTGGAATATGTGTGTGGCATTCAATGCACACAGGCATATTTTCAATAAGACTCTGCTACAGCACATACAGCTGATCTCTCGTTGAAATTAATTGCGGAAATTTTTGAAGATAGGCTACACCATCGAGACTGACTATGCTGGCTGGCATGATGTAAAGGGGTAGTGTCAGAAGTCAACATATTTAATCAATAAAAGTCTGCATGCTAATTAAGTGCTGGTATTACAGCAATTAAATATGATGTTGAAAAGTTGCAGGAAGTATACTAAAACAAGCTAAACAAAATAGTCTAGTATTTTACTGGAAATGGTGAATCAAATTTAACACTCGCTCCCTAGCCTCACATCATTAGTCAGAACCTGTTTCATTGGACAATGCCCATTGCCTCAGCTCTATGTCAATTACTGGTGTCATGGTGTCAGCTTTATTAAGTTTGTTCTCTACGGCAGTGTTGTCAACTTCCAGAATATTGAAATTCATAAGGGTTTGAATTTTTACAAATAGGTTTCTCCCATATGTCAAGCTCTGTGTGCTTTTTGTTGATTTTATTGTGCACATTTTTTTTACTTTCTTCCTACTTACTTATAGTTAGCAGAAGTATTACATTCCACCCAAATTTTTGATATCGATATTTCACTGGAAATATTTATTTTGAGGCTTCCTGATTAAAAAAAAACAAAAAACCCCCACATTTTTAAGGAAAGTATGTGTGTGTGTGTCTGTCACTATGAACAGCATAACTCAAAAACAGAAAGTCAGTTAAATACCAAACTTGGTATTTAAGTTCAACATCTTCTAAGGATGTGGCATATAGATTTTCAAGAAACTCCCAACACCATTAACAACCCTTTTTATGGAAAATCTTTTGTTTTTCTCAAAAGTGGCTCAAATGTTTTTTTTTATTAAAATACCATATATTTAAGATATTTTTATGACAAATAATATGTATATCTTGAATGTTCTGCAAATAGCCTGTGAAGTTCTCCTCATTCTGAAGTTTTCTGTACAATTGGTAAACTTTAAGAGATCTAGTTATTTATGCCAAATAAAATTTTTTGTGTTATTAAGCATTTCTGAGATATTCTTTATTATTGGTTTGAATTTTGAAATATTTATACTTTTTTCAAGTGGTAAGTTGATATTCATTATTTCTTGTGTTCATGCAAAGAGCAGGGAAGTTAAAAGACATCAATTCTGCTTTTTAAAAATCTCACTCGCTTTAGCTTAATGTGTACTCCTTACATCTACAGTGAAATGTGTAAATATGTAATGAAAGTTTATCTGTATTAACAAGAAGTAAACAGAAGAATAAACTTTTTTAAGAGTAGCTTGTGGAAGAGTGAATAGAGAAAGTCAGGTGAATACTTGAACTTTTCATTATTTTCGATGCCAAATATTTGTCTATTTGATTACATTACTTTTCAAATGATCTTTAATCCTGATGCTCATATGGCTCTTAATTTTTCTCATGCAGGTTTTGGTGCTGTCTGCACATTTTTGGTGACTACCCAACTTCTTTTATGGTGTCATGAGGTTTCTTGCCACTGTGTAATGAGGTATTTGACTATCATCTTTAGAAGGGTGCCAAGGTGATGCCAGAGCTCTTAAGAGTACTCTGAATTTGAAGTGGGATCTTGGGTGAAAGGTAAATTTCTTGGGTTCTGGATTAAGAGTACAAGGTGGTGATCGTTTTGTGAAATTAAATATTTTCCTCTTGCCTATCTCATTTTCTGAAATCAAATATTTTTCTTTTGCCTATCTCTTTTGTGAATACATTCATCAAAAAAGAGGTCAGGTATTTACTAAATAGATTCTGCAAATTGCAACATAATCAGGTGAAAAACTAAGTGAAGTTTGAGCACAAACATTGGAGAAACTTGTAGGTTGCAGCCTACTTCTAGGATGAAAATCAAGAAATAAAGAAGAAAACAAAATTTAATAAAACAGTAAACAAGTACTTGGATAGAGTACACTTGGGAGATATGGCTAACTTCAACATCCCTGCAGTCATGACTATTTGTTTGAAACCACCAGGTTTGTTAAATCTGGCACTTGCAGCGGACTTGCAGCTGGGAATGTCAACAATGGCCCATTAAACACATGAATTAAGATATAAGCCAGATATCAAGTATTTGACTTATAAACGTAATTTTTTCTATTTCACAGATAACACACATTAAAGTGGTTTTCACTTAGCTTAGATTATTTACAAATAGCAGCACCAAACACAGTTATTGTGCTACTGATTTTCATAAAGCCAAACAGTAATTTTAATACTAAATCTAGTACTTACTATGCAGCTAGTTGAATCTTGAACTTTATTGATCCTGGATTAAATTCAGGCTTGCTAACATTATGTTCACAGCTACGGCAACGTTGAGATTTCTTGATCATCAAGTGTTTGTGGCTTGGAAATAGCTGTGATACACCTGTTGGTTGGAATTCCGGCTGAGCCAATCGCTGAGTGAGTGTAGTCACTACAAAAACAAGTTTTCTGTGTTATACAGCTTTCTGTTTTTTATTTTCAGGAATTTCCACCGGTACCAAAATATTTTTTAATTTACTAATGTTTATACAAAAAATGCATGGTAATCTCTTTATAAAAAAAAAAAGAAAAAAAAAGATTAAGACAGGCAGAGAAAAAGAAAGGTGTAGATGTTGAAGTACCAGATGTTTAGAGAGTGATGAAAACAGCAGAAGAGCATGCTTTAAAGAGGTCTACATTTTTTGTAACTTTCTATTTCTCTCATGGTTAACCAACATACACAAAATTCATTCTGAATGAAGACTTCACTGGCTATTCCCAAAAAATTAAAAATATACATTTCATTAGTCATATCAATGCCTATTTGTTAAAAGATCTTATTTACCAAATCACAAATTTTTCATGACAGACCAAAAATTATTTTTATCCTTTTCCACCTGTAATGTCAATTTGAGATAGGGAATTAACAGTATTTATAGCAATAGAAAATAGATTTGCCATGTATCACACATAAAATATACAGTTTCATCAACATGTTTTGTTGGGCAGGATACACCTTGCTATTTTTATTTTATTATGTAACAGACACTGATAACAAAATAAGTTAATTGTTGTAAAGTTATCACTGTTCATAATTCTGTTGCATTTAAACAGTACGATACAATAATTGTTATTTAGCATATTATTAATTACAAAGTCCTGTATTGAATTAAAGTAAAAAGACTGATCATCATATCTCCCATTGCTCAGAATAGGTACCAAAATCTTGGCAACCATCAGTTTCGTCTTAAGAGCCACTTGGGAGCAAAAAACATAAGTTGGGAACTGGACAAGTGTTAAGATGATTTGTGGCCACTAAAATAATATTTTAAACCATTAAGAGAAAACGTAAACTTTGTTTTTTCTATGAATGTTAAAGAGTCGCTTACGATGTTTTGCGAGAATGTGTGTCAAGGTTTTCCATGTTCATTACAATAAAACACCTATTTCTCAAAAAATGGCGGGTAAGAGGCATCATATGGTATTTCAATCAAAATCATTTAAGTCATTTTTGAGAAAACAAATAAATAATGAAACACTTTCCATGTATAGGGTAGTTTAGGATGGAGCGATCTTCCTGAAAATCTTTGTATCATATCCTTGGAAGATGCTGAACTTAAACACAAAGTTTGGTATTCATCTAACTTTTCAGTTTTGAGTTATGCTGTTCACACAAAGGACGACTCAGACTTTTTGTTAAAAATGTCTTTCTTAATTCAGGGGACCTCAAAATATGTTCTGGTGAAATCTCAATAACAAAATTTTAGGTGAAATGCAATATTTCCTGTATGTAGAGGCTAGAGAAGTTCTTGAATAGCACGCTTTCAATTCAATAATTTACAAATTTTTTTTTCTCCTAAAAGCTTTTATGATCTATGAATTGCAACCTTTTGCCAGCACATCATTCACGTTGTTTCATTTAATTTTTCTTTTTCTATCAATGCCTTACTTATCACGCACAGCAGCTGGAGCAGTCTACCAACATGCAAAATACTTAACCCATTCTTGAGTTTTTCCACCTTAAGATGTAATTGCATTAGCGCAGTGAAACTGAATGTGAGAATACTACATCTGAAAAGCCTTAATGTTAAATTAGGCCAATCAAAAACATATATATAGTAATATACACTGATATCAGTAAGTAATGCACTAGAAATACTGCTAAAACATTCTGAAAAGCAGACCACAGGTATACTATTTTCTTTTTCTTTTTTTTCCATACAACTTACAAGACTGAATTTACTAAAAATGTACAATAGGGATTTTGCATTAACTTTGGAAGAAATAGGAGAACTGATCGAAAGCCGTGACAAATATATTTATGAGGATAAAACACATTTAAAAAAGATATACAGTGGAATCTTGTTAGCACGTTCCTCATTAACACACTTTCCCGTGTATTATGTTGAATTATAAAAGTCCCAGTACCAAATGCAATAAATAATGTTCGTTTAGTATGTTTTCTCACTCCCGCTTACTACGTTCGAAGTTTGACGTCCTCATTCCCTACTTTGGTCAAACCAGGCGGGGTGGAACCGGCAGCCAATGGCATGCATGCATGCATGTATGTATGCACATATTTGTGTGGGGGGATAGAGAATGCTTTAGTTTAGCGGTGGCTTAACAAGGAGAGGATTACAGTTTTGTTGTACTGTAACGAAAGCAGAATGGAGAAATTGGTACTGCTGGTCATTGGAAAAGCATGCAGTCCATGATGCTTTAAGAATGTGCGATCTTTTCCATGTAAGTACACTTCCAACATAAAAGCCTGGATAACTTCTGCTGTTTTTGAAAATTTCCTACGAGCATGGGACGCAAGACTGCGCATAAGAAGCAGGAAAATTGCACTCTTTATTGATCATCCCCAACTGTTTCAAATTTAAGAAACATAAAGATCATTTTCTTCCCAGCAAACTGCATGAGTAAGCTACAACCTTTAGATCAAGTCATAATTCCGTGCATGAAGCATACGTATCAGAAGAGGCTGGTACAGAGAAGGTTGGCTGCACTGAAATCGACAAGAAAAATCACCGTCTTAGATGCCACGCATTTTATTAGAACTGCTTGGGATTGTGTGACACAAAATACCATTAGGAACTGTTTTAATAAAGGTGGTTCTTGGTGATGCAATCACACAGGAAGATGAGTTTTCCAAGAGTGAAGAATGGCGCCAAATAGCAGACACTGCCAACATGTCTTTTGAAACATACGTAAACATTGGCAATGAAATTCCAGTGTGTGAAACAGAGACGATAGGTGAAATACTTGAAGAACAAGTGAAAGAAGGAGCGTCAGTGGGAGATGAAAGTAATGATGAGCCAGATTCGGAGTCAGTACCTACAGTGTCTGAAGCGATGAAGGCAATGGACATAGTGAAGTGATATGTGTGCAGTTTCGAAGTTGATGACAATGCTTTACTAAACAAGATGGACAGTAAAATTTTGGCATTAAAACCAACAAAGCAATCAACTATAGACAGTTATTACAAACCAGTGTAAATAGTGTTTATATTTCAGATCCGTTTTTGAAGTAAGATGTATTATTAGATTTTATTACATAAATATGTTCGTAAATTGCAGATTTTGTATTGTCGTTAACAAGTTTTCCCGTTTATGACGTCCAAATCCTTGGGTCCCTGCAAAAACATACTAACAAGATTCTACTGTATATATATATATATATATATATATATATATATATATATATATATATAAAACACTAGCAGGGGTGTGTATGGAGCAGAAGTTTGTATTAAGTTCAAGAGTTAAGGTCTTAACTACAATGTACAGAAATGGATTTTCTCACAAAGGAAGGGTCTTGGTTCAAACAGAAATTTATTTAAAATTTATACCTTAGAACATTGTAGAAGACTGCAAAACCAAAGTGTAAGCCCTCACTTTTCCATTAGAGCATGTTCCAAGTTTCCAACAAAGTTGGGGAGCCACGATTTTTGCTCTCACAAATTAAAGAAGGAAAGGGAAAGAAAGAAAGAAAATAAAAATGTTCAATATATATATATGTCAAGGATAGCACAATGGCAACATGTCCAAAAGCCATTTTAAAACATTTCTCTCATGCGTTCTCCCTGAAAATCTCTCAACCAACCAAATGAGAAGTCTGCTCTGCAATTTATAGAGCACTCATGAGAATAGATGAATCAGTTCAATAAGATAAATACATTCTATTAAATATATTATATACAAAAGTATTATTTTCATTTAAAGAAATTTTAAATTGATTGGATTAATAATAAACTTTATTGAATTAATTGTTTTAGTGTATTAAATTGAGCAGATTAAATGGCAAGGATGTTGAATGTACAATCTTGCCACCAAAGACAATGAGATATATGCAATGAGGAAGATGGATTATGTTGAACCTGTTCAGAAATCTAGTATCTAAACTTGGAAGTTGTGTTCTTATCATCTAAATGCATTCCACAATCAATTAGTTGTCTGCTCTTATCTATCGCCCAATGCTGGAGTATGCTTGGCAGTTGTCTGGGTTACCATTTAAAGCATGTAATTGAGTGACATTTGACATCACACATAGTGTGTTCTTCTGAAGGTTGCTGTGAAGTTTCTTTTGCTCTATGTGCCTATTGCAAAACACCCTTCTGTTTTAATCACTTTATGGAAGATTTCCATCTACATTTCTGAAGACAAAGCAATAACCCGTAACTACCAAACAATCTGTTACACAGTTAAATGACTTTTCAGCTTTCTTCAGTATTCTAATGTAAGTCTGTGCATAAATTTTGGATAAAACATTTCTGTTTGAACAAGATCCTTCCCTTCGCAGAGGATCTGCTTCATGTTCAAAATTAGATAAAATTAAAAAAAAATATGGAAATTAGGAGGATTACAAAATTCAATGATTGATTTCATCCACTGTTAGCAACTAATTTGGTATGGTCATGTTCGCCAGATGGAGGATGAAAGAATACTGTCAGATTTTGGAATACCAGCAGGAAGAAGAAAGAGGGGAAGACCAAGGGCTACATGGATGGAAGAAGTTATCACAGAAATGAGACAGAGAACTGGAAGCAGAGATTGGGAAGACAGAAAAAGATGGAGAAGTGTAATTTGGGTACAGGAAGATGCATTAGCATTGTAAATCTGTTGATGATTGGGAATGTATTGATGACAATAGTAATCGTAATACTGGGTGATAAAGTAAAAACCACATGACAGTATGGTTTCATACTGGGTCTCTCTAGCCTATTGGCCTAAGCTTACCTTTTTATTTTAAAACTTAAAATACATGTTTATCACAATGAATATTATTGTACAAGCTTAGGAGCTGAGATAACTGGGCTTGTGAAGATCTCTAGGATCCTGGCACAGAACTTGGCATACAAGTCTGGAGATATCTCACTCCACACTAAATATTGTTGCTAAAATAATACACATTACATCCTTATTGTGGCCACAGTATGATGCACATTACAGGAAGTAAACACATGATTGTACGCAAAAGTAGCATTTAGTCATGCTAGGCCTACATACAACTCAATTTAACCCTTGTACAAATAGTTAAACCATGTTTATTATTAAGAAATAAATAATTTCAGTGCATATACCTTTAGTAAGATTCACTGTTTTTGTAAAAATATCCACAGGAAGTTGGTCAACTTCCTCTGAGGCTCCCGCAGGAAGTAGTTCTGGGGTACCACTCATATCATCTTTATATGCCACAGCTCCTATTGGTGGTAAACCAGCACGTTTCCTGGCCATCACTGCTGTAAGCCCGAACTTCTCAGAGAAATGCATATAGCTCCTTCGTGGTGTGAATTTCTTGCGATCTTTTTCTTGCCTCTCTCTAAGAGCTAGGATCTTGTAATGCTCCAAAAGTGATGATATTCTAGAAGCATGAATATTATCTCTTTCTGGCCAACCACCAGTTGCTGAAAGGGATAAAGTAAAAGAAACTCCTAAGTCTAAGGCTCATAAAGATAATAGAAGAAATAATGTTCTGTTGTACATTACAAAACTAATATCCAGAGATGGAAGATAACATTGCAGATTTGGCAGTGTAAAATAATACATCATATGAGGAGTGGGCATAGTTCCATACTTACCTTGTGATTAATTTGATAAAAAAATACTAACTTAAGGAAGAAAAATGCATATAATAGTGGTTTTATGAGGAGGCGTGAATACTTGCAAAGACTGTAATCCCCACCAGCTTATTTTGAGATACTTTCTTAAATAATAAAACCATTGCAATATGTCAACAAATTACTCCATTTAATTAACATTGTACATGCACAGAGGAAATTGGCAACCCAACCATATTAATATAATCTGCAAGAAAAGCGATGTTAGAAGTGGTGAATGCCCAGTTACTGATATCATATCCATTATTTGAATGCAGCTCATATACACACACTAACCTTAACCTACCTTAGATAAATCTCAAAACCATAGGACCCTGATGGCCTCCGCTAGAACCATACTCATTCTATATGTCATTCCTATCTTGCGGTATTGTTTCACACATGTTGGTGGCCCTTAAGGATGAACTCCATGAATTATGATAGCTATTGGCCGAACTGTAAGCTAATCAGTGAAGGTAAGTATGGAACTAAGTCAAAGGAATGCAAGGGAAAAACCTGATAAACTATTGTTTTGGAAAACTGATATACATGATTCAATTTTTTTCTAAGATGTCCTCTGCCAATAGAATATTAAACGAAAAATGTGGATCTAACATTCAAAATTTCACTAAAGATAAGAATTATTTGAACATGTTTCATGGGTAATGTGCTTCATCTTCTGTAGTCATTTCCCTGAAAGCTGAATGAGAGGTAATAATCATGTGGTAAGTCAAAAGTTTGAGTTGGCATTTGTTCTGGAAATGAACATAATCTCTTGTGCATTTAATTCTGTTCTTTTTATAAAGGTTTTATTAACTTTCCTTCATATTGTGTTTTTCTGTGCAAGTTGCGGATTTCCTTGCCTGCCTATACTTTATATTCTGTAGGGTCTTGCAATCTTAAGAGAATGTTCCTCTTGGTTTTGGAGTCAATCTGGTTGATACCAAACTGTTTACTGGGATCACAGTGACATCATTTTTGGACAGAAAACCACAAAATAAAACAAAGTTGATAAAACTTTTACAGAAAGCAACGAACTAACTGCAAGGGTGAAGATGTTTATCCAGCGAAACACACAAACTTGTGAAGTATGACATACTGAACCATAACCTCATTTCCAAATATCTTCAGCTTATTGGGTGACAACTACAGGCCATCCATGAAAATTTGTCATGGATCATAGCTGGGAAGGATTGTGGATCTCTAAACATGTTCAAGTAAATCTGCTATAGCTCCATCTACTTGCTTTCCATTTAATTGCATGACTTAATTCTGTATTTCTAATATTTTTAAGGCACATTATTAATTATTATTATTATTATTATTATTATTATTATTATTCTCCGTTGTCTGCTAAAATGAGGGTCTGTGATCAGTTATCTTGAAACAATTATTTTATTGGATTCTCGTCTCTTATTGTCATACTTTTTCTTTTATTAATAATGACTAGAAATATCTGTGCCATATATGGGCATAGTCATCATAAGGAACAATGAAATTTTAAAACACAATCTATTTATATACGACTTCTACAGTAATGTTACAGATATGTTACTACTTATACAAGACACTTTTTATTTTCTACAAATGTGATTTTTGTGGTAATGTGTACTACTTTGGAGTTATACTTAATTTGTAAAATGTGTGCCTAGGTTATTAATAGAAAAGCAGTAGAACTTTCACTAACTCTTGCCACTAGAATTTTAAATATCATGGGGAGAAAAAGAAAAATAAACCTTAACGAGTTCCTGTCATTTTTTTCTATTCCTTTTTCCTAAGGCTTAAGAATGCAAATATTTTTTAAGAAATTTATAAAAGTCTCAATGGGAGTAGTGAATATTATTTTGAATATTTGGAGTACTGACTGTTAAACTGAAGAATGCAAACTTTGTGAGGACCTTAATTATATTAAGTAAAACTGGGTATCACTAAGAATATTTTTTGTGAAAGAAGGCCATAAAAAGGAACGTATATTTTCCATAAAGGTAAATACTCGTGTAGAATGCGCTAAATTTGCCAGAAATGCTTATTAAGCAAAACGTTATGAAACAAGGGAAACATCATGTTAATAAGCAGAAATGTATATGTATTTCCCTTCTAAAATAATTTATTTCTTAGCCCATTTCCAGTATTGGTGGACTTGACAAATCTACAACATACGTACCCACAGCTTGATCAGGAATGCCAACATCTCTTGAAGTCCAACGGCAAAATCCACAAGCTAAGTAATATGCCTTACGAGTGACCATTTTGTTTGGATCATCAGGACTTGGTGTTGCAATTGTTGTGGATCGAGTAGAGACAGTATTCAAGCAGCTTGGACAATCTAGACATGCTGCACATCTATTTTTCTTCAGACGAGCCTCAGAGGATGGTAAATTTTCAAGGCAATTGGCACAGTAGTGCGAGTCAGCCTAGAAATGAACATATGGCTAAAATTAATAGAAGTTAACATGTACGGCAACATTTTCCTCTGAATGATATAACATTTCCAGCGGAGGCACTGAATTGGATTGGTATTTTGCAGGCTGTTTCTCTCTGTGAATACTCTGTAGTGCACAGAAAAAAAGACTAACTATACATAACATAATGGACAACTGAAATGTGTGAGGTTAGATGTGTCCCTTATTCAAAGTATCTTAATTTAAAGAATTAAAACTGATAGAATAGCCGAGTTAAGGTGATGGTATTTAACAGATGGCGAAATCATCAATCTTACCTCCTGGCAAACGCAATAACCACATCTTATTTTCAGACAATGCCGACAGAAATATATTCTCGATATAGGTTTCAAAGAACCACAAGTGCATGTGTAACGAACAACATCAGGCTGAAAAAGGAAAGCCATTGCGATCTTTTAAATATAGCACTTCTAAGCCTAAAATAATTCCATGTTCATATTCGCCAATTTTCGAAATACAACTGGCAAGCCCTGCCTTACAAAACTGACATTTCGACGACAAGCAATCAGTGAACAGTGAAGACAAAACACGCTCGCCAGCCAACATTGTGGGAGTAAATGTTCCGCAGGGTTTCAGTTTCACCAACACACTCAACTCTTAAGTTGTATATTATTATTATTATTATTATTATTATTATTATTATTATTATTATTATTATTATTATTATTATTATTATTATTATTATTATTATTATTATTATTATTATTATTATTAATTTTTTTGAATGCGCCATTACAGTGGTAATATTACATGTATTAACCTATTTACATCTTAACTTATTTACATGTGTATTTTATTCTTCAAAACATTTCTGGTTGTATTTCGCAGTAATAGAGGAAATGGTATACAGTTTGCATCGCTTTCCGACATTGGTAGGTTGGATAGTTTATGGTACATACCTATTACCTATTGTATATGAAGATGTGCTTTATTTTTGCCGTATCCGATTACTATTTCTGTAAATTCTGAGGTTATATTAATTTTAAATGTTGTTCTATTTCTAGCAGATGGAAAGAATTAGCTAGAGATGGTTCATTTTGTCGTGCTCTTCCACTCCTTCTGCCATTTTATAGTCCTTGTTTTATCTCAGTAATAATTGAAGATTGAGGTTTTCTTCTGTGCACTGTGCTGGTTTCTGTAGGAACTTCCTTTCCTAATCTATCTGCCATTTCATTGTCCTGATTGCCAATATGTGCTTTTTTCCATCCAAAGTGTCTTATCCAATTCTATTTTCGAAATTTTCTTATTGTATTACTTATTTCTGACATTCTGTATCCTTGATTAAAGTTTTTACTTTCTCTACTACGTATAGTAAGTAGGGAAAGTATTGTATTCCACCCAAAAATTAGATACCGAGATTTCACGGGAAATACATGTTTTGAGGCCTCCTGAATTAAAAAAAAAGCATTTTTGGAAACATGTCCGTGTGTGTGTGTGTGTGTGTGTGTCTGTGAACAGCATAACTCAGAAACGAACAGTCGGATAAACACCAAACTTGGTATTTAGGTTCCAGAGATGCGACACGAAGGTTTTCAAGAAAATCCCCCCACCCCAGATTACCCTTTACATGGAACATTTTTCGAAAAGTTTGATTTTCTCAAAAATGCTCTAATGATTTGGATTAAAATATCATATGCTTAAGATATTTTTATGAAAAATGAAATGTATATCTCGAATTTTCTGGGAATGTCTCCAAAAGTATTCTTCATTCTGAGCAACTTTTGCGTAACTGGTAAACCATAAGAGATAGACAAAATTGTACTGCACAAAAAATGTAGATCGCATTAAAATACACAATTTCTGTCATATACATTTTTGTTGTTGAGTGAACCATTTTCGAGATATTGCTTGTTATTCCCTTAAACTTTCCAATACTTGTTTTCTCAAATGGGAATTCGTTATTCATTTTTTTTTGTCCTGGTAATGCAAAGAAAATGGAATACTCCACATAGCAAACAGCTCTTAAAATATTTGACTATAGCTTAAAGGCTACCAATTCCCCTTGCGTCTACAAGAAAATTAGCAATAAGATTAACATATCGATATCTCGATTAACATGAAGCATATGGGGAATAAGTGTTTGTAAAAATAGTTTGTACAAGAGTAGAAAAAGTCATGTGAGTGTAACACATCAGATTTTTGTTGTTGAGTGAACTATTTCGAGGTATTGCTTGTTATTCCCTTAAATTTTCCAATACTTATACTTTTTCTCAAATTCGTTATTCATTTTTACTTTTTCTACTACGTATAGTAAGTAGGGGAAGTTTTGCATTCCACCCAAAAATTCGATACCAAGATTTCCCTGGAAATACATGTTTTGAGGCCTCCTGAATCCAAAAAAATCTGATGTGTTACACTCACATGACTTTCTCTACTCTTGTACAAACTATTTTTACAAACTTTTATTCTCCATCTATTTCATATTAATCGAGATAAACATTTGCAGAAACGATCTTTTGACATGCAAAGAGAATTAAATTTTACACATAGCGACCAGTTCTAAAAATATTTGACTATCACTTAAGGCGTACTATGTTCTCCTTGTTTTGTAATTGCAAGGGCAATATAGAACTACAGTAGCCTTTAAGCATCGATATATATATATATATATATATATATATATATATATATATATATATCTTAATAGCTGGTTGCTAGGTGCAGCATCATTCTCTTTGCCACAAGTTAATACTCTTGGCATATCCAAGACAAAAAAATGAATAACGAATTCCCATTTGATGCAGTAATTTGTATCACAAATTATTTAAATGTAAAGAGTGATTATAGTATGAATATGCATTTTTGTGTGTCATTGATTTAAGATGTTTGTTTATTGTAATTATTGTTGAGAAGTAAGTTTATACGGCCTTACTGAAACTGACAATAATAGCGTGCAATAATGCAGCGAGAGGGTGAGCTGTTTATCATTATTAGAGACGAGGAAGTTACGTAATATTGGCGCGTTTTTTTTTATAATTTGCTGGAACATTTTCCCTAGAGCATATGTATTCATAATTTTCATTGGATATAAAAATAGACGCTAATGTTGGTGCGTTTTATTAGCCAATAGCAGCTCAGTTATAATCTTTAGGCATATCGGGTGTAGGAGTATAAAAAGGGCTAGGTTAGAGGTAAAGTCCTTCAGTCCGTCAGTTCGTCGAAAACATTTGTACGTTACAAGTCGCCTTCAGTCCAGCAGAAATATTTGTACAGTACACGTCGGTTATCGATTCGCAGGTTACGCGTAGCAGAGTTATAAAAAATCTCAAGTGTTGTAAAGTTAATTACACAAAAAGTTGAAGTACGTGAATTAAGAATGATCAGTAAATAAGTTATTATAACAGTTTCAGTTTGGCGAGTGTTAAGATCAATGTGTAAATGTGATAGTGAATGTGTTCGACAATAAAAGTGTAAAACAAATTCTTTCATCAGTGTTATCTTTGGATAAATGACTCCTTTCCGTTTACACAACCTGTATAAAGAGAAGTGCTCGACCAAAAGGATAATAGCTAGCCGGAGGACAGTGAACCAAAATTAAATAAAATAACAGTAGCATTCTTTCAAACAAACACTAATACTACCGCAAATTGCTAACACCAGATGAAGCTAATAAACCTAACAAAGAATCACGTCACAAAATGGCTTCACCACGTGGAGTAAACACAAATACACAAACATTATAAATAATACCGTCGCAAATTGGCTCCCAAACGTGGGGCTAAATAAACAAAATATAACATTACAAAGTATACCGTCGCAAATTGGCTTCCCAACGGGGGCTCAACAAATAAATAAACATTACAAAGTTACCGCCGCAAATTGGCACCCAGAACGTGAGGCAGAGTGACCAGGAAGGAGCAGAGTGACCAGGAAGGAGCAGAATGACCAGGAAGGAGCATAATAACCAGGAAGGAGCAAAGGAACCAGGACGTGGAACGAATGGAGCAGTGAACTGAACTACAGGACGCAGATTCCAGAAACAACAACAGGGACGACAGACGACGCGGATGAGTGGACATCGTAATTCCGAGATTAAAAGGCAACAGGGGAATTCAACTACAGGACATCAAGACGACGTAAATTCATCATAATACGACGCAGAAGCGACATATACATCTAGGAGAGAGGGGCAGAAAGCTGGACATCAAAGCAACATCAGATAGCATAAGAAAGGTTAGAAAAGTGTGATTTTAATTCTAAAAAAAGTGTAAACATTTAAATGTACCTTAGGAGCGGTAGGATAAAGAAAACTATGTCCACTAATAATACAGAAGAAACAATGATGGAAAGGGACAATGTAACAATTAGCTGTAATTCAATACATGTTACGTAAAATAGCTCAAACAATGTAGGATTTGAGGGAGAAAATGTTAGTGCAGATAGTCAGAATAGAATAGCATGAAATGTTACTTTTGATGCTAGTATGATGATGGAAATGCTGAGAAATATGAATGATAATATGCAAAAGAATAATGAGAAATTAGAAAGGAAAATATATCAAAACAGGGAAGATAGTAGTAAAAATAATGAGAAACTGAGGGAAAATGTTAGTAAGAAAATAGATCAAAACAGGGAAGATATGGAAAAGAATAATGAGAAATTAAAAAACTAATTCAGATGGTTGATAAATTAGAGCAAAAATCAGATCAATTGAGAGAAGATATGGAAAAGAATAAGAAAGAATTGAGGGAAGATATTAGTAAGAGTATTACAGATCGATTAAGGGAAGATATGCAAAAGAATAATAGGAAATTGAGAGAAGCTATAAAAATAGATCATAGGAAATTAATGGAAAATATTGGTAGGAGTAATGAGATATTAGAGCAAAAAGTAGATCAAAACAGGGAAGAAATTGAAAAGAAAGTTATGAAACTAGATAGTAGTATGCCAAAAATGAGAGATGAAAATGAGGAAGTAATAGCAAGTGAGATAGGAGAAATTTCAAAGAAAATGCTAGACATGAGCAGGGAAATAGGTAACAAAGAAAGTGAGGTTAATACTAAAAGTGAATATGTTGATGTAGAATGTACAGAGTCAGGTAGTAGAATGAGTATTATTTCAAGTGAGATAAGAGAGATGAAAGAGGTTATGAATGTAGATGTGAATCAGGCGCAAGTTAATTTCAGAGGGGAGATATCTGAAATTCAGAAAGAATCAGAAATGCAAAGAAATAAATTGTACGAAGAAATTAAAGTTTTGCCTATAAATAATCAAAAGCCAACTTCAGAAATTAACAAGTACCAAGATGTTCAAAATGAAAACTCCAATCCAGTATAGTTTTGGACAGATTTGTCAGAGTACTCTCAGATTAAAAAGATAGTAGAAGAATTGAAAATGAAAGTTGTTAAAAGACGTGTAGTTCAGAAAACTTTAGATTGTTTTCAAATTATATCTTGGGGTGAAATATCATATGAATCCTTTAAGAGGTTATCCATGAACAAATTTTGGAAGGTTAGGATACGGCTACGAGTAATGTTTAGCCACAGACAATTTGATCCAGGAGGGTGAATAGCAATGAGATGTAAAGTAAATGCTGGATAGTTAAAGATGACCTGCAGAGCAATGTATTGGAATATAAGAGGGTTAATTATGTATGTCATGAGAAAGGAGAAATAAAATTCTGGACATAACTAAATGTTTAAAGGGAAAAATAATATTTTCTTAGTAACTGTAACAGCATTTGAAATGAAGCAAGTAATAATTAAAACTTAATGTTATATTAAAGTAAAAGTACATAGATATAATTCTAAGAGTATTGTGAATATAAAGTGCAAAACAACAAAAATGGGGTAAAAATAGTTAAAACAAATACTTATGTAGCGAACAGAAAAATGTGAAACAGTGTCTAGATTTAAGAGATGTAAATATATTTATGTAAAGGGTGAATATTTGTTTATTGTAATTATTGTTGAGAAGTAAGTTTATACGGCCTTACTGAAACTGACAATAATAGCGTGCAATAATGCAGCGAGAGGGTGAGCTGTTTATCATTATTAGAGACGAGGAAGTTACGTAATATTGGCGCGTTTTTTTTTAGAATTTGCTGGAACATTTTCCCTAGAGCATATGTATTCATAATTTTCATTGGATATAAAAATAGACGCTAATGTTGGTGCGTTTTATTAGCCAATAGCAGCTCAGTTATAATCTTTAGGCATATCGGGGTGTAGGAGTATAAAAAGGGCTAGGTTAGAGGTAAAGTCCTTCAGTCCGTCAGTTCGTCGAAAACATTTGTACGTTACACGTCGCCTTCAGTCCAGCAGAAATATTTGTACAGTACGCGTCGGTTATCGATTCGCAGGTTACGCGTAGCAGAGTTATAAAAAATCTCAAGTGTTGTAAAGTTAATTACACAAAAAGTTGAAGTACGTGAATTAAGAATGATCAGTAAATAAGTTATTATAACAGTTTCAGTTTGGCGAGTGTTAAGATCAATGTGTAAATGTGATAGTGAATGTGTTCGACAATAAAAGTGTAAAACAAATTCTTTCATCAGTGTTATCTTTGGATAAATGACTCCTTTCCGTTTACACAACCTGTATAAAGAGAAGTGCTCGACCAAAAGGATAATAGCTAGCCGGAGGACAGTGAACCAAAATTAAATAAAATAACAGTAGCATTCTTTCAAACAAACACTAATACTACCGCAAATTGCTAACACCAGATGGAGCTAATAAACCTAACAAAGAATCACGTCACAAAATGGCTTCACCACGTGGAGTAAACACAAATACACAAACATTATAAATAATACCGTCGCAAATTGGCTCCCAAACGTGGGGCTAAATAAACAAAATATAACATTACAAAGTATACCGTCGCACATTTGAGAAAATAAGTATTGAAAAATTTAAGGGAATAACAAACAATGTCTCGAAAAAGTGTATATGACATAAATTGCGTATTTTAACGCGATCTACATTTTTTGTGTAGTAACATTTTGTCTATCTCTTATGGTTTACCAGTTATGCAAAAGTCGTTCACAATGAAGAATACCTTTGGAGACATTCTCAGAAAATTCGAAATATACATTTCATTTTTCATGAAAATATCTTAAACATATGATATTTTAATCAAAATCGTTAGAGTCGTTTTCTATAAAATAAAATTTTTCGAAAAATGTTCCATGTAAGGTGGGTTTTTTTCTTGAAATATTTCATGTCGCATCCCTGGAACATATTGAATCTAAATACCAAGTTTGGTGTTTATCCGACTTTTCGTTTTTGAGTTATGCTGTTCACAGACAGACAGACAGACAGACACACACACAAAAGACATACACACGGACATGTTTCCAAAAATGCTTTTTTGGATTTAGGGCACCTCAAAACATACATTTCCGGTGTTGTATGTTTTCACAAAATACCCTCACCCTAAGTTACTCTTTACACGCAACATTTTTAAAAAAAATTGATTTTCTAAAAAAATACATCTAACGATTTTATTAAAATAACATATATTAAAGATATTTCTATGAAAAATAAAATGTATATCTTGAATTTTCTGGCAATAGCCTGTAAAATCCTGTTCATTCGGAAGGAATTCTATATAATCTTGTATAATTGGTAAGCGTTAAATGATAGACGAAAGTGTACTACACCTAAAATGTAGATCTTTTGAAAACACCCTATTTAAGTTGTTTTCTGGTCTACAGTCAGATCACAAACTTGGTTTGGTTCAGAGATTTGTAGTGGAAAGAAAAAACAGAAAACCTCAGGACCAATGGTATTATTTTGATTTGGTTGTAAACGTGAGAACAGTTGACCAATTTCATATGGTAGACTAAAAGCAGAAATGAGGATACGATATCACGCTATTTGTGTAATTGAGCCACCGAAGTCGGTGTAAGTATGAAAATAAATGGAAGTCAGTGGATCGCCCGAAATGTTATGCGAGATCAGTGCTTTAATATTGAGTTAACTATCTATTTGTTGCTAGTTATCTATGCAGGGAATGAAATATTTGAATGCAGAGATATCAACGTTTTAAGATTGAGTTAACCATCTATACATTATAACTTATCTATGCTAGGAATGAAATATATGAATGCGGTTCTCGCATGTCGTAACTATGCACTTCTTGTTTATACTGAGAAATAAACGAACTGCTATGATTTTGTGAATCTTCTAGCGGCTTTTGCTTCAAAGGAATGCTGATTTGAACCAATTTCGTAAGATCGTTTCATTTTATTAATTCATATCTTATTAAGCTCTTATTAAGAATAAGTCCATGTACTGGTGGTTTGACCCATACAACTGTAATGCAAAAAGTTTGTACGATGCAGAAGGTGTAGCTATCGCACTTGCTTTCGAGAACGTAAATGAGTTACTAAATTTAAAGATAACAATTTTCCCGTAGCTAATGACTCTAATGATCCACTCACATTAGTTTCTTTTGTGTTTAATGGTTCCGAGACCGATGGTCGTTCAGAACGTAGAACAGTGAGTGAGGAATTAACTGATCAAAAGGTTAATAAGAGAAAGTTGCGTCATTCCTATTCAAAGCGCACGAAAAAGAGAAACGATAGCATGACAATATTGCGTGAAGATGAAGAATATAATGAAGTGGGACGTGAAAGAAATAAAGCGGATAAGCGACAAGCTAGGAAAAATGAACATTACAGAGAATCTGAAAGGATGAGAAATAAAGAATATATGGAGCAAGCCAGAGAAGATGAAGAATACAAAGAATCTGAAAGGAAGAGAAATAAAGAGTATATAGAGCAAGCCAGTGAAGATGAAGAATACAAAGAATCTGAAAGGAAGAAGAATAAGGAGTATAAGCAGCAAGCCAGAGAAGACGAAGCATACAGAGAATCAGAAAGACAAAGAAACAAAGAGCATATGCAGCAAATTAGAAAAGACGAAAATTTCAAGGAAATGGAAAGAGAGAAAAATAAAGAGCATATGAAGCAAATTAGAACAAATGAAAACTACACAGAAACCGAAAAAATGAAGAATAAATCATTACCACTTTCGCAAAGAAGTAACGAGATTCTCTGTTCAAGACAGTACATCTATAACAAATTAGTACAAACAGATAACAATTCGTCAAGATTAAAATTGAATTTTATCCGAGGCAGAAAAAATGTGCCAGAATATGTTTGCTGTTGTTGTGAAGGTCTCTTTTTTGAGCACTCCATTACTAAACTAAACACGAATCTGATTAAAGGAAAACAAGGTATCGACAATTTTGAAGAGTTTCTTGAAAGGATACATAATTACCCTTCTTTACATGTGTGTAGTACTTTTAAGAATTATATCATGAAACTAAAAGTTCCAAAAATGGCGACAAGCTGTGGTATGAAATTTGTGAATATACCAGAACGTATCAAGAAACTATCTCTTTTAGAGGAGCGATTATGTAGTCCTTATATACAATTTATGCAAATTGCGACCTTTAAAAGCCTTTGCGCTTAATCCACAGTGAGGAGTAAAGGGATCAGTTGTAAATATTCCAATAAACATTAATGAGTGTGTGCAAGTTCTACCCAGATCTTTTGATGATATGGCAACGATGCAGCTACAGTTAAAACGGCATATTCTGCACAAATCGTACTACATGTATGAGACAATTAGAGCAGCAATCGTCTGTGATGCATTGAAATACCTGCAAGAAACTCCACTATATAAGAGTAATGATATCCAAATAGATGAAATGTACTTAAAGGGGTATGAAAAACAATACACAGAAAATATGGAGTTTATCGTCGATAACAAAGCTAAAGAGGAAACTCTTTGAAAACTAGAAGCGAAGAAGAAATTTCATTAGATCATGACAGTGAGGACGACGAAGGAGAAGAGGTACTTTTAATGTCCATAAATAAAGTAGGAAGAAACACAATGGAGATAATAGCGCCAGGACAGGACAAAAATCAGTCGCTTGGCATTTAATAGAACACTTTGGATGAATTTTGCTTTCCTAAAATCTTCGCGGGCCAGGCTTTTAATATTCCAAAATATCTTACATACAGCGATCGGACTAAATCTAAATGTAGACGAGTTGATCGCAGATCCTCCACACCAAGCAGACTATTGTTCATGGCCAAACAGATAGAAAGACAATGCGTAGCCAACATTAACATGTGCTTGAGGAAAACTAAAAGACCCTCGACTAGCATTAATGCAGGGAATTTACTAAATCAAAAATTTGTCAATAAGTTAATTAAAGTTGACAGCGGCTACCAGTTCACCAAAGAGATACGATCCAGTCCAGCATTCTGGGAGAAGAAGAAGGATGTAATGGCAATGATCAGGCAGTTAGGAAAACCTACCTGGTTTGTTACTCAGTCTGCAGCAGAAAGCTTGTGGCCCGAACTGCTTACATCGTTATACTATATGCAACACAATAAGAAGTTAACTCCAAAAGAAGCACTTGAAATGAGCAACAGTGAAAATACGTTGATTAGAAATGACCCTGTTACGTGTGCTCGATATTTCGATTATACGATTTCATGTTTCTTAACACTTCTTACTGCAGAGGACAGTATATTTGATGAGCATGTGTTGAGGATTATTATCAGAGGTTAGAATTTCAAATGAGAGGCTTCCCCTATGAACACATATTTTTCTGGTTGAAAGATTCTCCGAGTTATAATCCATAAAATCAAGAATCAATTAAAGAAGTTATACATTTTATTGACAAGTATAAAATGAACATGATCCTTACATTGCTCTTCAAAAGCACAAACACACCCACACACACACTTGCTACAAAGGCAGGAAAAACAAAATGTCATGCAGGTTTCATTTGCCTTTACCTATGATGCCTAGGACCACTTTTGACTCCATTATCAGAAGTTGAAAACAAAAACGAAATAAAGGACAGTATATTCATTCATTCATTATCTGTTTACCCTCCTCTTATGTAGTACTTACACCTCCCAGGACTTATAAGCGGGTGCCTGGGGTCAGAGGCCCGTCGAGGAGCAGACACCATGGATCAGACGGAGCATCCAGGATGGGTGATCAACCCGATGCTGGAATGGGATGAAGGAAGTAGATGAAACGAAATGTTGGTGAAATGGATGAAAGCAAAGGTGATGATGGAGCAGTTGGTGGAATGAATGGCGGGGGAAACCGGAGAACCCAGAGAAAACCCGCCCAGACGCCGCTTCGTCCACCACAAATCCCACATGCAGGTCCCTGGGATTGAACCCGGGCCGCCTCGGTGGGAGGCGAGCGGTCTAACCACTTGGCCACGGCGCCGCCAAGGACAGTATAGAATATAAATAATTTGATGTGTTACTTTTATAAAAAGCTAGAATAAATTTCTTTCGAAGAAATTTTAAAGAAACTAAACATTACTGAAATACAGTACATGAATGCAATAAGATCATCTTTAAAGCAAACACGTGTGTTCCTAAAAAGATATAGCCTAGAAGTTAGTATTAATGCTTACAACAAAGATATGCTGCATTTGTTCGAGTCTGACATGGATATACGACTAGTTCCGGAAGAGTACGGACTGGCTACTTACACCATAAAGTATATAAGCAAGGTAGAGTCTGGATTGTAGAAACTTATGAGAAACGCAGTGAAAGATGTAGAGTCAGGAAACCAGAGCTTAAAGGAAAAATTGCGCAAAATATCCAATGTGTTTTTAAACAGCAATTTAATGTCAGCTCAGGAAGCAGCTTATTGTGTACTTTCTCTCCCTATGTCAAAGAGCAGCAGGAAGGTCATCTTCATAAATACCAGTCCTTCACAAGAACGGGTGATGATGCTGAAGAACAGGAGAGCTTTGGAACAACTGCCGGCAGATTCAGAAGATGTTTATATGCAAAATATTATACAGAAATATTGTCGACGTCCAAAACATTTAGAGCATGTCTGTTTAGCAGAATTCGTGGCTAATTATTATAAACCCTACAAAAGAATAATTGATGAAATAAACGATGATAAACATGCTAAAACTGCGATAAAAGAAAGAGGAAAGCCTGCAATGATTAGATACAGGAGATACAAGCTGGCGCAAGATCCCGACAATTATTATCGAGAGCAAGTGGTATTATTGATACCATTTAGAGATGAGATTCGTGACACAGAGAGCAAGAATTGCTACGAATTATATTGCGCTAGCTTGGAAGAAATCGAAAAAAATGGAAAGAAAATTTCTATTAAAACAGATGAAGCACTGGAAGAAGCCTTGCAGACGGTTCAGAATAATATTTTTGAGAGTGATAGTTCTTACGATGAAGAACTTCAGAACGAAGAACCGATAGAAAAAGTGGACATTTTGCAACAAGGCGGTTTGGAAGGGGCTGATAAACAAGACATAAACATATTCACAATTCCTAGCAGACTATCTCGAGAAAAAATGTTTGAATTATTGAACAAATTAATCAGAAGGCAGAGAGAATTTGTCATGCATGTACTAAACAGTTTTAAAACTAACAGACTGCCAATGAGGATATTTCTAAGCGGCTCCGCTGGTGTAGGAAAACGTACGGTGATAAATGCGGTGTATCAGGTGATAACGCACTATTTTGATATCTTACCAGGAGGCGATAAAAGCAAAATAGTAGTACTGCTATGCGCCCCTTCAGGAAAGGCAGCCTTCCTGATTAACGGAGTCACATTGCACACAGCTTTCGCTTTACCTGTGACACAGTTTGCAGGCAACATGCCCGCCCTATCCAGCGACTTAGCCAATACTATTAGAGAGAACTTATTTAATCTGAAATTGCTGTTTATTGACGAGATATCCATGGTTGGAAGCGGAATGTTCAGCAGAGTCGATATCAGACTGCGACAGATAATGGGAATTGATCTTTCATTTGGAGGAGTTTCGATAATAACAGTCGGCGACCTCCATCAGCTACCACCTGTAATGGACACTCCAATTTATAAATTTGCTTTAAATGAATTTTCTTCCTTAATTGACAGAAATCCTCCATGGGATGAGTTTGAATTCTATGAATTGACGGAAATAATGAGGCAAAGAGATGAAATAGAATTTGTGAAGGTCTTAAATAATTTAGCCACTGGAAAAACAAGCACTAGCGATACTACCTTAATAAATTCTAGAACTGTGGAAACAAATGAAGTACCAGATAGCGCGATACGATTATTTACAAGGAACGTAGGTGTACAGGAGTACAATAAAAAGAGAACAACAAACCATATCGGTAGCAAGAGAGTTTATTATAGGAACAATATCTTAGAGCGCTAAACATGGCATTTTGAAGGCAGTTAAAAACAAGAAGCTAACGGAAGTTAATGGACTGCCTCATGAATTCAGGTTAAAAATCGGTATTAAATACATGATAACCAGCAATATAGATATAGAGGATGGTTTAGTCAATGAATTGCTTTGAAACCCAATTCCAGCGAACCTAATATAATATTCTTAGACTTTGGTGATGAACATGTGGGTCGAAGAACAAGAATGGTACGATGTACATATATGGAAAACGAAAATATTAACCAAATTTAACTCCATTATATTTAAAAAGGCAAATACTAAATATAACAAACAAATTGGAACAACAGATAATTCGAATACAGTTTCCAGTTGTCTGTGCCGAAGCATTAACTGTCCATAAAAGTCAAGGACAAACATATTAAGAACTATGCATTGACTTGACAAAATGCAAAAGAATAAGCAGATCAATGCTGTATGTTGCTTTGAGCAGAGTGACCACTTTGTCTGGATTATACCTTATAGGTAAGTTTAGATCTCCTCAGGCACCTAGAAGCAATGATCCTATAATAGCAGAAATGGATAGATTAAGACAAGAAAGACGTCTAAAGTTGTCTTATAACACTTCAAGGGAGAGCGGAGGAATAAAATCATCTATCAGAACGTGAATTCACTGCCGAAGAAAATAGATTGTATAAGGTCAGATCAGTAGTATAGTAATGGAGACGTATTAATATTTAGTGAAACTTTAGCCTCACTTCAACATAAATTATGCATAGATGGTTTCAATGAGAAGTTAAGAATTGCATTTTCAAAAAATTCACGAGGAATATTCATATATGCGAAAAAAGAGTTTCAAATTAAGGATGTAAATTACGTTAATAAAGCTGATAATGAAGGTCATATTTATTTAATTTCATTTCAAATTAACGAGCACTACAAAGTCTGTGGATACAAGTCCCCTGGAGTCAAAAGTAATACCTCTGAAGATAGTATAAATACAATTGTTTTAAAGAACATCAACTTAGAAAATGAAATCTTACTAATGGGAGATTTTAATTTCGACATTTACGAGCAAAAGAACAAATGTATTTCAAACTATTTGAATAAACTTAATTTAATAAGCAAGCTGCATAAGAACATTTCAACAACAAATTTTAATGCTCAGATGGATATACTATTTTCCAACATCGACATTTCTGCTGGTGTGTATGAAACCCTTTTCTCTGACCATAAACCTATATATGCAGTTTTGCCGGATGAAACAATACGAAGTGAAAGTCAGTGATTTTCAAAAAGGCCTGTCTACTCTATGCACAAAGTGTAATCTACTGAAGTAGAAAGCGCAACGCCTTATAACATTTGGTTAGTTTGTTAACACATAAACATTTAGCAATAGTTTTTAATGATGGTATAACGATTTTTGTTACATATTATCGTTACCGAGAGGGACACCAAAAGCCGGAATCTAAGAATGCTATGAGGCCAACCTTAGGTGAAGGTAACTGGAGTATCTGTCCTTGCTCGGCAGGTTTGGTGCTGTCACAGAATGGTTACAAGAGAAGGCTCAAGAAGCGAAATACGCCGGAATTCCCAGTTCACGACAGTAATACCGAATAGACCTGCAGGTCCATCTACTAGGTTCGCAAAGAGCTTAGAATTTTATCAATTACTGCCTGATAAAGACGTGCTCCAGAAAATATATATAACTGTTAAAGATGATATTCCTACAATATCTGAGTGGGCACTGAAACAGCTATCAAGTACCCTGACTGAGGTTTTCCACGGTTTCCCCAAGTCTCGCAAGGTGAATACCGGGTTAAGTGTCTACAAGTGGTCCGTGGCCAGGATATACCAACAGTATGATGAAACCAACAACGTTACAGCTGCAGCCATAATCGTTCTTTTATGGTGGAAGTTATCGTCATATATGCATTAATATTTCAAAAGAATAACTCTACAATTGTATATTATGTGCTTTTCTTCTGTTAAGAGTTTAATACCTGTTAAATAAAACATCTGTAAAGATTATGAAATATACATAACTTGCTTCTGCAGATTGCAGTGCAGCTTATTTATGTATTTCTTCACAACAACCACTTAGCTGAAATCATTTCTTTGCAGATATTAACTAACTTGATTAACTTAAGAATAAAAATAATAGAAATTAACTGAAATGTTGATGGTGTAGAAAAAGTTATGTGAATGTAACACATCAGATTTTTTTATGTCCTGGACATACAAAGAGAATGGAATGCACCACATAGTAACCAGCTCTTAAAATATTTGACTATCGCTTAAAGCCTACCACATTCCCCTTGCACCTACAAGAAAATTAGCAATAAGATTAACGTCTCGATTAACATGAAGCATATGGAGAATATATTTGTAAAAATAGTTTGTACAAGAGTAGAGAAAGTCATGTGAGTGTAGCACATCAGATTTTTTTATTTTAATAGATCAAGTGTAACTGTGCATAGCGACACTGTCCAGAGCTGATTTTATCTAGAGATGTTATGGCTTCTAAGGTTTTAAAAATTAATATTTATTCAGCCTGATTATTTGAATAGCGATTGATAAAAGTAATGAGTCGAAATCATATTAAAAGCCTTCACTTACATCATGATGGTAAAAGATTGGAGAAGATGGTTTTGTTACGTTATTTTTTTTACCACGCTTTGGGTGTGAATTCGAAGTAGTTTGTATTGAAGGAGTTGTATTATATTTCAATTGTTGGGGAGCCGAACTTGTAGTAGTTGCAACCGCACGTATAGTGAACAGTTTCCGGAAGCCTTCGCCCCAAAATGTACTTTCAGGTGGCCTTTGCCCCAAGTTTAAAAAAATATTAACTTTGTAATTTAACTGTTTCTTTAAATATTTATATATTTATGTTTGCCTCGGCTGCGTCAGTATTTGTTCGAGACACGGATGTCTTGGCAGGGTTGTGATACGACAAGAATGTAGGCTTGCACAGATTATAATTTTACTTCACTCCTTTTATTAATGCTTGACACGATTTAATTAACACTTCAGTGATGTATGTATGTATGTATATATATATATATATATATATATAGAGAGAGAGAGAGAGAGAGAGATAGAGCTGTGAGATGTTTTTTATTAATTAATTACTTTTTAACACGTAAACTTATTTTTCGTCTCACACGAATACATATTATATTTCGTGAGGACGGACAAGCAACGCATCCAGTTATGAGCACTGTCTGCAGGCAACTGAATTGATTTCAACCGTCTAAACTTGTAAATTTCTGTGTTTCAAGTCTCCGATTGGCTAATCCTACTCCAATAGAATACCTTCATTTAACTAAAGCTTTTTTCTGGTTGTTGATTGGCTATTTTATAACTTTCACTAATATTACATTATTGTTACTCCAAGAATCAGAAGTAGTATTGTTAAACTCTCAAACTCATTATTGCCTCAAGGTTACCTCATTGTTATCTCATTGTTAGGAACTTTTAACTTATTATTCTCACAGCTCCTACATTACTAAATTACGTAATGAATTCACATAACATTATTACACTTGGATACAATAATATATGCATATGCAATGACTGTTGCATACATTTTACAAATTATTACATACACACATTGCTTCAAGGCGGGCTGTTATTGAATTTACTTATTATATAATTTGACTGAAATCATTTAAGGGTTAAAAGCACTGTCTCAAGATGGACGATCGTTTCGAGGCTATCGAGGCCTCAGCATCAGCGGGAGTCATATCGGATTTATCTCATTAACAAACCAATGGTCAAATATCGATGCGGGTTGTTACTTTTGTGTCATTTTTATTCCATCGATACTCTTACAAAATGAATTGATATGCTTAATATGTACCAATTAATTTGTTATATTGTTTGTTAAACACAGAGGTAATATGTTATTGCTCTGATTCATCATTCTACACTTTCATCCACAAATTATTATTTAATCTAACAATGTGTGGGTGGCAGCATAGGCCAACACGCTATAGGCTATAGCAAGCACAGTGAAGCTAGTACTGAAGGGTAGGTTAGGATAGTATGTGTGATCAGTGTTAACTGTAATTATAACAGCGCTGTATTTATAATGCTACAGTTATGAAAATAATAATTACACCACTTGAATTTTCTTATCCAAGAGACCTACTTTAATATATCATTGTGCACTTTCATTTGGAAATCTATATGTTAACCTTACAATGTGTGGGTGGCAAGCATAGATCACCACAATATTGGTATAACAAGCACGGTGTAGCACAAGTACTGTAGGTTAGATTAAGGTGTGCGATCAGTGTTACTGTAATTATAACCGTACGTTACTAGAAGTTCGCCGGGCCGAAAGGGAGCGGCGGAGCAGTGGTTTCCGAAACTCATAGGAGAAATGCCCAGGCGCGGTTGTGAGACGTCCCGATGTTCTCCGGTACTAACATTAAGAGCTGGTAGACATGCGGGTAGAAACTGTCGCCCCCAGGTAAGTTCGGTAGTCTTCTATGGGCTTGACTCACGTAAGTGGTGTATCTACTTCCTTCCCTGCTCTGCAGCGGGGTAGGTGCATAATATTAGACATCGTCCTAATGGAAAATCCCCATGGACCTGTTCCCTGGGGCTCGAGAATGCGGGCTGAGTAGTTAGCCCAGATCCCATAAGTCGTTTATGTAATTATAACAGTAGGTACTATATTTATAATGCTACCGTAATGCAAATGAAACTATTACCATTTCAATTTTCTTCTATTTAAGGCACCTGCTGTAATTTATCATTGTGCACTCTCATTTGAAAATATTCTATATGTTAACCTTACAATGTGTGGGTGGCAAGCATAGACCACCACACTATAGGCTAAAGCAAGCACAATAAACTAGTACTGTAGGTTAGGTTAATATGTGTGATCAGTGTTACTGTAATTATAACAATACTGTATTTATAATGCTACAGTTAAGTAGATAAAACTTTCAACCATTTCAATTTTCTTCTATCTAAGACAGCTACTTTTAGTTGTCATTGTGCACTTTCATTTGAAAAGAATTAATTTGAATATACTTAACCTTAAGTTATTGCTTAACTTTATTGTGCATGGGGGACAAACTCAGGCCAACACATTATAGTAGGCAGAGTGAAGCAGTAGTGGTCCTGGTTTCTAGGTTAGGTTTGGGCTATGTTCATATCAATCAATATTAATATAATTTGTTGTTTTATTTACTGCATTGAGGTTTCTGTGTACTATATTTATGGTTGTGCATGTAAACTTTTATCTTTTCATTTTTTTCTATTCACAACGGTTAAACCCAACTGTGTGGTGTTCCTTAATCTAGGATGATAGATGTGAAGCTCAATAATCCACTGTTGACTATGCTGACAAATTAGATGTTTGTATTATTCAGCAGCTCATATTTCCTCATGTCCATTAACGGGAAAGAATAACGTACTTCTTACCAGCTGCTTAAATATGCTCTGGTTAATGGCATTATTTATAAACGTATATGGTATGCCCTTATATACGGTATGATAATATGATAGTGATGGATATGAGAGATAGGTATGCATGGTTATTTCACAGGTACCGATTCCTCACTAATATTTAATAAGTGTTTTATCCTTAAAGGACCTGCAGCAGCGAGTATACTGTGAGGGTAGAGCTGCCTATGTTGACAGGCCTCCCATCCGGGTGTTGCTTTTTCAGGGCTCGGCCCTCTACTGGCTTTGGGAAGTTTCTTTGGTTAAGGGGACGTTGGGGTAGGGCTGGCTGGGGTTTTGTGTGGATTTTGTAGATTGGTGTGTGTGTGTGTGTGCGCGAGTGAGGTTTCTTTCTGACTCACATGTTGGCTTTAGTCAGGGTGTTGATAGTCTGTCTGGATAATTTTCAGGATTTCTTTTTTTCTGTTCTGTTTTTCTAGAACAAGTCTGGGGCATTTATACATCTCCCCTGGATTGAGGTCATACTTTCCAAGCCCTCGTATGAGCGCATTGAAGTTGTTGGTGAGTTTTGTGTAAAAGGATTGGAAGATAGTTAGGATGTGATCTGTGAGTGTTGTAAGTTGTAGATATTAACGGTTTGGAATATACTATGGAGAGTCGGTAGCTATACTGAGGTATTTGGATTGGAGGACTTCGAGGAGGTGTAGGTTGGATGTCGCCGCGGCGCTGCAGACTTGACAGCCGTAGGTTAGCATCGGTTGGAGTATTTGTTTAATATAAAAGCAATTTGTTCCCAAGAGACATCTTAGAGTGGCGTCCATAGAATGGATACAGAATCGCCAGCTTCTTGTTTGCTTTGTTCGCTATGTCTTCTAGATGCTTCGGGCAGGTCAGTTTGATATCTAGTTGTAATCCCAGATATTTCACCGATGTGAACTATGGGACCTGAATTCCGGCGATGGTGATTGGATGGACGGCTTTCTGTCGCCGTTTGGTGAAGGCAATGGCCTGAGATTTCTGACCGTTTACTCTGTGTATCCATTTAGAAACATGTGGCCAGAAGGTCAACATATTGTTGGATTCGAGATACTGCCATCTATTGTCTGGATGACATGGATGCAACAGCAGTGTCGTTCAGCGAAGAGTAGAGCAAGCACCTCGGTAGTGTTGGTAAGGTATTTACGTATATTAAGAAGAGGGTGGGATCCAGGACACTGCCTTGGGTAACTCCAGCCCTCGCTAAATGGGATGGGGAAATTACAATATTTTCTATTGAGACTGAGAAGGTTCTGTTGTGGAGGTAGGAGAAAAAAATAAATTGGAGTTTATTTATGAACGCTCTTTAACTGCTGCGTTTTAAGCGTACCATTCTATATTGGACGTGAAAGACCGGTAATTTTGCTCAGAGGCCTCTTGTTTGAGGTTTTTTTACGTACCGTAAATCTACGACACGGGACCACCGGCTTTACTTTCCTTCAGAAGGAAGCCATACTTAGGTTTTTACGCCCGAAAAAAATACATCACCCTCCGTGGGGTTTGAACCCGTGACCTCGGGACCTAGGGGCCAGCATGATAAGCACTACACCTCGGAGGGTAACGGAATTAGGAGCGGAGGAGGTGGATGAGTTTAGAGGGAAAGTTATATTAGATGAGGCGGCTGTATAAGAGACCTTCGTGTTACACGCTGTCGAAAGCCCGCATGAGGTCAAGGAGCAGAGCCGCATGCAGTACTGAATGCGATGTAACATTCTTCAACTAGGCGGAGTAACTGTGAATAGTTCTGTCGTTTGAATCCAAATGGCTCCGGGAGGAGAATGTTTCTAGATGTGTTTGAAGCCGCCTCTGGATCACCTTTTCAAACAGCTTGCTGAGGACTGGAAGAAGGCTAATGGGTCTGTAACTGGCCGGGGAAGTTGGGTCCTTTGCAGATTTTGTGATAGGGTGTACCTTGGCATATCGGCAGCAGCTAGGGTAAAAGAGAGCTGGCAGCCCTCATTGTAGAGATGAGTTAATGCCGAAAGCCAGTTGGCGGGCAAGGCTCTCAATGCTGCATAGGAAAGACCATAAAATCCTGCAGCTTTGTATGATGGAAGAGTTTGGAGGATTTGTTGCAACTCTACGTCTATGGTATGCTATATTGATGTGAATGCCAGCGGCCTGTGTAGATAGGCCTCCACTACTGATGTGGCCTGGTGAATATGATCTAGATCTGGGGTATCAACTGGTGAGAATGTTTCTTCGAGGCATGCAGCGCGCAACTCGGCGTTTTCTCCCCCAGACTGCGGTATGGTGTTCCAGTGTATAATTGGAGGACTACTATCTGGTATCCTAAGCAGTCTTTTGATGGTGGACCAGAAGGAGCCATCCTGGGGTTGAAGATTACTGAGGCGTTCTTCCCAGCGATTATTGGTTAGGACGGATATTTCCAGTTTGACGAGTTCCTGCAGTCTTCGGTATTCCCTCCGATCTACAGGACTATGTGTTAACTGGAACTTGCGCCTTGCTTTGTTTTTTCTGGCAACCAGCGCCCGGATACTTTCTGGGAGTGGAAGCCTGTTGAAATGCGGCTCTATTGTCGGTGTGGCCTTCTGCACAGTTTCTTGAAGCTCTGCTGTTAGGGCTGCGACTAGATGGTCAACAACCCGCTCCGTAGCGCAAGGAATTAGTGGAGGATGGGTTGTGGCGAGTTGGGCTGAGTACGCCTGCCAATATGTCCAGCGCGGATTTGGACTGGGTTCGGGATTTTTATGGGTAAAAAGATTACTACTGAGGATAGGGCTGGGATGGAGTATAAACATAGGAATGGTAAACGAAGTTCAGTGATTGGAATTTACCTCTTGAAACATTCTATGCAGCTTTCGACCTTCTTTTCTGACACGTGTGAGGCCAGAGTAGGAATCAGTATATAACAGCATTATTCTCCTATTTGATGCAGTCAACAAATCTAGACTTAATTGAAGAACGATTTCTTGAAAACAGCCACTCTCTCATGGAAGTGGAAGGCATGCACAGTGCTACTGAATGTTCCTGTTTATACCCTTGAGGACTAGGTGAATATATGCCAACTTGCAAGTTGAAAACGGGTACGTAACAAGATAATCTGATGTTTACATTCACATGGCTTCCTCTAACGTTTATCTTTTAGTAGTATGTACACAAACTATTCTTATGATTGATTTCTTCCTCTAATTAATTTTAACTGAGATAAACATTTACAGAAATAGCTACATAAATCATTTCGTTATAGATACAAAGGGAATAGTGATAGTAAAATATTTAAGAACTGGCGGCTATACACTGGTCTTAAAATTCCATACTGTTTCCATGCAATCGCGAGAAACAATTGAATATTTAAAGGACTTACAAATGACTAGAGTATTGAACAATTCGAACAATTAATACCGGATATATCGGAAATGGCTTATACCACAAAAGAAAGTATTTGGAATAAGTTGGTCTTTTAAAAAGATCCATTTTTTGGGTAGTACGCTTTCGTCTATCGCTTAATGTATGCCAGTTATGTAAGATAAAACAAAATTCCTTCCGAATGAACAGGACTTAATGACTGTTTCAGAAAACTCAAGACACTCATTTTATTCGCCATGCAAATATCTTAAGTGTATGGTATTTTAATAAAAATCGTTAGAGCTATATTTGAGAAAATAAAAAAGTTCCAAAAATGTTAAACGTAAAGATAGTTGGGATGGGGAATTTTCTTTGAAAATCTTCGAGTCCCATCTTTGGAAGAAACTGAACTTTAATACCAAGTTTGGTATGTATCCGACTTTTCATTTTTGAGTTTGCTGTTAACAGAAAAACACACCCACACGCGCGCGCGGGAAATTTTCTTTTTTTTAACGCTTTCTTTTGGATTCACGGAGTCTGAAAACGTGTACCGGTGATATCGGTATCAAATTTTTGGGTGCAATGCAATAACCTCTCTGCCTACTAGAGAAAGTAAAACGTTCACCTTATGTGGTATATCACAGCACTCAGATATCAAAAACGTTTCTAATTTTGTGGGTAACAATAAAACATAGAAATATAGACAGTAAAATTCACAAAGTAAACTGGCTAAAAGTAAAATGTTTCCAGAAGCAGAAATAAAAGCCTGGAGTGATGGAATACAAATACTGTCAAGCATCAGATTACAAGGAAATAGCCGATACACAAATATGAATAATATTGCCCTCGGAGATTTGTATTGTAAAATGTTGTCAGTTAGTGTAAAGCAAAAGAATTCTGTGATACAGTTACGCATGAAAGGAACATTCCCAAGAAATTTCATCCGTGGTAGAAGCGTCTTTCCCTTAAATAAGTGACACAATTCCTGAAAGTGGTGTAGATGCTAGCGAAAGTTTCGAATTTGAAAACACAATGACTTTAATAAATTGAAGAAATATTGTGGACAGGTACCTTAGCACGGAGTGCAGTAATCATTTAATCCGATAGTCTATTATTTTATAAACATTTCAAATTATTTTCTTAATTGGAGGTTATTAATATTAATACATGGTTGTAGTGAGATTTATTTCTATAAAACAATTAAATTTACATGCTTAATAAATAGGCAACTTTAATTGAGGGCGTTAAAATAAATTTATGAATATTCTCTGAAAACCGCGGTTAAGCACACTAACTTATTGCATTTTTTAAAACAATTCTAACAAAAAATAAACATTTGATAGTCCACTTACGTCTTATTGTTTTTTTTACATCACATTAGAAATTAATCACTGCATTGTAAAATTTATGCTCCAATATTAGGATTTTCATGTAAAAAAGAAATTTAAAATGTTTTTTTCCCTTCAAAACTTGATAAAATGCACTTAACACGTTTTTAAAGTAATCACTATAAATGCTTTGGTAAATAATGCTAAAAGGATCGTGTGTTTCAGAAGGCTCTTGATATAAACTACCTATAATTTTGAACTGATTTAAACCAAATTTGAATTTAGTTTAGTAGTGCTCATCAGGTTCACATATCAAACTTCAACTTCTGTATCTGCAGCAGATATCCTGAAAATGTAACAGTTTTAGAGGATTCGCCATAAAATATTCTTAATTTTATTGCAATTTTAACCAAATTCGAAATATATCATTAATTGTTTCTCAAATTTATTAACATAATCAATTCTGTAGGTGCGGCGATTAGCCTAAACCTTGTAACCTCTTAGAATGCTCACGGTAAGAACCGCAGGTAATTTTGTATTTATTTTAACCAAGCCTTAAGTGTCATGACAAATCTTATTCGATCTCCTTTATCTATTCCGACTCCATACATGCAACGGTTCGTGGTCATTTCGTACTTATGAATAGACTTAACGATTGTAATAGGCATCTGGTAGAGCCACTATAATAATTATTATTATCATCATTGATAGCCTATAATTCTTACTGTATCCTGAAATATGTGTCCAACATTCTGTCAGTTTCATTTAAATGATTGCAAATTTATACAAAAGTTGAAAATATAGATAGAGGTAATTTTTGGAAACTGTACGGTAGCCTTTTTCGTCGGGTCCTATAGCCTAAGTATACAAAGTTCTGTCCATATAATCAAACAATGAAGGTCAAGGGGTTGAAGATAAGGGAAGAGGTAGTTTCTGAAAATCGCAAGGAGTTTATAATTTTCACTGGGTTCTAAAGCGTAAGTATCGAAAGAGTTGTCAAGAAGTGTTCAATTGTGCAGATTTGTACACAAGGAGATTGGAAATATGAGTAGGAGTTGTTTTTGAAGTATGCAAGGTAGCTGATAATTTTCTTCTAGTTGTACAGTTTGGGTGTTCAAATTTGTGCTCCAATTGGTCAAACGGTATACCATTGTGTATAAGGAGTTGAAAACAAAGGTTAAGGATAGTGTTTAAAATTTTGAAGATAAGGTTCGGAATAGGTTTTGGAAGTTATAAAGTAACTTTTGACTGATCCTACGGTAGAATTGCACGGCGTTTTGTGCAGATAGGTTAAATCGTGCACATTTCTACAAAAGGGCTTGAAAATATGATAGGGGCTGTTTTCTAAAATTGTAAAGAAGCCTATCTTTTTGCTAGTTCATACAGTCTATGTGTACAACGCGTTTCTAAACAGGTGAAAGAGTGTTTATCTATGTATAAGGGGTTGAAGATAAAGGATTAATAAAGCTTTTGAGAATGGCAGGATAGCTTATAATTTTTACAAAATTCTGAATCCAAAGAGTACAAATTGCTATTAAAACTCATAAGGGGAAGATGGAGACCTTTTCCCAATACAGTCTTTATAGGAGATTCCATGTAATCATGTGTCAGTTCTGGTTTCTTTGCGTTCATTGGCTGAAGAGGCACGCTCCTTGGTGCAGTGTGAAACTCTGTGACTTATGAGAGCAATGCGTACGATGTATGTTATACGAGAGGTCTTATAAACAAAGAACAAGGGCACGTTAACCATAAAAGCGACAGGATAATATTACCATAGTACAATGACGAATGTCTCGCTCGGGCTCGAGAACCGATAATGCTGAGGAACATCCTGAAGTGTATTCCGAGTCAAGTAATCAATTCGCTTTAGTGTCGAGTTCTGACCGTGCCGTTCCTTTGACTGCTGGGACTCGTGAGGGAGGCGACACTTTCACTCTTGGCACTGAAGACACATACACCACAAAAACCTCGCTTTCTGATGTGACCTTAAGTGATGGAAATTGTATAGATGCAATGGATGCAGAACGTTTTCAGTTGAAGGACCTTTAGTACCACCACGGAAAGCGATGAGTCACAAGAACTCGAATAATGGTTCTGCGAGTAAGCGTCGTAAAAAGATTGAACACAATAAACCTTGATTTCCTCTCCTTCATAATCGAAGTAGCAGCTACAATGTAGACAATTCAATTTACGGGCATTAACTATTTAGCTGTTTATTTTTTCTCCGTATGAGCCGTGCCTTACTTGCTGCTACAGCAAACTTCAATGGCAGTTCTTCACAGACCAAAGTGTATGCGTTACAATTTCTCTAAGACTATGACGTTGGCATTTTGTTGTTGCAAGAAGTTACATTCACCGATGTTTCTTCGTTACGTAACTATACAACACACATTAACATAGGAACAGATTGCCGGGGTACGGTACTTATCACAAAACCTGGGATTGTTCTTCAGTCCGTTGAACGCCTTCCATCTGGACGTGATATCAGTGGTGTGCAGCAGGATTATGGCTTCAACATCTATGCGCTTTGAGGAAGTAACAAACGTAAGGTAAGTGAAGACTTATTTCGCATGGAATTACCATATTTTCTTCGTATTTACCTCGTTACTACATCTTGGGTGGAGGCTTCAACTGGATTCTCCGTCCGGAAGATTGTACTGATTTCTACCAATCTAGCGTGAGTTTGCAACAGTTGACCACTAGTCTCCGTATGACGCATGCGTGGCTGTTGCGACATAGACCTGCTGCACATACCTACATATGCCACTGCTAATTCTGGTATGGATCGCTTCTACCTTCCTCAGGAACTTGCTAGTAATGTTAGTTCCATTGTTAACGTCTCAATATCCTTTTCGGACCACTTAGCCGTCATTCTCCACATTGGAATGAACCTCTCCTTTTTTTCTTTTGGACGCCCCTATAGAAACAACACGGTATGCCTTCATTAAAGATCTATAGCGGACGAAATGTTGGACTTATGGAAGTGCTAGTCCCTAAATAAATCTCACAATAGAGATAAACATTTTGTTTTATTTATGAATGCCCTTTAACTGCTGTGGTTCTTAGCGTTCCATTCTATATTGGGTGTGAAAGGTCGGAAATTTGGCTCAGAGGCCTCTTTGAGGTTCTTTTACGTGTCGCAAATCTCCAATACGGGACCACCGGCTTTACTTCCCTTCCGAAGAAAGCCATTATAAGCATTTTTACGCCGAAGGAATTCATCGCCCTCCGCGGGTTTGAACCCGTGTCCTCGAGAACTAGAGGCTAGCATGGAACCCCTAGACCACGGAGTGCGAAACAGATAAAAATTGATAATGCCTCGCGCAGTGGAACAGATGCCGGCAGTAAGTTCTCACCTAGCGAAGGAATTCTTAAGCAGTTAGTTTCAAGTCATCCACACTCAAACCGTAAGGCAACCCAATTAATTTGGTGCCAGCTTTAATGCATATAAAACCTAATGCCTTGTTGTCTCATCTTGGAAAGGATTGTCCCATTGTCTATGGGTTAGGAGTGGAGGAGTCCTTTCCAGATAATGAATTACAATAGATATAGAGCATAAACAGCAATGTAGTACTTCACAGCCTGCAGTAACAGTCACGATGACAAACCTTCTGCAAATTCAAAGAAAAGAGTGGTTGTTTTGAAGTGTTTGGGGCATCAAAACACTTTAAACATGGAGCACTGTGAGCCTAGAAGTGACGTCCAAACAAACTTGTCCTGGAAACACATGAAATAAACACCTCTTTTGTGTTGAAGAAGAAGCTTAATTCAGTGTTTGTATAATGAAGTATTGAAATAACTGTAGACAATTTGTTATTATACGAGTCGTATTCTCAAAACTAAGGTCCGTTTGATCATAATAACTTACTCGTGAGACAAGGATTTTATTGACAGTAATATGTGCCTACATATACACTTTACTTTTCCATGTAATCGCCGTTCACATCTATACACTTGCTTAACGCTGTACCAGCTTCTTTAAACCCTCTGTATAGAAGTCTGCCGCCTGGGACTTCAACCAGTTGGTAACGCTCGTCTTGAGTTCATCGTCGGTTTGAAATCGTCCACTCAGCCACCGTTTCCAATGCAAGAAGAAGACATTGTCGCTTGGTGCCATGTCGGGACTGCAGGAAGGGTGGTCAAAGAGTTCCCAACGAAACTCCTTAATTTTATCTTTGGTTTTTGGCAGCTGTTCGTGGGCATGCGTAGTCGTGCAGGAGGATGATGCCAGCCGACAGTTTCCCGCGGCGTCGATTTTGGATCGGACGTCTCAGTTTGGTAAGCGTTGCACGGTGCACGTGTAACGTGTTATTTGAAACAACAGTTTCACCTTGCTGGTATTAGGCAACATTAAATATGTCTTCACAATACTGCTACCATTTGCGTTAGCTTTCTTAGTGGATAATAGTGAAAAGCAGTTTGACAGTTAACGAAACTATGGCTTGGTACTGGCTGGTGGTGTGACCTACTTCTCTCTCCCCGATCATAACACCGCCCACCAAGAGAGGATCGTATTCGCCAGAGAAATAGTTCACCTTAAAGGCATACAATGAGAAGGATTATTATGGCCACAAAACAATAGTAAGAACTGTGCAATGAAAGATCCTGGTATAAACATTAATGGTACCTTAAAGCCAGGATTTAGAAGAATAACAAATTCGAAACTTACAACTTTGATTAAAACGTAGTTACCAATTCAAGTAACCATGGTACATAAAAGTTACTTTGTTTCACAACTTCCAATGCATTGCCTTTACAATTCATCACTCGTTCCCTTCAAAATTCAACTTTCTCGCAACAAGAAATAAATAATGGTCATATACTGCAGCAACTTCAAAGCCCAACATTTTACAATGGACACAAAGCTTATAGCCGTCTCGTGTGTACGTCAGTAGTTAGAAATTTGTGTCATAAACACACACACCTCTTAGTCTTGAATTTTCTCTTCTACTTTACAAATCTCTTTTTCGACCCATCCTCACTTATGATTCCCGGCCCACTACTAGAAACACTCATCTCCGCCGTTTACAAGTGCTCCAAAACATATTCCTGAGGACAACTACCAATGCTCCATGGTTTGTAAGGAACCAGCAGCTACATCGAGAATTCGGTCTCCTTTCTGTTCATCAGTCTATACGCAAGATCGCCTCTCGCTTCTTCTCACGCTTGCCAGACGTTCCAGGAGCTGTGACGTATAACATCGGTGTAGGCACCCACCAGCCCACACGCCTAAAGAGACGAGTACCACAGTAACTCCGATGATTCCGATCACTAACTGCATTAATTTTCTCACTGAGCATCACTTTAGTCACTAATAGTTTATCCATATTCCATAATTAAAATGGGGCACTTTGGTCTTCCTTAAGTGTTAATAATCATTTTTTGTATTCTATTATTCACAGAGATCTGTAAAGCATATAATGCTGATCGATCACAATAAATTAAAAAAAGTCGAAAATATTTGAATATCACTGTTCTCTTTGCATGTGTAACGAAATGCGTAATGCAGCTATTTCTGCAAATGCTTAAAATGTAATAGATAGAAAAATAAGCTTTAGTAAGAGTAGTTTGTATATCCGCTAATAAACGATAGATGGTAGAAAAGGTCATATTAATGTATCACATCAGATTTTTAGAAAAATGTCCGCGCGTGCGTGTGTGTCGACGTGTCTTTGAACAGCATAACTCAAAAACGAAAAATCGGAGAGATGCCAAGCTTAATATTTAGGTTCAGTACCTTCCAAAAATGCGACACAAAGATTTTCATCAAAATGTCCCCGCCCTAAACTACTCTTTACATGGAACATTTTTCGAAATTTTGATTTCCTAAAAACTAGCTCTAATGATTTTGATCAAAATACATTACATTTAAGATATTTACATGACGAAATACCCTTAGTAATTCCCTTGTGTTCAATGGCAGCCCAAGCTTATCCTTTGTCCCCGGTAGGTGGAAACAATTCACAACCGGAAGGTCCAAATATAATAGACTGAGAATCTTTAATCAGTATTAAGCATAAATCTTCATTTGTTTATTTATTTGCTATATGGCTTGGCAAAAAACGAATTAACGTGAATATTAATTCAACTTCTTCCATGTATGTGATATTCTAATTTGTATGTACCTTTATTCGGGTTAAATTCATTAAATGTTATGCTTTAAAACCCAACATTTATTGAAAGAGCACTTGCTGTCTTTTATTTCTTTAAAAACATAAATTGGAAAGGTAACTCATTTTCATGAAAATTGATTTGGGTTCTTTAGAACTTTATTTCTTTAAATTGGTTTAAAATCAAAATCAAAATTCAACGAGGTAATCACATGTAATCTGAACTTCTTTGAAGAGTAATGCATTGAAAATGTTTAATATAATGGTGTTATCAATAAATCTTGGGCTCTATCATACAACGTTTAGTCATGCTCAGCTCTATTTGTTGACAACGAATAACAACATAGTCCTACTCAATAATAATTTAGAAAGTTAATTTTATTATTTCTTTTCTCCTTTTGCTTCTTAACTGAACTCTGTTCCATATAACTTTGACCCGCATCTCTTAGCCAACAAGTGTACTAATCTGGAGCCGGCCCTCGTAGCCGTGGTCGCTGGAGTGGTCGCTCCGGCGCTCCGCCAAGCTGAGGGTCGCGGGTTCGAGTCCCGCCTCGGGCATGGGTGTTTGTGTTTGTGTGTGTGTGTTGCGGAAATAAGCGCTATAAAACAGAAAACACAGTAGTATAATCTGGGAACGACAAGGGAACTTTAAAAAAAAAATCTGGCTGTTGTCGTGGAATAGGTTGTTGTGCGATGCAAAATAGTTCTTGTTTAACATGGTCATTTATCTTAATATACGAGGAGTGGTCATAAAGTTTTAATTATCACCTCGGACAAATCAAACTGTGACCATGAAATTTGTGATGGTGTTAGTCTTTCTCTACATATTCATCCTTCAATGCGGCACGTTTTCCTCAACGTTGGATGATTTGGCGGAGATCTTGATTGTAGAAGTCTCATTTTGGCTGTTCAGGAAACGTTCCACTTCGAAAATCACCTCGTCATCATTCTGAAAATCCCTGCTACGCATGGTTTCTTCATACGAGGAAAGAGGAAGAAGACAGTGGGCGCTATGTCTGGAGAATACGGGGGTGAGGCAAAATTTGATAGCCCAAAGAAGCAGCATGTGAGTAGTAATAGTCCCGGATGAGCCAATTGTTTTAACGATAATCCTGCCGCTAGGGGCGCTCGTGTCGCTAGTGTCGCTGCGTGCGACGGCGGCGGCGGTAAGTTTGAAAAGCGCCCTGAGCGGTAGGATTATCGTTAAATCGAATGGCTCATCCGGGACGAGTTGAAAGAATTGAGGAAGTGACGTGTAGTGTTTTGATTGGTTCGTTAATTTGCGGTGGAAGATGAAGGAAGGAAGATGGAAGAGTATGGAGGTCGCGTGATGGAGAGGAGCTGGGTGGCGAGGTGTTGTCTGTGCGGAGGTCGGTACTGAAAGAGGGGAAAAGATGGGGAGCGAGGGATAAAAAGTGTAACAGAAAGTGACGTGTGAAGTTGTGATTGGTGGGACTAAGAAGTGATTTTATTGGTGGAAAGGAACAAATGAGAGTTGTTGATTGGTAAGAATAAGAGGGATTATGATTGGTGGAAAAGAAAAAGGTGTGGGAGTGGGGTATGTTGGAGGTGATGGGAAAGGTAAGTTTTGCTAGCAGCAAGATTTGCAAAAGCCTGTCGTGAACTGATCAGCAATTTTTTTGAACGTTGGATAGTAGTTTTTTCTTGAGTGGATAGAGAGATGGGGCGATATGAGATGCGGTGGCGAAAATGGGAACTAAACAAGGTGGTTGAGACAAGAGGTTTAAGGACGAGGAAATTTGGAGGTTAGTGGTGAACATGGCGGTCGCAAGAGGTGGGTGGGGGGGTAAGGAGACGCGGTGGTGAGAATGGGAACTAAAAGAAGATGGGGGTAGCAAGAGTTTAGAAGAGTAGATTTTGAGGTTAAAATAGTGGGAACTAAAAATGGCGGAGGGTCTGCGACAAGGAGATGCGGTGAGAACTAAACAAGATGGCGGACGCAAGAGGTGGGTAAGGAGGTTTGAGGTTACAGTACCAAAACACGAAAGGATATATTCCTACGCCAAGCAGGTCCGAAAAATAATTATGCGTGTGGTACTTACCTGTTACCGGTGTGGATGCGTCACCAAAAGCGCGGCACGCGACGCGAAAAAATAAAAGCAAACTGTTTTTGAAAATGCTTAACCAGCTTTAAGATCAACCAACATCACTACGCACTGATATACCTAGGTTTTTAAAGCGGTACAGACACCCTTTGCAGAGGCGTAATTTAACTATACCAAAAACCTGGTACTCGACCATCGTGATGGTCGCTAGCGTACGTAGGAGCAGGGTTCTCATAGCCGGTCGAAAGCGGTCAAAAACGTGTACGACGTAGGTGTTCGCAGTAGCTGCTGCCGAGTCAACCGTCGAGGTGCGAATGAACGAGATCTGTTCGTGCCGGCAATCTGGTTGGGAGATAAGAGGCGCGGTGGTAAAAATGGGAACTAAATAAGATGGCGGAGGCACGAAGTTGAGGTTAAGGAGCGGTGAGGCGTTGTCTGTGCGGAGGTTGGGGGCTGAAAGAGGGGAAAGATGGCGAACGAGGGATAAAAAGTATAACAGAAAGTGACGTGTGAAGTTGTGATTGGTGGGAATAAGAAGTGATGTTATTGGTGGAAAGGAACAAATGAAAGTTGTTGATTGGTGAGAATAAGAGAGATTATGATTGGTGGAAAGAAAAAAGGTGTGGGAGTGGGGTATGTTGGAGGTGATGGAAAAGGTAAGTTTTGCTACCAACAACATTTGCAAAAGCCTATCCAGAACTCATCAGCAATTTTAAATAACTAGTGTTTCGGGGTTTTCTCTGGTTGGTAGACGAATGCAAGCTGTTTCTGCCATACTTATATTATTCGTCTTTTCCTTTTTTTTTCGTTTTTTTTAAAATAACTAGTTTATTGGGGGTTTTCTGCGGATGGTAAACGAATGCGAGCTCTTTCTGCTTTTTCATAGGTTTTCCCTGGTTGGTAGGCGTTTTCTGTACTGGTTGACGAAGGCGTTTCTAATTTTCGAGGTTTTCTCAGGTTTTTTAGCGGTTGTCCCTGCCCGGTAGGCAAATGATGAAGTTTTACCTTGTCGGCGCACGGATACTAGGCACGTACTCGCGCGCACACACACACACACACACAAACGTTGCAGTTGCCATACTTATATTATTCGTCTTTTCCTTTTTTTTTTAAAAATAACTAGTTTTTTGGGAGTTTTCTGCGGTTGGTAAACGAATGCAAACTCTTTCTGCTTTTTCATAGGTTTTCCCTGGTTGGTAGGCGTTTTCTGTAGTGGTTGACGAAGCCGTTTCTAATTTTCGAGGTTTTCTCAGGTTTTTTAGTGGTTGTCCCTGTCCGGTAGGGAAATGATAAAGTTTTTCTATAATGTCGTCGTTTTGGCTTGTGGCGCAACGGATACTAGGCACGTAATCGCGCGCACACACACACACACAGACAGACAGACAGACACACACACGGACATGTTTTCAAAAAAAATGCTTTTTTGGATTCAGGAGGTCTCAAAACGTGTATTTCCGGTGAAATCTCGGTATCGAATTTTTGGGTGGAATGCAATACTTCCCCTACTTACTATACGTAGTAGAGAAAGAAAAAGTATAAGTATTGGAAAATTTAAGGAAATAACAAGCAATATCTCGAAAGCGGTTCACTCAACAAAAGAAATGTATATGGCATAAGTTGTGTATTTTAACGCGATCTACATTTTTTGTGTAGTAAAATTTTTGTCTATCTCTTATGGTTTACCAGTTATGCAAAAGGCGTTCACAATGAAGAATACTTTTGGAGACATTCCCAGAAAATTTGAGATATACATTTCATTTCTCATGACATTATCTTAAACATATGATATTTTCATCAAAATCGTTATAGCCATTTTTTGAGAAAATTTAAAAAAGTGTACTATCTTGTTTTCATGGGTTTTCCAGATCGGTAAGCGTTAGAATACTCTTAGAGCTTTTTTCAGGTTTTTCGCGGTTGCCCCTGTCCGGTAGGCAAATGATAAAGTTTTTCTATAATGTCGTCGTTTTGGCTTGTGGCGCACGGATACTAGGCACGTACTCGCGCGCGCACACACACACACACACACATACACACACACACGGATATGTTTTTCAAAAATGCTTTTTTTGGATTCAGGAGGTCTCAAAACGTGTATTTACGGTGAAATCTCGGTATCGAATTTTTGGGTGGAATGCAATACTTTCCCTACTTACTATACGTAGTAGAGAAATTAAAAAGTATAAGTATTGGAAAATTTAAGGAAATAACAAGCAATATCTCGAAAACGGTTCACTCAACAAAAGAAATGTATATGGTATAAGTTGTGTATTTTAACGCGATCTACATTTTTTGTGTAGTAAAATTTTGTCTATCTCTTACGGTTTACCAGTTATGCAAAAGGCGTTCACAATGAAGAATACTTTTGGAGACATTCCCAGAAAATTTGAGAAATACATTTCATTTCTCATGACATTATCTTAAACATATGATATTTTCATCAAAATCGTTATAGCCATTTTTTGAGAAAATTTAAAAAAGTGTACTATCTTGTTTTCATGGGTTTTCCAGATCGGTAAGCGTTAGAATACTCTTAGAGCTTTTTTCAGGTTTTTCGCGGTTGCCCCTGTCCGGTAGGCAAATGATAAAGTTTTTCTATAATGTCGTCGTTTTGGCTTGTGGCGCACGGATAGTAGGCACGTACTCGCGCGCGCACACACACACACACACATACACACACACACGGATATGTTTTTCAAAAATGCTTTTTTTGGATTCAGGAGGTCTCAAAACGTGTATTTACGGTGAAATCTCGGTATCGAATTTTTGGGTGGAATGCAATACTTTCCCTACTTACTATACGTAGTAGAGAAAGTAAAAAGTATAAGTATTGGAAAATTTAAGGAAATAACAAGCAATATCTCGAAAACGGTTCACTCAACAAAAGAAATGTATATGGTATAAGTTGTGTATTTTAACGCGATCTACATTTTTTGTGTAGTAAAATTCTGTCTATCTCTTACGGTTTACCAGTTATGCAAAAGGCGTTCACAATGAAGAATACTTTTGGAGACATTCCCAGAAAATTTGAGATATACATTTCATTTCTCATGACATTATCTTAAACGTATGATATTTTCCAGATCGGTAAGCGTTAGAATACTCTTAGAGCTTTTTTGAGGTTTTTCGCGGTTATCCCTGTCCGGTAGGCAGATGATAAAGTTTTTCTATAATGTCGTCGTTTTGGCTTGTGGCGCACGGATACTAGGCACATACTCGCACAAACACACACACACACACACTAAAATAGTAGCGTATAAAAAAATTTAACAAACCGTAGATTTTCAAGAAAATTGCCACACCGCAAACTACCCGTTTAGCGGAAGAAAGTTCGTTATTTTTATTGTCTTAAAAATGGCTCTAACCCCTTTTGATTACGGTACGGTATGTTTAAGATATCTGCATGACAAATAAAATGTATAACTTCAATTTTCTGGGAATAGCTGTGAAGTAGTCTCATTGTGAATGTCTTTTGTACAACTGTTAAACCGTAGGAAACGAAGCCTTACTGTACAAGAACTGTACAAGAACGTTAAAGCACACAATTTATGTGTATTATTATTATTATTATTATTATTATTATTATTATTACTTTGTGGCGTTGTCTATTTACAAAGTTTTTCCATGTTGATTTTAATGTTTAAAAGCTTTAGACCTTTCTCACTAAAACTCGTCATTCTTTTATCTTTTCTTTTTCATTTTCATACAAAGAGAACGGAATTTCACAAGTGAAACAGTACTGTAATAACGATACCAACAAACTAATTATTATTCACCCACTGAAACACATAAAAAAAAAATCTGATGTGTAACACTCACATGACTTTCTCTACTCTTGTACAAAGTATTTTTACAAACGCTTATTCTCCATCTAGTTCATGTTAATCGAGATAAACATTTGCAAACTCTATTTTATTGCTAATTTTCTTGTAGATGTAGGGGAAAATATATTTACAAGGGGAATATAGAAAAACAGTAGCCTTTAAGCACATACATATCTCTTAATAGCTGGTTGCTATGTGCAGCACCATTCTTTTTGCCACAGATTAATACTCTTTGCATATCAAAGACAAAAAAAAATGAATAACGAATTCCCATTTGAGAAAATAAGTATTGGAAAATTTAAGAAAATAACAAGCAATATCTCGAAAACGGTTCACTCAACAACAAAAATGTATATGACATAAGTTGTGTATTTTAACGCGATCTACATTTTTTGTGTAGTAAAATTTTGTCTATCTCTTACGGTTTATCAGTTATGAAAAAGTCGTTCACAATGAATACTTTTGGAGACATTCCCAGAAAATTCGAGATATACATTTCATTTCTCATGACATTATCTTAAACATATGATATTTTCATCAAAATCGTTAGAGCCATTTTTGAGAAAATTAAAATTTTCGAGATATCTTCCATGTAAAGGGTAGTCTGGGGTGGGGGGATTTTCTTGAAAACCTTCGTGTCGCATCGCTGGAGGATACTGAACCTAAATACCAAGTTTGGTGTCTATCCGACTGTTCGTGTTTGAGTTATGCTGTTCACAGGCACACAGACACACACACAGACACACACACGGACATGTTTCCAAAAATGCTTTTTTTTTATTCAGGAGGTCTCAAAACATGTATTTCCGGCGAAATCTCGGTATCGAATTTTTGGGTGGAATGCAATACTTCCCCTACTTATTATACGTAGTAGAGAAACTAACAATAAGTAATAATCACAGACCCAGTTTGTGGGTATTTAAAGGAAACATCGTGCACAATACAATGCATCCAAATATTCAATATTGAGATTTCACTGGAAAACTAAATACTTGTTTTGAGCTCCCCTGAATAAAAACATTTTTAGAAAATTCTGCGTGTATGTGTCAGAGCAGCATAACTCAAAAATGAAAAGTCGGATAAATACTAAACTTGGTATTTAGGTTGAGTACCTTCCAAAGATACGACACAGAGATTTTCAAGAAAGCCCCTCCACCCCAAACTACCCTTTACATGAACTATTTTCCGAAATGTTTTATTTTCTAAAACTGTCTGTGACGATTTTAATTACAACACCATATATTAAAGACATTTATATGAAAAATAAAATGTATATCTTGAATGTTGTGGAAATAGCCTGTGAAGTCCTCTTGATTCGGAAGAAATTTTCTATGATCTTGTATAACTGCTAAGGTTTGAGAAAAACATAGAATACAAAAAATTTAGATCTCTTTAAAAAACACACATAATTTATTTGAAATAACTTTTTTGTGACGTCAGCCATTTCCGAGATATCTGTTATAAATGGTTCGAATTGTACAATGCTTAGCCATTCTACTTCACTTCTTTCAAACTGCTTAAAAATCATATAAATGAATGTATCACCTCATAATAAGCCTCTATATACGAAAAATGCTGAGTATTCAAAAAGTCAAGAAATTCGATTTTCTAGCCCCTAGTGAGTGTAAAATCGCGTTTACTTCACTTCTTTCAAACTGCTTAAAATTCATATAAATGGATGTATCACCTCATAATAAGCCTCTATATACCAAGAATATTGAGGTTTTAAAAAGTCAAGAAAATCGATTTTCTAGCCCCTAGCGAGTGTAAAATCGCGTTTACTTCACTTCTTTCAAACTGCTTAAAAATCATATAAATGAATGTATCACCTCATAAGAAGCCTCTATATACCAAAAATACTGAGTATTCAAAAAGTTAAGAAAATCGATTTTCTAGCCCCTAGTGAGTGTAAAATCGCGTTTACTTCGCTTCTTTCAAACTTCGAAAAAAAATCATATAAATGGTTGTTTCACGTCATAATAAGCCTTCATATACCAAAAATACTGAGTTTTTTTTCGTACTCACCTATAAGAGATAGAGGGTAGAGATCATACGAACGTAATACTTGAGAATGTTTTATTCTTAAATTTTACATAACACGTATGCACGGCACAACACAAAAACACTACACACGATACTCATAGTTTTAAATATTGCACTAGTGTGGGTGCACGCTGAACCACCATTAGCAATCGTTATAGTTCTGCTCCCGTTAGGCTCGGAGAAAGCAGTAAAAAGAGTCATTCCCATGTGCAGCCCTACGTGCAAACGTGTGTGTGCTGATGTATGTGTAAAAAGAGCGTGAGAGCGGATGTTCGTCAGCGGTAAAATCTTTTAAATGCATTTTTATTGGCGATGGTAGAAATCGTGCAGTGGTGGATCGAGAAAATTCATATAAATGGATGTATCACCTCATAATAAGCCTCTATATACCAAGAATATTGAGTTTTTAAAAAGTCAGCAACTATACCTGTGTTTCTATACGTGAACGTCAGATGGCAGCTTCGATACGTGTCCACGGAGACCTTAGTGCTAGGCAACTGTACCTCTGTTTCAATACGTGAACGGCAGATTGCAGCTTCGATACGTGTCCACGGAGACCTTAGTGCTAGGCAACTGCACCTCTGTTTCTATACGTGAACGCCAGATTGCAGCTTCGATACGTGTCCACGGAGACCTTAGTGCTAGGCAACTGCACCTCTGTTTCTATACGTGAACGGCAGATTGCAGCTTCGATACGTGTCCACGGAGACCTTAGTGCTAGGCAACTGTACCTCTGTTTCTATACGTGAACGGCAGATTGCAGCTTCGATACGTGTCCACGGAGACCTTAGTGCTAGGCAACTGCACCTCTGTTTCTATACGTGAACGGCAGATTGCAGCTTCGATACGTATCCACGGAGACCTTAGTGCTAGGCAACTGCACCTCTGTTTCTATTCGTGAACGGCAGATTGCAGCTTCAATACGTGTCCACGGAGACCTTAGTGCTAGGCAACCATACCTCTGTTTCTATACGTGAACGACAGATTGCAGCTTCGATACGTGTCCACGGAGACCTTAGTGCTAGGCAACTGCACCTCTGTTTCTATACGTGAACGGCAGATTGCAGCTTCGATACGTATCCACGGAGACCTTAGTGCTAGGCAACTGCACCTCTGTTTCTATACGTGAACGGCAGATTGCAGCTTCAATACGTGTCCACGGAGACCTTAGTGCTAGGCAACTGTACCTCTGTGTCTATACGTGAACGGCAGATTGCAGCTTCGATACGTGTCCACGGACCTTAGTGCTAGGCAACTATACCTCTGTTTCTATACGTGAACGGCAGATTGTAGCTTCGATACGTGTCCACGGAGATCTTAGTGCTAGGCAACTATACCTGTTTCTATACGTCAACGGCAGATTGCAGCTTCGATACGTGTTCACGGAGACCTTAGTGCTAGGCAACTGTACCTGTGTTTCTATACGTGAACGTCAGATGGCAGCTTCGATACGTGTCCACGGAGACCTTAGTGCTAGACAACTGTACCTCTGTTTCTATACGTGAACGGCAGATTGCAGCTTCAATACGTGTCCACGGAGACCTTAGTGCTAGGCAACTGTACCTCTGTTTCTATACGTGAACGGCAGATTGCAGCTTCGATACGTGTCCACGGAGACCTTAGTGCTAGGCAACTATACCTCTGTTTCTATACGTGAACGGCAGATTGCAGCTTCGATACGTGTCCACGGAGATCTTAGTGCTAGGCAACTATACCTGTTTCTATACGTAAACGGCAGATTGCAGCTTCGATACGTGTTCACGGAGACCTTAGTGCTAGGAAACTGTACCTGTGTTTCTATACGTGAACGTCAGATGGCAGCTTCGATACGTGTCCACGGAGACCTTAGTGATAGGCAACTGTACCTCTGTTTCTATACGTGAACGGCGGATTGCAGCTTCGATACGTGTCCACGGAGACCTTTCGCTTCAGCTGACACAATAACACTAGGCACTTGTGTGCCGTGGTGTAAGCCGCAATCACGGCATTGGTAGCGTAGATCACCTTGGGGATCTCCTCGGAGTTACCTCAACACCACGTACATGACCTGGTTCGTCACGGGTACGCAGGTCTGCACTACCACTTCCTCGGCGTTGAGCAGGCCCAGGAGGCGATCGTACCGGTACACCAGCTAGCACGTGGACATGTTATCGCGCTGTGGTGTTGCGTGTGCGAGGTATGGAAACTCAAGGACGCAAAACATGCACGACCGAGGGTTAAAAAGTAGAACAAGTAGTGACGTGGACGTTGTGATTGGTGAAAATAAGGCGATCTCTGATAGGTGGACAAATTGAAATAACGTGATGTGATAGGCGAAAATAAAATCGAAGGTGATTGGATGAAAAATGACGAGAAGGAATTAGCGGTGAATTTGTGAACTGAGATGGCGAAGATTTTTAAAAAAAAAAAAAAATGCAGACGGATAATATGAGTACGGCAACTGTAACGGTTTACGGCAAACGCGCGCCTCGCAATGCGTCACGCCGGGCATCTTGTTCGATATGGTTTTTGTTTTATTGCCCGGCGTGACGCATTGCGCGGCGCGCGTTTGCCGTAAACCGTTACAGTTGCCGTACTTATATTATCCGTCTGCTTTTTTTTTTTTTAAAAAAAATCTTCGCCATCTTAGTTCACAAATTCACCGCTAATTCCTTCTCGTCATTTTTCATCCAATCACCTTCGATTTTATTTTCGCCTATCACATCACGTTATTTCAATTTGTCCACCTATCAGAGATCGCCTTATTTTCACCAATCACAACATTCCACGTCACTACTTGTTCTACTTTTTAACCCTCGGTCGTGCATGTTTTGCGTCCCTGAGTTTCCATACCTCGCACACGCAACACCACAGCGCGATAACATGTCCACGTGCTAGCTGGTGTACCGGTACGATCGCCTCCTGGGCCTGCTCAACGCCGAGGAAGTGGTAGTGCAGACCTGCGTACCCGTGACGAACCAGGTCATGTACGTGGTGTTGAGGTAACTCCGAGGAGAGCCCCAAGGTGATCCACGCTACCAATGCCGTGATTGCGGCTTACACCACGGCACACAAGTGCCTAGTGTTATTGTGTCAGCTGAAGCGAAAGGTCTCCGTGGACACGTATCGAAGCTGCAATCCGCCGTTCACGTATAGAAACAGAGGTACAGTTGCCTATCACTAAGGTCTCCGTGGACACGTATCGAAGCTGCCATCTGACGTTCACGTATAGAAACACAGGTACAGTTGCCTAGCACTAAGGTCTCCGTGAACACGTATCGAAGCTGCAATCTGCCGTTGACGTATAGAAACAGGTATAGTTGCCTAGCACTAAGATCTCCGTGGACACGTATCGAAGCTGCAATCTGCCGTTCACGTATAGAAACAGAGGTATAGTTGCCTAGCACTAAGGTCTCCGTGGACACGTATCGAAGCTGCAGTCTGCCGTTCACGTATAGAAACAGAGGTACAGTTGCCTAGCACTAAGGTCTCCGTGGACACGTATTGAAGCTGCAATCTGCCTTTCACGTATAGAAACAGAGGTTCAGTTGTCTAGCACTAAGGTCTCCGTGGACACGTATCGAAGCTGCCATCTGACGTTCACGTATAGAAACACAGGTACAGTTGCCTAGCACTAAGGTCTCCGTGAACACGTATCGAAGCTGCAATCTGCCGTTGACGTATAGAAACAGGTATAGTTGCCTAGCACTAAGATCTCCGTGGACACGTATCGAAGCTACAATCTGCCGTTCACGTATAGAAACAGAGGTATAGTTGCCTAGCACTAAGGTCTCCGTGGACACGTATCGAAGCTGCAATCTGCCGTTCACGTATAGAAACAGAGGTACAGTTGCCTAGCACTAAGGTCTCCGTGGACACGTATTGAAGCTGCAATCTGCCGTTCACGTATAGAAACAGAGGTGCAGTTGCCTAGCACTAAGGTCTCCGTGGATACGTATCGAAGCTGCAATCTGCCGTTCACGTATAGAAACAGAGGTGTAGTTGCCTAGCACTAAGGTCTCCGTGGACACGTATCGAAGCTGCAATCTGTCGTTCACGTATAGAAACAGAGGTATAGTTGCCTAGCACTAAGGTCTCCGTGGACACGTATCGAAGCTGCAATCTGCCGTTCACGTATAGAAACAGAGGTACAGTTGCCTAGCACTAAGGTCTCCGTGGACACGTATTGAAGCTGCAATCTGCCGTTCACGTATAGAAACAGAGGTGCAGTTGCCTAGCACTAAGGTCTCCGTGGACACGTATCGAAGCTGCAATCTGCCGTTCACGTATAGAAACAGATGTACAGTTGCCTAGCACTAAGGTCTCCGTGTACACGTATCGAAGCTGCCATCTGACGTTCACGTATAGAAACACAGGTACAGTTGCTGACTTTTTAAAAACTCAATATTCTTGGTATATAGAGGCTTATTATGAGGTGATACATCCATTTATATGAATTTTCACGATCCACCACTGCACGATTTCTACCATCGCCAATAAAAATGCATTTAAAAGATTTTACCGCTGACGAACATCCGCTCTCACGCTCTTTTTACACATACATCAGCACACACACGTTTGCACGTAGGGCTGCACATGGGAATGACTCTTTTTACTGCTTTCTCCGAGCCTAACGGGAGCAGAACTATAACGATTGCTAATGGTGGTTCAGCGTGCACCAACACTAGTGCAATATTTAAAACTATGAGTATCGTGTGTAGTGTTTTTGTGTTGTGCCGTGCATACGTGTTATGTAAAATTTAAGAATAAAACATTCTCAAGTGTTACGTTCGTATGATCTCTACCCTCTATCTCTTATAGGTGAGTACGAAAAAAAACTCAGTATTTTTGGTATATGAAGGCTTATTATGACGTGAAACAACCATTTATATGATTTTTTTTCGAAGTTTGAAAGAAGCGAGGTAAACGCGATTTTACACTCACTAGGGGCTAGAAAATCGATTTTCTTAACTTTTTGAATACTCAGTATTTTTGGTATATAGAGGCTTCTTATGAGGTGATACATTCATTTATATGATTTTTAAGCAGTTTGAAAGAAGTGAAGTAAACGCGATTTTACACTCGCTAGGGGCTAGAAAATCGATTTTCTTGACTTTTTAAAAACTCAATATTCTTGGTATATAGAGGCTTATTATGAGGTGATACATCCATTTATATGAATTTTAAGCAGTTTGAAAGAAGTGAAGTAAACGCGATTTTACACTCACTAGGGGCTAGAAAATCGAATTTCTTGACTTTTTGAATACTCAGCATTTTTCGTATATAGAGGCTTATTATGAGGTGATACATTCATTTATATGATTTTTAAGCAGTTTGAAAGAAGTGAAGTAGAATGGCTAAGCATTGTACAATTCGAACCATTTATAACAGATATCTCGGAAATGGCTGACGTCACAAAAAAGTTATTTCAAATAAATTGTGTGTGTTTTTTAAAGAGATCTAAATTTTTTGTATTCTATGTTTTTCTCAAACCTTAGCAGTTATACAAGATCATAGAAAATTTCTTCCGAATCAAGAGGACTTCACAGGCTATTTCCACAACATTCAAGATATACATTTTATTTTTCATATAAATGTCTTTAATATATGGTGTTGTAATTAAAATCGTCACAGACAGTTTTAGAAAATAAAACATTTCGGAAAATAGTTCATGTAAAGGGTAGTTTGGGGTGGAGGGGCTTTCTTGAAAATCTCTGTGTCGTATCTTTGGAAGGTACTCAACCTAAATACCAAGTTTAGTATTTATCCGACTTTTCATTTTTGAGTTATGCTGCTCTGACACATACACACAGAATTTTCTAAAAATGTTTTTATTCAGGGGACCTCAAAACAAGTATTTAGTTTTCCAGTGAATTCTCAATATTGAATATTTGGATGCATTGTATTGTGCACGATGTTTCCTTTAAATACCCACAAACTGGGTCTGTGATTATTACTTATTGTTAGTTTCTCTACTACGTATAATAAGTAGGGGAAGTATTGCATTCCACCCAAAAATTCGATACCGAGATTTCACCGGAAATACATGTTTTGAGACCTCCTGAATCAAAAAAAAGCATTTTTGGAAACATGTCCGTGTGTGTGTCTGTGTGTGTGTCTGTGTGTCTGTGAACAGCATAACTCAAAAACGAACAGTCGGATAGACACCAAACTTGGTATTTAGGTTCAGTATCTTTCAGCGATGCGACACGAAGGTTTTCAAGAAAATCCCCCCACCCCAGACTACCCTTTACATGGAAGATATCTCGAAAATTTTAATTTTCTCAAAAATGACTCTAACGATTTTGATGAAAATATCATATGTTTAAGATAATGTCATGAGAAATGAAATGTATATCTCGAATTTTCTGAGAATGTCTCCAAAAGTATTCATTGTGAGCGACTTTTTCATAACTGATAAACCGTAAGAGATAGACAAAATTTTATTACACAAAAAATGTAGATCGCGTTAAAATACACAACTTATGTCATATACATTTTTGTTGTTGAGTGAACCGTTTTCGAGATATTGCTTGTTATTTTCTTAAATTTTCCAATACTTATTTTCTCAAATGGGAATTCGTTATTCATTTTTTTCTGTCTTTGATATGCAAAGAGTATTAATCTGTGGCAAAAAGAATGGTGCTGCACATAGCAACCAGCTATTAAGAGATATGTATGTGCTTAAAGGCTACTGTTTTTCTATATTCCCCTTGTAAATATATTTTCCCCTACATCTACAAGAAAATTAGCAATAAAATAGAGTTTGCAAATGTTTATCTCGATTAACATGAACTAGATGGAGAATAAGCGTTTGTAAAAATACTTTGTACAAGAGTAGAGAAAGTCATGTGAGTGTTACACATCAGACTTTTTTTTATGTGTTTCAGTGGGTGAATAATAATTAGTTTGTTGGTATCGTTATTACAGTACTGTTTCACTTGTGAAATTCCGTTCTCTTTGTATGAAAATGAAAAAGAAAAGATAAAAGAATGACGAGTTTTAGTGAGAAAGGTCTAAAGCTTTTAAACATTAAAATCAACATGGAAAAACTTTGTAAATAGACAACGCTACAAAGTAATAATAATAATAATAATAATAATAATAATAATAATAATAATAATAATAATAATAATAATAATACACATAAATTGTGTGCTTTAACGTTCTTGTACAGTTCTTGTACAGTAAGGCTTCGTTACCTACGGTTTAACAGTTGTACAAAAGACATTCACAATGAGACTACTTCACAGCTATTCCCAGAAAATTGAAGTTATACATTTTATTTGTCATGCAGATATCTTAAACATACCGTACCGTAATCAAAAGGGGTTAGAGCCATTTTTAAGACAATAAAAATAACGAACTTTCTTCCGCTAAACGGGTAGTTTGCGGTGTGGCAATTTTCTTGAAAATCTACGGTTTGTTAAATTTTTTTATACGCTACTATTTTAGTGTGTGTGTGTGTGTTTGTGCGAGTATGTGCCTAGTATCCGTGCGCCACAAGCCAAAACGACGACATTATAGAAAAACTTTATCATCTGCCTACCGGACAGGGATAACCGCGAAAAACCTCAAAAAAGCTCTAAGAGTATTCTAACGCTTACCGATCTGGAAAATATCATATGTTTAAGATAATGTCATGAGAAATGAAATGTATATCTCAAATTTTCTGGGAATGTCTCCAAAAGTATTCATCATTGTGAACGCCTTTTGCATAACTGGTAAACCGTAAGAGATAGACAAAATTTTACTACACAAAAATGTAGATCGCGTTAAAATACACAACTTATACCATATACATTTCTTTTGTTGAGTGAACCGTTTTCGAGATATTGCTTGGTATTTCCTTAAATTTTCCAATACTTATACTTTTTACTTTCTCTACTACGTATAGTAGGTAGGGAAAGTATTGCATTCCACCCAAAAATTCGATACCGAGATTTCACCGTAAATACACGTTTTGAGACCTCCTGAATCCAAAAAAGCATTTTTGAAAAACATATCCGTGTGTGTGTGTGTGTGTGCGCGCGCGAGTACGTGCCTAGTATCCGTGCGCCACAAGCCAAAACGACGACATTATAGAAAAACTTTATCATTTGCCTACCGGACAGGGGCAACCGCGAAAAACCTGAAAAAAGCTCTAAGAGTATTCTAACGCTTACCGATCTGGAAAACCCATGAAAACAAGATAGTACACTTTTTTAAATTTTCTCAAAAAATGGCTATAACGATTTTGATGAAAATATCATATGTTTAGGATAATGTCATGAGAAATGAAATGTATATCTTAAATTTTCTGGGAATGTCTCCAAAAGTATTCTTCATTGTGAACGCCTTTTGCATAACTGGTAAACCATAAGAGATAGACAAAAATTTTACTGCACAAAAAATGTAGATCGCGTTAAAATACACAACTTATGCCATATACATTTCTTTTGTTGAGTGAACCGCTTTCGAGATATTGCTTGTTATTTCCTTAAATTTTCCAATACTTATACTTTTTCTTTCTCTACTACGTATAGTAAGTAGGGGAAGTATTGCATTCCACCCAAAAATTCGATACCGAGATTTCACCGGAAATACACGTTTTGAGACCTCCTGAATCCAAAAAAAGTATTTTTTTTGAAAACATGTCCGTGTGTGTGTCTGTCTGTCTGTCTGTGTGTGTGTGCGCGCGATTACGTGCCTAGTATCCGTTGCGCCACAAGCCAAAACGACGACATTATAGAAAAACTTTATCATTTCCCTACCGGATAGGGACAACCACTAAAAAACCTGAGAAAACCTCGAAAATTAGAAACGGCTTCGTCAACCACTACAGAAAACGCCTACCAACCAGGGAAAACCTATGAAAAAGCAGAAGGAGTTTGCATTCGTTTACCAACCGCAGAAAACTCCCAAAAAACTAGTTATTTTTAAAAAAAAAAGAAAAAAAAGGAAAAGACGAATAATATAAGTATGGCAACTGCAACGTTTGTGTGTGTGTGTGTGTGCGCGCGCGAGTACGTGCCTAGTATCCGTGCGCCGACAAGGTAAAACTTCATCATTTGCCTACCGGGCAGGGACAACCGCTAAAAAACCTGAAAAACCTCGAAAATTAGAAACGCCTTCGTCAACCAGTACAGAGAACGCCTACCAACCAGGGAAAACCTATGAAAAAGCAGAAAGAGCTCGCATTCGTTTACCATCCGCAGAAAACCCCCAATAAACTAGTTATTTTAAAAAAAACGAAAAAAAAAAGGAAAAGACGAATAATATAAGTATGGCAGAAACAGCTTGCATTCGTCTACCAACCAGAGAAAACCCCGAAACACTAGTTATTTAAAATTGCTGATGAGTTCTGGATAGGCTTTTGCAAATGTTGTTGGTAGCAAAACTTACCTTTTCCATCACCTCCAACATACCCCACTCCCACACCTTTTTTCTTTCCACCAATCATAATCTCTCTTATTCTCACCAATCAACAACTTTCATTTGTTCCTTTCCACCAATAACATCACTTCTTATTCCCACCAATCACAACTTCACACGTCACTTTCTGTTATACTTTTTATCCCTCGTTCGCCATCTTTCCCCTCTTTCAGCCCCCAACCTCCGCACAGACAACGCCTCACCGCTCCTTAACCTCAACTTCGTGCCTCCGCCATCTTATTTAGTTCCCATTTTTACCACCGCGCCTCTTATCTCCCAACCAGATTGCCGGCACGAACAGATCTCGTTCATTCGCACCTCGACGGTTGACTCGGCAGCAGCTACTGCGAACACCTACGTCGTACACGTTTTTGACCGCTTTCGACCGGCTATGAGAACCGTGCTCCTACGTACGCTAGCGACCATCACGATGGTCGAGTACCAGGTTTTTGGTATAGCTAAATTACGCCTCTGCAAAGGGTGTCTGTACCGCTTTAAAAACCTAGGTATATCAGTGCGTAGTGATGTTGGTTGATCTTAAAGCTGGTTAAGCATTTTCAAAAACAGTTTGCTTTTATTTTGTCGCGTCGCGTGCCGCGCTTTTGGTGACGCATCCACACCGGTAACAGGTAAGTACCACACGCATAATTATTTTTCGGACCTACTTGGCGTAGGAATATATCCTTTCGTGTTTTGGTACTGTAACCTCAAACCTCCTTACCCACCTCTTGCGTCCTCCATCTTGTTTAGTTCTCACCGCATCTCCTTGTCGCAGACCCTCCGCCATTTTTAGTTCCCACTATTTTAACCTCAAAATCTACTCTTCTTAACTCTTGCTACCCCCATCTTCTTTTAGTTCCCATTCTCACCACCGTGTCTCCTTACCCCCCCACCCACCTCTTGCGACCGCCATGTTCACCACTAACCTCCAAATTTCCTCGTCCTTAAACCTCTTGTCTCAACCACCTTGTTTAGTTCCCATTTTCGCCACCGCATCTTATATCGCCCCATCTCTCTATCCACTCAAGAAAAAACTACTATCCAACGTTCAAAAAAATTGCTGATCATCAGTTTGCAAATCTTGCTGCTAGCAAAACTTACCTTTCCCATCACCTCCAACATACCCCACTCCCACACCTTTTTCTTTTCCACCAATCATAATCCCTCTTATTCTTACCAATCAACAACTCTCATTTGTTCCTTTCCACCAATAAAATCACTTCTTATTCCCACCAATCACAACTTCACACGTCACTTTCTGTTACACTTTTTATCCCTCGCTCCCCATCTTTTCCCCTCTTTCAGTACCGACCTCCGCACAGACAACACCTCGCCACCCAGCTCCTCTCCATCACGCGACCTCCATACTCTTCCATCTTCCTTCCTTCATCTTCCACCGCAAATTAACGAACCAATCAAAACACTACACGTCACTTCCTCAATTCTTTCAACTCGTCCCGGATGAGCCATTCGATTTAACGATAATCCTACCGCTCAGGGCGCTTTTCAAACTTACCGCCGCCGCCGTCGCACGCAGCGACACTAGCGACACGAGCGCCCCTAGCGGCAGGATTATCGTTAAAACAATTGGCTCATCCGGGACTATTACTACTCATGGATAACTGTGTCCTTTGCGGAATGAACTGGAGCGTTTGTCGTGGAGCACAAGGACCCCCCCCCCCCCCCTTGGACAGCTTCCCGCAACTGTTCATCTTGACAGCCTTCCGTAACCTTCGGGAGATTTCGGTAATATGCTCTTGTGATGGTTTGCCCCTTACGAGCGCAACCTGTTAGCACCACACCATGGCAATCCCAAACAACACTCAGCATCACCTTTCTCGATGATGGTTTGGGTCTTCACTCCTCTTCGGCGGTGGTGAATCCACATGTTTCCACTGCTTGCTTTGCTCCTTTGTCTCGGGGTCACAGTAATATACCCAGCACTCGTTCCTGACGATTAGGCACTGAAAAGGTCATCTGGGGTTGACTGACAAAGCTATATTCCCGCTGCTGCATCGGTTCGGCGGGCTTTTTGAATGGGTGTGAGCAATCGTGGAACCCAGCGGGCGGTGACCTCTGTCATATTCTAAATGTCGTACAGAATCCACGACTGATTTTCATTTTTTGCACTATCGCCTCGATTGTGATAACGCGGTCTTCGAGCACCAGGGCCTCCACGTCACTTGTGATTCCTGGTTCTTCACAGAGAGATGATCTGCCACTTCGTTCTTTGTCATGCAGACTTGTTTGACCACACTGAAAGCGTCTGCGCTACCTAACCACTGTGTCAAATAATGGTGCATTATTGCCATATACTTACACCAACTCGGTATGGATTGTTGCAGCTTTGTTTCCCTTCAAATGCAGAAAAGGAATTACCGCACGATACTCCACTTTATCACTGGGGGGCGCCATTTTGTTTTGGCTCCTCTAGCGGCGTGCTGCGGTACTGTGGTGTGGGGATTTGAACATGTATCAGGACTGCAAACATGTACATGTAAAAAAACCAATTTTTTTATAATTAAAAGTTTATGATCACCCCTTGTATTCAAAGAGAACTGTCTTTCATAACAGTAACAGAGTTAATGCGCTTGGAATACACGTAATTCTTATCTACAAATATATAGGACGATGATTTAAACTGAGTCGTTACTTGTTAATTCCCATCACATTAGCGCTAGATGTTAACTTCATTATAATATAGGAAGATCATTCGGTTTAAACCTGTCTCTCAGGATGACGAAAGCACATGCATCTATCATGATACGGTGCTTACAACGCTTTTATCGCCTCACCTTGCATTGCACAGGGCTTGTATATTGCCATTCAAAGGTGTACATTAATCAATCAGGGGAAAGGGAAAGGAAAGACAGCGGGGAGAATACACATCAGCGGAGCAAGGTTATAAGAAGCAGGGTTTAGAACAGACCTTAGTTCAGAGGTTAACGTTTATGCGTCGGAATTTGTTTCAAACCATTGACATACTCATTCATCAAGGGGTTGGTTTGGACACCAAATGATAATTAGTTCTCCAACATTAGACAAGGGAAAACATTTCAAGAACCTCGATGCCTCACCAGTTTTTGAACTCCAATATGGTACATTTAAGCGAATTACTAGTCGTTAGTATAAATATCCAACCGACTTACCTGATACCACTTCTTGTGAAGAGTAGGATAAGGCAAAATAAAACACTGGTGCAGTGATTAATTTAATATTACAATTTATTGTGATAAATGAGTTTCCCCGGAAGCTCTCGGCTCCCAATACATGAAATACACAAATAAAGAAACTAACGATGTAATCACATAATGGTGTTGAGCAATTGCTTTTGCAGTATACTCCGCGTCAGTGCTCTTGATGAAGCGTTCAAATGGAGATTAAATTCAATCACGGCAGTAATTGACCGAGCGAAGAGTTAAAAAAAAGAACAAAATGCCACAAACAATTCCCTTTAAAGGAGTGAAGCACTTAAAGAGACGTTTCCAAAATTCAAAATATAAGGATTTCATATTCTCCAGTGATCTACAGAATTTTTCAAATGTTTGAATATTTAATCAGTTGAATGCCTCGTTGAGTCATACGTATATACTGAACTGTGAGAATATGCTCATTGAGTCTTATGAGTAAAATGAATATGCCTACATACTTAACTTTTTCGGTAAGAGCTAGTTGGATAAGAATGAAAACTTCGAGTACCGCAAATTAATTAATACCCCCAAATCAGGTAACGCAAGTAGAGTATAACATACTCAAGCACCTATCTTACGAAGAGTGTGTACTCATATTTGATATGAATAAAAACTAGCATATTCTCAGTTTAACAAGTACATTGGCTTCTCAAGTTGAGCTTGGTTAGATGCATACACACTTCTGAGTATATACTGATTTCTTTTAACTTTAAGCAAATCTGAAGAGAGAAAATGGCAGAATTTATGAGTTAATATAGTGCTCATGTGAAGGTATGCAGGTACTGTATGAGAAATCAAGGTGTTTCAAAATACTCAATTGCTTCACAGAAACATAACCTAAAAGTATAATTGAAATCAGTTTTATTAATTAAGCTTACTATTTAAAATGTGAACTTAAAAATCCAGCCACTTATTGTATCACCATGTTATTTATGTTTTGGATCATTTAATTCACATTTATACCTTTGTCCTTTTTGCTTCAATCAAGTCTGCATTTCTTTAAGAGCTTCGCAATTGCCTTATATTGTGGCTGAGACTTATTAAGCAATGTAGGATACTTCTGCAAATTGATGGAATAAAACCAAATGCAACAAAGCAGCTTAAAAGCTACCCTTTAAAATTGTCGATCAACATGATTAACGAACCTATAAGGCCAAAGAGTGTAGTTAATATGAGTATATACTCACATTTAAGCGATGAGGTGGCTGTATGTTCATTGAGCTGAGTATATAATTACTGAGTATTATATTAATTAAAACGAGTATATTGTATTTATTTCACTTTTTTATAAATACTGTTGATTGGTAAGAATAAAACTTTTGAGTGCCTGCTTAACTTTGAGTACATACTCGAGTGATGCAATAAGAGAACACACTCGTTTGTCCATCTTATAACGAGTATTTGCTCATACTTGGTATTAATAAAACCTAGTATATTCTGAATTTTACAAGCTTATTCTCTTGTTATGTTAAATATAGTAAGATACATACTCACCTCAGAGTATATATTCATTCGCTTTCATTTAAAAGTAAATCCGAAGAAAAGGGTAGAATTTATGTTATATATAGTACATTTATATCTATATGTACATATTCAAGGCAAATATAGCCATGAGCAATAAAGGAATTCCAAAATCGTTTACAGCTTCACGAAGACATAACCTAGAAATATCACTGAGGGCCAGTTTAATTAACTATGCTTACTATGTAAAATATCAACTTCAAAATCCAATTACTTATAACTTTATAGAAAACTATCTCATAATAAAAATAATATAAATATCCTGGGATTCTAAAAACAGTTGCGTTTGAATCTTCATTCAGTACTGCATAAGATATGGTTTTCCAATCCATGAGTATTGTTTTCTTTTTGCCTGTTTTATGGAAATCGCATTTTTTGCCTTACATTGCTGCTGAGACTAGTTAAGCAATACAAGGATACTTCCTGAATCGTTTTACAAAAGCTATTGATCGGGCGGAACGAAATCTAACAAAAAGCTTGAAAAATCTATCCCAACACGGGTTGTCAGTCAAGCTATACAGCACGAATCGAGCAAGGATGCTGGGTAGTCAGGGTGCAGATAACATGGGTGATCAAGATGACACTGAAGACGAGTATGTATTCGCCTGAGGTAGAACGTTTTTAATTTTTGCAAAAACGAGTATATTCTTGAGTTGAGCATATAATCACAGAAAGTTTTCATAATCATGAGAAACTTGTGTAGTTTGAGAAACGACTTGATTTTTATTCATATGACGTGAACATGTACTCAACTCAATTTTAGTGCGAGTGTAAACTTGTGTCATTTACGCTATTTGACAATATTTTCACTCAGTCTTACTTTGTCTACTTTATTTTGCAGTTTCAATGAACAATGTATTCTATTAATAAACCTTCCAATACTCTCATGGAATCCGTGTATAACAAACCTCAGCTATCCTTTTTAAAGACAGTGAACTATCCAGATGTCCTGTTTAAAGGAGGTAGTAGGATGTAGGATGTGTTTTTCGGAGGGGGATACCTCGCCACTGCGACCAACTTGATCTATTCTGGCTACACCCCCCGGAGGCAGGGATGAGGTGAAGGAGCCGCAGGAGGTCCCAGGCCCGCGGGCAGACAGCCCCACAGAGACGCACAAACGTCCCTAATATTTCCAGTTTGAATATCCGCCCACCAGCAGAGGAGAAGAATCCCGAGAAAGGGATACGAAGCTACCCTAACGGGCGGAGCAACGCCCTGGCGTTCATGGGGAGAAATATTTCCAATGTGCAAGCATCTACGCCATCTGCCTAATACCGCCTGCACTGCTTTATAAAACAGGACTTCTGTTTAAAATGGTTCAGAAAAACGTGTTAGTTTTTGAGCATAAATAATAATGAGCTAAAAATAATCAAAGAAATTTGCTCCTTATAACATAGGCATTTTTATTCAACATTTGTTCTTTCTCAAACGTGTTATTTTTAATAAAAGTAGGAGGTAGATAAAAACGAAAATAATGAAAAAAAAAGCAAAGGAAGAAAAAGAAACTTTAGATCGTAGGTGGCGAATTTTAAGAGCAACTTTATTGTGTAAACAACGCCATTTGTTGCTCGAAGGTTTGGTATAAAAATTATTTTTTATTTTAATTGCCATAGTTAATAAGAAACATTACGTACTTTTACAGAACCATACTCTTTGACTCTAGTGTGACAGCATGAAAGACGATAAACAAAACAGTTGATAAAGGTTAACCAATAGACCGAACATAGAACGGTTAATTCATTCGAGTAGTTTCACTATCACTTTTCACAAATTTTATCTATTGCTATGGTTTACAGTGTTTACATTTTTGTAATATGCACAACTGTATATACAAAAGTTTCTTCGGCACTTTGGAAACTTTTCTTCAGTTTTTATTTCGCAGAGCCAGTGCCTCTCCCTCCTATGAAAAAGCACCTAACAAATGGAAGCAGAAACAGAGATTAAAAAGAAAAGGAAGCCATTTTGTATTTTAATCATCAAGAGCAGTGGCGCTGGTAGGTATGACCGCACTCATTTCCCTTTCTCATTCATTCTTCCACTGAGATTAACACCAAACGAATAGCACATGATATAAAATGTAAGTTACTTTGTGCGATCGGTTGTTTCCACCACTTTCCAGTAGTTTGGCAAACTGCCACCACATTATCAGTTCACTCCTGAGAAATAATATTGTACGTTCCACTGTAAGCTCCGTTCCGGCAGGTCTTATTTTCTACAAAGCTCATGCAATATTGGCCATTCAGCAGTCTGGTAAAATTATTTTCACGTGCGAAAGCTATAATTCATTTGATTAGGGCATAAGCGTGATACCAAACCCTTAAGTAGAGGGCATAGATTCAAATCCAGTTTAATTCAGTTCTTATTTGTCTGTTTATCTTCTCTACTACGTACGTACTAAGTAGAGGAAGTATTTTATTCCATCCAAAAATTCGATGTGGAGATTTCACCGGAAACATATATTTGGTGTTCCCCTGAGTAAAAAGGTGTATTTTTAGGATAAAGGTCCGCTTCCAGTTCCCGAGATCGCGGCCTCAAACCCAGCGGAGGGCGATGGATTTATTCGGGCGTAAAAATCCTTAGCATAGCTTCCTTCAGAAGGGAAGTAAAGCCAATGGTCCCGTGTAGTAGATTTACGGCACGTAAAAGAACCTCAAGCCTGATTTAACAGGCCTCTGAGCAAAATTTCCGGTCTTTCAGGCCCAACATGGAATGGGACGCTAAGAACCATAGTAATTACACAGTGTCCATAAATAAAACTCAATTTAATTTTTCTGTGTGTGTGTGGGGGGGGTAGAATAATATTGCTAATGTTTCAATACAAACTATAAATGGTATTAAAGCTCCAGGGGTCCCCTGAGTGTGTGTGTGTGTGTGTGTGTGTGTGTGTGTGTGTGTGAATAACATAACTCAAAAATGTAAAGTTCGATAAACACCAAACGACATTTAAGTTAGTATCTTTCAAAGGTGCGACACGCAGATTTTCAACAAAAATTCGCCCACCCGAACTAACCTTTACATGGAACATTTTTAGAAAGTTCTGATTTTCTCAAAAATGGCTTTCGATTTTGATTAAAATAACATATATTTTAAGATATTTATATGACAAAAAATAAAACGTATATCCTGAATTTTCTGGGAATAGCCTTTGATGTCCTCTTCATTCTGATTAGTTTCATATGACTGGTAAACCGTAAAAGAGAGAGAGAGAGAGAGAGAGAGAGAGAGGGAGAGAGAGAGAGAACTCTTACTGCTCAAAAATGTACATCTCGTTAAGGCACACAATTTATGAAAAAATAATTTTTGTTTGCAGGGTTAACCAATAGCGAGATATACCTTATTATTGGTTTGATTTTCAAATACTAAATAAAGTTTCATACAACGTCGAAACACACCATAGTAGTAATAGTAATTAAAATCAGTTCAACTCATTCGCAATTTATTTCCAAGTATTTTGTATTGACGAGTTATAATTGCACGCTTTATACTTTTTGTGATAAAGACAGCAATTATTTTCATATAAAGTAATTAACTTCATATCAAATGACACCATTTCCTCTCTTCCTGTTTCTGTGCAATGCAATATGTTATTTTCTTTTCTCTTGTATTCCATTAAATCGAACATGTAAGCTTGGAGATAGAAAGTTTAGCATTAGCGTCTGGCGATAGTGTTCATGTGCATATTAACGAAAACCATTGTGAATGGTCCCATTTATTAAATTGGTCACAAGATTTTGTGTTCGTGTTGCATTTGCGTTAAGGTTTCTATGTAAATGGGACCTTATGCTTTTCTCAACTAGTAAGGCACTATTCTTTTTTACTTTCTCTACTACGTACAGTAAGTAGGGGAAGTATTGTATTCCACCCAAAAATTCGATACCGAGATTTCACCGGAAATACATGTTTTGAGACCCCCTGAATCCAAAAAAAGCATTTTTGGAAATATGTCCGTGTGTGCGTCTGTGTGTCTGTGTGTCTGTCTGCGTGTGTGTCTGTGAACAGCATAACTCAGAAACGAACGGTCGGATAATCACCAAACTTGGTATTTAGGTTCAGTATCTTCCAAGCATGCGACACGAAGATTTTCAAGAAAATCCCCCACCCCGGATTACCCTTTACATGGAAGATTTTTCGAAAATTTTAATTTTCTCAAAAATGGCTTTAACGATTTTGATTAAAAATCATATGTTTAAGATATTTTTATGGCAAATAAAATGTATATCTTGAATTTCCTGGGAATGTCTCCAAAAGTATTCTTCATTGTGAACGACTTTTGCATAACTGGTAAACCATAAGAGATAGACAAAAGTTTATTACACAAAAAATCTAGATCGCGTTAAAATACACAATTTATGTCATATACATTTTTTTTGTTGAGTGAACCATATTCGAGATATTGCTTGTTATTCCCTTAAATTTTTCAATATTTATTTTCTAAAATGGGAAATCGTTATTCATTATATGCAAAGAGTATTAATCTGTGGCAAAGGGAATGGTGCTGCACCTAGCAACCAGCTATTAAGAGATATGTATATGCTTAAAGGCTACTGTATTTCTATATTGCCCTTGTAAATATATATTCCCCTTACATCTACAAGAAAAGTAGCAATAAGATAGAGTCTGCAAATGTTTATCTCGATTAACATGAAGTAGATGGAGAATAAGCGTTTGTAAAAATAGTTTGTACAAGAGTAGAGAAAGTCATGTGAGTGTAACACAGCATATTTTTTTTTATTTTCTCTACTACGTATAGTAAATAAGGGAAGTATTACATTCCACCCAAGAATTCGATATAGGGATTTCATCGGAAATACATGTTTTGAGATGCCCTAAATCCAAATAAAGCATTTTTGGAAACATGTCATGTGTGTTTGTCAGTCTGTGAACAACATAACTCATAAACGAAAAAAAAATACTAAACTTGGTACTTAAGTTTACTATTTTCCAAGGTTGCGACACAAAGATTTTCAAGAAAATCCCCCACCCCAGACTACCCTTTACATGGAACTTTTTTGGAAAATTTTGATTTCCTCAAAAATGGTTCTGACGATTTTGATTAAAATATTATATGTTTAAGATGTTTTTTGTGGCAAATGAAATGTATAGCTTGAAATTTTCTGGGAATGTTCCCTAATGTCCTCTTCATTTTGAATGACTTTCGCATAGCTGTTAAACCGTAAGAAATAGATAAAATTTTACCACACAAAAAATGTAGATCTCGTTAAAGCACACAATTTGTGTCATATACATTTGTTTTGTAGAGTAAACCATTTCGGAGATATTCCTTGTTATTTGTTTGAATCTTCCAATACTTATACTTTTTCTAAAGTGGGAGTTCGCTATTCGTTTTTTACTTTATCTACTACGTACAGTAAGTAGGGGAAGTATTGTATTCCACCCAAAAATTCGATACCGAGATTTCACCGGAAATACATGATTTGAGACACCCTGAATCCAAAAAAAGCATTTTTGGAAACATGTCCGTGTGTGTGTCTGTGTGTCTGTGTGTGTGTGTGTGTGTGTGTGAACAGCATAACTCAGAAACGAACAGTCGGATAAACACCAAACTTGGTATTCAGTATCTTCCAGAGATGCGGCACGAAGGTTTTCAAGAAAATCCCCCCACCCCAGATTACCGTTTCCATGGAACATTTTTCGAAAAGTTTAATTTTCACAAAAATGGCTGTAACGATTATGATTAAAATATCATATGTTTAAGATATTTTCATGACAAATAATATGCATATCTTGAATTTTCTGGGAATGTCTCCAAAAGTATTCTCCATTGTGAACGACTTTTGCATAACTGGTAAACCATAAGAGATAGACAAAATTTTACTACACAAAACATGTGATCGCGTTAAAATACACAATTTATGTCATATACAGTTGTTTTGTTGAGTGAACCATTTTCGAGATATTGCTTGTTATTCCCATAAATTTTTCAATACTTGTTTTCTAAAATGGGAATTCGTTATTCATTTTTCTGTCTTGGATATGCAAAGAGTTATAATCTGTGGCAAAGGGAATGGTGCTGCACCTAGCAACCAGCTATTAAGAGATATGTATGTGCTTAAAGGCTACTGTATTTCTATATTGCCCTTGTAAATATATTTTCCCCTTACATCTACAAGAAAATTAGCAATAAGATAGAGTCTGCAAATGTTTATCTCGATTAACATGAAGTAGATGGAGAATAAGCGTTTGTAAAAATAGTTTGTACAAGAGTAGAGAAAGTCATGTGAGTGTAACACATCAGATTTTTTAATGTCCTGGACATGCAAAGAGAATGGAATGCTCCACATAGCAACCGGCTCTTACAGGATTTGACTATCGCTTAAAGCCTACCATATTCCCCTTGCACCTGCAAGAAAATTAGCAATCAGATGCTTTCTGCAAATGTTTATCTCGATTAACATGAAGTATATGGAGAATAAGTGTTTGTAAAATAGTTTATACAAGAGCAGAGATGGTCATGTGAGTGTAACACATCAGATTTTTCTTTTTTATTTCCTTTCCTTTCTCTCGTGGTCATGCAAAGAGCATGGAATTTTAGTCATATAGCGACCAGCTCTTTAAAACTGCGACTATCGCTTTACCTAATGTATCCTGCGAGTACAACGAATTGGGTGTATCTGTAATGAAAATGTTATCTAGATTAACAAGAAGTAGATAGAATAATAAGCTTTGTAAGAATAGTTTTTAGAAGGATGAGCAGAGAAAGTCACGTGAGTGCAAAATATAAGACTTTTTTCCCACTCATCGCGTGTAATCATCGAAAAAACAGAATTTGAAAAGCAGCCCAAAGCCTTTGTTAATACCACATGGGCACCGTTACATATCCGTGATTGCTAAAGAACCTGAAAAATCACGTTGTTGAGGCACGTATGCTGTTATTGAATATTTTGCCGCTGCAGTAGCGATTTTGAGCATGCGCGATCACTTCCTGCATTCATTAGGGAGCCAGACGCAGCTGCGAGAGATCGTCACTTTGTGTTTTCCTGTTGTTAGAGCGTTTATAAATGTCCAAAACAGTCGAACGAACCGCCGACTGTGAAGTCGTATCAGTGATTCGTTTTTTGAATCGAGAAGTGTTACGCCAGGAAACATTCATCGTCAGATGTGTGGGGTTTAGGGGAAACAATAATGAGTGACAATGCCCAGCCATGCACAGCCAAACAAACTCAAGATCTGGTCGATAAATAAAATGTATATCTTGAATTTTCTGTGAATATCCTTTGAAATTTCCTTTGTTTAAATTCATTTTTTATAATTTTGTATAACAAGGAAAACTTGAACTATAGATAAATATTACTATACAGGAAAAATGTAGAACTCATTAAAGTACAGAATTTGTGTAATAGATTTTTTCGTAGTGTTAGCTCTTTTCGAAATATTCCATGTGAAATTTTAGACCTTTTCTAAGCGTCATCTAATAAACATGTTTAAAAGCTTGCGATTCTTCCTTTTAACCCCTTTATTTATTTATTTATTTCAATCGCAAGTGATTGTTACACCAAATAAACATTTGAAAGATGTTTCCGGAAGATGTAACCTTATTGCTTAATTTGAAACAAAGTATATATCAGAGGGCGGCGCCGTGGCCGAGTGGTTAGACCGCGGGCCCCTCACCGAGGCGACCCGGGTTCAATCCCAGGGACCCGCATGTGGGATTTATGGTGGACAAAGCGGCGTCTGGGCGGGGTTTCTCCGGGTTCTCCGGTTTCCACCGCCATTCATTCCACCAACTGTTCCATCGTCACCTTTCCTTCATCCCATACCAGGCATCGGGCTGATCGTCCTACATAAGATGAGGGTAATCAGCGACATATATCAGTGACATAGTGAAGATAGAATTATCACTTTTTATGTCTATGAATAATATCCATATATAATAAATATATCTGAACCTGTCGTTGGTAGAAAGAGTCGTGTGAATGTATATAACATTTTTCATTTTTTACGGTCACTTCAAGAATAAATTTTATCAGACCGCTGAAACTTACGCTGTTGAAATGCAAAGTGAATTATGCTGTGCACTTCTCTGTTTGTTCTGTCGTATTCAATGTTGTTCCGTTGTCTGGCCGCTTAGAAACGTTTACAACCTGCAACAGGAACAAACGGCCGCATAAGTTCGCCGGATATTCCTGGCTATTGTAGTGTTAAACGGAGCAGAGAGCTCGTTTCCGTTGCGGACATTTCCCATCATGCGCCTGAAACAATTGCAACAGGTTAATTTGCGAAACAGTTTCGTTCCGAAGTAGTTTCAATAGGGAAACTGTTTCAGAGCTGTAGCTACCTTTCTTTTTTCGTCCATCCCTAATTACTATCAATTGACAGACGAGCGTACTGGAATGGAGTGAAATTGCAACTTTCAGTTGGATATAAAGGTGGTAAAGGAAGTCATGCAAATTTAAGCGCTTCCAGGGTAGTGGATTACTTTACCGGAATAAAGACCATTATAAGAAACAAGGTTGCAAATGTACAGTCCAGTGCACTGAAACGTGCCGATGCTTTTGATTTATTATGGTGTTTTTCTTTATCAGCTGTGTTCAGCACCAGCCCTGGGTGAATCAATCTCTTGTTAGTTTAAATGCAAGTCCGACACACACACATTAGCCTATGAACAAAGCTCAAGCTAAGTGAGCGGTGAAAGGGGAGGAGTGCGGATGCATTTTACCTGAGTAGTTAGAAGACATGCTTTACAACGACGGTCCATACCAATCCCTAGATGAGTCTCGCATTGGTTTGATGTCAAACGTCTGGCACTCAAACATTAATCTAAGAACACCAGTCGGTTTCAAGACTCAGGAGTGAAGAAAAAGGAGGGAGTAAGACAAGCCTTACTTGGAGTGCTAGAACCAGGTAAGGGGTGGGGGATGGGTGTGGCAGGGATGAAAAATTGAGTTTTATTTATGGACGCTCTTTAACTGCTATGGTCCTTAGCGTCCCATTCTATATTGGCGTGAAAGAACGGTAATTTTGCTCAGAGGCCTCTTTATCAGGCTTGAGGTTCTTTTGCGTGCCGTAAACCTACGACACGGAACCAGCGGCTTTACTTCCCTTCCGAAGGAAGCCATGCTAAGGATTTCTACACCCGAAAAAATCCATCGCCCACCGTCGGGTTTGAACCCGTGACCTCGGGAACTAGAGGCTAGCACAGTGCCACTGGTCCACGGAGGACGATATGTGGCAGGGATGATTTCGTATTTCCTTATAAACATAAATCATTTGCGCATTATATGGGCACGATACCATGCACTTGAGTTAGACATAGCATTACATTTCAGGTGCGTTCGTAACATTCAGTGTCTTGGTTCCTGGTATTTAGTAGATAATTTAGGTAATGATCGTAAATACCCATCAGTTTTAGCAGACTCCCCAAATAAACCTCTAAATGCCTATGAATTTCAAACAAATTACATCCATGAACTTAGCAACGTTTAACAACGAATACAAACGAGTACATAGAATATGCTTAGTTTTTCGGCCACTACTTAATTTGAGTACATACTCAAATAATGGAAGCAGAGTAGAACATATTAAAGCGTCCATCTTACAAAGAGCATGTACTCATACTTAATATGAATAAAAGCTGGTATTTTCTCAGTTTTCATAAATTCACTCTTTTCTCGTGTTGAACATGGTTAGATATATACTTCTGAGTATATGTTGATTTTTCACTCAAAAATAAACATGAATTGAATAGAAAAATGTATGAGCTAACGTAGTGCTCATGAAGGCATATGCAAGCATTATATATATTGAGCATTCAAGGAGTTTCAAAACCTGTATTGCTTCACGAAACATTAACATAGAAGTGTCGCTGAAAGTTAGCTTAAGCTTGCTTATCCAGTTACTTATTATTTTAAAAGAAAACTGCGTTTTAAAAAATAATAGTATAAACATTTTGGGTTCTAGAAACACTGGGATTTGATACCTCGAGATTATTATTTGTTAGCATGATTTATATAATATTTTTTATCACCTTCTTTTATTTATAACTGTGCTGATTTAATTCACAGATATACTTCTGTGTATATTGTTTCAATTACTAAATCTTAATTTCTTAAAGGGTTTCACATTTGCATTACAGTGCTGTTCAGATTCGTTAAGCAATACAGGATACATTCTAAGCAGCTTTTTACTTTCTCTACTACGTATAGTAAGTAGGGGAAGTATTGTATTCCGCCCAAAATTTCGATACCGAGATTTCACCGGAAATACATGTTTTGAGACCCCCCGAATCCAAAAAAAGCATTTTTGAAAACATGTCCGTGTGTGTGTCTGTGTGTCTGTCTGTGTGTCTGTGAACAGCATAACTCAGAAACGAACAGTCGAATAAACACCAAACTTGGTATTTAGGTTCAGTATCTTCCAAGGATGCGACACGAAGGTTTTCAAGAAAATCCCCCCAAGAAAATCCCCAGAGTACCCTTTACATGGAAGATTTTTCGAAAATTTTAATTTTCTCAAAAATGGCTCTAACGATTTTGATTAAAATATCATATGTTTAAGATATTTTTATGGCAAATAAAATGTATATCTTGAATTTTCTGGGAATGTCTCCAAAAGTATTCTTTATTGTGAACGACTTTTGCATAACTGGTAAACCATAAGAGATAGACAAAATGGTACTACACAAAAAATGTAGATCGCGTTAAAATACACAATTTATGTCCTATACATTTGTTTTGTTGAGTGAACCATTTTCGAGATATTGCTTGTTATTCCCTTAAATTTTTCAATACTTATTTTCTCAAATGGGAATTCGTTATTCATTTTTTTTGTCTTGGATATGCAAAGAGTTATAATCTGTGGGATAGAGAATGGTGCTGCACCTAGCAACCAGCTATTAAGAGATATGTATGTGCTTAAAGGCTACTGTTTTTCTATATTGCCCTTGTAAATATATATTCCCCTTACATCTACAAGAAAATTAGCAATAAGATAGGGTCTGCAAATGTTTATCTCGATTAACATGAACTAGATGGAGAATAAGCGTTTGTAAAAATACTTTGTACAAGAGTAGAGAAAGTCATTTGAGTGTAACACATCAGATTTTTTAAGATATTGATGGGGCAAAACCAAAAGTAACAAACAACGTGAAAGATCTACACCACTAACACAGGCCCCAAAATGTGGAACAACACGACACCACACCAAAGAATGGAGATAACACTATAAAGAGTGTCTCAAATTGATGTATACACTCTTTGAAACACTCAACAACAAAATGATACAATTTTTGTTGTTTATGATTCAGAAGGTAATAGAAATAACAGAAACACGTTCATCTGTTTATAAACAAAGATGGCGGTGAATTTATAGTTCGATGAACATAAGTGGGAACTGAAACTTTATTGGAAAGCGGAGAAGGTTTTCGAGGTTCAACGACGTTGGGGGGTTCAATTTGGTATACCACCACCAACAAAGTTAACAATCACAAGAATCCGAGGGAAGTTTGAAGTCGATGGACTGGTACAAGATGTGTTAAAAGGGGCGGTGCCGAAGAAAGAGAAGTTCCACCGATAACGAGAGTGTTGATGCAGTAATGCAGTCTTCTGCACACTCCCAAAAGAAGTATTGAGGCAATGTTCTTGTGAAATTGATAGCGACAAATCCAATATTCATCAACTTTTGCGAGCTCTAAAATGGAAGCCTTACATTCCGAGACTTGTCCATGCACTAAATGAGGACGATCCAGATAGGCGACTACAATTTTGTGTGTGGTTCATGGGCAAGCGTGATGAAAGGGAACAATTTCAAGACTTAATTGTTTGGTTAGATGAAGCCACATTTAAAATTAATGGGCACATTTAAGCGGCACATTTGTACGTAATTAACTAACGAAGAACCAAACATATTTGAAGAAAAGACCGCCAATCTTATAGGAGTAGCAGTATGGGGGGTCTGTCTTCCAGAGGGATAATTGAGCTGTACTTCTTCGAAGAGACGTCAAGCGTCAGATTTACCTGCAAATGTTGGAAACCAAAATTTTATATCTTAATGACCTCTTTGAGAATGGAATAGGGTTTTACTTTCAACAAGACGGAGCAGGTAAGAGGACATTTTGAACATGTACGGGTTTAAGGAATACAACGCAACAAAAACTGCATTTCTTACATTTAATCGAAATGAGTATAGTGTGGAGATGAGTATATAGTCACAAAGCTTGTTGGTAGCCATGAGGAGGATAAGCTTTGAGAAAGTATCTGCTTTTTATTCATATGGCGCATTAAGTAACAATTTAACTTGTTTTCTCTCACATTAAAATGCCAACATAGCTGTTACAATGTGTTTTCAGTTTGCAATTTGCGTTTTGCAAGCGTACTAAATGTGTGGGGTTTCACCTGGTGTGATAGGATGTTTTGTAAATCTATGAGATTCCTTAAGGTTTTATTTGATTTAATAGTATCTTTTATATTCTTTCAATTTGTGAAGATATATTAAAGGGATGTGGCAAACCAGACATTTTGGACGCATGCTGATGGACTTTAGATGGTTTAAGAATTTTAAATCAATGACAATAAACTTAAATAAAAAGTGAAATTATACTCTTCATTCGAGTTGCAGACAATTAAAATAAGTTTATTCCATACAAGGTTTAATATGGTGGGTTAAATGTTGGTATCCGGCGAGGAACTGAAGCACGTTTGTCACATGACAAGCAAAATACGAACCTTTACACCACACAGAAAGTGTTTGGAATGGGAGTTTATAAATATTAACGAAGTTTCGACCACTACCCTGGTTTCCATTATGATTGTATTCCTCTTCTAATGGTTATAAAAATTTAAGATATACAAAAATACCCGCATACGAGGGTATTTATTTTCATCCGCAGGTATGCAGTCAATTGTGCGTATAGTCAAGTGCTATATATTGAGTCGTATAATATAATGCACAGTGATTTATGTTGGTAAGGAAATACTAAACTGTATTTATCACGCCCCTTACCTGGTCCTAGCACTTCACTTCCTTCTTCCCTGAACCTGAAACCGACCTTTGTTCATAGGTTAATATTTGAATACCAGATTTGTTGCATCAAACCAATATGAGACGGACTCATCCAGGGGCTGGTGTTGGCCTTCGTTGAGAAACATGACTTCCAGCACTCGCGCAATTCGCCGCTCACCTAAGCCTGGCATTTTTTCATAGGCTAATGTGCGTTGTCGGACTTGAATTGAAACCAATAAGAGATTAGCTCACCCAGGACTGGTGTGAAACACAGATTATAAAGGAGTTTCTGCCAACATTCAATAAAGAAAGATACTATAACAAACCAGAAGCAATGGCACCTTTCCGCGCACACGCCTGTACATTTATTTTAGTTATGAAAGTTTTTAAGTCTTTAATTTCGATTCGGAGGCTCTTTTATCTTGACTACCCTTAATTTTGTACGGATTTCAACAACTTCAACCCTGTACTTTTGGGAGGGCTTATTATTAGGATATTGTCGAAGTTTTTGGACGCTTTACATACAAATGCCGATAACTGATAAGTTATATAGAAATATGATTTCGTTAACGCCGAAAAATACTATGTTTACCTCTTAAAGTTTCAAGTAGAACACAAAAATAGTGCTAAAAGCATGGCTCTCGTGACTTTTCGATTCACAACTGCGAATTTTGACGGAAGCACGGCAGACGCCGATTTTATCACCCAGGTGAGGTTACCGTCGCGAACTAATGCAGGCTACCCGTGATGAATTGCATCACATTTAAAAATTTAAAAAGGAATTAAAGACTGAGCTTGTAATCAATAGCTTTTCTTTGGTTATGCAGAAGAGAAGGTCAGATACGCGCCTCTTTATTTTAGATGAACTTTCACCCCATAAATACTAACACGTGACCTTTTAGATGCATCTTACAAGACTCCTTGTAAGAGAGAAGTAATAATTTGTTTAATGCAGTGTATACTTTTATAAATCCAAAGAAGTACCCTCTGCTTAAGCTCATTTTATTTACTTTAAACACGTCACTAAACAGTCACTTCTGTCAGTTTTAACCCAAGACTGCTGAATGTGGTGGAAATATTGTCGCATTTCACGATTTAATCCTCGTCACCCTGTCCTTAGTTGAACACACTGCGGAATGCAATAATTCTGAATAAGGGCTCCTGCAGGCGACCCAAATGTTCGTAGAGCTGTATCCAGCATTGTCAGACGACTGTAATCTTCAGTGTGTGTTCGGGTGTAGTGGCTTCCGATATAGTGTCTTCTGTTGTTGTGGCAGTACTGGCAGTCATGAAGTCCGGAGTAGTACCCTCCACAACAGTAACAGGTTTGGGGTCTCTGATGTGGTGCTGAATAAGGCTGCAACATACAGGCATGAGCATTAGATTATACATGGATACCTTTATCTTACAGCAATCAGTGAGTTTCAATTAAATTTTAAATGCTCAACGTCATGGCCAGGCCTCGAAATACAAATTTTTTGCTTTTTATGTCAACAGCCTACCGGTGAGCTACCGTGACTAAACACCTGAATGCGCATTTATTTGTATATCCCAGCAGCGAACCTGCAAGGCGATCTCACTTTCTCCAGATGCCATACCTTAAACGGCAACTTGGAGTACTACAAGTACTTTAACTGTGTGCTTTTAGATAGCCACACTATATGTTTAATTTACATGTATTAAACCTAGACTTAGGCACTTCACCGTGTGCCCTCTCTACCCCCGGACTTCACCGCCTGCCTACTACAACGTCGCTACGCCGTCAACATTACAGCAATCCCTCCTCAGATTGACACTGCGCAACTACGACAACAGCCCAACGACACACAACCTTCTCCAAGAGACCTCAGCCAGACATACCAGCAACCTAGACATAATTCAGGACCTTGATGCTGAGGTCCTGAAATTGTCCAGTCGCCTCATTTCTCTGGAAGAACACCTCAACTTCAAATTCACATTCGTCACAGAGGAGCAGAGGACTATCGACTCCATTACCATCCACTCCAAAAGAACTTCAGCCAGTTATTAGAGATGAGAACATTCAGATTTCATTGCACAGCAGCCAACACCGTCAAACTTCTCCAACAATCAGCGTAGCCCAATCAGATCACATCACGCCAGCCGCAGGATTCAGTCTCTGGAAACGTCATCACAATACGTGGGGACGAAATACTTCACCCACACATCGGACGTGTCCGATTTGATCCAAATAATCACTCACAAATACCTGACTTTGCTTCGGCGGTACTGGGATTCATGACTCTACGAACAGTTGTCCAAAAAAAAAGAGCCACCACAGTATGAACTTCCCCCTCTTTCCCTTTGTCCTTCTCAAATACCTATACACCTGTTATACATTAAACCTTTATTCCTGTCGCCTCCACCCCCCCTCCAAAAAGCTGTTCTGATTCTCTTAAACAAGTAGACATGGCTAGCCCAATGCAATATGATTAGCGTCTCGACCTAACAGGGAAATGAGTATCTGCAGCACTGAAATGTACAACAGCGACGACAGGGCGTAGCCGCAGTATCTGTGTAGCGAAACTCCAATGATACACATTAGCGACTTTTTACCGATTGTTTTAACGACTTCAATCTGAAAATTACGGAGATGCCGTCGATTAAAACGCTTGGTGGGTGGGCACATAATTTCTTCTGAGAAACATCTAGAGATTCACTCCTTCCTTTAACATTCTGGATTATTCTACATGCACTTTTTACTGCCACCAGTTGACGCTCGACCTATTCAGAACTATTGCTTGAGATGCCTCTACAATCAACACTAGACAGGCTCATTAAGTCCGAATTATCCCTAGTTTTATACATAAATTCAAACATATACTCGATTTATGATAGAGTGCTGTTTTAGATTCCATTAGTTTGAAACGAAATACCCTATGTGTTGTATTTACATGATTTTCTCTACTCACCTTCTACAAATTATTGTTGCAAAGGTTTTTTCTTCAGCCTACTCATTCTTAATATAGATAAACCTTCATTGCATTTTTACACACCACGTTTTAGATACAAGGTGAATACAATAGGATAAAGTGGTAGTCAGATTTTTAAAAGTGGGTCTGTATGTGATGGCTTTAAAATTCCGTTCTCTTTGCATGACTACAGGGGGAAAAATAACAGCGACTTACCACTTGAAAACAGGATCTATTTAAAAATTCCAACCAATAACAAAGAATATCTCGGAAATGGATAAAGCCACAAAAAGTTATTTAATATAATCTGTGTTCCTTAAGATCTACATTTGCTGTGTAGTAAGATTTTGTCTATATCTTACGGTTTACTAATTATACAAAAGTCTTCATAAAGAAGATGACTTCACAGGATATTCCCAGAAAATTCAAGATATACATTTTATTTGTGATGCAAATATTTTAAATATATGACATTTTAATAAAAATCGTTAAGAGGCATTTGTTAGAAAATTAAATTTAACGAAACATTTTCAACGTAATTTTTTTGATTTTTTTTTGGCCATTTCTTCGAACACACTGAACTTAGCTGCCAATTTTGGTGTTTAAAGAACTTTTTCGTTTTTGTGTTATGCTGTTCATAGACATACATACACATACCTGTTTCTAAAAGTCCTTTTTTCGAATTCAGGAAGTCTCAAAACGTTTAATTCCGGGGAAATCTCGTTATCGAATTTTTGGGTGGAACGTAATACTTCCCCCAGTTATAGATAAGCAATAGAGAAAATAAAAAAGTAATCTAGTTGATGATGTTCAACGTTTTTGGCTCCTAGCAGTCGACCTCGCTTACAATCGGAGTCGTAAAATACGACCACCGCTGGCATCCTGCCTGTTTGCTGTGCAGTTAGAGGCGGACAAGAAAACTTCGGAAATTGTAAACCTTCGTCTGCAGTAATTTCAAAATCGACAGTTTAGCCTGCAAGTAGGAGGGTCGCTGTCATGCAGTGTTCCAAAAGCATTGTATCCGAGCATAATGCCTATAAAATGCGGAGTCAAGGCGGCCTCCAATCCACGTGTTCTGTAGATGAAAGCTCTCTTAGTGAAACTTCCGAACAATGATTTCAAACGTAGATGTTGTACAAAGTAAAACAATAAACGAAGATTACAGCCTCCCACTCGAGCGAAGGTTAGTACAAAAACCTAAAAGTTGCTGAAATGACAAGAAAAGGCAGATAAACGAGTGAAAAAGCAGCAAAATATGTTTATCGACTCCTATACTTAAATGTGCTCATTTGCTGTTAGAAATCTGTTCGAAATGAAATCCATTTCCATACAGATTTCCGCGCTTGTGCGCTGTCCTACTGAAAGCCACATATTTACATACCTTTCTCAGCAGATACGTATTGTCAGGTGCTTCATCAATGAAGGTTTTAATTTGTCGAAAATGTTTTCTTTTTTTCCCTCTGCACCCTACCGATTTCTGTTTTAACAGGTAATACAACTTTTTATACTTAGATATATCAGTTCCATGTTTTACATTTAGAGAGTCTTCAATACCGAATAATTTGTCACAAGGTTGGGGGTTTCATTGTTTTTGATTTCTTCAAAGTAAACTATGAACACATTTTCTGACAATGAAGTTACATTTTTTCTTGCTCGCCAAACCATGAACTTGTCATACAGCTTTTCATACATTATCTTTTATTTTTCAGGAAATAAATTCTTGCTTACATTCCTCGCCTCCTCCAGGATATCAGGAGGTGCGGAACTAAATTCCACTTTCTCAAATTCATTAATAAACATTTCTGTCTCCATCTTGTAAAATCAATGCCTGGGACCTTGAATCACATCTAAAATACGTATCTCGAAATTGATTTATCATATTTTTATTTTATTTAGCATGCATCTAAATATTAAACATTTATTGTATATCTAAATGTCCTAGAAAAACTATAGTATGCAACTCTCATATAATGGCTATTAGACGCTCGTGAAGTTTTCGACGTGAGCGAGCGAGAGTCGAAAGTTACTCGTCACTCGCGTCTTAATAACTCCCATTATAGGATCGTTGCATAAAGAACTATTTATTTTCTATGGCACTTACTTATACTAAGTAGAGGAACTATAGTATTCCTATCAAAGGTTCATTACCGAAATTTTATGAATAAATAAATAAACAAATAAATAAAAACATTTTAGAAAAAGGTCTGTGAGCTTGCGCGCGCTTGTAAACGCCATAACTCCAAGAACACCCTCCTCTGTGTGTGTGTGTCTGTGAACAGCATAACTCAGAAACGAACGTCGGATAAACACCAAACTTGGTATTTAGGTTCAGCATCTTCCAGAAATGCGACACGAAGGTTTTCAAGAAAATCCCCTCAACCCAATTACCCTTTACATGAAACACTTTTCGAAAATTTTAATTTTCTCCAAAAAGGCTCTGACGTTTTTGATTAAAATATCATATGTTTAAGATATTGTTATAGAAATGAAATGTATATCTCGAATTTTCTGAGAATGTCTCCAAAACTATTCTTCATTGTAAACGACTTTTGCATAACTTGTAAACCATAAGAGATAGACAAAATTTTACTACACAAAAATGTAGATCGCGTTAAAACACACAATTTATGTCATACACTTTTTCGAGATATTGCTTGTTATTCCTTTAAATTTTCCAATACTTATACTTTTTCTCAAATTCGTTATTCATTTTTACTTTCTCTACTACGTATAGTAAGTAGGGGAAGTATTGCATTCCACCCAAAAATTCGATACCGAGATTTCACCGGAAATACATGTTTTGAGACCTCCTGAATCCAAAAAAAGCATTTTTGGAAACATGTCCGTGTGTGTGTCTGTGTGTGTGTCTGTGTGTGTGTGTGTGTGTGTCTGTGTGTGTGTGTGTGTGTGTCTGTGAACAGCATAACTCAAAAACGAACAGTCGGATAAACACCAAACTTGGTATTTAGGTTCAGTATCTTCTAGAGATGCGACACGAAGCTTTTCAAGAAAATCCCCCCACCCCAGACTACCCTTTACATGGAACATTTTTCGAAACTTTTAATTTTCTCAAAAATGGCTCTAACGATTTTGATTAAAATATCATATGTTTAAGATAATGTCATGAGAAATGAAATGTATATCTCGAATTTTCTGGGAATGTCTCCAAAAGTATTCTTCATTGTGAACGACTTTTGCATAACTGGTAAACCATAAGAGATAGACAAAATTGTACTACACAAAAAATGTAGATCTCGTTAAAATACACAACTTATATCATATACATTTCTTTTGTTGAGTGAACCGTTTTCGAGATATTGCTTGTTATTCCCTTAAATTTTCCAATACTTATACTTTTTCTCAAATTCGTTATTCATTTTTTTATGTCCTGGACTTGCAAAGAGAATGGAATGCGCCGCATAGCAACCAGCGTTAAAATATTTGACCATCGCTTAAAAGCTACCATATTCCCCTTGCATCTACAGAAAATTAGCAATAAGATTGACATCTCGATATCTCGATTAACATAAAGCATATGGAGAATAGGCGTTTGTAAAAATAGATTGTACAAGAGTAGAGAAAGTCATGTGAGTGTAACACATCAGATTTTTTTTGTCCTGGTAATGCAAAGAGAATGGAATACTCCACATAGCAACCACCTCTTAAACTATTTGACTATCGCTTAAAGCCTAGCAATTCCTCTTGCATCTACAGAAAATTAGCAATAAATTAACATCTCGATATCTCAATTAACATGAAGCATATGGAGAATAAGAGTTTGTAAAAATATTTTGTACAGGAGTAGAGAAAATCATGTGAGTGTAACACATCAGATTTTTTGTTTATTGTGATGTACACAGAGTGTGAAATGTCAAAGCCAGCGTATACTAGAGATCCACTTTTTAAAGATTTATCTATTGCTTTAGCCCCCTGTATCCACCCTTCTACCTACAACTATATGTATACAAAACTACTTTATTTCGCTTAACGTGAAGTAGCTAGAAACAAGCTTTTGTAACATAGTTTGCAGAAGCTCTATAAAAAAATCTGATGTGATACATCCACATCACCTCTTCTACCCCCTATTTTTATTAGTGGGTATACAAACTCTCTTTATAAGGATTATTTTTCTGTCTACTAAATTTAATCCAAATAAATCTTTACAGAAATGGCTACATTACACATTTCGTTATAAATACAACGGGAACAGTGATAGTCAAATGTTTAAGAATGAATGCTATACGCTGGTCTTAAAATTCCATACTGTTCCCATGCAATCGCTAGAAACAATTCAAACTTTTAATAACGGATATCTCAGAAATGGCTTATGTCACAAAAAAGCTTATTTGAAATAAATTGTGTGTTTTAAAGAGAGCTACATTTTTTATTAAGTGTGTTTTCGTCTATCGCTTAACGTTTACCGGTTATTCAAGATTATACAAAATTCCTTCCGAATGAAGACTTTAAAGGCTATTCCCAGAAAATTTAAGATATACATTTTATTTGTCAGTAAACATATTTAATATATGGTATTCTAATCAAAATCGTTAGTCATTTTATAGAAAATCAAAACTTTTGAAAATGTTCGATATAATGGGTAGTTGGGAGTGGGGGGGTTTTCTTTAAAATCTTCGTTTCGCATACTGAACTTAAATACCAGTCTGCTATTTATTTGACTTTTCATTTTTGAGTTACGCTGTTCACAGACACACACAAATGCACAGTGATCTTTTTCTAAAAATCTAATGTGATGCATTCACATTACTTTCTCTATCTCTATTGTTAATTGGTGGGTCACAAATTATTCTTACTCAAGCTTATTTTTGTATCTACTATATTTTAATTAAAATAAACCTTTGCAGAAATAGTTACCTTACACATTTCGTTATAGAAACAAGGTTAAAAGCAACAGTCAAATGTTTAAAAACTGGATGCTATATGCTGGCCTTAAAATTCCACACTCTCTTCATGATATCGCGAGAAACAACTGATTGTTTTAGGGACTTTAAAGAGAATGATCAAGAAATGAACAGTTCGAACCTTTAATAACGGATATCTCAGACACACATGTGGACATGTTTCCAAAAATGCTTTAATTGGATCCAATAGAGAAAGTCTTTACTACGCATAGAAGTAGCGGAAGTATTGCAATCCACCCAAAAATTCGATATCGATATTTCACCGGAAACATGTTTTGAGGCCCCCTGAATCCAAACAAAGCATTTCGGAAATATGTCTCTGTGTGTGTGAGCGTGCACATGCCTGTCTGTATGTCTTTGAACACCATAACTCAAAAACGAAAAGCCCAAGAAATACCAAGCTTGGTATTTAGATTCAATACCTTCCAAAGGTGCAACACGAGGACTTTCAACAAAGTCCCCCAACCCAAACTATTCTTTACATGGAACATTTTTTGAAAGTTTTTTATTTTCTAAAAAATGGCTCCAACGATTATTATTAAAATACTGTATATGAAAGACATTTACATAACAAATAAAATGTATATCTTGAATTTTCGGGGGATATCCTATGAAGTCCTCTTCATTCGGAAGGAATTTTGTATAATCTGGTATTAGTAATAAACGCTAAGCGATAGACGAAAACGTACTACATAAGAAATGTAGGTCTCTTTAAATCACACAATTTATTTCAAGTAAGTTTTTTTGTGGCATAAGGCGTTTCTGAGGTATCCGTTATTAAAGGTTCGAATTGTTCATTTTTTGGTCCTTTCAACATTCGGTTGTATCTCGCGATTTCATGGAAACAGTACGATGTTTAAGGCCCGCATATAGTGTCCGTTCTTAAACATTTGCCTGTCGCTGTTTCCTTTGAATCTATTACGAAATATATAATGTAGCTATGTCTGCAAAGGTTTATTAGGATTAAAATGTATCACATAGAAAAATGAGTTTGATTAAGAATAATTTGTACACCCACTAAAAACGTTAAAGGGAGAGAAAGTCATGTAAATGTAGCACATCAGAATTTTTTTTGGTATTCAGGTAGTCTCAAAACACATATTTCCGGTGAAATCTCGGTATTGAATTTTTGGGTGGAACGCAATACCTTCTCTACCTATTATGTACGTGGTAGAGAAAGTAATAAGCGATAATGTCTGGATAAAGTAATGTGAATGTAACGATAGTGTGTCGAGAAAGTAATTGAGTGTAACATACTAAATTTTTTAATGTTGGTTTTATTAATTGTTGCTATGAAGCACACTCATATTCTCTCCCACATTCATACTCCACTCCCGCCCCTTCCGATAATCGAACCCGGGACCCATGGTTTGAGAAACTACGCTGAACATTCGACCATAGAGCCCATACTTTTTCCATAATAGTCTTATACATTTACTCTGCTCTGCTCTGCTCGTGTTATTGTGCTAAATGAGGAAATTCTTGTCGGTCTCCACCTCCTCCTCGTCTCTTTCTCTCTCCCCCTACACCTCCATCTCTTTCGCTCTTCCTCTCGTTGCCCTCCCTATTCCTTTCTCTTTTCCCCTCCTTCTCTCTTCTTCCGCTGTATTATTCCTCTGTGCAACTTGCAGGTCATGAGATGCTTTCAATATCGGAAAAAGGCGTTTTATGGGATCTTAATAAAAATTAAAATTTAAGTAAAATGTTTAACAGCACACAACGTGTTTGTCTTCCTTATATTTGCAATCCGGTCAGAACTATTTTCTTGTGATAACCGGTTTGGTAGCAAGTATTGTTATAATTTCTAAATGTTTATCCTATAAAATTCTGTAAAAATACCACTTTTAAATTCATTATGCTTACAAAGATTAGTTATGTAGACTTCTCAACAAAGCTTAGTAATAAGAGTGATTTATATCTTGCAAGATTCCCATTCATTTTTGGGCAAAGTGAGATACCCTATAAGCTATTTTCTAAGTGAGACCTAAGTATGTAGTATACCAAGCTTCATAACAATATTTTTGGCCATTATTTTAAAAATGTTAAACAATTTTAAAGTGCAAATTTTGGCTTTAGGTTAGTATCAATTAGGCTTCCAAAATAGGAAATTAGCATTTCGGCTATAGTTTTATTAATTGTTTAGATAGATGTTTGTAGCTAAACTTACCTCCTTATTGGTGATTCTTTGGACGTCGGTATGTCTTCCTTCTTCAGGCTATCTCTGTAATAGAATGTTGCTATTTTAGTGACTAGTTTATTTCATAATTTTAACATCACTTAACTTTGTAACAGCTTTTAGCACCTAAAAGCATTATATTATTTATGTAACACTATAATGTATTCAAAAAGAAATAAGAAAAGCATCCAAACTGGATTACAATTCCGATTTCAAATTGCAATATCTGAGAATATATTTTATGAGCAACATTAAAAATTTTTAAGCAAATAAGTAGGTATTTTATCATTAAATTATAGTGGTTTTGTTTGTTGCTAAGCCTTGGTCTACTTGGTGAAACGATAGAAGAATTTACTAAACTGTTTAGTGTTGCAAGGAATTGGAACCTCTGAAGTACCAACAAAGACACTTCAGAAACCCTCTAGGAAGGCAATATTGAGAGTATTGCACAAATTACCAGCTCTTTATTGCTCGCACTACACATGGGCCGCTGGTTAATCCGGTATCACAAAATACGCCATGTACAGCTGTGGAGGCAGGTTTTGAATCTACTCTTAAGACGAAAGAATGCACAATCAAGAGCATGGAATCGTGCCAATATAATACGCAGTGGTTTATTCTGGTAATTAAAATAATAAAGTGCATCCGTCACGCCCAGCCTGGTTCTAGCACTCTGCTTAATGTTTGTCTTACTCTTCCCTTTTACCTTCGCTCCTGAGACTGAAACTGATCTGTATTCATAGGTTAATGTTTGAGTGCCAAACTTTTGACATCAAATCAATAGAGACATGTTTCTGTACTCCTCCCCTTTCGCCATTCACCTAGACCTGACCTTTGTTCATAGGCTAATGCGTGTGGGTAGAACTTAAATTCAAACCAATAAGAGATTGGCTCACGCAGGTGGGATAGAGCACAACTGGGGAGTTTCTACCAACATTAAAAAAAGAAATGCACTGTAGGAAACCACAAGCATCGACATGTTTCCACGCACTGGATTGTAAATCTACACTACGTAATGCAGCTGTCCCCATCAAGTTTTAAATGCTTTGTAACTGCGTGTGGTAGATAGTATTTAGATATTATATTTGTTACTTAGATATTTAAGTTAGTACAAAGTTTTAGGAATGATTTCTCTATGATGGTATATGAGTCGCGTATTTATGGACTGACAACCAGGTGAATCAGTTGCCCCTACGTTTCTGTATCTATGCAATCCACTGATTGTATTAATACATGTAAACGTAACTCCCCCCCCTAAAAAAGGTAGCTTTGCAGCTTACTTATAAGATATTTACTTGCTCCCATATTTAATCTGAATTATTTATTAATTGTTGCACCAAGTAATCAATTCCATAAAGTGTATAAAATAATAGGTTACAGCAATTTAAAAGTAGCACGATAGAGAAACACCTTGCGGTCAAATGGATTAACGCTCTATATCTCCTTTGTTGGACTCCACGATCGATGGTTTAGGTAAAAGGGAGTAAAATAGTATTCCACCCAAAAATTCGAAATCGAGATTTACCGAAATTACATGTTTTAGGAACCCTGGATGAAAAAAAGGTATCTTGTTGATATCTCAACCGTTTACCTAAGCTAAGCAGAGTTAAGTGTCATTTTATTCCACCCAAAAATTCTATATCAAGATTTCGCCGGAACTACACGTTTTGGGATCCCTGAATAAGGAAAAAAACAACTTTCTGTACTGCTTACCTATAGTAAGAGAGGAGGTATTGCATTCCACAGAAATGTTCCATTACGAGATTTAACCGGAAATATATGTTTTGAGGCCCCCTGAAAGAAACGAAGGCTTTTTAGAAGAAGTATTTAAGTTCAACATTCTCCAAGCATGCGACACGATTTTTGTAATACCATGAGTTTAAAATATTTGTATGACAAATATAAGGTATATCCAGAATTCTCGGCAAAGAGTCTTTGAAATCGTTCATTCGGAATTAATTTTGTATAATTTTGTGTAACTGGTAAATAGACAAAACCGGAGGTATAGATAAACTACAATTTGTGTTACTTCTTTGGCATTAATTTTTTCCGAGATATTCTTTGTTACTGATTCTGAATTTCATTAAAAGAATGCCGGTGTAAGATATATGTTAAACAAAGTGGGAGCTGTAGCGCATCCTTGCGTAAACCTCGTTACGCTAAAACCTTCTGAGATTTCTCTCTATTAAAAACAAACTTAACAACTCGGTAAGATAAAGACGACGTGGAATCCGAGCATTCAGAAACGTATGCTACTGGTCGTGCCAGTATAATATCATTTTAATGTTGAATTTTCGTATTAAATAAAAAATATATTTTTACAATGACACGGCCTATGTTATAAAGTTGAAAAAATGGCTTAACTCGGATCAATGCCCAATTTCCAAAAAAAAAAAAACCCCTCGAATAAAAACTGTCGTTACATTTCTTCTTTATGTATAAATAGAGAATAAACATCGTGTCTCAACATATGTGTTTTCGAAGCCTCCTGATCCTCTGAAACATACAATCGGAGCATTGCAAACATTTAAGGTATTAACATTTTTATTTTTCAGCCCATTCCCTTATCTCAGCTGGGCTATAAACGCACCTTCGGACTCCGGTAGTTTTATATTTGTTTGGAACTGCACGCTGCAAACGAGTTAATGGGAACGGTAAATCCCCATTGCATTAACGGACTTCCGTGACCCCCATAGGAAAATATGTGTTTTTGCACTTTAGTGTCTCTGCAACTGTAGATAATGAAACCTATAAACGGCTGCCGAGTTTGTTTGGCTTTTTTGTCACTTCTGGAGTTTGGTGCAAGAAATCCTTTTCTACTACCCCTGTTAGTTGTATTTTGCTTTGGGTAAGGCTGATAGGGATGAAGGGTTAGTTTAATCTCTTCTGGTCAATGGAGCTATAAAATAAATGTTTGTGGAGCAGTTGTAGAAGTCCTGGCATTCGAGAGGCCAAGAGGGGACTTCCCCTTTATCGGAAATTGCAATATGTGACTGCTATAAACTCTAAAATATTCTAGCGTTCGTTTCAGGGGCTTTATTTAATGCTTGCTTTTTTAAAGATAGAAGGATCTTTAAGGGGAAATGCCAATGAAAGCGCAGTACTTTACTCATAAGTAGGGCCCGGCTTCTTATGTCCTTTAGCCTTCGATTTATATACACTTAAAATAAGCTTTTTTAGGTTTTCTTATTGGATTATTATTACCAATACCAATAATATTCATTGTTTCTTATTGTACGATACGCCTGTGATTTTGGTTTTAATACGCTAAAATGAATTTTCTTAAGTAAATGCTAACACCAACGATTTTTCTGTTTTCTTACTTTAGTAACATTTATTTATAAACTTATTTAACAAAAATACACCTTATCAATAATCATCATAAGCCACCAGCATATATTTTACTGTTTTATTTTTATTTCTCCACTACGTATAGTAAATAGGGGAAGTATTGTATTCCACAAAAAATTCCACACCGAGATTTGACTGAAAATACACATTTTGAGGCCCCCTGAATCCAATAAATAAAACTATCTTTATTTTGTCAATCGCGTACATAGTAGGGTGTGAGATGCACTGCGGTCATCTTCATCTATTATGGCGACTCCCCCCGGAAGTCAGGGATAAGGCGAAAGAGGTCCCGGTCCGCAGGCAAACAGACCCAGAGAGACGCGCAGAAGTCTTTAATATTTCAAGTTTGAACACCCGCACACCAGTGAACGGGTAGAACAGCTCATTCTGTCCTTCACGGGAAGAAATATTTGCAATGCATTCATGCCATCTGCCTGGCACCCCACACCACAGGAACTGGAATCACACTTAAAACGCGAAAGGGAGATGAAATGAGAGGAAATGGGGAGAAAGGAGAGATCGTGATAGAATACATCACCCCGGTATTCACCCTGGCGACCAGCGAAAAACCGCGAAAAACCCCATGTCAGAGTGGGCGGTCACCGGAAATCGAACCCAGGACTTCCCGAATGCGGGAGGTTGCCGCCTGAGTCATCCCGCTCGGTCACGTACATAGTACGTAGAGAAGATATTGTATATGTATACCATCGAAAAATTCGATACCGAGATTTCACCGAAAATACATACTTTAAGGCCTCTTGAATAAACAAAATAATTCTTAGAAAAAGGTTCCTGTGTGTGTGTGTGTGTGTGTGTGTGTGCGCGCGTATGAGTATGTCTGAACAGTATAACCCAAAAAGGAAATGTCAGATAAATACCAAACTTTGTATTTAAGTTCAATACCTTCCAAAAAAATGCGACGCGAAGATTTTCAAGAAAATCTCACATCACAAACTACCCTTTATATGAGACATTTTACGAATTTTTTTATTTTCTGAAAAAGACTAACAATTTTGACTAAAATCCCATATATTAAAAGTTTTAGATGGCTAACATGTATACTTTGAAGTTTCTGGAATAGCTTGTCAAGTCCTCTTTTCGGAAGGAAATTTATATAACTTGCATAACTGGTAAACGTTAAGCGATAGGCGAAAACGTACTGCACCAAAAATGCAGATCTCTTTAAAACACACAATTTATTCAAAATGAATTTTTTGTGGCATCAGCCATTTCCGAGATGTCCGTTATTAATAGTTCGAATTGTTCAATGCTTAGGCATTCTCTTCAAGTCTTAGTGATTTTCAGCTGTTTCTCGCGATGTCACGGAAATTGTATGGAATTTTAAGGCCAGTATATAACGCCCAGTTCTGTCGTTGTTCCCTTTGTAAGTATAACGAAATGTGCAATGCAGGCATTTCTCGAAAAGTTTATTTCAATTAAAATGAAGGAAAATAAACTTTCATAAGAATAATTTGTATATCCACTAATAAGCGATAAGGGTACAGAAACTCATGGGAATGTAACACATAAGGTTATTAGAAAAAAGTGTGCGTGTTTCTGTCTGTGAACAGCGTAAGTCAAAAACGAAACGTCGGATAAATACAAAAGTTGGTATTTAAGTTCAATATCTTCCGAAGATGGAAACGTGGAAGAAAGTCCCCCAACTCAACTTCCCTTTACATGGAACGTTTTTCGAATTTTGTCAAAAATGTATCTAATGATTTTGATTAAACTACCATATATTAAGGATATTTATATGACAAATAAAATGTATATGTGATTTTCTGGTGTGGAGTTCTTTTCATTCGGGGGGAATTTTGATAATCCTGTATAACTGGTAAACGTTGCGCGATAGACGAAAACGGATTGCAAAAAAAAAATGTAGGTCTTTTTAAAGCACAGCTTACTTTAAATAAATTTTTTGTAGCATCAGCAACAGGAGGCCTCAAAACATGTATTTCCGGTGAAATGTCGGTGTCGAATTTTTGGGTGGAATGCAACACCTTCTCTACCTACTATGTACGTGGTAGAGAAAGTAAAAAAGCCTGATTTCATACATTCACACGATTATCTCCATGCTTGTCGCTTATTAGTGGGTATACAAATTCTTTAGCAAGTTTATTATATTTTAATCGAGATAAACTTTTCCGGAAACAGCTGCATTACACATTTTGTTATAGATACAACTAGAACAATGATAGTCAATAGTTTAAGAACTGGATACTATAAGCTGGTTTTAAAATACCATATTGTTTCCATGCAATCGCAAGAAACAACCGAATGTTGACAGAACTTTAAGAGAATGACCAAGAAATGAACAATTCGAACCGTCAATAACCGATATTTCAGAAACGACTTATGCTACAAAGAAGCTTATTTTAAATAAGTTATTTGTTTTAAAGAGATCTACATTTTTTGTGTAGTACGCTTTCGTTTCGCTTAACGTTTACCAGTTATACAATATTACACAAAATCCTTTCCGAATGAAAGGGACTTCACAGGCTATTCCCAGAAAATTCAAAATGTATATTTTATTTGTTATGTAAATATCTTTAATATATTGAATTTTAATCAAAATCGTTAGAGCTATTTTTTAGAAAATAAAAAAAATCGAGATATTTTCCATGCAAGGGTAGTTTGGGGTGAGGGTTTTCTTGAAAATCTTCGTGTTGCATGTTTGGAAGCTATTGAATTAAATGCAAAGTTTGGTATTTATCCGACTTTTCTTTTTTGAGTTACGCTATTCACACACACACACACACATACACACATACACACGCAAACGCGCGCGCGAGCAGACAAGTTTCTAGAAGTGCTTTATTTTGATTTTGGAGGCCTCAAAAATGTATTTTCGATGAAGTTTCTGTATTGTATTTTTGGGTGGAATGTAGTACTTTCTCTACGTACTAGGTACGTGGTAGAGAAAGTAAAAATGCTTCTTTTGGTTTCGGGGCCTCAAAACGTGTATTTCCGGTGAAGTCTGGGTATCAAACGTTTGGGTGGAATGCCATACCTTCTCTTACCTACTACGTAGCGGTAGAGAAAGTAAAAATAGGGATTTGCAGTTGAAAAAAGTATAAAGTATTTCCATTAGCAAACCAAGAACAAAGAATAGCTCGGAAACGGTTAACGCCATAAAACCTTTGATATAAATTGAGTGCCTTAAGGAGCTCTAAATCTGTTGTTTAGTAAGACTATGTCTTTCTCTTACGGTTTACCAATTCTCCACCAATCATTCAGAATGAAGGGGATTTGACATGCTATTCTCAGAAAATTGAAGATATGGACTCCATTTGTCATGCAAATATCTTAAATATATGGCATATTCATCTAAATCGTTGGAGCCATTTTGAAAAAAATAAAAAATAAGGGATATTTTTTCATGTAAAGGACAGTTTGGGGTAGGAGATTTTGTTGAAAATCTTTGTGTTGCATTCTTGGAAGGTGCTAAACTTAAATACCAATTTCGTTATACACCAGTTATGCTGATTGCTGTTCACGGACTGACTCACAGACACACATATCACACATTGATAGACAAGACACACACACACACGCACACACGCACAAACATGCGTACACATATTTTTCGAAATCTCGGTATCAACTTTTGGGTGGAATACAAAACTTCGTCTTTACCATAGGTAAGTAGCAGAGAACGTAAAAATTAGGTGAAAAGGCTACTACGGTACCTCTCTCCATTTATTGCCCGCTCGTAAAAAATCGACCCAGTTTGGCATTAATCGCACATCATTCCAAAACTCCAGAAGTCTAAAAAGACAGGCAATGAACGGGGTGGATAGCCGTCCTTGGCCGAGATGCACAATGCCATGCGAGTGGTAATAGTTATTTACGCAACTGCATAGGAAAAATGTGTTTCTTTTCAGCCGAGTAAGTTGTTTACAGTCGAAGCGAAGTTGAGGTCGGAATATCCAAACAAGTCCCGAAAAAAAAGACAGTTTCCTGCAGTTATGTACAATATTTTGTTTCATACTATGCCAAAATACTTTATATATTGGTTAAATATTATACTGCATATTATGCTGTACGTGGATTCAGTCATATGTTTCAGTTAAGTTGTTGATTAAACAGTTGAGGGTAATACTAAAACATTGGTGTTGGGTTACGGAAAGTAAGTGTATGGATAAGTTCAGTTTCCTGTACTGGTTTGGAGACGGAAAAACATGAAATTCCGGATAGTATGAAACAAAGATAATGTAATAATTCTGAAAGCCCGATAGAATAATACTCAATTTTATTGTCGTCGTTACTAGTGACTATGCTCTAACCTCTTTCACCCCTCACAAATAAACAGTTCCATGTAGAGGTTTTTATCTAAGTCATTTGATTTCCTGTGTGAGTTTTTAAAAATAATTTAAAATAGTTTTACTTTCTCTACTACGTATAGTAAGTAGGGGAAGTACTGTATTCCACCCAAAAATTCGATACTGAGATTTCACCGGAAATACATGTTTTGAGACCCCCTGAATCCAAGAAAAGCATTTTTAGAAACATGTCCGTGTGTGTCTGTGTGTCTGTGAACAGCATAACTCAGAAACGAACAGTCGGATAAACACAAAACTTGGTATTTAGGTTCAGTATCTTCCAGAGATGCAACACGAAGGTTTTCAAGAAAATCCCCCCACTCCAGATTACCCTTTACATGGAACATTTTTCGAAAATTTTAATTTTCTCAAAAATGGCTCTAACAATTTTGATAAAATGTCATATGTTTAAGATATTTTCATGACAAATGAAATGTATATCTCGAATTTTCTGGGAATGTCTCCAAAAGTATTCTTCATTGTGAACGACTTTTGCATAACTGGTAAACCATAAGAGATAGAAAAAATGTTACTGCACAAAAACTGTAGATCGCGTTAAAATACACAATTTATGTCATATACATTTTTTGTTGTTGAGTGAACCATTTTCGAGATATTGCTTGTTATTCCCTTAAATTTTCCAATACTTATACTATTTCTCAAATTGGTTATTCATTTTTTTATGTCCTGGACGCAAAGAGAATGGAATGCGCCACATAGCAACCAGCGCTTAAAATATTTGACTATCGCTTAAAACCTACCATATTCCTCTTGCATCTACAAGAAAATTAGCAATAAGATTGACATCTCGATATCTCAATTAACATGAAGAATAAGCGTTTGTAAAAATAGTTTGCACAAGAGTAGAGAAAGTCATGTGAGTGTAACACATAAGATGTTTTACTTTAAAATTATTTATTTCTTCACTTAGCTAAATAAACTATTTAATTTCTGAAGTAAGTTGTGCAAGGTTAGGTATATAATTTTTCCAGATATAAACAAAATTCATCTAGTGGATTTAGGGATAAGGCTACTTCGTTACCAAAAACAAAATTTAGAAAACAAAGAGTAATTTTTACGAATGCAAATGTTTAACAATATATATTTTTTATAATTGTTCTTTGGATAGTTGCAACTACAGTTTTAGTTTGAAACAGAACTTAATTTGAGAAAGTCACAAAGATGGGTAAATCAGCATATATATTTGGTTATTGTTAACTTATATTTAATTAGCATTAAATGAGAGAAATAAGCTCATACTCAACGAATGAACTGGATAACAGGTTTAATTTGATATGTTAATCATAATGATCCCGTCCATCAACAAATAAATTGCACATCATTTTATAGATATGAATATTTAGCTAAGTATGCGTTAGTTACGTACCGAAGTTTGTAGAGGTCATGTATATAATGACAATGCTTGAATAATATAAAATGCGAAGCCAATAAGCATGTAGCGAAAGCAGGCCATTTCACTTCGAATCGAAAAGTAGCACGGATAGTGAACCATGCGGTCGAGAATTGTAGTCTTAAAACATCCGGCAATAAATAAAGAATCGGGAAGAGTAAATAGAACATAATTATTAAAGAGGGTAGAGAAAAGTAATTTGTACCAATTAATAGCAAGAAAGTCAACATATTATGTGGATTCAGGGACTTATATATTCAGAAAGTGTAACAAATAACACAAAGTAAACATTAGTTTTATTGTGACACAGCGACTATGGCTAAGCTTATCAGGCTTGCCGCTGGAGAGAGAAATAGGGATAAGTAGACGCGGTAGCGCTCTCGCCTAGTGTAAACACCAGAAGCGCTGTTGATAATCAGAATCTTCTGGAAGTTTCCCCTCTGCCCGCCTTCAGAACTTTCTAGAATGTTCTGTGGAAAGTTCCAGTTGCTACATAAGCCAGCGTGTTCGAGAGCGAGTCATGAGCGCGTATCTGGTCATATTATTAATAACATCCTATCTTCGAGTCGCACGTGCGAAATAAAGTAAGAGAGTCGGTAATCTCAGCAACTTAAAATACTTTTATTAACCTAAGGAAAATAATTATTTTCACACCAATACACCATAATATTATATTATAAATTCTTTTTTAAAATCATGACACAAAAAGCTTACACATTTTATTTCAAATTAATTTTCTTAACAAATAATTTAAAATCACAAAATGTATTTTATTTTTCATTGATCTATCTATCCTAATGGCGATATTTGCCTGGAAGAACCGTTAAGGTACTTAATTGCTTTGAAACACTTACTTTGAAATTTATAATTAAACTAGCTGTCTGCACGAAGTTGCAAACCGTTGCACGTTTTTAAACTCGAATGTCGATTTAATTAATTTAATTTACCTCTCTACTTTCTTTATGAAATTATTGTACAATTATCCATAAGATTTTTATGGTGAATTCTCTCCTTTATGTCTTACAGCTGTCCTACGCAACATTGCATTGGTACATTCTACAAGCACGGGGTTGAAAATAAGGATAGGGGAGACTTTTTATTGTCGTACGTAGTCTGTAAATTGTACTTGTACCTGAAGCGTGAGTGTCCAAAGTTTTGTCCAGACTGGTCAAATAGTGACAATTTGTACATAAGGGGTTGAAAAATAGGTATAGTTATGGATAGCGTTTTGAAGCTGTATTGTATCCTTATAATTTTTGCAAAGTTCTATAGTCCAAGTGCACCAATTTGTGTCCTGGTTGGTTAAGCAGTATATGGGATTGAAAATAAAGTAAGGGTAGATTTTAAAAATGTCGATTATACCCAATAATTCAAAACAAGAGTTAGGTGATTTTTGAAAGTTGTAACGTAACCTATGAATTTTGCCAACTTCTTTTGTGTGATTGTGCAATACTTTGACCATCTGGTTTAAACAGTGTAGATTTCTACATAAGGATTTGAAAATATGGTAGGGGTAGTTTTTAGAGCCATAAGGTAGCTTATAATTTTCGTTAAGTCCTATAGTGTAAGCGTACAATGTTTCATCTAGATAAATCAAAGAGTTTATTTGCTTTTAGGGGTTGAAAATACGGATTGTCACTTTCTAAAATGATCCAAACGTATCCGGTTTTGTCAAAATTGAGGCAGTATTTTATATCACAACACTGTGAATGCCAGAGTGATTGTAGTGTAAATTAACATTATTGTATCACAATGATTTGAGATGTTTGTTAATTATAAGCATTGTTAGGAAATAAGTTTACACGGTCTCACTGAAACTGACAATAGGAGCGGGTAACAATGAAACGAGGGGGTGAGTTGTTTATCAATTAGAAGAGACAAACAAATGACGTCAGAGTAGCGTGCCTTTCTTTAGAAATGGAGGAAATATCTTCCCCAGAGCATATGTGTTCGTAATTTTGATTGGATATAAAAAATAGACGCTAATGTTGGCGCGCTTTATTAACCAATAGCAGCTCTGTTATAATGTTTAGGCATATCGGGGTGAGGGAGTATAAATTCTGAAGCCAAAGACAGGTATCGCGCAGTTCTACAGAATCATTCACGAGTTACACGTCGCGCAGTTCTACAGAATCATTCACGAGTTACACGTTACGCAATTCTACAGAATCTCTCGCGTCGTAAAGTTAGTTACAAAATGTGAAATACGCGAATTAGTAATGCGCGGCAAATAAGTGATTATAGTTACATTCGAAAATATAACAGTTTCAGTCGGGCGTGTATCAAGAGTAATTATGTGAAATTAATAGAGTGTGACGGCAATAAAAGTGTAAAAACAAATTCTTTTATCAGTGTTATCTTTTAGTAACAACTCCTTTCCGTTTACACACCCTGTTTAAGAGATTTGCTCGACTGAGTAATAATAGCTAGCCGGAGGACAAAGAACCCAACATTCAAAAATAGTAAAACAATAACAGGCGCTCAGCAAATAAGATAACACGAACGATACCACGACAAAATCATACCAGAAATATTACTTGATAAAAATTCAATAAAGTACGAGGGAAATATGGTATTAACGATATACTTACATAGACCAAGATTGCTTCTCTAGTGAAGACTGCTGTTGATGAAACAAGCGCACAAAGTCACTTCGTTTAATTTTGTAACGATGACAGCACAACTGGCGTTTTATTTCAGTTTTGCTGAATATCGTTTATTAACACATTATAAAAAAATTCTTTTACTTTGATTACGCTGAATCCAGTGAACAGAAGTTCTGTTGGACAAGCAAATAGCTTTTTCAGACATATTTTAATTAATATTCTGTATAATAATATCAAAGGCATAGTGGTGGTGATTAACGAACTGTTCCATCCTATAATACAGCACTGAAGGATGGTTGAATCAAATATGGAAAGATAGATTAAAATTTTGAAAATATACTTTAGTACAAGAGGGTTATGTTATCTGAAAGAAAAGTTAATCACTTGCCTTGGAGGGCAGCAGGTGATCCATTGTCGCCAGGACCAACTCTTGCCGAACATCTCCCCATCCTCAAGAGTCTGTGGCAGATGTTGGTGAAGTGTTTCTGGCAGCAACAGGCTGAGGACACCGCTTGCTACCATGAGGCTACCCATTGCTACCAGTGTCACTGATGATCTTTCCTCACCCTTGTAACAAACAACCTAAGATATACATTTTATTTCTGGAATAGGTGTCCCTTAGATTTTAATTTTTATTTCCTCTCGCTTCACCTAGGACAGAATTGTACTCAACCAAGAACTCTATATTGCGATTTGACTACAAATATGTTTTCTGTATCGATATGTGTACAACAGGTATGAGGAAATGTAACAGTTGAATCAGTCAAGTCAGAAGTGCCCAAGTTGGTTTTTACGTGTTTTGAGAAAATTTATGCATAAGTGATTGAACCAAAATTTGGAAAAATAAATAAAAAGCATGAAGGTTTACTGTTGGTTTTGCATTTCTAGTTGTAGAAGTTCTAGAAATTTGTTTCGAAATTAATCCTTGACTTCATGAACCTCTCGGTAAGTTCCTGACTTAAACTCCTAGATTTTCTCAATGTGGAGACTGATTGTTCGGCAATTTTGTCGCTGACTTTATCTAGTTTGATGTTACCAAGTTTGTTTACCTAAATATTCGTGTAGGAAAACAAGAACTATCATGCATTAACTCAGTACAATGTTTTAAGGCGTTATTAAACCAGGTTGTTTTGTCAATGTATTTGGTTTATTCTTAATTTAGGACGTTGTCCTTATCACAGAGATGATGCCGATAATGATCAGTAAAAAAAACCAAACAAGCAAAACGGTCATTTCGGTACTTGTTGACTTGATTGCACCCTGTCTAAAAACAAATTACGTAACCCATTTGTAGCCTGTTTATGCCGATAAAGATGCTAAGTCTGCATGCAAAATGTAAGATTAAAATCCGCAATCTCCCACCCCACCAAGTTTTTCTTTTTTTCCTTTTCCATTTCTGCCCATTAAGTTGCAGCATCAATTAAAAACCAAATTGCACCTAAGTACCTAATAACCAACACACCCAATTTTATATTTACGTAAGGGATCTTTTAATGATGCAGGATGAGGTTTTTTTTTAGATAATTTGCTCCATTGCGACTAACGCTTTTCTTGAAGCAATATTGTGATTTAAAACATTATAAGTTTGAAATAAACGAATTTCAAATAAGGTATGCTTCTTGAATTACATAATCCCTGTCTAGTTTATTCTATTCATTTGGTATCACTGGGAAACAAAAAGGCAAACAAAACTTACTACAGAAAAAAGAAAGAAAGAAAAGTGGTTATGTCACGTAAGAGAAGTTCGGGCCGTACGACTTGGACAATCGTCCGGTTCAGCGTTCTACGGCTGAGTTTCGAACGAAGTTGTGTCGATTGAATTTAGTGTTTGTGTTACAAGTGTTTTATGTTATAATGTCATACATTAGAGCAAAGGATTTTTGTTTACAGCACGTATATGATACATATTTTGCTTAGAAGGCGATTTTTAACAGGATTGCCAGTTGAGCATCCTCTAAGCGAGAACTATGTAAAACATTGTAAATACGAGGATAATCCAGGAAGTAACGACCATTTGGCTTTAAGAAATAAAAAATATTTAAAAAAGCAAGTCACTTACGTTACGTTATTCTCCATATAATCAGCTCCATTGTTTAAGCATTTGTCATATCTGTTCACGAGCCTGTATAGCAGTCGGCTACCGCCAGTAAATGGACTGACAAGATGCTCATATACAATTTCACCAACGAAAGACAGGGAAATGTTTGGGAAAAAGATCTGTTGCTCCGCTAGCGTCTTGTCTTGCACGGTTTAGTTGTTCACTGGATTCTTCAAATCACTTGTGAGGAGTGACGGACGTCTGGATCGAGTTTTGTCATGCGCATTTGTTTGCCCCTGTTGAACATTTCACACCGCTTTCTCACATTTCTTTCGTTCATTACTGTATCACCATGCACATCATTTAGTTGACGGTAAATTTATACAGGCTTCAACCTCAAAAAAACATACCTTTCACACTTCTCACCTTACAGTCGGCGGGACTTTGTATCAAACATTTCATTTTGAACAACCACAGAATGTACAATATTTTTTTTTCGATTGGTGCTCACACATCAGAGAGAACATGTGCCAAAGAAACCATTCGGCCTGGTATAGAAGCCGAATAGCGAATCTGCGCAGCGCGAATGCACAAACGGTTGTCACTTCCTGGATTACTATCGTATCTTTAGGGAAACGGCTTCGATGTTTGATAAGCAGCGAAAGGTGCATGATTCATGAGGAGGACTTAGAGGAATTTGGAGAACGATTAGAACACATTCCTTAAAGAATCAGTGCAACAGCTTAGACAGGAAACTGCAATTTCAATGACAGCGTGGTGAGCTACCAAACACTTAAAATTGAAACCACTATTGTCCACGAATTGCTACCATGATATAATGAGAGTCTATTAGATTTCTGTAACTGCGTTTTGAGGGATGTTAGTTAAAGGGTAACTGATCTGAATTTAATCTTGACGAAGCATGGCTACATTTATTCGGTCATGTTTTGTTGCAGAATAGCTGGTCATAGAGCTCAAGGAAACCTGATTTGCAGCAAACACATGTAGAGGAAATCAGGATATGGAGCTCGGTGGATGCATAGAGTCGAGTGTATGGAATCGTAGTGATATAATGTGCAGTAGTTTATTTTGGTAAAACCACCTCTGAGACAGCCAGTCCCTAACTCTTATCTGGTTCTAGTACTTCACTTACAGTTTGTATTATTCTTCCATTTTTCTTCGCTCCTGACCTGAAACCGACCTGTGTTAATGGATTAATGTCTTAATGCAAGATTTTTGATACTAAACCAATTCGAGGGGAGACTCATCCAGGGTTTGGTGTGAACAGTCGTGGCGAAGCATGCCTTCCAGCCACTCGGGCGAAATGTTCCCGTATTCCTCCCTTTTCACCGCTTACCTAGGCTGACCTTTGTTTATACACTAATAGCTATGTGCCGGACTTGAATTCCAACCAATAAGAGATTGGCTCACCCAGGGTTGCTGTCGAACACAGATAAGGGGTTTCTAGCAAAATTAAATAAACAAAAAAACTATAGGAAACCAGAAGAATGTGCATGTTTTCGCACACTCGACTGTGCAGGATAATAGCGTAAATCCTTTTTTGAAAACACCGTATATGTAAAACATTACAGGAATGATATACACGTTATTTGAACAATTCTCGATATTTAGTGTCGGCATGGATACTTCTGGCATGACTCCACCATAGATCATACATCTGAAGTGTCATTCAGTATCATTCAGCAAATCAGTAAAGGATTATGGTCCGCACGACCTCTGAATCTTGAATCACAATAAATCAACTATTAACTATTTCGGAAGCTGACAGTGATAACGTGAAAAATATCTGATGTGTTACACCCACGGATTTTCTATATCGAGATAAACTTTTGCAGAAACTATCTTATGATTAATTTTCTTGAAGGTGCAAGGGGAATATGGTAGGCTTTAGCGATAGTCAAATATTTTAAGAGCTGGTTGCTACGTGGAGCATTCCATTCCCTTTGCATGTCCAGACATAAAAAAAAGAATAACGAATTCCTCTTTGCGAAAAAGTATAAGCACTGGAAAATTCAAATAAATAACCAGGAATATCTCGTAAATGGCTCAGTCCACAAAACAATGTATATGTCATAAATTTGTGTTTCAACGAGATCTACATTTTTGATGTAGTAAAGTTTTGTCTTCTCTTACGGTTTACCAGGTATGCAAAAGTTATTCAGAATGAAGTAGAATTTTGGGGACATTTCCAGAAAATTCAAGATATACATTTCATTTGTCATGAAAATGTCTTAAATATATGACATTTTAATCAAAATCGTTAAAGCCATATTTGAAAAAATAACAATTTTAGAAAAACGTTTCATGTAAAGGGTAGTCTGGGATGAGAGGATTTTGAAAGTTTTCGTGTCGCATCTTTGAAAGATACGGAACCTAAATACCAAATCTGGTATTTATCCGACTTTTCGTTTTTGAGTTATGCTGTTCAGACACAGACACACACGGACGTTTTTCTAAAAGTGTTTGTTTTATTCAGGGGCCTCAAAACGTGTACTTCCGGTGAAATGTCGGTATCGAATTTTTTGATATTATGCAGCACTTCCCCTACTTACTACACGCAGTAGAGAAAGTAAAACTCTTCCTAAAATGCCGTAAGGAAGACACAATAAAAAGACAATTCTAACATCTCCTTATAAGACACGTGTTTATTTTGATTGTAAGTTTAACTTTTAAGTGCAAGATTTTTTGAATCATTACATTTCTGTTGCAGAGATATTTTATTCGATTGTCTCGGAGAAATCTCCTACCTGACGGTCAACTCACACGAGAAAAGCACTGTACTTTATTTTTAAACATATTCCTCATTCATTTCGCATTGACGCTTCCAGACTCAACAGAATGTAAGGAAATATTGTAATTAAAGACATTTCTACGCACCAGCCAGGATTGAGGGTAGAGAAGGCAGACTACTTTATCGCAGAATTGCTTCTTCTACTACTAGCTTTATAAAAATCTAGTATTAAATCAATGAAGCCATTTAGGTACAAATATGTATCACGATTAACATGAAATAAATATAAAATTTTATTTTATGCAGCGAGTGTACAAAATCACTATGAAAAGGCAGTATGTGGAGAAAAGCATATACATATTAGATTTTGCTTTCTCTAAAACCTACTTATAGTAGGTAGAAGTAAATTTCACCCAAAAACTCCATTTGGAGAAATATATATTTTGAGGTCTACTGAACGCAATAAGGAAAACAGTTTTAGAAAAAAGGTGTGTTCGTGTGTCTATAAACAGCATAACTCAAAAACAAAGTCGGATAGATTAAACCTTGTAAACCACAAAAGTTAAACAGAAAGTTACTACATAAAAATGTCTTAAAAACACAATTTATTTCAAATTTTTTTGTGTGGCATCATCATTTCCGAGATACTTGTTATTGGTTTGAATGTTTCTTGAAGTACTGGCATCATTCAGTTGTTTCTTGCGATGCTAGGGAAAGAGTATTGAACTTCTAGATCAAAAGTGACCTGCTTTTAAATATTTTCCTTCGGTCTGCTCTATCTCCCTTGTACCTTCAACGAAATGTACAATGCAACTATTTATACAAACATTTATATACAAGGGTGATTAGAAACTAAGGTTACAAAGCCAGCAGTGATACGTGTACATTTTACTTCGTACAACCAATACAACCAACTGATAGTACATACGTAAGGTTATTTTTCGATATAGTCTCTGTATCGGTTTAGGCACCTGTCGCTTCTCGGGATGAGTTTGAATATTCCCCCCTGGTAAAACTCCTGTCCTTGAATGTTCACCTACGTTGTCGCGAAGTGTTTCACCTCCTCGTCTGAAGAGAATCGTCGGCATCCTAGGTGCTGCTCCAAGTGTGGAGAAACGTAAAAGTCTTTTAGAGCGAGGTCCGGGCTCTAGGAATGGTGGTTGGTGATGTCCCAGCGAAACTGTTTCAACAGTGTGATGGTATTCTGGGCTGAGTGAGGTCGCGCGTTGTCGTGAAGGAAAATGACGACCTCGGTGAGAAGTCCTACTGTTTCCTCTTGATTGCTTCGCGCAATCGTGTCAAGGTCTCGTAGTATCTGTCAGCGGTCACTGCGTGCGCCCTTTCCAAAAACTTCACGAGTATTAAACCCGCGCTGTCCCAAGACACCGTGGCCATCACTTTCGCTGCAGATGGCATCACCTTAAATTTCTTCGTCTTTGGAGAGGAGGGGTGTTTCCACTCCATCGACGACCGCTTACCGTTGGGTGTTGGAGGTGTAGTGGTGGGTCCATGTTTCATCACCCGTGACAATGTGGTGAAGAAAACTGTTCCCTTCCGTGGAGAACCGTTGCAAAAGTTGCAGACTTGCCCCCGTGCGCTTCTCCTTGTATTGGTTGGACAGATTCCGTGGAACCCATCGGGAACAAACTTTTCCGTACTGTAGAATGTCATAAACAATGAAACGAATACTTCCGAACGACATTCCCAATACTAGCGTCATATGTCGTAAGGATATCCTCCTCTTGTCCTGAATCAACTCCTCCACGCGAGCTGTGTTCAAATCTGTTGATGCCCTGCTGGGACGGCCACTGCGATCCTCGTCTGTGACGTTTTCTCTACCGGCCGCAAACTTTCGATACCATTCTGCGACATGCTGACCAGACATTACAGTCTCTCAGTAAACCTATACCAGCTGCCGTGAGCTTCAGCTGCGGTTACATGGTTCGCCCACAGAAATCCAATAACGGAGCGGATTGCTTCGCGAGACCATCTTTTCAAACGAGTCGTCATTTGTGTTTACCTACAACTAGCGCTGTAGGTGGCGGGCGGATGAAACTCTGCAGATGCCAACCGTATGTATTAGAACTACCGCACACTACTAATTTCTCTATAACAGACAAAACTTCAGGAATATCGGCATTGTAACCTTAGTTTGGGATCACCCCTCATATTAACATGAAGTAGATAGAAAAATAAGCTGTTATAAGAATAGTTTGTACAAGTTATATACAAATAAACGATGGTGGGTAGAGAAAGTCATGTGGATGTAACACATCTTTCTTCCTTGTAGTATAAGGTGTGAACTCACCATGTGGACGACAAATGGAACGAAGACAGGACCCAGCATCCCTATGACGGAGCTGGTACTCATGCCGAGACCTCGCACCACTGTGGGATACAGCTCTGACGCCATTAGTGGCAGTACAACAAAGGACGAGCAGATGCCCATCTTGCCGACACAGAAAAGTCCTAACTTCACTCTCGATTCTGCAACACATGTACATGCATTTCCGTCATACTTTTATTATTTCGGATTAAAAATATTGTCCCTTCACAATGAAAAGTAAATGTAAATTGATGCAAATCGAAAGTCTTGTGTGCATACTACGTACTGCTAGATTCACAATTATATTTGTTTGTTATATATTTTAGGAGTTTTTTTTTATTTTAGGAGGTAAATGAGTTGATCAGTGCATTTTTGGTGAGGATTAGGATTACTCAAACGGAGGGGCCTCCAGTCACTAAAACACAGCATGCACGTAGGCTCTTTGTACTCTTTGTACAAACAGTTATTTCCGAGTAACGGTTACAACTGTCGCAGTTACAACGCCTTAACGATTACCAGTAACGATTAAGTTATTTGTTTGCGTTGTTATCACGTTCGCATTACATTGCCTTAACGATTAACAATAACGATTAGATGTAACTATATGAACGATGTCGTTGTTTGAGGTTAGCGGCCCGTGCATATTTTTCTGCTAAACAGCATTAATTGTTTATTCATACCCATCTACCGCGATGTATTAAAACTCGTTCACTTATAATTTTTTTTAAAGTTCCCTTGTTTTACCCAGTTTATAATGCTGTGTTTTTACTGTTTTCGTTACCGCTTATTATCGCAATTACACAGCACACAGACAACCCATGCCCATGACGGGACTCGAACCCGCGACCTTCAGCTTGGTGAAGCGCCGAAGCTATACACTCCAGCGATCACGGCTACGAGGGCCAGCCATAATCGTATGTGAATAACCATTTTAATGCAACGCATGCAGCTTTGCTGCCTGAGTGCTGACTGATCTGTCATGTGTGGCTTGTGACCTATATTCGAAGCGCTAAGCACCACGCTGTAATAAATATGCACTTGAAACTAGTCTGAGGATAACTCAAGTTATAAACGAAATGAGGTAACTACGTAGTTCCCGATAAGCGACACCAATGCGCACATGCAGTGAATGATGTCATCTAGGCTTGGTAACTATCTCGTTTCTTCAGTACCGTTAACGCGATAACTAGTTGTCTTCGTTACTTTGGTAACCAGTTACTTTGTATTCGTTAATTGGTAACTGTTACAAAATAACCTTTACGCTATTTTCTGCCCATCCCTACTTTGTACTTCCAACGTGAGCTCTGGAAGGAAGGGGTGAAGGAAGACCCTAAGGATGACGACCAGATCTGGACAACGATGCGCGCTAATAAGGTCGGCCACTAACGATTCCAGAATGACACCAATCCTGACGCCGCTACGATCCCGCCTAAGCCATCTTCAAACTGGGGGTTCCGGAATGAAACGCATTCACTACCAGGAAGGGGGCTCAGCCGGCCAGCCAAGCGCCATGGAGAAATCTTTACACAGTGTAAATTCCACCGTTCCGCCGCATCGTACCAATCGCCGTTGCCTGGTCCTAGAACCCCGAACCATATGAAATGGAGCAGATGAAAGGAAATACTGGGGTCAGGAAATGGTGGACAGGAAATTAGTGGCAGAAGAGGAACAACCTCAGCATTCGCCTAACGATCTCGGGAAGCCACGAAAAAACCCAAGTTCAGAGTGGCCGTCCCGATGGCATTTGAACCAGGGACCTCTCGAATGCGAGCCTCACACGTTACTCTACGTCTCTCTTGGTTTTAGTGTGCATTAGAGATGAACAGAAACATTTCTCGCAAGAGAGAACTGGGCTTGTTACACCGCGGCAATGTAGTAGAGTATGGTCGCTTCTCCTGGTAGACTGAGCTTAAGGGAGCTGTCTGATAAGAAGCTAAGAGGGATTTGCACCATTTTAACAAGCACAATGCCGGTCTGTTTCTTCAAAGCATCATTCTTATACCATTAACTAAATTTCGTGCATCACAAAACAAACAGTTGCAGCAGCTGCAGTAAAGTTGCTTTTTGTGACATTCGAAGTTGTCTTTGAAATTGCATTACTACTTTCTATTTTTTCTGGCGCCTACTAGAGGAAGTATTGCATTCTACCTAAAAATTCGATATCGATATTTCGTCGAAAGTATATGTTTTGAAGCGCCCTGAATCTAAGAAACCATTTCTATACACTACCTCTCATTAATTTCAATAAAATGAATAATAATCGCAATTAAAGGGAAGGTTAATGAAGTAAATTGTTTTATTTTACATAAACATGTTTATTATTACAAAATAAAAACAAGTCAAAACAAAAACTAGCATATTTTTGAAATTAGAAACCAAAGAGCAAAAAACATGCAAGAAGTTTGCACTGCACTAATTAATGGATGTATGACCGTCTAGATGGCATTAGGTGTCAGGTGATGTTAACTGCATGTGTACACAGTCCGAATCAATCATTTGAGGGCTGTTCTAGGTCACAACAGGCAGTAATACGCGCATAGAGGTTGCCTGAAGCTCAGTGTAAACAGTGAGTAACAACCACAGAAGAATGACTCCAAGGAAAGAAATATAAGTAGAAAAACGTTCTATAATTACAGCACTACCACTTGCAGGGCACACTATGACTGAAAAAAGCTCAACTGCAGAAAGAAGGTATCTCTTGGTGATGCCTACCTATCAGTTTCCAGATATGCAGAAATTGGTTTTCTGAAGGATCATTCAAGGCCTGGCCAGCCCAGAAAGACCTCAGTTCTAACAGCTAAGTACATCACACTCATAAGCAATCGAGACAGATTCAAAACAGCGTCTGAAATTCGAGTCTGAAACAAGCGACATACAAATATCAGTTTCAACCATTAAGCGACGACTCTGCAGTGAGGACCTAAATGGACATGTAACATCTAAGAAACCACAAGAAATGCCTAGCCTGTGCAAAGCAACACAGGAATAGGATATCTTAAGAGTGGAAAAAGATTCTGTTTATAGTTGAAAATCAGTCCCAGCGTTTAGTCCAAAGCTTAGGACATTTGATCGTCGCTGTGCAGCAGAGCGTGTGATTTTTCAGTGCATCAAGCCAATTGTTAAGCATGGAGGAGATTCCTTGATGGCTTGGGGGTGCTTCGGTGGGTGGCTCCGTCGCAGATCTTGTAAATATTGAAGGAAAATGGGAACAAAAGCAGTACCATAGAATCCTCTAATACCATGGCATACCAAGCGAGACTCGTTTAATAGGTAGAGGTTTTGTCTTACAGCAGAACAATGACTAGAAAAAAAACACATCACTGTATTGCAAGAGGTATGTCGAATGTAAGGTGCAGCGAAATTCTTTAAAACAACATGGTTTGGCCACCTCAATGTCCAGACTGCAACCCCGTTGAGTTGTTATGGAATTTAGACCGTGCAGTTCGTTTAACTGCCAATTACAAGCAAATGTCACCTGTGGGATTTGTTAAAGAAAAATGGAATCAAATCAATGCAGATAGTCTAGTTCACTTGATAAATAGAATGTCTAGAATATGTACTGCTGTTATCGAAGCTCAGGAAGGATCTTTTGACGAGACAAAAGTTTAGAATGTTATCCTACATTGTAAGTTTTTTGCTTTCAATTGCACTTATTAGGTAATAATCAACGTTTTTATGTGAAATAAGACAACTAGTTTCATTCAGGTTCCCTTTAATTTATCATTATAATGCATTTATTGAAATTAATGAGCAGTAGTGTATGTGTATGTGCGTGCGCGCGCGCGTGTCAAATCCTTGGAAGATGCTGAACTTAAATATCAAGTTTGGTATTTAACCCACTTTTGATTTTTGAGTCATGATGTTCACACGGACAGAAAACACAGACACGACGATTTTTTCGAAAACACTTGTTTGTTTGTTTTCTTAATTTAGGGAACCTGGAGAAATATCGATATCAATTTTTAAGTGGAATACAATATTTCCTATAGTTGCTGTAGGTAAGAAGAGTGAGATGGCTGCGTGGAAACGTGTGAGATTCGCATTCGGTAAGTCCCGGGTTCGGTTCCCGCCGGGTCACCCACTCCGTCCTCGGGGGTTTTCGTGATTTTCCCTAGTCGGTGGGGTGGTTACTCTCCTACCACGAATTTCCTGTATATCATCTTCTGTCTGCATTATTTCTTTTCATCTGTTTCACTGTCTTTTTCAGGGTTGTAGGGCTAGGGACGGCGATTTATGCATTGAGGCGGACGGTGGAATTTGAGCTGTGTAAAGATTTCTCCCTGACACTTAGATGGCTTTTTTTAGGGGGATGGTGCACCTTTTTATGGGGCTGTTTCCCGGGACCTTTGGGTTCATGGCGCCGGCAGGTTTACGCTGCGTCAGGAATGGAGTCATTCTGGACTCGTTAGGGATCCTGTCCTTGTTAGCGCAAATCGTCGTTCGGATCAGGTTGTACTTCGTGTCTCTCCTTTATCCCTTCCTCCTAAGGCCCGATAAAGTACAAAGGGCCTAAAATGGTCTATGTGCAGTGCTGTGCTCCAGTGTTGGGTACTCCCTCCGTCTAACTAATCCTAATGCTACTGTAGGTTATAATAACGTTTTTCAAGAATAATTTGTAAAATACATATAAAAATAAACAATAGTGGCTGGAGAAGGCCGTTTGAATGTAACACATGAGATATTTTAATTAAAATACAGAACTGAATGTCCTAACAAGCGCAATGTTAACACCCAACACTTAATTAACTAATCATCTTAAATACGAGAGTGCAGCCTGTTTGATGCTGTGCATAGTTAACTTATTGCATTAACAAGACATACTGCGTTAGGATGAAGTAAATGTGGCAGCATTAACGCGCGACTGTCTTTTAAGGCTTATCTGTAATAATGAGATGTAGGTATTCAAATGAGAAACGGAGATGCAGAGAGAGAGAGATAAGCTATTTATGCTCGTAATTCAAATCGATTTGAAATGCATTACGTCACTATGACGCAACAGAATCTTCTCTTTTATACGTGTAGGATAATTTAAGCCAGCTTGTACGGCTAACACAGAAGCTCAGCTGATATCACTGTAGAGTAAATCAAATGTTTTGTCAATGTATGTGCAGGTACTAGTCGGCCACGACATGAGTGCACTTGGAGGAGGGCGCCACTGTTTTTTTGACAATGCGTAACGTCATCAAGGCTAGGGATCAGAGAGGCACGAGGGGCAAGGCGTCAGGGGAATATACAGTTGTACAATGAAAACAGCACCGCATTTGCACGCCTCAGCCTCGCTAGTAAATGCAACTCGGAACTGTGCATTTTTTCTTTATCTGACTGTCCTTCCGATCACCGCCCATTTGTTCCGTTACTGTTTTGTTCCCCTTTTCACCGAACGCACCCATATCGTGGCAGACTGTACATAGATTTGCCTGAAATACACTTATTGGTTACTAACAGAAACCACAGCTTCGCTCACATTATAGCGTTAATTGAAAATTCTCCTTCTCCCTCCTTCCACCTCCTACTCTATCTTCGCTCTCCCCGTTCTCACTGTGCAATGTGCATGCCAACTGATGTTTTGAAACTGACAATTTTTTGTGATGTGTTAGTAAACATTTAAACATAAATAAAACTTTTTATAGATTTAACGGGACAAAACTGTGGTCGACGTTACAAAACTTGGAAACTTAATGTGGACTATAACAAGCTGATATAGCTGTTTGTAATTAAACAAGCAATACAATATTTAAGTAAGAAATGGCATCGTTACTGCAAAAGAGTTAAACTCTTTTCCCAGGTTTTATTTAACTTGTACATGAATGATATGAGTCAAAAGTGGAATGAAGATACAGATAAAGCAATAAAACTAGTTAATGTACACTGTATTAAAACATTAATATATGATGTTGACCAGGCAGTAGCCACTGAAGAATAAGATTTAAAAAGAAATATTTTCAAAACTAATTGGAAAACAACAAACAAAATAAAAATGATGGAAAACAAAGTAATTAAATAGCTAAGTCATTTCAAATGGACTGCGGTATTTAGTTCGACTAAGGTAGGGATATAATGAAGAAAACAGCAAATTTAATATCTGTGAAACAATTAAGAAAACATTAAAAAACAAAAAAGAAAGAAAAAATAAGGTAACAAAAGAAACGTAACTGAATTGCTATAAAGTACTAGATGTACTAGTCCCACTGTTACTTTATGGATCAGAGGTACAGTACTAATAGTGACGACAGGTAAGAAAATTCTTAGATCAGAGTTAAAGGATGTGAACTAGAAGATAGATTAAGAATAAAATATTTGCTATAACAGAAAAAATTTATTCATAAAAGCAGAATTGGAAGGAACAGCTAACTAGAATGAAACAAGATAGTCACCTTAAGTTAGGTTTACAGCATAAACCAGAACCGAGCGGGAGAGCTCAGGCGGTTACGTCTGTGGCCCGCATTCGGGAGGTCGTGAGAGTTCGATTCCCGTGACCGACCTTCCTTAACCATGGGTGTTTTCGGGGGTTTCCCCGGGTCCCAGGCGAACGTTGGGAAGGATCATTATGTCCCCCGAATTTCCTGTTCCTCCATTTCATTTCCATTTTCATTTCACTTCACCCTTCATCTACTTGATCTCTTTCAGGATTGCAAGTGTCGGCAGGAGGCTTCGGCGTGTGCATGGCAGGGGAAAAGGTTCTGTAAGGAAACCTTCGCTCTCTAGACTGCAAGTGGTCTCTGGGTTCCGGACCCCCCCAGGGGATGTGTAAGCCTAAGGAGGGGGGGAGGCTGCCGGCCGCACCAGCTAGGCACCCGGGGAGTTGAGATCTGTAAATGGTAGGGATCGTGCCTGTCGTGCCTCCTAGTTTAATCGCCCCCTGTCTCCTCCTATCTCATGAAACCGGAACAGTTCTTAGAACCTAATCCATGAACGTAGACAATGATGATAATGATAAAATGTTGAATAGCACGCAGACTAATGCGTGTTCCTTATGTTTATTGAAGGACTGGGACTCTTCTGTTGGTATCCTGAAAATGTTACACAACAAAATTCATGTGATAATATTTCTGAGGAGATTTACTTACAAAATTTCGATTGGATGAATATTTAAAAAGTTGTGTCAGTTAATCTTTACCACAGGAAATGATATATGAAAGCTGCATAACGAATATCAAGTTTAGGCACAATTAATATTATTTGTTATATTTTAATATTTAAACGTATGTCAGAAAAACATTTTTACTGTCGGTTTTTAAAACATCACATGGAATGCTTTGTCCAGAAAGAGAGAGAGAGGGGGGGAGAGAAAGTCAGATTGGGGATTGAGAGGGAGAGGAAGGACGACAAATGGGACAGAAAGGATGGGACAATAAGAGAGAGAGAGAGAGAGAGAAGGGAGGGGAGAAAGCGATAGAGTGTGAGAAAGGGATTAGGAAGGGAGGATGAGAAAGGGGGCAGAGGAGAGATGAAAAGAAAGAGGAATCTTTAACTTAATAACGCGAACAGAGATGAGGATTCTGCTGGTGCAGAATAAATACATTTTCCTTGTTTAATATAAGGACTGCGAAAAATAAAACAGTATAGATTGCATGAGAAAAGCAGGGCCCAAAACTTAATTTCCTGTCTCTGCTTTGTTAGGAACAAAATCTCCTGAGACAGCGGACAGCACATAATGCATACTAATCACTGAATTGGCAGCGAATGTCGTCGAGAGTCAAATGAACTCTTATTAAACGCAGAAGCCAAAATCAATAGTGCATTTGTGATGACTCACTTCTTTAGTTTCATTAAATCACCTCATTAGAAGAAATGAAACTTTAGTTTCGAGATGCACGCAAACGCTCTATCAGCAGTCCACAAAACAAAAAAGATAAGACGGACATTTGCATTTTCATATTCCTCCGGGGTATTATCAAAGTTTTAATAAAAGCTGTATTACTGAAAAACATTCCAAGGTAATACAAAGTTGCTGGAATTAAAAAAAAATATCGGCAGTTTCAAACTGGATAACAAAAGCTTTTATTAAAATGAAGCGTTTGTTTCATCACTGAAGACCAACAAAAACGTCAACATACACATAGACCGGACAAAATGATTCCGCGGTAACATATGGGGCACACATTCGGGAGGTTGCGTGTTAGCTTCCCATCTGATCGGCCACTTTCATCTTGGTTTTTTCGTGGTTTCCCCAGGTCGATAGCAAATGCTAGGGTGGTGCCTCTGCTACCACGAACTTCCTGTCCATCATTTCCTTTAATCTGTTTTACCTCATCTGTTTCAGTGTTGTAGGACCAGGCGACGGCGGTTGTGTGTTGCGGTTGGTCAGTGGAACTTGCGCTTTAGATATATTTTTCCTTGGCGAGAGTGCTGGGGCCTCTTCCTTCCTGGGAATGTGCTCGTCTATTTCCGGGACGCCCGGGTGGCTAAGGCAGGACTCCCCGGCATCAGAATTGGCGTCATGTTGGAATCGTTAGGGACCCCGTCCTGCTAACGCAAATCGTCGTCCTCATCTAGTCTCCCTTTGGGTCTCTCCTTCCTCCCAGGGGCGACGTTGGAAGACAAATGGCCTACGGCGGTGCTGTGTTCGCCCCTCAGTCTGACGACTCCCAACTGCTGCACATAGCGTTGCATTTCAGCTGCGTTCGCCAAGTTTTGTGTCTTGTGTTCCAGTGTTTATTGTACATTTTAGGATACGGTCTCAAAAATCGTACTTTTTTAACAGTTTCGCATATAAACCTCTCGATTTCAAACAAATTGCATGCACGAAATTTCGCTTAGTATTTGTTAACATTATTTATTTAACACCTTACTTATTTTCTAATTATTTAAAGAATACTAATATAATGTCGTTTATTACATACATCGGCGTTCAAGTTACATTTTACAAGCCTGTTTCACCGTTACATTGTTTTGTAAATATATGAGATTCCGCAAGGTTTTATTTACTTTAATGCCAGCTTTAATATTATGTTTTATGACAACATCTTAAGAAGTGCCCAAAACAACGTGGCATTTCCAGACACATACATGTACCTGAGATGTCTTTAAAAAGCCTCAATTCATGACAATAATTTTAAAAGAAAAAGCGTACTTATTTCCTGCATTCGAGTTGCAGTTGAGTAAAATACGCTTAAGCGCACTCGGTAGTGAAATTAAAGTATACTTTAAACCTTGCATGTTATTCCTCAAGTATTTTTCTTTAAGACTGATAAATAAATTTTGTGTAACATTAAAACTTGCCCTAGAAAGAAATAATAATATATGTAACACATTTGATTTTGTAAAAATCAATCACGTATTAAATTATTAAAACCCTAGACACAACTATACTTGATATTAAGAAAATGCTCTTCAGATCTCCCCATTCACCTTCAAAGAACTTTGAAAATACATATAAAAGAAAGTGAACTAAAATTACACATTGAACATTTTAAAATAGCAAACATGCAACAAAACAAGATTACGAGAAAATAATTCTTTAAACTTTCACATGCTCTTTAAACATTGCGTTTGGGCATTTAAATGATAAAACCGCAATTGGATACCGATTCTACGATGTTGAAGAATTTTCTCCATGAAAATACAATAAAAAAAATCTGATGTGTTACACTCACATGACTTTCTCTACTCTTGTACAAACTATTTTTACAAACGCTTATTCTCCATATGCTTCATGTTAATCGAGATATCGAGATGTCAATATTATTGATAATTTTCTTGTAGATGCAAAGGGAATATGGTAGGTTTTAAGCGATAGTCAAATATTTTAACGCTGGTTGCTATGCGGCGCATTCCATTCTCTTTGCATGTCCAGGACATAAAAAAATGAATAACGAATTTGAGAAAAAGTATAAGTATTGGAAAATTTAAGGAAATAACAAGCAATATCTCGAAAATGGTTCACTCAACTAAAAAAATGTATATTACATAAATTGTGTATTTTAACGCGATCTACATTTTTTGTGTAGTAAAAATTTGTCTATCTCTTATGGTTTACCAGTTATGCAAAAGTCGTTCACAATAAAGAGTACTTTTGGAGACATTCCCAGGAAATTCAAGATATACATTTTATTTGTCATAAAAATATCTTAAACATATGATATTTTAATCAAAATCGTTAGAGCCATTTTTGAGAAAATTAAAATTTTCGAAAAATCTTCCATGTAAAGGGTACTCTGGAGTGGGGGGAAAACCTTCGTGTCGCATCCTTGGAAGATACTGAACCCAAATACCAAGTTTGGTGTTTATCCGACTGTTCGTTTCTGAGTTATGCTGTTCACAGACACACAGACACACAGACAGACAGACACACAGACACACACACGGACATGTTTCCAAAAATGCTTTTTTTGGATTCAGGGGGTCTCAAAACATGTATTTCCGGTGAAATCTCGATATCGAAATTTTGGGTGGAATACAATACTTCCCCTACTTACTATACGTAGTAGGGAAAGTAAAAAGAATAATTTTCCTCGAAATGTTGTCTAAATAACAATAAATGCTTAGTAAGTTCAATGAAATATAGAACTCCGGTGAGTAATCAAACCCCGGTCTTATGCGTGGCATGAGCATGCACAGGAAATTGATGTTAAACCTGTTTCGGCTACTGTAGTGGACAGTATCATAATGTATTCAACTTCTAATAACAATGAACAATAAGTCAGGGCGTATTTATTTACTCCCGCTGTATTTCAGTCAATTACTTATTACAGAGTGGAAATCAAAACACTAGACATAGGGGATTTAACATGGGAAATAGTTTTTCTTTATTACGCTCTCCCTGTTAATTTCAGAGAAATCTCTTAAAAGTCTATTGTATTAAGAATTACAAAGTGAATCAAAATACAACATTAAAGATTATTTTTATTTACTAAACCTTTTTATCGTAATGATTAATTACAGTGTTAACAACTTTAGTCACTTTCTAGGACATATGTAAATAATCTCAGCTCCCATAATGTTTCATATCATGATTCTCATTTGTTACAAACTTGTAGTAAGTCTCTAATTTTCTCTAAAATAAACAAAAAAAAATCTGATGTGTTACACTCACATGACTTTCTCTACTCTTGTACAATCTAATTTTACAAACGCTTATTCTCCATATGCTTCATGTTAATCGAGATATCGAGATGTCAATCTTATTGGTAATTTTCATGTAGATGCAAGGGGAATATGGTAGCTTTTAAGCGATAGTCAAATATTTTAACGCTGGTTGCTATGTGGCGCATTCCATTCTCTTTGCATGTCCAGGACATAAAAAAATCTGATGTGTTACACTCACATGACTTTCTCTACTCTTGTACAATCTATTTTTACAAACGCCTATTCTCCATATGCTTTATGTTAATCGAGATATCGAGATGTCAATCTTATTGCTAATTTTCTTGTAGATGCAAGGGGAATATGGTAGCTTTTAAGCGATGGTCAAATATTTTAACGCTGGTTGCTATGCGGCGCATTCCATTCTATTTGCAAGTCCAGGACATAAAAAAATGAATAACGAATTTGAGAAAAAGTATAAGTATTGGAAAATTTAAGGGAATAACAAGCAATATCTCGAAAACGGTACACTCAACAAAAGAAATGTATATGACATAAGTTGTGTATTTTAACGAGATCTACATTTTTTGTGTAGTAAAATTTTGTCTATCTCTTATGGTTTACCAGTTATGCAAAAGTCGTTCACAATGAAGAATACTTTTGGAGACATTTCCAGAAAATTCGAGATATACATTTCATTTCTCATGACATTATCTTAAACATATGATATTTTAATCAAAATCGTTAGAGCCATTTTTGAGAAAATTAAAATTTTCGAAAAATGTTCCATGTAAAGGGTAGTCTAGGGTGGGGGGATTTTCTTGAAAACCTTCGTGTCGCATCTCTGGAAGATACTGAACCTAAATACCAAGTTTGGTGTTTATCCGACTGTTCGTTTTTGAGTTATGCTGTTCACAGACACACACACACACACACACAGACACACACACACACACACACAGACACACACACGGACATGTTTCCAAAAATGCTTTTTTTGGATTCAGGAGGTCTCAAAACATGTATTTCCGGTGAAATCTCGGTATCGAATTTTTGGGTGGAATGCAATACTTCCCCTACTTATATACGTAGTAGAGAAAGTAAAAATGAATAACGCATTTGAGAAAAAGTATAAGTATTGGAAAATTTAAGGAAATAAAAAGCAATATCTCGAAAACGGTTCACTCAACAAAAGAAATGTATATGACATAAGTTGTGTATTTTAACGCGATCTACATTTTTTGTGTAGTAAAATTTTGTCTATCTCTTATGGTTTACCAGTTATGCAAAAGGCGTTCAGAATGAAGAATATTTTTGGAGACATTCCCAGAAAATTCGAGATATACATTTCATTTCTCATGACATTATCTTAAACATATTATATTTTCATCAAAATCGTTAGAGCCATTTTTGAGAAAATTAAAATTTTCGAAAAATGTTCCATGTAAAGGGTAGTCTAGGGTGGGGGGATTTTCTTGAAAACCTTCGTGTCGCATCTCTGGAAGATACTGAACCTAAATACCAAGTTTGGTGTTTATCCGACTGTTCGTTTTTGAGTTATGCTGTTCACAGACACACACACACACACACACACAGACACACACACACACACACACAGACACACACACGGACATGTTTCCAAAAATGCTTTTTTTGGATTCAGGAGGTCTCAAAACATGTATTTCCGGTGAAATCTCGGTATCGAATTTTTGGGTGGAATGCAATACTTCCCCTACTTACTATACGTAGTAGAGAAAGTAAAAATGAATAACGCATTTGAGAAAAAGTATAAGTATTGGAAAATTTAAGGAAATAAAAAGCAATATCTCGAAAACGGTTCACTCAACAAAAGAAATGTATATGACATAAGTTGTGTATTTTAACGCGATCTACATTTTTTGTGTAGTAAAATTTTGTCTATCTCTTATGGTTTACCAGTTATGCAAAAGGCGTTCAGAATGAAGAATATTTTTGGAGACATTCCCAGAAAATTCGAGATATACATTTCATTTCTCATGACATTATCTTAAACATATTATATTTTCATCAAAATCGTTAGAGCCATTTTTGAGAAAATTAAAATTTTCGAAAAATGTTCCATGTAAAGGGTAGTCTGGGGTGGGGGGATTTTCTTGAAAACCTTCGTGTCGCATCTCTGGAAGATACTGAACCTAAATACCAAGTTTGGTGCGTATCCGACTGTTCGTTTTTGAGTTATGCTGTTCACAGACACACACACACACACACACACACACACACAGACACACACACGGACATGTTTCCAAAAATGCTTTTTTTTGGATTCAGGGGGTCTCAAAACATGTATTTCCTGTGAAATCTCGGTATCGAATTTTTGGGTGGAATGCAATACTTCCCCTACTTACTATACGTAGTAGAGAAAGTAAAAATGTGAAGTGAACAAGAAAATATATTAATAAATGTGTAAGAAAGGATCACTCAGTAGTAATGCAGTGCACACATAGATGTTTTTTTAGTAGTTTAGCGGCCGCTCTTACCACATACGGCACCACAGGCGGTGGAACATGGTATATACATGAAATGATAATTGGGAAATGAAATTTGGGAAGGAAACGTTCCAGGCCTACCCGGAATTTGACAGCGATGGCGACTGAAGAAAATATGAAAAAACCTCAAACAAGGAGGACGATTCTGGCGGATCTGAACCTCCCGTCCGTGCCTTAACGACCTTAACCAACATTAAACATGTCTGAAGTCACAATCTGGTGTCATCACTCAAAAGTAAATCTCCTCCGTTTCAGTTGAGTTGGGCGGTGTATTGCGCTACTCATTGGAAATTCTGCTGATTTGAGAAGGAATGTGTGGGAAAGATCGTATGTACTGAACAGATATTCATGATGTAGCTGCTGAACTGTGTTTCTCAGGCTGATTTTGTGAACAGGATCCGCGGTAAATATGTTTGCGTTTCCATTGCTTCTTATTACAACAGCTACTTCAGAACCTTGCCTGAATTTATAATATCCGTCGCGTGTTCTAGTTAATAGTTTAACCGCCGTAGTTACATGAGGCTATTGACAAAAATCTACAAGTGGATGCACAAATATTCTATGTCCAAAATTGTTCCCAGGGGATACTTCAGTTCTCATGCCATATCACTTATGTTATGAGCCGTTAGGTCCCATTCGAATGAAGAGAATACATTTTTTATGAAGTTATTCTGTCTCTAAAGGAAAAGTAGGCGTGTATTTTAAGTTTTCTATATTTCGTATTTCCTCACTGGCTACACATCTAATGAATTTTAATACTTTGGCATCAATCTTCGTTGAAGCAACTTAACCGTGTCTGTACACATGTGCATAAATTATTATCGCCTACCCCGAAGTTTCCCTGTTAGCTCTTCGTACTGTCCCATTATGAACGCAATGCAAACATTTGGCGACAATTAGGCGTCTGGTTTTTTGCAGTCCGTACCTGAAGGCTGTCGAAAATGATAATTGCCTTAAATGTACATTTGTACTTTTAGCATATTTATTTCATATATGGAATTTTAACATTAAAATTATATTATTTATTTGAATTATTCTACTACCAGAATCCGCAGCTTTGCTCATGTTATTTTCTTTTCTTTCTTCCTTTTCTTTAACTGGCTGGGGCCCAGAGAACTTACCCGACATACACATTCTGAGGAAGAGCGAAAATCTCGAAAAAGAAAACCATATCTAGACAATAACTTGAATACTACCTTGAATGCTTGGAAGACACGCTAACCCCACACCATGGAGGTGGGTACTGTTCGCCTTATTCAGTTAAATGTGGAGAATCTTCTTTTTTCACTTTCTATACCTCCCCCATTTTCCCCCCTATCCCCCCAATACTCCTATATAATTTTATTCCCTCTGTCTCACTCCCCTACATCTATTTTTAAAACCGGTAATAAAACTGCTTTTCCTGGGGTGATGATAAAATTTGAAACGTAAATAAAAGGTAAATAAAAGCTGAAACTTCAGTTCTTAACATATTTCTTTAACATTTTAAACGCTCGTGTAGACATTTTCATTGTTGCTCTAAATATTTTAAGATGTATTATTTTATTGTAAATGTTTTTCATTATATAAAATATCTCATAGTCAAATTATTTGAGTTTTTACAATCAATGCCCTACTGCATCTTAAAGTATTTCTAAGAGAATTAAAATTAGCGGTTTTTTCAAAGCGTGTTTTATAGTTATTCAAAGTTCTCCTGAGACTATAAAAACACTTTCACAGAATTTTCAGTTATTCCATTACTAACATAGTACTATTTCAAAGAAATTCACATATCAGGGCTCTTTAGAGCATTTTATTTGGTTATCTTACAAGATGTAGCAAGACAGCTGAAACACGGCATATGTGGGACATTTTATGAAACTTTGTTTTTCCGAAATCACGTTAAAACAGACGTTATCCCCTTTTATACCTTGATCTGAAATTAAAATGTCCTCAATAAAACTGCGATCATAAAAGCAGTAAGGAGATCTGTAGATGCGCAGGACAGATATTGGAGAATGTTAAAGTATTTACGTATCTGGGCGTCATATTATCTATGAACGGAAGGTAGGGGAAGCGCATAGACATCACGAAACGTAAATGCATAGTAAAAATATGGAGTCATTAAAGTCTCTTATGAAAGTTCCTGATTTACCAATGAGGACAATGGAGATGGTATACAGAGCTGTTGTTAGGTCTAGTTTATCATATGGTGCAGAAATTTGGGATTGGGAAAAGAATGAAAAATTGAATCAAATCCAGACGTATTTTCTGAAGCGGATTCCACAGGTGGGGAGGGATACTGCAAATTGTGGGGTTCTTAAAGAATTCGGCTTATACAATGAAACCATACATCTGAAAGTAAGGGCAATAAAATACTGGTTACGCATAGTACGGGGAGATCAGACACTTCTACGTGCGGTGTGTTTCAGGGAGCAAGTACGAGAAGGGTGGGATACGTGTTGGGCAACGAAATTGTGAAGAGGCTTAGAAGAAATTGGAATGGAGTACATTTGGCTACGGCGGAGGAACATGGGACGTAGTGGATGGAAGATGTTCAGAGACGACTATGGGATATTGACAGACAGAATTTAGAATCACAATGTACGGCTAAAATTTCACTTAACTTACAGTGTCAAATAGGCCGCGGCTGGATGAGGGTGGCCTGTTTAGATAAGTGTACGCGAGAGGAAAGAAGCGGTTTGGCGTGGCTAAGATTGGGCGCCTGGAAAGGCAATAAGTTAACTGATGACACCGGAGTTTTTTTTTTTATTTTTTTATTTTATTTATGGACGCTCTTTAACTACTATGGTCCTTAGCGTCCCATTCCATATTGGGCGTGAAACACCGGTAATTTTGCTCAGAGGCCTCTCTATCAGACTTGAGGTTCTTTTATGTGCCATAAATCTACGACACGGGACCACCGGCTTTACTTCCCTTCCGAAGGAAGTCGTGTTAAGGATTTTTACGCCCGAAAAAAATCCATCGCCCTCCGCCGGGTTTGAACCCGCGAACTTGGGGCTAGCACCGTACCACTAGTCCACGGAGTACGACATGACAACGGAGTAAGAATATGTCCACTCCATGGTGAAGGGGAAAATATATGGAATCATATTCTGGCGGAATGCAGGGAAACGGAATTATTAAGAAAACAATACACCACAGTTTCTGTAGTCCAGTAGGGGAATGGAGGCCTGCTTGGATGTAATATTGCACGCGGGGTGTCATAAAATGGATTCTTTTTTGCCTAAGATTCAGCAAAGAAGGCTAGGCTAATTGCCTTGGAGAACGGAAGAGGGGGGGCGGCACACAAGAGGGAGTTCTTAAGTGTCGGAGCACTGTATATATTTGTAATATAATTATAATTCATTATTATTACTATTAATATTATTATTGTTGTTCTGTTTTTTCTTCCTTCATTATGTAAGTATTATAGTACATACTAGTACATATATATATATATATAGTGAGTGTTAGATTGTAGAGACAGGAAAAATATGTACGGCAATGAGGCCCATGCGATTGTTGTATTGTACAAGAGTAGACTGAAACTGTTCACAATAAAAGTCCTTCTACTACTACTACTACTACTACTACTACTACTACTACTACTACTACTACTACTACTACTACTACTACTACTACTACTACTTTCTTGATATCATTGTATATAACATTACTACAGTATCTATATGCAATATGTATACCTTGTGTATTGGCTTAATTGACTGGCGACTACCTTTAATTATTTTTGGCTTGAAATTAAAGTCTCTAGTCAATAAAAAATAACACCGTTTCTGTGAATATTTAACATAGTAGCACTGCAAGCTCACCGTTTTCAAAAAAGAAGGTTCCCAAACAAGCGGCACCACCCGTCGCCATGCTGAAGCACAGGACCCAGCGTCGACCCCAGCAATCCATGGAAGGCCACAGGAATACGTAAACCGGCAGCTCAACGGCTCCGGCAAGGAAGAAGTTGAGGAACTCGTCCCCACCCAGAACAGGCGCGTAGTAGGTTAACCCCACGTAGACGCACGTGTTAGTAAACCTGCAAAAACAATGTAGTAACGTTTTTTATCATTCAGACCTTTTGTCCTGTTCGTTAAACACTTGTGCTTTGTTGCTTCAAGAATCATTGTATAAAATACCAATGTTTTCCTTGCTGTAAGGTTACGTGAAATTTTAAGATCAAGTTACTAAGTAGTTACCATTAATATTAGTACTGCGATGAAATATATTTAGCATTGCAAGGGATAGTCATTAGCAGCTTATGAAGACGTGTCTTTGCAATCTTTACTACCGCGAGTTTAGAATTGGACTAGACCGAGAGACAAGCAGCCTTGGACTGGGCAACGGTTGCTGCACGCGAAGTTGTTCGGGTGTGTTTTGTCAACTCAGCTTTGCGAATTACATGGGACATAGGTTAGCGTTAGCCGATCGTTGGAAGAGTAAATTTGTATGGAGCGTCAGTGATAAATTGTCCACTATGGTTGAGTGTACTTCACATCTGCTATTTACTTTCTCTACTTCTTATATATTGAAAGAGGAGAAAGTAATGCATTAAAACATCGGTACAGAGATTTCACCAGATATACACGTTTTGAGCTCCCAAAACACTTTTATAAAAAGGTACGCGTGTGTGTGTGGACGGCATATCGGTTAAATGGTAAACTTTATATTTTAGTTCAACATCTTCAAAAGTTGCGATACCAAGATTTTCATACTGCCATTTACTTGGAAACATTTTCGTTATTTTTAATTTTCTCAAAGTATTTCTTACGATTTTGATTAAAATGTTTCTTTTATAATATGTTGATATGAGAAATAAAATGTATATGTTGAATTTTCTGTGAATATCCTGTGAACCTCTTTTGTTTGATTGAACTTTGTATACTTTTGTAAAGCTAAGAAATGTTAAAAGATAGATAAAGCTTGCTACAGGAAACTGAACAGGCTATTAAAATAAATAATTTGTGTAAAACTTTTTTCGTAGCGTTAGGCGTTTTCGAAGTATTTCGGTTGCAAGATTAAACCTTTCCTAAGCGTCATCTAAAACTATCCTTGAAAGTATGCGATCTTTTCCCTAATATTTATAAACATTTGAATACCACTTCCGCATGTTGAAATCTTATTGCTTAACTTGAAATAATTTCTAGGAGAACAAATTTCTGTCATACCTTCACATGGCTTTTTTTACTCTCTATCGTTTATTTGTGAGTATACAAACTATTCTTACTAAAGCTTATTTTTATTTCTGCTACATTTTAATCCAAATAAGCCTTTGCAGAAATAGCTACATTACACAATTCGTTATAGTGAGATTAGTTTTTTTAATCTGAAGTCTGTAACAGTATTTGCCCCACGTAATGAAGATACACTTTGAAGTTGGTTGATGCTTAGGACGCCAAACTTTATAGTAGTGAAGATGATGCTTGTTTTACGTAATATTATTTAAATCTGCCTCGGTTGCTTCAGTCCAACTATAGAAACATAAGGTCTTTTACAGGTCGTGATATGACAAAAATTAAAGACGCCACAGAATTTACTTTTAAATTGCACTTCTTTTTATTTCTTTATACTTGCACATTTATAAAACACAACACTTTATAAAAGAAAACTGTGAGAAAACTTTATATATTCTTAATGTATTTACTAGCGGAGAACACTTTTTGCCATCTGCACGCTATCACATCATGTCCGCGACTGACTAAATTCAACGGTAAAAACCTTAAAGCTTCGGTAATGCCAGTCTCTTATTGGCTAATTCTAGTCCAATAGAACTTAAGCATTCAAACTAAAATTTTTCTTTACTGTTGATTGGCTAATTCCAAACTGTAAGCGAAATTACATCATTACCGATCTTTTCATGACCAATACTTTTCAAAATTCCAAACACAGTATTGTCACAAAAATTACATTATTACCTCATTATTAACAACCTAAAACATATTATTCTCACAGTTTTTGCACTATTAGAGTATATAAACATTTACGTAACATTAATAAATAGGTTTACTATAAAATAAGTATTTGCAATGACTTACATACAATTTAAATAATAATTATATACATATTGTTTTCAAGGTGGGCTGTTATTGAACTTAATTATAATAAAATACAATTAATATTATTTAGGCATTAAAATACTGCCTCAATAGATACAAAGAGAAAAGCGATAGAGAAACGTTTAAGAACTGGAAGCTAAACGCTGGCCTTAAAATACCATACTCTTTCCATGCAATCGCGAGAAACAACTGAAACAACAATGTTAACAGGAATTTAAGAGAACGACAAGAAATGAACAATTCCAGCCTTTAGTAACGGATATCTCAGAAATGACTTATGCCACAAAAACCTATTTGTGTTTTAAAGAGATCTACATTCTTTTGTAAAGTACGTTTTCGTCTATTGCTTAACGTTTACCAGTTATGCAAAATTATACAGAATTCCTTCTGAATGCAGAGGAGTTCATGGGCTATATTCATCTATATACATCTGTTTGTCATGTAAATAGCTTTCATATGTGGTATTTTAATCAAACTCATTAGAGCTATTTAAAAAACATCGAAACATTTTCCATACGAAGAATAATTTGGGATGGGGATTGTCCTGAAAATCTTCGTATCGCGCTTTGGAAGATACTGAATCCAAATATCAAGTTTGGTATTTATTTGACTTTTGATTTCTGAGTTATGCTGTTCACACACATACACACACACAGCAATTTTTTTAAAAATGCTTTATTTGGATTCAGAGAGCCTCAAAACACGTATTTTTGGATGGAATGCAATGCCTTTTCTACCTGCCAGGTACGTAGTAGAGGATCGTGAGCGAGGATATCAGAATCACTTTTTAAATGAATACTACAATATATAATCAAGATATGTTAAGTTGTTGGTAGAGAAAGTCATGTTAATGCATCACATTAGATTTTTCTCTATGATGTAGATTATTTTCTGCAAGAAAATATTGTAAAAACTCCATAAGTTTCTATACATTACCATTCCTAGCTATCCACAATCTCGTGAACACAGTCAAACATAGACGATTTTTTGTAAACCAAAAAACCCTGTCCCACTATTAGAGCTGCCCTGATAGGTCGATGATCAACCAAGCAGCCCTCTAGTGGGGGATGCTCCATCCCTTGAGCAAGCATACACGCTATCTCTCCGGCACTGTCATACACCACGAAACCTAGAAGCACAGCTGAAAGATGAGAAGGAAACGAAGTTAAAGATAATAATGGAAAAAGGAATGGTGGTAGATAAGAAACCACCTCAACATTTGCTTACCGACCAGGGAAAACCGCGAAAAATCCAAAGGTCAGAGTGGGGATTCGACGAGAATCGAGCCCGGGACTCCCGAATGAAAATCTCACATGTTGCCGCGGAGCCAACTCGCTCGCTTATAGTAACTTTAACTTTCATTTACATGTTTGCCCAGGGATCCGAATGTTTTATTTTCCTCTATATATTGTATAGTACAACTGCTGAACTAGGAGTTGGCATTTTGTATATTATCACATTGTTAAAACATTATAGTTATACCTGGGATGATACCACTTCCACCTTTATCACACTATTAAAAATTTCCGCGGCCGATTTAGTATATTGACTACTTCCGTTGTGTTTCCACATACTTTCTAAGTATTAAAAATCGGATATAACACCTTCACATGACTTTCTCTTCCATCTGTCATTTATTACTCTGTATACAAACTAATATTACTAAAGCTTATTTTTATATCTACTGCATTTTAATCCAAATAAACCTTGCAGAAAGAGCAAAATTGCAATTTTCGTTATAGATGCAAAGCCAACAGCAATAGTCAAAAGTTTAAGAACTGGACGTTACACGTTGGCCTTAAAATTCCATACTATTTCAATGGAATCGCGAGAAACACAGAACTTTCAAAGAATGGCTAAGTATTGAACAATTCAACCATTAACAACGGATATCTCGGAAAATGGCTGATGCCACAAAAAAGTTATTTGAAACAAATTGTGTGTTTTAAACAGATCTACATTTTTTGTGTATTACTTTTTGTCTATCACTTAAAGTTTATCAGTTATACAAGATTATACAAAATTCCTTCGAAATGAAGAGGACTTCACAAGCTATTTCCAGAAAATTCAAGGTATACGTTTTATTGGTCATGTAAATATGTTTTAATATATGGTATTTTAATAAAAATCGTTAGATATATTTTTTGAAAATAAAACATTTCGAAAAGTATTCCATGTAAAGGGTAGTTTGGGGTAAGGAAATTTTCTTGAAAACCTTCGTGTCGCATAATGGAAGGTAATGAACTTAAATACGAAGTTTGGTGTTGATCCGACTTTTCGTTTTTGAGTTATGCTCTTCACAGACGCACACGCAGACACACGGACTTTTTCTATAAATTATTTTTTGTAACCAGGGGCCTCAAAACATGTATTTCCGGTGAAATCTCGGTATCGATTTTTTGGGTGGTATGAAATACTTCTCTACCTACTTGGTAAATATGTGATAGAGAAGTAAAAAGAACATGCTTGTTAAAATAAGAAAAGAAAATCTGCGATACATTCACATGGCATTCTCTATCCTCTGTCGTCTATTATTGAGTGTATAAACTATTGTAACTAAAGCTTATTTCTATCTACTTCATTTTAATCGAGATAAACCTTGGCAGAAATAGTTACATTACACATTTCGTTATAGATACAAAGGGAACAGCGATAGTCGCATGTTTTAGAACTGGAGGCTATATGCTGGCCTTAAAATTCCTTACTGTTTCCACAAAATCGCGATAAACAGCTGAATACCGAAAGGATTTGAAAAGAATGGACAAAATATTGAACAATTCCAACCATCAATAGCGGATATATTGGAAAGGGCTGATGCCACACAAAACAAAGTTATTTGAAATAACTTTGAAATTGTTTGTGTAGTATGTTTTCGTCTATGGCTTACCTTTACATAAGATTATATAATATTCCTTCTGAATGAAGAAGACTTCACAGCCATTCCCAGAAAATTCGAGATATACATTTTATTGTTATATAAATATCTTTAATGTATGGTATTTTAATCAAACTCGTCAGATAAATGTTTTGGAAAATTAAAAATAATTATGAAAAATATTCCATGTAACGGGTGAATTTCTGGAAAATCTTCTTGTCGCATCTTTGGAAGACATTGAACTTAAATACCAAGTTTGGTATTGATCCGAGTTTTCGTTTTTGAGTTATGGTGTTCACCGATACACAGACTCACACAGGAACTCTTTCTAAAAATTCTCTTTTTACTTTCTCTACTACGTATAGTAAGTAGGGGAAGTATTGTATTCCACCCAAAAATTCGATACCGAGATTTCACCGGAAATACATGTTTTGAGATCCCCTGAATCCAAAAAAAGCATTTTTGGAAACATGTCCGTGTGTGTGTCTGTCTGTCTGTGAACAGCATAACTCAGAAACGAACAGTCGGATAAACACCAAACTTGGTATTTAGGTTCAGTATCTTCCAGAGATGCGACACGAAGGTTTTCAAGAAAATCCCCCACCCCAGATTACCCTTTACATGGAACATTTTCGAAAATTTTAATTTTCTCAAAAATGGCTCTAACGATTTTGATTAAAATGTCATATGTTTAAGGTATTTTCATGACAAATAAAATGTATATCTTGAATTTTCTGGGAATGTCTCCAAAAGTATTTTTCATTGTGAACGACTTTTGCATATTTGGTAAACCATAAGAGATAGACAAACTTTTACTACACACAAAATGTAGATCGCGTTAAAATACACAATTTATGTCATATATATATTTTTTTGTTGAGCGAACCATTTTCGAGATATTGCTTGTTATTTCCTTAAATTTTTCAATAATTTTCTCAAATGAGAATTCGTTATTCATTTTTTTTGTCTTGGATATACAAAGAGTATTAATCTGTGGGAAAGGGAATGGTGCTGCACCTAGCAACCAGCTATTAAGAGATATGTATGTGCTTAAAGGCTACTGTATTTTGTATATTACCTTTGTAAATATACATTCCCCTTACATCTACAAGAAAATTAGCAATAAGATAGAGTCTGCAAATGTTTATCTCGATTATCATGAAATAGATGGAGAATAAGCGTTTGTAGAAATAGTTTGTACAAGAGTAGAGAAAGTCATGTGAGTGTAACACATCAGATTTTTTTGTATTCAGGGGCCCCAAAACATGCATTTCAGATGAAATCTTGGTACCAAATTTTTGGGTGGAATGCAATACCTTCTCTCCCTACTTAGGTACGTGGCAGAGAAAGTAGGAAGAACATGCTTGTTAAAACAAGAACAAATTATGGCGTGAAATATTCACATGACTTGCTCTACCCTGTATCCTCTATTAATGTGTATCCAATCCATTCTCACTGAAGCTTATTTTTCTTTTTACTACATTTTAATCCAAATAAACCTTTGCAGAAATAGCTACGTTACACATTTCGTTATAGATACGAAGGGAACAGCGATAGTGAAATGTTTTAAAACTGGAGGTTATATGGTTGCCGTAAAATTCCATTCTCTTTCCATGCAATCAACATCTGATGGCGAAAGGACTTAAAAAGACTGGGGAAAATATTGAACAATTCGAACAATTAATAACGGATATTTCGGAAATGGCTGACGCCAGAAAAAAAAGGAAAGGAAAAAAGGGTATTTGAAATAAATTGTGTGTTTTAAAGACATCTTAAATTTTTTGTGTAGTATGTTTTCGTCTATCGCTTAACGTTACACAAGATAATATAAAATTTCTTCCGAATGAAGTGAACTTCATAGGCTAATCCCAGAAAATTCAAGATACACATTATATGTGTTATATAAATATCTTTAATATATGATACTTCAATCTAAAACGTTAGAACCATTTTTAGAAAATAATAAATGTCGAATAATGTTCCATTATAGGGTAGTTAGGGGTGAGAGGATTTTCCTGAAAATCTTCATGTTGCATCTTCGGAAGCTGCTGAACTTAAATACCAAGTTTGATATTACCTAACATTTTGTTTTTTAGTTATGGTGTTCACAGACACACGCAAGGACCTTTTTCTACAAATCTGATGTGTTACATTCAGATGATTCCTCTACCCTCTATCGCTTATTTTTGGGTATAAAAATCATGTTTACGAAAGTTTATTTTCCTACTACTTCATTTTAATCTGGATAAATATTTCCGGTAATAGCTGCATTACACATTTCGTTATAGATACAAAGGGAATAGCGACAGTCAAATGTTTTAGAACTGGACGATATATGCTGGCCTTAAAATTCCACACTCCCTCCATGACATCGCGAGAAACAGCTGGAAATTGACAGGACTTTGAAGTAATGGCTAAGTATTGATTAATGCGAACCATTAATAATGGATATCTCGGAAATGGTTGGTGCCATGAAAAAGGTATTTTAAATAAACTGTGTTTTAAAGAGATCTAAATTTTTTGTGTAGATAGTACATTTTCCTTTTTCGCTTAATGTTTACCAGTTACACAAGATTACACAAAATCCCTTGCAAATGAAGAGGGCTTCATAAGCTGTTCCCAGTAAGCTCAAGTTATATATTTATTTTTCATGTAAATATCTTTAATATATGGTATTTTAATCAAAATCGTTTGAGTCCTTTTTTCAGAAAATAAAAAATTTCGATAACTCTTTCATGTAAAGGGTAGTTAGGGTGCGGGGTTTTCTTGAAAATCTTGATGTCGCATTCTTTGGAAAGTAGTGAACCTAAATTCCAAGTTTGGTATTTATCCGACCTTTCGCTTCAGAGCTATGCTGTTCTCTCTCTCTCTCTCTCTCTCTCTCTCTCTCTCTCTCTCATACTCTCATACACACACACACACACGAACACTAACGGTTCTTGTTCAAAGAATGCTTTTTATATTCAGGGCGCCTCAAAACATGTATTTTCGGTGGCATCTCGGTATCAAATATTTGGGTGGAATGCAATACCTTCTCTACTTACTATGGAGTGGTAGAGAAAGTAAGTTTTGTTATTCATTTGGCCTCAAAACATGTTTTTCCGATGAAATCTTGGTATGAATTTTTGGGTGGAATGCAATACCTTCCTAGCTACTATGTGCGTGGTGGAGAAAGTGAAAAAAAAAAAAAGTATTTTCACTATTATATATAGTATTTAAATTTTAATTTTCCGGTGAACTGATCAGATTTTAACTAAAAGAAAAGAAAAAGAAGAATTGAGGCTAAGAAATTTAGCACGTTATATTCACGTTCCTTTCTCTATTCACTCTTATACTAACTATTCTTACAAAGGCTTAGTTTGATATCTACTTCTTGTTAATAAAGATAGACGTTTGCAAAAATGACTATGTTAAAAACTTCAAAGCATAAATTATTTGAAAATTCAAACCAATAAGAAAACAATTCTCGGAAATCCAAATGCCACAAAAATTTGACATAAGCTGTGTGCTTTAATGAGGTTAACATTTTTTGGGGTAGCAAGTGTTTCTCTATCCCTTGAGGTTTATCAGTTGGTATACAAAATTATACAAAACTTATCCGGAGTGAAGAAGACTTTACGGGAAATTCCTATAGAACTCAATATTTAATTTTGTTACGCAAGCATCTTAAACATATGATATTTTAATCAAACTTGTTACGGCCGTTTATTAAAAATCACCACCACTATCATCATCATGAACAACAACATTAGCAACAACATAGGCCATATGGCCGTTTCCGTCTACATAGTGCAGAAATAACATAAAATTATTGGTTTGAATTTTTAAAATACTTTTGTTATTTTTAACTACCGTCACCGTTCAGTTTCTTCACGACGTTATAGCAAGATTATGGAATTTCAGTCAGCATACAGCAACCAGATTTTTAAAGATTTTACTATGACTTCAAATTCCTATATTCCCGTATATATAACAAAATTCGCAACGAAAATACTTCTGAAAACGTTTATTTCGGTTGAGATTAACTAGATATAAACATAAGGTTTTATAAAAATAGTTTGAAGAAGGCATATAATAATAAACGATGTTTTGTTTAGATAAAGAAAGTCATATAAATGCAATATATAATACCTCGGTAGTGATCTTGTAAAAGCGTGTCCTACATTTTACTAATTTTACAGGAGGAGAAAAACATAATTTTACTGTATATAATTAATAGCAATTAATAGTTATAACAAATAAAATATTATAATAAGCAGGGTAACTGCGGTCGTATCCAACAACGAAACTGGATATTTATTTCCCTTGCTATAAAGTTAGCAAAATTTAGATAGGACATTTTATAACTTCGCAAACATATGCCTCTCTAATGCACTGCTGTTGTCTTATCGACCAACATCATTGCCGCACTCATTATGTTAACTCCGCCATCTTAGGTCTCTTGAAGCCCAAAGCTGCCTGTCACAAGAGTGAATGACGTGCAGCAATATTGTTTTCTCCTCAGTGCTAGGAAATTGACTGAGCTATTAAGAACCACCAGAAGTAAACATTGCAGTGGTGAAATCTGATTCCACGTGAAGAAGATACGTAACTGTCAACGCAAGCAGCAAATGCTTAACGGTATTCTGCCTAAGGGGAGAATTTGTTTGGAAGAAAATTATATATGGTGAACCGGGCTCTACGCGATAACCAAGTGAGGAAGCAAAACCATGCTGCACGTTAACCTAATGAGTGCAGTCGGTCAGATACATTTCACACAAAGCATGCATTTTGCATGCTCTCTATAGCGTATACAGTTTGGCAGTGGTAACATGATTTTAGGATTTCCAACCTATTAGTGGTCCCTCTATTAATTAATGGGCGAAACGCTGCTAAGGAATCCAATTTCGAGAACTAACTGACTGATGACAGGAAGAAAGTGATAAATTCTTCTAGTTTTATTAGGTTCCTGGCAACTCTTGGAAGAGCCAAAGGTATAAATGAAGTATGTATGATCCAGGAAACGTCCAGAAAGAGAACATATGGTAGTCTCCTCTCCCTAACACTTGTGGCTATCTATCTTGTGGTAGTCGATAACCTGCTGCGGAAAGAACATTTATCAACTTAAGGGTGAGGTAATCGCAAAGAGTGGAACTGGTACCAGCATCTGTATAATGAATCCCATCACTTTTAACAAGGTAGCTTCCAACGCGATGAATATGCTGATGTTTCACCTGAGGAAACGGCTGCAAACTTGCCCTCTTGAATTTAAAGTATTGTAAAATTTAACTTTAAAGCTCAATACCTCAGGTTAACTAATAGCTGCAAAGTCAGAGGGATCTAAAATGAAACAATATTTAATATGTACAAAACTCAAGACAATGTTTAAGTTGCGATTAAAAGGAAGTAAAGTTGTTTGAAAGCGTTACATTAACAACAAAATTCAACAAATCCCAATACAAATTTGGCATGAGGTTTTTTGGCAAGTGTTTACAACTTTTGTGCAATGTTCCTGATAATTGCTCTCTCACACTGGCCATGTGTAGGCTAAGGATGAAAAATCAAATAAATACTATGACTGGAACTCGAAACAAGGAACTTTGAAAAGACCTCCAGTACACTTCCCTCATCTGCCATATCAATTACTCCGAGATATCATTCCTAAAGGTGACTTGCAGTGTTTCAAGTGCATTTTACTTCCATTGTTACTTATCTATAGTAAGTAGTGGAGAAAATATTATATTCCACCCAAAAATTCGATACCGAGATTTCACAGGAAATACACGTTTTGAGACTCCCTGAATCCAAAAAGAATATTTTTAGAATATTGTATGTGTGTGTTATGTCTGTCTATCTGTTTGTGAATAGCTTAACTCAAAAACGAAAAGTCGCTTAAGTGCTATAACATGCTGACCCATAAGTTCGATTTGTTACACAACGGGGATAGTGTGGTTTGTGATAGGAGCTAGGTTTCAAAATATTTCACACGAAACGTGATAACGGTTTATTTTAGAAAACCTTTATATTTTTAATAATCCAATAGAATTCAAGAAAGCTTGCAATATATTTAAACATCTAAAAAAATAAAGGTTAATATCTTTCAAATACATCGTATATTCTTCTCTTTTCACCATACAAATATGTTACAATACTTAATTTTCTTTACAGTATTATAATTATTTAAACCTGCCATTGCAAAAGCAATATAAATACAAATTACGGATAATGAATGCATCTCCCGCGTGTATAAATTTTGAAAGCCAAGGGTAGAAAACTAAATTTTGAATGCTTACCAAACCGATGTGATAAAATTCAGAAATAGCCGAAACATTACCCTTGTCAACCTTAAGCCAAAATCTCGCTGAAGTCAGAGCTAAATGCCCTGGCAGTTCACTCGCTCAGATCCTTCGTGGTAATTGTCTTCTCGTCCCACCTGTGAGCTTCATGTTCCACTCCCATTTAGGAGGGCGCTGTGATGAATGACTTGGAAAAACCCGTCAATAGTAGCGCTGGACGACCATAATGACGTTCTAACAGCTGCTAGGTCAGAAATGACGAAATCGTTCCTTGTGTTATGGGGTGGCGACATGTCCACCGGCAGGAGAGGGGGGTAGAAACGGCACGGTATCAAATGATGTTTAAGTTCAGAGCCGTCCTCCAAGGATACGACCTGAAGATTTACAAGTAATCCCCCAAATCAGACTATACTTTACACACAAAAACGGCTCTAACCATTATAATAGCACATTTAAGGCGATGCATCAGTAAAATTTGGTAAAAAATGCTGAAAAATTAAAAATATTAACTTTTTCACAATAAATTAATATGAATTCTAAACTTTAAGAAAACATCTTTGTTTCACTTGACGCATTTCAACTACCAATTGACTGAAGCTATGATTGGGCAAACACATGCTTATTTAATAGGCACGGCTAACTTTAAACCTTGCATTCTCGAAAAAAATTTCAGTCTTTTTCATACTCAAGATGCTCCACACAATGCAGTTTTTTTTACTAATTTGTTTCAAACTGTTTATACTGCGTCTCAAAGGTGCCATTAAAATGACCATATACTTTTTAAAATAATGCTCCACTTTTGATAAATAAATTGTTAACTACTGGAAAATCAATAATTTTGGAGAGTAGAAAAAGTAATGCATTTTTTCTACAATAATATGGAGTTAATATAAAAATTTGATATAATAGATGTTTTTGTAAACTCATCTATTGTAAGACTTGAATTTTTATGGGAATATTTTTAAAAATGCATGGGTTGATAATTTTTGCTAGAATAATGAATTAACACAATAAAAATTAATACTTAAGTAACCATCCAGCTAGAATTTTGAAACATAGTAAAAATTGCTGTTATTATGTGTAATAAATGTCACAACTTTCAACAAGATATCTTACATACTCAGGATTTTTCTAATTTCACAGATGCATTACCTGTGAAATTCTGGCAGCAAAGGAAAGAATAATTATATTTTCAAAGGACACATATTGCATCTATTAGAATACAGGCCTGATTACGTAGGACCAAAGCTATTTAACAAATTTCCATCCAGCCTAAAAAAATACTATACCAATTGCTAAGCTTAAGTCTAGATCAGTGACGCCCAACCTTAAGCGAAATAGGGGAGAGCGAATTTACCACCACGCATTGTTCTCGGAGCTATGACGCATTCATGCGATCATGGATTGTCCAATGTTTGGTTATCTTGTAACAATTGCGGGCAGCAGTCAGTCAGACAGTCAGTGAAGGGGTAATGCTTCATAGCACAAAACGAAGGAGTTGGGGTATGGCGACAATATGACATCATTAGTTCATAAGGGACAAGGTTGGGCTTTACTGGTCTAGATTGATCAGTGTTAAATAGAGCATATTTTACTGTTGATTATCTTGAGGACCTTTGTGATGGTGTTACATGACATCTTTGTTTAATTGTGTCTGTCGTGATTGCGCTGTGTGTGTATGAGTTTGTCTAGAGAGTGAGACACCTGACAATGTTAATAAATATGTACGATACCTTGCAATTAGTTTCATGTTTAGTGAACAATGAATCTGAATTTGAAGCAGAGCATTATTTCAGCTTTATCTGAAAACACACCACGTTGCTCGTACTCACCATATGAATGTGACTATAAGAGTTTTGCATCTTAGATTTGGAGTGCGGACCAGATCCAGGACGCCATACTGATGTTTCCTCGCCTTCTTTTGAATATACCTCTCGACGTGGTACTTGCGCTGAAACACATATCCGTTGCACTTAACACCTTACACAATAGTGATGAAGCGTCTTCAACTGTTGACGATGTCTCCTTCAACTGAAACACACATCCGTTTCATTTAGAAAACAATGTTTCATTTTGAAAGAAGTTTGCGTCTCCTTGGTATTCCATTTGGAGTGCTAAAATATATTATAGCTACCTCTCTTACATTATATTGCACCGATGCATTCTGTAAGCAAGGGCTCGAGCATAAGAAAAATGTGATGCGTGTGTTACATCTTTATTTTCATACAGCTCTACAAACTAATCTTACGAAAGCTTATTTTTCTATCTACGTCACTATAATTGAGATAAACATTTGCAGACATATTTTCATTACACATTTTGTTAATGTTACACTCGCTTCCATTTATACCGTCACAGCAGCTTTTGGAGCCAGGTGGAGTATATATTCACAGGTGGAGTATATATTTATAGCAAGGAGGAGGTGTGTGTGTCTGTTTAACTTTTCGTTTACGTGTACAGTTCTGGATTATTCACATAAGAATGCATAACTTTGAGCAATTTTTACTCCTCATCACTTATAATAACCACGATTAAAGATATACCTAAATAAAATCCTCTCTTGCACAATATCTCCGCGAAAAGAAATATTTTAATAGTAACAATGTAAAACTGAAATACATTATACATTTTACTCTCAATGAGGACATGTTTACTAGACATTATTGGAATCATTTGTCCAATCCAAGTATACAACTAAATAAAACACTGTGTTGCAAAATTTCTCCTCGAAAAAGCAGTTTTAAGGGCAATGTTGTAACAAATGAAAACACCAGTTACTGCGAAAATACTATTTATCACGAGGCACTCAACGTAACACAATCGTTACATTTGAGTCACTATGGCACACTGGGAAAATACAACTGACCCGTCGATTCAAATAACAACCGAACTGCTGAACTGCAGGACTCACAACCGCCTGCAGAGTTACCACTTACAATTAAGCTACATGTCCACTTGTCACTTCTAACAGCAGACATCTCAACTGAACTCAACATTCGACTCAATTCAATACTAGCTGCATTCACTCACGACTGACTTCGTCCTGGCAGATCGGCCCCTTATATATGTCCCGTATTCGAAGCGAAACCCTCTAGAAGAGGAACCCACGAGAACATGCCGAAACGAACGCTCGAGAACAGATAAGCGGTACAAAGGCTGGCCACAAGCCCCGTCCAGGTATGGGCAGAGACCTGCCTACGGGGCCGCAGGCAGTCACGCTCGCTCGCGTGCTCACATTGCTCCCTCCTCAGAGCAAGTTGTCCCGACCAGTACTGTCGTAGTGTGCTAGACGGTGTAGGTGTACTACCAGCATCTTCTTGGATGCGTAGACTTCATCGCTGATCCTCTTCACCACGCGATACGGTCCTTGCTATTGCCGTTTAAGCTTGGGTAACGCCCCTTGGTTCGGATAGGGCCATACGACCTCACCAGATCACCTTGCTGGAAACCTTGGTTGCTGGCTTGGCGGTCGCAACATTTTTTCATCCGATTGCTGGCTTCTTGAATGCGTTGACAGGCCATCTTGTGCACATCGCGATGACGGTTATCGGGATTCCTTGCCTGCTGGCCTCCCAGACACGTCTTCACAGTTAGCTTGCGTCTCGCAGACATGATCGCATCCTCCGTCAAAGTCAGTCTGCAGGATCCCAGGATGTCTTTTGAACTCCGGAGCGTCACCTCATTCCGGTAGAAACGCAGGATCCCCTGAGGTCATGGCTCCTGAGGTCACCCGGTTTCAGTATTATATCCTCAGTCACCCTCACGATGAATGCTCACAGTCTTACAACGCTCCACCCTAGGGTCAACTGCAACAGGCCTCCTTCTCCACAGGTAAGGAGTCGCCACTGTCGTCGTCGTCGCTCCAAAGCCAAAAGCTGCGGATAACTTACACGTCATAGACAAGAGTCTTGCCGGCTTTGTGAAAGAGAATGATCACTGAAACGGATCTAGATGGCACCTCCGGAAAAGTGACGCCTCATGAAATATAAATTGGGAAACTATCTACGGTTAATGGCACAAGTGAGGCAGCCGTTTATGCCGTCGGAGGAGAATGACGACGGGGGTACGAGGATGTGACCGAAAAGCCTAGTGCAAAGCCCAAGCAACTGGAGCCCGTCGGTAGGAAAACACACAAACGCTAACCTAGGCCCAAAAGCGGAATTCGCATTGCCAAAGTAAAGCGCCTGGAGGCAGGGAAAGCCCTGAAACGACATACATACGAACAGACCGTTCGGTTTTCGACGCCCCTGAAATTGCCGCGGCCGTACGTGTTTCGCAAGCGACGTTGAGAACCCGGTATAAGGAATAAGGCACGAAGGAGTGGACGGCGCTAACGCACGTCTACGACGACCCCGAGCATTATGCAGGTTTATCCACGCCGGCAAAGCTTAGCAGGACCACGGGCATTCTCAGGGGTAAGACTCAAGCCTTTCTCGAAACGCAGGATAATTGCACGTATCACAAATTGGCTAGAAAACGCTATACGACAAGGTTTTACCACATGTCCAACATTGATGATGTTTGGGAGGCCGACCTAAACGTGTTGCCCAACATCAAGAAGCAGAACTAGCCCTACGCGTACATCTTAACCGTTATCGATGTCTTTTCCAAGTATGCCTGGGCGCTTACTGTAAAGGCGAAGACCGGCTCGGAAATGGTCTCGGCGTTCACCGAGCTATTCTCCGATAGGGTGCCCAAGGTCCTGCAGACCGACAAGGGCACAGAGTTTACCAACGCGGCCTTTCGCCAGTTTCTAAAGAGGCGCGGTGTGGCGCATTACACCACCAGTTTCAACGTTAAGGCTAGCGTCATGGAGCGCTTCAATTGCACGCTAAGTCCAAAATGTGGAAGTACTTTACGCACAAAAACACCCATAGATACGCAGACGTACTACTGGCTCTGTTGAGGTCTTACAATAGCTCGTACCACAGATTCATTAAGATGGCGCCAAAGGACGTGAACGCGTCAAACATTTTGCTGATGTACGACAACCTGTATGGCTATAGCGAGGGCACGCCCCCTAAAGGTGGGAAATTACGTGCGCATATCGAAACAGAAGATGAGCTTCGACAAAAGGTACGAGCAGAACTGGACCGACGAAATGTTCGAAATCGTCGCCGTCGTGAACGGGTATCCCGCGATATATAAGCTAAAGGACCTCGCTGGAGACGCCATTGAGGGCTCGTTCTATGCAGAGGAATTGCAAAAGGTGGCGCTTCCGCAGACCTTCAAGATCGACGGGATATTGCAGACCAAGTGACAAGGCGCAAGCAAGCAGCACCTCGTGAAGTGGAGAGGGTACCCGGCAAAGTTTAACTCTTGGGTCAAGGCGTCCGAAGTAGTGATCAGGAACAGACCGTTCACCTTGACGCTCGTTGGTAATGCCTCCATGAATCACTTCACCGACAACACCACCTCTAAGTTTTCAAAATTCTGCAAGAGCAAATAGTGCTGCACGGACAGTGGGAGTAGGCCTTGTAAAAGGTGCGATACCTATAAAATTTTACTACTTTTCACCAAGTACACCCTCACACTAAATCCCAGGCAATCGAAATTCAGCTTTCAGGTGCCGTCGTCCATTGTATACGACCCCGAAGAGCTAGTGAACAGCATCAATGACATCATCTACGAGCACCTGCAAGCGAGGAAAGTGTTCGTATACGAAGCCTCCAAACTGCTGAGGATCAACGACAAAGTCTCCCACCCCGAACAGTTTCCCGCCATGCCTTTCGCCGGTTTCGGAGAGAATCCTCTGCCGTTGGCGGTCCTAATGCACCGAGGTCCCATTCGGCGTCGAATCCGTCAAGGCCTAAACCTGCGCCTAAGCCCGTTAGAGCGCCTTCTAAGACGTCACTTGCCGCCGAATCTTCGACACGGATTCCGCCACGCGCGGCGCTTACGGCGCCGCCTGCTGTGAAAATGCCTCCCGGCGAAGATACGCACACCGCTGCAGACGTGCGCAAGCTGATCGATAGCGCCTCTGCCGCGGATCGAACCCATCGTATTACAGTTTGGTGCAAACACCGTCTCTGGCCAACATGCTGGGATGTGAATCCTATACCAACGTCGCCCTTCAGACGCAGGGAAAATATCCCGTGGATCCGTATATGGGGTTTCCTTACGAGATGTTCATCTACTGCAATCTCGTCGTGCCACAAATGGTGGGCAACACGTTCGCTCAGGTCATCAAAAGCGTGGCCGTGGAGTACGAGAAGAGCACCAATACCCACGTTCTCGCCGTTGAACTGGGTGCCGCTGGTTCAGCACGATTTCAAGACCGTCAATATAGGTTTAAGAAACGGTTTCGGTGAACTGCTGCCATTCGCCGACGGCTTTTCCTCCACTATAGTGCTCGGGTATGGACCCAACCGCCCTTAATGGAGCTACAGACCGTCACCCGGTACTACCTCGACCAGGCGGGCGAGCACTAGACGATCGCGATTTCGTTCTCTTTAGAGGGAAACGCTACCAGAGGGGCAGCGGGCTCTTCTCGGCCCTTGGCGGCCTCTTTAGTACCTTCCTGTCTTTTCTAAAGAGCGATGCTAAGGCCATCGGAAAGAAAGTCCTCAAAGAGGCGCTAACGTGCTGTCCGACGTGGTCACCACGAGCGCGTCCCCGAAGCAATGTTTAAAGACGAGGCTCAAAGAGGCGGGTTCTAACCTTAAGCGCAAGACCGACGATAAAATCGATTCCCTGCTCGGTTCCGGTTTGCGTCGCCTCAAACGCATAAAACCACGGTCGCGATAAAAAAATACTCTAGAGCCCTTCGCAGAAGGCGCAAGGTGCAAAACATATTTTCGTAATGGCCGAAGCATCCTTGAACATGAGCTCTGAATTGGACTTCTTTAGAGACCTTCCCGTTCATGTGAACTTGTATAAGTCACGCTACATTTATCTCCTCTAAACACGCTCATGAAGAACGCCCCCATCACTTTTCATTACTGGGCAACGCCGACGATTACCTCGACCTCACCTACGTCGTACTCGAACTTAAACTGCGCATCCTAGATGACGAGGGAAACGCAGCCCGAGGTGAATCCCACCCTCGTCAACAACACAGCAGGTAGAGATCTCAATAACGTCTCGTCTCTGTTCCGGAGCAGGGCTACCCCTACAGGACCTACCTGGAGACGCTTTTGAATTACTCCGAGGATGCCATGAACACAAGATCTGTCGTGCCTCTGGCGAAAGGACTCGGCCGACCTCATGGATACATGGGAGGACAACGCGGGGTCCCTGTATCGTCACGGGTTCACCAAAGGCGGCAAGGTGGCGCAGGTCATGGGGTGCCTTCCCAACGCCCTCTTTAGACAGGAGAACCTGCTCTTAAACAACGTCAGCCTCACCCTAAAGCTCAGGCCGTCCTCTCCGCAGTTTCAACTGTTCTACACCGAGAACGATTTCAAGGGCTTCGTCGACATTCTGTCCGCCACGCTGCATTTGAAAACGGTGAGGCCGTCGCACACCAAAAACTCGCGCATCAGGTGGTGCTGGCAAAGAGAAACGCAAAGTACCATCTCAAGGATGTCAGTTTTCACGCTCTGAGCATCCCGAAGTGGTCCGGCGGAATGACGTTCAATGACGTCTTCATCGGGCAGGTTCTCCGGAGGGTAGTCTTCGCCATAGTCTCCAACAAGGTCTACAGCGGGCACTATGCCACCAACCCCTACAACCTGTATGACTTTGGCATGAATTCCTTTCAGATGAACGTCAGCGGACAACCCATCCCCGCGCAACCGCTTCAACCCGATTTCGCAACGGCCACTTCATTTAATGCTTCCACACCCTTCAGGACGATCTCGACATTCACTTTAAGGACGAGGGCCACTCTATCTTCAGAGAGCAATACCCTTACGGCTACACTGGTTTGGTGTTCGATCTCACTGCCGATATGAGCACCAACTCCTCCTACGTGTCTGGGCAGCGCAACGGTACCATGTTTAGAAGCATTGACTTTTCGTTTCCGCTGTCAGAAGCGAGCATACTTCTCGTCCTAACGAAAATCCATCGCAGATATACGCGATCAGGTTCATCCTGCTGTCATGAGCACATTTGAGCTTGAGCGCTTCCTTTCCTTGTGCTGCTCCACGCGCCCCTTCTTTCTAGGCGTTTACGCATGCGATCCGTTGCCCAAGACCACCTCTGGTCTCAACTTTCCTTTATCCGTAGCCATCAATACCGACCCCAGCACGAAGCTTGGCAAACACTATGTCTGCATCTTTGCCGATAAGTGCGGCAGGTGGGAGTATTTGGACAGTAACGGTCTAGCGCCCTTTGCACCCCGTATTCTAAATTGGCTGAATAACGTGTGCGGCACCCGGTGGTCGCACAGTACCCGTAGACTTCAGGGTGACTACAGCACCACCTGCGACCATTACATTATTAATTTCCTTTCTTACGGCTGCTCCGGGTTATCCGCGCAAGCATTCGCTTCCAAATTCAGTGCCAATGATTACGGCCGCAACGATGCCGTCATTCGCAAAACCTACCATCCTGTATGTCTCGCTTCATGCTCTTGCCCTCGCCAATCCTGCCAGCCTTTGCGTGTAACTACCAGTGTGTGTGTTTTTACTTTATCGCCCACCCGCTATTTGTTAGTGTATTTTTAATTTTTTTCTCGCTTTTTTCTGGTTTCAGAATGCGCTTCGCCTCCTATAGGTGCTGCACAGCTCACCTAGCGCCAGTGCACCATGAGCCTTGAGGTGGACAGCACGCCCTCTAGGTAAGACGTCATTTCTGCTATTTCCCCTATCCCCTCCATCTTGGTTTCTTCCACCCTCATTTTCCGGGCTTATATTGCAGGAGTGGCCACCAGGATGAGATGGCAGCATCGTTGGCCCGTTTTCCGACCTACTTCCTCAAAGTCGCGCAAACCAAGTTCATGGACGTCAGATACTCGCCTGTCGCACCCTTCCAGCTTCGGGTTTCCATTGCAAAGTGTGAAAACCACCGCGCTGCCGTCGTCCTAGACGCCGATGAGTGGCAGAGTGTCGTCGAGGCAAGACCGGTCAACTTAAAATGCCTAGGGGACGCCGAGGACCAGCTACAGGAATATTAGTTCACCGGTCGCATCTCCGTGCTCTTCAAGATCGTGTTCGGCAGGTTGATCATTGTCTTAAGGTTCGCACAAGGGAGCTCCGTTTGGCTTAACCGGCACGAATGGGACGCCTTGGACGGGCTGCATAAAGTCGTTTCCGACATCTTATTTCACAAGCGCAACGAGGAGGCCGATGTTCAAAACCAAATCTCCGCCTTCTACAAGTACATGCTTCACAAGTTTACCCCCAATACCCCGTTCGACTGCATGAACTTCACCACATTCACAAATGACATACGCTCCGCCAACTTTAGAACCTTCCTGGAGGTGGATCATTATCTCAAACAGGACTTCCTTCAAAGCATCCTACGTCATCGACCTTTACCGCAACGCGCTTTCCCTCCCATCCGCCGTCGTCTCAACAGCAACCATGGGCTATAAGCATTACGTCTCTGTCTACTGCGACGGCTCCATGGTTTTTAACAATTACTACGTGGATGGACATCCTAAGAAGAATGCACCATACGCCCTGCGGTTCAACAATTCCTCATTCGAAGGCGGAACCGTTTACGCAAAGTACCACAGCTGCGAGAGCAAGATCCACTACGTCTTGTGCAACATGCACCTACTGGACATTCAGTTTAAGGCAGACGCATGACGACCCGTCAACGCTGACGAGGGCCAGTACGTTCACGAGGTTAGTGATCAGGTCTTCACATTTGTTCCTAGACGGGGTTTGTTCATCGTTTTCTACGAGCAACAATACATCTCTCCGCCGGTTATGCAGCAGTTGCACAATGGCTGCCGGATAAAGTGCTTCGGTAGGTCCCTCTCGGTGCATCTCGGCAACGACACGTCATATATTATTCCTGCCCACGTCCACGGTGATTGGCTGTACAGCGTGGACGAAGGCAGTGTCATAGAGGGAGAGGTGAACAATCCCCAGTATGATAGGAGCGACATCTGGTGGTAGAACCTTGCAGTGCGCACCGCTTCATTGCTCCAAGTGGTTCATCGCCGGTGCCGCTGCAATATTCTCTCCTATTGGTGTGGCAAGTGCGTCGGGGGCGTCTTCACCAAAATGAAGAAACTTCAGTAGACATTAGATGCTTTTCTTCTCAGATATGCCAGGCGCAACGGCACAAGTCACGACATTTCTCATCTACCCATAACATTGTTCTGTCGCCAAACTCAACAGTGAGGAGCTTCGCACTATTTTATCGCACGCCGATACCGTCTTCCCAACGTATCCACCTTCGGATGTCGGTATCGTGTGGGAGCGCCTGCCATCCGACCTTCGACAGAATTTCACCATTTTTCGCCGGCGCAAGCATCTTTGGAAACAACAGTGGTACAACATTCACATAAACGGTCCAGCTCCGCTCATCAGAAACTGCCAGTTTGGACGTCAATGTCACACTGCTTAAGCATCCAAGCTTTCTTATCACCGGATTCTACACTTCCGGCGAAGTCCAACTTCCTCTACTTCAATCCCTATAGCAGCGCAACCACCTCTTAACCCTAAGAGTCCTAGTCAGCATGTCGTCCAGAAACTTCGTTCGTGATCTCAACCAAATGACTGAAACCCTACCTTTCATTTCCATCGCAGAACAGGAGACGGCCGTACAGGATCCTAGGTGTTTGTGCCATCCCCACGAAGTAAGGACGCAAGATACTCGTCAAAATCAACAACCACAAACTGTCCCTGCCTTGCAACTTCGACGCCGTGTCTCAGGAATGCATCGATCTGATGAACACCACTCCTCTATGCATGGCATACGTTGGGGACGAATTGCTCAAGCACGGCTACGAGAGACGCATCGTGAAATTCTCCTCTCCTCGTGAACCCTCCCGTGATAACTTGTTCTCAGACTTCGAGGAGGCTCACCATGCCTTGCAGGTCAGACCCCATTGACATTCACCCCAACCTAACGGCCAGAATCATCTTCGACGTAGATGATACCGTTAATGCTACCGGCAGCTATGCCACCGGTTGGTGTATCATCTCTCAGGAAATTTCATCCTTTGGTGATCATAAAATTGTCACCATCAAGGTCTCCTCTTGCGACGCCCACATCGTACTCGTCAGATTCCTTGTCGACAGAAACGCTACTTTCAACGACCATTCAAGTGACACCGTTTTCCTGGGAAACTACAATGTTCCATCCATGGACAACTCATGACCGCCTCGGAATCCATACCTACTGAAGGCCACATGCTCGATTGCATCATTGCACCCTTGTATGCTTCCCGGCTCGATGCCGATGCACACCCAAACTTTCGTCACCAGCATCTCACCTGCGGCACCAGCAAGCAGCTACCTCCGCACAGTGTTAGTGGTGGTGGTGAAACTTTTAAAACCTTTTTCAACATCATTTTGTGTCTAGATCTAAACATTTTACCACCGTCACTAGTTTTGTTAACTTTATTTTTCACTTTTATCCTAATGTGTGACAATATATTATAATCATTTTTTGTCAATGTGTGTGGCAATTTATTGTCATATTCACTTTCATTAAAGATTGTGTTCGTATTAGTGCTCACAAAACAATAAACTATTCTTCCATATGTTATAATGTATAAGCATGTGTAACGTTAGTCTAATTTTAACAATATGTATTGTTATATAATTATATGCTCTACTCTGTATCCATTTGTTTTTTTCAATAAAGTTTTATACATCTATAGGGATTAAACAATCTGGGTTTTTCGCTATTCCTGCCACTTCCCAAAATTATGTGGGTTTTTTTTCTTTTATCACTTTTTTAAAATACCTTTTTCCAAATTATTGGGGAATTCATTCTTGCAATATAATGAAAACCGCCATCTTGTGGCGTAGCATTTCCCGCCTTGCGCAATTCCGCGATCTTGTTTTCACGACACTAGCGCCATCCGCCATCTTGTGTCCGGCGTAACATTTCCCGTCTTGCGCAATTCCGCCATCTTGTTTTCGCGACACTAGCGCCATCCGGCATTTTGTGTCCGCACTTTTTTCCCGCCTTTTTGCGGATTAACGCGACACTTGTCGCGGTATCGCTCGTGTTATCTTATTTGCTGAGCGCCTGTTATTGTTTTACTATTTTGAATTTTGGGTTCTTTTTCCTCCGGCTAGCTATTATTACTCAATCGAGCAAATCTTTTGAACAGGGTGTGCAAACGGAAAGGAGTTGTTACTAAAAGATAACACTGATGAAAGAATTTGTTTTTACACTTTTATTGCCGTCACACTTTATTAATTTCACATAATTACTCTTGATACACGCCTGGATGAAACTGTTATATTTTCGAACGTAACTATAATCACTTATTTGCCGCGCATTATTAATTCGCGTATTTCACATTTTGTAACTAACTTTACGACGCGAGATATTCTGTAGAATTGCGTAACGTGTACTTCGTGAATGCTTCTGTTGAACTGCGCGACGTGTAACTCGTGGATGATTCTGTAGAACTGCGCGACGTGTAAATCGTGAATGGTTCTGTAGAACTGCGCGATACCTGTCTTTGGCTCTAGAATTTATGCTCCCTCACCCCGATATGCCTAAACATTATAACAGAGCTGCTATTGGTTAATAAAGCGCGCCAACATTATAGTCTATTTTTTCCCCAATCAAAATTACGAACATATATGCTCTAGGGAAGATATTCCCTCCATTTCTAAAGAAAGGCACGCTACTCTGACGTCATTTGTTTGTCTCTTCTAATTGATAAACAACTCACCCCCTCGTTTCATTGTTACCCGCTCTTATTGTCAGTTTCAGTGAGACTGTTTAAACTTATTTCCTAACAATGCTTATAATTAACAAACATCTCAAATCATTGTCATACAATAATGTTAATTTACACTACAATCACTCTGGCATTCAGAGTGTTGTGATATAAAATACTGCCTCACACTAGCGCTTATTCCCCCTGGTGACAGGATTATCGTTAATCCAACCGTTCAATCCCTAAATATTACTACTGTCTCCTTTGTATATTTCTTCCTCTTCGATCCCGGAGTATGTTCCTCAGCAGATTGTAATTTTTATAGCTTACCGACACTGGTTGGGACAAATGGGAAGATGCCTAAGACAATTGACCAACCAAACAGTAGTGTTTAGAAAAAATGTGAATGGATCCAATAAAATTAATAATGGATAGAAAATGTAATGTAACTGTTGTATACCACAATTTTCCCTGAAGCTATTACCTACATGTCACATAAACGTCGTTTTCAACTCCTCAAAAAGTCATACATTCCTATTACTTTGCTTAGTGTCTACCTATAGTATGTATTCCATAAAACGATACAGGATTTCCGTCGGAAATAGGTGTTTCAGTTTCAGTGATTCTCAAAATGTATCCCCTCAGGGGCTCACCTTCTGTGAGTACGGGTTTTTGGCGCACCCGGGGGTTCCCGAGCCAGTCATCGCCACATTCATCCCCTCACCCCCATCCGGTCGAGGTGGGTTCTTCAAGTGACCGGTGGACACAAGGTAGGCTCTCGTGCGTTCGTTACATTCCATTCATACCGCACCTCACCATCGTTTCTTTCTTCCCTTATCACTTTCCGGCCATTTCGCACCACGACATTCGCATATCTCTCTTTTTCTTCCCCGCCGGCCTACCTTGCGTGCGAAACGCCCACACAGTTTTAGTTTCTTTTATCTTTTTATTTAAATCCTCCGTGGACACAGCCTGACGGATACCCGCGCACCGCGTGCGCAGCTGGGTGAGTGGGTAATGGCGTCATCCCCACCACCCGGGGTCGTCATGTAGGGTTGTTGTTCGTATCCGCTGTTCAACTGCAGTCCCGCGGGGGGGCCATTGCATGAGCTGCTGGCTTCCGACGGCGATTGGGTCCCTCTGTCTATGTTCTGGGAGGTGTGACCCTGGGGTGAGCTAGGTATAGATAGGCCACTCACCCAAGCCGGGGTAACGCCCGGGAAGTCAGAGCCCGAGGTCGGAGACGGTTGCAATGGTGGAGGATTTTTTTTTCGCTATGGAGCACCCTTTCTCCATTGTTAACAACAAGCGCCGCACCGCCAACAGCTGGTTGTTACTTAGTGATTACCCGTACAGAGGAGGGACAATCGTTCGAGAAGGTGAACCCTTTTATTATCCAGAAGGGCATTGACTCAATTGCTGGTCCGGTTCTTTCCTGCACTCGGCTTCGTAATGGTTCGTTGCTAGTTCAAAGCAAATCCGAGGCACAAAGTAAGTCCTTGTTGAGCGCCACGCTTCTCCACGGTTATCCTATCCGTGTTGAGAAGCACCGCACCTTGAATTCTTGTAGAGGCGTTGTCACCACGCATAGCCTCGATGGTATCTCTGACGAAGACCTGGTGGAATATCTTGCAGACCAGAGGGTGACAGCGGTTCATCGAGTGCAGGCCAAACGCGACGGCGTGTTGGTACCCACTCGTACCCTGTTTATTACATTTGATGGCGTAGATCTGCCCACGAGCATTTCCGCAGGGTACGAACGGATTTCTGTGAGGCCTTATATTCCTAGACCTCTGCGTTGTTTTAAATGCCAACGTTTTGGGCATACGCAAGTCTCCTGTAAGAGTGCCGTTAACATCTGTGCAACATGTAGCCAGCCCTCACACGAAGGTACCTGTTCAACAGCCCCCGTCTGCGTTAATTGTAAAGGGTCACATTCTGCTTCGTTTGCCGACTGTCCGCGGTATTTGGACGAGAAGGCGTTCCAGGAGATCCGGGTAAAGGAAAAACTCTCCTTCGCTGAAGCCCGGAGGCGTTTCCATGCGCGCCAACCTTCACTCCTGCGATCTGGCACATTTAGTTCTGTTGTTGCCTCGCCAGTACCACGAGTAGATGCCGAAACTCAGACCTGGACCTTGACTGGATTAACCGCCACTACCATCCGGCCGTCTATTAAGGCTACAGTTACCAAGCCGTATAAACCTGGTCCCAAGTCAATGAAGTCGCAAGCCGTTGAAAAGAAGCCCAAGCAGAAACTTCGTAGGGAAGATTTTTTGAAAGACCCTCCGCGTGCGCGCGGTAACAAAAGTTCACCTTCTCCTCCTCGGAGGTCGCTGTCCCAGGATGGTCCTGGGACAAGCCGCGCTCAGCGGCACCCTTCACCCATCGCCACCCAGAACCGATTCACGGCGCTGGAATCGGTTTCTGGCACTGAGCGCGTGGGCTCTCCCTCCGAGGAAGCTATGGAGTCTGACCAACTCCATACAAAAAGCCCGAGCCCAAAGGTTAAACAAAAGGTAATTTTAAGCCGCCCTTCTAAATAGAAAGTTTATCCCCTTATTCTTAATGGCTATCCTGACCTGGAATGTACGTGGTGTACGATCGCATAGGGCGGAACTGCAACTTTTATTGAGTTCCCATTGACCTATGGTCATATGTTTGCAGGAGACTAAGCTTCGCCCTCACGATCCTTTTGATATCCGAGGATATACTCCGGTTCGCTACGACCTTGAACCGGAGGAGGGTACTCCTGCTCATGGAGGTGTCATGTTCTTAGTGCGTAACGACGTTCATTTTACACCTGTCACACTTACATCCGACTTGCAAGCTGTTGCCATTAGACTGCAGTTACCCGGTTTTTTCTTTTCTGTTTGTTCTGTGTATACACCTCCATCGTCTCCCCTCGCTCCCGCGGACATTCGATCTCTCCTGTCCGCTCTCCCAACACCATTTCTTCTGTTGGGAGATTTTAATGCCCATCACCCACTATGGGGTTCGCCAAGGGCTTGTGCGAGGGGAACTCTTATTTCCGACATTTTTTATCAGTTCAATCTTTCCATCCTCAATACAGGTGCACCTACTTTTATTTCTGATTCTTCTGGTACATTCTCTCACCTGGACCTTGCGATTTGCTCAATCCAGCTTGCACGTCGTCTTCAGTGGAACGTCGTCGCTGACACCTACTCCAGCGACCATTTCCCCTGCATCGTTTCTCTTCTGTCGCACCACGTACAGCATTCCAGAGTACCTACCTGGACATTCGCAAAAGCCGACTGGAGCTTGTATTCCAGCCTCGTGCATTTTGACGACCAGCCCTTCTCCGACATTACTCAACTACTGCAGCACCTTACGTCTATTATTTTCTCAGCCGCCGAACGTGCAATACCCCGTTCATCCTCCCAACCTCGGCGGCCACCTGTTCCGTGGTGGAACGAGGATTGTCGGGACGCCGTTCGTGCCCGTAGGACTGCACTTAGGGTGTTTCGGCGCCACCCTACACTTGATAATTTGGTGACTTTTAAACAATCGCGCGCCAGGGCTCGTCGCATTATTCAGGATAGCAAGAAGGCATCTTGGGCTCGTTTTGTCGAGTCTTTTAATCGTTTTACGCCTTCATCCGTTGTTTGGGATAAACTTCGTCGCTTCTCAGGTAAAGTGTCACATTGTACTGTTTCTGGCCTTCAGGTTTCTAATGCCACCATAGTGGATCCGGCTGCCATCGCTAACACTCTGGGTTCTGCCTTTGAGGCGGTTTCCAGTTCAGACCATTATTCCGCCGGCTTTCGCTCTATTAAAGACCGGCAGGATTCCGCATCATATACTTTTCGGTCTGCTAATGATGAATGCTATAACGAACTATTCACAATGAGGGAGCTGGAGCACGCTCTTCATTGCTCTCGGCACTCCGCTCCCGGGCCGGACGGCATTCATGTCCTGATGTTAAAGAACCTTTCAGCCGACAGTAAACTATTTCTCTTACAGGTCTATAACCGTATTTGGCACGACGGCATTTTTCCTTCCGTTTGGCGCGAAGCCACCGTTGTCCCTATACTTAAGCCTGGGAAGGATCGCCAACTACCTTCCAGCTACCGCCCTATCTCTCTCACCAGTTGCATTTGCAAGGTGATGGAGCGCATGATCAACGGGCGGTTGACATGGTGGCTTGAGTCTCAGAAACTTCTAGCGAACGCTCAGTGCGGGTTTCGTCGCTATCGCTCTACCGTCGACCATCTGGTGTCCTTGTCGACGCATATTATGAATGGATTTCTGAGAAAGTGTCAAACCGTGGCTGTAATTTTTGACCTGGAGAAAGCTTATGACACTTGTTGGAGGGGCGGCATTTTACGTACACTTCACGATTGGAATATCCGCGGTCGTCTTCCCATATTTCTTCGGGAGTTTATGACGGACCGCGTCTTTCGTGTACGTGTGGGCTCGGTTTTATCTCGTCGTTTTATTCAAGAGAACGGAGTACCGCAGGGCTCTGTACTCAGTGTCACACTTTTTGCGATTGCTATCAACCCCATTGTTGATTGTATTCCACCTGGCATTTCATCGTCCCTTTTTGTTGACGATTTCGCTATTTATTGCAGTTCACGGCGGACCTGTCTACTCGAACGCCGTCTCCAGAGCTGTATCGACCGTCTCTACGCCTGGAGTAACGCCAACGGCTTTAATTTCTCCGCCGAGAAATCCGTCTGCATCAACTTCTGGCGCCGGAAGTATTTCCCTCCGCCCTCTCTCCATCTTGGGCCAGGGATACTTCCGTTTGCAGACGAGGCGAAATTTTTGGGGTTGATTTTTGACAGGAAGTTGTGTTGGACCTCGCACGTTTCCTTTTTAAAAGCAAAGTGTGACCGTTCTCTTAATCTTTTACGTGTTTTAAGTGGCACATCCTGGGGAGCTGATCGGACCGTCCTTCTTCGCCTTTATCGCTCTTTGGTCCGATCCAAACTTGATTACGGGTGTATAGTTTATTCGTCGGCACGTCCATCTGTGTTACGTCGTTTGAATCCCATTCATCATCGTGGTATTAGAGTCGCTACAGGGGCCTTTCCAACTAGCCCCGTGCCCAGTCTTTACGCTGAGGCTGCAGAGCCTCCGCTGTCTTTCAGGCGTGAGATGCTCTTATGTAGCTATGCTTGTCGGCTCTCAAGCTTGCCTAACCACCCGTCCTTCGATGTATTTTACGAGGATTCGCTAGATCGACAATATTTCGTTAGCTCCTCTGCATTGCTCCCCCCAGGGGTTCGATTTCGACTGCTACTTCCGCATTTGGACGTTACGCCAGCGCCGGCCCTTACCCGAGGGGAAACGCGTTTTCCTCCATGGTCGCGCGCTGAGGCCCACATCCACCTTGGGCTAACGTCGATGCCGAAAAATGCGACCCCTGCTTCTGTTCTTAGATCCGCCTTTTTAGAACTACAGGCGCAGTTCGGGGACTGTCATTTTATATATACTGATGGGTCTAAGACTGATGTTGGAGTAGGATGTGCCTTTGTTTTTGGTGTACGGAGTTTTACTTTTCGTTTACCTCAACAATGTTCAATTTTTACCGCCGAACTTTTTAGCATTTATCAATCTGTTTTATTCATTCAGCGGCAAGACTTACGGCACTGTTTTATTTGTACGGACTCTCTGAGTGCCCTTCAGGCTATTCATGCGCTGTACAATTACCACCCACTCGTACAGCGCATACATGACCTGCTCCACTCGCTCGGTGTCTCTGGCATCAGCGTCTCCTTCATGTGGATTCCAGGTCATGTGGGCATCTCAGGTAACGAGTCTGCCGACGCCGCTGCGAAATCGGCGATTTTATTACCCAGATTTTTTACCTCTGTAGTTCCCTCGTCAGATTCGTGTGCTCTTTTACGTCGCCGCATCCTCTCGCGCTGGCGCGATGAGTGGACGGCCCTCCGGGGGAACAAGTTGCGGGAGGTTAAGCCTCTCCCGTTAATCTGGGGTACCTCTTCTCGTTCTTCACGTCGGGAGGAGGTACTTTTAGCCCGCTTACGAATTGGACATTGTGTTTTTAGTCATAGGTATTTGCTCAGTGGTGACCCCGCACCACTCTGTGGGCAGTGTGACGTGCCCTTAACGGTGCGTCACATTTTAACAGAGTGTCAGGTTTTAGCTGCATTGCGTGCTCGTGTAGGTCTGCCTGTTGGCTTAGCCAACGTTTTGGCAGACGACACGCATGCTGTGGAATGTGTTTTACGTTTTATTCATGACAGTGATTTTAATCTGCGCATTTAATGCGTTGAGCGTCTTTTAGCTTATTACTTTTATTCTGTCAGTTTTTATGGGGACTCTATTCCCCAGTGGACATATGGCGCTCATGTCCCTCGCATTCCATAGTTCTTGACACGTTTTAATCGTTTATTGCCTATGTTTTTAGTGTGTTGGTTCTTTCAGATATTTGTATTGTTATTGTTGTTGTTATTGATTTTATTGTTGTTATTGATTTTATTGTTGTTATTGTTATTCTTGTTGTTATTGTTATCATTATTGTTATTGTTATCTTATTGTTATTTTTAGCCTTTTGGACATCGCGGGTTTACGTCCCGTTTTTTAATTATGCGGTTCTTTTACCTGTTTTTATCTTTTGACTTTATATTTTCTACATTGTAAGGGCGCTGATGACCTCAGCAGTTTAGCGCCCTTAAGCCGCATATCATCATCATCATCAAAATGTATTTTTATAAAAGTGTGTGTATTAGAGATATAACAAACAGTTATTTTCGGCTAATGGTTATAATATAACGGTAGCAGTTACAGTGTGTTAACAGTTGCATGTAATGTTACCAGTAATGGTTAAGTTATTTGTTTTCAATGTCAGAATTGCTACATGGAGGAGAGTGTATAAAATAGTAGGGTAAGGGGTCTACCGATAAGGGCTGACATTGATCCCACACGGTGCAGTCTATACTAGAAGAAATACACATGTCTCGTGAACATGTTATTTCTGCAATACTATTTATAACATATACAGCTTGACTTATATATGTAACTGAAGTGTCTTAATTAATATTGGTGCAAAACGCTACGTCACAATGAGCACATGGATAACATTCTATGTCAATTTATTGCAGTGAATTACATCCCGCAACTTTGCATCCTGTGCTTTATATAACGGAATACCAGCAAGAAATAAATGTCGCGCATAACTCTTCATTTAACGTTTGACTTGATGGAGGTGATTCCTGCTGTAGCAGTTTATCCTCACATTTTGCAAAACAACTTTTGTGTTTCTGTGTTGACATATCTTCCCATATTGCTCGATGTACTATGCGCAAAATTAATTGGCTATTGCACGGTTTGCAATAAAGGTTTTCATTAATAATAGAGGAAATATTTTCCCCATATTCCAATATATAGTTCTGCAACGCGTTTGACTTTCGTGCCCTTTCCGTTGGAATTTCGTGTACGTGAAAACTGTGGCAATACACTTGACTCAATTGTACAGGTAGCCCTCTCGTTGTAAACAGTCGACTACAGGACGCCTCTAAAAAATCTGATGTGATACATTTACATGACTTTCTCTACCCTGTATGTTTATTGGTGGGTATACAAACTATTCTTACTAAAGCTTACTTTTCTATCTAATACATTTAATCCAAATAAACCTTCGCAAAAATAGCTACATTACATTTAGTTATAAATACAATGAGAACAACGATAGTCAAATGTTTAAGAACTGGGTGCTATACCTTGGCTTTAAAATTTCTTACTGTTTCCTCGTAATCGAGGGAAACAGCTGAAAATTGACGGGATTAAAAAAGACAAGTATTGAACAATTCGAACCTTTAATAACGGGTATCTCAGAAACGACTTGTACAACAAAAAACCTATTTGAAGTAAAGTACAAATTTCACTTGTATATGGGAGATATTATCTCCTCGGGAGCGAATCTTCTTTTAAAGGCGGAATTTCTCTAGACCTGGTTTACCCGTTTTCAGAGGGGTATAGAGCATATTTTGCAATAACTCATTGTCGAATTTCTCGAAGACCACTGGTGTGCGTCTTTTAGAAAAAGATTTTAAAACGAATATCAAATTTATATTGCAAGTCTTCCCAATGGTTCGATCTCTCTGTTAGGGTACTGAACATATGTTTCGATATGGTATGTTTTGAAGTATCCTCCCTATGTTAATTACACCTTTTCGCGATGCTTATATATTTTCTAAGAGAGGAATGCATATTTTGAAAGCCCTTGTATTTTTTAATTTGAGTTCAGGGTTTGATTTCCCGCTGGTATTCAATACCGCTTTAGACATTGCATGTCTAAATAATAATCACTGTCTGTTACTGGCGTCTTTTCATTCTGTTGCATGAATAAAAAATGTAGTTTTTATTTATGATCGCTGCTTAACCAGCGTTAGTTAAAAGAACAACAAAGGGAATGTTATGTTGTCCTGGTTATGTTATGTTTAGGGTACTCTGTATATTTAATTATGTACTTATTTATAAATAACGCATTGCATGTATGATTTAACTATAATGTTAGTCCGTATTTCATTATTTATTTATTTTTCCGAGCCAACCCTACGTGTAAACAAACCTTAGAAAAAATCTTGAAACGCGAAGTTCCTTATCACTCTTTCAAATGATTTATGATAATTATTTTCTTGGATTAATAAAGTCCTACCACTTCGCGTGTTAAAATCCCATCATGACGGGCTTCCGTCTATTTCCTCCCAAACCAGAAGTGGACAAGTAGAGTGAACCTTCGCTCAGTGCCCGCCAGAGAGCAGCGAGGAACTAGCTGACTGTGTGGTTGGGGATGTCAGGTGTTACAGAGAGGCAGCGGCAGGAAGCACTTCATTCCGCGCGAGAGCGGTGGCTAGAGAGTGGGTATGCGCTCGGGTTTTCCGAAAAAGAATCACTCGTTAGAGTCTCCCGTATTTTATTTTTGGAGTTAGCTATTTACGCTAACTCTGTCTGTTAGCCATGGATTCTTTTAACTTCGCTTAAGTGATGTAATATTCTTATAAGTTCTGCAAAAATTTCCCTCAACGCAGAATGAAACAAGTGTTATTAGTTGTAATAATTATACTCACGTAATAATGACCTAGTTAAGTTTTAGAAAAAAATTGCGTTTGAGCAGGGTACTATTTATACTGTAATAAATTTGCTTAATTGGAATATCTTATTCATCGATCAACGACCAGCGTTTAATTACATTGATCAATCAAAATACATGCGGTGGGGTACTTCAATCGATGGCCTGCGTCCAGCCCTTTAGAGGCGCGATACCGGGACGTTAGGAGTATAAATCCTTCATTTGTTCCAATAATGTTAGATAATGTTATGCATGGACGAACATTACCTGATTGACTGACACAGATATTTAGAAATTTACCTTTACCATTGATTGGCGGCACGTGACGAGAACAGTACCACATTGTCCCAGCTCTCGGATCTTCGGCATCTATTTGAGGCCTGGTGTATTAAGTGTTTTCACACCTCACCTTTTGAACAATAGCCCATTGTTCGGCGGTCTGAGGCTGCCGGTATCAGTAGCATTCAAAGCACCTCCATTAGCGACGAGAATAATACCCCATTGTCCTCGTACAAGGACAATAGCCCATTGTCCCACTTCTTTGGCGGACGGTATCCAGACCAGGCTACAAAGAGGGGGCGTGGCCGGCGGCGTGCGGTACAAAGGGATATCTGATTACAGTCAATTGAATTACACACTTATCAATAGGATGCATCTTCCTTTGTGGCCCTATTAGCGACGAGAACAATACTCCATTACCCCCGTTCTCTATCGGCGGTCTCAGTAGCGCAAAAAGGAAGGAGGCGTGACCATCGGTGTGGAACAATACCCCATAGTCCTTGTACGAGGACCATAGCCCTTTGTCCCACTTCTCTGCTGGGCGGCATGCCAGTAGCACACAATGAGAGGGCGTGGTCGGCGGCGTGGAACAAAAGGATATCACATTACATCTTATCAGTTGTCGGCATCTCTTCGTGGTCCCGTTCTCTCATCGTTTTACTACTTAATGGGAAAATTTACTGGAAAAATCGTATAGAGCATTGTGCAAAATGTTCATAAAGAACGTGGGAGGTAAATGTCACTAATTAGCATTCGAGTTTAAAAATCTGCCCGTGTAACTCGGACAGACATGGCATGAGAAATAAAATGTGTATCTTAAATTACTCTGTGAATATCTAGCTAAAATTATGCATTTTGCATAATTTTGTATAACAAAAGAGTCTTAACAGATAGATCAAAACTTGCTAGAACAATGTAGTACACAATATAAGTAAAATTCGTAGAATTATCCGTTTTCGAAATATTCCAAGTTGCAAGTTTTAGCCTTCCTAAGCCTTATCTACAGACGCGCTTGAAAGTTTGCTATTAGTGCTTCGTTTTTTTCCATCGCAAGAGCTTGTTACCTGGAATAAACATTTAAATACTATTTCCGCATGTTGAAACATTGCTTAATTTGAAGCAATTCCTATGTAAAAATGCATCGTGAGTATCGTAGCGAGGATACAAGAATAAATATTTACGTGAATATTGTAATACTTAATGAAAATATGTGAATTTGTCATTGATAGAGAAAGTCCTGTGAATACATCACATCAGATGTTTTTATAAGAGAGATCAGAACGCTAGCGACTTAAATTCTGAAGCAATATATTTAAGATCATTGTGCGCCATGGCGTTGAGGGCTGGAGCGTGGAGCTCTGGTACCCAGCTACAGATTGCGCCCCGGAGCTATCCCACCCATTGGGGTGCGGATCTTAAGTCCCGGGTATAGAACCGGTGCCCACTCAGCATCGTGAGGAAAATGAGGAGCTGTGATAGGCAGCGGTCTTGGCCTCGTGAGCCAGCTTTCCCGCTGGGGGATACATAATGCTGGCCACATTACGTCTCCTACTTCTGCCGTATATGTGAGCGAAAAGCCGGCAGTCGGTTTGACAGGCCGTAGCGCCACAAGGTTTTTGTTATATTCAAGATCCTATTTTCATTTCAGCTAAGAATAATGAAAACTTCGACCAGTCCTGAGTGGTCTAAGGTAGTTACCCGATAACAATGCTTTACAACTTCGAAGCTTCTAAGCTTTTTTTTCATCGCATTATTCCTTTTTCTAAAATAGAGCTACTTCTGGAAAAGTTAAAAAACGAACAAAGGTACACTTCGCATATTTAGATACCTTTGTCTATACTGTTTCCAGAATTTCTTCTCAGTCTTTTGCAGAGAAAAGGGAACAAAAAGCGCATCGTGACAGAAACCGAGACATGTCGCTTCGAATAACTTTGATTTGCATAAAGGTAATGTGTGTTCCATTTGGAATGTCATGTTTTTTCTGTCGACTACGATGCTATATTATATTGCCCACACAGCTACAGAAGTGTAGCACACTCGCAATACGCTTGGGAACGGATGGGAGGTCGCATAGCATATTAAACCTCAAGAGAAAGCATATTCAAAACAGAAAGACTGCCGCTGTGGTTGGTGGATAGCATACTAACCTTCATATCCAGAGGTCCCGGGTTCATTCCCGGCTGGAGGTTGGGAGTTTTCCTTCAGCCAGGATTATTCCCATCCTCCCTAGAGTCTGAAAGTACGAATGGGAGTGTGAATTGAATGTAATAACCAAAAATAATAGCAACACAAAGATTTACACCAAGCTGGTCAATGTCATTGCTGATGAGCAATTGTTCCAAAGGTAAAAAGCCGCCGATATGGCCTTAGATGTTACAGGCGGCATATAAATGGAACATTAAATAATAATAATAATAATAATAATAATAATAATACCAAACATCTGTGCCAATACTAAATAGACATGACTTTGTTTTCGTATAATCATTGTAGAATGATTAAGTTTCGTAAGACACATTAACACATCTGAATATGTGGAGTACGCCGATTTATTAAATATTAAAAGTAAATTTAATTTCATATCATCTACTCTCATACCAGGCGTCGGGCTGATCACCCATCCTGGATATTCTATCTGATTCAAAGTGTCTGCTCCTCCACAGGTCTCTGACACCAGACATCCCCTTGTAAGTCCTGGGGGTGTAAGTTCTACCTAAGAGGAACGTAAACAAAGAAAGAAGAAGTAAAGTAAATAGATTTCTCCTCACTGGTGTATTAACCCATAACTTTTTATTACAGGGTGTCTAAGTACAAAATTTGTATTTTTTTTTTTAGAAATCCTAAGTAATATGAGGCAACTAATGTGGAAGTAATATTTAATTTCTCTACAGCTTAGTTAAGGTAGAAAAGATGTTACGTTCGGCTCATAGATTTGATCCCGAGATTCCAATAGATAAAATTTGAAGCACCATTAAATACCCCAATAAAAATCCAGAGAAAGGATTTGTGTATCTGTGAAAGCCTCAACTTAGAAAAGAAACGTCTGTTTTCTATGGATACAAGAGAACGTTTTTCAAGAATTCCTCCTACCCAAACTAGTAGGTATTTACAGAACACTTGCAGTAAATAAAAAAATAAATAAAGAATGTAAGGCTCATTAAATTATAACACTTATATAAGTTTTCTCGCAGAATATAACCAGTTTTTAAATAATCACTCTTACGCTTAAATTGTTTGAGTTAAACCGCTCTCAACTGGGCTTATCGTAAACGACACAACTGGCTGCTGCCGGCTCCGATCGTACATACTCGCAAGTATGAGGTTGAATAACTTCGCTCTGTGATGCCTACGTAGATAACGGCAGTTGAATCTAACATTGTGAATAATAGGAATATCGTTGTATGAAGCTGTCTGTTGATTGCGTGTAGTTCTCAGGGTGCATACTGCAGAACAAGTGTGTTTATTGTGTTAAGTTTTACTCGAATGGAGTCACATATAAACTGCTAGCTTGAATTTATATAGGAATTTTCAGCATCACCATTCCTAACAAACACATAATTTATAGGTTGATAGAAACATTTAAACTGTGTTTATGTTAGACAAAACAAACGGAGAGGGTCAACAGTTCTGATCGAGGAAAAATTAAGAGCGATAGGGGCAAGAGTGGAAATAAATCCAAGAAAATCGCATCCTCGCTTAGCGGCTCAATCTGACATATGAGGGCTGATCAATAAAGACTGAGACTGATTTATTTTCACAGTATTTATTACTCCATTTCATTGTTGACATGATCTTTTTCAAAGTAGTCCCCTCCTACTTGAATGCACTTTTTATAACGCCTCTGCCAGTCCTCGAACACATGGTGCAGGCCATTCTTTGTCAGGTCTTTGAGAATCGCCTCACTTTTCCTCAGCACGTTTCAGTGCTCTCAAATCGAATGCCCCGGAGCGTTGCCTTTAGTGATGAGAATAAAAAAGAAATCACAGGGGCAAGATGGGGTTATAAGGCGGATGCAGTTCGCCGGTGATGTTGAATTCCTGGACTTGATTTGCGACGTGAGGCCATGCGTTGTGATGAAGTCGCCACCCATTCTGATGAAGTTCTGGGTGTTTCCTTGCAATGTGCTCCCTCAGTGTAGCCAATACTGGCGTGTAGTACGCTGCTGTAACAGTAGTGTGAGGAAGAACAACAATCACAGCAGCTGCGTTGATGTTGACTTCAGTCATAGCAGAAGCCGTAGCACCAGGCCCACCTTGCTTAGCACAGAGGACTCGCCCTTCTTTGAAGTCCTTGAACCACCTAAACACTGTTGCACGGGATAGTGCATCTTCACCGTATGCTTGCTTCAGCTTTTCCAAAGTTTCAGAGGCTGTATGATTTAAACGAAAACAAAATTTTAGTGCTCCTCTCGTGTCGAGTGGTATGCGAAATTCAAGTAGGGTCAACAATATACAGCATTACTACCAACCTACCGATACAAGAGTGCTGCCGTCTATGGACATTATACATGAAATCCCGCTCTTTTCAAATATTCATGGTAGAGACAGGAAACTATCAAGGAAGCTACAGGAAAAAAATCAGTCTCAGTCTTTATTGATCAGCCCTCGTAGTTTCACTTCTTTATTGCACTATGTGCTTGATGGTTATGTTGATCCTTGTCTGCTAGGTTTTTCTGATGAAGTTTGGGGGCATCTATTAGATCATGTAAACACACAGAACATTAGATACTGTAGTATTGAAAATCTACATCACTTACGTTAGAAACCACTGCACGACGCAAAGACGGGAGTGTGGTGTGCTATCAATGAAGCCAGAATTACTAGGCCAGTTTTCTTTCACAAAACCACAGGGAACAGTTTATTCACTCCTCTCTTCAGAGATCTGATACCTGTAGAACATGCCCATGGTTACTTTAAGCAGCACAATGTAATTTCACATGTAGCAAATGTAAGAACATTCCCAAGCCCACATGGAACATTTTCAGCTGTTTTAATTTTCTAATAATTTTGATTAAAATACCACAGTTTATGATATTTACATGACCAATAAATTGTATATCTTAAAATTTGCGTGGATAGTTATTTTGAAGTTGTCTTCATAGTGACTAAATTTTGTACAAGTTTGTAGAATTGGAAAATTATACAGAGAGTTCAAAACTTACTATGGGAAACACGTAGAGCTCATTAAACACAAAATTTGTATCAAAAATGCTTTTCATAGAGGAACATTATGTGTTGTATTATAATACCTTCCCAAATACATCTACAGACGAACAGCTTCATTGTTTGCGATTCCTTTTTACTTTTCCTACGACATATCTATGAAAAACAAAGGAAATATTTTATACAACCAGAAGTACATGTTTTGAGGTACTGAACTCAAAGGTAACTTTTAAAAAAGGTCTGTATGTTCGTTTTTGGGTTACACTGTTTGTGGCACTGGGTATTTTTTAAATGGCTGTTTTTTTTAATTCGGGGGACATAAAAACGTATGTTTTGATGAGATCTCGATATGAAACTTTTGGGTGGAAGCAATACCTCTTCTGCCTAGTATAGATAAGTAGGTGCTAAGGAAAGTAACGCTTCAAAAGGAGTAATTGCAGAGGAGTAATTGAACTGCTGTTTCTTTTTTCAGGTTTTGTTTGTTTGTTTTTCCATTACTTGTGGAGGGGTTTTCCTCGTGATACTCCGCACTTAACTTATAAAGGAGATTTATGCAGCTGCAGCACAGGTGCCTTTAAATTTAATTTCTACTGACCCGTACGTAGTATATTATGCTTATGGTGTACTTTCAGACAAACAAACTTTGAATATAGGTCCTACAAGTTTACTTCAACCGAGAGTCGAGAAATGATTAAGTATGTGTTTCTTATGTTAAAGTTATTAATTTGATATTGTGACGCAGTGGATATGGCCCCAGTCGAGTAAACAACGATAACTGCCGCTTGCCAGCGTAAACACCTGGTGCTCCATCGGCAGATGACTAGACATTTGGAAGCTTCTTCTACACCCTCTAACCTTCAGAAAGTGTGTTAAAATAGTTCCAGAAGCTTCTGGAAAGATTCCACTGACTATATAAAGAGCGCTCTCGTCAGAATTGTTGAGTCAGTTGCGAGTTGAGTTGGCGGGTGTGCTTCCCTTACGACACGGTGACGGCTGTTGTGACGTGCAATTAGTGCTACTGCGAAGGTTTTGTGTTCGACTCCCGAGTGACATGAACCGTCTGGCGTGAATAGGCTACGCCACGAAGAAGTGAAGGAAGGGATAGTGAATTGAACTAGCTCATCTTAGTTAAGTGATAGTGTGAACGAAGTGAACTCCCACAGAAGCTGAACTATATAAGACTTCAGAACAGCGATAGTGAGAAGTGAGGGAAGTGGCAGCTGAAAAACTGGACAAAGTTACAATATTACCTTTTAGTTAATAGTAACTTCTGAGGCACTGTAATTATGGACTCATTTATTTAGCATTTAGTAGATATATGGAAGAGTTTCTGTAGTCAGAATCGGCTGTTTTCACCAAAGACACATAAAGAGCATTCCTTGTTTAACTTGTTTACTTTATCAATTTATTTTCATTACTTGGTAATTCGTGTGTTTTTATCTGTGAAATTTCTCAGGAATTGTGACTAGTCCTCTCTCTTTAGTCATTATTTGGATTTTTCCTTCGCGTATGATTGCAAATCGTAGACTTATGTAAAACTCAGCCCTTCTCTTTTCCGGCTGCTCGTGTCCAACCCACGACTCTCCTCCTCAGCTTATGCTGCTCTCACGCAGCAGAACACAGCTGAATCGAACAGCGTCCAACAATCAGTCTTCCCTTTGTACCCGAGCGACATCTTCTCGAAGTTTCGCAACAGGCGAGGATCCTGGAAATTTCTATCCGCGTCCCGACAGGAGTTTAGGGCAGTTCGGCACCTGCTGAGGGAACCACTCACTCTCTCCCCAACCACACGCCAGCCAACGTCGAACTACGCCCTACCTCAATTAAATGAGAGTTTAACATACCTACTTTCTTTTATTAAAAGTCATGTTATTTCGTTACATGCCAGACTTTTTATTTGTTTTTATCCCCTCTATATCTCCAACTCCATATTCCTCTCTCTCTCTCTCTTTCGCTTTTCCGCTCTTCATTTCTCCCCCTTCTTTCTGTGCAACTTACACATCGGATAATGTTTTGTAAACCGGTAAAAAACGGCTTCTTTTGGGCTGCTAATAAAACACTGTAATGTGTTACATTCATATGACTTTTACCACCCACTCTTCCACAAGCTATTCTTACAAATACTTATTCATCTATCTACTTCTTGTTAATTGAGATAAACGTTGCACAAATGATCTCCTTGGAGATACAAGAGGAAAACAGTAGGCTGAAGTGGAAGTCAAAATCCTTAAAAAGCGGCTGCTCGCCATGTGATGACTCTTTACATGGGCACGAGAAAAGAGAAAGAAAGCGACTTCGTACTTGTAAAACGTATAAAGTATTAGAAAATTCTTACCATAATATTGGAAATGAAATTGGCACAAATCTTGATCTTTAAGCAGATCCACATTTTATATAGTAATATTTTGCCTGTCTCTTATGGTTTGCCATTTATACAAAATTATACAAAGTTCATTCAGAATGAAGAGCATTTCACAGCCTAATCCCAGAAAATTCAATATATATATTTATTTTATTTGCCATGCAACTATCTTGAACATATAGCATTTTAATAAAATTCGCTAGAGCCTTTTTAGAACATAAATTACTTCCATGTGAATTGTAGTTTGTGGCGGAAAGGAGCTTGTTGAAAATTTTACTTGTCGCATCTTTGAAAAATGCTGGACTTAAATATCAAATTTTAATTCGTTTTTTATGTTCTTCAAAGACACAGAGTTTTGTAAGAGTAGTTTATAGAAGCTATATAAAATAATTTGGCTGTAGATAAAGTATTATAAATGTAATGCACCGGATTTTTTTTACAAAGCTCATATTAATGAAGATAAGAACTTTTAGGTCGTAATCCCATTTTAATCATCCTTTGTGGGAGGTAGTTAAAATGTCATGTAGTCTATTCTCTAAATACGACCCTTTGTTAAAACGTATGTTTTAGATCACGTTTTCAGCCACTCTTAAGTAAAAAATAAAAAAACCCAACATATACACAAGCTAAAAATACGAATTTTGACTTGAAAATAGTCCATTACACAGTTTAAAACGTGTTACTTATTTCAATATAAAAATTTCCATTGATGTTCATCAGAAGGGTAAAAAAAGTCTGCTGGTAGGTTGGATGAGAAGCAAATGCAGAGAGGTAGGAAACGGTGGATGTGAGAAAGGTTCGGGCCAGAAAAATATACCCAATAAAGACAATATTAAGACAAATCGTCCACACGTAGGGTCTAAGAAATTTACTACATAAAGAAATATAGTCGGCGCTAATCAAGAAAGGGATTGACACGTGGCGGAAAGCTTTAAATGAATGGGAGGGAATGGATACGTCATAGCGGTAGTCATAGCAACGATTAGAAGGACCAATTAGAACTGAGACTTTACTATAGCAACGAAAGACGCATAAACCTTGTTGCCGATATTGTAACACGTGATTAGCATGACGTAGCTGGCGAGCGACCGTTGCAATAACATGAATGCACGTCTTATCTTCTGCTGTCGCTGCAGTTATAAACAGTGCCTTCCTTTAGCCACAACTTGCAGTGTATTTGCATGGGTTGAGAGATTGTGTATTGACAAGTATTTTGCACCATCCTATTTGTAGGGTTAGTTTCTTTTTGTTTACGTGTGTTTGAGTCCGTGTATCTGTGCGCGTGTTGTGAGCATTTGTAATTGTGATAACACTTTTATTGTATATTTAACAATTTCCAAAATGCCGCAAAGCCAGCGAGCCAAACGAAAAACTGAGCGTGCTCGGTAACCGAATAAAACTGTATTTTGGCAAAGGACAACCGCGGGAAATAATATGCTCTGTGAGAGAATCAGCGGCATTTTTTCATTAGAATAAGTATCAATATTTCGCAGATATCTCTCTTTTGTTAACGCAGATCTTTACGCTGATATATTCTTGCATGTTCTATCCTTTGCATGTATATTCATTACTTTACAAATGCCTTCATATACGAATATAAATAATACTCACCCTACAATGCAGGCGCAACGCAATCGCCTTCCTACACAATTCTAACGCGCTCTCCACGTGGACGCGATAAGCGGCAACGTCGCCTCTCTCTCTCTCTCTCTCTCTCTCTCTCTCTCTCTCTGCGAAATGACAATCCCCTTCTTCCTTGGCAGCGAGTATAGTTTAAACTGAAGGAGGCATTGAGGATTAGAACTATTCTTGAATACGATAATTCCATTAGTCAAGCCACGATTGGTCGGTATCCAAGGCTTTCTTAAAAGCTATTCGTTCACATGTGCTTACGTCATATGAGTAAAATAATTAAAGAAAAGAGTACGGCAGCTATCATAACAGCTACTTGCATAAAATTTTATCCGAGTAATCTTTGATTTATAAAAGAAACATTACGGCACTGAAGGTTACCAGTCAGCTTTCTGCTGCTGGAAATCTATTTTGGGTAACAGAATATTTGAGTAAACCAGTGAAAATTTACATGTAAATGGCAAGCACAAGCTTCGCAAAACCTCAGCGATAACTGCACCCAACAGAAACTAACAGCTACCTAATTTATCGGCATTGTGAGGCATTTATCGCCCTAACCACCGCACCAGACTTATCAACTTCTGGTGGTCAGGTGGTGCGTAAATCACCCCAGTGATAAACTGAACAGGGGTGGAATTCTACAGTTGGATGAACACAGCCTTGTCCACAGCTAGAACATGAGAAATATTCATTATTAATCGCTGTTATTTGGAGAGTAAATTATAGAGATTTGATAACGCGAAATTCACCAGCTAACGATGAAAATTATTTCAAAATTCAGTAATTTAGAAATGTATGTATACATATATATTCTTCGAATTTGGTACACTCTCGTTTTTATGTCAGATTAATATATAGATTTTCCGGATTCATTTCGTACATAATCTATTGGTTTCGTTTCGTTAGAAATGTTTTTAAAGTATGTTTTTAATTAGCCACACTTGTGGGTACACCATGGTAACATACTTATTATATTCCAAGTCTGGGCAATGGCCTTGGGCTGAGAGATACGTTTCCGTACCTGCCGCTATCTATATTCTGAATTTCATTGAGAATATACATTAAGCTTAAAAATGTGCTGTGTGTTGCTGATAAGTTATTTACTATGATTAGGTGCACCTTAAGAAACGTATTTTTAGTGTCTTTAGTACTTACCCATAGTAAGTGAAGGAAGTATTACATTCCAAAAAATCTGATGTGTTACACTCACATGACTTTCTCTACTCTTGTACAAAATATTTTTACAAACGCTTATTCTCCATCTACTTCATGTTAATCGAGATAAACATTTGCAGACTTTATCTTATTGCTAATTTTCTTGTAGATTTAAGGGGAATATATATTTACAAGGGCAATATAGAAATACAGTAGTCTTTAAGCACATACATATCTCTTAATAGCTGGTTGCTAGGTGCAGCACCATTCCCTTTGCCACAGATTAATACTCTTTGCATATCCAAGACAAAAAAATGAATAACGAATTCCCATTTGAGAAAACAAGTATTGAAAAATTTAAGGGAATAACAAGCAATATCTCGAAAATGGTTCACTCAACAAAAAAAATGTATATGACATAAATCGTGTATTTTAGCGCGATCTACATTTTTTGTGGAGTAAAATTTTGTCTATCTCGTATGGTTTACCAGTTATACAAAAGTCGTTCACAATGAAGAATACTTTTGGAGACATTCCCAGAAAATTCAAGATATACATTTTATTTGTCATGAAAATATCTTAAACATATTATATTTTAATCAAAATCGTTAGAGCCATTTTTGAGAAAATTAAAATTTTCGAAAAATCTTCCATGTAAAGGGTACTCTGGGGTGGGTGGATTTCCTTGAAAACCTTCGTGTCACATCTCTGGAAGATATTAAACTAAATACCAAGTTTGGTGTTTATCCGACTGTTCGTTTCTGAGTTATGCTGTTCACAGACAGACATACAGACAGACACACACACGGACATGTTTCCAAAAATGCTTTTTTTTGGATTCAGGGTGTCTCAAAACATATATTTCCGGTGAAATCTCGGTATCGAATTTTTGGGTGGAATACAATACTTCCCCTACTTACTATACGTAGTAGAGAAAGTAAAAAATTGTAATATTGTGATTTAACCGGAAATGTACGTTTTGAGGCTCCCTGTATACAAAAAAATCTGATGCGTTACACTCAAATGAATTTCTCTACTCTTGTACAAACTATTTTTACAAACGCTTATTCTCCATATGCTTCATGTTAATCGCGATATCGAGATGCTAATCGTATTGCTAATTTTCTTGTAGATGCAAGGGGAATTGGTAGGCTTTAAGCGATAGTCAAATATATTAAGAGCTGTTTGCTATGTGGAGTATTCCATTCTCTTTGCATTACCAGGACAAAAAAAATGAATAACGAATTCCCATTTGAGAAAAAGTATAAGCATTGGAAAATTTAAGGGAATAACAAGTAATATCTCGAAAATGGTTCACTCAACAAAAAATGTTTATGACATAAATTGTGTATTTTAACGCAATCTACATTTTGTGTGCAGTACAATTTTGTCTATCTCTTATGGTTTACCAATTATGCAAAATTCGTTCACAATGAAGAATACTTTTGGAGACATTCCCAGAAAATTCGAGATATACAATTCATTTGTCATGAAAGTATCTTAAATATATAATATCTTAATCGAAATCAGTAGGTTATATTAGAGAGAGCGAGGCCACTTTTTGGGCATATATGGGAAAGGATAGGGAAAACGAGGGTAGATGCCAGGTTGAGCGAGCCTTCAAGGAGGAAAATGGGTTTATATGGGAGAGATAGGGAATACGACGACCGATACTACGCTAGACAGGAGTTGAAGGAGGGAAATGCGTTTATATGGAAACGATAGTGGAGAGGTGTTAGGCTAGACAGAGGTTGAGGAGCAGAGTATGGTTTACATGAGAGGTGTAGGAAAACCAGGAGAGGTGTTAGGTTAGACTGAGTTGAAGGGTAGAGTATGTCTTTTGTATGGGAGAGGTAGGGAAAACGAGGAGAAGTGCTAGGCTAGACAGAGGTTGAGGAGTAGAGTATGCGTTTATAGGGGAAAGATAGGGAAAACGAGGAGAGCTGTTAGACTAGACAGGGCTTGAAGGGCAGAATAAACATTTTATATGGGAGAGATAGCAAAACGAGGAGAGGTATTAGGCTGCGAGAGTTTCAGTATGCGTTTATAAGGAGAGACGAGGAAACGGAGAGAGATCCCATTCTAGGATAGACAGACGAGGAAACGGAGAGAGATCCCATTCTAGGATAGACAGGTGTTAAAGGTAGAATGTGTTTTATATAGGTTAGATAGAAAACCAAGGAGAGATACTCAGCTAGACAAAGGGTAGGAGGGGAATGCGCTTTTATGACAGGTGGGGGATACAAGGAGAAGTGCTAGGCCAGACAGATGTTGAGGAGTAGAGTATGCGTTTATATGGAAAAGATAGGAATTTTGGGGAGAGATGCTAGACTAAACAGAGCTTAAGAGTAGAGTATGCGTTTATATGTACGAGAGGTATAGTAACAGGAGGAGAGGTGTTAGGCTAGACAGACACTAAAGACGTAGAGCCATTTTTGAGAAAATTAAAGTTTTCGAGAAATGTTCCATTTAAAGGATAATCTGGGGTACGGGGATTTTCTTGAAAACCTTCATGTCGCATCTCTGGAAGATACTGAACCTAAAAACCAAGTTTGGTATTTATCGGACTTTTCGTTTTTGAGTTACACTGTTCACAGACAGACAGACAGACAGACACACATACAGGGGGCCTTTTTTTAAAAATGGTTTTTTTGCATTATGGGGCTTCAAAACATGTATTTCCGGTGAAATTTCAATATCGAGTTCTTGGGTGAAATGCAATATTATTTACTTACTATACGTATTAGAGAAAGTAATAAGCTTATGTGAAAATACTTTGTATACCCACTAATAAACGATAGAGAGTAGGGAAAGTAATGTGAATGTATCACATCAGATGTTTTTCTTGTAGTTTACTGATTTGTTGGAAACACGTGCGGCCTCACTTGTACCTCAATTTTAGCCTTATCCGAGTGCACTTTACGCTCGTTTATAATCACACCTTGCTTTATCCACACACATCAATACTTCCGTTCGTATATAATCATATCTTGCTCTGTGTTTTGTTTTTCGGTATCGTTGCTTGTATTACAAATATTTTGTCTGTTATTACGTTCTCATTTCTCTTACGGCAACAGAATATTTTTTTATGTTCTTGACATGCAAAGAGAATTACATTTTACTCATAGCGACCAGTTCTAAAAATACTTGACTATCGCTTAAGGCCTACTATGTTCCCCTTGTTTTGTATTTGCAAGGGCAATATAGAAATACAGTAGCCTTTAAGCATAGACATATCTCTTAATAGCTGGTTACTAGGTGCAGCACCATTCTCTTTGCCACAGATTAATGCTGTTTGCATATCCAAGACAAAAAAATGAACAACTATTTCCCATTTGAGAAAAAGTATAAGTATTGGAAAATTTAAGGGAATAACAAGCAATATCTCGAAAATGGTTCACTCAAAAAAAATGTATATGACAGAAATTGTGTATTTTAACGCGATCTACATTTTTTGTGTAGTAAAATTTTGTCTATCCCTTTTGGTTTACCAGTTATGCAAAATTCGTTCACAATGAAGAATACTTTTGGAGACATTCCCAGAAAATTCGAGATATACATTTGTTTGCCATAAAAATGTCTTAAACTTATGATACTTTATTCAAAATCGTTAGAGCCATTTTTGAGGAAATTAAAATGTTCGAAAAATATTCCATGTAAAGGGTAATCTGTGGTGGGGGATTTTTTGAAAACCTTCGTGTCGCATCTCTGGAAGACACTGAACCTAAATACCAAGTTTGGTGTTTATCCGACTGTTCGTCTCTGAGTTATGCTGTTCACACACACACACACACACACACAGACACACACGGACACACAGACAGACACACAGACACACACACAGACAGACACACACACAGACACACAGACAGACACACAGACACACACACACGGACATGTTTCGAAAAATGCTTTTTTTGGATTCAGGGTGTCTCAAAACATGTATTTCCGGTGAAATCTCGGTATTGAATTTTTGGGTGGAATACAATACTTCCCCTACTTACTATACGTAGTAGAGAAAGTAAATATAGATATCGTTAAAGCAAGCAGTTTATGTATTTGATTTTGTAATGTTAACTATTTACAAGATATTCCTTGATATTGGTTTGAGTTTTCAAATACTAGTACTTTTCTCAACCGGTAGGAGTTCTTTCTTGCTTCCCCCCCTCTAGGCGAGCATGAAATTTCAAAGCCATCAAATAGCGATACGCTCTTTAAGAATATGACTATCGCTTTACCTGCTCTATTCTAATACGAAATATGTTAATGCCATTGAAAGTATACCTGAATTAATAAAAAGTGGATAAAATAATACGCTTTTGTAAGAATAGTTGTATAAGAGTGAGTAGAGATTGCCATGTGTATGCAACGCATCAGAATTTGCTGCTTCAAACCCTTTTCCACAAGAAAGGGGAAGACAGAATTCCATTGTAATATGAAAGCCAGGATTGTTATTATTTTATAATTTATTCACATTTGCATGTTACAAATGGGAAACGACATTAAAAAAAAACATTTAACTTTACAAAATTATGTCATAACAATCTTGCATAAATACAGTTGTTTGTTTCATTATGCTATGGTAAAGAGTTGTTGATCAAAGATCACATGAAGTTTCGTGTCAAAGCGATTTACAGTGTTATGTTGTACCTCCTGTAATTTGCCAATGTTTAATAATGTAGAGTGTATGTGTGTGCATTGTCACATCGGACACATTGTTGCTTGTAGCGACGGCATTGTTGGGTATAATCGTTTCGTTTGGGGTTTTGAATTTTCGTCCGGCGTGATATCTCTCCCTACCTCCCGGCCAGAGGTGAAGAGAGGAAGGGGGCAAGCAGCGTTACTAGTTTCTTTGTCTGAGAGTGTCGCATCAGTAGCCAGTTAGTCGTGGTGTGTCTCTTCAGGGCGAATGTTGTGTCTGTAAGCGTGCGTGGATCGTGTGAGTGTGAAACATCTCCCTCCAATGTTTTTACTTTAATCTTGTTGTGAACGATGTAAAAGCACCAAATTTAATATTTAATAAACCACAGGTAATGTGCTAATGTGAAAACTCGTGTATTTTTGTGATAATTATCTCACGCCTGCTTTAAAATGTGCAGCTAATAACCTGGTCCTCTCGTTGCCTCTGAATCTACGTCTCCCAATGTTTATTCTGGGGTATCTAAATTTTAATAACTAGCTGCAAACCTTTTGGTCTCACCCCGGTATATAACAATAAATTAATACAATTTAGGAATTATTCGTTAAGTTTCCCTAATCCCCGCTTCCTTGTGTGGCTTGAATAAAACCGATAACTATTGGTTGCAATTTTGCCTGAGTGTGCCGCAGTTGGCTCTCGATTTGCTCGACTTAGGTATGTCATTATTTTTATGTTTAAGTACAGGAAATTGGTGCGTGGTACACACATCGCTAAACTTCGTCCACTCATCTATAAATTGTCAAACTTGCCTTCGAGCGTACATGAACAACATTTTGGGTAATTACAACACATTGCGAGACTGAAAGGTTGTGAATTGCCTTCACAACAAATTGCATTGTGGCGTTTTATTTTGCAGTAATCGCTCTACCATCTGTCCCCTTAGTATCCCTTTGAGCTACGCCCTTCGTAACGTTGAAAGGTTAGTTGTATGTAATTATCGAATTATAAATATCTACAATTGTGCGAATCAATTTCTTCTTTTAAACGTTTCATCTTAAACTTCCGGACGTTGCGATTTCTAGCAAAGCAGCTAATTCTAATCTCATGAATAAAGTAAAGCGTAGAGTGTCTTTTTACTTTCTCTACCACGTGCTTGCACCCAAAAATTCGAAGATTTCACCGGAAATAAATATTTTGAGGCCCCCTGAATTCTGAAAAAAAGCATTTTTAGAAAAAGGCTACGTATGTGTGTATGTGTGTGTGGGTGAACAGCGTGATCCCAAAACGAAAACTCGGATAAATACCAAACTTGGTATTTAAGTTCAATATCTTCCGCAGGGCAGCGCCGTGGCTGAGCGGTTCGATCCCACGGACCCGGATGTGGGATTTGTGGTGGACGAAGCGGCATCTGGGCGGGTTTTCTCCGGGTTCTCCGGTTTCCCCCGCCATTCATTCCACCAACTGCTCCATCATCACCTTTCCTTTCATTCATTTCACCGTCATTTCGTTTCTCCTTCCTTCATCACATACCAGGCATCCTGGACATTCTGTCTGCTGCCCGACGGGCCTCTGACCCCAGGCACCCGCCTGTAAGTCCTGGGGGGTGTAAGTCCTACATAAGGTGAGGATAAACAGTGAGTGAATGAAAACAAATGAATCTTCCGCAGATGCCACACGAAGATAATGAAGAAAATGTTCAAAATCCAAACTACACTTTACAGGAAAATGTTACAAAATTTTGATTATATTAAAAATAGCTATAACGATTTGGTTATCTGGGTTAATATGAAATAGATAGAAAAACAAGCTTTCGTAAGAATAGTTTGTAGAAACTATTGAAATAAACGACAGTGGGCAGTGAAAGTCACGTGAATGTAACACATGAGATTAAAAAAGACAAAAGAGTTCAACGACAATAGAAGAAAAAAATGCAAGTAGGGGCCAGGTTAACACTAGCAATCCAGCTCATTATTTTCAACACTTATTGTAATGCTACGTAATGTTAGCTAAGCATGTATGTGTATGTAAATGACTTTTTGAGTAAATATCAGTTATATTGCCTGTAACTTGCGGGCGAGGGTGTGACAACTGGGAAGAGCTGTGTCTCTCCTATTGGGGTTGGTCTCTACAGAGCAGTTGTAAACTCCTCCGACCCCTGCCTGGATAGCTTGTAGACAGCGAGCTAAGGTTTCATCTCCGAATAGACCCCTAGGTAAGTGTCTAAGACAGTTGCGCAATCGGTCTAATCTAACTCAAGGTTCACTGTAGAAGACCTTGGTTTAATTTAAAATTTACAAGCAATATCATTGAATACATTTATGGATCACCTCGGTTCCTTGCTTGTTATCAAATCTTAATGTTATTCCTTAACTCATTTATAAAGCAGTAATTTCTGAAAAATCGATTTTTTAAAAATAAATGAGCTATCTGTTCACCAGCTCATGGTCTCTGGTAGAAATGGAAACAATTCCACCTACACTGTGATAACTGACGCTGGGCTCGCTCCTTGAGCTACGCTTTCGGCAGTAGTGTCAACTTTGGGATATATGTAGATATAGGTTTAGGTTATACAAGGAAGAGGACACCTTGTGCACCACGATTTACTTAGATCTATTGTGGCTACCACTCCCAGGAGGAATGGATGAAGTGAAGGAACCACAGGAAGCTACAGGCCACAGAGACGTGCAGAAATGCCTAACACTTCCTAGCTCGAAGACCTGGCTTACTACTACTGCTACTCAGAAAGGGTGATGAGCAGCCCATGCAACCAGGCAGCCCTCTTGTGTCCACGGGGAATACTCTTTCCTTGGAACAAGCAACCGTGCCATCTGTCCAGCACCGCCTCACGTAGCGATACCTTAGAAGGAAATAAAAGAGAAACGAGGGAAATAAAATTGTGGTAGAAGAGAAACTACCCTAGCATTCGCCTTAACGACCTGGAAAACCAGGAAAAATCCAAAGTCAGAGTGGACAATCGACGGGAACTGAAACCGGGACCTCCTATATGCGAGCCTCACAAGTTCCTGCGGAACATTCTCGCTAGGTAACTTTGGAGTATATTTTAATAATCCAAAACTTAAAGTTAAAAGTTATATAAGATGCAAAGATGCACTCATCTCAAGTGTTATGGCTAGCTCTTCGAGCTGAATTCGTTTTCACGGAGGAGGCAGCGGAAAATGAAATGCTGCTGTCATTTCTCAGTGAAATGACAATACCATCTTTCCACTATGCCATCATTCTACCAGTAATAATTTTCTATCTTCTCTTGACGTTTCCAAAAACTGTACCAGTCTGTTTCGATCAAAACCAGTATAGCCCGAAACATTTATATCTCACACATTCACCTGTACTTTTCTTTCTTGGTCCAAGTTGATTCAATGCGATTCATGTCATACATGTGTAGGGGTAAACAAAGGACGGTGGTGACCTAAAGAAAGCAAAAGTGCGTCCAGTTGATTTCAATAAACTTGTACAGTTTTGATTTATGCATAGAATGTCGCACTCAACCTCTGCTTTGCAGCCACGATATCATAACAGATTTCAGAAACTCCTAGAAGGTAGTTTGTCCACTTCTATATGTGAAATGGAGAATTACCTAACACTACAACAGAAGAAGAAGAAGAAGGCTAATTAGCAACTTTTTTCCTCGATTCCAGTTTTCACGATGTTTATTTATCTGTGGTAGTCGCCTTTAGTTTTCCCGGCCTTGTAAAAGGTAAGATAATCTTTCAGAAACCAGCATTAGTGTTGATTACTTGCCAATAGTTGCCGAATACTTCTATTCTTGCACTATTACTCGTAAGACGTAACAGAGATTTTCTGCTGGCTATCATATCGTAACTAACATTTGTGCTAAGTTGGCAGCATTGCGCAACAACAGCATAACCACGATGACAAAATTGTTTATGGTAGACTATTTTTTCAGGAACCCTTAATGCTAAAACCTCGCATCAAGTAGAGAAAGTAGGGGAAATATTGCATTAAGGTACATGCTTTGAGGTGCTCTGAATCGAAATAAAGCAATTTTGAAAGTGTGTGTGTCTCTGCTTGTGAGGCTATGAACAGCATAACTCAAAAACGAAAAGTTTTATAAATACAAAACTTAGTATTTGAGTTTAGTATCTTCCGAGGTTGCGACAGGAAGTTTTTGAAGAAAATCCCCCATTCCAGACTACACTTTCCATGGAATATTTTTCTAAAATATTGAGTTTCTCAAAAATGGCTCTAACAATTTTGTTTAAGATATTATATGACTAAGATATTTGCATGGCAAATTAAATGTATATCTTGAATTTTCTGTGAATGTCCCCAAAAGTTCTCTCCATTCTGAAGGACTTTTGCTAACTGAGATAGAAAAGGGATAGAAAAATTTAACGACACAAAAAATTAGATCTCGTTAAAACACACAGTTTATGTCATATACACTTTTTTGTCGAGTGAACCATTTCCGAGATATTCCTTGTTATTTGTTTGAATTCTCCAATAGTTTTACTTTCTCTCAAATGGGAATTCGTTATCCTTTTTTCATGTCCTGGACACGCAAAGAGAATGAAATGCTCCACATAGCAACCAGCTCTTAAAAGATTTGACTATCGCTTAAAGCCTACCATATTACCCTTGCACCTAATAGAAAATTAGCAATGAGATAGTTTCTTGAAATGTTTATCTCGATTAACATGAAGTAGATGGAGAATAAGCGTTTGTAAAAATAGTTTGTACAAGAGTAGAGAAAGTCATGCGAGTGCAACACATCAGATTTTTAAATTATGTACTACGTATAATAAGTAGGGGAAGTATTGCATTCCATTAAACAATTCGATACAGATTGCACCGGAAATACATGTTTTGAGGCCCCTTGAATAAAAAAGAGCATTTTTAGAAAAATGCCTGCGTGCGCGCGTGTCTGTGCACAGATAACTCGAAAATGAAAAGTTGGATAAATACCGAATTTGGTATTTACGTTCAATACCTTCCAAGGATGCGATAGGAAGAGTTTTAAGGAAATATCCCTACTCCAAACTATCATTTTCATGGAATACTTTTCGAAATTTTTGATTTTGTAAAAAATGGCTCTAAGGATTTTGATTAAAATACAATATATTAAAGATATTTACGTGACAAATAAAATGTATATCTTGAGTTTTCTGGGAAGAAATTGGAAGACATTTTGTATAATCTTGTACAACTGGTAAACGTTAAGGGATAGTCGAAAACGTAGTACACAAAAAATGTGGATGTATTTAAAACACCAATTCATTTCAAATAAGTATTTTTGTGGCATAGGCCATTTCTGAGATATCCGTTATTAGAGGTTCAAATTGTTCATTACTTGGTCATTCCTTGAAGTCCTTTCACCATCAGTTGTTTCTCGCGATTGCATGGAAACAGTATGGAATTTTATGGCCAGATATAGCGTCCAGTTCTTAAACATTTGACTATCGCTGTTCCCTTTGAATCTATAATGTGAGGCAGTATTTTTAACGCTTAAATGAAATCAGACTAATTATATAATATAATAACAGTCCACCTAAAAGCAATATGTGTATAATAGTATATAAAATGCATATTACAGTCTTTGTACTATGTTTATTTTTATTATGTACATGTATAAATATGTTATGTGAATGTATTACGTAGTTTAACAATGTAGGAGCTGTAAGAATAGAAGCAAGCTGCTTTCCGTAGAAAACAGAATCATAAAGTAAAAACCGAAAGTTGCTAAGAATAAGGTAACCTTGAGACAACAATAAATTAGAAAGTTTAAAAAGGCTATTAATAGTTCTTGGAACAATAATAATGTAATATTTAAGACAGTTTATAAATAGCCAATCAAAAACTAGAAAAGCTTTAAGTTAAATAAAAGAATTCTATTGGAGTAGGCTTACCCAATCAGAAACCAGAAATAGAGGAAATGTACAAATTCAGGCGATAGATGCTACAAGAAAGCGTAACCAAGCAGTTCGGTTTGGTACGGGTTCAGTGTGAGACATGAAAATTCATTGCGGTGGGGATACTATAAAGTTTACGTGTTAAAAAGTGTAATTAACAAAAATATCACAACTCTATAGAGGGATACATCAGTGAAGGTTATTTAATCGTGTGAAGGATTAATAAAAAAGTACAATACAATTATAATTTGTGTAAGCCTTGTTCTTTAGCCGTACCAGCCCTGCTAAGAGATACGTGTTCTGCAAATTACTACTGACGAAGCCGAGGCATACATATATAATATTTAAATGAACATTAAAATAAAAAGGTTGGTTCTTAAACGTGGGGCGAAGGCCACCGGAAAGATAAACGTGGGGCGAAAGCCACCGGAAAGTTTGTACCATACGTGGGGCGAGCACTCCTAGAAACATATCTCCCACAAATTGGCATCCATTACGTGCGTGGTCTAATACAGCTTCATATTGATGGCCAAACGTGATGCAACCGATGCAACTGTAACAAAACAACCCCTGCAAGTTTGGCGCCCAACGTGGGGCAGAAATATGCAGGAATAGGCAAAAATAGGTGAGCAAAAGAAAAGAATCAACGGACAAGAGCTACCAGAATCGACGAAACCTCATGACTTCACTTCAAAGAACTTCAGAGAACCTTAAGATCATCGTACAACAACGTCGCCCAAGGACAGCAAAGACAATTCTTTCAGGAGTACGGGGCACGTAGTAAACAATTCAACTAAAATCTACGAGGGAACACCAGAATATAAAGGTTTACTAACACAGCCAGAGAAAAGGTCAGAAAATAATTCCAATACTATATATATATATATATATATATATATAAATAATTGTTAAGATAATTACGAATATATTGTTATTAAAATAAGTACATGTTGTTAAGAAATCGAAAATTAAAATTCAGCAATTCTAAACTAAAAGTAATAAGAGAACATGCACAAAATAAAATGGAAACAGAAAACAATGGAAATATGGAAGTAGGAGAGATTAGGTCAGCCATTACTGATTACAATATAAATTTGCAGTCAGAGCTAGCTAGAGGAAACAAATACTCGTAGAAGAACAATCATCTGTAAATTCACAATTAGGCATAAAAAGCAGGACCGTATTTAGAGGGGGTTTTAGGGTTCAATCCCCCCCGAAACTTTTGACAGTAGTAGTAGGGATTTAGCGGTTCTGTATCACTTAATATGCATGGAATGTCAATTAATATGCTAATTAGCCCCGCCCCCTCCCCCACCCCCCGCTGTGCCTTGGTAGTTTTACTTGCACCTGAGGGTCATAAATCTTGTTGAGTACAATGGAAGCTTGACAGTTAAGCAATTAAGGCTGTCAATCAACTGTCAAAACGAACAAAGGGTTCATAAATTTAAGGTTCTGTAACAAAGGCGAGATGTTTTTCCTACCCATTCCACATCCGACCACTTCTGCACCTGCTGCAGTTACCCACTCCACTCCTATTGTTTGTCGAACACGTGGCATACTCATTCCACTAGCTTTTAACAAAAGAACAATGCTTACCCTTCAGCTGTCAAAATGAACAAAGCCCATGATGAATTAGGGTTGTGACAAAGAGAACCTAAGACAGTTAACAGAGAAACAAGTTCTATTGTCCGGAGCAAGCATTTATTTCTCATTCCACTACCTCCATAACAAAGCCGGTCCCTTTCCATTGTGTAAGAGATTCTATTGTGTGTGCCTTTCTATTGTCTGAGGCAAGCCTTCTTTAGAAAGACCATCTGGCATACTCATTCCACAACCCTATAACAAAGCCGGTCCCTTTCCATTGTGCAAGAGATTCTATTGTGTGCCTTTCTATTGTCCTGGGCAAGACTAGTTTAGAAAGACACCTGCGGCGTTCCCATCCCACTGCTCCATAACAAAGCCTGACCCTTTCTATTGTTCGAGCACCTGGTAGCCTAACAAAAGAATTCGAGGGATGCCTTATGCTCGTCCTGTCCTTTTTTGCGTGAAAGAGAGAGAAACTTGTTTACCAACTCTGCGTAACAACGTCAGAGTCGGCCATCATGATTTTGCCTGAGGGGCTGTTCTCTCCGATGTTCTACGAGATCCTACGAATATACTCGAGCATAGTTAACAAGTATTCTGCTTGGTCCATTTCAGGCAGGGACTCTGAAAAAGCGCCTAATATACATTTCATTTCATGCATTAAACCTCTGCGTGTGGATATCCATAGACCGGTGTTCGATTCTTACTGTAATCAAAAGTTTATTGCTAATGAGAAATTGATGATTGATATTATTATATCATTACCTTAATTAATAAAAGGGCGTTCAGAGGATTGTAGCCTGACTCTTACCAAGTGAAACTCTAACGCGTAATAACTATTAAACTATGAAAGGTCAGATTAAAATGCATTTAACAAATATAATTTAATTTTTTTATATATCATTACCCTAATTAATAAAAGGTGTTCAGGGAGTCCTAGATCGAACCTTACCCAGTGAAACTCTAATGTGTAATAACTATTAAACTATGCACGGTCAGATTAAAATGTATTTAACAAATATAATTTAATTTTTTATGTATCATTACCCTAATTAATTAAAGAGCGTTCAGAGGGTTCTAGCTCGAATCTTACCCAGCGATACTCTAATGCTTAATAAATATTAAACTATGTGAGTATTGGGCTGTCAGATTAAAACGTGTTTAACAAATATAATTTAACTTATACGACATTACAATGTTTAACGAGCTGTATTCTTAGGAACCAGAGGCCCATAGTTTGGATCTTACCCTGCGAAACGTTATAATAACTATTAAAATATTGAAGCAGGGGGGCGGTCGGATTAAAATTGAATTTAGCAAATATCATTATTTATATTAAACCTGGTGCATACTTAGATATCCCGATGCCTAGAAAACATTCTTTCTTCTTCTCCTCTCTTTTTCTTTCTATCTATCTCTTTCTTTCTCCACGACTTGTACACATTCAGGCGTTCGCATATACACGAGCACTTGTACACACATCAGCAAACATACACTGGTGCACGCATGCACACACACGCACACACGTACATGCAAGTACACACACACGCGCACACGCAAGCACATACACACACGCACATACATACACCAGCACACCCACATACATGCATACACCAGTACACACACGCATTCACGCACCTCATGCGTATACATACATACACCAGTGCTCTTACACTCACACATACATATACATGGACACACACACATACACGCACACACACTCACGTACATACATACATACACCGTTACACTTGCACATACGCACACGACCACACACACACGTGCAAGCACATATGCCTGTTCACTTACACCCAACAGCACACGACCACACACACACACAAACGTGCAAGCACATATGCCTGTTCACTTACACCCAACAGCACCAACCCACACACGCACACACCAACTCACGCGCATGTCCTGAATGAAAAGAGACAAAATGACGCAATAAAAACTAATTATAGCTCGGGATGCAAGGCTCCATTTACGATTTGCTCGAAACCGGTCTTGATGAATGGGTTCATCTTCTAATAACTCCAAAACTAATTAAAATAAAGACAGTAAATAAACTTTATTACCTTTATGTCATTAGTTCCTTTCTTGTGCATGTATATTAGAGTCCAGGTGTCATGGGTTCGATCCTTAATTTTAAAATCTCAATTATCTCAGAAACTAGCAGGGATTAAGGTGCATACCAAAGCACGATTTTTAGTTCCTACGATGAACAATTAATGCTTTATATAATTTCCAATCAGTTGTCCCTAGCTCGAATCCCGATCTTTCAGTGACTTCCTTAATTTTCCACTGTGTTCTAGAATATATCACTTAGATCGATGCTGTAACTGCATACAGGTCTTTTAAACACAAGCTAATATTATAAATAATTTTGTTTCTGGCGTTCTGAGTTCGAATACCGATTCAATGAAGTTTACTTATAAATTTAATAACAGTAAATAATTAAGACAAAGGTACCAAATAAACCTATTACGTTTATGTCATCAGATAATATCTTGCGGGCGTATATTAGGGTACCTGACGTCCAGGGTTCTATCCTTAAGTTTAAATCTCAATTATCGCAGAAACTAGCAGAGATAGAGCTGTAGACGAAAGCATGTTTGATAGCTCATACAATGAACAATTAATGCTGTATATAATTTTCAATCAGTTTCCCCTAGTTCGAATCCCGATCTTTCAATGACTTCACTGATTTTCCTCTGTACTCTAGAATACATCACTTAGATTGATGCTTTAACTGTATGCAGCTTTGTGTAACGACATTATGGATGTACTTTGTGTGAGAGAGAGCGAGAGAGGGAGAGAGAGAGCGAGAGAGGGAGAGGAAGTGAAACAAGTAGGGATAGAAGTGCTGAGAGCCTCTGCGCATGCGCAGCAAGAGATGATGTCATTGGCTGCAATAATCACGTGACGTGTAAGCATCACAGCCATGATGACGTGCCGGCATCGCCTGGAGGGGGTTTAGATCCCTATATAAACAGATATCTGCCCATGTTAGAACTGTTGTGTACTTATTAACTTTACATTCAAGTATAAAGAGCTTTAAAAGCAACGTGAGCTGCAGGCCGTCTACACATTCAGCACATATCAAAACGTGACAATGCAAGGTGAGTTTTAAATAACTATACAAAATCACTGTTGGCTTTTACAATACATTTAATTTTATTTAAACGTTACAGTACATGAAAGACGATTCGTTACAAAGAGCATCATATTTTCTAATCTGTGCTTTACATTCACATGGATTTCACTGCATACTCTTCTCCAGTTCACATGATTTTCGCAACACATTCTTCTTACATAAACATTCATACGATTTTCCCCCGCATTCTTTGTTTCACTATGCACTCACATGATTTCCTCTACTCATTCTTTGTTCCCCTACAAGTTCATGCTCTGTTAACATTCACACGACCTTCTCTGCACATTCTTTGCTTCCATTAAAATTCACACGATCTTCGCTACACATTCTTCTTACATAAACATTCATACGATTTTCCCCCTCATTCTTTGTTTCACTATGTATTCTTCGGTTCTCTGCTGGCTCATCTTCAATGAACATTCACTTGATTTTCTGTACTTATTCTTTGTTTCTCTACACATTCATAGGCTTACTTACAAAACATACACACCCTAGTTCTAACATAAAGAAGTGTATAACTTGTTCTTCAACTTGAATAATGTAGTGAAAATAATAATTCATGACAATTTCTGTTACAGATTTTTTAGCTGGTAGACTTAACAAGATGGTTGAAGAGCGTAGTTTCCTACCGACTCGTAGAGTTCAAGATCTCGAAATAGGTCTTAACTATGAGATAAAGTCCTTAAAGAGAGTTCAAACAAGATATGGTACCAGGATCGTTACTTCGCTGGAGGATTGTCAAGTGTTCTTGCCAGAGCGCTATAATTCGTTAACCGATCAAGAGATTGCAGAAATACCAGGGAACGTATACCTCCAGTATAATGGCATGGCAGAGACGGGGAAATTTAAGACATGTAAATTTCTTTTTTACATGCAAAGTAGGTGCGTAGAAGTGTCAAACTTAAGTATTGAATGTTCTCCTATTTCACAATGAAAAATTCATAAATAAAACAACTGACTCATTGATATTACATATAAAGATACAAAAGATGCATATTATAGAATTTTATAAAACATTTACGAAATCACAATATCACATGCTCTGAGTTTAATTATATCTAGCGCATTGAAATAACTCTAAATATCCGAATGTTTATACAAATCTTTGTGCTTCATTTTACATGTATCATATGCTTCATTTTACATGTATCATAACAAAAAATGTAATTCTTTTCAGGTTGCCTTTACTTGGCCAAGATAGGTTTCTAAGACTCTCATTGTGCAATGTTTCAAGGTGTGCAATAAGAGGAAGAAGAAGAGGAATAGCCTGCTGCCATGCAAAGGATGCTGACGCTATTGGAGGGTGGAATAAGCACCATCGGCACCTACAAGAAACATTTCGGCAAGAAACGGGTGCTGAGACATCTACATCACCAAAACACATTAAGACAGGATCCTTATATAACATTACAGGGTATACGATGAAAAAATACGGCCAATTTTGTATACAATTCAATGCATAGCTGAGAGTTAGCTCGAACTAGTCTCCCTATATTCACTGAAATTAAGCATTGTGAGCAATAATTTAAGTGACTGTGAAAATACTTTAAGTAATGGTGAAATTTGCATCCTAAAAGACTTGAGCCCTGTATACATTAACAGCATTAAGACTGTTTGCCACGCTGGAATACAAATTATGAAAATAAAAAGACTTTCATTTAAATAATAAGGAAATTTGCATAACCTGCTGTTACAAGTGTAATGACATACAGAAACAATGAGTCGGACGAGAAAGTGATGGAAATGTAAGATAAATAATAACAATAAAAGAATTAAGGTATGCTTTTACATAGTGTTTTTATTCATTAAAAGTCATTGCATTCCTAATGAAAAATAAATCATTACAATGATTAGTTCAAGTTATGTCACAATGATCAAAAAGAGAACCGTCTTTAGATGCATTACTCGATCTTAAGTCAGAGCACCAAAAATGACAAACACGACTTCTCCATTTTAGATGTCGTGTCACTATTCAGGTAAATTCCTGTAACACAGCAGGTTGAGTATGCAGATCCGTGGTCCTAAATGGGTGAAACAGAGTCTTATCCATCTTAACAGTCTTGAGTATCTCAGCATCAGAAAGTCGAATCACAAGCCTTCTCCACTCGATGAGTACAGGTTTAACAACAGCATTCTCTTCACCCTGAGACGGTGTAAAGTATATAAATGTTCAACTTGACAAGGGATTCTAAACTCGTTGTTAGAGTCCAGAGCTGATGTATTATATGGTGAAAACACATGTTTCTCTTCTTAGCGATCTTGTCCTCGAATCTCGGTGTCGGTAACATTGAAGATGTCCCATGATTATAGGATTCTGAAGCCCAATAACTGTAGGAACTGCTGATTGCGTGATGTTAACCTGATGGGCGTCAAGGGCAGAGCATGATGTGTGCGTTGAATCATTCCATTATTATATTCTCGACGTCGTTGTCTTCTTCTAAAATCTGTAGGCATTATGCTTATATCCTTGTTTCTAAAGGCAATGATATTGCTGTTAGGCTCCCCTGTTTGCTCTATGAAGCGGATGTTTATGAACAACAGGTAAAATTTGATTTGATGGTTCCTGTGAAATACGGTATCCAACCTAACAGATGGGAAAACTGGTAGATGGAGTGTCCACTTTTACTATAGAGGAAGGAGACTGATGCAATACTGCGCTAAATTCGTGTGATGCTCAACCTAAATATATTCACTAGGAAATCAGATTCAGACAGCTGATTAGATGGAATAACTTTGTCACTGAAGGGCCACAGAACGTTCCTATAGAACAATCACTGGAAAAAATCAAGAGTGAAAGGACATTTTAATGATATTTTTATTATTATTATTCACTGATCTAATAAAGAAGACATTCGCATCCTAATATGAGGAATCTTTCTAACTCTTTCATGGTTTCAAGGTTCTGCAGATGCTAATCACGCTATAAAACCACCCAACTTTAAATCCTGAATAATGGCGCTAATCGCATCGGAAAAGTCATTTTTATCAGGTGTATGAAGCATCATGAGTACCCTTAGCATGTTTACCAAATCATTAGGATCGGTGTAGCGGTATAGCATCTCCTCTGTATTCGCTTTGGATATATCTTCTAATCTAGGTGAGTTGACACTAGTATGCTTGCTTTCATTGGTGTGTTTATTCAGAGCTTGCTCATTGCTCATTCAAAGAAACTGCTCTCATTGTTTCATCAGTGGTAGCTCTTGATGTTATTACAGGATCGCTTGAACTGGTTCCAAGTACGGTACATCTTGAATCCCGCTCTTCGGGACTTGAGAAGATTTCAGGATCTCGTTTGGGTGTTATAGTCAATGCACAGCTGGTCATCACTTTACAGCATCTTCTCCTATGTTGCTTAAGCCTTGAAATTGTCCTGTTTTTTAAAGTTCTATTACATATGCAGCACTTAACAAAGCGATTACTCCCCCCTTGGGAAACATACGAAAAATCAAGATTCTCGTAAATTGACTGTAATTGTCCGTCTTTGTGAGTGTTCATGCTCAAGCAGTATATAAACTAGTCAATGTATACTGTAGATGTTGAATTCGTATACGATAACACGAGACTGAGCTATTTTTTTAACATTTATGTATTTATACATGCACTCAGGTTTTGATGCATATAAACAGCCATGTCCGAATTAGACTAAGCAAAATATTGTAGCATTCACACATAATAGTTGTAATTCCGTTAATTATAACTATCTCATTAAGCACAAGCAGATTCAAGTAGCTAGAAATGGATTCATAGAGGTAAGAGTACAAGTTTTCTTGATAGTTAGCACAGAGAATGCGAGAGTTGAGTGAGATACAGGTCATTTCCCCTTTGCTGGTCACCTTTTTTTACCTTTGCTGGTCACCTTTTTCCCTTTGCTGGTCACATTTTTCCCTTTTCTGGTCACCTTTTTCCCTTTGCAGGTCACGTTTTTCCCTTTGCTGGTCCCATTTTTCCCTTTAATGGTCACCTTTTTCCCTTTGCTGATCACATTTTTCCCTTTGCTGGTCACATTTTTCCCTTTGCTGGTCACCTTTTTTCTCTTGCTGGTCACGTTTTTCCCTTTGCTGGTCTCCTTTTTCCCTTTGCTGGTCACGTTTTTCCCTTTGCTGGCCACATTTTTCCCTTTGCTGGTCACCTTTTTCCCTTTTCTGGTCAAGTTTTTCCCTTTGCTGGTCACCTTTTTCCCTTTGCTGGTCACGTTTTTCCCTTTGCTGATCACATTTTTCCCTTTACTGGTCACCTTTTTCCCTTTGCTGGTCACATTTTTCCCTTTACTGGTCACCTTTTATCCCTTTGCTGGTCACATTTTTCCCTTTACTGGTCACCTTTTTCCCTTTGCTGGTCACATTTTACCCTTTGCTGGTCACTATTTCCCTCTGCTGATCACATTTTTCCCTTTGCTGGTCACCTTTTTCCCTTTGCTGGTCACATTTTTCCCTTTACTGGTCACCTTTTTCCCTTTGCTGGTCACCTTTTTCCCTTTGCTGGTCACCTTTTTCCCTTTGCTGGTCACGTTTTTCCCTTTTCTGGTTACGTTTTTCCCTTTGCTGGTCACATTTTTCCCTTTGCTGGTCACCTTTTTCCCTTTGCTGTTCACATTTTTCCCTTTACTGGTCACCTTTTTCCCTTTGCTGGTCACCTTTTTCCCTTTGCTGGTCACCTTTTTCCCTTTGCTGGTCACGTTTTTCCCTTTTCTGGTAACGTTTTTCCCTTTGCTGGTCACCTTTTTCCCTTTGCTGTTCACGCTTTTCCCTTTGCTGGTCACATTTTTCCCTTTGCTGGTAACGTTTTTCCCGTTGCTGGTCACCTTTTTCCCTTTGCTGGTAACGTTTTTCCCGTTGCTGGTCACCTTTTTTCCCATTGCTGGTCACGTTTTTCCCTTTGCTGGTGACGTTTTTCCCTTTGCTGGTCACCTTTTATCCCTTTGATGGTCACATTTTTCCCTTTGCTTGTCACATTTTCCTTTTACTGGTCACCTTTTTCCCTTTGCCGGTCACGTTTTTCCCTTTGCTGGTCACGTTTTTCCCTTTGCTGGTCACCTTTTTTCCCTTGCTGGTCACATTTTTCCCTTTGCTGGTCACATTTTTTCCTTTGCTGGTCACATTTTTCGCTTTGCTGGTCACGTTTTTCCCTTTGCTGGTAACATTTTTCCCTTTGCTGGTCACCTTTTACCTGAATGGGTTACGTGATGGGCACGCCAAGGACATTGACATGAATCAGTTTTCCACTAAGTTCACGTCTAAAGTCGCTTTCAAAGTCTAACATATGAATAGGCTGTGAGCATTCTTGTTTCATCCGCTCTAGCTTGACAGCTAAAATAAAATAAATCGCTCTTAATGTATATACGCTAATGAGAAAGTATAAAAGAACTATCCCGAATAAAATCGATTAGTATAACGTGAGAGCTAAGGTGGTTAAGCTCGCAAGAGCTTTCGGTTTAATTAACTCTCTCACTAGCCTGCAACCGTTGAAGTACATTTACCTGGTTACATATACTGAGGAACTGGGGTAAAGCTAGAGAAAAATTAAAGAGAGGAGAACCTGGAATCATTCCGTTAGACGAGTCGTGTAATCTTAGCGACATTGCCTACGCTCAGCGTAAGGTCTCTGCTTCGAGAAACATTACTGACAAGATCTGGCTGAAACGACTTGGAAAAGAGTGCAAACATCTGATGTTACATTAGGTGAAAAAGTTGGCAGCGTGACTAGTAACAGCAATTATGAAGGGAAAGGTAGCTACAGGTGTGGGAACCACGAAGAAGAAACGAGGAGGATTTCTACCTCTCATACCAATTATTGCAGCTCTAGGCGCTGCTGCTGGAGGTGCAGCCCAAATTGCCTCAGCAGTAAATAAGAAAAAGGCAGCAGATAAACAACTTGCCGAAATGATGAGGCATAAGAGAGAAATTGAGAGAAAGGTATCTGTTGGCGGCGGGTCCAAAAAGAAGAAACGAGGAGGATTTCTACCGCTCATACCAATTATTGCAGCACTAGGAGCCGCCGCTGGAGGTGCATCACAAATTGCTACAGCTGTAAATAAGAAAAAAGCCGCTGATAAACAACTTGCTGAAATGATGAGACGTAACAGAGAAATTGAAGCAAGAGGGAGAGGTTTTCCAGTGAAGAAGAATAAGGGAAGAAACACCGAAACGAAGAGGAGACAGAGCCTGAAAGGGAATTCAAAAAGCTCAGGCAGAGGGCTATACTTGTCCCGGAAAAAGCATTGAGTAACATAGACCTTGCCTTGCATGCCCGACGTTTAAAGATTTCTCATATTAGGATGCGAATGTCTTCTTTATTAGATCAGTGAATAATAATAATAATAATAATAATAATAATAATAATAATAATAATAATAAAAATATCATTAAAATGTCCTTTCACTCCTGATTTTTTCCAGTGATTGTTCTATAGGAACGTTCTGTGGCCCTTCAGTGACAAAGTTACTCCATCTAATCAGCTGTCTGAATCTGATTTCCTAGTGAATATATTTAGGTTGAGCATCACACGAATTTAGCGCAGTATGGCATCAGTCTCCTTCCTCTATAGTAAAAGTGGACACTCCATCTACCAGTTTTCCCGTCTGTTACGGCTGGATACCGTATTTCACAGGAACCATCAAATCAAATTTTACCTGTTGTTCATAAACATCCGCTTCATAGAGCAAACAGGGGAGCCTAACAGCAATATCATTGCTTTAGAAACAAGGATATAAGCATAATGCCTATAGATTTTAGAAGAAGTCAACGACGTCGAGGATATAATAATGGAATGATTCGACGCACACATCATGCTCTGCCCTTGACGCCCATCAGGTTAACATCACGCAATCAGCAGTTCCTACAGTTATTGGGCTTCAGAATCCTATAATCATGGGACATCTTCAATGTTACCGACCACGAGATTCGAGGACAACATCGCTAAGAAGAGAAACATGTGTTTTCACCATATAATACATCAGCTCTGGACTCTAACAACGAGTTTAGAATTCCTTGTCAAGTTGAACATATATATACTTTACACCGTCTCAGGGTGAAGAGAATGCTGTTGTTAAACCTGTACTCATCGAGTGGAGAAGGCTTGTGATTCGACTTTCTGATGCTGAGATACTCAAGACTGTTAAGATGGATAAGACTCTGTTTCACCCATTTAGGACCACGGATCTGCATACTCAACCTGCTGTGTTACAGGAATTTACCTGAATAGTGACACGACATCTAAAATGGAGAAGTCGTGTTTGTCATTTTTGGTGCTCTGACTTAAGATCGAGTAATGCATCTAAAGACGGTTCTCTTTTTGATCATTGTGACATAACTTGAACTAATCATTGTAATGATTTATTTTTCATTAGGAATGCAATGACTTTTAATGAATAAAAACACTATGTAAAAGCATACCTTAATTCTTTTATTGTTATTATTTATCTTACATTTCCATCACTTTCTCGTCCGGCTCATTGTTTCTGTATATGTCATTACACTTGTAACAGCAGATTATGCAAATTTCCTTATTATTTAAATGAAAGTCTTTTTATTTTCATAATTTGTATTCCAGCGTGGCAAACAGTCTTAATGCTGTTAATGTATACAGGGCTCAAGTCTTTTAGGATACAAATTTCACCATTACTTAAAGTATTTTCACAGTCACTTAAATTATTGCTCACAATGCTTAATTTCAGTGAATATAGGGAGACTAGTTCGAGCTAACTCTCAGCTATGCATTGAATTGTATACAAAATTGGCCGTATTTTTTCATCGTATACCCTGTAATGTTATATAAGGATCCTGTCTTAATGTGTTTTGGTGATGTAGATGTCTCAGCACCCGTTTCTTGCCGAAATGTTTCTTGTAGGTGCCGATGGTGCTTATTCCACCCTCCAATAGCGTCAGCATCCTTTGCATGGCAGCAGGCTATTCCTCTTCTTCTTCCTCTTATTGCACACCTTGAAACATTGCACAATGAGAGTCTTAGAAACCTATCTTGGCCAAGTAAAGGCAACCTGAAAAGAATTACATTTTTTGTTATGATACATGTAAAATGAAGCATATGATACATGTAAAATGAAGCACAAAGATTTGTATAAACATTCGGATATTTAGAGTTATTTCAATGCGCTAGATATAATTAAACTCAGAGCATGTGATATTGTGATTTCGTAAATGTTTTATAAAATTCTATAATATGCATCTTTTGTATCTTTATATGTAATATCAATGAGTCAGTTGTTTTATTTATGAATTTTTCATTGTGAAATAGGAGAACATTCAATACTTAAGTTTGACACTTCTACGCACCTTATTTGCATGTAAAAAAGACAATTTACATGTCTTAAATTTCCCCGTCTCTGCCATACCATTATACTGGAGGTATACGTTCCCTGGTATTTCTGCAATCTCTTGATCGGTTAACGAATTATAGCGCTCTGGCAAGAACACTTGACAATCCTCCAGCGAAGATACGATCCTGGTACCATATCTTGTTTGAACTCTCTTTAAGGACTTTATCTCATAGTTAAGACCTATTTCGAGATCTTGAACTCTACGAGTCGGTAGGAAACTACGCTCTTCAACCATCTTGTTAAGTCTATCAGCTAAACAATCTGTAACAGACATTGTCATGAATTATTATTTTCACTACATTATTCAAGTTGAAGAACAAGTTATACACTTCTTTATATTAGAACTAGGGTGTGTATGTTTTGTAAGTAAGCCTATGAATGTGTAGAGAAACAAAGAATAAGTACAGAAAATCATGTGAATGTTCATTGAAGATGAGCCAGCAGAGAATCGATGAATACATAGTGAAACAAAGAATGAGGGGGGAAAATCGTATGAATGTTTATGTAAGAAGAATGTGTAGCGAAGATCGTGTGAATGTTAATGGAAGCAAAGAATGTGCAGAGAAGGTCGTGTGAATGTTAACAGAGCATGAACTTGTAGGGGAACAAAGAATGAGTAGAGGAAATCATGTGAGTGTATAGTGAAACAAAGAATGAGGGGGAAAATCATATGAATGTTTATGTAAGAAGAATGTGTTGCGAAAATCATGTGAACTGGAGAAGAGTATGCAGTGAAATCCATGTGAATGTAAAGCACAGATTAGAAAATATGATGCTCTTTGTAACGAATCGTCTTTCATGTACTGTAACGTTTAAATAAAATTAAATGTATTGTAAAAGCCAACAGTGATTTTGTATAGTTATTTAAAACTCACCTTGCATTGTCACGTTTTGATATGTGCTGAATGTGTAGACGGCCTGCAGCTCACGTTGCTTTTAAAGCTCTTTAAAACTTGAATGTAAAGTTAATAAGTACACAACAGTTCTAACATGGCAGATATCTGTTTATATAGGGATCTAAACCCCCTCCAGGCGATGCCGGCACGTCATCATGGCTGTGATGCTTACACGTCACGTGATTATTGCAGCCAATGACATCATCTCTTGCTGCGCATGCGCAGAGGCTCTCAGCACTTCTATCCCTACTTGTTTCACTTCCTCTCCCTCTCTCGCTCTCTCTCTCCCTCTCTCGCTCTCTCTCACACAGAGTACATCCATAATGTCGTTACACAAGGCTGCATACAGTTAAAGCATCAATCTAAGTGATGTATTCTAGAGTACAGAGGAAAATCAGTGAAGTCATTGAAAGATCGGGATTCGAACTAGGGGAAACTGATTGAAAATTATATACAGCATTGATTGTTCATTGTATGAGCTATCAAACATGCTTTCGTCTACAGCTCTATCTCTTGCTAGTTTCTGCGATAATTGAGATTTAAACTTAAAGATCGAACCCTGGACGTCAGGTACCCTAATATACGCCCGCAAGATATTATCTGATGACATAAACGTAATAGGTTTATTTGGTACCTTTGTCTTAATTATTTACTGTTATTAAATTTATAAGTAAACTTCATTGAATCGGTATTCGAACTCAGAACGCCAGAAACAAAATTATTTATAATATTAGCTTGTGTTTAAGAGACTGTATGCAGTTACAGCATCGATCTAAGTGATATATTCTAGAACACAGTGGAAAATTAAGGAAGTCACTGAAAGATCGGGATTCGAGCTAGGGACAACTGATTGGAAATTATATAAAGCATTAATTGTTCATCGTAGGAACTAAAAATCGTGCTTTGGTCCGCACCTTAATCCCTGCTAGTTTCTGAGATAATTGAGATTTTAAAATTAAGGATCGAACCCATGACACCTGGACTCTAATATACATGCACAAGAAAGGAACTAATGACATAAAAGTAATAAAGTTTATTTACTGTCTTTATTTTAATTAGTTTTGGAGTTATTAGAAGATGAACCCATTCATCAAGACCGGTTTCGAGCAAATCGTAAATGGAGCCTTGCATCCCGAGCTATAATTAGTTTTTATTGCGTCATTTTGTCTCTTTTCATTCAGGACATGCGCGTGAGTTGGTGTGTGCGTGTGTGGGTTGGTGCTGTTGGGTGTAAGTGAACAGGCATATGTGCTTGCACGTTTGTGTGTGTGTGTGGTCGTGTGCTGTTGGGTGTAAGTGAACAGGCATATGTGCTTGCACGTGTGTGTGTGGTCGTGTGCGTATGTGCAGGTGTAACGGTGTATGTATGTATGTACGTGAGTGTGTGTGCGTGTATGTGTGTGTGTCCATGTATATGTATGTGTGAGTGTAAGAGCACTGGTGTATGTATGTATACGCATGAGTTGCGTGAATGCGTGTGTGTACTGGTGTATGCATGTATGTGGGTGTGCTGGTGTATGTATGTGCGTGTGTGTATGTGCTTGCGTGTGTGCGTGTGTGTACTTGCATGTACGTGTGTGCGTGTGTGTGCATGCGTGCACCAGTGTATGTTTGCTGATGTGTGTACAAGTGCTCGTGTATATGCGAACGCCTGAATGTGTACAAGTCGTGGAGAAAGAAAGAGATAGATAGAAAGAAAAAGAGAGGAGAAGAAGAAAGAATGTTGTCTAGGCATCGGGATATCTAAGTATGCACCAGGTTTAATATAAATAATGATATTTGCTAAATTCAATTTTAATCCGACCGCCCCCCCCTGCTTCAATATTTTAATAGTTATTATAACGTTTCGCAGGGTAAGATTCAAACTATGGGCCTCTGGTTCCTAAGAATACAGCTCGTTAAACATTGTAATGTCGTATAAGTTAAATTATATTTGTTAAACACGTTTTAATCTGACAGCCCAATACTCACATAGTTTAATATTTATTAAGCATTAGAGTATCGCTGGGTAAGATTCGAGCTAGAACCCTCTGAACGCTCTTTAATTAATTAGGGTAATGATACATAAAAAATTAAATTATATTTGTTAAATACATTTTAATCTGACCGTGCATAGTTTAATAGTTATTACACATTAGAGTTTCACTGGGTAAGATTCGATCTAGGACTCCCTGAACACCTTTTATTAATTAGGGTAATGATATATAAAAAAATTAAATTATATTTGTTAAATGCATTTTAATCTGACCTTTCATAGTTTAATAGTTATTACGCGTTAGAGTTTCACTTGGTAAGAGTCGAGCTACAATCCTCTGAACGCCCTTTTATTAATTAAGGTAATGATATAATAATATCAATCATCAATTTCTCATTAGCAATAAACTTTTGATTACAGTAAGAATCGAACACCGGTCTATGGATATCCACACGCAGAGGTTTAATGCATGAAATGAAATGTATATTAGGCGCTTTTTCAGAGTCCCTGCCTGAAATGGACCAAGCAGAATACTTGTTAACTATGCTCGAGTATATTCGTAGGATCTCGTAGAACATCGGAGAGAACAGCCCCTCAGGCAAAATCATGATGGCCGACTCTGACGTTGTTACGCAGAGTTGGTAAACAAGTTTCTCTCTCTTTCACGCAAAAAAGGACAGGACGAGCATAAGGCATCCCTCGAATTCTTTTGTTAGGCTACCAGGTGCTCGAACAATAGAAAGGGTCAGGCTTTGTTATGGAGCAGTGGGATGGGAACGCCGCAGGTGTCTTTCTAAACTAGTCTTGCCCAGGACAATAGAAAGGCACACAATAGAATCTCTTACACAATGGAAAGGGACCGGCTTTGTTATAGGGTTGTGGAATGAGTATGCCAGATGGTCTTTCTAAAGAAGGCTTGCCTCAGACAATAGAAAGGCACACACAATAGAATCTCTTACACAATGGAAAGGGACCGGCTTTGTTATGGAGGTGGTGGAATGAGAAATAAATGCTTGCACCGGACAATAGAACTTGTTTCTCTGTTAACTGTCTTAGGTTCTCTTTGTCACAACCCTAATTCATCATGGGCTTTGTTCATTTTGACAGCTGAAGGGTAAGGATTGTTCTTTTGTTAAAAGCTAGTGGAATGAGTAGGCTACGTGTTCGACAAACAATAGGAGTGGAGTGGGTAACTGCAGCAGGTGCAGAAGTGGTCGGATGTGGAATGGGTAGGAAAAACATCTCGCCTTTGTTACAGAACCTTAAATTTATGACCCCTTTGTTCGTTTTGACAGTTGATTGACAGTCTTAATTGCTTAACTGTCAAGCTTCCATTGTATTCAACAAGATTTATGACCCTCAGGTGCAAGTAAAACTACCAAGGCACAGCGGGGGGTGGGGGAGGGGGCGGGGCTAATTAGCATATTAATTGACATTCCATGCATATTAAGTGATACAGAACCGCTAAATCCCTATTACTGACAGTTTTATTTATTTAAATTCATAGCAAATTAATATGGGAAAATGTCGTTAGATAACATAGGTCTATTGCTAGTAGCACATTTACAAGAAAAAGGGAAACCAAACATCGTCGCCTTGCATAGGTAAGGTGACCATACATTCCGTTTTTCGAAGCAGTCTCCATGTTTTGTGCTGTAAGGTGGAATATCCTCATTCTGGTGAGTTTTCTTGTCTATATAATGTCTCCAAGCAATTTTATTATCCGTGTAATGTCTATATACTACGAAGAAGTTACATGGTACTGTGTAGGGTACTGTTAAGTTTAGATCTACTTGTGGAAAACCCTCCCCGAAATTTTTTTCTGGGTACGGGCATGATAGAAAGAGATAGCAGTAATATGCAAGGTCAAATCACCTTTACACATGTTAGTGCAGGGAACAACAAATGAAAGAAACACTATCCCTCACACATCTAGCCAACAAGGGCAGGAAAATTCATCACAACAAAATTTAATGTGTATTCTAAAAACAATATCTGAAATGAAAGTAGAGTTAAATAATAAGCTAACTGAAACTAGTACAGAGCTGAGAAAATGTTAAGCAGTAAGTTAAATGAATCTAGTTTAGAATTAAGCAATAAGCTAACTGAAACTAATACAGAGCTATCTAGTATCAAAAATGATCTAGCTAAGCAGATAGAAAATTGTATGAAAGAAGGTAAAGCTGAAAGTAGGAGGTTAGAAATCAAAATAGAACAATCTTCTAAATCACTCCAGGCAGGTATAGATTTAAAAGTAAATAAAGGTTGTAATCGGCTAGAGCAGAAATTGTCAAGTCATATTGATAAAAAATCTAACTGAAATGGAGTTGAAACCTACTAATACGAAACAGGGTATTTGTAACAAGTTAGATAAACAGGGTGAAGAATTAAAAACAATGGTGGAAAATGCAAATGCAGATCTTGTGCAAATACAAGTGGATTTACAGGGGAAAGAAGTAAAATGCATGAAACCGCTAAAACAAATGCAGATGTCATTAAAGAAGCACACACAGGGCAAGAACAAGTAATCTCAATGATACACAAAATTAATGATGAAGTACAAGAAAGTAGCAAAGAAATAGATAAACTTAGGAATAGTTTTGAAACTTTAAGTACCAGTGTACCAAAGGTAAATGCAAATGTAACTAGTTTTGTAAATGCTAATCAAATGGATTTTAATAAACAAGTGCTGAAAGAAGTGTATCACCTTTGTTAACTAATAATACAGGAGACGATACTGCTTTTTCCATAGCATCAGCCTCTCAAATACAAAACAATAATGGTGACATCAAGTGTCAAACTATCATTCTGTGCTCAATGAATTACCTTTACCTTATTTTAACGCTTCCTTAAGTGCAGTACAATTTATTCATGATCTAGTAGAATATTTTAAATTGAAGAATGTGCCTGAAGCATTAAAAATGATCCTTGTTAGGAAATGCTTGGATAATAAAACCTTAGAATGGTTACATATACTAGCAGATAGTGAAATGAATTTTGAAACATTTAGAGTTTTATTTATGAATAACTTCTGGAATACCGCTGTGCAACATAAGATTAGGGCAAGCTTAAGTTATTTATAATATAGTAGAGATGACAACTTGTCAATGACAGGTTATCTTATAAAGTATACAGGATATGTCAGATGTTTAACTCCAGCCACGCACGAGGAAGATTTTATTAGTTTAATTACCAGACACTACCCTCTTCACATACAAAACTACATCATAATTGCAAGAGCTAAAACTATCTATGAGATGACAGAACTAATATCATCATTAGAACAGCAAGAAAATAGTATTAGTAACGAGATTTGGAGTCTACATAGACGAGACAGACAAATTAAACGCGATAGGCATAATGAAATGCCTTATAATACATGCTATCACCGTGAAAGTAGGAGTAATAATGAATTTCAGGGCCAAAATAGATTCAATTACACCACTCAAAGTATCAGAGATGCAAGACAACAAGGGGGACAGGAACACATAAATTATGTAAGAATGGACAGGATGAATCAGCAGAATTTTACTTCATCGAGAGGTAATAATCGATTTCAGCATAGTGGAAGTATGCAAAACAGGGGAAACTTCCACAATAATAATCACACAAACAACGCAAATACAGAAGAATATATACTCGGAGGACATAGCAATTATAATGTAGTAACACGAGATAGGGGGCGTGGCTCATACACACATGTTAATGATAATGAAATAACAGTAACTGCGGTACACAATGGCAATCCTGTAAGTACTGAAAATACTCACCAGGAAAACTAAATTACGTATTGCCTGACGTAGATTATGGTAATACAGTACCTTCTGCTCTAGGTGACAAAAATAAAATATCTACACACTTTAATTGTTACCGTCTAAATACAAATACTGTGAATTGTGAAAACCAATATGAATCACCATATATTCAAACTTTTATTGCAGGAAGGGAAGTAAATGTTGCAATAGATTCAGGACCATCAAGCTCTATCTGCTCAAAAAAATTATGAACCGCTGTTAAATGAAGATATAAAACTAATGTGAGCGCCAATAAATAATATTGTATGTAGGGTAGCCATAGGTACAATGACCCAAACTATTAAATCTCAAGCATTGATACTTATACAAATAGCAGATATTACACTAGAGGTCATGTTTTTAATAGTTCCAAACTTAATATGCGAAGTTATAATTGGATGTGATGTATTAATAGAGTTCTCTGCGATAGTTGATTTTAAGAAGGACAGAGTTATATTAAATAAAGAAAAAAAGAATATTTACGTGCCTTTTATAAAAGATACAGTATGCAGAGTGCAAAGAATGGAACAAGAAAATGCAGTATATGAAGAAGAATGCTTCATACAAATTGTAAATGTCCAAGCAAGTGAGGAAAATAATGAAAGGTTATTGACTCTTAAGTTCGATGAACACAAAGCTGACCTTACCAAGGGGAACCCTTATACAGAGAAACCGATGGTAGAAGGAAATATGTTGGAGCAGGTAGGAAACACCTATGCAACAGAGATATAAGACTGGAAAATACACACAATTTCACTGATGGCAAATACAATACTGACTGACCGTGGAAAGATAATAATGGAAAAGGTATTAGAAGACAATAAGCATGTATTCAATGAAATTCCAGGACGGTGAACATCATATATTCACACATTCACAGTAGGAAATGTACCAGCATTCAGAAGAAAATATAATAACCTACCAGTAAACCTAAGAAATGAAGCTAAAAATTAATAGCCAATATGCTAGAAAATAACATCATTGAGCTTAGTAATTCACAGTATATAAATAGTGTTTGTTGGACGGTAAAGAAAGATAATAGTTCATGAATCACTATAGATGGAAGATATTTAAATAAATTCATGCTACCAGACCACTTTCAAAATGAAAGTATAGAACAAACAATTGCAAAGTTATCACGTGGCAAATATATCTCTTCTATAGATCTTACAGCTTCATTTTGGCAAGTCGAGCTAGATCCAAAAGTACGTGATTATAGAGCCTTTCAAGTTTTTGGATTACAGTATAGGTATTGTGTAAACCGATATGGATTAAAGAATAGTGCTAGTAGATTCCAGAGAGCAATACATGGTATCTTTGGTGACACAGCAGATGATTTCTTAATCAGATACACTGATGATTTTCTAATAATAAGCCAAACTTTTGAGGAACATTTAGAGAATGTAAATTATGTATTAAATAAATTACATGAACATTGTATGACCGTAAATATAAAAAAGTCAAAATTCTGTGTACCTGAAATTAAATTCCTAGGATATGTAGTTAATGAAGTAGGCATTCTAACAGATGAAGAAAGAATAGAAGCCATATTAAACATACCGCCACCTAAAAATAGTTGACAGCTAAGACGCTTAATTGGAATTTGTAATTATGAAAGTAAATTTTTACCAAGATATGCTATAGAAGTAGAACCTTTAAGACAACTTCTAAAGAAAAAATAAATGGAAGTGGACAGCAGAGCTACAAAAATGTTTTGAAAATGTAAGAAAGTTGTTTGCAAATGCAATACTGCTGGAACGTCCAAGGGATGAATTAGATTACAAGTTATATGTGGATGCATCTTGTCAAGGATATGCAGGAATACTAGGGCAAAGAGAACATGACAACTCATTTAATGTAATAAGTACTGCTTCACGTGGGTTAACCAATGTTAAAAGAAATTCATCAGTAACAATGTTAGAAATAGGAGCATTATATTTTTCATTACTTAAGTTTAAGACATATATATTTCAGAAGAAAGTGAAAATATATACAGATCATATTAGCTTGACTTTCATTCAGAAATGTAGGTTATATAGTGGCAAGTTAGCTAGAATGATTCTCGCTATAATGGAATTTGATGTAGAAATTATAAATATTCCAGGCAAACAAAATACATTCAGTGATTTAATATCAAGAATCAACCACAACAAATAATTTCCTGAAAGCTGTTCTAGACAACAATATGGGATTAAAGTGCTTACGATATATATTCCAATGAAGAAAGAATTGATGAATAAATTTAAACATATTAAAGAAGAGCAAGATAAAGACATTAAACTAGCAAGTTTGAAAGAAAAAGCTCCGAAAATAGAAGAGGCAAGCAATAGTACAATCGCTGTTAAAATGGTATCTTATATAAGAAGCATGGAAAGGAGATAAAGAGGTGGAAAACGTATATTCCAACAAGTATGAAGTTAGAAGTGATAGAACAATTTCATCTAGGATTAATACATGCAGGTACGAGAAGACAACCCTAACTCTTTTGGGGAATTTATATATCTCTAAACTAGGACATAAAGTAAGGAAATATATATCATGTTGCGATCTTTGTCAAAAGACAAAACAAATAAATGTGGCTTATGAATATACAACGAACTCAGTACTTAGAGCTAAACCAAGATGTTTATTAAGTTTAGATTTGCACGATCCAATGCCTATAAGTACATTTGGGCACAAATTTTTATTTGCATGCTAAGATGTATTCAGTAAATATGTATGAATATATGCACTCAAGAATGCAACCAGCACAACATGTTTAAACAAATTAAGGAAATCATATTTCCCAGAGGAAGGAATAGCTCAGGCCATACTTTGTGATAATGCATCAGTGTTTACCAGTTCTAAATTTATGAATGGAATCAAAGATTCGGGAGTCAAACAGTATTTCTCATCAAGATATACACCTGATGCTAATCCAGTAGAGAGAGATATAAAAGAAAATTCAAATTATCTACGTGTAGTGTGTCATAACAAGCAGAGCAGTTGGTACTCATACATAAATATTATTCAAAATCTACTTAATCAATCCGTAAATACAGTAACAGGATTTAAACCAATAGAACGTCATCATAGAAAATTACTTTGAGCAGCAATGTACTAGAAGCCATTGAAGACCAATTAGTTAAATTACCAGAAAAAGAGGACATTTTTAAACTAGCATTTTCAAAAATACAAGCAAAGGCCCTGAAAAGAAAAGAAAAACATGAAGAAAGAAATAGAAGAAGGTGGAAAGTAAAGATAGCAGATCAAGTGTTAGTGAAGAACAAGAGGTTGTCAAATAAACTTCGTAAAGAATATTGGAGATCATGGTACTTATGAAATAATAAATATATTTGGAACAGATACATACGAACTAAGGAACAATAAAACAAATAAAATAATTGGAAGATTCCACAAACAAATGTTGAAGCCTTACAAATGTGAACACTCTGTGGCACAAGAAGAAACAGAAAAAGAAAAAAAAATTATCTGCAACATAAAAGGGGATAGCAATGTAACTTATGAATTGTAATAATTATAGGCTTACAAAGCATTAAAAATGAGTATTTAATAACTAGAATATAACATGCACAAAATCACTTAAGTAATGCAAGGTACTATTTATAATATCTTTACTAAATGTAGCCAATTGCCAATATAACAGAAGAGAGTATAGATAAAATGATGTAATAGAAGAAAATCCATTGTTAGTAAGAAAAACATTAGAAATATGAATAGCAACTACATTTATAATGTATAAGATACAAATTGTTAGAAATTGTTAAAAAAAATATGTTTAAGAAATAAGTTGTAAATAAAGGGTAACAGTGTAAATATGTCTAATTAAGTATTAAATGTGTAGCAATGTGAATAGTGGCTGTGTTAGTGAATAAACAAACTTTACCCAGGTCATTGAACACCAGACGGTTGACCTCAAAAAGTGAATATGTGGCAGACCAGATATAAATTATTCTGCTACCCGAGTGTTGTGAAAACCAGTGCGTGTTACATAAATAGTGACAGTGAGAAATAGTGTTATAATAAAAAGGTTATGTTTCTTTCTTTCAGGAGGCTATCAGAAAATATTTAAAAATTTAAAAGACAAAATAAAAAGAACATAATTTTTAAATATTTCTAAAAGGAGGCAATTTGAGGCAGTATTTTAACACTTAAATTATATCAGTCTAATTATATAATATAAAATATAACAGCCCGCCAAAAAGCAATATGTGTATAATAATGTATAAAATGTACATTACAGTCATTGTATTATGTTTATTTTTATTACGTACATGTATAAAAATGTTATGTGAATGTATTACGTAGTTTAACAATGTAGGAGCTGTGAGAATAGAAGCAAGCTGCTTTCCGTAGCAAACAGAATTACAAAGTAAAAGCCAAAACGTTCCTAATAATGACATAATCTTGAGACAGCAATAAATTGGAAAGTTTAAAAAGGCTACTAATAGTTCTTGGAACAATAATAATGTAATATTTAAAACAGTTTATAAATAGCCAATAAAATCCAGAAAAGCTTTAAGTTAAACAAAAGTATTCTATTGGAGTAGGCTTAGTCAATCAGAAACTAGAAATAGAGGAAATGTACAAATTCAGGCGGTAGACGCTACAAGAAAGCGTAACCAAGCAGTTCGGTTTGGTACGGGTTCAGTGTGAGACATGAAAATTCATTGCGGTAGGAATAATATAAAGTTTACGTATTAAAAAGTGTAATTAACAAGAATCTCACAGCTCTATACTAGGATAAATCAGTGAAGTTTTATTTAATTGTGTGAAGGATTAATAAAAAAGTACAATGCAATTATAATTTGTGTAAGCCTTGTTCTTTAGCCGTACCAGTCCTGCTAAGAGATACGTGTTCTGCAAATTACTAATGACGAAGCCGAGGCATACATATATAATATTTAAAGAAACATTAAAATAAAAAGTTGGTTCTTAAACTTGGGGCGAAGGCCACCGGAAAGTTTTTACCGTACGTGGGGCGAACACTCCTAGAAACATATCCCCCGCAAATTGGCATCCATTACGTGCGTGGTCTAAAAAAACTTCATATTGGTGCCCAAACGTGATGCAACCGTAACAATACAACCCCTGCAAATTAAATGTATGTGTTGTTATTTCTACAAATGTTTATTTGAATTAAAATATAGTAGATAGAAAAATAAGCTTTAGCAACAATAATTTGTATATCACTAATAAATGATAGAGGGTAGAGGAAGTCATGTGAGTGTATCACATTAGATTTTTCATAGGGGTGGAGTATCCTTTATCAGACCCAACAAGTCTGTCAATATATAATTGGTAAAATGTAAAATAAGTAAATTCATTTTGTAGAACATAATTGAAACTTTTTACATGCTAATTTTTGCAATAATCATACATTTATGTTTCAAAATTAAAATTGAAAAAACTCACTACTTTTTCTCATTTTTCATATTTCGCCGCAATGTCTCCCGAAGGCTCAAATTTCGCCGCAATGTCTCCCGAAGGCTCAAATTTCGCAACGCTTTGGCAACATCGCCTGATCTAGATCATTCAGTGTTTATTTCTATCGCATTTCCAAGTAGAATAACACTGGTATTCTAAACACTGGCATTCTTTACTAGCATTCTTGAGGTTGCTTCATGGGTTTGTCGAGCACACACATCCCCCCCCTCTGTTTTGATAGAGAAAGGCTTGTGAAGTAATTGTATTTTTCATTTATGATGAACATATTAATAACATGTTACGCTATATATGTACAATACTAAAAACAAATGACAGTTTGGATATTAGTAGGGTTAAATATCACCAGAAAATGCTTACCCTGAGATGCACCATATAGTTGGCAGGAAGAGCTTTGCCGTTCACTCTTGCCATCTTTTTCAGTATCTTCTCTGCTTCCTCGAATCGCCCTTGAGCTAGAAGCCATCTGGGAGATTCCGGCAGTACCCTAAAATATGACAGATAATGAAGTCACAAAATATTAGACAAGAGTCTGTCGATATCTCCTATAGAAACTAAGGAAAATATTACAGACAAGAGGTTTTAGAAAGCTATTCATTAAGTGAATTAAGGTTCCATATGCAAATATCAAACTAGTTATCAGCACACATATTAAAATTTGGGACGACATTTTAACAAATCAGGATGTTCGACAAGGGTGTGGTCATCGTTAGGTTAAGAACGGAGGATTTCGGCACTACAGCCAGGGTAGGCTTATTGCGCCAAGTAAACTTCCGGTAGGAAGGGATAAGGCCAGACAATACGACGAATGGCCAGATCTGATGGCGGTAGGCTCAACGAAGCGGGGCCCTAACGTTTCCAGATTGAACTTCCTAGAACATCCCTTCGATGCCCCCACCCCCAACAGCGAGGACAGTTATGTGCAGAAGGTTCTGTGCCAGGGAAGAAGTAGTTCTCTTCTTAAGGCATATATAGCGCATGCGCCGCACAACACCTATCTCGCACCAGGTCCTGAAACCCTGAAAGATGAAATGAAATGGAAGGAACGTGATAGCACATAATCACCCAAATAGAGGTGTAGTTTATCACCCAGTTTGTTTAATTTATGTATTGAGACCCAGTTAGAAAGTGGAAAATATGAGACCTATTTAGAAGGTGGAAAATAAAATACAATTTGGGAATAAAATGACTTTAAATATATCTTTTAAAACCTTAAGTATTATATATTGATGATCAATAATTATCTAGGAAACACAAGAATACAATAACAGTGTATATTTTAATCCAAAATGCATTGCAGTGTATATTAGATGTCTACAAATAGAATAAATATCGTGGCTTTGAAAAGGTTCAGGCAAGGCCAATTTAAAATAGTCGATGCATAGAATGTCACAATTACTTAAAACAATAACTATAAAAATAAAATGCCTGACTCATTATAGAATGCATTGTAAATAAAGCATTCCCTCAGAGTAATAATTGTTTGTACTAGCAAAGATTAAAGGAAATGAAACAAGGGTTTAAAGCAAATCTAAATAAAAGTAACAATCCATACACCCCAAAGCACTGAACATATTAACAATCAAATGTAGAAACAGAGATATATTACAATTGAAGCACATAGCATTTGAATTTGTCCTTCTCACACAACTTTTTGCCATTTTGAAATGGAATTTAACATTCGATGATATGATATAAACTCGCTTCCATAAGATTTTAAATGCCGCTTCACACACTAAAAGAATTTATAATTTTACTTACGCCAAAAGTATATGTTATGTATAATTTAGACAAGGCCGAAAAGCGTGGAAACGGCCGCTCCCAGACATGAAGCTCAAGAAAAGTCCGTCTTCGCTGGTCGTCGAGAACTGTCACAACTCTTCCTCCTCGGAACGCATCGCTCGGTGTAGGGGGGGGCACCGGAAAGGTCAGGTGTGACGACGTGGAGACAGCATAACCTATACTGGCGGAGAGGACGCTACCTGGCGAGCACTGTAGGAACCTGGTGCAGCCGACTACTGATGTTAATCAGGCTGCCGATGTAATGAGAAGCAGGGGCCGAAAACTGTAGTTCGTGATTCCATGTACATGAAAGAACTGCGGCCATATCTACGAAAACAGCCACTCGAAGAAAGAAGAGCCACAATTGGCTCAGGAAGCATGCTGTTAAATCGAAAATACTAATAAATGAGAACCGTTTAGAACAGTTATCTCACTTCCTATATCTAAGATGTGATATTAGATTTAAAATTGACAAAGACATCGAGATAAAGGTTATTAAATTCCAAATATAGTAAAATAAAATGGAAGGAACAGATTGATAGAATGCCAGTCAATAGATCATCCAAGAAGATAATGAACTGTAATAACTACAGTGTGCCTGTACGACACCGGGGCATCTCAATCTGGAAACTGCAGGGACTATGTCATTGCTATGCTGTTACTCCTGGTTCTGACCACCAGGGGTATCCCTTCACTTCGCCCCTTCCTTCCACGGGCGCGGCACAATATTCTCATTCGTGGATCGGTGCCGACTCCCCTCCGCTTCACAATCCAATTCAACCGCTATAGATATTGTAATATTTGAGATAGGGAAAATATCATATATTGGGTAAACAATGGGATTTGGTTTTCAATTATTTCTTTTTGCATTCCTAATTATTGTTGAATAAAACATCAATTACTTTATTAATACTGCTACAGTAATTTGTAAGCTGCAGTCATGATTTTATCATTACATGTCAGAATACAGCTGGTGAAATTCTGTTATGGAAGCAATAAGAATTTTTCTCAAGGTCTGAGAAAGTTTAAAACTCTTAACAATTTAAGAGCAGTCCGCTTCTGTGGTGTGAGGGTAGCGTGTCTTACCTTACATTCAAGAGGTTCCAAGTTCGAATCTCGGTTAGCGTGAGTTACTCGGATAAGATTTCTTCCAGGGGTTTCCCTTATCCTGAGAAGGCGAATGTCGGGTAACTTTAAGCCCCGTTCTATTGAAGTATAATTTCACCCGCTTTATTCATTCAACGTCCAATATAACTTACCAGGTTAAAGGAGGTTAAGCTCCCCAGAGAAAAAGCAAACAAAATTTACAGGCCAAGTTCCGTTCGTAATTATGGAGATTTAATCAGGAATTTTGAGGAAACTGGTTGATAAAAAGAATTGGAGATAAGATTGTTGATGAGAAGAAATTTGGAGGAATAAAGACAACCAATGATGTCAGTGCTGCCGAAATGCTTCATACCAATAATGAAATAACTACTATAATTATTGTAGAATTAGTAGTGTTGCTAGGTGTAGGCAACTTCAAATAATTAATACCACAGTTTGGAGAATTCTAAGAAAACGTTTTAGTTCATATGCATATAAACTAAAACCAACGTTTGAGCTCAAAGAAAGTGACAGGCAGGATACGCGTGGTTTTGCTTTATTTGTGCAATCGGAGACTTAAATTAATAATGATTAGTTGGACAAGGTTTCAACAGACGAAGCACACTTCTTTCTTAATGGTGGAGTTAACACGCATAATTGCAGAATTTGGTCAGAACATGATCAATTCAACAAGGTCTTCATGATTTTAAAGCTACTGTATGGTGTGCCTTCACAATTCTCACTGGCCCATATTTCTTCGAGGAAGACAAAAATAGATTAAGACAAACTGTTACAGTAAACAGGGAGGGATACTACAGCATGTTGCAGAACTTCGTCATCTCTAGACTGAAGAATCATGATATCGAAAACATAATCTTATGCAAGATGGCGCTCCACCCCACTTCTACAGACCTGCAAAACAATTACACAGATTTTCAGTAGACACTTTCCAACAAGGTGACCTCCACCACCACCAGATCTTAATCCGGCCGACTTTGGCTGTGGGATGACCTTAAAGAACGAGTTTTCCTGACACATCCAACAACCCCACTGGAACAGAAAACTGCCATCTCGCAAGAAATCGCCATATTCCGAGATATTATCTGCAAAATGTTATACATGCTTCCGCAGAAAGAATGGTGTACGTTGAACAAGAAAACAGTGGACGACTTCCCAATGTTTTGTAAAACACCTTTGTGTGCCCAATATGTGATTTTTCCCCCTATCTCAAATTTGATAATATTTATAGCAGTTTAATGTTTTAAGTGACTTTTGAAATACCTTACATATTTAACAAAATGTTGGCGAATGATATTCTAAGGCAAGACGCTTCAGAAAATGTTACGTGTAACTGAAGGAAAAACACGCTGCTTCGTTATCTACCTACTCCATGAAAACTAATACTAAGGTTTTGGTTAAAGTAGAGGTTAAATATCTAAATTTTGCAATGATCAATTAAATTTGTTAAAGTTTTTGTGTTAGACATTGTTGAACCTTTCTCTTTAATTTTCTCTACCACGTATCTGCACTAATTAGAGGAAATAACGGATCTTCAGATGTATTCGGCCTTTACCGCCAGTCGGTATAAATGGATGACGTCATTACTAGTTCAGCTACCCCTTGTCTCAAAGGGGAAGTGCGGAATTGAACCTCGGACTGCACGCGTTTCCGACTTCGTAAAAATGTATGCTTTTCACTAGGACATTTTGTGCGTTCTTTGCATGTGAGATGGAAGTGATCACCGATCACAGAATTTGCATGATTGAGTGCTAAGATGAAACACTCTACGCTACAGAAACCTCCAATTATGTGAGTTACCTATCACCTTACATGCTGAGACTCGAGTTTACGACACGCAAGCGAAAAACGTTCCAAATGTAAATACTGGAAAGCTACAAGTCCCATTTCGTTAAGGTGACCTCGAAACTGTTGGCATTTAACGCTTCCAATTATCTTTTACCAGTCTCTACCAGGGGCATTGGTGATAAACTCGCTTCAAGGTAATGATGTCATGCGCGGACAACCGACTGACGGCAATGGCAGAATAAATCTGAAGACCCTGTAATATTCTAAATCCAACCAAAAAATCGATATAGAGATTTCATCGAGAATACACATTTTGAGGTCCTATAAAACAACATTTTACACGTAATTTATTATCTGACTTGTGTGTGAACGGTATATGTAAAGAAATATGTGTTGCATTGGCATGACTTTTTCTACTCACTTTTCTAGCAACTATCCATAGAAATACTTATTATTATATCTATTTCTTGTAAATCTAGATAAACTTTCTTTACACATTTACACAATCGTTGTAGGTATAATAAGTATACATAAGTAAACGATAGTCAGATGTTTAAAAATCTGATCGCTAAACGGTGTTTTGAAATTCCATGTTGCTGCAAGACCACGAAAAAAATGTGATGTGTTACACTCACATGACTTTCTCTACTCTTGTACAAACTATTTTTACAAACGCTTATTCTCCATCTACGTCACGTTATTGCAGATAAACATTTGCAGACTCTATCTTATTGCTAATTTTCTTGTAGATGTAAGGGTAATATATATTTACAAGGGCAATATAGAAATACAGAAGCCTTTAAGCTCATACATTGCTCAATAGCTGGTTGCTAGGTGCAGCACCATTCCCTTTGCCACAGATTAATACTCTTTGCGTATCCAAGACAAAAAAATGAATAACGAATTCCCATTTGAGAAAATAAGTATTGAAAAATTTAAGGGAATAACAAGCAATATCTCGAAAACGGTTCACTCAACGAAAAAATGTATATGACATAAATTGTGTATTTTAACGCGATCTACATTTTTGGTGCAGTAAACTTTTGTCTATCTCTTATGGTTTACCAGTTATGCAAAAGTCGTTCACAATGAAGAATACTTTTGGAGACATTTCCAGAAAATTCAAGATATACATTTCATTTGTCATGAAAATATCTTAAACATGTGATATTTTAATCAAAATCGATAGAGCCATTTTTGAGAAAATTAAAATTTTCGAAAAATGTTCCATGTAAAGGGTAATCTGGGGTGGGAGGATTTTCTTGAAAATCTTCGTGCCGCATCTCTGGAAGATACTGAACCTAAATACCAAGTTTGGTGTTTATCTGACTGTTCGTTTCTGAGTTATGATGTTCACAGACAGACACACAGACACACACACACACACACACACACACACACACACACACACACACATACACACACACACACACACGGACATGTTTCCAAAAATGCTTTTTTTGGATACAGGAGGTCTCAAAGCATGTATTTCCGGTGAAATCTCGGTATCCAATTTTTGGGTGTAATACAATACTTCCCCTACTTACTATACGTAGTAGAGAAAGTAATAATAGCAACTTACTACAGTAAAACAGTTTATTTGAAAATCCAAACCAATAACAAAGAATATTTCTAAAAAATATAATTTGGCAAAATGTGCTTTAACAAAATCTATATTTGCTTTCTCTACTACGTATAGTAAGTAGGAGAAGTATTGTATTCCACCCAAGAATTTGATACCGAGATTTCACCGGAAATACATGTTTTGAACCTCCATGAATCCAAAAAAAGCATTTTTGGAAACATGTCCGTGTGTGTGTCTGTGTGTCTGTCTGTGAACGGCATAACTCAGAAACGAACAGTCGAATAAACACCAAGCTTTGTATTTAGGTTCAGTATCTTCCAGAGATGCGACACGAAGGTTTTCAAGAAAATTCCCCCACCCCAGACTACCCTTTTCGTGGAACATTTTTCGAAAATTTTAATTTTCTCAGGAATGGCTCTAACGATATTGATTAAAATATCATATGTTTAAGATATTTTCATGACAAATGAAATGTATATCTGGAATTTTCTGGGAATATCTCCAAAGGTGTTTTTCATTGTGAACGACTTTTGCATAACTGGTAAACCATAAGAGATAGACACAATTTTACTTACAAAAAATGTAGATCGCGTTAAAATAAACAGTTTATGTCATATACATTTTTTTTTGAGTGAACAATTTTCGAGATATTGCTTATATTCCCTTAAATTTTCCAATACTTATACTTTTTCTCAAATTCGTTATTCATTTTTTTTTGTCCTGGTAATGCAAAGAGAATGGAATACTCCACATAGCAACCAGCTCTTAAACGCTTAAAGCCAATTCCCTTGCATCTACAAGAAAATTAGCAATAAGATTAACATCCCGATATCTCGATTAACATGAAGCAAATGGAGAATAAGCGTTTGTAAAAATAGGTTGTACAAGAGTAGAGAAAGTCATGTGAGTGTAACACATCAGATTTTTTTTTACTTTCTCTACTACGTATAGTAAGTAGGGGAAGTATTGTATTCCACCCAAAAATTCAATACCGAGATTTCACCGGAAATATATGTTTTGAGTGCCCCTGAATCCAAAAAAAGCATTTATGGAAACATGTCCGTGTGTGTGTCTGTGTCTGTGAACAGCATAACTCAGAAACGAACAGTCGGATAAACACCAAACTTGGTATTTAGTTTCAGTATCTTCCAGAGATGCGAAACGAAGGTTTTCAAGAAAATCCCCCACCCCAGATTACATTTTTCGAAAATTTTAATTTTCTCAAAAACGGCTCCAACGATTTTGATTAAAATATTATATGTTTAAGATATTTTCATGACAAAATGAAATTTATATCACGAATTTTCTGGGAGTATCTCCAAAAGTATCCTTCATTGTGAACGACTTTTGCAGAACTGGTAAACCATAAGAGATAGACAAAATTTTACTACACAAAAAATGTAGATCGCGTTAAAATACACAATTCATGTCATATACATTTTTTGTTGTTGAGTGTACCATTTTCGAGATATTGCTTGTTATTCCCTTAAATGTTCCAATACCTTTTCTTAAATGGGAATTCGTTATTAATTTTTTTATGTCCTGGACATACAAAGACAATGGAATACTGCACAGAGCAACCAGCTCTTAAAAGATTTGACTATCGCTTAATTACTACTACATTCCCCTTGCACCTATAAGAAAATTAGCAATAAGATGAACATCTTGATTAACATTAAGCATATGGAGAATAAGCATTTGTAAAAATAGTTTGTACAAGAGTAGAGAAAGTCATGTGAGTGTAACACATCAGATTTTTTGTGTAGTAAGATTTTGTCTATCTGTTTATCAATTACACAAAAGTCCCTCAAAATGAAGAGGACTTCACAGGCTATTCCCAGAAAATTCAATATATACGTCTTATTTGTCTTGAAAATATCTAAAACATATGGTATTTTAATAAAAAAACGTCAGAACCATTTTTGATAAAATAAAAATAACAAACATTTTTCCATGTTCGGTGTGGGGGAAATTTCCTTGTAAATTTGCTGTGGCATCCTTGAAAAATGCTAAACTTAAATACTGAGTGTAACCGACTTTTTCATTTGTTAGTTTGACTTCAATTTATTTCCAAATAAATACAGTTTCATAACTATGATTACATAATGTACAACCTCTAATACAAATTACTATTCCCACTAAAAATAGAAATTAAAATATTATTTATCTACACTCAACATCGCCTATCGCTTTTATAAAGTTACTGGCCTAAATATATTTAGTCCCAATACCACAACTCCAGGTTATTTGTGTATTGACGACCATCGTATTTATATTACATTTCCACCCCTCTCTCTCTAGTATATATATTTGTATAGTAGAGAGAGAGAGAGAGTATGTGCTATATATTTGAATTAAAAATAAAGAAATGTAAACCGGAATGTTCTGGGTCTTCATTAAGGAATTTTGTATAATTTTGTAAACTATATCAACTATAACGTACTACACAAAGAACGTAGATCTCGTTAAGACACACAGTTTTGTCAAATGTATATAATTATTTTTGTCATATTAGCAATTTTTCTAGATATCCTTTGTTACTGGTTTGAATTTCCAAATATTTTATACATTTTTAGGTGTTAAGTTTCTTGTGGCTGAGCGGGATGGCTCAGGCGGTAGCGTCTGTGCCCCGGATTCGGGAGGCCCCGATTCCCGGGGCGACCAATCTGACCGAAGGCTTTTTCGAAGTTTTCTCAGGCGTTAGGCAAATGCTGGATTGGATAACTTAATCCTATTTAATTTTCCTATCATTTCTTTCATCACTACATTTCATTTTCTTCTTCTTCACCACCATACCAGGCATTCATTGGGCTGATCACACATAATGGATATATTATGATCCAGATTTTGCTTGCCTTTCGACAGGCTACTGAACCAAGGCATTGACTTGTAAGTTCTTAGGGGTGTATGTCCTACAAAGAGGAGGATAATCACTTAAAGAAGAAGAAGTTTCTCGTGGTCATGAAGAGCGGTTTCAAGGCCAGAATGTAGTGGTCCGCTTTTTAAAGACTTGACTCTCGCTTCAACCTACTGTATGCCCCTTGTAACTACAACGAAATGCATGATGAAACCTTTCTCCAAATGTTTATCTTGATTAATATGAAATAGATAGAGGAGTAAGTTTTTGTAACAATAGGTGTAGAGGAGTTGTAGAAAAGGTCATATAACACTCTATATTGAAATGTACGGTTCCAAACTTCTGACTAAATTCCCGTAAAGAGTAGGCTAATATTACAGGGTAGCAAAGCATTCAAGCCAGTCAAGAATCTCGAGCGTTTGAATTCTTTTCAGAAATTGAAAGTTTCTCATGTCTGATTCCTGTTTGGCTGTGAAAGAACTTTTAAAGGCGCCGTGTAGCGGCGACTATCAGAAGAAGTAAGCCTATCGATCATCGATGTTGCATGAAGGCTAATGTTGCGGTTATGAGAGTCTGGAAATTTTCTGCACCATGGCCTACACTCATATATTTCTCGCCTTTGGTAACCGTTCCCTCACGGTCGATAAAAGCTCTCGCTTTTGAATCGGATTGCTATAACCTGCTGCTCTGCTTGCGAGGAGAAAAGTTTCGTGCGGCTTTATCAAAAATCGTTTAAGGGAACATTATTTCTTTACTACAGCATCATAGTTTCACATTCTTATTTCTTTTTTCGCTACATGGGGTTTCAAAAGTTACTTTAAATTTTAAAGTGTAATAATTTGAACAACATTTCACAAAAAACAAATCTGATATGCCGCATTCACCAAGCCTTCTTTACTCACTCCTCTGCAAACGGTTTTTACAAAAGGTTGTTATTCTGTTTCTTGTTCATCCAGATAAGCTTTCAATTCACATTTACACATTTCGTTGGAGGATACAGTAGGTAAAGCAACAGTTATATTTTCAAACAGCGTTTTGCTAAGTCATGGCTTTCAAATTCCATGCTATTTGCATGATCACGAGGGGAAAAAAGCAAATAGCGACTTCCCAGTTCAGAAAGATGTAAATATTTTAAAATTCAAAGCAATAACAAGAAATATTTCGGAAATGGTTAACTCTATAAACAAATTTGTATAACATAAATTGTGTGTTTTAAGGAGATCGATATATTTTTATATAGTAAAATTTTGTCTATCTCTTACGGTTTGCCAATTATACAAAAGTCATTCAGAATGAAGAGGACTTCACAGGTTATCACAGAAAACTCAAGATATACATTTAATTTTTCATGCAAATATCTTATATAGTATTTCAATTAAAATCGTTAGAATCGTTTCTGAAAAAATCTGATGTGTTACACTCACATGACTTTCTCTACTCTTGTAAAACTATTTTTACAAACGCTTATTCTCCATCTACTTCATCTTAATCGAGATAAACATTTGCAGACTCTATCTTATTGCTAATTTTCTTGTAGATGTAAGGGGAATATATATTTACAAGGGCAATATAGAAATACAGTAGCCTTTAAGCACATACATATGTCTTAATAGCTGGTTGCTAGGTGCAGCACCATTCCCTTTCCCACAGATTAATACTCTTTGCATATCTAAGACAAAAAAATGAATAACGAATTCCCATTTGAGAGAATAAGTATTGAAAAATTTAAGGGAATAACAAGCAACATGTCTAAAATGGTTCACCCAACAAAAAAAAATATATGACATAAATTGTGTATTTTAAAGCGATCTACATTTTTTGTGTAGTAAAACTTTGTCTATCTCTTATGGTTTACCAGTTATGCAAAAGTCGTTCACAATGAAGAATACTTTTGTAGACATTCCCAGAAAATTCAAGATATACATTTTATTTGGCATAAAAATATCTTAAACATATGATATTTTAATCAAAATCGTTAGAGCCATTTTTGAGAAAATTAAAATTTTCGAAAAATCTTCCATGTAAGGGGTAATCTGGGGTGGGGGGATTTTCTTGAAAACCTTCGTGTCGCATCCTTGGAAGATACTGAACCTAAATACCAAGTTTGGTGTTTATCCAACTGTTCGTTTCTGAGTTATGCTGTTCACAGACAGACACACACACGGACATGTTTCCAAAAGTGTTTTTTTTGGATTCAGGGGATCTCAAAACATGTATTTCCAGTGAAATCTCGGTATCGAATTTTTGGGTGGAATACAATACTTCCCCTACTTACTCTACGTAGTAGAGAAAGTAGAAAGGAAAATTAACGAATGTTTTTCCTTGTAAGGCGTAGTTGGAGTGAGAGATTTTCTTGAGAATGTTCCTTGGAAGACGCCGACTTAAACACCAAGTTAGGTATTTAATAGGCTTTTCCTTTTTGAGTTATCTGTCCTCTCTCTTTCTCTTTCTCTCTCTCTCTCTCTCTCTCTCTCACACACACACACACACACACACACACACACGGACCTTTTTCTAAAAAAAGCTTGAGTCTGAAAACGTGTATTTCCGGTTAAATCTTGGTATCGGAATTTTGAGTGAAATGCAATGCTTCTCCCAGTTATTGTAGGTAAGTAAGAGAGAAAGTTAAAAAAACTATTAAATCATAGCAGTTGCATAAATATAACTGAGAGACATTTCTTACCAACAAGCACGAGCACAAACGTTAAAGCGTATACCAGGTTATTCCGAAACATAAAAGGGGGGGGGGGCTCAGAAAAAAAAAAGAAATTTGATTACACGTATTTCTACTAACATAACACTTTTACGATTTCACATCATGTTCTGTGATTTACCTAATATTTTATTATTGTTATTATTCATTGAAAGTAAAAACATGATGTGTTACATTCAGATAAATTTCTCTATCCATCATCGTTTATCTTTACATCTCTCCTACGAACTATTCTTACAAAAGCCTATTTTTCTAACCCCTTCATGTTAAACCGTATAACGTTTGCAGAAATGATTCCATTGCATATTTTGTTGTAAGGAGACTGAAGCAATAGTCAATTTTTTAAAAATGCGGTACGCTCTATGTTGATATTGAAATTCCACACTCTTCGCAAATCACTAGAAACAAACGAATGGTGTCCAAGCACTTCACAAGTTATAAAAGCAAAGCATTCAAATCAAGAGTAGCGAATATTTAGGAAATGGTTAATGCTACCAAAAATTGACAAAATTGATGTTTTGGCGAAATGCATATTTTTCGTACAGTAAACTTTTGTCTCTTATGGCTTTCTGACTATACAAAATTAATTCTGAATAACGGGAACTTCACGTCTATTCGCGAAAAATTCAAGGTATACCTAAATTTTGTTAGGCAAATATTGTAAACATACGGCTTTCTAATAAAAATTATTAAACAAATAAAGGTTTGGTAATTATCCAGCATAGACTTTCTGAGTTTACTGTTTGCGAACACACTCGCAATCGCGCGCGCACAAACGATTTTTTTCTAAGATACCTTCCGTGTTCAGCGGAGCTCAAAGGTGTATTTCTGGTGACATTTTTGAGTAGAATGTAATACTTAGGTATTATATGTAAGTACGTAATAAAATCAGAATGTGTTGACATTTGACATCAAATCATTTAAAATATTAATATTATTATTTAATATGTACAGGCTTATCCATGTTTAAAATAATATAAAAAGTATATGAATGATTATTTGACCTGCAACGCAATAAACGTATTTATAAATAGGAGCAAATACGTGCTCAAAATCGCCCAAAAATTTCAATATGTAGCCTAAAAATTATTTCATTATTTACCTGAAAGTATTATGCAGATGAACACAAAGTATTTTAAAAAGTTATATCAAGCTCATTTTCATTTTAAACATTCTCTGTAAAACCGAATAATTTAGGTAATTCCTAAAATGCGTTTGAGACTAAAAATTAAAATGTTAGTTTTGGATTCGTAAACACTGTTATAAACGTTTAGGGTAATAATGAACTATGATATGAAAAACTATGAACCTGTAACAATTCTTGTACGTTTCAGTTGACTCTCAGAGTCATAAAACGAACAAAACAATTTCCTGTTGTGTCACTGTTGTTAGTCGTTTGGTTCTCTCCTGCCCGAGCAGTGCAGGCATGAATTATTCTGACGTCTTGAACCTCGTAGCACCACACGCCGACTGCTTTCTGAGGTTACAAGCACGAGTTCTCTGGTATATATAATCCAAGTCGAGCTAGATATCTATAAAAATCTGCGAGTTTTAAGCGACTTTGGAGTTCTTATTAGGAGCAATTCAAAAGATGCTGCAGTAATGTAGCTTTCTATGTAATAAATCCTAACGTTATTGCAAGGGAAATGAAATTCAGGAGTCGTTAGAGGTTTGTAGGCGTTATAACAGCAACTGCGGCATGGGGCATACCGTGGTTATAAGATAGTTCAGTGCTTTTGTGTAGGAAATATTTGCGGCCCTTACGTAGTCTCTTGTTTTAAGAATTGCTGTTATATTAGTTACGCTTTCAAACCAATGTCTGCGATTAAACGATAAATAAGGGGGTGATGAAATATTATTAATACCGGTGTACCTGGTTATATTCAAATGCTAAATGGACCTAATTCTAAATCTATTCCATTGTAAGAGGAAGGGAGATGGAAGGATTTTTTTAATACGAGTATACTGGCATCAAAAAAGTCTCAAAGAACATAATTTACTATGAAGCCGCTGTTAAGCATAGCTCAATAGTTTCTTTTACTTTCTCTACCACATACATAGTACGAAGAGAAGGTATTGCATCCAAAAATTCAGTACCGAGATTTTACATGTTTTGAGGTCCCCCAGAATCCAAAAGGGTATTTTTAGAAAAAGTCCCTGTGTGTGTGTGTGTGTGTGTGTGTGTGTGTGAACAGCATAACTCAACAACGAAAAGTCGGATAAATACCAAATTTGGTAGCAAATTTCGTATTTAGTTCAGTACTTTTCAAAGGTGCGGTATGAAGATTTTCAAGAAAATCCGTTACCCTAAACTACTCTTTATATGGAACATTTTTCGAATTTTTTTATTGTCTAAAAACAGCTCTAACGATTTTGATTAAGATACCATATGCTAAAGATATATACACAACAAATAAAATGTATATATACAATTTTCTGGGAATAGCTTCTTCATTCGGAAGGAATTTTGTATAATAACTGATAAACGTTAAGCGATAGACAAAACCTTACTGCACTAAAATGTATCTCTCTTTAAAATACACAATTTATTTAAAATACCTTTTTATATAGCATCAGCCATTTCGGAAATACACGTTATTAATGGTTCAATTTGTTCAATACTTTATCATTCTTTTTAAGTCCCGTTGATTTTCAGTTGTTTCTCACGATTGTCCGGACACAGTGTGGCATTTTAGGATCAGCATGTAGCGTCTAGTTCTTAAAAAATTGACTATTGCTATTCCCTTTGTATCTATAGCAAAATGTGTAATGCAGCTATTTCTGCAAGTATCAGTCGTCCTCCGTGGACTAGTGGTACCGTGCTAGCCTCTGGTTCCCGAGGTCGCGGGTACAAACCCGGCGGAGGGCGATGGATTTTTTCGGGCGTAAAAATCCTTAGCACGGCTTCCTTCGGAAGGGAAGCAAAGCCGGTGGTCCCGTGTCGTAGATTTACGGCACGTAAAAGAACGCTCAGAGGCCTGATAAAGAGGCCTCTGAGCAAAATTACCGGTCTTTCACGCCCAATATAGAATGGGACGCTAAGAACCATAGTAGTTAAAGAGCGTCCATAAATAAAACTGAATTTCAATTTTGCAAGTATATATCTCAATTACAATGAAGTAGATAGAAAAATAAATGATTGTAACAATAATTTGTATACTCACTAATAAACGATAGAGGGTAGAGGAAGTAATCTGATTGTAATACAGAAATTTTTTATTACTTTACTTTAGCATCCTTTAAGCGGGTCGGTCATTTCGGACGGTGAATGAATGAAATGTTTGATAAATGATGCTCAAATGGGACTGTGGTCCCTTGAGCTTAGAGTTTGCCGAAATTTGTCTTCTTAGGATTAGGGCAAACCCCGGAAAAAACCTTAACCGAGATTCGAACTGGGGACCTCTTGAATGGGAGGCAGTTACGCTACCCCTAAAACCACGGAGGTGGGCCACTAGTTACTATTGCCATAACTAGGGACCTCTCATTAGGGTCGCTTGGACTAAGTTTAACAAATTCTCTAATTTTGGAATTATGTTGTTTAAAATGAGCACACGCGTTTCTTGTGATTACGCTTATCCTCTGAAAATTTTTAATTTGATATAATAATTACTTTACAGATATTAAATATTTTATAGAAGTTATAATCAACGTATGGATAGAGGTTTAATGACTCTTTGCAGCATAAAAATTGAAGTAGAACAATAAATCAGTTACTTCTTGCTTTTTAAGTTTAAATGAATAGGACCAGCTATCGTTTTAAAATCGTACATTTACTCACTGAGATATTAACTTTACCTTCTTTTCACATTTTTTTAAAATAAAATTTTGTAAATGTTTATGGTTAAAAACTGTTTGTCCAAACCAACTGTACTGCAGAAAAAATAACTAAATGTTATGAATATGTTTATGAACATTGAGGTTAAATGTTTGATTAAAATTCAACTGATGAGCAAGGAACAATTTATATATTGAAAAATGCACGTTGAAGGGAAACGCAGAAGAAGGCATAATGTACGGTTTTTAATTCCTATTTTAACATTGACAATGTACAATCTGATATGCTGAATTCACATGGCTTTCTCTTTTATATTCTTCTACAACTATTCTTCCAAAAGCTTATTTTTTTATCTACTTCATGTTATTTAATTAGTTAATTTACCCTGGTATGAGTTATGCCAACGTTTACAGAAATAGTTTCATTCACCTTTCATTATAGGTTAAAAAATCTGATGTGTTACACTCACATGACTTTCTCTACTCTTGTACAATCTATTTTTATAAACGCTTATTCTCCATATGCTTCATATTAATCAAGATATCGAGATGTCAATCTTATTTGTAATTTTCTTGTAGATGCAAGGGAAATATGGTAGCTTTTAAGCGATAGTCAAATATTTTATCGCTGGTTGCTATGTGGCGCATTCCGTTCTCTTTGCATGTCCAGGACATAAAAAAATGAATAACGAATTTGAGAAAAAGTATAAGTATTGGAAAATTTAAGGAAATAACAAGCAATATCTCGAAAACGGTTCACTCAACAAAAAAAATGTATATGATATAAGTTGTGTATTTTAACGCGATCTACATTTTTTGTGTAGTAAACTTTTGTCTATCTCTTACGGTTTACCAGTTATGCAAAAGTCGTTCACAATGAAGAATACTTTTGGAGACATTCCCAGAAATTTCGAGATATACATTTCATTTCTCATGACATTATCTTAAACATATGATATTTGCATCAAAATCCTTAGAGCCATTTTTGAGAAAATTAAAATTTTCGAAAAATCTTCCATGTAAAGGGTAGTCTGGGGTGGGGGGATTTTCGTGAAAACCTTCGTGTCGCATCTCCGGAAGATACTGAACCTAAATACCAAGTTTGGTGTTTATCCGACTGTTCGTTTTTGAGTTATGCTGTTCACAGACACACACACACACACAGACACACACACACACACACACAGACACACACACAGACACACACACGGACATGTTTCCAAAAATGCTTTTTTTGGATTCAGGGGGTCTCAAAACATATATTTCCGGTGAAATCTCGGTATCGAATTTTTGGGTGGAATGCAATACTTCCCCTACTTACTATACGTAGTAGAGAAAGTAAAAAAGAGGATACCTACAGGACAATGAAGCAGATAAAAACAAGTTGACTGGGAGTAATTTATAAAACTACTAAGCATTGAAAAAAAAGGAAAGAAAGAAAGAATGAAATCCAGTGGAATGGATAAGAGAAATATGCATTATGAATTACAGTTGTTAATTATTACTTTTTGATATACCTTTATATCTCAATATTTCCACAAAGCATTTATGTTTTAAAATAAGTACTTCAAATTGTATTTATGGCTAACAAAAATATATAAAAAATTGAATAACGTTAATAAAATTGCATTATAAAATTGATGAAAAGGATAGAATTCACAGTAGTAAATATTGAGAGAACATAAATAAGCAATAAGAACAGAAAATTCAAACAGAAATATGAATTCATATGAATTACAATTATTGTAACTGTTATTTTTCTTAGTATGTTATTTGTTCAAAACCTGAATTGTTATATTAAATATATTTTTTTTACTGTCATTAGTAATCAAGCAAGGCTCGAGTAAACAAGGTTAAAGTTTTTAAATTGTTACAAAATTTTTTCATAGTAGAAAGAGACGCTTACTTGAAAAGCGAAAGATTTATATCGATTTGCCAAGCGAATAACTAGGTTTTAACAAACAAGAAATAACAGCGGGGTAATTATTATAAGACGAAGGAAGTCACGAAGCATTCTATTAAATATGTAAGTAAATTATTTGATTCAGAAATGTGTGTATTGTTCGTCATAAACAAACCCATTCAGGGTGAAATAAAACACATTCTAATCAAATTTGATTTATCATTTAAATAATTATCTTACCCTTCCAAACAGGGATAGATCTTGAGAAAAGAGTTATCGTTGCTGCAAAGTAAGGTAGCAGTATTATAAGGTTTTAAAGTACAATGGGCAAGAATAAACAAAGTTGTTACGCATAGCACACGCTACCTCAACAATCACTGAATAAGAATTTATTCGCCAAGAAATTCACTTCTGCCACGCCAGACATACGTTTGTATTAACAACTGCGTTAGCGGTGCGGTAAATTCAAATCGGGCAATTCAAAGTTTGCAGCATCCAAGTCTGCAAGATCATCATGAACAGGGTTAGGATTTTTAAATGCGCACCTTTTTTCTTAGGGTAAATTAAAGCTGTGCGGAAAGATATCACAGTGTGAAATTTTGTTTCTAGTTGCGAAAAGAGGCATGTTTTTTCGCACCTCTTTCCCTTTTTTGGGACCTTTACCCCTTTTTCACACCTTTATCCCATTTTCCCCCAACTATGCCCATAATCCCCCTTTCCCCTTTTTTCTTTTAAGTTTCATTCCAATTTATTCTTTAACTTTCAATTAACGTCTCCTCAGCTTATGTGTACGTGCGAATAGTAAGCCTACCTCTTTCAGTAAGCGCCGCGCGGGAATTGAAAACACACCCGCAACAATGGAAAATAATTGTGTGTTCGACGAAAACCTCTCTCTTTCGCTTTACCGCTATAAAGTAGCCCGCAAAAATGCAATTGAAAATGAGTGAATCTATCCCACCAGAATCAGTAGCCTGCTGTTGGTGAATGTGAGTTTGTTACTGTGAGAGACGTCATCTGTTTGCGTGGAGGCGAAGGCTGGGCACGCAGAGACGGCAGGAACCTCATCCGCGCAGTTCCGAGAATTATTAAGACTGGGTTCTGCTCGAAACTACTAGAAATCGCTGAGACTGAAGTTCCAGCATGAATGAGAACATTCTGGTAATTGTCGCGGTGTTATAAGAGAATGTAGACAGCGAATGGGCGCAAGAGTGAGTTGTGTGACAGTCGCATTGTGTTAGCAAGTGAACTAGTGTTAGCTCTCCAAACGAGTGTACTACTAGTACTAGATTTTACAATGCCAAAGGTGTCCAGTATTGTTTTGGCTGAGGAATTCAAACAAGATTTCATAGGCACTGACGGAACTGTTATGCGATGTACTATTTGTGATTCAGGAATTTTGTTAGATGAAAACCACCAGGGAGATCGAATCAAATAACACATTTCCATATCTGCATATACCCATAATTTTATTTTGAAAATTAATAACTTGAAAACTAATTAAGATTTTGGATTGAAATTCACAAAACAATTATATCTAAAGAAGATTGACATGTGGTTAAAATTTCAGCCCAATTGAATGGATAGTTTAGAAAATAACAATTTCAGTTGTGCATCCCCTTAAATAAACCAGCACCTTATTGTCCCTTTTTTCACCTTATTTGAGCACCTTTTCCCTTCCTTTTTTCATCTGAAATTTGCACCTAAAATCCTAACCCTGATCATGAGTATCCACCAGGAGCCAGTGACGACCTCATATCATCCCACAATATTCGTGACGTCACCCCACACCAACCCCAAGTAAAACCGTTTCAACACTGAAGTAGTGGCCATAACTTTATAAGAACAACTTCTTTTCTATCTTTTATGGTTTACCAGTTATTTAAAATGTATTCAGAATGAAGAGGATTTCATAGGCTATTCCCAGAAAATCAAGTTATACATTTTATTGGTAATGTAAAGATTATTTTTGAAAAAATAAAGCATAACTAATCTGTTTTATGTAAACGGTAGTTTCGGGTGAGGGCTATGCTTAAAAATCTTAGCGTAACATCCTTGGAAATTGCTGAAGTTAAATACGAAGTTTGGTATTTATCCAACTTTTGTTTTTGAGTTACGCTGTTCACAGACACACACATATGGGCAATTTTCTATGAATCCTATTTTGCCTTTGAATTCAGGGGCCTCAAAGCGGGTATTGCTGGTACAAAATATGTATATATTGAGGCAGTATTTTATATCACAACAATGTGAATGCCAGAGTGATTGTAGTGTAAATTAACATTATTGTATGACAATGATTTTAGACGTTTGTTAGCTATAAGTATTGTTAGCAAATAAGTTTACACGGCCTCTCTGAAACTGACAATAGGAATGGGTAACAATGAAACGATGGGGTGAGTTGTTTATCAATTAGAAGAGAGAAACAAATGACGTCAGGGTAGCGCGCCTTTCTTTAGAAATGGAGGGAATATCTTCCCTAGAGCATATGTTTTAGTAATTATGATTGGCTTATAAAACAAACGGTAATGTTGGCGCGATTTAGTAACCAATAGCAGCTCTATTATAATGTTTAGGCATATCGGGGCGAGGGAGTATAAATTCTTGAGCCAAAAGCAAGTATCGCGCAGTTCTACAGAATCATTCACAAGGTAAACGTCGCGCAGTTCTAAGAAATCTCTCTCGCGAGTTCCACGCCAGGCAGTTCTAAGGAAACATTCATGAAGTACACATTATGCAATTCTACAGAATCTCTCGCGTCGTAAAGTTAGTTATAAAATGTGAAGTAGGTACGCGACAACTATTACGACAGTAATTACATTCGGAAATATAACAGCTTCAGTCAGGCATGCATCAAGATTAAAGATGTGAAATTAATAAATAAAAGTGTAAAAACAAATTCTTTTATCAGTGTTATCTTTTAGTAACAACTGCTTTCCGTTTACTCGCCCTGCTTAGAGATATTTGCTCGACTGAGTAATAATAGCTAGCCGGAGGATAAAGAACCCAAAATTCAAAATAATAAACAATAACAGGCGCTCAGCAAATAAGATAACACGAACAGGTTACTGCGACAATATATATATTGTATTCTAATGAACGATAATAATAGATCGTGATACATGCGATACATCAGTGAATAGAGGAAAGTTCAAAATTTTATTTTGTGTGTTCAAAATGAGTACCATTTGTTATGCGAGGACGACCAGTGCTTTTCCGTTTGCATACGCAACCATCTCCTACTAATTTATTATATCAATTATAAATTGTTTATGACGGGGTGGATCGTTGTTGAACTTACAACGAAATGCACGCTTCAATGAAACAATGGATTTACTCTTTGCATACTGCAGCACACAAAGCGACTTTACCTGTGGCGTACTATTTTCTCGTAAATAAACCCAGCGCCGCTGTAGGCTATCTATTGTCGTTAGAAATAAATATTTAAAGTCTGTTCCTTCTTTTTGAATAATCCTGTATATGTCATTTTTAGGTGGAATCCTCTAATTACCTCTAGGTATTAGCTAAACATGTAGAATTCAACAATTTTCATTTTTGGACAAAATCTCGGTTTCTGGATTCTTTAAAGTAAAACATTTCAACATTTAGCAAAACGTGATTACTAGCCAGCACACATGTAGGCCCAATGATGGCTGAGTAGTCATACATGCCCTCTTATGTCTCTCAAAACTTAGTAGGCAACTAATCATCCTGTTTAAATTAAATATTCAGGATAAAACCATCCAAAATAAGTATAATTAGTTGTTCCTTCATATCGCGTGTAAGCTAAGGTTGGAAATAGAGAATAAGACTGAAACATTCAATACCATAGCCGGAATTTGAACCACAGTTCTTCGAATTTCCGTGCCATTGCTCTAACCAACTAAACTGCTATGGCAACATGCCGGTAAGACATTAAATTTGCGAAGTTGCTCGCTTTTTTCCCAATAAACCATAAGATGTTCCCAGATGCATTTAGATTTTTTAGTAGTGTTTAGGAATGAGGACTAAGGAAAACCTGGAGAAAGCCTCAGTCAAGAACGACGATCCCAGCGGGGTTTGAATCGCGAAATTCCCGTTCACGAGTTCATTCCGGAACGACTTCGAACACTCGTATCAGCCATTTTGAGATAACATATCCCAATAGTGAGTAAGGAAAGCCGAAGATCCGTGGTTCAAATTCCGTCTATGGTATTCTATTTTTCAGTCTGATTCTACCTTTGGTATTGAGAACAAGTTTTCAATATTCTTTCACATAACTTTCAAATACATTATTGCTTAATAATATCTTTCCCAAATGGCCACAATGTATGGACTTGTATAAATGTTGCACATACGTGGTATTCACGTGTGCATTCTTTATTTCATGTATTTTTCCTCTGTCACATATGGCCAATATTTTTCAGGCTTGTGATTGTAGTGCTGTACGTTTCTTCCGTGCCAGATTGCTGACAGAACTAAGTATGACAAATAATCATGCAACAACAGCAGCACTTGCATAAGAAAATGTAATAATTTATCATTACTATTGCGGCCGTGGCCATCTATCATTGCCAACTTACCACCAGTAGAGGAAGAAGGAGAGGAACGGTATGGATGTGGCTAGGGCGAGCTGCCTCCAGTCTCTCACGAAGTATACCACGGCCGAGAGAACTATAAGCCCAACAGAGTAGGCCACGTTTGTGAGAAGAGTACATGTTGTGCGTCTAGCAGGACCCACCAGCTCAATTGCTGTAACAGAAAACGAATTATGTTAATACTCCCACCAGGCTTCCAGTGAATAGGAAGTGAAGCCAAAATATACAGATGTACACAGGATTTGCACTATATGTTGATACCGAAAGTATTGACAGGAGGTTGTAGATAACTAAATAAGGAAATTATAGTAAGATAGAGAAATAATTTCAATAAATAAATTACATATATTAAGTCAATGTATAATGTAATAAGCATGAGTTGAAAAGATTTGTCCGGAAAGAAAAGGGTAATTTGCGAGCAAAGTCATTAGTAGCAGCCGAAATAGCGTTTGCATAAAGATTCTGGGAATGCAATTCGGTTATGAGTTTGCAGGGCCACGTAGACAGAAATTCTGTAAAAGAGAAAGGTAAGTATAATTCTTAGAGTCGGGGAAGTACCGCCTAGTAACAGTGCCATAGACGCCTACGTAGGAGTTTAAGATTGGCCTCATTAAGAAGGAAGCTTGGTGGGAGTAGTGATAGGTAGGCGGAGCTTAAATAATAAAAGAGCGTGTATTGCTAAAATTAATATATTGTCGTCCTTTCATTTCTTCGTGTACAGCCTTAGGCTTTACAATCTTTTACGGTGATTGGCAGCTCGTAGCGCCTAAGACGTCGAGGAGCAGACACTCATGGATCAGACAGAGCATCTAGGATGGGTGATCAGCCGAATGCCTGGTATGGGATGAAGGAAGTAGATGAAACGAAATGTTGGTGAAATGGATGCATGGAAAGGTGATGATGGAGCAGGTGGTGGAATGAATGGCGGGGGAAACCGGAGAACCCGGAGAAAACCCGCCCAGACGCCGCATCGTCCACCACAAATCCCACATGCAGGTCCCTGGGATTGAACCCGGGCCGCCTCGGTGGGAGGCGAGCGGTCTAACCACTCGGCCACGGCGCCGCCTATACAGCGATCCGCCTTTTGAAAATCTGTCTGGGCTATTGTATTCTTTTACCTACAACGAAATGTGTAATATTTATCCCGATTAACGTGAAGAAGATAAAAGAATAAGCTTTCGTAATAGTTTGTAGAACAATGGATAGAGACGCTCACGTGAACGTAACACAACTTTTTCTTATATTCTTTCCGTTTCAAGAGCTTGTTTCCACGAATAAACATTTGAATGCTGTTTCCGCATGTTGTGACTAATTCTTAGGCAAAAATCTATCGTGAATAAAGTAAAGTAGTTAAATAACTTTATTTGCTCTACCACGGGCATAGTAAGTAGAGAAGGAATTGCATTTCACCCAAAAATTTAACACCAATATTTCGCCGGAAATATATTTTTGAGACTCCCTGAATCAAAAAAAAAAAATTGGCGACTATATCTTTGTTATATTTATTTGTTAGCCCCACGTTTGGGAGCCAATTTGCGACGGTATTACTTATAATGTTTGTGTATTTGTGTTTACTTCACGTGGTGAAGCCATCTTGTGACGTGATTCATTTTTAGGTTTGTTAGCTCCTACTGGTGTTAGCAATTTGCGGCAGTATTAGTTTTTGTTTGAAAGAATGCTACTGTTATTTTATTTAATTTTGGTTCTCTGTCCTCCGGCTAGCTATTATCCTTTTGGTCGAGCACTTCTCTTTATACAGGTTGTGTGAACGGAAAGGAATCTTTTATCCAAAGATAACACTGATGAAAGAACTTGTTTTACACTTTTATTGTCGAACACATTTACTATCACATTTACACATTGATCTTGACACTCGCCAAACTGAAACTGTTATAATAACTTCATTACTGATAATTCTTAATTCGCGTACTTCAACTTTTTGTATAATTAACTTTACAACATTTAAGATTTTTATAACTGTGTTACGCGTAACCTGCAAATTGATAGCCGACCGTACAAATATTTCTGCTGGACTGAAGGCGACGTGTAACGTGCAAATATTTTCGACGAACTGACGGACTGAAGGACTTTACCTTTAACCTAGCCTCTATTTATACTCCTACACGCCGATATGCCTAAAGATTATAACTAGAGTTGCTATTGGCTAATAAAACGCGCCAACATTAGCGTCTATTTTTATATCCAATGAAAATTATGAACACATATGCTCTAGGGAAAATGTTCCAGCAAATTCTAAGAAAAACGCGCCAACATTACGTAACTTCCTCATCTCTAATAATGATAAACAGCTCACCCCCTCGCTGCATTATTGCACGCTATTATTGTCAGTTTCAGTAAGGCCGTATAAACGTACTTCTCAACAATATTTACAATCAACAAACATCTCAAATCAATGTCACACAAAAATGCATATTCATACTATAATCATTCTTTACATTTAAATAATTTGTGATACAAATTACTGCATCAAATTAGAAAAACGTCCGTTGTGTGTTTTTTGGTGTGTGAAAAGCATAACTCAAAAACGAAAAGCCGGATAGACATCAAACTTGGCATTGAACTTCAGTGTCTTCCGAAGATGCGACAGGAAGATTTTCAGAAACATCCCCCACTCCAACTACCATTTACATGCAACATCTTTTTCGACATTTTTTACTTTCACAAAAATGGCTCTAACGGTTTTGATTAAAGTGGCATATATTAAAGATATGTACATGACAAATAAAATACATAGGTAAGTATCCTGAATTTTCTAAGAATAGCCTGTGAAGTCCTCTTCATTCGAAGGAATTTTATATAACCTTCTGTAACGGGTAAACTTTAAGTGAAAAACGAACACGTACCACACAACAAATGTAGATAACTTTAAACCACACATTTTGTTTCAAATAACTTTTTTGCTGCATGAGTCATTTCCGACATATCCGTTATTAATGGTTCGAAACATTCAGTACTTTAAAAAAATGACAAAGTCCTGTCGACACTTGTTTCTCGCGATTGCATGGTAGCGTCCAGTTCTTTAATATCTGAATATCGCTGTTCCCTTTGTATTCTAACGAAATGTATATAATGTAGCTATTTCTGCAAAGGTTTATGTCGATTAAAATTAAGTAAAAAGAGAAATAAACTTTCGTAAGAATGATTTGTGTACCCACTAATAAACGATAGAAGATAGAGAAAGTCATGTGTGTGTAACACATGAGATTTTAATATATAACGCATATGCGTGAATCTGATGCATGTGTGCATCATATTAGATTTTTTACGCCCGTGACTCTGGATACCAAATTGTACGTCTAACTCTATAGATTGAAGCCAGGCGATGGTTATCACTTTCTGAAGTCGTACCCTTTGCTTTAATATCCACTGTTGATTCTACTGCGGCCTCTACGGTGGTTGTCTTTGAGATACTCCTCTAGGGTTTGCGTGGGCGTATTTTGAAAAAATAACATTACTTCAAATTGACGAGAAATTTAATGTGATCTAATACCCGTTTGAAGATAACTGATTGTTGTGAATCGTAGCACTGGAAAATATAACAATTGAATTATTATACCTGCTAACTTCTGCACTATCAATTTTACGGCTTGAAATAATTGTTTCCGCAATAAAAGAAACTAGAGGCGTAATGCCGTGAGTCACTAAAATGCTTATCGACAAAACCCCTATAATAATAATAATAATAATAATAATAATAATAATAATAATAAAACCTCGCGGCTACCGCTAACTTATAAGCCCGTCGAGGAGCCTCTGTCCCCTGGCACCCGCTTGTAAGTCCTGGGGGGAGTAAGTCCTACATAAGGGAAGGGTAAACAGATAATGAATGAATGAATGAGGATCGCTGTATGATAGCTTTAAAATTCTACACTCTTTGCATGGCCACAAGAGTAAACGAATAGCATGACTTTCTCCACTCACTCGTCACCAAACCAATCTTAAAAAAGCTTATTCTTCTGTCTTCTTCATGATAATAGAGATTAACTTTCATTACACATTTACACATTGCATTTTAAGTGTAATATATAGTAGCCTAAAGCAATACTGCGAATTTTAAAAATCGGGACGCTGTGTGACGGCTTTGTAACTCCATACTCTTTGCTTGACTGCAGTAAAAAGGAAATAACGGCCTACCATTGGTAACAGTATAAGTATTCGAAAATTCAAACCGATAACTAAGAATATATCGGAAATGGTTAACGACACCCAAATTTTATTTGGCATAAATGCTGTGTTTTTACGAGATCTATATTTTTTGTATAGTAAGGTTTTGCTTATCTATTACGGTTTACTGTTATACAAAATTCATTCAGAATAAAGAGGACTGCTCAGGCTTTTCGCAGAAAATTCAAGATATAAATTTTGTCATGAAAATATTTTCAGCATTTGTTATTTTAATCAAAATCATTACAGACATTTCATAGAAAATAAAAAATAACGAAAATTTCCATGTAAAGTGTAGTTTGGGGAGAGTGGTGTTTCTTGAAAATCTTAATGTTGCACCTAGAAAGATGTTGAAATTAAATACAATGTTTTATATCTAACCCAATTTTCGTTTTTGAATTGTTATTTAAATAAACACGCGCGCGCAGGATGTAGGATGTTTATCGGAGAGGGACACCTCTGCACTGCGACCATTTTGATCTGTTGTGTCTCCACCCCCGGGTGGCAGGGATGAGGTGAAAGAGCCGCAGGAGGTCCCAGTTCCGCAGGCAGACATGCCCACGCAGACTCACAGAAGTCCCTAACATTTCCAGTTTGAACACCCACGCACCAGTGGCGAGGAATCCCAAGAGGGCGACGCAGCGACCCTAACGGATGGGACACTCACGAAGATGAATGTAACCTAAAACTTTTCGTCTTAATGAATTAAAAAAAGCAACTCCAATCATAACAAAAATAATTAAAATTAAACATTATAAACATTTCCTTCAATAGCATTTACTATCTATGATTACTCATCATATATACAGATTCTAAATCTATAGCAATTTCTCTTCTTCTGCCAAATTAGTTCTATTAATAAATTTCCATTAAAATGATTTTAAACACGGCGTTCACTGGGAATATCTTTCCAATGCGCACACATCCACGCCATCTGCCCGACAGCGCCAGCACCGCAAGACATGAAAGCACACCTGGAACTGAAATGGAGATGAAATGAAAGGAAATGGGGAAAAAGTAGAAATCGTGGTGGAATACACCACTCCAGCATTCGCTTTGGCGGCCAGGGGAAAGCCACGAAAACACCCATGTACAGAGTGAGCGGTCACCGGGAATCGAACCCAGAACTGCGGAACGTTGTCGCCTTAGCCATCCCGCTCGGTCGCGCGCGCGTAAGTAGTAGCGAAAGTAAAAAGTACAAGTATTTGAAAGCTCAAAGCAATAACAAATCATATCTCGGAAATGGCTAATGCTACAAAAAATTTATTTGATATAAATTATGTGCTTAACAAGATTCACGTTTTTGGTAATACGTGTGTGTCTATCTCTTAGAGTTTACCAATTATATACCAAAAATATTCGGAATGAAGAGAACTTCACAGGCTATTCTCGGAAACCTCAAGATATACAGGGTGGACCATTTAAGCTGAGACTGAACAATATCTCCAAAACTAAGCGTTCTAGAAAAAAAATATCTTGAATAAAAGTTTCTTGATATTATGGAGGAAAGTAAATGCCATTAGTCGTGTTTTGTTTGGAAGACGTTATGCTGGCCATTTTAGGGTCAATTTAATTTGATCCTAATTGTAGGTTCTCATTTGAAAAAAAACTCAATTGACCCTAAAATGACAGTCATAACTCCTCCAAATAAAGCACAACTAATGGCATTTACTTTCCCCCACAATATCAAGCAACTCTTATTCAAGACATTTCTTTCTACAACGCTTAGTTTTGGATATATTATACAGTCTCAAATTAAATGCATATTTTATTTGTCATTCAGTTATCTTAAACATGTGATATTTTAATCAAAATCATTAGAACTATTTTGAGAAAATAAAAAAATAACGAAGGCCTTGTAAAGGGTAGTTTGGGGTGGGGGGATTTTCTGATAATCTTCGTGTCGCATCCTTGAAAAACGCTGAGCTTAAATCCCAACTTCTAGTTTTTGAGTTATGTTGTTCTCTCTTTCTCTCACAAACACACAAATATTTTTCTAAAAGTGCTTTCTTTTGGATTCAGGGAGTCTCAAAACGTGCACTTCTGGTGAAATCCCGGTATCACGTTTTTGAGTGGACTGCAATATTTCCTCGGCCTATATTGTAGAGAGAGATAAAGATCGAATATGACCAGACTTTCTATATATGTTGTAAGCTTTTATATGATTCAAACGACGAGCCTTATTACAGTGAATAGGAGCAATTAACAAGATGTGTGATATTTCAACGCCTGTTCTAGGATGTTATGACAGCAGACCCGTATTATTTATGTAAGTTTTAGAAGGAGGCGTAGAAACTGATGTTATACGTAGAAAAGATTTATAGTGTTAAGTCTTGCCCCATTGTTTGAGGCACAAAGTGTGCCAGGCAGAGAAAACACGAATTGTTGCCCGTGCGTACAAACAAAATGGTACACACGGACATAAAAAGAGAAACTTTACGGCTAAACAAGGACTATCCAAGGGGAATTTATAGCTAGAGTAGAGTAGTGCTGGAAAAGGGAAGATTTCCGGTTGGGGTAGAGCGCAACGAAACACGTGGTTATAAAACTTCCAGGGGTGGGGGTGCATGATCTCTTTTACTTTTATCGTTTTAACTTCTCGAAACTATTTGCAGATTAATTTACATGAAGCGCATGTTGTACCGCATGCGATTAAAGCTTCAACAGATATGTGGGTACATTTAAGCTCTTCCTAGACGACCGTAATATGCTAAACAGTTGAGGAGTTTTCAGCACCTGCTGCACTCAATCTCCTCCTGAGAATTATCCCCAGCGGAGCACTGCGGTTCGTTTCATTCTCTCTTTCTCAAACAAGACGCAATATATATGAACTTTTAAACTACAGCAATAAGTACACGAGGTCATTATTTTCTTTATAACGCATACAGGGAATCAGAAAGACTTGTACAAATTATACAAAAGCGTGGTTTTGAGCACACTCACACAGATGCGTGTTTTTCTAATGCATCAGAAACGGGACGATTTATGGCGTCAACCCCCTCTAGCGGACTTTCAGATATCTCATAGACAAATTACTTAACTCACTCCAAAAGATGGGCGGAAGGTTAACAGAAACAGAGTTGTTGATGCTCTTAATGACTTATTATCATAAAACAAATGACAATATCCCATTTAATGACGTTTTTTAACTGCAAGGCTTTTATCGTTGTCACCATCACATTCATTATTTTTCTAGCATGAAAATGCTTATGGGCCAAAACAGTAAATACACCGAAACAATAACCTCTTTTTTATAATTGCGATTGACAAGTTTTGGTACAACTACGCAGTTCAATGAGGGCACCATGCACCCTATCAGTGACTAGAAATGCAACTGATTACAGAAAGCACGGTTGTCCCTATATGACAACGAGGTATCTACTGCAGATGGAAGTTTGATAGCTATTGTAACAGTTGTGTATTACGTGTGACCCACTTGTCACTCCTTCCCTGCGAAGTTGACTTCTCTATTCATATTATATTGGGCCAGACCAACAGTAGTTATTTACACAAATCATAGCAGAATCCATTAAACAAGGCTTTTTCTCACATCCCACATGTTTCACGCCGAATACATTGCTCATTGATTCAGTGTTATTTGTCAGTTATAGAAATAAGTGCTGGGTGCATTCAAGCATTAGGCAAACATACAAATCTTAGGGAAGAAAAAAAAAATATTGCGATCCAGAGGAATGTGCAAGACATCTGCACAAAGCCTGTGGTTATAATAGTGTGATTATAATATTTCGATACCCTTTTTCAGAAGAACACGCTTAGGTTCGAACCAGTACGCCAAATAAAATCCTTAACACACAGTAATACAATATAAATCACACCTGCTTCTGAGCCATGTGCAACTTGAACAATCTGCGGTTTCACACGCATTCCTAACCCGCATCGCTGTACGAAACAGCGGTGTCATCATTGTAGGTATAATGATCACAACCGGGAGGGTGCGCTGCTTTAGATGGGGATAACTTTGGCCTGCATACTGCATCTTAATATATCTTCATGTAAAAAGTCAAGGGTTATGAGATGGAACCCAAAAACCGTTCAGATCCTTCACCAATCCACCTAAGTGGAAATATGATAACCACTATTCAGGTACTCACTTACAGGAGAGCTGTTTCCAGAATGCCACCTTGCTCTTGTGTTTGAAGGAGCACTTCCAGCAATTCAATTCCAGATATGAAGTGCCTGTCACAGTGGGTTCTAGGAATAAGATTTAAAGAGACGTATTCGTCAGGAGGTGTTCCTGTATTGCTAGATTCGTGCTGTGACCCGTCACTGAGGGTTGTGCGTGATCATCAGGCCTCGGTTTTGGGTTACGGAATTAGCAGACTGCAGTTGAGTACGAACGGGTTGAGTTGATGTCTTAGCCCGGTGGGTGGGGTAGCACTTCCCACCTACAGGTAGTTCCGTAGCAAAGGTCACTGTGGACATTCACATTGCTCCTTGAGCTTGGTTGATGCAGTCTTCTTACGTACTCGAGATCCAGTGAATAAAGAACTATAGTTTCATTATTTACATATTAATTGATATTTGCGTTAGTGTTAATTGCTCTTATTTACACTCTATATTATTTTGAAACATGTCGAAGAATTCGAGTACCAAGCGTTCCCTTCAGGATGCATTTATAAAGGAGTTTGGAAAGGAACATTTCTTCGTCAAAGGAAACAACACTGCATATTGCAAACGCTACAAAAAAAAATCTGATGTGTTACACTCACATAACTTTCTCTACTCTTGTACAATCTATTTTTACAAACGCCTATTCTCCATATGCTTCATGTTAATCGAGATATCGAGATGTCAATTTTATTGGTAATTTTCTTGTAGATGCAAGGGGAATATGGTAGCTTTTAAGCGATAGTCAAATATTTTAACGCTGGTTGCTATGTGGCGCATTCCATTCTCTTTGCATGTCCAGGACATAAAAAAATGAATAACGAATTTGAGAAAAAGTATAAGTATTGGAAAATTTAAGGAAATAACAAGCAATATCTCGAAAACGGTTCACTCAACAAAAGAAATGTATATGACATAAGTTGTGTATTTTAACGCGATCTACATTTTTTGTGTAGTAAAATTTTGTCTATCTCTTATGGTTTACCAGTTATGCAAAAGTCGTTCACAATGAAGAATACTTTTGGAGACATTCCCAGAAAATTCGAGATATGCATTTCATTTCTCATGACATTATCTTAAACATATGATATTTTCATCAAAATCGTTAGAGTCATTTTTGAGAAAATTAAAATTTTCGAAAAATGTTCCATGTAAAGGGTAGTCTGGGGTGGGGGGATTTTCTTGAAAACCTTCGTGTCGCATCTCTGGAAGACACTGAACCTAAATACCAAGTTTGGTGTTTATCCGACTGTTCGTTTTTGAGTTATGCTGTTCACAGACACACAGACACACACACACAGACACACACACGGACATGTTTCCAAAAATGCTTTTTTTTGTATTCAGGAGGTCTCAAAACATGTATTTCCGGTGAAATCTCGGTATCGAATTTTTGGGTGGAATACAATACTTCCCCTACTTACTATACGTAGTAGAGAAAGTAATACATAAGGACAGACAGATCTCGATTGTTTCAAAAACACTGCAATAGCAAAATACTACGAATAATATTAAGTTACATAATCTACAGAGACCTTCAACATCACAATCAAACATGGAAAACCAGAAAGAATTTTATCCACTTCGTGGAAGTGTGAACCAAATTATAAAATGTCCTGGAGAAAAAAAATCTGGTTTTGTAGATATGTGTTAAGTGAAAATCAGAGATGCTTTTCATTTGATACATTGCGAATGTACCTTGTATTTCGCTGCAATGACATGTAAAGAAGTGTGTTGTGTTCATATTTGCATTATTTGGGTTATTATTTTATGTATTTATTTATTTATTTTAAATATTTATGTATATGGTGCAATGAAGTTGTGAAGAAATCTATTTTGTGATATTGATAATATTGATTGTACTTTTTTCTGCCATGGAAAATGGCTATTTCAGAATGTTAACACATGTACAATCATGCAACATTGTTATGTTAGGCAATTAGTTTCCGTACGATACGCACTGGAAAATGTGAACGTTTATTTTGTGCCCTACTGTGACTAGATGTTTACCTGTTGAGGCAAGGGCTACCTGCACGGGTCATCTGCCATTCCACTCGAACTAAACAGCACAGTGGTTCATGTGCTCCTAACTTCATGCGTCTCAGAACCCTGAACCGAGGCCTGGTGATCATGTGGAACATGGCTGGGAAAGAACTCAGATTTATTATTTATTTATTAAGGATTTTATCCATTGCTTTGGTTCGAATGCCTTAGGTTTATCCTTATGCTTCATTAGCAAGGTATGTAGATAGATAAGGCACGATTCCCAATGTATAAGAGGTTTGAGAGAGAGAGAGAGAGAGAGAGAGAGACAGAGAGAGAGAGAGAGAGAGAGAAGTCTCACTGGATTCGTAGTTCTTCCGAAATGCTCCGTCTTTGTACTCAGAGCTACGTGAGTATTCTATAACCTGTTTTATAAATGTCTAGCGTTTAATATGCATCAGCTAATATCCCAAAAATTCACCCCGAAGGAACTATCTAAGCGTGAAACAACTCCCGAATTTTGGCATGAAAGCTTAAACTTTTAGAGTGAAAAAATCTTGAGGATGTAAATCAATTTAATTATTGTTAGCTTATATGAGAAAACCTCTAAAAGTTGCAAGTTTTTTTTTATAAAATCTTACTATACAAAGTTTACACCTTTTATATAGGAGTTTGAGGAAAATTTATCACATGCTTCAAATTGGATACAACATGTAGTCTCCTAAATAGTGTATTGTATACCAATACTCTAATGGAAGTAATTAAGACGCGAGTTCGTTTATAAAACGAACGTAAGCGAGGTTCATAATTTTCTTTCGAGCGCTGTAATTACCATTATAGGCAAGATTCATACGAATATTATTGTTCAACCACAACTAAATGTCTAACTATAGTTTTACAAGCGTCTTACTTGTTACTTTACTGATAATGAAATGCTGACCACTGCTATCTATATATATAGAGATAGTTGTGCGCTGACCAGTACAGGCTTTCTTCCCTTTATAACCCTATGATTATTCTAGAAGGGCATTCACTTTTGAATATTTTGATATGTGTATCAATTCCTTGCTTAATATTAAGTGTTGATTTTAGTACTGAATAGTAGGTCCACAAAGTAGTAGTAATTTTCAAGGACACTTCTTCAAAGTAAACTACCATTACAGTTTATGAAAACGATGCTATATTTTTTATTTTTCACCAATCCATGAACTACCCATAAGATTAGATTAGATAATGGGGTTTGTTGGAGTTTTATACCTCCCGAACGTCAGCCAGGATTATTCCGCAGCCCCGTTGGAATAGATGCTTTCATTGTTTCCCAAAATCTGTTCCATGAACGAGTTGTAGTATTTTGGTTCCAATATCACATCCTTTCCTAGGCATTCCCTACTTTTCGAAATGGTAAAACTCTTTCTTGCCAGGAATGAGCAATCAAAGAGGATGTGCGAGGTATTTCCTCATTCTCTTTACACATTCTACAGATGGGTTTATCTTTGTAGGATCCTACTTTACGTAGAAGTTTCCAGAAGTGACCATGTACAGAAATTAAGCTACTACTTTCCTTATTCCTTTTCTGTCCCTGATGACGAAAGAGTGTTGCGACTGCCCATCACGTTTTTCATGTCATCTTTCTTGACTTTCTCAGCAATAAACTACTACTAATATTTAATACTTCTCCGGCAATTTTCGGCTATGTTAATGATTAGCAGGGATAGGAATTCTTAAGCAGTAGTTGGCTTCAAATTATCTACACTCAAACAATTATCAATACAAAGAATGTAAACAACAGCGACCCACAGTCACTTGACGACCAGATAAACACTCTGGTGGCTACTGACTGCAAACGCGAACAGACCGTCAACTGTAACCTGCGATGTCAGGTCCGGTAGCAGTTCAACTTTATTTCCTTTTATCCTGGCTTTTAATGCTTAGGAACTCTATGCCTGGTGAATAGAAACCGTCACTCAAAATCCGTGCCTGTCATTTTGGTTTACTGCCTTTGAGGCTTGCGGATTGTTGCGTGTATGAGATTAACCCTTATCGCAAATGCTTAGTTAAAATGATAGTTGAAGTAGCTTAATGAATAGTACTGTTTCAATCCTTTAATGTATCTCATAAAGATACAGTTGCGTCACATTTAATTACTGTGTTATACGATGGTTGAATAAACATTTATTTTTAAGCAAACAACTGCCGGCCCTCGTAGCCGTGATCGCTGGAGTGTATAGCTTCGGCACTCCGCCAAGCTAAGGGTCGGGGGTTCGAGTCCCGCCATGGGCATGGGTGTTGTGTAATTGCGGTAATAAGCAGTAATGAAAACAGTAAAAAAAATCCAGTTATTATTAACTGGGTAAAACTAGGGAACTCAAAATGCAAATACAAATCTTACATTTTAATTGTGTTAAGAGTTTGAAGGAAACTTGTCGACGCCTTTCATACGTGCTTAACATCCATACAACACCAAGCGACATGGGTAATTTAAATATTGCATATTAATGTTAAGAGCGCTACTGCATTATTCCAGTCAAAAACTGAATATACACCGTATCAAACTAAAAATGGCTGGTATGTTGAGAAGTTAAATTTTTCAAAGTCCCTTCGAGTAAGCGCACGACTCACAATCGTCAAATTCTGTGTCCCGTTTTGGCTAACTGTAATACAAAGCACGATTTGGACACCTTCACACTGCGCTTGACCTGGGGCAGTGGTTAAACTACTTAACTTCTCAGCTAGAGTTAGATTATCCATGGTGGACTGTAGTCTTCTATTTCTTACAACCCGTTTTACTTATAGTTAAACAATATTGCTTGTGTTATTTAATTTTACTTACGAATAGAATTAAAGAATGGTGAAATTTGTGGTTATAAAATTAAATTGACCGAGCATGAAACCTCCTCCCGAAAGATAAATTAATATCATGGTTGTCATCTAACGGTATGACGAACTACCAAATAAACTCCACATACATGAAAAATGAAGGAAACCTATTTCTTCTTCTTTTTCTGCTACCCTCCTCGTATATATTCTTACTCGCGTATTTAAAATGAAAGGGGGAAAAGTTGAGCAGCTCCAGGGAGATTTGTACTAGCAGCTAACTCTCTATCACTGAAGTAGGAGTGCCGCAGTAAGTATGGCATTGTAACGAGATTTAGTCATACTGCACTTGAGAATCGTAAATCATAAAGTGTGTCTTGGTTACAAATATTCAGTGTTGAAACACTCTGAAACACCTCTCGGTTTGAAATCTCTTATATTAATTAGTTTTCTGGAAGACTTTTGTGATTGTAGTTGTGTTCCCCATTATAACTAGTACAAGAATATACACAATCTTGTGAACAAAGGCTGGCTGTCCCGAGTTCTCACGGAAGTAACCGATTCGAACTCCGTCTCTCATATCCGAGTCAGCTTTGAACTGACTGTGTATACTTCAAATTTATTTTTATGCGTACAGTTGCGATCATAATTTTGTTCACAGTAATTTATATATATAGGTATATATATATATATATATATAGTTAGTAAATTTCGAATATTTGGTCATGGTGTACAGTTTAATAAATCTGCTCTCTCTTCTTGATAATTTCCTTTCAGTTCGAAAAAAGTATCTTGGGAATGTATACCGTACCGCCATTGGAAAACATAATTGGAATTGCACCCCTTTGAACAAAGAAGGGTATAATAACAATGCAGGGGAGATATAAACGTGGAAGAATCATCACGATTCCCGAAATCAATTCTCTCTAACGATACCAATCTGTACTTCCGCCTTTCTCAAAGAATCCTCAGGAATTCTTCAGCTCCACCATTGTAAGTTTACTTCCAGCCGGTGAAATTATCCAACAAAGGGCACGTTTTCTTTTGTCTTTTCTTCAGGGACACTTTTGATCTCTTTGTGATCTTCATCAATAATTTATTTTTGTCCTTCCCACCTGCATCCTTGTTATTCAGCACGGCACGTTAAAAGACATCAAGATAAAGGCACGGGAGGTTCCTCTAAGCGAACGAATATCAAATCTGGATCCAGTACTGTTTTTCTTATCTCCCTTCTTTCTCTTCCATTTCCTCCTTGTAGGAGCTCAAGCTCTTCTTTTTCTGCTGCTTGCATTTCCCTTTTCCTTTGCCAAATCGTAGTCATCTTTCACTTGTTGCTGCTGCTTCCGTTTCGTTTCGCTTTTTCTTTCTTTCTTTTTTGAGGGAGTTCTCTCTCCGCTTCTACGCGACGGTCCACACTTTCTCCAAGTTCTTCTTTTTTTATTCCATTTCTTTCCATACCTACAGCTTACGTTGATTTTGTCTTGCCTGCGGTTACTTACTTTTTTTTCCTGCTAGAAGATGTTCTTTTTCTTATCATTTGTATTTGTAGTCCTTTTTTCTCTAGTCCGTGCCTGTTCGTCTTCCTCAAGCAACCAATTACCGGACTGTGGTCACTGATGGAGATTAAGTACTAATCTTCAAGACTCTTTCCCCTTAGAGAAATCCCATCATGCATCACGCAGAGAAATGAAAAAGTCGACTAATCACGATTTTGGGGTATTAAGTGCATAGTGTATCTGTCTACGCTTTCAACTGAGTAATGAAGGGATAACGATAAGAATAATAATAATAATAATAATATCGAAATAGAGAACGAAGTAATGAACCAATCCTGATGTTTCATCAAGGTCAAGTTATTTCTTACCCCAAATAAACCAGCGGTTACCGAGGAATACCAGTAAACTGGAAGGCAGTGCTTAAAGTGGTATTAAAAGAGGTGCCGGTATACAACTTACATCATGATTACAAAGTGGTGGCGACAATTTTAAGGGAATCAATTAGGTTAGTAAAAGCTAATGCCATAATGGAATAGAACGTACAGCCAGAGAGGAAATTCAATTCGGAAAACACCGGAAGCATTCGCTGATGCTGTGTTCACAATACACAATTTTATACCACCCTGCGCTCATTACAAAGCTATGCGATAAGTAGGAGGATGCCTGTCATTATGCTTGTTTGAATGGTAGCCGAGCGGTGAATCGCATATGTCTCTCATTGGAACAACCTGCGTTCGAATCTTTGGTGTGTTTTTTTATTATTCGAATTTTAATTTGTTAAATATATGGCAATGTCCTATGTTTTTCATACATAAGATATTTATAATTTAAGGCATTCAAACATAAATTACTCTTTTCGTTTTCAAAATAATTGCAATATTATTAACAATTCTAAAGCTCACATATTTAATTGACTTAATATTGGATGTGAAAACAATGTCTCATTCTTCAGTTATGAATAGCGCGGTTGTGATCATGCGCGCGCACATCATAGCTTTGGAGTTCTGCATGATATGTTAACAATCATTCGACTTTTGCTATGGCTGAGAGTACACATAAAGACGAAGCTACAAGGAGATCTCTGCTTACTTAGTGAACGTTGCTGGATACTCTCTGTCTTAGGCTACAAGAGCACTTGAAATCCCCATATATCTACAGCTACGAGGTGGATGGTTATCCAAGGAGGGGATGGTTCGTTGTCGACCTGGTTCGAGTCGAAAACGTTTGTCCACTCCTCAGTAGGACACTGCACTTATAGAAGAGTTAGACAGGAATCCCTTCTGGCATGTGTCTACAATTAGATGTAATTCTAATTTCCCAGATCAACCACACAGCCTTGTGTCGTTTGGCTACAGCAAGGCGTTTTACTCGATTGGCAGCTAAGAAGCAGCGTCTTACAGATGATCATAGGTTTTGTCGTCTCGCATTTTCAGAAGAAAATGTCAGCCATAACTGGAATAGGATTATACTCACAGACGAAGTGACATTTTCATCTACAAATGGGCGGAAAATAATTGTCTACCACTCCGGAGGAAAAAGTTACCACGCAAAATATGTGGTACAAATGGATCGCCAAGCTTGGGGTTGGATGTCACGAGATTGTGTAGATGTATTGTAGCAGCTTGATGGCACATTAAATAATCGCAGTATAAAGGCATCATCGAAAAGACTATATTTCTTTCTATATGGACTAGATATCCCAAGGGAATGATTGAATTCCAGTAGGATAACCACCCTATCTACACAAGTCAGCAGGTTTCAAACTGGTTCTCGCAAAGACAAGATATAACAGCGATTGATTGGCCTCATTGCTCACCAGATTTGAATTCTATTGAAAATGTGTGGGCATAAGTGAAGAAAGTTTTGGAGTTAAATTGGCCTGAAAGACAAAAGAGGTTTCGTGGGATCAAATGCAGGATGCTTGGGAGGAAGTATCCTCTCGTGAAAATTTGACTAGTCATTCGATATCATCCATGCCCATAGAATGAGGGAGGAATAGAAGCAGAGGCTTTACACACCCGATATTAAATTAATATCTATTTTTATTTGTTTTTTCATTTAGGAATATAATATTTACTTATTTCATATGTAGTTTCAAAACGAAAAGTAGAGTGTTTCAGTTTTTATGTGTGAGCATTAATGCCTTGAATTCAAATAAGCCTTAGCAATTGGAAGTTATAATATGCATAATAAACACTGCGTTTTTCTGCAAAACAATTATACTTGGGATAAGCACCTCGGTAGGCGTCACTGCTACTACTTGCTTATAATCGCTCGGTTGTCAGCATATATTCAGTAGCTGGCACTCAATATGAAAGGTGACAATGGATCGAAGCTAAAGGCACGCTCCTAGACACCATTGTGAACCGGCCGCCGAAACGTTTTGGACTTTGACAAATATACGTTTCGAGAGTCTGCTCACTTTTATTTTTTGTCTTAGGGTGTTCATTGTACGCTACGTAGAGAAAAGGCATTCAAATAGAATAATTAACTACTTATTATGCAACTTACTTTATTAATTACATGATCAGAAAATTATTTATACCTTATAAGTTTATGTAAGGTCCAAGAGACAGTTGATGTTATCTGCAACTCAAAAGAGGGTCCACAGCTTCCTATATGCATTTTCTGCCTTTTTCGCGTTTTGGACACGTGTATAGTCAGCGCTGTGTCTCCTTCGCAACCATGACTTGACATAAGGTTCAGGTTTAAACATTGTGACAGACGGTCCAGATACAAACAAACATTACACTGGCAATGGAAGTGAGTTTGGAAGATAAGGCACTCGTATGTTCATTTTACTAAAACAACGTTCGCAATTGACACTGCTTATTGTTATGGTGTATATATTTTCTCACTCACAACCGCTTTCCTGTTGCTTTGTACTGAGCAAAATCTCTTAAAACATCCTGGGTATTGAGTCCAAATCTAACAGCGAGTTTTTATACTTCTCTTTCACCTTGCTTAATAGTATACACACTAAAAACTGAGTAAATCTGTTGAAAGTTAATGTTATACACACTAAAACTGAGTAAATTTGTTGAAAATTAACTACTGATTTGCATCGTTTTCATTCATCATTTTCATTTCCATATTCTCTACAATGCACTGCATAAACTGACCTCTGTCAACAGCTGGAAAGCTAGTCTTACTATTAATTTTCACATTTTGAAATCCCCAACTTCGATACATTTAATAACTTCTGCCTCACAGTCACCTGGTAAAGACTTGAACTTTCAATTCTATTTAAATACAGTTTTATATTTTCCCATGCATGTTTTATGGTGCAATGACGCATTTGTAGTACTTCTGACATGTTTCAATTCAAGTAGAACGTTATGCATTAGTCCTAGTAGTTTCAATTAGCCAATCCTACAAACTGATTCAGCTCATCAGTTTTGCGACAACTGTTTTTAGATTCAGCATTACAGTGTGCATATAATGCTGAATAGGAACACCACACCGATTCGGCACAATGAAAAGAAGGGGGAACCCACCTCACGTCTATACTACGACCAATCTTTTTAAGTTCACTTGTTAGATCCTGTGCACACTTTTCAAGTTGATTCCAGTTTTTTTGGGGGGAGAGACGCTGTACAAGTTATGCATTTGTTGACAAATTGATATGGTTCACACCTCCACCAACATTTTGTAAGGCACCATTCACGGCAAGTTCCAATCGATGACTAAGACAATGCCACAATGCAATTTTGGGAAACTTTTGTTGTTATTTGTGATCCTACTCCAGATTTCCTCTTACATTAAACACTTGCATCGTTGCTTGTGAAGCTAACAATATAATTCGAACATAATTTTCATCAAAACCATTTCTTCTTAGATATTTCAGGAGGACGTTAATTATGGTGTCTGCTCTTTTACCTACAAGTTGCACTAATTCTAAAAATAATGTGTAGATGTCATTATTAACACGCCTTCATGAGTTTTGTTAACATCATCATTTACAACAATTGGAATCCGTGCACGAATGTAAATATTAAAAGTACTTTTATTATTTATAGCAGCTGACTCATCGATTATGATATCCACTATTGATCTATCACTAATAACAAGCTTCCCTATAATTGTAAGTTTCATTTCTTGATATCGTTATAATATCGGAACACTCAAATTGCTACCAAAATTCGTCCCATATCAAGCCCTTTGTTAACTTGAAGATCTATTAAATGTGCATGGTCCACAAATGGTCTATCTTGTTTTGCAATATAGCATGCTGTACGATTATTGCAGCATGTTATTTCACTTATTTTCATTTACAAAAAGTTTTCCCAAAGTTTATTTTTCAATCTCCAATAATATTTTATTTCCGCTATACAATGAGTATGACTTTTCTTGTGTTCGAATATTTTTTTCATAAGAATTGCTGCTGGCTTTATATCACCGGAAATGCACTGTTGTGACAAAGACACGCCGGAACTTGAATAAAGTTTCACGTATTTTACTTTACGGCAAGTTAAACAGCCAAGAGTATTTTCTGTTAAACGCATTAGCTTGGTCTTGATTCCAATGATGGGACACTATTTGACTCAACCATCACCTCATTATTTGTTAATGTAGGCCTACCGTCCTCGGCATCGCTTCGGGCATAAAAATCCTTAGCATGGCTTCCTCGGAAGGGAAGTAAAGCCGGTGGTCGCGTGTCGTAGATTTAGGCACGTAACAGAACCCCAAGCCTGATAAAGAGGTCTTGTAGCAAACTTTCCGATTTCTGACGCCCAATATAGAATGGGACGCTAAGGACCATAGTAGTTAAAGAGCGTCCATAAATAAAGCTCAATTTAATTTCACGAAACTAATAAACGACTTTAACTGGCCAGAGGACCGTTTTAATTGCATGCAGTAGAATCATGGTTACGTTTATCATTGTTGCGTATACGTTTTCAAATAAACCGAATAAAAATAATAATTAATTAGTAGATGAAACACTCGATTGAGCTATGAATGTTAAATATATGATTCAAATATCTTTATTTGATTAAATTACTAATTATTAATTTATATCATTCTTATTCTAAACATCATCATTGCGTTAGTACGTTATCAGGTTTCAGTTAGACTTGACAGGTGCTTGCGTTCAGTGGAGACGAGTGTGGAGAGGGAGGGAGTCACCTTGTTACACGTGGGACAAACGAACAGCACTGCTAGACATATGAAAGTATGCGGCATCCATAGTTGAAAAAAAGCAAACAAGCAACAGTTTTTACTTTTGAAGTCTAAACTACGTCCTGCAATGACGATCTGGATGACTAGTAAAGGAATAAGACAAATAAACTGTTAAGTTATATAAACGGTATGCCTACCGGTTCGTTTCCTAGCTTTCGGATGCGTACCCGGTTCATACCCCCCACTTTAAACACTGAGCATTACATACTATGGTAGGATGGGGGTATCTAGTCACCGCGTGACACAGAGGCCGTAGTGCTAGTCAACTGTACATCTGCTGCTACAAGTGATAGAGAGATAGCAGTTTCGACACATGTTTATAGAGGCCTTAGTGGCAGGCAACTGTATCTCTGCTGCTACACGTGATAGAGAGACGGCAGCTTCGGCATATGTCCACAGAGGCCTTAGTGGCAGGCACCTGTACCTCCTGCTTCTACACATGCTGGACAGATGACATTACGGTGCCGTCCAATCCACCTGCTTTCATTATCTGTGGATAGGTGGGAGAGCATTCGCTATTGACATCTATTTACATTTTTACTATTGTTTTAGACCTAAAGTGAAACTTTGGGTCGTGGTATTAAATATACAAACCGATATTTAGTTTGGTACATGAGGGAAACGACGAAAACACCTCAGTCAGATTGGTTGGCCCACAGGATGTGAACCCCGGACCTCCCGATTGCGGGCCGCATACGTTACCGCTTGAGCCATCCCGCTCGGTTATAGAGAAGTTGCAAGACCACCTGAAAGGTGATTTGATCAGCGAATCGGATGGTTCGCGTACCTAATTATTGTTCAATAGAGATGATTAAGACAAAAGTATGTAATCAAAAGCTTCTATAGCTCCTTAATTTCAGAATCTATCTCGCCTTCCCTTCCTATACACAACGTTCGCCCTATTTCTCCACAAGGCCACAGAAGTTCTGTCCTGCCATTTCATCCTTCATCCCTCTGTCTTCTTCCAAAATCAGAACCTCATTTCCCGGGTGGTGACCTACCCTTCGGGATTCACTCAGACAGTCCGGGATTCATAAGAATTGTAATACAGTAAATTGATATAACTCCGAACTTCTAAGTTTCCGGAAATTCTGAGGTACTATCCGTATATTGGGTATTAAGGAATGCTGCTTCTGGTTGTCTTTGAGAGTCACCAGATATTTAAATATCTACTGTTTTTGTTTGCAGAGTTTATTCAGCACTTTGGGCTAAAAGTGAAATTATCCGCAATGCGGCGATCACCTCCTCATCCGTTGCTGTTAGGCTTACCTTGATGCTTCTCCCGTTGCTTCCAGAAGTTCTCAGTGGGTTGGTTGTCTTCTATTTATCCTCGGCTAGCTGCAGTAATTTTCCTTAAACTATATAGGAGCATGGACTTATCCTCGGTAAAGGAAAACGTAGATCTCGGGTGGTGATATAGGAAGACATAGACTTGCTTTGTTTATGAAAAGATGACACTGCCGTTTCGTTTTATTTAAATTAACATTCGTAGTATACAAAACTGGTATTGCCGCTGTAAAATACTGTCCACCGCTGTTAAACTATGGCGTGGATATGGCACGAAATATAACTATTCTTATTGTCGCTTTCAGAGTAGCGGATCTTAGGTGTGTTGCTAAAACTATTTTGATTCCCTGTTTTGGCGCGATATCTCACACATCCTGCAGCATCTCTCCCTGACCACACATGACAAAAACTGTCGCACTGCAATGCTAAAATTCCATGATAAAACTGTCTTTATTCCCTTTTTGGCGCGATGTCTCACACATCCTGCAGCATCTCTCCCTGACTACACATTACCAAAAACTGTCCCGAATTTTCCCCAAACAGATCCATTTATAGTCTCAGGCTTCTGAGGCTGCTTCCTTTCCTATTGGTCCATTTTTAGCGCGACTCGACGCGTCTAACTATTTCGAATAAACTTTCAGGGATCTCATTGGTCCAATGTTTAATATAAATCGCGGCTTTTCCTACATGTACCGTTAGGTTGTCTATCTCACTCACTTGGTCACGGCGAATTATCAAATAATGGGACAAAGGCTCTACACCCTCGCTGTAGGAATAATAGCACTGCGACCGAAGAGAGGTAATAAAACTAGGTTTTCTGCCTTCGAAAGCACTATTCCTGTAGCTAAAACTTTCCATCGTGGACAGTATTTTAACATAGCGCTTAAATTATTTACATTAAACCATTTATAACTCTACTAATATTAGTAACCTAGATAGATACATAATGTTAAATCACCCTTCTTAAAATATACAAGCAGTATGAGAAAAAGATATTTACATAGTACGATTTAACATCAATAAAAGTTAATTAATAAATTATCTGTAATTACAGTTCTTGGGCTCGGCCTAGAGTTGCCGTTTCAAATTGCCCTGTTCTGGAAAAGAATAAATTTTTTAGCACTTGATACAATTTTCTTTTCCAGAATAATTCCTCTGATTATGGCCTTTGTAGGTTTGTTTTGTTGACAGAGACCCTTCGCTATACCTGTTCCTTCACAAGGGTCCTGACAAACCGGTGGTGTTTACATTTGGGTCGTTCCCCTTACACCTTGCTATGGTTGATTCCTCTCTCCCTTTTAAAAACAGGTTTTCCGAGAGACATTCTTATACACAATACACTTCGCGCACACGAATAACTTGTAACGCAAACAAATACACTAATACCCAAATTAAGTTCTAAAATTAAATCTATTTACATACATATTGGTACATAATTATTATGCATTTATTTATTTCTTTACATCCTTATTTATCGGGTGTATTACCTTTACTATTTGTTCATAGGGTTGCTACCTCATTTCGAGTAAAACTAATCTGACTATTTTCATTACATTCTTCACCCTTCTCATTCTCTAAACATTTGTATGGTTTGAGCAACTGTTTATGATATCTCCCTACGATCTTGGAATTCTTTATTTCTTGTAACTCAAATGTATCCGAGCCAAAAATGTTAATCACCCGGTATGGACCTTTAAGTAAATTTTCCATTCTATGATACCTCTTTTTTTATAATTAATAAAACTAATTTATATGTTTAAAGAAATCTGTCAGCATATTGCTAGCATACCAACCAATTAATAATTTACAAATATTGCTAAATATCAAAAAAAAAATAATAAATATTCTGACAATAGAAGCTGTTTCAACCTTAAGACAAACTTATTCAAACAGAAAGAAACTGAAACATATTAATGGCAAAGGTGTTTCTTGTTCTCCTTCACTATCACTAATGAGCATTTAATACTCAAGTCTCTTTAGTAATGAAAAAAAGATGTTCTGCACAACTGCTTAAGATAATTCCTTAATTCACATGTGAAAGCTCTCCTTTCCAGGCACTGTAGAGTCAGGATCAATGATATTATGTCTTTCTTTTTCTTTTCCTTTTTTTTTTAATTTGAATGCTGGATTTTTTTTTTATACCAATACTAATTCTCCAAGTTCGATCAACCATTTCTTTCGCTTCTTTGTTTTAAATTCCTCCTTTCTTTTCTGCGCCCTTTTTGACATTCTTTCAAAAGCTTTCTTAAACGTCTCTTCTCCCGTTAGTGTTTTCGGATCTTTAGTTTCTAGTGTCTGTGGTAATTTCCCTTCAAGTGTTTCTATTAACTTCCCCTTCATCAGCTCAACTAATTTCCCCTCTAAATTCTTATCTTGTTCACTTAAGTTTCTTTCTAAGCCTTTACTCTGCTTATTTACGATTCTTTCTAAGTTCTTATTATGCTCATTTGATTTCCCTTCTAGATTCTTATCTTGTTCCCTTACGATTCTTTCTAAGTCTTTACTCTGCTTGTTTACGATTCTTTCTAAGCCCTTACTCTGCTCATTTAATTCCCCTTCTAAATTCTTATCTTGTTCCCTTATGATTCTTTCTAAGTCTTTACTCTGCTCATTTACGATTCTTTCTAAGTCCTTACTCTGCTCGTTTGATTTCCCTTCTAAATTCTTATCTTGTTCACTTACGATTCTTTCTAAGTCATTACTCTGCTTACTTACGATTCTTTCTAAGTCCTTATTATGCTCATTTGATTCCCCTTCTAAATTCTTATCTGGTTCACTTACGATTCTTTCTAAGCCCTTACTCTGCTTACTTACGATTCTTTCTAAGTTCTTACTATATTCACTTAAGATCTTACCCCGCTCATTTAACTTCCCCTCTAACCTCTTATTTTGTTCACTTAATTTTTCTAAGTTTTTACTCTGCTCATCTAATTTCCCTTCTAAATTCTTATTTTGTTCACTTAAGTCCTTCCTCAAGTGTTGAAGGAATATCATCAGCTGGTTATGACCTGCGTCAATGACCTGCTCAATCAGTGATTGCCTTTCTAGCCTAACTTCTACCTCTGCTGCACCCATATTTTTTCCATCTGTTGTTATGCTGACAATAGCCTCCCCATCCAGTTCTTTCAAATCTTCCCTTGACCTACTCATGGTTCCGTTAGTAAGTTCTACCTCCCTAGTAATGACTTTACCCCCTCTCAATAACATGTGTTCACAAAACTGAGTCACTACTCTGCATGCCTTTTTGTTTGTTTTTGAATAAATGTTCTAACCTGTATTTTTTTCAATGTTAACTGATGCGTTCCGGGTTCGAATCCTGGTGAATTTCTAGAAGCGATGTTCTCAGCTGTTTTGTTGTCCCACGTAGGTAGACTAGAAGTTCGCGTTGTAATTTTGTTCTGCTGTGCCCCTTTCCTCTGAAGATTCTTCGTCTGTTCGTTGTTTTCTAGTCCTCCGTTTGTGTCGTTCTTCCCTTCGAGCTCCACGTTATGGCGCCAGTTTGCGGCGATCACCTCCTCATCCGTTGCTGTTAGGCTTACCTTGATGCTTCTCCCGTTGCTTCCAGAAGTTCTCAGTGGGTTGGTTGTCTTCTATTTATCCTCGGCTAGCTGCAGTAATTTTCCTTAAACTATATAGGAGCATGGACTTATCCTCGGTAAAGGAAAACGTAGATCTCGGGTGGTGATATAGGAAGACATAGACTTGCTTTGTTTATGAAAAGATGACACTGCCGTTTCGTTTTATTTAAATTAACACTCGTAGTATACAAAACTGGTATTGCCGCTGTAAAATACTGTCCACCGCTGTTAAACTATGGCGTGGATATGGCACGAATATAACTATTCTTATTGTCGCTTTCAGAGTAGCGGATCTTAGGTGTGTTGCTAAAACTATTTTGATTCCCTGTTTTGGCGCGATATCTCACACATCCTGCAGCATCTCTCCCTGACCACACATGACAAAAACTGTCGCACTGCAATGCTAAAATTCCATGATAAAACTGTCTTTATTCCCTTTTTGGCGCGATGTCTCACACATCCTGCAGCATCTCTCCCTGACTACACATTACCAAAAACTGTCCCGAATTTTCCCCAAACAGATCCATTTATAGTCTCAGGCTTCTGAGGCTGCTTCCTTTCCTATTGGTCCATTTTTAGCGCGACTCGACGCGTCTAACTATTTCGAATAAACTTTCAGGGATCTCATTGGTCCAATGTTTAATATAAATCGCGGCTTTTCCTACATGTACCGTTAGGTTGTCTATCTCACTCACTTGGTCACGGCGAATTATCAAATAATGGGACAAAGGCTCTACACCCTCGCTGTAGGAATAATAGCACTGCGACCGAAGAGAGGTAATAAAACTAGGTTTTCTGCCTTCGAAAGCATTATTCCTGTAGCTAAAACTTTCCATCGTGGACAGTATTTTAACATAGCGCTTAAATTATTTACATTAAACCATTTATAACTCTACTAATATTAGTAACCTAGATAGATACATAATGTTAAATCACCCTTCTTAAAATATACAAGCAGTATGAGAAAAAGATATTTACATAGTACGATTTAACATTAATAAAAGTTAATTAATAAATTATCTGTAATTACAGTTCTTGGGCTCGGCCTAGAGTTGCCGTTTCAGCAAGCCTAATTTGTGACAAGCATTAATTTCAGTACTGCAATGTACATGAAGTTACAGCATTCAGCTGACAAATTTACAGGAGTTACAGAGGAGTGTCAGGCAAGCACCTTGACATACAGAGTGAGCCAAAAGACTCGAACCGCCTGCGGTGTTTTTCCTGTCCGCGTGCTCGGCGCTAGTTGCCGTCTGTCGCTATCATAGAAAGGCGCGGATGAAACCATACAACATTTTTAAAACTACTTTTAAAGGCTTTACTTACCAACTTTATGAAAGGAGATGCTGAAACTGGCCACCGTCGTTGTCCATACATTTTTGGCACCTCTTTAGGAAACTATCCATCACGCGTCGTAGTTCACGCTGAGAAATTTCCTGGCGGATATTTTGTTTTAATTCTTCCAGGGCGTGTGGGTTTGTCTTGTACACTTTATGTTTTAAGTTACCCCGGAGGAGTATTTTATGAAGAATATTACCGGCTGCACGGTGTTTTTCCATGGGCGTGGGATAAAAACATGATAACGCACTGCTGCTATAAACAAAATCACGCTGTTTGGTTTTGCTGTGCAGTGTGAAGTGCAGTTGCGAGTTGACGGTGATGTGATGTAGTTCAGTTATTACGAGTTATTTATTATTTTGTCCTGTACTTAGTCACAAAGTATATTATTGCTCAGTATATGTTTTATACTGCACAGTGTGTATTTATTTATGATTCGTATGTGTTAACTCGTCAAGTGAAGGTACGTTTTGCAGAAAGATTTCCAGGTGTAAAAGTTCCAGGCCGTACAACAATCCATGAACATTACAGTAAATTTCAGGCCACAGGAAGTGTTCAGGCTAAGAAATCTAAAAGATGGCGTTCGTTTCTTACTGAAGAAACATTAGACGACATCGGTCATCGTTTGGAAAACTTCCCCCAAAAATTCCTGATGGATAGTTTCCTAAAGAGATGCCAAAAATGTATGGACAGTTTCAGCATTTCCTTTCATAAAGTTGGTAAGTAAAGCCTTTAAAAGTAGTTTTAAAAATATATGGTTTCATCCGCGCCTTTCTATGATAGCGGCAGACGGCAACGAGCGTCCAGGACGCGGACAGGAAAAACACCGCGCAGGTGGTCCAGAGTCTTTTGGCTCACCCTGTAGAACACTTACGGTCTTTGAGTCCATAGTTGTTTGCAATAGAACAAAATCAATAACGAGCCAATACACCACTTCCCTGAGTTGCTACTACTTGCAGTTAATTGTGGTCATGCTATTTTCATACGTTCCATGCCAATACCTCCGTAAAATATGGATACTTAAACTGTGAAAGAAACCGAAAAATAAAAATTGGATTCACTTCAAAAGTGCTTGAGAAGAAAAAAAGTTATTATTTTCAGGCAATAAAGTTCTTCATGTGGAAGTGGAGGTATCAGTGGTGCACTGGCCCTAGGTAGGGGGCATTTTCCCAGAAAAAGCTAAGTTCAAAACTTTGAAAATACTGCAAAATTCCGCCAGCTGTCAGATGCTGTCGGGAGAGAAATAAACTACGTTTAGAGTGGAAATCGGTACTGCATTCGTAATAACCCTTTATTTATTTCTTTTCAATTATTAGTACGAATATTGAAAAAAAACAAAACATTACGTAACTTCAGAGTTTGTCGTCACAGACCATACGTGTCATAGGTTTTCCTATCATCTCTGTGTAACCAATGAAAGTCTGTGGCTGAATTCTGTAACATCCTATGTATGCTCCTGATTCCTATTCTATTCCAACTTGTGACAGTAGTTCGGTTTGTGCAGGTGCTTTAGTACGATACAAACTTATTCGCTTTTAACATAAATAATCAGCAATGAACAGTAACCTTAATGCATCCTAACTTCTAGGATTTATTATTTATCATAGGATGCGAGCAAGTAAAATAACTCAACTAACACAACTGCAGTCGTGATTAAATTTGTTCCATTATGACAATATTTAAAAGCTTTATTCGTATCCAGAAAGATGCGAAAAATCATGTGTATGATTAATGGTTAGTTGTAATACTTAAAAATCTGATGTGTTACACTCACATGACTTTCTCTACTTTTGTACAAACTATTTTTACAAACGCTTATTGCTAATTTTCTTGTAGATGTAAGGGGAATATATATTTACAAGGGCAATATAGAAAAACAGTAGCCTTAAGCACATACATATCTCTTAATAGCTGGTTGCTAGGTGCAGCACCATTCCATTTGCCACAGATTAATACTCTTTGCATATACAGGACAAAAAAATGAATAACGAATTCCCATTTCAGAAAATAAGTATTGAAAAATTTAAGGGAATAACAAGCAATATCTCGAAAATGGTTCACTCAACAAAAAATGTATATGACATAAATTGTGTATTTTAACGCGATCTACATTTTTTGTGTAGTAAAATTTTGTCTATCGCTTATGGTTTACCAGTTATGCAAAAGTCGTTCACAATGAAGAATACTTTTGGAGACATTCCCAGAAAATTCAAGATATACATTTTATTTGCCATGAAAATGTCTTAAAGATATGTTATTTTAATCAAAATCGTTAGAGCCATTTTTGAGAAAATTAAACTTTTCGAAAAATCTTCCATGTAAAGGGTAATTTGGGGTGGGGGATTTTCTTGTAAACCTTCGTGTCGCATCCTTGGAAGATACTGAACCTAAATACCAAGTTTGGTGTTTATCCGACTGTTCGTTTCTGAGTTATGCTGTTCACAGACAGACACACACACACAGACACACACACGGACATGTTTCTAAAAATGCTTTTTTTGGATTCAGGGGATCTCAAAACATGTATTTCCGGTGAAATCTCGGTATCGAATTTTTGGGTGGAATGCAATACTTCCCCTACTTACTATACGTAGTAGGGAAAGTAAAAATACAATCAAAATAAATGTAATGCATAAAGGGTTTTGAATTTGATATCACAAGAAATTATGTTATCAAGAATATCATAATCTGAAAATAGAGGAAAATGATAACATTGAAATAGGTCCCATAACGATAGAAAAAGCTTCATAGAGCTCTGGAAGAAACAGAAAGTAGAAAAGCGGCAGAACCTGACGGGATCAGTACGGAATTACTAAACTATGGAGGGCCTCTTCTGGTCGGAGACTACTTCATTTAATAAATCAGTGTTGATCAAATAGAAGGATGCCAGAACCTTGGAATACGGCCGAAATAATACCCATTTTCGAAAAAGGAGAACTCAATTTTTTTAATAATTATAGAGCAGTAAGCCTGCTTAATTCAGTGTACAAGATGCACGCAAAAATATTAAATAGCAGGTTAAGAGTTATTGCTGAAGCATTATTAGAAGATCTACAATACATAATATTTTTGTTATACAGCAGATATTTGAAAAGAGAAGTGAATTTAATTTACAAACGCATGTAGCTTTTGAAGATTTCCAGAAAATTAGCAATAAGATAGAGTCTGCAAATGTTTATCTCGATTAACATGATGTAGATGGAGAATAAGCGTTTGTAAAAATAGTTTGTACAACAGTAGAGAAAGTCATGTGAGTGTAACACATCAGATTTTTCTCTGTTGATTCAGATATGTCAACTTTTTATAAGAAACGGTCTGTCTATAATAAACATCTTCCACCTCACTTATAAATTTATCCCATGCTTGATGTTGTGCATCTCTAATTATTATTTTTACTACGTTTCATTTTTGTTTACACATTTGTATGATTCTTATTCTTCTGTGATAGCCATTTATTTTTCCTCTGTTGCATTTTTTATTTCATCGCTTCATATTCTTAAGCCTTTTCGTCTTCTGTATTTATTATTTTTCTCTATAGCTTAAACTGCTGTTTAAGGTATCATGTTAGCCTCTAGTTCCCTGAGGTCGCGGGTTCAAACTCGGTAGAGTGCGATGGATTTTTTCGGGCGTAAAAATTCCTAGCATGGCTTCCTTTGGAAGGGAAGTAAAGTCGGTGGTCTCGTGCCACAGATTTACGGCACGCAAAAGAACCTTAAGCCTGATATGGAGACCTCTTAGCAAAGTTTTTTGGTCTTTCACGCTCAATATAGAATGGGACGCTAAGAACTACATAAGTTAAGAGCGTCCATAAATAAAACTCAATATAATTAATTTTTTTCTATACTACTTTTATTGTTTCCAATTTTTTATCTATACCATTTTTGTCTCTGTTTCCATAAGATATTATTGCACTTATTTTGGTATGGTAATCTTAAAATCTCTTGTTTCCTGTTTCCGGGTTTGATTTATTTTCTTCCACTTTTAAAAAAGATGAAGTTTGGCTAATACAAAATAATGGTCTATAATCATGTACATCTTGCAGTTGTGGTCTTAATTTATCATTTATTAACATGTAATCTATTGTAGATCTATTTATAGTACTCCAAGTATATTTGTGTATATGAAGTTTTCTATAAAATGCATTTGAGATTTTTAAATGATTTGTGCTAGCAAATTCTCTCAACTCTTTTCCATTATTATTAATAATTTCTTCTCCAAATGTTCCTACTATTCCAAAGATATGTATTTTTTCCAACCCTTGTATTAGTCTCCACATATAATTAATTATATGATCAGTTCTGTTGATATTTTCAATTTGTTTCCTTAGTAGCTGATAATATTCTTCTGTATGCCCTTTCCTTCCTTCCCCTGGTGCATATATTCCAATAATTGCCATATGTAAGGTTTTAATTCTAAGTCTTGGTGATTATTTTTTCTTTACATATTTATTATATCCATTCTATTTCTGATTTTATTTATAATAATATTGCTCTCTCTGTCTGTATAACTCCACTATATTTCATTAGATATTTATCTAGTTCCTTAGAACCTTTAGTTTCCTTTTGTTTATGTTATTACTGATATTTCGATTTTTATATCACTTAAAATACAGGGTTGTTCAAAAACAAGCAACAGGCTTTAGATATTTGTTTCTAATGAACGACAATAGATGGCGACACAAACTTTATTTTGTGTGTTCAAAATGAGCAGCATTTGTTTTGCGAGGACGACCGTTTGCATACGAATTTATTGTACCAATTGTAAATTTTTTATGAAGGTGGCTCGTTGTTGAACTTACAACGAAATGCACGCTGCAATGCAATAGATTCACTATTTGTATGATGCGAAGCACACAAGACTACTTTTCCTGTGGCGTCGCCATTTTCTCGTAAACAAACACAGTGTCGCTGTAGGCACTGAATGGAACTAATAGGTGGGGCTTAAAACTTTGAACTTTCCTCTATGTGGATGATGTGTCGTATGTGTCGCTATCTTTTGTCGTTCATTAAAATGAATATTTAAAATCTGTTCCTTCTTTTTGAATAACCCTGTATTCCTCAATTCTAGTTCTTTCATTCCTAGATCTCTTACATTCCGTGTGGCAATATTCCATCTATGAGCTATTCCTGGTCGTTTATTCTTTTCATACTTAGGTCTTACTTGGGAGCTGTTCGGTTTACTATGAATGTTGTGAGTAATATTCATATCCTTAATGCAATTACCACTCTTAGTTACTACTAAGTCAGATGTTGGGGCTACCAACCTAAAGGTTCCTCACCGGCTTGTTTTTTGTAGGGTTTACTCCCTTAGATGGTTACCTTCACTTTGGCTTCGGGTCCATCTACCCGTGGTTTGCCTTACGAGTTTTCCTTCTCCTAGATGTGTTGCTGTCCGCTGCTGTCAAGCCACATCTACCCGTTGTGAATCACTCTTAACTTCCCCTCTCCTCTTGCCGTTCAGTTAACTGGTTACCCAGTCACACTGTCTGTCATCCTTTTTATATGAACACTATAATATTGTGACTTTCAATTTTCAGTATCACTTCATTAATGCGATTTACTTCAGTTCTCATTGTCGCTTCACTTTTCCTCGCGCGATAGCGAAGAACTAAATCACGCGCAAAGTAGCCTCTTTTTCCTTCCACTTCATTCGCTGAGGAGTCGAACACAAGTCTTCTCTAAACGTTCGCAGTAGCAGCACTGACTATACGTCATAACTGTCATTACAAACACACTGAGCAGCCAGCACTTTATGTTGCATCAAGAACAACTCATTATCTTAGTAATTCTCGCTTATACACAAGTGCAGGAGCTTCCGGAATGTTCGCGGGAGGCGAAGGGAAGAAACTTCAAAAAATCTGGTTATCTCTAGAAATCGCTTCTGGTGTTTATGCTGGGTGAGAGCACTGCTCCGTCTACTTGTCTCTTTAACCGGTCAGTTGGTCGGTCGTCCTTCAGCTTGGGCCATAGCTGCGTCACATAATATAACGGATATGTCTGAATTTGTCGTTGGTACATAAAGTAGTGTAAATGTATCACATGTATTAAATATGCTTAGGCATTATATGTAAATCTGATAACCTGTTTACTAATGACCACAGCAGTTGTATGCCCTAAAGCAATGTCACTGGCACCACCACCAATACTACTGATAGCCTTCTCTTAACGATGTTAAACCTAACACAGAAAGCCAATTTCTAATATTTACACCTAACAACTTTAAAAAAATATGCTGTGCAACGGTCATGCCCCTTCATTTACGGTTATTATTATTATTATTATTATTATTATTATTATTATTATTATTATTATTATTATTATTATTATAAGTTTTATACCTCACACTTATTCACATAAAGGGATTTTGATATAGCCATTATAAGCATTTAAAAAAAATTGTTTCATTTCGGTAATAGGCTGAGACATTGACTAAAGGGTCGATTGGCGGAGTAGGAATGCTCTATAATTTCAATAGTCCCTTAGAGACCTTTAATGTTACAGGGAGAACATCAGACGTACAAACCGTTAAAGATTCGCTAATGCATATTGTACCCCACCGTGCTGCATCTCTAAGGAATTTCACGAATTATTGGATATTGCTGGAAATAAAATGTTACAAACACATGCACACATGTTACGTAATGATGCCATGGGTTCGATTTATCCCGGACACAGATCGAGTATATGCGTAGTTGGTTTTCACTACAGTGACGTCGGTATTTTTCCACTAGCGCGTAAGCTGTAATGCCCCGCTCAAGGCAACGTTTATCAACTGTGTTATACTGTGTAAGTTGCTGGCTTCAGTTCGAGCTGTAGAGACTAAAAGCTTTTTCATTGTGCATCGCAAAAGTGAAAGTTTATTCAAGGCATCTATCCACTGAAATGCCTGCCGAAAAATTTATGCTTGAACAAAGAATTGTTATTTACGATACATACGTAAAAACTGAATCATGTAGAGAGGTGTGTAGATAATGTCGGGAGAATTTTTCTGGTATTCCGGGTCCGGTAGAAAACTGTTAGACATCTAGTTAATAAGTTTAGGACAACCGGGTCGCTAAACCAAAGACGTCAAAAAAGAAATACTCTAAGACAGGGAAAATTGAGGAAATGGTGCCTCATTCGAACGCTCTTCAAAGAAGTGTCTAAGACGTGTTGCACAACAAGCGGATGTTTCACAAGCCTCTGTTCATAGGACTGCTAAACTTTTAAAATTGAAACCCTACAGAGTGACTGTCGTTCATGAACTACAATTCGCGACGAGTCAATTTCTGTAACGGGATTTTACAAAATACAGTTGAGGTACTGTTGACCCACATTTAATAACTTTTTCAGATGAGGCATGGTTTCATTTAAATGCTCATGTTGCCTCACAGAACAATAGGCATTGGAGCACACAGAAACCTCATTTAATTCATGAAGTTCCGTTGCATGATGTAAACATTTATGTATGGTGAGCTATAAAAGCAAAACGGATAGTAGAATCCATATTTTTCAGCGATACTGTAAATTCTGATATGTGCCACAGAGACATCTTACACCATTTTTTCAAACGTTGTCAGATAAAGAGTGAAAACCGATATTTCCAACAAGATTGTGCCACAGCCCTGATTAATGAAAACTCCTTGGAACACATAAAGGCGGTTTTGATGACAGGATAATTCCTAAGGGATTATGGTCCCCCGGTTGCCGAACCTTTTTGCGTTCTACTTCTATTTCTGGGGAACTGTATAAAATAAAGTTTATAAGAACGATTCCCCACCATATGTAAACTTAAGCAAAGTATAAGAACAGAAATTATGAAAATTACGTAAGAAGAACTCATGCCTATGGATGGAAATTTCATCCGAAGATGCCAGGAATGTCTCAATTCGGATGGATACCACTTTCAACACAACTTATGAACGGAAAACCACCCAGTGTAATAAACAAAGGGCGGAGCACGCACACGCGTGATGCGTTCCGGTAATATAACGAACGCACTGTATATTACTTATCCCTCAGTTACCGAAATTTGGGTCCTGTCATACTTCTCAATTCGATAAGCGGCAGAGAAAGTAGTTTTTATTGATAAGTCTGCATGATATCGGATGACTGAAAACTAATAAGTTATTCTGACTCACTTTTTTATGCTGATTTCAGAACTGCTTTTGGTTTTTTTCTATCACGTACAGTTTTTTTCACAATTTCACTTCAAAAATATAGAGTTGAGCCACTAGATGATGAGTATTGTTGAAGAGAAATTTATCACTTCTTGGAGGAAAATTTCTCAATACAGAATTGTAAGTCTTTAGGTTGTTACACCTGTAGATAATAGTTGCCATTTGTAATTTAGGCATTGTTGTTAATATCAGAGGCTTGCATTACCAGTGCTATATCGTGATTGAAGTTATAAATACATTATGTCTACACGCAAGTGTGTGAGCAATCCAAATGTTTTCTGCTACATTTGTGGAAATTATACAGTGCTTCAGCAGAGAACTGATATAACAGACTTTGTGAAAAAAAGTGTACTATGCTTATTTTAAAATGAAACTTGGTGACCAAGACAAGGCCTGGGCTCCAAAGACAGTTTGCCGCTATTGTGTTGAGGGCTTAAGATTGTGGATAAAAGGAAAGAAATCATGCATGCCATTTGCAATTCCTATGATGTGGAGGAACCCTAATGACCACCTTAAAGACTGTTATTTCTATTTAGTTAATGTTCAGGGCTGCAATTCGAAAAATAAGAAACACATTGTGTATGCAAGTATTCCTTCAGCCATCAGGCCAGTTCCACACTGAAAAGATCTGCCTGCTCCTCTTCCTCCAGCTGTTTTAGAGAACTTGGAAGAAGATGGTGTTGAAAGTGAACCTCATGCAATCACCGAAAACGATTCTGATGATGTCTACCGCCCTGAACACGACGTGACTCCACAACTGTTCTCTCAGAGTGAACTAAATGATCTAGTATGTGATTTGAATTTATCTAAGGAATCTGCAGAGTTGCTAGGCTCCCGTCTTAAAAATAAGAATCTTCTGGAACCAGGAACACATTACTCGTGGTACAGACACAAAGAACAAGAGTCAGTTCCTTTTTTCTCACAGATCGAGTACTTTATTTATTGCAATAACATAAACGAGTTAATGCACTTTTATGACATTGAACATTATCCTACTCAGTGGAGACTGTTTATAGATTCATCAAAGAGGAGCCTGAAAGGCGTGTTACTGCATAATGGGAATGTGTATGGGTCCATTTCTGTCGCACATTCAGTTAAAATGAAAGAGATAGTTGAAAACATGAAGATACTTTTAACAAGTATCCAATACGAGGAACTGTGCTGATAGCAGCAAAATTGTAAAATATTTACACCATTTCTTGCGTACCTTCAGTCACACACGAATTTTTTTTATATCTCTGTATGCCCGCGTCTACACCTCTCACTTACTACTTCCATGGAAGTTGGCGTGGCCAACTGCTTTGCCTGGCTACGTGCCGGGTGGGAGCGCCTCTCTCGTGGCAGTTGAAGGCATTGGTTGAAGGCGGCGGTTGAGCGAAGTGAGATGGGAGACCGGCTTTCCATGTAAAGTGCAAGCGAGTTGAAAGAGGACGTAATGTTTTCGGCCTTTTGTCTGCTAGATTGAGTCTGCCATTGCATTCTGCAGTAGACCGTTTTAATTGTGAAGATAACTCTACTTCTGCAGTGAATTTCTGCTAAAGGTAGGAAATTGTTTTTGCAGTTAACCCTGTTTGATTTGAATAGTGTGAGCGGGCTGTTTTATAATTGCTGTTAAAGCTAAATCATGTAAATGGTGTTCGTGAGTGGCTGAGGGTATGTTAGTCATAATGCAAATTTACGACTTGTGAGGGTGCCTTGCTGGTTAAGTTTCCAGGTTTTGTGGATTCAAGCCCTGCTAGATTTTTTTTATTCGTAGCAACTGAAAGACAGTACCAAAGAAAGTTCAAGGCAGGCTAAATATAAATGTGTGGCTGGGTTTTCCAGAATTTGTGAAATTGGGTAATTTCGACTGTTGTCTAAATGATGTGTAAATCGGGGAATAAAGTTTAAATTGGGTTTGACTTCTAAGTCACCTGTTTTTGAATTTTCTAAACCGACGAATAAATAGTTTGATTGAAATGTACTAGGCGTTTCCCCATTTCACTGTAACCACACGCTAGACAGTTCAGATTTTCTTTGTGCTTTATTGTACTTACGCTTTGAATTTTGATAGTTTGTACATACTACTTTGTGCTCATGAGGAAGTGCATACTTAAATTATTTGGACATTGTGGAATTCATTTCTGGCAGTTCAAAATTTCGTCATTTCTTAGGGATAATGTAAAGAGTTTGTATCACATTGTAGACATTGCCCAATTAACCTCTGTCTCTCAAAGATTTAGTTGTTATAATTGTAAAACATTTTCGTAGCTAATTCCTTTATGCTTGCGCTGCATGTGTGCAGATTATTTTTCCATTGGGGATAGTTTCAGAATTTATAGTTTGAAATTAGATTCCTTCTGAAGTTTATGAAAAGTTTTCCTGAAGGTCGCCATTTAAGTGTGCTTATGGCCTGCACTGGCTTTATTTTGGGAAATACTCTACTTCTTATGAAAGTCCTTGGGTATATACGAACTCTATTGTTATAAAACCTTTGCTAATTAAATGTATTTTTGGGGGCAGGTGTAAGACAAATTTAAACTGCATTACTATTACTGTGATAATTTTTGTTCACTTATTTTCCTTTTTACTTTCTCTACTACGTATAGTAAGTAGGGGAAGTATTGCATTCCACCCAAAAATTCGATACCGAGATTTCACCGGAAATACATGTTTTGAGACCTCCTGAATCCAAAAAAAGCATTTTTGGAAACATGTCCGTGTGTGTGTCTGTGTCTGTGTGTGTGTCTGTGAACAGCATAACTCAAAAACGAACAGTCGGATAAGCACCAAACTTGGTATTTAGGTTCAGTATCTTCCAGAGATGCGACACGAAGGTTTTCAAGAAAATCCCCCCACCCCAGACTACCCTTTACATGGAAGATTTTTCGAAAATTTTAATTTTCTCAAAAATGGCTCTAACGATTTTGATTAAAATATCATATGTTTAAGATAATGTTATGAGAAATGAAATGTATATCTCGAATTTTCTGGGAATGTCTCCAAAAGTATTCTTCATTGTGAACGACTTTTGCATAACTGGTAAACCATAAGAGATAGACAAAATTTTACTACACAAAAAATGTAGATCGCGTTAAAATACACAACTTATGTCATATACATTTCTTTTGTTGAGTGAACCGTTTTCGAGATATTGCTTGTTATTTCCTTAAATTTTACAATACTTACACTTTTTCTCACATTCGTTATTCATTTTTTTATGTCCTGGACATGCAAAGAGAATGGAATGCGCCACATAGCAACCAGCGTTAAAATATTTGACTATCGCTTAAAAGCTACCATATTTCCCTTGCATCTACAAGAAAATTACCAATAAGATTGACATCTCGATATCTCGATTAACATGAACCATATGGAGAATAAGCGTTTGTAAAATTAGATTGTACAAGAGTAGAGAAAGTCATGTGAGTGTAACACATCAGATTTTTTTTATGTCCTGGACATGCAAAGAGAATGGAATGCACCACATAGCAACCAGCGTTAAAATATTTGACTATCGCTTAAAAGCTACCATATTCCCCTTGCATCTACAAGAAAATTACCAATAAGATTGACATATCGATATCTCGATTAACATGAAGCATATGGAGAATAGGCGTTTTTTAAAAATAGTGTGTACAAGAGTAGAGAAAGTCATGTGAGTGTAACACATCAGATTTTTTTGTTTTTGCTTGCATGTATAATGGTAAAACTTGGTGGTTTCAGGTTTGCATTGGCCAGCTAATTTCACTTTAGCTTTTGTTATATAGTTCTTGCAGTTATTTATTTTCGCCTTTCAGAAATTATGATAATTTTGTTTGTTCTTTATTTTAATTTCTTTCCTCTTTAATGCTATAGTAATTTTTTTTTCTCTTGGACAGCTTTAATACAGGTAATTGTATTAGTTTGCTCTTGCCCAAACTGTGCTTTACTATTACAGTTGGTTTTTATAATATTGTTTGGATTTGTATTGAAAACTGTTTTTGAACTGTCTGTTACTGAGCCTTGATTTAATATTATTCAATATATTGGCTATTTTAATTCGATTTTTGCCTTAAATTGCTTTCAATTAATGCTATTGCTTTATTACATTTTGTTTTATTTTTCATTATTTTCATATTTAAACAATCTTCTGTTTTTTTTCTCCTGTTCAAACAAATTTAAAATTTATTGTTAATGACAGATTAAGTGCACTTGCCTTTTTGTAATTACATTTTCTTGATACTAATATATTGTGTGTTTTTGGACAGCTGATATTGTACATTTGTTGCTCAACAGGATTTGTGGTCTAGTAGATGTTTTTTGGGGAAATAGTCATTTGAAATTTATACGTTTGTTCTCTTCTCTTATTGTTTTAAGTTCTTTTAGTAAGCGGGACCAGTTATTACAGGTATTCCCTAGTCCTACCGTTTACTCAGTGTTAGTCTCCAAACCTTTTTGGCATCCGTTAGGGTTTCCCTTTTCGTTTGCCGGGACTCCAAGAAGTGAACGTATTTCGTACACGGCAGCAGGGATCGGGTGGTTCAAAATTTAGGGAACGTTGTTTCCTAGAGCCCTCGTATTCATTGCAGAACACAAATGTCGTATCTGCGGTGTTTTCAAAGTTATTGGGATACTATTAGGACCTCAAGCTGGGTTCACAAAAATGCCTTGTTTTCTGTGCGAATGGGACAATCGGGCAAAGCAAAGACTTTGGAGTGTGAAAGTATGGCCACAGCGGAGAAACTTGTTGCCTGGAACTAAAAACATCATGCACGAACCGCTTGTAGAGAGACAAAAGATATTGCTTCCGCCACTACACATAAAATTGGGCTTGATGAAGCAATTTGTAAGGGCTCTACCACAGGATGGACCCTGCTTCGAGTACCTTTCCAAGAAATTTCCCTTCATTACACAAGACAAATTAAAGGTTGGAATTTTTGTTGGTCCTCAAATAAAGAAATTGATGAAGGATGAAGATTTTGAGAAGACAATGAATGAGAGAGAAATAGAAGCAGGGACCGCCTTCCAATCAGTTACTGAAAACTTCTTAGGCAATAACAAAAATCCTAATTACAAGGCCATTGTCGAAACAATGTTGGAAAATTTCAAGAAGATGGGTTGTAACATGAGTGTAAAGATGCATTTTCTGCGTTCACATATCGACTACATTCCAAAAAATCTGGGGCATTATAGTGAAGAGCAGGGTGAACGTTTTCACCAAGATATTAAGAAAATGGAGAGGAGGTACCAGGGGAGATGGAATGAAACTATGATGGCCGAATACTGTTGGATGTTGAGGAGGGACAGTCATCTTCAAGGATTTGCAAGGAAGTCAAAGAAGAGAAAGTTTGAAAAAATCTGATGTGTTACACTCGCATGACTTTCTCTACTCTTGTGCAAACTATTTTTACAACCGCTTATTCTCCATATGCTTCCTGTTAATCGAGATATCGAGATGTTAATCTTATTGCTAATTTTCTTGTAGATGCGAGGGGAATTGCTAGGCTTTAAGCGATAGTCAAATATTTTAATAGCTGGTTGCTATGTGGGGTATTCCATTCTCTTTGCATTACCAGGATAAAAAATCTGATGTGTTACACTCGCATGACTTTCTCTACTCGTGTACAAACTATTTTTACAAACGCTTATTCTCCATCTACTTCATGTTAATCGAGATAAACATTTGCAGACTCTATCTTATTGCTAAGTTTCTTGTAGATGTAAGGGGAATATATATTTACAAGGGTAATATAGAAATACAGTAGCCTTTAAGCATATACATATCTCTTAATAGCTGGTTGCTAGGTGGAGCACCATTCTCTTTGCCACAGATTAATACTGTTTGCATATACAAGACAAACAATGAATAACGAATTCTCATTTGAGAAAGCAGTATTGAAAAATTTAAAGGAATAACAAGCAATATCTCGAAAATGGTTCACTCAACAAAACAAATGCATGAGACATAAATTGTGTATTTTAACGCGATATACATTTTCGTGTAGTAAAACTTTGTCTATCTCTTATGGTTTACCAGTTATACAAAAGTCGTTCACAATGAAGAATACTTTTGGAGACATTCCCAGAAAATTCGAGATATACATTTGATTTGTCATTAAAGTATCTTAAATATATGAAATTGTAATCAAAATCGTGAGCCATTTTTGAGAAAATTAAAATTTTCGAAAAATGTTCCATGTAAAGGGTAATCTGGGGTGAGGGGATTTTCTTGAAAACCTTCGTGTAGCATCTCTGCAAGATACTGAACCTAAATACCAAGTTTGGTGTTTATCCGACTGTTCGTTTCTGAGTTATGCTGTTCACAGACACACACACACACACGGACATGTTTCCAAAAATACTTTTTTTTGGATTCAGGAGGCCTCAAAACATGTATTTCCGGTGAAATCTCAGTATTGGATTTTTGAGTGGAATGCAATACTTCTACTTATACGTAGTAGAGAAAGTAAAAATTAAATGAAACACTTTGGCTTCTTGTTTTGTTAAAATGTAGTCGTGAAATAAATTAGGGGAGTTCTTGAGAGTATTCTTAAAATGTTTCTTGAATAAAAACTTACGTTTTGTGAAATGGTATTTCAATACTTTTCTACACTCATTAATGATTGTCAAAGAATTAGTTCTTATTTTATGTAAAACCCTGACGTGATAGAAAAAAACGGAAGTTATTTCTGGAATCAGAATAAAAACTTGATACAGGAACACCTACCTTTAAGAAATCTGACAAAAAGTTTTAAAATACAGGCTAGTATAACAGATCCCAGAATAAACTTGACAAGTATCTTACAAAGGGCGACATGCTGAATATTGGAGCCATTCCTCTCGTCGGGAAATCTTTGTAGCCGGAGTTTCAACAGAGCAGAATAATGGAGAGGGGTGGAGGGAAAGAGCTACATCAAGGAACACCGGAAGCTCACCGTCAACTGTTTATATAACAACGTTCACTAGGGAAGGAAAAACGGGTAAAAATTCACGGTTGTGGAGACCCAATATTTTATTACTAGGGGCAACAATAACAAAAGTTAATTTTGCAGTCGGGAGCGTCATTAAAATGTTTGCTTTCTCGTTTTTTTAAACTTCAATTAACGACGCAGAGAATGTGTTTAAATTGAAGTTTTTATCAGTTTAGTTGGCAGCAAATCAAAAGAACAAATGCTCTACTGCGAAAACTGATCACGTAAATGAATGGATACACATTCGAAATAGAGTTTGCATAGATAGGCACGTCGGATAATCAACAAATCACCGAGGAACAACTGCAGCAGAAATCAATACATGTACATACGTACAAGTAATAATTGCGTAACATACGCATTCAATAATGTATTTTTTATATTATGGGAATCTATTAACACTAAGCAGACTAATGTAAACTCATTACATTTCACACAGTATTCATTAACTAGGTAAATGTGGAACACACGATAATTGAAGAGTTTACGAGATACACTTTCTACATAACCCGGATAAAAATATCGGTCATTAACCTTTTCCTTTTAAGAGGATACTCCAAAATTCATAAAAAGCCATTAAAAATTGGATTTTTATTTTTTGCATAAAATTGAACTTAAGTGTATAAAATTAAATGTTAAGCGCTTATGACCCTAGATGATGATTTGGCCCTTTAAATGACGCCATTTTTAAATGCCCGTGAAGTTTTGCGTATTGAAATTTACTACTTTGTAATAGTTTAGGTAATCGGTAGTACTAGACAATACGAGAGGGAATTTTCAGGCTCAGATAGCACTCTTGAGAAATGTTTTTGTGTTCAAGCAATTGTCACAAAATTACAACGAAAGGTAAAAATACAATTTTCTGAGAACTAGTTTTTAATGCATGCACGCAGTAATGTTGATATATTCCTAGAACTACTTTATGTAACTGTTTGAAATTTTTAGAGTGTATTCATTAAATTTTAAAACTTCTACAGGAAGGAAATTACTTTGTGTGTAATTTAACACACGCCAATCGAAAGGGATGTGTCAGGCGGCAACGTCTGTGGCCCGCATTCAGGAAGTTCCGGGTTCGATCCCCGGCGACCGCCCGCTTTGACCCATGGGTTTTTCGCGGGTTTTCCTGGGTCGTCAGGCGAGCTGGAATGGTTTCTTTCAGCTCCCGATTTTTTTGTCCCTCCATTTCGTTCCATTCATCGTATCATTCATCCTCAATCCCGTTGGTCTCTTTCAGGATCGGAAATGTCGACGATGGTGTTTCGGTGCAACATGACTGAGGAAAAGATGCTCTCTGTGAACTCTCTCCATCCCTCGGCTTTCTGCTGGTTGCCGGGTATCCGAACCCCCTTGAGAGGTGTTGTACCCCTCTGTGTGAAGCGGGGTCCCCGGTCTGCCGGCGTGTCTATATCTGCAAACTTAGGGACCCTGTCATTGCTGTTTTGTTGCTCCTGGATCCGGTCGTCCGAGGTCTCCTCTCACCTCATCCTTCCTCCCGGGGACGCCCTCTTATGGGGCTTAGGTACAATATCTACTCTGGATCGGCGCCGAGTCCCCTCCGTAACACAAGATAAATAAGATAACCCCCAAATATTGAATTAATATGTACCTACATTAGAAAATTTTGATTTCACTTTAAAATATTATTTTTATAAATACTATTGATAAGTACAATTACCTTCTTGGAGAAGAACAAGAATACCCGCCTCTGCGGTGTGGGAGTAGCATATTCAAAGGTATCGAGTTCGAATCCCGGTTAGGGTGAATTACTTGGATAAGGCTTTTTTTCCCGGAGTTTTCCCTTTATTCTTGGAAAACAATGTCGGGTAACTCTAAGCTCTAGGCACCCCGTGGCCATTTGAGCTTCATTTCAAACTATTTCGTTCATTCACTGACCGATACAACCTCTCCAGTTAAAGGACGTTAATCATCAAGAAATACGACATCCTGATGGCTAAATGGTCCTTGAGACCAAAGGGCACCGAAAAAAGAAAAACACAATTAATTTGGCAAAATCTTGGTGTAAAAGAGGAAGCAAATTCATTTTAAACTAGCTGAGATATATATATATATATATATATATATATAAACATGTTTAAAATCCTATTTTTGGGATCATGTGCTCCCCAGAATGGTGCCCCTAAGACTTTTTCAAATTAAAGTTCAGAAATTAGCTTTCCTAATAGTCTTTCAAATCTAGAGTTTTTAACAATAATTGTTTGAAAAAAATATGAATTCTGATTATCCTCTTCCCTTTTACAATTTTAATGCTCATTTATGAAATTAATTAGATACAAGTTATTTGATTTCATGAACCTTTAATGAATTGCATTACCCTAATGCACACTGACATGTTCAATATCACATTTAATTTTTATAAATATGCTAAAAGACTTTATTGGGTTTATGAACGCGTGTCATTACAATATCGGTAGTTTGGTCATTTTGCATCGGTTAGCTGACAGTTTCTAGCTGTCACTAAGGTTAAAGTTCCCTGCTTTGCTATGTAACATTGACTTAATAGTTTACCCGACCACTACACAAGGCGTTGCGTGCTCTTTTCTTTTACTTGGAGACTAAACAAATAAAATGACTGATTTGTTACATTCACATGGCTTTCTCTACGCATTCTTCAATTCTTACTTTTCTATCTCTGCATTATAATAAGATAAACATTTGCAGAAATGGATTTATTCCATATTTACTTGAAGGTACGAGGGTATTTGGGGAATATAGTAGGTTTAAGTGATAGTTAAAACTTTTAAGAGCAAGCTGGCTCCACGGTAACGTATGAGACTCGCATTCAGGAGGCCCCTGGATCCATTCCCGTTGACCGCCCATTCTGATCCTGGACTTTTCGTGGTTTTTACTGGGCGGTAGACAAATGCTAGGGTGGTTTCCTATCTACCACTATTTTCTTACGCTCATCTTTCTTTCATTCCATTTCCTTCTCATGTTTCAGATATGCTTTTAGGCTTAGTGGTGTATGGCGGTTTCGGATAGATGGCGCGGATGCTTGCTTCAAGGACACTATGGACACTTAAGGGCTGTCTGGTTGGACGTGTCGTTCATCGCCCTTTCTGGCAGCTCCAGTAGTGGAACGGATCTTCGAGCCAGAAACTGTTGGGGATTCTCTCTCGCTGCGCGTCTCTGTGGCCTGTTCCTGTGTGATTGCTTCACTTCCTTCCTTCCTTCCTCTGGGATGATGCTAGCCGCAATAGATCGCAGTGTCCCTTACGTTATATGCCCTATAACAGTGGTCGCTATGTGATGGCTTTGAAATTCTGTTCCTTTTGCATGACCACGAGAAAAATCTGATGTGTTGCAGTCACACGGCTTCTCTAGCACTGACATTTATTACTTTCTCCATGTACGTATAGAAGTAGGGGAAGTATTGTATTCCACCCAAAATTTCGATACTGAGATGTCACCGGAAATGCATATTTTGAGGTTCCATGAATAAAAACAGCATTTTCAGAAAAAGGTCCGTGTGTGTGTCTGTGTTTGTGAACAACATAACTCAAAACGAAATGTCGATAAATACGAAAACTTGGTATTTAGGTTCCAGTATCTTTCAAATATGGACATAAGATTTTCAAGAAAACCCCCACCCCAGATTACCCTTTACATGGAACATTTTTCTCTATTCCTTGTTATTTGTTTGAATTTTCCAGTACTTGTACTTTTTCTCAAATGGGAATTCGTTATTCGTTTTTTTTATGTCCTGGACATGCAGAGAGACTGGAATGCTCCACAGAGAAACGAGCTCTTAAAACGTTAGACTATCGCTTAAAGCCTATCATTCCCCTTGCACCTACAAGAAAATTAGCAATAAGATAGTTCCCGCAAATGTTTATCTCGATTAACATGAAGTAGATGAGAATGAACGTTTGTAAAAATACTTTGTACAAGAGTAGGGAAAGTTATGCGAGTGCAACACATCAGAATTTTTATAAACCTTCTACAAATTACTCTTGCAAAGCTTATTAGAAGTAAACTGCAATAAACATTTGAATTAATATTGTGACTGTCGAGTTTTTCAACTGTCACTTTTGCCACTCACTGCTTTGTGTTTCAATGTTACTGTTTTGGTTTTATGCAGTTCACCTGCACTAGGAGTTCACTTCACCAATCAATTCACTAAGGTGAACTACTTCAGTTCTCCGTCACTTCACTTCCTTCGTGACGCAGCCTGTTCTCGCCTGACGGTTCACTTCACTCTGGAGTCGAACACAAGACCTCCACTAATGTCCCTCCGCGGTAGCACACGCTGCACGTCAGAGAAGGTGTCACCAACTCGCTCGGAGAATCATTCTTGATGTCGCACGGTAAAACGCATCCGCCAACTCGTTCGTTCACTGACTGACCGACACAACTCAACTCTGTCGCAGTCGACTCAACTCGCAAATCGACACACACTGACCGACGCGACTCACTCTACTGTCGTCACTCTGTCGCACTCGACTTGCTTTCAACTCGCTTATATAGCGAGAGCGCTTTGCTTATATAGGCAGTGGAATCTTCCACAGAAGTTTCTGGAACGTTCTAGAACTATTTCGACACACTTTATGGAGGAGGGAGGAGATAAAGCTTCCAGAGAGTTCAAGTTATCTCCCGATAATGCGCCCGGTGCTTACGCTGGCATGCGGCGATATCGTTGTTCACTCAGACCGCTCGGAACTGCCTGGGCCTTAGCCACAATAGTTTCATTACACATTTCGTTATAGGTAAAAAAGGAATAGCGATTGTCAAATGTATAAAAACTGGCCGTTATTCACTGGGTATAAAATTCCATGTTCTTCGGGAGAAACAGTTGAGGTTTAGCAGTGCTTAAAAAAGTAACAATTATTGAGAAATGCAAATCTATAGCTACGGATATCTCGGAAATACCAGACACTAAAAAAACGAAAAAAAAGAAACAGTATCTGGAATGAATTGCGTGTTTTAAAGAGATCTACATTTATTTGTATTAAGCTTTTGTCTTCAAAGGTCTACCCGTTAAACAAGTCTATACAAAATTCTTTTCGAATGAAGAGGACTCGGACTGTTCCCAAAAAATACAAGACCAACATTTTATTTGTCATGTTTATGCTGTATTTTAATCAAAATCTTTACAGCCATTTTGAGAAAATAAACAGTTTCCCAAAAAATGTTTCACCTAAAGATTAGTTTGGGGTGGAGGAATTTTTTTTGAAAATCTTCGTATTATATCTTTGGGAGATGCTGAATTATCAAGTATAGAATTTATCCGACATACCATTTTTGAGTACACTGTTCGCGACCGCGCGCGCACATACACATATTTTTATAACTTTGGTTCAAGGGACCTCAAAACATGCATTTAAAATGGAATCTCGGTGTCGAATTTCTGGGTGGAATCCACTAATTCCTCTACTTAGCATAGGTAAGTAAGTGGTAAAGAAAATAAAAATTGAATTTTTATTGTGAGAGATGAAATGTCTCTACGTGTCTTTGACAGTTTCTTACGTAACAAACTTCCATTGTATGAATATAATTTAAGAAGTTATATGAATTTTATTTTATTACTTTATCTACAACTTACATATAGTAGGTAGAGAAAGTATTATTCTCTCCCAAAGAATTCGATATCGGGATTTCACCGAAATGCGCGTTTTGAGATTTCTGAATCTCCCGCGTACGTGTGTATCTGTGTGAACACTACGTATCGAATATGAACTTGGTGTTTAATTCAGCATTCTCCAAGGATGCGGCATGAAGATGTTTAAGAAAATTCCCCCACCCCAAACTACCCTGTGCTTGGAAAAAATTTCGTTTTTTATGTTTTTTAATTTTCTCAAAAATGGCTATCGATTTGATTAAAACACCATATGTTTAAGATATTTTCATGACAATTAAAATGTATATTTTGAATTTTCTGCGCATAGCCCGGGTAGTCCTCTTCTTTGGGAACGAATTTTGTATAATTCACTATAGCTGGTAAATCACAACACATAGACAAAAGCTTACTACATGGAAAATGCAGATTTCATTGACATTTAAATTTTGGTAAATACTTTTTTGTCGTTGGTATTGGCTATATATTCTCATAAATTTTTGAAATGCTAAGGCACCATTCTTTGGTTTCTCGCGGCCATGAATGATTATGAAATTTCAAAGCCACCATAAAGCAACCTGCTTTTTAAAGAGATGATTATTGCTGCAGCTTCCTATATGCACGTTGTAGTTACAAGAAATGTGTAATGAAACTGCTTCTGCAAATGTTTATCCCACTTATCATGAAATAGGCAGTAAAACAAAAGAGAAGAATATTTTGGAGAAGAGATACGAAGATAAAAATAAACTATATTGCATGAAAAAAAAGTTATTAAAATGTAACACATCAGATTATATAAGCAAATGTTATACCTAAATAGGCTACAATTTCCTTTTTTTATTAATGTCCCAGAAAATACAGTTTACTCACTGGTTTAATTAAAATAATATATCATGTAAATTACAGAGAGAGAGAGAGAGAGAGAGAGAGAGAGAGAGAAGGTAAAGGAAGTGAGGGAATGAGAATGGTAACTCAGGTGTTGTTTAAATTTAAATGCCCTTTCACCTTTGGTATTATACTGTATTTGCGGATTCATTTTAAAGGCTTGCTTTGTTTATTCTTTTTATTTAGATTAGGCTAGAGATTACTAAGGAGGGGTTAAATTGAATGAATTTGTTTAATACTCGGAGAGAGGAAGAGAGAGAGAGAGAGATTGTGTGTATGTTTCCTATATGTGAACATCTATTCCCTTGCAATTCTGTATTTAACGTTCAATTTAAAATTATCTGATGTATTAAAATTATTATAAGATGGTCTTTGTTCCCTTCTTAAATGATTCACAGTATTCTCTGATGGACTGCTCAGCGCCTTTCTGAATATTCTTTGGTAACTGTTAAGACAATTGGAAAATAAAGTTGCTAAATTAACAGAACAAAGAGCAAGGATTAAAGTATTGTTTAGTTTTACTCCCTCTACCATGTACGTAGTAATTTGATGCCAAGATTTCACCCAAAATACATGTTTTGAGTCTCCCTAAATAAAAATAAGTTTTTAGAAAAACGTCCTTGTGTATAATTGTGAACAGCATAGCTCAAAAACGAAAAGTTAGCTAAATACCAAACTATTTACTTACGTTCAGTATCTTCAAAAGATGCAACGCAAAGATTTTCAAGAAAATACCCCACCCCAAACTACTCTTTACATTTGAAGTTTTTGGAAACTTCTCATTTTCTAAAAAAATGGCTAACGTATTTAATTAAAATAGCATATATTAAAATGTTTATAACATGCAAAATAAAACGTGTAACTTTAATTTTCTGGGAATATCCTGTGAAGTCCACTTCATTCAGAAGGAATTCTGCATATTCTTGTATAACCGATAATCTTCAAGCGATAGACGAAAAAGTACTAGACAAAAAATGTAGATCTCTTTAAAACACACAATTTATTTAAATATTTTTTTTCTGTGGCACCAGTCATTCCCGAGTTATCCGTTATCAATGGTTCGAATTGTTCAATACTTAGTCGTTCTTCTAAAGTCCTGTCAATTTTCAGTGGTTTCTCGCGATGTCGTGGAAACAATATGGAATTTTAAGGCCAGCATATAGCGTCCAGTTCTAAAACATGATTGTCGCTATTCCCTTTGTATCTATAACGAAATGTGCAATGCAGTTATTTCCGGAAATGCTTATCTTGATTAAAAGGAAGTAGGTAGGAAAATAAATAAACTTTCTTGAGAATAATTTGTATACCCACTCTTGTAACCAGGAGTGAGAGAGTAGAGAAAGCCATGTGAATGCAACACATCAGATTTTTATGTTATCAGATGTTGAAAGACATGGAGAAATTTAAACCATAAATTGAGTGTTTTTTTTCCAACATAACGTGTCAACACTAGTGACAATTTAACACTTCAAATGACATCGTTATCATTAGATTTGCAAAACTGTAGGTTGGGAAAGGAGAATAAAAGTAGAACGTTTAGAATCTCTGCTGGAATTAGACTTCTTTCTTTCCATGCCGAATTTCTGCACCTACCATCACAATTTTAATGCTTAATCTGTAACATGAGCTTTGGGGTTCACGGAAGGCATACACCAACCTGGTCTTTATCTTTGCCGTCAGTGAAAACCACGATAAACTCTGGTGAAAAATTAGATCAACCTTAAGCATAATAGTGTAAACCTGATATGTTTAAACAAGTATTTTCATCAGAGAACCACTTTGTTACTTGTGACACTGGAATACCACCACCACCACCACTGCTACTAATTATTATTATAATTATAATAATTATTATTATTATTATTATTACTATTATTCTGCATATGGTCCGGTACCGGCCGTTCCAACTCAGAGGTCGGCTTCTTCGTTGTGGTTGAGCAGTAGTTCCTTTTCATTTTGACTTATATTCATGCTGTGTTCTTAGTATGTGTCGGAACCATTTTTTTTTATTTTCAATTTCATTTTGGCTGTTTTAGCCATGTCCGTATTTTTAGTATTCCCTGTCAAGCTTTCGGATCCATATATTAATACCTATAAAACCATTGTTTTGTAAAATTTAAGTAATGTTTCCTTTTTAACTCTGTTTTTCAATATTATTTTAATCGTTTCACATAAGTTCTGAAGCTTGTGTTTTATTTTTAATATCTTCTTGGTAGATAGGAGAGATTTTACATCCTAAATATTTAGAACATCACACTTGTTATTATTATTGATCTACTTTTGTGTTCAACTTGGTAGAAGCTACATTTAGTTTTATCCGTTGAAATTCTTAAATTATGTTTTAACATAATATTGCCAAGTTCATACGCTGACACCTACAGTTGGTCTTCAGTTTCCGCAAAAATAACTGTCATTAGTAAATAAAGCTGTATTAGAAATATATGAGTGGACAGCTCTGTTTTACTTCTAAATTAACTGTTTCTGTTCTGTAGCCTTTATACCCTTCTCTATCAATGCTGATGACTGTCTTTATACATTATCTTTATAATTTATATTAACTGAAATGGATATGCTTGATTTTCCATAATGTACCATAATTTATCACGGAGTACCTGGTCGAAGACCTTGACGTAGTCTATATTCAACATGTTGGTCTCTAAATTACTCTCTCTTCTGGTTTGTATAAGCTGTTCAACACCAAAAACACAATCAGAACAAGATCTTCCTTCTGTACACCCATGTTGTTCTGCTATCACATGTTCAAAGATTGCTTTAATACCTAGTCAGGATTTTGGCCAACCCTGTATTTGCTAAGCTAGTTCATCTGTAACTATTACAGTCTTTCCTGCCACTCTTTTTAAAAATTGGTATTATAATTCCTTGTCTCCATTCTTCAGGAATTTGAACAGTGGACCAGCATATATGTAGTATATCTAAAAACCTCAGCTCAGATTTCTCTGATGAATATTTTAAAATTTCAATATTCATTCCATCATTACCAGGATATTTGCTGTTTTTAAAGAGTAATATAATATTTAATTCTTCAGTGGTGATTTGGTCTACAGCACTATATTCATGATTTTCTTGTATTTTGGCGTTTCAGGATTAATCTATGGCGCCTTTAAAGTTTCAAGCCAGTCCTATTCAGTATTAAGATATACAGTATCTTTTTAATTCTTATTAATATGATTTATTATTTTATAAACGCTTTCTTTCGCTCCATGCTCTTTGTTACTTATGTATTCTCTCCCAGCTGTGTCGCTGTAATTTTTTTGTTTCTCGTTTCGCTAAAGTACACTTCAATTTGTAGTTAGTTTTATCGATGTTATTTTTGGTAGTAAAGTTTAAGGTATTATACTTCCTTTTCCTTAATTAGTTGAGCTATATTTTCATTCCATATACAGAGGCCTCTTTATTGTTTACATTTGTTTCTCTTTCCCAGAACTTCTATAAGCTACTTCTATGCGGACATTATTTTAAATTTTTTTCATCTTCTTAACATCCAAATTCAGTGCTCACCACACTATTATAATTTTACTTTAAATTTTGTTATTTTATTTCCAAAATAAATGATGTGTATTTACTGATAAAATTATAAAGAAATGCCCAAAAAAATTGCTCTCAATTTAACAATGTTTTAGCTCTCTTAGACTTGAGCTATCACTGTACTGTATTGCTGTTGCAATCGGAAATTTACACGTATCAAACACACAACGGTTTTGTTTCCGTTCCATTCTTTTTTTTTTATTCTTTTGTTTTGTTTAGGTGGCAACCATTTCGCGCTTAATTTGGCTCACATCTCATTAGGAATGAAGCGTGTATTGTTTAAAACGCACTGATGCATGAACCACAGCATTATATTGTATTTTTTATATTAATCCAGTTTGTTTCGTGCAATTGTGTTCCTTCCAAATAAAACACACATTTTTATGTTTCGCTAGTAAACTTTATAAAATACGGTTTTATAGTTATAGCTTCTTGTCAACATATATTTTGTTGTCTGAACTCGTTTTAGACATTTTAAAGCCCAGTTTGAGTTTTACTAATATTTTACGTGTTCTGACACATACAATCATTCCAGAAAGTATTCGTTTATATATTAAAATAATCTACCATTCAACGGAATTGTGCCGCTTTGCACAAATGACAGTCCAGGAAATCCTCACCAGCGTAGATGATCGGCTCTTGGAGATCTCCTTAATCGCCAGCATAAGTGGTCAGCATTACAACCTGGCTAGGAAATTAACCATGCCAATACGAGAGATCGCTGCGAGCACTACAGCAATGGTGGGGGAAAAGGTTCTCCAAGTCACTACTACGTGCGGAAGGGCAGGCGGATCGTCAAAATGCCTTCCCTCCCCAACGGAGCCTGACCGACGACGGTAAAATATTCAGCAGAGGACTCGCGACTCTTGGTTCTTCTAATAATTATTATTACTCTACTTATTTTACGCCTCTTCAAATACATGGTCATATCGCTACGGATCTGTTAGTGGATAACTCTTAGGTCGATGTGTGGCGGACAGTTAACCTTCTAGGTCTCATCTCTGCAACCATGCCATCTTGCTTCGTCACGTGTCCACAGAGACCCTGGCGCATAGCACCCGGATCTTCCGCTTCGTGCCGTGCAGATGACATTAGGGTGCGTCCGGCCTACCTGCTGTCATTGTCTGTGGATAGATGGCAAAGCATTCGCTATTACCACCTATTTTTCATTTTTTATTGTTTTAGACTTAAGGTGGAACTTTGGGTCGTGGTATTAAATATCGAATCCGGTATTTACCTTAGCGGCTGAGGGAAACCACGAACAAGCCTCAGTCAGATTGGTTGACCCACGGGATTTGAACCCGGAACCTTCCGAATCTTTATTCTTGCAAATACTGTTTCCAATATATCAGGGGAATATTAATTTTGAAGATTACATTCTGGTAAATTTGCGATGTTGAATTATACTTCAAATGTTTTTTGCAGTTAATGCCTCATTTTATAAAGACAATGTTTGAGCAATTCATTTATAAATGTTATTGTGCGGAAGGAATTTAACTTCATGTTATATGAGCACAGTAAATTAGTTCTGAAAGTTGTCATTTAGGAACAAAACATTCCTGTCATCAGCTCATTGCACGTCCTTGTCATTTAAGCCTATAAACAGTCAGGTTGATAGGATTCACCCTTGTCATTGTGGTATGGGTTCAGGAGAGTTAAAACAGACCATAATGCGAATGGCAGCCAGAGCGAGAATATAAAGCTCTTGGCAAACCATTACATTAATGAGACAAAATTCTAATTATTAATTTCTGTACTATCTATGTATAGTGAGTGGAGGATGTATTGCATTCCACCCAAAAATTCGATAAATAGATTTCACAACAAATAAAAGTTTTAAGATTACTGAAAAACAGTTTTTAAACAGTGACCGCATATGTGTGTATGTGTGTGTGTGTGTTTGTGTGCATGTGAACAGCATAACTGAGAAAGGAAAATTGCTTAAACACCAAGCTTGGTTTTTAAATTCAGCATCCTCCAAGGATACGACAAGCAGATTTTCAAGAAAATCCTCCCCCCCGAAACTATCCTTTGCGGGGGAAAATTATCGTTGTTTTTATGAAGTCCGCTTTATTCTGAATGAATTTTGTACCAGGTGGCCATATTAAAGAGGAAGTGTTGGAGGGTCACAAGTAAACAATGGTGAGGCCAAATAAATTGAAATTTGGTGTACATACTTTAGACAAAGGGAATTCCATTTGAAGTAGAATATTTGTTGGTAGTTGGAAGATGCTTCATGTTTATCTGCCCCACGTATGGGAGCCAATTTGTCGCAGTAACTTCGTGTTATCTTATTGCTGAGCGCCTGTTATTGTATTACTATTTTTAAATTTAGGTTCTTTGTCCTCCGGCTAGCTATTATTTCTCAGTCGAGCATATCTCTTAAACAGGATGTGTAAACGGAAAGGAGTTTTTACTGAAAGATAACGCTTATAAAAGAATTTGTTTTTACACTTTTATTACCGTCACAATTAATTAATTTCACATATTGACTCTTGATACTTGCCAGACTGAAACTGTTATATTTTCTAATATCACTATAATCACTTATTTGCTGCACATTATTAATTCGCGTATTTCACATTTATAACTAACTTTACAACGCGAGAAATTTTGTAGAATTGCGCGACGTACGAGTATAACGCGTGAATGATTCTCTTAAACTGTGCGACGTATAACCTTTGTATGATTCTGTTGGACTGAACGACGTATTACCCGCGAATCCTTCTGTTGGACTGAACGAAACCTGACTCTGGCTTTAGCTTTTTATACTCCCACACCCCGATATGCCTAAACATTATAACAGAGCTGCTATTGGTTAATAAAACGCGCCAACATTAGCATCTATTTTTATATCCAATCAAAAGTACGAACACATATGCTCTAGGGAAAATATTCCCTCCATTTCTAAAGAAACGCGCGCTACTCTGACGTCATTTGCTTGCCTCTTCTAATTAATAAACAACTCACCCCCTCGCTACATTGTTATCCGCTCCTATTGTCAGTTTCAGTGAGTCCGTGTAAACTTATTTCCTAACAATGCTTATAATTAACAAACATCTCAAATCAATGTCATACAATAATGCTTATTTACACTACAATCACTCTGGCATTTACATTGTTGTGATATAAAATACTGCCACACATTCTGAGAAGAAAGAAAAATAGTACAAAAATCGTCACCAGAGAATGAATTAGCACTGTATGGTGAGTGAAAGGAAGCAAAATGTTAATGATGACTTTGATCCAACACATTACAAATGAAGCTCAGTATGCTGCCCTTGAATATGTTCGGAAACTGCTGTCTCCAAATCGCTTTGTCCAATGCAGAACGTAGCTGCAGTTGCAACAGTTTCTAAGTCTTCGTTGCATACAAATTTGCGTGTTCGTCTGGTTACAGTCATAAAGAGCCAGTACGTTCAAAGCTTGAGATCATCTTTCGCAAATCAGTAATGCTCATGGAAGCTTCTCACAACGAAAGCATTGCTGTAATAAATCTTGGCGAGCAAAGCACGATCATGCAAGCAGAACACTGCGTACACAAGTGTATCGTAACGACTGTATTCAAAGATGTCACGATGAGATCTGCACCACGCCAATTCAGCGCCATTTCGTCCACTGGTGCCAATTTTTGGAACTATTCTTTTCTTATCAGAATGGGATTTCTATTGTCTGAAACGTATGTATGCTGTATGCCGAATTACAATTTCTTTGGCCTTACCGTTGTTTACTTATGAAAGTTCAAACACTTCCTCTTTAATTATGGCCACCTTGTACATCTGGTAAACCGTATGAGATAGACAAAATCTTATTACACAAAAGATGTAGATTTCGTTGAGGATAGAATTTTGTCAACTGGTTAAGTCGCTATTCGTTTTTTTTTTACTTGGTTATGTCAAGAGCATGGGTTTTCAAAGCCATCCCATAGCGACAAGCTCTTTAAACATCTGACTATAGCGTTACCTACTGTATTCTACAATGAAATATATTCTACTATTGTTGAGAATTCATCTGGATTAATCAGAAGTAGAAAGAATAATAAGCATTGGTTTTCAGGGAGCTTCAAAACATGTGTTTCCCGTGAAATCTATGTATCATGTTTTTGGTTGGAATATACTACTTCGTTTGCTTACTACATCCGGAATTATACATCACATGGAAAAAGTTTGGCTATTTTTGATTTTCTCAAAAAAGTCTGTAATTATTTTGATTAAACTAACATATTTTAAGATTTTACATTAAAAAAATGTGCATATTGAATATTATGCAAATTGTCTGCGATGTGCTCTTCATTTAAATGAATTTTATATAATTTAAAGCACACAGATGAACTAACATTTACCAGACAAAAATAATTTGACAAAGTTTACGGCATCAGTCATTTCCGAGATATCCGTTGTTATGGTTTAAAAATTTTCAAATTACTTTTATCATTTTTTGGAGTACTATCATGATGCAGTTGTTTCTCACGATGTCATGGAAAGCCTTTCGAAATTTCAGAGCCAGCATATAGCGACGTGCTTTTTAAAAATTCCACTATGGCTTAAGACTCATGTATACCGCAACTGCAACGAAATGTGCAATAAAAATATTTCTGCAAACGATTAATATGAAGTAGAAAGAAAAATAAGCTTTAGAAAGGGTAGTTTGTAGAAGGTATTCTAAAATAAACGACAGTATTAGAGAAAGTCATGTGAATATAACACGTCAACTTGTTGTTCCCTAACAAAGCCGCAATAGAGGCGTATTTGTTTTTCTAATCATATTGACATAACGTTATGTCAGTAAAACAGTGAAATATCTTCGAGAATTATATTTCCGGACGAAAACCTGTCTTTTTACTTTCGCTACTACGTATAGTAAGTAGGGGAAGTATTGTATTCCACCCAAAAATTCGATACCGAGATTTCACCGAAAATACATGTTTTGAGACCCCCTGAATACAAAAGAAGCATTTTTGGAAACATGTCCGTGTGTGTGTGTGTCTGAACAGCATAACTCAGAAACGAACAGTCGGATAAACACCAAACTTGGTATTTAGGTTCAGTATCGTCCAAGGATGCGACACGGAAAAATCCCCCCACCAGATTACCCTTTGCGACACGAAGGTTTTCCAAAATCCCCCCACCCCAGAGTACCGTTTACATGGAAGATTTTTAGAAAATTTTAATTTTATCAAAAATGGCTCTAACGATTTTGATTAAAATATCATACGCTTAAGATATTTTTATGACAAATACAATGTATATCTTGAATTTCCTGGGAATGTCTCCAAAAGTATTCTTCATCGTGAACGACTTTTGCATAAATGGTAAACCATAAGAGATAGACAAAATTTTACTACACAAAAATGTAGATCGCGTTAAAATACACAATTTATGTCATATACATTTTTTTTGTTGAGTGAACCATTTTCGAGATATTACTTGTTATTTTTGGAAACATGTCCGCGTGTGTGTGTGTCTGTCTGTGAACAGCATAACTCAGAAACGAACAGTCGGATAAACACCAAACTTGGTATTTAGGTTCAGTATCTTCCAGAGATGCGACACGAAGGTTTTCAACAAAATCTCCCCACCCCAGAGTACCGTTTACATGGAAGATTTTTAGAAAATTTTAATTTTCTCAAAAATGGCTCTAACGATTTTGATTAAAATATGATATGTTTAAGATATTTTTATGACAAATAAAATGTATATCTTGAATTTCCTGGGAATGTTTTCAAAAGTATTCTTCATCGTGAACGACTTTTGCCTAACTGGTAAACCATAAGAAAGAGTATTAATCTGTGGCAAAGGGAATGGTGCTGCACCTAGCAACCAGCTATTAAGAGATATGTATGTGCTTAAAGGCTACTGTATTTCTATATTGCCCTTGTAAATATATATTCCCCTTATCTACAAGGAAATTAGCAATAAGATAGAGTCTGCAAATGTTTATCTCGATTAACATGAAGTAGATGGAGAATAAGCGTTTGTAAAAATAGTTTGTACAAGAGTAGAGAAAGTCATGTGAGTGTAACACATCAGATTTTTTTTCGTTTATTTGCCGCCTTTAACATCTCAGGTACCGAGCGGGATGGCACAGCGGTTCACCTTCTACCACGACTCTGCTTACTGTCATTTCCTGTTCCCATCATCTTCCTTGTCATCTGTTTTAGGGTTGTAGGAACAGGCGAGGGTGTTCGGCGGGTTGCGGCTGGGCGGTGGCTGTAAAGGTTTCTTCTCTGGCGTCGCTGCGGTACCGCTCAGTTAGGTCTCATCTAAGCGTGGGGCTCTGCTTCGGGGGACCCTGGAGTTTGGTGGCTTGTGGGCAGTGACCATACGGCGTCGGATGCTTTCTATCTGGAAAAGTAAGGGATCAGTCCAAGCTTGCGCCTGTCGGCATCGGATATGCCGCCCTTCGTGTCTCGCTCCTCGAGTCACGTTGGAAGCACAACAGGCTGACTGGCCTCTGCCCCGGTTCCTTCGCGATATGTGCCTTTTACATTTAACATCTCATGTCACATCGGCCTTTAGAACAATTGGTCATTAGCATGATGTTCACTCGTTTACAGTTGGGTGGTATTACTTTGGGTAATTAGGTACATTAAATTTATTCACGCATTCACACTCATTCATATTTCCATCTAAAGAAAGGTTCCCAACCTCCAGCCGGAAATCGAGTGGAATAACAAGTTCAACATTCCAAATTGACATAAACAGAGAAGAACAGCTTAATAGGTTTATCGATTATAGAAAAACAATTACCGAAATGAAGTTCTGGGCGCATTATTATCCTAAGGAAAATATGAGCGCGCGCAGAAAATCGGAAACAGATTAGGAGTGTTCAGCTTTTTGAAATTAAAGAGGCTGGTGTCTTGCCGGAGTTTCCAAAGCATAACCTCAAAGCTGGGTGAAAGGTAACCGTGTATTATTATTATTATTATTATTATTATTATTATTATTCAAATCCGGTAGTTACGCAATAGCGGAGTTGAAAAAACGGGAGAGACAGAATTGTCCAGCAGTGTGAGAGATAAATCACTCTTCAGCTAATTACATCCCTGTGTCCACGAGGGACTTAAATACCAAGTACATGGAAATAATGCACAAAATGAAAAGTAAGTGCCACAACTATCGTACATACAATGTTGCCCTTAACGTTACCACATTGAGTTCACACTACAGCAGTGAGTGATAAGAACAACTACTGGAACAGCAGAAGCAGACTGAACAATTCAGTGCCATAGCCGGGAATTGAACTACGGATCTTCCAGTTTCCGTCCGGTTGCTCTAGCCAAGTGAGCTGCCATGGCAACACCCGGCACAACATAAAATTTCACAAACTGACTCGCATTTTCCCCGATAACCCAGGAGATCTCTAATTCAATTTGACATGACTTATCCCAATGGCGACTTATAATGACGTAAGTACTTTAAGTCCCGGGCTTCATAGTTTAACCAGGTATTAGGTCAATCAATATTAGTTACAAGAACTATTGTTTAAAAAATTCGTTCACGCTTACTGACGTGAGATACGGCTTTCCTGACCATTCTGATCAAATATTCTCACGAAAGATTCCATGCCATTCAAAAAGAAACCACGTGTTATACACACATGACTTTCTCTAACCACTTTTCTATAATCTAAGTAAGCAGGGTATTTGCATTCCACCAAACATTTCGATACAGAGATTTCGTTGGAAATACGCGTTTTCATACTCTATGAATGAAATAAAGCATTTTTAGAAAAATGTCAGTGTGTGTGTGTGTCCGAACAGCATAACGCAAAAACAAAAAGTTGGTTATATACCAAACTTGGTATTTAAGTTCATCTTCCAACGATGTGACAAGATTTTCAACAAAATTCCCCACCCTAAACTGCCCTTTGCATGGAACATGTTTTGCATGTTGATTCTCAAAAATGGCTGTAAAAATTTTGATTAAAATACCACATGTCTTGAATATTTTCATCATAAATTAAATGTATATATTGGCTTTTCTGGGAATAGCCTGTGAAGTGCTGTTCATTCTGAATTACATTTGTATAATTGGTAAACAGCAAGAGATAGACAAAATCTTTCAGGAAACGTGTAGATCTTGTTAAAGCACACAGTGTCCTTTTTGGTGGAGTTAACTATTTCCGAATAATTCGTTGTCATTGGTTTGAATTTTCAATACTTATGCTCTTCTCAACTGACAGGTTGTTATTCGTTTTCTTTTTCTTATGGTCATGCAAAACGCATGGAATTTCAAAGCAATCACATAATAATAATAATAATAATATTAATAATAATAATAATAATAATAATAATAATAATAATCCCTGCCAACCCAACTGCCTGTCTCACGCCCAGAGGCGCGCGATCATCTATCCGATACGGGGAGGTGATGTGGCCGACATCACACATCTTCCAGCCAGATTGTCGGTCTCCTTGACCGGGATCGCGCCTATTGCAGCTGCTCGCTTTCCTCGCGATGCTGAGAGGGCAGCAGTCCTATACCCGGGACTTAAAATCCGCACCCCCATGAGTAGGATAAAACCGTGCGCATTCCGTGGCCGGGAACCAGAGCTCCATGCTCTAGCCCACAGCGCAGGACAAAGCCATCACATAGTGACACGCTACTGCAGCCTACAACGAAATGTGTAAATGTGAATTAAAAGTTGATGTGCATTAACAGTTAGATAAAATAATAAACTAGAATAATAGTTTGTAGAAGAGTGAGTAGAGAAAGTCATGTGGATGCAACATATCAGTTTGTTCTCTCTACTTCAAGTTAATTGATATAAAAGTGTAAGCAAATATGTAGTTTTATTACATACTTCGTTGTAGTAAAAGGGTGATAGGTATATGATGCTGAAGCAACATTCAGATGTTTAAAAAGCAGGTCTCGCACGCACGCACGCAGGCAGCACACACACACACACACACACACACACACACACACACACACACACACACACACACAAAGAGATAGAGAGACAGAGAGAGATAGTAGGAGAGGGCCCCTTTTCTAAAAGTAATTTTTTTGATTCAAGTACCCAAAATGTGTATCTCCGGTGAAATTACGGTATCGAAATGTTCGGTGGAATACTTCTTCTCAATACTGTGGGTAAGTAGTATAAAAAGTAAAAAGGTGAGATTTACCTAGACTCACAGAAATTCAAACCCGGACCGTTTTGGGTATGTGTCTCGAACAATTACAGGTTAATAGGAAAACAATATATATACAACAGTAAGATTTTTTAAAATTTGAGTCTTAGTTTCAGCGTAGCTCATAATACACCTAGCATGAGTTATTTATCAAAAAGCCAAAATTATTACAAAGTTTTCGCTTACAGTTTTAGTAAACAGTTAAATTATTTTCATAGTTATTCCAGAAATCACTGTAAACACTTATTTTTTCAATCTAGCTTTGTTCAACACGATAAACGTTAGCCAAGATACATTTTAATGTAGCTGCACGACAGCCAAATATTTAAAAACCAGGTCGCTAAATTCTGTCCAGAACATACGAAGAATAAACAAAAACCGGACATTTTTGAGAGGAAAATTAAAAAATCTGATGTGTTACACTCACATGACTTTCTCTACTCTTGTACAACTATTTTTACAAACGCTTATTCTCCATCTACTTCATGTTAATCGAGATAAACATTTGCAGACTATCTTATTGCTAATTTTCTTGTAGATGTAAGGGGAATATATATTTACAAGGGCAATATAGAAATACAGTAGCCTTTAAGCACATACATATCTCTTAATAGCTGGTTGCTAGGTGCAGCACCATTCCCTTTGCCACAGATTAATACTCTTTGCATATCCAAGACAAAAAAATGAATAACAAATTCCCATTTGAGAAAATATAGAAAAATTTAAGAGAATAACAAGCAATATCTCGAAAATCGTTCACTCAAAAAAAAAATGTATGCCATAAATTGTGTATTTTAACGCGATCTACGTTTTTTGTGTAGTAAAATTTTGTCTATCTTATGGTTTACCAGTTATGCAAAAATCGTTCACAATGAAGAATACTTTTGGAAACATTCCCAGGAAATTCAAGATATGCATTTTATTTGTCATAAAAATATCTTAAACATATGATATTTTAATCAAAATCGTTAGAGCCATTTTTGAGAAAATTAAAATTTTCTAAAAATCTTCCATGTAAAGGGTAATCTGGGGTGGGGGGATTTTCTTGAAAACCTTCGTGTCGCATCCTTGGAAGATACTGAACCTAAATACCAAGTTTGGTGTTTATCCGACTGTTCGTTTCTGAGTTATGCTGTTCAGACACACACACGGACATGTTTCCAAAAATGCTTTTTTTTTGGATTCAGGGGGTCTCAAAACATGTATTTCCGGTGAAATCTCGGTATCGAGTTTTTGGGTGGAATACAATACTTCCCCTACTTACTATACGTAGTAGAGAAAGTAAAAAATACAGGAAATGTTTCGCAAACGGCTAAAGCTACCGCTCCAAATATATAACAAACTGCATAGATTTGTTGCTGCAGTATATCTCAGTCTATCTCTCGTTTTCTAGGCGTATAGAATTATCTAAAATTCAATTTGATTAAAGGAAATGACGGTATTCACAGTAAATCCCGGATGTACATTTTATTATGTCATTGACTTAAACATATAAAATTTTAATAAAAGTTTTTTAAGAAGAAACTAAAAAATGAAAACTTTTACATGTAATGTGTAGTTTGAGGGAGAAAAATTTTGTACATCTTCACATGCTTCCTTGAAGGCTTATGGACTTGAATACAAAATTTGCTAATCATCTAACTTCTCATTGTTGAGTAACACTGTTCTCTCTCTCTTCTAAAATACATTTTGTCTTTTAAAATGCTTTTCTGGATTCAGAGGACCTCAGAACTGTGGGTATTTCCTGTGACGTATCGGTAGCGAATTGGGGTGGAGCACAAAGTAAAGAGAAAATTTATAAATGGAGTGTTTACGAAGATATTTAGTTAGTGAACCCTAAACTAGTCTAATATTACTGTGACCCTTATACACTGAAATAACGCGTTTATTTATTTTAAGGACTGCTGAAGCACCAGAAAAATTGTCTTTTAAAGCTTCCTACAGAGTAAAATGCGCAGCGATTCATCAGCTGTCAACGCTGAGAGGAGAATGAAAGTTCTCTCTGCAAATGGGCCAACCACAATAAACCCAAGACAAATCTCTGCAGACAACGGCTGTCTAAGAAGTTCGTCAACTGCTCTAAAGTTCCTAATTTAAATATATTTTGTTGCTGTATTATTAGTATATCAAGGACAACAAAACTTGAGTTTAGAAAATAAATCTAAGAAAGTATGTTTACACTTTTGCTTGAAAACCTTTTCAGTAAAATCTGATTAAATAAACGACCAGTGTCACCAATGGTTCATCGTAAACATATATTTCTAGTAGATGCTCCCCAAAGCAGCAGCTTGTCGGATTGTTAACGAGCGGCCTAAAGTTGTCATAACAACCTTTACTGGCGTTTTAAACAAAATCATCACAGCGCCGTTCCGATTCAATGCTTCCGGCTCGGATTGAAATTTCCTCGGGATTATCACCCAGATTTTCACAAAAATAGACAGTCTTAAATAAAACTTCGTGCATCATTGCTCGCAAATGAAGTCCATATTCATATTTAGCCTATAAACTCGAAAATAATTACAATTTAATATAAAAATCACAGTTTTAAAATACAACTATTTTGTTTACTGTATGTTTTATTTTGTTAGTAACTTGTTACTATAGAACCTAGAGTAACAAATGCAATGAACACGCTATGGGTAGAAATCTATACATTCATTTGTTTAATTTATACATATTCTAAAATTGAGTTTAGGTTGTCTAACATATGACTTTAAATTGCACATATAATTTGGAGAGGCTTTTCTATTGTATGCACCACATACGCAAAAACTTTAGCAAACCAAATCCGTACTCCAGATTCAGATTATTTCTCATCGGAAACATTGAGTTCGTCCGCTAAATTCTTATTTTGCGTACTGGATACACAAATAACTATTAATAGTCGCAATACTTTCTCTAAAGTTTATAGTTTATTTCCAAACTTCTTCCACAAATTATTACTGTAACACCTTCTTTGTTACTCTACCTATAATACGTAGAGGAAGTATTGTATGCAACCCAAAATTTCTATATCGAGATTTGAGGTCCATTGAACCCATAACGGAACCTTTAGAAAAAGGCTCCCGTGTGTATGTGTGTGAACAGCATAACTCAAAAACAAAACGTCGGTTGAATACCAAACTTGGTTTTTAAGTTCAGGATCTTCCAAGCATACGACATGAAGACTTTAAAGAAACCTCCCATCCTAACTGCCCCTTACATGAAACATTCAAATATACATTTTATTTTTCATGAAAATATCTTGAATGTACGATATTTTAATCACAATCGTTAGAACCATTTTTGAGAAAATAATTTTCGATAAATGTTCCATGTAAAGGGTAGATTGGGGTGGGAAGATTTTCTTCAAAATCTTCGTGTCGCATCTCTGAAACATTTGGTATTTATCCGGCTTTTCATTTTTGAGTTATGCTGTTCACAGACACACACACGAACCTTTTTCTAAAAGTGCTTTTTTGGATTCAGGGGTCCTCAAAACACGTATTTCCGGTGAAATCTCAGTATATAATTTTTGGGTGAAATGCAATACTTCCCCTACTTACTATATGAAATATATGCGTAGCAGAGAAAGTAAAAAACGAATAACGAATTCCCATTTGAGAAAAGGTATAAGTAATGGAAAATTCAAGCAAATAACAAGGGATATTTCGGAAATGGTTTACTCGATAAAAAGAATGTATGCGACATAAATTGTGTGTATTAACGATTTGTAAATTTTTTGTGTAGTAAACAACAGTGTATCTCTTAGGTTTACCAGTTATGCAAAAGTCATTGAGAATGAAGAGGGCTTTTGGGGACATTCCCAGAAAATTCAAGATATGCATTTAATTTGCAATAAAAATATCTTAAACATATGATATTTTAATCAATATTGTTAAGAGTAATGTTTGAGAAAATAAAACATTTCGAAAATTGTTCCATGTAAAGAGTAGTCTAGGGTAGAGTATCGTATCCCTGGAAGTTGCTAAACTCAAATACCAAGTTTGGTATTTATCCGACTTTTCATTTTTGAGTAATGCTGTTCACAGATAGACAGACAGGCACGTACATGTTTCCAAAAATGCTTTATTTGGATTCAGGGCACCTCAAAACATGTATTTCCGGTAAAATCTCAGTATCGAATTTTTGGGTGGAATGGATCCTTCTCTACTTACTACACGTAGCAGAGAAAGTAATAAGCTGTCTTACGAATAGTTTCTATAGCCTTAATAAACTGTAGAGGATAGAGAAAGTCGGTGAATGTAATATAAGATTTTTTCTCTAGGCTATGCAAAGAGAAGAACTTCAAGGCCATCATATAGCGACCCGCCCTTAAAACATTTGACTTCCTTAATCCTTCTGTATTACGCATTCGCTTGCACCTGCAAGGAAATATGTAATTAAAATACAGCAACAAATTTTTATCTCGATTAACATGAAGTAGATAGAATAAGCCTTGGTAAGAATAGCCTGCTAAAGGGTAGAAAAAGTAATGTAAATGTAACAAATCCGATTTTTTTTCTTCGGGAAAGGTTTTAATGTTACACAAATTCAATTTTGATAATTCTATATCGGAGGAACATATTAGATTCAAAAGTTAAATATTTTCAAAGTTTCATGACTCAGGGAATTTAATATCTGACTCAATTTGGAATTTTTGAAAATTATTTTCGAGGAAAATGAGGTAGAACAGGAAATTGTTTGAAGTTTATAGAAGTTAGGAATTTCCTTAAAACAGGATGTGAGGTATGTCCACAAGGGTACTTACTGTAGCTTTAATATACAAGGATTTAGGATAAATATTAACAGGGTTGACAGTTATTGCACTTCCATTCTTTTAACAAAAGGAAAGATTAGTACAAAAATGTATAGAGTTGTTCTTAATCCTATCTCCTAGAATGAGATAACCTGTCTGTTAATAGTCTCCCTCTGAAAACCAGAAAAAGGAATTTAAAACGGGTTCTTCGTGCTGCCAACATTTATTAGAGAACATTGTATTTCGTACCGCGCACAAGGAAGAGACGCATTATCTCTCATGGGGAAACACCGACCTCATCGCCGCCTTGTTATCTTAAGAAAGGAAATTGTTTTCTTGAAGGAGAAACTTGTTCTAACGTCATTTTCTGTAGCGCTGAATCCAATAACGGGCAAGTCCTCGATCAAGTTCTCTACGGGATGTAAATTACCTCGCCTCAGAGGAACGTGCCGCCTCCCTAACCAAGTAGAGCTCTGATTTGCTATGAGTCAGTCTACTCCTTCCTACAAGTACAGTATGTCAGCCTACCCATTCTTAATAAGCTTTCATTTAGTAATTGCAAGAATAGCATTCGGCCCAAAAATTACATGTCAGGTTTCTAGCAAAATACGCCTTTCAGTACCATAAATGCATAAAAAGAGGGTTTTTAAGAACCATTTTTGTCTTTGAACAGCCAAACAAGTTTTATGTTTATTTCTGATATTTAAAGGTGCAAGGCAAAGGTTTCCTTCCAACCAAACAACCCCTCTCATAGCAAATTTCAGGTTATTTTTATTTCCCCCAAAATGGCTCTATTTTAATTAAAACACTACATGTTCTAGAAGTCGGAATGATGTAGAGAATGCATTTCCAAGATTTATCGTAAACAGCAGGTAAAGACATCTTTATTATCAATGAATTTTGCATAATTGGGAAATAATGATAAACAAAAGCTTCTTCATTAACGGATTACACTCCTGTTTGTAGGACTTACATCCTCAAAGACTTAGTCCAATGCCTTGTGTTAGTAGCCTGTCGAGGAGCAGGCGAATCTGGATCATAGCATGTCCAGGATGGGTGATCGCCCATTACCTGGTATGACGGTGAAGAAGGAAATGAAATATAGTGATAAAAGGGATGATAGAGAAATTCGCGGATCAAATTATCCAACCCGGCATTCACCCAGCGACAGAGGAGAACCGCGAAAAACCCGTGGTCGGCCCCGGGAGTTTGAATCCGGGACCCCCCGAATGCAAGTCGCACACGTTACCTCGGCACCACCTCGCTTGCTTAAACAAAAACAGCGTTCGTTATAGCATACAACTTTGGTTCTACAATATCTAGAGTTTTACCTGTTTTCAGTCGAAAAAGCGTACGGAAAACGGAACTGCAGTAACCATTTTCCGCTGTGCATGAAAATATACCGGAGAGAATATACCAAAAGAATATATAGAATTACATCAGGCACTAATATCTAAAAACAAATTACACAACCATGTTTTTCATACAATGCTGCATGATATCTATTTTGTATTATGTTTTTAAAGTAATGATGCAAACAAGACACTTAAAATGGAAAACTTCGTCTTACCTAATCTAACTCTCAAAGCCTTCGAAATAGGATTACGGTAAAATAAAATTCCAACATATATCTTCAATATACATTTGAGGATTTAAAAATTTTACACAAATTTCTCTACCAAACTATTCATCACGATGTATTTTTCCTAGGAATGTTTTCTAATTAAGCAAGAGGTTTCAACATTTAGAGACGGCATTTAGGTGTTTATTCGTGCTAACAGTCCTTGAGTCGGAAATTAAATAAAAGAGGGAAAAATGTAGAAATTCCATGTTCTCGAACATGTCTATTAAGTGACGCGTAGGAAGGATCGAGCATTTTATTTAAATGGATTATTTCGAATACGGCGAACATTACAAAAATATTTAACACAAACTGTGTATTTTAATGAACGCAATATTTTCCTCAGTAAGCTTTTGTCTATGTGTTAGAGTATCTTTGTTATACAAAATAATTCGAAATTCAATCAAATAGTTCACAGGATATTTATAGAAAATTCAAGATACCTATGCATTTTATTTATCACGCCAATATTTTAAATATGTGACTTTTTAGTAAAAAAAACTAATGAAACTTTTCCCATGAAAGGGCAGTTTTTGCGTAGAATTTTCTTGAAAATCTTCGTGTAGCATCCTTGGAAGACACTGAATTTAAATACCAATTTGGGTATTTCTCAGACATTTAGTTTACACACACGCGCGCGCGCATATCTAAAAGTGGATTCAGAGTGTCTCAAAACGTGTGAAATCTGGATACCGAATATTTGAGTTGAATGCTATACTTTACTACTTACCTATAATAAGTCCTCTAGTTATTATAGGTAAATAGTAGCTAAAGTAAAATGTGGGGGTGAAATAATCTGTGCGGCTAGTATTACTTTAAATTCCCCTATTAATGTTAGAACCTATTTTTGAGTATCCCGGTGAAGGGTTACTACATATAACACTCTAGAAGGTGAACACTAATTATTAGAGGGTGGTATAAAGTGATCTAATCCGGGATTTCAAGTTAGCGATGTAGCGAGCATAATGTCTTAGAACGTGTCCCCTGGGTACAGGCGGTGGATAAAGAAATATACCGTAGTAAGCATGGTGTTCCGCTTCGCAAACAGAGTAAGAAATATATCAAGAGTGATATATTACTACACCTACTACCTCTTGCGATGTCGAAAGGAATTTCTCACGATATAGCTTTTGTTTAAGTGAGTGTTCACTTTCGATAATTTCCGCATGCATATTAATGTGGAATGCAATGCACAGACAAGGTAGTATTCACTTTGAACACATATATGTAAAATTTAGTGTTGTATAACCAAATAAAAACATTAACAGTCGTCATCTACAGCATAATTGAGGCATTCCTTAGATACAACCTTTACGAGCACTGCAGGCACGCGCCCGTTGTTTACATCTGGACTCACCCTCTCTCCTTAAACTGTAATGATTCTTCTTTACGCTCCCAGTCATATTACCAAAGAAAGTACTCGTGGTCAAAGAGTACGGGGCATTATAGGTTGGCAATGCACTCTTCTTGAACCTTCATGGTGAGGGGAAAGCAAGTGAACGGGGAACAGTGCTTACGTGAGTACTCACATGTGGACAAAGAGAGGAAGTCAAGGTCCAGGCAGTGAGTTGTCTGCCAGCAGTACATTAGAAAGAAGATGCATTACAAAGAAATGCAACTACAATAGTAACAGCACATGGAATAGTACTCCAACATAGACTTCTATAAATGTAGCATTAGGGTTTTACACTTCAGATAGCAGCTGTTAAAAGAAACCTTCCATGAAGTTGAATAAACATTTAGTGGACAACGGCTAATACCATTAATGGCCTACAAGAATTCGTCGTAGAATGCATCGGGTACCGAGGGAACGGTGCAAGGCTTGGTAACTTCATGACCGCGAACCAGCGGTCAAATGGGACATGTCCATCTGTTCGGCATAAAACTACAGCGTCGGCAGTCATGCAGCTATTATAAACGGGTGAGATCTGTCCTTATTATATAATTTCTGGGCATATAATTTTCGCAAAGTTTTGGAAATTGAATTTTAAATTCAGGGGCAAAATTATTAATAGTCAAGCAGCAAATTGTAAATCTACAGTGCGAATGTTATTTGTACCGTGGTATTCATTCAAAGTCATCTTTAATGTAGCATGTGTATTGGGAATTAAGTGAAAAAAGGTTAAATAATTGAAAGCATAAGTTCTGAAGTGCGAATAGAAAAACCTTACATTCAAGAAAATCCAGGCAATGATGAATGCAGAAATAAGTTAATACTCACGAAAGAACTTTATATGAATCAGTTCATATTAAGCATTAATTATTGAATTCAGTAGAATTATATTATTGAATTATAGCAAACTACTCATTGCTAAAATCTATGAAGAAGGTTGCACAAAGGCAGAAATGCATGTGACTATATTAATGTATGTTATTTGAAAGTTTCAAATATATTTTATAAAATTATTGTTAGTAACTTTGTGGAATGCTTATTATACCTACTCCTTTTAATTACGGTGAGTAGAATTTATTATAAAATCATCATTAAAATAAGAGCTTCAAAAGTGAAAGTAAAAGATGGTACAGCATGCTAAAGCATTGAGTGGTCGTGATCTTGAGAATGTGATACTTGATAGTGGAATAAAGGTTTCCGTACTAAAAAGATAAAGGAAGTTATAAGTGACAAATTATGATGGTTGAAAGAGCACATTTGCGAGGTAAATTAGTACGCTTTCCAAATTTAACGTGATGTGGTTATTAAGATTTCACTAGTAACCGGTCCACATTACAGAGTGTGTAAGTAACTGATTACAAAAATACGTAGAAAAGCATCGTCACAAAACAAACAGACTAGAGTGCAATGTAAGTTAACCTCATAAAAACGGTCACCTTATGGTGCATGAAATTAAATGATCACGAAAGGAAATTTAGGAAGGAACGACCCAGACCTAAGTTTAGGGTAGCTCCCGGCATTTGCCAGTTATGAAAACTAAGGTTTTCACCTGGAAAAATCTGTCAGGAAATCGGTCGTGGCGGGATTTGACCCGCAGACCTTCCTATCACGAGTACGTGCTTTAACAACCTCACCTATTTGTGTCGGTTTGTTAAGAAAATGCATATATCTGTTTCCTAGATTGATTTTAAAGACATTGTAAGCTGTATGAAAGACTTTTAGAACTTTCTCCCTCGTGATTTTGGCAGATAAGCGTCTCTTTGCCTATTCCGTGTACACATCGGCTGATCCGGCTTGGGAAAGTATTTCCTACGAAAGTTGTGACAGGCCAATTACCTAATGTTTGAGAGCGAGAGGATTTATACGAGTATTTTTGGCGCTGGTTTGACTATTAATTTTGTACCACGACACAGTTTTATGGGCTTGGTGGGTGCGTGGTCAGCTTTTGGGTGTCCTCCATATGAAAGATGACGCTGCAAACCTGAAAATGAGAAAGTTCAGCTGCACGATTCTACGTAGGAATGCTATTAATGTGGAAGAAATACGGAACACAAGTAGAAAATTCCTTGCATTTTAAGCGTTAATACCCGGAGCATAAAGACTAATTCATTACGATACTGAGAATGAAAAACAGTGCAGCAATGAATTAATATTTTCATTAAGAGCACAAGCAGGTCTAACGTAAATTGCTTGGAATCTTAATCTCAGAAAATTCCTTATGCGTATTAGATTTATATACAGGTGTACAGATGTCCCAGAAGAAATAGGTGCCTCTGCTAACCAGTTCAGTCACCGAGCGAGGTGGCGCCGCGATAAGGTGCGACTCGCATTCGGGACACCCTGCGCTCGATCCCCGGCGACGGTACAGATGACCGATAAGCTTTCAGTCATATATAAATAAAATGTTTACAGAAGAGTAAGTTAATACAGGCAAGTTAGCGGTAATACTATGATGAATGAGTATTAAGCAAGAGACGCAAAGGCAACTTAAGGTCAAAACCAAGCCTGCAGAGTACTGTGATGAAGTTAAGCGGGGTTTGTCACACCGCTGCAATACACGTGTGCATTGGTCATTTAGTCAAAGTTTAGAGAAGCCTAAATAATTAACTGTCTAGAATAATGGGGAGGTACCGTATCGGCGCGTGGACCGTAGTAGGCCACTAGGATAACGTAGTTCGAACTGGAAAATACTCGTCGAACCCATGCTGTTTAAGCAGATGTGCGTGTTATTCTTAAAGTATTGAGAAACTAAAGGGGATTTTGAAAGAAAAAAATCTGATGTGTTACACTCACATGACTTTCTCTACTCTTGTACAAACTATTTTTACAAACGCTTATTCTCCATCTACTTCATGTTAATTGAGATTAACATTTGCAGACTCTATCTTATTGCTAATTTTCTTGTATATGTAAGGGGAATATATATTTACAAGGGCAATATAGAAATACAGTAGCCTTTAAGCACATACATATCTCTTAATAGCTGGTTGCTAGGTGCAGCACCATTCCCTTTGCCACAGATTAATACTCTTTGCATATCCAAGACAAAAAAATAAATAACGAATTCCCATTTGAGAAAATAAGTATTGAAAAATTTAAGGAAATAACAAGCAATATCTCGAAAATGGTACACTCAACAAAAAAAAATGTATAGGACATAAATTGTGTATTTTAACGCGATCTACATTTTGTGTGTAGTAAAATTTTGTCTATCTCTTATGGTTTACCAGTTATGCAAAAGTCGTTCACAATGAAGAATACTTTTGGAGACATTCCCAGGAAATTCAAGATATACATTTTATTTGTCATAAAAATATCTTAAACATATGATATTTTAATCAAAATCGTTAGAACCGTTTTTGAGAAAATTAAACTTTTCGAAAAATCTTCCATGTAAAGGGTACTCTGGGGTGAGGGGATTTTCTTGAAAACCTTCGTGTCGCATCCTTGGGAGATACTGAATCCAAATACCAAGTTTGGTGTTTATCCGACTGTTCGTTTCTGAGTTATGCTGTTCACAGACACACACACACACACACACACACACGGACATGTTTCCAAAAATGCTTTTTTTGGATTCAGGGGGTCCCAAAACATATATTTCCGGTGAAATCTCGATATCGAATTTTTGGGTGGAATACAATTCTTCCCCTACTTACTATACGTAGTAGAGAACGTAAAAAGCAGCTGAAGTATACCTGTTGTCAGTGATGCATCACTCAAATTAGTAATATTAATCAAACCGATAATAAATGGGACATTTTCCCGTATCTCAAACTTCTTTCCAGAAACTTCAAGTTCAGTATTATGCATGGAAATTATCTATCGGTTATTCTTCAAAGGTGGGACACTAAGTTTTTCCAGAAAACTCCCTCACCCCAAGCTACTGTTTACCTGGCAGAAATTTAATTATTTTATTTTCTTAAAAGCGGCTCAAATGCTATTTATTTAAATGGCACCTGTTTCATATAATGTCTTGGGAAATAAAATCTGTGTCTTGAAATTTCTGTGAATATCCTGTAAGCTTCATTTTAATTGACTGAATTTAATATACTTTTGTAAAACAAAAAAATCTTAACAGATACACAAAAGCTTACTTCAAAATGTAGAACTCATTAAAATACACACTTTATGTCAAAATTTTCCTTTGTGTTAGCTGTTTTAGAAACATCCCATTTACAGCTTTAGGCCTTTCCTAAGCTTCACGTCCTAACGGACATGCTTGAAAGTTTGCTACTCTTCCTTTTAAAGCCCCTTTCCTTTCCATTCCATCGCAACGGCAGATTAATACGCAAAAACACTTGAATGCTGTTTCCGAGCGTTGAAAATATGTTCTAACTTAATTTGAAACAATTCCTGGGAAATGTATATTGAGAATAACATAGCGAGAATAGAAAAATATCTTTAAACATGGTGGCCCACATAAAGTTAAAAAACGACAAACAAACGCAAAGAATTTCTATTCTTATTGGAGCAAGCAGGCTTTCAAATTTGGTATGGAAAATATTACCACGGGGCCCCTTGTGGGGCACAGGTGGCCAACCTCAGTATTTTATATGGAACCATGATAGTTATTTTATATTCTGGTTTCCTTAAATAAATTAAATAAGCTTTATTAAAACATTTTGTTGAATGAATTGTAGAACTGTTATAGAATATTTTCATTGAAATATACAGCAGTAGAAAAGAGCAGTAAATGAATAATTCAATAAATACCCAGGTAATTACTTTAAATCGCTTTATTAAACGCTCAAATTAGCCTTAACATCTAAACACTTATTAATTGTTTTGGAAACGTTTTAGCTGTTAACAACATGCTGGGGCGACAAGCTTCACATATTCGAAATTTCATATTTCTGAACTTTGAGGAGCCACAGTAAATAATCAACATGACCAACTACATGCAGTAGTACTGAGCGGGATGATTCAGGCGATTACGTGTGCGACCCGCATTCGGGAGGTCCCGGGATCGATCCCCAGTGATCGCCCACTCTGGCGCATGGGTTTTTCGTGGTTTCTCCGGGTCGCCATGCGAATGCTGGGATGGTTAATCTTCTACCACGACTCTCCTTCCTCTCATTTCCTGCACCCATCATCTTCCTTGTCACCTGCTTCAGAGTTGTAGGAGCAGGTGACGGTGTTCGGCAGGTTGCGGCTGGGCGGTGGCTTGCGCTCTGTAAAGGTTTCTTCCCTGGCGTCGCTGCGGTACCGCTCAGTTAGTTCTCTCCTCAGCGTGGGACTCCGCTCCGGGGAACCCTGGAGGTTGATGATTTGTGGACAGGGACAGTGCTGCATTCTATCTGGAAACGTTAGGGACCCCGTCCATGCTTGCGCCCGTCGGCATCCAGATCTGGTCGCCCCTCATCCTTCCCTCCCAGGGGTCACGTTGGAAGCACAATGGGCCGACTGACCTGCGTGCGGTGCTCTGCCCCGGTTCCGGGGGGCCCCTCCGTAATACGTACCTTTACCTTTGCCTTTACATGTAGTTATGCTTTGAAACCACAATACCGATGTCCCTTCATTTGATACTTCATTTCCTTCCCTAATTCTTGAGTTGTACTAACTTCACTGAAAACATCCTGTAACAATTCAACAATTTTATTCTAGAATAGATTTTAGAAAACAAAAGCGTTAATAAACGCTTCTTAGTTTATTTAGGGCAATCAGAATATAAAAAGGTATTACGATTCCATTTAAAATTTCTAGATGCCTCCCCGTGCTCTATAAGGACACCCGTGGAAATATTCTCCATGTCGCAGTTTGGAAGGCCCCTTTCTCCAATTAGATTTGGAATTCCTGGAGTTCGGTTTTTTTCTATTCATTTAAGAGAAAAGGTTCTGACAATTTTGATAACTTAGTTATTTGAGATATTAATGTGAGGATTGAAATATAAATTTGAATTTTCTATGACTACCAATGAAATCCTCTTACTTACTGATTGAGATCTGCATAATTTTGTACAACAATGAAGTAATAAGTAGGTAAATCTTACTACAGCTCATTAAAATGCACGTTGTGTCAGTTAGTTTTCGTACCGTTAGCAGTTTTGGAAACATCCAAGTTTATGCTCACCTTTTCCAAGTGTAAATGCATAATTTACAGACATGCTTGAAAGTTTGCGGTTCTCCTTTTTCCTTACCTCTCAAGAGCTCATTATACCGCGAGTAAATATCTGAATACGGTTTCTACTTGTTCTGTACACCTAAGTCTTTATTGTTTAATTTGAATTAATTTAGGGAAAAATAGATCTTGAAGAATGAAACGAGGATAGAATAATCATTTTTTATACCGGTTTTTCGTTCACACTGTGGCCACCGCACGTCTGCTGGCACGCCGGTCACCGCGGCTCGAATTCCCGCCGAAACAGTTCTAATATATCCGTAATGCCTCTCGTTCTCATAGTTACAATTACAATGGTAGTAATATCATAAGGAATGTCCTCTATCCGCATATTTCTGGTATCTTTCCAGGAAATGCTCGTCACACTGGAGAGTTCAAAATTTGAAATGGAGTGAAATTTTTGCCTGATGTTTTTTGTTACTTCTTACAATGTATGGGGTTGTTTTGAAGGAAGAACACTATATAGAGATGTGTGAATCCATTAAGCGTAGAGAAAGTCCTTTGAGTATACCACATCAGATATTATCGCTTTATAACAACCAAACAGGCAGTGGCACACATCATTAATATTGCAGCCTCTATTGTGTAAAGCCATTTCTTCTATACTTCTGTCATTGGCCGTTTATATCTTATCAGATTATGGACCGAGCGGCAAGCGCGACGGCTCCGCGATAACGTGTGAGGGTTAGATTCTCGGTGAGGCCGCTCTGACCTTTTTTGCGGTTTTCCCTGGTTGGTAGGCAAATGCTAGTATGCATTATGTAATGTCACGAATTTTCCTGTCATTTAATTTCCTTTTCACGTTTGAGGATCGAAGGATGAGACGAATGGAGGGCGGGTGAGACGTTAGGCGGTGGAGTTTGCTTTGAGGAACTGTCTGCCCTGGCGTGCTACGGACCTTCAGAGAGATCTTTTCATGGAGAGAGGTAGGCCTGTAGGATGGTCCCGCCGGCATCAGGATGTAACATGTAGCGGGCGGGCGTTATAGTGCTTATACGTGAGAAGCACATGATATTTCATATTCGATGATGAACTCGAGGTTGAAGTTCTCAGAAGTTCTCTGCTTTGGCTCCAGTCGGTAGAGCTGCGAATAAAACCGGTTCCTAGCTACCTATCTTTGTCGTATCTCAGGATATTGTGGATGAAGGCAATTAATAAGATGATTTTCTTTAATGACTGGATTTATTAAAAAAAACAACAAAATTATTGAAGCGGCTAGCAATTGTTCTCCTTTGAATAATAATGAGATTATCTATACACTGTAGTTTCATTCTCCGGCTACTTGTAACATTTCAGTGTACCTAGCTATCTGGGCCATAAGTTACCTCTCACGCACTGGTTACGGTAATCTGCCGCCAATTAGCTACTCGATGATTCACCCGAGAGAATATGAGAGAGAGAGAGAGAGAGAGAGTGCTGAAATCTGGAGCGGATCTTCTTTTTATACCTTGCTGCTATGACCCTGACTTTCGTGCTCTTTTACCTAATTTCTATTTTGATTGGTTACTCACATAGCGTTCTATGAGAAAGAAATCGTTCACTTTTAGAAGTCAGGCTTCTGTCTGCTACCTTTTGGAAAACCCATATATTTCTGTCTCACTCACAACTCTTGTTTCTCTTTCTATTTTCTGACTACTTATAGGCCGTGACTTTTCCTGGAATATCCCTCTATTTCCGTCCTTGTCTATCCTCGGAGCTCTCTAATCGTCGCGATTCGCCAAATCCTGTGTTCTTTAATGTGCGTCGTTGGTGGACTTTTACCCTGCTGCTAGCTAATTACAATGTTCCTTTACACTGTCTACATTTTATGATAAGTTATTTTATAGTATTGTATCACATTATTAGGTGTATTCCTATCTTGATTATTGATTTTCCCGTTATTTACATTGCCTGACCTATCGGATGTATATTCCCCTACAAATATCTGGAGGCGATAGGGACGCCACGTTCTGGTGGCCTTCTGTGTCCTTCGCTCCACCCTTCCTCATGGAGCTTTCCATAAGCACAATAGGCCTTCATGTGCGTTTAAGTGACGAAATTGTTCCCCGCTTCCTGGTAACCAATCACGCGATGGCCGCCAGTTTACCATCCAAATGTATGTGATAGCTTTATATAACGAAACTTACAAATGTTTCAGCGTGTTGTACTTAGGGTTTTTAAAAGGTCACTACAAAAATTTAATATTATATTATTTGTTATAATATCTAGAATAATAAAAGAACGCAGCACTTAACTAGCTAAACGTTGGATTTATTTTTCACAAAACAAGGGGTGTAGACATGCCAGAATGATATAGTTGAGTAGGAACTTAAAAACAATTAAGTCTTAAATAAAACGTGAAACCATAGTACAGGACTACCATTCTAAAGAAATAATTTTATGAGAGCATTAAGTTGGGACTCGTTCCGTTCAACGACTCCCCAGGGGTTTTGTTAGAAATGGCCCTTCGAGTAAAGATGAATGTGCTCGTCGGTGATTTTACTGCCGGCCGTGGTTAGAACTTTATTGTCCAGGGCATGAAGTGAAACCTGTTGCTTACAAGAGAATCCGTTCCATTTTAATCAGTGGTCGAGGTGATACCGCCATCGATAAATAATCTACAGCACTTAAACAGACGAAGCAAATTCCAGATTTTTATATTAAATGCACCGGAAAGTTAAAAGTTTAATGTTATTGGATGCCATATGCGCTCAGCACAGCTATCATTCATTGCGTGATCAAGATCTTGACACACCCACGATTAGCAATACAACATATCGATATGGGGGCACCGGGGTAGCCCAATGGTTTCGTTGCCGGGTCTCATACTGAGGGTCCGGGTTTCAATTTCCGACTCTGGGGTGGAGATTTTAAGTCAACTCTATCTGACTTGCTAATGTGAAGTATCCGCAACGCCCAATGGTTCGGAGTTCACGGTTAAAGCTGTAGGTCCTCTCATTCCACCGCCATCCTCGCCACACCCTACTGTCGGAGGTAACCGATTCCACCCCTTTGGGTGCCTCCACCTTAGAAATGGGTCCAGTTATTGCTTGGTGGAATGAGGTATCCCCCGATAGACCACATGGGGAGCGTTAGAAACAACGACATTTCGACATGATGCTTCGGATGACTTTCTATCAATTACAAATTCACACATATTCACGTACACCATACCTATTAATATAAAATTGATTATTCCAACTTCGCTACTTCACTCACGAAAATTGTTTCAAATTATGCAAGAAGGTATCAACATACGGAAACAGCATTCAAATGTTTCTTCGAGGTAACAAGCTCATAGGATGGAAATAAAGGATAGGGGAGAAAAGCAAGAATTGCGACATTTCAAGCATGTCCTTTAGGTGATGCTTAAAAAGATCTAAACTTTCTTGAAATATTTGAAAATCGCCTAACGCTACAAAAACGTTTGACACACATTGTATTATAATGACATACATTTTTCCAGTAGCTATTTATCTCTTATGGTTACGAGCTATGTATAATTATACAAAATTCATTCAAATGAAAAGGACTTCGCAGAAAATTAAAATATAGCTACAAGTTTTATTAGTCATGCAAATATCTTAAACATATACCATTTTAGTCAAAACGGTTAGAACCATTTTTAGAGAAAGTAAAGAATAAAGAATTTTTTCATGTAGAGGGAAATTTGATAGAAGATTTTTTTTGACATTTGCTGTCGCATGCTTGGAAGACACTGAAATACCAAGGTTATCTGACTTTTTTATTTTTGAGTTATGTTATTTACACACACTCGGACCTTTTTCTAAAATGCTTTTTCTTTGGATTCGGGGGACTTTAAAACATCTATTTCCGTTTATCGATATTGAAGTTTTGGGTGGAATGTAATATTTCCTCTAGCTATTATAAATAGGACTAGAGAAAGTGAAGATTCAAATTTTATAAATATGAAGCAATACAAAGATTGCAATAAAATATAAATCTTTTACCAAAATATTGTGAAATATAACCGTGTTTAAACGTGTGAAGTGAATTCTACACAGAGAAAGTTATAACATCTCGTTCCTATAGCACTAGTAACTATGGTATCTGACCTGTCTCTATTGATAAGGTTCTTTGTACCTATTAAGCCAGATATGAATCAGAAATAATTGTGCAATTAACTTTTTCGAAAACGAAAATTTCATGTTTGGTCATTTTACGCATCCTGATTTCCTTAATTTTGGAAAACAGAATTTATATAACTATTTGAATATGTCTTTATTTCTATTTTCTATTACAGAGTAGATCTAATTATAGCAAAGTATGCAGTATAGTAAATGATATAAATAAATATTTAACATGTACAGAAATGCAAAAATACTTTAAAGATAATTCAAAACATATAACAAAAACACAAAATAGCATTTTTTGAATAATTAATATTAACAGTACTTCAATAAACAGCATGTATTATAATTAATAGCTCAAACTATTGACGGCATACGCAAGTAGAAACAACAGAGTCCCAGGAAATATGGATCCGCAAATGTGCCGTTTGTAAGAGAACCACAAATATGTGGCTATGACCACTAGTGACTTCATTTTGAACATCATATGCTCTACACCTTGCGTGAAGCGGTCCGAATTGTGCTTTTTGTTTTCAAAAACGAAACTCTAAGTTGGTTCGTATCATATCTAAATGAAAGAAAACAAGTGTTGAAGTAGTTAATGATATTGGATTTGGAAAACATACATCAAAATGGAAAACAGTAACAGTGCCCCAAGGTTCAGTCCTAGGACCTTTACTATTTTTGATCTATATAAATGACCTATCATTTTATATAAAGGATATTGCAAGTATAATTCTTTTTGCTGATGACATGAGTGTTCTGGTAACTAGTAAAACCTTGAATGAGTGTGTAATTAAATCGAATTATGTTTTGAACTGTATTTCAAACTAACAAATTATCTGTAAATCTAGACAAAACAAAAGTTGTTAAATTTATAACCCATCGATCATCACACTCCAATAGAAATTGGGATTAATTACATGTTACTAGAACAAATAGACAACATTAAATTTCTGGGCCTCCAAGTAGACAGATATTTAGATTGGAAAGTTTACATTACGTATATCTTACCCAAAGTCAGTTCTGCCTGTTATGCTATCCGAGCACTGGTAAATGTCAGTTCTATAGATACACTTAAATTGGTATACTATGCATATTTTAACTCTATCATTGAATATGGAATGTTATTTTGGGGAAACTCAGTGGAAAGTAAACGAATATTCCTCATGCAAAAGAAGGTTATAAGAATCATTTTCCGCACCCATAGCAGACACTCTTGCAAACATCTTTTTAGAAGACTGACGATATTAACCCTACTTTGTATGTACATATTTTCAATCTTAAAATTCTTTGTATGCAATCGAACCACATTTATTACAAATATGGAAAATCATGAGATAAACACTAGACAAAAGGGTAACATCCATCATCCCAGTGCAAAGCTTTCTTGCTTCCAGAAAGGTTTATATTATGAGACCATAAAATATTTAATACTCTCCCTAAAGATATTAAGGAAAAAGTTGACAATTTCAATGTCTTTAAAACTGCTGTTAAAGAATACCTATGCTCAAAAGCGTATTATTCTGTACAAGATTATCTGAATGACAAATTATCCTGATGATAATACATCTGTAAGAAGTATTAGTGAATATTAATGACAATGGCCAGTTACATTTGATGCCTGCTTTAGAATTAATGAAGCTATTTAAATGTATGTATATTAAGAACTGACAGTAAATGCTATGCATTACAAATCAAATAAAACAAAATGATGAGACGAACCAAAGGTACAAGCCTAGTGAAAGTTAAAGTAGCTGTTCTTGTCTATAAGTATAATGTTAACCTTATAACGGTAGGGAGGTATTTGATTTTGTACAAAATTACACCTGATTTGTTTAATTTTGTATATAATATATCTTTATTTTATTTTAAATGTTCTGTTTTCTATGTAATGTTTATGTATATATGTAACTCTATTGTACATTTCCTTGACACTCATATAGTGTCTTTATTTTATTTCAAATGTTCTATATTCTGTGTAATATTTATTTTATATGTAAAATCTGTACTTTTACTTGACATGTTCTATGTTCACAAGCCTTTGTGGCTGCTAGTGAACTCACAAAATGCAATCTAATCTAATCTAGTTGTGGTATTCTATAGTCAAAATGGCTAACGGTAGCTGCACGCTTGTACCCAGAAGTACGAGGCGTGTTTTTAAAGTAAGCACCAACAATTTTTTAAGAAATAACGGAACATTATTTTCCAAATACTTTATTATTATTCATTGCCTTACACCTTACACTACTTCCCTAAATAGTAAACGCCGTTTTTCTGCCATTTGCCGTAACGGGAAACCAGTATTTGAATGACTTCGTCAAAGAATGATGCCGTCTGTGATGAACGCCAAGTCTGCACTTCTTCTTCACATCGTCATTGAAATGTTTTCCACCAAGGAAATTCTTCAGATGAAGAAACTGATGAAAATCGCTTGGTGCCAAATCCAGAATGTAGGGAGGGTTCAAACTGTTCCCAACCAAATTTTGCGATCAAAGCTTGAATCTGTTTGGCTGTGTGTGGCCGAGCATTGTCACTCATTACTACTTCCCCATAAACTTCACACAAATGGCGATGAATGTTTGCTGGTATTCAAAACACGAATCACTGATCTGACTTCACAGTCGGCGGATCGTTTAATTGCTTTGAACATTTCGAAATGCTCTAACAACAGGAAAAAACAAAGTGACGATCGCTCACAGCTGCGTCTGGCTTTCTAATGAATGCAGGAAGTTATCGCGACTGCAGTGGTAAAATATTAAAACGGTACTTGCTTTAAGAACACGCCTCGTATATCCTGATCGAAGATATCCGAGAGTCACACTTTCAAGAGTCTATCAGCATCTCAGAGAGCTGATGAGCTTCACACATGGTTCGGGAGAAGGAAGGCCTGCTCGTATTATGCCTGAGGATATGGTGTTGGAAGTACAACTCCCGGAGTTCGTACTGTACTGGACCACAGTAGTGTATGGAAGAATTTTACTTCTCAAATCACCTACTCTATCACCTCCGAAGTGCAATGTCTCCGGTATTTGTAGTGGATGCAACAACAGAATGTAGTCAATTCTCGGTTTGCAAGTGACACTTTTATTTACAGACGAAGCGGGTTTCACATGTGATGGTATTTTAATTACCATAATTCAAATTTTAATGTAAGATAAACCGACCTGCTCTTCACGACGCAGTATCGCTTCTCATTAAATGTGAAGTTAGGGGTACTAACTGAACAGGATGCCTCAGGCAGTAACGACTGCGGCCCGCATTCGGGAGGTCGTTGGTTCGATTCCCGCGGCCGACCTTCCTGACCTGTGGGTTTTTTCAGAGCTTTTCCTGGATTGCTAGGCGAATGTTGGGAAGGTTCATTATAGCCCCCCAATGTTCTGTCCCTCCATTTCACCTCCATTCTCATTTCACTTCACCTTTCATCTGCTTGGTCTGTCGCTATATTTTACTATATTTGCTGGTGAAATAGTTTATTTTTCTTTCTCTAGCATCTACCTTTAGTAGGTAGAGGAAGTATTGAATTCCTTCAAAAAACTCTATATCGATATTTCCTCTGAAACACATGTTTTGTGGTCTGCTAAATAAACAAAAGAATTACAAAAAAGGCCCGCGGGTGTATGTGTGTTTGTCTAACCACACAACTCAAAAACGAAAAGTCAAATAAATTTCAAACTTTGTATTTCAGTACACCAGCTTCCAAGTGTGCAACACAAGTATCATCAAGAACTTCCCCATCGTAACTACTTTTTCTATGGCAAATTTTTCATTATTTTTGATTTTCTCAAAAAATACCGATTTTGATTAAAATTTACATGGCAAAATATATGTCTTGAATTTTCTACGAATACTCGCAAGAGACAGACAAAAACTTACCCCACAAAAATGCAGATTTGTTTAAAACATACATTTTATTTCAAATTACCTTTACTTTTGCATTAGCCATTTCTAATAAATCTTTCTTTTTATTTTATTTAAGTAGGTTGAACTTTACAGTCATTGCATACATTACGTTTCTAAATAGATTTGTGCATGATAGATTTTACAAAACTGATAATATTTTCATATAAAGTTGCGTTAAGTATATTCATACTGTTTGAAATGGAACACTCTTGTCTTGTTTTTAAAACAATACATATTGATTTTTTTTGCGAATAGCCTAAAGTCCTCTTCATTCTGAGTTAATCTTATATAACTGCTAAGGAGTAAGAGACATACAAAGACTTATTACACAACAAATGTAGAATTGTATAAAACACACACTTTGCTTCAAATTACTTTTTTAGTTTTGCATCAGGCATTTCCAAGATATTCGTGGTCATTAGTTTAACTGTACAATATTCTGTCGCTTTTTGAAGTCCTGTCACCATGAAGTTGCTACTTATGTTATGAAAAGAGTATGGAATCTCAAAGTCGGGATATAGCGACTTTACTTTAAAATATGTTACTATCGCTTCGCCTTCTTTTGTACCTCTGAAATGTATAATGAAGCGATTTCTATAAACGCTTATAGATAGAAAAATAACATTTTGTAAGAGTAGTTTGCGGAAGAAATACAAAAATAAACAATAGTGGCTAGAGAAGGTCATGTGAACGTAAAATCAGATTTTTTTCATACTTAGAATATATCTTGGTATCTATTAAACTGTTTTGGTCGACCACATTACAATACGCTGATTACGTCTGACGTAATTGAACTGTTATGGCATCCATAATACTTTAGCGCTTCATTATGATCTTACTCGGCAGCGCGCGCAGCTCCCCTATCGCTCATACCTTTTAACACCTTCAAAGCAGCAGTCCACTGGGATCCATTTCCCAGATAAATAATGAAATATGGGTATTTAAATAAAATAAATTATGTTCATTGTAATTTTAATATTCTAATTTGAATTCATTTCCTTTGCTCAATATATGTTGCTTTCACGTTACCTACAAAAATCAATAAATACAGCGTGGACTCAACAGTGTTGCCATCTGTTGCACTACTCGCAAATACGCTCAAGGTGCTGCTATAAAAAATTAAAATTATATTGTGTTTTATTTATGGACGCTCTTTAACTGCTGTGGTCCCTAGCGTCCCATTCTATATTGAGTGTTAAAGACCGATAATTTTGCTCAGAGGCCTCTTTATCAGGCTTGAGGTTCTTTTACGTGCCGTAAATCTAAGACGGGACCACCGGCTTTACTTCCCTTCCGAAGGAAGCCATGCTAAGGATTTTTACGCCCGAAAAAATCCGTCGCCCTCCGCCGGGTTTGAACCCGCGACCTCGGGTCCTGCCATCAGCATTTAATTACATATAATTAACAAGGTAAGATCTTTTTGTAACAATTCAAAGTTTTGAAATTATAGTGTGGCTGACTAAAAACGGTAATACGCCAACTTGATTTTAATGATAATTTAGACGCTCATATGAAAGTAATGTTGAAAGTAACTCGCTACCGTTCGTTTCATAAACATACTCGCATCTTAATTACTGTCACAGTCTTGTTGTATCCTATACTGCTCTTCACCTTTTCAGTTAGAGTTTATGTTAAATAAACCTAAGTTGTACTAGAACATATTTTCTGACACGCCTTTATCTTGGACAGTTTCTACATTACAACTAAAAATTAAACCATGCTCTATCTGGTACAGGTTAAATTAAACATCCACAGGCAAATGTTAAGCCGTTTTCGAACGCTTCAGTACAACAGGGAACGAGTGCTTTTGTGTGGAAATTGTACACGCATGTTGGCATGTTTTTACTGTTCACAGAACACTGTGGGATCAGGTGCGCTATGTAAACGACAAATAGAAACCCGAGTAAATCATTGGTAATATCTTCGACAAGTGTTATGCAACTGCAGGCAAGATTCTGTTTAAATTTGTGTTTGATAATCCTCCGGGGATTTCGCTCTCTGCGAGTAAACAATCACATATATTGCTTAATGGCGTTCATTAAAATGTAAATTTGAAACATATAAGTTCTAGTAAAACATAAACTGTAATAGACTATGATCTATCTATGAATTTCTAGATAAACCCACTACTACCCCTTTAATTAATACTTGCTACTATAAACCGTTTCTTTTACTTCTTCCATTCTGTAGATACATACATGATTGGTGACTTTTGTTTTGTGTTGCGATAGCAGGGGAAATATTGTGAATAAGTTTTAGATAGGCACTGATGCATAGTGTGTTTATTTTTATGAATAGAGAACGCAATACACGTGCGAGTTTTAGTAACAGCTATCATATTAATTTCCCTTGAATTGGGAGTGGAATATTAAATTATCAAATAAAACGGTCATTTATGCTGCATTAGATAGATTAATCACAGCGTTGTTGATCGGATTGCCAGTCCCGAGATGCTTAGCAAAATTTATTTACTCATTCTAATATACTGTATACTCCTATATATTTTCTGTATATGTGTAGCTAAATTGTACATACCCTTGGTATGCTGTTTTACAGTTAGGAGTAGTAACGATGCTGGAGCACAGCATCACGCGTAGACCATCGCTGAAGGGAAGACTCGAAGGGCGATCAAATCCGGAAGATGATAAGCACTAGCAAAATGGGATCTCTAACGATTCCAGACGACGCCAAATCCAGGCGCCGGTTAGCTCTAGCTTAGCTACTCGCAACCTGGGGGTCCCGGGAATAAGCGACACTCTCTCAGCAAGGAAGGGGTCAAGGAGAAATCTTTCCATAGAGCAAATTCTACCGTCCTACCGCAGCCACTAATCGCCTGATCCTACAGTAGGGTGGTGTGAATCTATATATAAATTGCTTTTTAACCGTTTTCTAAATGTAATAGTTGCAAACATCTGTGTTTTCTCATAAGTTAGATATATGAAAGCGATGGAGTGGCTATGTTTAATTTTTTAGGTGATTCAAGGGCTTTGAAGTTTTGAAAATTCATTTACCTTTTTCTGTGCGAGCTCTATCAGATGATTTTTCATTACATAGATAATAAAATCACACATTTAAACTTTGTTTGGAAAACTTTTAATTTGGGGTTTGAAGTAGGAATTATACCGCGTAACATTTATCTAAATGTTTAAGAAAAGGTGCAAGAGAAATTAATACATATTAATATTTCATAATGTTTAATTGTATAAAATTTGCTTAAGTTCTTTATTATTAATGAAGAAGAAATAAAAATTAAGAACAATGAAACCACATTTAATTTCTGAAAGTACACAGACATATATTCTGGATATGCAATTTACAATAGTTAAGAAATATTTGATTTTTTATGAAATTGGCCATCTTAAATTGTTACATTAGTAGTAAGTATTATAAAATGTAACTTAAATGTAAAATATGGTAGAAAAGAATGCATAGGTACGTTAACATCTCCGTTACCCTAGGGGTTTGTATCTTACAAGTACGTGAACGGCGACCACGGGGTCCCGAGCTGAGTTTGGTAATTCTTAAGCTAACTAGTACCTGACTCACTTCTCTGTTCTATACTATCGGTCTGTCTTGACCAACTTTAGATTCTTCGGCACCTATGTCATCATGACTAGTCTTTGCTTTTTCCTATTCTTCTTTGCTGATAAGGGACAGGGTTCGGACTGGAAGTGCCAAATCATAGGCTGATTGGAAAGTCAGCTATAGAGGAGGCTAATGTGAAGCAATTCTGCCGAGGTTACGGCAGAATTCTCCGTTACCCACCATTCTCTTCGGTCGTGGCAGGTAGTGTACCATGGGTAAAGGATGCGGAGGCCTTTACTGCTACTCCCGTGATGTCGGTATAGAGGGTTGAAAAGTACCCAACTTCCTGGCCTGGATGAAAAGTGACGGATTGAGGGAACTCAGGCAGGATATATTAGGGGCATGCCCAGTCACATCTCTGACCGCTCCTTGCTACAACAAGGATGACAACATGGAGTGTCACACAATACTTCCATACAGCTCCCTGAAGCTTAAGTTTCAGGAAGCCCTGCAGATACTGAACAGATGGTCAAGCAATCTGAAAAGCTTACGCGTACTGAAGCGACGCTTATGTCAGCATCAGTACCTGGTGCTTCTCATGAAGGACAAAACCTTTCTAAGGACGAACAAATGTGTTGGAGGAAATCGACGATCTTTCCCCGACGAAATTGAAGCAGCCACTAAGAAATGTCATCTCTGAAGGTGAAAAAGCTGACCACAAGCGAAAGCCAGGTTGAAAGAGAAACTTGCTGCTCAAGGGATACAAAAGGGAAAAAATCTAAAGGGACTTCCTCGGTAGCTGAAGGATCTGGAGCATCTGGAGGCATCAAACGTAGTTGCTCGGAAAGGTCCACCCCTCCAGCCTTGAAGGACACCCTAAAGAAACCTAGAAAGGAGGAGTAAAAAAACTACATCTACCTCTTCTACACACTACAAAGACAACTGCCATCTAATTGATTATTATCCAACCAGCAAGCTCACAAATAAGCAGGAAAAGGAAATTAAAGCTGCCATCTTACAACAAGGAGAAAATTCCCAATTTACCCCCTCGTACTTAGAAGCAGGAGCTTTTATCCTAATCTGTGCAAACGAGATAACTAAAATTGGGTTATAGATGGTATCCCAAAATTAAAACGTTGGGAAAATGTGAAATTGCGAACAGGTGAACGAAAGGAGGTGCTTTTCAAAGCGCCGAATGTATATTCAAAGAATGAACTTTCTAAAATGCTGAACGTAATTCAGAAACAAAACAAGGATCTAAACACATCCAATTGGAAAGTTGTTTCCTCCAATAAGAAAAATCAGTCAAGGCAAATGATAGCCGCCCTAATTGATGGCAATTTGTCGCGGTTACTTCGTGTTATCTTATTTTCTGAGCGCCTGTTATTGTTTTACTATTTTAAATCTTGAGTTCTTTGTCCTCCGGCTAGCTATTATTATTATTATTATTATTATTATTATTATTATTATTATTCAGTCGAGCAAATCTCTTGAACAGGGTGTGTAAACGGAAAGGAGTTGTTACTAAAAGATAACACTGATAAAAGAATTTGTTTTTACACTTTTATTGCCGTCACACATTATTAATTTCACATATTTACTCTTGATACACACCTGACTGAAACGGTTTTATTTTCGAATATAACTATTATCACTTATTTGCCGCACATTATTAATTCGCGTATTTCACATCTTTTAGCTAACTTTACGACGCGAAAGATTCTGTAGAACTGCGCGACGTATAACCCGCGAATGATTCTGTCTGACTGAGCGTTACCCGTCTCTCGTTTTAGCTTTTTATACTCCCTCACCACGATATGCCTAAAGATTATGACAGAGCTGCTATTGGTTAATAAAACGCGCCAACATTAGCGTCTATTTTTATATCCAATCAAAATTACGAACACACATTTCTAGGGAAGATATTCCCTCCATTTCTAAAGAAAGGCACGCTACTCTGACGTCATTTGTTTGTCTCTTCTAACTAATAAACAACTCGCCTCCTCGCTACATTGTTACCCGCTCCTATTGTCAGTTTCAGCGAGGCCGTGTAAACTTATTTCCTAACAATGCTTATAATTAACAAACATCTCAAATCATTGTCATACAATAATGCTAATTTACACTACAATCACTCTGGCATTCACAGTGTTGTGATATAAAATACTGCGTCAACTTCACTTAAAGCTCTTAAAGCTAAAGATATGAGCGCTTTACATGGATTAAGAAAAGTAAACTTCACCATCATTTCAAAAGAGCAAAAGAAAGACGGAGAAGATAAAACTCATCCAAGTAAACCTACATCACAGCTACGGCTGTCGTATGTTAGAAGTTCATAACAGATGATATTGACATAGCCCTAATGTAAGAACCTGGATAAGAAATGGTAGAATTAAGGGGCTTAGAAGTACTCAAGGTAATCTAATATCCAATAGCTCTATGAACAATTTGGGAAAATACATATTGGTAAAAACGCACATACAATGTTTAATGTTCGTGAACTTATGTTCTAGGGACATAATTTGTACAGAATTCACTTTGGTGTCGTGGGTAACTAGGTAGCTAGGAGGAACGTAATGATAAGTTCCTACCAATTTCCCTACGACACCAGAGAACTTCCATCTATCAGAGAGCTTGACTCTCTGGTTTGTTATTGCATGATAAAGCAAAACCACCTCATCATAGGAATGTATTCCAATTCACATCATGACCCGCCACTGTCAGATCATTCCTTAATCTATTATAATCTGAACTTAGGTCTAGAACCTTGCAAATTTAGAAACATTAAAAGAACGGATTCGCAATCCTATTATGAAACCTTAGCTACAAGACTGGGTTACATGAATAGAAAGTCAAATTTTTGGCTAATACTGACTTTGTTGCTTCTGGCTTACAAAAGATATAATAGATTTATACCAGGAAAATTGCCCCATTTAAACTAAGCATAAGCGTATAGGTGCAATTTAGTGGAATAAAGAACTAGAGCAAGCCAAACGTAAAGTTAGGCGCTATTTCAGCAAAGCATAAATAGAAGGTAAGTGGGAGGATTATTAAAATAATCTTACCACTTACAGTACACTCATAAGGAGCGCCAAACAGGCATCCTGGAGAAAATACTGTACAGAGATAAACAACTTCCAAGTTTTAAGGTCCTTAACTCATGATCCATTGCCAAGTTTAGGGATCCTAAAAGAGCCCGATGGTGAATACACTACATCTAGTAGAAGTACACTGAAATTATTAGCAATGACTCATTTTCCAGATTGTGTTTTCGTTGATGACGACAGGGCTAGTCCAAATTATCTTTGGAATGGCTATGCTTTGAGAGCATCCAAAGAGGATCGCAAAATAGCTCGCTCCATTGTCAATGTAACAAATATTAAATGGTCCTTAAATAAATTTAAACCATTTAAGTCACCCGGTGGCAATAGCATATACCCTGTCTTGTTACAGAAAGCGATATACTGTGTCGGATCTTTAGAGCTAGTCTGACCTTTGGCTACATACCAATAGTCTAGAGAACGAGCAGAGCAATATTCATTCTGAAACCAGCAAAAATGACTACATTAATCCAAAAGCCTTTCGACCAATCTTCTTTCCTCTTTCATTCTGAAAGTACTGGAAAGACTGGTTCACAGATGTTTATATATATATATATATATATATATATATATATATATATAGGGCAATCCCATACATGAAAATCAACATGCCTATCGGCTCGGCAGATCATACGATACGGCGTTACATTGGCTGGTCAGCAGAATCGAAGAGTCAATAGAGTAAAGAACTAGCACTGGGACTCTTTTTAGACATCCAAGGCGCTTTTGATAAGGCTACCTATGATTCAATCATAAGGAAAGTTAAACCACGGGGCCTGGATGAAACCATATGTAAATGGTTAAAATCCTCACTCTGTAACAGACTAATCCAAATAGAATCAATTTGGTGATAGAATTGAAGTGTCAGCGGTGAAAGGAACCCCTCAAGGAGGAATTCTCTCGCCTACCCCATGGAACATAGTAGCAGACACTTTAATTAACAAACTCAACACTAAGTATATTTTCATCCAAGGTGTGTGGACAACCTAGTCATGTTAGTTGGAGGAAAATTTTCTAATATACTTTCATAAATCGCAAATGAAGCTCTGAAAACTGTTTATGACTGGTGTAGAGAAGAGGGTCTTCGCGTAAGCCCCAAAAAAGACGTTATGGTACCTTTCACTGGAAAGGGAAACTTTGGAGTTTAAACAATTTAAACAATGACATTAAGGTTGAAATCTCAGGAAAGGTCAAGTATCTAGGAGTTATACTTATATAACTTAGGTAAGCTTACCTGACATTCACACCTAGAAAAATTACCCGTAAAGCTAAATGGGCACTTATGTCTGGAAAACGCTTAATAGGTAAAAACTGGGACCTAAACCTAACATGTAGGTGATTGTGTGAGGTTATAGTAAAACCACAGATCACTTATGGAGCATTGGTATGGTGGCCAAAGACTACAAACTAAAGCAAAAGAAAAACTAAATAGTCTCCAGAGATTGGCTAGTTTAGGCATATCTGGAGCTTTTAGAAGCACACCCACCTTTATTTTGGAAACTTTACTAGGTTTCACCCCGCTGGAACTATGCATCCAGCTAAAGCTAGACTAGCAGCATACAGAATCATCCAGGTATGAATCTGGAGAGAGAAGGCCACCCCTCTATCCTTAACAAAATGGAAGATTGTGCATTATTATTCATGAAATCTGATTTTATGTTAGAAGGAATTTCATTTTCTCAATCCTTCAAAATAAGTATTGCCTATAGAAACATTGAAGAAAAATCTCATCTAAGGCATAAGAACCATTTGGTATTACATACTGATGGTTCACGCACAAATGGGAAAACTGGCGCAGGTATTTATTGCGAGTCAACGGACAAATAAGCCTAGGAAGATTCGCTTCTGTCTTTCAGGCAGAGATACTCACTATACTTGAAAGTGCACCCTACGCCTACGCTGAGAAAAGAAAATTAAAGGGAATTATATCCTTATAGACTCTGACAGCCGGCTGCACTAAAAGCCCTCAGCCACCATCATTTTAAATCACAAATATTGTGGGAGTGTTATCAATATTTATCAATATTCCACCCACAATACAGTAGAATTGCGGTGGGTGCCTGGACACAAGTATCGCGAGAAATGAAAAGGCTTATCAAAAAGGGAGCATCTGTCCCTTTTATAGAACCAAAAACCCGCCTGTGGAATAAGCATATTAAATACGAAAAATACAGTTAGACTTTGGGTTCGGAAAGCAATCCAAAAGAAATGGAAAACCATAACCAAAAACAAACTCTATAAGTGATTAATTAATAAGCCTAGAGAAAAATTAAATAATTTACTTACTAAGCTTAATAAACCTTCCCTCAGAGGAGTTATAAGATTCATAATTGGACATGAAAGGTTCAGAAAACACCTCAAGACAATGGGATTATACCTTATGGAATCCATTTGTCCTCTATGTCTACAAGCCGATGAAACGGCGAAACACATTCTATTAGAATGCGAAGTCGCAGAACGGACAAGTTACCAAGTTCTTGGAGCTACCAAAAATTAGAAACAGCCCTAATTTAGTGAGACAAATACTACAAATAACTAAATGTAGTTATTGTTCCCTAAATTAGAAACCAGGAAGTGCACAAAAAGTCTTTTAGGCTGCTTCCTAAATATTAAGTATATCTCCGTTGCTATGGAGAATCAACGGAAGGTAAAAAGTTGGCAATAAGAATTGCAAAGGAATAATACAAGATATGATATAAAAAAGACGTACAGAGTAAAAGATATTTGTATACATTGTACTTATAAAAAGCAAAGCAGATTGAGAAACAATAATGGACTTGATATGGTCCCCGTAAAAGGAAGAAAAATCTAGGTACAAGTTTTATGTATGGATGAACTATACATGCTGTTGAATTTGTTTTAAAAGAATTGTATTTAAATAACTTTATGGGGATTTCTTCATAATATTCTCATACTAATATTCAATATAGAAAATTTAAGAAAGACAAATAGTAAAGAAGTTGACTTTTATTGTTCTTGTTTAACATCCAGTGTCAATATCCTGCACGTCAACATTTGATCTACACCAGTTTACCATGCCAGATGTAATTTCTGCAAAGCTGTGGTAGTGAACCTTGAGAAAGAGAGCACCGGGGCAAAAATTGTAATGCCACAATGTTACATAGCACCGCCATTAGTCTACACCCACACATCCACTACGAGATTAACAGTCAATATGCCATTATTGACAACCTAACAACACGGTATCAGGTACATGTTGCAGTATACGGTATGTGAGGAGATCCAATGGGGAAACGTATATAATATTTTACAGAACAATGATAAAACTTCTATTTGAGTCCATTTATTTGTTTTAGTTATAATGTAATTTTAACATAACAAAGAGCCTATTAGGGAATAACCAAAGGTTTACATTTCTATTTAGGAATAATTGGATATATTACTGATATCATATATCAGTAGAATATTATAGATATATTAAAGAAAACAGTTGTTGGAAAAAGGTAAAGGTAGTATCATGGAGGGGCCCCCGGAACCGGGGCAGAGCACCGCACGAAGGCCAATCGGCCCTTTATGCTTCCAACGTGACCTCTGGGAGGAAAGGATGGGAGGAGAGACCCGAAGGGCGACCAGATCCGGATGCCAACGGGCGCAAGCATGGACGGAGTCCCTAACGTTTCCAGATCGAACGCATCCGACGCCGCACGGTCCCTGCGCACAACCCACCAACCTCCAGCGTCCCCCGAAGCGGAGCCCCACGCTGAGGGGAAACCTAACTGAGCGGTACCACAGCGACGCCAAGTAAGAAACCTTTACACAGCGCAAGCCACCGCCCAGCCGCAACCCGCCGGACACCGTCGCCTGGTCCTACAATCCTGAAACAGATAATAAGGAAGATGATGAGTACAGGAAATGAGGGGGAGCAGAGTCGTTATAAAAGATAAACCACTCCAGCATTCGCCTGGCCACCCGGGGTAACCACGAAAAGCCCATGGGCGATTGCCGGGGATCGAACCCGGGACCACCCGAATGCAGGCCATAGACGGAACCGCCTGAGTCATCCCGCTCGGTAGTTGGAAAACTTGCAGAAAACGTATCACGATGAGTAATTTTTCTTTGTTTCAAAGGAATGCATCTTCTTGCGAGACAAAAGTCTTCCTCTGCATCCCTTGTTTTTTTTATATTTATTTCTTTAAGGTCGCGACCGATTTGGGTTCAGTAGAGCGATTTTACAAACATTTCTTACCATAATTTTACAAGAACATAACAATTCACATTGAAAATAACGATAGCCGTACAATTACACATTAATTATAACAGTCTCCACGTTTCAAGTTTTTAACTGGATACTTTGTAGTAGAAGTCTGGTACATTATGAAGTTTACGGTTGTTCTGTATCCAGCTATTCCACCACTGATGTTTTATTTGTCTCTTGAAGTGAGTAACTGTATCGTAGTGGAGTGTAGCGATGGTTGGATCCTGTGTAGGTAGACGTATTGATTCCTTTGTAGCAGTGTCCACCTTTTCATTTCCTATAGTTTTCTGATGAGAAGGTACCTATGCAACAATAATGCAGATTTTGTTCAGGGTATATAGGTTGGTACAGAGTGAATGTATGTCTTGGATTATGCTGTTGGTGGAGTATAAGTTTTGGTGAGATTTTAAAGGAGACAAGGTATCACTGTTGATAAGGTAGGTGTGATAATGTACTGTTTTCAATATATATTCAAGTGCTATTTTAATGACATACAATGCACAGCTGAAGACTGAAAAAAAAACAATGGCAATTTGTACTGGAAGCTCTTATTACCGCACATTATAGCACAACAATACCTTCTTCACTTTTGGAGCCGTCAGTGTAAATGTGGAACCTATTTGCATATTTACTAATTTTTTCTTTAAATAACTGTTGATAAATTAGTGGGCTAGTATTTACTTTTTGTGTTAATTTAGTTCCATATCAATTCGTGGTACTTTATTTCTCCAAGGTGGTCCATTCTGTTTTCCTTGCCTTGAGGTTATACAGGGTATTTCATATTTAGTTCTTTTAAATATCTGTGTATTCTAATGTAGAACGATAAGGAATGTGTCTGTTTTATAGGAAAATGGTCTTGAAGATATTTTGGGAAAATATATGAATGCATCCTGGAGTCAGGAGTTGCTGTTATCTTGAGGGATATATGATACCGAGTTGTTTTCTGCGATATTCTAGTGGAATTTCATTAGTCTCAATCAGCATGCTGCTTAGAGGACTGCTACGCAAGGCACCTAATGCAATCCGAATGGCAGAAATTTGAATGACATCAAGCATTTTCAGGGAGAACTGTATGTTATAGAACTGTAATCCAGCTTTGAGCGAATGATGGTCCTATACGTAGACATCAGCAGACAGTAGTCGGCTCCCCAGTTAAGTGCATTAACGCTTTTAAAATATTTATCCTTCTTTGGCAGTCATTTTTCAAATTTATTAGTCGAGTCTGCCATTTTAGTTTTTTGTAAAATATAAGTTCAAGTATCTTTAAAGTATCTACCGTCTCAAGTGTTTTGTCTATGAATTTTAGTTCTGGAGTATGATTGTATTTGTTTTTGGAAAATAATATATATTTAGTCTTAGATGAAGATATTTGAAAAGCTGCTTCTGAACACCATTGCTGAATGTTCTGAAGTGATTCTTGTAGGCAATCTTAAGCTGTGGTATTTTTTCTTTTACAATAAATAATTAAATCACCTGCAAAAAGTTAGATTTAACTGGTAGTCTAATTTCTGAAACAATTTCATTTATAGCCATTAAAAATAAAGTGACGCTTATTACAGAACCTTGTGGTATGCCATTTGACATAGAATTTCTTTTTTGATAAACTGCTGTTAGCGTTTACTTGGCCTTTGCGATTCTGTAAGAAGTATAGATAAACCTAAACATGTTTCGTGATATTTTTTGTTGTACTAAGATTCTTAACAGGTATTGTCGCCATACCATATCACAGGCTTTATGAATATCCAAACTGCAATTACATGTTCTTTGTTGTGTAAACTGTACTGACTGTAGAGCTATTAGATTCTCATTTGTTGAATGAAACTACCTAAAGCCATTTTGAGTTTCTGTGAAGAAATTATTCCTCTCCAGAAACCATTTTAGACGCTTATTAATTATTTTATACATTAGTTTGGATAATGTCGATGTCATGGTGATGGGTCTGTAATTTTCGGGAGTGAAGAGCTAATTGCAATTATTAGGCTGTCATGCCACTGAGTAGGAAAGGACTTCTGTGTCCAAACATGGTTAAATGCTGATAGTAGATACTCCTGTGCCTTAGGAGGAAGTTGTTGTAGAAATGATTAGGGGATATTATCTGGTCCAGGACTGGAGTTTTTGCATTGGTAAAGAGCATCTTGTAATTCACTTAAAATAAATTCTTCATTATAACCTTCAGAGTTGTTCTGTAGGAATTCAGTGATGTTAAAGTAAGCAACTTTTCTTTTGTATTCTAAAAAATCTTTTTCATAATTAGCATTACTGGATATTTCTACAAATTCCTCTGCTAAGGTGGCAGCAATATCTTGTGGAGAAGTTTCCTTAGTATTGTTATTCTGGTTGTGTAACATATTAATCCAGTTTGCTACGTTTAATGCCTCTAACTTGCTTTGTCCGTTCTCATACTATTGGAATTGGGGCCTTGTAAGACAGTGATAATGTAAATGGCATCCACGAGGACTTTTTGCTTTTTTTAATAGTGCGTCTAGCTAGAGCTCGTAATTTTTGAAAAAACAATTTGTCTTCTGGACTTGGGTGGCGTTTGTACTTATAATAGGCTTTATTTTTATTTTTGATTGTTTTTTTGCAGTGTTTGATTCCACCAAGGAATGTTTTTATTGTTATGATTAACGTTTACAATAGGAATGCTTGATTTCGCACTATTTATCATGGTGTCAGTAAAATTAGTTATTATTTCACCTCCTGTAAATTCATGGAATCTTTCAAGAGGAATTAATGAAGTGATAAGTTGTTCATAGAATTTTTAAATTCGTTCCAGTTTGCGTGACGCAAGTTTCATTTAAATACGAGCGTGGTAATTCTTTATATCTGATCAGTACGTAAAATAATTGGAAAATGGTCACATCCCATTGGCTTATCATAAAGTACCAGGTAAATAAAGGTACAAGGCTAGGAGAACAAAGAGTAAGATCTATGTTGCTGTAAGTTCGGTGAGCAATATTATAGCGCGTAGGACTGTCAGAATGCAGTAGAATCAAATCGTGTTTTTCGATCAAAGATTCCACTATTCTACCTCTTGGATTTACATGTGAACTGCTGTACTATTAGTTCTGTTAGGTCCTCTAATTTAATATTTTGTCTGTTAGGAAGATAAACATTGCATATGCGCATATTAGGTGTCACTGTCACTGCAACAGGTTCTAATTCAGATGTTAGGGTGAGTTTACGATGCACAATACTATGGTGTATATAGGTGGCCATGCCTCCACTTGCATGTACTGGAGAGGTACAATTTTTATGATATACTGTGTATTGTTTAATGTAGGCTACATACTGGTTTTGGAAGTTAGTTTCTTGCAAACAGATAAGAAGAGGCTGGTGTTTGTGAATTGCATACTGTAAATATTCAGACTGGGGTCAAAATCCATTTATAATCCATTGGAGCAAAAACGACCCAGTATAAAATGGGTTAGTTACTGCCATCTGTTAGTGTAGTAGAATTGCAAGCGTCTTCGACATATGCTTGCAGTTTTGTTTTTAAGGATGAAAAACTCGTTTCATGTTTTTATCCTTTAATGGACAGTAATGTCTATCAGGGGTTGAATATCTGTATTTTCTAAATATTCCAGCGCAACAGCTACTTGATTCGAATTGCTTTAGTTCTCTCTAAGAGACTTTTGAGTTGCATGCAGTGTAGATTGTTTGTTTTGAGTGTCAGATAAACTTTCTTTTAAGGATGTAAGTTGTGAATGTAGATCGTGATTGTTCTGTGTTTTCAGCTGGAGTTTGGTTTTCGGTTTTTTACTTTGTTCTGGTTTATTATGGTTTACAGTTGTCGCACTCGCTATTGTTTTTATTACTGGTTGTTCTTTCATATTGACAATGGCCGAGTCAGGGAAAGTAGAGTGGACGTTTCGTTGGTTTTAGTGCGAGTGTTGCCGCCTTTTCTGAAATAACTGGTTTTAATGCTGGGAGTTCAGTAGTATGTGTACTGTGATCAGGTTCTGTTTGTGGTTCAGTATGTTGTTCATCTTCGTGTTTACAGTATTTTGCTACATGGCCTGGTTGTTTACACATGAAACATGACAAGTCAGTTCAGGTACGTCCAGTAAATCGTACCATCATATTCCACGTGCATGAACTCTGGGATTTTATCTAAGTCATCTGGGTGCACATAAACTTGACTTCTAAAACTTAGAATATGGGCAAACCCTGGTTCTGACATCCCCGATCTAAGAAACGTTATAGTTGATCCCAAACGAATATTTAGAGCTTGTATTTCACGCTCCAGTACATAGTGAGGAACTACGGGCTCACATTTGAAATTATTACTCTTTGAAATTTTGTTAACAATGGTCTTATTTCCAAAGATACGCCTGCGATATTTATTCTAGTTATATTCTCAGTTAATTGCTGAGCTATTTTCTAGTTTGTAGATAGAGGCAGATGCGATTTCTGGCAATTCTAGATGCAAAGCGTATATTTGTAGGCTTAATTAGCTTACCAATAGCATATGCATATTCCTTTAGTGTGAGTCCGTCCACAGAATCCAGGACGATAGCTTGTTCTTTCGTAGGTAAGACATTCTTCTGTGTAACAGTGGCATAGCTTCTAGATGATTGGGATCCATTTTGTTGTATTTCCGAAATGGTGGCCCCTTGTTCAGAGGTCATTTCGGCATACGTGATAAAGTCTGGTCCCTGCGCTTACCTTCCATATCCACCAAATTCCACCTTCCCCTCCACGGGTAAGCGCACGGTCCCGACTTTATCACTATTTCCGTCGTACTTAACGTGATTGAGATGTTTTAGATTAGTAACTGTACTGAATATAGCTTACAGTGATAAAAGATGCATTAAGACACCCCTATAGATTTTTCATGCAACTATGGCTGTTAATTACTCAATAACGCATTAAAATAGGCAAAGAAACACGCGGACCTTTTCTACAAAAACCATGGCCCACCTCGTCCTCCCGTACCTGGTTTCTTGACTACGGGTAGCATTAGGTGCTTCCGTCACTAGTTTCACAATCAATCCATTGCTTGCGCTGTTGTGGGAAGAGAGGAACACTGTCTCTTGATATGAAATCACACTCAACAGTACCTTTCAACCTCTCAGAGATAATTCTTTTATCAAAGGAGCTCGCTGACTTCCAAGCTTTGCCACAACATGAGTTCTGTGTAGGAGTGCTTAAAGTGGCATTAGAGGATGTGCCGGTATGCAACTTGTACGAGTAATACAGAATGGTGGCGTCAATTTTAAGAGAATCAATCGGTTAGTAAATGCTAATGCAATAATTAATAGAACGTTGTACATAGTACTCTATGTAGAGAAACAACATTCAAACATAATAATTAACCACTTATCACGCAACATATCTTATTAATTACATGATCAGAAACTCATTTATACCTAAGTTTATGTAAGGCCCAAGACACGGTTAACGTTGTTATCTGCAACTCACAAGAGGGCCCACAGCTTCTATACAATTTTTCTTCCTTTTTTTTCGCGTCTTGGACACTTGTACAGTCCGCGCTGCTTCTCCCCTATAGCTTCAGGTTTAAACATGGTGACAGGAGACCCAATTGAAGACAAACATTAGACTGGAAATGGTAATAATTTTAAATGAGTTTTGAAAATCAGACATAATTATATTCATTTTATTACAACCACGTTCACATTCGGCACTGCTTATTCGTATGGTGTGTGTAGCGGCGAAACGCTTTAATTTCTCACTCGCAACCCTCTATCCTATTGCCTTGTATTGAACATAATCTGTTAAATAATCCTGGATATTGAGTCCAAATCTAGAAGTGAGGTTTTGTACTTCTCTTTCACCTTGCCTAATCTCTTTACACACACCAGAACAGTCAATTTGTTAAATTAATTAATGATTTACATCGTCTTCATTCATCATTTTCATTTTCATATTGTCTACAATAAACTGACGTCTGTTAACAGCTGGAAAACTAGCCTTCTTATGATTTTCACAGTTTTGAAATCCCCAACTTCCATACATTTACTACTTCTGCCTCACAGTCCCCTGGTAAAGATTTGAACTTTGAATTCTATTTAAATACAGTTTTATATTTTCACATGCATATGGTGCAATGACGCATTTGTAGTAGTACTTATATGTTTCAATTCAAGCAGCGCATCATGTAAATTCTAGTAGTTTGATAAAATTATGACAACCCAATTTGTTAGCCAATCCTTCAAACTGATTCCGCTGTTTACTATTGTGGCAAATGTTTTTAGATTCAGCATTACAGTGTGAATAAGAATAAGAACACCACACCGATTTGGCACAACGAAAAGAAGAGGCAACCCACCTCACGTCTATAATACGACCAATCCTTTTAAGTTCGCTTGTCTCGTAGATCCTGTGCACACTTTTCAAGTTGATTCCAGTTTTTTTTGAGAGATGCTGTACAAGTTATGCAAACTGTTGACAAATATGCAGAAATGGTTCACACCTTACCAACATTTTGTAAGGCATCATTCATGGCAAGTTCCAATCGGCGACTAAGACAATGTCACAATGCGATTTTGGGAAACTTTTCTTGTAATTGTGATCCTACTCAGATTTCTTCTCACATTAAGCTCTTGCACTGTCACTTGGGAAGCTAATCATATACTTTCGAAGATAATGTTCATCAAAACCATTTCAGAGATATTCCAGGAAGACGTTTAATATGGTGTTGCTCTTTGATCTACAACTTCCACTAATTCTAAAAATAATGTATAGCTGTCATTGTGATCACTGCCTTCATAAGGTTTGTTACCATCATTTACATCAATTGGAATTCGTGCACGAATGTAAATATTCGAAGCACTTTTATTATTTATCGCAGCTGACTCATCAATTAAAAACATCCACCATTGATCTGTCACTAATAATAATCTTCCCTATAATTGTAAGTTTCATTTCTTCAGTAATATATGCGTTATAATGTCACAACACTCAAATTGCTACACAGAATCACTCCCATATTAAGCCCGTTTGTAACTTGAAGTTCTATTAAATGTGCATAGTCCACAAATGATCCAATTGGTTCTGCAATGTATCTCGTTGCTGTACGAAAAATGCGGCATTTTCATTGTCAAAAAGTTTTTCAAAGTTTTTTTTTCAACTTCCAATAATACTTTTTTCTGCTGTACAACGAGCATGACTTTTATTGTGGAATTATTTTCTTTCGTAAGGATTGCTGCTGGCTTTCTGTAGTAGATCGCGAGGCTTTCTATCACCCGAAATTCACTGTGTTGACAAAGACATGCCGGAACTTGAATAAAGTTTCAAGTCTGTTACTTTAAGACAAGTTAAACAGCCAAGAGTATAGGAAACGGTTAACCACTCGTATTTTCGTTTAAAAACATTAGCTTGGTCTTGATTCCAACGATGGGAAACTATTTGACTCAACTGTCACCTCATTGTTAATGTAGGCCTACCGTCCAGGGCATCACTCGAACTAGAAAATGCACATATTCTGTCTGAGCAATAATAGTTTATTTTTTCGCATCGCTGGGTATATTAAAATACATTTTTATTGACTGCTGACCACGCTTCATTTTAAGGAACAATATATCCGTCTACATTATTGTTATACAGAGACTGGTCAAACATGCGCCTCTCACGAAACTAATAAAAATGTCATCCTCCGTGGTCTAGTGGTACCATGCTAGCCTATAGTTCCCAAGGTCGTGGGTTCAAACCCGGCGGAGGGCGATGTATTTTTTTCGGGCGTAAAATTCTTAGCAAGGCTTGCTTTGGAATGGAAGAAAAAGTACCGCACGTAAAAGAACCTCAATCCTGATAAAATGGCCTCTTAGCAAAATTTCCGGTCTTTCACGCCCAATATAGAATGGACGCTAAGGACCATAGTACATAAATAAAGCTCAATTTAATTTCACGAAACTAATAAACGATTTTAACTGGCCAGAGGGTCGTTTGAATTGCATGCGGCAGATATGGTTTCATTTGTCATTGTTCCGTATACGTTTTCAAATAAACTGAATAAAAATAATTAATTAATAGATGAAATATTCTGTTGAGCATTGAATCTTAAATGTATGAGTAAAGTATCTTTATTTTATCAAATGACTAATTATTAATTAAAAATATATCATTCTTATCCTAAACAACATTATTTAGTTAGACTTGACAGGTGCTCGCATTCTGGGGAGGGAGGGAGTCATCTTGTTACACTTGAGACAAACCAACAGCACTGCTAGATGTATGAAAATATACAGCATCCATTGTTGAAAAAACAAAAAGCAGCAATTTTCACTCTTGAAGCTTAAACTAAGTCCTGCAATGACGTTCTGGATAACCAGTAATGGAATAAGACAACTAACGTTTTAACAAGTTCTATAAGGGTATGCCATACGGCTCGTTTCCTAGCTTTCGGATGCGTACCAGGTTCATACCCGCTCACTTTAAACACTGCTGTGTAGTCTACAGCTTTAAGACTTAAAATGGAGATTACAAATTTCTGTATTCCTATTATTTTGTACTGAGGTCTGGTCTTCAATGTGACATACGCTAGTTGTGGATCTGCTAGCATGCATAACACAAGATTACTTTGCGGCGGTATTATGTTTATTTATTTATTGAGCCCCACGTTTGGGAGCCAATTTGCGATGGTATTAGTGTTTGTTTGAAAGAATGATACTGTTTATTTGCCGCACGTATAAAAGACAATTTGTCGCGGTCACTTCGTGTTATCTTTTACTGAGCGCCTATTATAGCATTTAATTTTGGGTTCACTGTCCTCCGGCTAGCTATGATCTCTCGGTCAAGCAAATCTCTTAATCAAGGTGTGTAAACGGAAAGGAGTTTTTATCCAAAGATAACACTGATAAAAGAATTTGTTTTATACTTTTATTGTCGTAACACATTATGCACTTTCACATATTAATCTTGACACTCGCCAAACTGAAACTGTTATAATAACTTATTTACTGCTCATTATTAATTTGCGAACTTCAACTTTTTTGTGTAATTAACTTTACGACACTTGAGATTTTTCAGAACTTTTTTATAACTTTGCTACGCGTACACTGCAAATCGATAAACTATGCGACTGTTTCTGTTGAACTCTGCGACGTGTAATGCACAAATGTTTCCGATGGACTGAAGGGATCTACCTCTGACTTAGCTCTTTTTATACTCCCATACCCCGATATGCCTAAAGATTATAACTGAGCTGCTATTGGTTAATAAAACGCGCCAACATTAGCGTCTATTTTTATATCCAATGAAAATTATGAACACATATGCTCTAGGGAAAAATGTTCCCGCAAATTCCTAAGAAAAACGCGCCAATATTACGTCATTTGCTCGTCTCTAATAATGATAAACAGCTCACCCCCTCGCTACATTATTGCACGCTATTATTGTCAGTTTCAGTAAGGCCGTATAAACCCACTTCTCAACAATGCTTACAATCATCAAACATCTCAAATCAATGTCACAAAATAATGCATATTCACACTATAATCACTCTTGACATTTACATATTTGTGATACAAATTACTGCGTCAAGTTTGATGCCCAACATTTCCATTCCTTTGAATAACTGGTGGATTACGTGTTTTAAATCGTCACTAAGGTAACGAATTCGATGTATGGTTGACCATAAGTAGTTTGCTGCTTTCGTACATGAAAAATTAGTCTTAATCTTCAGAATTCTCAGCCTTTCTCTCCGATTCAATGTTGCAACATAGAAATGCAGAATTCTGTTTGCAGTTGTGAGACATCTTGAGTGTGAAGATTGACCTGGGCCCTTTCCTGCAGATTCAGCGAATATTTTTCTGTCACTATAGCTATAATGATATGAAATACATATTTTTGGTCTGTACTGAATCTGCTGCATCTATTACCAAATCAGACTGGTCTACATATTTTTGAATCCCATAACAAGAAAATTTTCGCAGTTATTTAAATTGCTTCCTTATAGTTCCTGAGAAGTAATGATGTCCTGTAGTGTGGGCCATCTAGATGTTACAGCAAATGATGTAAAGACAGTTCATTTGGATGAAGCTGACAGTGAACCATTGCAGTGGCTTATTCAGTTCTGAGCTCCAGTTTGGAGCTCCTCCTCCCCATTTCGCCAGTTACGACAGTAGCTTTGTTACATTCAGAGATTTTGGACCTGCAGTAGCGGTGACATCATTGTACCTAGTAACATCCCGCTATAATGCATTTTGATTGGTCCAGTTGAGGGCCAATCACACGCGGCAGCCCTAGCAGACGATGCAGGAAACAACAGAGAAGAGAACTTTCCCAGCAGGTCGAAAAAGGGCAGTTAGTCGCCATGGGAGTGGCGATTACGTACGCGTCTGGGTGACATTCGCGGTGGTAATAGAGAGGCATCAGATAGATATTACTTGTTTTTTGGACTTGTCAAAAATGTTCGTAACTTACACGTTTCGATGAGTAAAACTTTCAAAATTATTGTCAAAGATTCGTGATGATAGGCCACGGTGCATAGTGGGGGAACGAAAGATATTCACTTGTAAATGTAAAGCGAATATGGCATGCAAGAGAACCATTTTGTGAACTAGTGAACTAGTTTCGAGCTATAAAGTTTACAATAAAAAGAATATTTAAATTCTTAAAAGTTTTGCGGGAGGACTCAAATTTTATATATATATATATATATATATATATATATATACTGTTAAAGTAAGAATGTTACACATTATTGTTGGGTTTATAGCCATGTGTATATAGTTAAAATTGTGAAAGACCTTTGAATTGAATTTATAAATTGGTGTATTACTTAGCTACTATATGGTACAAAGTTAAATGGGGAAAAGAAAGCTTGTGTGAGAGAAAATTGACACTAATATTCCGAGTTCTGATAATGAGAAAAAATATACTTGTAGGCTCAACTCAGCTGTTTGGAAAATAAAGGGAGACAGTGAATACTGTTTTAGAACAGTGAATACTGTAAATCTACCTGTTTCTTTATATATGTCCGATCCACGTCCTCTAAGGAAATCTGTTTAAAAGCTGACGTGTAAGTTAATCCTTTAGTGACATATACCTATAACTACACGTCAAAGTATACCACCATAGGTTATTAAAATTAAACGGATTGTAACTATTTGCTCAGTTCTTCTTCCAAAAGATGCATGACTTCCCCTTTTGATCCTGTGTTTACTACTATACCATTGCCACAACTGATAATTGTAGCAGATCTATTGAACCATAATTTAGTTCATTATGGTAGGTATTACGGCTTCTGCTGACCCCGAATCACATTCGCATGGCCAAGGTAAATATTTCTAGGTTAAGATATTATCGCAACTTATTTTCCGCAACGTAGGGGACTCTGCAGCAATCCAGGGAGGGTATTGTACCTGCGTTCCACGAGGGTGGTCTTCGGGAGGGGGGATGAGGTGTGAAGAGACGCTGGGCGACCGGAACCAGGAGTGATGACACAGTAATGACAGGGTACCTAACTCTCCACATTGAGGCACCCGGGAGACCCCGCCTTACTCAGGGAGCCCAATGCCTTTCAAGGGAGCTCGAATTCCCCGCAACCAGTCTAAGGCCGAAACGTCTAGAGAGCATCCTTTTCCCCTACCATGCCGCACCGAAATACCATCGCCGACACTTCCAACTCTGAAATAGGCAAACCGGCTGAAGGATGAATGAAATGATGAATGGAACGAAATGGAGGAACAGGAAATTTGGGTTCTGAAAGAAACCACTCCAGCATTCACCTGACGGGCCCGGAAAACCCCGAATAACTCATGGGTCAGAGTGGGCGGTCGCCGGGGATCGAACCCGAGACCTCTCAAATACTGGCTAAAGACGTTACCGCCTGACCCATCCCGCACGGTAGGTTGATAGTGACCTTCAATCACAGACTTTCGATGGTCTTTAGCCCTCTCTGTTCGACTGACATAATTTTTCCGTTTTTCCGTCGAAGTAATATTGTAATAGGTTTAGCCCCTCCGGCACTCCGAATACAGGACAAAGTGTGATTTATTGTCTTAATTAGGGAGGGCCATTGTTCTGATTTAAATACCCCGCAACATAATTTTTATGAACTATATCATATCTAAGAGTTTTGTGATTATGCCCAAGTTTCTTATAAATTGAGTATTCTGTGACACCTCAACATTAAGTAACAGGGGGCCAAAAATAAACATTCTTTTTAAAGACGTACTCTTAAACACTTTCGTGGTGTCCTGTTCAGGTTAAAACATTAGAGAATGCTCTCTTGCTGAAAAGCCTGAATTTCCAACTTTTGTAAAAATGTCAAAATATTGGGGCACCTCCAAATATTAATCTAGAATAAAAAAATGCACTGTTATGTAATCACCCCCACAATATTTCCAGGTGTTAGATTTTGATTCCATAAACTTAATATTTTCACTCCAGCCTATCCTACAACCCTGATACACATTATGTGAAACTGATGAAAGGAAATGATGGATAGCGAATTCGTGACAGAACAGGAACAACCCCTGCATTCGCCTATCGACCTGGAGAAACAACGAAAGTATCCTGGTGAAAGTGGCCGGCCCGAAGGGAATCGAATTCGGACCTTCTAAATGTGAGCCTCACACGTCACCGCGGAACCATCTCGCTCGGCCTGTTTACAGTACTCAATAACTATCAGTAAACTCGCAGAAGGCAATATAACTTAATCATTTAATATAACAACCTGTATCATCTACGTAAATCATTTATTGTTACATGGTTCTCGTTTCTTAGGACGTGCATTTTACATTAGGCTACTATTCAGAGAAATTTCTCTGTATCTAATCACAGAATTTACTCTAGACTTTTTAGCATCTCTAGACATCACCGTTAGGAATTTCCGCCCTTTGGCTGCCGGCCAGGGATGCTGCCATTCGTTTTTCAGAAAAAAAAATCATAACTTAGCTGGTGCGACGTTACCAACCGTAAAAACATGACATTTAGTGCGCTGTCTGAGCTGCAGCTGTACATACCCCATTCTTTTTATAATATTATTTAGAAGGATAATATTTTTACTCTAGGGTAGGCAAACAAATTGTCCTAAAGTAATTTAGATATTTCCGCACACAAGGTCGGCTACGGTGCCTGTTCTTACTTTCATTACCACCTACTTTTACAGGGTCTTCTGTATAAAACCTGCCCGCTCGTACGGGGTTTTGCGTCTGTGTAGCACGCCATGCCATAGCTGGCCGTGCCAGCACTCTGTCTTCGCTTCTTAAATCTGTATTCCTGTGAACCTGTATATAAAATATAACAAAATTAGCTGTTACCTCATAGCAAATGAGGTGCAGAAGTCATTGAAGCCCTAATTTGTTGTGTGAACTTCGGTACTGCTGAGCTATTAAAATGATAAAATAAAAATTTCATTTTTGTTTTATCATGTAGTAATAACTTAGCTGCAAGAGAACTGTAAATTTGTTTATTACTGCGTCTTACAAGGTGAAAAAGTTGGAATAAAAAGCATAACCACATGCTGGGATCGAACCGTAAACCTTCGTCACCTTGAAACAGCGTGCATTTTGCCAATGGGCTACGACAACAGATACTAGTGTATGAGTTATATATAAAATAGATCTTGGTTCCACGTGTTTTCTGTTTTCTTGCCAATGCCGTGTAGTTAATAGCTCAGCAGCAAGGGAATTGTAACTTGTTTTGTGATATTTAGTCCCATGTTTCGCCATACTGGGTTAATATAGCCATAGAAATCTTCGAAATTAGTGACAGTGTTAAAATGGCGACCACGACAGTATAGATCTACGACCACGGTCGATTTAGTTTTCATACCCCCTACTCACGGAACGCCTAAATGATACTGACCCGCGAAACGTGTGTATTTACTTTCTTGAAAGATAGTACGTTTTCGCACGTGTTTCTTGTTTTGCACTTTTTTAAACGACTCTCTTTGTAGCCTTTTTTTAAAATTATTATTGTTTTTTTAAAGTTCTCCTGTTTTACCCAGTTTATGATTACAGTGTTTACTGTTTCTTTACCGCTTATTACACACACACACACACACACACACACACACACACACCCACCCATGTCCATGGCGGGACTCGAACCCGCGACCCTCAGTTTGGCGGAGCACCGAAGCTATACACTCGGTGACCACGGCTACGAGGGCCGGCACACTAACCAGTAGTCTCAAATTTATTCATAAGATCGTGAATTGAAGTTCTGAAAGCAGGCAATTGTACAGGAAACTTCGGAATGAATTCTTCACGAACGCGACGAACCGATTTTTATTTAAAACAACACTTACATACAGTGCTCTAAAGATAACTGCCTTCTAATCTTCACAAATGAAACTGTACTACTGACGCTAATAACTACGTGGTAACTGAAGGATGGAAAGCCTGTCGTGAGTGTGAGGTGTGGGGAGTGGGGAAGTCAGCTGACATTGCTCTGACGCAACAGCGAGCGGTCTGGTTTTATACCGAAGACGCAGTAGTAGGAAGTGTTGTATTCCACCCAAAAATTCTATATCGAGATTTCACCGGAAATACATTCTGAACTACCAAAAACTTGTTTATAGGAAAAGGTCCGTGTGTGCGTGCCTGTGAACAGCATAACTCAAAAACCAAACCTCGAAAAACTTGGCATTTAAGTTCAACATTGTCTAAGGATGTTACGCGAAAATTAAAAAAAAAAAAATATCCCACCCCATATGACCTTTATAAGAAAAAAAATCAGTTATTTGCTCCAAAGCGAATCTAAGGATTTCGTAGAATTCTTAAAAGATAGACAAAAGCTTACTACAGTTAAACTTTAGAGCTCATTAAAATACACAACTGTGTCAAGTTTTTTCGTAGCATTAGACGTTTTACAAATATTCCATAATGCAGAATTTCTCTCCCCTAAGTGTTACATAGCGGAACGTTGAAAGCTGTTTCCGGCGAAAGCTGAAAGGTGTTTGAAACCTTGCTATATTTAAAACGATTTCTAGGTAAAATATATCGAGAGCAACGTAGCAGGGATGAAAGAATCACTTTTTACACGAGAATATATAATGAATATATGTGAATTTGTCTTTGTTTAGGATTTCGTATGAATGCATCACATTAGATATTTACACAAAGTATGGCTCCAATTTCTCTCAACCTGCGATATGCTATAAAAATATCCAGTCCCCATACTCCAGAATATCTGCTATCTATCCAGAGTTCTTTGTTATTGCTTGCGCTTTTGTTCTTTTATTGTAACGCTCTCGGATGGTGTTCTTTGCTAACTTCCCTACCAAATTTCATGCTTTACTGCGGCTGAAACCCTGCTCAGTTGTTCAACCTATCTAAATAAAATTGTTCTTTAATGATCTGGTATCTTAAATTGATTTTAGCATATTTTTATTTCTTTCGTTGTACATAGCTTTTTCTTTTCTCTCGCTTGTTTCCTGTGCTATTTTTTTTGCAGCGGTTCGGCTTACTGTTCGGCAGCACTTAGCCCCTTTAGAGCGCTAATAATGGAGATTCAGCGTATAAAGTTGCATACAACTACAGTAACACAAGGGAAAAAGGCTTTTGGTTTACAAACCCAGTACCCGCTGTAAGCATACGAGGACTAGATAATAGAAAACAAGTTTGAGGAAGGCATCTAAGATAAGTCTCGCTAATTTAACCATGTTAGATAAGCTTATTTTTAAAAAGAGAAACATGTTTTTTTGGGATTGTAAAAATTAATTTAACTACAATAATATTCCAGAGCATCGAGAATAATTATTTGGGGAGAAAATTCCTATTTTACTTTCTCTACTACGTATAGCAAGTAGGGGAAGTATTACATTTCTCCGAGTATACCTGTTTTGAGGTCACTTAAATAAAAAAAAACAGTTTTAGAAAAAGATCCATGTATGTGTGTATGAACAGAATAACTCAAAAACGAAGAGTCGGCTAAACACCAAACTCGGTACTTAGATTCAGTAACCTTTAAAGATGTGACACGAAGATTTTAAAGAAGTTCCCCACCCCAGACCACCCTTTATATGGAACATTTTTCGTAAATTTTGATTTTCTCAAAAATGGCTCTAATAATTTTGATTAAAATTATTAAGTTATTTTCATACAAATAAAATGTGTATGTTGAGTTTTCTGGAAATGTCCCCAAAAGTCCTCTTGTTTCTGAATGGCTTTTGCTAACTGGTGAACCGTAAGAGATAGAAAAAATGTTTTTCACAAAAAATGTAGAACTCGTTAAAATACACCATTTATGTCATATACATTTTTTTGCGTAGTGAACCATTTCCAAGATATTCCTTGTTATTTGTTTAAATTTTCCAATACTTATAATTTTTCTCAAATAAGAATTCGTTGTTCGTTTTTTTATGTCCTGGACATGCAAAGAGAATGGAATACTCCACATAGCAACTAGCCCTTAAAAGATTTGACTATCGCTTAAAGCCTACCATATTCCCCTTGCACATACAAGAAAATTAGCAATAAGATAATTTCAGCAAAATGTTTATCTCCATTAACATGAAGTATATGGAGAAGATGGTAAAGGCAGTTTGTACAAGAGTAGAGAAAGGCATGTGAGTACAACATATCAATTTTTTTTCATTTCTAACATTTAAGAACACTGGAGATTTCAAGTTTCGGTAAGGATATAGTATACTCTGCCATTTGTGTATACGTTTGAACTAAATATGTTACATAATTAAATCACTGATGTACTGGATTCTAATACTAGGCCAAAATTACATTGAGATAAGCTAAATACATTAAAGTTTTGTAGTTAATCCATAAATAAAAAAAACAACTGATAAACACTGGTATTTAAATTTATAATCTGAATAACACTAACAAGTTCGTTTGATACGGTTTCGGTATCCCTTATTAAAAAAATCTTGAACAGACAATTCGAAAAACGATAATTAAAGTGAAAAAACATAATTTATCTTAGTTAAACGCGGTTACAGATAATATTCAGATTTAAACAACACCCGGTTTTTACTATGGATGAAGATATATCTTATGCCTTTTTACTTTCTCTACCACGTATATAGTAAGGTAGAGAAGGTGTTGCATTCCAGCCAAAAATTTGATACCAAGAATTCACCCCAAATATATGTTTTGGGGGCCCCTGTATATAAAAAAGTATTTTTATAAAAAGATTCGTGTGTTCTGTGAACAGCATAACTAAAAAAGGAAAAGTCTGATTAATACCAAACTTGGTATTAAGATTAGTATCTTCCAAAACTGCGACAAGGAGATTTTCTAAGAAATCCCGCTATCGTTTACACGGAACATTTTTCGAAATGTTTGATTTTCTCACAAATTTAGTTAAAATATCACATTAAGGGTATACACATGACAAATAAAACGTATATCTTGAATTTTCTGGGATTAGCCTGTGTAGTTCTCTTCATTAGGAAATAATTTGGTGTAGTCTAGTATAACTAGTAAATTTTAAGCCATAGAGGAAAACGCACTACACAGGAATTTTAGATCCATATAGAATATACAAGAGTATAGAATTTTGCGACATAAAACATTTCCGAAATATCCGTTATTAATGATTCGAATTGTGTAATTTTTTAAAGTCCTTTCGATATTCTTAAACGTTTGACTATCGCTGTTGCCTTTATATCTATAATGAAATGTGTAATTAATTATTTCTGTAAAATTTATCTCATAATAAAGTAGGGGCCAACCAAGGACCTACTTGATTTAATAGTAGTGGTTTCAGATGTAGGAGACCGCATATACCCGGGGCGCTAACCAGTCCCACCCTCCAGTACTGCACCCCCCTCATGACGCCTGTTGTGCCCAGAGGTGGGGATGCAGAGGCCGGACGGTAGGCTTTGTGTGGTAGCCACACGTTCGTCATGGACGTAATGGGTACATAAACTGCAGCATCTGATATCCAGAACATGATCCGCCTTACAGATAAAAGAGTACCACTAGATTCTTCTTGGGATGTGTTGAAGACCAGTCGCAGGTGACCAATCTGTGAATTTTTCAAAACCATAAGTAGTCGACTGAGCATTTTGTGACACACCTTCCATCTGTACAAAGAAATGTCTGAAAGTCTGGTATATATACATTAAGGCGTTTCTGAATTACGGATTATGGCTTTTTCTGCCAACTACCTATAGGAGGTAAGAAGTTATTGTATTCCACCCAAATATTTTATATAGGGTTTTCCACGAAAATATGCGTTTTGGGGATCCACTGACACCCTCTCCCCAAAAGGCATTTTTTTAAAAAAAGCACACGTGTGTGCGAACAACATAACTCAAAAGTAAAAGTTGGATAGATACCAAACTTGGTATTGTCGTGCCCCTACTTAGTGACCAACTTGGGGGTGTAGAATTTTAGATTAAGTGAATAAGCAGGCGCAAGTCCATCTTCTATATTCTATTATGTTTACAACTTACAGAAGAATAAAGAGAGAGATAAGCGTAATGCTATAAAGGTTTCTTCAGGAATGCCATTTCCCTTTGGTGGATGCCATAGCCAGGAACTCCTGTAGCTTGATGACCTTACAATGTCCTACTTTACAATGCATAGGCGATACGTACATCCTAGAACCTAGTTCTCACAGTCAGCCCAGAAGAGAAGAGAAGAGAAGAGGAGAGGGGAGGGGAGGGGAGGAGAGGAGAGGAGAGGGGAGGAGGGTCCCACAGGCTCTTAAGTAGTTTAATTCAACCCCTAAAGGTGTAAGAATTGTCATGTTTAATAGATTTTCAAACATCCTAGACAATCACAATTGACTCTGTCATCCTCACCATCTAATGATCTTATAGGTTAAAAGTTGAACTGACGCATGTCTATGTCTCATGTGCTTAAAATAAATTTACTTGGTACTCCTCAGGGGGTGACAACTGCCTCTTAAGATGTGCCATCTTAATGCTGCTGAGGAATGAAATGTTAAATCTTGATTAAGAATTTATCCTACATAATTTAGATTTTCTAAATGTCCAGATATACGACACGTGAAAGATCTTCCAAACGTGACACGAAGATTTTCAATAAAATACACCCATCCAAAAGCAAAATATTTTCTCAGTTCCAATATTTTTTAAATTGTTACATTATATAGCACCTAATCTTAGTGGGTGTATGAAGTATTATATACCACCGAGAATTCGATATTCAGATTTCACCGGAAATGCATCCTTTGAGATCTCGTGCATGCAAAAAAGCATTTTTAGAGAAAGGCCGATGTGTGAGTACGCGTGCATGGATAGCATAAATAAAAAAGGAAAATTCGGATGAATACCTAACTTCGTATACGAAATCAGGGTGTTTCAAGGATGCGACACAAAGATTTTCAAAAATATCTCTCGACATCAAACTATCCTTTATACGGAAAAAAATCGTTACTTTTAGTTTTCTCAAAAATGACTAACAATTTTGATTACGACATTCTATGTTTAACAGACATTACTAATAAAATGCATATGTTGAATTTTTACAGAATAGTCTATAAAGACTATTCGGAATTATTTGTGTATAACTGTGTATAACTGGTAAAATATAAGTTAGGCAAATACTTACTGTACAAAAAATGTGGATCTACTTAAAACACAAAATATTTAAATATCTCTTTGTAGATCATCCATTTCCGAGATATCATTGTTATTGTTTCGAATTTTCCAATACAATAACCATTTTTTGAAGTTGTGTCACCATTCAGTTGCTTCCCGCGATGTCACTAAACAAGCCTCCCCACAGGCCAGATTATGATCACCAGTATGTGTATCCTGATCCAGAACAGAATCTTCGGCGACCAGAGTTATGGAAGCATGTCTAATATCCTCTTCGAGATGCCGTTTACGTGAGTTTCTTCATGTCGTCACCAAATCAGGCAAGAAAGAAGGTAATTAGTTTACAGTTTGCGTTGCTTGGGGAAGGGCAGTGTGAGCGCCAAAGGATTTCCCCTTCCCAGCTGGATGTGAGCTGGCTCGATCGACGGGAGACAGGAGAAGAAAGACAGAGGCCAGACGGAGGTTAAGCTCGAGCTGTCGGAACACAGGAGGAGATTTAAGGGACTCGGGTCAACGAACAACGTGATACGTCTGGATTTTTCGGCCTAGTCAAAATTTAAGTTCAGTATTTTTCGTAAGTAGAAATACAAAGCTTCTTGAACCAGACGTACGTTCGCGTATTTTTGTAGTGCCTTAATTATACATGGCAAGTAAGCGAAGGTTATTTTGAAATTTAAAAGCAATTATGTGTAAAGTTTGTCTGCTGTAACTTATACGATGATTAAGACTGCGGTTACGCTTGCATTGTAAAATTACTAAAGAAGGGATCAAGTTAAGGTTTAGTAACACAGCCCATATCGTTTGTATACGTGAATTGTTAAAACGGAAAAGTTCATAGAACAAGTACAAATGGTTCTTGCTTGTAAAGTAACTCAGGATATAAATTCAGCGCTGTTAAGGCTGTTAAATTATTGAATGGAATATTTTAAAGCAATTTTTGTAATGGCTATAAATGAGAAGAATTTAAAGCAAATTTCAAGGAAAATATAGTTACGCAAAATATTGAATTTTGTAGTGCACAGTCATTATGAAAATCCTGTCATTACCTATGTCAAGTCCTAGTCATTGTTGTACTATAATTTAAAAACATCCGGCCTGGTATTTGTAATGTTATTCAATTAATGCAATCTACATACATAGTACAAATGGATTGTAGACTCTTTAAAAGTGTGGAATTTAAACGCCAGATTATAAAAATATGCCTATTGCTACGGTTTCTTGTATCCCCGTTGTACTTACAACGAAATATGTAATAATTTATCTTGATTAATATAAAGTAGATAGAAAAAAAATGATGTATGATATTGACGGGACTTTCTATACCCACTATGGATTATTTTTGTTAGGCATATACGCAAACGTAAATCTTTTTCTAAAAATTATATCTTTGGGTTCAGGGGCCTCAAAACATGTATTTCCGGTGAAATTTCAACATGGAATTTTTGGATGAAATGCAGTTGGTACTTTATCTTCTTATTGGAAGTACGTAGTAGAGAAGGTAATAAGCTTTTGCAAGAATAGTTTGTAGAAGCCATATAAAACAAATCTGATGTGTTGCACTCACATGACTTTCTCTACTCTTGTACAAACTATTTTTAAAAGCTTATTCTCCATCGACTTGTGTTAATCGAGATAAAAATTTGCAGAAATTATCTTATTGCTAATTTTCTTGTAGGTGCAAGGGGAATATGGTAGGCTTTAAGCGATAGTCAAATGTTTTAAGAGCTGGTTGCTATGTGAGGAATTCCATTCTCTTTGCTTGTCTAGGATATAAAAAAATTAGTGAATTACTATTTGAGAAAAAGTATAAGTATTGAAAAATTCAAACAAATAACAAGGAATACCTTGGAATTGGTTCACTGGACGAAAAAATGTACGGGACATAAATTGTGTGTTTTAACGATATCTACATTTTTTGTGTAGTACAATGTTGTCTATGTCTTACGGTTTACCAGTTATGCGAAAGTCATTCAGAATGACATTTCCAGAAAATTCGAGATATACATTTCATTTGCCATGAAAATATCTTAAACATATGATATTTTAATCAAAATCGTTAACAGCCATTTTTGAGAAAATAAACATGTTCAAAAAATGTTCCATGTAAAGTATAGTTTGTGGTGGAGGATTTTCCTGAAAATCTTCATGTCGCATCCTTGGGAGATACTAAACTCAATACCAAGTTTGGTATTTATCCGACTTTTCGTTTTTCAATTATGCTGTTCATAACTAACTGACAGACAGACAGAAAGAAACACACACACACTGACATGTTTAAAAATTCTTTATTTGGATTCAGAGTACCTCAAAACATGTATTTCCGTTGAAATATTGGTATCGAACTTTTGGGTGGAATGCAATATTTCCGCTACTTACTGCACATAGTAAAGAAAGTAATAAGCAATAGTGGCTACAGGCGGTAATGTAAAACGTAATACATTAGATTTTTACTTTCTCTACTACGTATAGTAAGTAGGGGAAGTATTGCATTCCACCCAAAAATTCGATACCGAGATTTCACCGGAAATACATGTTTTGAGACCTCCTGAATCCAAAAAAAGAATTTTTGGAAACATGTCCGTGTGTGTGTCTGTGTGTCTGTGTGTGTGTGTCTGTGTGTGTGTCTGTGTGTGTGTGAACAGCATAACTCAAAACCGAACAGTCGGATAAGCACCAAACTTGGTATTTAGGTTCAGTATCTTCCAGAGATGCGACACGAAGGTTTTCAAGAAAATCCCCCCACCCCAAACTACCCTTTACATGGAAGATTTTTCGAAAATTTTAATTTTCTCAAAAATGGCTCTAACGATTTTGATGAAAATATCATATGTTTAAGATAATGTCATGGGAAATGAAATGTATATCTCGAATTTTCTGGGAATGTCTCCAAAAGTATTCTTTATTGTGAACGACTTTTGCATAACTGGTAAACCATAAGAGATACACAAAATGTTACTACACAAAAAGTGTAGATCGCGTTAAAATACACAACTTATGTCATATACATTTCTTTTGTTGAGTGAACCGTTTTCGAGATATTGCTTGTTATTTCCTTAAATTTTCCAATACTTATACTTTTTCTCAAATTCGTTATTCATTTTTTTTATGTCCTGGACATGCAAAGAGAATGGAATGCACCACATAGCAACCAGCGTTAAAATATTTGACTATCGCTTAAAAGCTACCATATTCCCCTTGCATCTACAAGAAAATTACCAATAAGATTGACATATCGATATCTCGATTAACATGAAGCATATGGAGAATAGGCGTTTTTTAAAAATAGTGTGTACAAGAGTAGAGAAAGTCATGTGAGTGTAACACATCAGATTTTTTGATAAAGTTTCACAGTTTTTCTATACTGACTACTAATAACATTGTAAAGAAATTACTTTTTAAAATGAATTACATTTTTAAAACTAATTTGTGTTCATTGTCAGTAACAAGTGTTGCAAAATATATATGCAAAATTTGGTAAGCTTTGAGCTGACAACAATAACTTCAGAGTAAGTTTTAGTATGACCTGGGAAACACTTTCGAAAATTTTATCCTGAACTGCTTAAAAGTCGCATCGAAAGGAAAATTTTTGGTTTTTGAAAAGCCCAAAATATTATAACAGAGAAAACACACTTGAAAATTCACACATATTGTGACGCAGTGGCTATGGCTCAAGGAAGTTGGCGCCGGTTAGTTGTAAAGACAGACAGAGATAAGTAGCGCCCTCGCCCAGCGTAAGCACCAGAAGCGGCATCGAGAGATAACCAGAATCTTCTAGAAGTTCCCCTGTCCCAGCACCCAAGAATATTCAAGAAGTCTCTGAAAATTTTCAACAGCTTTATAAGCGAGCGTTCTCGTTGGCTGTGTTAGTGAGTGAGTTGGCGAAAAGAAAGGGGGGGGGAAGAAAGGGAAGAAACAAAAGATTTTATATAAATTATGTGCTTTAATGAGATCAAACGTTTGTGTAATAAGACTTTATATATTTCTTAAGGTTTACCAATAGTCATTCAGAATGAGGAAGACTTCGGAGAGTATTCCCAGAATATTCAGCTATACATTTCATTTGTCATGAAAATATCTTAAACATTTTAATACATTTTTGAGAAAAATAAAACTTTTGGAAACATTTTTTATGTAAAGGGTAGTTTGAAGTGGGGAGATTTTCTTGGAATTCATGTCCTATGCTTAGAAGATTTGAACTTAAATGGCAACTTTTCGTTTTTTATTTGAGCTGTTTACACAGACGCACATGCACACACACGCGCATGCACGGCATTGCGACAAAATTGCAAATCTATTGCTATACCCTTCTAGCCAGGTTCTTTAAATTATTAGCTAACTCTCTCAATTTCATTCTGACAACAAAAATGTATGCACAAAAGTATTCCTAAACAGTTGGCTTAATAATATATTTAAAAGTCAAATGTAGAATCTTTTGTTATTGCTCGAATTTCCCCGATCGATCCCAATAATACGATAATATGTAGTTATTTTAGATACATGCCGTTCAGTTAGTAACGTTGCCAAAGTAATAAAATGGTTTGGAGAACCAGATTTGTTGTCTAAACACCTGATATTCCAGAACTGCTTTGACTGTGCAGCAGGTCTATGTATCCTACTAATCGATCAACAGGTTTCATAAGTAGATCGTCCCGCAGCAAAGCTAACGCAGAAAAGTTGCCGATACGTCAGGAGTTTTGAGAGGAAATCCCATTCTCCAAAGCACCTATTATTTTAGGCTACGTATATGTATCTGTAGCATAGAGTGCAACGATTATATCCAGCATCAGCCGATATGCAAAACGAAGAGTTCATTGCAACATTGTTTGTAAATAATAAAAATGTAAGGTATTATACTTACATGACTTTCCCTAGTCATTATCGTTTATTTCCAAAGCAGTCTTACAAAACATTTTTCTGTCCACTTCAGTTAATCTATATAATTGTAAAAATGTTTCCATAGCAGATGTCGTTGTAGGTACAAGGGGATACAGGAGTCTGAAGTGAGAGTAAAATGTTTAAAAAGAGTCGCTATATGTCGGATTTGAAATAATGTATACTATTTGTATGACATCACGAGAAACAACTGATTGGTGACGGAACTTGGCAAGATGTAAAATTTAAGTCAACAACAACGAATACTTTGGAAACGCCCACTTCCACAATAAAACGTATTTGAAAAAAATATGTTGTGTTGCACTCACATTACTTTCTCTACTCTTGTACAAACTATTTTTACGAACGCTTATTCTCCATCTACTTCATGTTAATCGAGACAAACATTTGCAGAAACTATCTTATTGCTAATTTTCTTGTAGGTGCAAGGCGAATATGGAGGTTTAACCGATAGTAATCTTTTAAGACTTTGTTGTTGTATGAAACACTTCATTCTCTTTGCATGTCCAGGACATAAAAAACAAAAATGAATTCCAGTTTGAGAAAAAATATAAGGATTGGAAAATTCAAACAAATAACATGGAATATCACAAATGGTTCCCCCACAAAATAATTGTAGGTACAACAAATTGTGTGTTTTAAGGAGTTCTATATTTTCTCTGTAGAAACAATTTGTCTATCTCTTAGGGTTTATCAGTTATGCGAAAACCTTTCAGAAAGAAGGCTTTTGAGGACATTCACAGAAAATTCAGGATACATTTTATTTGTTATGAAAATATCTTAAATATATGGTATTTTAATCAAAATCGTTAGAGCCATTTGTGGCAAAAACAAAATTTTCGAAAAATGTTTCATGTAAAGGCTTGTCTGGTGTGGGGGATTTTCTTGAAAATCTTCGTGTCCCATCTTTGAAAGACACCGAACCTAAATACCAAGTTTGGTATTTATCCGAATTTTCGTTTTTGAGTTATGCTATTCACAAATACACAAAGACATACACACTGTCTTTTTTGATGCAATGAGCCTCAAACATGTACGAGTATTTCCGGTGAAATCTCGTTATCGAATTTGTGGGTGGAAAGCAATAATTCCCTACTTACTTTACGTAGTAGAGAAAGTAAAAAAGTTGGGTTTTAAAGAGATCCATATTTCTGTGTAGTACGTTTGTGTTTGTCTCTTATGGTTTACCAGTTACACAAAATTGTAGAAAATTTATTTAGAATGAACGACTTCAAAGGTTATTACCAGCAATAGCCTAATGTTCATTTTATTATTGTTTGGTATTTATACAAATTTTCGTTTTGGAGTTTTTCTGTTTACCACACATTTTTCTAAAAATAGTTTTATATTCAAGGAGCCTCAAAACATGTATTTCCAGTTCGAACGAAACTTCAGGTGAAGTATAATACTTGCTATAGCTGCTATCAATTAGTAGGCGACAGGAAAAGTAAAAATGCACTAACTGATTGGGTGGTAATTGGAAAGCGTTGCTTTAAAGTGAGACACATTAGGCAAGTTAGAAAATGTGTTTGATTTCGGCAGATTTAAATTATGTTACTCACCCAGAACATAAGGAGTACCCAGAACGGCTGGAACGGTGAATCCAACTCCGAAACGAAGAACAGACCATGTCCAGAAGTCCTGGGCGAAGGCTGTTGCGATGCCGAAGAAGAATTCAATGAACAGATAGATAAAGAAGACGGGTCTGCGTCCAATACTGAAACAGAAAAGGATACAACTTTTTAACATGTTATTATCCTTTACGCTTGAAACTCTGATTATTATATATCAAGGTACGTACATACATACATACATACATGGCGGACCATTTAAGTTGAGACTGTATAATATATGCAAAACTAAGCGTCGTAGAAAGAAGTGTCTTGAATAAAATTGCTTGCTATCATGAGCGAACGCAAGTGCAATTAGTCGTGTTTTATTTGGACGACATTGTGATCATTTTAGGGTGAATTTAATTTGAACCTAATTGTAGGTTTCCATTTAAAAAAAATAATTTACCTTAAAATGACTATCATAACGTCCTCCAAACAAAACACGACTAATGGCATTTACTTCCCCCATAATATAAAGCAACTTTTATTCAAGACATTTCTTTCTACAACGTTTAGTTTTGCAGATATTGTAACGTATGAGCCAGGTTAACTTAAACTATTTTCTAAAGTCATTACTTCATGTGGAGTAACACAGGATGCATTGAGTTGTGTCATTCAGCACCAGTCATTTCCTTTGGTTTAATGTTGGTAGATGATGCTAACTAAGAGAGCAAAAGCTATCTCTCCATATTTGGTCATGTCATGTGTGGAGGCGAGTACCTATAGTATAAAAGGCCCTCCATAAATCAATGGGCAGGGCAGCCTTGATAGAAGCATCACCGAGGGTGTGCCGGAAGCGCTACCCAGGACATCACCCATACTCAAGCATGGCATTCGACTTTACATCTGCTCAGTAAGGTAATGTGCCACTAAGTATTTGTAGTCTCAGTGAAACAGGTTGGCTAGCTTGCATACTATTGTGTTTCATATTTTCATTTACTCTTATTAAAGTTATATATTTTTATAAGTTATGTATTGATGACGTGCTCTCCGAACCTAAATCCAGCTACGCTTCCAAAAGTCACGTCCTCCAACCCCTCCAAATTAAGGGTGCGACAACATTAGTCTCAACTTAAATGGCTCACTCTATATATGCACTGATATACAATGCAGGAATTTGGTCTAATATTTCAGAAATATAACTTAAAAATATGATGTGTTACACTCACATGACTTTCTCTACTCTTGTACAAACTATTTTTACAAACGCTTATTCTCCATCTACTTCATGTTAATCGAGATAAAAATTTGCAGACTCTATCTTATTGCTAGGTTTCTTGTAGATGTAGGGGGGATATATATTTACAAGGGCAATATAGAAATACAGTAGCCTTTAAGTACATACATATCTCTTAATAGCTGGTTGCTAGGTGCAGCACCATTCCCTTTCCCACAGATTAATACTCTTTGCATATCCAAGACAAAAAAATGAATAACGAATTCCCATTTGAGAAAATAAGTATTGAAAAATAACAAGCAATATTTCGAAAATGGTTCACTCAACAACAAAAAATGTATATGACATAAATTGTGTATTTTAACGCGATCTACATTTTTTTGTGTAGTAAAATTTTGTCTATCAATTATGGTTTACCAGTTATGCAAAAGTCGTTCACAATGAAGAATACTTTTGGGACATTCCCAGAAAATTCAAGATATACATTTTATTTGTCATGAAAATATCTTAAACATATGATATTTTAATCAAAATCGTTAGAGCCATTTTTGAGAAAATTAAAATTTTAGAAAAATGTTCCATGTAAAGCGTAATCTGGGGTGGGGGTATTTTCTTGAAAACCTTCGTGTCGCATCTCTGGAAGATACTGAACCTAAATACCAAGTTTGGTGTTTATCCGACTGTTCGTTTCTGAGTTATGTTGTTCACACACACAGACACACACACACACACACACACACACACACACACACAGGCAGACACACAGACACACACACGGACATGTTTCCAAAAATGCTTTTTTTGGATTCGGGGGGTCTCAAAACATATATTTCCGGTGAAATCTCGGTATCGAATTTTTCGGTGGAATACAATAATTCCCCTACTTACTATACGTAGTAGAGAAAGTAAAAATATGATGTGTTTGTTACAGGCACATCACTACCTTTCTTTTCATTAATATGTTAAGTTATTCGTAAAAATTTAATTTATATGTAATTCTTATCAATCTTGATAAAAAATTAACAAAGGTTCTTCTGCATTTAGGCAGTAGTACACTATTATGTACATTTTGCTTAAATAGGATTGGACGACAGTCAGCTACTTAAAGAGTAAGGGTTAACTATGGTACTCACAATACGATAGATACATGGCGGTAGTGTCTGTGGCTCATACTTGATAGGTTGCGGTTTCAAATTCCTTGTGCTGGCCAACTTAAACTTTTACTTTCTACCTACCTACTTCCAGTAGAGGAAGCATCTTATTCTACCTAAACCTTGAATACCGAGATTTCACCGGAAATGCATATTTTGAGGTCTGATGAATAAAAAAAAATTCTGTTGTGTTACATTCACATAGCTTTCTCTACCCTCTATCGCTTATTAGTGGGTAAACAAATTATTTTTACGAAAGTATTTTCCTATCTGCTTCATTTTAATCGGGAAAAACGTTTCCGTAAATAGCTATATTACACATTTCTTTATAGATACAAAAAGAGTAGCGACGGTCAAATGTTTAAAACCTGGACGCTATATACTGGCCTTTAAATTCCATGCTGTTTCAGTGACATTGCGAGAAACAACTGAAAATCGATAGGGCTTAAAACAATGGCTAAGTCTTGAGCGATTCGAACAATTAATAACGGATATCTCGAAAATCACTGATGCCACAAAAAAGGTTATTTGAAATAAATTGTGTGCTTTAAACAGATCTACAGGTTAGTGTATTTTCGGCTATCGCTTAACGGTTATAAGTTATAACCTTCCAACTTCCTTCCAATGAAGTGGACTTCGCAGAAAATTCAAGATATGCATTTTATTTGTCATGAATATCTTTAGTGCAAGGTATTTTAATTAAAATCATTAGCTATTTTTTAGAAAATCAGAAATTCAGAAAAGTGTTACGCGTAAAGCTTAATTTGGGGTACATTTTTTAGAAAATGGTACATGTGTGTGCGTGTGTCTATGAACAGAATAACTCAAAAAGAAAAGTCGGATACATGCCAAACTTGGTATTTAGATTCAGTATCTCCTAAAGATGCGACAGGGACATTTTTAAGAAAATTCCCTATCCCCAACTACCCTTTATATGGGCCATTTTTTAAAAAACTTGATTTTCTCAAAAATGGCTCTATGACTTATTAAAATTCCCTACATTAAAGGTATTTCCATGACAAATAAGATGTATAACTTGAATTTTCTGCCAATAGCTTCTGAAGTCTTCTCCATTCGGAGGCCATGTTGTATATAACTGGTTTACGTTAAGTGATAGACGAAAGTGTACTTCACAAAACATGTAGATATTTTAAAAGACGCCATTTATTTCAAATAACTTTTCTGTGGCGTAAGCCATTTCCAAGATAGCCGTTATTAATGGTTCAAATGGTTTAATATTGCCTTTCCTTTTAAGCCCTGTCAACATTCAGTTGTTTCTCGCGATTGCGTAGAAGCAGTATGAAACTTTAAGGCCAGCGTATACAGTCCAGTTCTCAAACAGTTGACTATCGCTGTTCCCTTTATAGCCACATATAATGAAATGTGCAATGTAAGCTATTTCTGCAAAGGTTTATTTGGATTAAAAAGAAGTAGATAGAGAAATAGCTTTCGTAAGCAGTGTTTGTATACCCACTTTAAACGACAGAGGGTAGAGAAAGCCCTGTGAATGTAACACATCAGAAAAACTTTTGCAAAAATGAAAATAGAGGGGCCTTCAGCGTCCCTTACGGTAGATGCACAAAGAAGCTTTTTTCTACGCCTAAGAGCGCTTATATGAAATGTTAATGTATTTTTTCCCTCAGTACGTCAGTAAAATATATAGGGATTAGTAAGTCCAAACAGCGAGGTACATATTCGCTGTGCTTTTCACTCCATGTTAATAAACAAATTTCGCCGCAGCGACGGTGAAAACTACATTGCGTGCTGTAGTTTCCATCATTATTTTTAAAATATAGTACACTAGCTCTTCACTACGCTTTACTAATGTTCACGGCCTTCCTGAATTAGCGCATGCGCGTTAGGACAGTAATCGATATATCTGCATTTACATTTATGGTTTTCAGAATGATAAAAACTTATATGGCACTTCTAAACGAGGATATACGCTCGACCCGTTTCGCTTTCACGGCTCCATATGTGGTCTGTTCTATGGACCGTTCACTTTCCCTTTAATGTGTCGCGTTCTTTCTTACAGTGAGGCCAACTTCAGCCCCGAAGGAAAGTTTCCCTTGCCTCGGAAAATGTTCAGTGGTGTGCTTGCAAGTGAAGCTATGCTCTGTAGTAGGAGTGTGAAATTGCATTACGTTAATAATTTTACTTACCCTTTCACTCACGCAAGGTAGGCAGAGGAAGCATTGTATTTCAATTCGATTGGAAATATTACCGCAAATACATGTTTTGAGAACTCCTGAGCCAAAAAAGGTATTCAAAATACCCGCGAGAGTGAACGCATGCGTGAAATTCATAATTCTAAGACGAAACGTTTAATAATGCCAAAACTCACTGCAAATTACCCTCTGCATTGGAACAATTTTCGTTATATTTGATTTTCTCACAAATCTAAGGAGTTTAATTAAAATACAATATATGCACTAATACTATAAAGAGAGAAACGTTTCGTATCTGTGTGTATATGTCTCGGCGGGGTGTGGTAATTTCGGGAACCACTTAACCGATTTTGTAATTCTTCACCACTGGACGCCTACACGAGCAGTCGAGGTAGTTAAAGATATGGAGTCATAACGGGAGGTCTACGGTTCAAATCCCACCAGGACCGTTCTTACCTGGGTTTTCATCAGTCCTCATAACCTAAAAATGGCGGAGAGTTACCCTAAACGTAGGTCTAAAAGTTTCCTTCCCAAATATCATCATATACTTCAGATTTAGACCAATTCCTTCTCCAGAAATACGAGGCGTGTAAGTACCGTTTTAATATTTTGCCGCTGAAGTCTGATTTTGAGCAATGCGATCACTTCCTCCATTCATTAAAAAGCCAGACGCAGCTGTGAGCGTTCGTCATTTTGTGTTTTTCTGTTGTTAGAGCGCTTTTAAATGTTCAAAACAATCAAGCGACTCGCCGACTGTGAAAGTGATTCGTTTTTTGAATGCGAAAAATGTTACGGCAACGAAAATTCATCACCGATTGTGTGAGGTTTATGGGAAAAAATAATGAGTGATGAAATGGTGAGGAAGTGCGTTAGACAATTTAACGAAGGTCGTGAATATGTGCATGATGAGCCGCGGAGCGGCCTACGTCCATGATCACGGATAATTTGGTGCAAGTTGTGGAAGTAAACATTCGCCAGGACAGACGTTTCACCATATCGGTGTTCTCTTCACATTTTCCACAAATTTCAAGGCCATTCCTTTACAACATTGTGACAGAACGCTTAGGATTTCGTAAATTGTGCTCAGGATGTGTGCCAAAAATTTTAGCTATGAGCACAAGAACAAGCGTTCTGCCGCTGCACTGAGTTTTCTCTCGCGATGTGCTGAGGAAGGCAATGATTTGCTAACACACATCGTTACAGATGATGAGACATAGATATCTCACATCACTCCTGAACCAAGCAAGAATCCAAGGAGTGGAGGCACACTACATCCCCCGTAAAGAAGAAATTGTATCCACACGCAAGGTCATGTGCACGGTTTTCTGGGATAGACAAGGTGTTTTGCTGTTTGAATTCTAGCCCAGAAACGCGACAACAATAAAGACGTCTATTATGAGACTATACCAAAGCTCCGTTCGTGCAATACAGAACGAAAGCCATTGAATGTCCTCGCGTGGAACCATTTTCGTTCATCACAATGACCGACCACACAAACTCAAGATCTGGTCGCATCATTTGGTTGGGAACAATTCGACCACCCTCTCTACAATCCGGATTTGGCACCAAGCGATTTTCATCTGTTTCTTCCTCTTGGTGGAAAACATTTCAACGGTGATGATGTGAAATAAGGAGTGCAGACGTGGCTTTCACAGGCGACATCATTCTTGACGGAGGCATACAAAAACTGGTTTCCCGTTACGACAAGTGCCTTGAATAACGCGATAACTATGTGGAGAGATAGTGTAAGATGTAAGGTAGCGAATGATAAAATGTTTGGAAAATAATGTTCTGTTATTTTCTAAAAATGTTATCGGTACTTATATTAAAATTTTTACAGTAACTGTACTAACCATCCTTCCTAGGTATCTGTGGTTGTATTTTTCTAGTAGGACGATAATAATAAAAGATTATCAGGTGTATTCGGTAAGTGTCCATCCTTAGCAGGTGCTCGTACCATTGTTGTCGGTATGCATCCATAGCATGTAAGATACATTGTATGTTAAGTTCGGAACAAATATGCTCGTTGTTTTTGTGAAGCTGTAATGTATATCCTGCCAGTAGTCTTAGCAGTTTCATTTCTGCTGCTTCACTCCGCTTTCTTGGCCTTTTATTAAAATCTAGTTTCTACAGCCATACGACAGGGTTGGAAAATGCCATTATTTTGTAGAACTTAATTATTCTTTCAGTCCTGACTTTTTCCAAAAATGTTCTTTTGCAGTTCCTAGTAGCTGTAGGAATTTAGATAGTTTGAATTCTTGATCTCTTAATCTGTCATTTGTTGTCCAAATAATTAAAATTATACACCTGTTCTAAAATAGAATTATCGCTAATAATTTTACCCTTATAAGTTGTAGTACTTTAAATCTTAAAACTTTGATTTTCTTTTTGGATATTCTAGAATGTGTTGATTGGAGGGGGACATCTCCTGCAATGCGACCAGCTTGATCTATTGCAAATGAGGCAAAGGAACCGGAAGAGATCCCAGGTCCGCAGGCACACAGGGATACAGAGATGCGCAGAAGTCCTTAATATTTCCAGTTTGAACATCCGCGCAACAGTGAGCGAGGAAAAGAGGGCGATACAGCGACCCTACCTGCTGACGGGACAGCTCACTCTGGGGAGAAATCTTTCCAATGCGCATGTATCCACGCCATCTGCTTGGCACCGCTAGCAACGCACAACCTATAAACACAGTTGAAACGTGAAAGAGAGAGATAAAATGAGAGGAAATGGGGAAAGGAGAAATCGTGGTAGAATACACCACCCCGGCATTCGCCTAGGCGAATTCACCAGGGAAAAATCACGAAATAACTATGAACAGAGTGAGCGGCTACCGGGTTTCGAACCCGGGATCTCCCGAATGCGGGTCACAAATGTTGCCGTCTGAGCCTACCCGCCGGTTTTGGATTTGTAAGATTATACTCTTGTGCAATCTAAAAATTGCTGTTTTTAAATTTTCCTTAGAATCGGAGAGCATAGCCAAATCATCTGCAAATATTATAATGTCCCAATTATCATTTCTTGTATCACCACCAGTATCTACTGTCTGCGGTGCCATATGTAGTAGGAACAGGTATTAAACAGTACTAAAAAGAACAGTCTTCCGGATGGACATAGACTACAACATATTTCCAAGACATTTAACAATTAGAACATGAATATCAGACGATATATTTTTAGCGCTTATTACGAACATGACTATACCCTACATCTTTTAAAGATATGTGCAGGAAAATACTGAGGCGATTCCTGCTTTATTTCAAGCTAAGAAATAAGCTCCGCTGCGATACAATGAGAGGGTAAGGTATATTATACATTACTTCTTTAAAAAACTCAACCTAGGGATCCGGAGTAGTATTTTTGGGGACGACTCCACAAGTTAATAAAAAGTGAATGTAAATTTATCTTGTATTTGAACTGAAATAAAAACTTTTGATATGTTTTAGTTGAGGCAGTATTTTATATCACAACACTGTGAATGCCAGAGTGATTGTAGTGTAAATTAACATTATTGTATGACAATGATTTGAGATGTTTGTTAATTATAAGCATTGTTAGGAAATAAGTTTACATGGCCTCACTGAAACTGACACTAGAAGCGGGTAACAATGAGGGAGGGGGTGAGTTGTTTATCAATTAGAAGAGACAAACAAATGACGTCAAAGTAGCGCGCTTTTCTTTAGAAATTGAGGGAATATCTTCCCTAGAGCATATGTGTTCGTAATTTTGATTGGATATAAAAATAGACGTTAATGTTGGCGCGCTTTAATAACCAATAGCAGTTCTGTTATAATTTTTAGGCATATCGGGGTGAGGGAGTATAAATTCTAATGCCGGGGACAGGTATCGCACAGTTCAACAGAATCATTCACGGGTTACACGTCGCTCAGTTCAACAGAATTATTCACGAAGTACACGTTATGCAATTCTACAGAATCTCTCGCGTCGTAAAGTTAGTTAAAAATGTGAAATACGCGAATTAATAATGTGCGGCAAATAAGTGATTATAGTTACATTCGAAAATGTAACAGTTTCAGTCGGGCTGTATCAAGAGTAATTATGTGAAATGAATAAAGTGTGACGGCAATAAAAGTGTAAAAACAAATTCTTTTATCAGTGTTATCTTTTAGTAACAACTCCTTTCCGTTTACACACCCTGTTCAAGAGATTTGCTCGACTGAATAGTAATAATAGCTAGCCGGAGGACAAAGAACCCAAAATTCCAAATAGTAAAACAATAACAGGCGCTCAGCAAATAAGATAACACGAACGATACCGCGACACAGTGATGAAGGAAGCATATAACTTATTTGAGCAGTTTCATGGTTAAGGGTAATAATGGATTTTTAAAAACCTTGTCTTCCTTTGGATCCTTAATTTATTGGTTATCATAGGCGTCTATGATAGGCATCAAATTAACTCCTAAATCAAACAGAAAAACTGTAAACCAGAAAAAATATTCATCACAATACTCATTCAAACATTTAGGGCATATACTTGGAACAAACCGGAAGAAATAACATTTTCTAAGTTAAAAACAACGAAAATAAATGAAAATGGGGGTGTATTTGGACGTTGTAAAGTAGATAGACTTTTTATTGGTTTAATGTCGATAAGTGTAAAACATTTGCCCAGATAAGTCAATTGGTATAAAACATCTGAATTGATAATAAACGTTTTTGTATAGACATAACTTTTTTTGTGATCCTAAAACAAAGGTTTCCGAACTTTCCCCCCAAATCACATGAAAAAGCTCATCATTATTAATACTCAAATGAATCAGAGGGTGAACTAAATTGGACATGACAGGACCTCAAAATAACATTTTTGAATATTTCAAGTTCTCGTTTATCTGTTAGCCATAAAACATTTGCTATAATCGTAATAATGGATTTGAAATTTAATATAGCAGGATTGTTTAACGCAATAGAAGTGAGATTGGGTGACATGAATATGAAAGACCCCTATTGAAATTTTGTTAAAATTTCTTTCTAGGTCACAGAAAGAATATTGCTTTGGAATGATTTACGCGACCATCCCCCTACCCAGAAAAAAATATTTCTGTCTATAACATGGTTTGTAATATTACTATACGTTTCCAAATGAGAATGCAAAAAAACGTTGGGCTCCTAAGAGATACTCTCATGTGTTTTGTAGCTCCCTAATCTCGCGTTATGAAAGAAAATAAGGAGGAAGAAGGCGACGAAGCGAAAGCGTTCAAAATGAAGAGATCCTCCGGATGCATGTAGGTCTAGATTTCTTGAATTTGTTCTCGAACTTTCGATACTAGAAGGTTCCAGTGTAGTCAAGCTTCTGTGGGACCTTCTGGTAATGGATATCCCCGATAAATTATAGGTCTTACAGCAGTGGACATCGACAACGGATCTAAAAATGTGCCGACCATTACTTTTTGGAGTAGTATTGCCACTAGTGAGTCATGGTTATTATAAATTAAAGGGATACGTTACTGAAATTTGTCTCTTTCAAAGAAATTTCATATAGTCTCTAGAATAGTCGATATTTTATCGTCCAAATTCGCTCTAGTAATGTGTTATTTTATGCCCTTTTTGAAAATCTGGAGGTATTTAAACTGAGACGTGGTTCCATGCAGTACTTAAAACGATTTCGTTATTAATATTGGAATCTTGAAATACTTTGGTGTAGTGTTATTCTTTCTACCGTACTTCATGCTGCTATAAGATGGTCTTACCTTCTCTCGCAAGATGGACACAGCTAATGAGGTGAAAACATGTGGCAGAATTTAAACACATGTTTGTTTCTAATGTGATGTTGCATAAAGGATTTTTTTTCTCTATATTAAAAGCAAACATTAGAGATAATGCTTATTTTTAATTCTTTATGCTTCTAGAATGGTGATTTGGCATATAGAATAAGATGCATATATAAAAGTGTACATTATAATGGGGAAGCCAAAAGCTAAAACAGTAACAAATAAGCCACTTCCCAGGAAGAAAAGGGGGGGGGACTATAGTCAGTTCATACCGAGCGACGTCTCCGCGGTAACGTGCGAGGCTCCCATTCTGTAAGTTCCAAGTTCGATTCCTGTCGGGCCGACTACTTTGACCGTAGGGTTTTTTCGTGATTTTTCCGTGTCAATGGGCGAATGCTGGCGTGGTTCCTCTAAACAATTAAATTGAGATTTATTTATGGACGCTCTTTAACTGCAGTGATCCTTAGCGTCCCATTCTATATTGGGCATGAAAGACCGGTGATTTTGCTCAGAGGCCTCTTTATCAGGCTTGAGGTTCTATAACGTGCCATAAGTCTACGACACGGGACCATCGGCTTTACTTCCCTTCCGAAGGAAGCCATGCTAAGGATTTTTAGGCCCAAAAAATGGGAACTAGAGACTAACATGGTAACCACTACATCACGGAGGACAACCACAAATTTCCTGTTCCTTCATTCCCTCTCATTTCGTTTGCCCTTGCCATGTTTCAGGTGGCCTTCGAGGCTGTGCAATGGCAGTCGGTGTCGGACAGATAGTGCAAATGCTAGCTCATTGGAAATGTCTTCTTCACCCTGTCAGATGATAGCCCACTTTAGGCCGCCTATGGTGGGTCGTGTTCTCCCCGCCTCCGCCAGAGGGAAGCTTTCTCTGAGCAGCACGACGGTGTGATCGGTCTTCAAGCTTGCAATCGTTAGGACCTTTGTGCGTCTCTGTCATTGTGGCCTATAGGCGCCTGAGGTTCCTTCGCTTCATCCGTTTCTCCTGAGAGGTGGTGGGCACAAAAGATCCGCCTTGGGTCGAGGTGAGCGAGGTTCTCCTTGTCATGGTCAATGGATTGCTTAGGTGGAATAAACAACATATGAGTGAAGCGATTAGAAATAGACCTAATTATGTAGTGGCACCACCACTAGCTTAATAATTGATGTAGTAAAACTTTGTATGTAGTTTGCTGTAATTAAACTTTTCAACATATTCTGCACCAGAAACACTTTTTCTCTTAAAATACTGCATGGATTTTAATGATTTTTGGAGCATAATGTGTTGGGCTATGGCGCAAGGTTATCGGGAGATCGGCGCCGGGCGGTCAGTGTAAACAACGATACCTGCCGCTCGCGATCGTTAACATCGAGGGCGCTATCGGCAGATAACTAGAACCTTCTGGAACTTATTTTCTCTCTCTTCCAGAAAGTGTGTCGAAATAGTTCTAAAGCGTTCGAGAACCTTGTGGAAAGGTTCCACTGACTATATAAGCGAGCGCTCTCGCGGGAGCGAGGCAGTCGTTGCGAGGTAGAGAGAGTTGTCGAGTCAGTCAGTGAGTGAGTGAGTGAGTGAGTGAGTGAGTGAGTGAGTGAGTTAGCGTCTCTGGTGCGACGTAAAGAACGATTCTGCAAGCGAGTTGGTGACGTCTATTGTGACGCGCAGCGAAAGCTATTGCGCAGCGACGGGTTGTGGAGGTCTTGTGTTCGGCTCCCGAGTGAAGTGAACCGTCCGGCGTGAAGAGGGCATGTCACGAGGGAAGAAATTGAAATAGTTCAGCTGAGAGAAGTGACAGAGTAAAGTGAACTTCCGGTAAAGTCGAGCTAGATAAAACAACCAAACAGTGACGTTGATAACTTAAGAGATGTGACAGTTTAAAAAGTAGCCAAATATGTTCCTCATTATATGCATGAAGTACTAATTATATTGATATGGAAAGCAAGCCAAAACATGTACTTGAATGTTCTTTAACCAAATTAACTTTTACAATCTTCAAGAATAGAAAATTTGGGGCATTACCATTGCCTAATATAATGATATAACTGTTTTAAGCTATAATACGTTCTAAAAGGGATTTCAAAATCTTTATTTTCAGACATAAAATGATTTTTCAAAGATAAATGTAAAACTTATAAATTTTATTTTTAATTACCTGAATTATTTTTTGGCTTATACCAATGCAACTTTTTTCATACTTAGAAGTAGAATATGTGAATAAGATTTCATTAAATTATAATTTAAAAAGTTAACAAATTCAGTAGCGCATCCCTAAAGAGAGAGAAGAAAAACTATCATTAATATTTAAATATATTTGGGTGGTAAAGCAATTATCTGAAATAAATAATCCAGACTGATTAGAACGGAGATAGTTTTGCGAGTACTTTCTAAAAGTGCTTCATTTATGATTCTCTTTTGGCACGCCACTGAAGTCTTTGTGCGAAATGCATGGAGGAAGTTATGGTAACACAAAAATACAGCATTACAGTTTCTTTCCCTGAGGGAAAATAATTTTTATCGATTTTTCTGCAGAGAACGCTGCCTAATACTCTGTCGGTTTTCAATTTACGATTTTCTTCTCCAACGGCATTCAGTCAATACCCAGAGCTTTCATTTCCATTAGATTCGTGTCTTCTGTTTTGTTTCTCTTTTTCCTGTTGGGTCTTTTCTTCTTCATCGCAGATATGACCCATCGCTCTACTCCCATACAGCAACCTTATGTAATATGCGAATTAACTCACGTAATGCTAGCAGCAGCTACAGAAACTATTTGTAACAGCGATCAGAAACAATATGACAATTCCGTAGGGAGACCTCAGCTCGTAAAAATAATCATTTTTTTATCACAAAAGACCGAATAAAGGGTGACTGCTTTTAATTGGCATATAGTTGCAATCCATGAGTCAAAACACATTTAGAGGAAAAAATAAATAAGAATAAAAAAGCGCTGCCACTTAAAGGAATTTTACATATTCCACAGTAGTGTTATCTCTTGTTTATTACTTTCTCTACTACATATAGTAAGTAGGGGAAGTATTGCATTCCACCCAAAAATTCGATACCGAGATTTCACCGGAAATATATGTTTCGAGACCCCCTGAATCCAAAAAAAGCATTTTTGGAAACATGTCCGTGTGTGTCTGTGTCTGTGTGTGTGTTTGTGAACAGCATAACTCAGAAACGAACAGTCGGATAAACCCCAAACTTGGTATTTAGGTTCAGTATCTTCCAGAGATGCGACACAAAGGTTTTCAAGAAAATCCGCACCACAGATTACCCTTTACAAGGAACATTTTTCGAAAATTTTAATATTCTCTAAAATAGCTCTAACGATTTTGATTAAAATATCATATGTTTAAGATATTTTCATGACAAATGAACAACTTTTGCATAACTTGTAAACCATAAGAGATAGACAAAATTTTACTACACAAAAATGTAGATCGCGTTAAAATACACAATTTATGTCATATACATTTTTGTTGTTGAGTGAACCATTTTCGAGATATTGCTTGTTATTTCTTTAAATTTTCCAATACTTTTTCTCAAATGGGAATTCGCTATTCATTTTTTTAGGTCCTGGAGACACAAAGAGAATGGGAATGCGCCACATAGCAACCAGCTCTTAAAAGATTTGACTATCGCTTAAAGCCTACCATATTCCCCTTGCACCTATAAGTAAATTAGCAATAAGATTAACATCTCGATAACATGAAGCATATGGAGAATAAGCGTTTGTAAAAATAGTTTGTACAAGAGTAGAGAAAGTCATGTGAGTGTAACACATCAGAATTGTTTTGTCTGGCATCATTTCTGTAAAAATTGTGTTGCCAAAATAATCGGAAGGGAAAAGGAGGAATTGTATCCCACCCAAAAATTCATATCGAGATCTCATTGGTAACACATTTTGGGGTTCCTCATTTAGAAGAAGGTGCGTGTATGTATGTGTGTGTGTGTGTGTGTGTGTGTGTGTGAACAATATAACTAAAAATGAAAAATCGGATAAATACCAAACTATTTATTTGTGCTAAGTTATTTAAACAGTCAGGGTCTGTTAGGTTTGGCCCTGGCCACTTGTTCCCCACACCTCCAATATTACAATCTGAGTTATATCCCTTACATTCTTAAATTCTACAATATTCCTCACTCTCCATCTTTTCACATACTACTTTCAACTTCTCTCAACTTCGCATTTTCATTTACTTGTCATTCCAAAAGTTCTTCTAAACCATTTACCTGAGACCTATTTAAAAGCATTTTCAATATCAAACTTGGTATTTAGGTTTAGCGTCTTCTAAAGGCATGACACTAAGGCAAACCCTTCTACGCCGAACTACTCTTTAAATGGAACATATTCGTTGCTATGTTTTCTGAAATGCAATAATGATTTTGATTAAAATGTCACAAGTTAAATGTATTCATACCAGAAATAAAATGTTATCTTGGATTTTCTGTGAATCTCGCTGAACGTGCCTTTATTTGTCTAAATTTTGTATAATTTTGCATTAAAAATAAAGCTTCACATATAGACAAAAACTTACTACAGGAAAATGAGACCTCATTAAAACTTTTTTTCGTAGCGTTAGAAGTTTGAGATATTTCATGTTGCAAGTTTAGACCTTTCCTAAGCGTCACCTAACGGATATGCTTGCACATTTGTGATTCTAGGAGTTTGTCTTCACGTAGGGAGGTTAGAAGTATCATACAGTGAATATACAGTGAATGTAATGTGAGTATCATTGGTAGACAAAGTTGTCTGAATGCATCACATCAGATTCTTTATGTTGATATATAGAATATACCCGAAGTTTTAAGTAATAGTTTGCATGCATTATAGCACAAAACTTGTCGGAAATATTTGCGTTAAGTGTACAAAATATGACTAAAGCGTTAGTTAATAGCTTAAATATTTATCTACAAAAATATTTCATCTTTGGCCGTTATTACTAGAGTAATAGAATGACTTTGTACATAATTTCAAGTTACGATGCTGAGAGTATAATGTTTTGGCACGTGTCCCGTGGGTACAGTCGGTGGGTAAAGAAATAGTAGTAGGCATGATGTTCCGCTTCACAGAGTAAGTAATATATCAGACACTGATATAAGTGTATTATTTGTATAAACCCATTCGTATGATATGTATTGACATTTTTAGTTCATTTTTCTAGAATAAAGCGTTCTTAAAACTCCAAAGAAATAGGATTGAATGATAGCCACTGCGGATTCTAGGGTTAAAAGTAAGAGTTGTGTTAAAATTCATAAAGATACAAGTGGTATTATTGTTGTTCTTTCAATATTTTACCTCTTGCGATGTCGATATCTTGCGAGGATTTTCTCACGACATAGTTTTTGTTTAAGTGAGAGACGCAGAAGATTCAGTTTTGACAATCTCCGCATACTCTTTTGATGCAACCTGTACGAGCACTGCAGGCACGCGCCCGTTGTTTACATCTGTAGTCATCCTCTCTCCGAGATAAACAGACTACAGTACAAGGTAAGTTAACCTCATAAAAACGGCCACGCTGATCCGCCCCTTAATTATTTCTTTCAATAACCTCAAATCTGTACCTAATTACTAAGATGTAACATATAAACCAAGATCTTAAATGTGCACATAGTGTTTTGTTTCAGGTGCGGTCGCAACATTGTGTTCTGATACTAGTAGACATTTTAGGAAATAATCCTAAAAAATCTTCAATTTTTAGCAGGTTCACCATATGAACCATCTTACATTTATACATATTTCAAACAATCCATTAATATTGGCGTAGTAGTTGCTAATATATTTTATTTTACACCTTGACTTGTTTTCCTTCATTTAAGAAACACGAACATAACGATGTGATGTGGTTTCATTAGATTCCTCAATGTGCAGCATGCGTTTTGCAAGCCCGGTTTTATACTTAAGTTCTGTGATAGGGTGTTTTAAATATACTACACAGATTCCTAAACGTTTTATTCACTTTTAATGGTACTCTTTTATTGCTTTAGTTTGTACAGGCAAATCTGGTATTTTCAGACAAATGGACCCGAAGTGTTTTAAAACGTCTCAATTCATGGCAGCAAGTTTAAAATAAAAATAACTAAATCCTTTAGTCCTAAGTCCAAGTAATTAAAAGTACGTTTATCCCATTTCAGCTTAATAAGGTAGAACATATTTTAATATATGTTGTGGGATTGAATCCTGACAAACCCGAGCACAAACCATTTCACCGCACAGCAATTGTTTGGAAACAGGGTCTATAAATATGTTAAAGGGAGCGCTTTGGTCACTGCCTTAAATACTATTATCACTGTATTCTAGACTAATAGTAATAAAACTGAAAATACAACAACGTTTTTGCTAGTTTGGACTCAATTATGTATATACCGTCTGTTCAGCGACGATTTAGCTACGGGTTGGGTTGGCTTATCTCCCAGGTAAACTTTAGCTGGTGGGAGGGGTACACAATATGCTGAACGTGCCGCGCGTGACGCATACAGTGGAAAACAGCCAACAGTCTTTCCTCTGTCCTCTACACCTCACTTGACCCAGACCAGATAAACCCTACCTGCTTTTTAAAGTTAACCGCTACTTGCTTGGAAGGGCACTTTCGCTCGCTAACAGACAATACAAGGTGTTTTCCTGAATCCCCGTCTACCTCTTGAAGTTATATGCCATATTTGTGCATGACGCACGGGTTTTAGGGGTAGTACAAATTTTAAGAAGTTACAAGTTGTGGCCATTTATTCGTAAATTGCAAACGGGAGTGAGATTCGAACTCGGAACCTCATTGTTAAAAACCCGCTTATTTAATCACTGGTACACAAAGTACATTTGAGGATATGCAGGTCAAAGCAGTTACCTAGGAGGTAATCTTTACAAGTCTGATACTTGGCGGAGGAGACGTAATAATAATAATAATAATAATAATAATAATAATAATAATTAATAATATAGAATTTTACTTGGTATTCATATTACAAATACGATTCCGCACACAATTAAAAATATACAAACAGTATATCACTTAATCGATGAAGTAAATAAACAAAGCTAAATGTTAGTACACCATATACACTTTCTTGATAGGCCAGAAGGTTTTTAAGTAACATAACTGAAAAAGAAGCAAATAGTCTTACTAATATAATGCTTAGAGCCCGGATGTTAAGGCATTTATAATAATCAAAATAGTCCGGCAAAAAGAAAGCACGATAAATTTAAAAATAGGCTTTATTATTTTAAAGAGTTATCATAATCTATTTATTCAATTTAAAGGCATACGAATCCTAATTTTTTATTGTTGCACATTATCACATAAGTATAAGTACGCGCTGGAAATTGAAGCAATTATCTTTATTTTGAATACCTCATTTTTCCACGGACCAGATCCTATTATTCCAAAAGTTTACTAATTTTGAGATGTAATCAATTTAATACAGGTATGGAATCTCTGCCTATTTATGGCGACCAGAAATTAATACGTTAATAGATTTATTTGCGACTTAAGAGTGTGCAGCAAAGACAATAAATGTCCTGCAGTACGAGAAAGGGTGCCCAAGAGAACAGCAACATCTTTCCGGAAATTTATGATAATCAAGAAAGGATTATATGCATAATGACGAAGAGCCCTTTATAACTATAGGGTTTATCCTATAACAGAACTTTACACTAAGATTTTTTATTACAGGCTTGCATTAGTGGTAAACTATACCCATAAAACACCTTATAATATACTCAATAAAGCGTGATATTAATGGTTCATTGAACATTGCAGCAGCGCATGCTCTCCTTAAAAGCAGCGTTATGTGCCCACAATATTGCTCTCTGAGGCATTAAAGTGAATTAACTGTTTAGAATGACGCTGCTTCTATCTTTAAAAGGACTAGTTTATGATCATTTAGGAACGTTTATTTGCTCTGTTGTAGATTAATGAACGGAGATTTACTGGGCCCTGTTTCCTTGTTATAAATTATGGAGTTAACTGCACAAAATTAACAGATGTATGTTATCGAAACCAAGACAACTCATAATAATATTTAGCAAAAACTAAAGAGAGTGAAAGCAAATTTTAGATATAAGTCGTAAGAATGAGATTTAGAGATGTTAATAGAAATAGCAGTGTTACCACAACTAACGTAGCGGGTTTATCTTGGATGACACATCTGCTGTTGCTCCCACGGTATTGCAATACGAGTCCGTTCGTGTAATAGGAGCGGATCGTCCCGCCTTTTTCCCCCCAGAAAATGCTAACGAGCTTCTGTATAAGCCTGGAACTATTGAGGACACTATTGAATTTATATGGCTGAAATAATGGCAAATATGTGCTGCATATGTCTTCTAATTTCTAGAGCATATGGGAATGTTTAATACGAGGAAGCGATTTTCTTGGACTTACTTCCACACAGCCCCTACCTTGCACAAATTTTTATCGCTAAGTTTTTATAAATAAATTTTGTGGAATTGTGGATTCGTTAGGTACGGCGACATCAGGGAATATCCAGATAAATTCAAGTAAACACTCACATATGACTCGGTTCGTGAATAAACACACGCTGTTCTGTAGTATAACTATGATAACTACACACAGCAAATACAATCGACAGATATTTTTACTTTCTCTACTACGTATAGTAAGTAGGGGAAGTATTGCATTCCACCCAAAAATTCGATACCGAGATTTCACCGGAAATACATGTTTTGAGACCCCCTGAATCCAAAAAAAAGCATTTTTGGAAACATGTCCGTGTGTGTGTCTGTCTGTCTGTCTGTGAACAGCATAACTCATAAACGAACAGTCGGATAAACACCAAACTTGGTATTTAGGTTCAGTATCGTCCAAGGATGCGACACGAAGGTTTTCAAGAAAATCCCCCCACCCCAGATTACCCTTTACATGGAAGATTTTTCGAAAATTTTAATTTTCTTAAAAATGGCTCTAACGATTTTGATTACAATATCATATATCATATGTTTAAGATATTTTTATGACAAATAAAATGTATATCTTGAATTTCCTGGGAATGTCTCCAAAAGTATTCTTCATTGTGAACGACTTTTGCATAACTGGTAAACCATAAGAGATAGACAAAATTTTACTACACAAAAAATGTAGATTGCGTTAAAATACACAATTTGTCATATACATTTTTTTTATTGAGTGAGCCATTTTCGAGATATTACTTGTTATTCCCTTAAATTTTTCAATACTTATTTTCTCAAATGGGAATTCGTTATTCATTTTTTTTTGTCTTGGATATGCAAAGAGTATTAAACTGTGGGAAAGGGAATGGTGCTGCACCTAGCAACCAGCTATTAAGAGAGATGTATGTGCTTAAAGGCTACTGTATTTCCAAATTGCCCTTGTAAATATATATTCCCCTTACATCAACAAGAAAATTAGCAATAAGATAGACTCTGCAAATGTTTATCTCGATTAACATGAACTAGATGGAGAATAAGCGTTTGTATAAATAGTTTGTACAAGAGTAGAGAAAGTCATGTGAGTGTAACACATCAGATTTTTATATAAGTTATTCCCTCTATACAGCATGCCAAACAACTTTAGACTGAACTATAAATACTCTTACCTGTGCAGCTTGAGCTAGGCTACCACAAAGCAGAATCATTCTGCTACGAGTCAGACCTGGCGTTGGCCAGGCGCGTCGCTCAAGATAAATTCAGTATTTATTTCATACAGCGATTTCTCTCTTTTTTCTTCTGCTTCTTCTTCACTTCATTGTTTAGGGGAGAGAGGTGTTCGGTATTCACAGCATCCCTTTCGATTTTTTCTTTTGGTCTTTCTATGTCTCGATCTTCAGATGGTCTGTACTGGTATGCTAAGTTTGGAAGTATTTTTCGTCTCGCACGTTATACGTGTTGTTTTTAATTATTTCGATATTGTTGAATTTTATTATATATGGAATATATTATAATTAATTCCTGAGGTCTTCATTCCATATGTGATCTAGTCTTGTACAGCTATTAGACCTCAATAAACCCATCTTTGCACTGTTGAATTCTAATGTTAATCTTCATGCTAAATCATCCAAATTTCAGTACCATAAAGAAATAAAGGTGCAGCCATTGTTTTATATAACTTTATTGTTTCTTTTCTTGTTTATGTCTTAATGTCCTATGAATTGTACAGCATATCTTTTGAAATTTTCACTACTTTGTATAAATGTGTTTTTTTGTTTCAAATGCTGTGGTAATTTCACATCCGTGCAATTAATAAGATTAATTCTACATTATTTCTATAAAAGACATATATACTTTGGACTTTCTCGTGCTAAACTAAATATTATTACGATTTACATGAAGCAGACAGCAAACATGTTTGAATACTACAATGACAATGAAAATAAGTGATTATGGATAGAGAAAGTATTGCGAATTAGATTTTTTGGACATGAAACGCAGTCGGAGAATTGCCGCATGTGATGGTAATCCCCGTCTCTCTGTTGACACACGCATTAGCAACCATCCGTGAACGTTATCGACGGCATTCTCTGGCCTAGAGAATTAACGCAGTACATGCGGCACTCGATGTGGTCTATGTTGATAACTGTTTCTGCCGAAAACAGTTTTAGCAAGCATATTATCGCTAGTACGACGGAAAATCAACACGACAAAGCAATGAGATTGTTGTATAAACTGTAACCTAATTATAACATGGTACTTGTATGTACAGATTGTAGAGTGGGACTCGTGCGGTGGAATTAATTTAACGTGAGAACTTGGCGCTATATTGCGACGCGGAGATTGAACAGACACGGGTATTTAAAGGCAGGTGGTTATATAGTATTTAATGTGGTTCCCCGCTGTGATATCGCCGCGCTAAACGACCAGGCTTTTTCATCGGTCTAGAAATGGGCTTTAACTGCATTTCTAATGGCTTTACTAAATGTTACACGCTTTTTCCTTTATTCTTTTGTGTGTTAGATCCCTTAGGGCAGCATTTCTGTGCAATTTATATGTGGATTCTTTTACGTTGAAAATAAAACAACGGAACCAAGCGAAATATCTGTAATACGCTATACAGAGGGTTTAGTTCTGTAAATATATTTAATATATTTCTTGAACACCAATGGGATATATCCAGAAAGCAGCTTCTTACCGACCGTTGCTAGGTACATGTTCACGGCATCTACACATATACGACTGCAACTGAAAACCTTCTGCTAATTTTGGAATTTTTATGAATGGTTGATATATGCATTATATTAAATTAACCGATTTAGTGATAGTAGTTAGAGAAAGTATTGCATCCACTCAAAATATCTATATAGAGGTCTCACGGAAATACAGGTTTTGAGGTCCACTGAAAACTCCCCCCAAAGAAAAAAATTAGAAGAACGTCTACGCGTGCGCGCGCGTGTGTGTGAACAGCATAACTTAACAACGAATAAATACAGAAATGAAACATCTTCCACGAAGATTGTCCACAAAATTTCCCTATCAAACTTCTCTTTACATGGAACATGTTTTCTTATTTTTTATTTTGTCAAAATTATTAAAAACGTTGATTAAAATATCATATGTCTGACACATTGACACGAGAAATATAATTTATAATTACCTTGAATTTTTTGTAAATAACACAAGACACTCCTTTATTCTGAGTGTTTCATTTTTATATGAAATTTTTATAGGAAATAGAAATGCATTTAAAAACGCAGACTATGTTAAAAATATCATTTGTCTGAATTAAATTTTTTGAAGTTTTATACCTTCATTATCCTGTTTTTGGTTGGAATTTTCAGTACCTATTTTAAGCTACACACTTCTGCAATTGCGTATAATGTATCTATGTATATGTGTATATATATGTATGTATGTATGCATGTATTATGTATGTATATACACGATGGAAGGGAGCTTCTTCCATTCCTTCTAATATATACTTCATAGAGGTATTACAAACAAGACAGTATAATAGTATTTTGTTCCGATTTCAGGCGTTTTCGACAAAAAGTTTTCTAAATTAGATGGTTTATTCCACGAGATGCATGAAGATAATAGTTTGCTACTTGCAAGAGGGGTAGATTAATCTATTTGTGACTAGTTTCGGTAGTAACTATGTGACTTCATACAGGGTTTCAAAATAATTAATCATTTTCCTAACACTTTTGCAGACAAATTTGGTTGGAGACGTAGGTAACGTTGCTAGGTGAAGATAGGCCAGTGTGAGAACCGGCTCCCGGACGTACACAAAACAACATGCCTGAACTGGGAGATGGGGTGACTAGCGGTTTTGTTTTCCACATGAACCTTAATCCAAACAAACACAACGAAAGGGTGATGTAATGCTTTGGCGAAATGACAAGTACAACTTGGTAGCTATTTGGCCTACACTAGCAGTATGGAGATGAAGTAATGCCTTTAGCGACCAATAAGCCTTTGCGGTCGATGACTGAAAAGCACACCATGTTTATGTCAGCTCCACTATAAATTGAGTATTATTAGAGTAATAAGGTACTACGATTGAAACTCACAGGTTTAGTGGATAATCATACGTACGGCACAAGGTTTACGGGATGTCGGCCTATTCAAACCGTGAGTATCTTGAGTTTATCTCCACTCATGAATTACGCGCCATACAGCGAAAGTGAAACCTGTTTATACGCTAACCTACTTCTGGTTTTGAATGGGAGTGTCTTACACCTGCTACCAGTTACTCGCTGCGACGTGCCAGTGGGTGCGTTTTATGTTTTCGAAAAACCTGTAAATGGGTATTACCCGGTAGGAGAATTAATATGCAAAATAAGATTATAAAGAATAAATTCACAAATAATTATGATAATAATACAATAAACAATGTGAATAAAAGGTTTCTATCAACGAATCATATTATTATAGCTATCAGTTTATGCTTTTGTAACCTAACAACTAAAGGTTATGAAATCTTAATTACTTTACCATTTACATTCATTAATTACCTATCCAGTCAGTATAGCCAACACGTTTACCACTAGTATTCACAGCAAGTTTATAAAATTTCAATCATAACCTAAGTAATCTTTATAAATTGTCCAACATTTATTCTATTTAGATTTTTCGTAAATTTCCTCAAGGACAGAGGACGGACCGGAAAGGCTGCTACAGACAATTCATTCCATTCTTTAATGGTTCTATTAACAAAACCTTGTTTTACTTCTCAATAGGCCAGCAAAAAGCATTCAAAATACTAAGTGCAACACACACACGCATATATATATATATATATATATATATATATATATATATATATATATAACGATCTCTTTTCAACATAGGTCCATCCTAGTTGCCCTGTATGCTTCTATATAGCTTTTAGTGTAAATCAATATTACTGTATGTACAGGATTTTAGATGTTTGTTAGCCATAAGCATTGTTAGGAAATAAGTTTACACGGCCTCACTGAAACTGACAATAGAAGTGGGTAACAATAAACCGAGGGGGTGAGTTGTTTATCACTAAGAAGAGATAAACAAATGACGTCAGGGTAGCGTGCCGTTTTTAGAAATGGAGGGAATATCTTCCCTAGAGTATATATGTTAGTAGTAATGATTGGCTGACCAAAACAGACGCTAAAGTGGGCGCGATTTGGTAACCAATAACAACTCTATAATAATGTTTAGGCAATTCGATGTGAAGAAGTATATATTCTCGAGCCATAAGCAAGAGTCGCGCAGTCTTGAACAGTCTTTCACGAGGTGCACGCCACGCAGTCCTGAAGAATCTCTCACGAGGTACACGTCGCAGAGTTAGTTACAAAAATGTGAAGTACGCGAAGTAATTGGTGCGCGTCAACTAAAACGACTGTAGTTGCATTCGTAAATATCACAGTTTCAGTCAGACGTGTATAAAGGTTAAATATGTGAATTATCAATTAAGTGTGACGGCAATAAAAGTGTAGAAACAATTTTTTTATCAGTGAAATCTTTTAGCAACAACTCCTTTCTGTTTACACGCCTTGCTTAGAGTTACTTGCTCGACTGAGTCGTAATAGCTAGCCGGAGGATAATGAACCCAAGTTTAAAATAATAAAACTATTGAAAGGATTTGGGAAAATATTTATCATGATTTACAAGAGGAGAAAAACAAGCCTGCTTAGGAATACTTTCCAGAATACTCATATGGCAATTAATTACAGTTGTCACATGTGTGCCTTATTAAAACACATTTTCACAAAAGAATGGCAAAACCGGCAGTTATAAAACTTGCTATATGGCATACATCAGGTGCTACTTCATTCCATTTTCCATGATGGATGTTTTAATGGAATGCAAATTAAAAAAAAATGGATCTGTTACATTCACACGACTTTCTTTACCCTCTCTCGCTTATAAGTGGGTGTACAAATTATTTTTACAAAGATTATTTTCCTATCTACTTCATTTTAATCGAGATAAATCTTTCCGGAAATATCTGCATTACACATTTCGTTTTAGATACAAAGGTAATAGCGATAGTCTAATGTTTTAGAATTGAACGCTATACACTGGCATTAAAATTCCATACTCTTTCCATGACATCGCCAGAAACAACTGATAATCGACAGGATTTAAAAGAATAGCTGAATATTGAAGAATTCGAACCATTAATAACGGATATCCCGGAAATGGCTGCGGCCATAAATTTATTTTAAATAAATTGCGTGCTTTAAAGAGGTCGTCATTTTTCGTCTATCGCGTAAGTTCACCAACATTACACAAAATTCTTTCTGAATGAAGTGGACTTCACATGCCATAATTCAGGATTTACTTTATTTGCCATATGAATATCTTCAATATATGGTATTTTAATCAAAATCGTTAGACATTTTTTGGAGAAAATTAAAGTTGAGGTTTAGATATTTTCGAAAATCTTCGTGACGCATTTTTGGAAAGTACTGAATCTAAATATCAAGTATGGTATTTATCGTTTTTTCATTTTTGAGTTATGCTGTTCTCTCTCTCTCTCTATCCACACACACACACACACACACACACACACACACACACACACACACACACACACACACACACACACACACAGTCGTCCTCTGTGGTCTCGAGGTTGCGAGCTCAAATCCGGCGGAGGGCCGTGGAATTTTTCGGGCGTAAAAATGCTTAGCATGGCCTCATTCGGAAGGGAAGTAAAGCCGATGGTCCCGTGTCGTAGATTTATGGCAGGTAAAAGAACCTCAAACCAGATAAAAAGGCCTCTGAGCAAAATTTCCGGTCTTTCATGCCCAATATAGAATGGGACGCTAAGGGTCATGCTAGTTAAACACACACACCAGATATACTCGGCCTTTTTTAAAAAAAATCTTTTGGGGGGTCCAAGGAGCTTCAAAACAGGTATTTCCGGTGAAATCTTGGTATGCAACTTATGGGTGGAATGCAATAACTTCTCTTTCTACTATATATGTGGTACAGAAAATAAAAATTCAAGTATCTCACTTATTATTCAGTATTTTAAACGTTATATAAGAGAAATTTATGTCATGCTGCTTACCAAGCGTAGAAAGGATGTAGGTAAACCTAAGAAGTTGCATACACAGAACCGATTACCATGAAAAATTATAGTTCCGTGTACAGAAAAAGCATAAGGAGAGACGCAAGTCTATGCAGTAAACATAAACCTTATTCGAGTTTTAATATTTATCAATATCTAAAAAACAAAAAAACAGTTTTATTTCCTGGTTTTGAAACATACATGAGATGTAAGTTGCACAGCTAGAGAAAGAGGGAGAGGGGCAGCCGTTTGATAGTTGGAGATAAAATGTGAGAAAGAGAGAGATAGAACACAAGGAAAGAGAGAGATAGGGATAAGAATGCTAGGGAAAGAGAGGAAGAGAACAAGGGAGGGAGAGACAATGAAGAAATATAGGAGAGAGACAGAGAACGCATTTAACACTATAATGCGGGCAAAGCTGCTGATTCTGCCAGTATAGGGTTATTCAAAAAGAAAGACCAGACTTTACATATTTATGTCTAATGAACGACAATAGATGGCGACACATCCGATACATCACTAAATAGAGAAAGGCTCTAAGTTTTATTTTGTGTGTTCAAAATGAGTACTATTTGTTATGCGAGGACGACCAGTGCTTTTCCGTTTGCATACACAATCATCTTCTACGAATTTATTGTATCACTTGTAAATTTTTTATAAAGTGGCGGCTCGTTGTTGAACTTACAACGAAATGCACAATGCAACGAAATAATGGGCTAACTCTTTGCAAATGCAGCACACAAAACGGCTTTTCTTGTGGTGTTGCCTTTTTCTCGTAAACAAACACAGCGCCGATGTAGTCGCCCTACGTGGTGTAGTGGCTACAATGCTAGCCTCTAGTTCCCGAGGTTACGGGTTCAAACTCGGCGGAGGGCGATGGATATTTTCGGGCGTAAACATCCTTAGCATGACTTCCTTCCGAAGGGAAGTAAAGCCGGTGGTCTCGTGTCGTAAATTTACGGCACGTAAAATAACCTCAAGCCTGATAAAGAGGCCTCTGAGCAAAATTTCCGGTCTTTCACGCCCAATATAGAATGGGACGCTAAGGACCGCAGCAGTTAAAGAGCGTCCATAAATAAAACTCAACTTAAATTAAGCGCCGCTGTAATGCACTGAATGGAACTAATAGGTGTGGCTTAAAACTTTGAACTTCCCTCTATTCAATGATGTGTCGCTATCTATTGTCTTACAATAGAAATAAATATTTAAAGTCTGTTCCTTCTTTTTGAATATCCCTGTATATACACGGAGTTTTCCTGAATCCCCACCCACTTCTTGAGAACTTACATCTCGTTCACCTCGCGCGGGAGTAATGTTCGTTCTATGTTGCAAGAAGTTTAGGGATAGTGCAAATTTTAATCAGTTACGAGCTGTGACTTTTTATACATAAAATACAGTATTATTACAGAAAACGCTGTAGATGACAGCGGAGTTCGAACTTGGAAACAATTTGTTAGAATCGCGCCACCCTTACCACCGTATAGAAAGCACAACTGCGAATAAGTACTAGTCGGCTACGATATGAGTGCGTGTAGTAGGAAGAGGAACTAAACGGCTACGAAACAAGTGGGCGGATTATCGGAAAGACAGTCAGGTAAAGAAAACATCCGTAATTCCGAGTTGCGTTTATCAGCAAGGCTAGAGCCTGCAACTGTAGTACTGTTTTCGTTGTGCGACTGTACATTTCCCTATCGCCTTGCCCATCATACCCCTCTGATTCCTAGTGGCGCCCTCCTTCAAACGCTTTCAAATCGTGGCCGACTAGTAAGTTAAAGCAGCTATCTAGCAGGTAATCTTGAGATATCTGATTCGTGACCATGGTACGCATTATTATTATAATTATACTGGAGTATATTACGAAATATTGCATTAGTATTACTACAGAGTGAGCCAAAATACTCCGAACCGCCTGCGGTGTTTTCCTGTCGGCGTCCTCGGCGCTCGTTGCCGTCTGCCGCTATCATAGAAAGGCGTGGATGAAATCATACATTTTTAAAACTACTTTTAAAGGCTTCATTTACCAACTTTACGAAAGGAGATACTGTAACTGGCCACCGTCGTTGTCCATATATTTTTGGCACCTCTTTAGAAAACTATCCATTACTCGCCGTATTTCACGTTGGGAAATTTCCTAGGGGTTATTTTGTTTTAATTCTTTCAGGGTATGTTTTAACTTACTCCGGAGGAGTATTTTAGGAACAATATTACCGGCTGCGCGGTGTTTTTCCACTTGGTGTGTGGAAATATTATAAAAACATGAAACACACTGCTGTTATAAACAAAGTCACGCTGGTGTGGTTTGGCTGTGCAGTGTGAAGTGCAGTTTTGAGTTGACGGTGTTGTGATGTAGTTCAGTTATTACGAATTATTTATTATTTTGTCCTGCACTTAGTCACAAAGTATGTTGTGGCTCAGTATATGTTCAGGCAGTATTTTTAACACTTAAATGATTTCAGTCTAATTATATAATATATAAATTCAATAACAGCCCACCTTAAAGCAATATGTGTATGTAACAATATATAAAAAGTGTGTATTACAGTCACTGTATATGTTTATATTATTGTATACATGTGTGATAATGTTATGTGAATGTATTACGTAATTTAATAATGTAGGAACTGTGAGAATAATAGGTTAAAAGTTGCTAACATTGAGGTAATAATGAGGTAACCTTGAGACAATAATGAGTAAGAAAGTTTAATAATGCTACTAGTCATTATTGGAGCAACAATAATGTAAATTTTGAGATAGTTTATAAATAGCCAATCAACAACCAGAAGGAAGCTTAAGTTAAATGAAGGTATTCTATTGGACTAGGATTAGCCAATCAGAAACTGAAATATAGCAAAATTTACAAATTCAGAATTCAGTTGCTTGTAGACAGTGCTCATAACTGGACGCGTTGGTTGTAGACAGTGTTCCTAACCGGATGCAAGATGTGTCCTTGAGAAATTTAATACGTGTTCAGTTAGTTTACGTGTTAAAAAGTGCAAGTAATTAATAAAAAAAAATCTCACGGCTCTCTCTCTCTCTATCAGTTGTGTTATTTAAATAGTGTCAAGCATTAATAAAAGGAGTGAAGTAAAATTATAATCTGTGTAAGCCTACATCCTTCAGTCGCACCACTCCCTGCTAAGACATTCATGTCTCTAAAAATAAATACTGCCGCAGCCGGGGCAAATATAAATATATTTAAAGAAACAGTCAAATTACAAAATTATTTTTTTTAAACTTGGGGCGAAGGCTACCAGGTACCATATGTGTGGTTGCAACTACTTCAAGTTCGGCTCCCCAACAGTCGAAATATAATACATCTTCTTCAAACTGACTTTCCATACGTAGCAGGAATAAACCTCCTTCAAATTGGCTCCCAAAGTGTGGGGTAAACAATATAATCAACCTACCTCAATGTTTTCTACTGCACAACGTGTATTTATTTATGATTCGTATGTGTTAACTCGGTCGGCTCGCCAAGTGAAAGTACGATTTGCAGAAAGATTTCCAGGCCGTACAACAATCCATGAACTTTATAGTAAATTTCAGGCCACAGGCAGTGTTCAGGCTAAGAAATCTAAAAGATGGCGTTCGGTTCTTACCGAAGAAACATTAGACGACATCGGTCATAGTTTGGAAAATTCCCCCCCCCCCCAAAATTTCATGATGGATAGTTTCCTAAAGAAGTGCCAAAAATGTATGCACGACGGTGGCCAGTTTCAGGATTTCCTTTCATAAAGTTGCTAAGTAAACCCTTTAAAAGTAGTTTTAAAAATGTTGTATGGTTTCTTCCGCGCCTTTCTGTGATAGCAGCAGACGGCAACGAGTGCCGAGGACGCGGATAGGAAAAATACGCACAGGCGGTTCGGAGTCTTTTGGCTCACCCTGTATTATGAACATTATAATATTATACGAAGTATACGATTAATAATACATACAATATATCGGTTAGATCGATGTAACTATCAAAGTTAAATATTAATACATCAAAATGCTTTTGTATAAATAACTGAGCTACGTAATGTAGTGATAAAACAGTATTTTACCATCCCTGATGTCATTTGGTTTGCCTTTACGAACAAAGTGGACGGTGATCCGGGAACACCGTGCATAACTGTGCAAATATCGTAACCACTCAAATATTAACAGAATTCACCCCAATTAGGTAGTTCTATGAAAATAAACACACACACACACAAGACGTACGCGCGCTTTTATTTTGGGTTCAGGGGGAACTCAAATGTGCAGTGATTTAGTGTGAAATTTTAATACTGAATTGTGGTTTTTCATTTTGTGAGAAGTGAGATTTTGCAAGAGAAGCTCCAGTTTTAAGAATATTGCTTGGTAAGTTTAGTATCTTTTCGGGCCTAAAAATCCTTAGCATGGCTTCCTTCGGAAGGGAAGTAAAGCCGGTGGTCCCGTGTCGTAGATTTACGGCACGTAAGATCCTCAAGCCTAATAAAGAGGTCTCTGAGCAAAATTTCAGCTCTTTCACGCTCAATATCGAATGGGACGCTAAGGACCACAGCAGTTAAAGAGCGTCCATAAATAAAAAAACTCAATTTAATTTTAATTTTTCTCTCCCCATCATTTTAATATGAGGCAGTATTTTTAACACTTAAATGATTTGAGTCTAATTATATAATATAAATTCAATAACAGCCCGTCTTAAAGCATAATGTTTATGTAACAATATATAAAAAGTGTATATTATAGTCATTGTATATGTTTATATTATTGTATACATGTAATAATGTTATGTGTATGTATTACGTAATTTAATAATGTAGGAGCTGTGAGAATAATAGGTTTAAATTTGCTAACAAAGAGGTAACCTTGAGGCAATAATGAGTAAGAAAGCTTAATAATGCTACTAGTCATTATTGGAGGAAGCAATAATGTAATTTTGTGACAGTTTATAAAATAGCCAATCAACAACCAGAAAAAGCTTTATATAAATGAAGGTATTCTATTGGACTAGGATTAGCCAATTAGAAACTTAAACGGAGTAAAATGTACAAATTTAGAAGTCAGTTGCTTGTAGACAGCGTTCCTAATTGGACACGTTGGTTGTAGACAGTGTTCTTAACCGGACGCGAGATGCATCCTCGAGAAATTTAATACGTATTCGTGCGATACAAAATAGTTTACATGTTAAAAAGTGCAAGTTATTAATAGAAGAATCTCACAGCTCTCTATATCAGTGAAGTGTTATTTAAATTGTATCAAGGATTAATAAATGTAGTGAAGCAAAAATTATAATCTGTGTAACCCTACATCCTTAGCCGCACTACTCCCTGCAAAAAAAATCCATGTCTCTAACAATAATACTGGCGCAACCAAGGCAAACATAAATATGCAATATTTAAAGAAATACTCAAATTAGAAAGTTAATATTTTTAAATTTGGGGCGAAGGCTACCGGAAACATTTTCCCCATACGTGCGGTTGCAATTACTATATAATACACCTTCTTCAAACTGACTTTCCATACATAGCAGCAACAAACCTTCTTCAAATTGGCTCCCAAAACGTGGGGCAGATAACAATAAAAAAATCTGATGTGGTACACTCACATGACTTTCTCTACTCTTGTAAAACTATTTTTACAAACGCTTGTTCTCCATCTACTTCATGTTAATCGAGATAAACATTTGCAGACTCTATCTTATTGCTAATTTTCTTGTAGATATAAGGGGAATATATATTTACATGGGCAATATAGAAATGCAGTAGCCTTTAAGCATATACATATCTCTTAATAGCTGGTTGCTAGGTGCAGCACCATTCCCTTTCCCACAGATTAATACTCTCTGCATATCCAAGACAAAACAAGCAATATCTCGAAAATGGTTCACTCAACAAAAAAAAAATGTATATGACATAAATAGTGTATTTTAACGCGATCTACATTTTTTGTGTAGTAAAATGTCTATCTCTTATGGTTTACCAGTTATGCAAAAATCGTTCACAATGAAGAATACTTTTGGAGACATTCCCAGAACATTCAAGATACACATTTTATTTGTCAAGAAAATATCTTAAACATATGATATTTTAATCAAAATCGTTAGCCATTTTTGAGAAAATTAAAATTTTCGAAAAATGTTCCATGTAAAGGGTAATCTGGGTTGGGGGATTTAATTGAAAACCTTCGTGTCGCATCTGTGGAAGATACTGAACCTAAATACCAAGTTTGGTGTTTATCCGACTGTTCGTTTCTGAGTTATGCTGTTCACAGACAGACACACACACACGCACATGTTTCCAAAAATTCTTTTTTTGGATTCAGGGGGTCTCAAAACCTGTATTTCCGGTGAAATCTCGGTATTGAATTTTTGGGTGGAATACAATACTTCCCCTACTTACTGTACGTAGAAGAGAAAGTAACAACTTCTTTAAATATAAAAGAATTCTCTTTTTTACTTTTTTCGAGTAATGTAGGTATATAACTTAATGTATTGGGTCGAATGCAATTTGTATAGGAGCTGGAGAAAGTAAAACACTACAGTCTATAGTGTGTCACGCAGCATAAGTGAAATAATCGAAATATTTTATTCATATAGAAAAATAAACAAAATGTTGCTAAATATAAAGTGTTCTTACCTAGTTGAATCAAATTATCGTTGCTTTTGCGGGTTGCATTTCATTATCGCTCATATTCAGGAAAGGAAACCTTTACAAGCATTTGTATAGCTATGTAACTCTTGTATTAGCTTCTATACAGAACTTCCCTTGGAATTCAAAATTTCCCGTGCGCGTTACAATTTAAATTTAGAACGGTTTCCATTGTACACGTGGAATTTATGTGTTTGACGGAACCGCAATAAATGAAAGCCTGTGGGATGGAAAAGTTGAACATCAGTGTAAGCTATTGTCGGGCTTAAATTTGGATTACAACGTCAGCCCAGGTATCCTTTCCAGTAGAGCTTTTGTGAGAAATACATGCCTTTGTGTGTGCGCCCCGCTTTGTCCTAGAATGTAGCCTATTATGCTGAGGCTTTTACTGAAACCCAATATCATACTGATTCAAATCGATGACAAAGCCTTTAGTTCTCCACATGCAGTGTTTTAAGTGGAAAGAGCAGATAATGATATTTGCTGAAAACTTAAGAGATAAGACGAATTAACATAAATACGTACATAGCGATAATGCCCCATTGTTGCAGTCTCTTCCTGTACTGCAGGCTTTTGTCCTCGCATAAAACAAAAGAGGAGTAGTTTTCTGTGCGGCGATTGTTATCCTCAGCTTTTAATGGAATAAATATTATGTCAAATAATTTGCATGCACTCTGGTGATCACAGGCTATTATGGTGATAAGCTGATATTAAATTGTTTAAACGGTATTGAATTGACATAAAGTTGGTATGCTTTTTAGTCTCTATAGCTACATTTAAAAACACATTCCTATAAAATGTGTATGAGTGAAACGAATTTGACCACATTTTAGCACTGCAAAATGTAATTTTCAGTCCAGGGGTCTAAAATATCAATACGTATTTACGAAAAACAACATTCAAAGAAATGCAAGAAGTGATTTTGAATTTTTAAGGAAATCCTATGTTGTAATTTAAAGTTTGCATAATTCTTAACCGATTGCTTTGAAATTTTAACGAATACTAGAATGATTATCACGCAATGCATTACAAACATTTTAGTTGCTATTCCAAATAGTTTCGGGGCTATTTGTAAATATGATTAAGTTAAATTATTTCGTTTTTACACTAAAAGATTTCCTGTGGGCAACCTAAGTATTACTAAGGGATACAAATTTGCATTTTTTTCTACATGTGTTTTACAGTTTAATAAAATGATTTTTTCTATGACTACATTTTCCACAAATTTATTTTTATTTTATTAACATAGTATTATTCCTTGCCAGTCACGGAAAAGGGTATTTAGAGCTCTTAATTTTGGTTTTTTCCGTATTTGGATTTAAAGTTTGAGTAAGTGAGATGAAAAAATTGCATCACTTGGAATATCTGTGCTGTTTAACCCATTTGGTCAAAATAGTGTACTACTGTAACACCTGGCAAAAATCAGAGTTTACCTTACAACTTCCAAAAATTAGACAACCCTTATTTTGAACCCTTTATAGCCAACCACACTGCTCGGCCATTTAAATTGATTTTATGTTTATTATAGTTGTAATAAAATTTACGGCGCCTATAATACTTGATATTCCAACCAAATGTAGAGGAAAAATAGTTAAATCAATTTTATGTGAAAGCTTTGGTCTGCTTATTTTTGTTGTTGTGAAAGAGTATATCTTTTGTGTTACAATATAATTCCATTAACAACGCTTGAAAGTTATACACTAATATAAACCAAACACTATCTCAAGAAGTATATACACTGGTGGGAAAAATGTAATACCGTCAAGGACTGCGTTCATCGAAATGTGGGCATAGTATGCGGAGACTGAGCGGTTATAGTATTGGGATTGACGTGTCTCGGTCAACAGATGGCACTGGAAAGACTGAATGAGCTCTGTGTCGACTCTGCAAGCAAGCACTGTGGTATCATAAACAGTTGAATGGTGATATCAAAAGACTCTCTGGGGTATAGACATACCACAACGACGCGAACGTGATCCTGTCGCACAGCTACAGCATTTGAACGGGGTCGAATTGTTGGCCTACGCGAAGCTGGATGGGCCTATCCACAAATTGCTGCACATGTTGGGCACAATGTATCGGTGTATTCAGCAGTGGTCTGTGGAACATTGCCTAGTCCAGGTTCTAGACGGCTACATTGCACGGCCGCACTGACGTCTGGATCGTTCCATTGTATGGGCATCGGTGGGCGCCCGAACAGTATTCAGGGAAGCGATCCGGGCACATTTAGCACCCGGAGTGTCAGCACGGAAACCGTCTTCTTGCAGCAAGACTCGAATCACGTGTGCCCCTGGCCGGAATACCTCTTACACCACCACGAGGGCCTCTTCTGGTTTCGAGAAAGTGTCAATTGGACAATGGAATGGCGTTCTCTTGCCTTCAGTGATGAGAATAGGTTCTGCCTGTATGCAGATGATGGTCGAGTACGTGTATGATGTAGACCTGAAGAATGTAAGGTCCAAAGTGCATTCGCCCATGACAAAAAGTCCCAATTCCTGGCTTCATGGCGGTATGGTGTCATCAGTTACAACTCCTGCTTGCCTTTGATGTTTGTGCAGGGAAGTGAAACCAATGCCAGCTATATCCAGGACATTATTAATCCCATATTACTGCTATTTCTTCTACAGGAAAGTGGTGTGCTATTTCAACAGAATAACGCGTATCTCCATACGGCTGCTGCAATACAACGTGCTCTTCATGGTGTACAACTGCCCTAGACAGCCCTTCCCCCGACCTCTCTCCCATTTAATATGTATGCGACATGATGAGGATGGAACTGGCTGGGTCTCTATGACTGGCCAATATCATTATCGAATTGCGACATCAGGTGCAGGATGCCATTCGCCATCTGTACGATCGTCTGCCTGCACGAGTACATGTCTGCATTGCTGCCCGTAGGGGTACACTCAATATTGATGCGACTATTGCGACTCATCTCCTTGTGAATATCGTGTCTGCTTGCATTGCGCTGAGTGGTATCATATGACGTTATTATGATGTATTACCTTTCAGTTAACTCTCCATTAACTTTAAGCTATCGCTGATGGTGTTGCACTTCGTCCCCAGGAATGGTGGCGGTCTCAGAGTTCTAGGTCCCCCCAGCGGGATGTGCAGAGGGAGGGGAGCCATTGTACCAGCTGTTATTCGGAGAGTTTCAATCTGGAAAATGTAGGGAGCCTGCCCTCTGCCCTGTTGCGCCTCCTGGTCCGGCCACCCGTGTCTCCTCTCACCTTATCCTTCTCTCCCGGCGGCGCCCGGTCAGAGGCTTAGACACAAAAGATCTTCATAGGTCGAGGAACTAAGTCCCCCTCCGCTCCTAGTCCTAATCCAAGAATAAAATGTAATGATAATACGTATAAAGTATGTATCTATATCAATCCATCGAATCCTCAAAAGTAAGCAAGTTAATATTTATACCTACGTATAATAATCAGTTTTGAGACTTTACTTTATTACCTAATGTTAATGTTCATAAATGTGCTGCCTTGAATTGAATCACTGTCTTAAAATTGTATGCGTGTGTGTGTGTGTGTACGCGGGATCTTTTGCACTCAAGGCGACCCACCGATTACACGAAACTTGATAAACAATATTAATTACATCTCAATTAGAAAAATTGTTGTAGGAATGTTAAGTTACTTGCACACTAGCGGTTATAATGGGTCAAGGAATCAAATAATTTAAATATTACGTGTTATTGAGTTTTGTAAAAAGTATTACATTACAAAAATTCACAAACTTAATTTATGTGATTAGTGGTTTATTTAAAAATTTTCGTTAGGTTGAATATTTCAGGAGATTTGTTTGCCATTATCACTCGTGTTCGTAAGCAATTTGTTTACATAATGATTTAAATGACAATTCAAAAGATTCTGAAACTGAAATGAAGTTTAAAGAGGACATCAGTAGGGTATATAAGACAGATCGAGCACAGTTTTTGCGTTTATATGGGAAAAGATAGGGAAAACGAGGGTAGATGCTAGGCTAGGAGAGCATCCAAGGAGGAAAAATGCGTTTATATGGGGGAGGGATTACGAGGTTAGATGTCGACTAGACAGGGTTTGAAAGGTCGGAATATATGCTTTATAAGGGAAAGGATAGGGAAACGAGGAGAGATGCTAGGTTGAGAGAGTCTTCATAGAGGAAAATGAGTTTATATGGGGGGGGGGGAGATAGGGAAAACGAGGGTAGATGCTAGGATAGACAGAGGTTGAAGTAGGAGGAATGTGCTTTACATGAGAGTGGCAGGGAATACGAGGTGAAGTGCTAGGCTAGTCAGAGGTCGAGTAGAGTATACGATTATATACGAAAGATAGGGCGTAGATGATAAGGCTAGACAGGTACTGAAGGAGGGGGAATATGGACTTACATACAGGAGGGATAGGGAATACGAGGAGAGGTGCTAGACTAGACAGGACTTGAAGGGTAGAATATAACTATTTTAGAACACACTTAGAAGCTTTTTAGGTACATGCTTAGCTAACTTTGCAGGTATTCTGGTGTTTAATGCGGTGGAACAGGCATTTGACATCCTCTTACTGGCTTTAAAATATTTTTAGACATAGAGACAGATACGTGTTTTAGGGTATTGGAGTAAGCATTTTAACCAGTGTACTAGGAATTGTGGGAGCATTTTAGTGTTCATTTAGAAACATTTTAGGCATAGTTACAGGTATTTTTGATATGGACAAGGCTTTCAGGACATTCTGGTATGAGGCAGGGGAATTTTAGGTGTTTTAGCAGCATTTTGGGAACTGGAGCAGGTAGATTCAAGATATTCATATAAGCTTCAGAATATTTCGAGGCGTTTTATGATGCTTTTAAGGTATTTTGACAATTTTCAAGACGTTTTCAAAGCTCGTGCTAGGAGTGTTTGTGACTCTTTAAAGGTATTTTAGGCTATGGATGTGGCATTGGCACAGACCATTAAGAGTTCCTGAAGGGGCTTTTGGAAAGTGTAGTTGCTGTTTTATCGGCTTCTGGAAAGTGTAGTGGCTGTTTTATTGGCTTTTGGAAAGTGCAGTGACTGCTTTATCGGCTTTTGGAAAGAGTAGTGGCTGTTTTAATGGCTTTTGGATAAGTGTAGTGGCTGTTTGTCGGCTTTTGGATAAGTGTAGTGACTGTTTTATTGGCTTTTGGTAAATGTAGTGGCTGTTTTTATAGACTTTCGGAAAGTGCAGTGGCTATTTTTATGGCATTAGAGTTCCTGGTGGGCTTTTTAGAAAGTGTAGTGGTTATTTTTATGCTATTGGCACATGGCTTTCAGGCATTCTCTCTTGTTTATAGAGTTTTTCTCTTGTAGTACACAGGTCTTATGATCTATAACCATTTCTAACGTTTTTACTGTCATACCGGTTGCTTTTGAGGTCTTCTCAATATTCTAATGCTAACATGTAAGAAAATATGCAAAGATGTCTTTTATAACCCAACCTTAAGCTCTGATAGTGATATTATTGTTTTTATTCAGCCCTTTCTGTTTTTGTATGGTTAACTGTTGTCTAGGTGTATCGTCTTTACCAGTTAATTGATGCTTTATTAGATACAGATTGTAAGGGTAGGTGCCTCTCCCCTTTTATCTAGGCTTGAGACTAGCACTAGGATTTGCTCCCAATAGCAGGGTTAACGCCTCCCTTCCACATTCTTATTTTTATTTATTCTTTAGGTGTCTGCTAGGTGTATACACAGCACATGGGTAAGCTTTCATTTTTTTTTTGAAATATTGCGACACTTCCAACGGTATTTTTTTCGAAGTTTTCAGATATGTATTTGAGACTCTTTAAAGGTATTTCAGCTTATGGAATCGGCTATGAGTACAGGTTTTAGCACATTCTGACATACTGGAATGATAATTTCAGGTGTTTCAATAGCATTCTGGAGATTGGAAGCGGGCCTTTTCAGAGTATTGATACAGGTTTTTAAGATTTTTCGGAATATTTCGAGGGGTTTTATGTTGATTTTAAGATATTTTAACATCTATAAGGTATTTTCAGGATACTGGTGGGAGTATTTAAGGCTCTTTGAACGTATTGTGGGCTATGGATGCGGCATGAACTCAGGCTTTTAGAGTACTCTGAACGCCTCTTTAGAAACTTTAGCGGTTTTTTTTTGGGTATTGGCACATGATTTTAGAGTATGCTGATGGTGTTTAGAATGATTGAGGTTTTTGTTTAACACTTTAAAGGTATTTTATGCTATTGCCTCAAAGTATTTTAACCCTTTTCAGACATTTTACAAAGCTTATTCCAGGAGTATTTGAGCAGCTGTAAATGTACTTTAGCAACTAGTCGGGCACTGTCGCAAGCTTTTAAAACATTTTGTGAAATTTTATGAGTAAATCAGGTATTCACCCACGTATTTATTCAGGTTTCAGGACTTGATATATTTCTGCACATAGTTTTAATGCCTCACGAACATTTATTATGCAGTGTTAGAACGCTTTTATATACTTTTAAAACACCTTTTTTTTAAATTCTTGCAAACTTATATATCTTGAGGAGATAAGCTATGAAACCGAGAGGGATAAACTGTATATCGATTTACAGTTTTAGTGAATGTAGAAGTATTCTAAACTACCCTACCTTACCTGCTCACCGATCATCCTAGCCTATCCCTACATTACCTGCCCTGAGTCATCTTCTCATCGTCTATTCCATTCTGTAATCGTCAAACGCAACCAGGAAATGTAACCATACGTGACAATCATAACGACCTATTCCCAAGACAATCTATGCTAACAGAACCATGCAATAACACAAGGTTTAATGTTGCATATAACAATGTAGAAAGAGATAATTTGTACAAAGAAGCCTTTCTCAACAGCCATTATTACGGCACCATTGTAAGTTCGACATACTTAGAACTAATGCCCCAGTCTTGCAAACCATTCTTCAAACTTGAATAATCATGCAAGCCTAACTCTGCCTATCCCAGACTATCCTAACAATATGCATTCTGTCCAGTAATTATCTAGCCTAATATGATACCATTCCTTATAATCTGTCCAACAATCCAGTCCTAGGCTAGCACTGAACATCCTAACCTAGCCTAAGATAGTATAAACAAACTTCACGTCCAGCCTGCTATAAACTAACCTAGATTGTTTACGAGCATGTTAACCTACACATGTAGGTTAACCACCATCACATAAGTCAATCACTATAGTTGATTGACTTATGTGACAGTCACAGTGTAGATTTATGGTGTTAATGGTCTCATGTGGAGGTGGTGGTAGTATGTGTAATTGGAAGTAATGGTGTTTGTGATAGGAAGATGGTTATAGGATTGTAGACTTTGGAGAGGATTGCTGAGGTGACAGTGCAGAGTTATGGCGTAAACAGGAATGACTATAGTTGTAATGGTTGTGGTGGCGATGGTGAGGATTGATGGATTAGAGTATACTGGTGCTAATGGACTTATGTGATAGTCACAGTGTAGATTTATGGTGTTAATGGTGTCATGTAGAGGTGGTGGTAGTATAATGTGTAATTGGAAGTAATGGTGTTTGTGATAGGAAGATGGTTATAGGATTGTTGGCTTTGGAGATGATTGCTGAGGTGAGCGTGTATACCTATGGTGTAAATCGCAATGACTATAGTTGTGATGGTTGTGGTGGTGATGGATAGGATTGAGGGATTAGAGTATACTGGTGTTAATGGACTTATGCAGTAGTTACAGTGTAGATTTATGGTGTTAACAGAGCCGTGTGGCGACTGTGGCAGTACAAGGTTATTGTGTATTTGGAAGTAATGGTGTTGGTGATAGGAAGATGGTTAAAGTGTTTGGAGGCCTTTTGGGAATGATTGTGGTGATAAGAAAGGTGATGGTCATTCTTTAATGCTCATACGTTTTCCTTTTATTCGTATAGAAGGGCCCACACCCATTACGAAGACATGCCTGAACACTGTAAAACATAGTGAATTGCTACGAGCATCAAAAACGACCTTTATCAGTGTACAAAGCGGTTCAATGGTGTTAAACTATCTGATAATGGACTGGTTATTAGGTACGGAAAGTTGACTGTGAACATGAGAAATGTGGTTGCAGAAGTTATCGAATTCCTTTAAAGCATTCAAAGTTCTTGATTTAAGAGAACATTTAAGTGGTGTATGGATCCGGTGAGACTAGGATGGACCCTCCATTCAGCATATAAGAGGGTTGTTCTTCTTCTAGGTTACACTAGGTGCGTTAAAGACCAGACAACATAGCTTGTGTAAAGACAGCTGAGGTTAGACTGGGTGAGGATATGATATGGTGTCATAGATAATTAGAGGATGAATTAACGTATAGCTTTAAGTTACGACCGTTTTGAATAGATTATGAGGGGCTGTTGGCTAAGATTGAGGTAGGTTAACATGCTCGTAAACAATCTAGGTTAGTTGATAGCAGGCTGGACGTGAAGTTTGTTTATACTATCTTAGGCTAGGTTAGGATGTTCAGTGCTAGCCTAGGACTGGATTGTTGGACAGATTATAAGGAATGGTATCATATTAGGCTAGATAATTACTGGACAGAATGCATATTGTTAGGATAGTCTGGGATAGGTAGAGTTAGGCTTGCATGATTATTCGAGTTTGAAGAATGGTTTACAAGACTGGGGCATTAGTTCTAGGTATGTCGAACTTACAATGGTGCTGTAGTAATGGCTGTTGAGAAAGGCTTCTTTGTACAAATTATCTCTTTCTACATTGTTATATGCAACATTAAACCTTGTGTTATTGCATGGTTCTGTTAGCATAGATTGTCTTGGGAATAGGTCGTTATGATTGTCACGTATGGTTACGTTTCCTGGTTGCGTTAGACGATTACAGAATGGAATAGACAATGAGAATATGATTCAGGGCAGGTAATGTAGGGATAGGCTAGGATGATCGGTGAACAGGTAAGGTAGGGTAGTTTAGAATACTTCTACATTCACTAAAACTGTAAATCGATATACAGTTTATCCCTCTCGGTTTCATAGCTTATCTCCTCAAGATATATAAGTTTGCAAGAATTTAAAAAAAAGGTGTTTTAAAAGTATATAAAAGCGTTCTAACACTGCATAATAAGTGTTCGTGAGGCATTAAAACTATGTGCAGAAATATATCAAGTCCTGAAACCGGAATAAATACGTGGGTGAATACCTGATTTACTCATAAAATTTCACAAAATGTTTTAAAAGCTTGCGACAGTGCCTGATTAGTTGCTAAAGTACATTTAAAGCTGCTCAAATACTCCTGGAATAAGCTTTGAAAATGTCTGAAAAGGGTTAAAATACTTTGAGGCAATAACATAAAATACCTTTAAAGTGTTAAACAAAAACCTCAATCATTCTAAACACCATCAGCATACTCTAAAATCATGTGCCAATACCCAAAAAATAACCGCTAAAGTTTCTAAAGAGGCGTTCAGAGTACTCTAAAAGCCTGAGTTCATGCCGCATCCATAGCCCACAATACGTTCAAAGAGCCTTAAATACTCCCACCAGTATCCTGAAAATACCTTATAGATGTTAAAATATCTTAAAATCAACATAAAACACCTCGAAATATTCCGAAAAATCTTAAAAACCTGTATCAATACTCTGAAAAGGCCCGCTTCCAATCTCCAGAATGCTATTGAAACACCTGAAATTATCATTCCAGTATGTCAGAATGTGCTAAAACCTGTACTCATAGCTGATTCCATAAGCTGAAATACCTTTAAAGAGTCTCAAATACATATATGAAAACTTCGAAAAAAAATACCGTTGGAAGTGTCGCAATACTTCAAAAAAAAAAAAAAAAAAATGAAAGCTTACCAATGTGCTGTGTATACACCTAGCAGACACCTAAAGAATAAATAAAAATAAGAATGTGGAAGGGAGGCGTTAACCCTGCTATTAGGAGCAAATCCTAGTGCTAGTCTCAAGCCTAGATAAAAGGGGAGAGGCACCTACCCTTACAATCCTTATCTAATAAAGCATCAATTAACTGGTAAAGACGATACAACTAGACAACAATTAACCATACAAAAACAGAAAAGCTGAATAAAAACAATAATATCACTATCAGAGCTTAAGTTTGGGTTATAAAAGACATCTTTGCATATTTTCTTACATGTTAGCATTAGAATATTGAGAAGACCTCAAAAGCAACCGGTATGACAGTAAAAACGTTAGAAATGGTTATAGATCATAAGACCTGTGTAATACAAGAGAAAAACTCTATAAACAGAGAGAATGCCTGAAAACCATGTGCCAATATGCATAAAATTAACCACTACACTTTCTAAAAAGCCCACCAGGAACTCTAATGCCATAAAAAATAGCCACTGCACTTTCCGAAAGTCTATAAAAACAGCCACTACATTTACCAAAAGCCAATAAAACAGTCACTACACTTTCCAAAAGCCGACAAACAGCCACTACACTTATCCAAAAGCCATTAAAACAGCCACTACTCTTTCCAAAAGCCGATAAAACAGTCACTGCACTTTCCAAAAGCCGATAAAACAGCCACTGCACTTTCCAAAAGCCCCTTCAGGAACTCTTAATGGTCTGTGCCTATGCCACATCCATAGCCTAAAATACCTTTAAAGAGTCACAAACACTCCTAGCACGAGCTTTGAAAACGTCTTGAAAATTGTCAAAATACCTTAAAAGCATCATAAAACGCCTCGAAATATTCTTAAGCTTATATGAATACCTTGAATCTACCTGCTTCAGTTCCCAAAATGCTGCTGAAACACCTAAAATTCCCCTGCCTCATACCAGAATGTCCTGAAAGCCTTGTCCATATCAAAAATACCTGTAACTATGCCTAAAATATTTCTAAATGAACACTAAAATGCTCCCACAATTCCTAGTACACTGGTTAAAATGCTTACCCCAATACCCTAAAACACGTATCTGTTTCTATGTCTAAAAATATTTTAAAGCCAGTAAGAGGATGTCAAATGCCTGTTCCACCGCATTAAACATCATCAGAATACCTGCAAAGTTAGCTAAGCATGTACCTAAAAAGCTTCTAAGTGTGTTCTAAAATAGTTATATTCTACCCTTCAAGTCCTGTCTAGTCTAGCACCTCTCCTCGTATTCCCTATCCCTCCTGTATGTAAGTCCATATTCCCCCTCCTTCAGTACCTGTCTAGCCTTATCATCTACGCCCTATCTTTCGTATATAATCGTATACTCTACTCGACCTCGGACTAGCCTAGCACTTCACCTCGTATTCCCTGCCACTCTCATATAAAGCACATTCCTCCTACTTCAACCTCTGTCTATCCTAGCAACTACCCTCGTTTTCCCTATCTCCCCCCCCCATATAAACTCATTTTCCTCTATGAAGACTCTCTCAACCTAGCATCTCTCCTCATTTTCCCTATCCTTTCCCTTATAAAGCATATATTCCGACCTTTCAAACCCTGTCTAGTCGACATCTAACCTCGTAATCCCCATCTCCCCCATATAAACGCATTTTTCCTCCTTGGATGCTCTCCTAGCCTAGCATCTACCCTCGTTTTCCCTATCTTTTCCCACATAAACGCAAAAACTGTGCTCGATCTGTCTTATATACCCTACTCATATGTGGTGCATACAATAGCCTTTAGTAAAAGCTCTCTAAATCTTATTTGAAATTTAAAGTTATATTTTAGATGTTCTAAATTCAGCTTTACAATATATAAAAATCAAACAAATGACTTGAGTTTATAGTCATAGCGAGTTTATTACATTGTTACTCTTTGTTATGTAGTAATAAGTTAGGAACACAAGAAAAGAGTAAATAACGTATTTACAACTTAAAAACTGTGAATTTTACATTAAGTGGTAGTTATTTTGTTTGTAGGCTACCTAAGAATATGGATTTCGTTTGTAAACAACGATACATACGAAGCACGTTATTTACCAAAGGCTTTGTATAGTTTTGTGATAACACGAGTATTAACGCTGAGGAAATTTCAACCCGAGCCAGAATGGCTGCCATAGCGGCCTAGGCTGCTAAAATACTTTTCTTCGGCTCGTTGATAATACGAAAAGTAGTTACTTTAGGGACCGAGCGGGATGGCTCGCATTCGGGAGGTCCTGGGTAGATCACCGGCGACCGTCTACTCTGGTCCATGGGTTTTTCGTGCTTTTTCCGGATCACCAGGTGAGTACTGGGGTAGTTCGTCTTCTACCACAACTCTGCTTCCTCTCATTTCCTGTAACCATCATGTTCCTTGTCATCTGTTTCAGGGTTGTAGGACCTTGCGACGGCGTTCGGCTAGTTGCGGCTGGACGGTGCCTGTGCGTTCTGTAAAGGTTTATTCCCTGGCGTCGTTGCGGTACCGCTCAGCTAGGTCTCTCGTCAGCGTGGGGCTCCACTCCGGGGGATCCTGGAGATTGATAGCTTGAAGCAGGGACCATGTGGAGTCGGATGCGTTCTATCTGGAAACGATTGGCCTGTGTGTGGTGCTCTACCCCAGTTCCGGGGTCCCTCCGTGATACGTACCTCTACTTTTAACTACTTGAGGGAGCATCTACTAAAAATACGTTTCTGAATCACACACATTTCACTCAAAGATTCGATGTAGAAATTTCATGAAAATATGTGTTTTGAACCAATAAATAAAATTTGTTTTGTGTGAAGGCATAGCTCACAATCGAAAAGTCTCCAAATTTGGTACTTTAGTTAAGTATCTTCTAAAGAAGCAACACTAAGATTTTCAATAAAATCGCCCGCCTCAAACTAACGTTTCCATGGAACAGTTTAAAAAAATTGATTTTCTCAAAAGTGGGAAACAATTTTGATTAAAATACCATATGTTTAAGATATTCACATGACAAATGCAATGTCTATCTTGAACGTTCTGGGAATAGTCTGTGAAATCCTCTTCACTCTTGAATGATCTTTGTATAAGGTAATTGGTAAACCGCAAGAGGTAGACAAAATCTTACTAAACAATGTAGATCTCGTTTAAGGACGCTATTTATGTCAAATAGCAATTTTTGTAGCGATAACTATTTCAGAGATGGTTTTCTTTATTGGTTTGAATTTTAAAATAATTTTTTTTCTCCTGGTAGTCATGCGAAGAAAATGGAACTTCAAAGCCATCCCAGAGCGACCCGCTCTTTCAAGTTTAACTGTTGTTTAAGCCTATTTATTCTCCTAATCCCCTTGTACCTACAGGGAAATATACAGCTTTTCAAATTCTCCGAGTAAAATGGAATAGATAGAAGAATAGGCTTTTGTAATGAAACTTTTTTGAAGAATGGGTAGAGGTAGTCACGTGAATGTAATTCGCACTGTATGGAAATCTATTGATCTAAGTTTAGTAATAATGTGCAACTGAACAGTTTTCTTATATCTTATAGAAAATTATTGCTATTAGATTCGGTACTTACGGTCGAAACATTCATTGAAGGATATACTAGTGCTATAATCCTGTCTCTGAAATAGTTTTTCGAAAGCTTACAAAATACTCCTCTATTGCTGCAGTCGGTTTTTTGTCTGAAATACGTTCACCAGTTTGAAGATTTTGAGCTCTGGTAACCGATGGAAGGCAAAGAGAACCAGATATGGGGAGCAGAGTGTAGATGCTTTAATAATTTCTACTTCTAATCCCTCAATTTTTTCATCGCCAAGACACTTTTGTGAGCAACTAGTGCCTTGATGAAAAATTAGTTACTTTTTCTTTCCAAAGCGGCTCTTTTCTCAAGAACTTTTTCGTCTAATTGGTTTAAAGGATTGTCGCTGTTTGCTTGGGTTATGACTTCGCCCTTCTGAAGATATACAATTAGTGAAATTTCTTTAGCGTTCCAAAGGCCGATACCATCTTCCCTCTAGATAGAATCAGGTTTGCATTTTTTAGCGTTCAGTAATCTGCTTTTCTACCCATGCAGGGAACGTTGGTTCGATTCTAATATGCGATTGGGATCATCCACAGTCATTAAGTCCACAAACAAAATCAATCCTCTGTTTATATATTTAACTATTTGACATCCAGAAACCTTCATTACAACTTCGCTACATAGATTTGTAGAATCAAGACATCTTAATGCTAAATCCTGCACATACCGGTGGCATTGAAAAAACATGTAAAATAAGTACCTCATATTTATTGCAGCAATCAGACAGAATCCGATTTCTTTAGTTTTCAGTGTGATAAATTGTGACCATGCTTGGAATGAAATATTCATTTTTCAATCAATTTTCTTTGGAATATCAACAACCATTATTTTATACTCTATGGCATTCTCAACGAAAAGTAGAAGCCATCTTCACAAGCATGTACTTACGTATATGCTTCCAACGCATTTGTATTCTAATATCCACGACTTTTAATTCCTTTTTGGCCTTTTAATCATTTAGGAGTTTAAATTAAGGCATAACTTATGTTCGTTAGGAAGAACAGTGTTTTCCAATGGTGAAAGACATGAGAATAGTTTTAGTGGTTTCCGAAATTACCCTATATACACCCACACACACCTCATTTTTATGATTTTATAACATTGTGTTAGGTGTATAAACCTTGTTATATTAATGTTTAAAAATATTCAATAATAGAATAGAGAAGGTCCAGAAGAAATTTATTGGATATTTGTTTTTTAAGAATCAATATGGCATCATTCTACATGTATATTTATTGTAAGGATTTACTTACCAAAGTTAAATTAATTAAATTTAGTATTGGAAGAGGAATTGCACAACAAACTTTCTTATAGAAGTTAATAAATAATCTAATGGATAATCCAATATTTTTCAGTATCTGAGTTATAACAAATAAATATTCATAACAGCCACACTATTTCTGTGCCAAATTCCAAGAACAGAAGCTTCTAAGAATTCAGTATTATTAAGAATGTGCCTTACATACAAAAAATGTTGATTAAATTCAAATCATTTGATTTTTCCCTTAGTTTTTGTATGCATGCATGTATTTTCAAATGTGTTACTGTTTCTCTACTTTCTGCAATTATATTCTGTTGAAAGGGAGCACATAAATAAATAAGTAAGCTATTTCGATTTTTTATTATCTTTTAGAACTGCTCTTTCAGGAAAACGTTTTACCCTCGGGTTCGAAATCTCGCATGGAGATGTGGATTTTTTGGCCCATTTAGCATCGTGAGGTATATGAGGAACTACCATAGCTAGCGGTCCGTGGGTCATAAACAACCAGCATTCTCACTGGGAAGCAAGATGCTGATGTCTCCGAGAGAACCTCCCGTGGCCGGGAGGTCAAGCCTGTAACTGTTAGGGTCTGCGCATCTCTGTCGACTTGAGCGGACCTCGCTCTGCAACCTCTACGTCTCCTACGGTTCGCTCACCTCATCCGTTCCTCCCGGGGGTGTACGCACAAAAAATCCATTGGGGATCGAGGTAGTAGGTGTCCCCTCCGTTAACTAGTCCTATCCTACTCTAAACAACAAGATGTTACAAACTAACAAGATGTACTGTCATTCTTTTTTTTTTTTTATTTATGGACGCTCTTTAACTACTATGGTTCTTAGCGTCCCATTCTATATTGGGCGTGAAACACCTGTAATTTTGCTCAGAGGCCTCTTTATCAGGCTTGAGGTTCTTTTACGTGCCGTAAATCTACGACACGGGACCACCGGCTTTACTTCCCTTCCGAAGGAAGCCGTGCTAACGATTTTTAAATCCATCGCCCTCCGCCGGGTTTGAACCCGCGACCTTGGGAACTAGAGGCTAGGTACCACTAGTCCACGGAGGACGACGTACTGTCATTCGAGGTAATTAACACATTATTACTTCATTATGTATTCCTATTGTTCTGTGTATGTTATACTGCATATTGCCCAAATAGTATTTTTAATAGCTATATGTATGAACACTGTGTGGTTTATTCGCCTGTTATTAACGAGTCTAGAACTGCATGATCTTACGTTTAATGGTATCTTTACGATCCCACAACTTTGCTTATGTGAAACAACTTTACGTTTAATCTCGAGTCTCCTCCAACGTCGACCCTGATTTAGGGGAACTCAAAGAACTATGCACAGGATGAATTGCAGAGAAGAGGTTTATACAAGAACTAATCGTAGAGAAGGATGGACATTGTCGCCTCAAATGTCCATACGATGCGGAATTTACTAACCCCCGGAATGGTACCAAATCTCTTGAGAGTACCCGCTCTAACAACAATGGAAACAGTTCTACTCATTTCCATTATGTCGAGCATCAAGGGAACCTACTATTGTTCTGAAACAGATTACTGTTCTATATAAAACGTATTGAGGTACAAATCGTTACAATTAGACCTTAAATATGGATTGAATAATCTCCAGGGATTTCTGGAGGTGTATGTTATTATTGAGGCTTAAAACAACTGAATTTGCTTTTTCTGTCGATTGTGTGAAGCCGTCCCCATACCGCTGCGCTAGCATTGCTTTCTGGAGTATGAAGGGACCCGGATTCGTTGTCCAGTAAGACATGGCGTGCACTCCTGGAGACAAGCGCAACAAACAACACTCTCACACCTACGCTCCACGCATAATATCCTGTATGGACACCTACGGAGAAAGCAGCGGTCGTGCGGTCGACTTGGACCACTGTGTGCTGTTGCACCATGAGTTAACATGGAAAACAGTATTCCATTCCGGCAAAAAAAAACAAACAAAAAAACTAGACTGTTCTGAAGTACCCCTACAAAAAGAGCTTTAGGGGTGAATGTGAACAGCATAACTCTGAAACCAAAGTCGGATAAAACTGAACATTTTTACTTCCTTTACCAACTCCTTATAGCAGTAGAGGAAGTATTACATCCCCCAAAAATTCGATATCAAAATTTCACCGGAAGAACACTTCTTTATGTCCACTGAACTACCCAAGGGACCTTTCTTTTGAAAAACGACCGTGCGTGTGTGTGTGTGTGTGTGTGTGTGTGTGTGTGTGTGTGTGTCTGTGCGTGCGCTTGCCCCTATGATCAGTATACCTAACTCAAAAACCAAAAGTCGGATGAACGTGTATTTCTTACTGAGTCAGATACTGTTTAAGCAATGTCAGGAGCAGATTCAAAGGAAATCCCTCCCCCCACAAACTACCATTTACATTTTCTAAAAAAAAGTCTGATGTTTTTGACTAAAACATATTTGAGATATTAACGTGACGTATAAAATTATCTTAAGTTTTCCATAAACAGCCTATAAATTCTTCTTCATACTGATAGAATATTGTACTGTTTGTACATTATAACTGGGGAGTCATAGGAGATAAGCAAAGTCTTATAAAGGAAAAATGTAGTTAACTTTCGATTAAGGAAATTCGAGGATATGAATTAGAATATCGTGTGAAAGCATTACTATTTCCGATAGCGAAAATTTGGGCAGTGGCTGGCTAAAATTATTAAAACGTAATTTATACCTAAGCCTTTATTAATAATGATAATATGAAGACATATTTTATTCAAAATCTTTTGGAGCCAATCTTGTAGGGGTAGGGTAATTTACAAAAAGTGTATAAAGGCATTTATCGATATTTTGTATCGAAAAGTTAGCCTATAATTATATTTTGTTTCACATTTTAACATATTTAAAATTTTGAACGTTTTGATAAGAGAAATGGTTTCTGTGTTAAGGGCCTGCCGAAACTGGGAGTGGCTATGAAGCCAGAGGATTTAAATATTCAACCCTCCCAATTTCTGTAAACCCTCATAAAATTAATAGCGAGAAAGTGGATAAAAGGAACTGTGTGCTAAATGCGATCACAGAATGTATGCGTTTATCTGGAACGCTAGAGCTTGCAGTATGAAAATAGAATGACTTAATAATTGTGTATACTTTCCAGTAGGTAAATCAGTGTTGGCACCTGGTTGGTACTGCTTGGAACACAACTGACACAACGTGTGGCTATGATAGATAAGAAGATGTAAGGTATGCAAGAGTGATATGACGCACGTTTTGAAAAATGGGCATTGTGAAAACAAATGAAATAAAAAACAGAGCTTAAACACGAAACGTATATGATAAATATTATTTTCTTGACAATAAAGGTAAAAGAAAAAGGGGTTGCACCGGTTTTAATGTTTATAATTTTGAATTATATCAAAATGGCAATATCTCCCAACCACGGTGGGTGATACGAGAAAGAGGTAGGTAATATGGCGTAAATGAAACATGCAATACAAAGAGTATGAATAGTTAAACAAGTCAACAAACTGAACACTTGGCTTTTTTCTTGCCTTGTTTTAAAGCCTTCAACACAAAGAACGTTTATATTCATATACTGTGCAACTTTCATTGCACTCATTACACTACATCCAATATGAATTGGAGGTTGCCTTGTAGCAAATTTCAAAAGATTCAATAACTTCGTCTTCATGCATTGCTTGACGTTATTGAGAATATTTCATCCTAATAACCCTGAATGCTGTAATAAACATTTATCTCGGACTCCCTAAACCTGCGTCCAATCTCCTGCCGTACTGTTGCGTCATGGGGTGAAATTACGCAGTTGATAGGAAGCAAACAACGTGGTTGGCATGAGAGCAAATTGTAACAAGCGCTAGTTTATATAATCACACATTAAGCGCTAGAACGAAATTAATGTAACTGCACCCTAACAATTACGGTAGGTAACATCGCAAAGCTTTCAGCCCTTACCTCTCTCTGCTTTCTCCTTAACATTTTGCTGGCTATTGTCGAAAAATAACCAGAATACAACAAAACTTTACACACCACGCCTTACGATAATGCCTTTAACTCGACTATTTGCCCGCGAATCAACTAAGGCTACTAATTCCAGGCGGTGTGTAATATCTCCCGCTGTGTCAAATCACCCTGCTTTGCCTTATTGCATTTCACTCAACATTCGATATAGAGATTTAACCAAAAATACATGTTTTAGGATCCCCTGAACTCCCCAAAAAAGCACTGAGAAAAAAACGTGTGCGTGTGCGCGCGCAAGAAAGCTACACGAAGACTTTCAAGGAAGTCCCTACTCCAAATTATCATTCACATGAAAACATTTTCTTTATTTTGCTTTCTCAAAAACGACCCTAATGATTTTTATTATATATTATATGTTTAATAATTATATTGAAATGAGAAATAGCATGTGCATATTGAATTTTCTGCCAGTGTTCTTTGAACTTCCATTTATTTTATTCAAGTTTGTAAAACTTTGTATAATAACAAAGAAATCTTAAGAGATAGACAAATGCTTACTGCTGGAAAAATATAGAGCTGATTAAAATACAGAATTTGGGTCGAATGCATTTTTTGTAGCATTAGCCCTTTTCAAAGTATTCCATGTTGCAAGTGTAATCCTTTCCCACGTCAACTAACGGGCATGCTTGAAAGTTTGCAGTTCTTATTTCGCCTCCCCCTCCTTTCTTTACTTTCCATCGTTTATCGCGAAAAAATATTTGAGCGCTGCTTCCGTATGTTGAAACGGTCTCACTTAATTTAAAACAATTCCCAGGTAACAATACATCACGAGAAACGTAGCCAGATACCAAAATCACCTTTTAGCTTCTAAATATGTGAATTTGTAATCCCGAGCGGGATGGCTCAGGCATGGCCCGCATTTGAGAAGTCCCGGGTTCAAACCTCCGGGACCGACCAATTTGGTCGAAGGTTTGTTCGCGGTTTTCCTTTGTCGTTAGGCGAATGTTGGGTTGCATAATTTTATCCGCGAATTTTTCTATCATCTCTTTCATGACTGCATTTAATTACCCTTTTCTTGACCGCCATACCAAGCTTTGATCACCCAACCTGTATATACTATGATACCGATTTTGTTTGCTCCTCAACAGGCTACTGACCCAAGGGATTGGCTTGTAAGTCATTGGGGGTATAAGTCCTACAAAGAGGACGGTAATCTGTTAAAGAAGTAGAAGAATTTTCCATTGTAGGTAAATTCACATAAATGCATCACACCAGTTCGTATTCATACATATCTAATGGCTAGCGATAAGAAATAAACTTTGCTTGCTAATTCTCCCATTAGTACAAATGATATGCTGTGCAAATTTAGCTGAAATAAACTCCGTGTGTCCTTAGAATTACTCCAAGCCCCATTGATTTTCACATTTTGCCTCAAAGGCACCTACTCGATACTCAGACTAAAATATGAAATGGTAGGGTACAATGCCCATATTGCCCTTTTTTTTTCTTTTTTTCCGAGTGGAGGAGAAAATGATTTAATCACTGACCCTAGCCCCGATGGGAGTCGGGACTGAGAATGTGGGACTCACCAATAGTCGGCATACTCACTAAAAACTCCTCCACCGGATGGAAAAAAGGAAGAAGGATAAAGTGGAATAGCGTGGCTTTGTGCGGTCCCGCATAGCACCCGCGTTAGTAACTGAAGGCTGCTGGCTGCCGCCCTGTGGGCGGGAGCGGGTAAAGGTAGTTACTAAGTTGCAGCCATGAAACCTGACTGCAACACTAGTGGGAATGGCGAGGGTTTAGGAAGTGAATGGAAGTTAGGATTTAGGATGGTACTGGCGATGATGTTCCTGTTGCTGGTTGAACTCCTTGCATTGCTGCAAGAAGCTCGCGACTCTGGCCGGGTCCGTCTTTGGCCGGTGACCAAGAGATGAGACCCGGATGGCTTCGGTGATGGCTGTAAGTCTTGAAGAGGTGCTGTCGAACTGCCCAGCCAGGAAAACCTGTTGGGCAGCTGATGATGTTTGAAGTTCCCTGATGAGTTTCTCCAGGGCTGTCAGCTTCGTCGTCATGTTCAGGAACTCCGCATGGAGATCCTGAACGGCGTCACGTAGGCCCTGGACTTCCTCGATGATCGGCGAGAGTGAAGGTGCTGGTATCGGCGCTGATGATGGTGCTGGAAACGGTGGCTGTGGAAATGTCACTGACTGCGGCGTAGGTGCTGGCGGCGTCGGCGATGCCTTCCTGCGGGGATGCAGGGGGCAGAGCACTTGGCCGGTGAAGTGTGATGACCGTCCACAGGTAGCACAGTAGCGGCGTCGGCGGCGAAGGTCGTGCTAGGTGCACGATGAGGTTGTGCAGGCTGATCCACAGTAGTGGCACCTGGGTTGTGCTGCGCAGGACTTCTCGTTGTGCCCGTAGGCACAGCAGCGTCTGCAGGGAGCCTGGCGTTCCACTCGGCTGGCCTCGATGCGTAAGCACCGCCCAAACAAGGGCAGGCCCGCCCTCAAGGCAGCTTCGTAGTCGCCAGGGTCTGCAAACTCCATCCTGACGAGCGATGTTGGTCCCTGTGCTCCTATGATCTGGTGGCCTTCAAGGCTGAAGGCCACTGCTGGTGGGCTGCGGTGATGAAGCTGCCAGCACTGTACGCTCTGCGGTTTCCGTATGTGAAGAAATATTAAATGCATCATTGTATCCTGCTGTGAGGATCTAGTAACCATGACAGCCAAACCAAAATTACCGTGCGACCACCAGTATTTTATTGCTAGAAATAAGGCAATTTTATGGTAAACTCAAAACTGCCACGTGCTGCTGGGCGAACCAATGAAGCCATTAGGGCATACCGCGGGTGACACTAAGGTATCTGGCCACAATACAATGTTTGCAACTGCCGATTTTATCTTAAACGACGCGACTGGCGGCACTCGGGTCATATTCATAGCAGGTATCGTGTGTTTGAACTGGCTCTGCGGTAGCCTAGCTCACGAGCCTAGAGGATAATCGCATTTGCAGTTTAGTCTAATATTGTTCAACATGGCGTGTATTGGGAATAAAGCTATGTGAAGCAGTGGGTCGAGTATGCAATAATGCGTTCAACAGAATGGCATTGTTTCATCACCTTTTATAACGAAAAATAGGCAAGCGTGATATATTCATATCTTTTGAAACGAAGTTAATTTCCCTGTAACCTGCTTCGTTTAAAGGGGTACGTTAAGTACATATAACATATCATGAATATAAGTTATTTTGTCAATGGTAGAAAAAGACGTGTGACCGTATCACATCAGATAGGGATAAACCAAGAGTGTTAATACAGCAACCATAAAAGCTTTATGGAATAGATGGTACCATTTAAGTATGATGGATTTCCTCATTAAAGAAATGTATTTACAGTAAAAGAACAAATATTGGCGACTGCCTCTTGTTTTGCTGGTTAATATGCAGAGGTTCGGGTCAAACTCCCGGTTGGAGGACGGAAATTATTTCCCATCCTCTCTAGAGTCTTGAAGTATGAGTGAGAATGTAAATATGTGTGTGATTTAATGTTTATAAAGAAAACCCAAGAGAACAAACCCACAGATTGTAGGATATGATAGCGTAGGTGATACCTCGCCTCAACCCACAATGGATCTTTTGTGCATACACCTACTGGGAGGAACGGATGCAGTGAGGGAACCGAAGGAGACGTGTGGGTTGCAGAAGAAGCCGGCGCAAGTCGACAGAGATGTGCAGAGTTCCCTAATAGTTCCAGCCTTGATACCCGGTCACGGAGGGTCCTTCTGAGACGTCCCTCTAGTGGGATCGGTGACCAAAAAGTTTTCACAAAATTATAACAATAGAGATAATTTATTTGGTTCTATCACCAATTAGGCAGCAATATTAAACAGAGAAAAAAGAAAGTACAAAACCTACATAAAACAACTAGATCCAGAAAGTCACCAAATATGTATAAGAATTATTAGAGTGCAGAAATTGTCAAGAGAATTAACTGAAGAACAATTTAAGACTGGAATAAAACCACTCATTGCCTAATACAGGATATCTACTTCTTAGAAGACACAATGGAAGACTGCGTCAAATTTTAGTATAAATTAATCAAGATAGGACAAATTAATGCACAGTGAAGCAGATTAGTAATGTCAGAATTAAAACTAGATATATTTTGTATTCAGGAACCCTATTCTATAAACAGTAAAATTACACATATTCCCATTAAAGCAAGAGTAATAAGCACTGGAAATAACCCATAGGCGGCAATTGTAATAAATAACCCCAATTTGCAAATAGTATAACACAAATAAATGATTCGCACACAAACTGCATTGAAATTACCCATGAAACTGGAAAAATTATTCTTGCTAATCATTACTTCCAACACAGCCATCACATTGAACCATATATAACCAAAATAAAAAAATATATATAGACTTTTTACACATATTACATACACTGGACGACAATGCAAAATCAGATTGACGGTATAATACAATCAAAGACGAAAGAGGAGAAGAACTTGAAGCAATCTCGGAATTAAATTTGATTATGAAAAACGAGCCCAATAATCCACCAACTAATGAAAATCGCCAAGGAGCAGCTTTTAATATACATTTAACCCTGTGCAATTTTAAAACTGATAAAATCACGAACTGGAAAGTAGGGCAAGATTTTTACTTCCAGCGACCACAGATTAATGTACGTCTAGTACCGTCAGATTAATAATAATGAAAATATTAAAGATTGACGATAATACATTTGCTTAGCAATGCCTATCGACTGCTAGGTAAAACCAGTATCATACAATAATATCAACAATAATAACATCAACTATAATAGTGTATTTTTTATTGTTACCTATAGTATATAAATAGCTTCACTATGGCCTACATATGCTAACCTAATACACAAAAAATATTGAATCACACAAAAAATTTAAAAGGTTGTTATTAAATTTCTTAAAGGTCTGCAACTGTTGTAGTGTAGATGAATTTATAAGTCTATACTTATTGTAAAATTGAATTCTCACTCAATGTAAATTGTAGATAATGTATATAATTTTTGACGTGACCTACAACATGCACATGTTTTAATGGATGAATAATAAATTAAATGAAGTTTATGGACAAAATAAATTACTGAAAGGGACAAATATATCGAAAATGTGTATAAATTGGCGACAGTAATTTTATACTTCGTTTCCATGCTACACTGGAGCAGCCATCTCTACTTTCTTACAGAAATCAGAGTGAAATTCATTAAGAAAATATGCTTTCGACACCTGCTTCACATCAAGTATAACATCGCTGTTTCATGTTTGTTTCTTGGATTTGTTTTAAAGAGAGAAGTGATAAGGGATGGGTGGAAACTAATGTTGTTTGGGTGAATGTGGAAATACTGTTCTGGTCTAGTGGTATCTGCTCCCAAGTATACACGACTTCAGGTTAAAATTGAAGTATCAAATTAATGTCTTCTGGGTGACAAAACTGTATAGCATCGTTTTGGGTGTAAGGGTGACATAATTCGTAGTGGTAGGTATTATCCCTTCTTGTTTGGATCTAGCATTTTATTTGATTTTAACATTGGATCCATGCGATAAGTGTTTCACTAATTACGAGGTTTCGGAAGTGGATAAAGTCACTATTTAGTAAGTGTTTATAAAATCGTGCTAGAAAACTGGTGTGACTTCAGTAGAAAGTTTTGTATTATGAGATGGACCTCATCCAGAGTGGTTGTATTCCTTATACGCCCTTTTCACCGAGTTTGGACACTTTGTATATCTAAATAGTAAATGAGTTGATAAAATTCGCGCAATCGTTTGTTAAGAGAGAAAGCCTGTATGCGAGCTCTTACCTGCTGGTGATAACTCGGTGATAAAGTCAGCCGCTCATGTATCATGTACACGTCTCTAAACACAGGAGTCACACGGCCATTACCAAATTAAATAGCCAGTTGCAGTGAAGTTTCAATTCCTCACAACGTTTGCTACTGATTAAATAGTCATTTAAATTCAGAAAGCGTCATTGTTTTTTCACGCGCTGAGAAACTTTTAGAACGAGCCGTAGGCTACCAAGTATATCAGAATTATCAAAGGCACTGAGGTAGGTATTCATGATTGGTTGCATTCTATGGCACGGCAATAAACAAGAAATTATTTCGTTGCCATTAATTTCTTCATGGAGAGAAGTTTGGACATTATACACTCCTTTTCTTCCACACAGCGGCCACCGAACGGCGGCTCGCGCGACGGCTGCTACTACTCGGACTCCGACGAAATAGCTATAATCCGCGCAAGCATCTTACATTTTCATAGTTATAGCTACAATGATACTAAACAGATACTTTATCATAAGATGTTGCGGTAATTTCTTCGTGTTATCTTATTTGCTGAGCGCCTGTTATTGTTTTACTATTTTGAATTTTGGATTCTTTGTCCTCCGGCTAGCTATTATTACTCAGTCGAGAAAAAATCTCTTGAGCAGGGCGTGTAAACGGAAAGGAGTTGATACTAAAAGATAACACTGATAAAATAATTTGTTTTTACACTTTTATTGCCGTCACACTTAATTAATTTCACATATTTAATCTATATACACGCCTGACTGAAACCATTATATTTCCGAATGTAGGTAACTACAATCACTTATCTATTTACCGCGCACTATTAATTCGCGTATTTCACATTTTGTAACTAACTTACGACGCGAGAGATTCTGTAGAATTGCTTAACGTGTACTTCGTGAATGCTTCCTTAGAACTGCCTGATGTGTAACTCGCGAGAGAGATTTCTTAGAACTGCGCGACGTTTACCTCATGAATGATTCTATTGAACTGCGCGATACTTGCCTATGGCTCAAGAATTTATACTCCCTCACCCGATATGCCTAAACATTATAATAGAGCTGCTATTGGTTAATAAATCGCGCCAACATTAGCGTCGTGTTTCGTCAGCCAATCATAATTACTAAAACATATGCTCTAGGGAAGATATTCCCTCCATTTCTAAAGAAAGGCGCGCTACCCTGATGTCATTTGTTTGTCTCTTCTAATTGATAAACAACTCGCCCCATCGATTCATTGTTACCCGCTCCTATTGTCAGTATCAGTGAGGCCGTGTAAACTTATTTCCTAACAATGCTTATAATTAACAAACATCTCAAATCATTGTCATACAATAATGTTAATTTACACTACAATCACTCTGTCATTCACAGTGTTGTGATATAAAATACTGCCTCAAAGACCACCCTCTGATGTTTTCTTTTAGTTCTTCCAGTGTATAGGTTGTACTGCATACACTTTATTTTTCGCTTGATCATCAGAGTCGGGTAAATTTCTATAGTTGGATTTTGCGAAATGTTACTCATAGAATAATTGACCATGCTTAATATTCTTCTCTGAACGAGGCATTGTTTCATTTACATGTTTGTTTCCTTTAACCGGTTAGGTCATATCGGGCTATGAATGAATGAAATGCATGAAATGATGCTCAAATGAGTCAGAGATCCATGGAGCTTAAACTTATCTGACGTTCATCTTTTCAAGATAAGCGAAAAGCCCGGAAAAAACCCAGTAAGTCGCTCTAAACGAGATTTCATCATAAGATAACGTATACTAAAGCACAGAAAAACCCGATTTTACACGCAATACTAGTATTCCCTTGCTTGACGAGAAAATTGGTGTGTGGTGTGCAGTAAATGCACACAGAATAACATTCTTATATTTTATGAACAAATAATTATAGAGAGATAGAGGAATGGCTTACATCGGTTTTTGAACAACGTTGAATGTCAGTCTGGGTATTTCCAACAAGACTTCTGCTATCGTACCTACAGCTGATGAGTCATTAAGTTTAATTCAGAAAAACGTTTTAAGATAGGGTAATTTTTCCTCATGTTTTACCCAGTTTATATTTACTGTGTTTTTACGTTTTTCGTTACCGCTTATTTCCGCAATTACACAACACACAAACACTCATCCCCATAGCGGGACTCGAACCCGCGACCTTTAGCTTGGCGGAGCGCTGGAGTTATACACTCCAGTAACCACGGCTACGATGGCCGGCAGATAATTAATAAAGGATTATGCTCCTCAAGATCTCTTGACCTAACTATATACGACTTTCATCTATGTGAGAACTTTAAAATAAAGTGTATGCAACAAAACTCCAGACATTGGAAGAGCTAAAAGAAAACATCGAGCGAGAAATTCACTCAGTTTGAACTCTTGAGTATAGATGAAAATTTCCTGAGAAGATGTAAGAATTGTGTGGATAGAGGACATTTCCAGAACCTCTTAATGATAAAGTACGTGCTTATTATCACTGTAATATGGAACGTTAGGCGGTTGCGATAATATTATAACTGCTTCAGTGGGAGTTCGAGCTGCGGCGACCGGCGCGTGAGTGGCAGGCGATGGCCACAGTGTGGAAGAAAAGCACTGCATTGATCAAAATGAGTGACGAAAGCGATGAAGAAATTGCATTCTTCATACTAGATATTTTTATCTGTATCATTATGTACGTATTAATTTACTTCTTTGAAAACAGTGCAAACATCCATTTGACTTGCCAAAAACGACAACCTTTGTAGTTGAAAACTGTTTAAATGGTATATTTAGTTTGGAGCTTGGTAGCGAGAAATATGTTTCAATGTATAACCATGGTTTATTTCTTCCTTGGTTGATATATTTTCGTTTTCTGTGGAAACATTTTCACTGTCATTCATTACACTCACAACTGCTTTCCATCCCATTATGTTGAATTATAGTACTCTCAGTACTTTCTCCTACTAGACCACCGTTCTCACATCAACACAATGGCATAGCCTTTCCCATTCCATTTGGCAGCTTTCTGAAATCGTTGATGACACAACACATCAACGTCTTTTATTTTAAGTTATATTTCTGCTACTAAATTATTTTTTATATATGTTGATATTTATTGAATTGAATTAACGCTTGGGTGTTACGGTGGACATGTTAATGTTGCATGGTGTTGCTCAGGCAATATTTGGCGAATCAAATAGAATTAAATCATACAATTTTGTTTTGAACCTGTGTACATCGAAAGGCCTGCTGTGATTTTGTAATGAAGAAATAAATAATCTTCTTAAATAATCTGAAGTTGAATGTTTATCTTGATGTGGGAATGTTTGGTCTTTGGATTTATGAAGGGACTTTCGTAGAAAAAAGGTGTTATGTCCTCGGCTGGTTTCGCTAATGCAGCTATTTCCTGCCTGCAAATGAGGGCTCTCTTCTCGGGAGGTGTGTTCGGAGGTAAATAGACACTCGTAATGTATCACGTAACTCTCCTTTGAAGCGTTCGTGGTGCGACAATTTTGAAACCGTACCCTTTGTTTCAAAATTTGATGCTGCTATCTCGAAGTTGCATCCATTAGAAAACATTTAATTTTATCTCTTTATTGATGAGTTTTACAACGTGGCTATCTCCCAGCTCGTTCTGCGTTGTCTGGTCCGCCGGCTGCTTCAGTGGTATACAGTTATGAGTTCTTTATCTCGGGGGTTGCGTGTGTGTAATGTAAAAGGATAACACCAGTTTAGTTAGCTGATAAATTTTAATGTTGACTAAAATGTTTTGTGTGAAGAGAATCGCCCACTATTGAATTAAAGAATTAAATAATTTCTAGAATAATAACTGCGAAGTCGCCATAAGTCGCAGAAATTCTACTCGAAAAGATCCTTCGCAACAGCCGCTAAATCTTCCTAACTCAAGCGCATTCCTAGACGCTACACAACTTAAAATGAAACTAAATACCATACAGGTAATCACAAGAGCCGTCGCACGAGTAAGTCACATGACTAAGTAAAATCAAGTCTAATTTAGAATGCACGCTTTTTTTTTTAACATAAGCTCTGCCTAACTATCAGTACCCTTACCAACGTTTCTACTTATTCGGACCAATCTTATAACTCAACGTATGCTCATCTTACAATGTTACTATGGGTACCTTGCTCGAATCTAAGAATTTCATTCCGTTTCTAATTTACAGAATTCCTGCCTAAGTGACTTTGAAGACGTACTGAACTCACCTCTTAGCTGTATTCCAGGAATCTTTGTGCTAACGCGTTCGCTACTCGGATGTTATTAATGACTTTCCTTAACATAAATCACTAATCGCCTTTTTCTGCAGACAAATCTTTTAACTCAGGCTTATTACATTATGCATTAATTTAATATACAAAAACTATTTATTGCAATTACTTCTCTATCTGACTATCATTTCTTTATTTAATTATTTATATCTTTCTCTCAATAATCAGCATCTTCTTTATGTTTTTTTCACATTAAGAACAATTGTTTCCTTGCTCCCTATAACACAGGACTTCGCGTTTGCCAACTCCCAAGTTGAAACAAAAGTATTAACGTTGCTTCTAATTTATTCACCTAATGCATATTAGTGTTATTCCCCTTACTCTAACAGTTTTCCCAGAACTAACATAGCTGACGGTGAAATTTGCCTAAGCACAAGACACGGAAATGATGATGTGAGCACCGTTGGAAACTGAGCTCCTACATTACATCAATTTTCTATTTCACTCCCCGTCCTCTAGTTTCTTTCCTGAACACGTAGTTTTTAATTGATATTATTGGTTCACGTGACAGACTCTAACTCATTTATATGGGTTCCCATATTTCAAAAAGTATGGGCATTTTCCATCTGCAATTATCTTATTACTTTCGCTTGATTACATTTTCTGTCCGCTTGAATGATTTTGGGAGATTCGGTTTTTGCGTGCATTGTCTAAACTTCCGTACCTCCACGTTACACCGTATTTTCAATCCGTTTGTCTTAAGCTACCTGCAGCTGTTTGTATCTGCGCATCCTATCGTTCTGCTCCTGGCTAAAACATTTTGTTTCCTTAATACACAACATTTAAAACACAAAGTTTAATGCTTGTTCTCTTTTAATATTTTTCCTTTCATTATTGCGATTCCTTTTCGAACTTTATTTCTCTATCTTCTTATTCTTTACTAAGTTTTATTTCCATTTTATTCTACTTAATTGCTTTCTAGCGTTTTTATCTTCAATCTGGCGATTATTATTACCGTAATGTATGTGTGTATTATAAGAAGTATTGTCTATTCCTTGGGATGAATTAGGAGGTAAATCTGGGATTAATATTATATGAAGCCGTTTGACATAATTTTGAATGTCCATTCCTTTCTGCTGTGGAGAGTGTTTGGTATGAATCCAATCCTTGCACCTGCTTCCCCTTTAATACAGGTGCCATAAAACTTGAGTCCCAAAAGATGCTCGTTCCTCTTCACGGTAAAGTTTTACTTTCAAAACTCTGCCAATGGAAGAATGCGACACGCCACTGGCAGATTGTTGTCCTCGGGATTTCTGAATTTTCTTAACTCAGTAGAGAATCAATTCTTATGACTGGCCTCTTCCTTCATACAATTATAAAAGTTAACAATTATCTCACCACTTTAGCTAAATGGTGTTTCTCCTTTTAACTTTGAAGTTAAGGGAGTGAGGCAAGGTTGTAGTCTATCACCTACACTTTTTTGTATCTATATTGACGACGTAATTAGTACCTTAATGGAAGAATGAAGTAACTCCAGGTATACCAACAGGTAGAAATAAGTGTGTAAACATATTGGTATATGCAGATGATATAGCAATAATGCAAATAGTGAAGATAATTTACAACATTCAGTAAATTATAAGCTAAGCCAAATTGGAAAAGAATATAGGTTGAAAACATCTACAAGCAAAACTAAAGTTATAACCCACCAGGACAAATACCCAGTGCGCTCACAAATAATAATAGAAAATGAAATGCCGGAATTCGTGACTTATTTTGATTATTTAGGATGTAGTATAAGCTGTAATAGAGACAAGGGCATTGAGAATAAATTTAATAAATTTCAATCACTTTGTGGAACAATAAATAAAAAACTCTTCAAAATAAAACTCCAAGAGATACAGAATTAAAATTATAAGGTAATGGCTGTACCAGGTTAATGTTTGTAAATAAATCTAGGATAATACATGAAAGAGATAAAATAATAAAATACCCAATTAAAATTATGTATGAGAGTGGAGTTGATATGAAATGAAATTATGCGAGAATAATTAAGTACATATAACCTAAATGGAAAAAATAAGAGTATAAAGCCATTGGAGAGCCCACCTTATCTCGAATGAGTACTGGAAGAATCCCAACTTTGCTGAATATCCATAGCCTCAAGGTAGAGGAGATGTTGGACGTCCGAGGAAGAGATGGTCAGAGCATATTGCGAGGCCTATAGCGGGCGAGGAATTTATATAAACTTAAAGAAATCTGATATGATACATTCTGAGGCAGTATTTTTAACACTTAAATAATTTCAGTCTAATTATATAATATACAAATTAAATAACAGCCCGCCTTAAAGCAATATGTGTATGTAACTATATATAAAAAGTGTATATTACAGTCATTGTAAATGTTTATATTATTGTATCCATGTTTAATAATGTTATGTGAATGCATTACGTAATTTAATAATGTAGGAGCTGTGAGAATAATAGGTTAAACGTTGCTAACAATGAGGTAACCTTGAGGCAATAATGAGTTTGAGAGTTTAACAATACTACTTCTGATTCTTGGAAGCAATAATGTAATTTTAGTGACAGTTTATAAAATAGCCAATCAACAACCAGAAAAGCTTTAGTTAAATGAAGGTATTCTATTGGAGTAGAATTAGCCAATCAGAAACTGAAAAGGTGAAAATTTTACAAATTTAAAGTTCATTTGCCTGCAGACAGTGATTGTAACCGGATGCAAGATGCGTCTTCGAGAGATTTAATATGTATTCGTGCGAGACGAAAAATAGTTTTACGTGTTAAAAAGTGCAATTAATTAATAAAAAGTATCTCACAGCTCTCTATATCAGTGGTGTTATTTAAATCACGTCAAGCATTAATAAAAGGAGTGAAGTAAAATTATAATCTGTGTAAGCCTACATTCTTGTCGCATCACGCCCTGCTAAGAGAAGTGTGTCTCTAACAATAATACTGACGCAGCCGAGGCAAACATAAATATTTAATACTCAAAGAAACAGTCAAATTACAAAGTTAATATTTTTTTAAACTTGGGGCAAAGGCCACATGAAAGTACATTTGGGGCGAAGGTTACCGGAAACCGGGTAACATACGTGCGGTTGCAACTACTTCAAGTTCGGTTAACAAACCATCTTCTCAAATTGGCGTCCAAAACGTGAAGCAACAAATCTATCTCAATTCACACGACTTTTCTACTCTCTATATTTATAAGTGTGGTATAAAAACTATTCTTAATAATGCATCTTTTTCTATCTATTACATTAAATCCAGATAAACCTTTGCAAAAATATCTACATTACACATTTCGTTACAGATACATAGAACAGCGATAGTCACATGTTTAAGTACTGGACGCTGTATACTGGTCTTAAAATTCCACACTGTTTCCATGCAATCACGAGAAACAACTGAAAATAGATGGGAATTTAAAAGAATGACAAGTATTGAAGAATTCGAACCATTAATACCGATATTTCGGAAATGGCTGTGCCACAAAAAAATTGTTTGAAATAAATTGTGTGTTTTAAGGAGAATTTTTATGTGGTAGGTTTTCGTCTATCACTTAATGTTTACAAGTTATACAAGATTATGCAAAATTCCTTCCGAATGAAGAGGACTTCCTAGGCTATTCCCAGAAACTTCAAGATATACATTTTATTTATAAAATAAATATGTTTAATATATGGCATTTTAATTAAAATCGTTACAGCCAGTACTTTATAAAATCAAAATTTTCGAAAAATGTTCCATGTAAAGGATAGTTAGGGTGGGAGGGTTTTTTTAAAAATCTGTGTGTCGTATCCTTGGAAGATAGTAAACTCAGATACCAAGTTTGGAATTTATCCGACTTGAGTTATGCTGTTCACAGACAGACACACATGCAAAGACACGGAAATCTTTCCAAAATACTTTATTTGGAGTAAGGGTGCCTCAAAGCATGTATTTCCAGTGAAATATCGATATCGAATTTATGGGTGGATTGCAATACCTCCCCTACTTACTATACGTACTAGAGAAAGCAAAACACCCAACAACACGGGCAGCTGAATCATCTGGTACAAAAAATACTTTCAATCATGTGTGTTATAAGAAAGTCGTTCATCTGATCCTTTCTGTCGCCTCTCAAATGTGCAATAAGTCGAGACACTTATTGCAGTTGGCGAGGCAAATATCAGAATTCACAGGCAGACTCTTTTCTCTATAACTACTGGTTACTACCAGGGATTATCTATGTGATCTTTGTAGCGAATATATTTCCCTGTACTCAAATTTGAAAATAACCTTATTGGCCAAGAGAGTTCAGCCCTGGATCCATATTCCAGAATATGCAACAGCAGCAGGAAATATACTTCATTGTCAATGCACCTACCTATACTACTTAAAACAAAGAATAAGAAAGGAAGAAAGAAAATAGTCTTAAAACATTATTCAGTGCCTTTCGAAGACTAAAAGAACTGTGGCACTAAAATATTCAGAGCACGAAACAGGAACAGAGCTTAGATATTCGCAATATGAGACACCTCATTGACTTCAGTGAAGCAAATTCCAAATTTGCTTAGTGGGCGGTACGTGCACAGAATCCGTGTGAAAACGAGAGGTGGTGTTCCCTTACAAACGGATCATTACGATTTTAAGAATACTGTTTGCATGTAATACAGCGAAAAGACAATCTACGATGAGCGGTACCTAAGCAGAGGAGGGAAAGGAGGGAAGAATAACTAAGGCAGACAACAATGAGTGTACTGAATAAGAAAAAACCGGAGCCGAAAGAAGAGGGAAATATGTAAAACTGTCGTACAAGATTGCAGAAAGAAGTAGCTGAGAAAATACTCCTGGTTTCTCATGAAACGAAACCTTTTCATTCTTTTAAAAAATGTCGACCAATCTTACTCTGTATTCACTCTTAGGTTGATCCGCATCAAAACAAACCCAGGTGACCAGTGCACCGCTATAATGTATCCTTCCGCCATTCGCACTAGAAATACCGTCATACTTACACGACCGTTGTGGCGAGTAATGCAGAAAGAACAGAGCCCTTATTCCGACAACAACAGCGGTGACTAGCGTATTCTGTAAGGGGTTAAAGGATAAGATTGATAAATACAACACATGTAATAGTTAATTCTAAGAGAAACGAGGGAAAAAGGAAGTAACAGGTATGTAATAACTTACCTACATATATTGGTTCCCTGGAGGTGGTAATTTACCAACTGTTGACGGCTTGTTTTTAAAAAAGAAATTGTGCACTGTTATGCGAATTGCATTCTTCACAAAATCGTCTCATTCTTGCATCGCGTACTTCACAAGCTTTTTTTTTATTTCCGGATGTAACCATTTTTTACGTTTCAGATTTTTCTGTACGAGCACTGTTTATACTTGTAGTCGAAAGAGCTGAATTCAGAAGTTAATTTCACCGCTTCTTTCACGGGAAGTTTTAGATATTTCTCACAAAACTTATAATAAACATTCAATACTTTTTTTTCGCCACTAGTTAGTGGTTTGCCCGGCTTGTGTTTTACGTAAATCGACGAAGACGCAAGAGCAAATTCACTGTTCGCCATGATGCTATGGCTGTAAACAATATTTTGCGCACACCCGGAATCAGGTGACATACGAATTGCATGTTGGGACTTGTAGCTCTGTTTAACGGTATAAATATGCGTTAATTAAGCTCTTTAAGTATTTGTATAGAATATTATACTATTTAAGGATAAATTCGTACTAAAATTTAGATTATTAGCAAGGGACTACTTTCCTGCGCGCATTGCTACCGTGTTGTACCACGGAGCACTGATGACATGAGTTTGTTTTGGCGCGGATAAACCTAAGAGTGAATACAGTATAGTAACACTGAATTGGTGTCGTTGTTCACGGATTTCACGCTATGGGTGTAAACATTGGCATAAGTCTATATTTCAACATGTCATGGCGGTAATATTGCTTTGGTGGAACAATGATATCTAGTCCAAGCACTGTAAGAAGAGCGGAAGGCCATCAGTAAATTGTGCCAACAGTGGCGGCTTCTGCACAAGAGCACATGAACACCCAACTTTTGACACCTTGCGGATTTATTGGTTATTGCTTGTTTGAATGCTATTAAATGTAACGCATATGAGGTAATTTACGGTGTTTAAATCTGCAGCGCTATTCCTCTAAACTCGATGAAATATGACAAGGTCCCTAGCGCAGCTTGAATTTGCACCTTTTTAAGGAGCTTCTGCGCATGCGCAACTGGTATGATCTAATTACTTTTTAGGGCCAAATACATGCAAGGCGGATATGAATTCAAATTTTAATCCTCTTTTTCTATGACTCAATTTTTGATTAGAAAATTTGATGATAAACACGAGGTTAAAGACATAATTGTTATAATATATGGATTCTTAATTGCGTTTCTCACTCCTCATTGCTTTATCGTCAGAAGAATATTTTCCCTTCATTTTGAATCTATACCTTGAACCTCAGCTTGCGTACATAAATATTCAAAGTAAATGTTAGGAATTCAATATTTAATAACTTAGTCTATAACATCGTACGTCCCAGTGTAATCAATTTTATACGAGATGCTGCAGAGTTAAACAACCAGCTAGTAGTTTTTAGCGAGTTTGTAGGGGATTACTTTAGTGTATTTGTGGGTGTCATATTTTCAGAGGTTGGCAGCGTAGGCCGGTAATGGTTATGGTGAGAGAGCGGAGCTAACAGGTATTTTTATGAAGGCGTAAACAGCTCGCGTCCTCTTTATGTGCGAGAGGCACGATAGTGAACATGGATGGGTAACCAGCACACAGTACTCGCCGAGACAAAGGTAATAATGCAATACTTGTAACTTTCCTTTTCATAATAAATGTGCATAAGGGTTCTTTAGCTCTGTATTGAGCATTGAACGTATTTTTCCTTTCACTTCCAGGATAGGTAGACGCTAGGAAACTTGTAATAATGATGAATGCATAATTAGACTAAGCTTCCCATGTCCGATCCTGAAATTATTAAACTGTTTATGGTAACCCTCTATCATCCGAATTTGCTTGAGATCGCGACAGTATTACAAATATGGAAATACTATAATTATGTCTTACAATACAATAAACCAATCAAATGTTTGTTCCAGTTCATAGAATGTTTTATTTAAATGTGTTAAAACTACCATCTTCTATGCCCCATGATAAATTAATTATTTTTTCAGTTGAATGATGAGGATAGACTGAGAATTTGTTTACTAAAATGCATGAGTGTTTAATACACCTTGTCGTCGTTTGAACTAGTGACTCAATGGGTCGTTATTATATCTAGAGGGATTAAAATAATACACAAGAAGCTTTGGGTGAAACGATTAGGCAATTCTTAAGCACCTGAACCACGAGGTCAGAACTTTAGCAGAGCACAATTAATCAATCCTGCTAAACGATGAATCTACGAATTCTCGTTAACATAATTCTCTAAAGTAAAGTATCAGGTTCACTATGCCTAAACATATTAAGAAGTTTTGGTTACAGAAACCGTTTGGCATAAAAACTAAGCTCATAAAAGCTTTTGTTGCTAGTTGTAATAGCGTCATTCCGAAATTGAGCATCAAGTCATACATTTAAAATAAAAATAATTGATAGGTTACATTCACATGACTTTCTCTACCTGCTATTGCTTATTAGTGGGTATACAAATTATTCTTACGAAAGTTTATTTTGCTATCCACTTCATTTTAATCCACTTAAAACTTTCCGGAAATAGCTGCATTACACATTTCGTTATAAAACAAAGGAAATAGCCATATTCAAATGTTGAACTGCATGCTATGTACCGGCCTTAAAATTTCATGCTCTTTGCCTGCAATTGCAAGAAACAACTGAATATCGAAAGGACTTGGAAAGAATGACGAATGTATTGGACAATTCGTACCATTAATGACCGATATCTTGGAAATGGCTGATTCCGCAAAAACTTATTTGAAATAAATTGTGTGTTTTAAGGAGATGTATATCTTTTTGTACACATTTTCGTCTATCGCTTAACGTTTACCAGATATACAAGATTATACAAAACCTCCTCCGAATGAAATGCTCTTTATAGGCTATTCCCAGAAAATTCAAGATATACATCTTATTTGTCACGTAAATATCTTTAATGTATGGTATTTTAATAAAAATCGTTAGAGCCATTTTCAGGTAATAAAAATTTCTAAAACTCTTCCATGTATAGAGTAGTTTGGGGATGGGAGGATTTTCTTGAAAATATTGGTGTCGCATCCTTGAAAATAATGAACTTAAATGCCCAGTTTGGTATTTATTCGACTTTTATTTTTTGAGTTATGCTGTGCGCGTGCGCACACACACACACACACACACACACATATACACACTCACGCGCACACACATGGGCTTTTTCTAACAATGCTTCTTTTTTTTGATTTGGAGCCTCAAAACATGTATTTCCGGTAATATTTGGGTATCGAATTTTTGGGTCGAATGTAATACCTTCTCTACTTACTACGTATGTGGTAGAGAAAGTAAAAAAATCTGATGCGATGCACTCACACGACTCTCTACTCTGTATCGTTTATTAGGGGGTATACAAACTATTCTTAATAAAGCTTATTTTCCTATCTACTACATTTTTATCCAAATAAACCTTTGCAGAAACAGCTACATTACACATTTATTTAAGTACAAAGAGAATAGTAATAGTCAAATCTTTAAGAAGCTATAGGCTGGTCTTAAAATTACATATTGTTTCCATGCAATCAAGTGAAACAACTGAATGTTAACAAAACTTTAAGGGAATTATTAAGTATCAACAATTCGAACCATTACTAGCGGATATCTCAGAAATTGCTTATGCCATAAAAATACTTAATTGAAATAAATTGTATGCTTTGAAGAGATCTGCGTTTTTTGTGTAGTACGTTTTCGTCTATCCGTAAACGTTTACCATTTATGCAAGATTATACAAAATTTCTTCCGAATGTAAAGCACTTCAAAAGCTATTCACAGAAAACTCAAGTCATACATTTTGTTTACCATGTTAATTCTTTAATATATGGTATTTTAATCAAAATCGTTAGAGCTATTTTTTTAGAAAATCAAAATTTTCTAAAACTGTTCCATGTAAAGGGTATTGGAGTAAGGGTATTTTCTCGAAAATCTTGGAAGATACTGAACTTAAATACCAAGTTTGGTACTTAACCGACTTTTCGATTTTGAATTATGCTTTACAGACGGACTCAGACACACACATGCACATATTTCCAAAAATCTTTTATTTGGATTCAGGGAGCCTCAAAACATGTATTTCCGGTGAAATCTGGGTATCGCATTTTTGGGTGGAATGCAATACTTCCTCTATTTGGTATACGTAGTAGAGAAAGTAAAAAGCAATTATATCAAGATATTTGTTTGACGTGTCCTGCTGTTCCCCTCCATATGTATTGAAGTTTTTACTAACCAGCACGAATTATTCAACACGATCGACGCAGTTTCAGTTATTGTGCTGTGGGTTACTTGCATCACTGGCGAAATCACATGACAGGATAGTCATAGTAAACCTTTGTGACCTCCACGAAGTTCACGCCTAACAGAGTGTAATGTATTGTTATGGGGTACACTAAAACCCTGGGTGTATTCACACACATTCCATGAACAAGGAAAGCTTATGAACTGAAACTGCCTCAAGAACTTGTGCTGGTTAGTAACATTTTCATAAGAGGGTGTAAAAAACCTGCGGAACGGAACCTTTTCATACTTTCTGTGAGTACGACAATAAGTTAACAACTAACACTTGAAGACTATCACGAGAGAATGGCATTTGAATCAGAGCAAATGTCTCCTTATAGGGGCGCAAACACAGTGCATTTGTAGGAAGCTGAAACACGAATAACTGAAACAGACGAAGTCAGTCATACCTCCATCCTGTGGTCATTTTTAGAGATTTACTCAACTGAGGGGCATACGAATGGGATCACTAAATAGGGTATATTGAGTAGAAATACACAGACGGAGGGCCTCTGGAAATTGGAGCACTGCACCCAAGTAGGCCACATGATCCTTTGTTTCTAACGTGACCCCAGGGAGAGAAGGTTGAGGGGGAGCCCCAAGGGTGACCGACAATACATGTCTGCAAGGACAGAGCCCCTAAAGCATATTAACTAAATAAAGGATATGGTGGGTCAGCATGACGAACAAAGCATTCTTAGGTGTGTTAAGCACTATCTAAGGTAAGAACCACTCAAAAGTTCCACTTTCAATTCAGTACACTACAGTAAGCGATCTGTAACCACCTGTACACAGATTAATACTAACTACCTGTGACTAAGCGGAGCGAGCCATTTAATCATTGGTGCCAACCAAAGTATTGTAACAAGTGGAAATAACAGTTGTTTCTAAACGCACTTTAATTGTTACTTACGGCTCAGAGTAGCACAAACTTTACACTTGAGACACTTCCGACACACACTCATTCTCAGAACAGAACAGAACTGCTCCGTCAAATCGAATCACAACTAAACTGCTGAGTCGCAACTCACAACTGAACTGCATTCGCGCTGTCCAAACTCGTCGACTTTTTGACGGCATTCAACTTCTAAGTTCTTGACTAACAGAACTAAACTGTCCGGGCAAGAGCAACCCCTTATATAGGCATCAAATACAAAGTGGAATGTTCTAGAAATGTAGGCTACTAGAAAATGTCGAAAGGACTGTTCTGGCACAAGGAAGCGGAACATAATGGGCTAATATTCCGCACTTGTTAATGTTCCGTAGGTACTGACTATTGCTCTGGAGGTTGGTCGAAGGACACACCCAGGTGCCGGGCCGGGAGGCGCTTACCGGTAGCCTGCAAGTAGCTTTGCGCGCGCTGTCATCCAATATTTACGATTGTTTTAATGTATCTAGTATGTTTATTTACCTGTTCATTAACAGGTACAATGTGATGTGCTAACCCTCTAAGCATAAAAGGATCACGGAAAACAAAAGTAAGACTGCAGTGCTTTGATATTATGTTTTCGGGTAACCTGGAGGACTTCAGCCTGCGTACTCTCTTGTCTCGTACTAGACCGGATTGGACAACCTGCATGCCTACTTGCTTAAGGTGGAGCTGGTAAAGATAAAAAGACTGGATGGAATGACGCCGTAGGTCTGTTTCAGTTCAAGCAAATAAAGTCCATATGTATAGTAATCGAGCGGGATGATTCAGGCGGCAACGTCTGTAGCCCGCATTCGGGAGGTCCCGGGTTCGATTCCCAGTGGCCGCCCACTCCGACCTTGCGGTTTTTCGTGGTTTTCCTCTGATAGCCTAGGCGAAAGCTGGGGTGGTATATTCTACCACGATTTCTCCTTACCCTCATTTCCTGTCATTTCATCTTACTCCCTTTCATTTTTCTGGCAGTGTCTCCAGGTTCCGTAGTTCGTCTGATGGTAGTCAGAGTGCACGATCGCTTGCGCTTCGGCAATATTTCTCCTCGCCAACGACAGAGTGCGTTGGCCTATCTGCAAGGGCTGCTTCATCGCCCTCTCGCGGGTTCCGCGTCTACTAGCCGAGTGTAGATGTTTCGAAGAAAATGTTAGGGATTTCCGTGCGTCTCTGTAATCCCATCTGCCTACGGACCTATGACCTTCTGCAGCTCCTTCACTTCATCCCTGCCTCCTCGGGGAGTGTAGCTACAATAGACCTAGTTGATCGCAGTGGCGAGGTGTTGCCCTCTGGTAAATACTTCATATGAATAGTACATGCGGTTGCGATTTGAAACCAGTAAATACCTTTGTTGCATACATTTTTCTCCAACAGGAACTTCGAGAAAGGTCTTTAAATGAGATGTTCACCATATGCCACTGATTACCCAAGTTTGCGGCTAGGAGAGCGGAGCAGCGGAATGCAATGTTATTGCGCCTACCTTCCGGTAGCTTCACTCTGTAACCTCTTGCTGACTTTACTTAGATGTAAACAGTTTATTTCCTTTGGAGAACTGACCCAATTACGACCGAGCGAGTTGCCTCCGGGGTAACGCGTAAGACTCGCATCCGGGAGATTCCAGGTTTGATTCCTGTCAGGCTGGTTACATCCAGGTCCATAGTCGAAAGCTTAGGTGGTTCCTCTGTTAACATGAATTTTCTGTCCATTTATGCTCCATCATTTCCTTTCGTCTGTTTCACCTTATTGTTTCAGGTTATAGGAACAGGCGAAGGCAATTGGTCTGCTGCGGTAGGAAGTGGAATTTACGCTTTGGAAAGATTTATTCCTGGCATTTGGCGGGACTCCTAGGGTCCATTTCTTCCAGGGAGTGTGCTGGTTTATTCCTGGGACGCCCTCGTTGGCGGCGGGCTAAGTCAAGGCGTCAGGATTGGTGTCCTGTTGGAATAGTTGGGCACCCCATCCTTGCTAGCGCACATCGTCGCCCTTAGGAACTTCCTTCCCTCCCTCTCTCCCAGGGACATTTTGGAAGCACAAAGGACCCACTACACGTAGATGCGGCGCTGTGCTCCAGTCAATGGAGATCCCTCCGTCAGCTTCTCATTAGGCCATGCAAAGAATATCAACATTTCAAGTCCAGTATACATATACTATAGCGAATTTCCTTTTAAACATCTGACCGCTACAACACAATCTATATCGCAGTTTGCTTGCTAGCCTCCAAATTCAGATGTCCCATGAATTCCCGGCCGGAAGCTGGGAATTTTTCTTTAGCTAGGTTTATTCCCTATCCTTCCCTATCCTATCCTCTGTGAAACAGAGTGTGAACGTGTATGTGTGAGAGTTTAAAGACAACCCAAAGAACACCATTGCAATGGGCAATTGTTCTAAAGACAAACCCGCCGATATGACCTAGATGTTAAACGCGATATGTAAATGGAACACAAAAGAGTGTACTGGAAATATTTCCAAAATATTTATCATAATCAGCAGTACAAATACAAGCCCATTTTACTAATAATTTGGAAGATATGAAAGTTATAATGGGTTGAAGTTGCGTGATTGTAACAGATTCTTTCCTTCTATTTTTATCCCTACCGTGAGTTTCAATTCGGTTGAGTCAGAGAGCCGATAATTTTCCAGTTCATATTAGCGTATTTCAAAGCCAAGGAAGGATATACTGCAAATTAAAACAACTAATATATATATTTTATAAGATTAAAATACTGTACTCTGTAAATAGGAATCTAATAGGTGCACATAACAAAATATTCCTCACCACCAGTTATTTAGAATTACAGATGATTAGCATGTTTAATAAACAACTTACACGCTTACTACAAGATACGCAATGTGATATTGCCAAGTGCATGAGGGGTATTTAAACGAAATTCATTTAGTGTTAAGTCAGATATAAGCGGCTTACCTGTCCTGTAGATAGCCGAACACATAATTTCCAATTAGCCCACCAACTGCCAGCAAAACGAGCGCTAGTGTCGTGTAGATCTCTTTATCACAGACAAGGTCCCACTGGAAAGAACGGAGAACAAAAATGGCATCAAAATGCATACATTTCAAGAGCGCGTGCGTCATGCTACAAAAAACTAAAATGTCTTTTTATGCTAGTTTTACATTGTATTTCTTCTGTTTCTTACCTATAGTGAGTAGAGTCAGTATTGCATTGTACTCCAGAATTCGATACTGATAATTCACCGGAAATACCCGTTTTAAGCCTCCCTGAATTCAAAACAGAAAACGTTTTAAAAAATCTCAATACCACTTAAAATTTAAATTCAACATCTCCCAAGGACGCGGCATGAAGGTTTTAAAGAAAACCCTCCCACCCAAAACTAACCTTTACATGGAACACCCTTGATAATTTTGATTTTCTCAAAGATGGCTTTAACGAATTTGATTAAAATACCACTTGATAAGATATGAGGCGTGTTTTTAAAGTAAGTACCGTTTTAATATATTGCCACTGCAGCGCTATAGTCGCCATTTTGAGCATTACTCCATTCCTTAGGATTGCAGCTCTGAGCGATCGTCACTTTGTGTTTTATTGTTGTTAGAGCGTTTCGAAATGTTCAAAATAATCAAACGACCCGCCGACTGTGAAGTCAAATCAGTGATTCATGTTTTGAATGTGAGAAATGTTACGCCGAAACATTAATCGCTTATTGTGTGAGGTTTATGGGGAAACAATAATGACAACGTCCAGTCACACACACAGCCAAACAAACTCAAGATCTGATCGCATCATGGTGGGAACATTTCGACCACCCTCCCTGCAGTGCGGATTTGGTACTAATCGATTTCATCTGTTTCTTCATCTGAAGGAATTCCTTAGTGGAAAACATTTTAACGACGATGATGTGAAACAATAAATGAGTTTGATCACAGGCAGAATCATTTCTTATGAAGGCGTACAAAACTTGGTATTTTAGCTGAGCATCTGAGGATATGACACAAATATTTCGAACCAAATCTCCCCCCTCTATACTACCTAATACATAGAGAAGTTTCATTACTTTTTTATTTTCTCAAAATAGCTGTAACGATGTTGATTAAAATGTCACAAGTTTAATTTATTGGCATGAGAAATAAAATGTATATCACAAAGAGAAAGAGAAAAAGGTTGAGAGCACTAGAGGGGAAGTTGGAGGGGCAAGTGAAAAGGGTGACTTAGGGAGAGGAAAGACTAAGGCAAAGAAGCAGAAAGAGGAAAAGGGTGAAAGAAAGGAAGTCATAAAAGTTAGAAGAGAAGAATCTCAGCAATTATAGCGATAATGTGAGAGAACCTGCTTATTCTGATAGTTTTCAGTGGCACCTCGTGAATAAACGCAGATTATGCGCAGATGACTTTCTCCACCCATTATCGTTTATTTTTATAAACTTCTCGAACTATCTTACGAAAGCTTATTACTTTCTCTACTACGTAGGGGAAGTATTGCATTCCACCTAAAAATTCTTTACCGAGATTTCAGCGGAAATACATGTTTTAAGGTACCCTGAATTCAAATAAAGCATTTTTGGAAACATGTCCGTGTGTGTGTGTGTGTGTGTCTGACTCTCTCTGTATATCTGTGAACAGCAACTCAAAAACGAAAAGTCGGGTAAATACCAAACTTGGTATTTGAGTTTAGTATCTTCAAAGAATGCGGTACGAAGATTTCAAAGAAAGCTCCCACTCCAGACTACCCTTTAGATGGAAAATTTTTCGAACATTTTGATTTTCTCAAAAATGGCTCTAACGATTTTGATTCAAATATCATACGTTAAGATACTTTCATGGCAAATGAAATGTATATCTTGAATTTTATGGTATGTCCCCAAAAGTCCTCTTCATTCTGAATGATTTTCGCATAACTGGTAAACCGTAAGAGGTACATAAAATGTTACTACACAAAAAATGTACTGTGTTTGTTTGAATTTTACAATAATTATACTTTTTCTAAAATAGAAATTCATTAATCGCTTTTTGTGTCCTGGACATGCAATGCAATGCATAGCAACCGGCTCTTAAAAGATTTGACTATCGCTTAAATCCTAATGTATTCCCCTTGCACCTACAAGAAAATTAGCAGTAAGATAGTTTCTGCAAATGTTATCTGGATTTACATGGAGTAGATGGAGAATAAGCGTTTGTAAAAATTGTTTGTACAAGAGTACAGAAAGTCATCAGATTTTTTTCCCTGTCTGATTAATTTAAATCGAGATAAACATTTGGGGAAATACTTTCATAATATATTTCGTTGCAGGTACAAGGGGAAGGAGGAAACTGAATCGATAGTCAGATGTTTAAAATCTGACGCTATATGCTGGTCTTAATATACCATGCCCTTTTCACGACAAAACAACTGGATAGCGACAGAACTTTAAAAAAAAGATAAAGCTACTGACAAATTTATACCAATAATAACGAATATCTTGGAAATGGCTAATGCCACAAATCATTTATTTGAAATAAATTGTATGTTTTAAGACATCTATAATTTTTGTGTAGTGTGCTTTTTATATGAATCTTTTATGGTTTATGCGGTTTATTTATTGCGCATTCAAAATTACATAAAATTCCTTCCGAATGAAGAGGTCTTCCCAAGCTCTTTCCAGTAAACTTAAGATATACATTTTATTATGTAAATATCTTATATAAATATCAAAATCATTAGAGGCATTTTTGAAAAAGTAAAGAATATCGATGTTTTTCTATATAAAAGGTAGTTTAGGGTGAGGCATTTTCCTGAAAACCTTTGTATCACATCTTTGGAAGATGCCAAATACCAAGTTTGGTATTTATCGAACATTTCGTTTTAGAATCCTACTGCTCAGAAGATACACACACGTACCTTTTTCTAAAATGTGCTCCTTTTCATTCAGAGGGCCTCAAAGCATATATTTCAATGGTACACAATACTTCCTCATCCGTACTACAGGTAGGGGCAGAGAAAGTAAAAAAAATCTGATGTGTTACACTCACATGACTTTCTCTACTCTTGTACAAATTATTCTTATAAACGCTTATTCTCCGTCTACTTCATGTTAATCGCGATAAACATTTGCAGACTCTATATTATTGCTAATTTTCTTGTAGATGTAAGGGAATATGTATTTACAAGGGCAATATAGAAATACAGTAGCCTTTAAGCACATACATATCTCTTAATACTGGTTGATAGGTGCAGCAACCTTTGCCACAGATTAATACTCTTTGCATATCAAAGACAAAAAAATGAATAATGAATTCCCATTTGAGAAAATAAGTATTGAAAAATTTAAGGGAATAACAAGCAATATCTCGAAAATGGTTCACTCAACAAAAAAAATGTATGACATAAATTGTGTATTTTAACGCGATCTACATTTTTTGTGTAGTAAGATTTTGTCTATCTCTTATGGTTTACCAGTTATGCAAAAGTCGTGCACAATGAAGAATACTTTTGGAGACATTCCCAGAAAATTCATGATATACATTTTATTTGTCATAAAAATATCTTAAACATATGATATTCTAATCAAAATCGTTAGAGGCATTTATGAGAAAATTAAAATTTTCGAAAAATCTTCCATGTAAAGGGTAATCTGGGGTGGGGGATTTTCTTGAAAACCTTCGTGTCGCATCTCTGGAAGATACTGAACCTAAATACCAAGTTTGGTGTTTATTCGACTGTTCGTTTCTGAGTTATGCTGTTCACAGATACACACACTGACAGATACACACAGACACACACACGGACATGTTTCCAAAAATGCTCTTTTTGGATTCAGGGGCTCTCAAAACAAGTATTTCCGGTGAAATCTCGGTATCGAATTTATGGGTGGAATACAATACTTCCCCTACTTAGTATACGTAGTAGAGGAAGTAAAAAAAAAAAGAAAGAAAGGAATCGAAAGTGACACATTATCTTAGCACAGCAGTTTTGTATACAACAAAGTTGAAGAATAGAAGCTTTGCTGTGATGAAGGCTGAATTATTTGTTTTTGGTATTATAAAAGGCCTCTACAGGCACTTAGTGTAGTATACGACCTTTTCTGTCGTACAAATGCAGTCATATTCGATATGACGTATTTTTATAGCATGAATGACTTTTAAATAGTTTAATTTTACGCTGATATCCGTATTGAAGGACCCTTTTAGTAGCACTGGAAACGAGAAAAGTTTGCATGTTTTTATGTATACCTGCCTCTCATGTTCCATTTTGCACCAATATCGGTTTTTGAAGGGCCGTCTGTTGCACTCTTGTACATGTTTTCAATATCCTGTGCGGAAATGTCGAACAGAGCGCCAAGGAGTTTTACATTCGGGAAATAACACGTAACGGGAGTGAGATATTTCACTGTGCTTGCATCTACATACAAATGTGACCTCAGATAAAGCGCTTCGCGTTTTGTAAACCAGCCGCCGTCTTTATTCACTTCAACAGTTGCAAAATGCTGGATAAATCTTTCAGCTTTCTCCACAGAAAGGGAAAATCAATTGTTTCATCAGTAACTAGAATTGCCTACTAATTAGAGATGGGACCTCGTTACCGTCCATACTCTCGATACCCGGTGTTATCGAAGTATGTCTATTACTTTGAGATAATGCTTCGATATATTTTCAGTACTTTAACATTTTTTTGAAAGTTGCTGCGTTCAACTTTATGCTAAGTAAGGAATGAAAGGGTGGAGACTTCATGTTATTGCCTTGCACGTGTCGCCAAAGATTTGCTGGACTATAGTTCTTGATAGACTTGGCTGCGTTTTCTGTGGCTGAATTAATGCAACATTCCATAGACTCCTGTGTCTAAATAAAAACACGCAAAACAGTGCGGGAAGAAGTAGAGGTATTCATATAACATGCAGCGTTAACTGAGTTGTGAATGAAGTTGATTTAGCTGACACACGAAATCACGTTTCTGCAATAGCCAGGTTTGGTGACTCACTCTCAGGCATTACATTTAACTACTCTGGTGACCAAAATCTGTGACTCCAGCAGAAAAGAATCGGAACTTAAGAAGTGGGATAACATAGCACTTGGAAGTATTTGTGATTTTCTTCCATCTATTAGTATGTGTTTGCGCGAGTCAAACCTTTGTATTAAACGTGTATATGCTGAAGTATGAGGATGGCTAGTAATTAATTATTGCCGGATAATGGTGTAATACACACATTATTTTTAATTAGTTTCATGTAAAACATATATTAGTTTATATTTTGAGATTGCAGATGAAGAAATTATTGCTAGCATTCGTTTTTCCCTGGAAAGAAAATCCTTTAAACCGAGCGGGATGGCTCAGTTCAAATCCCGTGGGCTGAGCAATCTGACAGAGCTTTTCTCGTGGTTTCCCTCAGCCACTAAGGTAAATACCAGATTGAATATTTAATACCACCACCCAAAGTTCCACCTGAAGTCTAAAACAACAGTACAAATGAAAAAATAGGTGGTAATAGCGAATGCTGTGCCATCTATCCGCAGACAATGAAAGCATATAGACTGGACGGCACCCTAATGCATCTGCACGGCACGAAGTAGAAGATCTAGTTGCTATGCGCTAGGTTCTCTGTGGACACGAGTAGCGGGTGGTTTCAGGGATGAGACCTAGAAGGCTAACTGTCCACCACACCTCGATCTAAGAGTTATCCACTAAAAGATCCGTCGCAATATGACCCTGTATTTAAAGTAACGTAAAATAGAGTAAATAAAAAGAATCCTTTAAAACAAAGTTTTCAGGCACAAAATATAGTTACATAAACAGGGAGGCGAAGAAATTATTATTATTATTATTATTATTATTATTATTATTATTATTATTATTATTACATTAGCTTTGACTAAAATAGGAGATAAATAACCTGTGGTATTATCAAGATAAAAAATTGCTGCCAATTGGAGAATGTCAAACAGGAACAATTTCAGAATTAGCAACAATACAAAATTGGTTACGTGCGTTTTTACACAGAAAACTACTAATAAGAACATAATTCAATAAAAATGTTTATAAAGTGAATATCGAGTATCGAAAAGCACTGGTATTGTCCCATCACTACTACTCATCAACCTGTGATTACATATACAATTTAAAACACTTTCAAAAACGTTAACACAACTTTCACATATATTTATTGTTTTCCTTACTCAAGTTTAAGCAATTAAAACTTTAAGTTATTGATTTGTTCATAAAATTCGCAGAGTATTTAGCTTTAAACTTCACTTCCGTATCGCGTGTATGCGTGCTCCGCTCTCTGTTTATTACACCGGCAGGTTTTCCAAAAACTTTCGCGTTACGTACGAATAATAGCAACATGCACTATATGAGTACTAACCTTGTTGCAAGTGGTGTTGAAGGTGGTGTCAATTCCTCGTCGTCATGAGGTAATTCACGAGTAATAGGGTTTCAGTATTAAAATTTAGCAGTTGTATGAACAGAGGTTTTTGAAACACCCGTGCAACATGTCTTAGAGACTTCTTTAGAGAGCTTTCGTATGATGTAGTTTCCTCCGTTAGAGTATGCTTTCCTACTTCTTAGTTTAGCGTTTAGCGATTATTAACCAAGGACCGGCAATAACTCTATTTGGAACTGGATTACCAGAAAATATCTCTTGATATTCTCTACATACACCTGATTCGGCTTTTACGTATAGATCTTACATAAATATTCTTTTTTGTAATCTGAATTCTTTTGGTAGGCATTTCAGTGCACTAATAACAAGACAAATCAGCTACAATAATGAGAATACTCGAGAGTAATTCACATACAACACAATGTTTTCACTTTTGAGAAAACAATGAACAAACTTCAGTCTTTACAGCACGAACAGAAGGCAGCAACTGTGGTTGATATTCACAGCCGAATAAAGCATAGCCTTGAGCGGGTCATTCACCGCTAGTGAGTTAGCGGAATATGCCGGGGTCACTGAGTGCAAGCGAATCACGCATACATGCAATCGTGGCCGGACTACAAAACGACCGCTCGGTACAAATTAAATAGTATTGGCTAAAAACAACAACCACCACCACCACCACCACCACCACCACCACTATAAATCTGTATGCATACTTCTGTACGCATTTTCCAGATTCTGACACATTACTTACTATATATATATATATATATATATATATATATATATATATTACATATGTCTTACAACTTCAATCCAGGTTTCAGGATGTCTCTTTGCTTCATAATTTATTATATTTTCTCTCGACTTTATCGAACGCTTTTTGATAATCTGCAAACAAACTTAGTTCTGTATTAACTTATAACGGTAGTCTACGGCTTTTATGAGCAGTACTGCACTGCCTAAAATGATAGCACGCTTTTACCTGGATGAGTCTACATAGGCAGTACTTTACTGCAAAAACATGAATCCAGCAGCAGTTCAAGACTTTACTGCCCAGAATAGGCCGGTTTCTACTGGCAATAGTTCACTACAACTGTATTGAACAGCACGTGCTATGTCTTTCTCGGTTGTATTTCATTGTGTTTTTCAATCTAAGTTTGTTTATTAAAATGAAGATTGATATTGAATTAATAACAACTGTATTTCAGAAATTCCGATTCTCTGTAATCCAGAGAACAGAACTTGTAAACACAGAAATGCGAAAGTTGAAGCCTGGAAATATATACCGAGCCTGGTGAAAAAAACTAACAAAAAATAAGGAACAATATTGTCATTTTTATTGTAGTACACATAAACAAACAATAAAAAGGAAATCGTGTTGCAATACACATCCACTTCACACTGCCTGGTACCGCAGTGGAGTCGGGAGCTCAGTCAAAACTGTGGTTTTAAAAAGCAGTAAATGTAGCCGTCCTGTTTTACTGAAGACAACATGCAGTGTTAAATTACTGCCAGTGGAGCCTTAGCCTAATGTTGCTTGGCATGGCGTAAACGTTGGCATGGGGATAACGTTCAGTGAAGCTGTCTGTTGATTGTGTTTACTGTGTTATGATCAGGCTAAGGATCCGGGACAACTTAAGAGCGAAGTGAAGTTTACTACGCATCGAGTATGGTGGAGTGAAGTGGCGAATTGGGGTGTTGTTTACTTGTGAGGCCGTGTACAACCCGCTTCATGACGAGGTACAATACGTTTGTGTCTCTCATTTCGGTGTAAGTGTTCTACTTTACTTTCCACCATCACTAGACTGTACTGTTTACAGCAGCAGCGATACACTTTGTCTCTGATTCCGAAGTATGTGCCCTAATTTATTTCTCACTATCACTAGACCGTATTGTTTACGGTAGCAACAATACACTTTGTCTCCAATCCAGTGTAAGTGTTCTACTTTATTTTCCACCATCACTGGAATCTTCTGTTTACAGTATCAACAATACACTTTGTCACCCATTCCGATGCGCGTGTCCTACTTCATTTTCTACTATCACTTGATTGTACTGTTTGCAGTAGCAAATGAGACAGCTCATTGTTGTCTGTTTATATCAGAAGCACTGTGTTAACGGAACTCTATAGTAAGGTTGCACATACATTAGTTGCTAACTTCTCCCGGATCCTTAGCCTGGTTACGATGGTGGTGTTACAGATCAGCGGGTGTTTATGGTGCTAAGTTTTGCTAGAAAGGAGTCTGATGTGGCCTGTGAGCTTGACGTTATGCAGAAATTATCTTGTGTCACTACTGATAATACATCAGCAATTTAAAGGTATTTAGGGAAAGTAAGACACACTGGGTCCGTGTTAGGCAAAAAGAAATAGATAACGTTTCTAACGGTGGAAAAATAGACGAAATTGGCTGTCATGGAAATATGCTCAAAATAACCACTGTCTCATATTATACATTTTTGATCACAAATAATTGGCTAGCCTGCTCTCTCTTTAGATCTAGATACATGCAATTATTATCCGTGAGTAATCCAAAAAGATAAAGCTTATGCAACAAACCCCATACGCTGACGAATAAGAGGACAACGGCTTGCGTTTCCAAGCATCCGTCGAGTGTTCAATAAGGCGCTTAACAGGTGCCAGGCCTCCATAGATGCAGAATGCCATAATTTCAAACACCTTTTATAACGAAAGATAGATAAGCGTAACATATACATGTCGTTTCGGATCGTTGGCATTTCCTAGGAAAGCAACTGAGGAACGGTCCGCCACTACTGCACAAACGGATTCGTATAGCAGTGCCGTGGGAGCGGCGAGCTGACAGTCGCGTCAGTTCGGGGAAACCGGTATCCGCTTCACTAGTTAGCGGAGTTGGGTTTCCAAGGTAAAACATCACCTCTGAGCCAAGATGCTTCCTTCTTAATTGCCGTAAACGGATTTACTGTTAACAGTCGTAATGTTCTATGTGTTTGTGCATTAGAGTATTACCATGACAACTTACTCATGAAATGAGTATCTTCTATCCAAATTTGATCGCATTAGGAGAAATATTTACGCAATGACATAATGAGTTTCTGGGGCCTGTTTTGAGTGGGTAAAGATAAAGGTAAAGTACATAGTACTGAGGGGCTTCCGGAACAGGGGCAGGGCTCCGCACGCAGGCCAGCGGCCCTTTGTTTCCAACGTGACTCCTGGGAGGGAAAGACTAGGGGAGCGACCCGAAGGGCGACCGGATCTGGATGCCGAAGGCGCAAGCATGGACGGGGCCCCTAGTGTTTCCAGATAGAACCCATCCAATACCGCCTGGTCGCTGCCCACAAGCCACCAACCTCCAGGGACCCCCGGAGCGAAGTGCCACGCTGAGGAGAGACCTAACTGAGCGATGCCAGGGAAGAAACCTTTTACAGAGCGCAAGCCGCAACCCGCAACCCGCCGAACACCATCACTTGATCCTACAACCCTAAAAAGATGACAAGGACGATGATGGATACAGGAAATGAGAGGTAGGAGAGTCGTGGTAGATGATGAACCATCCCAGTATTTGTCTGGCGACCCGGGGAAATCACGAAATATCCATGGACCAGAGTGGGCGGTCGCCGAGGATCAATTCCGGGACCTCTCGAATGCGGGCCATGGACGTAACCGCTTGAGCCATCTCGCTCCTTTTGAATGGAACATCCCGCACCTCTAGTATAATTGACAATGGAAAGGGGAAGGTACAAAACGGGTTGCTCATGCCCAGGTCTGTTATGCCTGATGGCACTTTGCAGTAGCCGACGGTACTACCAGGCTCCCCCTTCCACCGTCTCAAAGGACTGACCAAAGTAGTCTTTACTTCCGCACGGATGCTCGCGCGCCGGCCGCCACAGCTCGTACTCCCGCTGAAACAGTTTATCCGCACAACCACCTTATGTTCTTATATTTACAGTTACAATTAAAATGACAATAAGCACATACCCTATCACATGAGATGCTGGAAATGTTGTCCTTCTCTATACACATTTCTGGCATCTTCTATGGAAATTTTCATTTACACTTGAGAGTTCAATATCTGAAATTGAATGAATTTCTCGCTTGATGTTTTCTTTTAGCTCTTCCAATACATGGGGATTGTTGCATACACTTTATTTTAAAGTTATCTCATAGATGGAAATTGCATACGGTTAGATCAGGGGAACTTGAGGGCCATAATCCTTTATTAATCATCTTTCTTCAAAAATTTCCTGTCATTACACTTAATGACTCATCAACCGTACGCGTGGTAGAAGAAGTCTTGCTGAAAACCCCCAGACTGACATTCAACGTCGGTAGCTGTTCAAAAAACTGTGTAAGCCCATTCCTGTATCTGTCTGCGTTTATTATGTTTCATAAAATATAGTTCCTATTATTCGGTATGTTGTTATTCTGCACATCACAGACCAAATTTCCCGTCATGCAAAGGGTTATCGTGTGTAAAATCGGGTTCCTCTGTGCTTCACTATCTGTTATTTTACGACAGAGCATAACCATGTAAATGTAACCATGCTACGACAGGGAAGAAGATTAACCGTGGCTCAATTACTCTATCCTTGACATTTTACAAAATGTAATTAGAGAAATTTAACCGACTCTGATGATCAAATGAAAAATAAAGTGTATGCAACAATCTCAAGCATTGCAAGAAAACTGCAGGCGAGAAATGCATTCAATTTTAGATATTGAACTTCCGAGTGTAAATGAAAATTTCCTGAGAAGATGCTAGAAATATATAGATGAGAAGGACAACATTTCCAACCTCTCTTTTGATAAGGTACGCGATTACTATCATTGTAATTGTAACTGTAAATATGAAAACGGAGGAGGTTGCGTGATATTGTAACTGTTCCGCCGAGAGTCCAAACTGCGGCGGCAGGCGCGCGAGCCGCCGTGTGAAAGAAAAGCGCTGTATATGGGGTGGACCATTTAAGTTGAGACTGTACAATATCTCCAAAACTAAACGTTGTAGATAGAAATGTCTTTAATATAAGTTGCTTGATATTATGCGGGAAAGTAAATGCCGTTCGTCGTATTCAATTTGGAACGCTGTGATGGTCATTTTAGGGTCAATTTAATTTGATCCTAATTGTAGGTTCCCATTAAAAAATAAATTGACGCTAAAATGACTATCATAACGTACTCTTAACAAAACATGACTAATGGCACTTACTTTCTCCCATAATATCAAGCAACGTTTAATCAAGGCATTTCTTTCTACAACGCTTAGTTTTGGAGATATTGTACAGTCTCAACTTAAATGGTCCACCCTGTATATCCATTGTTGTAAAGACATACTCTGAGTTGTATTCCCCACAGATTTGTGTATCTTAAGCAAACGAGGAACCAACTACAAGTATTGCACAGAAGAACTACGGAATTTCTGCGGAAGAGAAAAGCACGCCAGGTCTTCGTTAGTGTGTCTGTCAGGGAGTTACTCAATCAGATACGCTTAGTTAGGTAAGCATGTTGTAGAGTTTTCTTGCTTCCAAAACCATCTGGCTTGAATTTACAATATTATTACGTTATACGAGATGATTCGTAAACTGATCACGTCAAAACTCCCATAGTTGCTTTCTATAATAGGTTTTAGCATATGAATTATGTTTTGTCTAAAACGCAACCCTAGAAAAGTATTAGGTGTAGCCATAGAGGAGAAGTAAGAGGAGAGTGCACAGGGAATCAACATTGCAGAGACTGGGTCACGTGACTTTGGTACGCTCATGGTTTTGCAATTAGCACGCTGTGTTTTGTTGCATTTAGACTTTTTAAATACTACAATGACTCCAGAAAGTATTCTTCTTTAATTTAAAAACTTCTAGCAGGCAAATTAACGGGGAGAAAATTGTGAATTTATATACGAAAGAACAAACGACATTATTACTCCAGTATTAAAAATTACACGATTTTTTAAGTTTTTCATATATAATTCTTACAACATTATTTTAGCAATACCTATAGTATTTAGAAGAAGTATTGTACTCCACCCAAATGTCGATATCGATATTTCACCGGTATTACAACATTTGATGTATCTTGATTCCGCTTAAAAATAAGTGTGCGTGTGTGCGTGTCAGAACTCAAAAAATAATTTGGTGCTTAAGTTCAGCATCTTCCACCATAAACTACACTTTACATGGAAAATTTTTCCCTATTTTTTATTTCCTCCAAAATGGCTCTTAATTTCTTTTTTAAAGTATACTTTTAATTGCATGACACATAAAATGCATATCTTGACCTTCCTGCGAATAGCATGTGAACTTCTCTTTTTGCATACTTTGTATAAGTACTAAACGATAAAGACATACAGAAACGTGTTACACAAAACATGTAGATATCGCTAGAGCACACAATTTATGTCAACTCTTTTGAAGCAGTAATCTCTTATTTTCCGAGGTATTCGTTGTTATTGGTTCAAACTTTCAAATACCTTATACTTAATTGAAGGGTACGTTGTAATTGTTTGTTCCTTGTAATGATCAAAGGGTGGAAGTTTCAGAGCTAGCATATAGCGACGAAATATGCAAGTAATGAAACCATATCTCCAAACATTTATATTCACAAAAAATAGATGGAAAACCTAGGCTAAATTTGTATGAATAGTTGGTTGAAGAACGGGTGGAAAAAATCAGAATGTATTAGATAGAATTTGTCTAAATATTACTTGGCAATGTCACCGACATGTGATTTAAACTATCAGAGAAATACATTTCTGAAACTGTAAAAACTGAGGCGTTAATGAGCAAGTTTAGTAAAAGTATTGATAATTGCTGACTTTGCATTTTCTCCTGTGTTAAATGAAACCCATTTTACTACTTTCTTTAATACTTTACTAAAGAAGTGTAAACAATTTTCAAAAAGCCACATAAAACAGTATTAAAATTCATGCAATTTTCAAAAAGTTATAAAGTTAATGAAATGAAAAATGCCTGAGCGAGGTACAGAGCATGTAAACTATATAATTAATTTTTTGTGGATTAAAATTAATAATTTTTCTCCGTTAATTTGGCTACTAGGAGTTGCTAAAGTGGAAACAAGTACTTATCGTACTCAATGTAGGCAATGAAAAAGTTTGAGCATATTGTTACGTAGCGGATATGGCCCAAGTTTATCTGCTGTCGGGAATATACAAAGATAAGTCGCGCTTTCGCCCGGCGTAAACATCAGAAACGCTATCGACAGATAACCAGAATATTCTGAAAGTTTTTCTTCCCCCTCCACCATAATGTATGGTAGTTCTAGAATGTTCTGTTGAAGATTCCATTGGCTATATAAGCGAGCGTTCTCACGTGGTCAAGACAGTTGAGTCGGTCAGTGAGTGAGTAAGCTAGTTTATCAGCGCGTTTCTGTTACGGCATCAAGTGCGCTTCTCCGAGCAAGTTGGTGACGACTGTTGTGACGTGCAGCGAGTACTACTGCAGAGCGAGAGATTATAGATCTCTTGTGTTCAACTCCCCAGCGAGTGAATTGCTGAGGCTACGTCACCAAGAAAATGAAGTGGCAGGGAATTTGAACTAGTTCACATTACTGAAGTGACAGTGTGAACTAAGTAAAGCTGCAGTGAAAGTTGAACGAGATCACAACAGTGACAGTGAGAACTGAGAGAAGTGACAGTTAAAAAAACTGGACATGCTATGTTTATACTTTTCTACTGCATATAGTAAGCAGAGGAAGTATTGTATTCTACCCAAAAATTCGATATCGAGATTTCATTGGAAATACATGTTTTGAGGCCCCTGAATCAAAACAAACAAAGTATTTTCAGAAAAAGGCCCTGTGTGTGTCTGTGAACAACATTACTGAAAAACTAAAAGTCGGATCAATACCAAACTTGATATTTAAGTTCAGTACCTTCCAAAGGTGTGACACGAACATTTTCAAGAATACCTCCCCATCCCAGACTACCCTTTACAAGGAAGATTTTTCGAAAATGTGGATTTTCTAAAAATATCACTGTAACCATTCTGATTAAAACACCATAAATTAAACGTATTTACATGACAAATAAAATATATATCTTGAATGTTTTGGGAATATCCTATGAAGTCCTTTTCATTTGGAGGGAATTTTGTATATTCCTGTATAACTGGTAAACGTTAAGCGATATACGAAAACGCACTGCACAAAAATGCAGATTTCTTTAAAACACACAGTTTATTTCACATAAGCTTTTTTATGGCATAATTATCCGTTATTAAAGGTTCGAATTGTTCATTTCTTGACCATTCTTTTAAAATCATTTCAACATTCAGTTGTTTCTCGCGATTGCATGGAAACGGTATGAAATTTTAAGGCCAGCATATAGTGTCCAGTATTAAACGTTTGACTGTCGCTGTTCCCTTTTTATCTATAACGAAACTTCTGCAAAGGTTCATTTGGATTAAAATGTAGTAGATAGAAAAATAAGCTTGTGTAAGAATAATAATTTGTATACCCACTAATAAACGATAGAGGGTAGAGAAAGTCATGTGAATGTATTACATCATTTATATTTTAAAATCATGCAATTAATGTTTTGAACACAAAGAATGAATGTCAAATGAAGAACTATCACATCGTTTCTTTCCCTACTGTAGGTTTAAATTAAATTGAGATTTACTTGTGGACGCTCTTTAACTGCTATGGTCTTTAGTGTCCTATTCTATATTGGGCATGAAAGACCGGAAATTTTGGTCAGAGGCTCCTTTATCAGGCTTGAGGTTCTTTTGCGTGTCGTAAATCTACGACACGGGACCACCGGCTTTACTTCCCTTCCGAAGGAAGTCATGCTAAGGATTTTTACGCCCGAAAAAATCCATCGCTCTCCGCCGAGTTTGAACCCGCGACCTCGGGAACTAGAGGCTAGCATGGTAACCACTACACCACGGAGGACGACAAATTAAATTAATGCAAAAGTAACCCGAGTTTACAAGAGAGCATTTTGCTCAACAGGCGCGCGCTATATACGGATCTAACAATTTGGGCATTTAAATCGAAATAGCAAACAATTTTGAGCATTTTCAACGGTATAAACAGATACAACGGTCAAAATACCCAGAATTCAAAATTCTGTTCTAAATGATTCCAGTAGTTTCGCTCCTCTTACGCTCTGCATATTGTTCGATCCAAAGACACAAATATTGTAGGTAAATACTCTAAATAAATTTGCAACTTTTGAGTTTTATAGATCCACGTGTTTCCATTTCATATATCCAAATTTTATTCTTTAACATGTACATTTTTTTCTTAAGTATTCCAGTTAAAAATAAAGCAGGCTCCTTTCCAAAATCCGCGTTAAACAAGTCCTGAATTTTGAAATACAAGATACGAATATAAGCATAAAGATAAGTTGAGGTATTTCTTACGCTGGCATTTCACTTTGCTTTACCAGGACATGTTTCGACGGTAGCTGGCATAGGTTGGTTGGAGAGATGGAGCGGAAGATGCTCTCAGCTTGTCGAACTTTCTGGAACTCCTTTTGGGACATGGCTTAAAATCTGCAGAATTCTCCTCCCCTCTGATCTGGTACCTTCTAGAAGGCGCCGCCAAATCAAAAGAAAAGACTGACCGCTGGCTCTGGGCTCTATTTAGCTCTGTTCTGCTGTTTCCTCAGCGAGTTCTTGAAGGGGAAGTAACAATTGTCTAAGTGAGAAGAGGAGTGTCTCGAGTTCGACACGTTTGCTAGCGGTCGAAGAGAGAAAAGACCGAGTTACGCGTCTGTAAATTGGAGTGCTATGTGCTGGAAAAAGCGGACCAAGTGGTAATATGATAGGTATGTAGCACACAGAAAAAGGAGAGGGAAATGTAATGGGAGAATGTGGGAGGGAGAAGGTGTATGTTAAAACGAGAACGTTTATGTTCGGCAAGAACACCTGTTTATTCCTTTTAAACTAAACAATATTGTGTATGGTAGCAACGGTGTATGTTAACGGATGACCGTCCCGTACAGATGAGTGCCTACTAGGTATGGCAGGCGCAATAAGCTCAGTTAACGTACTGGGTTTACCTATTGGCCAGCGAGTAATGTTTTAAGATTCTGCAGATCTACAAATATTAATACACGATTCTAACGGACGTGTTTTATTTGCATAGCTTTGGATATGGTGCTTCAAAGACAATGCAAACTAAAGCAAAATAAATAAGTATTCTTGGTAGGTCTCTTACTCAATTTTATCTTCAAAGAGAATCCAAGTGTTGTGATTAAAAAAAGCCGAAACTTAAAAAAAACAAGCATTCTACTTGCAGCCACGAACCAACCGAACCGTAAGGGAGAAAAGAAACATGCCGGAAGGGAAGCGAGAGTTTCTAATCCCACTTTAATTACCTCAACTGTAGCTTCATGCATGCCTTGTTCTCTATTTTCTCCCCTCCCTTGCTTTGCAGTTTTACAGTATCGTGTAACTGGATCTACCTTACTTTTTGCTTACACTGTGCAAAATTAAAAGCGTGTTGCACGTAAAAAAGGCTCACGTTCTTTAGCATATAAGGTGTATCTCTAGCATTATTTATTAAAAACAAAAATATGCATGCATTCATTAATTTTATTAACTCCTAAATGCGCTATTAAAACCACGAACGCTTATTTTCCATGAACCGGGGAATACTAAAACGTTCTGATTCATCCAACATTGTTTTTCAGAAAACTAGAACAAAACTTATGTTTTACCTTTGGATTTTGTTTAAAATATGGGGAAATTGCATTTTAATATAAGATCTAAGCTTAAGTTAAATCATGATCAAAATAATTTTTTTCTTATAAAACTACAAACAATAGTGTCAACTAAAACTAATATTTTAACAGTTCTACTAGATAGAAGCGCAGTTTTAGTCCATTTTTATAACTTTAATAAACTTCCTGTTCCTCCGCGTCCTTCTAGTTTTTTCATTCTTTCTGCAGTCTCTTACTAACGCTGAAGTTTAACAAATTCTATGTCAGCTGCCACCGTTTCAACTTCCTGAGTGCCAATGCAAACAAAATAGTTCTGCGTCACTGACTCAGAACACTTTTGCTTTCACTGCGCAACAAATAACTTATATCACCATACAAAGAGATTTGATTTAGAATGTTTTTGCCTAGGTAGTTGTATTTACCTTCAAAGAATGACTTCCCGCCTTAAATAAATACGTAAAAATAGTGACTTGGAACGTTTTAGTATCCCCCGAATCAAATGTTTGTTTTAAAGTCCTGTCAAATTTCAGTTATTTCTCGAGATGTCATGAAAAGAGTATAGTTCTAAAACATTTGACTATTGCTTTGTATCTTTAAGGAAATGTGTAATACTGCTCTTTCCGGAAAGGTTTATGTCGATTAAATTAATGAACTAGAGAGGAAAATAAACTTTCGTAAGAATAATTTGTATACACATTTATAAATGATGGAGGCTAGAAAAAGTCATGCAAATGTATAATATTGGATTTTTTAAAGTGTGTGTATATATATATATATATTTGAACTTAATATCTCTTTGAAGTGTAGCTTGTACAATGGGTTTCAGTTAGCACCTATATACTGGGGAAACTCTCTCCAAGGTTTCCCGATTATATCTTAGAAAATGTTCCTTGCGATGCAACTTATAAGTAGGGACCTGCGTTTTTCGTTTTTATTTTTTTTGTGGAAATCGGGGTTATTTTTGGAGAATTTCGCGTTAGTTTTAGTAATGTTTATTATCATATTTTGGGGTTTTAAAGGTGCTTTTTCCTGTAAATACATTATTGAAGAACAATGTGTAATTTTATTTAAAAAAACATCTTTTTATCATTCTATTTTCAGCGAAGAAGGCATAACATGAAAGAAAAATACATATTCCTTTTTATAACTGGCAAAGGAGAACATTATCGCTTTCTTGTTGCAACCCGTGTCACTGAAAACTCCTGAGTAGCAAGAAAACAAAATTTCACAGTCATCATTAGACACTAATACTATAATGACTAACTGTTAAGTTTCACTGAAATGGGCATAATAGCATAAAAGAAAAGTACTTTATGTTGTGTTTTCCAACTGTTAAAGGAGAATATTGCCATAATGTTTGTATTTTATTCTTTGATGTTGCAATGTAAGTCACTCAAAACTCCCGAGTAGGAACAAAGAAACGTTCACAGTCAACATTAGCACATGGATACCACAGTGGCCGGGGAGCTCTGCACTAAACTCAGGATGACCGCCAAGCAAACTACTCAGAACTTTCACGATATGTATCGTATTTTTCCATCTTGCAACATAATTTGATTGGTTTGCTCTTGAAGTTCACTGTACCCTTTTGTGATCACTGAATCATGTTCATTTTTAAAGAATGAAATAGACTTCAATTTTGTCACCAGTGAATCGATATTTCTGTTAATGATGAATACTGGACTAAACACTTCAAGTATGAATAAAACTTATTAGCAGGGTCTCTGAACATCTGCGCTTCTGATGCAATTTAGCTTCTCTTCTGTTTCATTATAAAAATATGATGTGTTACACTCACATGACTTTCTCTACTCTTATACAAACTATTTTTCCAAACGCTTATCCAAAGATGACTAGAGAATAGTATATAATGTTCTGTGTAATTGCATCTTGAATACTTTTATTAATTTTATGTTTCTCTCCCCAATTCATAAGCATATTTGCGATTATTCCTCGGGATTCAAAAAATAGGTCTATTACTCTGTTATATTTTGAGGTTGCATTATTCTTTAATACTACTACCAATAACAATAATAATATATTTACATAATTGTTTCGCCATAAGGCAGCCTATCGGTAAAAAATGTCAATAATCCATAAAGGAATCAAGTAGATCTTTTCTACCTATTCTTTATTGCAATTCATTAGGAACATTTTAATGTAGTTAATTTTATCATATTTGTGAAATTACCGTGAGTGAGCATTGTTATCCAAATTTAAATTGAGTTTTCTTTGCTTTAAGTTTTTAGACATCTGCCGAAACTTATAAGTAGGAAACTGCGTTTTTCCCGTTTGCGATAACATCGACTTTTTAAAAATATTCCCTAAAATGCTTGGGAAACATTTACCTATATATAACTTTGTTAACAATTCGAAAATTAGACAGATTTATTTCGCGAAATAAAACGAAATGAGACAATAACGCGAATGTCAGTTTTATCAATTTATGTGCACAATAATGCATATTCACGAAAGAACTGACGAAACTTAATGCAGCGGTAACTAAGGTTAAAGCTGTGTTTCTCAATACGAGAAAGAGAAATCATCTGTATGTTCGATTTCCAAAGTAAAGTATCCGTCTGAGAAACCTTAATGTTTCCAGTACCAGTACTGACAAGATGTAATACTTGGTTCGAGGCCGTTTTCTACGTTGAGAAGCATCTTCTTGATATAATTTGAGTTCGTACAGTTAGAAGCTCTGGACTCAGTCAGCAATGCTGGTTATCGATTTCAGGAAATCATTCACGAATGATGAAGTATAATTTTAGCCGAAGCAACATTCAAGGAACATGCCAATGATTTAGTGAACACATCATTGAACTAGCAGTATCTTCATATCCAACAAGTCCTACACTTTATGGAAAACTCAGGAAAATATTGAAAAGTCTCGAAGTAGCAAAAGAAGGGAATTATTACTTTCTCTACTACGTATAGTAAGTAGAGGAAGTATTGTATTCCATCCAAAAATTCGATACCGAGATTTCACCGGAAATATATGTTTTGAGACCCCCTGAATCCAAAAAAAAAAGCATTTTTGGAAACATGTCCGTGTGCGTGCCTGTGTGTCTGTATGTGTGTCTGACTGTGAACAGCATAACTCAGAAACGAACAGTCGGATAAACACCAAACTTGGTATTTAGGTTCAGTATCTTCCATAGATGCGACACGAAGGTTTTCAAGAAAATCCCCCCACCCCAGATTACCCTTTACATGGAAGATTTTTCGAAAATTTTAATATTCTCAAAAATGACTAGAACGGTTTTGATTAAAATATCATATGTTTAAGATATTTTCATGACAAACAAAATGTATATCTTGAATTTTCTGGGAATGTCTCCAAAAGTATTCATTGTGAACGACTTTTTCTCATAACTGGTAAACCATAAGACATAGACAAATTTTTACTACACAAAAAATGTAGATCGCGTTAAAATACACAATTTATGTCATATTCATTTTTTTGTTGAGCGAACCATTTTCGAGATATTGCTTGTTATTCCCTTAAATTTTTCAATACTTATTTTCTCAAATGTGAATTCGTTATTCATTTTTTTGTCTTGTATATGCAAAGAGTATTAATCTGTGGCAAAGGGAATGGTGCTGCACCTAGCAACCAGCTATTAAGAGATATGTATGTGCTTAAAGGCTACTGTATTTGAATATTGCCTTGTAAATATATTTTCCCCTTACATCTACATGAAACTTAGCAATAAGATAGCGTCTTCAAATGTTTATCTCGATTAACATGAAGTAGATGGAGAATAAGCGTTTGTAAAAATAGTTTGTACAAGAGTAGAGAAAGTCATGTGAGTGTAACACATCAGATTTTTTTAATATTCACTTAACTTTTTTGTTTAAAACCATTAAGTTCATAGGTTTATTCTGTCACCAGACAAGCTCAATTATGAACCAGACCCATAAATAAAATTTCACTCAAGGCATTCCCTAAGAGAATATGAGCTTACCTCACGAAGTGACATATCTCATGACGCTGCGCTAAACTTTTCCAGAAGGCGTGATATGGTAATGAAGGGTTCACCATTAAGAGATGATGCCTGGCACCTTTTCAGCATTTCAGATATTATCTTTCAGAAATCAATGGCGCAATAAATGCTCGTCCCAGCAAATCTTCCTACAGCGAAATGATAAAATCAATAGAATGGCCATTCCTCATTGCTTCGCTCTACACCTCGTAAACCAGAATTTATCGTTTGGGCAGCAATTTTCAAAGCTAAAAGCCTCAGCCTCGGTCGAGAGATGGAAAATCAGGTCCATGCGAAAGAATGGCACTATTATAACAAAACCATTGCTGAAAAATAGCAACACGTGTGGTTATGTGAATAGAATTTAATTAATAATCTCGTTTGAACATTTTTGTTACACGCTATAACTCCGAACATCGTCTAACGTATAGAAAATTAAATTCCATTGTTCTGGGGAAAGTTCTCGGTTTATAACTCGATTATCCGTGGAGCCGCTGGTATATGTGTTGTAATTCAGTTAGGCCTTCAATTGAAAGTACACTGAAGAATGAAGAGGTCACATTTTCATCATGCTGTTACGAAAATAAAACATTTGTAGATTTGCTGAGTAATTTTGCCTTCCGGAGTTAGAGAGTAAAATAACAAGTTGGACTTTAGGGCGATTGTTTTTGCTGTCTAGAAAAACTGGAAGTGTTATTTTTATGTCATTCTCTGCAAACATTTCGTCCCATGACATTAAAATCGTTCCGAGAGGGGTTGTAATTAAGGCAACTGGGAATTTCGCCGAGTTTGAAAACGCACAGTTTTACCGCAGATAATTTACTTCCTTTGCAGACATTTACAAAATTTATCAAAATTGTAAAGTTTTCGGAAAGTCATACACATTATTTTGACTTTTGCGAACACTGCTTACTTTCTCTACCTCGTACAGTAGTTGTCGCGGTATATCGTGTTATCTTTTTGCTGAGCACCTGTTATTGTATTACTAGTTTGAATTTTGGGTTCTTTGTCCTCCGGCCAGCTATTATTTCTCAGTCGAGCATATCTCTTAAACAGGGTGTGTATACGGAAAGGATTTATTACTGAAAGATAACACTGATAAAAGAATTTGTTTTTACACTTTTATTACCGTCACACTTTATTCATTTCACATAATTATTCTTGATACACGCCCGACTGAAACTGTTATATTTTTTATGTTACTATAATCACTTATTTGATGCACATTATTAATTCGCGTGTTTCACATTTATAACTAACTTTACGACGCGAGAGATTCTGTTAAACTGTGCGACGTATAACCCGCGAATGATTCTGATGAACTGAACGACGTATAACCTTTGTATGATTCCGTTGGACTGCACGACGTGTTGCCCGCGAGTGCTTCTGTTGGACTGAACGACGTATAATGCGTGAATGATTCTGTTGGACTGAACGTTACCCGTCTCTGGCACGGAATTTATACTCCCTCACCCCAATATGCCTAAACATTATAACAGAGCTGCTATTGGTTAATAAAACGCGCCAACATTAGCGTCTATTTTTATATCCAATCAAAATTACGAACACAAATGCTCTAAGGAAAATATTCCCTCCATTTCTACAGAAAAGCGCGCTAATCTGACGTCATTTGCTTGTCTCTTATAATTGATAAACAACTCACCCCCTCGTTACATTGTTACCCGCTCCTATTGTCAGTTTCAGTGAGGCCGTGTAAACTTATTTCCTAACAATGCTTATAATTAACAAACATCTCAAATCAATGCCATACAATAATGCTTATTTACACTACAATCACTCTGTCATTTACATTGTTGTGATATAAAATACTGCCACATAGTTAAAGAAGGAAATGCATTCCACCCAAAACTTCGATACCTAGATTTCACCGGGAGTACATGCTTTGACATCCCCTGAATCCAAATAAAGCATTTTTGGAAACATGTCTGTGTGTGTCTCTGTGTGTCTATGAACAGCATAATTAAAAAAATGTATAGTCTGGTCATCTTGGCATTTAAGCTCAGACCTTCTAAGAATGCGACATGTAGATTTTCAAAAAAATGCCCTACCCCATGGAGTATTTTTTGAATTTTTTTATTTTCTAAAAATTCCTCTAACGATTTTGATTAAAACCATATATTAAAGATATTTAAGTGACAAATACGGTATATATGTTGAATTTTCTGGGAATAATCTATGAAGTCCTCTTCATTTGGAAGGAATTTTGTATAATTTTGTATAACTGGTAAACGTTAAGCGAGAAACGAAACGTACTACACAAAAACATAGATCTCATAGACACAATTTATTTCACAAAGTTCTTTTTGAGTATAAGCCGTTTCTGAGATATCCGTTATTAAAGGTCCGACTTGTTCATTTCTTGGTCATTCTTTCAAAGTCCTGTCAACATTCAGTTGTTTCTGGCGATTGCACGGAAACAATATGGAGTTTTAAAGCTAGCATATAGCGTCCAGGTCTAAAATATTTAACTATCGCTGTTCTCTTTGTATCTATTAAGAAATGTATAGTGTAGTTATTTCTGCGAAGGTTTATTTGGATTGAAATGTATTAGATAGAAAAAAAGCTTGCGTAAGAATAATTTACATACCCTCTAATATGTGTTAGAGGGTATAGAACGTCATGTGAATGTATCACACCAGATTTTTTTAAATATCGGTTAATTTTGTGCTTACGTTACCGCAATAAGCCTACCTCCGTGTTGTGGGGTTAGCCGGTGTGGTATAAATTGAAGGGGTCATATTTTAGTTAAGCTTTTATCATTTCAATCTTTCTAAGTCTTTACTTATGTTTTTATTTCTTCATATACATTTATTTGCGCATATGTTGATTTTCACGTTAGCATAGCAAGCGAAACTAGCCGTACCCCAATTTCTTCATATTCATTTACTAGCCTGAAACCAACAAGGAATGCATTAAGCCTTCCCAATTTTATTTGAAGTATGTACGTATGTTTTCCAAGACCTGTGAGAGATAACACATTATAAAGCAAGCTTAACGGTTTGAATAACACTAGTCTGAATTTTCAAACTTTTTGTCAGATGATTTGTTAAAAGTAGGTGTTCTTGAATCAAGTTTTTATGCTGATTCCAGAAATAACTTTCGTTTTTTGCTATCACGTCAGGTTTTTACACAAGATAAGTAATGTTTTGACAAATTTACTAATGAGCGTAGAAAAGTATTTAAATACCATTTCACACAAGGTAAATTTTTATTCAATAAACATTTTAAGAATACTCTCAAGAACTTCCCTAATTTATTTCATGACTACATTTTAACAAAACAAGAAGCTAAAGTGTTTCATTTAAGTTTTTTCAAACTTTCTCTTCTTTGACTTCCTTGCAGATGCTTGAAGATGACTGTCCCTCATCAACATCCAACAGTAGTGGGCCATCATAGTTTCATTCCATCTCCCCTGGTACCTCCTCTCCATTTCCTTGTTATCTTGGTAAAAACGTTCACCCTGCTCTTCACTATAATGCCCCAGATTTTCTGGATGGTAGTCGATATGTGAATGCAGAAAATGCACCTTTACACTCGCGTTACAACCCATCTTCTTGAAATTTTCCAACATTGTTTCGACAATGGCCTTGTAATTAGGATCTTTGTTATTGCCTAAGAATTTTCAGTAACTGATCGGAAGGTGGTCCGTGCTTCTATTTCTCTCTCATTCATTGTCTTCTCATAATCCTCATCCTTCATCAATTTCTTTATTTTAGGACCAACAAAAATTCCAGCCTTTAATTTGTTTTGTGTAATGAAGGAAAATTTCTTGGAAAGGTACTTGAAGCAGGGTCCATCCTGTGGTAGAGCCCTTACAAATTGCTTCATCAAGCCCAATTTTATATGTGGTGGTGGAAGCAATATTTTTATATCTCTGTATTTTTGAAGTGAAATTGTGAAAAAAACTGTACGTGATAGAAAAAAAACTAAAAGCAGTTCTGAAATCGGCATAAAAAGTGAGTCATAATTACTTATTAGTTTTCAGTCATCCTATATCATGCAGACTAGTGTAATTAAATGAGGGTTACTTCAAAGTAATCCTGCACAAGGTGCGCTTTTCTGCACTCTAAAATGTAAGTCATTAATTAGAACAGACGGTCAGTTTACGAGAGAACAACGTTTTATCCCAGTTGGCCATATTTCCAAAAAAAGTATACGAAGAAAGATAAATGTGTTATATCCGCATTGCCTTCTCTGCCTTCAATCGCTTATTAATGGGTATACAAGGAGTCTTGTTCAAGCAGCGGTAGTGTAGACACGTTTCCGGTCCGCTCTGAGCAGTAAACCTCAAGAAGCGTTGTGTAAATATAGCAAATATTGAAGGTCTTTTGGACAAGTTGAGGAGTAAAGTGAAAAGTGGTTTCGCGGAAAATAAGGTTCGTCACAATGAGCTATTAGGAATTATTAACTTCGTGATGGAATCCCTGGAGAAGTCTGAGACACGGGTGAAGGAGTTGGAGGTAAGATGTGAGTGGCTGAAAGGCAAGGTAGACTATTTAGATAGCCAATAAAGAAGGAATAATATTGTTATATACCGACTATTGGAAGAAGAAAATGAAAGTTGGTGCATCACAGAGAAAAGGTGCTAGATGTTGTGGGCCAGATTGGAGTTCATCTCAGGTCGACGATATTGAAAGAGCGCACTGTGTTCGGTAAAGCAGGCAAAAGGCGGCCAATTGTATGTAAGCTCCTGTCTCATAAATGCAAATCCTCCATTCTTCGAGACAGTAAGTAGCTTAAAGATACAGGAGTATTTATAAGAGAGGATTTCAATGAAAAGATCCAGCGAGAACGAGAGTTTCTTCAACGCCATATGATAAATGTAAAACAGGTTGTCCTGTAGTAATCAAATTTGACAAACTCTTAATAAACGGGCGAATAATAACCAGGTCAAGCTGGAGGAAATTGACAGGTAGATGGCAGAAATTTAAGGAGAGAGGGTTGGTATATTTGAAGCATTGAGCCATGAAAAGCAGCTACACTCCCACCGGAAGAGACATCAGGTAGTAGCGGCCAGGACCTTCGAGCATGTATACGGAGAGCGCGTGACGTACGCTTTTGAAACCCTCTCGATCATCTGGCGGAGGTATAAGCAGGGCTTGCAGGACGAACATAGCGCGGATTTTTTTCCTGTAGTTCGATTAAATTCAAGATTTATACACCCCAACAAGCCTAAGGTCCCTTATTGTGTAGCTTATGGTTGCAAGGAAGCATTCCGAAAAGGATCTGGCATTTCTTTTCACAAATACGTACACATTTTTTAAAGAACACAGTAGAAAAGTAATGACGATCTATTTTTGTCAGAATTAAAGTGCCAGATTTGTTCAGTCTATTACTTTAACAAAGAAGACACGGGTACACAATTTTATATTAATATTTAAGACATCTGTACGCGGGAAGAAATACAAGCTGAAATTAAAATGAGTTAAGAGTTTAGAAAAATGTGTTTGGTTAGATTTCTTTGTGTTGTTGACATTCAGGTTATGGCAGCTTGTACCCATATATCAGTGTAAATACGATAATGTGAAAAATGTGCAAAAGAAAGAAAAAAAAGAATTATTGCCTTAGAAGCTGCCGATTCACCCCCATCCTATCTTATTTAGGAAATTAACGATGTCAACATAAACAGAGGACTCTTAAGAGCTCTTTTGCTTAGGCCAGCTTTACAGAATTTGAGGCGGTATTTGGATTAACAAATATTGTTCTCAAGAAGTAAAGATATTTTGTTGTCAATTTCCTCTATGGAATTAATGGGAATGTCAAATGAAACACTCATTCTATGTTCTCAGAACCTCATTCTATGTTCTTCGTGCCATGTGTTGTGTTGGGTGTTAAATTTCATTTATAACTAATTGCTTTATCTGAAGCTTCCTAAATAATTTTGTAATTAAAAATGTCATAAATACAAATGCAATCAGGACAGCCTTTCTTGATGCAAGGAGGATCGATAAATAATACCCTACATAGAAAAATGTAAAGAAATAAATTTAATACTTTACATGGAATAGCATTTGAAGAGCTTTTTTTATCGCATATAACAGGGGCAATCCCACTGAAGGGAGAACACTTATCTTAAATAACGTTTCCTAATGGCTTCTGAAGTCCATTTTAAGTTATCACTGTGAACTTTTCAAAACACACTCGCTAATATTTCAACACCAAATTGAGGCAGTATTTTTAACACTTAAATGATTTCAGTCTAATTATATAATATAAAATTTAATAACAGTCTGCCTTAAAGCAATATGTGTATAATGTAAGATATAAAATGTATGTAACAGTTATTGTATTATGTTTATATTATAGTGTACATGTATAAAAATGTTATGTGAATGTATTACGTAATTACGTAATTTAATAATGTTGGAGCTGTGAGAATAGAGGCCGAATGTTGCTAACAATGAGGTAACCTTGAGGCAATAATGAATTAGAAAGTTTAATAATGCTACTAGTAATTCTTGGAACAATAATGTAATATATAAAACAGTTTATAAATAGCTTATCAAAAACTAGGAAAAGCTGAAAGTTAAATAAAGGTATTCTATTGGAGTAGGATTAGCCAATCAGAGACTTGGAATAGAGAAATTTACAAATTTAAGCGGTAAACGCCAGCCGCTAGTAGAACAGCGTTCCCAACCGGACGCTAGACGCGTTCCTGAGCAGTTAAATACGTATTCAGTGTGAAACGAAAATTCATTACGCCGGGAATATTATAAAGTTTACTTGTTAAAAAGTGCTATTAATTAATAAATAATCTTACAGCTCTCTATATAAGTGAAGTGTTATTTAATCGTGTGAAGGGTTAATAAAAGGAGTGAAGTATAAAATTATATTTTTTGTGTAAGCCTAAATTCTTTAGCCGCATCACACTCTGCTAAGAGATACATGTTTCTACAAATTAATACTGACGCAGCCGAGGCAAATATAAACAAATATAATATTTAAATAAACATTCAAATTACAAAGTTGATTTCTAAACGTTGGGGCGAAGGCCACCGGAAAGTGAACTTTGGGGCGACGGTCACCGGAAACTTTGTACCTAAACGTGGGGCAGTTACTTCATCAAGTTTGGCTCCCCAACAGTGGAACTATAATATAATACAACTTCTTCAAATTGGCTTTCCAACAGTGAGGCATTCAAACTTTCTCAAAATAACATAGATCCCCATTTTAGCACGTCAACATGCTAAGATATGGTCCTTTTTTAAGGTTAAACACCAACAAGTTGTTTATCACTGTAACAACTCGTTGCGCCTTTCACTACATAACCTATCCTCTATCTTACTAGGTTTTCAGGTCAGCTTCAAGTTTTAAACATTGAATGCAGTTTAGTGTTATATACTAATAAAGTATTTCGAGGGACACTTATACTTACACAATTTCCTTGTCGATGCGAAAATTCAGCTTTATATTAACATTTTCATTCCACCTTTCCATTACTGCTTATAGGAGACATTGCACTTTTCTACCTTCGTCACGTGACTTCGGTGTTGGTTTCAAGTCACAGCATGGGATAGGCCGAGGCATTTGCTCTCTATCTATATACATGCTCGAAGGCCAGGACAGCCAGGCGACAAAGACAAGGTCACGGGACTTTGGTGTTGGCTTCAAGTCGCAGCATGCGAGAGGTCAGGCTATTTGCTGTATACATCTGTATACATGCTCGAAGCCCAGGACAGCCAGACGACAAAGACAAGGTCACGGGACTTTGGTGTTGGCTTCAAGTCACAGCATGCGAGAGGTCAGGCTATTTGCTGTATACATCTGTATACATGCTCGAAGCCCAGGACAGCCAGGCGACAAAGACAAGGTCACGGGACTTTGGTGTTGGCTTTGTCACAGCATGCGAGAGGTCAGGCTATTTGCTGTATACATCTGTATACATGCTCGAAGCCCAGGACAGCCAGACGACAAAGAAAGTCACAGCATGGGAGAGGTCGGGCGATTTGCTCTCTATCTCTATACATGTTCGAAGACCAGGTCAGCCAGACGACAAAGACAAGGTCACGGGACTTTGGTGTTGGTTTCAAGTCACAGCATGGGATAGGCCGAGGCATTTGCTCTCTATCTATATACATGCTCGAAGGCCAGGACAGCCAGGCGACAAAGACAAGGTCACGGGACTTTGGTGTTGGCTTCAAGTCACAGCATGCGAGAGGTCAGGCTATTTGCTGTATACATCTGTATACATGCTCGAAGCCCAGGACAGCCAGACGACAAAGAAAGTCACAGCATGGGAGAGGTCAGGCTATTTGCTGTATACATCTGTATACATGCTCGAAGCCCAGGACAGCCAGACGACAAAGAAAGTCACAGCATGCGAGAGGTCAGGCTATTTGCTGTATACATCTGTATACATGCTCGAAGCCCAGGACAGCCAGACGACAAAGAAAGTCACAGCATGGGAGAGGTCGGGCGATTTGCTCTCTATCTCTATACATGTTCGAAGACCAGGTCAGCCAGACGACAAAGACAAAGTCACGTGACTTTGTTGTTGGTTTCAAGTCACAACATGGGAGAGGTCGGGCTATTTGCTCTCTATCTCTATACATGCTCGAAGGTCAGGCCAGCTAGACGACAAAGACAGTCACGTGACTTTGGTGTTGGTTTCAAGCCACAGCATGGGAGAGGTCGAGCTATTTGCTCTCTATCTGTATATGTACATGCTGGAACGCCAGGACAGCCAGACGACAAAGACAAAGTCAACGACAGCAGATGGAAGATGTCACTACAACCAGCTCGCAGATCACAAAGGAAAGGGAGAACCAGCTCACTAAGAGTAGGAGGTAAGATAACAACAAACAAATCGAAGGAAAATGCCGAGCTGTCAGTGGCGTTTTGGAATACGGAAGGTTTGAGGGGAAAAATAGCTAGTGATAAATTTTTGAACTTGATAAATAACTTGGACATAATTGGGTTAATAGATGCTTGGCTAAAAAATAATGAAACATAAGTGAATTCGATGGTGTTTATAATGGCTCAGAAGTCAGAGGTAGAACAGGGAGATATTCTGGGGGCGTTGCTACTTACTTTAATACTAATTATAAACATTCTATTAGGGAAATACAATCATCTCAGGGGAGAAACATGTACCTACATATTGTAATCTAGCTAATAATAATATTGTTGTTATAACTGTATATGACCAGCCGATTACGTCCCAGTATGCTGAGCCAGAATTCTTTAGAGACTTAGGAAAAACAATTGTAGAAATCGGGGACGAATGTCAGGGTGTAAAGCTAATAATAATAATAATAATAATAATAATAATAATAATAATAATAATAATAATAATAATAATAATAATAATAATAATAATAATGGGTGATATGAATGCTAGGGTAAGACAAGAAAATATTACGGTTAAAAAAGGGGGCGTAGATAACAGAAAACCTGGCAGAAACAGCAAGGAATCAGTCGAATGCAAAAGGAAAGGAGTTCTTGTTTTGTGATTCCTATGAGTTAGAAATATTGAACGGAAAATATGGTTTGGATATGTCAGGGGAAGCAGTGTCATTGACTACATTCTATGTTCACAAAATGTATTACTGTTATTTAAAAATCTTAAGGTTGAAAGCAACATTTACTCCATTTTCGACTGATAATGCCTAAAAGTATATCAGCTGGTTTCTTACGCAAGGGATGAAAGCGCATCAGAAACTTTGAGCCTTTGTTTAAATATAGATGAAGGGAAGCAGGAAAGGAGATTTTTATTAGAACTTTAGAAAACGAAATTATATCTTTTGACGTAGATCCACACGAAGGAATTGAAAGTATACAGAATATAGCTAATATTATACAGATAGCAAGTGCACACATGCTAACAGGGAAGAATAATAAATCAAACCGCTTATCATCAAATAGTTGGTACAACGATCAGCGTAAAACGCCGAAGAGAGCAGCGAAATCTGCACTTGCCAAATACGGAAAAGAGGGGAATGAAGAACGTAGAATTTCTTTTGCGAATCTAAGAAAATCATCTAAGGAAATCTTAAAGCAGAACAAAATCGCCCGACATGATGCAAAGGCAGATGATGTGCGTCAAGTAGTCGAAAATGCGGAAATTGCTGACATGTGGAAAGTTATTGGGCAGATCCGAAGGCGAAATTCCATTCAGGCAACTATTCCTACTGGGGAATGGATAAAACACTTTAAACCAGTCTACGGAAGAGGGGAGTTTAGAATGGAATTAATTACTTTGGCCGCTGAAGAATGGCTGAAGGTCCAATTGTGAAAATGCTTATCTTGAAATTAGAACAGCAGAGGTTGTTCATACAATAAAATGTTTAGAAAAGGCAGCGGGTATAGAAGGCTTGACAGCCGAGTTCTTCAAGAAGTTAATAAAATGGCAGATTTTTATACAAAAAGCTTCAATAAAATATTTGAAGGCGGAGAATATCTGTAAGTATGGAAAACCGCCATTATCCAACCTCTTTAAAGGGCAAAGGGAGTTACAGCATTCCAGGAAATTGCAGGGGCATCTCGCTGCTCTCTATATTTGGAAAACTTTACACTAGAATCTTATATGAAAGAATTAAACTTTGGGTTAAGACATACGATACAAATTCTAAATTTCAGGCAGGATTTAGGGAAGGTTTTTCGACTATTGACAATGTCTTTGTTCTGAAAGAAATAATTGACGACAATTTAAGAAATAAAGGGGGTAACGTATATACTGTATTTCTAGATTTTAAAATGGCATTTGATAATGTGGAACGCAGTGCTCTCTGGGAGAAATTAACATGGAAAAGGACTTTCGGGGAAAATTATTAGAGAACTCGGGGCAACATATAAAGAAGTTAATTTTGTTATCAAGACCAATCAGCATGATACATCGGAATGTAACAGCACAGAGGGAGTTAAACAGGGCTATATACTATCTCCGTTACTTTTTAATTTGTTTATTAATGATGTTAGCGTGATGGAGGAAACATAGATGCACCGATAGTCGAAGACCAAAAAATCCCAATTCTTGTGTACGCTGATGACGTAATTCTTTCTAAAACGATAAAAGGTTTGCAGTCTGTTTAAACGCTCTTCGACAATATTGCAGGCAATGGGGCATGGAGGTAAATATTCTTAAAACTAAAACACTCGCCCTTAAAAATGGATATGTGTACAGCCAACATAAAAGGTGGACACACGGGGAGGAAGAGTTCAAAATGTTAAACATTTCGATTACCTAGGAGTAAGGTTTGATATGGGTGGAAAATTGAGCAAGAACGCGGAGTTTATAAAACACAAAGGAATTGGACAACATTCTGAAGTAGTAAGGATGTTGACCCGGGTACCAGATATGCCAATAAAAACATTACAAACCATGTATGAAGCAATGGTTAGGTCGCCATTACTATACGGCAGTGAAGTGTGGGGATAGGAGATGGTGGATAATGTAAATAAAATACAATGTAATTCTGGAAATGTATTCTAAGTTTGGGTAGGGGTATTTCAAACTACGGAGTTCTTTGTGAGGTAGGATACTGGAGAGATACTGTATTTGCTAAACTAAATGTAGTTAGGCATTGGCTGCGAATAATTAAAGGTGACGAAGCAACTCTGAGAGCAATATGTTATGTTATCAAATGAATGACATAGAACATCCAAAATGGTGGGCGGCAGGGTTACAACGGGGATTAGAAAAAATTGGCTTAAACGATATCTGGCAAAGGGGTAATGAAAATACGTACAGTGCCGTGAACAGAGTCAAAAACAACTATGTGACATAAACAGGCAGGAAATAAAATCTGAATGTAGACAAAGATCAACACTGGAGCTACAAAATGAAATAAAAACTGGGTGGGGGTAAAGAAACATATATTTTGGAATTAGGTATAAACAGAGTACGGGAATAGCATGGAACATATGCGGTACTTGAGCATTTGTGTATGTGTGTGTCTGTATGTGTTTGTGTGATTCAGGGTATTTTTCATTTTATGTGTACATTTATAGTGTTGTGATTATAAAATAATTGTTTTCTGATCGATTTTGCAGATCAGTTTTACAGGTATTTTTTTTAGAGAGCATGTACGGTCTTGTGACCCATGTGATTCTATTACGCAATTAATATAATAAGTACTTAACAAATACCACTGCTACTAGTGGGTATATAAATTATTCTTATGAAAGCTAATTTTCTTATCCCTTCATTTTAATCGGGATAAACCTTTCTGAAATAGCTACATTACATATTTCGTTATAGATACAGAGAGAATAGCGATAGTTAAATGCTTAAAAGCTAAACGCTATGCTGGCCTTGAAACTCCATTCACTTTCCATGACATCTCGAGACACAGCTGAAAATTGAAAGGACTAAGAGAATGACTAAGTATTGAACAATTCGAACCATTAATTAGGGATATCTCGGAAATGGCTTACGTCACAAAAAAGTTACTTGAAATAACTTGTGGGTTCTAAAGAGACCTACATTTTTTGTGCAGTACGTTTTCGTCTATCGTTTAACGTTTGCCACTTAAACAAGATTATATAAATTTCCTTCCGAATGAAGAGGACTTCATAAGCTATTCCGAAAATATTAAAGATGCCCATTTTATTTGCCATGTAAACATCTTTAATATATGGTATTTTAATACAAATCGTTGGAGCAATTTTTGAGAAAATAAAAAATTTCGAGAACTCTATGTAAAGAGTAGTTTAGGGTAAGTGGATCTTTGTGTTGCATCTATGGAAGGTACTGAACTTAAGTATCAACTTTTGTATTTATTCCACGTTACGTTCTTGAGTTAACTGTTCTCTCTCTTTCTCTCACACACACATACACCTTTTTTCTATAAATGTTTTTTACTTTCTCTACTAATTATAGTAAGGAGAGGAAGTATTGTATTCCACCCAAAAATTCGATACCGAGATTTCACCGGAAATATATGTTTTGAGACCCCCTTATTCCAAAGAAAAGCATTTTTGGAAACATGTCCGTGTGTGTGTGTGTGTCTCTGAACACCATAACTCAGAAACGAACAGTCTGATAAACACCAAACTTGGTATTTAGTTCAGTATCTTCCAGAGATGCGACATGAAGGTTTTCAAGAAAATCTCCCCACCCCAGATTACCCTTTATATGGAACATTTTTTGAAAATTTTAATTTTCTCAAAAATGGCTCTAGTGATTTTGATTAAAATATCATATGTTTAAGATATATTCATGACAAATAAAATATATATTTTGAATTTTCTGGGAATGTCTCCAAAAGTATTCTTCATTGTGAACGACTTTTGCATAACTGGTAAACCATAAGAGATAGACAAAAGTTTGCTACACAAAAAATGTACATCGCGTTAAAATACACAATTTATGTCATATACGTTGTTTTTGTTGAGTGAACCATTTTCGAGATATTGCTTGTTATTCCCTTAGATTTTTCAATACTTTCTCAAATGGGAATTCGTTATTCATTTTTTTTTGTCTTGGATATGCAAAGAGTGTTAATCTGTGGCAAAGGGAATGGTGCTGCACCTAGCAACCAGCTATTAAGAGATATGTATGTGCTTAAAGGCTACTGTATTTCTATATTGCCCTTGCAATTACAAAACAAGGGGAACATAGTACGCCTTAAGCGATAGTAAAATATTTTTAGAACTGGTGGCTATGTGTAAAATGTAATTCTCTTTGCATGTCAAAAGATCGTTTCTGCAAATGTTTATCTCGATTAATATGAAATAGATGGAGAATAAGAGTTTGTAAAAATAGTTTCTACAAGAGTAGAGAAAGTCATGTAAGCGTAACAGATCAGACCTTTTTTAATTCAGTGGGCCACAAAATATCCGGTGATGTCTTGACATCGAACTTTTGGATGGAATAGAATACTGCCCCTACTTACTAAACGTAATAGAAAAGTAAAAATAAATATAACTATTGCAACTTCACTTATCACTAACATTTTATTCATCACTCTGTACTCGCAATTTCCTTCTGAACTTTAAAATGGGATATAAAATTGAAACTTATAATTTGGATTTACTGGGATCCAAGGAGATCTCCTATTTACCGTGCATCATACATCTCTGACTGAAAGTGTTCCAATGTGATAGCAAATCCTTGGAGTTTTTTTTAATACCAGACCAGTGATCGAGAGCAATGAACTTTCGTGGGTCAATTTCAATCGTTCTGGCATTTATTTGAAAATAGAAGTTGGTCATGGAGCAGGCATTCATAAGCAGTGCTTTTACTTTCTCTACTATAGATATAGCAAATAGAGGAAGTATTGTAGACCGCCCAAAAATTCGATGTCAAGATTACACTGGAAATTCATGTTTTGATGCCCTTAAATAAAAAAAAAACATTTTTATAAAAGTGTTTGAGTGTGCGTGTGTGTCAACAGCATCTCAAATTCGGTTAAATGCCAAATAGTTGGTAATATAAACTTATTGCTGAAAAACAATAAGAGCTCTCTATAGTTACAGGCTGCCACTTGCAGAGAACGATCAATTGCAGAATAAAAGATGAAATGATACAAGATGATGAGGATGATTATTAAAATTATAATTTTAGGTAATTATAATTTTCAGTGTCTTCCAAAGATGCGACACATACATTTTAAATAAAATCAAACTATTTTTCATGAACATTTTTTCTATTTGGTTTCTTAAAAAAATTCTGTTGAGTTTGATTAAAATACCGTATATTGATATTTGTTTGACAATAGAATACATAACGTACAAAAACACACAGACTTCTTTTTTTGTAGCATCAGTCATTTCCGAGATATCCCTTATTATTGGTTTGAGATTTTAACTCCTGACATTTTCCTAAAGGCTGTCGCTATTCAGTTGTTTATCGCGATGTCATGAAAAGAGTATGAACTTTCAAACCCAGCATATAGCGACGCGCTTTTAAGCATCTATCGAGCCTGTTTCATTTATCCTCCCTGTATCTACAATGAAATGTGCATGAAAGTATTTCTCATAGGTCTGTTTTCATTAACATGAAGTTGATAGAAAACAAAATCTGATGTGATATAGTCACATGCCTTTAACCTACCCTCTATCGTTTATTAGTGGATATACAACTGTTCTTACTCAAGCTTATTGTTCTACCTACTACATGTTAATCCAAATAAACCATTGATGAAATAGCTACATTACACATTTCGTTATAGATACAAAGGGAACAGCGATAGTCAAGTGTTTAAGAACTGGGCGCTATATGCTAGCCTTGAAATTCCGTACTGTTTCCATGTAATCGCGGTAAACAACTGAAAATCGATGGGACTTCAAAATAATAAGTATTGAACAATTCGAACCTTCAATAACTGATTTCTCAGAAACGGTTTATGTCCAAAAAGCTTATTATAGGTAAATTATATACTTTAAAGATATTAATTTTTTCGTGTGGTATGTTTTGGTTTTATCACTTAACGTTTACTAGTTATACAAGATTATACAAAATTCTTTCTGAATGAAGAGGAATTCAAAGGTTATACTCAGAAAATTCAGGATATACATTTTATTTGTCATGTAAATATGCTAAATGTATGTTATCTTAATCAAAATCGTTATAGCTAGAAATCAACATTTTCGAAAAAATGTTCCATTCCATGTAAAGGGTAATTGGGATTTTCTTGAAAATCTTCGTGTCGCATCCTTGGAAGATAGTGAACTTAAATACAAGCTTTCGTTTTTGAGTATGCTGTTCGCACGCATACATACACACACACACACACACACACACACACACACGCACGCACACACGAACATGTTTCCAGAAAAGCTTTATTTGGATTCAGGGGGCTCAAAACATCTATTTCTGGTGAAATCTCAGTATCGAATTTTTGGGTGGAAGTTTTTCTCTACCCACTGTGTGCGTAGTAGAGAAAGTAAAAAAGTCAGAAATCCATTGACAACGACAATCGAGTTAACAGCATTGACGATTCACCTGGTGGGAAATTATTACTTTATTTGCCTTAAATGAAGGATAAATCCCATTAGCTGATGTGGCGTAGCTTGTGAAGGAAACGAAGTTATGTAATGAATTCTAAATTGGATGCGAGTGGCAAGCTGGTTGTCCGAAGTGATCTATACTCTCTTTTAGGCCGTAGAGGGTCAATTTTAAACGCTTTTGACCATCATAACATATTTATAATTGTATAATTCCATGATGTATATTGTAAATATTGCGAGAGCTTTAATTAAGCCGGACAGATATTTCACAGTGGTAAAGACACGTTATTGATTTGTTAAAGTAAAACATATTACAGAACTATCTATTGCGTTACAAGTGCGGTACGTGCATATTTGCAGAAAGAGGACGAAGTTTGCACTGCAAACTATTTTTACTTTCTCTACTACGTATAGTAAGTAGGGGAAGTATTGTATTCCAGCCAAAAATTCCATACCGAGATTTCACCGGAAGTATATGTTTTGAGGCCCCCTGAATCCAAAAAAAGCATTTTTGGAAACATGTCCGTGTGTGTGTCTGTGAACAGCATAACTCATAAACGAACAGTCGGATAAACACCAAGCTTGGTATTTAGGTTCAGTATCTTCCAGAGCTGCGACACAAAGGTTTTCAAGAAAATTCCCCCACCCCAGATTGCCATTTACATGGAACATTTTTCGAAAATTTTAATTTTCTCAAAAATGGCTCTAACGATTTTGATTAAAATCCCATATATTTAAGATAATTTCATGACAAATAAAATGTATATCTTGAATTTTCTGGGAATGTCTCCAAAAGTATTCTTCATTGTGAACGACTTTTGCATAATTCGTAAACCATAAGAGATAGACAAAATTTGACTACACAAGAAATGTAGATCGCGTTAAAATACACAATTTATGTCATATATATTTGTTGTTGTTGAGAACCATTTTCGAGATATTGCTTGTTATTCCCTTAAATTTTTCAATACTTATTTTCTCAAATGGGAATTCATTATTCTTTTTTTTGTCTTGGATATGCAAAGAGTATTAATCTGTGGCAAAGAGCTATTAAGAGATATGTCTATGCTTAAAGGCTACTGTATTTTTATATTGCCGTTGCAAATACAAAACAAGGGGAACATAGTATGCCTTAAGCGATAGTCAAATATTTTTAGAACTGGTCGTTATGTGTAAAATGTAATTCTCTTTGCATGTCAAAAGATCGTTTCTGCAAATGTTTATCTCGATTAATAGAAAATAGATGGAGAATAAGATTTTGTAAAAATAGTTTGTATAAGAGTAGAGAAAGTCATGTGAGTGTAACACAATCAGATTTTTTCGATTACAGTGAATAATAGAAACATTTCTGCGAAAATAAAATTAATCACAGTCAGCTGTTCAAAAGCAGTATCAAGGTCGAACGCGCTAGCTTCTGGGAAGATTGATCATTAGTGATACCTGGTTGACCAAGTCAATAATTGAAGGTGATATGGCTGCTTGCACTGAAAAATTATATTTTACATGCAGAATGAGTTAAATCGTAAGAAAATGTTAACAAAGAAAGGGAGGTAAAAACGGTAGGATTTAAACGGTAAAATTCAACTAAACATGATTATATTGCATGTATGTAACAATAAATATACATTTCAATAGTTGGAGGATTAAATATGTATTATTAACGTCTGCTGTAAAAAAGCAGAGCGCAGGAATGCAAGGAATTTTAACATTCCTCGCATGATAGCATGATCTTGAATGAAACTAAACAAATATATCGTCGAAAAATTGTTGGGTTTTTTGTAGTTTAACGTCCTTTAACCTGGTAGGTTCTATTGGACGATGAATGAAATGGCTGAAATGATGCTCAAATAAGGCCGGGAGTTTTAGAGCTTAAAGTTACCGAAGTTTCTCATGATAAGGGGGAGGGGACCAGAAAAAAACCTTATCCGGGTAACTCATCTTAACCGAGATTCGAACTCGGGACCTCTTGAATGTGAGGCAGAAACGCCTGCTTCGAGGAATGATTCGCCCACATATAGCATGCATGTTTTATATACGAAGATAGCTCCCGCCTGCTACTGGATGCAAGAAAACAATGCCGTAACAATTAGAGTGTCGCTCGGCGAATGTTGTTTCTGAAAACGAGCTTGGTTTGTTTAAAGCATGTGTGATGTATGGTTTTTGAACTGGCAGGATTAAACCGTTAATACGCTGATGGAGAGTTTGCAGTTAGAGTTGTGTAGTTTACGAGAGATTTTGCTCGTACATTTACCACGAGAAGCACGGTGAAGTACATCGTTAGCAGTGATACAGACCCCACAACTTGTTCCAGTTTTTCACTCTTGGTGCCTTGTGTTACCTTTGCAACCATACATTATACAATTATTCCTTTCTCTACAGCTTAGCTAAGATAAAGGGTATATTACTTTGATCAAGAATCAAATATAGAAATGATTCTTCTTCTATACTTTACAGCAGAGATGGCGAAAATGTGACTCGCGAGTTATTTTGACTGGCAGGCGCCGTTCCCTCTCTGCAACCGTCCCTTTGTTTTTCACATGCTGCTGAGTGATGCAGTGAGTGTTGCATATTTGGTGACTCACGGAAGGAAGTCGTTTTCGCCACCCTTGCTTTACAGTATACTCGTACGCAATAAATTCCTTTTCGGTTTTCAAAGAATCTCCAACCATCTCTTTCTGCTCTGTCCACTAATCCTCTTCCTGTCGGCCTATATCCCCATATTTGTTTTGGCAAATTTTCATTTTCTCTAGCATCTGTCTACAGTAGATATAGGAAGAATTGCATTCTACCCAAAAATTCGATATTATCTTGACATATTGTAACAATTTTTTCTTTCACAATTGGAAAACTTGCGTCCAAACATTTACGTAATTGTCCAACAATATGGTGCAGCGTGCCATGGCCTACAGGTTTGTCAGTAAATTTGCCGTGATGTACGCATCCTCCGGTCCGAGCGAGATGGCGCCGCGGTAACATGTGCAACTCGCATTCGGGAGGTCTCGGGATCGATACGCGGCGAACACCCACTCTGAATCAATGGCTTTTCGTGGTTTTCCCCGGTCGGAAATTGAAATTAGTTATGGACGCTCTTTAACTGCTGTGGTTCTTGGCGTCCCATTCTATATTGGGCGTGAAAGACCGGTAATTTTGCTCAGGCCTCTTTATCAAGGTTGAGGTTCTTTTACGTGCCGTAAATCTACGACATGGGACCACCGGCTTTGCTTCCCTTCCGAAGGAAGCCATGCTAAGGATTTTTATGCCCGAAAAAAATCCATCGCCCTCCGCCGGGTTTCAACCTGCGACCTCGGGAACTAGAGGCCAGCATGGTAACCACTACAGTACGGATGACGACTCCCCGGTCGGTAGGCGAATGTTGGGGATGATTCCTCTTCTACCATGACTTTACTGCCCTTCATTTCTTGTTCCCATCATCTCCTTCAATGTTATCTCTTTCAGGGTTGAATGGTGTTCGTCGACGGCGTTCGGCGGGTTGCATGTGCACTTTGTAGAGCTTTCTTCCGCGGCGTCGTTGCGGGGACTGCTCAGTTAGGATGCGCCTCCTCGCTCACACGGTATTAGACCTTTACATTTCTTCGTGAGGATTTATGTTAAGGGTAAAGTGTGTGTTTATGTTTCTGAACAAGAACTCAAAAACGAAAAGTCGACCAATGATAAACGTCTTATTTAAGTTCAGCATCTTCTATGCATACGACACTAAAAACTTCAAAACAATCCTTCCATATTAAACTACCTTTAACCGAACGGAATGGCTCAGGTGGTAAGGTCTCTGGTCCCCATTCGGGAGACCCAGTGTTCAGACTCGACGACCGCTCACTTTGAAAAAAGAGCTTCTTCGGGGGTTTCTTTATGGTCATCAGACGAATGCTGGAGTGGTTTCTTTCATCGTCCGAATTTCCTGTCCCTCCATTTCGTTACATTAATCCATCCTTCACTCTTTTATTGCGTTTCAGGGATGAAACTGTCAGCGATGGTGTTTCGGTGCAGCATAGCAGGGGAAAAGGATGCTCTATGTGAACTTTCTCTGTTCCTCGACCTTCGACTGGTTTCCGGAGTATAAAGGTCGCCCCTTGGGGAGGGACGTTGGAACCTGTATGGGGTGGGGTCCCCGGTCTACCTGTTCAATTGCCTTGGCGTCTGAATATGGAAACTGTAGGGATCCTGTCATTGCTGTGTAACTCCCGGTTCTGGCCAACCAGTGGCTCCCTTCACATCATCCCTCCCTTCCTTGTGGGACGTCGGTACAATATCCTCATTCCTGGATCAGCTCCGAATCCCCTCCGCTTCACAATCCAAACTACCCTTTACATGCAACACATTTCGTGATTTTTTATTTTCTCAAAACGAATAAAAATTAAAGAAAAACGTGTTTAAGATATTTTCAAGCCTAATAAAATGTATAACGAAACTTCTTGGGAATAGCTGTGAAATTCTCTTCGTTCGGAATGAATTCTGTAGAATTTTGCATTATTGGTAAACAATTAAGAGATAGACAACGGATTTAAATATCTGTAAAACACACAATTTGTGCCAATAAATACAGTCCTTTTAAGCATATCTATAATTTAAGCAGAATTATTTTAACAGCAGTATCCATTTCCGAAATATTCGTCTTGTATTTTCAGGTTTTCCCAGACTGAATCTTACTTTTATGCAGTTATTCAGTATCATCTACGGAACCGTTACCTACAAGATTAATAAAGGGGAGAGTGTCATGCATGGAAAACATTTGCGAGATGTAAAAATAAAGGGGAGTATGTTTCCACTAATACATAGATCTCCGCTTTGCCATTCTTCAATATCATTTACATGCTGCACATAACGCTCAATTCACACAAAATCGACTACATTTAATCCAAATAAACCTTTGCAAAGATTACAATTTTGTTATAGATGCAAAGAGAACAGGATAGTCAAAATCGACGGGACTTCAAAGGAATAGGTATTGCACATTTCTCACTTTTAAAAACGGATATATCAGAAACGGCTTATGCTACAAAAACTTCTTTTAAGTAAATTGTGTGTTTTAAAAAGGTCTAAATTTTTCGTGTAGTACGTTTTCGTCTATCGCTTAGCGTTTACAAGTTATACAGGATTATACAAAATTCCTTCTGAATGAAGAGGGCTTCACAGGCAATTCCCAAAAACCTTCAAGATATACATTTTATTTTTTATGTAAACTTCTTTCATATACGGTATTTTAATCAAAATCGTTGGAGCCATTTCTTAGAAAATAAAAATCTTCGAGAAATGTTCCATGTAAAACGTAGTTGGGGGTGGGAATGTTTTCTTGAAAATCTTTGTGTCACATCCTTGGAAGATACTAAACTCAAATACCAAGTTTGGTATTTATCCGACTTTTTGTTTTTGTGTGGTGCTGTTCACAGACAGACGCACCCACGGACATGTTTCTAAGAATGTTTTATTTGGATTCAAGGAATAGCCTGTAGAAAGTGGCTGCAGAAGGTAATGTGAATTTAACACACCAGTTTTTACTTTCTCTACTACGTATAGTAAATAGGGCAAGTATTGTATTCCACCCAAAAATTCGATACCGGGATTTCACCGGAATTACTTATTTTGAGATCCCCTGAATCCAAAAAAAGCATTTTTCGAAACATGTCCATGTCTGTCTGTCTGTCTGTGAACAGCATAACTCAGAAACGAACAGTCGGATAAACACCAAACTTGGTATTTAGGTTCAGTATCTTCCAGAGATGCGACACGAAGGTTTTCAAGAAAATCCTCCACCCCAAATTACACTTCACATGGAACATTTTTCGAAAATTTTAATTTTCTCAAAATGGCTCTAACGATTTTGATTAAAATATCATATGTTTAAAATATTTTCATGACAAATAAAATGTATATCTTGAATTTTCTGGGAATGTCTCAAAAAGTATTCTTCATTGTGAACGACTTTTGCATAACTGGTAAACCATAAGAGATAGACAAAATTTTACTACACATAATGTAGATCGCGTTAAAATACATAATTTATGTCATATACACTTTTTTTGTTGAGTGATCCATTTTCGAGATATTGCTTGTTATTCCCTTAAATTTTTCGATACTTATTTTCTCAAATGGGAATTCGTTATTCATTTTTTGTCTTGGATATGCAAAGAGTATTAATCTGTGGCAAAGGGAATGGTGCTGCACCTAGCAACCAGCTATTAAGAGATATGTATGTGCTTAAAGGCTCCTGTATTTCTATATTGCCCTTGTAAATATATATTCCCCTTACATCTACAAGAAAATTAGCAATAAGATAGAGTCTGCAAATGTTTATCTCGATTAACATGAAGTAGATGGAGAATAAGCGTTTGTAAAAATAGTTTGTACAAGAGTAGAGAAAGTCATGCGAGTGTAACACATCGGATTTTTATTAATACGTTGCTCATCCTTTTGCTTCTAAAGCAGAAGTAAGTAAACAGCATAAAATTTATAGTTTCCGTTTTGCAGGCTGCCGGTAAAAGTACACAGGAGGAAAGCAACCATGTCTTTTTTTTTTCTTTTTAAATAAATTGCTGGACAATAAATTGGAAGGTTTCTATGGTGATTGCGTGTTCCGTAATAGAGCGAGAATAATATTATAGGAGCAAAACACCGCCGGCGTAAACGATCAAATTGACTTAGGGTAAGCGTTACCGCCATTTATTCATACCTATCAATGGCTCTTAACATGTAGCGTTTTGACATTAATTGCATTTCTATACATTCATTATTCTCCGTGTAATTATATCTGTCAATGGATTTTATTGTGGCTGTCACAGTTTTCACGCAATTACACACACACATAATTAACTTTCAAATGCTGCTTCAGATATAGCAAATGTGTTTTCAAACTGCCACTGATACTGTAAATTGATAATAGGTTTTCTAATAAAGCAACACAGTAAAGACAAATAGTCAAAAACAGAAATAAATACACAGAATCTAATACTCAAGCATTTAACACAAAATAACATAAGGTATACAAAAGGAAAAGAGTAAAAATCTGAAGTGTTACATTCATCTTACTTTCTCTAGTCAATATCGTTTATAACTTTCTCTACTACGTAAACTAGGGGAAATATTGTATTCCACCCAAAAATTCGATACCGAGAGTTCACCGGAAACATATGTTTTGAGGCCCTCTAAATCTAAAAAAAGCATTTTTGGAAACATGTCCGTGTGTGTGTGTGTGTGTGTGTGTGTGTGTGAACAGCATAACTCAGAAACGAACAGTCGGATAAACACCAAACTTGGTATTTAGGTTCAGTATCTTTCAGAGATGCGACACGAAGGTTTTCAAAAAAAACCCACCCCAGATTACTCTTTACATGGAACAATTTTCGAAAATTTTAATTTTCTCAAAAATGGCTCTAACGATTTTGATTAAAATATCATACGTTTAATATATTTTCATGACAAATAAAATGTATATCTTGAATTTTCTGGGAATGTCTCCAAAAGTATTCTTCATTGTGAACGACTTTTGCATAACTAGTAAACCATAAGAGATAGACAAACTTTTACTACACAAAAATGTAGATCGCGTTAAAATCCACAATTTATGTAATATACATTTTTTTTGTTGAGTGAACCATTTTCGAGATATGGCTTGTTATTCCCTTAAATTTTCCAATGCTTATACTTTTTCTAAAATTCGTTACTCATTTTTTTGTCCTGATAATGCAAAGAGAATGGAATACTCCACATATCAACCAGCTCTTAAAATATTGGCTATAGCTTAAAGCCCACCAATTCCCCTTATCAATAAGATTAACATCTCGATTAAGATGAAGCATATGGAGAATAACTGTTTGTAAAAATAGTTTGTAAAAGATTAGAGAAAGTCATGCGAGTGTAACAAATCAGATTTTTTTTGTCCTGGTAATGCAAAGAGAATGGTATACTCGACATAGCAACCAGCTCTTAAAATATTTAACTATCGCTTAAAGCCTACCAATTTCCCTTGCATCTACAAGAAAATTAGCAATAAGATCAACATCTCGATATCTCGATTAACATGAAGTAGATGGAGAATAAGCGTTTGTAAAAATAGTTTGTACAAGATTAGAGAAAGTCATGCGAGTGTAACAAATCAGATTTTTTTTGTCCTGGTAATGCAAAGAGAATGGTATACTCGACATAGCAACCAGCTCTTAAAATATTTAACTATCGCTTAAAGCCTACCAATTTCCCTTGCATCTACAAGAAAATTAGCAATAAGATCAACATCTCGATATCTCGATTAACATGAAGTAGATGGAGAATAAGCGTTTGTAAAAATAGTTTGTACATGAGTAGAGAAAGTCATGTGAGAGTAACACGTCAGATTTTTTATATAGCTTCTAAAAACCATTGTTACAAAAACGTATTTTTCTATCAACTTGAAGTTAATGAATATAAACTTTACAGAAATACTTTAACTACACATTTCGTTGTAGGTACAAGGTGGATGCAGAAGGTTGAATCAATATTAAAACGTTTTAAAAGCGGGTCGCTATATGTTGGCTTTGGGATTCCATACTCTCTATGACATCATGGAAAACAGCTGATCGGCGATAGTACAATGCGATCGTTTTATGATGAGGCCACGAATAAGCGTGCTGCGCACGCCGTCTATTACACTGGAGTTTTCTCCTTCCGTAACTCCCGCATTCCTTACTCACGACTGATAGTAACATCCACTATAATGAGTACTAACCTTGTTGTAAGTGGTTTATATCTGCTTGAAGGCACTCCTGGCATCTTCGAATGAAATTTCCATTGCTACTATTTAGAACATCTTGGCCTTAACAACTTTAACCTATCTGATTAAATTTTGGACGGTTGAGTTGGGAAGTGATATGCAGTATGGTTATATCTGCTGCCTCCCGGAAATTTTAGTTTTTGAAGCGGCAGGGTTCCTTCTTAGTGCAATATATACCAGGTGAGTCAGCTGCCCCTGTTTATTTTTGAATTTATGCAACGTGCTAAGCGACATATGTGACTTATGCCTTTCTTGAATTCCTTCTAAAGGCTGATTTGCATAACACTTTATAGGGGAGGGATACATAACTCAGCGCGTAAGTGTTTTGCGGGACAGAATGCTATCGTCATGTATGTCGATGCCAAAAACATCCCACCCTGACAGGGAGCTTCAGTGGTAGTTTTAGCTGATTCTACAAACTTTTATTCTTTAGCATACATTGATACACACCTTTTGAAAACGCCCCTGAAGAAACAACTTATCACATGCATCGGTTGACAAAACTATTTGAAAACAAAATGGAAGATCTAGCAGTGCGACCAATTGGATTTAAGCCGTCAGCCAACAAAGGTTCGTTGTACAGCCTTATCAAAAATGCTAAGCATTAGGTAGATAATTTCTCTTCTGTCACGACCTATGGCATATTTCAGTTCATACAGTAATTGAAGTAGCTGATGCAGTTTGTTTATTTGGGTTAAAGTTACCAAAATAACCTCCAAACGCTGTATGAATTTGCAAAACGCATATAAAGATTTGAGGTGGGGTTGAGTTTTGCTATTATTAATTTGTATAGGAGCCCCAACTCGCAACACAGCATTGGCATCATAGTTGCTTAACCACTGTGCCGCTTTAGTGCGGGTTCAAATCTGTCGTGTAAGTTAAATAATTTTATTACCCTTTGTTTTATCTCTTTTGGCCTATAATTTGATATTATGATACAAAGAACATTTTGATAACATTATAAGAGTATACAAAATAGAATAACCACCATGTTTTTCTATCGTAAAGAAGAACTGCAAAGCCCAAATCATTTCCGGGCACTCATACGTGAAGATTGCAGACAGATTACGCCGGGCATGATACAACATGCAAGAAGGTCTTTCCGGCAACGTACATAAATGTGCATTGATGAAGGGGGTCGTCATTTTGAACATTTACTTCGTTGATGAAATACACGCTGTTTAACCAGTTATTATTCTGTTTACCATGAACTTAGCACATTTACAAATCCTTTGTCGGTAGAAGAAGTGAAACATTACGTTTAAACATGAAACAAAATCTGTTAGATTTAATATCGTTGATATGTGCCCAAAAGAATAAAAGCTAACTACGTGACACGGTTTACAACGCCAGATAGGTACGGATTATTATCGTAAGCATGATACACAATTATCTGATTGTAATTATTGTGTCTTTGGCTCTCAGGAGAGCCAATAACAAAAATAAATAGATTAGTATACTAAAATACAGACAATAAACGCAAGGAGAAAGAAAATAAAATAACCAAAACAATTTGATGTTTGTATTAGATTCGAACTTCCGAAGCTAACCGTTGCTTTACCACATCCCGGCAGCAAAACGCACATGTTGTCTCCCGGTCTTCGGGAGAACATACCTCTATCTCCTTGCAAGCATTATATCCATGAAAAACAGTCTTTTTAAAGCCTTTCGTGGCTCCCTGGATCATTCAGGTCTTTAATCCTTAATGGTAGTTGTGTATAGTATCGAATAGAAGGACAGAGCTACAATAGCAGTTTGTTTGATAAAAGGGTCAATGTTTTCACATTAGTCTAAAAAATGCGGGTTGCATAGATACGAATACATAGGGGCAGCCTACTCATCTGGTATAACCTATAGAAAGTTAAGTAATAGATTAACCAAAATACTAGCAGTGATGATAGTCGAGTAAGCAGAAAAGCCAACATCAGTATAAATAATCTATTTTCCTTGGAACAAATAATAAAAATCGAAGGAAATACAGTATAGAAGCCCTTGTCCTATTTATTATGTTAAAGCCTCCGAAAAGGTATCAAGAAAATTGTAAACAAAACACGCATACGGAAGTGATGAAATTATGGTTTAAAACGTTTAGAGGAGAAATAAGTTTGGGAAATAAAATAGTAAAACCTCGTATATACGACGCTAATATGCAAAAACAGAAATGAATTGCAGAAAATGCCTATTGTAAATGAAATGGGCAAGGAATACAATCAGAAAAATCTGATGTGTTGCATTCGTATGACTTTCTCTACCCTCTGTCGCTTTTTAATAGGTATAGAATTTACTCTTAGGAGAGCTTGTTTTTATATCTACCCCATTTTAATCCAAATAAATCTTTCCGGAAATACTTACATTACACATTTCGTTATAGATATAAAGGAAATAGCGATAGTCAAATGTTTAAAAACTGGACGCTATACGCTTGCCTGAAAATTCCATACTGTTTCCATAACATCGCCAGAAATAACTGAAAATTGACAGAATTTGAAAACATGGCTAAGTATACAACAACTCGAACCATTAATAACGGGTATCTCCGAAATAGCTGATACCACAAAAAGAGTTATTTGGAATAAATTGGGTGTTTTAAAAACATCTCCATTTCTCGTGCAGTACGTTTTCGCCTTTAGCTTAACGTTTACCAGTTATACAAGATTATAAAATAAAAAAATTCGAAAAATTTTCAATGTAAATGGAAGTTGGGGTGGGGGGATTTTTTTGGAAAACCTTCTTGTCGCATCTTTGAAAGGTACTGAAAGTATACGAAGTATGGTATTTATTCCACTTTTCGTTTTTGAGTTATGCTTTTCACACACACACACACACACACACACACACACACACACACACACACACACACACACACACACCGAACTTTTTCTAAAACTCTGATGTGATACATTCACATGACTTTCTCTACCCTCTATTTTTATTAGTGGGTGTAAAACTATTCTTACAGAAGCTTATTTTTACATCTACTAGATTTAATCCAAGTAAACCTTTGCAAAAATAGCTACAATACACATTTCGTTATAAATAAAAGAACAACGATAGTCAAATGTTTAACTGGACGCTATATGCTGGCCTTAAAATTCCATACTATTTCCATGCAATCGCGAGAAACAACTGAGAATCGATGGTACATCAAAAGAATAAGTATTGGACAATTCAAACCTTTAATAACGGATATCTCAGAAACGGCTTATGCCACAAAAAACGTATTTTAAGTTCACAGACACACAAGCACACACACGGACATGTTTCCAAAAATGATTTATTGAATTCAGACCGCCTGAAAACATATTTTTGGTGAAATCTCGGTATCGAATTTTTGGATGGAATGCAATACGTTCTCTACTTACTATGTACGGGCAGAGAAAGTAAAAAAAAAAACAAAAAAAAACCTGATGTGTTACGTTCACATGTTTTTCTCTACCGTCTAACACTTATTGGTGGGTTACAAACTATTCTCACTAAAGCTTATTTTTCTATCTACTTCATTTCAATCCAAATAAACCTTTACAGAAATAGCTACATTGCAGATTTCGTTATAGATCGGAGGAAAACAGCGATAGTCAAATGTTTAAGAATTGGACGCTATACGCTGCCTTAAAATTCTAGACTGTTTTTAATGCAATCGCAAGAAACAACTGAATGTTGAAATGACTTTAAAGAATGACAAGTGATGAACAATTCAAACTATTAATAACGGATATCTTGTAAATGGCTGATGCCACAAAGCTTATTTGAAATAAATTGTATGTTTTAAAGAGCTCTACATTTCTTGTGTAGTACGCTTTTTTTTCTATAGCTTAACCTTTACTAGTTATACAAAATTATACAAAATTCTTCCCAAACGAAGAGGACTTCACAGACTATTTCCAGAAAATTTAAGATATACAATTTATTTTTCACGTAAATATGTTTAATGTGTGATATTTTAATCAAATTCGTTTGAAGCATGGGGGATGTTCTTGAAAATCTTCGTGTCGCATCTTCAGAAGGTACTGCCTAAATACCAAGTTTAGTGTTTATCCGACTTTTCGTTCCGAGTTATGCTGTTCACAGTCTCTCTCTCTCTCTCTCTCTCTCTCTCTCTCTCTCTCACACACACACACACACATACGCACACACATTTTCTAAAAATACATTTTAGGGGACCTCAAAACATATATTTTTTGTGAAATCTGTATCCAATGTTTGGTGGAATGCAATACTTTCCTTACCTATTATTTTGGTATATATTTGTCTAAAATGAAAGCAGAATATACAGAAATGATAATTGATATATGCATGTAATATGTAGCAGAAACCGTGAAACGAACAATGAAAATTAAAGCAAGATCGGAGTCGGTAGTAAACTTGTATAAAGCAATGGTGGTCCCAAATGCCGTGTTGAACGAGGCCAATGGCAGCCTCCGTATCTGACTTGCAGCAAGTATCGGGTTCAATGACCTCGCTCCGCAGTAACCTAGCTCACGTGCCTAATGAGAAAAACGGAATTTGCCATTGTTTGGCGTGGTGTGTGGTGGAAATAACGTTATATGTATGAGTTATCTGTTGAATTTAAGTAGTCATCATGCTGTATACTACAGAATAGCGTGTGTTTATATATTAAGTTCTGGTCGAACGGAATCACATGTGAACAGTCAGTTTGAATTTAGCAGAAGTTCCTTAATGTCGCTGTTGCTAGGTAATTAGAAAAATTAAAATAGACTGGGTTAGGTAAAGAGGAATAGGCAGTGAATAGTTCCAACAGTGGTAAATTTAGACCAGACAGGGGCCGTCTTGCAGAGAATTTCAAGAAAATCGCTGTCTCGCATTGCGTGTTTTTGACAGAATAAATTATTGGCTAAGATATAAATCCATGCGACTATTGTCTGTGGGCAATCCTTAAAATGAACGTTTATGGGATAAATCTCCATAGGTTCGACGATTTAGAGGATAATATTCGGTGTGCTTTTCCCAATGTTTCGACTGCAGAAATTTGTCGAGTGTCAGCTATAAGGTGCTAAATAAGTTTCAGACTTGTATAGATTGAAAGCGACGTAATTTCGAACACCTTTTATAACGAAAAGAAAGCGTAATATACTCATATTAGTTCACACACTTAGTATTATCTAGGGGAGAAACGGTGTGCCGGTCCACCCATTATACACGAACGGATTCGTATAACGGTGTCTTGGGAGCGGCGGGTTACCAGTCGCGTCAATCAAGAGAAACGCGGTATTATTTTTAGAGTAGAAAGATGAAAGGTAGATAAAAAACAATATAAAGGAATGTAAGCAACGGAAATACATTTTTAGATCTATAGCAAAGATAGAAATCTGGATTTTCTAGAAAAAAATAACAGCATTATTCGGATTAACTTTAAGAATTAACCTTACAGTATTTAGCTGATAAATTGGATGTCAAAGCAATAAAGAACTACAAACCTCAAGAGAGAAGAGCAGAAAGAAATCGTTTTAACACTTTGGAGCAATAGGTTGTAAAAAGTACATGTCAAGAAGGAGAAGAAGAAGAAGAAGGTATATATTAGTGACTTAGCTTTTCGCTGCCTTAGAGCGATGAATTCTTCACGACATGGCCTTTGAAAATAATCACCAATCATTTGTTTCGTCTCTCTAACGCCAATATGGCGTTGTGCCAAACAAACGCACCAAACTTTTGGCTACTGTCGAACCGCTGTCATGGAGGCCAACTTCTAAGAGTGCTCGAAACTTTTACTTTCCTGAACAGTAATGTCAAGTGAAGCGTGTTCTAGCTTTCTTAATGAACTTTATCAACTTTTAAACAAGAGGAAGAGGCCAGTAATAAGAAATTTGGCAACCACTTTCTTGGTCATGCCAAGGTACCTAAGATACTATAAATGCTATGATACGGTATTATTGAAAGAACTTCACAAAGCTCTGAGAAGGAAGTTCGCTCATCAACTGCAAAATTTAGCATCGATTTTGCTACTTCGATCAAGCGCATTTCATACTTTATTTTCGAACTGAAACGCTACAACTTTCACTGAAAAAAATCTCACACTTTAAAGTACCACAGAACGACACTTGTGAGGAATATTAAAACAATAGTTTCATGTACTGTTGCAAAAGGGAATTTTTACGCTTTTTAAATCATTGCAGGAAGACATTTATGATAAAATATTTCGTTTATCGTAAAACCGAATTCATTTCCTCACACAGAAAAAAAATCTAATGTGTTGCATTCACACGACTTTCTCTAGACAATGTCCATATTACTTTCTCTATTGTATTCAAGCCAAAAGTTTCCCTTGAGGTTCTCTGAAAAAGAAAACATTAGATAAAGGTCATGCGTGTGAACAGCGTAACTCAAAACAAAACATCGAATAAACACTTAACTTAAAATTTACGGGGAGTGTTTTAAGTAAGTACCGTTTTAATGTCTTGCCATTGCAGCGCTGCAGTCGCGATTTTGAGCATGCACGACCACTTCCTCCATTCATTAGAAAGCCAGACGCAGCTGTGAGCGATCATCACTTTGTGTTTTCCTGTTGTTAGAGCGTTTCGAAATGTTCAAAACAATCTTACGACTCACCAACTGTGAAGTCATATCAGTGGTTTGTTGTTTGAATATGAGAAATGTTACACCGAAGCATCATCGGCATACACAGCCAAACAAACTCAAGATGTGATCGCATCATTTGGTTGGCAACAATTTGACACCCTCTCTACAGTCCGGGTTTGGCACCAAGCAATTTTCATCTGTAGAAATTCCTTGGTGGAAAACATTTCAACGACGATGATGTGATTGTGAAACAAAAAGGGCAGACTTGGCTTTCATCATAGCGACATCATTTTTTGACGAAGGCATGCAAAAACTGTTTTCCTGTAAGTACAAGTGCCTGAATAACGGCGGCAACTATGTGTAGAAGTAGTGTAATGTGTAAGCTAATAAAGATAACACATTTGAAAAATAATATTTGTTATTAGTTTATAAACATTATCGGCATTTACTTTAAAAACACGCTTCGTAAGTTCAGCGTTTTCTCAAGAGCGCCAAGAAGATTTTGAAATAAACCCCCTTATGCCAAATTACTCTTTAAATGGAAAAGTTATATTGTTTTTGATTCTCAAAAATGGTTCTAATGATTCGGATTATAATACTCCATGTTCAAGTATTTGCATGACAAATAAAATGCACTTCATTTGTATGAATTTTGTATAACTGTAAGAGATAAACAAAAACTATAAAACTGTAGATTTTGTTAAACACAGAGCTATTTCCGGAAATGTTTATCTCTATTAAAATTAAGTAAACAGTAAAATAAACTTTCGTAATAATAATTTGTATACTCACTAATAATCAATAGAACTAGAGAAAGTCATGTGAATGTAACACATCAAATTTTTCATAAAAGAAAAGTTTAAACGCACAGCTTGTATGTATATTTCATGTTAAATTATACAAAGCAGTTGTGCGTGCATTGACAATTTCTATTAGCTCATTTAGGATAGCCTCGAGCATGTGTATATTTACTGCAAACTAATGTTTAATGAATAGCCCCAAACGTATCGAATTGGTATTTTCCCTCCTGTAGTATGTTGATTTGTGTTCGGAAAGGGACACCGTGCCGGCTCTAATGCAATATCTCATTCACCAATTGTCATAGCTTTTAGGAACACAATTAACACTGGGCACTATGAAAGGGTTACACACATATACACAAATCAATCACCTCTCTTCATTTGACATAATATAGGATGTAACAAAATCCAGAGAGAATAGGCGAGGTCAAAATAAATTGTATTACGTTTCGAATCGACATACAAAGGGAATCATAGCTCAATAGATCAGTGATCACATGAACTGAATATTTGTGTTACAGTCCTATGCATTTGACAGGATTATTATCTGCATATGGAAACGTTGTGTGAAGGAATTGCCGCTTGTTCATGCGAATTCTGAAAACACATTTTGCTTGTGCTTTCATTACCTATCAAGATAAACAATGCTGTCGACAATGATGGCAACGTGTGATGATGAGAAGTATTCATACATGATGTTAACTAAAGGCTCTCTGGCAAACTGATAGCCCGGGAGACTTGACTAATTGGCAGTAAGGCTAATTTAGCTGTATTCTCTGTTACAATAATTATTTCTAAAATTTCCTGAGCCATTATGGAGAGGTTTCCACACCCTCCGAAAGAAAACAATATACTGGGGAGTCAACAGTGCCTTTTTTCAATTCATTTTTCGCCATCCACAGGAAAACTAAAACAAATCAAATGGAGCACTTCTACGGAACTTAAAGGCAGCAGAATGTAAAAATCACGAGGGTCATCCAGGAAGTAATGACTGCACATTGCCGCTGCACAGATCGCTATTGGGCTCCTATACAAGGTCGAATTTTCCTCCATATCTTTTCTCAGCGTTGTGTGAGTTTCAAACGAAACAATTGACAACACGCATAACTGGATCTACCACTTCAAAGTTCTTCAAGCAGACCGCATACGACGCCTTAATATCCTAAAACGTAAATTTTGGGGAGCCATTACAGCGTTCTCTTACGCACCTACAAGGCAATCATCCAATCTAAACATGACTACGGATCCATAATACATAACTCCGCAAACCTCACAGCTTAAAATGCTAGACTCAATCCGCAACACTAAGCATCATCCTAGGAGCTTTCCCAACTACAGCGCTTATAAATTGAAGCAAACGAACCACCTCTTGTAATTAGGAGGAAAGCCACGAGACTTGCGTACACTACTAAAGTGCCACAAGACCTGATTCCATAGTCTACTCTTTTTCAACCAGAATAATCCATCAAAGGCGGCGCCGTGGCCGAGTGGTTAGACCGCTCGCCTCCCACCGAGGCGGCCCGGGTTCAATCCCAGGGACCTGCATTTGGGATTTGTGGTGGACAAAGCGGCGTCTGGGCGGGTTTTCTCCGGGTTCTCCGGTTTCCCCCGCCATTCATTCCACCAACTGCTCCATCATCACCTTTCCTTTCATCCATTTCACCAACATTTCGTTTCATCCACTTCCTTCATCCCATACCAGGCATCGGGCTGATCACCCATCCTGGCTGCTCTGTCTGATCCATGAGTGTCTGCTCCTCGACGGGCCTCTGACCCCAGGCACCCGCTTGTAAGTCCTGGGGGGTGTAAGTCCTACATAAGAGGAGGGTAAACAGATAATGAATGAATGAATAATCCATCAAGAAGAAGTAAGTTCTTCTCTAACACTTAGAATTTTTGGTTGCTTTGAAGAGTTCAATCTGACCCTTTCTCCATTGATTCTACGTTCCTTCAATTCTGGTAATCCGCCCTGGAAACCCCAAGTCCTCAACATCGACCTCTCTTTAGCTATGTTCCACAAAACTGACACGTATAGTTCTCTCTACTGCTGCATGTTCACAGAAATCTGCAGCGTACGACCGGACTTCAAACGAATCTACACGAATGTCTCCAAGAGCGAAGGGGACTGCGTGTGTACGATAGCTTTTTCCTGATCATATAATGCTTTAAAGGCTACTATAGCCTCTTACCATCTTCTGTTGCGAACTCTTCATCATTAAGTTCGCTCTGGAATATATTCTTGGGAAAACAATAGTCTCCACAATCGGCTACACAATAGTCTCCGATTCTGTGAATGCGCTGCTAGTTCAACAACCATCACGTGACAATGCTAGTATACGAAATCAGGATCCTATACCACTGCAGCTGCGGGAATTCAAGTTTTTCTCACTTGGGTTCTTTCCACACCAGAATACCAGGAAATGACTTAGCCGACACAATCGCTAAAGAAGCCACAAGACAACCATTTAATTTACAGAATCTTAAGACTCCACATCATGAATTTCTGATCCGCATCAAACGGAGCATACTCTGCCTATGGAGAAAACACTGGAGTGATACATAACCAGCAACGATATGTCCCCAACTCCGCACATCAGTCACTCAATAAAACGTCTTTCCAAAAGAGATCATTGTTAGTCAGTACACGCCTAAGAATTGGACTTACCGCCTTTAGCCACAGTCACCTACTAGCTAAACAACCTCTCCTTTATGCAGCCATTGTCGTACTCTAGTAGCAGTCCAACGTCTGGTTACAATCTGTCCATTGTATAATGAGGAGAGAAGGCACTGAAGAATTCCGGACTGCATCCAGACAGCGTTAGGGAACATACAAAATATCAGAAAAAATTCTTTATATGAATCTCATAAATACGTACACAAAAGTTTAATTCTACCAACACAAAGTAACGCTTTCTTTCCATGTAACAACATCTTACTGTAACGTATACTAGCAATGTGTTATGCTGTTAATTTTGTATATTCGCGATAAGCCTTAATCGATCAAGCAACCTTAAATAAATAGATAAACAAATACATAAACAAGGTTGTTATTGTGCTTCCTGTGATTGCTCAAAACAACTGTGTAACCTAAGTTCCGCCGACTCTTGGCAAGAGGTATGGGATTTTTGAGTGCTTTACAGTCAACTAAAGGAAGAGCATGGTGATGTAACGAAGGAAAGAAAAGTGAGAAAATGGGTTTAAATGTTCAACAATATGTAAGTCTAGATGAGTTATAGATTTCTTTCCGAAAATTTTCTCGTTGTTTGGTGGAATTGTGCCCGAACTTCTTGACTTAATGGACTGCCGGCAACCGATTACAACACGGGAATTCTAAATCTCGTGGACAGATTTAACAAATGCTTAAATAACAGTGGTCATATTGGGAGAAATAAAGTAAGCTTCAATTTTGTAATTTTGGCTTTAATAAATTTTTTCTGAATATATTAAAGCCAAACGGTCGTTACTTCTTGGATGATCCTCGTAAAACTGGTATGTAAATATTCATGCGTTTCAGCATTGCGGCCGAGGCTATAACTATTGCGCCTACTAAACCTCTGGGAGTAAGGGATGAGATGAAGTAGTAGGAAGGGCGGCCAGATCTGATGGCGGTAGGCGCAGCTCACCATCCACCCCGTCTGGCTCTGAAATCCTGAAATATAAAAAGGGAAATGAAACTTTATGGTAGTGTATAATGCACCCTAACAATCACTTACCGATCTGCGAAAAGCACGACAAAATCCAAGGCCAGGGGTGTCCGCTCCAATGAGATTCGCACTCGAGATTAATGCCTGAGCCACCCCGATCGGTTCCGTAGAGCTTAGAGTTACTGGACTATAAGGGTCCTATAAGGGTTACGGAAAACCTTATCACAGTAACTCACACCTATTGAGATTTGATCTCGGGATTTCTCGAATGTAAAGGGGAATCCTAGGTGGACTTAACAACTGTTTTATATTCATTACAAATTCATGAATGTCCATTATATATCTGTTTCTCTTGAATGACGCGACTGGCAGCCCGGTGCTTCCACCCACAGTTAAAAGAATTCGTTTGTGCAGTAGCCGTTTCCCCCTTAGATAAAGCTAACGAGCGAAACAATGAGTATGTTATTCATATCTTTCATTATAAAAGGTGTTAGAAATCTGCTCCTCTGCATCTATAGAAAGATAGAATTTGACCACATTATTGAACACTTGAATTTCTCCAGCTTCAATATTGGAAAACGCACACAGGGTAGGTCTTTTAATTCGTCGAGCGTATGGGAATTTGTTGCAGAAGTTTATCTACCAGCATTCTCTATAGATAATAATATATTGATTTAGATCTGGAGAGCGAGCACACCAGTCTATCATTCTATCATAAAAAAAATGCCATAATGCGGGGTAATGATTTGTTTAATGATTTCGTCTATTTTTTCGCGGTTGGAGCTGCTGGCTCTCTAAGCTTATGTTTCATTCTGTTGAACAAGCACCCATTCTATGTAAAATTACTGTAATTAAACAATGACACCAGGGGCGCGCGCGCGCGCGCGCGCACACACACACACACACACACACACACACAGCCAATATTACAAGCATGCAGTACGTAGCAATCAGATTAGGTTTCGGATGTGAAAGCTCGGGAGTGGTATTCAGCATGGTTGTACAATTTCTATCGTTTCTGGGATCTTTCGAGGCTTGTCCTTCACCTTACTTATCGCAGAGCATGGTGGCTTGATAACACAGCATTAAGGGGAAAAAGAGGGAAGGTTGATGCCGTTACCGCTTCTGGTGTTATTGAAACCAAAACATGCTTATTGTTTCAGAACCAGTCATGCCATATACTAGCGAAATTACTCGTGGACGTATCGTGGGTACGTGGTGTGCTGTGCACTTAAGAGTCATTTTATTTATCGCGCTAAAGTCTCTCCTTATGTTTTTTAGTTCGGCCGTTCCTGAACATGTCCCAGTCGTATTGGTTCTTGAGTTTTTGGTGTGGCGGCGTAGCTATCGCGTTTGCTCTACTGTGCTGGTTGAAAACAATTGTGGGGAGGAATGACTGTTCAGGCGGTGCTTGTGGTGTTCATCCGTAAGGTAGGATCTCCGACTTTTCGGCTTTTCTATAATTTAAATTCTGGGTTTAAAGTGTGGCCGTATTCTGATCGCTTGCTCTTTTGCTTGAGGCGAATATTTGGAGAGACTTTGGCGTTTTAATTATTTGTGTGGCCACAAGAAACAAAATTGGGCTGACCTATTCTACCTTCCATTTTTTCGTTAATTTGTTGTGTGTTTTAATACCATACATTTTGTAAAATTATGAGTGTTTACCATTTAGAGGGTAATTGCAAATATACAATTGTTGTAGATTTTGGTAAAGCTATAACTTAAGAGGATATTATTATTTTTAAGATAATTTAGTTCTTGCGTTAGATTTGTCATTTCGTATCTCAAAAGGGGTTTAGTAGGCCATATTGAATTTATTTAGTTTACAAATATAATTGGATAAAGGTTTTATTTTCTTAAAATCGTGGTAGTTTTGGTTGTGTGACTGGATTTATGCTTTGCCCAGGTAATGTGTTGTATTGGGGAAAGCTGATTGAAAATCGGTAATAATTATTAGATATTTCCAATGAATTTTGTTTCGTTTTATTTAATTTAAACTGGTTGATATTGGGGGTTTCATTAGTATTAAATGGCGTAATTATTTTTGGGAGTTTGGTAATATAACCTTGTCCCCATTTGAATCTTGTTATTAGTCAGTTGGGGCAAGGTTTCCATTTTGGATTATTAAGGAATATTAGCTATTTTGTTTCTATGCCTTCTTTTAATTGCGTTAATATATTATTATTGAAAGGAATTATTGAAAAGTTTTAAATATATTTGAGTTTGATTTATTACTTTCTCTACTACGTATAGTAAGTAGGGGAAGTATTGTATTCCACCCAAAACTTCGATACCAAGATTTCACCGGAAATACATGTTTTGAGACCCCTGAATCCAAAAAAAGCATTTTTGGAAACATGTCCGTGTGTCTGTCTGTGTGTGTGTCTGTGAACAGCATAACTCAGAAACGCACAGTCGGATAAACACCAAACTTGGTATTTAGGTTCAGTATCTTCCAGGATGCGACACGAAGGAATTCAAGAAAATCCCCCCACCCCAGATTACCCTTTACATGGAAGGTTTTTCGAAAATTTAAATTTTCTCAAAAATGACTAACGATTTTAATTAAAATATCATATGTTTAAGGTACTTTTATGACAAATAAAATGTATATCTTGAATTTCCTGGCAATGCCTCCAAAAGTATTCTTCATTGTGAACGACCTTTGCATAACTGGTAAACCATAAGAGATAGACAAACGTTTACTGCACAAAAAATGTAGATCGCGTTAAAATACACAATTTATGTCATATACATTTTTTTTGTTGGGTGAACCATTTTCGAGATATTGCTTGTTATTCCCTTAAATTTTTCAATACTTATTTTCTCAAATGGGAATTCGTTATCATTTTTTTGTCTTGGATATGCAAAGAGTATTAATCTGTGGGAAAGGGAATGGTGTTGCACCTAGCAACCAGCTATTAAGAGATATGTATGTGCATAAAGGCTACTGTATTTCTATATTGCCCTTGTAAATATATATTCCCCATACATCTACAAGAAACTTAGCAATAAGATAGAGTCTGCAAATGTTTATCTCGATTAACATGAAGTAGATAGAGAATAAGCGTTTGTATAAATAGTTTGTACAAGAGTATAGAAAGTCATGTGAGTGTAACACATCAGATTTTTTTTCTTTCTAATATTTTTATGATTATCGTATATATCTTTCTGGTTGTGGTTCTACTTTGGCTTTTGCCCGGTATATTATTACTGCGGGATAGATTGCATTATATATAATATGAGTAGGTAAATATAGAGAGCTGGGCCACTTTTTTGGGCATATATGGGAAAGGATAGGGAAAACGAGGCTAGATGGGGCGGTTCAAGGAGGAAAATGGGTTTATATGGGAGAGATAGGGAATACGACGACCGATACTATGCTAGACAGGGTTGAAGGAGGGAAATACGTTTATATGGAAGAAATAGTAGAGAGGTGTTAGGCTAGACAGAGGTCGAGGAGTAGAGTATGGTTTATATGAAAGGTATAGGAAAACGAGGAGGGGTGTTAGGCTAGACAGAGTTCAAGGGTAGAGCATGTCTTTTATATGAGAGAGGTAGGGAACAGGAGCAGCGGTGTTAGGCTAGACAGAGGTCGAGAAGTAGAGTATGGTTTATATGAAAGGTATAGGAAAACGAGGAGGGGTGTTAGGCTAGACAGAGTTGAAGGGTAGAGCATGTCTTTTATATGAGAGAGGTAGGGAACAGGAGCAGGGGTGTTAGGTAGACAGAGGTCAAGAAGTAGAGTACGGTTTATATGAAAGGTATAGGAAAACGAGGAGGACTGTTAGGCTAGACAGAGTTGAATGGTAGAGTATGTCTTTTATATGAGAGAGGTTGGGAACAGGAGGAGGGGTGTTAGGCTAGACAGAGGTTGAGGAGTAGAGTATGGTTTATATGAGAGATATAGGAAAACGAGGAGAGGTGTTAGGCTAGACAGAGGTCAAGAAGTAGAGTATGGTTTATATGAGACGTATAGGAAAACGAGGAGAGGTATTAGGCTAGGAGGGTTTAAGTATGCGTTTATAAGGAGAGACGAGAAAACGGAGAGAGATCCTACGTTAGGATGCACAGGTGTTTAAAGCTAGAATGTGTTTTATATAGGTTAGATAGGAAACCAAAGAGATACTCAGGTAGACAGGGGACAGGAGAGGAATGCGCTTTATGAGAGGTAGGGGATACGGGGAGTGGTGTTAGGCTAGACAGAGGTTGAGAGTAGAGTATGGTTTATATGAAAGGTATAGGAAAACGAGGAGGGGTGTTAGGCTAGACAGAGTTGAAGGGTAGAGCATGTCTTGTATATGAGAGAGGTAGGGAACAGGAGCAGGGGTGTTAGGCTAGGCAGAGGTCAAGAAGTAGAGTATAGGAAAGGTATAGGAAAACGAGGTGGACTGTTAGGCTAGACAGAGTTGAAGGGTAGAGTATGTCCTTTATATGAGAGAGGTTGGGAACAGGAGGAGGGGTGTTAGGTTAGGAGAATTGAGTATGTATTTATAAGGAGAGACGAGAAAACGGAGAGAGATCCTATGCTAGGATAGACAGGTGTTATAGTTAGGTTAGATAGGAAACCAAGGAGTGATACTCAGCTAGAGGGGGGGCAGGAGGAATGCGCTTTATGAGAGGTAGGGGATACGGGGAGTGGTGTTAGGCTAGACAGAGGTTGAGAGTAGAGTAGGCGTTTATATGTATGAGAAGTATAGAACAGGAGGAGGGGTGTTAGGCTAGACAGAGGTTGAGGAGTAGAGTGTAGTTTATATAAGGGTATAGGTAAACGCGGAGAGGTGTTAGGCTAGACAGAGGTCGAGGAGTAGAGTATGGTTTATATGAGAGGTACAGGGAAACGAGGAGAGTTGCTAGGCTAGACAGATAGTGAAGCAGTAGGAATATGGACTTATATACAGGAGAGATAGGGAATAGGAGGGGAGGTGCTAGACCTTGAAAGCGACTTTAGATGTGAACTTAGTGGAAAACTGGTTCATGTCAACGTTATATACGTTCCCATCATGTAACCCATTCAGGGAAAAGGTGACCAGCAAAGGGAAAAATGTTACCAGCAAAGGGAAAAATGTTACCAGCAAAGGGAAAAAGGTGACCAGCAATGGGAAAAGGTGACCAGCAAAGGGAATAAGGTGATCAGCAAAGGGAAAGAAGGTGATCAGTAAAGGGAAAAATGTGACCACCAAAGGGAAAAACGTGACCACCAAAGGGAAAAACGTGACCAGCAAAGGGAAAAAGGTGACCAGCAAAGGGAAAAAGGTGACCAGCAAAGGGAAAAAGGTGACCAGCAAAGGGAAAAAGGTGACCAGCAAAGGGAAAAACGTGACCAGCAAAGGGAAAAAGGTGAACAGCAAAGGGAAAAACGTGACCAATAAGGGAAAAATGTGACCAGTAAAGGGAAAAGCTAACCCACTCACACTAGCAGGTAAGTAATTCAGTTAGTATCACAGGGTAGGGAAGCGGATATAGCATACTTCCGTATGATGTTACAGGTAATTCAGAGAGTATTGTAGGTATTTAGGATAATTCAAGTAACATAGCTGTTTAGAGTCACTCAGCTAGTATCACAAGAGGCTAGTTTCCAGGGGCAGGACGTATCATAGATGCATATTTTTCACAGGCAATTCAGCTAGTATCGGAGGGTATTTAAGCTAATTCAGCTGGTATTACAAGAGGCGGACTGCGTCATAGCAGTGTATGACTTCACAGCTAATTCAGTTAGTATCGTAGGTATTTAGGCTAATTCATCTAGTATCACAGGAGGATAGATTCCAGGGGTTGGTTATAGCATAGTTTCGTATTTCACAGGTAACTCAGCTAGTATCGTAGGTATTTAGCATAATTCAAGTGTGATAGGTGTTTAGAGTAATTAAGCTAGCATTACAGGAGGGTAGGTTCCAGGGTCGGTTATAACGTAGTTTCGTATTTTACAGTTAGTTCAGGTAATATCGTAAGTATTTGGGTAATCAGCATAGTTTCATAGATACTCGTGATAATTTCGATCAGAGATTTGTATCACAGCTATTTAAGGTAAATGCAGGTGATTCAGGTTGTATCAATGGTATTTGAGTCATTTTAACAGGTAATTCATCTAGTATCATTGATATTTGGGCGGCAAACCAGATAGTATCACAGGTGATCGTGCTAATTTAGAACAGGAATTCGTATCAGAGCTAGTTAAGGTAATTTCACATGATTCGGGTAGTCTCACAGGTATTTAAGTCATTTTAACAAGTAATTCAACTAGTATCACAGCTACTCATGGTAATATAGAGAGTAATTAGATTATAAACATTTCTCATCCAACGTTACAACAATTTATATACTTTTTTCTAAATCTTACAAACTTATTATATGTTAAACAGTTATTGTGCGATGCGGAGAGGGATAAACTGCATATTGGTTCACAAATTGAAAATCTTTACGTCAACATACCTTTATTTTAGCTCGTTGTAGATGTCTCTCCCCTTTTATCTAGGCTTGAGACTAGCACTAGGATTGCTCCTAATGGCAGGGTTACCACCTTCCCTTCCATCTTCTTCTTTCTTCATCAGGCGTCTGCTAGTTGCATACACAGCACACGGATAAACTTCATTTTTAAGATTGTAGACTCACGAGAAAATCTTCATCTTCGACTTACATTCTCTTAAGCACTGTTTGTAATACTGTAATGTCCATATGCGTAGGTAGTTATTCCATCCTCAGCAATAATTCTTTTATCATCAAAGGGATTCAATGCAATTTTATTCACTTGCACTGTGGTAACATCATGCTTTCGTGATAGGATTAGATTCATGGGCGTTCTGATGATTTCACAGGTTTTAAGACAGTCTGTATAGCTGTCAAACGAAATGTACTGCTTAATAGCGCTACGTTTTATACCTTTAATCTTTTTTATCATTGAGCCTTGAATATCTAAGGCATACATCTTAGGACGTAGTCCAACAAAGCGTAGGATGATTTTGCTGTTAGCCTCATCTTTAAATTTTCCCAATACCTTCTTGTTCTGAGTAGAGTGGCATATATGATTGGCAGGGTAATCAGCTGTATCGAGATGCTCAAGAAAACGTAACTTGTCCTGGTACACATCTTCAGTTGTTACACGATGAATGAATGAATCAGTGTCCATATACATAAGCCTCAGGTTTTCAGCTCCATAATAAGGCAACAACACGTCGTAATGGTAGTTATACATTAATGTCTTGGAGATGTCCAACACACTCATTCCAATGTATATAGGCTTGTTGAATACAATCTGACGAGAGGCCATATGTACAGCAGCTAGATTAGCAGCATATATCGTCCTGTCGATAAACGTAGGCTTGGCGATCAACTTTTCTAGAGTCTTCTCATTGGTCACCAGTCGTATATCCACACGACTACGCAGGTTCTCCATAGTTTTTCCAAACATGGCGTTGTTAAAGAGCTTATAGAGATCCTTCTCGAAGTCATTTGCAGCTTGTTGTCGTAGCCTGTTGTTAAATTCCACATAAGGTTTCAACCACCGAGACTGTCGGAATTGTAGCACACGATGGATTTTTGTTAGTCGTAGTCCATGACTAAGAGCTTGCTTCAAAGCCATGTAATGCACTACATACTTCTTTCGAGGTCCAAGATGAGGTATCAGTTTCTTTGTAGATGCTTCCAATGGCTTCATACACTCAGGCAGGAAAGGTAGATCGTTGTGTAGATCGTGAAGTTCTACAGGATATTCGATATCAACTTCTAATATGTACCCATGAGGATCATCTTCTTGTAGTGTTTCTAAGTTGATTTCTTCAGACGAAACCCACTAAAATCCACCAAAAGGAAGGGCGTGACACATTGCCCACCCATATTGGTTATTGGCGTCCTCATATGTGATAAATTGGGTTGGTCTCGACGGATCAAACTTCTCCATATACGCGTTATTAGCTTCTGCATACCGATAGGAAACTTGACATAAACCTCCTCTTATACCTGATTCCACCATGAGTAGTTGATCGTAATCTTGTAACAGCTCCAGCTTAATTTCTGTATACAACAACATGGCGTCCCATGTAAGTCCTGGAGAGGTAAAATAATGCGCAGGGTCAACTTTGTGTGTTTTGAGGGTTTGCTCTCTGAACGTCTCAAAGACATCGGCTAGGAGTAGTACATCTGAGGTTAAGTACAGGTCGCTGTACTCGCCCAGGTTTCTCACATTAAACACCTCCCATACATTTCTAGCATGATCATAGTCAGCATCACTAATTTCTTCTTCATTTAATCTATTGTAGAAGGTGTGCTTAGGAGGCAAGCAGGTCTCGTTCAAAACATCCCAGGAAGTGACGTAATCATAGGGAAATACCCCCTTACGAGTCATCAACTTCAATTTGTCTTCTCCAAAGTACTTTAGTGTTTCAGGATATGAGGTTAGACTTTTTACCAACTTATCCAAGCTTGTACTGAGGAAACGGAAGCTGTCCACAAATCGAAGCTTTATATCTCCTACATACTTGGTGAATGAGATATAGCTTTCTTCAGAGTTAGGAATTACCTCCACACGTTCACTTGTACAACCCAGCTCCTTAACAATGAAATGAGAGTCATATCCGCTAAGGTTATGCATGAAGACTGGTATATATTTAGGTGTTTTACAGGCTAAATTACATTCATTATGAAGACTTCCACGATATTCACCGCTGATGTGATCATGGTCGCGTACTTTGTAGTTCTCTTCTGTAAAGCCTTTTCCACACAAGTAGCATGTCGTAGAAGACTCAAAATCCTTTTGCTGTTGATCCGTAAGTTTCAGAGGCTTAGCAGATTTGTATACGGCATCAATCATTTTTGCAAGAGATGTCAGGTACAGCATAAACTTCTGAGCAGCATCAGCACCACGATACACATAGGGTTGCTTAGGAAGACCAGTTTCGAGATGTTCAACGTTGCTTGATGGTTTAACGTAAACACAGAAGCTCATTGGTGTGTGCTCTTGATAAGGGGTTGTATAGGAAGTTTCAGGATTGGGTATACACGTATGACATGGAGTGAGAATACTCTCAAAATCAGCATAGATGACATAAGGTACTTTCAACATCCTCTCAACATTTTTAAACTGTACAATCGATTTCTCCTTGGTAGGCATAACTACCCTCGCAACACCATGTTGATTACAGATTGATGTATGTTCTTGTAGTTTTTCCAGTCCACTTCGTCCGCTCTGGTCATCAAAATGTGTAAAGCATCGCTTACAAGTATAAACCCGTCCATTATGGTTAGTTTTCTGACGTCGAACGAGTTTCTCAAAATTCTTTAGTGATGTTTTCCACTGCTGTCATTCAATAGTAGCAGGTCGCGATGTTCAGGTAGTTCAATATCAGCAACCTTTATCGGATACACTTCATGCTTCTCATCCAACCCGAAAACGTTAATAGATATCTTGTTAAGCTTCTCAAATTTAGGTATTTGAGAAATTGGAGTAGGATAGGAAACACAGCTGAAGTCGTACTTATCTTGAAGCTGCTTGTATTTGCTGACGCGTTGAGGCTTGGTGCTCACGAATTTAGCTAGTACAGAATACATGTAGCATTTCTCATCACTAAAGTTCTGAATGTTTATACACGCTTTCCTTGCTTCAACAGATGACGGTAGTGGTATGTAGCTACTTCCTCGCAACGGATTGTACTTGTTGATACGAAGTCGAAGTCCTTCCACTGCAAGCAAAGCCCAGTTGCTACCCTTAAGCTGAGACTCCTCCATTTCAGTCACCAATTTCTTGAATTTCGCTTCCAGTGTTGAGTCCAGATCTGTTTCTAGGAAAACAGGATGATTCCTCGTTTTAAATGTTTTGTCGCAGGTTTCTCCAATACTGTTAACAAATCGACACTCCGCAAGCAGATTAATTTTAACACTCTTGTGAATACCAAGCTCTTTATGCACAGCCTGGATTATGCGTTGTTTCGCCTCATGCAGATACATATTCAGGTCCTTAGGTGATTCACATCGTATAAAATACGATTTCAATCGTCCTTCGAATGAAGTTTCATATTCTTTCATATCACAGTCCTCCATTGTTGATAATAAATGGTGTTTAGTAGGCTCCAATCTGCTTTTCTTCTGAGGACTGCTTATTTCACATACATCTTCGTGTCGCTGGCCCTTATAACCATCATTGAAGGTCAAGCTACAATGTTTACATTTGAAGAGCTTCTTACAAGTCATCTCGTGTCTTCTCTTGTGATAACCTCGGAGGAACTTCTTCCCACATTTTCCGCACGCATATCCAGTAGCGCTTGGAATAATATCCTTATACGCTGAGTTATTCATCTTTATTCTTGATGTAATAACGTATTAATCCTTCTTCAAGGGAAATGTAGACCTCTTCACCTTGATATCACTTAGAAAGCTGATTATTCTTGGAGAGAACACAATGTTAACACCTCAAGACTAATTAGCACAATGAACTCCAATGCCCTAGATCACCGTATTTATAGAGGGAGCACGAGCCTTTTAGATCAATCATAAACTCGCTCCATAGCTACCTGTATATGTTTGCTCCACGCGTATTAACCTCACGCCCAGAGTCAGGATGTTTATGACGTCACACCCAGAGACAGGATGTCTGGCAGTATCAAACACGTTTAAACTCGTCTCGTAACCACCTGTATATGCTGTCACACCAGCAAGAGAAGTATTCCCACACGCTCATTCAGTCAGATGTTCCATTCAAAGCCTACCAACACCCATTACAGCAAAGCTAGCACAATCTCAAAGGCTTAAAAGGTAGCGTAGAGGATTTTCCCCCTTATTTACTTAAATGTATGTATATACTACATTATTTCATGTTTTCATTCCCTTTTCAATTCTTCCTTTCCATCTTCTTTCAGAAAGACCATTACATTTCACTACAATCACGAGAAAAGCAATTTTTCCAGAGTTACAGAGATTCTAAGCTTCTAGAATCGAACCCGCTAATACTTTTAATAAATGTATTTTAGTAATTTAGCTCCCTCGCATCAGCATCTACCATTTAATCTTTACTCGAACCTGATAGGATTCATAGGCTTGAAGATATATGAAATCGCCCCGTCGGGATTCGATCTGAGTACTTTAAAGTACTTTTTGTCATGATAACGATATTTAGGAACTAGGTACTCTGTTTACGGTTTACTTGACGTGTCTATATAAATTAGATTACGAGTTATTAAATTTGCAAGTAAATTTCATTAAATCGGTATTCGAACCCAGAACACCAGGAACAAAATAATTTATAATATTAGCTTGACATGTTAAACAAAGCTGTGTGCAGTTACGCTATCAATCCAAGTGATATATTCTAGTGTACAGAGGAAAATTAAGGAACTCATTAAAAGATGGGAATCGAACCAAGCACAACTGATTGACAATTATATACAGCATTAATTACCCAGTACAGAACCTATCAAACATGCTTTGGTCCACTCCTCTACCTCATTTAGTTCCAGAGATAATGAAGGTTTAAAATTAAGAATCGAACTCAGGACACCAGATCTCCAAATATAGATCCGAAAGAAACTACCTATTGATATAAATGTAATAAAGTTTATTTGACGTCTTTATCTTAAGTAGTTTAGGAGTTATTAAATTTATAAGTAAATTACATTTTATCGGTATTCGAACCCAGAACACCAGAAACAAAATTATTTATAAAATTAGTTTTATATGTTAAAAAGAGCTGTATGCAGTTACAGCATCAATCTAAGTGATATATTCTAGAGTATAGAGAAAAATTAAGGAAGTCATTAAAAAATCGGGATTCGAACTAGGGACAACTGTTTGAAAATTATATACAGTATTAATTACACATTATAACAGCTATCAAACATGCTTTAGTACATCCCTCTACCTTTCTTAGTTTCCGAGATAATGGCGATTTAAAAATTAAAGATCGAACCCAGGACACCAGGTACCGAAGTATACATTCAGAAGAAACTACCTAATGATATAAATGTAATAAAATTTATTTGGCGTCTTTATCTTAATTGGTCTCTGAGTTATTAGAAGTTGAATTTGTAATTACTCGTGGGATTCGAACCCAGGCATCCCGGACAACTCGGATTAATATCTCAAGGTCGCGGCGCATTCCAAAGAATTGATTAGTTTTTATCCCATTGTTCGATCTCTTTTCATCTATCTCTGGTGCACTTAATATGCATGGAATGCAATTAATATGCTAATTAGCCCCACCACCACTAATATCCCTCCCTCTCATTTTCCCCCTACTGATTAATGGCTTATATCTCCTGAATGAAAAGAGATAGAACAACGGGATAAAAACTAATCAATTCTCTGGAATGCGCCGCGTCCTTGATATATTAATCCGAGTTGTCCGGGATGCCTGGGTTCGAATCCCACGAGTAATTACAAATTCAACTTCTAATAACTCAGAGACCAATTAAGATAAAGACGCCAAATAAATTTTATTACATTTATATCATTAGGTAGTTTCTTCTGAATGTATACTTCGGTACCTGGTGTCCTGGGTTCGATCTTTAATTTTTAAATCGCCATTATCTCGGAAACTAAGAAAGGTAGAGGGATGTACTAAAGCATGTTTGATAGCTGTTATAATGTGTAATTAATACTGTATATAATTTTCAAACAGTTGTCCCTAGTTCGAATCCCGATTTTTTAATGACTTCCTTAATTTTTCTCTATACTCTAGAATATATCACTTAGATTGATGCTGTAACTGCATACAGCTCTTTTTAACATATAAAACTAATTTTATAAATAATTTTGTTTCTGGTGTTCTGGGTTCGAATACCGATAAAATGTAATTTACTTATAAATTTAATAACTCCTAAACTACTTAAGATAAAGACGTCAAATAAACTTTATTACATTTATATCAATAGGTAGTTTCTTTCGGATCTATATTTGGAGATCTGGTGTCCTGAGTTCGATTCTTAATTTTAAACCTTCATTATCTCTGGAACTAAATGAGGTAGAGGAGTGGACCAAAGCATGTTTGATAGGTTCTGTACTGGGTAATTAATGCTGTATATAATTGTCAATCAGTTGTGCTTGGTTCGATTCCCATCTTTTAATGAGTTCCTTAATTTTCCTCTGTACACTAGAATATATCACTTGGATTGATAGCGTAACTGCACACAGCTTTGTTTAACATGTCAAGCTAATATTATAAATTATTTTGTTCCTGGTGTTCTGGGTTCGAATACCGATTTAATGAAATTTACTTGCAAATTTAATAACTCGTAATCTAATTTATATAGACACGTCAAGTAAACCGTAAACAGAGTACCTAGTTCCTAAATATCGTTATCATGACAAAAAGTACTTTAAAGTACTCAGATCGAATCCCGACGGGGCGATTTCATATATCTTCAAGCCTATGAATCCTATCAGGTTCGAGTAAAGATTAAATGGTAGATGCTGATGCGAGGGAGCTAAATTACTAAAATACATTTATTAAAAGTATTAGCGGGTTCGATTCTAGAAGCTTAGAATCTCTGTAACTCTGGAAAAATTGCTTTTCTCGTGATTGTAGTGAAATGTAATGGTCTTTCTGAAAGAAGATGGAAAGGAAGAATTGAAAAGGGAATGAAAACATGAAATAATGTAGTATATACATACATTTAAGTAAATAAGGGGGAAAATCCTCTACGCTACCTTTTAAGCCTTTGAGATTGTGCTAGCTTTGCTGTAATGGGTGTTGGTAGGCTTTGAATGGAACATCTGACTGAATGAGCGTGTGGGAATACTTCTCTTGCTGGTGTGACAGCATATACAGGTGGTTACGAGACGAGTTTAAACGTGTTTGATACTGCCAGACATCCTGTCTCTGGGTGTGACGTCATAAACATCCTGACTCTGGGCGTGAGGTTAATACGCGTGGAGCAAACATATACAGGTAGCTATGGAGCGAGTTTATGATTGATCTAAAAGGCTCGTGCTCCCTCTATAAATACGGTGATCTAGGGCATTGGAGTTCATTGTGCTAATTAGTCTTGAGGTGTTAACATTGTGTTCTCTCCAAGAATAATCAGCTTTCTAAGTGATATCAAGGTGAAGAGGTCTACATTTCCCTTGAAGAAGGATTAATACGTTATTACATCAAGAATAAAGATGAATAACTCAGCGTATAAGGATATTATTCCAAGCGCTACTGGATATGCGTGCGGAAAATGTGGGAAGAAGTTCCTCCGAGGTTATCACAAGAGAAGACACGAGATGACTTGTAAGAAGCTCTTCAAATGTAAACATTGTAGCTTGACCTTCAATGATGGTTATAAGGGCCAGCGACACGAAGATGTATGTGAAATAAGCAGTCCTCAGAAGAAAAGCAGATTGGAGCCTACTAAACACCATTTATTATCAACAATGGAGGACTGTGATATGAAAGAATATGAAACTTCATTCGAAGGACGATTGAAATCGTATTTTATACGATGTGAATCACCTAAGGACCTGAATATGTATCTGCATGAGGCGAAACAACGCATAATCCAGGCTGTGCATAAAGAGCTTGGTATTCACAAGAGTGTTAAAATTAATCTGCTTGCGGAGTGTCGATTTGTTAACAGTATTGGAGAAACCTGCGACAAAACATTTAAAACGAGGAATCATCCTGTTTTCCTAGAAACAGATCTGGACTCAACACTGGAAGCGAAATTCAAGAAATTGGTGACTGAAATGGAGGAGTCTCAGCTTAAGGGTAGCAACTGGGCTTTGCTTGCAGTGGAAGGACTTCGACTTCGTATCAACAAGTACAATCCGTTGCGAGGAAGTAGCTACATACCACTACCGTCATCTGTTGAAGCAAGGAAAGCGTGTATAAACATTCAGAACTTTAGTGATGAGAAATGCTACATGTATTCTGTACTAGCTAAATTCGTGAGCACCAAGCCTCAACGCGTCAGCAAATACAAGCAGCTTCAAGATAAGTACGACTTCAGCTGTGTTTCCTATCCTACTCCAATTTCTCAAATACCTAAATTTGAGAAGCTTAACAAGATATCTATTAACGTTTTCGGGTTGGATGAGAAGCATGAAGTGTATCCGATAAAGGTTGCTGATATTGAACTACCTGAACATCGCGACCTGCTACTATTGAATGACAGCAGTGGAAAACATCACTAAAGAATTTTGAGAAACTCGTTCGACGTCAGAAAACTAACCATAATGGACGGGTTTATACTTGTAAGCGATGCTTTACACATTTTGATGACCAGAGCGGACGAAGTGGACTGGAAAAACTACAAGAACATACATCAATCTGTAATCAACATGGTGTTGCGAGGGTAGTTATGCCTACCAAGGAGAAATCGATTGTACAGTTTAAAAATGTTGAGAGGATGTTGAAAGTACCTTATGTCATCTATGCTGATTTTGAGAGTATTCTCACTCCATGTCATACGTGTATACCCAATCCTGAAACTTCCTATACAACCCCTTATCAAGAGCACACACCAATGAGCTTCTGTGTTTACGTTAAACCATCAAGCAACGTTGAACATCTCGAAACTGGTCTTCCTAAGCAACCCTATGTGTATCGTGGTGCTGATGCTGCTCAGAAGTTTATGCTGTACCTGACATCTCTTGCAAAAATGATTGATGCCGTATACAAATCTGCTAAGCCTCTGAAACTTACGGATCAACAGCAAAAGGATTTTGAGTCTTCTACGACATGCTACTTGTGTGGAAAAGGCTTTACAGAAGAGAACTACAAAGTACGCGACCATGATCACATCAGCGGTGAATATCGTGGAAGTCTTCATAATGAATGTAATTTAGCCTGTAAAACACCTAAATATATACCAGTCTTCATGCATAACCTTAGCGGATATGACTCTCATTTCATTGTTAAGGAGCTGGGTTGTACAAGTGAACGTGTGGAGGTAATTCCTAACTCTGAAGAAAGCTATATCTCATTCACCAAGTATGTAGGAGATATAAAGCTTCGATTTGTGGACAGCTTCCGTTTCCTCAGTACAAGCTTGGATAAGTTGGTAAAAAGTCTAACCTCATATCCTGAAACACTAAAGTACTTTGGAGAAGACAAATTGAAGTTGATGACTCGTAAGGGGGTATTTCCCTATGATTACGTCACTTCCTGGGATGTTTTGAACGAGACCTGCTTGCCTCCTAAGCACACCTTCTACAATAGATTAAATGAAGAAGAAATTAGTGATGCTGACTATGATCATGCTAGAAATGTATGGGAGGTGTTTAATGTGAGAAACCTGGGCGAGTACAGCGACCTGTACTTAACCTCAGATGTACTACTCCTAGCCGATGTCTTTGAGACGTTCAGAGAGCAAACCCTCAAAACACACAAAGTTGACCCTGCGCATTATTTTACCTCTCCAGGACTTACATGGGACGCCATGTTGTTGTATACAGAAATTAAGCTGGAGCTGTTACAAGATTACGATCAACTACTCATGGTGGAATCAGGTATAAGAGGAGGTTTATGTCAAGTTTCCTATCGGTATGCAGAAGCTAATAACGCGTATATGGAGAAGTTTGATCCGTCGAGACCAACCCAATTTATCACATATGAGGACGCCAATAACCAATATGGGTGGGCAATGTGTCACGCCCTTCCTTTTGGTGGATTTTAGTGGGTTTCGTCTGAAGAAATCAACTTAGAAACACTACAAGAAGATGATCCTCATGGGTACATATTAGAAGTTGATATCGAATATCCTGTAGAACTTCACGATCTACACAACGATCTACCTTTCCTGCCTGAGTGTATGAAGCCATTGGAAGCATCTACAAAGAAACTGATACCTCATCTTGGACCTCGAAAGAAGTATGTAGTGCATTACATGGCTTTGAAGCAAGCTCTTAGTCATGGACTACGACTAACAAAAATCCATCGTGTGCTACAATTCCGACAGTCTCGGTGGTTGAAACCTTATGTGGAATTTAACAACAGGCTACGACAACAAGCTGCAAATGACTTCGAGAAGGATCTCTATAAGCTCTTTAACAACGCCATGTTTGGAAAAACTATGGAGAACCTGCGTAGTCGTGTGGATATACGACTGGTGACCAATGAGAAGACTCTAGAAAAGTTGATCGCCAAGCCTACGTTTATCGACAGGACGATATATGCTGCTAATCTAGCTGCTGTACATATGGCCTCTCGTCAGATTGTATTCAACAAGCCTATATACATTGGAATGAGTGTGTTGGACATCTCCAAGACATTAATGTATAACTACCATTACGACGTGTTGTTGCCTTATTATGGAGCTGAAAACCTGAGGCTTATGTATATGGACACTGATTCATTCATTCATCGTGTAACAACTGAAGATGTGTACCAGGACAAGTTACGTTTTCTTGAGCATCTCGATACAGCTGATTACCCTGCCAATCATATATGCCACTCTACTCAGAACAAGAAGGTATTGGGAAAATTTAAAGATGAGGCTAACAGCAAAATCATCCTACGCTTTGTTGGACTACGTCCTAAGATGTATGCCTTAGATATTCAAGGCTCAATGATAAAAAAGATTAAAGGTATAAAACGTAGCGCTATTAAGCAGTACATTTCGTTTGACAGCTATACAGACTGTCTTAAAACCTGTGAAATCATCAGAACGCCCATGAATCTAATCCTATCACGAAAGCATGATGTTACCACAGTGCAAGTGAATAAAATTGCATTGAATCCCTTTGATGATAAAAGAATTATTGCTGAGGATGGAATAACTACCTACGCATATGGACATTACAGTATTACAAACAGTGCTTAAGAGAATGTAAGTCGAAGATGAAGATTTTCTCGTGAGTCTACAATCTTAAAAATGAAGTTTATCCGTGTGCTGTGTATGCAACTAGCAGACGCCTGATGAAGAAAGAAGAAGATGGAAGGGAAGGTGGTAACCCTGCCATTAGGAGCAATCCTAGTGCTAGTCTCAAGCCTAGATAAAAGGGGAGAGACATCTACAACGAGCTAAAATAAAGGTATGTTGACGTAAAGATTTTCAATTTGTGAACCAATATGCAGTTTATCCCTCTCCGCATCGCACAATAACTGTTTAACATATAATAAGTTTGTAAGATTTAGAAAAAAGTATATAAATTGTTGTAACGTTGGATGAGAAATGTTTATAATCTAATTACTCTCTATATTACCATGAGTAGCTGTGATACTAGTTGAATTACTTGTTAAAATGACTTAAATACCTGTGAGACTACCCGAATCATGTGAAATTACCTTAACTAGCTCTGATACGAATTCCTGTTCTAAATTAGCACGATCACCTGTGATACTATCTGGTTTGCCGCCCAAATATCAATGATACTAGATGAATTACCTGTTAAAATGACTCAAATACCATTGATACAACCTGAATCACCTGCATTTACCTTAAATAGCTGTGATACAAATCTCTGATCGAAATTATCACGAGTATCTATGAAACTATGCTGATTACCCAAATACTTACGATATTACCTGAACTAACTGTAAAATACGAAACTACGTTATAACCGACCCTGGAACCTACCCTCCTGTAATGCTAGCTTAATTACTCTAAACACCTATCACACTTGAATTATGCTAAATACCTACGATACTAGCTGAGTTACCTGTGAAATACGAAACTATGCTATAACCAACCCCTGGAATCTATCCTCCTGTGATACTAGATGAATTAGCCTAAATACCTACGATACTAACTGAATTAGCTGTGAAGTCATACACTGCTATGATGCAGTCCGCCTCTTGTAATACCAGCTGAATTAGCTTAAATACCCTCCGATACTAGCTGAATTGCCTGTGAAAAATATGCATCTATGATACGTCCTGCCCCTGGAAACTAGCCTCTTGTGATACTAGCTGAGTGACTCTAAACAGCTATGTTACTTGAATTATCCTAAATACCTACAATACTCTCTGAATTACCTGTAACATCATACGGAAGTATGCTATATCCGCTTCCCTACCCTGTGATACTAACTGAATTACTTACCTGCTAGTGTGAGTGGGTTAGCTTTTCCCTTTACTGGTCACATTTTTCCCTTATTGGTCACGTTTTTCCCTTTGCTGGTCACCTTTTTCCCTTTGCTGTTCACCTTTTTCCCTTTGCTGGTCACGTTTTTCCCTTTGCTGGTCACCTTTTTTCCCTTTGCTGGTCACGTTTTTCCCTTTGCTGGTCACGTTTTTCCCTTTGCTGGTCACGTTTTTCCCTTTGCTGGTCACCTTTTTCCCTTTGCTGGTCACCCTTTTCCCTTTGCTGGTCACCTTTTTCCCTTTGCTGGTCACCTTTTTCCCTTTGCTGGTCACCTTTTTCCCTTTGCTGGTCACGTTTTCCCTTTGCTGGTCACGTTTTTCCCTTTGGTGGTCACATTTTTCCCTTTACTGATCACCTTCTTTCCCTTTGCTGATCACCTTTTTCCCTTTGCTGGTCACCTTTTAACATTGCTGGTCACCTTTTTCCCTTTGCTGGTAACATTTTTCCCTTTGCTGGTCACCTTTTCCCTGAATGGGTTACATGATGGGAACGTATATAACGTTGACATGAACCAGTTTTCCACTAAGTTCACATCTAAAGTCGCTTTCAAGGTCTAGCACCTCCCCTCCTATTCCCTATCTCTCCTGTATATAAGTCCATATTCCTACTGCTTCACTATCTGTCTAGCCTAGCAACTCTCCTCGTTTCCCTGTACCTCTCATATAAACCATACTCTACTCCTCGACCTCTGTCTAGCCTAACACCTCTCCGCGTTTACCTATACCCTTATATAAACTACACTCTACTCCTCAACCTCTGTCTAGCCTAACACCCCTCCTCCTGTTCTATACTTCTCATACATATAAACGCCTACTCTACTCTCAACCTCTGTCTAGCCTAACACCACTCCCCGTATCCCCTACCTCTCATAAAGCGCATTCCTCCTGCCCCCCCTCTAGCTGAGTATCACTCCTTGGTTTCCTATCTAACCTAACTATAACACCTGTCTATCCTAGCATAGGATCTCTCTCCGTTTTCTCGTCTCTCCTTATAAATACATACTCAATTCTCCTAACCTAACACCCCTCCTCCTGTTCCCAACCTCTCTCATATAAAGGACATACTCTACCCTTCAACTCTGTCTAGCCTAACAGTCCACCTCGTTTTCCTATACCTTTCCTATACTCTACTTCTTGACCTCTGCCTAGCCTAACACCCCTGCTCCTGTTCCCTACCTCTCTCATATACAAGACATGCTCTACCCTTCAACTCTGTCTAGCCTAACACCCCTCCTCGTTTTCCTATACCTTTCATATAAACCATACTCTACTCTCAACCTCTGTCTAGCCTAACACCACTCCCCGTATCCCCTACCTCTCATAAAGCGCATTCCTCTCCTGTCCCCTGTCTACCTGAGTATCTCTTTGGTTTCCTATCTAACCTATATAAAACACATTCTAGCTTTAAACACCTGTGCATCCTAACGTAGGATCTCTCTCCGTTTTCTCGTCTCTCCTTATAAACGCATACTTAAACCCTCCTAGCCTAATACCTCTCCTCGTTTTCCTATACGTCTCATATAAACCATACTCTACTTCTTGACCTCTGTCTAACCTAACACCTCTCCTCGTTTTCCTATATCTCTCATATAAACCATACTCTACTCCTCAACCTCTGTCTAGCCTAACACCCCTCCTCCTGTTCCCAACCTCTCTCATATAAAAGACATACTCTACCATTCAACTCTGTCTAGCCTAACAGTCCTCCTCGTTTTCCTATACCTTTCATATAAACCGTACTCTACTTCTTGACCTCTGTCTACCTAACACCCCTGCTCCTGTTCCCTACCTCTCTCATATAAAAGACATGCTCTACCCTTCAACTCTGTCTAGCCTAACACCCCTCCTCGTTTTCCTATACCTTTCATATAAACCATACTCTACTTCTCGACCTCTGTCTAGCCTAACACCGCTGCTCCTGTTCCCTACCTCTCTCATATAAAAGACATGCTCTACCCTTGAACTCTGTCTAGCCTAACACCCCTCCTCGTTTTCCTATACCTTTCATATAAACCATACTCTATTCCTCGACCTCTGTCTAGCCTAACACCTCTCTACTATTTCTTCCATATAAACGTATTTCCCTCCTTCAACCCTGTCTAGCATAGTATCGGTCGTCGTATTCCCTATCTCTCCCATATAAACCCATTTTCCTCCTTGAACCGCCCCATCTAGCCTCGTTTTCCCTATCCTTTCCCATATATGCCCAAAAAAGTGGCCCAGCTCTCTCTATATTTACCTACTAATATGATTTAGTTTTTTTGAGCCCACTTTATAAAACGATAGTGAAATTGTACTGTTACTAATATAATTGCAGCATTGTGGTTGTTTTTTTTGTTTTAATATACATATTCGGATTTGTTAAACTTTGTATTTATTATATGTGATAATTATTTGGTAAATTGGTATTATTTTATAATGCGTTTGTTCAGTTATTCAAGGTTTTTTTTTACTTTCTCTACTACGTATAGTAAGTAGGGGAAATATTGTATTCCACCCAAAAATTCGATACCGAGATTTCACCGGAAATGTATGTTCTGAGATCCCCTGAAACCAAAAAAAGCATTTTTGGAAATATGTCCGTATGTGTGTGTGTATGTCTGTGCGTGTGTCTGTCTGTAAACAGCATAACTCAGAAACGAACAGTCGGATAAACACCAAACTTGGTATTTAGGTACAGTATCTTCTAGAAATGCGAGACGAAGGTTTTCAAGAAAATCCCCCACCACAGATTACCCTTTACATGGAACTTTTTTCGAAACTTTTAATTTTCTCAAAAATTGCTGTAACTATTTTGATTAAAATGTCATGTTTAAGATATTTTCATGACAAATAAAATGTATATCTTGAATTTTCTTGGAATGTCTCCAAAAGTATTCTTCATTATGAACGACTTTTGCATAACTAGTAAACCATAAGAGATAGACAAAATTTTACTACACAAAAAATATAGATCGCGTTAAAATACACAATTTGTCATATACATATTTTTGTTGAGTGAACCATTATCGAGATATTGCTTGTTATTCCCTTAAATTGTTCAATACTTACTTTCTCAAATGGGAATTCGTTATTTATTTTTACTTTCTCTACTACGTACAGTAAATAGGGGAAGTATTGTATTCCACCCAAAAATTCGATACCGAGATTTCACCGGAAATACGCGTTTTGAGACCCCCTGAATAAAAAAAAAGCATTTTTGGAAACATGTCCGTGTGTGTGTCTGTGTGTCTGTCTGTGTGTGTGTGTCTGTGAACAGCATAACTCAGAAACGAACAGCGGATAAACACCAAACTTGGTATTTAGGTTCCGTATCTTCCAGAGATGCGACACGCAGGTTTTCAAGAAAATCCCCCACCCCACTTTACATGGAACATTCTTCGAAAATTTTAATTTTCTCAAAAATGGCTCTAACGATTTTGATTAAAATATCATATGTTTCAGATATTTTCATGACAAATAAAATGTATATCTTGAATTTTCTGGGAATGTCTCCAAAAGTATTCTTCATTGTGAAGGACTTTTGCATAACTGGTAAACCATAAGAGATAGACAACATTTTACTACATAAAAATGTAGATCGCGTTAAAATACACAATTTATCTCATATACATTTTTTGTTGTTGAGTGAACCATTTTCGAGATATTGCTTGTTATTCCCTTAAATTTTTCAATACTTATTTTCTCAAATGGGAATTCGTTATTCATTTTTTTTATCTTGTATATGCAAAGAGTATTAATCTGTGGCAAAGGGAATGGTGCTGCACCTAGCAACCAGCTATTAAGAGATATGTATATGCTTAAAGGCTACTGTATTTCTATATTGCCCTTGTAAATATATATTCCCCTTACATCTGCAAGAAACTTAGCAATAAGATTGAGTCTGCAAATGTTTATCTCGATTAACATGAACTAGATGGAGAATAAGCGTTTGTAAAAATAGTTTGTACAAGAGTAGAGAAAGTCATGTGAGTGTAACATATCAGATTTTTTTGTCTTGGGTATGCAAAGAGTAATAATCTGTGGGAAAGGGAATGGTGCTGCACCTAGCAACCAGCTATTAAGAGATATGTATGTGCTTCAAGGCTACTGTATTTCTATATTTCCCTTGTAAATATATATTCCCCTTACATCTACAAGAAACTTAGCCATAAGATAGAGTCTGCAAATGTTTATCTCGATTAACATGAGGTAGATGGAGAATAAGCGTTTGTAAAAATAGTTTGTACAAGAGTAGAGAAAGTCATGTGAGTGTAACTCATCAGATTTTCTGGTATTAAGTACTTCCTTGCTTTGTATTTAATGAATATCATTCAAGCTTTAATTTACACTCCCTGAAAATCTTACACTACACATTCTACATTTCGCTAACCTGGGCGCTCATTAAGTTATCCCGTTGGCTTTTAACCCTTTCAAAGGCGTGTCCTGCGCTAGCCGTTAAGGTATGGGCTATCAATCACAACAAGAGGTCTGTATGACAAACTGAATGCACTCGCTCTACCTCTTTCTTTTTTAACCAATACGATCGACAGCGTAAGCATATATTTCGTTTCTACGCCATTTTGTAACCTTTGTTGTGGTTATTGGTGTAGCTATTTAGCAGAAGGAGTGGCGCACCCTTGCACCAACGTCTAAAACAACGAATGAAACGGCCATGGCTTCGTAACGCCAGGTGCAACGATGAATGTGTCATAGACGGGTGTAGTGAGATTTTCTTTGGCGGCCTTTGTACCTGCTCTCGGAGCTTATTTTGTTAAAATCGCCCGATTTTACCTTCTCTGCACCTAGTTAGAATAGGTATAGGAAGCATTGCATTCCATAAAAAAATTGATATTGAGATTTCACCGGAAATACATGTTCTAAGGTTGGCTTAAAAAAAGTGTTTAAAATCGTGTGTGTGTGTGTGTGTGTGTGTGTGAATAGTTTAAATAAAACACGAAAAGTCGGATAAGTGACAACGTTGTATCTGAACATCCAAGGATGAGACGCGAATATTTTAAGCAAAATATCCCCACTTCAAACTACCCTTTACATGGAAAAGTTTTGGGTATTTTTTATTCCTAAAAATGATTTCAGAATATCGGGTTAAAGATAAAGATGATGGCATCCTGAAACTGGGGCAGAGCACTGTACACAAAGCCAGTCGGCCTCTTTTGCTTCTACCAGTGACTCCCGGGAGGGTTGAGGGGAGAGACCGAAGAGCGACCAGATCCGGATGACAACGGGCGCAAGCACAGACGGGGTCCCTAATGCTTCAATATGGGACATATCCGTTGCTTCCCAGTCTTGCCCACAAGCAACCTCCAGCGTCCCCGGGGTGGAGCCCACTCGGAGGAGAGCTCTAAATCAGCAGTACCCGCAGCGATGCCAGGCAAGAAACCTCTACAGTGCGCAAGCCACCGTCCAGCTGCCAGTCGCCGAACATCGTCGCTAGGTCCTACAACTCTGAAACAGATGACAAGGAACATGATTGGTGCAGGAAATGAGAGGGTTGAGAGTCCTGGTAGAAGATGAACCACCCCAGCAATAGTCTGTCGACCCAGGGAAACAACGAAAAACCCATGGAACAGAGTGGATGGTCGACGGGTTCGAACCCGGGACCTCCTGAATGTGGGTCCTAGACGTTGCCGCTTGAGCCATTGGCTTGGTGAATTTAGGGGTAGAAGTAGAACATACATCAGAGGGGGACACCTCGCGCAATGTGTCCTACTGAGATTTATTGCGGCTGCTACTCCCCAGAAGAAAGCGATGAAGTGAAGGAACTACAAGACGCTACAGACCGCAGGCCACAGAGACGCGTGGAAGTCCCTAACAGTCCCTGGCTCGAAGACTGAGGCACTACTGAAGCTACCCAGAGAGGGCGATGAACCACCCGTCCAAACCTGTAGCCCGCAGCCCTCTAGCACAGAATAGTGTCTCCTTGTAGCAAGCATTCGCTTCATCAATCCGACACCGCCACACACCACGAAACCTAGAAGCACACCTGAAAGATGAGAAGGAAAGTAAATGAAAGGGAAATGAGGGAAAGAATATCGTGTAAATAAGAAACCGCCATTTGACTACCAATTAGGGAAAACCACGAAATACCCAGCTCAGAGACGGTCGACGGGAATCGAATCCGAGGCCTCCCGAATGCAATTCTCGCACGTTACCGTGGAGCCAACTCGCTCAGTAAAATGGCTAATCATTTTGATTAAACTGTCATATTTGTAACATAAATGCATGACTATAATATAATTTTCTGAGAATAGCCTGCAAAGTTCTCTCCGTTCGCATTTAATTCTGTGTAATTAACTAATAAATCATAAGAGATAGACAAAAATGTACTAAATGGATATGTAGTTCTCCTTAAAGACACAATTCATTGCAAAGAACTTTATAAATGGTATCAAACATTTCTGGTATACCCTTTATTGGTTCAAATGTTTCAATACTTGGTCATGTTTTAAAATGCTATCAGCATTCAATTCTTTCTCTCGATGTCATGCAAAGAGCTTGGAATTTCAAAGGCGTATAGCTACACGCTTTTAAACGGTTGACTATCGCTTGATGCTCCTACCTCCCCATTTACCTACAATAAAATGATGTAACTACACTGCCGTTTGTGAAAATTGACACCAAGAATGAATTTCCCGAATAACTCCAAACTTGGTGGAAGTTTAGGAAGAGTGTGCAAGCAATAAGTGATTAGGTTTGCAGAGAGATGGGGTACACGTAGGCCAAGCAGAGCCCTCTCGTGTCGGTCCGACAAGGTCAGCGTTGTGCTCAGTATAGTCAATGCAGAGCTGTCAAACAAGGTGGAAACAATAAAGTTAGTACCACAATGCCTCATCGACGTCAAAGGGAGCTATATCGGCATGTGAGTGAGTTCCAACGGGGCAGAACGATCTGTCTCCGGGAAGCGGTTTGTTATATCGTGACATTTCGGCTCGTACAGGGCATACTGCTACGACAGTGATGCGTGTGTGAAAGCAGTGGATAGATGAAGGCTGTACGCAGCGAAGAGCGGGTTCTGGATCACGGAACATGACCACGGCACGGGATGACCGTCATCTTGTCCGCATGGCCATAACGGACCGTACAGATTCATCCACAGTGTTGGCTCGACGCAGGAGCACTGCTACAGGTGTGAACTTCTACATAAACGGTTCGTCGCCGTCTGCTGCAGGTTAGGCCGGTTACATGCATGCCATTACTTCGGCTTCCATTGTCCAGAAACCACGAGCTCCTCCGACTGCAATGGGCACGTGAATACCGTCACTGGGGTGCCGAGTGGCATAATGTAGTCTTTTCGGACGAGTCCCCCTTCAACGTGTCCTACAGTGATGGCCGCATATGTGTCCGGCGGTACCGTGGTGAGCGCAACCTGGAGGGCTGCATTGTTGAGCGGCATAGCGGACAAACACCAGATGTGATGGTTTGGGGTGCCATTGGTTACAGCAACCAATCTCGCCTCCTACGAATTGAGGGCACATTGAACAGCAACCGGTACCTAACGGTTGTTGTAGACCTGAGGTACTCCCCTGCTTCAGGCATCTCCACAGGCCACATTTCAACAGAACAATGCCCGGCCACATATTGCGAGGAATGTACAAGCCTTCTTCGTCGAAGAGCGATGGGTACCGTTGCTTCCCTTGCCTGCATGTTCGCCTGACATGTCGCCCATCGAAGATGTCTGGGATATAGTTGGTCGGCACCTGGTGCATCACTGTCCTCCAGTAACCATGTCACGGATTTGTGGGCTCGAATACAAACTGCGTGGAGCAAAATCTCTCAGGAACTTATTCAGAACCTTTTTGATTCAATGCCACGGCGTATAGCAGCTCTAAATGCAGCGCACGGAGGCCACACCAAATACTGAATATTGCGGCTCAAAGGTCATGTACAGATTTGAAAAGTTTATCATTTCTTACTTGTCATATACCTAACCTGTGGTATTAAATTCATTAAATTAATGCGTTTCCTTTTTGGTGTTGCAATTTTCACAAACCGCAATGTATTTCTGTAAGCATATTACCAAAGTGCCATTAAGTGGATATAAGAATAAACTTTTGCTAGAATAGCTTGTAGACAGCATATAAAAATAAACGATAGTGGTTCGAGAAGGTATTGTGGATGTTCTTCATTAGATTTCTACTTATATGTAAGCAATATAATTTCTTGTATACTGAGAAGATACAGTAACTAACGCGTTTTACTTGTTAATTATTATTTCTTGAGACAAAGGACGTTGAAAATTTCTTGGATTTCGTTCTGCTTTTACTTTTTACCTTCTCTACTACGTATGGTAAGTAGGGAAGTATTGCATTTCAACCAAAACTTTGATATAAAAATTACACCGCAAATATATGTATCCAAATCGAAATAAAACATTTTTGGAAACATGTGCGTGTGTGGGTGTGTCTGTCTGTGAACAGCATTACACAAAAACGAAAAGTGGGATAAATACCAAACTTGGTATTTGAGTTTAGAATCTTCCAAAGATGCGACACGAAGATTTTTAAGAAAATCCTCCACCCCTAATTACCTTTTAAATGGAACGTTTTTCGAAAACTTTGATTATCTAAAAAAAAAATAAAAAACTCTACCGGACCGATTGGATGGTGATTGCCCAATTCTTCCGTGTGCAAGTGGACGTGAGTCCTGCAGTGTCTATTATTAATATTATTATTACTATTATTATTATTATCATTATTACAACCCGTACTTAATCATATATGGTATTTTAATAAAAATACCATACATGAAAGATATTTGCATGAAAAATAAAATGAATATCTTGAATTTTCTGCGAGTAGCCTGGGAAATCTGTATTGTGCAAAGGAAGGAATTTTGTATAATCTTGTATGACGTATATACTTATAAGTTATACTCTCGTATACTTATAAACGTTACGCGATAGACGAAAACATACCATACAAAAATGTAGACCTCTTTAAAACACACAATTTACTTGAAGTAAGTTTATTTGTGGCATACGCCGTTTCTTGGATATCCGTTATTAATGGTTCGAATTGTTCAATACTTGTCATTCTTTTAAAGTCCCATCGATTTTCAGTTGTTTCTCGCGATTGCATGGAAACATTGTGGTATTTTAAGGCCAGCATATAGCTTCCAGTTCTTAAACATTTGACTATCACTGTTCTCTTTTTATTTATAACGAAATGTGTATTAATGTAGCTAACTAGCTGTTTTTGCAAGGGTTTATTTGGATTAAATGTAGTTGATAGAAAATTAAGCTTTAGTAAGAGTGGTTTGTATATCCACTAATAAAGATAGAGGGTGTAGAAAGTCATGTGAACGTATGTCAGATTTTTTTCAATTGTTCTTCCGTTTACCCGCTGTTCTTTGGTTACGAATTCTAGCGTTTAACGAACCAGTTTCTCTAAATCTAAGAAAAAATCGCTTAGCTGTATCTATCGGAAATTCATTGCCAACAAATTTCTATGAAAACTTCCTACAGACCTCACGAAATGAATTGTTTTCACATATGTGACATGCTGTATAAAAATGTTGTAACGTGAACTTTTTGGCCTGCATTCTCACATTAATGTGAAATCACATTGAACAAAGAGATACAGAAGAACTAAAGAACACAGGCAGTAAAGTCTTATCTTTGTGAAACTATCATTTTGACTGATTGCTTATAAGGAGTCACGTAAACGTCATAATTTAACAAAATCACCCTCAAGTTGCAGTGTGAGCCCCCGCTTTAAGTCCCGCGCTCTACCATCCTAAAGCTAATATGACCGGTCAGTATTTCGATAGCCTTTCAAGTCATTTTTAAGATAGAAAAGACTTTTGTGGCCGCAGGGAGAGAATATTTCCTGAAATATTTCGGCTTATTGCATTGAAAGTGTAAAGTGTGAAATTTTTCCGAACTTTCGTTTTCGAGCTATGCTATTCTCTCTTTCTTTATTTCACCTCTTTCTCACATCCTCCCCTTTATCTGAAAATATTCTTTTTTAGGCTCGGGGGATTTCTAAATGTGTATTTCTAGTGAACTCTTGATGTTGAATTTTTTTGTTCTTGTGCTTTACTCCCCCTAATTTTGAAATTCACATATCAGGTATGAGGTAAAGAAAGTATAAACAATTCCGTTGTGTTACATTTACATGACTTTCTCTACTGTTCTACAAACAAATCTTACAAAAGCTTATTCTTCTATCCACTTCCTGTTAATAGAGAAAAACTTTCAAACACATTCCCCCATTTTGTTGTAGGTGAAGAAGAATACGTTAGGCTAAAGCGATAGTCAGATTCTTAAAAAGTTGAGCGCTATATCTGACCAGATATTCTATAAACCTTGCATGACATCACAAGAAACAACTGAATAGCGACAGCACCCACTTTTAAAAATGACATTATTGAAAAAATTCCATCCAATAATAACGTTTATCTCGGAAATGGTTAATGCTATAACAATTATTTAAAATAAATCACGTGTTTTAAGGAGGTCTACATGTTTTCTGTAGTAGGTTTTTATGTAACTTTGATGGTTTATCATTTATACACAATTCCATCGGAATGAAGAAAACTTCACAATCTATTGACAGGAAATTCAAAACATACATTTTAATCGTTATGTAAATATAATGTAAACATACCCTATTTTAATCAACCTCGTTAGAGCGATTTCTGAGAAAATTTAAAATTTCGAGAAATCTTCCATGTGAAGGATTAGATTAGATTAGGTATATTTTTGGATTTAGCATACAAACACACACACACAGACCTTTTTCTAAAAATGCTTTTTTGGGGGGTTAAAGAGACCTTAAAACACATATTTTCGATGAAATCTCGACATCGAATTTTTGGATGAATTACAACACTTCCTCTGCTTACTGTAAGTACATAGTAGAGAAAGAAAGAAACTATTAAAGGCAAATGATTTTAAGGCCATAAAAAGGCAAAGTCATGAAATGTGATCAGAAATCGCTATCGACATATTTGTTTCAGCAATCTCACTTACAAAAAGACATATTTTTACTTTCTCTACCGCGTACCTAGGAAGTAGAGAATATTGCATTCCACTAAAAAATTCGATACCGAGATATCATCAGAGATACATGTTTTGAGGCACTCCGAAATTTATATCTTGAATTTTCTGGGAATAGCCTTTGAAGTCCCTTAATTCGGAAGGTATTTGGTATAATATTGTATAACTAGTTAACTTTAAGTGATAGATGAAAACGTACCCACAAGAAGTGTAGATCTCTTTAAAGCACACACTTTATTTCAAATAATTATTTTGTGGAATAAGTCATTTCTGAGATGTCCGTTATTAATGGTTCGAATTGTTCATTTCTTGGTCATTCTTTAAAGTCCTTTCAACATTCAGTTGTTTCTCGCGATTGCATGGAAACAGTATGAAATTTTATGGCCAGCATGTAGCGTCCAGTTCTTAGACATTTGACTATCGCTGCTCCCTTTGCATCTATAATGAAATGTGTAATGTAACTATTTCTGCTAAGGTTTATCTGGAAAGTAGTTAGAAAAATAAGAATTTGGTAAGAATAATTTATATACCCACTAATAAACGATACAGGGCAAAGAATGTCGTGGGAATGTAACACATCAGATGTTTTTCTAACTGCTTTTGATTATACGCAGCTCCCAGTATTCCTAACTGCAGCAGACTCGGACAAAATACTTCATAGGATTAAAATCCACCTGTATGGTAGTCGTAATTCTGCTGGAGTTACGCATAAAGAACTATTAGTCTGGAGGAAGATAAAACGCAACCCATTCTGTTCATAGCTTAATGTTGTAACAAAAGTAGTAAATCTTCTGAGTAAGCTAAAGTAGTTCAATTATTCTTCATATAATGTACGAAGGAATGTTGTTGCAGAACACCAAGCTCAGATTTTTTCAAGTTAGTAAAACTACTGCTAATTACTCGCGAGGAAAGCTGAAATATTCCTATTAACTGTGCTCTGAGATTATCACTAGCTACTTTAGATAAGGAAATAGTGTAGCGATCACTCGACTGCTCTTCCAACTAGCAATACACGCCTATCCCTTTTGATATCCTATTCATACAAAAGCTATTCTGCTAATGGTTTTAAGTTAACCACGGTAAATTGTTTCCTAAATGTTTTTATATTGAAGATACTAATGATTATATTCAAGATGCAGAAACATTACTCAAATGTTTAGGGTACTCTTCAGTTTCTGTCTATACCGAGTTCATATAGAAAAAAGATGATGCGTTACATTCACACCACTTTCACACAAGCTATTCTTACAAAGATTATTTTACTAGCTACTACTAATAAATCCAGTTTAACTTTTTGACTTTCTTACTTTCTCTACTACGTATAGTAAGTAGGGGAAGTGTTGTATTCCACCCAAAAATTCGATATGAGATTTCACCGGAAATACAAGTTTTGAGACCCCCTGATTCCAAAGAAGCCATATTTGGAAACATGTCCGTGTGTCTCTCTGTGAACAGCACAACTCAGAAACGAACAGTCGGATAAACACCAAACTTGGTATTTAGGTTCAATATCTTCCAGAGATGCGACACGAAGGTTTTCAAGAAAATCCCCCCACCCCAGACTACCCTTTACATGGAACATTTTTCGAAAATTTTAATTTTCTCGAAAATGACTAACGATTTTGATTAAAATATCGTATGTTTAAGATATTTTCATGACAAATAAAATGTATATCTTGAATTTTCTGGGAATGTCTCCAAAAGCATTCTTCATTGTGAACTACTTTTGCATAACTGGTAAACCATAAGAGATAGACTAAATGTTACTACACAAAAATGTAGATCGCGTTAAAATACACAATTTATGTTATATACATTTTTTTTGAGTGAACCATTTTCGAGATATTACTTGTTATTCCCTTAAATTTTTCAATACTTATTTTCTCAAATGGGAATTCGTTATTCATTTTTTTACTTTCTCTACTACGTATAGTAAGTAGGGAAAGTATTGCATTCCACCCAAAATTTCGATACCGAGATTTCACCGGAAATACATGTTTTGAGACCCCCTGAATCCAAAAAAAGCAGTTTTGGAAACATGTCCGTGTGTGTCTGTGTGTCTGTCTGTGTGTGTGTGTGTGTCTATGAACAGCATAACTCAGAAACGAACAGTCGGATAAACACCAAACTTGGTATTTGGGTTCAGTATCTTCCAAGGATGCGACACGAAGGTTTTCAAGGAAATCCCCCCACCCCAGAGTACCCTTTACATGGAAGATTTTTCGAAACTCTTAATTTTCTCAAAAATGGCTCTAACGATTTTGATTAAAATATCATATGTTTAAGATATTTTTATGACAAATAAAATGTATATATTGAATTTTCTGGGAATGTCTCCAAAAGTATTCTTTATTGTGAACGACTTTTGCATAACTGGTAAATCATAAGAGATAGACAAAATTTTACTACACAAAAAATGTAGATCGCGTTAACATACACAATTTATGTCATATACATTTTTTTGTTGAGTGAGCCATTTTCGAGATATTGCTTGTTATTCCCTTAAATTTTTCAATACTTTTCTCAAATGGGAATTCGTTATTCATTTTTTTGTCTTGGATATGCAAAGAGTTATAATCTGTGGCAAAGGGAATGGTGCTGCACCTAGCAACCAGCTATTAAGAGATATGTATGTGCTTAAAGGCTACTGTTTTTCTATGTTGCCCTTGTAAATATGTTTTCCCCTACATCTACAAGAAAATTAGCAATAAGATAGAGTCTGCAAATGTTAATCTCAATTAACATGAAGTAGATGGAGAATAAGCGTTTGTAAAAATACTTTGTACAAGAGTAGAGAAAGTCATGTGAGTGTAACACATCAGATTTTTTGTCTTTGATATGCAAAGAGTATTAATCTGTGGCAAAGGGAATGGTGCTGTACCTAGCAACCAGCTATTAAGAGATATGTATGTGCTTAAACGCTACTGTATTTCTATATTGCCCTTGTAAATATATATTCCCCTTACATCTACAAGAAACTTAGCATTAAGATAGAGTCTGCAAATGTTTATCTCGATTAAATGAAGTAGATGGAGAATAAGCGTTTGTAAAAATAGTTTCTACAAGTTGTAGAGAAGGTAATGTGAGTGTAACACATCAGATTTTTTTGGTTCCATTTATACCCCGCCTTTAACTACATTGGTCTTATGGGCTACCTTTCCTTTGGGACTATTGCCTATTGGCAATGGTGTTAACTCGTATTCTCTTGTCGTGGGTTTCTTGCTTTTTGGGTTTTAATCATTACATCATACACACAAACTCTCATTCGTACTTCCAGACTCTGGGGAGGATAGGAAATAATCTTGCTTAGAGAAAAATTCGCACCCCCAACCGAGAATCGTATCCGGAGACCCCTCGCACACCAGGCAGGTGCTACGGGGCGAGCAGATGAACTTTCAATTCATATTTATACATTTCTTCGTACGATACAGTAAGTAAACCGTTGTAAAATTTTTAAACAGCGTGTCACTATGTGATGGCTTTGAAATTACATGCTCTTTGCATTGCCACGAAAAAAAAACGAATGACTTCCATTTGAGAAAAGCATAATTATTTGAAAATCCAACCAATAAGAAGCAATAACTCAAACAGTTAAACCTATAAAAACATGAATTGCATGCTTTAATAACATCTACATTTTTGATGTAGTAAGATTTCGTATATCTCTTACTGTTTACTAGTTATGCAAAAGTCTTTTAGAATGAAGAGGGCTTCAGAGACTATTCCCAGAACACTCAAGATATACGTACATTTCATTTTCATGAAAATATCTTAAACATATGTTATCTTAGTCAAAATCGTTTGCGACATGTGTGAGAAAATCCCAGGGATCCGCATGTAGGATTTATGGTGGATAAAGCGGCGTCTGGCCGGGTTTTCTCCTAGTTCTTCGGTTTTGGAACCATTCATTCCACCAACTGTTCCATCTCACCTTTCCTTTCATCCATTTCCATCATTTCATATCATCTACTTGCTCGCTCTCTACCAGGCATCGGACTTATCACCCATCCTGAATATTCTATCTGATCCAAAGTGTCTGCTCCTCGACAGGCATCCGCTTGTAAATCCTGGGGATGTAAGTCCCGCACGAGGAGGGTAAGCAGAGAAAGAAAAAGAAGATAAGGTTGTAAAAGTGGTATTTTACAACAAGTGTGTATTTTAATTATGTCAACATTATATAGCAAGTTTTTCTCTCTCAAGTTTCAAGCTATATAAACACACAAGAATGAGGTAAAACACTATTCCTAGAATATCGTAACATTTCGACCTTCCAGAAAGAAGGTATACTTTTATCATTCCACCGGGGTTTTGGTCTCGGTCAATGCCGGCTCTCCTTCTCCAGCCACAGCCACCTACCTGTTTGTAGTTTCGTGCCAAAGGTACGTATAATTCGTCCGATTTTCCTTTCCCTACTAATTTATCTGTAGTAAGCAAACGAAATATTATAACCCACTCAAAAATTTGATATAAAGTTTTCACTAGAAATCCACACTTTGAATAAATAACAAAAAAAAAAGTTTGTAGAAAGAGGTGCGCGTGTGTGTGTGTGTCTGTAAACAATTAACTCAAAAAGAAAAGTCGGTCAAAGTATTTGAGTTCATAATCTTTCAAAAATGCAACATGAAGATTTTAAAAAAAATCTCCCAACTCCAAAAGACCTTTACATGCAAAAATATTTATAATAACGTTTTTTTTTATTAAAATAGGAATTAAGATATTTGCACGACAAATAAGATGTATATATTTGTCTGTAAATAGTCTATAAAAACCTCTTCATTCTGAATAAATTTTGTATAATTGGAAAACCATAAGAAATAGACAAAAAGTTACTGCTCAAAAATTTAGGGCCCATTAAAACATATTGTGTCAAATACTTTTCTTGCAGCGTTAACCATTTCCGAGATGTTTTTAACGTGGTTTGAATTTTCATTATACTTTCTTCCAAGTGCTAAGGGCCTATTCATCTTTTACTTGTGGCCATACAAGGAATAGGAAATTTCAAAGCCATCACAATGTTTGATGACCAGTTGCTCCTTTAGCGAAAGCCAAAAAAGAAATAAAATGAAAAACATCACATAAGCAACTCACTTTTAAAAGATTTTGTTATCGCTCCAGTCTAATTATCCCTCTTATACCAGCAACAAAATGTACTGTAAAGACATTTCCGGAATCCCATAACATGGAGTAAATCGTTGAATAAGCGCCTGTAATAATATACATACTTCAGCTTTCATGACCGGCGTCAACATTATAAAAATTATTATTAAAATTGTTAAAACAATCCGCGCTTTTTGGCCGTGGTCTAAACGATAAAACATCGCCTGACGTTTGGCCCGACATTTCGGAGGACATCTTCAGAGGATACAGAGAGCGGCTTCTGGCACCAACAGTTCATTAATCCGTAACCAACCTGTATTTGTATCAGGGACAGTACAACGCGCACTAATCTGATTGGATGACGGCTAGTCATCGCGTTACCGGGACTGGAATTTGGCAATTAGAGCGGGTATGTTTTTGTGGTGTAGTATGCAATTTCTTCAATGTCGGTAACCAGACTTTATACAATCGGGTTAATTCTTCTTTTTTATTGAAGTTGTTACGATGTTTAAATATTTCTATGGCCTCGCGATATAGCCTGGCTATATTTTCATGCCAATGTGATGAACGGCCCGTCAACGAAGCAGTGCTCTAGTGTCTACGTGGAGTGTTATTTGGTTTGAGCAAGCATCCGCGCCATCTCTCCGGCACCGCCATACACCACGAAACCTAGGAGCACACCTGAAAGATGAGAAGGAAACGGAATGAAACGGCGGAAAGGAAATCCTGGTAGACGAGTAACCATCCCAGCATTCGTCTACCGACCAGGGAAAACCATGAAACCCAAGGTCAGAGTGGGCGATCGACGGAATTTGAACCCGGGACCTCCCTAATGCGAGCCTCATATGTTACCGCGGAGCAATCTCGCTCGGTTAGGTGTGGCCATGGTTTTACAGAATTCTCTCATATCTTATTTTGTTTTATTTTTAAGTGCTTTTCTGACTGTACCACATACTTGTTTAAATGGTTCTATTTTATGCTGTACATCCGCTTCTCTTTCATATGGTATTTTATAACCAAGACAATTAAAACAAATTCAATACTGCATTTAATTTCAGGCATATTTGTGTTAAAATCTAAACTGCTTTGATCCCTCAGTGACACCGCTTAAGCGACATCTCACGTAAGTTGCATCACACAGTCATTTTATATGTATAGATAGCATTCGAATCCACTTGCAACGCTTTCTCCACGAAAATAACGCCGCCTGAAAAACGTACCCGATCTGAAATCAATAGCCACAACAAGAAACTTCATTCACGCTGCACTCCAGATAATGAAAAACAAAAAACCAAACCGAACTCTCACAAGCTTGTGTCGTTCTGTGCCAAAGTTAATCAGAAACTTGCTGTCATTCTTTTTCATTTGACACAGTATAAATAGATACATAGGTATATCCCACAAGGATGTGCTTTTGTTTTGTTTATTTAGAATAACCTACAATTTTGTTTTCTTAGTTAGGAAGTATCGTATTCCAAAAAAATCTGATGTTACACTCACATGACTTTCTCTACTCTTGTACAATCTATTTTTACAAACGCCTATTCTCCATATGCTTCATGTTAATCGAGATATCGAGATGTCAATCTTATTGGTAATTTTCTTGTAGATGCAAGGGGAATATGGTAGGTTTTAAGCGATAGTCAAATATTTTAACGCTGGTTGCTATGTGGCGCATTCCATTCTCTTGGCATGTCCAGGGCATAAAAAATGAATAACGAATTTCAGAAAAAGTATAAGTATTGGAAAATTTAAGGAAATAACAAGCAATATCTTGAAAACGGTTCACTCAACAAAAGAAATGTATATGACATAAGTTGTGTATTTTAACGCGATCTACATTTTCTGTGTAGTAAAATTTTGTCTATCTCTTATGGTTTACCAGTTATGCAAAAGTCGTTCACAATGAAGAAAACTTTTGGAGACATTCCCAGAAAATTTGAGACATACATTTCATTTTCATGACATTACCTTAAACATATGATATTTTCATCAAAAGCGTTAGAGCCATTTTTGAGAAAATTAAAATTTTCGAAAAATGTTCCATGTAAAGGGTAGTCTGGGGTGGGGGGATTTTCTTGAAAACCTTCGTGTCGCATCTCTGGAAGATACTAAACCTAAATACCAAGTTTGGTGTTTATCCGAGTGTTCGTTTTTGAGTTATGCTGTTCACAGACACACACGCACACACACACACAGACACACACACACAGACACACACACGGACATGTTTCCAAAAATGCTTTTTTTGGATTCAGGAGGTCTCAAATCATGTATTTCTGGCGAAATCTCGGTATCGAATTTTTGGGTGGAATGCAATACTTCCCCTACTTACTATACGTAGTAGAGAAAGTAAAAAAATATCTATATCAAGATGATGTGAAATCATTCACCGAAGATACAGTTTTAATCCCCCCAAACTTCCAAAGATACAACACAAAGGTTTTCAAGAAAATATCCCCTCTCAAACTACGCTTTACATGAGAAATGTTTCGAAATTTGTAATTTTCCAAATATGGCTCTAACGATTTTGATTAAAATACCCTATTTACAGATATATATTTGACAATTAAAATATATATGGAATTTTCTGGGAATGGCCTGTCAAGTCCACTTCATTCGGAAAAAGTTGTATAGATAATCTTGTAAAATTTATAAACGTTAAGTAATACACGAAAACGTACTACACAAAAAGTGTAGAACTCTTAAACGCACAATAACTTTTTGTGGCATCAGCCATTTTCGAGATATGCGTTATTAATGATTCGATTTGCTCAATGCTTTGTCATTCTTTTCAAGTCTCGTTGATTTTCGGTTGTTTCTCGCGATTGCATGGAAACAGCATGGAATTTTAAGGCCAGCATAATTATAGCGACCAGTTTTTAAACATTTGACTATCCTATTCCCTTCGTACTGTAACGAAATGTGTAACGTAGGTTTCTTCACAGGTTGATCTGGATTAAAATGGAATAGATAAAACAATTAAAATTTTGAAGAATAATTTGTATACCCCTAATAAACGATAGGGTTTAGAAAACGTTAAGTGAATGTAACACATAAGATTTTTAGGAAAATGTCCATGTGGCATGTGTTTGTGTGTCTGTGAACGGTAGAATTAAAAAACGGAATATCGGATAAAAACCAAAGTTGCTAGTTACGGATGCGACACAAGGATTTGCAACAGAATTCCCCAAGCTCAAATTATACTTCTCACGGAAAACGTTTGTTAATTTTTATCTTCTCGAAAATAGCTTTAACAATTTTCATGACAGTGTCACAAGTTTAATTTATTCATATGAGAAATAAAATGTATATCTTAAATTTTCTATGAATAACACGTCAAATTCTCGTTGTTTTATTGATTTTGTACTATTGTGTATAAAAAGTTAAGCTTAATAAATAAACAAAAACCTACTACAGGAAAAATCTAGAGCTCATTAACATACTACATTTGCGTCAAGTTCTGCTTTCCCTACCACGTGCATGGTGGGTAGAGAAGGTATTGCATTCCACCCAAAACTTCGATACCGAGATTTAACAGGAAATGCATGTTTTGAGACTCCCTTAATCCAGGAAAAGGGGTTTAGAAAAAGCTCCGTGCGCGCAGGTGTGTGTGTGTGTCTCTCCGTAAGGGCGGGTTTACGACCCCTTCAGCTGCCGTGGTGCGGGCGCTGCGGACCCTGAGCACTCATAGTACTTTTGATATTCCTAGTAGTACACTACGCAAACATCCGAGCCCCTTCCGTTAGGGGGATGTTTGGGTTGGGTTGGGCTCGGCAGGGCAGTGGTTCCCGATACCCATGGAAGATTGGGTACTTCTGGCTGGTTTTTCGCCCTGGCGGGGTTGTGAGACGCCTCAAGGTCCTTCGGTACCGCTCAGGATAGCCAGTAGACAGTGTGCTGTGTTGCTGTCAGCCCCCACCGAGGTCTCGGTAATCTTCTCATTTTGTGGTTGACGCGCGTAAGTGGTGTGACAAATAAAATACATATCTTGACTTTTTTAGGAATGGTTTGTGAAGTCCTTCTCCATTCGATATGTATTTTTACAATCTTGTGTAACTGGCTAATTGTGATAAACAATTGTTGTAGGTGCAAGATGGATACAGGGGGTTGAAGTGATAGTTAAGTGTTTAAAAGCGGGTTAGTATATACTGACCTTGAGTTTTCACCAGTTGTATTTGCACAAGAAAAGTAGAATCAGACAACTAAAAATTCAACGTTATAGCCAGGATGTGAACCACAGATCTTCCGGGACCACCAGCTTTACTTCTCTCCGAAGGAAGCCGTGCTAAGGATTTTTACACCCGAAAAAAGCCATTGCCCTCCGCCGGGTTTGAACCCGCGACCTAGGGAATTATCGTAGATTTACGACACGTAAAAGAACCTCAAGCCTGATAGAGGTTTCTGAGCAAAATTTCCGGTCTTTCACGCCCAATATAGAATGGGACGGTAAGGACCACAGCAGTTAAAGAGCGTCCATAAATAACACTCAATTACAGAACTTCCGATTTCGTTCCGGTTGCTCTAATTAATTGAGCTACCATAGCCGCTACGACATTAACTTCCCCAACTGAGTCATTTTTTCCCTGGTGGCCCACAAGGAGATCTCAAATTATTTTGAGATGACATACTCCAATCGACTTACAAGGTAAGTACTTTAAGTCCGGGGTTCTAGTTTAACCAACTATAACGTCAATCATGTCGTACCGATATATTACTATGGTAGCTCAATTTGTCGGAGCAACCGGACGGAAACGGGAAGACCCTTGGTTCAAATCCCGGCTATGGCATCATATTTTTCAGTCGTATGATTGCACCTTTCCAACATTGTCCTACACACGGCTTGTAAGGAAGAACAATTAATTACATTGAACTAATAATGACCTTAGCACTTCAAAAAAGTATATTTGAAAATCCAATCCAATAATAAGGAATACCCCGGAAACCATTAATGGGGGGTCTTCTTGAAAATGTTCATATCACATTCTTGCAAGGTATGAAATTGAATACCAAGTTTGGTATTTATCCGACATTTCGTTTTTGAGTTACTGCGCGCGCACACACACACGCCTTTTCTAAAAGTGCCTTTTCTACTTCTTTACCTATTATGAGTTTACGGTAGAGAAAGTAATAAAGGTGACTTGAATGAATATGCAAGTGCATTAATCCACCGATTTCCAACTGAGTCATGAAAGATGTAAACGCTCGTTCAGATATTACAAGGATAAACGTAACGTCTGCAGGATGCAGAGGGATTTATTTAGTTAGATGTAATATTGATAAGAGAGCGCTAGAGTTTCCGAGCAGATATTCTTCTCCTTTTGCGAGCGCATAAACCTGAAATCTAGATAACGTAATCCAATCCTATTCATTCGGACTGACCTCTTCGCAAGCAAATCTGCCGTAACGTTGCGGCGGAACAGGCCGTCTTGTCTTTGGGGATTTCAGATAATCTCCGTTGGAGCGGAGAAAGAGTAGTCAGCTCTGGTTCAATCTGGCGAAATGGAAACTCATTTCCACCGGACTCTGATTAGATCCTATTGCAAAGTGAAATTCCTTCAGGACTGCTAACACTTTTAACTAATTTGATGCTATGTTTAACAGCGGGTTCCTCTACGTTATGGATGAGCTATTGTTTGACCCGTGGGACAGTGAAAAGCATATGACATTAAGTGCTAGTTCGTCCAGGATTAACCCAAAAATAAATATTTCCGCATCGTACAATTTCGTGGCAGATTTTTGCGCTTACGTAGATTATAATCAGTACTATGGCCATTCAAGTCCCAGTTCAACTGAGCAGCAAATAAGAGCTGGTTAGGTTACATGCAAGGTTAAGTGTGATGACCGAGAGCAAATTGTATGATTGAATCTTAATGTTTCATGTGATTGGCAGTTGAACTTGCCAAACTCCTTAAGCGATATCGACCAGGACATGCTATCAGGTTTCTACAATATATATTTACCACTCGTACGGTGTTCTGCGTCTCAGCCAAGGCTGGCATCTGTCTGTGCGCGATTAACACAGGAGGCAAAATCGGCCCAATTTTTTTACGAGGACACAGTGAATAGAGAATGGTACCGAATGAATTGGCTCCGCCGTAACCTGTGAGACTCGCATTCTGGAGGTCTCGGATTCGATTTCCATCGATCGCCCAAACTGGTCTTGAGGTTTTGGCGATTTCCGTTGTTTGGTAGGCGAATACTGGAGTGTTTTCTCATCTACCACGACTTTCCCTCATTTCCCTTTTATTCCGCTTCCTTCTAAGGTTCCTGTTTGCATCGGTCGTTCATCGCTCTCTGTGGGTATTTCAGTAGTGGTTGGGCTCTATAAGCTAGGAACTTTGCGCTTACGTCGTACAGGCGTCTCTGTAGCCTGCCTGCTTGCAGCCTTTTGTGGCTCCTCCATTTCATACCTTCCTCCTAGGAATAGATCTTTGCAGGTCGCAGTGTGTGAGATGTCACCCTCTGCAGTATATTATATCCCCATGTTTTAACCTGCTGACGAAGAAAAGAAGCTATATGGTTGGTTTCAACACAATTCTCTCTTCATACATCAGGGAAGTTCCTGTGTGGAATTAGGATGTGTTTGAAGATTATTGTTGGCGTAATGTGCCTCTCATTGGAGGCAGATAATCCAGGAAAATATTTCCCAATATTATATCTTACCCCTTTAGGCTCGTTCCTTCCCAGGAAATCAGAACTGTTTTCCCCACCTCTGGGCCTACTAAAACTCCTTCCGCAATCTTGTTGATAGCAGAACAACCAGTTCTGGAGTGCGGTTTGTAACCATTCTCAACAGATACTGATGCTATTTCTGTCTAGAAGCGGCAGTTAAGTCATTAACACTTTTGGGGTTAGAATCCTTCAGAATTTCACTACTGCTTCTCTTAAGAGTAACGAAGCGAAGCCAGAAACATTACAGTATCCAAACAAAATCGTGTCAATCGGTGCAATGTTTGCTGTGGGAGAAAGACATTTCTGTCATTTGTTATGAGGTAAAAGTTTACACATGTGGTATTATAAAGCGAAGTCAAAGTACAGGCGCGGCCGAATATGTCATGTCCAGCTGCTTAGACATAAAACCTTGCGTGAGGGTAAGGGTATATTCTGCAGGACCTCTTCTACTTATTCGTCCTCTCATATCACTTGAGTAATGGAATACCTCCTTGTATGGAAATAATTCACATCTTTATTCCTATAAATAGATTTTAATTGCAAAGTAGCAATGACTATTGGATTCACGCCACATATTTGATATTGACAAACGACGTTGTAGCAATTCCTCGGATATCGACCAATCACGGTCCTTTATCTAATAATACTCTTGCAAGGATGCAGTTTTATTGGGTGAAATGTCAGCTCTCTACTGAAAAGTAATAGTATCAGTATGCAGTGATTAATAGGGTATGTCGACCGCATAATCAGACATGATTCAGATTTGAATACAGCAGGAAGAATTAATAAAAAATAGCACATTTTCTCTGAAGATAATCAACAGCGCCATTCATCAATTCTAGAGAAATTACGAAATCCTACTACCTCAGTTTCCAGTACCGAAAACTAACAGATTGCTTCAAATTTAAACTTTAAACATTTGCCTGTAATCAATGCCTATTGATTTAAAGTGTCAATTTCCAAATAAACTATGCTCTTGAAAAATAGTGTTCCGACTTTGGTTTATCTTAATTGAGGTTCATTATTTTCTCATTCTCGCTGTTGGAAGCATTGGTTAGTATTCTGTAACAGAGGTGGCGAAAACGGGACTCGTAGACGCTGTTCTCTCTGCCACTGTCCCTTTATTTTTCACGTGCTGCAGTGTGTGTTGCATATTTGGTGACTCGCGGAAGGAGGGCGTTTTTAGCACCCTTGCTGTAATACATTCGATTATTCATTCACTTAGTATCCCGTGATCTGACAGCTGACACACATGTTGATTTTAAATAACATAAGAAAGTAACTAGTTTTATTCGTGGAATAGTCTTAATAAATCCTATTCGAGGGTTATAAGTTTCATCAGATAAATTCGTAACCTCTCGTGGATTACATACGAGTATTGTTGCAGTAATCTATTCGTGTTATCTTATTTGCTGGGCGCCTGTTATTGTTTTATTATTTTAAGATTTGGGTGCTTTGTCATCCGGCTAGCTATTATTACTCAGTCGAGCAAATATCTCTGAGCAGGGCGTGTAAACGGAAAGGAGTTGTTACTAAAAGATAACACTGATAAAAGAATTTATTTTCACACTTTTATTGCCGTCACACTTAATTAATAGTTCACATCTTTAATCTTTATACACGCCTGACTGAAACTGTTACATTTCCGAATGTAATTACTGTCGTATTAGTTGCCGCGTACTTCACATTTTGTAACTAACTTTACGACGCGAGAGAGACTTCCAAACTGTATTATGTGCACTTCACGATAGATTCTTCAAGACTGCGCGACGTGTACCTCGTGAATGATTCCATAGAACTGCGTGATGTTTACATCGCGAATGATTCTTTAGAACTGCGTGAAACATGCTTATAGCTCGAGAATATATACTCCTTCACCTCGAAATGCCTAAACATTATAATAGAGCTACAATTGGTTACCAAATCGCGCCAACATTAGCGTCTGTTTTGTCAGCCAGCAACAATTACTAACACATATGCTCAAGGGAAGATGTTTCCTCCATTTCTAAAGAAAGGCACGCTATCCTGACGTCATTTGTTTGTCTCTTCTTAGTGATAAACAACTCACCCCATAGGTTCATTGTTACCCACTCCTATTGTCAGTTTCAGTGAGGCCGTGTAAACTTATTTCCTAACAATGCTCATGGCTAACAAACATCTAAAATCATTGTCATACAATAATGTTAATTTACACTACAATCATTCTGGCATTCACAGTGTTGTGATATAAAATACTGCCTCAGTATCTTGCAGTTGTTAAGACGTGTAAGATAAAATACAAAACAGCTTTTCATTTCATACAGTTATTGCGTAAACAGAACCCGAAATCTAATCAGATGATGATGATGACGGCTTTTGAACTGTTACATTTCCATTTTTGCTTTAGAATGTCGTAACTTTCTGTTCACAGAAATTAATAAAAGTGTGAAACTCATAAAGCAAACATATTTTAGTATTCATCTGTCAAAAAATTGTGTATTTAAAATTCATTAAACTGGATTCCTCCCTTTTGCTTCCAATTAATGCGATAGTGAAAGGATAGACAGATGGACAATGTTGAGTTAGGTTTACCCCAAGTCGAATGACCTGCATTCGGGAGGTCCCGGGATGGATGCCCGGCGACCGCTCACTCTGGCCCATGGGTTTTTCGTGCTTACTCGGGTCGCCAGGCGAATGCTGAGGAGGTTCATCTTCTATCACGACTCTCCTTCCTTTCATTTCCTGTACCCATCATCTTCCTTATCATCTGGTTCAGGGTTGTAGGACCAGGCGACGGTGTTCGGCGAGTTGCGGCTGGGTGGTGGCTTGCTCTCTGTAAAGGTTTCTTCCCTGGCGTCGCTGAGGTACCGCTCAGTTAGGTCTCTCCTCAGCGTGAGGCTCCGCTCCAAGGGACCCTGGAATTTGGTGACTTGTGGGCAGGAACCGTGCGGCGTCGGATGCGTTCTATCTGGAAAGTTAGGGACTCCGCCCATGCTTGCGCCTGTTGGCATGCGGATCTGGTCGCGCCTCGGGTCTCTCCCCTCATCCTTTCCTCCCAGGGGTCACGTTGGAAGCACAATGGGCATGCTGGCCTGCGTGCGGTGCTTTACCACGGTTCCGCGGTCCCCTCCGTGATACGTACCTTTACCTCTTACCCGAAGTCGAAGCTCTCCTCTAACCCAGGGAAGAAATTCAAATTGAGTTTTATTTATGACGCTCTTTAACTACTATGGTTCTTAGAGTCCCATTCTATATTGGGCGTGAAAGACTGGAAATTTTGCCCAGAGGCCTCTTTATCAGGCTTGAGGTTCTTTTACGTGCCGTAAATCTACGACACGGGACCACTCACTGGCTTTACTTCCTTGCCATGCTAAAGATTTTTACGCCGGAAAAAATTCATCGTCGTCCGAACTTGCGCGCTCGGAAGTAGAGGCTAGCACGGTAACGCTGGACCAAGGAGGACGATTAACTCAGGGAAGGCGCCAGCCGAACGGCTCTCCCTACATGGGGATTTTCACGTGATCAAATGCTGGTTTCCTTAAAAGGCCCCCGCTGAAAGTGGATACACCACAAGACTACGGACAAATCTTTGCTGGCTACCAAGTATCCAGGCTAGGTTTGGAGGACATAAGAGCGTCTCACAAATACTGCCCGGTCGAACCCAATTTAGTATGGGTGTCGATACAAACTGCTCCGTCAAGACCAACCCAAGCCGAACAGCTCTCCGACGGGAAGGAATAAATAACTATGCATACGCGATTGGAGGTTGCTAAGAACAACTGAAGCACATCTGTTAGACACAGAGCGGTAGATACATGGCGGCGTAGGGACAAACGAAACCCATGTCGGTTCTGTTGGAAGTATTTGCATATAACGCTCTAACCACCAGCGCTCTCATTTAAAGTAAAGAGGAACGTGCTGCTAAAAGGTTTATAAACATCATTTTTACTTTCTCTACTACGTATAGTAAGTAGGGGAAGTATTGCATTCCACCCAAAAATTCGATACCGAGATTTCACCGGAAATACATGTTTTGATACCTCCTGAATCCAAAAAAAAGCATTTTTGGAAACATGTCCGTGTGTGTGTCTGTGTGTGTGTGTCTGTGTGTGTGTGTGTGTGTGTCTGTGTGTGTGTCTGTGAACAGCATAACTCAAAAACGAACAGTCGGATAAACACCAAACTTGGTATTTAGGTTCAGTATCTTCCAGAGATGCGACACGAAGGTTTTCAAGAAAATCCCCCCACCCCAGACTACCCTTTACATGGAACATTTTTCGAAAAGTTTAATTTTCTCAAAAATGGCTCTAACGATTTTGATTAAAATATCATATGTTTAAGATAATGTCATGAGAAATGAAATGTATATCTCGAATTTTCTGGGAATGTCTCCAAAAGTATTCTTCATTGTGAACGACTTTTGCATAACTGGTAAACCATAAGAGATAGACAAAATTTTACTACACAAAAAATGTAGATCTCGTTAAAATACACAACTTATGTCATATACATTTCTTTTGTTGAGTGAATCGTTTTCGAGATATTGCTTGTTATTCCCTTAAATTTTTCAATACTTATACTTTTTCTCAAATTCGTTATTCATTTTTTATGTCCTGGACATGCAAAGAGAATGGAATGCGCCGCATAGCAACCAGCGTTAAAATATTTGACTATCGCTTAAAAGCTACCATATTTCCCTTGCATCTACAAGAAAATTAGCAATAAGATTGGCATCTCGATATCTCGATTAACATAAAGCATATGGAGAATAGGCGTTTGTAAAAATAGATTGTACAAGAGTAGAGAAAGTCATGTGAGTGTAACACATCAGATTTTTTTGTTTAATTTTTGCTCTATAGCCACTAGAATGTATAAACTATGTTGATGTGGCAGATGTACATAACGTGTATGGTTACGGGAATTTGATATTTTCCTTACAAATAGTTCACAAAGGAAAGGATGGAGATGTGCAGTTCAAAATTTAAAATATTTGTAGTGTGTTTCCGGGATTATTTAATATATTGCATATATCAAAATGAACAAATACTTGTTTTAGAGCAAGAAAAATTATACTCCTTCACAACTCCGAGTTTAGAGGACAAAATTGTCCCTGGGCGAAAACAAGTGCTCCGTTTGTTCACGCCAGGTACAGAAAAGCATGGATAAGAATTTACAATGCAATAGAATTTTGGCCAAAATTGGATTACAGACTTGTGACAGATGTGGCAGAAGTTTGGCTCTCCATTCAAGTTTGCATTTCGTTTCGCATTGCATGATTGCCATATTAAAATTGCCTGCGATGAGTAAGTTCGTTGGGCCATAATTGTTTAAAGCAATTACTTGAAGTACAGAAATCAGCAAATGGTTTTAAGTAAAGATAGTAAATTGTATTTAAAACTTATAGATTTTGATATACATAGCTCATTTTGCTTTAACAAGCTCCAAATTGGATAAGAATTCTTTTTGGAAATTTTCATGCCTTTGGGTGGTGCTGAACTTAAATACCACGTTTGGTATTTCTTCAATATTTCATGTTTGTTACCTGTTCTCTCACCGAGCGGGATGGCTCAGGCGGTAACGTCTGTGGCCCGCATTCGGGAGGTTGTGTGTTCGGTTCCCGTGGCCGACCTTCCTGTATCATGGATTTTTTCGGGGGTTTCTAGGCAAATGCTGGGATGGATCATCAAGTCCCCCGAGTTTCCTGTCCCTCCATTTAACCTCCATTCTCATTTCACATCACCTTTCATTTGCTTGAACTCTTTCGGCGTTGTACGTGTTGGTGGGAGGTCTCGGCGTGTGCATGGCAGGGGAAAAGAATGCTCTGTGGAAACCTTCCTCCTTCGGAATGGGGGCGGTCTCCGGGTTCCCAGGGAATGTGTAAGCACACAGGGGGAGGGGAGCCAATTGCACCAGTGCCCATCCGGGGAGTTTGAATCTGCAAATGGTAAGGATTCTGCCCTCTGGCTGTCCTGCCGCCTCTATCTCCTCTCACCTCGTCCCTCTCTCCCCGGGGCATACAAAAATCTATGTAGGTCGACGTTCTAACTCCTCCTCCTAATCCTACCTGTTCTCTCCCTACTTCTCCCCCTCACAACTTTTTTCTACAAATACTTTTTTATTCAGAGTTGCAAAGTGTATCTTCGGTGAAATCTCCATATTGAATTTTTGGTTGAAATACAATCCTCCTTCTATTAATAAGTAACTAAATAGAGAGAATAAAAATATTTTAATATATATTTCCATATGAACATTTCCATGGGACATTTTGTTACAGAGGTATTAAAAAATTCCATTTTAAAACTGACGCTTTATAATTGAGTCTAATTAGCCAACATGAATTACATTAGTTAATATCTCACCAACGCAATTGTAGATTGAAGCGAAACTGGTACACACAAACCTTTAAATAGTAAAAATTATCTATGGAGAAACTCAAGTCTATAGGCGTAACATAAAAATTAGAAAATACATTTCAGCACTTATGTGAACTGTCAATTGTGACGCCAAATTTTGCTTCCGAAGCTAGTTTACATATCAGAAGGTATAGAATTAACGCCAGTATCTCGGCATGGAGAACAAAGATTTACCTCCTTTAGCTGCCACAGCGCGACCTGTTATAGGAAGGATTTTGTTACACTCCAAGAGGGTCGGTCTTTTATCGGCAACAAATACAAGACGACCTCCATTCACAGCTACTGACTACTGCTGTTCCTGCTGCTCCGCGTCAAAGGTTCTGTGTTGGTAAAACACACATCAGTTACGTAGCGTAGTTGTATTTATTTGTGTTAAAACGAGAACACAATAGATTGTCTTTGTAGTTTGATGTTTAGCACGCTAGCTTCCAAGTCTAGAGGCTCCGGGTTCGACTTCGGTTGGAGGATGGGAGTTTTTCTTTAGCAAGGATTATTCCCTAACCTTTCTAGCGTCTGGAAGTATGAGTGAGAGTGTAAATGTGTGTGTAATTAATTTTAAACAGAAACCCCTCAGTATACAAACTCAAAAAATTAACGTGTTAATAAACGAGTGAACATCATTGCCAATGAACAATTGTTCCAAAGGCAAAGCCGCCGATATGACCTTAGATGTTAAAGACGGCATAGAAATGTAACTAACAAGGTAGATTCGCTAAATGCCGCGCGGGCACTGAACTCTTTTTTTTTACGTAGGCATAACCGATCCACTAGATGTCAGTGACGCACATTTTAGCTGTCCATTATAACAGAACTTCAGTTGCAGGTAATCCGTACGCGTGGCAATATAGTGACTTTGCAGTGCAAGAGAAGTATATTCTGACTCTATAGATATTTGCGTGCGAGTGATGTTGTGGCATGTGGTTATGGCAACACTGTAAGAATATGTGGTTGTGGTAACATTGTATGGTTAACTCTTAGGTTGGCAATGTAAACAGGTAGTGACGTAGTAGGGGGAGGAGTTAACCGGTTTTATCATGAGCCAGCAGGTACAGTACGAACGATGGTTCTGTGCCGGTGAGGGCTAGATGCGCACTGGTTATCTGTACAGTGAGCGAGCCCCCAATTCTCGGGCATGCGCAGTGAGTGCCATCGCTTCAGTCTAGTGGCAGCAGTAGTTCGAGTAACATCTCTCTTGCCAGTCGTCTGTTGATGCTACCTTGAACGTTATGTTTATAAATTAGTCACTATATGTTTCTGTAGGGGCGTGATTTCAGTTTCTGCATTGGGGGGCCAAGATTGCTTGCAGTAGTTTCACAAATGTTCATGTGGATTGTAACGATATATATAATGTTTTATTTCTTAAATGTGAAATATTGCTATTAATAGTACAATTGTAATGTTTCATTTGGTAGAGGAATAATGTTGCTCGTAACCTAGGGGAGGGGGACATTGACCCCTTGCCCCCTAAATGACACCCCTGTGTTTCTGTAATTAAACTTGGATTGCATATAGTTATTGTGTATTTTGGTGTGTTTATTAGAGGTTCTTGCCTTCTGCGACGTTTTATGTAAAAATAACAACGGTCAATATAACACAAAATGATGGGGATAAATACCAAGAAATCGCTAATGGAAAAACTAATTCCTACCTTGCCTCTCAGATCTGTCTTGGTGATGCATAACGCACTGTACCATAGTGTGTAGTTGGAAAAGGCCCCATCGCCTCACACCAAAATACATGCAGAACTTGCCCCATTCTAAGAAAGGATGCTAAGTTTGGAGCTTTACAACTTAAATAAGGGTCAAAACCTATTCCGAATATTTACGTTGATAGTTTGTAGGCCATGCACACAATGTTCTCCGATTACCGCCCTAGTCTTCCGGTCTTACTCGAGTAGAACTCATCTGGGCTGATATAAAGCAATGGGTAGCTTGGTAGAACACCCTTTTAAACTACATGATGTTATTGATTAAGCTTAGCTAACAACATGTTGAGGACATTAGCGTAGAAAAGTGGGAAAATGCCTCTCAACACATTAAGTAGGAAGACAAATACATTGAAGAACAACAAGGCCTGTTTGAAAATGTCTTAGAAGGTTCTGTAATCCAGGTTAGAAAATATAGTGACAGCGAACGAGAAGAAGACTGATGACAAAGAAAGGGAAAGTCTTGCAGAAGAAAACGACGGTGGTGATATGACTGGTGTAGAGTGTTTATCACACTATTAAAGCCCCTGCTTGTTTAACACAATGCATTTATGTGACAAGGTTTGTGTATAATGTGTAAATATAAAAGAATGATAGAGCAATCTGAACATAGTGACAATAAACCAGTCATGCAGTGATGTGGTGTATGTTTATGTCGTGTCAGCAAAGCCCCACGTCTTCCAGCAGGCAGGCAGACAGACAGAGTGTTGCCTGGCGTTAGACATAGACTCTCTTCAGCGCGCGAAGAAACAAGGTCACCGGCACAGAACCATCGTACGTACTGTAGCTTGTGTCCTCTTTGAGCCTTGCTTGTGGGACTGGCAAGACGTGTGTGTTAGGATGACGCTAACAAGAAGGTAAACTGTATCACTTTTATTATAATATATTTGACATCTAACTCTATACTATATGATTTATTTGTGGTCCCTTTCTTCCTAGGCCATGATTATTTAATAATATTATGGTGGTTTTCAGGTGTTATCAGTATTTTGTTAGCTTGCCCTCGTCGGACCTCGTGTTAGGAAAGTGTAATGCGTTGCTTTAGATCTCGGTCCTGTGCTCTACCCCCCGTAATGGAGTGAAATAAAGGAGGTTTCGACAATATAGTAAACTGTAAGTGTATTTGTGTTTGTATCGTGCACAATGCGAATTGACGCACACAAGGTTTGCGTCACGTTTTGCACCAGATTGAATTACCGTCATCATCACCTGAAGCACATGAAGAGGAAAGAGACATTGCAAACACTAATCTTCGTTTGATCAAAAAACTTGAAGATGTCACTATCCTGAAATTCTGGAGAATGAAGAACTGGTGCAAATGCCTTCCGAGGACATTACTGATTGTCGAACCAATTTATGAACCTTTAACTGATGATTTAGCTGATGACCATGTTCTTTTCGGTTATGTCAAGAAGGTAATTGAAGCAAAAAATAAGGGCTGGTCTTTGAAAACAATTATGCTTCATTCAGAAGAGTCAAGAACAGGAACTATCTATTCCGTTATCAGAGTTATGAACAAGGAACAAACGTGGGAAACTCAAGGTCATATTGGAGTACGTTTGGTCTACCTTTCAAGAGGCAAAGGCTAATTTCATGGCTGTGCATGAAGTTGATATAAGGCGGTGCACAAAAGCTAGAGCTCTTGGACTGACGGATTTCAAGGCTGGATCTACCTGGGTGTGGAATTTTAAGGCACTTCACAAGATTGTGAGTCGCAAAGTTGCGCAGTTTGTAATGTACAAACATGCTCAAGCGCAAGAATAGAAAGAGAATTGTGCCTTTGATTTTGGTATTGAATTCACGGGCACTATCGTTCCTAATTATTCCACAGCTGAAATTCTAAATACCGAACAATCTGGATTTAATTACGACATTCACAGAGACCGCACACTATTCTAGCATGGGTAAACGAGACACGATTGTCGGGATGAAATCAGTGTTTGGAATATCACATTCGTATACAATTCAGGTACACTTCTTTCTCCACTACTCATTGTGTTTCGTGAACCAAGTGGTACATTTTGTCCCCTTGTACAAAAGAAAATGAACCGATCTCCGGACGTATATATAACGATTTCAAAATCAGGCAAAATGGACAAGCGTATTCTTGAACAATGGCGGGATAACTGTCTCTCTTCCAATGTTGGAACAAAGTGTTGTCTGGTTCTAGGTTAATTTTCACTCCATCAACAGGATCTGTTCGTAATTCCAGATAAACACATACGTACAGGTAACAACCATTCCATCTGGCGCAACGTGCCTTGTTCAACCTTTGGATGTATACTTTTTCGGCAGTGGAAGTTCGCAAAACGTTTTTATGAGCGAGTTTTACTCGACAAAATTGATATTGAACTCTACAGTCGTAACGCTATTATCAACCTTCATGCACTTATCCATAACCAGTTCCGTGCCCCCATATTCAACAACATGATCAAGCATGCCTGGAAGAAAGCTACATTTCCAGTTGAATGTGATGCTTTTGATGCTGCTGACAATGTTATATGGAACACGGAAGATTCAAGTTCCTCAACTCCCAACTCCACAATTGCTTCATTTATCCAATGCGATATTGTCGTTTACATTTGTGTTTAACAGATTTTTACACCAAGGCCCACAAACATATTTAATAATAGGTACGTACAGCTAAATGGAATAGAATAATCAGTATGTTATACCTGTGTTTCCTGTTCTATTCATTATTACACCACTATCTATAAGGCTCACCAACATGTATAGGTAATTAGCGCTATGGGCAGCTAAATTTGGTGCAGTAGGTATTGATCACATCTGACTTATCATTGTAATTAATTTTATTTCAATATCAGTGAGACACTTCGCGAATGTACTTTATAAGAAGAAGAAGAAGAACGTACTTACCCTTTTAACGGACGTTACTGTGATATTTATTATTAAAAGCAAAAGCTGAAGCTCTGTGATCCTATCTATTGCTGTAATCCACGGATTGTAGACCTTTAAAGAAGTTGATAAAATAAATGAGTCGAGCGATATTAAAAAGCTTCACTTACATCATGATGGTAAAATGTGGATGATCGTTTCGAGACTTCAAGGCCTCATCTTCTGCAGGAATTGGAAACGACTGACTCTCGTTCCACGATACAAAATGTATCTAACCCATGTGGACGATTGGAAGGACCTCAGGTGGTAGTTTTTATAACTACTGAAGGTGAGCCAGATGATTCGACTGTTTTATTTTATCAATTGGCTTCTTCACTGTTAATATTGTCCTTTTTCAATTTTGATAATTTTGCTTTAAAGCAGTTTTAGTCATCTAAAGTAGGCCCTAAAATTATCAAAGTAAGCATTACGAGTGCAGTTTTAGGTACCTAAAACCAGTTTTCACAAGACAAATATGTGGTTTTATGCATCTAAAATGTATTCTAACTTTCTAAAATCACACTGAATTTACAAATGCAATTAATGCATTAAAGACTGCACAATACAAAAACAATAAGTCTACTAAATGTTTATGCCTAGAAACATTCTCTTATGTTTTAAATTATACGATTATAGTTGCTAATGCATAATATGAGCTTATGCAGTTGAAGAAAAGGCATACTCAGTATTTATTGAATGGATGATTAAGTGGAATTGCACCATACACTACCGACATATATTGCGACTTATACTCAGGGCTGATATGGACACCCACACAAAATGAGGTTTTCAAAGCACAATACATTGTTAGGAACAACAATGTAAAATAACTATTTGAAGCACAGTTGAAAAAGCGAAAGAGTAAACCTGTAGAAAAGCTTGTGCATAAAGTTGGAACAGTTTTATTTGGAGATGGATACTTTAAGAAAAGGGGTTATTTTGTTGGAAAACTCCGAAAGTGACAACGATGAACCTGAAACACTTGATAACGGAGAGGACTAGGTATGTGAGTCTGGAAACGACGCCATTCGATGCTTTTTGCTCTTTGGAAAGGATTTCTGTCGTACTGTCGAGGATGACAAATACGGATAGAGAGGACAAGTATTGTCTTTCTACAAAAAAGTGACTGACTGACTGACAAGTGAGAACTTAAAGTACACCGACTATACCGAGCGAGATGGCTCTGCGGTAATGTGAGGCTCACATTCGGGACCTTCGAAAGGGAAGTAAAGCTGGTGGTCCCGTGTCCTAGATTTACGGCACGTAAAAGAACCTCAAGCTGATAAAGTGGCCTCTGAGCAAAATTACTGGTCTTTCACGCCCAATATAGAGTGAAACGTTAAGAACTACAGCAGTTAAAAAGTATCCATAAATAAAGCTCATTCAAATTATCTTATTTCAACTTCGGAAGGTCCAGGGTTCGATTCCATCGACTGACTAATCTGACCTTGGGGTTTTCGCGGTTTTTCGTGGTCGATAAACGAATACGGGGTGGTTTCTCATCTGCCACGATTTCCTTTCCATTATTTCCTTTTCATTCTATTTCCTTCTCATCTTTTAGGTGTGCTTCTAGGTTTCGTGGTGGATAGCGGTGTCGGGCAGATGGCACAGATGCTTGCTCAAAGGAAGGAATAGGTACTCCCCGTGGACATTAGAGGGCTGCTTGGTCGACGGGTCGTTCATCGCCCTCTCTAGGTATCTGGGACAGGTTTTCGAGCTTGGAACTGTTAAAGACCTCCGCGCGTCTCTGTGACTGTCAGCCTGCGCCTGTAACCTCCTGTGGTTCCTTCACTTAATCCCTTCCTCCAGGGGGTGTGTCTATGTAGGTCGCAGTGCGCGAGGTGTCCCCCTCCGTTGTTTAACTTATAACCCCGCTCAACTTTATACAGTACAAAAACAAACCAGTCCTTTTCCATGAATTTCTCATTCCTACAATCAAACTATTACAAAAATAATAAAAATACAAATACTAAAATAGGCACTGTTAGACACTATTAGAATAGGTCTCAAACATCAAAACAGACATATCAGTCATCACAAAGTCCAGTCCATATTTATATTTTATATAAAACGTGAAGATACTTTAGTTTATTTCTACACAAAAAAGAAGAGACATTTAACTTAAAACCCGAGGTCTACGATAACGAACCCTATTCCTTCCCTCCATCCCTCACTCTCTCTCTTGTTTATTCAACCTACAATATACGACGTTTTGAAGGAGAGTGGTGGAACTTGCATAATAAATACTACGATATATTTAACGCACCATAAGCGCATGATGAAATCCAGAGAACATTTTAACCCTTTGTTTGATTTCCCGTCACTGTTATTTGGCAACATTTTAAGTATTCCTAACCAGGATTATTTTTCTCCCCATTTCATCTTAATTGCGGCAGATGTGCAGAAATGGTTTGTTATACTCAGAATGCTAAGATTATAGTCAATTGCTGATAAAATAAGGTCAAGAGAAACAAGAGAATGGATACTCAACTTTACAAAATATCCTGGACTTAAACATCGGAGAAAAATTTAATATACAACAGATACTTCAGAAACCTTTGCTGTCACAAATACTGTTTAACAAAAATCTATATTTTAACGAGATGTGTGTTTTTTCTACATCTGTGTTTCATATTTGCTAGGTATGTGAACTTCAAATTTATGATATGCTACAAAATTCTTTTTTTTTATTGTTTCATTTGTGTAATCACCTTTCTGTGGTCATATTGGGTACTTCGACTTTAGAAACAAGTAACTCGTTGACTGTAGACTTTATTTTAACTGTTTGTGCTTACTGTTTTTCATTAGGAAACTCATTTGCATTCACTCCCAAATTCATACTTTCAGATAGCGTAGGAAATGATCCTAGCTAAACAAAAATTTCCCAGCAAACCGAGAATTGTACCCAGGAACTCTGAATTGAGAAGCCAGAGCGTTGACCACTTGGTTATGGAGGCAGTCTAATAAAAATTATTAGCCATCTTTGAGAAAATGATTTAACAAAAGAGTATTTGGGTTCCAAACTTTCACTTCAGAGCCTTGGAAGATATCTGAATTAAATTTCGAATTTGGTATGCATACGGGCTTTAAATTTTGAGATATACCTTTCTAATTTAGAAGGGAGAAAATTAAGAGGGCTTCAAAAACTTTTTCCTGGTGAAGCCTGATCACCAATTTTGGACCGAATGGATTTTTTTGACATAAACACTCCAGTAGCCATAGTTATCACTATCATCATCATTTTAATATTTGAGTATTAGGCAGTGTGTATTGCTAAACCATAAATTAAGTAATATTCATTTAGGTGAACATCGTTATAGGAAACAAACACAAGCCTGGGTATTAAAATTCACAATTTATGCTTCCAAATATTTGATTTTCAAGCCCAGAAGGCTCCAACAGTAGATAAATACCAACGAAGCGCATCACAAAACACAAACAGTTCATTATGCACTTTTGCCGCGGGCTGTACAGAGTGGACAGTTGTGAACTGAACCAAATAATAAATGGCTCACAGTCGCACAATATTTTGGATCGCTCCCCGTTTTTAAATCCATTATGATTAATGACAGACAGAAAGAACGTTGCCAACTGAGTCAATGCTATCCTACACGCCACTTCAACATCAGTGGGCCTTTCTCTTAATTCGCATCGCTTCCGGACCAGCGTATCGATCTTCCACAACTTTCTGCCTGTCATCGGATGAAATCTGATTAACGTTTAATGCGGTCTAAGTTGGATGCACGGACGAACAGTAATTTATCAACATTTCCAACTTAGTTACTGCGGTCAATAATTAATTTCATCAGAATTTCCCCAGAGTGAACTTAAATCAAACTTACGTCCACTTTATACATCAATCTCGAGCATTGACAGGCACGTGTGCCTCCACTGAACAAGAAAAGAAAACGTCGAGTACGGGAAAGCACTCAAAAACATAAGTTTGTTTTTCCGTCCTAATAATCACGAGGTACGCAATTCCATTATTGCTTGTAAAAATAGGCTCAATCTGGTCAATAATGGAAGAACTAAATTACAATAAATGAAATGTTCGGAGAACTTAACCGATCACTTGAGAAACTATTTAAAATCCAAAAACCAAAGGGTAATTTCATTTTCACAGACTCGACTAACTATACAGAGCGGAAGGAATGTACATTTCCATAGCTTAAAGGGTGATTCTACAAGGCATACTGAATGAAATATAACCTTTTATTTTTACTTTATCTACTACTTATAGTAAGTAAGGGAAGTATTGTATTCCACCCAAAAATTCGATACCGAGATTTCACCGGAAATACATGTTTTGAGATCCCCTGAATCCAAAAAAAGCATTTTTACTTTCTCTACTACGTATAGTAAGTAGGGGAAGTATTGCATTCCACCCAAAAATTCGATACCGAGATTTCACCGGAAATACATGTTTTGAGACCTCCTGAATCCAAAAAAAGCATTTTTGGAAACATGTCCGTGTGTGTGTGTGTGTGTGTGTGTGTGTGTGTCTGTGAACAGCATAACTCAGAAACGAACAGTCGGATAAACACCAAACTTGGTATTTAGGTTCAGTATCTTCCAGAGATGCGACACGAAGGTTTTCAAGAAAATCCCCCCAACCCAGACTACCCTTTACATGGAACATTTTTCGAAAATTTTAATTTTCTCAAAAATGGCTCTAACGATTTTGATTAAAATGTCATATGTTTAAGATAATGTTATGAGAAATGAAACGTATATCTCGAATTATCTGGAAATGTCTCCAAAAGTATTCTTCATTGTGAACGACTTTTGCATAACTGGTAAACCATAAGAGATAGACAAAATTTTACTACACAAAAAATGTAGATCGCGTTGAAAATACACAACTTATGTCATATACATTTCTTTTGTTGAGTGAACCGTTTTCGAGATATCGCTTGTAATTCCCTTAAATTTTTCAATACTTATTTTCTCAAATGGGAATTCGTTATTCATTTTTTTTCTTGTATATGCAAAGAGTATTAATCTGTGGCAAAGGGAATGGTGCTGCACCTAGCAACCAGCTATTAAGAGATATGTATGTGCTTAAAGACTACTGTTTTTCTATATTGCCCTTGTAAATATATATTCCCCTTACATCTACAAGCAAATTAGCAATAAGACAGAGTCTGCAAATGTTTATCTCGATTAACATGAAGTAGATGGAGAATAAGCGTTTGTAAAAATAATTTGTACAAGAGTAGAGAAAGTCATGTGAGTGTAACACATCAGATTTTTGGAAACATGTCCGTGTGTGTGTGCGTGTCTGTGAACAGCATAACTCAGAAACGAACTGTCGGATAAACACCAAACTTGGTATTTAGGTTCAGTATCTTTCAGATATGCGACACGAATGTTTTCAAGAAAATCCCCCCACCCCACAGTACCCTTTACATGGAACATTTTTAGAAAATTTTAATTTTCTCAAAAATGGCTCTAACGATTTTGATTAAAATATCATATGTTTAAGATATTTTCATGGCAAATAAAATGTATATCTTGAATTTTCTGGGAATGTCTCCAAAAGTATTCTTCATTGTGAACGACTTTTGCATAATTCGTAAACCATAAGAGATAGACAAAATTTGACTACACAAGAAATGTAGATCGCGTTAAAGTACACAATTTATGTAATATATATTTGTTGTTGTTGAGAACCATTTTCGAGATATTGCTTGTTATTCCCTTAAATTTTTCAATACTTATTTTCTCAAATGGGAATTCATTATTATTTTTCTTTGTCTTGGATATGCAAAGAGTATTAATCTGTGGCAAAGCGAATGGTGCTGCACCTAGCAACCAGCTATTAAGAGATATGTCTAGACTTAAAGGCTACTGTATTTCTATATTGCCCTTGTAAATATATATTCCCCTTACATCTACAAGAAAATTAGCAATAAGATAGAGTCTGCAAATGTTTATCTCGATTAACATGAAGTAGATGCAGAATAAGCGTTTGTAAAAATAGTTTGTACAAGAGTAGAGAAAGTCATGTGAGTGTAACATATCAGATTTTTCTGTTAGCACTAGATTTGTTCACATTAGTACTTTGCGGTAAGTTTCAGTATAAACTTACCCAAAAATTCAATATCCAGGTTTATGCATACTACCATATATCTTTCCTGATCAGTTTACGGTTCAGCCAATAGTGGGTGCTATATGACTCGTAATTCATGGAGCTCATCCTTATCGGCCGCCAGCGTTTGAGTAAACAATATCGCGAAATACAGAACAAATATGAGGCAAGCCGTATCAGGCCGTCAGGCCGCAATGAAACCAGAGTCCTGTGGTTTCGAAGTTTACTCGAGATTAGGTTAAGAAGTGTGTGTGTGTGTGTGTGTGTGTGTGTGTGTGTGTGTGTGTGTGTGTGCGCGCGTGAAGTGGATTCAAATAACGACCTCTAATATTGCATTTTCTCCCGGATAACACTAATATCGCTGGATTGGCACCTTTTTCCGCACTACGCAGTGTTGACAACATGGAGTAGTTTGTTAACATATCACATTTTTGGTCCTAAGTTACTAGATGCATATTTGTTTATAAAATTAACCAGAAGAAAGGTATGGTAGTATTATTTCAGATTTCACAAGAAATACAATTTTTAAGCTTCCCAGAATCAAAAGGAGGCATTTTAGGAACAAACTGAGTGCGCGCACGCATAAACATAACTCAAGAACCAAAAAAAATTCTGTTGTGATCCATTCACATGACTTTCTCTACTCTCTATCTGTATTAGTGTGTATACAAACTATTCTTACTAAAGCTTATTTCTCTATCTACAACTTTTAATCCAAATAAACCTTTGCAAAAATAGCTACATTACACATTTCTTTATAAATACAAAGAGAACAGTGATAGTCAAATGTTTAAGAACTGGACGCTATATGCTGTTTCCATACAATCGCGAGAAATAACTGAAAATCGATGGGACTTTAAAAGAATGGCAAGTACTGAAAATTCAAATCTTTAATACCGGATATCTCAGAAACGGCATGCGACACGAAAAACTTATTTTAAGTAAATTGTGTGTTTTAAAGAGATCTACAGCTTTTGTGTGGTACGTTTTCGTCTATCGCTTAACGTTTACAAGTTATACAAAATCCCTTCGGAATGGAAAGGACGTCCTAGGCTATTCTCAGAAAATTCAAGATATACGTTTAATTTTTCATATAAATATCTTGAATACATTTTATTTTAATCAAAATCGTTAGAGCCATTTTTGAGAAAGTCAAAGCTTTCGAAAAATGTTCCTGTAGAGGGCAGTTGGTTTGGGGGATTTTCTTTAAATCCTCATGTCGCATTCTTGGAAAATACTGAACTCAAATACCAAGTTTGGTATTTATCCCACTTTTCGATTTTGAGTTATCCTGTTCACAGAACAGACACACAGCCAGACAGACATGTTTCCAAAAATGCTTTACTTGGATTTCGGGGCACCTCAAAACACGTATTTACGATGAAATCTCGGTATCGAACTTTTGGTGGAATGTAATACTTCCCCTGCTTACTATACGTAGTAGGGAAAGCAGGGGAGGGGTGATTACCAAACTTCATATTTAGGTTCAGCATTTTCTAAGGATATGACGTGAAGATTTTCAAGAACATCCCCCTCACCAAACTACTGTTTACGTGAAAGAATTTCGCTTATTTTTGTTTAAAATGTTGTCATTTACATGGATAACAAAACGTAGGTATATCTTAAATTGTGTCGAATTGCCTGTGAGGTCTTCTTTTTTCAGGAATGCAATTTATATAATTTTGTGGTAAATCATAAACATGTAGACAAACTTATTACATAATAAATATACAGAGAAGTATGTGATGCAGGCACACAGGTAATACCAAAGTATCTTCATTACGATTATGCTATTTAGTATATGAAAAGGAATTCCTCTACCATCGCTACGTTTCTCATACATATTGTTTACTAGAAATAGTTTCAAATTGAGCATGAAGGTTTCAATATTCGGAAACAGCATTCAAATGTTTATTTGTTGTAGCAAGCTCCGGCGATGGAAAGAAAGGAAAGGGGATAGGGAAAGCAATAATCACAAACTTTCAGCCACATCTGTAAGGTGACAATTTGGAAGCATCTAAGCATGGAATATTTTGCAAATGTCAAACGTTAGGATTTGACAAAAATACTGTAAATGTTAATGTCCTCTTTGTGTTTCCTGTATTAAGGCTTTGTTTATGCGTTAAAATGTCTCATTATACAAATTTATACAAAAATCACTAAAATAAACGGAATTTCAGAGAATATTCCGACAAATAGAAGTTATACATTTTATTTCTCGTGCCGGTATATTCAACGTGTCGCATTTTAGTCAAAAGCGTTGGAACAGTATTCGAGAAAATAACAATTATCATAACTCTTCGATGTAAAGGGTAGCTTAGGGTGGGGGAGTTTCTTGGATATCTTCGAGACGTATACATACATAGACGATGATGATAACTTTGGCTTTTATGGCATATTTCGTTTTAGAGTTGTGCTGTTCGCACACACGGACTTAATTCTGAATATTTTTTCGGCGTAGGGGGTGTTCAGGAGATCCTAAAACTAGGAGAAATAACCGTTTTACTAAACACAGTAAAATAAAATAAATTATATATTTAATATTCGTACAATAATATCAAAACAATTGAAACATTGCTTCCAAATCAACTTTTCCTAATTTGAATTTAAACGGTCTTCAACTTTTTTACATTCTCTACTACGTATAGTAAGTAGGGGAAGTATTGCATTCCACTCAAACTTCGATACCGAGATTTCACCGGAAACACGTGTTTTGAGGCCCACTGAATAAGAGACAATTTTACTTTCAATACTACGTATAGTAAATAGGGGAAGTATTACATTCCATCAAAAAATTGATACCGAGATTTCACCGGAAATGCATTTTCTGAGACCACTGAGCCAAAGGAAAAAAAAATTTTTACTTTCCCTACTACGTATAGTAAGTAGGGGAAGTATTGCATTCCACCCAAAAATTCGATACGGAGATTTCACCGGAAATACATGTTTTGAGGTGCCCTGAATACAAAGCATTTGGAAACATGTCCGTGTGTGTGTGTGTGTGTGTGTGTGTCTGTGAACAGTATAGATAACTCAAAAACGAAAAGTCGGAGAAATGCGAAACTTGGCATTTGAGTTCAGTATCTTCCAAGGATGCGACGGATCTTCAAGAAAATCCTCCCACCCAAACTATCCTTCACTTGGCACATTTTTCGAAAATTTTCATTTCTAAAAGATGGCTGTAACGATTTTGATTAAAATACCGTATATGAAAAATAGTGTGTATATGTTGAATTTTCTGGGAATAGCCCAGGAAGTCCTCTTCATTCGGAAGAAATTTTGTATAATTTTGTATAACTGATAATCGTTAAGAGATAGACGAAAATGAACCACACAAAACATGTAGATCCCTTTAAAACATACAATTTATTTAAAATAAGTTGTAGCAAAAGCCGTTGTTAAAGGTTCGAATTGTTCATTACTCGTCATTCTTTTGAGGTCCCATCGTATTTCAATTGTTTCACGCGATTGCATGGAAACATTATGAATTTTAAGTCCAGCGTATAGTGTCCAGTTCTTAAACATTTGACTCGCTGTTCTTTTTATATTTATAACGAAATGTGTAACGTAGCTAGTTCTGCAAAGGTTTATTTGAGTTGGAATGTAGTAGACATAAAAATAAGCTTTAGTAAGAATAGTTCGTATACCTAGTAATACAGATAGAGGGTAGAGAAAGTCATGTGTATGTATCGCATCAGATTTTTTCACAACAGATAAATACAGCTGAAATTTGAAACTATGGGACCATACCATTTTTTATGCTTCTATGTACAAACATAATTTTACATTAGTTATGTGCAATGTTTTGATTTTATATTGTGTTTTAGGTGTCAGCTATTAAGCAAAACGCAACCGGAAGGCGCCTGTGCTTCAGGTCATCTATTTAAAATCCTTATTGGATCCTTATTATAAGAATCTGGAAGTACCTTCCGTTAAACGGGTACTGTATCGCAAAAACTCATTGTTTTATGAATTCTGACTCTATTTTACTGTCTCTACCATCTACGTACTGTAGATAAAGTATTTCATTTCTCAAAAAAAATGTTAAAATTTCACAGAAAACTCATGTTTAGATCCTTTGAATCCAAGAAAAACCATTTTTAGAAAACATCCATATGAGTGTGTGCGTTTGTCTATGTATTTATCTATTTGTATATTTGTCTGTGAAGAGTATAATTTAAAAACGAAAAGTACGAGGGTAAGTAAATACGTATCCGCATATAATTTTTAACTTTATTATAACAAAAATTGAATCTTACAATTACCGCATTTTTCAACCCAGTCTCCATGCTTCTCAATACATTTGGTCCGTCGTTGCATAATCTTCCTAATGCCCTCAGAAAAAAAGTTTTTCGTTTGAGCCGCAAAACATGTATACACCGCTTCCTTTACTTCTTGGTCTGTAATGAATTGACTGCCTCTTAAAGCATTTTTATCTGAACTAAGAAGATATGGTTTGCCACTTTATCGACAGTCACTCTTCGGTTCGTCTGAATCAGGACACGGACTTGCTCAATATTGGCGTCACTAGTTGATGTGGATAGGCATCCTGCTCTTTCCTCGTCCTTCACACTTGTTTGACCATTTTTGAACTTTTTAATCTATTGTACACACTTCGCCCTTATATTATGCGGAGAGTCTTCGATAGATTTCGGCTCCTTCAGACAGCCCCCCGCCAAAAAGGGGAGGAATTCTGTTAACCGCACGCTGTTCTTCTTTGGTACAATTGTGAGCTGCGCAGCCATGTTTATTATGCAACAGTGCAACACTCACTGGAGTAATAATGGTCAAACATTCCATAAGCGGAGTCAAAGGAACAACATGTCGATGTGCCATGCATCAACCGGTACAGCCAACCTAAAAATATTAAAAATAGTGTGCGGATACTTATTTATCTACACTCGTAGAATGAATTTCAAATTTCGTAAGTAGATACAACTACTTTCAAGGATGGACATGAAAATTTTGATGCAGTAATTTGTATCACAAATTACTTAAATGTAAATAATGATTGTAATATGAATATGCATTTTTATGTGACATTGATTTCAGATGTTTATTGATTGTAAATATTGTTGGGAAGTAAGTTTATAGGGCCTTACTGAAACTGTCAAAAATAGCGTGCAATAATGCAGCGAGGGGGTGAGCTGTTTATCATTATTGGAAACGAGGAAGTTACGTAATATTGGCGCGTTTTCGGTAGAAACTTCTGGAATGTTTTCTCCCTAAAGCATATGTATTCATAATTTTCATTGGATATTAAAATAGACGCTAATGTTGGCGCGTTTTATTAGCCAATTGCAGTTCAGTTATAATCTTTAGGCGTATCTGGATGAAGGAGTATAAATAAGGTAGGTTAGAGGTAAAGTCAGTCAGTCCTTCAGTTCGCCGAAAGCATTCATACATTACACGTCGTATTCATGCCAGTTCATCACAAATCTGTGTACACTACACGTCGTCTTCAGTTCGTCAGTTCGTCAAAATATTTGTATGAGATACATCGGATATAGATTCACAAGTTACGCGCAGCAGAATTATGAAAGATCTAAAGTATGGTAAAGTTAATTATACAAAAGATTGAAGTACGTGGATTAAAAGAATTATCAGTAAGAAGTTATTATAACAGTTTCAGTTTGGCGAGTGTCGAGATCAATGTGTAAATGTGAGAGTAATAGTGTTCGACAATAAAAGTATAAAACAAATTTCTTCATCAGTGTTCTTTTTGGATAAAAGATTCCTTCCGTTTACACAACCCTGTTTAAGAGATATGTTCGACCAAATAGCTAGCCGGAGAACAGTGAAACAGAATTGAATAGAAATTAAAAGTTAAATTCTTTCAAACACAAAACTAATACTGCCGCAAATTGCTAACACCAGATGGAGCTACGAACCTAACAAAGAATGACGTCACAAGATGGCTTCAACACACGTGATGTAAACAAACATTATAAGTAATACCGTCGCAAATTGGCTACCACAACGTGGGGCTACAATAATGTTAAATAATATAACATTAAATCCGTTATAAATTGGCTCCCATACGTGGGGCAGTTAAAATTATGTAACCAAACAAAACAAAAGCAGCACAATATAAGATCTTCAAGTTCTAATAATTTACGTAAAAACATATTACGTAAACAATAATGTTACTATAATTGTCAAGAAAATTCCTCATCTCAAGCTGGCCTTCACATAATATATGGTTATTCCATATTTTCTCAAACATGGTTCCAACCATTTTGATTAAAACTCTATATATTTAAAGCGTTGGCATGGCTAATAACCTCTGCGACTTGAAGTTTTCACGAACAGTCTATGAAGCCCGCTTCATTTTGAATTAATTTTGTATAACTTTGTGGAAGTCGTACGAAGAAATCAATAAAAGCTTATGACAAAAAAATCCAGACCTCTTTAAAACACAATTTGTTTCAAATTACTTTTTGTGGCATCAGTCATTTCCGAAATATTCATTTTATTGCTTTTAAGTTTGAATACTTTGTCTTTTTAAGTGCTGTCACCATTCAGTTGTTTCTCGCGATGTCATGCAGAGGGAATGAAATTTTAAAGCCAGCATATTGTGGCATGTGGTGTTGGTAACACTTTAAAAATATGTGGTTGTCGTAACATTGTATGATTAACGCTTAGGTTGGCAATGAGAACAGGTAGTGACGTAGTAGAAGGGGAGGAGTTAACCGGTTTTATCGGTAGTGTGTAGCTCACGTCCTCTTTGAGCCTTGCTTGTGAAAAGAGCAAGACGTGTGTGAAGATGACGCTGCGCCAAACAAGAAGGTAAACTGTATCACTTTTATTTGGTATAATATATTGGACATCTAACTCTATACTATGTGAATTATTTATGTAGGTGGTCCCTTCCTTCCTAGGCCATGATGATTTAATAATATTTTGGTGGTTTTCAGGTATTTTCAGTACTTTGTTAGCTTGTCCCCGTCGGACCAAGTGCTAGGAAAATGTGTTGCTTTAGATCTCGGTCCTGTGCTCTACCCCCCGTAATGGAGTGAAATAAAGGAGGTTTCGACAACATAGCGACATGATGTCTAAGACTTCCCAATTGCTTCAGCCTCCCGTGCCTCTTTATCTACAACGAAGTGTAAAATGAAGCCATTTCTGAAAATTTTATCTCGATTAACATTAAGTAAATAGAAAAAAATCTTATGTGTTACATTCACGTAGTTTTCTTTACCTTCTATCGCTTATTAATGAGTATACAAATTATTCTTACGAAAGTTTGCTCTACTATTTACTTCATTTTAATCGAGATAAATAGCTGCATTACATATTTCGTTACAAATACATAGAGAACAGTGATAGTCAAATGTTTAAGAGCTAGACGCTATGCGCTGGCCTTAAAATTCCAATCGCGAGGAACAGCTTAATGTTAACAGGGCTTTAAAATAAGGACCAAGAAATGCATAATTCGAATCTTTAAAACATGTTTGTACAGCGTAATCCCCACCGTCCCGTCGCAATGTACTAATCACCGTCACCTGGCCCTACAACCCTGAGAAATATGAATGTAAAACAGATACCAGGAAATTCAAGTTAGAAGAAGAATCACCCCAGTATTCATCACGAGAAAAACTAACATTACAGTGGCAGCCTGACGGGAATCGAACCCATTATCTACCATCTCGCTGGGTTCGCGTATTGCAAGGCAAACAGCATGATGGACACGAGCTACTCTGACAGAGAAAGTTGATGAAGATATTTTCATGAGATTGTGGACGTTTAAATGCCGTGTGGTGCAACAGGGTTTATCGTAATTAAGGCCGCGGGTAGGGAGCGACCGTCAACGCTGCGATATTAGCAATTTCATGTGGACGCCATGTGACTTGCCGAGCTGGTTAACAGAGTGAGATGATCAAAGCGACCACAGCATTGTGTTGTATTCATTAGCACGTCATGTAATTACTTAAATACTTTAAATTGTTCAGTCCCCGGAGCGCGAGGCAGAGCCAATTTAAAGCGAGCGATACTAGCAAACACATACAGTGATGTAAACTTAACGGAAACCTATGTAAAGAATTTGACGCGATGCATTCACATCCTTTCTCTATCCAACTGCATTTATCTCTCTTCTGTGAACTATTCTTACAAACGCTTAATGATAATCGAGATAAAATGCAGAAATAGTCGCATTTCCTTGTAGGTAGAAGGTGGATTCAGGAACCTGAAGCGATAATCAACATTTTAAAATCTTTATCTTAGACGCTGTTAATGCAACAAAAATGTTCTTGTCGTGTGTTATACCTATGTGTAACGAGAATAGATTTTTCAAGCAGTGACCTTTTGCATACATCTTATGGTTTACCAGTTATAGAAAATTAATCTAAAATGAAAAACACTTCACTGACTATACTCAGAAAATTCAAGCTATAAAAGTAAAGGTACGTATCACGGAGGGGCCCCTGGAACAGGGGCAGAGCACCGCAAGTAGTCTGCCAATGGCCCTTTTTGCTTCCAACGTGACCCCTGGGAGGGAGAGAGGGATGAGGAGAGACACTCAAAGGACGACTAGATCCGGATGCCGATGGGCGCAAGCACGTACGGAGTCCCTAATGTTTCCAGATCTAACACATCCGGCGCAGCCACCGAACTCCCGGCAAAAACACCACCATCTTTTCACCATCGGGTGGAGCCCACTCGGGGGAGGGACCTAACTGAATAGTCTCCGCAGCGACGCCGGGGAAGAAACCTCTACAGAGTGCAAGCCACCGTCTAGCCGCAACTCATCGAACACCGTCGCCTGGTTCTATAACCCTGAAGTATATGAAGATGGCGGGTACAGGAAATGAAGGGCAGGAAAGTCGTGATAGGAGATGAACCACCCCAGTATTCGCCTGCCGACGCGGGGAAGCCAAAAAAAACCCATGAGTCAGAGTCAGTGGTCGTCAGGAATCGAACCCTGAACCTCCCGAATGTGGGCTACAGACGTTACCGTCTGAACCATCCTGCTCGCTAAGTTCAAGCTATAATTTTATTTAATCATGTAAATACCTTAAACATATGGTATTTTAATTGAAGTTGTTAAGGGACATTTCTGGGTAAATAAAAAAAAAACACCTAGGTATCGGGTAATTTGATGTGTTTGAATTTTCCTGAAAATCTACGTTTTCCAGCTTTGGAAGATGCCGATCTTAAATACAAAATACAAAGCTCGGCATTTATCCAACTTTGTGTTTTTGATTCTCTCTCTCGCTTTCTCTCGCGCGCGCGCGCGCGCACACACACACACACACACACACATACACACACCCACCCCATGATCTTTATATAAAAAGCATTTTTTATTTTTCGTTCGGGGGATCCCAAAACGTGTATTCCCGTTGAAATCTCGATCTATAGTAGGTGACGGGAAGTAATGTGTTCCACCCAAATATTTGATAATGAGATAAACTTCGTTATGCAGTTTTTATGCATTGAAGACAACATACGTTGTAGGTACAAGAAGGATACAGTACCCTAAAGTGACAGATGTTTCAAAAGCGGATGACTACGTGGTCTCTGAAATTCATGCTCTTTATATGACCACGAGAAAAACGAATAGTGACTTACCACTTGAGTATAGGTATTTGAAAATTCAAACTAATGAGGAAGAATATGTCGGAAATAGTTAACGCTACGAAACCTTTTATTTGACATAAAGTGTGTGCTTTAACACGATCAACATTTTTTGTGAAGAAAGATTTTCTCCAACCCTTACAGTTTAAATTTTATACACAATTCTTTCCTCAGTATCGTGCGAGGCTGGCATTCGGAAGGTCTCGAGTTCGATTCCCGGTGGTCGCCCAGTCTGAACATGTTTTTTTTTGTTTTGTTTGTTTTCCCCTGGTCTAGGCGAATATCGGAGTGGTGTACTCTACCACGATTTCTCCTTTCCCCCCACTTCTCATTTCATTTCCATGTCCTGCGGTGCCGGCATTGGCGGGTAGATGGCATGGATGCGTGCACATTGGACAGATTTCTCCCTGTGAACGCAAGAGTGAGCCGTCCGCCGTTAGGGTGACTTTGTCGCCCTCTTGGAAATCCTCGCCACTGATGCACGGGTGTTCAAACTGGAAATGTTAGGGACTTCTGCGCGTCCCTGTGGCCCTGTCTGCTTATGGACCTGGGATCCGTAGGACTCCTTCACCTCGTTCCTGGCTCCCGGGGGCATATTCACAATAGATCAAGATGGTCGCAGTGCGCGAGGTGTCTCCCTCCGATAAACAGATTCTACCTAAGGCTATTCGCAAAAAATACAGGATTGATACCGAGTTCGGTACTTAGGGTAGATTATTCCGCCAACGTACTCTTACAGATATCAGACTGAAATATTTACAGGATGTGACTGATGCTCTGGAAGACTACTAATCATTCTATCCAATAAGTTTGTTTATTAACGAAGATAAGATAATTTTCTTCATTATACCCTATTTTGATTAAAATTTATCAGGGAAAAATAACCAACCATATTATTTATACCAAAGTACAACCACAACAGCATTTCCAAAGTTTAATTTAGCTGTCTTCAAAAATTTCTGGGAAAGCGAATAATTTATACCAGAAAGTGCTATTCACAGAAGTAGTTGTTCAAAGCAAAAATGGAGCAAAAGCTCGTATATAATTAGAAAGAAAGAAACCACGGGGCTTGACAACACAGGAACTGCAATACTTGCAGAAATACCTTTTGCAAAGCAAAACTTTCCGTAAAAGAGGGCTTAAGTCCACCAGTCTATCCAAAGTGTGTAGAAGTTATGTTTTTTTCTTTTAATTGAAGTGGTACAGAATTTACAGCACAAAATGGCAGATACAGTGATATTTTAAAAATGTACCAGGTGGCCTAAAGAAGTCGTCCTTAGTCTTAAGTTAATTTATACCGGCTAGCGTCGATGCCGAAAGGCTTGTCTAAGCAGAACTACAAAGAGGACTCCATAACACCAGAGTGCAGACCGCTAAATGAAATACCAGTACCTGCATTGCTCCTTTCAACAGCAGTGTTGCGGCAACTTCTCTTGCACCCATGTTTGCGGGAAACATAAAACTGCAACGGTACCTCCACTGCTCCTTTGAACAACAGTGATTCGGCAACCTGCACCTATATATTCTGGAAACACAAAACTACAAAGGTTGCCCCATTGTCCCTTTGCACAGTAGTGATGCGGCAACTCTTTTTCACCTGTGTGCAAGAAACATAAAACTGCAAAGATACTTCCACTGCTCCTTTGAACAACAGCGATGCGGCAACTTCTTTTCTATGTATGCGGGAAACATAAAATTACAAATGTACCCCCACCGCTCCTTTGAACAGCAGTAATGCGGCAATTACTTTTGCACCTATGTATGCGGGCAACATAAAACTTCAAATGACGGCTTCGATATCGAATTTTTGGGTGGAATACTTCCCCTAAGTTATAAGCAAGTAGTAGAAAAAGCAAAAATATAGCACAAGTTGAAACCATTTCACCTCATTCTCAGTTGTACGTATGCATGCTTGATCCTCTTTCCGTTTAAGCTGGCATTACCAACTCCAGTGTGCTTGTAGCGCTTCCACTTGAAATTAGATCTCACAAAATAGAGCTTTATTTTCCGACTACATATTTTTTGTTGCTTTCATTGTTTTACTTTCCAATGCAACAGCATATTCAGAGTTTGTATGTAACAAATGTAATTAACTATTTGATTATTCCTTAAGCAGTTCTTTTAAATATCAGGAAAAACGCTTTAATCGTATTTTAATTCTAAAGAATCAGAGAACGAGAAATATAGATGCTTATTTGTGCTAATTCTCAGTACCTTCTGATCCAAGAGTTTTTAAATCAATGCTTCCAAACTGAGAGGAAACTGGAAGTTAAGGTTTCGTTTGTAGCTGCATGAGGTGGTTTTTGCTCAGAGCGCCATTTAAGACCGCTTTTTAACATTATAGTTTTGAGAAAACATGAGAATATCAGACATCAGCTGGGTAATAACAAGCTGACGAGCGACTCAATGCGCTAAGCACAAGGTCCACCGTTCAAAACTTCAGCGGTTGAAAATAAGTCTAATTCTTATTATCCTGGGCCAAAGCTGCTTCAATTTCTGAAAACAACCTCATTCTATCAACTATCCGGTTTGAACTCGGGAGTTAAACTTTACAAGTATAAAACTCGCCTTCTCGAAGAGCGAGCACAAGATGAATGTTAATATTTGACAGAATACAAAAACATAATAAATGCGCAGTTTAAATAGCTCGAAGGTGTTGTAAACTTGTCAGGACGAACAAAGAAGCAACTAGGTAGAAACACAAATTAAAAATAAAGAGAGCATCATCGTAAATGCCATTAAGGTGCATCCGTAACATTGTGTCCTTGTTTACTTTCTCTATCACGTAGACAAGGTCTTGCATTCCATCAAAAAATTCGATACCAATGTATCATCGGAAATGCATGTTTTGAGGCCCCTTGAATAAAAAAAGCATTTTAGATATACGTGTCTGTGAACAGTATAACTCAAAATCGGAAGGGTTGGATATGTAGCAAGTTTGCTATTTATGTTCATCATCTTCCAAGAATGCAACGCGAAGATTTTGAAGAAAGTTCAACACCCTTACTACCCTTTACATGGAACACTTTTCTAAAATTTTGATTTTCTAAAAACATGACTAACGATTTCGCTCGAAATAGCTTATATTAAATATATTTAGATGACAAATAAGATGTATATCTTGAGTTGTATGGGAATAGCCTCTAAAGTCCTCTTCATTCGGAAGGAAATTTGATAATCTTGTATAACTGGTGAACGTTAAGTGATAGACAAAAACGTAAAAACGTACTGCGTAAAAATGTAGATCTCTTTAAAACACAGAATTTATTTCAAATAGTTTTTTTATGGCATCAGCCATTTCTGAGATATCCGTTACTAATGGTTCGAATAGTTCATTGCTTGGTCATTCTCTTCAAGTCTTGCCAACATTCAGTTGTTTCTCACGATTACATGGAAACATCATGGAATCTTAAGGCCAGCGTATAGCGTCTAGTTCTTAAACTTTTGACTATCGCTGTTCCCTTTGTATCTTTAACGAAATGCGTAATATAGCTATTTCTGCAAAGGTTTATCTCGATTAAAATGAAGTAGATAGAAAAATAAGCTTTAGTAAGAATAGTTTGTATACCCACTAATAAAGATAGAGGATAGAGAAAATCATATGAATGTATCACGTCAGATTTTTGCTTTCTCTACTACGTATAGTAAGTAGGGAAAGTACTGCATTCCACCCAAAAATTCGATATCGATATTTCAACAGAAATACATGTTTTGAGGCTTCCTGAATCCAAATAAAGCATTTTTGGAAACATGTTCGTGTGTGTGTATGTTGTGTGTCAGTCTGTGAACAAAATAACTCAAAAACGAAAAATCGGATATATACCAAACTTGGTATTTGAGTTTACTGTATTCCAAGGATGCGACAGGAAGATTTATGAAAATACCTACTCCTACCCCAGACTATGCTTTAAATGGAACATTTTTCGATAATTTTGATTTTCTTAAAAATTGCTATAAAGATTTTGATTAAAATGTTGTATGTTTAAGATATTTTCATTGCAAAGGAAATGTATATCTTGAATTTTCTGAGAATGCCGCCAAAAGTCCCCCTCATTTTGAACGACTTTCACATAACTTGTAAACTGTAAATGACAGATAAAATTTTACTACAAAAATGTAGATCTCGTCAAAACACACAATTTATGTCATGTAATTTTTTTGTGGAGAAAACCATTTCCGAGACATTCCTTGTTATTTGTTTGAATTTTCCAATACTTATACTTTTTCTCAAATGGGAATTCGTTATTCGTTTTTTTATGTCCTGGGCGTGCAAAGAGAATGCAATGCTTCACATGGCAACCAGCTCTAAAAGATTTGACTATCGCTTAAAGCCTACCATATTCCCCTTGCAGCACCTCAAGAAAATTAACAATAACTTTATCATCTCGATATCTCGATTAACATGAAGCAGATGGAGAATAAGCGTTTGTAAAAATAGTTTGTACAAGAGTAGAAAAAGTCATGTGAGTGCAGCACATCAGAATTTTTAAGTTTAACGTCCTTTAAGCGGACAGGTCATATCGTATGGTAAATGAACGATGTTGCTCAAATGGACTGGTGGTCCCTTGAGCTTAGAGTTACCCGACATTCGTCTTCACAAGATATGGAAAATCCCCGGAAGAAACCTTATGCAGGTTACTCGCCCTATCTTGGGTTCTCTTCAATGTGAGGCAGACACACATAGGTGGGCAATTTATGTCTTGCGTTTTAGTATTTTATTAGATAAAGGGAAATAACCCCCAAAACAGGTCGTATAGTTTTAGCACTCTTAAACATATATCAATTTCAACAAATTGCACCTTGAATGTCCAAGTTCAAAATATTAAGACCTGATATCTAATTCCATCACCATTATTTCTCATTAGTTACATAATACCAACATAATTGATAAAACACCTCATTACGTAAATCAGTGTGTAGTTTGCATGTTGACGGCCCGCCTGGGGTTTTTGCCGTTACTTTCTGTGGTTGGTTGCTTTGCACGAGGGTAATCCAGAAAGTTCCAGATTTTTGTAATAAACAATTAACAAAATGCAAATATCAACGTTTATTATCTACATTTGAAAGGTACACTCTTAAGCTATTTTTCTGCATAATCGCCATTCAAATTGAGGCATTTATCATACCGTGGCACAAGTTTTTCAATACCCTCTCTGTAGAAATCTGCCGCCTGCGACTTCAACCACTGGTTTACACCGGCATGCAGTTCAGCGTCAGTATCAAAGCATCAATTTGATGCACCAAACTCCGTGAAATTTGGGGAAAATTTTCCGAAAGTTCTGTAATGGTGAAACGACGATTTTCACGAATTTTGTCATTGATTTGCATTGACAGTTTATCAGTCATAAGGCTAGGTCTACCACTGCGATCCTCGTCGTGAACATACGGCCATTTTTAAAATCAAGCACCATTGCCTGACTTGGCTTTCACTTATTATTCCCTGCCTGTAAAAACTCACAAAATTGACGATAAATTTCAATTGCTTTGTTCTTTTTAGACAACCGCACTTCACAAGTGGCGGGATTTTCTATTGCAGCGCACATTTTAACAACTCACACAGCACAGTAAGGAAGGCACAGTCCTCACGCTACCACAGCTAGATGCGTACTGAATGTAGGAACGTTCTGACACCAAGATGGCGGCTCTAGCCCTACTCATCGCCACGATAGGCCAAAATGTCTGGGACTTTCTGGACTACCCTCGTAAGTGTACGGGAGTAATCAACGTTTGTTTAGAAAGGTACATTCAGACTGAAAAAAATCAATGCATAGCCGAGATTTGAACCACCGATCTTCAGATTTCCCTCTGGTTGCTCTAATCAACTGAGCTACCATGGAAACACGCCGCCACTACATTAAATTCCCCAGCTGGCTCGCATTTTTTGCGGTAAGCCACAAGGTGATCCAAATTCATTTTAAGTTGACTTACCCCAGTGGCGACTTACAATGTCGTAAGTACATAGTTTAACCAACTACTTGGGCAATCGATGGTTAATTAATGTGCGGGCATGTTGCTATGGTAACGCAGTTGACTAGAGCAGGCGGATGGAAACCAAGGTTTATTTACTTAAAATAGTATCTTTTACACTACTTTGATTTGTAGCAATATCTTAACGCTAACTAGGCAACCCTGGTATTTTCAGGAAGGTGCTGATTAACCTGAGATGTTTTAAAATGCCTTAATTCACGCAGACATTTAATACATTGGAGGAAGAAATAATTTCATACATGTTTAGTCGACTAAAAACAGAAAATTCAAAAGGAACATTTAAAATTGTGTACGGGTAGAATTTTTGTCCTTGTATGAATGAGAATGATAACCATCACTGACCAAAAAATAAAATAAAAAAATTATTCAGTGCCCAAGTTAATGTTCTATTCTTGCGAGTAGGGTATTTGTTCTTTAAACACATTTAAAATGAAATTATACAAAAGGGATGTCACAAGAATATAAAACATAATAGGTAGGAGGAATATTTTGAAACGGTAACAATAAAATTATTATAGCCAAAAGAGTTTGTTCAAAATGAATGGGAAGCAAGTTCGTACCAGCAGTTTATCCTGAAAGATTGTATACACCATCATGAGCGGTTCCGGAAAAGTTGAGGATTATTATACACAAGCTACAATCTCTTCATTCAGTGCTACCTCTCCTTCCCCTCAAATAAGAAAGACCGCGAACTACACTACGATTTTTTTCCTCCTGGTCCTACTCAGCTGGATGAGCAGTAGTTGAACGAGCCCATCAATTCCCGGGAGAGCTGATACCGCGCTAGGGGAATACTTCCAACCTTTATTCCCCTCCCTCTCCAAACTTCTCCTCGTTTGCCTTTCTGCAGGGCCCGGTCAAATGAATCGTACTATACACGCTATAAAGAAAACCCTTCCTACTACTATATGTCAGTAACCTACGTACAGTAACATTTAAATAATATGAGACGCCTGGCATTTCGCTCTAACTGCAGAAGTAGTGGAAGAGCTACGTTGACACGTTGTATTAGAGCATGTGTCTGCTGTTCAGTAGCGCGCCGAATAGCAAAACAACTTACTGAGACGTAACGCTAGTGAGCAGTAGCAAATCCGCGAACATGGCTACGTGTTACCCCTGAAAGTTCAGTACTTAGCCGAAGTAAAACGAGGATGGTAGCACCTTACTGGCTAGAACAACCGCGGAGAGAATTTTGCCATGGAAACATACCCTTCCAAGAAGTGTCAGAAGTCTCATGAAATTTAAATTCTACCCTATATCAGCAACTTTTCTGTCCTCAGTGTATAACGGATATGCAGCATCTTTTAGGAGTACTCAAAATGAGAGAAATTAACCCAGATTTTTAATTTCTCTACTACGTATAGTAAGTAGGGGAAGTATTGTAGTCCACCCAAAAATTCGATACCGAGATTTCACCGGAAATATATGTATTGAGACCCCAGAATTCAAAACAAAAGCATTTTTGGAAACATGTCCGTGTGTGTGTGTGTGTGTGTGTGAGAACAGCGTAACTCAGAAACGAACAGTCGGATAAACATCAAACTTGATATTTAGGTTCAGTATCTTCCAGAAATGCGACACGAAAGTTTTCAATCAAATCACCCCACCCCAGATTACCCTTTACATGGAACATTTTTCGACATTTTTAATTTTCTCAAAAATGGCTCTAACGAGTTAGATTAAAATATCATATGTTTAAGATATTTTCAAGACAAATAAAATGTATATCTTGAATTTTCTGGGAATGTCTCCAAAAGTATTCTTCATTGTGAACGACTTTTGCATAACTGGTAAACCATAAGAGATAGACAAAATTTTACTACAAAAAAAATGTAGATCGCGTTAGAATACACAATTTATGTCGTATATATTTTTTTGCTGAGTGAACCATTTTCGAGATATTGCTTGTTATTCCCTCAAATTTTTCAATACTTATTTTCTCAAATGGGAATTCCCTATTCATTTTTTTTGTCTTGGATATTCAAAGAGTATTAATCTGTGGCAAAGGGAATGGTGCTGCACCTAGCAACCAGCTATTAATATATATATATATATATATATATATATATATCGATGCTTAAAGGCTACTGTATTTCTATATTGCGCTTGCAATGACAAAGCAAGGGGAACATAGTACGCCTTAAGCGATAGTCAAATATTGTTAGAACTGGTCGCTATGTGTAAAATGTAGTTCTGTTTGCATGTCAAAGGATTGTTTCTGCAAATGTTTATCTCGATTAATATGAAATAGATGGAGAATAAGAGTTTGTAAAAATAGTTTGTATGTAACACATGTGAATGTAACACATCAGATATTTTAGAACTTTTGGGGTGAACATAGTAAGTTAAAAAACTAATTTAATGTTATAAATTCACAGCACTTTCTCCACCAATGGCAAATTCGTATATATATTCGTCACATATTATTTAAAAAAATTGCCATTCTTCTATTCACTTTACCTTATTCAGATACAATTGTGCCTAGGAAGAATTTAAAGTTGAGCAAGACCTGCGTTGTTACTACATGTGGAAACAGCATTCAAAGTTTGTTCGTAGTGACAAGCTTTTCTAATTAAAAAATTAAAAGCAAGAAAGAAGAATGGTATATTTTAAGCACGCCCCCTCACACTTGAAGGGGGAAAAAGCTTGTAACATGGAATATTTCGAAAACGGCCAACGTTATGAAAAAAATTGACACAAATGGTGTATATTAATTAACTGTTTTTTCCTGTTGTGAGTTTTTATTCAATGTCTTACGCTGTATACAAAAGTATACACAATTCAAGGAAATAAAAGGGAACTATTTGCAGGCTATTTGTAGAAAATTCAAGATATACATTTTCTTTGAAATGTAAATCTCTTAATCAAAATTATTAGAGGCGCTTTTGAGAAAATAAAAGCTAACGAAAATATTGCCATGTAAGGGTAGTTTGGAGTGGGAGATTTTCATGTCGCATCCTTCGAAGATTCCGTTGTTGAAGACAGACAGACCTAAATACACACACAAACACTTTTATAAAAATGTTCTTATTTCTATTCATGAGAGCTCAAACATGCATTTCAGTTTAAATCTCGATAGCAAATTTTTGAGTAAAATGCAATATATCCTGCACCTACTGTAAATAGATGCTAGAGAAAGGAAAAACTAAAAACTGATGTGTGACCATCTCTCTGCTTTATCTGTTAGCAATTTTTATGTATTCACTATTTATACCCACTGTTAATATAACAAGCTATTCTTTTAATTACTTTGAGCTTATCACGATACATGTTTGTGTAGAACATTTCAAATAGGTAGCTTGGTTACTTGCAAGATACGAAAACAATCACAGGTCGAGTTTTGTTATTAATGAGATAATGCTGAAATGAAGAATTTCACATTTTCAAACGTGCTACAGTGTGAAGCATCGAAGTTCACAATGAATGTTTACTTTCTCTACCACCTACCTAGTAGGTAGAAAAGCTATTGCATTCCACTATAAAACTCGATACCGAGATTTCACCAGAAATACGTGTTTTGAGGCCCTTAATATAAAAAGGCATTTTATAAAAAGGTCCGTGTCTGTGTGAGTAAGTGTCTGTGAAGAGCGTAACTCAAAAACGAAAAGTCGCTATTTAGGTTTAATGTCTTCTTAAGCTACGATAAGAAGATTTTGTAGAAAATTCCCACCTCAAGTTATTCTTTACATGCAAGATTTAAAAAAAAGGTAATTTTCTTAAAAAATGGCTAACGATTTTGGTTTAAATACCAAATATTGTGTATATTTACATAATAAATAAAATTTATATCTTGAATTTTCTGGGAAGTCCTCTTCATTCGGAAGGAATCTTGTATAACTAGTAAACGTTAAGCGATAGACGAAAACGTGCTACACAAGAAATGTAGATCTCTTTAAACAACAATTTATTTGAAATAATTTTTCTATTGGCATAAGCTGCTATTTCCAAGATATCGATTACTAATGGTTCAAATTGTTCATCGCTTGGCCATTCTTTAAAGTCCTTTCAACACTCAGTTGTTTCTTGAGATTATATGGAGAGAGTGTTCAATTATAAGGGCAGCGTAGAGCGTCCAGTTCTTAAACATTGGAATATCGCTCTTTGTATGTATAATGACATGTGCAATTTCTGGAAAGGTTTATTTGGATTAAAATCAAGTACAAGGTGATTTTTGAAGAACTAGCACATTTCTTTCTGTAATTATTCTGTTCGAAATTCACTCACTGCCCAAATTTTAGCACCAAATAAAAGCAGAATGATCTGGAGTTTCGACTGCCTGTCACTAGATGCGCAGATGTTCATGTTTTATTCGCAATTGTTAGTTTTATTGTCGGCAACTGTTTTTGAGACTTTGTTCTAGTCAACGTGAAAATGGAGTACAAGTTAAATGAACGACTCTTCCTTGTGAAGCAATACTGGATTACAAATTCAATTACAGCTACTCAAAGGGCATACCGGAGAGAATTTGGTGTTCGGAATTCTCCCCAAAGAAACACAATACTGGGACTGGTAAAAAAATTGAAAACAACTGGATCTATGGTGAGTGAAAAAGGCAAAACTCGTTCATCTAGGCTTCCCCGGTTGTTGTTGACGCATGAGCACGACTGGATCAGTCACTCAAAAAATCATTAATACGTTTGTCGCAGGAGACAGGGTACAGCTACTCAATGTGTCAGAGCTGTGAAAAGTGCAGGCCTAAAGCCGTATAGGATTACGGTTGTCCATCAGTTACAGAAGCCAAATAAGGACAGACGACTGAATTATTGTCGTTGGTTTCAGGCGTTCAATGTGTAAAATCCTGCCATATTGTCCATCACATAGTTCACAGATGAAGCATGCTTCCATTTATCTGGCTATGTGAACCCAAATAACTCACGCTATTGGGCCAGCGGAAATCCACATGTTATTCATTAAGCACCTAGCACCCGGTTAAAATCGGAATTTGGTGCGCAATATCTGCACAGAGAATAGTGGGACCATTTGTTTTAAACAGTGTGAACACTGCAGAGTACCGACGGATTTTCATGGAGTTTGCTGAACAACTAGACGATGTAGAGCTGAGTCAAGGATATTTTCAGCAGGGCAGCGCTACATACCATACATCAAATGAATCCATACACTAATTGCAAGTTTCTTTGACGACCGGATACTTTTAAAGAACCTGTGGCCACCGAGATCTCCTGATTTGACATCTCCGAACTTCTTTCTATGGGGTTACTTAAAAGACAGGTTTATGCCACACGTCCCGAGACATTGGACGATCTGAAGCACAACATTACACAGGAGAATCAAGCTATTGACAACAGAGTCCTCCAACGAGTGGCCAGTAACATGGAAAGACGTGTTGAGCTGTGCCTTATGCAGGATGGAGGACTTTTCAACATTTGTTATAGGTAAATAATCTCCAAAAATCCCTCTGCATTTCAGGTATAATAAGTTGTCGCTAGCATAACTCGTTTTGAAACAATTAAAGAAATAAATGTGTCAGTTCTTCATAAATCACCCTGTAGAAGCAAAATAAGCTTTAGCAAGAATAGTTGGTCCACCCACTAATAAAATATAGAAGGTGGAGAAAGTCGTGTGAATGTATCACATCAGATTTTTAAAACGCAGCCTTCTAGATTGTAGTGAACATATCTTTTACTCTTTCAATATTTTTGTTCAAGCTTCACGAGTCCGTTGTCTTTATAATGAAGTTAAAATTGTAATAAAACTAACATTTCTACTGCAATATCAGCTTTACTTTCTCTAGCACCTACTTATAGTAGGTAGAGGAGCGATGAATGGCATCCAAAAATTCTAATCGAGATTTAACCTAGAAATATTGTCGTGACCTCTTTGTTATTTTAGCGGGTACCGAAGAATCTTAAAGTTAATATTTCACATTATGCGAGGTCAGACGGGGGACGCAGCTGAGAGAAATTATGAAAATATAAAAAATGTTCCTAGTAACAGCATTATTACATGGTGTGGATGAGGGAAGGGACTATCTACTATAGTAATTTAAACATAATGAACATGGATGGCCAGTGACTTTAATGATGTAAAGGGATTACATTACCTCCTTGTTTCCTTGCCTGTCGGTGGGAACGCCATGCTTCCGCATGAACAGCGCACACTCACTACAACTTGCCTCTAACAGTAACTCGGCTCGACTGACTTTGAACCACGCTAACTCGGCGTGCCCACGCTATGCTAGAACTGGTTTATCCCCTCCACTCTTGCGCAATATCCGATCTGGGCAACCAGGTCACATACGCAATAATGCTCGTACGTCACATCTGTATCCAAATAAAGCAACTTAAATAAAGATGTGTGTGTATGTATGCGTGTGTGTGTGTGTGTGTGTGTGAGCCTGAACAGAAACTCAAAACCGAAAAGTTGAATAAATACCAAATTTTGTATATAAGTTCAGCATCTTCCTAGGATAGGTACGACTATTTTCAATAAACTCATCCCACCCCTACTGTCCTTGACATGCAGTTTTGCAACTACTGTAATCCAAACATAAAATGTTTAGACGTTCACGTGATTAATAACATATATCTTAAACTTTCTGCAAATAACCCATGGTGTTCTCTTCACTTGGAATAAATTTTGTGCAGTTTAGTGTAACTTGTAAATCCTAAGAGACACACAGACTTACTAAGCAAAAATTATAGATCGTTTTAATACATACAATTTATTTCAAATGAATTTTGCTGGCATGAGCCGTTTTAGAACTATTCGTTATTAGATTTGAATATTTCAATACTGTGTCAATTTTTTGAAGTATTGTCACCATTCAGTTGTTCCTCGTGATAGTATGGAAAGAGTATGAAATTACAAAGCCAGCTGTTTAAAGATCTGAATATCGCTTTAGTCTCTTGTATTCCCTTTGTGCCTACAACAAAATGTGTAATGAAGCTATTTATGCAAACATTTATCTTGACTAACACTAAATACATGGAAAAAATACTGATGTGTTACATTCACATGCCTTTCTCTACACTCTCTCGCTTATCAGTGAGTATACAAATTATTCTTACGAAAGTTTATTTTCCTAGCTACTTCATTTTAATCGAGATAAATAGATGCATTACGTATTTCGTTATAAATAGAACATACTCTTTCCATGACATAGCAAGAAACAACTGAAAATCAACAGGACTTTAAAAGAATGACAAAGTATTGAACAATTCGAACTCTTAATAACGGATATCTCGGAAATGGATGATGCCACAAAAAAGTTATCTGAAATGAAAGAGATCTAAATTTTTTGTGTAGTAAGTTTTCGTCTATCGGTTAACGTTTACCGGTTATATAAGAATGTACAAAGTGTCTTCCAAATGAAGAGGACTTTACAGGCTATTCCCAGAAAATTAAAGATATACATTTTATTTGGCATGTCAATATGTTTAATGTATGATATTTTAATAAACATCATTAGAGCTATTTTTAGAAAATTAATAATTTCGAAAAATCTTCCATGTAAAGCATAGTTTGACATGGGGAGATTTTCTTGAAAATTTTCATGTCGCATCTCTGAAAGATGTTGAGCTTAAATACCAAGTTTGGTATCCAACTTTACGTTTCTGAATTATTCTGTTCACAGACATACCCAGACCTTTTTCTAAAACTTTGTTTTCGGTTCAGGGGGCCTTAAAATATATATTAGTGATGAAATTTTGACATCGATTTGTTGGGTGAAATAAAATACTTTCTCTATTTACTATTAGTAGTAGAGAATGTAATAAACTTTTGCGAGACTATTTGTAGAAGGTACATAAAAATAAACGGTAATGGATACAGAAAGTCATGTGAATGAGTCACATCAATTTTTCCTTCCTTTAGTGTATGCATCAACAAGCAGGACGATATGCCGGAACAAAATTTCTGAAGAAAATGTTCCAATGCAGAAAGAACCTCCTTACGCCACAGAAAATATGCGGCAGATTTGCGGGGAAACACAGACACAAAGTGGGAGTGTAACCCAAAGATTATGAATGTCTAGAAATGTCACAGAGTCAAATCCAATTAAAAACCGAGGTAACGAATGTGAACAGAAATGACGCATAGAGCTGCTATTCATTTACAGAGGAAAATGACGAAATAACTTGCGCTTCAATGACCGTGCTAAAACAGAACTTGAAACCCTGGATAGTGAAGTGAAGATTCCTCATTATGTGCTACTTTGTACAGCGGTGATTTTCCTTGTATATAGATGATGATAAGAGCCAACCTACTACGCCTAAAGAGTAAAGAACATTCTAACTCAATAATACAGTTACTGTATCCATCATTTCTATTTGTCGACTATATAACCTACGGAAAAAATTTCTGAAGTGTTACCGTACACGACTTCTTTGACTCTATTGTTTATTAGTAGATATACTAACATAATTATTCTTACGAAAGCTCTCTTTTTTTATCTACTTCGTTTTAATTGAGATAAACCTTTGCAGAATAGCTAAATTATACATTTCGTAACAGACACAAAGGAAATAGCGATAGTCAAATGTTTTAGAACTCGACGGTATGTGCTGGCCTTAAAATTACATACTCCTACGACATCGCAGGAAACAGCTGAAAATTGACAGGACTTTAAGAGTATGGCAAAGAAACAATGGGAACCATTAATAACGGATATCTCGGAAATGGCTGGTGCCACGAAAACGTTTTTTGAAATAAGTTGTGAATTTTAAAGAGACCTACATTTTTGGGAAGTACATTATCGTCTATTTTATAACGTTTACCCGTTATCCATGATTAAATAAATTTCCTTCCGAATGAAGAAGAATTCTTAAGCTATTCCTAGAAAATTCAAAATATACATATTATTTATGATGAAAATATATTTATGTATAGTATTTCAATTAAAATTCTTAGAGCCATTTTTCAGCAAATAACAAAATTCGAAAAAGTTTTATGTAATGGTAGTTTGGGGTGGAGGGAATTTCTTGAAAATCTTCGTGTTGCATCTTTGGAAGGTACTTAACTTAAATGCCATCTTTGGTATTTATCCGATATTTTATTTTTGTGTTAAGACACACACACACACACGTGCGCGCGGAATTTTTCTAAAAATGCGTTTTTTTTTAGATTCAGGGGCCTCATAACATATATTTCCATTGAAATATCTATATCGAATTTTTAGTGAAATGCAATAACTTCTCTATCTACTACTACGTGATAGAAAAAAGTAAAAAACGATGGATGCTATTGTTCCATTCGGAGATATACGGATTCAATTTTTCAATTTTAAGCTCGCTTGTCGCTAGCTACTCTGCAACAAGGAAAGCAAGTGAGCTGGCTCGTCCGCAGAATACGTGTAAAATAAGTCATGCGACCGAATCTCGGCTACTTTAAACCTGCCAAGTTTTACAAGAATCATCCTGACTGCTGCGGCTGAAAGTGTATAGAAGAGCGCTATGTATGCGGCGTGATTGAGCAGTTCTACGCTTGTGTAATTTGTTCAATGCAATGATGGGAGTGGTTTAAAGAGTGGTGTAAACTGCAGCAAAACAAATAAACCAACCTTAGGTGAAATCAACGAGAGATTAAGAAGTAGAAATTATAAGCTTGTAACGTAAAAGGGCTTAAGTCATCATGGGCAAGCTTTTCGCATATACATTGACAGATATTAGAATAACCGTATAAATTTTTCACATATTTACTTCTCTACCACATACATATAGGTAGGGAAGGTAACTATTGCATCCCACCAAAAAATTGTATATGGAGATTTCATCGGAAATACATGTTTGGAGTACCCCCCAAATAAAAAAAACAAAAAACGTTTTTAGAAAAACGCGTGTGTGTGTATCTATGCCTGTGAACGGCATAACTCGAAAACGAAATGTCAGATAAATACCAAATGTGCTAATAATTTTCAACATTCCCCATCCCCAAATTACCCCTTACATGCAACATTTTTCGAAACTTTGATTTTCTTAGAGATGGCTGTAACGATTTTGATTAAAGTACGAATATTTCGAAAATTTCAGGGAATAGCCTATGAAGCCCTCGTTATTTGGAAGGAATTTAACTGCTAAACGTTAAGCTAAGTACGAAAATGTACCACATAAAAAATTTAGATCTCTTTAAAACACATATATGATTTCAAATAAGCTTTTCGTGGCATAATACGTTCACATAACTTTCTGTAGCCTCTATCTTTATTAGCGAATATAAAAGCTATTCTTACTAAAGCTTGTTTTTCTATCTACTACATTTTAATCCAAATAAACTTCTGCAAAAATAGCTACATTACACATTCCGTTATGGATACAAAGAGAACAGTGATAGTCAAATGTTTAAGTACTGGACGCTATACGCTGGCCTTAAATTCCACACTGTTTCCATGCAATCGCGAGAAACAACTGCAAATCGATGAAACTAAAACAATACGTATTGAATAATTGAATCTTTAATAATGCATATTTCAGAAACGGCTTATGCTACAGAAAAACTGTGTTTTAAAGATATTCACAATTTTTGTATGGGCATTTTCCTCTATCGCTTTACAATTATACAAAATTCCTTCCGAATGAATAGGATTTCGCAGGTTATTTCCAGAAAATTCAAGATATTCATTTTTTTGTCATGTAAATATCTTTAATATATATTTTAATTCAAATCGTTGGGGCGATTTTTTCTAAAAAATAAAAATTTTCGAAAAAATGTTCCATAAAAAGGGTAGTTGGGAGTGGGAAATTTTCTTGAAATCTTCATGTCGCATCTTTGGAAGACACTAAATCTAAATATCAAGTGTGATATGTATTCGAAGTTTTGTTTTGAGTTGTGGTGCATGCACGCATACACACACACGCACACGCGCGCGCGCGCACACACACACACACACACACACACACACACACACTGTCGCCCTCCGTGGTATAGTGGCTACCATGCTAGCCTCTAGTTCCCGAGGTCGCGGGTTCAAACCCGGCAGAGGGCGATGGATTTTTTCGGGCGTAAAAATCCTTAGCATGGCTTCCTTCGGAAGGGAAGTAAAGTCGGTGGTCCCGTGTCGTAGATTTACGGCACGTAAAAGAACCTCAAGCCTGATAAAGAGGCCTCGAGCAAAATTTCCGGTCTTTCACGCCCAATATAGAATGGGACGCTAAGGACCATAGTAGTTAAAGAGCGTCCATAAATAAAACTCAATTTCAATTTCAATTTCACACACACTCACTCCCGCACACGCGTGGACCATTTTCTAAAAATGCTTTCTTTGGATTCAGGGGGCCCCAAAACGTGTATTTCCGGTGAAATCTCGGTATCGAATTTTTGTGTCGAATGCAATAGGTACCTTTTCTATGTACCTGGTAGAGAAAACAAAAATGAAAGCAAGAAACAATTATAATTAATATTATTTTATTATTATTATTATTATTATTATTATTATTATTAGCCCTGACTAACAATATCTGATATATATATAATCTGAGGCATTACCAAAATAAAAAAAATGCTTCCAATTGGAGAATGTCGAACAGGAACAATTTCGGAACTAGCATACAATACAAAATTGGTTACATCTGTTTATACACAGAAAACCAATAATAACATAATTCAGTGAACAAGCTATCGTTTTTATGTTTTTTTATAAAGTGAGTATGGAGTGTGCTCAAAAATAGTATCGGTATCGAGTATCAAAAATAGTGGTATCGTCCCATCATTGGTATATACATACCATGTAAAGCGTGAGTTATGGTCGTAGAGTTTCTTGAAAATATGCGTGTCGCATGTTTGGTATTTATTCAACTTTTCGCTTTCGAGATGCTGTACTCTCTCTCTCCTTCCCGCCCTCTCCGACACACATGGATCAATTTCGAATATATGCAGCACTTCCTCCACTTATCATAGGCAAGTGAACAGGAACAAAACACTCGTATCTATAATTTCAGTAAACAAAATATGATATTACTAAATAAATATTACTTTTTCTTGCACCTACTTATAGTAGGTAGCGAATGTATTGCCTTCCACCCAAAAATTCCATATCCAAATTTCACCGGAAATACATGTTTTGCGGTCCTTCCGAATACCAAACAAACAATTTCCGAAAAAAAAGTGTTTGTGTATTCAGTCTGCATGTATCTGTGATACAGCGCAAATCAAAAATAAAGTTTGAAATATATTAAATTGGCAATTAATTAACTTTAACTTCAGTATATTCCAGAAATGCGATGTGGAATTTTAAAGAAAATCGCGTGCAACAATCCTTTAGATAGAAAGATTTCCTATATTTTTCTTAAAAATGGCTCCAACGAGTTTTATTAAAATACATATGTTAGAAGATATTTGTATGACTAATAAAACGCATATCTTGAATTTTATATGAGTGGCCTATGAAGTCCTCTTCCTTCTGAATGCGGGTGGTATAGGATTACTGCTGGTAACCTGTAAGGAAGAGACGAAAGTTTACCTCATATATAGTGTATATGTCGCAGTAACCTGTTCGTGTTATCTTTTTTACTTGGCGCCTGTTATTGTTTTACTATTTTAAATTTTGGGTTATTTGTCCTCCGGCTAGCTATTATTACTCAATCGAGCAAATATCTCTAAGCAGGGTGTGTAAACGGAAAGGAGTTGTTACTAAAAGATGACACTGATAAAAGAATTTATTTTCAGACTTTTATTGCCGTCACAATTAATAGTTCACATCTTTAATCTTTCTACACACCTGACTGAAACGGTTATATTTCCCAATGTAATTACTGTCGTAATAGTTGTCGCGTACTTCAGATTTTGTAACTAACTTTACGACGCGAGAGATTCTGTAGAATTGCGTAATGTGTACCTTGCGAGAGATTGCTGAGAACTGCGTAATGTGTACCTCGCGAGAGATTCTGTAGAACTGCGCGACGTTTACGTCGTGAATGATTCTGTAGAATTGCGTAATGTGTACCTCGCGAGAGATTGCTGAGAACTGCGTAATGTGTACCTCGCGACAGATTCTGTAGAACTGCGCGACGTTTACCTCGTGAATGATTCTGTAGAATTGCGCGACGTTTACGTCGTGAATGATTCTGTAGAACTGCGTAATGTGTACCTTGCGAGAGATTGCTGAGAACTGCGTAATGTGTACCTCGTGAGTGATTCTGTAGAACTGCGCGACGTTTACCTCGTGAATGATTCTGTAGAACTGCGCGATACTTGCTTTTGGCTCAAGAATTTATACTCCCTTACCCCGATATGCCTAAACATTATAATAGAGCTGCTATTGGTTACTAAATTGCGCCAACATTAGCGTCTGTTTTATGAGCCAATCATATATACTGAAACATATGCTCTAGGGAAAATATTCCCTCCATTTCTAAAGAAAGGCACGCTATCCTGACGTCATTTGTTTGTCTCTTCTAAGTGATAAACAATTCACCCCATTGCTTCATTGTTACCCACTCCTATTGTCAGTTTCAGTGAGGCCGGTAAACTTATTTCCTAACAATGCTTATAGCTAACAAACATCTAAAATCATTGTCATACATTATAATGTTAATTTACACTACAATCACTCTGGCATTCACAGTGTTGTGATATAAAATACTGCCTCATATATCTGATTAAAACACACAATTAATGACAATTTTTGTAGAGTTAACCATTTGCGAGGTTGTTAAATTTACCAGCACAGCTTCTTAAGTTTTAAAGCACCATTCTTTTGTTTTTCGTGATGTGATGCAAAAAATATACATTTTTTTTTTCAAAGTCAGCATGTAGCGACCCATTTTTTAAGGATTTGGTTATTGCTTTAGCTATTTCAGTACCTCCCTTATATTTTCATCACATTAAAATCTGAAACAATTTGTTTGTTTTTTAAGACCTGATAAAGAAATAAGCTTTGATGAGGAACACTGAAGAAGAGAGATAAAATAAACAATAGTGGTAGAGAAGGTCGTGAATGTAAGAATTTTTACTTCCACCGTCACGTACTAGTAGGTAGAGAAGGCACTGCATTTCACCCAAAAATTGGATACCGAGATTTCACCGGAACATGTTTTGATGACCCCTGAATCAAAAACGCATTTTTGGAGAAAGGGCCATGCGCACGTGTGTGTGTGTGTGTCAGTGAATAGAATAACTCAAAAATGATAAGTCGGATAAATACCAAACTTGGTATTCTGATTCACAACCTTTGAAAGATGTGACAACAAAGTTTTTCATGAAACTTCCCCACCTCAAACTACCCTTTACATGAAAATTTTTCAAATTTTATGATTTTCTAAAAATGGCTATAACGATTTTGGTTAAACAACTGCATATTAAATATATTTAGATTACAAATAAAATGTATATATTGAATTTTCTAAGAATAGCCTGTGGAATTCAGTTCATTCGAAACAAATTTGTATAATCTTGTGTAACTGGTAAATGTTAGGTGATAGGCCAAAACCAGGGGGGTCTCTTCCCGCACCGTTTTCGCTTGTACTGCTTTCGGTCCTCCTGCTGCATGACGTCATCGAGAGTGAAGTTTTAGCTAGCCAGTATTCTGCACCGTACTTTTCGGCATGAAAGTTCGTATAATATTCTCGTTATACGATCTGTTTCTACCCTATACTACTTGAAACAAAATCGCATCTATAACTAGACTTAGTCTTGGAAATAATAAACACAAACCTGTCTTTTTACAGCTAAATACCCAACTGGCGCCAATTTCATTTCTCCTTGAAAGATTCACTAAAAAGCTGTCGATATATGAAATTTTGTCTTGAGGTATGACTTACAGCATATATGTTATTCAAAGAAAGAGATATATGTGGATATAAAGCAGATATTTGTTATATTAAAGTTTTTCAGAAGCTCTAAGTTGCAAGCTTTAAAACCATTTTCTTAGTTTATGCTATTGCTTGACTTTAATTATATTATGTTAAAGAAAACCAATAACACATTATTCGGCCAATTTTAGCAACGAAAATAAAATACGTTATACGCTATATAAAATTCAACGTTATACGCTATCGGGTCTTCAACTTTGATTCGAAATTAAATTGTATTGTTTGTTTATGGATTGTGAAAAACGCAGCTTAATGAGAGAAACTGTATGTTGATCATGCTATTATGTAATATGACTTAAACATAGCAGTTTTAAAAGTCATGATAGCTGAAAACTTGATATATGTGCATTTTTTCCGATACTTTTTTTCGCGTCTAGGTAAAAGCATGAATAATCGACATGCATATTTAAAATAACTTTTTAAAAAGAATTTTATTAATATAACTATTTTGGCAGAAGAGAGTAACTCCAAAAAATGAATTAAATTCAGATAACATTCGACTACATGAAGTATATAATCGACACATGCTGAAAAACAGTTATCTGCACAGCAAGTCTTGCAAATATCCTCCAATTTTCAAATAAACCGAATTTACAGAGTAGTGCACATTCGAATGATGTGTTCAGAATTTGGATATTTTGGCTTCATTATTTAGACTGAGAATGTGCTTATATAAACCTAGTTTCTTAATTATTTCAAGTATAAAGTTTTTTTAATTTTTTAATTAATGAATAATTAATTGTACATAGTTCCCATTTGATCCTTCCTACTTGAAAGAGTAAGAACAAGGATGCGTCTAGCCTTAATATTTTGGAGATATTAATTTTAGAACAACCTTTCCTGTATGCTTTACTATACGCTCGCAACCAATACCCTTAAAAGCACACAAATGTAATGCTTTCACCCACGGGAAAGTGGGTGTTGTTAAAAGGAGGTGTATTAGTGTATTGCACTGGCGATCATTGAAACATATTACACTGATCTTTTTAAAAGGAGGTAGATCTAAGGAACTTGCCAATTGTAATTAGGTGCCTATATTATTTAGTATTTATGCAGGGAAAGTGCAATAACTTACTTGTATCTTAGTTTTCATTATTTTGTATAAAACATGGACAAATTTCACGCCAAACTGGCAGGAGAGGCTTTACAAAACAAATCAATAAATATTATGTGATCAAATACAGGGGAGATGAACGTAAATACATGAGAAGAAATAAGGTCAAAGCGGTGTTTTATAAGCAGGGCGCGGAATTTGATGACTATTTTTTTTTAAATGACTACATTTGTTTTAAAATGACTTTGTAATTACAAAAATTATCTAAAATGAGATTTATTTGATTTACTAAAATTAGTGTACAGAAAGTTATAAACTAATTTATATATTGATAGAACTCCTATACAAGAAGAAAAAATAAGTAAAAGAGCAGTGAAAATGTTCTTGTTCAAAGAATCTGAAAAGAAAAGAAAATTTTCTTACTTTCCTTTTCAGATTCTTCAAACAAGTAAGAACATTATTTTCTTTGCTTTTCAGATTCTCCAAATAAGAACATAGAACAAATATATTTTCAATTAATTTTCTAACTTATTGTGTTTTTAAACAGGTCTTACAAAAGTGTAGCATTAACTCTTTTGAGAACTCAGAATATGCAATGTTTATTGAAAATGAAGAGGATTTCACAGTCCATGTCATACATAAATAAGAGCAATACGCACTTATTAAGCAAGAAGGGGAAAACTGACCTCCTCATCCCTAATTTTGGACATGAATTCATAACAGTAGTTATACCTGTTTCCCTGACAATAATAATCTCTCCACCCACAAGTAACTCTTTCCAGACCAAGCAATAATCTTTATATACTCTATACTTATGCAAGAAAATTACCAAATAAAGCGGAAAAGGACAAAGAAATTACAAATTAATGATGTAATATCGAAAAAAAAACATTATCCAAAATAGAAAACTTGAAACTACCAAAATGACCTAATATATATTTCTTAATATGGGACCCATGATAAGGATTTATGTACACTTAAGCAATACCTTTATTGCAAGAATTAAAAGATGGCATGTCATCAGAATCCGGATCATGCTTATATGATACTTGGTCTTCAAATAGCTTCTGCTCACAATAATATACTGTTTAATACGCATTCCTGAGGAATATAAAGAACTTACTTTTTGGCAGGTAGGCCGACTCATAACATGAAAACAGATGTAATGCGGGCCAAATGTTCCCTGAAAATGGCAAGCTTTTCCAGGTATATAATCCTTTACAGAACCACAGTGAACGGAAAAAGGTTGTTAAACTTTGGCTGTAAGAGCAAACGGCATTTCCTTTGAAATAATTATGCCGTTCAACTGCGTAAAAGGCAACAGATATTAATCTGAGCTTCTCTTCGCTTTGAAACTCACGTACAAGGGCAATAAATCAAGATGTACTCATATATCGGAAGGGAATATATGCTTCTGGCTTTATTTTGAAAGTATAATATATTTTAAGCTGTTTTGGTAAATTATTCTAAATTATCCTACTTTATCTCGCTATGTTGACGGAAACTTCACAACTTAACAACAGATGTACGAAAGTGCATTGTTCCTTCAACAAATAAGTTGCACACACATATTTAAACTAGAATTTTGAGTATAGATTCAGTTTTCTCTGCTTTGGTGAAGTGTTTATGTCGGTGTGCAATGAGTGAGAACGTTAAGAGTAGAATGTATTGTGCTGTAGCACAATACCGTAATTACGGTTTTAAAACGGTTGGTGTGAATTATCACACATTTCCAAAAAAAATGAGCAATTAAAGCGCGTGTGGGTGTCTCGCGGTAAGCGTACTGACAAATTTAACGGTGATAATTCACGTGTATGTTCAGTGCACTTTCTTCCTAGTACTATAAATGGGATTTGAAGAGTGAACTTTTAGGTTTGCCGGTTAAGAAAATTCTGCTCCCAGATGCAGTTTCGTAGCAGTTCATTCCCAATTGGCATGGATATGCACTTAGTGAAGGTCCAAGTACAAGTGGAATGTTGCAGGTATGTCTTTTTCATTTTTACATCCTGTAACAGAATAATGTATTCTGGAATTATTGTTTTCATTTCTTACGGTAAAAAAATACACCAGCATATCCATTTAGCGATTCCTTTAGAGTAGTTGTAAATTTTCCTTTAGTACTAAAGTAATATATGCTTGAATCTCTAGTAGCGCCTACAGTTTACGTTGAAGTACTGCATGTGTTCCAGTAGTTTTGTTTATACGTAAATATATTACTAATGTAATGCAGTTTCCATTCGTTTTGCTTTATGGTTAGCCCACAATGTTTGTAGAATGCTCTGAAATAGTATACCTTTTAAAAAAAAACTGGAAGAAGTGCTAATAATAAACAATTGGGAATTAATCGGGAGGAATTTAGTGTGTTCACTGCGCTGTGTATGTATTCCGCGCGCTCGTCTTCACTCTCACTTACGTCACAGGCGGGCAGCCAATGGCAGCTCCCACCCCGGAGTGGCTCACCTTAGTTATCTAGCCACATTGGGCCAAAACGTACTGCGCAAAACACAGTTTATTTCAAATAACATTTTTTATGGCATCAGCCATTTCCGAGATATCCGTTATTAATGGTTCGAATTGTACAATACTTTGTCATTCTTTAAAGTTCTTTGGATATTCAGTCGTTTTTCGAATTACACGCAAAGAGCATGGAACTTTAAAGCCAGCATATAGCGTCCAGTTCTTAAACATTTGACTATCGCTATTCCTTTGTATCTATATCATAGTGTGTAATGCAACTATTTCCGCAGTTTTATTTCGATTTAAATGAAGAAGATAGGAAAATAAAATTTCATAAGAATAATTTGTATACCCACTAATAAACGATAAAGTGTAGAGAAAGTCATGTGAATGTAACACATCAAATTTTTAAAAGTGTATTTGTTTACCACCATCATTTTGTGTGTGTATTTACCCAACGAGAATTCGAAATGATCTTATACATCAGTTTAAGAATGTTTGATTACCGAAGTCGGAGTTCACCAGTTGTGAGGAAAGCAACAGATCAGTAGTGCAGGACACCACCACAGGAAACATATGCAACTAAATCAACAAAATGTGTGTTGTACAAGCAGATGGAGCAAGTGTGTACTCATACAAGCAATTATGGCTTCATTTACACCAGTGTATCGCGCAGTGCTACTAAACATGTGACATACGAGCATCTGGAGTATTAATCTCAACTACATGTACAGTGCAGTGTGTTCATCAGTTTCCACGTCAAGAGAAAGTTCACGCTTACTGTCAGACAGAAGACAACCGGATACAATTTAATTACGTTTTCACCACGGCCGTTAACTGATGTAGTAGTCGATGTGAATTAGAGGTACATTTTTTTACTGGTATAGTTATATTTTGGGCAGTTTGTTTTCTCTTTGGCGATGGTGGTACCCGCCCATTTGTCAATAGCAGCAAAACGTGGTTGGATATATCAGCAACAGTTGGTGGCGTCGATTCCCTGGCCATACTTCATCCCAAACAGTTAATGATGAAACCGAAATGGGCGGTTTAATTTTCCGCCTATGGGCTGTCGTGCCCCGGTCTTTATTTTCAGGGAGTGCTTAGGAGTATTATTCAGGCTGCACATTTTACTGGTTTAAGTATTTATTATAAATAGAGACGAGTTTATTACTTTCATATCCTCCTCTCCCTCCTCCTCAATGGCGAGAAAAATTATTATGACATTTTCAGTTTCAAGAGACATGAACCATCATTTACGTAAGGATTTATGTGTTCTGCACAACCGACGAGTTCAAAGTATTGTAAATGGACCGAGTTGACTAAACCTATGACTATTCACGTTAGCTTGACACATGAAAGGAAAAAGGAGTAGGTAAATTATAAAGGAAGGACTGTAAAAAAAAGAACAGCGGTTAATTTGTATTATGTATATTTGAATAATACTCATATAAATCACCTGAGATATAAAATCACCGGTATCACATAGTGTTCGTCCTCTAGTCCCGATGAGAAATGTTAGTTTCTCCCAAAAGAAGCTAATGTAATGTTACTTCACCCAAAGTTCACTCGCTACTAACTCGTACACTAACCAATAGCACAACCTTCCCCACACCAGTTATCAGTAAGTGACCTTCATTAGGCAATACCTGAAGGATTTGAGCTATCCTCCGACTCCTCAGTTTGCTAGAATCTTCTAGTAACTCCTATGTTCTTTCCACCCCAGTTATCAGTCACGGAACTTCACTAGTTACTACCAGAGGGAGCTGGGCTACCCTCCGACTCCTCAGTTTGCTAGAATCTTCTAGTAACTCCTATGTTCTTCCCCACCCCCACCCCAGTTATCAGTCACGGAACTTCACTAGTTACTACCAGAGGGAGCTGGGCTACCCTCCGACTCCTCAGTTTGCTAGAATCTTCTAGTAACTCCTATGTTCTTCCCCACCCCCACCCCAGTTATCAGTCACGGAACTTCACTAGTTACTACCAGAGGGAGCTGGGCTACCCTCCGACTCCTCAGGTTGCTAGAATCTTCTAGTAACTCCTATGTTCTTCCCCACCCCCACCCCAGTTATCAGTCACGGAACTTCACTAGTTACTACCAGAGGGAGCTGGGCTACCCTCCGACTCCTCAGGTTGCTAGAATCTTCTAGTAACTCCTATGTTCTTTCCACCCCAGTTATCAGTCACTGATCTTCACTAGCTAATCCCAGAGGGAGCAGCGCTATCCTCCAAATCCCGCAGGCTGCCAGAATCTTCTATCAATTTCTGTGTTCTTCTTCACCCCAGCTATCAGTCACTGATCTTCACTAGCCAATCCCGGAGAGAGCTAGGCTATCCTCCAACCCATTGGGCTGTCAGAACCTTCTGGCAAATTCTATGATCTTTCCCACCCCAGTTGTCAGTCACTGATCTTCACTAGCTAATCCCAGAAGGAGTTGGACTACCCTTACACCCCTCAAACTGCTAAAACCTTATAGCAACTTCTATCTTCTTCCTACTCATTTTCATTAGCAAATCCCAGAGGGAGCTGGATACCCTCCAACCCCTCAGGTTGTCAGAACCTTATAGCAAATTCTATACTCTTTCCCACCCCAATTATCAGCCACTGATCTTCACTAGCCAATTCCAGAGGGAGCTGGGCTATCCCCCACACCTCAGGCTGCCAGAACCTTCTAGCAAATTCTGTGTTCTTCCCCAACGCAGTTCAATGGTCATTAGCTGGATGTTAACGATTAGAAACAAAACAACCAGCTGGCATACCGGAAGATGCTTTGGTAGTTTTTAATCTTCGAATGATGATGTAATTGTATTTTTATCTATCCTTGTTCTTTATGAAACTATTGTACAATGATATAGAAGGTACTTACGGTGAAACATCCCCTTTACCGCTTATAACTGTAATCTCGTGCAGCCCCATAATGTTCCCAATAAGAGAAGAAAAGTGCCTTGATATGCACCGAATTAGATGTGAAATATCGGCAAATGTTTAATGCTTGATTTCCTTAACCGCTACCGAGTGTTCAAAATTCTAAATATGATGTGATGATGCAGTTATTGGAATAATGAAATAATTTTTCCGTCAATCACGGCATATTAAATTTTAAACTTCTGTGCCTTCTGTTTGGTCTCGTAGTTATTTAACAAGATAAAGGCTATACGGTTTCACATAATACAGAAAACTCAATATACAACGAAGTAGAGACAATATCATGAATATGAAGATTCCCTACCGAATTAAACATTTTTGAAATGGAACTAAAAACATAGAAGCACCGTGTTGTGATGTTACACTAGAGACGCTTTTCTCTCTTTATATACGTATTCCTCAGACGCTGGTAATGAACTCGATTACAACGTACAGAGGAAATACAACAAAAGTTCATAATAAGATAACGGTTATTAAAAGATTTGGCATCAGTATCGTATAAAACAGTTTGTAAGCAGATTCCATTGTGTTTTGTTTTACTGTCTTCTGTTTTATCAGTTACTAAATTGTGATCGCTTGGAATGAAATATCCGGGTTCTTTGTCTGAGATTTACACGCATATTCTGTGTGGTAACAATTATTTTTACTGGATCAACGAAAAGTCAAATATTTCTTCCAAACTTGTTCTTTTATGACTAACTTGTTCGTGTTTTAGAATACAGCCATTGTGAATCTTGTTTAGTCTTTTAGCCATTTAGGAATCGAAATGTCTTATAGCCTATTCGTGGGGAGGAATATGCGATTCAGTGACGAAAGAATTATGAAAATGGCTTTAAGGGTGTTCATATTACTCCCTGCAGATACGTGCGCGCGCACACAAACTAATTTTCTATCTTTAGGTATAACATTAACGAACTAAGATAATTCCAATAGTGGACTTCACAGTATTATTTGTATTTCACAACATTCAACTTTTACGTTCTCCAGTATCATGTGGGGCTCGCATTCGGTAGGTTCCGGGTTCGATTCTCGCCTACTGCCCGCTCTGTACTTGAGTTTTTCGTGGTTTTCCCTCATCGGTAGGCAAATGCTGGTGTGGGTTCTCATCTAACACGATTTCCCTTTCATTCCGTTTCCTTCTCATCTTTCAGGTGTACTTCTAGGTTTCGTGGCGTATGGCGGTGCCGGACAGATGGCGCAGATGCTTTCTCAAAGGAAAGGGCACTTCCCGTGGACACTAGAGGACTGTTTGGACGAGGGGTTGTTCATCGCCCTATCTAGGCAGCTCCAACTGTGGGACTGGTCTTCGAGCCTGGAACTGTTAGGGATTTCAGCATGTCTGTGACCTGTCTGCCTGTATAGGATGTATCAACATGTGCGGCACAAATTGCAGGACACTTTTCTCACACGTAGACGAAGAAATTATGTTATATGAGCATGGATCTGGAAACCTTTTATTTCCATGTTACAACTCATTTTCTCCAACTCATTCATTATGGGAAAGACACACGTTAGAATCATGGGGAACATGCACTCTTGGTTACGTCTGGTTACGTTGTTATTTTTGTAGGTGCACCGACAGTGTTTTGTTTTTACATGTCCCTGTTGCCATGTGACTTACGTCATTGCTTGTTTACAGGTAACATCAACTGTTCCAGTGAGCAGTACGACCTTGGCAAGCACGCGGGTTACTAGGCACTAGCAGAGTTGATCACAGACTTGGTTCGTGTAATGGCAGTGTACACAAATGCAGAGATGGCAGATGCACATTGATGTATGGATTAGCAAATGGCAATGGCGCTTGCGCTCAACGGTTGTACCGGGAGAGATTTCCAGGACGAAGGTGCCCCGACAGGAAAACGTTTGAAGCCATTGATCGTCATCTTAGGGAACATGGGGCATTTCAGTCTGATACTCACGACGGGGGGAGGTCTAGAAGGACGAGGACACCACAGCGGGAGGCGGCAATTCTTCAGGCAGTTGACGACGACCGTAGTGTCAGTACAAGACAAGTAGCTGCAACAATGAATGTTGACCACATAACTGTCTGGCGAGTGTTACACGAGGTCCGGCTGTATCCATGCCATTCACAGCGTGTGCAGTCACTATCAGCAGCTGATTTTCCTGCACGGGTACGCTTCTGCGAATGGTTTATGCAACAAAGTGTCAACCCTAATTTTAGTGCAACGGTTCTGTTCACAGATGAGGCGTCGTTTCAACGAGATCAGATTGTAAATTATCACAATCGGCAAGTATGGGCTGACGTCAATCCCTACGCAACTGTTGAAGCAAGATTTTCTGTCAATGTTTGGGCCGGCATTGTTGGCGACTGTTTGGTAGGGCCTCACTTTCTTCCACCCAGGCTCAACGGACGAAGTTACCGTAATTTCGTAGGGAATGTTCTACCGGATCTGTTAGCAGATGTGCGAAAAAACTTATAGTTCATGCACAATGGAGCACCTCCTCATTTTAGTGTTAAGGTCCGTCGACTTTTAAATAACAGATTCAGTGACTGATGGATAGGTAGAGGTGGACGAATTGCCTGGCCTCCACGCTCCCCGGACCTAAACCCACTGGACTTTTATTTGTGGGGGCATTTGAAAGCTCTTGTGTATCGAACCCAGTACCAGATGTTCAGAATCTCCGTGCCCGTATTATGGATGGCTGCAATATTTCAGGGATACATCAGCGCATCCGGGATTCACTACGACGGCGGGTTAATGCATGTATCAATGTTCACGGAGAGCATATTGAACATCTCCTGTGAGAAAGAGTTGCATGAGGTGTGCTGGTACGTTTTCTTGTGTATTTACCATTATTAATGAGTTGGAGAAAATGAGTCCATGTTCATATAACATAATTTCTTTGTCTACGTGGTGAGGAATGTGTCCTGCAATTTGTGCCGTAAATTTATGTTATGTCCTGCGTGTGTGTACATATATAAATAAAGAAATAAAAGATATATATATATATATATAAAGTGTCTGTATGTTCACAAAAATTGATTCCGAGATTCCACCAAAGTACATATTTTGAGGGCACATAAAAAAGAACATACTTTTTACAAAAAGGCACACGCGTGCGGGCTTTTGTGTATTTTTTTATGTACTATTGAAATGAAAAACAGAATACTTCGGAAATCGCTAATGCACAAAAAATATTATATAGCTTTTATGGTTTAAAGAGAATCGTAATTTTTTGTGTAGTAAGTTTTCATCTGTCTCTTACGGTTTATAGTTTGAAGCGAGAATATATATATAAATCTATAAATCCGCATTAAAAAGAAGCAATGTAAAACAATGTAAGAGAAAGAAATGTCAAAGTCAAATGTGAGAGAATTGTTTATCATGCAATGTTAAAGAATCAACATAACCTGTGATGATAGCAAATTAGAGCAATAGGGAAATGTTAGGCATTCATTTCAAATACAAGCATAATTCTTATAGAGGTTACAATATACGAGAGAACTGCTTAATTTAACGTTTAAGGTGCATCCAGGATAGGTAAAGCGATTATGGTGGATGAGCCATTTGACTCCCTTCCCCAAAGTATCTCGGCTGCCAGTACCAGTTTTACCAGCTGGCCTCACTACTACATTGCCGGCTGAGAATACGTTATGCATTCCGCCTGAGCCTACGCTGATACCACCAGTGTGACAGTAGCTACTTTATGGGCCAGCACATCTTAGGGGAATCAGCAGAGGGCAGTCTAAATGAATATAGTGTCGCTGCAGATAACTTCTGACGTCAGAAGATACGATCACCTGACCAGCCGCTCCCGGGCACCTACAAGGTACGAGAGGACAGGATAGTCGTCTACTAGAGCTGGGTCGAGCGATTCTTTTGCAGTAATCGATTCATACGATTCGTTCACGATTCATGTCATGAATCGTCCTCTTGCTACCCGTCTGCTAGTCTCTCCTAGCGCACGATTCGTTCATGAATCGTCACTTTGTCTGCTGGTCTACCCTACTGCACGATTCGATCATGAATCGTACCCTTGTCTGCTGGCCTGCCCTAGTGCACGATTCGTTCATGAATCATCGCCTTGCCTGCCGTCTATTCTCACTCACGATTCTTATATGAATCGTCCCCGTTTGTACTTTGCAGTTTGCAGCCAAAATACGCATTCAGGACTTTTTTTTTTTTTGTTACAATGGGGTCTATGATCTTTATCTTTGGCATATAAAAGACAATGTATGTAAAAGCGCTTTCCCCGTTATTTTGGATAATACACTTGGAGTTTCCTGAATTTGTCATAAAAATCAACCTGTGCGATTCCACGTAAGTTACGATTACATAAGGTATTATGCAAAGTAATTATGAAGATATTATTATTATTATTATTATTATTATTATTATATTCTTCATTTCGATGATTAGGCATTCCATTCGATTCTTTACTTTACTCCTCTCTTTTTCTGGGGTATCCGATATCTCTCTTTCCCAAGGGTTTGTATTTATTAATTAATAGTGGTATTCTTTCTTGAGTCATGTAGTTCATATCGCTTTCCAATTAAGTTAGTTTTCTGCAATTTTATGATATAATTTATAAATATTCAGTTCTCTAATTTTATCGTTTCATTTCTTATTAGGTCTAATTTAGTGCATTCTCAAGTTCTTCGTAAAAATCCCATTTCCGCTGTCTGAATTTTTATCCAATTTTACTATTGTTGTTATTATTATTCGTCACTACTACCGAAGTTGCACGCGAAAATAAGCTATATAGTTTTTATAAATACGTGAAAAGGTATAAACCCGGTATGCAGAGAATAATAACTTTTTATATAAATTTTACATCAGCATATTCGAGGTGCTTTTAATGCATTAGAATTGGATTAGTTATATCGATGCATGTTTTTATACTTTTAATGTAGATTGTAGTATACAAATTAATTCTTTCAAATTATATAATTTTAAAAGTTATTCAAACCAAGAATTCAAAAATGCCCTATTTTCCCTCCATTTTGCATATATTCTGGTATTGTATATTATAGTACTGTGTATCAGATCTCTCAGTAAAGTACTGAAAATTACTTCTATTGTTTATACTGCAGTCTCCGTTCATCCATTGGCAATGCTTACGATTCATTTTACTTCGCTTTACAGCTATTTATGCAATTTGTTTTTAAGAATTAATCTTTCTCGGCTGAACTCGATACTCCTAGGTTATGCCATCAGCATCTCAAAGAATCGTGTTGATCTACCAATTCACATTATAAATTCTAACAAATCTTTCAACCTGTGCAATTCACTACTACGAATCGACAGAACTCGGCAATATATAATATTGTGGTAATCTGTTTTCGTATACTATGATATAGCATCACAATGCTTAGTAACTTTCCTGCTCATCATCGTACTCACTCGGCAGCATTCGTCCGGGCTCGGCTTGGAAGCCAAAGCTGAGTGAGTAGTAAACAAAGCGCAAGCGAGAATGAATCGAGAATGTGCTGATCACGATTCTTTTTGAACGACGATTCATACACGATTCTTGCGATTCTTTTTGAACGACGATTCGTGCACGATTCTTGCGATTCTTTTTGAACGACGATTCATGCACGATTCTTGCGATTCTTTTTGAACGACGATTCATGCAATATTCTTGCGATTCTTTTTGAACGACGTTTCATGCACGATTCTTGCGATTCTGTTTGAACGACGATTCATGCACGATTCTTACGATTCATTTTGAACCACGATTCATACACGATTCTTACGGTTCATTTTGAACGACGATTCATGCACGATTCTTACGGTTCATTTTGAACGACGATTCATGCCGATTCTTGCGATTCTTTTTGAACGACGATTCATGCCGATTCTTGCGATTCTTTTTGAACGACGATTCATGCACGATTCTTGCGATTCTTTTTGAACGACGATTCATGCCGATTCTTGCGATTCTTTTTGAACGACGATTCATGCACGATTCTTACGATTCATTTTGAACCACGATTCATACACGATTCTTACGGTTCATTTTGAACGACGATTCATGCCGATTCTTGCGATTCTTTTTGAACGACGATTCATGCCGATTCTTGCGATTCTTTTTGAACGACGATTCATGACGATTCTTGCGATTCTTTTTGAACGACGATTCATGACGATTCTTGCGATTCTTTTTGAACGACGATGCATGCACGATTCTTGCGATTCTTTTTGAACGACGATTCACGCACGATTCTTGCGATTCTTTTTGAACGACGATTCATGCCGATTCTTGCGATTCTTTTTGAACCACGATTCATGCACGATTCTTACGATTCATTTTGAACCACGATTCATACACGATTCTTACGATTCAGTTTGAACGACGATTCATGCTAAGACTGACACGATTCATACGATTCTTTCCTTGTAGTCGTTCATATGAACGATTCGTTCATGAAACGCCCCATGTCTATCGTCTACCACCGAGCTTACCGGATGGAACTTCAAAAGCTTCGGGTTTAAGAAGTGCTTTCGCGCACGCCATTGTTCGGCTTATTTAAAATTTTCGTATAACCATATTCATTAGGTCGATAGCCCTAATCCTAGAAAGACAGAAGAAGAGGAAGAAGAAGAAGTAATTTAAAGTGCGAGAGATACTGCCATTCACACGCCTTATTCACTGTACTAAAGCCAAATTAGCAAAGTACTTGTTGTGAAAAGAATATAGTAGTTTTATATAGCTGCAAGAAATCTGCTATTTATTTCTCTGGTGTACAGGTTTCTTTAGTTTTGAGAAATCCTTTCCTCACTTATACTTAAATTTAAAAATATTCGTAACCTCTGGAGATACCTGATGTCTGAAGTATAGTAATGAAATGAGCGCATGATATAACATCATATAAATAATGTCGATATAGTGCGTCTTTTGTAAATAGGTTGTTTGGCGATTTCTCTGATAATATATCTAGTGACTCGAGCTAGAGCGTTGACCGCCCGGTCATGCGTCATCAGGCATCTTTATTTTTTAGCAACCAGACTTGAGTTACTTCCCCTATAGTTAAATACGTGTAAATAGTTGAACGACGTGGCAGTGAAAAAGTTGAAACAATGAGATTTGGTTGCTAAAAAGGAAAAAAATCTGATGTGTTACACTTACATGACTTTCTCTACTCTTGTACAAACTATTTTTACAAACGCTTATTCTCCATCTACTTCATGTTAATCGAAATAAACATTTGCAGAGTCTATCTTATTGCTAATTTTCTTGTAGATGTAAAGGGAATATACATTCACAAGGGGAATTTGGAAATACAGTAGCCTTTAAGCACATACATATATCTTAATAGCTGGTTGCTAGGTGCAGCACCATTCCCTTTGCCACAGATTAATACTCTTTGCATATCCAAGACAAAAAAATGAATAACGAATTCCCATTTGAGAAAATAAGTAACGAAAAATTTAACGGAATAACAAGTAATATCTCGAAAATGGTTCACTCAACAAAAAAAAATGTATATGACATAAAGTGTGTATTTTAACGCGATCTACATTTTTGTGTAGTAAAATTTTGTCTATCTCTTATGGTTTACCAGTTATGCAAAAATCGTTCCCAATGAAGAATACTTTTGGAGACATTCCCAAAAATTCAAGATATACATTTTATTTGTCATAAAAATATCTTAAACATATGACATTTTATCAAAATTGTTAGAGCAATTTTTGAAGAAATTAAAATTTTCGAAAAATCCTCCATGTAAAGGGTACTCTGGGGTGGGGGGATTTTCTTGAAAACCTTCGTGCCGCATCTCTGGAAGATACTGAACCTAAATACCAAGTTTGGTGTTTATCCGACTGTTCGTTTCTGAGTTATGCTTTTCACAGACACTCACACACAGACACACGGACATGTTTCCAAAAATGCTTTTTTTGGATTCAGGGGGTCTCAAAACATGTATTTCCGGTGAAATCTCGGTATCGAATTTTTGGGTGGAATACAATACTTCCCCTACTTACGTAGTAGAGAAAGTAAAAATCAACGAGGGGAGACGCCATAGTAATATTTACCTGAAAGTGACGCTAAGCTTCGCAAAATACAAGAATAATACAGCGAAGAAGAAATAGAAAGAGTAGTGAACATAACTGTTATCGCGCTAGGTGGAGCTGGTTCAGCGTTAATTATAGAGTCAACTTGGGAAATATTCCGTGGAAGATTGCATTAAAAGTACTAAGAGTAGGTTGGAAGCAATTTTAAACTCTGCAATTAGGCGTTGAAGATTGCACGTCCTTACGTTAAAAGTACCCGAACTCAATTATCGGGAGTATTAAGATTTATTTATGTTCCCAGCAGTTAAATTCTCCCCAATGTAAAATTAGACAATCCACTATAAAATAATTTAAATTTATAGAAAAGAAAATACTAGCAGCGTGATCTTATGTAAGTTATAGTTAAAATAAATTTGGTAAATTGTAGAATGAAGATTTGAAATAAAAGATAAGTGTTATAAATTTTTCAAACATTTATTGTTATCGTTTCTACTTCCCGAGAACCACGATATCAGCTTTAACTTCCATCGACATTCCATCATACAACTTCAATATCCACTACAACGTTGTACAAAATTCATTCTGAATGAAAGGCAGTGCGCAGGCTCTTCGTAGAAAACTCAAGATGTACATTATACCTGGTTATTTTGCTAACAATTCATTAAGGCCAATTTCGAGAAAATCAGTACAAGATTAACGAGAAAGTCATATGTTACGTTCATATGACTTTCTCTACCCCCTATCGTTTATTAGATGGTATACAAACTTCTTACGAAAGCTTATTTTTCCATCTACTTCCTTTTAATCGAGATAAACAGTTCCGAAAATAGCTACATTACACATTTTGTCATAGATACAAAGGGAACAGTGTTTAAAAACTGGACGCTATATGCTGGCCTTAAAATTCCACGTTCTTTCAAATATATCGTGAGAAACAACTGAAAATCGACAGAACTTAAACAGAATGGATAAATATTGAACAATTAATAACGATATCTCAGAAATAGCTGAAGCCACAAAAATTTATTTGAAAAATATCGAGTGCTTTAAAGACATCCACAGTTTTTGTGTAGTGTGTTTTCGTCTATCGCTTAACGTTAACCAGTTATACAAGATTATACATTTTTTTCCGAATGAAGAGGACTTCACAGGCTATTCCCAGAAAATTCAAGATATACGTTTTATTTGTCATGTAAATATCTTTAATACATAATATTTTAATCAAAGTCGTTAGAGGCATTTTTTATAAAATAAAAAATTTCGAAAAATGTTCATATAAAGGATAGTTTAGGATGGGGGATTTTCTTGAAAATCTTCTTGTCTCATCTTTTGAAGATACTGAACTTAAATACCAAGTTTGATGTTGATCCGATTATTCGTTTTTGAGTTATGCTGTTCACAGACAGACATATAGACACACACACACACCACACACACACACATACACATACACACACATATGCAGATGGACCTTTTTCTGAAAGTGTTTTTTTTATTCAGGAGGCGCCAAAACATGTATTTCCGGTAAAATCTCGGTATCGAATTTTGGGTGAAATGCAATATCTTCTCTACTTACTATAGGATAAGCTTTAGTAATACTAGTTTGTATACCCACGAATAAACAATAGAGGGTAGGGAATGCCATATAACTGTATCACATCAGAATTTTTTAGTTATACTGTTCACAGACACAGGGAACATTTTCCAAAAATGCTTTAAGATTCAGGGGACTCCAAGACGTCAATTCGGGTGATGTCTCGTTATCGAAAGTTTGTGTGGAATGCAATACCTTCTCTATATATTATGTACGTCATAGAGAAAGTAAAATTATAGACGTAAAGAGTGGTTTGGGTTGGAGGAATTGTTTTAACATCTTCCTGTCGCATCGTTGGAAAATACTGAAATTAAATATCGAGTGAGTTATGTTTGTCTGTTTGTCTCTTTAACAGCAGACGCGCACGCACACCAGGAAAATGTTTCCAAAAATGCTTTTTTGGATTCAGGGGATCCAGTGAAATTTGGTATATAATTACTGTCTCTACTACGTATAGTAAGTAGGGGAAGTACTGCACTCCACCCAAAAATTCGATACCGAGGTTTCACCGGAAATACGTGTTTGGACGTCCCTAAATCCAAATAAAGCATTTTTCGCAAACATGTCCCTGTGTGTATGGTCTGTCTATGAACAGCATAACTCAAAAACGAAAACTTGGATAAATACCAAGCTTGGTATTTGAGTTTAGTATCCCCCAAGGATGCGACACAAAGATTTTCAGGAAAATCCCCCCACCCCAGACTACACTTTACATGGAACATTTTTCGAAAATTTTGATTCTCTCAAAAATGGCTCTAACGATTTTGATTAAAATATCACATGTTTAAGGTACCTTCATGGCAAATTAAATGTACATCTTGAATTTTCTGGGAATGTCCCATAAAGTCATCCTCATTCTGAATAACTTTGCATAACTGTAAAGACAGACAAATTTTACTACACAAAAATGTAGATATCGTTAAAACACACAATTTATATTACATACATTTTTTGTAGAGTGAACCATTCCCGAGTTACTCCTTGTTATTTGTTTGAATTTCCCAATACTTATGGTTTTTCTCAAGTGGGAATTTGTTATTTTTACTTTCTCTACTACGTATAGTAAGTACGGGAAGTATTGTATTCCACCCAACAATTCGATACCGGGATTTTACCTTAAATATATGTTTTGAGAACCCCTGAATCCAAAAACAGCATTTTTGGAACATGTCGGTGTGTGTCTGTCAACAGCATAACTCAGTAACGATCAGTCGGATAAACACTAAAATTGGTATTTAGGTTCAGTATCTTCCAGAGATGCGACACGAAGGTTTTCAAGAAAATTCCCCACCCCAGATTACCCTTTACATGGAACATTTTTGGAAAATTTTAATTTTCTCAATAATGCCTCTAACGAGTTTGATTAAAACATCATATGTTTAAGATATTTTTATGACAAAAAATGTATATCTTGAATTCTCTGGGAATGCCTCCAAAAGCATTCTTCATTGTAAACGACTTTTGCATAACTGGTATACCATAAGACATGGACAAAATTTTACTACACAAAATGTAGATCGCGTTAAAATACACAATTTATGTCATGTACATTTTTTTTGCTGAATGAACCATTTTCAAGATATTGCTTGTAATTTCCATAAAGTTTTCAATAATTATTTTCTCAAATGGAAATTCGTTATTCATGTTATTTGTCTAGGATATGCAAAGAGTATTAATCTGTGGCAAACAGAATGGTGCTGCACCTAGCAACCAGGTGTTAAGAGATATGTCGATGCTTAAAGGCTACTGTATTTCTATATTGCCCTTGCAATTACAAAACAAGGGGAACATAGTACGCCTTAAGCAATAGGCAAATATTGTTAGAACTAGTCGCTATGTGTAAAATGCAATTCTCTTTGCACGTCAAAAGATCGTTTCTGCAAATGTTTATCTCGATTAATATGAAATAGATGGAGAATAAGAGTTTGTAGAAATAGTTTGTACAAGAGTAGAGAAGGTCATGTGAGTGTAACACATCAGATTTTTTTTATGTTCTGGACATCCAAACAGAATGGAATACTCCACATAGTAACCAGCTCTTAAAAGACTTGACTATCGTTTAAAGCCTGCCATATTTCTCTTGCTCCTACAAGAAAATTAGCAATAAAATAGTTTCTGCAAATGTTTATCTCGATTAAAATGAAGCAGATGGAGAACAATCATTTGTAAAACCAGTTTATATAAGAGTAGAGGAAGTCATGTGAGTGCAACACATCAGCTTTTTTTGGGTGGAATACAATACTTCCTCTACCTATTATAGGTAGGCAGCATAGAAAGTAACAAGCAATCTCTGCGTGTAGTGTTGTACGACGCAGATTTCCCCTACACAGTGCCACGTACGTGAGCTGGATGGGGAGAAACCTTTCAATTCAAATTTAAAAGGTGAACTGTTAGTTTGTATACATAGGGAGCAGAGGTCTACATTATCATACATCGAGGCAGGGCAACCTTTTGAATTATTCCTGAGCGGCAGCCAACATGTATTTACATAATATATACTTCAAGCTTCTCCAGTCAAGAAAATTGTTTTCTCGTGGCGCAACTCAATCTGCCAAGGAAAACAACGATGGAGAACCAGCACAGTTTATATTGCTCAAGCATCATTCACCTTACTTCCTAGGTGTGGATTTGGAAAAATAGAGACCAATGTCTGTCTCCAAATCACGACTATTGTCATACCAACTCATGTGTGGGGCAAAATAGGCACTTATTTATATACCAAGTGAGATAGCTCTGCGGTAACATGTGAGGGTCGCATTCGAGAGGTCCCGGGTTAGATTCCGTCGACCGCCCACTTTAGCATTCGGGTTTTCGTGGTTTTCCTTGTTCGGTAGGCGAATTCTGGGGTGGTTTCTCATCTTCCACGATTTCCTTTTTATCATTTACCTTGAATTCTGTTTCCTTCTCCTCTTTAAGGTGTGCTACTAGGTTTCGTGGCGTATGGCGGTGCCGGACAGATGGCGCGGATGCTTGCACCTGTGGGTGCTTGGTCGACGGGTCGTTCATCGTCCTCTCCAGGTAGCTCCAACAGTAGACGGTTATTTTGAGGCAGAAAATGCAATCTAATTATAAACTTAAACAATATGGGCCTTGAGATAGGGAGGGACAAGAACAGATGAGCACAGGGACGGAGCTAGAGCTATGAGTGTAGGAGTCAGCGCGGAAAGGAGATTGGAGGGTTGTGAGAATTTATGAGGCTGCTTTTTGGGAACTTTTTTGTGTTTTGTGTTGTTTTAATATATATAAGTCCCAAAGGGCAAATTAGTGAGTGAGAAAATAATGATTATAATAAGTGAAGTGAATACTTTATTATTTAAACAACAATAAATAAAAATCGTAATAAGGATTAAAAATAAATTAATAATAGATAAATAAATAAAAATAAATAGACACATATTTTAAAACAGATTAATAAAATATAATTGAAATGTTTAAAGATTATGTAATTTATAGCGGAATAATAAAATGGAAAAAGATGGAAAAATGTATAAAATTGTTTGGATAAATTAATTAATACAATAAATAATAAATAATAAAATAGAAAAAGAAAAAAACATTAAATAAGGAATAAATTATTATTTAAGTAAAATAAATAAAACTTGCAAGAAGGATTAAGAATAAGTTAATAACAAATAAACAAATAAAATAGAAACACATTTAAAGTAAATTAGTAAAATGCAATTGAAATATTTAAAGTTGTGTAATTTATATGGAATTAAATAAATTAAATTATATAAATATTGCAATTTAAAACGAGTTAGTAGGTTTAATTATTAAATATAAAATTATTGTAGTATAAGTTGAATAAGTAAAATAAATAACATATTTAAATAAAATATTTATTAAAAGTTATTGAGTAAATAAAACCAACTACATTATTGACTAAATAATTAAAATTATGATAGTAATTAAAATAATATAACTTTTTTAAACTAGAACAAATTTGAACTAAAGCTTTAAAATTTGAAATTGAAAAATTTAATCTTGAAAATTTTAGTTCAATGAATTAATAAATCGGTTTATCGGTTACCTGTAAAGTAAAAGAATTAAGAAAAAAAATTATTTTACGTTAAGTTTGACATATGCTAGGTTTTTTTATTTAGAGTTTAGCTGGATACCAGCTATTAATGCCGGATACCAGGATTGTTTTTTTGGTAGGAGGAGTAAAATTTTAGTGTAGTTTTTTTTCTCATTTTATTTTTATATATTTTTCTTTCTTTTCTAGTTTTAAGATATCGGAACGATGTTCTTGGGTTTAGATGTATTTTATTTCTTAATTAATAATCATAAGAATTTGGAAAACTGTCCCGGTATAAAGTATAGGGTACCAGGACGGAGTACATATTCAGATTTTTATTTATTTATTTAGTGGGACGGGTCTTTAAGCCTGGAACTGTTAGGGATTTCCGCGCATTTTTATGGGCCGTGTGCCGCGGCCTATAACCTCCTGTGATTTCTTCACCTCATTCCTTCCTCATGGATGAAGGGAAGAAACTGAGTATGTCGCAGTGCGCGAGGTATCCCTCTCAGTTGTATAACTATATGACTTCAAACCTGTATGCGTCATCTCCTCCGACATTCCGTCTGTCTGTACGCATGATACAAGCAGAAACCGCTGAATTTATAAATTCTAACATTTTATGCAGGATAGTTGATAATCCGCATCCTTAATTTCCTATTTAATCTATTGAATGTTGTTAATTTAATTTAGTTAAAACAAGGAATAAAACTCTCATATTTAATACTCAAATTAATTCCTCTATCCACTTTCGTTTAATTTATATACCCTCCGAAACGTATTCATAAAAAACCTTATTTTTCTATCTACTTCATGTTAATGACTTCAATACACATTTCTTTATAAGTACAAGGAGCATACAGGAGCCTGAAGCGATTGTCAAATATTCGGTCGCTATATTCTGGCTTTGCAATTCCACATCTTTTCTGTGAAATCCTGAGAAACAACTGAAATGTGACAGCACTTCAAAAAATGGAATTAGTATTGAAAAATTCAAACCAATAACGAATATCTCGGAAATGGCTGATGTCACAAAAAGTTATTTGAAGTCAGGTGTATTGTTAAGACATCTGCATTTTATGCGCAATGATTTTAGAAGTTACATTAAAAGCATACAACATTCATTAAAATTAAGGGGGCTTTACAGGTAGTTCGCAGATTTAATATACATCATTTGTGATATAAACGTACTCAACATATTTCTTTTAATTATGGTCGAGAAAATAAATAATAGGGACAACTTTTCCTTGTTAAGGATAGTTTGCGGTGCGGATATTTTGTTGATAATCTTTAATCTTTATGTCGCATCCTCTAAAGATAGTGTATCCAAGTACCAAATTAGACATTTTGTTCTTGGGCTATTTCTCTCCACATCCCTCCCTCTCCCGCATACATACAACATCTTTTTCTACAAATACTTGTTCATGGGATCTCAAACAATTTTTACTTCCTCTACTCCGTACATACATAGTAGATACAGAAGGTATTGCATTCCACCCAAAAATTCGATACCGAGGTTTCACCAAAAATACATGTTTTAAGATCCCATAAACAAAAAGGAGTAGTTCTTGAAAAAAAATCTGATGTGTTACACTCACATGACTTTCTCTACTCTTGTACAATCTAATTTTACAAACGCTTATTCTCCATATGGTTCATGTTAATCGAGATATCGAGATGTCAATCTTATTGGTAATTTTCTTGTAGATGCAAGGGAAATATGGTAGCTTTTAAGCGATAGTCAAATATTTTAACGCTGGTTGCTATGTGGCGCATTCCATTCTCTTTGCATGTCCAGGACATAAAAAAAATCTGATGTGTTACACTCACATGACTTTCTCTACTCTTGTACAATCTATTTTTACAAACGCCTATTCTCCATATGCTTCATATTAATCGAGATATCGAGATGTCAATCTTATTTGTAATTTTCTTGTAGATGCAAGGGGAATATGGTAGCTTTTAAGCGATAGTCAAATATTTTATCGCTGGTTGCTATGTGGCGCATTCCATTCTCTTTGCATGTCCAGGATATAAAAAAATGAATAACGAATTTGAGAAAAAGTATAAGTATTGGAAAATTTAAGGAAATAACAAGCAATATCTCGAAAACGGTTCACTCAACAAAAAAAATGTATATGATATAAGTTGTGTATTTTAACGCGATCTACATTTTTTGTGTAGTAAAATTTTGTCTATCTCTTATGGTTTACCAGTTATGCAAAAGTCGTTCATAATGAAGAATACTTTTGGAGACATTCCCAGAAATTTCGAGATATACATTTCATTTCTCATGACATTATCTTAACCATATGATATTTTCATCAAAATCGTTAGAGCCATTTTTGAGAAAATTAAAATTTTCGAAAAATGTTCCATGTAAAGGGTAGTCTGGGGTGGGGGGATTTTCTTGAAAATCTTCGTGTCGCATCTCTGGAAGATACTGAACGTAAATACCAAGTTTGGTGTTTATCCGACTGTTAGTTTTTGAGTTATGCTGTTCACAGACACACACACACACACACAGACACACAGACACACACACAGACACACACACGGACATGTTTCCAAAAATGCTTTTTTTGGATTCAGGAGGTCTCAAAACATGTATTTCCGGTGAAATCTCGGTATCGAATTTTTGGGTGGAATGCAATACTTCCCCTACTTACTATACGTAGTAGAGAAAGTAAAAATGAATAACGAATGTGAGAAAAAGTATAAGTATTGTAAAATTTAAGGAAATAACAAGCAATATCTCGAAAACGGTTCACTCAACAAAAGAAATGTATATGACATAAGTTGTGTATTTTAACGCGATCTACATTTTTTGTGTAGTAAAATTTTGTCTATCTCTTATGGTTTACCAGTTATGCAAAAGTCGTTCAGAATGAAGAATACTTTTGGAGACATTCCCAGAAAATTCGACATATACATTTCATTTCTCATGACATTATCTTAAACATACGATATTTTCATCAAAATCGTTAGAGCCATTTTTGAGAAAATTAAAATTTTCGAAAAATGTTCCATGTAAAGGGTAGTCTGGGGTGGGGGGATTTTCTTGAAAACCTTCGTGTCGCATCTCTGGAAGATACTGAACCTAAATACCAAGTTTGGTGCTTATCCGACTGTTCGTTTTTGAGTTATGCTGTTCACAGACACACACACAGACACACACACACACACACACACAGACACACACACAGACACACACACGGACATGTTTCCAAAAATGTTTTTTTTGGATTCAGGAGGTCTCAAAACATGTATTTCCGGTGAAATCTCGGTATCGAATTTTTGGGTGGAATGCAATACTTCCCCTACTTACTATACGTAGTAGAGAAAGTAAAAATGTCGGTGTGTGTATGTGTGTGTGTCTGTGAACAGCATAACTCAAAAACGAAAAGTAGGATCAGTACCAAATTTGGTATTTGGCTTCATATCTTCCAAAGATGCAAAACGAAAATTTTCAAGAAAATCTCCACTCCAAATTAACCTTTACATGAGAGATTTATCGAAATTTTTATTATGTAAAAGTGGCTGTAACGATTTTGATTAAAATACTATATATTAAAGATATTTACATGACAAATAAAACGTATACTGAATATTCTGGGAAAAATCTGTGAAGCCTGCTTCATTCCGTAGGAATTTTGTATATGTCCGTGTGTGTGTGTGTGTGTGTCTGTGAACAGCATAACTCAGAAAAGAACAGTCGAATAAACACCAAACTTGGTATTTAGGTTCAGTATCTTCCAGAGATGCGACACAAAGGTTTTCAAGAAAATCCCCCACCCCAGAATAACCTTTACATGGAAGATTTTTCGAAAATTTTAATTTTCTCAAAAACGGCTCTAACGATTTTGATTAAAATATCATATGCTTAAGATATTTTTATGACAAATAAAATGTATATCTTGAATATTCTGGGAATGTCTCCAAAAGTGTTCTTCATTGTGAACGCCTTTTGCATAACTGGTAAACCATAAGAGGTAGACAAAATTTTACTACACAAAAAATGTAGATCGCGTTAAAATACACAATTTATGACATATACATTTTTTTTGTTGAGTGAACCATTTTCGAGATATTGCTTGTTATTCTCTTAAATTTTTCAATACTTATTTTCTCAAATGGGATTTCGTTATTCATTTTTTACTTTCTCTACTACGTATACTAAGTAGGGGAAGTCGTGTATTCTACCCAAAAATTCGATACCGAGATTACAACGGAAATATATGTTTTGAGACCCTCCTGAATCCAAAGAATGCATTCTTGAAACATGTGCGTGCGGGTGTGTGTGTCTGTATGTCTGATTGCTGTGTGTCTGCCTGTGACTCAGAAGCGAACAGTCGGATACACACCAAACTTGGTATTTGGGTTCAGTATCTTCCAGAAATGCGGCACGAAGGTTTTCAAGAAAATCCCCACACCCCAGATTACCCTTGACATGGAACATTTTTCGAAAATTTTAATTTTCTCAAAAATAGCTCCAACGATTTTTAGTAAAATATCATATGCTTAAGATATTTTCATGACGACTAAAATGTAAATCTTGAATTTTCTGGGAATGTCTCCAAAAGTATTCTTCAATGTGAACGACTTTTGCATAACTGGTAAACCATAAGAGATAGACAAAATTTTACTACACAAGAAATGTAGATGGCGTCAAAATACACAATTTATGGCATATACATTTTTTTGTTGAGTGAACCATTTTTGAGATATTGCTTGTTATTCCCTTAAATTTTTCTATACTTATTTTCTCAAATGGGAATTCGTTATTCATTTTTACTTTCTCTACTACGTATAGTAAGTAGGGGAAGTATTATTATATTCCACCCAAAAATTTGATACCGAGATTTCACCGGAAATGCATGTTTTGAAACCCCTGAATCCAAAAAAGGCATTTTTGGAAACATGTCAGTGTGTGTCTGTGTATCTTTTAACAGCATAACTCAGAAATGAACAGTTGGATAAGCACCAAGCTTGGTATTTTGGTTCAGTATCTTCCAGAGATGCGACATGAAGGTTTTCAGGAAAATCCCCCCACCACAGACTACCCTTTACATGGAACATTTTTCAAAAATTTTAATTTTCTGAATAATGGCTCTAAAGATTTGGAATAAAATATCATTTGTTTAAGATATTTTCATGACAAATGAAATGTACATCTCGAATTTTCTGGGAATGTCTCCAAAAGTATTCTTCATTGAGAACTACTTTTGCATAACTGGTAAACCATAAGATATAGACAAAATTTTACTACACAAGAAATGTAGATCGCGTCAAAATACAAAATTTAACTCATACACATTTTTTTCTTGAGTGAACCATTTTCGAGATGTTGCTTGTTATCCCTTATATTTTTCAATACTTATTTTCTCAAATGGGAATTCGTTATTCATTTTTACTTTCTCTACTACGTATAGTAAGTAGGGGAAGTATTGTATTCCACCCAAAAATTCGATACCGAGATTTCACCGGAATTACATGTTTTGAGACCCCCTGAATCCAAAAAAGCATTTTTGGAAACATGTCCGTTTGTGTGTGTGTGTGTGTGTGTGTGTGTGTGTGTGTGTGTGTCTGTGTCTGTGAACAGCATAACTCAGAAACGAACAGTCGGATAAACACCAAACTTGGTATTTAGGTTCAGTATCTTCCAGAGATGCGACACGAAGGTATTCAAGAAAATCCCCCACCCCAGTTACACTTTACATCGAACATTTTTCGAAAATTTTAATTTTCTCAAAAATGGCTCTAACGATTTTGATTAAAATATCATATATTTAAAATATTTTCATGACAACTAAAATGTATATCTTGAATTTTCTGGGAATGTCTCCAAAAGTATTCTTCATTGTGAACGACATTTGCATAACTGGTAAACCATAAGAGATAGACAAAATTTTACTGCACAAAAATTGTAGATCGCGTTAAAGTACACGATTTTTATCTTATACATTTTTGTTGTTGAGTGAACCATTTTCGAGATATTGCTTGTTATTCCCTTAAATTTTTCAATACTTATTTTCTCAAATGGGAATTCGTTATTCATTTTTTTGTCTTGGATATGCAAAGAGTATTAATCTGTGGCAAAGGGAATGGTGCTGCACCTAGCAACCAGCTATTAAGAGATATGTATGTGCTTAAAGACTACTGTATTTCTATATTGTCCTTGCAAATACAAAACAAGGGGAACATAGTACGCCTTAAGCGATAGTCAAATATTTTTAGAACTGGTCACTATGTGTAAAATGTAATTCCCTTTGCATGTCAAAAGATCGTTTCTGCAAATGTTTATCTCGATTAATATGAAATAGATGGAGAATAAGATTTTGTAAAAATAGTTTGTACAAAAGTAGAGAAAGTCATGTGAGTGTAACACATCAGATTTTTTTTTAAAAAAATCTCGTTATTGAGGTTTTGGGTGGAATACAATACTTCCCCTACTTTTTCTAGTTAAATGGCAGAGAAAGTAAATATTGTTATGCGCCAGTTTTCAAAATCTCACCAAAGAGGGAATAAGGAGGGATAGGGCGATGGAATGAGAGGCAATAATAGGAAGGGGGTAACATTATATGAGAAAGAGAAACCTGCTTAATACAAGAGATAAATTATATAGAAGTTTTCTGTTCCATAAGTTATTTTATAACAAAAGATAAAGCTTAATGATAAAGCATACAGCATAATGGGTTATTGTATTGATTACTATGGGTACAGAGTCTCCGTTCTCATTCAAATTACAAAACCTTTTGTTCCCCTGGTACAAAACAAAACATGTTCATGTGAAGGAGGGACGTGACCAACAAAATGCAATTAAAACTGCTGAATTTCATCTAGAAGGCAATGTCTGGAAGCTATTCTCTTGTGTCCATCTGTAATAGTGCAACTTTGGGATATGTCAGAATGACGCTGTTGTTTCTGAACGCCGTTAACGATCCATTCACATAACTTGCAGTAGGTATTTAACCAAGCGAGGTTTCTGTCTGTAACGAACGGCAAATTCATTGTCTGCTTAGTTCACACACTGCGAGCAAATGCATTAATGAGGTTTTATAAGTTTAGTTACAGCGCTCGAATTTCAATGTAGACCACTTCCTCTGAAGTAAAAATATTGCAACATTGTTGCTTATATGCTGTGTTGTTGAGTACAGTTTTCACCATAGTCATTACAGAAAACTGGAAATTACAATAAAAAGGTTTCAGTATTTCTTTTATTATTACAACCGTAGTTAACGCTCTATTTTTAATATTCTGAAGCTTTATCATCAAATAAAAGGTATTTTACAAATTTATTAACCATGAATTTGGAGCATGGTATGAATGTATAATGTATACTTTCCGTAAACCTGGCATGAACGGCTTAAAAATAATTTAAATGTTTAACGTTCTCTGGGAAGTTTGAATGAATGAATGTTCAAATGAGTTGTCTCACTATTTTTAATTTCTCTACTATATACCTTTTCGACCCAAAAAAATCGATAACAGGTTTCATACAATTTTTTAAAAGAAAAGTTCTGTCTGTGTTTGTTTCTGTGAATAATAAACTCAAAAAGAAAAGATCTGTTAAATACTTAAGTTCAGCATCATCCAACGAACATTGTCAAGATAATCCTGCCAAGAAAACTATCTTCTACATGGATTTTTCGTTACTTTTGAATTTCTTAAGAACGTCTTTAACAATTTTGATTAAAATACCTACAATGGATTTGCTTCTTACTTATATTAATAATATATTTAATTTGGTTTCATCAAACAAATGTAAATAAGGATATTTACATGGATAATAAAATATGCGTCTTGAATTTTGTGGGAACAACCTCTAATGTCCTGCTCATTCGGGATTAATTTTGTATGACGGATAAACCAAGATAAATTGACAAAATGTTCTTCTTCGTCTTTATCTGTTTAACCTCCTCTTATGTAGGACTTACACCCCCAGGACTTACAGGCGGGTGCCTGGGGTCAGAGGCCCGTCGAGGAGCAGACACTCATGGATCAGATAGAATATCCTGGATGGGTGATCAGCCCGATGCCTGGTATGGGATAAAGACAGTAGATGAAACGAAATGTTGGTGAAGTGGATGAAAGGAAAGGTGATGATGGAGCAGTTGGTGGATTGAATGGCGGGGGGAAACGGGAGAACCCGGAGAAAACCCGCCCAGACACCGCTTTGTCCACCACAAATCCCACATGCGGTCCCTGGGATTGAACCCGGGCCGCTTCGGTGAGAGGCGAGCGGTGACAAAATGTTACTATATAAAAAATGTAATGTCTTTAAAACACACAATTTATTTTAAATAAGTTTGAATTTCTGTGACCATTCAGTTTCTTCTGGCGATGTAATGGAAAGAGTAGTGGAATTTTAAGGCCAGCGCCTGCTTTTTAAGGATTTGATATGGCTTCAGCCTCCTATGTCTACTCTTGTTTATCTCGATAGATACAAAAATGTTTTCAAGAATAGTTTGTAGTAGTTGTATAAAAGTAAATGATCGGTGTCACGTGAATGTAACGATTTGAGTTTTGTTTCGTCAACATACCAAGATTAGCAAGTTTTTATTCGTCCACATAGCAATCTAACGTCGGGTGCGACATACTTTGCGAATGAAACCATGCTGTTATTTGGCTTTCCGTTTTCTTTGGTGTAATTCAGGACAGAAATCGTGGAGAATGAATGTTGATGAGCATCAGCTTAACGAATGTGATCTGTAAAGTGATACAAGAGATTCTGCAACTTCGCCTTGGCGTTCTCCGCGAAACTGAAATGTTAACCTCGGCGTAGAGTCTTCAGGGAAATACAACAACTTAGAGGCAATATTGAAACAAGATGGTGAACACCAAAATGTGCTCATCTTGAGAGTAATCACCAAGATGGACTGTCTCCTCCCCCTGATGAATACATGTGCCAGAAACTTAGTTTCTGAGATATATCAACTAGAGACCGTAATGCTAACAGTATTGGTGAATACCGTAAGAAATAGTTTAAGTGAAACTGCTTATAAAGTTGGCCTCTGCATAGGAGTTAAGGCATTTTGTAAAGGTGGTATATAAGGTCTTTCAACATTTACTTAAAAATTTGGTGGTATTTTGTTCTGTAATATTTAGGGTAGGTAAAAAGTTATTCACAATTTTTTTGAACAAACAGTGGGATTTAGATTTCACAAAATATTAAGAATTTTGTGCTCCCTTATATCCATACTGTACCAATATGTGAAGTTATTTTAAGCAATTTTCCTTGCTGTGCTTTGATTACAGTAGGTGTGTAGGTATTATTATTATTATTATTATTATTATTATTATTATTTATTATTATTATTATTATTTATTTGTCATTATTTCTCATGGTTCGCAGAGGAATAACGCTTAGGAACAGAACAGACACTTGAATGCTTGCAGATTGTACGAAAACTGGGTCACAAGGACAAACAGGACTCCAACTCGCCAAATCTTACCCAGGTGGAGAGCGAATTCTGATCTCATCGAAGTGGCGGAGCTCAGATTCACTAGTGACGGTGGTTACGAACAAAACGCCTTCTGAAACGTCAGTTATACATTTTATTTTAAAATTCAACCGATTGTTCACTTAACATGTTTTTGGGTTTAGGCATACTATGGTTTAAATAATTTACCGGGAGGAAGGGAAGTTATTACATTAATTTAAACCTATTACAGAACTCATTATTTGGAACATATTTTGTACCTTTCAGTTTTTATGACCATTTTCTATGGATATATTTTAGGTTTTTCTAAAACATAAAACGCACACGCTGGCAACGTCGCAGCGTCTGGTGGTAGCAACCGATAGCTGGTAGCGGGGGTAGACTCTACCTTTCAACCAGAAGTAGGTCAGCGCGTAAACAGGTTTCACTTTCGTTATATGGCGCGTTATTCATGAGTGTAGGTAAATGTTATCAAAGTACTCACGATTTAAAAGGGCTGTCATCCTATAACTCTTGCGCTGTAGGTATGCTTATCCACTAAACACACCTCGGGTTCCTTTATCTCTAAACCTGTGAGTTTCAATGCATAGTGCGATATTACTCTAATAATGATTCAAATTCTAGTGGAGCTGACATAAACACGGTGTGCTTTTCAATCAGCGTACGCGAAACGCTTATTGGGCGATGAAGGCATTACTTCCATACTGTTAATGTAGGCTAATAGTAACCAAGTTGTACTTGTCATTCCGCCTAAACATTACACCACCCTTTAGATGTGTTTCTTTAGATTAAGGCTCGTGTGGAAAACAAAACGCTATTCCTCCACCTCCCGGTTCAGCTATGCTGTTTTGTGTACGTCCGAGAGCCGGTTTTCACACTGACCCACCTTTACCCTGCGAGTCCCTATGTCTACAAGCGCATCTGCACACACGTCTGCAAAACGGTGTTCAGAAAATGATGAATTATTTCAAAAACATGTATGATGCCACATGGTTACTACAGAAACTGGATCAGAAATAGATTAATCTACCTATCTTACGACTAATAAACTCTTATGTTCTACATTCTCGTGGAATAAACCATCTAATTTGGGAAAATTTTTTTTTCAAAAAACGGCTGAACACGGAGCAAAATGCTATTATACCTTTTTATTTGTAATACCTCTATGAAGAACATATTAGAAGGGATTTAGTAAGTTCCCATCATCTTGTTTATATACATACAGGGTGGACCATTTAAGTTGAAACCCTTCGTACAGTCATTCGGAATTTTCGTTGTTATTTACGTTGGTGTAAAAACCATTGCAAAGTGCTTCATACAAATGTTGTTTATTTTTTTATGAGGGATGAGAAAACAACAAACTGGTAGGTTCCCACTGAAAAAAATTAATTGACCCTAAAATGACCATCACAATTACCTCCAAATATAGTACAACTAATGGCATTTACTTTTACCCGTTATATCAAGCAACTTTTATTCATGACATTTCTTTCTACATCGCTTAGTGTTGGAGATATTGTACAGTCTCAACTTACATCCTGTATATCCAGGATATATGTCCGGCATCAAATGTAAAGATGGACTATTGGAAGTTATTAACAGACACATGGAACAGATACTGGATAAATAGCACTAAACGACATATCACTAAAGCTTTATTTTTTCCTGATTTAATACTCCCTTTAAACGTAAAAATTCTATCCAAACTTTGTATGAACACAGTTTATGACGGATCATGAAGCATTTTAAGATTATTTCTAAAGGTTCAGTGTTGAAAGTACTAATCAATGTCTTTGAGGCAGTGAACAGAGAAACATTTATTATCTGACTGTCCGGTTTTTGAAATTAAAAGATATTACTTTATTAATCACTTATCTTAGTGCAATAGTACATTTTGTACACTTCCGTATCATTTATTTAAAATCAGTGTTGTTTAACAGTTTCTTAAGTTTTATTTGACACATTCATGTTAAATTATAATGTCATAGTTATTATTCTTTAGCATTTAGTTTTTATTTGATTGTAAACTATAACCCTCCTCGACAGGTTACTGATCCAAGGCATTGGCTTGTACATCCTTGGGGGTGTAAGTTCTACAAAGAGGACGTTATATAAGAAGAAATAAATTATAAGTAATATATACATGTAAATATAAATAAGGTTGCCAGTTGTGGAAATAATAAAAGTATAGGCTGGTAGGGCCCCTCTGCTACAACTGCAAGATTTCTTAAATGTTTGCAAGTCACTTTGTGGTTTACCGAAAAAAATGTGATTTAGTTGGGGAATTTAATGCAATATTAGCATTTCGCGATGGTGGCTCAGTTAGCTAGAGCAACGGCACGGATTCCGACGACCCATGCTTTAAACCCCTGCTATGGCATTGCACTTTAAAAATTTGATTCTACCTTACAACTTTAGCCTACACACGCTATGGATTAAGAAACATTAACATTCCTTAAACCAATTAAAGTATAATAAGTTCTGAGAATATAAAAATAGCTGCTAAAAACTCTTATTTCTTTAATCTACCAGGGTACGAAAAGCGTAATGCAATTTTATTTCTTAGGACTCCGTATCTGAACCTTTTAAAATTTGCTCCTTCTAATTTATACACCTACGTGGAAAGAAAGTAGGCTATTCGGTGTTTATCTAGCATGTCCTGTATGTGTCAACAAGAACATGAAGTATCACTGCTGGTGACAGCTTTTCAAAACACGCTTTTTAAATTCCGGGCAGAGAGAATTTATGAAGTGATTGACGCACAACCTATACCGTAAAGAGAAATATCGTAGCTCCCATTCAAATGATAATCTCGCAGATATTTCAATGGAAATGAATCCCAATTCCAGATGTGGCGAAATGACTCCTATTTGAAAATGTATTTGTTATGCAACTATTTTCAGTCATATCATAGCATTTTCGAACGCTCCTTCAAACTCTTCTATTATAAACTATGTGTAGTACAAATTGCACTTCTAATGAAATTAATGTTTGGCATAAGGTGTATTTGTTCCTAGTTTCAACCAAAAGTAAAAGAGCGGGTTGTCGCTCTAGAAGGCAAGAGATCGTTAGTAGTCGATTAAATACGTTGAGATATTTTACTTTCTCTACCAGTTGCTTATAGCAGGTAAGACGAAGTATTGTATTCCATCCAAAAACCTCGTTATCGAGATTTCACCGGAAATATACGTTTGGCATAGCCTGAACTCAAAGAATCATTGTTTTAGAAAATACCCCTTGTGTGCGTGTGTGTGCGTGAACTGCATAACTCGAAAAGTTGGTTAAATACCAAATTTGCTACTTAAGTTTAGAATCTTCCAAGAATGCGGCATAATTTTCTAGAACATACGCCCATTCCATACAACTCTTAACATGGACAACATTTTCGTTACTGTTTATTTTCTTAAAAACCGCTCTAACGGTTTTATAAACATGTAATATGTTTAATATATATATTAAAGTTCCCTTGTTCAGCCAGCTTTATTATTATGTGTTTTACTGTATTCTTTTATCGCTTATTACCACAATTACACAACACACAAACATACACAAACACCCATGCTCATGGCGGGACTCAAACTGCCCGAGGCTATACACTCCAGCGGCCACGGCTACGAGGGCCGGCATTATATTGACTGACAAATAAAACAGTCTTCAGTTTCCTGTGAATAGGCGACGCCGTGGTTGAGTGGTTAGTGCCCATTCACAGTGAAATGTAAGCGCTAACATAACGCAGCATAAGCGCAGCCGTGAGGGAAGACCATTCACAACCCAAGAAGTTAGCACGGGCTTTTCGAACCCTAAACTAATTGCGGAATCTTCCGAGGTGCACCGTAAGTTTCAAATTGAACAATATAACAAAATACCAAATAAGAAAGTTCACTCAGTATTTTACAAATAAATAGGTTACAAAAATATATACCCCCAACTGCCGCCAGTAGCGTTAGTGACATCACGAATGTTTGACCAAAATATTGAAAATATGTGCAACTGCAGCAAGTTATTTGTGTGATGATACAGCTATACAAGTCATATTAATGCAATGTGTATTATGGCTTTGGGCCTTACGATTTGTGAGCCAAGAAATCTAGGTATCATACGTTCATCCATTAAATCAAAGGAGGATTCAATAAGGAAACTACCATAACCTCTTGAGGGAAATGAAAGAAGGTGACCGGCCCACAACAATTTGCGTGGCATGTATGTACATCAGACGGCGTAATGTCTGTCATCGCGATCGTCTGTGTTGAACAGCAGGCAATGCAAAGAGAAAGAAATGCAGAATTCTTTCTCTATGCACGCAACGCAAGCATAAAGTTTGGAGTTTGCAAACTCTTGCGTTGCGTGATTCTATGCGAATGCTTCCATTAAATAACATGGATGCAAAGTCTTGCGCTTGTGCTACGTCTGCGGTTACATTCCATCCTGAATAGGCCATTAGACCGCTCACCTCTCACCAAGAGGGCCCGGCTTTGCTCCCAGGGAATCGTATGTGGGATTTGTGGTGGACGAAGCGGCATCTAAGTGGCTTTTCTCTAGGTTCTCCGGTTTACCCCGCCATTCATTCCACCAACTGCTCCATCATACTTTCCTTTCATCCATTTCACCGTCATTTCGTATCATTCCTTCCTCGCTCTCATGCCAGAATTCGGGCTGATCACCCATTCTGGTTCTTCTATCCAATTCAAAAGTCTCTGCTTCCCGACAGGCGTCTGGACCCAGGCATTAGCTTGTAAGTCCTGGGGGTGTAAGTCTTCCAAACGGGGAGGTTAAGCAGAGAAATAAGAAAAAGCAGTTTTCCGTGAATATCCTAAAAGCTTCCGTTTATTTGATTGGATTTCGTATACTTTTGTGTAACAAGAAAATGTTAAACAATAAATAAATACTTACTTCAAGAAAAATTAGAAGTCATTAAAATGTAGAATTTCATGATTATCATCGTCACGGTTTAATTCATCACTGAACTTTTCGTTCTCTTAAAGAAAGCCTGCTCCCTCCATTTATATGGACGTCTTGGTCGACGGGTCGTACATTGCCCTCTTTAGGCAGCTCCAGCAATGAGACGGATCTTCGACCCTGGTACTGTTAGAACTTCTGCGCGTCCCTGTAGCATGTCTGCCTACGGCCTGTAGCCTCCTGTGGTTCCTTTATTTTATCCCTTTCTCCTGAGGGTGGTAACCAAAACACAGCTATATACGTAGAGGTGTGTCCGTCCGTTGTATAACCTATGTAGATTAAACGTAATGAAAACTTTATCTGTAGTATACTAACCCTTAGCATACACTTGTATGGAATTTCCGATCCATAGACGTAAGTTATCTGTTTCAAAATGCTTATTTTGGAACCTTGTGAACCATTACGTTTACAATTGTGACTTTCAAAACTGTCCTGCGTATAAACAAATTAGAATACATCAACAAATAAACTACCAAACATCACGAGAGCTCGCCGCTCTTTCCAAACCTTGTGGAGATTCTGTCCAGACGGCGAGGCTCCCACTATGCATACCTAGGCTGCACAGAGTGGGAGGAGCTGCAGGTGCAAGTGATGTACTTTTACGATTTTTACTCGTGGCAAAGATTACACATTACCCCAACTCTTAGAAGCGATAACTATGAACTAAATTACTATGAGTAGATGCTGCACAGACTGATCTAATCTGTAATCTTGGAAGCTACTCAACAGTTAAGTTCAATAAAGTGCATGTGTGCGTTCATAGGCGTCCATCAATGGAGTTCGAATCCTCGTAAGGTTTCTCCTACTTTTTCTACCACGTACATAGTAGGTAGAGAAGGCACTGTATTCCACCCAAAACTTCGATACCGAGATTTCACTGGATCCTTGAATAAAAGAAATATTTTTAGGAAAAGGTCCGTTTGTGTGTCTGCAAATAGCGTAACTCAAAAACGAAAAGTCGAATAAATACCCAACTTGGTATTTAGGTTTAGTACCTTAGGTGAAATCTCGGTATCGAATTTTTGGGTGGAATGCAATACTTCCCCTACTTACTATACGTAGTAGAGAAAGTAAAAAGTTGCTCTAATAAATACACGTATAGCAGTATGGAAATATCACCCACAAAAAAGTTGAACACGAGTACAATTTTCAAAAATTAAGACTATGAAACCGAGAGAATTGAAAATCTAAAAAATACCAGTAGTTAAACTGTAATATAGTTTGTTCATTCTGCATATTAAAAATTGGAATTCTCCCTCTGTTAATTTGTCTGCTAGAACTTAGGAGACGAATCTTACACTGCATAAAATCAATCCTCTTAGCTCTTTATTCCTCCTGGTAGCTGGTATTGTACTTGCCGAGGACAGACAGGTCCTTGAAATTTACGATGCAAGCGCTGTGTCTTAGCTCAACGCAGCCACATACACATTTGGGCTAAAAGCAGCAGTAACAGAGCAGGTGGACAACAATCCCGGTTTACTGTCTTGTCACACTCAGGAAAGCTTTTAGAGGATAACAGTAAAACGCTTCCCCATTGTACCATTTACCTCGCACACTAGACTTGTTAACGCTCGCTCCAAAGAGCTTCTGGGCTGACCCATCATATCCAATCTTCCTGCCTGACGGAGAGTGCCTCTGAATGATCTGCATGTACAATTTGTAGGCAAAACGTTTTTGGCAGTTTTCCATTTTGAATGAGTAACCCATGTCGACGTTTGTGATGGGCTACTCTGAAACCAACCCCAAGTAGTAAAATTATTATATACAATGACTCCAATGACACCGAAAAACTAACAACGCAACGTTTACATGAGTTTCTCTACCAATGATAACTTCATCTGTATTCATTATATGTTATAATATACATATGCAAAGTGATTCTTCTATTCTTTCTAAGTTATTCAGATATATTACTTTCTCCACCACGTACATAGTAGGTAAAGGAAGTATTGTATTCCACCCAAAAATTCGATACCGAAATTTCACCGGAAATACATATTTTGGTGCCCCCTGATTCCAAAAAAAGAAGCTTTTTTACTCTACCACGTACATGGTAGGTAGAAAAGGTATTGCATTCCACCCAAAAATTAGATACCGAGATTTTACTGGATTTTACTGCTTTGAGGCCCTCTGAATACAAAGAGACATTTTTACTTCCTCTACCACGAAAATAATATGTAGGGAAGCTTGGGGGGGTTGAATTTTTCTCTAGCCAAGATTATTCCCTATCCTTCCCAGAGTTTGAGAGTGTGAATGTGTGTGTGTGTGTGTGTGTGTGTGTGTGAGAGAGAGAGAGAGAGAGAGAGAGATAATGATTAACACCCAAGTTTACTAGAAACCCAACGACAAGCGAATACGAGTTAACACCATTGTCTATACGCAATAAAATGTTCCCAAGGAAAGGCCACCGATAAAATCCTTGGTAGTTAGAGACGAGATATAAATGGAACTAACGAAAAAAAACAATTACATTCCTCATTAGAATAAAAACTGGTTTATTTTACCTAAGCCCAACAATTCAATTTATTAAAAGTCATATTGGAATCTATAACAGTAAAATCTAGATATTCTCGGGCTTCTAGCCAGGTAGGTATATGGTTGGTTTGAAACCGAGTTAAGCCGGAATCTCTGCATTAATAGTGCCAGAGAGTAATGTGAAGCTGGAATCCCTTTGGTTCGCGTAGTTTTTTAAACCGTGTGAAGCAACTTTGGTTTATGGTGACTGTGGTATGAAAACGAGCATGTAGAGAGTTTTCTATGGCAACAGCAGAAGCGAATTGGAATTGGAGGACCGTGGCCACTCTCTAAGTTGTCCTGCTTTTTGTGTACATGAGGCATGGTAGAGTTTAGATATAGGATGGATGATCAGATGAAACGGTGAACACAAGGATGTGACTGGGGATTGTGTTTTGAGATGGTAAGGATTATGGGTGTAGATGCTATCTCAACCATGGACGTAGATTTTTCCTACCTATTGCTGCACCTGTTGTGCTCCCTTGAGTACAGGTCGTACTCTCTTCCTAGACTACCGATCGAGGCGTTGAAGTTGATGGAATGTTCTTGTATAAGGTGTCAGAAAGATAGAAAATGTGTTCGGCAACTGTAGGGATGCTAAGGTCACGACGGTTTACACGGCTCCGAAGGTACTATGGGGAATGAATGGAAATCCGAATGTGTCGGGATTTGAGTACTTTAAGGTGATTTAGATTTGTTTTGGCGGCTGCACCACAAACATCACTAGTGTATGTTATCATTGGTCATAGGACCTATTCGAAGAAGGGTATTTCGTTTGGCACTGACATCGAGTGCCTGGAGTAGAGGGGTAGAGCATTTCCATCCTCTTGCTGAGTTTTTTTCGTCACAGGCTCAATCTGTCATTTTTAGGTCAGTTTAGCGTCCAGTAGTATTCTTAAATGCCTGAAATGGGAACTCTTGGGGAGCTATACACCGGTCACGCGCAGTTAGTAGCTGGAAAAATTGGTGGCTTTTTTTAGGATGTACTCTCAGGCCCCATCTTTTAAACCAGATTATGAGAAAATCCACATGAAGTTGGAGATGGTGTGCAACCGTCCGTGTGTAGAGGAGTGTAGGCGAGGGTCGACAAGTACAGCGAGTATTGTGGCATCAGAGGCAAGGTATTTGTGCATAGAAGGAAAAGAGTGAGTCTGAGAACACTACCCTGAGGAAGTCCAGTTCTGGTGGGACTGGGGAGGAAACTATCTCTCATATGAGACGGAGAAGGTTCTTTTAGTGCGTAGGAATGGATTAGATCTATTTATTTGAAGGTAGTACGAAGTGCAAAATGAGAGAAGTGGAAAATGGATGTGAAATGAGGGTTTGTGCAGTTCCGCATGAACACTTGCGGTAGTTTAGCAATGTAGAATGCTGCCACTAATGGAATGGAGCGGATAAATATATGATTTCCAGGTTGCAATCATAACCAAAGCCCTGGATGCAGCTCAGAGGATTACTGTGGAAGTTGGGAATAGAATAAATGGTGAGAGGTTATTTTCAATTCCTTATTTTTGTGAATATTTGCTACGTGAAATGCGATGGATGACTGAGCATTAATTTGTTGATCGTGTGTTTCTTGAGGTGCATTTTGATGTGGTGCGTCTTTTTGTCCAGAACCCTGAGAGTGTCTAATGTATCCAGCTATTATCGCCAACATGCTGTAAAGTTATTGAACTTCTGGATGGATGAAGATGAGATGGCCTGGGATGTCCTTTACTACTGCTTCGAATGTGTAGAGTCGGCGGTGATTGTTGAGGATGTACCGTTGGGGATCTATAATAGTTCTCAGGATAGACAGCCATGAATTTCAGAACCTCTACATGGGGTTCCTGAACTGCACTCGGATCGCCAGAAGTTTCCGGTTGGTATTATTGTGGATGGTATTCCGTTAGTGATAAGCTGTTGCTTTTGTGGTGTGGTGATTGCGTTGGCGGTGGAGATCGCCGTGAGCATGGGCTCAGCGAGCTGCACCTGACCTTGGTAGTGGCTAGTGCCAACATGTGGTGCAGTAGCGGGGCGGAAGAGTATAGCTGGCAGTGAAACAGGAAGCTCCACAGATGTGACATTTTGGCAGTGCGGCTGAGCCGTCTCGCGGTCTTGTAGGCTAGACTTAATACTTAGCAGCCGACTAATAGGACATGCTGGATGCCAGGTTGTTTAAAGTGCATTTTTGCTGGCAAGATCCACCTGACGAGAGAGGCAGCACCCCGAATGGAGGAGATATGGGTATCTTCAGAGCTGACGGCCACTACTGATTATCTATAGCCAACATGTATCATGCTCAAAGTTTTGAGATACATCGCAAATAACTTCATTATTGCGATCTAGATGGCTACGGAGTGAATGCTGTGCTGAATGTGAGGTCGCGAAGTGTTTGGCTAACCTCCGGCAGGGAGGCGGGCTGGCTGTTCGCAGTTTCTCCCACTGTCGGGGTGGCCTGGCCTTACGGGCCTGGGACGTTTAATTTTTCTGCAGCTGAAGTTGAGACTGCGGTGGCTGAAGCCTCCTGTTTTTCTGTCTTGTAGCGTTGTTGGGTCTAAAGCCGGCCGGTTTCGCTCTCTCACAGGGATCATTTTTGGAAAAGGGAAAAATAGTAAGAGTTTTTGCACAGGAAATTGTTTAGAAATGAAGAGAACGTTTTAGGAGTTCTTGGACATATAGATTGGAAGGGGTGGTTTTTGCTGTTTCACCGGTGTAAGCAGTCTCGGCCGGTCAACTATATTCTTGATAGGGAATTGTCACAGAGCTTATTAAAACTCACAGCAGAGCTGCAATCTTGAGGATCATATCATCGCTATTGAGGCGGAAGCTGTCTTGGTACCTGTGATGAACTATATTGCGGTAGCTGTGGTGATGTAAATAATCTTTATTGTTTCAAGCGCCTTAGAAAGTTCCTCGTTAAGACCCGCGCGGCAAGATTTGCATCTTCCGTGGCAGACGTCCTGTACTGTCTCTGATACGCCTTCAGCTGGTTGCGGAACGAAAACTTTGATGGATGAGGTCACTTGGGCTACTTCTCCGGCTTGAACCTCTCGAAATAGTTGTGGTAGAGCCAGCGGCGGTGTTGTCGTCGTACTGCTGCAGGACACTGTGCTTGCCTTATGAATTGGAAGCTCCTACCACAGGTGTCGCAGCAGTGGCGTCGGTAGCATATGCCGTGTTGTGTGGAGCTGACAGTGACGGAGGAAGGGATACAAACCATTAATTTACTACCAGATTCTCGAGAAAGTCGATGGAGTAGGAGCAACAAGGCCACAGATATCTTGCCCTAGGACGAGGCCCTGAACACTCCGTAGCTGTCCCCTTAAACCTTCTCCCTTTCCGTACAACCATGAACCCCGCTCCCAGTAGCGGGGATCTATGTGGTCCGGCCACGCAGGAGCAGCTATCAAGGCCGACCATCAGCGGTTTTTCTCATACTTTCGGGTTTGAAAGTAACCGAAATTTCAAATGAACTCGCCACAACAGAAAACTGGAAAGGGGATGCGGCCGTTCGGTCTCGGCCATATACCGTAACAAGGTCTTCTCGCGCAAGCATTCACCGCTGCAGCTAGGCAAACATTCCGAGTCTAAGTAGTCGGACAGTGACAGTAACTTCACAGACTACTCTATGCACACTGATGAGACTTCGTACTTCTCCATACACTCCTCAATTACGGAGAGAGCAGATAATAATCAACCCCACTTTCCAAGCGACAACGTAGATGGTTTTTAGGAAGTAGCCTACGACAAAAGACACAGGTACTTCGGAAACCAAAGCAATCCAGGACCCTGCAGCTCCGCCGTGGGCAGAGGAGGCGCCATACTTTTCCTAAGGTAATTTACTGTTTTCAGTGGATGATATGCTTCGTCCGGGAGTTCCTGTCAATCCTCTGTCAGGAGTGCACGAAGACTCTTAATAAGAGTGGCTGTGTATTCCAGTCTAAAACTACAAGGGATTATACACTTCCTGTGAGGGTCCTCGGGAGGAAAGAGGTACTGCACTTTACGTTCGGCCTGGATAATTCCAGAAATCTGAAATGTGTCATCAGTGCGTTTCCAATTGATAAACCTGTTGGGCAGACTGAGATTTACCTCAACCATAAGTGTATAACACAAAAACTGTTGAAGCAGCTCACCAAATCCGCTCCAGCTTGCAACAACCTGCAAGAATCACTATCCCCCTCTTCCTAGTTGTGGGGGAGCGGATTAACGAGCCGCAGATTAAAATAGATTGAGACTTGCGGGCACCCAGGCAACAAAGGCACTGATCTAGGAGTAAGCTGAATAAAAGTATTCCTCTTCCCTTGGGAGCGTTTAAATAAGAATTTAAACGGACACCTTTTGGATCAGCGACAGAGGAAGCTGCCCGTGAAAAGGCAGCCGTTGATGAGTCTACAACAATAACGCTAGGTCCTTACCATTCCATACCTAAAAATCTAAATAGCCATTCTACAACAGTTCATTTCAGTGGGTATATCCTACCAAAGGCGGGTACACTTAAACATGCTTAGGCCCACCACAAACCTATCGGATAGGGAGCGAACGAGAGCGGGATGACGGGCTACCAGGAAGTGTTCAGGCTTTCAATCACTGGTGCCCACGCCGAACTTAGTTTCAGGTCTAAATCACGATTAAGATGTCTTATTTCCTCTTTTCCAAAACTGCTATAAAACGTTTTTCAATAATTCCGTTCCCATACCATATTTTCTTTTTTAATGGGGAGATAGTGAGTATGGGAAAGAAAATATTGGCAGAGTTTATTGACCGGAGTATAAAGAAGAGAATCGTTGTGCGGTCCCACCCGCATTATTCTACGAAAGACCCACTGCTGCCAACTAATGGAAGGGGCGGGTGAAGATTACTGAATGGATCACAGAGATGGGATAGCTGAAGCCCTTACTGCACTCCAGAGAGTCAACTTGATGAGAAGAAACATTCATCACTGAAAAGTCAGTCCGAATACGTCATCAAGTATGTGACGTTCTGGCGACGAGTTCTTGGGCGAAGTTTACCGAAGCTTCCGGTAGTTTTCGTCGTGTGGCTTGCCGTTCCATAAGTTTTTGTTTTGCATATTTGTTTGTAGTTGGTGTCGAGTACACTAGTGCAGTTCATGGGTCGAATTATTGTTGGTTTGCCTGGGTGAAACAGTTGAAATACTGCAGTGGTGAAACGATTGTTTTCTGAATATCCTGTGCTATTCTTTAGATGTTGTTTAGTCGACTGTGGTTAGCTTTGTCTCGGATTGTTTGCTCTGCTCCTGAATTTATCTAAGTAGGTCCCGGTGCTGCCAGCTTAGCCGTCAGATTCAGAATTTCCATATGGATATCGTGGATAGCGTTGCGTATGCCCTAGATTTCCTCCTAGGAGGTGGCTGTGTTGAAATGTCGTCTTTGTGTCCCACTCTCTCATCCTATTGAGCAAAATCGTGCAATTCCGTAATCACCTTAAGTCCATGTTACTTCATGACGCAAAGAATCACGCCAACCAATGATATTCCAGCTTCACATCATCCACTGGCACTATATATACACAGATTCGGATTTCAAATTCCATCAGTTTACTCTCAAGACGAATATGATGAACGCCTTAGAAATATCCGTTTCAAACCATCTATATACCATGCTGAAAGCCCAAGAAAATCTCGTCAGCATACCATCAGGAAAGCTTGATGTCATATTTCGGTCAAAGCTCTCAATTATTTCACTGAATAATGGAAACTGCTCGCTTTTCCACATTACATTTCCACATTTCAGAACGGTGGTCAAGTGCATCATAAAAATTCTAAAGATGCACAAATCCTTCACCCGAAGTTTCCAGAAAAAAAGAAAAAGAAAGAAAGAAAAAAGGTTTTATTTGAAAGAAAAGTCAGTTCTGCATTTAAATCGTCTTTAGGTTATAATTTTGCGTTTTGTATTGCTTTCTAATTGTATCGCGTTTGCATAAGACACGTAAAAGATCTCATGTGTTACATTCACATGACTTTCTCTACCATCTGACGATTATTAGTTGGCATAGAAATTATTCTTACGAAAGTTTATTTTCCCATGTACTTCATTTTAATCAAGATAAATCTTTCCGGAAATAGCTGCAATACACGTATTGTTATAAGATACAAAGGGAATAGCGATAGTCAAATGTTTCAGAACTGGACGCTATGCGCTGGCCTTAAAATTCCATACTCTTTCCATGACATCACGAACAAAATTAAAAATCGAGGACTTCAAAAAAACGGCTAGGTATTGAACAATTCGAACCATTAATAACGGGTACCTCGGAAACGGCTGATGCCACAACAAAAACTATTTAAAATAAATTGTATGTTTTTGTGCAGTACATTTTCGTCTATCGCTTAATGTTTACCAGTTATACAAGGTTATACAAAATTTCTTCCAAATGAACAAAACTTCAAAGGCTTATCCCAGAAAATTCAAAATCTACATTTTATTTATCATGTGAATGTCTTTAATATATTGTCTTTTAATCAAAATCGTTAGCCATTTTTTAGGAAGTTAAAATGTTCGAAAATTATTCCATGTAAGGGGTATTTGGGGTGGGCGATTTTCTTGAAAATCTTCGTGTCGCATCCTTGGAAGATACTGAACTTAAATATCAAGTTTGGTACTTATCCGAGTTTTTGTTTTTGAGTCAGAGACCACAGACAGACAGACATACACGGGCCATTTTCTAAACATGCCTTTTTTGGATTCAGAAGGTCTCAAAACGTGTATTTCCGGTGAAGTCTCGGTATCGAATTTTTGGTGGAATGCAATAAATACCTTCTCTACCTACTATGCGCGTACACTTAATGGGTCGTAAAAATGAAAATACAAGAGTATATACCTTTTCGAGTATTCGCTTTATATCGTAATTGCGAAAAATCAACATTCCTATGCATGTTCAAACAGTCAAGATAAAGTTCTTTGTTGTTAGGTACACAAAGTAGTTTAATAAATTATGTGGTTTTCCGATTACCATTAGAAAGAGTGCAGTTTCACAGCCCATCACTTGTGAATCTTTCCTTGGTGCAGTCGTTTGCCGCACGGGGATGGAAAGAAGCTTTACTTCTGCGAGTCACCAATCACGCAACATGCGTTACACCACTCTGCATAATGTGAAAAAACAAATTGACAACCTGTGAGAGAAGGAACAGCGATTGCGAGTCTGGCCTATGTTATTAGTTATTATTATACAAGGTCTTCGCAGCAGCGCTTACCGGCTAATCCTGCCGTGCTCGTTCCAACACCACCGCTAGGCGGAATACATTTACACCTGACTATGAATAATTAATTAACTGTAGTGATAATGTAGGCTTAGTAATTTGCCTGATTACAACTTACGTATATCAAATAGGATATGAGTAAGTATACCACATAGGAGAAATTAATGCCAACGAGTTAAATGACTCCTATCCTAGTTTTGAAATTTGTCTAATTTACCAGTGCTATATGCCAAATATTCATATAAGTTGACTACAATGTATAATTACGCAGAGGTTTTATGAGAAAAATTTGTGTAATTAAGTAAGTTAAGGTCCAGCAGACTGTATACGATTTAAAGGTTCATTCATGGCCCATCGCATCACAAGAGCTACCATTACTTTCTCTACCACTTACTTATAGTAAGTGGGGGAAGTATTGCATTCCACCTAAAATACAATATCGAGATTTCATCAGAAATACATAGATAAAACGCGACTGAGAAAGGTATGTGTGTGTGTGTATGGACAGTAGATATCACTACACAGATGTGTAGTTAGACAGTATAACTCAAAAACGAAAAATAGGTTAAATACCAAACTTAATTCAGCGTCTTCCAAAAACGCAACACAAATATTTTTAAGTGAATTCCCCCACCACTTGCTGCCCCTTACATGGAAATCATACATTAGTATTTTCTCAAATACAGCTCTAACCATTTGGGTTAAAATTCCGTATGACATGTCACATAAAATAAATTACCACTACAAGCTATTTTACGGACAAAGGCGCCTACGCTTACTCACAAATAAAATGTATACCTATAAATCTTGAATTTTCTGTGAATATCCTGTGAACGGCCATATATTTAATTTAATTTGCTCTAACAAGTAAGTCTTAACAGACAGACAAAAACATGTTGCAGGAAAACTGTAGAGCACCTTAAAATACACAATTTTTGTCACATTCTTTTTACGTAGTGTTAGCAGTTTTCAAAATATTCCGTGCTGCAAGTTTACACATTTCCTGCCACCTAATGGATATGTTTGAAAGTTTACAATTCTTCCCTCCCTCCTTGTCCTTTCTTTCCATTGCAGAGATTTAACACGAATAAATATTTAAATATTCTTTCCACATGTTGAAACCTTGTTGCATAATCTAATACAAAATTCTAGGTAAAAATAAACCTTAAGCAACTTTACGTGGATTGAAGAATCTCTTTTTGTACGAATAGTGTAATACAGTGTTATATGCTAGTTTGTCATCGGTAGAGAAAGTCGTATGAATGTGTTACATATTTTTGCTTTGCTGCTACTGATACATAGTAAATAAAGCCAGTATTTCATTCCATTCAAAAATTCGATACCGAGATTTCACCTAAAGTTTACGTTCTGAGTCTCCCTGAATCCAAAAAAGCATTTTTAGAAAGAGGTTCGCTGTGGACAGCATAACCAAAAACGAAATTGGTTAAATACCAAACTTGATACTTAAGTTCTACATCATCTAAAGGAAACTTCCCCACCCTAAGCTACGCTATACATATCTAGGTAAATTTTCATTATTTCCGATTTTCTCAAAAATGGCTCTAATGACTTTGACTAAAATACCGCCTGCTTATGATAGCTTAATGACAAGTTACATGTATATTTTTGGAATAGCCTCTGAAGTCCTCTTTATTCGGAATGACTTTTTAATAATTGGTAAATTGTAAGAGATAGACAAAATCTTAGTACCCAAAGAATTTACATCTCGTTAAAATACAATTTATGACAAATACAAATTTTTGTTGAGTTAAACATTTCGGAGGTATTCCAGTTATTGATTTATACCTTTCTCAGAGGGAAATCATTATTCGTTTTTCTGTCGTGATCTTTCAAAGAGCATGGAATTTCAAAGCCATCACTTAGCAAAACACTGTTTAAAAATCTGACTATCGCTTTACCTACTGTATCCCACAATGACATATGCGAATGTAAACTGAAAGTTTAAATAGATAGAATAATAAGCTTTTGTAAGAACAGTTTGTAGAGGAGTGATTTTTCCTTTAGAGCAGAGGTGGCGCCATTGCTTTAGAGAATCAGGAATTAAAAACTCAAGATCAGGGATAAGTACATGAGAATAGGATATTCTTAACATCTCACATTGGAGATATTAACGGAAATCTCCTTAGTTGGTAGTGTATATATTAAAAAATTCCTACATCTTTTAATGCTATTTGCTGAAAGAAGGGATCAAATATTTATCGCTGCAAACAATAACAAATACACATTGAAATACGTTCAGACACCATCAAATCTACACACCACCTTCTGGATCATAATCTCGGGATGCTAACAAGGCATTGCGAGGGCTACACGGAAAATTGTTAGCAAATTAAACAAGGATTAGTTTTAAAAATTGTAAATGCTTTTATTAATTTTCAAAATATTCCCCTTTAATATCAATACATTTTTGCATTCGATGAAACCAGTCCTTAAAGGAATGATGCCACCCTACCTGAGGCACTTAGAAACCCGGGTTTTATAAGGTTCCATGCTTCAATGACGAAAAAGTGATTCCACGCATTTTATATTTAGTTTTTGGAAACAAAAAGAAACCACAAGGTGCTAGGTCAGGTTTGTATGCTACTGATCTTTAGGGCATCCAGATACTCAGTTGTTAGTTTTGCTGTATGCGCCGATGCGTTGTCATGATGTAACGTTATTTTTCATTTTGGGTGTTTTTCATGAACTTTTTCAAAAATTTGCTGTAAACAGACATTTGTGTACCAGTCGAAAGTACTAATGGTATAGTAACCATATGGCCCGTTTTAGAAAAAAAAACAACTAGCAATCATCTTCTTACCAGCACTACGAATTCGTCGAACGCTCGTAGGCTCATGCTCTTTTCGAAAGACCGATTCACCCGTTGAGGTTTCCTTCAGGTTCTTAACAACACATCCAAGATTCATCAGAGTAACGATATTCCAAACCATATTTCCATAGTTTTTCTACACCAATCACCAATCAATGTTTTTAATCGGGAGTCAGTTTATGTGGAATACACCGACAACATACTTTTCTCACGCCTAACTGTTGAAGTAAAACGTTTTTGATTTGACTCATACCTATGCCCAAATTCGCCCAAGTAAACTCAAAAGATGTCCGTCGAACTTCTTCAAGCATTGCTCGAACAGCAGCGATATTTTCTTCAGGAACACAGTTCTTGGTCATTCTTCACGAAATTCATTACTAAGAAAAACCGATTTCTTTTGAATTCGCTGTACCAATTATAAATTATCCCTTAGATGGAGTTTCTTCACCCAATGCATTTGTAAACCGATCTTCACATTGTTGAAGCGTCAATGGCGATTTAAACTAAAAAAAATCTGACGTGTTACACTCACATGACTTTCTCTACTCTTGTACAAACTATTTTTACAAACGCTTATTCTCCATATGCTTCATGTTAATCGAGATATCGAGATGTCAATCTTATTGCTAATTTTCTTGTAGATGCAAGGGGAATATGGTAGGTTTTAAGCGATAGTCAAATCTTTTAAGCGTTGGTTGCTATGTGGCGCATTCCAATCTCTGTGCATGTCCAGGACATAAAAAAAATGAATAACGAATTTGAGAAAAAGTATAAGTATTGGAAAACTTAAGCGAATAACAAGCAATATCTCGAAAATGGTTCACTCTACAAAAAGATGTATACGACATAAATTGTGTATTTTAATGCGATCTACATTTTTTGTGCAGTAAAATTTTGTCTTATCTCTTATGGTTTACCAATTATGCAAAAGTTGTTCACAATGAAGAACACTTTTGGAGACAATCCCAGAAAATTCGAGATATACATTTCATTTGTCATGAAAATATCTTAAACATATGACATTTTCATCAAAATCGTTAGAGCCATTTTTGAGAAAATTAAAATTTTCGAAAAATGTTCCATGTAAAGGCTAGTCTGGGGTGGGGAGATTTTCTTGAAAACCTTCCTGTCGGATCTCTGGAAGGTACTGAACCTAAATACCAAGTTTGGTGTTTATCCGACTGTACGTTTCTGAGTTATGCTGTTCACAGACACACACACACACACACACACACACACACACACACACACACGCGCGCGCGGACATGTTTCTAAAAATGCTTTTTTGGATTCAGGGTGTCTCAAAACATGTATTTCCGGTGAAATCTCGGTATGGAATTTTTGGGTGGAATACAATACTTCCCTTAATTACTATACGTAAGAGAGACAGTAAAAATAGCTCGGAAATGTTGTCTAGTCAAATTAATTTTCGGCTGAACGCAAAATCTTTAAATGATGATAATTAACAAACTATTAGAACACATTAAACAACTGATACGGCATTCAACGCACAAAACATTTAAAAGTAGTTATCAATTATAAAGAAATTTCATTTGGCTTTAGAAACATGACATTCTAAAAATTTTCAGTATTGCCCTAGTAGTTGATCGCGCTGATATGTAAACAATGCGTCAGTCAACGACTGGTATATTTGGTTCTGGTTCCGTTGAAATTCAGAAAACAGAGGTGTATGGCAAAAACACATTTAAATAGGTACCTATTTATGCATACAGTATGCAAGATATAGCTTTAGCGGACAAATTTAGTGTTTCCGGAGTAGGCTTAAGCCGAATTGGGATACGGGATGAGTCCGCTAAAGCGTTTCTGTACGTGGTGCTATTTTTTAGTAAAAGCCCTCTATATTACATCAGAAATTTAAAGTTGTATGTTAGATATTCTAAATTCAGTTTTACAATATGAATAAATTACACAAATGAATGTATATCACTTTATAGCGTTGTCTATGGCCATAGTTCATCACATAGTTTGTTACTCTATGTTATATAGTAACTCTCTGTTATATACTGCTTACTTAGAGAATAAAGAACCCGAAAGGGAGACCGGCCCATAGTTACTTATGAGAGCGAGGAAGAAAATGATATGACATGAAGGCGAAATGGATGAAAGTTATGTACTAACAAAAGCAAGTAAGGAGTAAATAAGAGTTAGTTACAACTTTTAGTAGCTTTTACATTAAATTATGTTTATTTTTATGTATAAACATACATAGACTATGCTCGAATACGGATTTCGTTTGTAAGCAACGATACATAAGAAGCACTTAATTTAGGTTTTGTCTAGTTTTGTGAAAATATGGGTGATAATTCTGAGGAAATTACCATTCGAATCAAAAGCATTGAGCTAAAATGGTGCTGTGTTGATGCTGTTTAAAACGCCGGTAAAGTTTATTACGATACTATTTTACGGCTCATTGACAGTTCGACAAGTAACGGTTTTAAGGACTAGGTATCTATTGTAATAGTGTATTGTGCAACAATACTATAATGGTAATTAAGACGTGAGTATGTTTATGAAACGAAGCGTAGCTCGTTTCATAATTTTCGCATAAGGATCGTAATTACCATTATTGTCAAGTTGCATACGACTGTTTTTGGTTAAGCACACTATAATTTCAAAGCTTTGAGTGTTTATAAAAATATTGTAACCTTGTTAATTGTGTATAATTAAATGCTGATTGGATGATAGCACCAATGGCAGGCCTTGATTGTGTATGCGAGTAGTGCAATAAATGACACCAGAGAAGTGCGCGCGCCGCCGAGTAAGTACATAATGAATTATTATCGACTGAATGTACTAAACATATGGCATTTTAATCAAAATCGTTGGAGCCCCTTTTTAGAAAATGAAAACACATCCAATTTTCCGTGTAAGGGAAGGGAAATGGGGCGGAGAGATTTCCTGGTAAATCTATGTGCCACATGCTTGGAAGATGCTCAAGTAAATACCAAATTTGGTACTTAACCGACTTTTCGTATTTGAAAACTGTTCTCTCTCTCATACACCTTGTTTCTAAAAATAATTGTTTTAAGTTCAGGGGGTCCTAATAGGTGTTATTCTGGTGTAATACACTTGCTCTACCTACCATAAGTAGGTGCTGGAGAATCCAAAAGTTTCCTAAAATTAAATAATATATCATGGGCTACGAGTAGTAGAAGGTTTTAATTAAATTTTCTGTTCATTTATAATCGAATCCTTATTTTTTAAATTTTCTACGGCTTATTTATTTTATTTTCCAATAATGAAAGCTAAAGAAATGAACCATAGAACTGAATATAAAAGGGAGAAGGACTGGGTCAACCTCCGTCGCATACCTTTCGTCCTTTGTTTCCTTATTGGCACTGGAGTGGACGCATTCTTTTAATTCAATAACTCTCTTGTATCCTGGAATATTGTACGACTTTAAAAATTGAAGTGGAGCTCGCTGGCTTCATTGTTGTTCCTACTGCGCTCTCAGTTCTAGCCGAGTTCCATCATCTGCAAAGTCCCTGATGTTTCGTGAAATTGTGTTATTTGACAAAAGAGTTTGTTTATTAATTTCGTGAGTTTTCCAGCTAACATTCAACTATATTCTTTGCTGTCCTTTGCACAAGGCTTGACGAGGTTTACAGCGAGGGCATGGGCTACGCCAGCTTGAGTAACCTGGTGACTTTACTAAGTATGGCGACATCAAAGTTTGTTCGCTAATTATAATTAACTAGTCAACAAATTTCAACTTTTTGTCTGCCCATGAACAATCAACATTTCAATTAAATCGAGGCTTATGAATAAGAAAATGGCAGTATAAGCTTCATAACACGTAACATTTTTGTTTGACACACTCTAACTGAATTGTTACAAAAGTGACAAAATATTTCATTATATCAGCATATGATTCTAATTATGCAATTGATATTCTTTTAAAAAAAATCACTATGGACATTAAATTCTTTAATTTTACACGGAAGATGTAAACTAATACCGCTGTTTTCAACTGGCCTACATTTCCATTTTTTTAATGTAACTCTTAGTTTTTATTTAATTTTTTGAACTTACTAAGAAACTTGAAAATGGAGCCTAAAATAAAATAGCATAACAATTAAACACAAAAATGCCTTATAACGATATACTGCTGAAGTATGCAACTGTAATAAAATATGTCTTAAGAAGGAGAGTTATTTTAAGACATACAGCTTTATTTCTTCCTTTTGTGGCATATGTCACTTTCTCTAATTAAAAGCCAGCAGTGGTCGTCCAACAAATGGGGATCTCAGCTACCCTGGCACATCTTCTGAATATTCTGATGTTCGCCATTCACAGCTCCCAAATTCTTAGAGAAAGACATCCAGGTGTGAATGGAGATAGTGAATTCTCAGGGACATCCTACATCCTACTTCCTAGCTTTTGGTAACAGCCCAGGAGTTCTGGAACTATCTGTCGATAATTTTCTGCTTTATTATTTCCCAGGAATCCTCTCACTACTTCACGAAAGGCTTTTTCAGCCACAGGTTTCTTAGCGCCTAACTTTCTTTCAAGGTTCTTATCTTCCAAAAGCCTCTAAATTAGGGGGCCAACAAATATCCCTTTTTTATTTCTACATCGCTGAGTTTTGGAAACTGGCCTCTGAGGTAAAAAAAGGCTTCTCCATTTTTGTTCTTTTTAGGCCTAATCTTATATGCAAAGAGGTAGCAATACTTTGGGTTTACTAAGGGACATACTTGACATTGTGTTGTCCTAGTAATGAAAGCTTCTCTTAGAGGCCACTCATTTGCAGAGTAGTGTAATCCAATATCCTTACTATTCCACAAGCATAGAAAGCAACAGTACCTCACAATTCCTCCTTGTAGTCGTATTAAAATGGCAATGACCTTCAGATCTCCGCATGTTTGTCACCTGTACTTATTGTAATGGATCATATCTAGCAGAACGGACATACACTCGTATGTTTCCTTCATTTCTACTGAAAGTACCACTGGTATTGATGGTTTTTTATTTTTTGGTTGATGATATTGATTTCCGTTGTGGAGCAACACTGCTTTGAAGCTCAGCTCAGAAGAGTCAATAAACAACCTCCATTATTCTGGGATGTGATGAAATCCTAGCTAATTCATTAAACCATCTATCTGTGAATACAAGTAGGAAAATTTTCTTAGCAATAATAACTGGAAAACTGTTCATGCCAGTTTCTGAAAACTGATATTCTGGTATTCGGAGCTATTAAATTCCAATGTTACAGTCGCGATATCAGCACCTCAGATTGCCTGTTTCATGAGATTCATATTCCTCATTAAGTTATTTAATTTGGACGATTGACTTACTTGTTTTTAAATACATTTTAATGATTTAAAGAAAATGGAGGGCGATGGAACATTTTCGTGTTCGTTAATAACACATGAAACATGACTTAATGTGCCCATTTTCACTTATGTGGCAAAAACCTTGTCAACTAGATTATTTTTTAGTGATACCACATATTGTGCTTCTACAAGCTCATTGCCCTTCGTTAAAAGAAATCAGTTGGCTTGTTCTTGCTTTCTGGATGTACCCCTCAAAATGACGGCGCATGTTTGTTGGAAACATCGCAGTGTTTGGCAACACTTTGCGACAAATTATGCATTGCGGTTTGTTGCCGCTGGCTTTAAAAATACCTAATTCTAAGAAGGAATTGTGATACTTCCGTTGTTGTTTTCTCTGTACCACTGACCTCCGAAGTACTCGACATGTGGTTCTTAGCTTCAGGAGGTTGTCGCATCTACTATAGTTAAATCGTCCAAAAAGTTTTCATCTGATACCAACAGCTGCTCCATCTTTTTCCACACTACAACCGAACATTTATTCATATCAGCTGGGCAAATACAAGGAGTATTCCAAAACTAAGGTTCGGTGTACAATATTTAACGGATTGTAGGCCTGAATGAAGTTTCACGCCTGCAGCGCTCTCTACTGACTCCTAAGGAACCTACCGCAGTGTTGGTGTGACGCAGTAGGCGTTTGCCAGTCGGCGAGAGCAGATCGCAATGGCTGCGACAATCGTAGATCTCGCCAGTTGTGAAGTGCGCGGTGTGATTAGATTTTTGCTAGAAAAAGGATCGTCAGCTGCGGACATCCATCATGTGTTATGCCTTGTGTATGGACCGGACACAATGAATGACAAAAATGTTCGACACTGGTGTCGAGAATTACGAAATGGTCGGACAAATGTGCACGACGAACAGCGGAGTGGTACGCCCAGTATTCGGACCTACGACATCGTTAAGCAAGTGAACCAAAAACTCCGAAGTGATCGGTGTTTGACGATTAGTAGTCTGGCTGATGAATTCCCAAATGTTGCTTGAACCTCACTTTACAGGATTGTCACTGAACAGCTTGGATATCGGAAACGTTGTGCGGGGTGGCTGCCAAAACTGCTCACAGAACAAGTTTCTGGAGTGCTATAGACAAGATGGAGATGGTTTGTTTTCCTACATTGTTACGGGCGACGAGACATGGATAGCGTACACCAAGGCAGAATCGAAACAACAGTCAATGCAGTGGCGCCATTACGGTTCACCCATACCAAAAATATGCAAGCAAACTTCGCCGTACATTAATCGCAAAATGATGGCTACAGTGTTTTGGGACGAAAAGGGTGTCCTTTTGAGTGATTTCATGAACCGTGGTTCAACAATTACAGCTGACGTGTACTGTGCAACACTTACCAAACTGAGACGTACGATCCAAAATCGTCTGGCATCATCCTCCTGTACGACAACGCACGCCCGCACACCGCTGCCAAAACCAAAGAGAAGATTCAAGAGTTTCGTTGGGAACTCTTTTATCACCCTCCGTACAGTTCCGATCTGGCACCAAGCGATTATTTTCTCTTCTTGCATTTGAAACGGTGGCTGGATGGACAACGATGTGAAACCGACGATGAACTCAAGACGAGCGTTACCAACTGATTCAAGTCCAGGCGGCAGACTTCTATGCCGCAGGATTAAGAGGCTAGTGCAGCGTTACAGCAAGTGTATAGATGTGAACGGCGACTATGTGGGAAAGTAAAGTATATATGTAGGCACTTATTACTGTCAATAAAAACTTTGTCCCATGAGCGATGTTGTTATTATGACCAAATGGACCTTAGTTTTGGAATACGGCTCGTATATTGTAGCGGGCCATAGTAGAGTTCGAACCACGGGCTGGAGATTGCGTTAGATTGCATGAAGAGTCGTCGAAAGATGTGGAAATGTAGAAGGCACTGGCTCGTAGAGCACCTGATCGCTTGCTAAGCTGGCGGATAAGTAAATATTGACCACGAATCTGGGCCATCGCTCTACATTTTGCTCCGACATTTGAACGACACCGAATTCATGTCAGTTAGGACAAGGGGCGCCGCCATAAATAAGTTAATTATTATAACCTTCGGACCAACAAGAGCTAATCAGGTAAGTTACGTGTGGACGCATTTATATTCCTGCACGTGTTCCCCTAAAGCCAGGGGCCCCCAGTATCTATGTTAAATATTGGTGACTATAGACATTAGCTTTTATACAAACCCCGGGCTCTCATTTAACTCATAGTACCCCCATCCCGGCACCGATCCGCTCTGCCTTCTGAGCATACACCCTCCTTTGCAAGCAACTACCGGGTCCAACTGCCCCAAGGGGCGCTACAATATTAATAGTAATAATACCATATGTCGTGTATTTCCTCAAGATATAGGTAACATACCAAAAGAAGTATTTTTCCGCATATACGGTGCTAACTAAAACCAAAGATGTATGATATAAAATCGAAACTTTACGAGCATATCGTAGTAATATTTAAGTATAATATTGCGTTCTCTCGTTGCTATCATATTTTAAATCAACTCTACCAAGCGCGCTTTGTTGAAAGTACTGGTAAGTTTCTGAGAACAACAATGAGAATTATCATGTTTCATTGCAAATACTTATTACTACGAAGTTAGAAATGAGTGAGTTTGTAGATTAAGGTTGCTTATAATGGAGAGAAATATGGTACTAAGCTAATCCAAGGGCATGTATAATGTGCTTCCATATGTGTTTTAGAAGAATAGGTATTTACGTAACTGTTTAGGAAAGTGAGTTTTTTTTTAGCACGAGTATGAAGTTTACGGCCGAAGCAAAGCTGTGGAATATCGAAACGAGTCCTGGAAAAAACATTTTCCTGCAGTTACGCACAATATTTTGTTTCATACTATGTAAAAACACTATATTGGTTAAATAGGTATATATTGGTTAAATGTTGTGCTGCATATTATGTTGGACATGGATGCAGTCATATATTTAATATACTCATATAACTTGATGCAATAAATGCTGGTAATCTTGGAGCTTGTCATACAGTGACGCCGTTAATATGGAAGAAAAATGCTTATGAAAAGTTATTCTCGTAGTAGATTTATCGTTATGTATTCACATGTTGGTGTTGGAGTATGGAAAGTAACTGAACGGAAAAGTTCAGTTTGACGCACTGGTTTGAAGACGGGAAAACATGAAATTTCGTATAGTATGAAACGAAAGTTATCTTACAGGTCGAAGAACATGGAAACGGGTATGCTAGCGTACATTCGGTGCTGCAGAAACAAAATATGTTTGGCTTTGCCTTGTTACTGACAGCGATTCATACTCTTAGTGGCAAAACAAGTGACGACGCACAGACCAGTGACACAGTTTACTTTGTACAAGCTGGAAATATAACACTGGCAATGTTGCACATGTACTCGATAGAGGCTGGACCGACTCCACATTGTACTGGCTCCGGCGTCGTTCTAAATGTTATGCTACAATGTATTTTGCTACTTTTTTAAACACAGAACTCAGGAAAGGAGGAATCGAATTTGAAATTTATGTACTATTTCTTTAGTTCTGAACAGATTAATTAGCTCTCATTCTTCCTGGATATTTTGTTTATGACGTATGAATTCATCACTCAAGTTTGAGGAAATTTGAAAGTAACGAAATGCACATTTTATTTTCTAATTTTCTTCATAAGCCAATCTTGAAGGAATGAGGAGTAGAAACTAGAATACTAATCAAAATTTAAAATAATATGGAATCACATTAAAGAAAATGGTTACCATTTATCTCACTTTTTATTATCAAACTATTTACAGTATTCTTCCACAGTACAATCACTTTTCTTTAAACGCACACAATTTCCTTTTCTTAACAGTGTTTTTTTTTTCAGCTGCCAAAGCATCACTTTTTACATAATTGTTTATCGGTATGTTGCTTATTGTACAACTCAGATTATCATAAATAAAGGGATTTTCACAAAAACAACAATCGTGAACAAGAAATGATAGAATATCGTCAGAAACTACTCTTCTTCTACAGTGTCTTTCAATTTAGCTATACTTCACGCAGTGCACGTATCTGAAGTGATATCAATATGTACATACCTTGGCAATAGATTTTGAGTTGAGACCATGTGGTAAGTTTTCAAGTTGAAGGCTTCGGCACACATTATCTTACCAGCAACACACACTGGAATTACAAGCTCAGAGTTTATTGTTATGCTAGTAAATACAATAGATATGCCTTCTAATAATATCCTAAAGAAACACAATATATTATTCACAGAACATGATGCCATTGATTTAATCCACTGAGCTTAACCTCAAAATTGTCATATAAATGACCAAATCCCTTTGCTACATCATGAGCCAACCACGTTCATTTCACTTGTTTAGTTCATTTTCTGCAGTCCTTCTTCTTTCTTCTGGGTTTATTCGGCATTGTTCTTTGCATGCCTGAGTTAAATATTTTGGCAGAATTGGAAACATTGTAGGAACTGCAGCCTCTGTTAATCTGGGGCGAATACGAGGAAACTTCTTCTCGCTGCCATCTGCGTTTTTATATACATCAAATTTGATTATGTCTTGCTTCTTAAAATGCTTTATGCAAACAAATGATCTCTTAGAAGGGCTCCAATCCTATATAGGAATGCTTCTTACCCATGCTGCATGTATTGCAGAATCGGAAGGAAATCTGAAGACTGTGACATAATCTTGTGCTGAGTCATAATTACTTCGGCACCCGGAACACAACATTTGCAGAACAGAAACATGAAGGACAATTCCATTAAATTTATCACATTATGAGAGGAAACACGAAACTAAAAGGCTACACCTAAACTACTAAATTAGGAATGCTGTTCTATACTTACTAAATCCTATTAGGAACAACAACATTATTATACAATGAATACACAAATATAACAGCTAATTAGGTACTTACTATGTCGCAAATGAAACGTAAATTAGCACATTTATATAGAAAATTATACTCCCATGTACAACGCGTCGAATACAAGAACAAGGAAGCCAGCTGTCTTCACAGCGTTGCCAAATATCATCCTTCCAGCTTATGTAAAGTGCCAGTGATGAGAACAAATGAACGTGATACCTGTTGCAGCACCTTAGTCGTCTTTCATTGTCTACCTTTCAACTCGTTAATTTTGAAGTGACGTTGTTTTGTTGTTGTACAAATATACCGGTACCTTGAATACATTCATCAAAATATCGGTTTGTTCTATCGGTGATAGGTTTTCTTTTGATAATTTAAAACAGTGTAATTTCCATAACCTAACATTATATAATTTGTATGCAAGTATACGGCACATCACGATTTTGAGCACCCAAAAATTGGACTTAACGTTGGCCTTACATTCAGAGATATACGTGAGAATACCTAATAATGGTTGTGCAAATAGTCAATAACATTGAAATTCGCTGAGATTTAGTAGCGTTCATTCGTAATTTACTTAGTCGGCCAATCATCAAAATGGATATGTTACATTTACATTTAAGCCTACTTTTCTATCTGCTTCATGTTGATCGAGATAAACATTTGCAGGTAAAATGTCATTACATATTTCGTTGTAGATACAAGAGGGATAGAGGAAACCGAATCGTTAGTCAGGTGTTTTAAAGCGGCTTTAAAAGTCTATACTCTTTCCATGATATCTCGAAAAACAAGTGAATAGCGACAGTGCTTTAAACAAATTACAAAGGATTGAACAATTAAAGCAAGTGTAACAGACAGCTCGGAAATGACTGATGCTACAAAAACATTATTTGAAATAAATTGTGAATTTAAAGAAACGTACATTTTTTGTATAGTACGCTTTTGTCTTCTCTTAACGTTTACCAGTTATACAAATTGTACAAAATTCCTTCCCAATGAAGTGGACTTCACAGGTAATTACCATAAAATTCAAGATATAAATTTTATTCGCCTTGTAATTATCATAAATATATAGTATTGTAATGAAAATCCTTAGAACCACATTTGAGAAAATAAAAATAAAATTGGAAACATTTTCCATGTAAAGGATTGTTTTGGGTAGGGGTACAAGAAGGAGACAGGCGTTAAAATGATAGTCAAATGTTTGGAAAACTGATCGCTCTGAATATCCATACTCTTTCCAAAACATTGCGAGAAACAACTGAATGGTAGCAACAACAATAGAATACAAGTCATATTACAAAATAGGAAAAACTATTGAACAATTCAAGAACAACAAATATCTCGGAAATGGTTGATGCCACGAAAAAGTTATTTGAAAGATAGTGTTTTAAAGAGATCTGAATTTTGTGTGCAGTAAGTTTCTTTCCACCTTCTATGGACAAAATTATACAAAATTCATTCCAAATGAAGGGCACATCACAGGTTATTCGCAGAAAACTAAAGTATACACGCTACTAGTCATGTGAATGTCTTAAATATATGGCACATTAATCAAAATCGTTAGAGCCATTTTTGAAAAAAACAAAAAGGTCACGAAAATGTTTGCATATAAAAAATTAAACAAATTAAGCTTAAAGCTAAGGTGTTCATTTACACTGAAAATTATTGTTGTGCAATTCAATATAATTTGAAATTCATAAAATTGTTTATTTTATTTATAATACCTTTAATAAACATAAACTTACGAAGATTTCAGTAAAGATAAGTGTACAAATTGTTAAACCAAATATAAGAATAAATAAAAAAATGAATATTTTTTTATCTATATAAGCGGCAGTTTGGTATGGGGGATGTTCTAGTAAATCTTTGTGTCGCCTTCTTAGAACCAGTCTGTAAATTTTCTAAAAGCCAAAGCATTTTACGGAATATTTTGAATTTTTCATAAACTTGTCTCTGTATAAAGAAATTTAGTTGCAAATTTTGGTGAATATGTTTTAAGTAGTTCCTCGATTATGTGCTTTAAAGTACAAATTTAGGTTATTTTACAAGAATGTCCCTTACTCGTAACTTTTATGCAACATTTCAGATTTATGCTTCTTATTGAGCTAAAAGATAAGTTTACTAAGAAATACAGTTTTAAATCAATTGGTTTGAATTGTCTTTTACAATTGTGAGCTTCAGCTTTTTTTTTAAAAAAAATATTACACTTGAGTGGGCTTGGTGACGTAATGCATTTACATAGCAAGTTAACATATATAGGGAAAATTATTCCTAAAGTACCACTCTGATAGATAATTTAAAAATTGTACTGTAAGGTGCATTTTAAATACTAAAAAACGTCTAAAATATTACAAAGGATAAAAAAAAAACGCATGGGAAATTTACTCATAAAACTTGGCCTGAAATTCTTCTAATACACTTTTTATTCAAGATTAATTTATACTTAACATGCATAATTTAGAAACTGATTAACATATGTGTAGCAAATTTTGCAAAAACACTTCTGTAAATTTTGGGAAAAATGTGAGAAATATAAGAAAAAGTCTCAAATACGCAACCACACCCTCCGCTCAGGGTTGTTTAACTCTCTTTCACTCTCATAACGAAAATATTTACTTCAAAGCATTCCTAGAGAATCGAACGTAATAATAAGTTAAAAAACATAAATTGTAATTCTTGATCCTTTTGCCCAATTTTTACCGATCGACCCCCTTAAATAACACTTACGTTTGGTATTTACCCGATTTTCATTTTTAGTTGTACTGTTCTCTGTCTCATACAAAAGGACTGGCACGGAAATATTTCTAAAAATACTTTTTTTTAATCCAGTAAACATCAAAACGAGTACTTACGCTGAAATCACTAGAGATATCTAATTTTTGTGTGGAATTGAATACTTGCTCTACTTATAAGTGGTAGAGAGAGAGAGAACAAATCAAATTTAAAAGAAACAAAAGCAAATAAAAAAAAGGCGGAATGGTAATACCTATTTACAAACAGAAGTAACACGTTATAAACATTACGTCATGAAATCGTGCGACAAGATTTGGTTTAGGAGGGAAAGAGAGAGGAAGTGGGCCGAGAACACAAGTATTTTTCTCTTTTTGCACGGCCATCGGCTTTTCCTAACTGAAAACCATTATACTAATGCAATAAAAGCAAATCATCTACGTTTATATTTCTTTTTTCTTCACTTCCTTTTTGTAAGAGAAAAGATAGACACAGTTTAACGTCCCTTATAGGCTAACATGAGGTCTAGAAATAACGAATTGATTGTATAATTGAAGAAGTATTGTTCTTCAACTGTTGTAGTTTATTGTTGTTGAAGGTTTTACTGTTGTTTATTTATTTATTTATTTATTTATTTCCACACTTGGAAAAACCAATTTGAGAAACTGTTCTGTTGTTCAAGTTTGCACCACGCTTTGGGCGTTAATTTGAAGAAGATTGTTAGTTACATAATATGCTGCTACGTATGAGAAGCTGATTTGAGGATGTATTTTTGTTGTTACGCTCCAAGTTTAAAATATTATTTATTAATTTTGTTATTAAACTGCTAAGGCGGCGCCGTGGCCGAGTGGTTAGACCGCTCGCCTCCCACCGAGGCGGCCCGGGTTCAATCCCAGGGACCTGCATGTGGGATTTGTGGTGGACGAAGCGGCGTCTGGGCGGGTTTTCTCCGGGTTCTCCGGTTTCCCCCGCCATTCATTCCACCAACTGCTCCATCATCACCTATCCTTTCATCCATTTCACCAACATTTCGTTTCATCTACTTCCTTCATCCCATACCAGGCATCGGGCTGATCACCCATCCTGGATGCTCTGTCTGATCCATGAGTGTCTGCTCCTCGACGGGCCTCTGATCCCAGGCACCCGCTTGTAAGTCCTGGGGGGTGTAAGTCCTACATAAGAGGAGGGTAAACAGATAATGAATGAATGAATATTAAACTGCTTCTATATATAGTATTTATGTTTATGTTTTTCTTCAGCTGCATCAGTAATGTTTGTAGAGACACGTTTCTCTTAATCAGGGAGTGGTGTGACAAGAATGTAGGCTGACACAAATTTTAAGTTTAAATTCACTTCTTTTTACTAATCCTTGACACAAATTAAATAGCATTACACTGATATTAAGAGCTGTGAGATTCTTTAATTTAAACATTTGCACTTTGTTAACGCGTATACTTAATTTTTGTTACACACGAATACGTAATATTTCTTTAGAGAACACATCTTCCATCCAGTCACTACCAAGGTCTGCAGGCAACTGAACATATTTCAACCGTCAAAACCCGTAAGCTTGTGTATTTCAAGTCTCTGATTGGCTAATTCTAGTCCAATAGAATACCTGCATTTAATTAAAGCTTTTTCTGGCTGTTGATTGGCTAATTTTAAACTCACAAAATTTACATTATCGTTGCTCTAATTATGACTAGTAACATTTAAACTCTCAAAATCATTATTGCCTCAAGGTTATCTCATTATTACCTCATTGTTAGCAACGTTAAACTTATTATTCTCACAGCTCTTACATTATTAACTTACCTAATGCATTCACATACAAGTATTGAACATGTTTACAATAATATAAGCATTTGCAATAACTGTTACATACATTTTTACAAATTATTACATACATATTGATTCGAGGCGGGCTGTTACTAAGTTTACATATTATATAATTTAATTGAAATTATTCAAGTATTAAAAATACTGCCTCATAATGAATGGCAAATGAGCTTAGGATCTAAGGGAAAACTTCGAAAATGGAACTTAAACACTCAATTCACCCCACACAGATTCGAGCTCTTGACACCCGGATTTAACATGTAGATATTCACGCTAGCCACACGTTCTCCATGGAGTGTGCATTAATTCTGAAATCGCCCCATACTGTGTTTTTTTTCCACAACTTGTTTTTTCAGAACGCAAGATTGCTCGGAGAGACCAAAGTGATCAAATTCAATAAATTCCCAGCAGTAAAATGTTAATGTAACCACGTTAGCTTTTCCCTTTTCGTACCACTGCACTGAGAAAATTATTGCGCTTTAAATTTAAAAGCTGCTTCTAAAGGGCAAGCAGTTAGAAGGCAGAGTGAAAGTGAACACGGTCGTAAATAAGGATGTAAAAAAGAAGAAAGCCTTGTGTTTATTTGGGAGGAAGCCAGACATTTTTTGTGCATATGCGTGTGAGGCAGAAGCGGGGGAAGAAAGAAAAATGCAAATAGTTTACATAAAACACTCCACTGGCTGAATGTAAGGTATGTATGCCCAGTACGTGCTTGGCTTCTGTATGAAGTAAAGTGGGTTTGAAGCCATCACGCCAGAGATGATAGATGTTGATGGAATCTTGGTTTGAGGAGTGACGAGTTCACCATCCATCACGCTGACAAGGAGCGGATGTACTAATGCAATCCTTGATGGTGAGGAGCAGATACGTATTGCCAATCCGATGTTTGCGCACTGAGTATCAATAGTTTGGTTTAATCATGGCCCTGGGGAAGATGCGCCAATACAGACAGAAGAGCCAGTTGCTAATCTAACTTTGTTGGTGTCAGAATTACGTCATCCTCAAACATAATCACTACATGGCTTCGTTATTAGGTGCGGCCTTTATGTCAGAAATGCCAATAACCGAATGGAAACGTTATACCTTATTATGATTATCCTATACATAGATGCCTTATCAATATGAACACTTTCACGATTCGGAATGTGTTAAGATATAAAACATGATTTCCTGCATATACCTAGCTGCCCGCTTTCACATTTCCTCTTCCTTCCATGCTGTTGAAACTTGATTATTTTTCCACTTTTTTATATTCGTAGTCCTCCGTCTAGGGCTACCATACTAGCCTCTAGTTCCCGAGGTCACGGGTTCAAACCCAGCGGAGGGTGATGGATTTTTTCCAGAACAAAATCCCTAGCGTGGCTTTCTTCGGAAAGGAAGTAAATGGTGGTCCATTGTCGTAGATTTACGGCACGCAAAAGAACCCCAAGTCTGATAGAGACCTGTGAGCAAACTGTCCGGTATTTTACGCCCAATATACAATGGGACGCTAAGAACCATAGTAGTTAAAGTTTAAGAGCGTCCATAAATAAAGCTCAATGTTATTATTTAGCACAATATTCTGTTCTTCCTTCACAGTAAATCTGCAGGGAATCTGGTATTCCCGGACGCTTACCTGGTCTATTAGTGTATGTATTCGTCTGTGTTACTATCTCCACCCACTATCGTTTACTTTCATATATTTTCAAACTATGCTTACAAAAACTATCTACTTTATGCTAATCGACATAATCTTTATGAATCAGGATACTGATGCCATAGTTCTATTAATGTTTCAAAAGCGGATCGCTATATCTGACCTTGATATAACATACACTTTGTATGACTTCGCGAGAAACAAACAAGGGCCTAGAAGTTCAAAATATGAAAATTATAATAAGAACAACTCATAAAAACAAAATGTATATATAGAACATACATTGTGTGTTGCAAATGGATATACAGTTTTTGTTTGGAAATCTTTTGTCTATTATGGTTTTAACAGTTATACAATATTAGTAAAAAGTCCTCAAAAAAGAGGGCTTCTCAGGCTGTTACAGAAAATTCAAATATGCATTTTATCAGTCAGGCAAATATCGTTAAGAGCCATTTTTAGAAAATCAAAATTAAGGCGTAACTTTTATTATAAAGTGCATTGCGGAGTGAGGTGGGCGGGTTTTCTTGAAAATCTATGTGTCGCAACTTTGAAAGATACTAAAGTTAAACACCAAGTTTAAAATTTTTAGGAATAGGAATTTTATGCTCTAATGATTCCTTTAATATGTATGGATTTATGCGTTGAAAACTTTCTTAATTTGCACACGTATATCCATATAAAATAAAAATTTATGTAACGTCTCCATGAATAACAATATTGTGGAAACCATATAAATTATTTAACTCATCAAAATTTTTTTTTACGGTTGAAGAGTTAGGACATATTTTCCTTAAAAATGAAAAAAAGATGCTACTCGAAGTTTTAGCTTTCCACATTGTGGACTTCTTTCCTATTGCAGTATAGACCATCAAATGTTCAAAGTTTTCCGTAGTTAGCCGCCTCCTATGCTATAACAGAAAAATATCTCTCCGCCTCACGGGAAGTTAGGGATGCGTATCAAAAACTGCAATTTGATCTGCTTTTAGTATTATTTCACCAGGCAGTTCGAAACACTTCCCTGCTAAGACTTCATTATCACACATTAGATTAATATTCTGGGCTTTTAAAAAGATACTTCGTACTTTCCTTCACCTTGTAGCGGGAAATCCTCGATCCTCGGGTTGATGTGGTCTTCGGCAGTATTCTTCCTCGGCTATTGGTGCTCGTCAGTTGTTGCGTATTCCATTCCTAACTATATCTAATTATTATTCTCAGGTTATAGTGGGTGAGGCAAGTTAAAAAATACACTGCAAGTTTCCCTTAATCAATGAAGTTTATTTCACAGTTTGAATAATTATGGGCGGCTAGCTTTTCCCATTATTATAATCCCACCACGTTAAATTAGTTAGGAGCCTAGCTATCTGCACACGCGTTGCCACCCTTGTGCGTCTGTAGCACCTCGTGTCGACGTGAATTCTTGAAGATCAGTGAGAGAGAGAGAGAGAGAGAGAGAGAGAGAGGGCTCTGAGCCCTTGCCTGCCCTTATATACGGGAGCCTAGTGACGCTCACCTCTGCGTTTAAAATGTAACGACATTTCCTGTTGGCCCTTAGACCGCGTTACCTTAACATGTATGAGAATGTGTGGCTTCAGATCCGTGCGCTTAAGTGCCATCTTGGAGGTTGTGAAGCTAGTTCCATATCTCCGTCTCTTTCTTTTCTCTATCTGTCTCTTTCTATTTCTCCGTACCGTTACCGATTCCCTGCCTGTTGGCTTGGTAAATGGTACGCTCTTTGTGTTTTCCTGGAATTTTTGCTAGCTCGCCCGTTTCTTACAATCAGCTCTGTACAAATGTTAGATGTTGAATATTTTAGCATGTTAGTGGCTTAAATTATTACTGTACAATTCTTATATGTATGGTTCCCCTTTCATATGTACAATTTCTATATATGTATAATGTATCCCCTTTCAACCTGCAGGCACCGAATTTAATTTGGAGTCAGTGGTTTTGAAGTTGATTAACGAATGGCACAAGGTAATACTGTTGCTTTCCAGAGAAGTACGTAATAGCAGAAGGAAGATGAGAGAAATGTATAGATGGGCAAGAAATTTTTGTTTCTACTTATCAGTGTTCTTTATTATGTTTTAACTGCTTGTGAGTTGCCATCAGTGCGGCCAAGTTTCAAGACTGACTATTAGCGGAAACATCGTATTTGTAAATCAAATCTGAAGATAAATAAAAACATATTTCTAAAATATAATGTAAAACAAGCAAATACGTATGCAGTATAATTAGCAAACTGCTGAAATATTATGCTTATTAACAAAACAGACAAAATATATATTAAATGCAATATAGAATATTGTTTACCTTGTTGGAAGGTAGGTAATTAACTCACATACCAACCAAGGGGATGATCAGGCGGCAAAGTCTGTGCCCCGAATTCGGGAGGTCTCGGGTTCGATCTCCGACGATCGCCACTCTAGCTTGGGTTTTTCGTGGTTTTCTCTTGCTGCCAAGTGAATGCTGGGGTGGTTTCTCTAATACCACCTCATTCCCCAGCATGTCATGTTCTATCACCTTTCGAGGTACGGGGCTTGACTGGGTATCTGATGGTGTGTAGTGCGCAGTGGATATGCGCTCTGTGACTGTTTCTTCCTCCTCTGGTATGGAACCAGGGCAGTTCGGACCAGTTCGTCAGGAGGAATGTGGGGGTGGGTGCCTGTAGGAGAGTCTCCATCTGTGAACGTTAGGGACTCCGCAATATCAGCACCTGTCACTATTTTGATCCGGGCAAGCATCCTTCGGATCTTTCATCTCATCCCTTCCCCCTGAGGTTGCATGCGGCACAACAGGCGTCTGGCCGCAGTGTTTAAGTTCTCTTCTGCCCCTTGCGAGAAAAAAGAAAAGAAAACAAAAAAGAACTACATAACAAGTGAGCACAACTTTTGACAATAAGGAAGAAACATGCATTTGAATTAAAATCCTCTGCCTAGCACTTATACATTTCATTTGGTCTCTCTCTCTCTCTCTCTCTCTCACACACACACACACACACCCACACACACATACACACATATACACACACGTATACACACAACAGCTTACTTGTGTTAAGGTATTAGGCGATTTTGAAAATTAGAAGTACGGTCTAAATCTCTGATGTAGCTGCAACTTCTCTGCTTCAGGTTTGTTGATTTCCCCACCCCCTATACACACAATCATGTGATAAGCGCCTATTACATAGAATAGCTGGCCTGCTTCACAGCTAAGGCAGAAAACTTGCCCGCATGTCGGGGATTTACATTCTCCAAAGTCAAATACCTATAAAAGTTGTACTACCTATGCACCTGAAGCACATTGTACACCAAGGACAAAAAATCTTATATGATACATTCACACAGCTTTCCCTACCAACAACAAATTCACATATATTCATTATATATAATACTATTCATATAAGAAGTGATCTTTCTCGCTATGCTACTAACCTTAAATGTTTACCTAGGAATTGCTACAACTGAAGTACGAAGGCATGAACATGTGGAAACAGCATTCATATATTTATTTGTGGTAACAGGTTGTTGCAATAAAAAGACAAAGTGGTGTAAAAAAGCAAGAATGCCACACTTTCAAGCATGTCTCATTGGTGGCGCTTAGGAAAGTATAAACTGCAGTCTGGTACATTTCGTAAAGGGCTAACGCTACGAAAAACATTCACACAAGTAATACATTTTAATTAGTTCTACATTTCTCCGGTAGTAACTTTTTGTTGCACAAAATTATATAAAATCACAACGACACAGGGAAATTTATGTGATATTCACATAAACTTCAAGACATACGCCACATTTCTTATGCCAATGTATTAAACATGTGACATTTTAATCAGAATTGTTAAGAATCATTTCTGAAACAGTAAATAAAAACGGAGTAGATAAAACAAATAGGGTAGAATGAGTTGGGGGAATTTTATAGCTGGATCTAAATGCCAAGTTTGGTATTTAACAGACTTCATTTTAGAGTTATGTATTTACATACACGCAGACCGTTTTCTAAAAATGTTTTTTCGGAGGGGGCTTAGGTGATCAAAAACGTATATTTTCGAAGAAATCTCGATATCGAATTTTTATGTGGAATACAATACTTCCTCTATTAACACAGGTAGTAGAGATAGTAGAACTGAACAACAAAGTAGCTAGTTCTCTTCGGAAAGCATCGGAAGCACTTATTGGTTCACAATAAACTATTTAGATATGCAATAAATGCAAGAATATCTGACATTCGCGTCATGTGCGCTAATGCCTGAGCGCTTTTATTTATGTATGTGATAATTAGAACTACCCCGGTTCATAATCTTCTTATACTTCAATATTTTGCAAATAAAGTTAATATTCCATGCACCACAATAATTTATACGTTTAATGATAAGACATATTATAATTATAAGGTATTCATGCTTCAACACAAACATACGAGGTGTGATCAAAAAGTTTCCGGAATGTCTTCACAACAATGCTGACGCTGAGATTTCCTTTAATTTTTACCCAGACTGTGCATGCAGCGTTCCTTCCCGATAAAAATGAGAGGTCACGTGACTTCCTGTGACCATGCAGTGACGAGGTAAACGCTCTGAAGTAAACACGTGTTTTGCAAGTGCTGCGATTTTTCCGCGTAGCAAACATGTCAGATTACGAAGAACAAAGAACGAACATCAAATTTTGCTTTAAACTCGGTAAAACTGCAACAGAAGCCTATGAAATGTTTAGAACAGCTTATTGGGAGGAATTTATGGGCAAAACTCAAGCATTTAAGTGGCTTTCGAAATTTAAAAGTTGTGTGACATCAGTTAAAGATGCAGATCGTTCGGGGCGACCCTGTTCCAGCAAAACTGATGAAAATATCAACCAGGTGAGGAAATGGTCTTAAATGATAGGCGCATTACAATAAGAGAACTTTCTAACTCATTAGGACTCTCCTTTGGAAGTATTCAAAGCATTTTGAAAGACAATTTGGACATGAGAAGAATTGCCCAGCCTGCCTTCAAATGACCAAAAGGAAAGCCATGTGATTGCCTGCACAGATATTAAAGAACAGTTACAAAATGACCCACCGTTTATGGAGCAAATTATTACTGGTGATGAAACATGGATTTATGAGTACGATCCAGAAACGAAGCAACAATCTTCACAATGGAAGAATCCCTGATCTCCACGCCCGAAAAAGACCAGACAAGTTCCGTCTAAAGTGAAGTCAATGATGATTGTGTTTTTTGACATTAAAGGCATTCTGCATAAGGAATTTGTGCCACAGGGTCAAACAGTGCATCAAGTATTCTACAAACAAGTTCTGCAAAGATTAAGGGAGAATGTGCGACGCAAACGGTCGGAGAAATGGAGGAGTGGTGACTGGATCTTGATTATAATTATTGCTGCTATAATAAATGGTAAAACAAAATGAAATGTGAAAAATCGATTTAAAGTCATCATGACAATGCGTCCGCGCACAAAGCCCTTTCTGTTCGCCAATTTTTGCATAAAAATAGGATGAATACTGTTCCCCATCCCGCCTATTCTCCAGATTTATCACCAGCGGACTTTTTTCTTTTCCCGCGACTTAAAATGCGGCTCCGAGGACACCGTTTTGAGGACATTGATGTCATCCATCGCGAATCGCAGAAGGCTCTGAACATGTTGAAAGAAGAGAACTTCCAGAGGTGCTTCCAGCAGTGGCAGAAGCGTTGGGACAAGTGTATCAACTCCCAAGGAGACTACTTCGAGGGTGACAGTGCAGATTAGACAAAACAAACTGTTGTGTAGTATTTATGACTCATTCCGAAAACATTTTGATCACACCTCGTATAAATTATCTTATTCAAAATAAATACCGCGAAGTATGAGGGCAGTGATAGAAGCGGAGGAGTTATATCCCAATATCGAGCTTTTCTATATTTTTTGTTGTTTAATTTAATAATTATGTTACATTTATTTTTAAAACAAGTTTTTACATAGGTTTTATTTTTTACTTTCTCTACCATGTACATAGTATGTAGAGAAGGTATTGCATTCCACTCAAAAAGTCAATACCAAGATTTCACCGGAAACACGTGTTTTGAGGCCCCTGATTCTAAGAAGATTGCATTAAAAAAAGGTCCGCGTGTGTGTGTGTCTGTGAGCAGCGTAACTAAAAACAAAATGTCGGATAAATACATACTTTGGTATTTTAAGTTCAGTGTTTTCCAAAGATGCCACACGAAGATTTTCAAGAAAATTCCTCCACCCCAAACTACCCTTTACTTGGAAAAATTTTCGATTTCCTTAATAATGGCTCTAACGATTTTTTTTAATACACCACATATTTTTTTCCTTACTAGAGTCTGAATTTTCTTGTTTTCTTATATTATATTTAAGTTTAATGTATATTTATATTTAACCATTTTAAACATTTCTTCATTACAATAGTGTAGCTTTTCTCTGAATATCCAACAATTAAATTCATTGTCAGATAATTTATTTGTTATTGACATGTTCGACGAGCAGAGTATGAAGGACTGCCACCACAGATTTCAAAATTGATACCAATAGGAAGAGGAAATAGGGAAAAGCTGAGGGTTACACGACGGAAAAAGCCGTCAAATAAATGCAACAGAAAGCTTTAGAAGACCGGGATTGGGAAGACGGGGGAATAATGGAGAATATGATTTGAGCACAGGAAGATGTATCAGCATTGTAAGCCTGTTTTGAATAATTTTGAAAACAAAGTAGAAAAGATAAACCGAACGGCATATTCTTGCAACCTTAGGGGCCGGTTCCACCAACAAATGCTAAATTTTAAATCAATGTTAAACTGATTTAACACTGAAGTTAACACAAATTCTGTTTTATAAACAATGTTATCTTTGACAATGTGTTGAAGTTGGTGTTAAGTTAGCATCACCATACCTGTGTGTTAAGGCGTTTAACAAAAGTTAGAAATTGGAAAATGGCTGCCGCAAACCAGTTGTTGATGCAATTGGCATTTTTTAATGTTATTTTCAATGGAATAGTAGTCGTACGTCGTAATAAATTGGAAACCCTGCAAAAGGAGGAATTTTTAAATCAATATAGACTGTCCAAGGGGTCATGAGCATGGAATTGTGGGCAATACGAGAGGTTAGAATACTATCAACAGAAGCATGCCTGTTTCTCCTATGCTAATGTTAATTAGGTACTTAGATTTTATGCTACTAATATTTTTCATTTACTTGTGATAATTTTGGAATTTCCAATGCTATCGTTTGTGGATTTATCCGGAAGGTTTCAAAAGCAATTTCTTCAAGAAACAAACACTATTTTTTTCGGGTCGTCTTGATTAATCAGCGATAACATATTTTCGTCCACTTTAGTTTAATGCAGTTTCATCACCAGTTGGAAACCGTCTTAAACGCTCTTCACACCTAACGTTTCTGGTGCTGCACTCTATGTTAGCATAAAATTGTCGCTTACTGAACTTAAGAGAAACGCGTTCATTCCAATTAAATTATACCTGGATTTTGTTCCAGGCTGTAACCTTATCCTTTAATGCAAGAACGTCAGCTTTCTTGCACTTGACAATACGTCTATACTTATTAACCAGATATTAATTAACTCGTTTCAAACGGCGAAACATTTATTTCAGTTGACATCGTGATTCTAACCTCAACAGGTTCATCACTTGGCCATTGCCATGAATGTAAATAATTGTCGGCTACTTACACAATAGCGCGGCGATACGTAGACAAAAGTGCATCAGAGCACATTCAGAAGCAGTGTAGTTCGGCCACCACCTTCTCGAAAGCTAGCGTTCGCGGTTGTCTTTGACGCTAACAAAATGTTAGCTAACAATTTGCTGTAAAAACTTGATGAAACGAAAAAGTTTTAACTTTATGTTAAATTTTGAACGCCTTGTTAACAAACACGATGTTAGAGTATTTTTAACATCGGTTGGTAAAACCGGCTCTAGTAGTCCTTAATGCTAACTACTTGCTTATAAGCACTCGGCGGTTATACTAGAGTTCAGAACTCGATATGTCTCAAGAGGACAGAATGAAGCTTTAGGTTCGCGCGCAGAGTTGCCGTGTGCATCGACTACACTTAGCGAATCCGCTCATTCGTTTCTATAGGGCAATTGCGCATAGGCACCTATTTTTAAATGATTCACATTTTGTTTTCAACGCTAGTTATTTATAAAAAAAATCTAAAATAACAAAAAATACTTTGGTTACATCTTATAATATCTATAAACTTTTTTGCCTTTCTCATTGCTTTAGTGAGTATTAACGTGTTGCCAAGATGATAATTTTTTTTAGGCATTAGAACTTCATTTTGGAAGAGAATATTGCTTTGGTGTAAGCATTCCATTTTAAATTTAAGAATGCGTCACAGATTAAAATAGAGTTTCCCACACTCCCATTCCAAACAACACTTTACGTGAAGAAATTTTCACTTTTTTAATTTTTTCAAAAATGGCTGTAACAATTTTAATTTAGGTAAAAAGAGTTTGGGCTAAAATGACAAATAAAATGAAAGGTATGTAAATTTTAAACATTCACGGAAAAACATAAGAGATTACAAAGGCTTACTACAGGCAAACTGGAAAGCTCGTTCAAGCGTCGGTTTCTCTTGAGCGATGCAATAGCAGCCCGCCGCTTCCACGGCACTACTATACGAATCGGTTTGTGCAGTAGCGACGGACCTCCCATCGTTTCTCTTCTATGCAAAGCAATATGAATATGTTACGTTTAATTTTTATTACAAAAGGTGGCCGAAATGATGTCCCGCTGTATTTATATAAGCCTGTAACCTGTTGAACGCATTATTGGACCCTAGTTTTCCAATATTTCCAAATATTGGAAAACGCTCGTTGAGTGCATAGTGATTTGCAGCCTAAACTTTATTTTTCAGCATTCCCGGTAGATAATAATCACACGGAACTGTCTCTGTGGTCGAGTGGTTAGCGTTCTAGCTTCTTAAACGGAGGTCGCGGTTTCGATTCCCGTCTGGGGCGGGGAATATTTTATTAATTAGAATTACTCCCTATCCCCCGCAGAGTCTGGAACTACATGAATGTGGGAGTGAAGGTGAGAGTGCTTCATGATAAAAATTAATAAAAACCAACATTAAAAAATCTGATGTGTTGCAATGACGTGTCTTTCTCTACTTACTCTTCGAAAAACTATCCTTATGATACGTTATTCTTGTTGATGGGGATGCACTTTCATTACACATATAGGCACTTCCTTGTAGTTATAAGAGGGAATGCAGTAGAATAAACCAATAGTCCGATTTTTATAATCGGGTCACTAAGTGAAGGCTAAGTTCCATGGTCTTTGCATTACCAAGAGAAAAAACCGAATAGCAACTTACTACTTGAAAAAACTGTATTTGAAAAATTTAAACAATAACAAAAGAATATATTTGAAGGGCTTACGCCGCAAAATTGAAAGAATTATTTGAACACGTTTCTTGTATAGTATGGTTTTATCTATCTCTTACGTTTACCAATTATACAAAATTCCCTCCAAATGAAGAGCAATTCACAGAACACTCCCATAAATTTCAAGACGTAGATTTTATTTGTCATACAAATATCTTAAACGTACGTTACTTTAATCAAAATCATTAGGGCCATTTTTAAGAAAATAATAAATAACGAATGCGAATGTAAAGCGTAGTTTGGGATGTGGTATTTTCAAGAATATATTCGTGTGGCGTCCTTAAATGACTCTAAAGTTCAATACAAGGTTTGATATTCAACCACCTTTTCGAGTATTCCGTCCGTCCTCCCTCCCTTCCTTCCTCCCTCCCACCCTTCCTTTCTTTCAATCAGGGGACCTCCAAACGTCGATTTTCGGTAAAATCTCGGCATCGGACATACTACAACGTACTATACGTAAGTATTGGGGAAAGTAGAAACCTACAGTTCAACGATTATTATACAGGATGGACTATTTAAGTTGAGATTGTACAATATCTCCAAAACCAAGCTTTGCAGAAAGAAATGCTTTCAATAAAAGTTGCTTGATATTATGGGGGGGAAATGTCAATATCGTGTTTTATTTGGAGGACGTTGTGATGGTCATTTTAGGGTCAATTTGATTTTTACATTCTCTACTGCGTATAGTAAGTAGGGGAAGTATTGTATTCCACCCAAAAAATTGATACAGAGATTTCACCGGAAGTACATGTTTTGAGGTGTTCTGAATCCAAATAAACCATTTTTGGAAACATGTCCGCGCGCGCGCTTGTGTCTGTGTGTGTGTCTGTCAGTGAACAGCATAACTCGAAAACTAAAAGTCGTATAAATACAAAACTTGGATCTTCCTTGAATCTTCCAAGGATGCGACACAAAGATTTTCAAAGAAATCTCTCTACCTCAGACTACCCTTTACATGGAACATTTTTCGAACATTTTGATTTTTTAAAAAATGGTTTGAAGCCGGAATTATAAAGGCAATAATTATTATAATATTCTGAGAAGGATAGCGATATAAAATAAGTAATAATATATATAATATGTATAATAATATATTTAAAATCAGTGTATGTATAAAAAGGAGAAGCATTGTGAAAATTATTGACTGTAAAAGCGACAGAAAAACCAGACAGGCACAGTTTTGTTAATTAGGGACCAGCCTCAGGTAGAAAGGGTAAATACCATTGAAGCAAGTTTTTCCTGGTAACAGCCGAGGACAGCTGCACTTAGCCTGGTGAAGGTCACTCTAGGCTTCAGGACGCCGAGTTGTGATGAGCGTTTGAGGGGAGAGTAGGGGAAGTGAGTAGCTTGCTTTTCCTTGTGCAGCGTGGGTAATTCATTCTGTCCTGAGCGATCGGTGAAAGCGGGACGACATTCTCGTCGAGTTGTGAACATTGACGGCGAATTTGCAAGAGGGTAGAACGTTCAGCTGTAGTTAATAATCTTCGGTCTTGGTAAAGACACAGTAGCATCGTATGCATTTAAAAGTGATCGGCAAACCTTAAGTTTTATTTTAACTGGTGAAAATAAAAGTGTTCCAAGAAAGCGTACGTGTTTCTCTGTACAAATCCACGCATACCCAGAGATTAAGATCTCATGCTTGAGCAGGCGTGGCAAAGTATAAAAAAAACAACTAGGAGGAGAAACGCAGCAATCGTGAGGCAAATGTAGTGCTTCAGTGGATGGAGGACTTAGCGTGGCTGCGTCAGATTCCAAAGATTTTGATTAACATATCGTAAGTTTAAGATATTTTTATGGCAAATGAAATGTACATCTTGAATTTTCTGGGGATGTCCCCAAAAGCCCTCTTCATTCTGAATGACTTTCGCATAACTGGTAAACCGTAAGAGATAGACAAACGTTTACAACGCAAAAAGTGTAGATCTCGTTAAAACACACAATTTATGTCATATACATTTTTTTGTGGAGGGAACCATTTCCGAGATATTCCTTGTTATTTGTTTGAATTTTCAGATATACTGTTTCTCAAATGGTAATTCGTTGTTCTTTTTTTTAATCTACTAGACGTGCATGGAGGATGGAATGCTCCACATTGCAACAGCTCTTAAAAGATTTGACTAACTCTCAAAACCTTCCATTTCCCCTTGCACTTACCAGAAAATAAGCACTGAGATAATTTATGCCAATGTTTATATCCATTAGCACGAGGTAGATGGAGAATAAGCGTTTGTAAAATTAGTTTGTACAAGAGTAGAGAAAGTCATGTGTGTGCAACACATCAAATTTTTTAAAATGGGAACCTAACCTTTTTATGTTGCTTTCTCGCTCCTCATAAAAAACTAAACATCTGCATAAAGCACTTTTCAATTGTTCTTACACTAACGTAAATGACAACGAAAATTCTGAAATGTTGGTTCCCAATAATTACGAAACGTAACTTGACCCTCAAATGACCATTCATGGAAGTTCCAACCATTCATTGGGCTCTTTGTACACAGCCATTCAGAATTTTCGTTGTTATTTACGTTAGTGTAAGAACAATTGCAAAGTGTTTTATACAAATGTTATTTAGCTTTTTATGAGCAATGAGAAAGCAACATAAAGGTAGGTTCCCATTTAAAACAATTAAATTGACCCTAAAATGACCATCACAATGTTCTCCAAACAAAATACGACTAATGGCATGTACTTTCCCTCACAATATCAAGCAACTTTTATTCAAGACATTTCTTTCTACAACGCTTAGTTTTGGAAATATTACACAGTCTCAACTCATATGGTCCTCCCTGTATAATACAATCAGTTGTTTCTCAGGTCAAAGTCCCCTAATAATAACAGAAGTTAAGGGGACTATACAAATGAAAAAAAATATGATATGTTGCATTCACATGGCTTTCTCTACCCCCTATTTGCTATTAGTGGATATACAAATTATTCTTTCGAAAGTTTATTTTTCTATCTACTTCATTTTTAGCTTCAAATGAAACTTCATTTCATTTACGGAAATGCCTGCATTATGCATTTCGTTATAGATAAAGAGCGAATAGCGATAGTAAAATGAAAATTCCATACTCTTTCTATGACATCGCGAGAAACAACTGAAAATCGAGGGGACTTCAAAAGAAAGAATTGAACAATTCGAACCATTAATAACGGATGTGTCGGAAATGGCTAGTGTCATTAAAAAGTTGTTTTAAATAAAGTGTGTGTTCTAAGGAGATCTAAACTTTTGTGCAATACCTTTTGTCTATCGCTTAACGTTTACCAGTTATGGAGGATTGTATAAATTTCCTTCCAAATAAAGAAGACCTCACAATTCAAGAAAATCCAAGACATACGTTTTATTAGTAATGTAAATATCTTTAATATGTGGTGTTTTAATCAAAATCGTTGGTGCATAACTCATAATATCAAATCGTATCGTATCTTGGGAAGGTACTGAAATACCTGCTTTGGTATTTATCCGACTTGTCGCTTTTGAGTTATGTTGAACAACGACACACACACAGATACACACACATTTTTCTATAAGTTATTTCTTTATTCGGGGCTTCAAAACATGTATTTCCGGTGAAATCTCGATATAAAAACTTGGGTGAAATACAATACCTTCTATACCTACTATTTACATAGAGAAAGTACAAATTAATCAACAACAAAACAAGAAGAATCACATGGATTTAGATATGATGATCCAACAAGCCAGTCAGTCATTTTTTCATAAAGAAACGCTGTAAATCGAGGCAGTGGGTCTCCTAGGCTTCTTTCCACAGCAGCCTCTATCCCGTCCAATTTTTTTCTCGGTTAGAACTTTTGGTTGTCTACGCTTCTTATCATCTAATAGAGACCCACTCTATTTAAATTTTCATAATAACCTATAAATTTTGGATTTGCTTAGGAGCGGTCACACCAGGGACTTTCTGTAAACATTCAAGCTGGTGCTCCGCATGAGACTCTGTTCAAGAAAAACTTAACACAGTAAACATATGCTGCGCTGTTCTGTAGTATATGCCATAACTACACACAGTAAACGCAATCAAAAAATAGCTTCACATAACGCTTCCTCTCTGCACGATAGCAAAGAACATTAGAGTGAAACGCAAATATTGTTATCCTCCATAGGCGCGTGAGCTAGTGAAGAGCGCACTCATTGATACGGGTGCAAGGCGCTTCTTTTAAGATAACACCTATATATATATTCACGAGCATTCCGGAAATATATATATATATAAACTCATAATTTCCGGAATGCTCGTGTTTCACATTAAACTTTTCTTAGATTGTTTTCCACTTAGATGCATAATCTGTGTAATACAATAAAAGGAATGAACTCATAGTGCATTAGTGCGAACATCATGCAAACGTAATACATACAATTTTTTTCTATTTATTTTACTTTAACTGAGAGGGCATATTGCCACAGTCGATATGTGAAATTGTAGTATATAAATCGCTGATTTTTATAGCTGATGACTTATTTATTTTTTAAATTTATCGGAGACTTGAAGTTCCAAAGGTGGAATTACTAAGATATGTAGCCCAGCCAGGGATTGTTGTAGATTTCGTACGCATGAGTGGGTGTTTGCCAAGCAAATGGTTTTAATTTGTTAATCGCTCACGTGCACTATTCAGTGGGCTGCACAATTTTCCAGGTGATAAATGCATTTATTAAGCTCATACTAATAAATTTATAATATTGCTTTTGCAACCTGTTGATTATTTGCTGATGTTGAAGCACACTTTTTGATCGAACATTCCAGGAGCCTAGAGGTTACCTGAAATTTATTTTTCGAGACGAGGTTAAATTCCGTGAAGTCTGATATAGATAACATTTCTTGACCCTACGGCATATATAGGTTGGAATATAAGCACCTTACTTACATTCATTAGTTGGATACTTTAGTTGTTAAAATATACAGTATATTCTGGAAAGAGAAACATTTTCATTTCGTGATTTCCTGAATAAGACAAAACGTAAAAGCACACGTCTCGCTCCAACTCTGATTGACCTGTGCAGGTCAGTCCAGAGAGTACTTGTAAGGGGCTATAAAGGTCACACTAGTATCAAGACATTCGTTCTGCTCATTTTTGAGGGATTAAGCAACTATGGAATTTCTGAACCCACGAAGCATGCACATTTCTGGGTGGAACTGATAAATCGGCGTAAGAATTACAGCAATGTCAGAGTATAAACATTAATCTCTATGGTGTTCCTAGTTCATATTACGTGCTATTTAATTAATTACTTAATTAATTAATTCTAATTACTTCTTGTTAATCCAGACAAACCTTCAATTTACATTTACACATATCGTTGTCGGATATAAAGCGATAGTTGCATGTTTAACGAGTGTGTCGCTAGATGACTTTGAACTTCCATGCTGCTTCCATAACCACGAGGAAGGAAAGGGGGGGGGGAATTGACGACTTCCCAGTTGAGAAAGGTATAAGTATTTGAAAATTGAAACCAATAACAAAAAATACCTCGGAAAAAATGTTCTTTGACTCAAAGAAAAAAAATGTAATTGACATAAATTGTGTGATTTAAGGAGATCTACATTTGTGGTTTAGTAATTTTGTCTCTTACGGTTTAGCAATTATACAAGTCATCCAGAATACAGAGGACTTCAGGGGATATTCCATATTATACATTAATTTGCCATTAAAACATAAATATATGGTATTTAAAATCTTTAGAGCAATTTTGAGAAACTAAACATTTTCCAAATAAAGGGTAGTTTTAGGGGGATTTTTCTTGAAAATCTTCGTGCCCTATTTTTAGAAGATGCTGAACTTAAATATTAAGTTTAGTATTCAACCGATTTTTACCTTCTCTACTACGTATAGTAAGTGTTGCATTCCACCAAAAAATTTGATACCGAGATTTCACCGGAAATACACGTTTTGAGGCCTCCTGAATCCAAAAAAGCACTTTTAGAAAAAGGTCCGTGTGTGACTGTGAACAGTATAACTCAAAAATGAAAAGTTGGATAAATACCAAACTTGGTAGTTAGATTCAGTATTTTTCAAAGATGCGACACAAAAATTTTCAAGAAAATCCCCACCCCAGGATACCCTTTACATGGAACACTTCAAAAATTTTGATTTTAGCAAAATTAGCTCTAACGATTTTTATTAAAATATAATACATTTAATATATTTTCATGAAAATAAAATGTATATCTTGAATTTTCTGGGAATGTCACCAAAAGTCCTCTTCTTTCTAAATGACTTTTGCGTAACTGGCAAACCGTAAGCGATAGACAAAAGTTTCTGCACAAAAGATGTAGAGATCATCAAAACATACAATTTATGTTATATACTTTTTTGTGGAGTGAACATTTCCCAGATATTCCTTGTTATTTGTTTGAATTTTGCAATACTTATACTTTCTCTGAAAGGAGAATTCGTTATTCGGTTTTTTATGTCCTGGATATGCAAAGAGAATGCAATGCTCCGCATAGCAACCAGCTCTTAAAACATTTGACTATCGCTTAAAGCCTACCAGATTCCAGGTGTACCTACAGGAAAATAAGCAATAAGATACTTTCTGCAAATGTTTATCTCGATTAAGATGAAGTAGATAGAGAATAACCGTTTGTAAAAATAGTTTGTACAAGAGTAGAAAAAGTCATGTGAGTGTAACATATCAGATTTTTCGTTCTGAGTTATGGTGTTCAGACATACATGCGCGCGCAACTTTTTCTAAAATGCTGTTTTTTCTTTCTTTTTTTATTCAGGGAGTCTTGAAACTGTATTTGCTGTGAAATCATGGTATCGAATTGTTGGACTTGATGCAGTTTTTCCTCTACTTGCTATAGGTAGGCAGTAGGGAAAGTAAAAAATATTAAATCCTAAAAGCATTCTTAGAAATAAACAAACCCTTCCTCCGATGCTGCTTGAAGCAAACAGTATTTCGGTACCTAGCTACACAATGAACGTTGAACATTAAGAGTAGAGTCCTACTTCATATCACTCACAGATACTTAACTGGCAACAGCTAAAGGTTTTTTATTCTCCAAGGAAACTTAACTGAAAATTTCTGTGAACATTTGGTTGTTTTATATGCAGTTTTGTAGAAAGAAGGGTTTATGTTTGCGAAAGCAAAGTTTCGGAATGATGTCAATTGAAACTTAGCTTTAGAAAATAAGATCGTGATTATTGGGAAGTTATTTGGTCCACCCGGCGTTTCTCGGAATCATGTTTGGCTGCTCTAGGCCAAGAGGTTGTAAGAAAATTTACCTCCTACGTTTTCTTAAAATGCATATTCTAATGCTGTGAATTTCAACAAGAGACACATGTCTTACTAGCCTTTAAGGCGCATTGCACTCAAATAGCTAAGTACTTCAAACAGCCAATAGAACATATATATTCCTGAACAGGGAGAATCACACAGCTTATTGTAACATAAAGTCGAAAATGTTAGTTCTGGCAATTTAAATGTTCTAGTTGCCTTACTATCTATCCACCAATAATGTCGGATTAAATGAAATAACAACGTAAATTACAATGTTTACTTTCATTACCGTATACAAAAAACAGTCAACTGTAGTGTATGTATTCAGGTTCCAGATTGCCAGCATAGTATTTTATTTACTTTACTGTTGGTTTTATTCTGCTGAATGACTTTCAGCACTTTTCTGAATTAGATAGATTCTGAAGTGGCCAATAACCCAACTTCTTTACGACTGGAGTTCACTGGATCTGTCGTCTGCTAATAAATAAACTTGGCGCCGAACTACTCGCCTTCAATTCCTCAATTCCTCAAATCTTCCGTTCGAGTGCTTTTCTGGGTTCTGATGAGAGAAACAACTTGTCTCAAGCTTCAGAAACTTTCATGGGTAAGTCCTTTAAGCCTAGCCTCATTTCTAAACGTGTACAGTCATTTCCCTTCCCCTAAATTAAAACGTCCTGGATTTGTCTCTCTTGTGTGAAGTATGACAAGAAGTACAGTGTAGTGCACGGAAAGCTATCGATGCTTCTCTCTGCCTGTAATATTTTTCTTTATTTGATCCTCCCTATCATCTGGGTGAGCCGATCTCTTATTGGTTTGAATTTAAGTCCAACACACACGCATTCGCCTATGAACAAAAGTCAAGCCTAGGTGAGCAGCAAAAGGGGAAGAGTGCGGTGTATATAATATCTGTGCCGTTTTCCCCCTCTCCTTGGCCATGGCTTATGCAACCAGCTCAAGAACGTCCCAATGCTTCAGAAATAACGACATGGGTCCTCGAGAGATGCAGTTAACAACCGAAGCTTGAGAAAGATGTCGTCAAGTATGACGTAATTCATCATTGCACAACTCAAAGCGTCGTGCAGAGTTACCATTGGCTGGTTTGCTTCACGCTACTGATGCAAGGGCCATCTCGCTCGTGGTCAGCATCAGCAACTCCTGGGCAGGCAGCAAACTCACACTTAGGCCAGGGACCGAGTGGATAGCAACCAGGCTCGTGCTTTGATTTCGTGACGGCGAGATTCGGCATAATCCACCAAGAGTAACCTTTCGCTTTTCTAAATTATTTTCAACTGTTTGGTAAGTTGCAAAATTTAACCTTTTTACTCTTGGTGTTTCTAAATTTACATTCACGGCAGAAGCATTTGTATTTTTCAGTTCGTGTAACATTGCATTGTATTATTCGCTGTTTCAGAAATATTCTCGATTTGTAGGGCAACTTAAATTGTAAAAAGGCGAAAGAGTATATTACTTATTGTCTTTGAGCATATTATTTGTAATTCAGAAACTTGTAAAATGTTGAGGCAAGCTGATGATGGAATCGTTAACACATATGGCTGTGATTATTTTCAATTTCTAGCTTCTACGCAATAGCACTTTCCACAATATTTAGCAACTCTGGGTGTGGAAAAACTAGTAGTGGACATTTCATACGGAAACATTTGTCTGAAACGCATGTTTGGGAACGACGGTCCACGTCGTTCTCTGGATGAGTCCCTCTTGTATTAGTGCGATGCCAAATGTCTGTCGCTCAAACATTAACCTAAGAGCACATGTTGGTTTCAGGCTCGGGATCAAAGGAAATGGTGTGGGGGTTATAAGAAACATTAAGCGGTGTAGTAGAACCATGTAAGGGCTGGGTACTGGGTGTGACATAGGCAGTTTAGCATTTCCTTACCAACAATAAGCAGTGCGCATTTATCGACATAATTGCATGCATTCTTTATGAATAATTAGGAATTTCCTAGTCTGGATTCGAAACCTATGATGCCACAGTAAGGGACAGTACTGACTTAGACAAACAAGTACCGAGCGGGATGATTCAGGCGGTTACGTCTGTGGCCCACATTTTGGAGGTGGATTCGATTCCCGTGGCCGAATTTCTTGACCATTTTTCCGGGGTTTCTCTGTGTCGCCAGGCGAATGCTGGGAAGGATCATTACATCCCCCGAGTTTCCAATTCATCTCCATTCTCATTTCAGTTCACCCTTCATCTGCTTGATTTCTTTCAGGGTTGCAAGTGTTGGCGAGAGGTCTCGGCATGCACATGACAGGGGAAAAGGATGCTCTGAGTAAACCTTCGTACCTCTGACTGCGAGCGGTCTCCGAATCCCGGGCCTCGCAGGTGATGTATGAGCCCACAGGGGGGAGGGGAGTTTAAATCTGTAAATGGTAGGACCCTACCTGTCGTTCCGCATGCCGCTCTCTTTCTCCCCTCACCTTCCATCCTTACCGGTGGCGTCCCGCCAGGGGTTTAGGCACAAAAGATCTGCGCAGGTCGATTGCTAAGTCTCGCTGCGATCCTAGTCTCCTCCTGTCCTGTCCTATACAAACAAGTCGCCAAGCAGCCCGTGTGTTGGCGGTGGCACACCAAACGATAGTCGATCTCGTGATTATTACAAAATAACACTGAGAGCGTCTTTCATTTGTTAAAACTCAAGGCACCCGCAGTAGAAATGTACACCGGGGATTATGAGAGGCATGCAATAATACTAGTTGCTTTTCCTAAGAATACGAAAGCTGGACATCCACGAATTAACGCAAAGAACACGAACTCCTGCGAAGGCAGCTGATTGATGAATACCATTGCTATTTTTGCAGCACTTCTGGAGAGTATCCATGTTCTAATTTTTCGCTTTCGGATATTGACTTGTTTTAGAGATGGGGTCTTTGCAAGATCGAGCATTCCAAAACGATAGCACAGTTTATACTCGCACAGCTGTATCTTCGGCCCTCACGTTTCGTAAGGGTAAAGAAAGAGATAGGTACATATATAATGACCATCTTTAGCAATACTAGCGCCGCGAACTTCCACACTCTGATTCGTTTCAACATATAAATCGGGTCTCTAATTTTATTCCTTTTAATAATTTTAATAAATATAGTTTACTGTTAATTAATTTTGAAGATCGAGAAGCTAGTAACAGTGATGTGTCATAATTTAAAATAAAGAAAGTTGAAGGTTGTTACACTACATCGCTAAAAGATTCTTACTTTGAACGCGTTTCGGGAGAACGGTTTGCTCCCATCGTCAGCATGTTTTCAACTGATTTTGCCGGTTACTGTCTGGAGAATGTTTGTGGTTAGAGGTGTTTTCTGGTGCTGGGTTGATGAACCTCCAAAGGCTGCTGGGTGGCGGTAGTTCGAAATTCATTAGGTGATTCCTGTTTTTGACGATATGTATATTTTCCCAGATGTCCAATTCAATGCTGTTGTTGGTCGCTTTTAAGAGTTTTATGTTTGGAGTGATTTCATGGTTTGAGGACCACAAATGATTCGCTACTGCTGATTTATCCGTCTGTTTTTGATAAATGCATCTCATGTGCTCTTTAAGTATTATTTCAAGATTTCCTTTGGTTCTTTCTATGCATTCCGGGTTACAGTCATTACAAACTATTTCATATATACCAGCTGATATATACAAGGTGATGTGTTTCTTGAAAATCCTTTGAAATTTACGATGTGTCCAAGGGTGATAAGTGAATTTTCTATATGCTTGTGGTTTTTGTTGTCTGAGTAAAGTAGTCGTTTGTTGGATGTATTTCTGTGTATTGAACTTTTTTAACTTCTCATCTATTGTTTCTTTCTGGTATCCATTCATGGTGGCTATGTGGATAATGTATTGGTATAGTTTCTGGTATTGCTCTTTCTCCAATGGTGTATGTACTAACCTGTTTGTAATGGTATTTAAAATTGCATGTTTGTGGCTTGTAGGATTGTAGCTATTGTTTTTAATATAATTTTCTGTGTGAGTTGGTTTCCTGTAAATGTCGAATGTTAATTTGTTGTGTGCTTTATTTCTGATTATCCAGATGTCTAGGTAAGGTAATTGGCCATTTTATTCTGTTTCTATTGTGCATTTCATAGATTTTTTTCTAAATTCAATAATTTCAAAGGATCTCCTGTATTATTTTTTTTTGGAACAATAGCAAAAATATCTACGTACCTGTACCAAGTTTTGAATAGATGTGGGAAAGATTTAGTAATATGGCATTCAAAATGGTTCATATATGATTCTGCTAAAAATGGTGAAAGGGGGTTTCCCATAGTTAGGCCGTTGGTTTGCTTAAAGATTTTGTTGTGGAATGAAAAGAAATTCTGATCCCGACATACTTTTGTTAGTTTTAAGTAATTTTCTGTTTGTGCTCTAAGTGTGTGCCGTTGTTTAATATCCAAGTTTCTAGGAGTGATAATAATTCTTGTTTTGGTATGCTTGGAAAGGGTGCAGCGACGTCAAATGATACTATCATGTCTGTGGGTGATACAGTGTTCTCCCGAAACGCGTTCAAAGTAAGAACCTTTTAGTGAAGTAGTATAACAATCTCCAACTCTTTATTTTAAATTTAGTTTATTGTTGTTTAGAGATTTGCTACATGTGAAACATAACACGAAAGAAAAGAATCTAACCCAGACAAGGTTTGCATTTTTGACTACGTTACCAATTCTCTTGTAAGCGAAGCACGTGTTGTCAGTAGCGGTTTGCTTTAGTTCAGGTGAAGTTGGTTTTTTGTGCATGTGCGATTTACAACGTTATCTTTGTTATAACTGTTGTAGTTATTGTTATAATTATCGTTATAACTATGGTTAGTGGTTCTTTAGAATCGAAGAAAAAAGTGTGGCCTCACCGGAGCCAAAGACCTGAATTTATATTCAGGCTACGTGAACATTTTGAAAAGGAGCAAGACAATGGGGCACCTCTTCATCCTTTGGCAGGAGTAGTGGATAGAGTTTGTGATGCATTGAAGGTGGGTAAAACAGCCGTGAAATCTGTGACGAAGGAAAAATACCTGGCCGATTTGAATATGCCATCAGAAGAATTGCAGTCACTAGGAAGACCGAGATCTAAAGTCAGACCTAAGACAACATTGGATGCCTTTCAGAAGGATGCGATAAGGCTGCATATTTACCAATTTTTCATGAGAAAAGACTTTCCTACTCGAGAGAACTTTCTTCTTTGAAACAAGCCGAATTATTTGATGGAGGCAAGACAAGTTTATGCAAGATGTTAAAAGAACTTGGTTTTAAATTCAAGAACTTCAGTTAGGAAAGCTGTAATGGAAAGAGGTTGAAGCTGGTTATCGAGACCCAGGAGAAATAATAATAATAATAATAATAATAATAATAATAATAATATACGATCGAACATAACGACAAAAATGTGCTGAATTCATATTAGGAATGGGTTTTGTAGGAAAGACAGAAAAACAAGTTTTTTTTCCTCGAAGCAGATGTATCTACCTGCTTGGGTGACAACACCCTACCGGAAGTTTCGCTTTTGTACTTTTGGCTCGGACGTGTAGTTTACAACGGTTTCAAAGCTTAGCAGGGTCAGAAAGTATACGTGCCTTATCTACGATCTAAGAATATTCGTGGGAAGATTTTAAAACTCAAAATAAGCTGTAAGAAACAGATGTGAAAGTTGTCAAGTGGGGGTAGCCAATAATAAAAATCGTGAAACAAAGCGATAGCCTATCAAAAGATCGCGTATGCATCACATGATACGTTTTAACGTAAAACAGAACGAAACATAAGAAAGGTGGGGGAAAATTCTAAGTTTGGCGAAAGGCGTGAAAGAGGAAAAGAAACGCCGAGACACATTCCGGTACAAACTAACCACGAGGACGGTTGACGAAACAAAATTAGAAGAAAATAATCAGAAAATTTATAGTGTAAAAATGAAGTTGTGAAATCTAGGCAATTCGAGGGCTAGTCGGAGAAACACATAAGTAGCGACTTCGAAAGTGATAAGAATAACAGTGGTTTCGACGACGAAGGTGGCGGGTTGACCAGATAGGAATCTACGTAACAAAATAAAGAAATAACTCAAACTTCGCCGGCAGTATTATTAATATCATCAAGGCAGTGTCACCACCCCTGAAAACTAGAACCTCAGCTCTACCAAAAACAAATTCCAAATCCCTGCCATCCAACCATCGAACCCGGGACTCTGAGTCCCCTGAAGCAACTGTCAGGAACAACACAGATGTGTCAGAGGTCAGCGTCAAGGTATATAGTGGCATAGGGTGCGGATTTCTGAGAGAAACTCTTAAGTCCCGAAAAAAGGGCATGATTGGACGAAACGTAGGTGAATGCAGGACATACAAAATCAATGTCCTGGACACACAATAGCAGGAATGAAGGTGCCCATTGGAAAGGGAAGCATACTTATTCTGTTTCATGCTGGTGGAGTAAATGGGTTTATCATGCTTCTGTTTAAATAAATAAGAAAACATGATTATCACGATGAAATGAATGGGAAAACTTTCACCACCTGGTTTAAGGAAGCCTAACTTCCACAAATGAGTCCGAATTCCTTTATTGAAATAGGTAATGCCCCTTATAATGAAGCCCATTAAATAAAGCACCAACAGACAAAGACAGAAAGCACGTCATACTTGGTTCTGTACATACGAGATAGACACCATCGCCGCTGCACATGACCACTGTCATTTCAATCCTATTGGACTCATCTGGGCACAAGTCAAGGGGTACGTTGCAGAACACAATAAGACTTTCCGCATCGCCGATGTTGGAGGCTTGGTGCAACAAGGAATCGAACAGGTGTCAGTGGAAAAGTGGCAGAGTGCTATGAAACATACCTGGGAACTTCTACTTCAAGAAAAGGGGGAAAAAGAGGCCGAAGGGTGTTCTAGAAGAATTGGTTATTTCATTTGATGCCGACAATAGTGATGCTAGTGATGAAGGAATGGATATCTACTTGGAGTGCTGTGTTTTCTGCTGACTATTGGCATGCTAAATGTTAGTACAATAAACCTGTCCGTTTAAGCTTCCTGTAAATGCTATCTCCATACTTTAAATACTATTTTATTGTTTGCACTTTACGAAGACATTACATGTATACCCACGTGTTCCCAGTAGGAGCAACAATTGGCCAAATGTCAGAGCCGGAGATAAAACGGCGGTAGTATAAGCAACAACAGGACACTAATTGTATCACATGCACAGAGGTTATGTAGAGGGTGTGTAAGAAAATGGAAGGATATGTCGGTAGTTTTTAATATATTTATGACACCATACTCATAGCTACTTCCGTAGCTTTATCTGAGTGTCCTCAATATTTACGTAATTTGTCTAGCACCTAGTTATAGAAGTTAAAGGAAGTACTGCATTCCATAGAAAAATTAGACATCAAGATTTCTCCGGAAGTATGAGTTTTGAAGTCTCTGAATAAACAATTTATTTTCAGAAAAAAGTTAAAACAAATTGTATGCTTTGAGTGTTACACATCAACTACCTTGCTTTTCAACTTCGTTTAATAAACGAAGTGGGGGGGGGAAGCAAAACAAGAACATACGCACACAGACACGCGCGCGCGGCTTTGCTTTCTTTCCGAAGGAAAAGAAGGAATTCGACAGCTCACCAGCTAACGAGATAATGCAAGATGAGATGTGGGTTCTATTGCCAATCTAAGAGCAAAGCCTAACTTATTAATGATAGAATTCGAAATTGAATCCTAACCCTATAAAGGGCTGAGCACCAAATTGAAGTTTCTTAGATAATATAGAAAAATGAACTCCGCGATTCAGGTCCTCTGCTCTACCAGCCGAAACATAAGCTGACCGCTCTGGCCATTTCTTGAATAATCTTTTACAATGTCAGAACAAAATATCTGTGAAATGTTGTGTTTTTCTTCAAATAAATGTTCTAGACATTTGTCATTGTTTGTATCTTTAAACTGACTCACTCATACGAGATATAATATAATGGAAATAGCATTATAACACACCAAACAGGCATCTCTTGGTATTCATATCAGCTGCCGCGTTAGGAATGTCACTACCTTTGTAGCAATGTTACTATAATAAAATATGTTTGTTTCTTTATTAATTTTTACGTTTAATCATCCAATTATGAAATAAAGTGTACAGAACATGTAGTACCAGAAGCTATGTGTTATATTCACATGACCTTCTCTACCTTCTAGCGCTTTTTAATGGGTACACAGGTTATTCTCATGAATGTTTATTTTTCTGTTTACTTTATTTTAATCGAAATAAACCTGCATTACTCATTTCGTTACAGATACAAGAGAATAGCGATAGTCAAATGTTTTAGAATTGGACCCTACATACTGGCCTTAAAATTCCATGCTCTCTCCTTGACATTGCGAGAAACAACTGAAAATCGAGTGGTTTAAAACAATGGCTAAGACATATTGAACAATTCGACCATTAATAACGGATATCTCCGAAATGGGCCGTACCACAAAAAAGCTATTTGAAATAAATTGTGTGATTTAAAGAGCTTTACATTTTTATGTAGTACGTTTTCGTCTGTTACTTAAAGTTTATCAGTTATACAAGACTATATAAAATTCCTTTTAAATAAAGAGGCTTCACAGGCTATTTCTAGGAAATTCCAGATATACATTTTGTCATGTAAATGTCGTTAATATGTGTTATTTTAATCAAAATCGTTACAGCCATTTTTAGAAAATAAAAAAAACCTTCCATGTAAAGGGTAGTTGAAGGTGAGGATTTTCTTGAAAATTTTGGAATCGCATCAATGGAAGGTGCTGAACCTATATACTAAGTTTGGTACTTATCCCACATTCCTTTTTGAGTTATGCTGTTCACAAACACACGCGCTTGCGGACCTTTTTCTAAAATCTTATGTGATACATTCACATGACTTTCTCTACCCTTTATCGTTTATCAATGTGTGTACAAACCATTCCTACTAATGTTTAGTTTTTCTATCTACTACAGTTTAATCCAAATCAAACTTTGCAGAAATAGCTGCATTACACATTTCGTTATAGATACAGAGGGAACAGAGATAGTCAAATGCTTAAGAACAGTACGCTATATGCCGGCCCTAAATTCCATACTGTTTCCATGCAAACGCGAGGGACAACTGAATGCTGACAGAGAATGAAAGAAACGAACAATTCCAACCTTTAATACCGGATTTTCCAGAAATGGCTTATGCTACAAAAACTTATTTAATACATTGTATGTTCTAAAGAGTGAGGCAGTATTTTTAATACTTAAATGATTTCAGTCTAGTTATATAATACGTATATAAATTTAATAACAGCCCACCTTAAAGCAATATGTGTATGTAACAAGATATAAAAAGTGTATATTACAGTCATTGTATATGTTTATATTATTGTATACATATTCAATAATGTTATGTGAATGTATTACGTAGTTTAATAATGTAGGAGCTGTGAGAACAATAGGTTAAAAGTTGCTAACAATCAGGTAACAATGAGGTAACTTTGAGGCAATAATGAGTAAGAAAGTTTAATAATACTACTGGTCATTATTTGAGCAACAATAATGTAAATTTTGAGATAGTTTATAAAATAGCCAATCAACAACCAGAAAAAGCTTAAGTCAAATAAAAATTATTCTATTGGATTAGGGATAGCCAATCAGAGACTTGAAATACAGAAATTTACAAATTTAGGCGGTAGAAATCAAGTCAGTTGCTTGTAGACAGCGCTCATAACTGGACGCGTTGGTTGTAGACAGTGTTCCTAACTGGACGGGAGATGCGTCCTGGAGAAATTTAATACGTATTCAGTGTGAGACGAAACAGTTTACGTGTTAAAAAGTACAAGTATTTAATAACAAACAAATCTCACATCTCTCTCTCTCTCTCTCTCTCTCTCTACATATATATATATATTGCGGTATACTCGTGGAGGGAGAGCATAACTCGCAGTATGTCCACTATATTAATCTATGAATTAATATATGAACTATGGTAATGTTGTTAAATATCTGATGTTTTAGTTGTTACTCTTAAAGTTTATCTTTATTTCTTGCCACGGCTGCTGTTATTTAGGTTTTTGTTAGAGCTTGTATAACTTGGCAGGGTGTGATACGGGAAGGAAGAAATAAGTAACAACTAACAATTGATTAAGTTATTGAAGAACACTATGCTTTAATGGCACACGCATTGACTGTTTTAGTAGTAATCTACACAGTTCTTAAGTTAGTTGGAGCTGTAGAACGATCGAGCCCTACCCTGTTCGTAAGCCAAACTTGCGGTCGCTGAGCAATCAAGTATTTTATACGTGCTCTAGAAATAATTGTAATATTTATCACACGTTCCTATAGACCTTTAAATCGATAACCTTTCACCGTTCCTACTACATTATAAGAAGTAAATAATATCGCCTGCTTCTGAGAGCTTACATTTATCTTATTCACATCGCAGCACTTTATACTCAACCGCCCTGGCTGATGGAGACGCTAGAACTAACATTTCTCCCCTTGAAGATTTTAGACATATTCTTCCTTAAAATTTCATTGTCTGTCTTCGTTCAGCTTGGAACCTTCCAGAAGACTTACCCGGCTATTGTTCTACGTTTGCAAACATGTGGCCTCTCTACAAACATATGTTGTGTTCGCTTGTCGTATTTCCTATTTCACAAAGACTCAAGGTCTGGCTTTTATGACTTTCCCGTACAAGTCCTTTTTGCCTGGGCCCTAATTCTAACACAAAGATATGTTTGTCGGCTTTTAACAAGGGTTCCACAGCTCCAGCTACACTTGCACATACATAAAACTTATGCCTTAACTTCTATTTATACAAGTATTTTTCTTATTAATAACGTTTCACATTATAATTCACATTATTATATATATGGCATATATAACCATAGTTACTGTCTCAATATCAGTGAAGTGTTATTTAAATCGTATCAAGCATTAATAAAAGGAGGGAAGTAAAATTATAATCTGTGTAAGTGTACATTCTTCAGTCGCACCACTCCCTGCTAAGACATTAATGTCTCTAAAAAATATAATACTGACGCAGCCGAGGCAAACATAAGAATATAAAATATTTAAGAAACAGTCAAATTACAAAGTTAATATTTTTAAACTTGGGGCGAAGGCTACCGGAAACGTTTTACCATACGTGCGATTGCAACTACTTCAAGTTTGGCTCCCCAACAGTCAAAATATAATACATCTTCAAACTGACTTTCCATACGTAGCAGAAACAAATCTACCTTTTCTGTGTAGTATGCTGACCATATTAATAGGAGGATATAAATAATTAAATAAAAAATAACAGTAAGTAATTTCCGTATATTAAATCATTGTCTAATGTAATAGCTTGAGTTGAAAATTTTTTTTCGGAAAGAAGAAACTAATTAGCGAGCCACGTTAAAAACTTTATTGGTAATAGCGTGAGTAATGAATGCGTTAGAATAAAAGTTCTTGGAATTCACTTAGGTTATAAACTCAGTAGTTTGAACGTCACGTATACCAGAATTCCGCAAAAGAGAAAGGGAAGGCAAGTTTTAGAATCAGGGAGGTACCCGATAGTAACAAAGTAAGAGAGCGCACCTAGGGTTTTTAAGTATTGGCCAGCGCGAGAAGTGACGTTGGTAGGGGTAGTTCTAAGATAGGCGGAGCTTGAATTAAGAAATAAACATCAATCTAATCAAAAGCACATTCTTCGAGCACACATTCGTGCATGCATTCGTCACTCTGGATACTTGTGACGACTCATTGTCATTTTAAGCGCCCAGCGATACGCTTGTATGGGTAAGATTTGGCGGCTATTGCGAGGGATCTACCCTGTAAACATTTTAGCGACTCAGGGCAAGTTACGCTTCTAATTTCTTTTATTGCGGAAACAGTTATTTTAACCGTATAATTGATACTGCAGAAATTAGCAGGTATAATAATTCAATTGTTATAATTTCGAATGCTACGATTCATAATCAGTTTCATTCTTTATCTTCAAACATTACAACTTGCTTCAATAGCTCAAGTATTATATCACATTAAATACCTCAGTCAATTTAAACTGGTGTTATCCTTCGTATAACACTCACGCGTACCCTAAGAAAGTACTCATAGCTCTACCACTGGAGCAGCTGGCGCGCGAGATAATATAACCGACTACGAGATAACGGCAACAACATTAGAAGCTGATAAAATATACAAATTGTCGCACCTTCGCGCGGCTGTAAAAATTCAGTTGTCTGTCGCTTAACGTTTACCAGTTATACAAGACTATACAAAATTCCTTCCGAATGAAGAGGACTCTTAAGTCTATCCCTAGAAAATTCAAAATATACATTTTATTTGTCACGTAATTATCTTTTATATATGGCATTTTAATGAAAATCGTTAGAGGCATCTTTTGGAAAATAAACAATTTGAAAAACGTTCTATGTAAAGCGTAGTTTGAGGTGAAGAGATTTTCTTGAAAATCTTTGTTGCATTTTTGGAAGATACGAAACTTAAATTTCAAGTTTGTCCGAGCGCGCGGACATTTTTAACAACGCTTTATTTGGATTCAAGGGTTCTCAAAACATGTATTTCTGGTGAAATATCGATATCGAATATTTGGGTGGATTGCAATACCTTTGCTTATGTACGTGATAAAGCAAAAATGTTTTTTTTTGGATTCAGGGGGCCTCAAAACATTTCCGGTGAAACCTCGGTATCGAATTTTTTGGGTGGACTGCAATACCTCTGTGCCTACACTGTACGTGGTAAAGAAAGTAACAATACATCGGAAACAGGTGTTCCGGGACGCTATATTTGATGCTATAATTCATTCAATGGTCTCGATACATGGCCACAGTCGCATAGGAAATGTCTCGCTCTCTCAGATACCCTTTGGGTCTTCACATCTGGACTCCTTGCAATCAATTCCTTCTCCGATTCCACAGGGAATGTGTATATCAATGTCTTCCATGTTCCCGGGGAGTGAGGCGACCTCCAATTCAGCGATTGGGGAATGCTTTCCGCAATTGTTAACGGAGATGGACAGGCACTGCGTCATGTTGCGACAGAAAATACTTGATATTTAGACAATTGTTTTTCCTATATTATTCTCGGTTTAGTGTGCTGAATATGTCAATTGTAGGTTTGTCCAATCACGGTCCTTATTACGTAGTTTAACAGTGTGTCTCCTGGATTATATAACTATTTTACATCGCTTTAAGTTCTTGGTTATATCACCAAGGTTTGGTGGTTCACTTGAGTCAGTGGATACCAGACAAATAACTTTGGTTGCGTAGTCGACTTCCTGCTTCATCTACTTGAGGAACTTGCTATAGAGGACCGCAGTTGTGCAGTAATTTTCCTATATAATGCAGGTTTTTATTTCTATTTCCTTTTACTTTCTCTACTACGAATCCAAGGATAGCATTTTTATAAAAAGTTCTGTGTGTATGTATGTATGCATGCATGCATGTATGTGTGTCTGTGAATACTATAACTAAAAACGAAAAGTCGGACAAATACCAAACTTGGTATTTCAGTTCAGTATCTTCTAAAGATGCGATACGAAGATTTTCTGCAAAATCCTCCCATCCTAGCACCCTTTATATGAAAATTTTTCGATTTTTTCCCCTCTAAAATTTTTGGTTAAAATACCATATACTAATAATATTTACATGACAAATAAAACATATATCCTTAATTTTCTGGAAATTTTCTTCCTTCGGAAGAAACTTTGTATAATTTTGAATAGCTGTAAACGTTAAGCGATAGACGAAAACGTAGTACTCAAATTGTTTCAAATAACTTTTTTGTGGCATCAGCCATTTCCGAAATATCCATTATTAATGGTTTTAGTTGTATTATTTTTTATTATTTTAACGTTTTGTCAACATTTAGTTGTTTCTCACGGTTGCAGGGATAGAGAATGGGATTTTAAGGCCAGTATACAGCGTCCAGTTTTTAAACATTTGACTATCGCTATCCCCTTTGTAGTTATAATGAAATAATCTTCTTCAAAGATTTGTTTCGATTAAAGTTAAGAAGAAGTCGTACTTATGTTGAACTTAATTTATACCGTATATCGCAGATGGTAAACGGTTTGCCTTTAGCAGAAAGCAAAGGTGACTCTGTACCGACAGAGAGGAGATCGCTAAATGAAAGACCAACGCTTGAAAACAAACACTAACTTTTATTACTGGCCCCGTGCTTATACGGTAGAGAAACTGCCTGATATGTGTGGTGGAACACCGGCTGGGCTCCAAAAAGTTGTCTTTAAACAAAAACATTTCACGGTATGCCCAGAGTTTCGTGTTTGAATGTGAGAGTACCTGTGTGTGTGTGTGTGTGTGTGTGTGTGTGTGTGTGTGGGTGTGTGTGTGTGTGTGTGTGTGTGTGTGTGTGTGTGTGTGTGTGTGTGTGTGTGACAGGAATTCAGGATTGCCGCTTGACTCAAACCTGAGCTCACGTGTTAAGTCATTTAGTTCCATGACAGTTAATCTACAACTAGTACAACTATATGGCACCAAGTGGTGCCGCAAAGTTAACAAGATTAAACAAAATTCTATTTTTATTATATTTATGTACCCTAAAAGTTAATGCACTAACAGTAACGCACTAATTCCTGTTAGCGCATTATTCATAATAAGCATGTGCAAAAACATGGACGAATTGAACAAGGGCCTCTCAGACCCACCTTCTACCTGGAATGACAATTTCTTAATATTATTTTTGTACGTCAAAAAAAGTGCGCAGAAGACTAATGCTGCATCTGAAAATGTTCAGAACACTTCGAACCTTAGCTGTGGTCGCGTGCTGCGACCTGCACAGATCTATTTCGGCTACCACCCCGGAGGAAGTAGGGATGAAGTGAAGGAACAGCAGGAGGCTACAGCCGCAGGTAAACAGGCCACACAGACGCGCGGACTGTCTCTAACATTTCCAACCCCGCAGGCCCGTCCCACTTGCGGCCCCGATAGAGGGCGATGAATGATCAAGCAGCCCATGGTGTCTATGAGGAGTACTCATTTTATTGGGCATGCATCCGCGTCATCTGTCCAGCACCGCCATACGCTATGAAACCTAGAAGCACTAGTGAAAGATGAGAAGAAAACGGAATGAAAGGGAAGCGATGGAAAGGAAATCATGGTAAAGAGGAAACCACTCCAGAATTGATCTGTCGACCAGGGGAAACAATGAAAAACCCATGGGTTAGAGTGTGCGGTCGTAGGGAATCGAGCCCGGGACCTCCCGAATGCATAAGTTATCTCGCTCGTACTTCCAGTTCAATCATTCTGGTAAATAAATATAGTATTTGTAGATTCTATAAGTAGAATATGGCATGAAGCTATTATTGCTTCATGCCAAATGTTCCTTTAAAACACAGGAAAGTAAGCACTATATCCTTGTATTTGTTCTTCCAGAGCAAATACTCGGCTCCGAAATTGCGGTTTGCACTCTTGCGCATATTCTCTCTGACACGGAAGCGTTAAAAAACAAACATATGAATGTCTGGCCATGCAAAATGGCAAGGGAATGTAGGCAGATTAAGTACTCCGTATGTAGGCCAACTGTAAAAGGATCTTAAAGTGAGAAATATCGGAATAGCGAACTGTAATGGGCACGAAAGGAGCGCACATACTGAAATCTCACAGAATGAAAACAAGTATATGTTGGAGGAAGAGCTAAATCCAATAAACAGAACGTCACAACATTTTGTTGCTGTCTGCACGTATGTAACAAAGTGTAGTTTTTCTCCTCCCTCATTTTCAGAACCAAAACAGAGGGAACTAACAAATGTACTTCCACCTTTAAAATGCACGGTTCAGGGAACACCTTGTTTGTGCCTTGCTTTGATTTCTTATTTACTTGACTGCGAGAGGGGATTACATTCCTGTCTTTGTCATTGAGAAAGGATGTAAAGCAAGATACACAAAAGTCTTTTTCACGTTTCAATCTAAATAATGTTGCAGCATTTTTATGCATATAACATGGGGTTCAATCAGTAGTTCTGTCAAAGAGAAGACCTTTCTGACTCACAGATATTACAAATGTGTCTTCCATAAAACAGCAGACATGTTCAATGTTTATCTTCTTGTAAAAGAGGTCAATCATTGATCAAGTTGTTATTCTGTTCCTTTAATGTAATCATTCAGTTTCTTTAGTTCCTGCTTACCAATAAATCAATAGGCCTGTTACACCGCTAATTTAAAAAAATTTGCTTTTCTCAGTTTATGGTAGTTTAAAAGTAGGTTTATGCCATTAATTTGTTACTTTTATTATTAGTTCAAGGAGAAGGTAGGCCTATATACTTTTTATTTCAATTGAGCATCTAGGTTTTATTCTGTGAAAGAAATTTTAAAAAAAATTACTAAAAATGGTAGAGTTAAGCGTTCATTTTATTTTCGTTCTGTATAACATTCGGTTAAATCACTGCGCAATTTATAGTAACACCGGCTTTTCCCACACCAAAATGTAATTCTTCATGATTTCTACGTTAGTGTGATTTTTTTATTCACTTTCCGTTCATGTGTCATGGTGGAAATTCGAGTTTCCTGCATTCAGTGCTGATAACCTAACCTACTTGCGTGTTTTGCCTACTTTACGTACGTATGACCATGGGCTATATTAAATCCTTTAACTTTTGATATATTTGTTATTGCAGACCTGAAATATAATCATATTTAACAGCTGAATTACCGTTTAAACCTTAGCTGGATATTTCCTTCTTTTTTAGTTGTTAATATTCACTTACTATTTAAATCAAGCATTAACTAAGTATGAGCTGCGGATTATTGATATTTTTAAGGTCAACAACCAGGAGTGGATAATCGATCTCCACCAAGGTTAGTGTTAGAGACCTTGCTACTGAAACCACCACATTCAAGAGGTGTTAGTAGTTAATTTTATTTTCGCATAACCATTACTTTCATTACCTACTCATTATCGTCGACTTCGTCTTGCATTTTCAAACTCTTCCTCGTTTTCCAGTGATGCACGTACCGTAATCATATCGCAATAGTTTGGTATTAATCGGAGATTATTTAGTATATTTGGGGGATTATACATTCAGAGGTTGGTAGCGTCTGCGGTAATGGCGTAGAGATTGGAGGGCGGAGTCAACAGCTATTTCGCTAATACGTACACAGCTCTCTTCCTCTTTCTGTGTGCTGTCGTCAACATGGGTTGAACACACGCATCTTCTTCCGACCACCAGGTATTGATTTTGCATTTTGCCTTTTTAAAATAAATTGGCTTAAGTTCTTGATTATTGAATTATTGAAGGAATATTTCTCCTGCACTTCTGTTTGGTGAAATTTAGGAAACTTCAAATTTTATTGCATAGTCTAGCTTACGCTCCTATGTCCGATCCTGTAATTAATAAAAAGATTCCGGTGCCTTAATCATCTGCATTTCTTTGAAATGGTGACAATACTCTATTCTTAACCTACTATTACATTCATTTACAGTATCAGAGGCGCAGCAAATTTAAAACTTACTTTTGTAAGTGGAATCTCTCGGCTACTATTTCTCCTAGAGCCCAGTGACATACATTTACCCCAGAGAGTATTCGCCTCTAATCCAAAAAGAAATTCTAGGAGCTAAAACAACGGAGAGGAAAACCTTAATATGCAGAAATTACAGGTGATATTGAGGTTTGCATTTTCTGATTGCTCTTTCAAATTTTTATTGCGTTAATTTTATACATTTATGAAAATTCAATCAATTCTTCAAGCTTTTCTCCAAGGTGTTTAAATGAGTTTATTTGTAAAATAACAATTAAAAGGTGATTTACAAAATGATTTATTAGAGACGCTTTACTGTCCCTAACTTCTACATAAAATAGATAGAGGAATTACTTACTGCGTTCCACCCGATATTTCGGTACAGAGATTTCGTTGGGAATACATGTTTTGAGTTCCTCTGAATAAAGAAAAACGAATTCAATAATATCTACGCTCTAAATAGGTTTCGTTATATCATCTGCGCGGCGATTATCGAATGAATATTAACCTTTTAATGCCAGAATAAATATAATCAATTATGATTTAACCTTCAAACACGACGTATATTGTAAAATGCTTCTTTGTTTTCCGATAACTTGAGACAAATTAATATACTACAAAAAGATTCGTTGTCTATGATTAATTTCCTTCCTTTATTCTTAATAAAGTGTACCCCTCTATGCTGTGAAAACAGTGAATACAGGTTTATTGTGTTTCTCTTAAGCTTTCTCTGTTATACAAAATTATAGGAAATTCTATAAAATAAAGGAAAGTTCACAGAATATTCAGAGAAAATCCAAGACATACATGTTATTTCTCATGCCCACCATATTAAACATGTGACGGGTTAATCAAAATTGTTAGCCGTTTTTGAGAAAATAACAAAATAACGAAATTGTTTCCGTGTGAAGGGTAGTGTGAGGCGGGAGGATTTTCTTGAAAATCTTTGTGTTTTATCCTTGGAAGTTGCTGAACTTTGAGTTATGCCGTTCACACACATACATACACAGACAAACATAACGGACGGACGTTTGGCTCCTTACTTCCAGGGAATGTGATAATATATTTTAGTATTTTCACTGAACTGAGGAAGAAAGGCAAATTCTTGTCCAATGATAACATTACTTATTAATCTTAGGCTAAGGTATACAACAGAGGGGGACACCTCGAGCACTGGAACCTACAGATATCTATTGAGACTACCTTGCTTCCAGAAGGAAGGGATAGTGTGAAGGTATCAAAGGAGGCGAGAGGCCACAAGCAGACGAACCGCAGAAACGCGTAGAAGTACCTAACATTTCTTGGCCCGAAGACCCGACCCACTTCTGGAGCTGTCCAAAGACGGCAATGAACGACCCATACAAATGAGCAGCCATCTAGTGTCCACTCCTTTCTTGCAGCAAGCATCCGCGCCATCTGTCCGGCACTGTCTCGTGCCACGAAACCCAGGGAAATAGTACATTTTCAGTAGGTTATTAAGAGCTTTAGTGTATATTTACACCAATATAACTTACAGATAACTGTACTACAGAATTGCCGTTACTGAAAAACACAAACACAATTTTCAACGAACTCTCTATTGTAAAAGTCACTGCACTGATATGGAACTAATCGTAATACAAGCTATAAAAGCTTAAAACTCTCTTCTAACGAAATCTGCAGCTCACGACTTTTAAATGAGAATCGAGGGAATCGTGAAGAACGTGTCAGCAACAGTACAATATCGATTAAATGATAACATCCTATGATGTTGCCTACATGTCGAGGGAGCTAAGCTGAACCACAAACTTGGAACGAAATGTTCAGAAAGGGTTTGGGGGAATCTACAGTCAATACCAGTTTTGACAAGTCCCAGTTGGCACCTTATCAAATGGCAAACAGAGGGACCCGCAGGCAGTCGCAGCTACCCTGCGGCACTGCTCCATTATGAAGCAGCTACTTCAAAGATGTGACTCAACACACCTATGTCAGATGATGCAACTCGACACTGATGCCTGGGGAAAGGAATTCTTCTCGGGTTAGATATCGCTCCCGATCGATGTAACTCAGACATTAACGTTGCATGAAATTGCTTATCAATTATTAACAGTCCCGGGCTCGATTCTCAGTTGGGAGATGTTACCTGCGTGAGTTTCTTTTCCTTTTCCGACGTTTTGCTCTCGAAAGGTGAACGCCATATATGTGAATCAAAGATGAACTGAAAAGGAAACGTACAATAAAAGTTATGAAATGCCTTGCAAGCTGTAAAAAACATTGCCTACCACCTATCTGTAGTAGATAGGACAATTCAAAATTCAGTATACAGCATTCTCCGGAAACACATGTTTTGGGATCCTCTGAATTTCCCAAAAAGCATTTTTTAAAAATAAGTGCGCACGCAGCAAAACTCAAAAGCGAAAACCCGGTTAAATACCAAAATTGGTATTTAAACTCAGCTTCTTCTTCAAGGGTGCGACATAAGTTTTTCAAGAAAACCCTCAATGGAAAAATGTTTTGTTATGTTTTTATTTTTACAAAAATGGCTCAAACAATTGAAAATATATGGCTCTAACAGTATTAAAATTTGATTAAGATATTTATATGACAAATCATGAATTTTCTGGGTATGGCCTCTGGAGATCTCCTCATTCTAGAGGGAGTTTGTGTTATTTCCTATAATTAGTAAACTGTAAGGTGTGGACAAAAACTTACTACACAAACATATAGATCTCGTTAAAAAATCTAAAATATTATTTTGTAACCTTAACCATTTTCGAGGCATTTATTGTTATTGGTTTGAATTTTCATTTTTTCCTAAGGAAGTTATTCGTTAGTTGCTCGAAGTCACGCAAAAAGTGTAATTTCAAAGTCCGTACGTAAGAGAAACAGAACTGTTTTAATTATAATATATTAAATATGTGGACAAGAAGAATATAATTCCATAGACATAAATCTGCTTTTAGACTATGTGCTGTTGAGGTAGCTTGTCTGTCTCACATTCCAGAGGTCTCGAGTTCGAATATGGTTCGGGCGAGTTATCCCCAATAAGGATTTTGCTGGGGTTTTCCCTTATCCTGAGAACCCCGGACTTATTTGGGCATTTCTTCACCCATTTCATTCACTCAACGTCCTTTAACCTACCAGGTCAAAGGATGATGAACTAATCAAGATTTGCTTTTTTCATGCATAATGATAACAGTTTTGCGAATAAACGTTACTGATAGCACTCATATTTTTGAGATCTTATTATTTATGCTTAGTAGTTTTTCCTTCCTGAGCATTGATGCTGATTTAAGATATCTACGCTCCAGTTGCAGCACGACTAGCCCCGGCTCAATATCAATAATGTGACCGCGCGCGCGAAGCTACCTGGGGGCCACCGGTAAGAGGTATCCCGGCCCGGCACGGCACCTGAGTGGGGCTCTCGACCAGCCTTCAGAACAATAGGTGTGTAACGAACCCATTATATACTGCTTTCCCGCAGTTTTTATTGCTCCAAAAGATTCCTTTCAGCCGTTTCCAGCAACTTCTCCTTCTAGAACATTCCGCTTTGTATGCGGGACCTATATAAGGGGATGTTCTGCACAGTGAGGAAGTTCAGAAAGTACAAAGTTACGAAATTAAGTGCCGTCAAGAAGTCGAAGAGTTTGTACAGCTTCAATTGTGAGTTGTGACTCGGCTGTTCAGTTGTGATTCGATGGATCAGTTGTGTTCTGCTCTAGTGTGTGTTAAAAGTGTCTCAAGTGTAAAGTTTGTGCTACGCTGAGTAACTAAGTGACATAAGGTGTGTTTAGCAACAAATTGTGTTCTCATTTGTTACAATATAATTAATCAGCAGGATCTGATATACCAAACCTATTTCAAATGGCGACCAACGCTTCGATAAGCAACGAATATAACAAAGCTATTTCAAGCTAAAAGGAGTAAATTTATAGATTTTAGAAGAAGCTAACAAAAGCATTATCAGTACCGATTGGCTAATAAAATTAATATCAATATGTCTTCAAAGAGAAGATAATGAATCCAAAAAGGAAAGGTATGTATTCTGGTAAATATGGATCTATTTTACCTCGGTCTCCAAGTGTACGATATCGGGTTTGAAGTTTGTGCGTTAAAGCTTGTACTTTTATTCAGCAAGGAGAGGTGCTCTCAAGATTAAAAGAGTTGTTCGTTGCTGGAAGGTGAAGTCTTGTTTAATGACATGGATATGAATGAGAAGTAATGAGTGTGCCGTGTTAATGGCTAGGGATCCAAACATATCAGGTGCAGCATTTCACTTAATGGCCAAACGCTTTTAACCTACATCCAAGCTACACTTGTCTTCCGGGCTGGTGGGCGGAAGGTCGATCCCCATTGGGTGTGCTTTTCCCCAGGTAACTAGCTAAGAGCAGCTATTTGCTCGTCTTTGCTATCAAACTAAAGTCAGCTAAAAGGGATATTTCGTACATCAGGTATCTTGCTTCAGCAATGAAAAGATAGCCCTAGTGGGACTATCAGCCACCAACGGGGCTGCCATATATCAGTGTTTACCTTCTCTACTACGTATAGTAAGTAGGGGAAGTATTGTATTCCACCCAAAAATTCGATACCGAGATTTCACCGGAAACATATGTTTTGAGACTCCCTGAATCCAAAAAAAGCATTTTTGGAAACATGTCCGTGTGTGTGTATGTGTGTGTCTGTGTGTGTGTGTGTGTGTCTGTGTGTGTCTGTGTGTCTGTGTCTGTGAACAGCATAACTCAAACGAACAGTCGGATAAACACCAAACTTGGTATTTAGGTTCAGTATCTTCCAGAGATGCGACACGAAGGTTTTCAAGAAAATTCCCCCACCCCAGACTACCCTTTACATGGAACATTTTTCGAAAACTCTAATTTTCTCAAAAAATGGCTCTAACGATTTTGATTAAAATATGATATGTTTAAGATATTTTTACGAAAAATGAAATGTATATCTGGAATTTTCTGGGAATGTCTCCAAAAGTATTCTTCATTGTGAACGACTTTTGCTCAACTGGTATACCATAAGAGATAGACAAAATTTTAATACACAAAAAATGTAGATCGTGTTAAAATACACAATTTGTCATATACATTTTTTTAGTTGAGTGAACCATTTTCGAGATATTGCTTGTTATTCCCTTAAATTTTCCAATACTTTTTCTCAAATTCGTTATTCATTTTTTATGTCCTGGATATGCAAACAGAATGGAATGATCCACATAGCAACCAGCGCTTAAAGGATTTGACTATCGCTTAAAAGCTACCATGTTCCCCTTGCATTTACAAGAAAATTAGCAATAAGATTAACATCTCGATATCTCGATTAACATGAACCATATGGAGAATCAGCGTTTATAAAAATAGTTTGTACAAGAGTAGAGAAAGTCATGTGAATGTAACACATCAGATTTTTACTTTCTCCTTCACGTACGTAGTAGGTTCAGAAGATATTGCACTCTACCCAAAAATACTATACCGAGATTTCATCGGAAATGCATGTTTTGAGACCCTTTGAATGCAAAAAGAAGCATTTTTAGAAAAAAAAAGTTCCGCGTGTGCGTGTCTGAGAAGCATAACCAAAAAACGAAAAGTCAGATGAATACCAAATTTGCTATTTAAGTACAATATCTTGAGGCATTATTTATTATCACGTAAATAAATTATAAGTCAATTATTAGAATCCAGGATGTAAATAATCACTATGTAAACGAATAAGTCATTTTATGTAGATAATTAAGAATAGTACATAATTATGGAGTAAGAGGGGAGAAGGAAAGATAAAGTTTATGTATACAACATTTCATGTAATAGTCAGTAGGATGTCTTAGCTGTCAAGTTTTTCCCCTTACAAGACGATGCAACTTCCATTGGTGGGGAGGATCATAAAAGAGAAATCGGCTGCCGAGGACATGTAACTGTACCCAGCTTTTGTATCCACCCAGAGCCACGGCCCTACAAGCCACCCTTACTTAATTTCATATTCCATATAAACAGATAACGTGGTTAGTGGGAACCAATGATGCAACGACAAATATTTTTAAAATATTCTAGAAGCTTCTGCGCTTCCGCCAGTAGCCAATCCGAATTAAAAAAGCAAATGTTTGCGCGAAGTTTAGAATGTATATAAAGTTAGAAAATACTGTTAGTAAGCTCGTTTGTTAAAATTATTCAGGCTTGCCTTCACGTTACTCAGGGAGGCGATGTCGCGCCATGACGTGAATACAATGTTCTCGCGTTATACCGCAATGGAACAGTGGAAGTGTCGTCCGTAAGTCTTGCTATAAAATAGACAAGTGCAGATTGTGTATGTAAATGAAATAGTGGAAATGTTATAGTGGTCAATATATGAGTAGTTTATAAACTGCCTCTCGTCTCATTGCTCTGAGATCTCCATATCTTCTCACGGTCTACCGCACATAAAACAGCGATAGTTAACCGAAGAAGAAGAACCAGAGACCACGAGGATGAGAAATCCAGCACTAGTCGACACTATCACCGAACGACACTTTATCTATTGTTTAAATAACACCAAAGACCTATAACGCACTAATAATTCAAAACAACGACAGGGGGAAGCCGCAATCTTCCAAAGGTGCGAAACGCAGATTTTCAAGAAAATTCCCTACCCCAACTTCCCTATACATGTAACATTTTTGAAAGATTTTATTTTCTAAAAGTGGCTCAAAGAATTTTTATTAAAATACGATATTTAAAGATATACGTGACAAATAAAGCAACCATCTTGAACTTTCTGGCAATAGCATGGAGGTCCCCTTCATTCGGAAGGAATTTTGTATAATCTTGTATAACTGGTAAACTTTAAGCGATAGTCGAAAACGTGCTACACAAAAATGTAGGCATCTTTAAAACACGCAATTTATATCAGAAAACGTTTGTGTGGCTTGAGCAATTTCCGAGATATTCGTCATTAATGGTTCGAATTGTTCAATACTTTCTCATTCTTTGAAGGTCCTGTCGACATTCAGTTGTTTGTCGCGACTGCATGGAGAGACATTACAGACCAGCATATAGCGTCCAGTTCTGAAACATTTGACTATTGCTATTTCCTTTGCATTTATAACGAAATCAGTAATGTAGCTATTTCTGCAACGGTTTATCTCGACTAAAAAGAAGTAGATAGAAAAAAATCCGGATTTATTATATTCACATGACCTTCTCTCTACTCTCTATAGTTTATTAGTGGGTATACAAATTCTTCTTACGAAAGTTCATTTTACTATCTATTTCATTTTAATCGAGATAAATCTTTACAAAATAGAATGGTGAAGCCGGAATTATAAAGGCAGTAATTATCATAATAATCTGAGAAGGATAGTGATATAAAATAAGTAATAATATATTTAAAATCAGTGTATGTATAAAAAGGAAAAGCATTGTGAAAATTGTTGACTGTAAAAGCGACAGAAAGACAAGACAGGCACAGTTTTGTTAATTAGGGACCAACCTCAGGTAGAAAGGGTAAATACCATTGAAGCAAGTTTTTCCTGGTACCAGCCGAGTACAGCTGCACTTAGCCTGGTGAATGCCACTCTAAGCATCATGACGCTAAGTTTGGTGACGAGCGTTTGAGGGGAGAGAGGGGAAGGTAAGGCGTTGGTTTTCCTTGTGCAGCGTAGGTAGATCAGTCTGTCCTGAGTGCCTGACGAGGACGGGATGACATTCTCGAAGAGTTGTGAACATTGGCGGCGAACATGCTAGAGGGTAGAACGCTTAGCCGTAGTTAATATTCTTCGGTCTTGGTAAAGACAAAGTAACTTCGTATGCATTTAATAGTGATCGGCAAACCGCAGTATTATTTTAAATAGTAAATAAATGTGTTCTAAGATAGCGTTCGTGTTTCTCTGTACACTCCCACGCATACCCCGAGATTGAGGTTTCATGCTGGAGCAGCCGTGGCAAAATAAGAAGAACCATCTAGGAGGAGACAAGCAGCAACCGCGAGGAAAAGGTTTTGCTTCATTGTGGGAGGACGTAGTGTGTCTGCGTCATATTGCGCCTAAACGTGGGGCAGAAAGAATTACCTGCGTCAATGGTTAAGTATTGAGGTATTCGAACCATTAATAAGAGATGGCTTGGAAATGGCTGATGCCAGAAAAAGTTTGCTTGAAACAAATTGTGTGTTTTTAAAGAGATCCACATTTCTTATACAATAGGCTTTCGTCTATCACTGAACGTTTACCAGATATACAATTTTATACAACATTCCTTTCAAATGAAGAGGACTTCAAAGGCTATTCCCAGAAAATTCAAGATATACATTTTGTTTGTCGTATAAATATTTTAATACGTAGTATTTTAATAAAATATTTCGAAAAATATTCCATGTAAGGGGTAGTTGGGGTGGGGGATTTTGTTGAAAATTTCCGTATCGTATCTTTGAAAGATACCAAATTGAATACGAGTTTTGGTGTTTATCCGACTTTTCGTTTTTGAGTTACGCTGTTCACAGACACACACACGACCTTTTTCTTAAACTGCTCTTTTTGTTTTGTTTATTCAGGGACCTCAAAACACGTACTTCCGGTGAAATTTCGTATCGTATTTTTTAGGCGGAATACAATATTTGCTATATGTAGTAGAGAAGTAATAAGCTTTCGCAAGATACCCATTAATAATAATGAAAAAGGGTAGAGAAAATCATGTGAAACACGTCTGTAACACGATTTTTAAGCTTTATGCAAGTTTCCTGTGTTTCATGTGGCAGAATAAGGTAATCTTGCCACCGTCGAAATCCTCGCCGCGATACATTTCCCAAACCGTGAAACTCAAACGTGTGAGTCCGTTATCCCGAAGTTTCACAGGTAGAGAAATGCGCGACACTAAAGAGGCAGGGGAATACATTTGCAAGATTAAAACAAAATTCCCTCCGGAAAGAGGCAGCTGCAAAAGGAGCTTGTAAAGGGATCTCGAGTAATCTTTCTTGTAATTTATGTGAAGCAAAAACAAAGCCTATGCTGTCAGCTGTAAACTGAAAAGGCCAAGGTTATGTGATTAACTTGCTTCGTTAGCGGTAAAATGAAAGTAAATTTCTCTTGAGGACCGTCACATTCGCACTCCTTTAATCATCCCCCTTTTAATGAAAACTGAGCATCTCGGGGACAGACATACCGTATCTTTTAGATGCACGCCGTTACTAATTTCATGTTACTTTGGGAAACTTTCACGTGCATTACAATGGCAACCATTTGAAATCATCAAGCAAATACAGGGGAAGGTTTTTCCTCCAAGAGGGAAGCCTATCTTACTTCCAAATAACTCGTTACAACATTAATTTAATATTTTAAGGAACGCTATTTTATAGGAATCGTCTGGTCAAATGCATTTGGCAAAAACGAAAAGAGGGATAAATCCCAAACTTTGTGTTAAAGTTCAAAATCTTCTCAGATGTCACGAAGATTTTCAAGAAACTCTCTCAAATCCAAACTACCCTTTACTTGGATAATTTTGCTTTATTTTTTGCTTTCTGAACAAATGACACTAACGATTTTGATCCAAATATCATGTGTTCAAGATATTTACAAATATATTTTAAGAACAACCTAAAAGGTCCTCTTAATTTGAAATAAATTTTGTTTAATTTCGTATAACTGTTAATCCATGAAAAGTAGACGAAAGCTTACTGCACAAAAAAATGTAGATTTATTTATTTCGTATAACTTTGTTGTGGCATTAATCATTTCTGATACATTCGTTATTATTGATTTGAAATGCTGTCACCATTCAAATGTTTCTCGCGATGACATGGAAACAGTATGGAATTTCAAAGCCTATATACCCATAGTGACCTGCATTTTCGAAACATGTTAAACTTAAATACCAAGTTTGGTATTTATATATTTCATTTTAGAGCTACACTCTTCACACACACACACACACACACACACACACATTCTTTGGATTCAGGGAACCTCAATCCAAATTCATGGGATATTTGATCATGTATTTCAAGCGAAATATCGATATCGAATTTTCGGGTGGAATAAATACTTCCTCTACTTATTATAGCTAAGTAGTAGAGAAAATAATAAGCTATTGAAACAGTAATTTGTAGAAGCTATATAATGCAGTTACCTAATGCAGTTTATTCACATGAGCTTTTCTATCCACTTTGGCTTAAATTTGAATCGCTTCTACAAATTAATCTTGCCGGGGCTTATTTATATATCTCCTTTATATTGATATAAACTTTGTATAATTTATTTCCCCACAGATTTTTTTGAACATTTAAGAAGAATACAGGAGGCTCAAGCGATATTTAGACCTTCAAAAAATGAGTCGGTATATTCTAAACTTTGAATTTCCTTGGTTTGTGTGAAGTCACGAGAAACAAATTACATTGCTACTTAAACAAGTGTAAGAGTTTGAAAATTCAAACCAATAGCAACGAATGTATATGAAATGTTAATTCCGTAAGCAATTGTTGCACATAAAGTTGTGCTTTAACTTACAGTTTTCGTGTATTGCTTTAGTCCATGTCTTATAGTTTAAGTGTTACACAAACGCATACACAGATCATTCAGAATAAAAATGACTTCACAAGTTATTCCCAGACAAGTTATCAAACACTTTTATTTGTCATACAAATATGTTAATTATATGGCATTTTAATGAAAACAATTAGATGCTTTTTAGAAAATTAAAAATAGCACAGTTTTTTCTATGCAAAGGTAGTTTACTGTAGAGGGATTTTCTTCAAAATCATGGTGTTACTTGTTCAGGATGCTAAACTTAAATTCAATGTTTGGTATTCAATTAATGATTATGCTGTTCACGGATATACACATACCGACGGACACACGGATCTTTTTTGTGAAAATGCTTTTTGGGGGGCCTCAAAACTTGTAGTTTCAACGAAATTACAATACCGAATTTTTGGGTGGAATACAATACTTAATGATATTGGTTACAGAATCTCATGTGATTTTAACACATCATATTTTTAATTTTTACTACGTACAGAATCGCACCCACGCCAAATTCATAATTCCAGAAGAATGGAGGTTAGGGAGGATTCTGGTTTAAGTAAAAATACACCTGTCCAGCCAGGAATTGAACCAGAGAACGCTGACCACTCGAGTACAGAGGTAATCTACCGAATCTTGTTGAAACATGCAATATTACGTTTTTTTCTTCGTCCAGGTGATTAAAAACTAGGGACGAAGTGTCGGCTCATATTATATATATAAAGCCACGAACGATTTTAGAATTATCGATAAATTGAAGTGGTTTAGAATTTAGCTAGAGAATCTGAAAATCAGGAGTTGTGTTTGCAGGCACCCTTTCACGAGAAAATAAACTAATAACATATAACATTTTGTGTGTACTCATAATAAATGATAAACTTAAAACACTAACTAGTCGTTACAGCTATGGCTTTACGCAGATTTTATACTTACTGCAAATAAAATGTGTCATTGGATATTGTAACAAATCCTTATAATTTTGTCATGTTAGCTGGCAATCTGTTAAAATGCTCGCGATCTACTGTGTTAGTGTTTGCTTTCCTTTCAATAATGGCAATAATAACAATAATAATAAATAAATCAACAAATAATAATGTGTGACTGCTGTTGCTTCTGTTTTGTATGAGTAGCATAACACTGCGCATGTGCGGAACAACATATGAGATCTCTCCAGGGAAGGAGAACATCCAGGCAGAGTAAATATTTCACCACAAATATGCAACAGTTGGTGTAGGAGTTATTGGCATGTGGGGACTGTGGAGTTCGAGCACTGCGGATGTTGGTCTCATCGCTTTGGTAAACCTTTTCTATGAGTCATCGGTGGAGGGTTGTGGTGAAGGTAGACGAACATAGAAGGTAGACCTGTAGCTCTTTTGAACAGAATAATTTCTTTTCTAGCGGTTGGTAACAATTCTTTTTACACTGTTACTTATTGAGTCATAATTACCTCTGAAATTTGTTGTCATTTCCTATTCACACATTTTTCCGAAGAATTTCTTCATGTGCGGAAATTCAATTTATTTATTTTAATTCTGTCTCCTTGTTTATATTGTAACTATTACGTGTGCTTTTTGCGGCATACAGCCAATTAACTTAAAATGTTTTGCTCTCTATTTATCTACTACTATTACAGCCATGCTGTATTTTTTGTATGCAAGCCCGGATTCTAACTTCATGTTCTTTTAATATTAACTGATCAAATAATCATCGATCGCTATTCTTTATAAAGTAATATTTAAAGAGTTCAAGTACCTGCTATAAATTGTGTGGTCTAATAATCGAATACATGATTTGTAGTTGCTCGCTTCCGTGGTTGCTGATCTACGAGGCATTTTTAAGCATGCGCGATCGCTTTCTGCATTCATTAGGAAGCCAGACGCATATGTGAGAGATCGTCACTTTATGTTTTCCCGTTGTTGAATGTCCAAAACAATCGATCGATCCGCCGACTGTGAAATAAAATCAGTGATTCGTTTTTTGAATGCGAGAAATGTTACACCAGCAAACATTAATTGCCAACTGTATGAGATTTATGGGGAAACAATAATGAGTGACAATGCCCGGCCACATAGCCAAACAAACTCAAGATCTAAACGCAGCATTTGGTTGGGAACAATTAGACCGCCCTACCTTCACTCCGAATTTGGCACCAAGTGATTTTCATATCCTTTTTTATCTGAAGAAATTCCTTGGTGCAAAACATTTCAACGACGATGATGTGAAACACGAAGTGTAGACTTGGCGGCATCATTCTTTGACGAAGGCATACAAAAACTGGTTTCCCGTTACGACAAGTACCTGAATAACGGCGATGAGTATGTGGAGAAGTAATGCAAGGTAATGAATGATAATAAAGTATTTGGAATATTATGTCATGTTTTATAAAAATTATCGGTATTTTAGAAACACGCCTCGTAAGACTATCCTTTAGCGCGGTTCTCGACCGTCCATTTACAAGACTCTGACCTAAGTGATGCTTTTTAGGCATATTAGTATTACCATAGGTAATTAATAAATACAAGAAGGGCTAGTTGGTTTCTACCATTCACAAAATAAACAAACTTACATAGGAAGATTTTCTATTGACAACATTATTTTTCATTTCTATTCTAATTCAAACTGCCTACATCCTTTGTTCTTTTTACCATGTATAACATTGAATAGCATTGTTTATTCTGGCAAGAAAGCCTATCAATAATCCATATGACGTCATTCTTATACAATTTTATAATACTTCTTTAGTGTTTAACGCCCATTCTTATTAATGCATACGGTACCACATAAAATGAAAATGGTTACTGGGATAGGAAACCTGGGAAGGAAACATTCCAGACGTGTGTTCAAGGTACCTCCCCGGCATTTGCTAGTTATGAGGACTGAGGAAAACCTGGAAAAACACCTCAGCCAGGGAGGGCGGTTCTGGTTGGATTGAACATCATTCCTTATCTAGCATAAAGTCAAACGCAACAACTTTCAATAATGCAAAACTTAAAATTTAAAAGTATCGAAGGTTTATCTCGAAGTATTAGACATTCTTCGATACCACAAAGCATCGAGAGTATCGAAACATCGGCGTTATTGAGTCCCCACCCCTAATATATAATCATTATTTACTATTGCATCAGTTAATCTTCTTTTGTTAATCCCAGGCCTCCCGCCAGATAAATCAAAATTCGTGAGCTTGTACGATGAAGTACTCTACAGTGCTTCGGATAACTTTTGTTTCGGCATCAAACAGATAAAGAAGCATAAATGTTGAGCAGGATCAAGTGTTATGTAGTTATGTGACTGTGACAATATTTCGATCTAGGGATCTTTTGCTCATGACTGTAATTCTGGCATTCACAGATAGCTATAATTATTCTTTCCTATACGAAATAACTGCCTGGCATAGTAAAATGGGAGTTACATTTCTGTTGATACTGTACGTGTAATAACATAAATCGCAAGTTTATGCTGTTTAGAACACATTACGTTCCAAGAATTCCCAGATCGCCAAAAGACTTTGATAAATTTCCGCTTCCAGAGGGAACGCGATGCTCTAAGTTCGGGGATCGAGCAAGAAGCCTTTACAAAGTTCGCTCTCACTGAGCCATTAACAACAGTCCCTTCACAAAGAACTGTGAACTCCAACGTAATGTAGAACACTTGAAACTTAATTCCATAATCACCGTCAACTTCCTTTTGTTGAACACAAATTCTGCGCAGATTGCATTTTGGGTTTTGTTCATGCACTATAAAAGAGGTGGGTTTTGTTCTCGGTAGGCGTTCTCCACAGTGAGAATTCGGCAAACCTAATTTAATTAAATCCACTAAACAAAATCAAGCATTTTTCACTCACAGCCACTTTTCACAACCGTGGGGATACAGTTACTAACAAAAACAAACGTACAAAATGTCACGCTAATAGCTTAGCTATCTGCTCTGCATACTTTTTCGAAAGTTCGTTAACTATAGCTTGCAAGAGAAGTAATAAATCTTCAAGGTCGGCCGTAAATTTGCGATGTGACTATTGGATGTACCAATAGTCAGATCTCATTAGCAATTCGCTAATGAGGAAGGAAAAACGAAGTTTATATTTAACTGATTTGGCAGGTGAAATCTCAGAAATTAGAATAGAAATATTTCAACAAAATACTTTACATATGTATAACTGAGTATGTGAATGAAGCATAATTCTTCTTCACGCCAGATGTCTGTTTAAAATATACATTTCCTCATATTTTAACACATGCCTGGGAGTGATAATTTCTTAGGAGTTTATATGCAATAAAATTAAACCATACAGAGCCGGATGGCTCATGGTAACTGTGAGGCTCACATTCTAATTTGTCATGCCACTCTGACTTTGGGTTTTTTCGCAGCTTTCCCTGGTTGGTAGGCGAATGCTGGAATGGATGGTATAATGTCGTGAATTTCTCTTTCATCCATTTCCTGCAATTTCATTTCCCTATCATGTTTCATAGTCTAAGTATCAGGCCAGTGGACGGCGGGTGAGGTATATGTCAGTGTAATTTGATTTTTGCAATTGTCTGGCATTTTGTGTGGTACGGGTCTTCAGAGCGGCCTCTCTGTGGGGAAAGGTGGGTCTGTGGGAGTACTGCCGGCAGCGGCATCAGGATGTAATATCAGATGTTATTTGCCCTTCCTGTGTTCTTCGCTTCATGCCTTCCTCTTGGAGTTTTCCAGAAGCAAAATAGGCGACATTGCGTTTCAGTACCGAAACCGTCCTTCGCTTCCTGATAATAAGTGAAAACATTGTAGCTCATTTAATTTGTGTGTAAACGAATGCGTTCTTTACAGATTAATAACATGTAAAATTCTTATTTTCGTTTATATATATATAAGAATATTTCTAAAACATTTTTCCTTTAGGCTTTGGTGTTGTGGCTCCTTGAATTTTATAAAACTTTTCGTTTCATACGTAATTGTAGAGTACATCATCAGAAAGAAGATGGGAGCTGGCTCTGTGCCTTTGCATGTGTTTATATATATATATATATATATATATATATATATATATATATGTGTGTGTGTGTGTGTGTGTGTGTGTGTGTGTGTGTGTGTGTGTGTGTGTGTGTGGATCTTTCTAGAAGCTGCCAATTTGATCAATCGAAACTGCTTGAACTCGTGGAAGGGAAGGGGTGATACGTCAATACCGACTTGTCGGCAGGAAAACATGTTTAGTAAATACAGGAGTCGAAGATCGATCGATCCTTCCGCTTACTTACTTATTTATATTATTATATATTTCTATTACTTTTCCAAGAAGTCTACTATAGTTATGTTTTACTTTGGACATAACCTCGGTTGCCTCGTATATAATCTTATGGTCATCTAGGAATATCACTTGGACGGCAACTTCCAATTTTTCTAGGCGACAGCTTCAGAATACAATAGAAACTGTCGTCTAGGAGATTCGGAAAGTTTTCGGCTGACACAGATATGATGCTGATAGTATCAAAGAGCAAGAAGCCCTTTGAACATGATGAAACTTGTTTTACAATTCAAGAGTTTACAAGAAAAATTATCAAAATATTTTACAACATCGGACAAGGCTTGTCAAAGTTTTGCAAAATTAAATGCTATTTAATGTGTATTTACACGTTGACTTTTGCCAAGCTAAACCTCTTCAGAACACAGTAATAATTTATCTCGAGCAAAGTAATTTACTATTAGCTTCAGGGTATAACAGTTTGAAATGAAATATTGTTATTTACGGAATTACATTAACATTTTTACCTATTATGGCAAGGGGTTTAATTGTTGTTGCGGTTGCACTACGCTTAGCTACCAATTTGATGCTGTTTTCGATCACGCACGTAATGGATGCCAATTTTTGGGAGATTGTTTCTTGCAGTGTTCGCTCCACGTAAGGTACAAAATTTCCGGTGGCCTTCGCCCCACGTTTAAGAACCAACTTTTTTATTTTAATGTTTATTTAAATATTGTATATATATTTATGTCTACCTCGACTGCATCATTAGCAATTTGTAGAGCACGTATCTCTTAACAGCGCTGGTACGGCTAAAGAACAAGGCTTACACAAATTATAGTTGTATTGTACTCTTTTTATTAATCCTTCACACGATTAAATAACACTTCACTGATGTATCCTACTATAGAGCTGTGAGATTATTTTTAATTGCACTTTTAACAGGTAAACTTTACATTACTCTCACCGCAATAATTTTTCATGTCTCACACTGCACCTATACGAACCAAACTGCTTGGGTACGCTTTCTTGTAGTGTCTACCACTTGAATTTGTACATTTTCTCTATTTCTAGCCTCTGATTGGCTAATCCTACTCCAATAGAATACCTTTATTTAACTTTTAGCTTTTCTTAGATTTTGATTGGCTATTTATAAACTGTTTTATATGTTACATTATTATTATTATTATTATTATTATTATTCCAAGAACTATTAGTAGCCTTATTAAACTTTCTAATTTATTGTTGTCTCAAGGTTATCTCATTGTTAGCAACTTTCGGCTTTTACTAGTAATTCTGTTTGCTACGGGAGACAACTTGCTTCAATTCTCACAGCTCCTACATTGTTAAACTGCGTAATACATTCACATAACATTTTTATACATGTACATAATAAAATAAACATAATACAATGACTGTAATATACACTTTATACAATATATTACACACATTGTTTTAAGGCGGGCTGTTATTATTTAATAATATATTATTAGGCTGATATCATTTAAGTGTTAAAAATACTGCCTCAAATTGCTCCATTTTAGAAATATTTAAAAATTATGTTGACAATTATATATAAATAAATAAATATATATATATATATATATACACTACGTGATCAAAGTATCCGGACACCTGGCTGAAAATGACGTACAAGTTCGTGGCGCCCTCCATCGGTAATGCTGGAAGTCAATATGGTGTTAGCCCACCCTTAGTCTTGATACCAGCGTTCACTCTCGCAGGCATACTTTAAATCAGGTGCTGGAAGGATTCTTGGGGAATGGCAGCTCATTCTTCACGGAGTGCGGAACTGAGGAGAGGTATCGATGTAGGTCGGTGAGGCCTGGCACGAAGTCGGCGTTCCAAAACATCCCAATGGTGTTCTATAAGATTTAAGTCAGGACTCTGTGCAAGCCAATCCATTACAGGGATGTTATTGTCGTGTAACCACTCCGCCACAGCCCGTGCAGTATGAACAGGTGCTCGATCGTGTTGAAAGATGCAATCGCCATCCCCGAATTGCTCTTCAACAGTGGGAAGCAAGAAGGTGCTTAAAATATCAATGTAGGTCTGCGCTGTGATCGTGCCATGCAAAACAATAAGGGGTGCAAGCCCCCTCCAGGAAAAACACGACCATACCATAACACCACCACCTCCGAATTTCACTGTTAGCATTACACACGCTGGCAGATAACGTGCACTGGGCATCACCATACTCACACCCTGCCATCAGATCGCCACATTGTGTACCGCGATTCGTCACTCCACACAACATTTTCCCGCTGTTCAATCATGTAATGCTGACGCTCCTTCCACCAAGCGAGGCGTCGTTTGGCATTTTCCTGCGTGATGTGTGGCTTATGAGCAGCCGCTTGACCATGGACTCCAAGGTTTCTCACCTCACGCCTAACTGTTATAGTACTTGGAGTGGATCCTGATGCAGTTTGGAATTCCTGTGTGATGGTTTGGATAGATGTCTGCCTATTACTCTTTCCGACCCTCTTCAAATGTTGGCGGTCTTTGTCAGTCAACGACGAGTTCGGCCTGTACGCTTTTGTGCTGTACATGTCCCTTCACGTTTCCACTTCACTATCACATCAGAAACAGTGGGCCTAGGGATGTTTAGGAGTGTTGAAATCTCGAGTACAGACTTCTGACACAAGTGACACCCAATCACCTGACCACGTTCGAAGTCCGTGAGTTCCAAGGAGCGTCCCATTCTGCTGTTTCACGATGTCTAATGACTACTGAGTCGCGGATAGGAAGTACAAGGCAGTAGGTGGCAGCGCAATCACCTAAGATGAAAAGCGTATGCTTGTGGGAATGTCCGGATACTTCTGATCACATATATACATATATATATATATATTATTGAAATTTTCTGACCTTTTCTCTGGCTGTGTTAGTAAACCTTTACACTCTGGTGTTCCTTCGTAGCTTCTAGCTGAATTGTTGGCTGCGTGCCCCGTACTCCTGAAAGAATTGTCTTTGCTGTATTTGGGTCTTGAAGTTCTCTGAAGTTCTCTGTGAAGTCTTGTAGTTTCGTTGATTCTGGTAGTTCTACTATTTTCGTTGATTCTTTTCTTCTGCTCATTTATGCTTGCCTATTCTTGACTCACGTTAAGGCGCCAAACTTGAAGGGGTTTAGTTGTTGTTGCGGTTGCACCACGTTTAGGCACCAATTTGATGCTGTTTTCGACCACGCACGTAATGGGAGGTTGTTTCTTGCAGTGTTTGCCCCACGTACGGTACAAACTTTCCGGTGGCCTTCGCCCGACGTTTAAGACCTTTTTATTGTAATGTTTATTTAAATAGTATATATATTTATGTATCCCTCGGCTGTATCATTAGTAATTTGTAGAGCATGTATCTCTTAACAGGGCTGGTACGGCTAAGAGAACAAGGCTTACACAAATTATAATTGTATTGTACTTTTCTTAATAATCCTTCACACGATTAAATAACACTTCACTGATGTATCCTACTATAAAGCTGTGAGATTGTTAATTGCACTTTTAACAGGTAAACTTTATATTATTCTCACCGCAATAATTTTTCATGTCTCACACTGACCCGTATCGAACCAAACTGCTTGTGTACGCTTTCTTGTAAAAATAAATAAAATTAAATATAGTTTTTATTTATGGACGCTCTTTAAGTGCTGTGGTTCTAGCGTCCCATTCTATATTGGGCCTGAAAGACCGGTAATTTTGCTCAGAGGCCTCTTTATCAGGCTTGAGGTTCTTTTACGTGCCGTAAATCTACGACACGGGACCACCGGCTTTACTTCCCTTCCAAAGAAAGCCATGCCAAGGATTTTTACGCCCGAAAAAGTCCATCGCCCTCCGCCAGGTTTGAATCCGCGACCCTGGGAACTAGAGGCTAGCACGGTACCATTAGTCTACGGAGGACGCTTGCATTTGTACATTTCCTCTATTTCTAGTTTATGATTGGCTAATCCTACTCCAATAGAATATCTTTATTTAACTTTTAGCTTTTCTTAGTTTTTTGATTGGCTATTTATAAACTGTTTGATATGTTACATTATTATTGTTCCAAGAACTATTAGTTTAAACTTTCTAATTTATTGTTGTCTTAAGGTTACCTCACTGTTAGCAACTTTTGGCTTTTACTTTGTAATTCTGTTTGCTACGAAAGGCAGCTTGCTTCTATTCTCACAGCTCCTACATTGTTAAACTACATAATACATTCACATAACATTTGTATACATGTACCTAATATAATAAACATACAATGACTGTAATATACACTTTATATATTGTATTATACACATATTGCTTTAAGGCGGTCTGTTATTATTTAATATTATATAACTAGACTGATATCTTTTAGGTGTTAAAAATACTGCGTCATATGGCCCATGAAATCCGATTACGATCAAGGAAAGTAATGGGAATTACACGAATTGATAGGTTAACTACACTAACAACATTGCATTATTGTATAGTTCGGAAATCTGTCCGGCAATTCCTTCATATATCCTCGTCTTCATCGTGTTGTAATAATCACGGAGCCTACAATGTACAGACATAGCCAGCTTTCGTATTACCTAATCAGCCCGCATACGACATCCCTTATCTAGGTAGCCACTTTTGTTTACTTTTCATTTTCAGCCATGTTGTATACTTCGTGACGCATTGTAAATACTCGCATTTCATTGACGAAACTCACCAAATAATTTTCAAATCTTTGACAGTTTAGAACATGTCCTTATTTGCTTTCAAGACTTTAAAAGTGTTGGAAGCAATTTGACAAGAAAAGTTGTGAAGTTGTGACAATTCTTGGAAAGTATTGTAAAGCAATGAATTTGACAAAATATGTGATCGTGTTCAAGGATATTTAGAGAGCGAAATGTGCAATTTCATATATGTGGTTTCATTTGTTTGATGTTATAGTGCTGCAAAATAAATAAGTTGAGCTTTCTTCGGAAAATGGATAAAATCGGATGTCGACTAGACAAAATACTTCGTATTAAATGGTTTAAAGGTTTAACGCTAACCGAATTAAAAAAGTGAAATGTATAACTTTTAAAGATACTTCATAATCTTCTATGGTAAAGTAATGGCTGTGGAGTTTAAACTGGCTATCTTCCAGTTTTGATAACGAACATTCAGTACATCCGATTACAGCTGTGACTGAATACAACATCCCAAAAGTCCACAATTCCTCTAAATGAGAGACAAATCGAAGCATGCAAGCTTGCCGAAATTATATTCAGCGTTTGTTAACTGCCGATAAGAAGCGCATCAAATGAACATTTGACACGACTGCTTGCACAATGACAAAATTGTGCTAATTTTATTATTTATTTCGTTCTTCTTACAAGAGGGTATATTAGAATCTAGGGATGCGATCTCGGTACTCGGTGGTATGGAAGAATGTCTAATACTTTCAGATAAACCTCGATACTTTTAAATTGTTACACTTTGCATTATTGAAAGTTGTTGCGTTTAACTTTATGCTAGATAAGGAATGAAAGGAGTGAGACTTCACGTTATTGGCTCGCACGTGACCCCAAAGATTACTGGACTATAAAGTTTGATAGACCTTGACTGAGTTTTTTGTGGTAAATTAATGCAACATTCCAAAGGCTCTTGGGTTTAAATGAAAACATGCAAAACAATGTGGGAAGGGATACTTATGTAACATGCAGCGTTATCTGAGTTGTTAATGAAACTGATTTAGCTGATATAAATTACGTTTCTGCAATAGCTTGGCTTAGCGATTCTCTCTCAGCCATTACATTTACCTACTCCGGTGATCAAAATCTGTTAACACAGCAGTGTCGTCCTCCGTGGTGTAGTGGTTACCATGCTAACTTCTGGTTCCCGAGGTCGCAGGTTCAAACCCAGCGGACGGCGATGGATTTTTTCGGGCGTAAAAATCCTTAGCATGGCTTCCTTCAGAAGGGAAGTAAAGCCGGTGGTCCCGTGTCGTAAATTTACGGCACGTAAAAGAACCTCAAGCCTGATAAGGAGGCCTCTGAGCTAAATTAGCGGTCTTTCACGCCCAATATAGAATGGGACGCTAAGGACCATAGTAGTTAAACAACATGTCCATAAATAAAGCTCAATTTGCGAACACACCAGAAACAAATCAGAACTTAAGACATGAGATAGTAGAGCGTATGGAAATATTTGTTATGCTTAATTGTGTGAGTTTCATGCAAAATATACATTTGTTTATATTTTCAAATTGCAGAATACAGAACAACTTCTAATACTGTTTTTCTATGGTTATAAAATTCATAAAATGAAAATTTTCAACACCAAATATAGCTAAATGAAAAGGGAAGATAAACAAATTTATTATTATTATTATTATTATTATTATTATTATTATTATTAGCCTTGATTAACAATAGGATATATAGAACCTGTGGCATTATTAAGATAAAAAGAATGCTGCCAATTCGAGAATGGCAAACGGGAACAGTTTCGGAATTAGCATATGATTACATGCGTATATATACAAAAAACTACTAAGCACATAATTCAGGAGCCTTCACAGTTCTTTATAAAGTGAGTATCGAATATCGTTCTCAAAAATCAATATCGGTATCGAGTATCTAGTATCAAGAAATACTGATATCGTCACATCACTATTAGAATCTAAATAAGGAATGGTTTACTTGATCAAAGTTTTCTATCTTACTATATGGTTTGTTCCTCCAAAAGCCAACACCTATATGTTTTTATTTCCGAAATGTTCATGTTGTATTTGGTTATAACTTTATTTAAATTATACGCAGCTATTTTGTTAGATGTCCTCTAATGTACTAAAAATTACTTGATCATCTGCAAACAAAACGGTGCTCAGTAACGGCATTACTTTAAAATGATTCCTTCATTATTTGCCCTTGTATGACAATCTCGTCGATGTCTCTATTATACATTACGGGAGATATATGGCGCTTTGTTTTTTACTCATTGTTTTATATTTATTGAATATTATCCACATCTAGAGCATGCTTACTACACAAGTTTTGAGATTCCCTGAATAAACCGCATTTTTAGATAAAGGTTTGCGCGTGAATGTCTGTGAACAGCAAAACACAAAAATGAAATGTCCGATAAACACCAAAATTGATAAATTCAAAGTTCGACATGGATATTTTAAGAAAGTATCCCTATTCTAACCTACCTTTACATGGAAAATTGTTCGTTTTTATGTATTTTGTATAGCTGGTAAACCTTAAGAGAGGTCAAAGCCTTACTAAACAAACAACGTAGAACTACGTAGAACTCAACTCCATTTTTTTTTTTGCCATTAACTATTTCCAAGATACCCAAAGCAATTTTGAAGGTTTATAATTTTTACTTTTTGTGCCACGTTCATAGTAGGTAGAAAATATTGCATTCCACCCAAAAATTCAATATCAAGATGCATGTTTTGAGGCCCCAGAATAAAAAAAACATTTTTCAGAACAATGTTCGTGTGGGTGTGTGTGTCTGCAAACAGTATAAATCAAAATCGAAATATTGGATAAATACCAAACTTCGTATTTGAGTTCAGATGCGATGCGAATATTTCCAAGGAAAACCCTCTAACCAAACTATCCTTTACGTGGAAAATTTTTAGTAAGTTTTTCTTTTTCTGAAAGATGGCTCTGGCGATTTTGATTAAAGTACCATATATTAAATATATTTGCATAACAAATAAAAGCTAAATCTTGAATTTTCCCGAAATAGCTTGCGAAGTCTTCCTCATTACGAAGAAAATTTATATAATGTTGGTAACTGGTAAGCTTAGGCGATAGACGAAAAAGTAGTGCACAAAAAATGTAAATCTCTTTCGAACATACAATCTATTTCAAATAACGTTTTTGCAGTATCAGTAGTTTCCCACATATTCATTATTAATGGTTCTAATTGTTCAATACTTTGCCATTCTTTTAAAGTCCTGTCGATTTTCAGTTATTTCTCGCGATGTCATGGAAACAGTATGTAACTTTAGGGCCAGCTTATAGCGTACGGTACTTAAACATTTGACTATCGCTGTTCCTTTGTATATATAACAAAATGTGTAATGCAGCTATTTCCAGTACGGCTTATATAAACTAAAATGAAGTGGATAGGAAAATAAACATTCGTAACAATAATTTATATACCTGTTAATAAGCGATAGAGCCACGTGAATGTAACACATCAGATTTTTTTAAAATCCTTGACCCCAATGGATCTTTTGTGCACACAGCCCCGGGTGGAATGAGGTGAAGGAACCGCAGGAGACGAATGGGCTGCAGAGCTGTCCGGCGCAAATAGAGAGACGCGCAGAGTTCCCTAATAGTTCCAAGCTTGACCACCCGTCCACGGGAGGGTCACACGGAGACGTCTCTATAGTGGAACCGGGGAAACGCGACCTGCAAAGGAAGGCTCGACAGGCCTCCCTCTAGCAGGGCCGAGAAGAAGTTCCAATTCGTAAGCTTGTGCGCCATCTATCCGACACCGACCGAACCACAGTCCGGAGTTGAACTGAAACATGAAAGAGGGAAGTAATGAGAGGAAATGGGGGAGAGAGGAAATCCGTACTAGAATACCCACTCCAACATTCGCCTGTTTCAACCAGGAAAAACCTATAGTCAGAGTGGATGGTCACCCGGAATCGATCCCTGGACCTCCCGAATGCGAGCCATATCGGTTTTAAAATGTTAAGCAGTCATTTGTTTGTTTTTCATGGTCATGTATAGAGCATAGAATGAGAGCCAGCATATTGATTCACTTTTTAAAGAGTTGACTATCGCTGTATCCCTTTTGTACCTACAACATAATATTGTGTAATGAAAGTATAAAACGTTTGTCTGGACTAATATGCATAAGATAGAAGAGTAAGGTGTTGCAAGATTAGTTTGTGGAATAGTTGGTAGAAAAAGTCATATGAATGTAGTTCCTGTTTGTGTAGGGCCCTTCAGTACAACACCCATTTAAATTTTAGGATGGAATAATGCTTGCTTTACCTAGGAAGCGGTATTTCATATACGAGTATAAGGTTATTCTAAAGTAAGTTCACAGTTTAAAGTGGTAATAAATATGGCAAATTTTTAGATTCTATCAAAATAAAAACCCCAATTTGTTCGTAAAGAAATGGGATTTTACTTAAACAAGATAAAATTAAATATGACCACCACCTTGTTGTTCAATAAGCAATAATCTTTCTTCTATGCTATAAACGGCATTAAATTTCTTAATTTATTCAAGACACCATGTTTTAAATAAACAGGTGAGTAAATTATTTGCCTAATTCTTTATATTAACATTACATTTTATTTATAAAATAATTTAAATTTTACTAATTAAATCATATTTTCTAGAATTTCTCAATTAAATTTAACATTTTAATATATACCTTAAATAATAATTAAAAGTTTTAAATAAAATAAGAATTAAATTTTAACATCCTTAAATCAATAACAAATTCTAAATTTATATAATTCTTTATTAACAAATTATTATAAATACACTTTAAAAAGCTTGAAAGTTAAAGAAAATAAAGTATCTAAATATTTAAATATTAAATAAATTATACTCCCTAAATTAAATTTATTTATTAAAATACTAGATATCATTGAAAACGATTAACATTTCATTACTAATTAAAGATTCTTAATATTTGTGATGCAATAATTAAAATTATTAATTAAATCTTTCAAATTAAAAAAACAATTATTTTTGATTGTGATATACTTTGAGACACAAGATACAATAAAATAAATTAGGGATGATTTCAATGGCATCTGATATTGACAGCCTTAGTTCTTCACGTGCAGTGGGTCTGGTAAGAAATACCTTTCCTTTTAGATAACCCCATAACCAGTAGTCAGCTGGATTTATGTCCGAGACCTAGAAGGCCAACTGTTCGGAAATTGTCGACTAATTACATGATCACCAAATGTGTTGCGTAATAGTTTTTTTTGCAGTATTGTGTAGTGGGGAGGAGCTCCGTCTTGCATGAAAACAATGTTTTCGATTTCATGATTCTGCAACGCTGGTATTGCCAAGTCTTGTAACACTAAAGTATCGCTGTCCGTTTACCGTCATTGTTTTTGTTTGTCCATTTTCAGTTTCTTCATAGAAATAAGATCCTATAATAAAAATGACATAAACCATCACTAGACAGTAACCTTGATATCATGTAATCCTTGCTGTATAACTGTGTTAGGATTATGTACTGTTCATATCCTGCAATTATGAGTGTTAACACCTCTGTTTAATTAAAAATGTGCATCATCTGTCCACAAAAACTCCAAGTTCGTCTGAATTTGTGCTAACATTTGTAAAGCGAAGGTAACACGAATCGGCTTATCTTGTTCTTTGAGTTCGAAACACAGTTTCATTTTGTAAGGATAGAGACGAAGCTGTCTCCTCAGAATTTTCCACACTGTTGAATAACTAATGTACAGACGCTTTGCAACTTTGTTAGCACTACAAACGTTACACGTATTCTGAATTTTCACTAATTTCCTGAACTTTTCGTGAAACTAGAGCAGCACACACCTAGTCTTGCACTAATGTTGATCTACCTGATCGCTTTGTCGATAAGTGAACCAGTTTTCTCAAATTTGTTCATCATCTTACGAAATTATTTTACAGAGCAGGGTCCACTTCTCAATGCATTTAATATTCGATATCTTCTCAGTGCATGTGCATATTGCTTATTAAACTCGTAATAGCACTCAAGGAGACCAATTTGAACTCTTGTAGGTAAAGCTATTGCTTCCACAACTGTCGTCTGTATTCTTATGTTTATACAAACAAGACACAGTTACCATAGCAACGAAAATATAACAGTAGTGATACAATATGAAACCAAACTGCCAATATATAAAGAAGATACAGCTATTTCAAAATGGGAACTTACTTTAGAATAACTTAATATTAGGTGAGTAGTATTCTTAAACAACGTTATAAATACTCTGGATTTAGTAGACTAACAAATGAAAACAGACGTGCAGCTTTCTCATTAATGAGTTCCAAGCCGATTTTGGAAAGTTGCTATTATTCTATAAACGTATAGTGGGATATTACCTCAAAACATTAGAGATTAGAATCACATATTTTATCATTGTTCAATAAATTCTCATAAAGTATCCAATTACAAAGATAAATGGTTAGAAAATAGACCTGTGATTCTAAAAGAAGGGGAATCGATCACGATTCTAATTTGCTAAAACTGCAAGCAGCAGTTACATATGTCTGCAGGAGAATACAAAATGACTTCAGTTCTTTTCCAAGCACACCCTGTGAGATAACATAGGAAAACACGCCGATTTACAATGCACTCACGCGATGTGTGCTATTATTTCATTACTGTACAAAAACAAAGTGTACACCTTTTTTATAACAGGGGCTCGTAGAAACGCACACCAAAATAAAAAAGAACTGCACAACCACGTTAAAAATTAACGAGTGGTTAAAGTGTGTTACATAAGGAGATGAGATTATTTTAAACAGGCACTGCTGTTGAGAGCAAAACAGTTTCGTGTTTAGCATACATGCTCCAATTATAAAAATGTTAAAATATTTAGCCACTCTCTCTACCACCTACCTGGAGGACGTGTTTTATTGCACACAAAAATCTCGAGATTTCACCAGACGGATTCTCTGAACCACCTTCCAAAAATCAGTTTTAGAAAAGTGTCCGATCGTGCATCTGTCTTCCAGTCTGTCAACATAGCTCAGAAACAAAAGTCAGTAAAATACTTGCCAAACTTCGTATTAAAGTTGAGCAGCTTTCCGTTTATTTGACTGAATTTTTATAATTTTGTATAACAGATAGATATAATCTTATTAAGTAGCAATATAGAGTTCATTAGAACACAATTGTTCCAGATTGTTTCGCAGCGTTAACTGTTTTCGAAATATTCCATGTTGCAACTTTAGAGCTTTCCTAGGTGCCCCTAACGTATGTGCTTGAAATTTTTAAGATTCTTACTTTTCTTCCCGTTTCTTTTCTTTCCATTGCAAGAACTTGCTAGTGTCCCCCTCCCATAAAAATTCTGATGTGTTGCATTCGCATGACTCTTTCTACCCTGTGTCGTTTAGGTATTAAGAGGTATAAAACATAGCTTATGAAAACTTATTTTTATGTCTACTTAATTTTAATCGCTATAGACCACTACACAAATAGCTAGGTACATTACACATTTCGTTATAAATAAAAGGGGAATAGCGATTGTTACATGTTTCAGAAATGGACGGTATATGCTGCCCTTAAACTCTTTCCATACATTTGCGAGGAACAAATAAATAAAATCTGAATATACTATCCAGGAACCTTGTTTACTACACCGGGACATACATTCAAAGTTTACATTTATTCTCACAAACATATTTACATTTTATATTAGATCAATTTTTTTTCAGATAAAATAACTACAAACTACACAAAGTCTAAAAAATAATAAATAAAAATAGAAAGAAAAGGAAGAAAAACTAGAAATTATTAGATTAGAGTAAAGGTATAAACTAAAGCTAATTAAAATTCTAAATTCCATATTTAATCTACACTTACTGGACAGCAAAACGTAGCAGCTGGTAACCAGCTGCTATCTACTCCTATTTCACTGTAGTCACTGCAAACCAATGAAAATGTACTGATAACCAGCACAAAAGCTTCTACTAAGCTACTCATTTTAATAAGTTTATTTGAATTATATTTTATTTAGAAGTTCCTTAATTAAAATTATAAGATAAAGTTGTTTATTTATATCATTTCATTGTTTTCATAATAATTATTTGATTTATAGTAGTTTTAATATATTTTTTAATTTATTTATATCGTTATTTATGTATTTATGTGTTTAACTTGTTTATTTATTTACTTTATAACGTTTTATTCAATCTCCATATTAATTTTTCTCCTTTATCATCTTTTTTATTTATTTTATATAACAACTCTTAATTTTATCACTATACACTAAACCTTTAGCTGGTGGTCTCGTGTCGTAGATTTGCGGCACGGAAAAGAACCTCAACCCTGATAAAGGGGCCTCTGAGCAAAATTACCGGTCTTTCACGATCAATATAAAATAGAACGCCAAGGATCGCAGCAATTAAGGAACGTCCATAAATAAAACTCAGTTTATTTCTTTTAACCAGACACTAAATCTTTCTTCTATCACTACATATCCACTCACTTTACCCCACATCATTTCACTTCACTCACAGCCCCCATTTTATTCTAACACCAACTCCACCTCCAAACATACATAAACTCCAAGCTCCCCCTCCTATTAATAAGATAATAACAAATTCATGCCTCCATGCATCTAACATCAACACAACTCCACTCACTATCCCTCCCAAACCACATTAACTGCTCCTCCAACAATGATGAACCTGCTCCCCAACACCAAAGTTCTCTCCTTTCCTCTTCTTCCTCCATCTCCCTTCGATAATCACCACCTTTCTCTTCTCCTCGTCGTCTTAGTTGAAATCTTCTTTTCTTTGTCCATTTCTGTCTTCCCGCAAAACAACAAACAACTTTCTTCTATTTATCGTTAAGTTTCGGTCTAATTAAGTGTTAATATTCATGGTTGCTTCTTCTCTTATCTCTCTCTTCTCATTCTCCGATAATGTCGACATTTGTAAGCTAGACATCTCTTCACTTATACTTCTATCTTCTCCCATATCTAAATTTACTTTCTTCTAATACATGTTGATTATATTGTGACGTATGCAGAGATTATAGGACATACGTCTCTCTGGTCACCGGGATTTGAGATGGCAGTTGGAGTTTGGGTAGGGGGGAACTAGGCACTTTAGGAGGGGATGCGTTTGTTTGGCTTCCCTGACGCTTAGAGTAGCGTCACTTGGGACAGTGAGTCAGGAGGTGACCTTCGAGTTGTAAGGACGTGCAACTGCCTTCTCCGAGGTCGCATGGCGGCCTCGCCCGGCGGACATGTGGGCTAAGAGTGTAAGCACTACGATATCTATTTTTATCTATTAAATTGTGAGCCATCCATTCTCTGGAAGTTTTAATTATGCTAGTGTAGAGTCCTTTCCTTCCTTTAAGCCATGTAACGTCTCTGATTAGTAATATTTTCTGTACTTACTTCAGCTGCGTCCCGCGTCGTAGCCTCGCCATGTAAGCAGTTTGTTAACTTTCTCGGTTCCCTCTTGCAAGCGAGTTGCTCCCATCATTTTTGAGTATTATTAAGAAGAGGCTACGACAATATGCATTGCATTTAAAACTGTATGTTCCGGTGTATCCCTTGTTCCACAACCATCACATATGTCGCCATTTCTGTTAATTGTATTACAATACATCTTGTATGGACCATGTCGCTTAATAAAGTGTGTTAATCTTTTTATAGGTTGTATGTGTTAGTCGTAATCTTTCTTGAACATAGATAAAAAACCCTTCTTCTCTCCACTATTTCCTCCCATTCATGTTGTCATCTTGTCTTCAAAGTTTACATAATATCTAATAAAGTATTGCACTTTACTCAATTATTTTTTTTTATGAAAATCTGTTCTTTTAATCCAAAATCTAGCTTCTTTCAAACGTGGTAGTAGTCGCGAGAAACAACTGAATTTGGTTAGGAATTTAAAAACATAACAAATTATGAAACAATTCGAACCATTAATGACGGATATCTGAGAAATGGCTTATGTCATAAAAAAGTTGTTTGAAATAAATTGTGCTACTAAAGAGTTTTCTTTGCAGTGTGTTTTGGCCTGTCGTTTAACATTTATCAGTTATACAATATTTTATAAAATTCCTTCCGATTGGAGACGACTTCACGAACTATGCCTAGTCATATTTGTAATTAAATATCTTTAAGATATGGTATTTTAATCAAAATCCTTAGAGCCATTTTGAGAAAATAGAAAATTTCGAAACATATTCCATGTAAAGGGTAGATGGGGTGGGGAATTTTATTGAAAATCGTCGTGTCGTATCTTTGGACGATACTAAACTTAAATACCAAGTTTGGTATTTATCCGATTTTTCGTTTCTGAGTTATGCTGTTCATAGACAAAGGGACAGACTGCCCCACACACACGGGCGCGCGGGCGGTCTGTTTTCTAAAAATGCCTTTTTACTTTCTCTACTACGTATAGTAAGTAGGGGAAGTATTGTCTTCCAACCAAAAACTCGATACCGAGATTTCACGGAAATACATGCTTTGAGACCCCCTGAATCCAAAAAAAGCATTTTTGGAAACATCTCCGTGTGTGTGTCTGTGAACAACATAACTCAGAAAAACAGTCGGATAAACACTAAACTTGGTATTTAGGTTCAGTATCTTCCGGAGATGCGACACGAAGGTTTTCAAGAAAATCCCGCAGACTATCCCTTACATGGAACATTTTTATAAAATTTTAATTTTCTCAAAAATGGCTCCAACGATTTTGATTAAAATATCATATGTTTAAAATATTTTTACGACAAATGAAATGTATATCTTGAATTTTCTGGGAATGTCTCCAAAAGTATTCTTCACTGTGAACGACTTTTGTATAACTGGTAAACCATAAGAGATAGATAAATTTTACTACACAAAAAATGTAGATCGCGTTAAAATACACAATTTATGTCATATACATTTTTTTGTTGTTGAGTGAACCATTTTCGAGATTTTGCTTGTTATTCCCTTAAAATTTTCAATACTTATTTTCTCAAATGGGAATTCGTTATTCATTTTTTTGTCTTGGATATGCAAAGAGTATTAATCTGTGGCAAAGAGAATGGTGCTGCACATAGCAACCAGCTATTAAGAGAAATGTCTATACTTAAAGGCTACTGTATTTGTATATTGCCCTTGTAAATATATATTCCTCTTACATCTACAAGAAAATTAGCAAAAAGATAGAGTCCGCAAATGTTTATCTCGATTAACATGAAGTAGATCGAAAATAAGCGTTTGTAAGAATAGTTTGTACAGGAGTAGAGAAAGTCATGTGAGTGTAACACATCAGATTTTTTATTCATGGGACCCCAACATATGTATCTTCAGTGAAATCTCGGTATAGAATTTTTGTTTGGAATACAACAGTTTCCCTTCTAATTATATGTAACAGAGAAAGTAATATATAGTTGAATACTATTTCCACACATTGAAATCGAGATTAATTTGAAACAATTCCCAGATAAAATATATATCGTGAGAAACGTAGGCAGGTTAGAAGAATCACGTTTTATATAAATATTATAATTTATTAAAATGAATATTCGTGAATTTGATATGTTGTGTGGAAGCATCACATCATATTCTTTTACTATTGATTGGTTAGATGAAATCAAATCTAACCAATTTAATATTGTGTGATTATAGTACCTCGAAAGTTTGTATTATTTACAGACGAGATCATAGGACTGTGTAATGAAACGAATGTTGAAAAGCAGTTTAATCAAATATTTTATCAACAGGGGTTTTCGATTTAATGCAAATTGTGTGTTAATTACTAATGTAATAATACGTACATGCTTATTTAGAGGCATCAATTACACGATAATATTAATTATGTATTTAATTCATGCCTAAACAATTATAAAATGTAGTTATAGCATTCAAATATTTGCTGTTTAAAATGTTAAATATAGTTAAACATTTTCATTGTTTTTATGTCTTATTTTAAGTCATTTAATTATGTCATTGGAAATATTACGACAGACTTTAATTAAGCACATGGAGGATATATAGTTGAATCAGTTTACCCTATTTTTTCGTATCTACGCACCTGCAGATTATAGTCCTACTTGAAATCATCGCTCTGTTTGTCCAGCAACAATTTGTTTTTCAGCTGTATTGTGTCAAAGACAGTTAAACGTTCTTAAACTGAGTTTTATTTATGGACGCTCTTTAACTGCTGTGGTCCTTAGCGTCCCATTCTAAATTGAACGTAAAAGATCGGCAATTTTGCTCAGAGACCCCTTTATCAGGCTTGAGGTTCGTTTACGTGTCGTAAATCTGCGATACGGGACAACTGGCTTTATTTCCCTTCCAAAGGAAGCCATGATAAGGGTTTTTACGCCCGAAAAAATCCATCGCCCTCCCCGGGTCTGAACTCGCGACCTCGGTAACTAGAGGCTAGCATGGTAACCACTACACCACGGAGGACGACATTAAGCATTCTTGGGCCTTCTGATATCATTGAACGAAAAGTTCCGTGAATACTACTAAGCTGCCAAGAGCTAAAACATAAATCGCTTTCGCAGACCAGAAAACAGCTTGATACTGAAATGTTTCGTCCAAAAGAGGTCAGTAGAGTGGCTCGACGTTAATTTTGCCATAAACTACTTGATATTTTGTAGGTTCAAGTCCCTATAGGACAAATTCTTTTTTTTTTTAAATCGGTAATCATCTTATTTACGTCTTCGGAGTGTTGGGAAAATAAAGGATAAACAATTTCTAAAAAGGCATTTAATGTCGTTTCATGTGACTTTATTGCAATTTAATCCATTGCATTCAGCAAATCTTTGCACAAAAATGGCTAAATAACAAGAAAGAAAGAAAACAAAACAGTACATATTAACTGCAGAAAAATAGTTACGTATTAATGTTTTAACACACTTAAAATCACACGCAAGAATAAACTGAGTTCAAAAGGCACTTGATTAATGAAGCAAGTACACAAAATGTCGTCCTCTTTCGTTAACACACATTTGAGCGCACTGTTGCAGACAGGTTCTTGTGTGCTGCAATATGCGTGGTGTGATATGTCTAGAGACTTCACTGATCAGTAGGCGTAAATAGCACCCAGGAGGGGGAATCCAGTGGAATGAGATCAGGTGATCTAGCCGTTCAGGCATTAGGGCCCCCTCGTCCAATCTTTAGGTCTATATACCTACCCCATGCAAGTAATTCCGTATAATTACGGACCAATATGAGGGTGCTCCATCTTGCTGAAACCACATCTCACCCATTTCATCAGGGGCACATTTTCTAGTAATAGTGGTAGAATTTCTCAAAGAAATTGAAGATATCGAGTTTCCATGAGATTTACCTTCGAAAAAATAGGGTTTTTTTTAGTTAATCGCCTAGGATTCCACACCACACGTGGACATCCATTGCGCCTGAAACGCAGTCTCTCTCAACCAGTGTGGGTTATTTATACTCCATTAGTGCATATTCTGTCGGTTCACGGTTCCGTTACTGTGGAACAAGAAGAGTATATTGCTTAAGAATCCCGTGTCAGTTTCAATGTGTTGCAGTAACCATTGCGAAAATGCCACTCGCGCTTGATGGTCACGTTCAAAGAGAGCCTGGTGCAGTTGTAGGTGGTGGGATGAAATTTATTGCGGTGCAATATTCGCAACACTGGTGCCTGGCTAAAGTTTGTATCCCTTGCTATGGCCCTAGAATGGTATGCGGGTTGTTTTTAATTGCGCTACGCACCGTTTCTTCATGATCTCCAAACGTCAGTGGAGCATCCCGAGCAGTAAGTGTCTTTTTGATTGATCCTGTTTCAAGGAGGTGCCTTTCAACTCTTCGAAATGTATCCATAGTTGGTGATCATCTTCCTAGAAATAGCTCTTGGTATAGGTGTCTTGGTTCCACTGCATTGCATCCTGTTCAACATAGAGCAACAGCATATCCACACATTCGCCGTTTGAATACATGGCTGTGTATGCCTTAGCAACTATTGAGGCTAAAAGGTTTTTGAAGTACTGCAAAGAACACGAAGGTTACGTCATCCGAATTTCGACGCAGGTGCAGGTGACACTTAACATTTTGAAAGATATACCTACAACTTGGTTGAATGGGCGAAGTTTAATGCCGCTTTGGACTATGCATTTGTTTTCGTGTTTAGTATGCATGTACAAAAAAATACACGGAGCATTCTCATCTGCTTAATGCAATTTATTTATAATTGTCATAGAATAATATTTTGTTTCGTAATACCCAACCATTGGTTGAAACAAGTAAAATGGAGGGTAAAAGAGTGTTTTGGCCCATTACCACATATCCTCAGAACTCCGCTCTGACCGAAACTTAATAAACTGCTCGGCCATCACAACACTATAGGTTTTAGAATTTTAAAATAAATTCTAGATGAGGTAAGCGGGACTTCGTAACTTAACTAGTATGTTATAATCTATTAGTGTAATTTTAAGTTTATTTTCGTGTTTTATCTTTAATGATATGGCTGAAGCTGTGCTGTGGTTTGCGCCAGAATTTAACTATTAACCTATTTAACATTTATTGATGTGACTGTACAACTCCTTTAAAAATGTAGGCGTGTGTTATTGGTCATAGCCTATCAGTTTCCCTTTGCATAGATCCGTCATTTTGTCTTACTCATTTTGAAGGTGGGTCCACCATGCTAGGAACTCGTTTAACAGGAGTTTTCGGGGGGGGGGTGTACGAATGTATGCTGTAAAAAATTATAAATTCTATAGAAAGCTGTTGAAGTTCTTAGTGTAACAGTATGATATTTTTGGAATGGATTTTATCGTGACGCTTCTGTCTATATGTGAGTTGTACAGTGAATGGTCAAGATAGACTCAAGGTGCGTTTTTTTCATAGTGGGTTGCACATATTCGAAAAAATAGGGGCAGATGATACGCCTGGTATAACAATTGTTTTTTAGAAAATAGGCAAAAACATATAACAAAATATATATTTTTAAAATTATAATTTGATTGTAAAATGGAATATACATATACAAATATTCATGAGGTACTTACAGTGGGTTAATTTATAGGGTTACAAACTCTCGCCGACTGTGAGATGAGAGTTGATATTCGGTTTTTGAATGCTCAGAACTTGAAACCTGAAGAAATTTATCGCTAAACTAAATGAAGTGCACGGTTATACAGAAATGAGCGTAAAAAGTGTGTAAAAGTGTGAATGTTCAAGAATAGACAAACAACTTTTTATGACAAAATTCTATACTCATAACAGATGATTTAAGAATCAAGTTCACAACAATATCTTACAAGACAGGCGTGATTTGTCGTTGTTGGTGACGACAGTGATGATGATGAGTTACATATTTCTTACGCAAATAGTTTCTTTGCTTAGTGAAATTGTGTCCGAACATTTTTCTTAATGGCCTGATAGTAGCCAGTGTGTGAATAATTCGCATGTCCACGAGTATTAGAATTACTATAAATCTGCGTCAGTCCTCGCCTCTCTATGCTTCGAAGACTGCGCCGTTGGTGGTAGTCCCGGGTTCGATGCCCGCTCGGGTGGGAGTCGAACGCGGTGTATTGGAAGATACAGGAGAAATAATGTTAGAATTCACTGTACCTACTTTATGTTCTCCATCCGACGTGGCTTCGTCTTGTTGTCCTGGCTAGTTGGTTCTCAGTGGAGATGTCTGCATGGACATTGCCTATCAGGATTGCTAATAAGCTCATCGATCTCGGTTGTGGTACAAAGGAGTTCAGAGGTGAATTCACTACTCATCATAATGTTTGGTTTATCGCTATTTATTGTCACTTCATTCTAACACTACATAATGTTCCTGTTCACTTATCACTTTATATAGAACACCATTTGCGCGCCAAATTTGTTTGACGGAGAAGCGTGGATTCCTCGTCCTTGTGGTAAATCTCGACTATTTAAAGACCACGATCTCCCACCTAAAATGTTGGGATCTGATTTCTCATTGGAGGAATTTTCGCGGTTCTCTCAGCGTGGCTAAATATTATTTATTAATAGATTCCCATTGGCTAGTTTGCATATATCATGTGACCTTCTTCCCGGGCTTCTCTTGGTAAACTTCAGTTCTGTGTTATTTTCCTTCACTCCATACTTCCGGGGCGGAGACAAATAAAGTCATAAAACCTTACCCTTCGATTCTAACACAAAAGATCCCGTTTTCGCTGCACATGCAAACAGCATATTTCTACCCTAACTGCAGAGTTCAAGACATTCTAAACTTAGTTAAACAGGAACATAATGTACAAGACAAATATTACATTATAAAAAATTGACTATTTACATGGTGTTCACATTGTACGCATATATCATTTGTATATAAAATTAAACATTAAATAAATTAGCACATAATAAAATCAATTCGGGCACATTCTGTCTCAAATCTCGTGGAAAGATATCTCAAATGCTTAAATAACGAAGGTGAAATAAAGCAAGCTTCAATTTTATTACATGTTTTTGAATTTATTAAAGCCAAGCGGTTGCTACTTCCTGGATTACTCTTGTATATACATATAGCACAGCGCAAGATTCGCATTTCTGCAGCCCAGGAAAAGCAAAGTGCAGTGCCACATAGCATGATCATCGTGATGTTCCCACTTAATTTTATTCTGTAATGTCAAACTCTTATTTTACCTTATTGTATATTATTCTATCTTTACTCGCGACCTGCTTCAGGGTAATGAAAAGTGATTATCATGAACCAGTTCCAAGAAAGCTTTAAATCTCAAATAAAGACGTTTTGATTGAAAGAATATTCTGTAACTATTCGTTAGAGTCATTGCAATATTTACCTAACCCAAAACACCCGTTTTTATGATAATTAGCTGTATGGGAGTAAGAAAAAGGGCTAAAAGTAAGTTGGGTTGCGGGACTCCTACCTTTTGCCAAGTTTATCATAAAACAAAGTTGTTCCACAAGAATTGGTTCTCTATAACTTTTCATAAGATACTATTACAATATTTAATTAACCTAGAGAGCTATTCTGTAATAGTTGCACCACATGGAACGAAGATGATGTAGGTTGTAGGGCTGCTGAGGTTATTTACCGCTGTTATTATGAAACACACAACAATTTCACATGAAATATCCCTCTATAGCTACCCATAAAGTGCCAGTGCAGCATTTGCGTAGTTTACTTAACCTAATGAACCGCTCTTTGATAGTTACCCAGAGAGTAAGAAGGCTATGTAACAATTAGCTAAATTATAGGGTTTCCAATTTTATGACTCACAAAGCAGTTTTAGTTAGATGCAGTATCTCTAATAACTGGAATAGTGCAATAAACCTGAAGAGTATGATGGTTACACAGAGATTCAGAAGATTTTGAATCTATGGAAAGTTAGGTCTTGAGGCTGCTGACCTTATTTGTCAAGGTTACAAAAACACAAATACTTCACAGAAATTATTAACAAATAAATATTAATTGCTAGTTATCACAGAATGCTTATCTGATGGCCCTGATCCTTTCCTTCGTCGTTGGACATTTGAACACCGACAGTTTGTTCTGCCGACTATAATTTCAAGAGCATAGTACTTTAGTACCATACCTAGATCGTATTTACGCTTGCATGGATTGCCGCTCGAATGTATTTTACAAGAATGGGCGTACGCCGAGTTCTGTAATTACATGAGAGCGATAATTACTCTCATCCCACTAGTTGCATACAATATCTGCGAACACTTAATAATGGTACTTAGCATATCTGCGTTCATGATATCATAGTTGATTTATAAATAACAGCACCATAATTCAATAAATATTGTGACACTCTTGTGATTCAGTATAAACCAAAGCCTGGTTAGTATTATTCCGTTAATCACAATATAGTTGGTCTGGAATCAAAAGAATTAACGTAATGATATTGATTTGTTTACGATAACAATAGAATGGCATGGATCACCTGAAACCAAGAAAAATCGGCTAGTCCGTTCTGAATACGGGTGATTCTGAAGAAAAGTATCCCTTCAGATATTGAAGTAGGCAGCTTCGACAATTGCTGCATCACTTTTTCCAGGGGATAAAGTAAAGAAGCATATGATCGCTATGGGAAATGATGTGAAGAGAGCAATATTGTACACGAGAAAGCTTTGTTTGCATATTTTGAGCTTTTATCACAATCTTACAAACCTTCGCCTCTGAGGGTATATTATTCTCAGCATGTAAGTATATGTAATGAGTGCGGCAATGAGTATAAACTATTACGTAGCGATGAGTATAAACTATTACGTAGCGATTATCACTCTTGAAAGGTTATTATATACTATGAAATAAAAACCAATTCGCATGAGGAAATGCAAGGCAAACCAAATCATTGCCCCTTTCCGATGATCATATTGCCAATATCGTTACTAATAGCCAGGTGTCATCTATACCCTGTTTCTTATAATCTTGCCGCGCTTCGCGCTCTTTTTTCTTCCAATTTTCCCTAGCTGGATAATGCACACCTTTGAATGGCCGTGTACAAGTCCCACGCAATGCAAGGTCAGGCGATACAAGTGATATAAACACTCATTATAGATGCACGTGCTTTTGTAACCTGAGAGTCAGATTTAAGCCGAAGCATCCTGCTACGTATTTGTTGATAAGAATTTACATGCATTCCAAATCCATTAACTTTGTTACATAATACCTTTGATTCATATGGTTATGAAAATGCAAATTTGACAATTCTCTTCAAATACCTATATTAGGATAAATGGTTATGTTAAATAAGAAACTATTTTATATCGCACAACAACCTAATCCACTTAGTAGCTAATGAAAGGAACTAGTGCACGTGACAGTTAAGAGATACGGGGCAAAGTTATATTAAAAAAGGTCTAGGAGGTGTTGGTCTGAGATGTCCGGTGTTAATTGTGGAGGTTCACTATGAGTGTGGAGTCTTGAATGCCTCAGACGGGAAAGTAGAACTTTTTCTGTCTTCTTGAGGCTTATGATGGAATATTGAGCCCTAGATATTTGTATTGTTTACAACACGTAAGATGTTGGGTTCTCTGATAGCCATTTACGACGCCAATGTTTTTGTATTTTAACTCTTATGTTACCAATTGCAACTTAGTAAGAGGCAGTGATAGTATATTCACTTTTATGGTAATATTTGCTGCGGTTAGCTATTTAGAATTTTTCTTGTGAGCTAGAACGCTGGATTGGGATGGTTATATTACTAGCTGATATACGAGTTCTTTGAGCGAGTGGTTAAAATTAACCTAAAAGAAAATTAAAGAATTATACCGAGTACTTACTTTCAGCTCAGACTAGTGATGTGTTTAGCGTACGAAGGATTTATCTAAAACTGCCAGCGAAAAGTTGTCAGATTCTTTCTAAAAATTCTTTTGGAGTGTCATATAGTTATCACATCAATTTTTCATGGGACATTGTGCTCCCTTCCCAAAGTTTTACGATTTCTTTTCTTATATTCAAATAAAATAAGGTGTCTTTTTTATCGGTACTGTGCCCAAACTTAATTAAACTTCATACAATTTTTAAGGGTAATATACGTGTTGCGGAAAAATTAGGTACACAAAATTTAAGGATGAAAAGTATGTTCAGAGTCATGTATTTCTGGGGTCGCAGAGGCTTGGTTACGGACTATGTGCGAAAGTTTGGTTTAGGTTGTCTAATAGAACGAAAAGGGACTATTCAATTACTGATACTGTACCCTGTTTGTCATCACTAAAAGCTTGTTTAAACCACTTTGCAGTAATGTTTACAAACAAAACATTGTACTGTAACGTCAAATACTGCGTGTTTCTACGAGATGTGTTGCCTGCACGGACAAGATAACACTTTGGTCTCAGCATGCTGGTACACCTTCCGTTTTCTATAACAGTGTCAGAAATCGTCTGAATAGAACATTTGGCGCGAGATGGATTGGGTGCGGAGGACCTGTAGCAAGGCCTCCACTTTCACTGACTGATCAGACACCTTGATTTTGTCCTATGGGGAAAGTAGTTTGCGACATGTCAGTTGAAAAGGAACATATTTAATACAACGCATAATGTCTGCAGCAGAAATCATTGCACCTAATCTTTCATAGAACGCGCCAAGCTTTGCAGTGCCACTTTGTTACCTGTCGGAATGTCAACAGGACTGCATTTGAACATTTGTTAAGACACGGTGCATATTAGTCTGAACACAATTTAATAATAATAATAATAATAATAATAATAATAATACAAAATTATAAGAACAATTTTAAGTTCATATACGACGGCAGTCCCAGAAGTATCCGACCTAACGTATATATAGCGGTTGTCGTTTCACACAAATGACTATGGTAGAAAATACCACTCTTATAAAGCTTAAGTTTGAAGTTCGACGATGCTATATTATTTAGTAATTATTTACAGCCATTAATAGTGAACTCTCTCAGCGAATTTGTAAACATGGATAAAACTGGCCATCGCTATGTGATACAATACTTTCATTTAAAAGGTCTTAGTCCAGCTAATATTAAAGCTGAGCTAGATTATACTCTAGGGGAGTCTGCTCTTTCGTTTACAACAGTGAAGTATTGGGTGGCAGAGTTTAAGCGAGGCCGTACGAGCTGCCAAGATAAAATCGCAGTGGTCGACCAAATCGAGGTGACCACGCCTGAAATTGTGAAGAAAACACAAATTAGTATTGGATGACCGTCGACTGAAAGTGGGCGAGCTAGCAGACATCGTAGGCATTTCAAAAAGTGCTATACATCGCATACTAACTGAAAATTTAGACACATGAGAAAGCTGTGCGCACGATGGGTGCCGCGTTTACTCACAATGGAACAAAAGCAGTGTCGTGAGGATGTTTCTTTCGAGTGTTTGGCGATGTTTCGCTGCCATAAAGCCGAGTTTTGCGTCGATTCATGACCATGGATGAAATATGGGTCCATCGCTTCACACTGCGACGAAGGAACAGTGAAAACAGTGGAATGAAACGGTAGAATCGGCTCCAAAGAAGGCGAAGACAGTTCCATCTGCAGACAAGGTCATGGCGTCAGCTTTTTTGGGATGCGTGTGGGATAATTTTGATTGATTCCCTTCAAAAAGCAAAAGCAATCAATGGCAAGCAAACTTTTTGTAGCATTTGAATGATGAAATCAACAAAAATGGCCACATTTAACGACCACCATAGAGAAGGCCTGGTTGTGATGCTATCTCTCGTGTTAACTTCACCAGCAGTAGTTGATAATTTCAGCTCAGGAACGCTGCATCGCAAAAAAAGTATATCTAGTTAAATATACTCACAATTTTTCAAGTACATTTTTGTGGCATCAACTATTTCCGAGACATTTGTTGTATTAGTTTGAATTTTCAAATGTTTTAAATTTTTTGAAAGTCAAAGTCACAGTTCGTATGCTTCGGATCATACTAAGAATATATGTAGAATTTTTAAAGATTTGACTATCTTTTCAACTTCCTGCATTCCTCTTGTAGGTACTTGTTACGAAGTTCATAATGAAACTATTTCTGGAAACGTTTATCTCGATTGACTGAAAGTAGATAGAAAAGTAAACCTGTGTAGGAATAGTATGTGGCAGGGTGGTAGAGAAAATCATGGGAATGTAACATATAAGTGTGCAAATACACGTTCATGAGAGCATTGAACGACTTATCCATGGTAACCGCAAGAACCATCGCCGTCTGCGCTATACACGCTTCCTAGTTCTGCTGCCAGTCATAAGCCCGAACACGATGGAGTTGTTCAGGCTTATGAATAAGACAAATTTCTTCAAGTTCGAAGAATACACGTTCGAATGAATGAAGTGATATCAATTGAAGTCACTATAAAGAATGGAATATCACAGGGTTCAGTTATTAATATAACATTGTTTTCGATGGCCATAAATGGTATTATTTCTAGCATCACTCCGTTAAAGCATGTCTTTTAGCGAACGATTTATCAATATTTTGTGCAGGAAAGAAAGAACACTAGTTCAACACAGGAATTGTTACAAGAATCAATGTGGGCGGAAGCTACAGGTTTGAAACTTTTTAAAACCAAATATAAGTGTGTTTCTTTCACAAAAACCAGAAATCAAAACTTCGAGCCAAAACTGTATCTAGTCAATCACAAAGCTGAAGCTGTTAAAACAATAAAAATTGTAGGCATATACTTCGATAATAGATTAAACTGGATCCCTCAACTTAAATATCTCAAAGATGATTGCCGCAGAAGATTAAATGTCTTGAAAGTTCTAGTGGCAAAAAACTGGGGAGTATAGTACCATGTGTTGTTACCGAGCGGGATGGCTCAGGCGGTTACGTCAGTGGCCCGCATTCGAGAGGTCCTGGGATCGATCCCTGGCCACCGCCCACTCTGGTCCATGGGTTTTTAGTGGTTTCCCTAGGTCGTCAAGCGAATGCTGGGGTGGTTCATTTCCATCTTTCTTGTTATCTGTTTCAGGGTTGTAGAACCAGCCGACGGTATTCGGCGGGTTGCGGCTGGGCGGTGGCTTGCGCCTGTAAAGGTTTCTTCCCTGGTGTCACTCCGTACCGCTCAGTCAGGTCTCTTTTCAGCGTGGGGCTCCTCTCCGTGGGACCCTGGAGTTTGGTTTGTGCGCAGGGACCGTGCGGCGTCGGATGCATTCTATCTGGAAACGTTAGGGACCCCGTACCTGCTCGCGCCCTTCGGCATCCGGATCTGGTTACCTTTCGGGGCTCTCCCCTCCCTCCCAGGGGTCACGTTGGAAGCACAATGGGCCGACTGGCCTGCGTGTGGAGCCCCTCCGTGATATGTACCTGTACCTTTACCTTCACCATGTGTTGTTGAATACTTACAAGGCCTGCATCAGAACAAAACTTGACTACGCTGCCATCGCTTACAATGCTGCAAGAACATGTTCACTTAAAATGTTGGATGCAACACAAACCACTGGCCTTCGAATAGCACTTGGTGCTTTTTGTACTAGCCCAATTAGCAGTACACAGATTGAAACAAATGAACCACCTCTCGCAATAAGAAGAAAACAACTTGGTATAACGTACACTCTCAAGGTAGCAGCAATGACTACTTTACTGCAATGACTGCTTTTGCATCTTAGGATAGAAAAATACGATCATGAATTTAACTTAAGCGTTATTACTATGGTGCAAATCAACCCACCCTTTGCCATTCCGCCTTGGACAATCACTGCCTCCATAATCAACAATGAACTAACTACTATCACCAAAGAGCACACACGTAGAACAATTTATGGTCAATTATTCAATGAAATATGTAACAAATATCCACAACGCATGCTAATTTTTACTGATGGCTCACTGTGCAATGGTAACACTGGTTGTGCTGTAATCTACCCAGATGTGTATGCTATTCAGACAGCCTGATTTCTACATTGTTTTTTTTTCAAGTGAACTTTATGCAATTAAACAAGCTGTATTGTAGATCCTGGAAACCGATTCTCCAAAGTCTTTCTTCATCTTTTCTGACTCCAAAAGTTCATTGCTTGCAATTCACAATTTATCATCATTCGATATTCTTACAAGGAAAGAGCTAATTCTTCACTAAGTTAACAAAAGATAAACATGTAACTTAATGAGAGTTCCTTCACATTCCGGAATTGAGGGTAACGAATCGGCCGACCAGACAGCAAAAGAAGTTATGAAAATCCCCTTAAGCGATCCAGAAATTGCTACACCATGCAGTGACATTGCCACATACACTACGTGATCAAAAGTATCCGAACACCTGGCTGAAAATGACGTACAAGTTCGTGGTGCCCTCCATCGGTAATGCTGGAAGTCAATATGGTGCTGGCCCACCCTTAGTCTTGATGACAGCGTTCACTCTCGCAGGCATACTTTCAATCAGGTGCTGGAAGGTTTCTTGGGGAATGGCAGCTCATTCTTCACGGAGTGCGGAACTGAGGAGAGGTATTGAAGTAGGTCGGTGAGGCCTGGCACGAAGTCGGCGTTCCAAAATATCCCAATGGTGTTCTATAAGATTTAAGTCAGGATTCTGTGCAGGCCAGTCCATTACAGGGATATTATTGTCGTGTAACCACTCCGCCACAGCCCGTGCAGTATGAACAGTGTCGCGGTATCGTTTGTGTTATCTTATTGGCTGAGCGCCTGTTATTGTTTTACTATTTTGAATTTTGAGTTCTTTGTCCTCCGGCTAGCTATTATTACTCAGTCGAGCAAATCTCTTGAACAGGGTGTGTAAACGGAAAGGAGTTGTTACTAAAGATAACAGTGATAAAAGAATTTGTTTTTACACTTTTTTTGCCGTCACACTTCATTAATTTCACATATTTACACTTGATACACGCCCGATTGAAACTGTTATATTTTCGAATGTAACTATAATCACTTATTTGCCGCACATTATTAATTCGCGTATTTCACATTTTATAACTAGCTTTACGACGCAAGAGGTTCTGTAGAATTGCGCGACGTGTAACCCGTGGATGATTCTGTTGAACTGCGCGACGTGTAACCCGTGAATGATTCTGTTGAAACCTATCTCTGGCTTCAGCATTTATACTCCCTCACCCCGATATGCCTAAAGATTATAATCGAGCTGCTATTGGTTAATAAAGCGCGCCAACATTAGCGTCTATTTTTTTATCCAATCAAAATTACGAACACATATGCTCTAGGAAAGATATTCCCTCCATTTCTAAAGAAAAGTGCGCTACTCTGACGTCATTTGTTTGTCTCTTATAATTGATAAACAACTCACCCCCTTGCTCATTGTTACCCGCTCCTATTGTCAGTTTCAGTGAGGCCGTGTAAACTTATTTCCTAACAATGCTTATAATTAACAAACATCTCAAATCATTGTCATACAATAATGTTAATTTACACTAAAATCACTCTGGCATTCACAGTGTTGTGATATAAAATACTGCCTCAACAGGTACTCGATCGTGTTGAAAGATGCAATCGCCACCCCGAATTGCTCTTCAACAGTGGGAAGCAAGAAGGTGCTTAAAATATCAATGTAGGTCTGCGCTGTGATCGTGCCATGCAAAACAACAAGGGGTGCAAGCCCCCTCCAGGAAAAACACGACCACACGTGTGAACACCACCACCTCCGAATTTCACTGTTGGCACCACACACGCTGGCAGATGACTTTCACCGAGCATTCGCCATACCCACCCCCTACCATCGGATCGTCACATGTGTACCATGATTTGTCACTCCACACAACGTTTTGCCACTGTTCAATCGTGTAATGTTGACGCTCCTTACACCAAGCGAGGCGTCGCTTGGCATTTTCCTGCGTGATGTGTGGCTTATGAGCAGCCGCTTGACCATGGAATCCAAGGTTTCTCACCTCACGCCTAACTGTTATAGTACTTGGAGTGGATCCTGTTGCGGTTTGGAATTCCTGTGTGATGGTCTGGATAGATGTCTGCCTATTACTCTTTACGACACTCTTCAAATGTCGGTGGTCTCTGTCAGTCAACAGACGAGGTCCGGTCTGTACGCTTTTGTGCTGTATATGTCCCTTCACGTTTCCACTTCACTATAACATCAGAAACAGTGGACCTAGGGATGTTTAGAAGTGTGGAATTCTCGCGTACAGACTTCTGACACAAGTGACACCCAATCACCTGACCACGTTCGAGTTCCACGGAGCGTCCCATTCTGCTGTTTCACGATGTCTAATGACTACTGAGATCGCGGATAATGAGTACCAGGCAGTGGGTGGCAGCACAATGCACCTAAGATGAAAAATGTATGTTTGTGGGGTGTCCGGATACTTTTGATCACATAGTGAATGTGAAAAGAAACAGAGTGGAAGACGAGAAGGCTCAACACCTTGCAATGCAAACAGGAAATAAGTGTCTAGTACTGTAACCGAACTGCCTGTGAAAAATCTATCTAGACAGGATCAAGTTTTAATATCCCGAATAAGAATAGGCTACAGCACTGTGGCGATAGCACTACCAATTACCCAGTAAACTTCAATCAACGCTTACCTCCTCTCCTACTGCCGCAAGTTAATTCAGTTCTTTCTTAGAAGCATTTTTTTTTTCGAGTGGAGGAGAAAATGATTTAATCACTTACCCCAGCCCCGATGGGAGTCGGGACTGAGAGTGTGGGACTCACCGAGGCGTCGGCATACCCACTAAAAACTCCTCCACCGGATTGAAAGGAAAGGTTAAAGTTGCATAAAAATATATAGTGTCTTTTTTTCCTAATTCCAAAGTTCAATTACAAATAATTGTAAAGTAGCGACATGACATTGGCTTAAAATTACTATAAAAAGGTTACAGTAAAAAAAACCGGATGTGTTCCACTCACATGACTTTCTCTACTATTTTTACAAATGTTTGTTCCCCATCTACTTCATATTAATCAAGATAAATATCTTATTTGCTAATTTTCTAGCACGTGCAAGGGGAATATGGTAGGCTTTAAGCGATAGTCAAATCTTTTAAGAGCTGTTTGCTATGTGAAGCATACCATTCTCTTTGCATGTCCAGGACATTAAAAAAAACAATTAATAATGAATTCCCATTTGAGAAAAAGCATAAGTATTGAAAAATTCAAACAAATAACAAGCAATATTCGGAAATGGGTCACTCCACAAAAACTGTATATGACAGGAATTACGTGTTTTAACGAGATCTACATTTGTTGTGTAGTAAAATGTTGTCTATCTTTTACGGCTTACCGGTTATGCGAAAACCATTTAGAATGAAGGCGGCTTTTGGGAACATTCCCAGAAAATTCAAGGTATAAATTTAATTTGGTATGTAAATATCTTAAACATATGACATTTTAATCAAAATCGTTAGAGCCATTTTTGAGAAAATCAAAATTTTCGAAAAATGTTCCATGTAAAGGGTAGTCTGGGGTGGGGGATTTTCTTGAAAATCTTCGTGTCGTATCCTTGGAGGATACTAAACTCAAATACCAAGCTTGGTATTTATCCGACTTCTCGTTTTTGAGTTATGCTGTTCACAGACACACACACACACACACACACACACACACACACACACACACACACACACACATGGATCTTTTTCCATAAATGCTTCTTTTTTTGATTCAGGGGGTCTCAAAACATATATTTCCGGTGAAATCTCGGTATCGAATTTTTGGTGGAATGCAATACTTCCCCTACTTACTATACGTAGTAGAGAAAATAAGAAGAAGATGTAATTGCCTTTCTCGCCGTTGTGGCGCTGAGTCTGTGAACCTCTCGTTCTTCGCAAATAGTGCAGTATATGAGATTTTGGCAAGCAAAAAGTGTATATGTGTTGTTTCCTTTGTGGTGTTAACTGCTTAACTTTACTGTTTGATAGTGAATTTTTGAGAATGTTAAGTATAGATATCTATGTAAGCTGCTATTTAACGCAACGTAGTGTATAATGGTTTTAAGCAGTTAAACAAATGAGTGTTTCTTTTCAAGAGAACACGAAGAGAATAAATGCTGACGTCAATATAAAACTCGATAGCCACAAGAATAAACAAAGAATATCTCTGTAGTTAACCAGCTAGAAAAATTAAACAAAAACTGCTTTGTGTCTTTTGACTTGAGTGATTGTTTGAATTTCATTGTACATCCTGATTTACTCAGCACTGACATGTTAAATGTGTGTTTAACTACAGACCAAACTATATAGCTGATCAATGCTGCTTTTAGTATAAATACTCCGATTATTAGTGGAAAGATAGATTAGCCTGGGGTCAGAATGGTGAAACGCCTCATTTGTACACACTGATGTGCACAATTTACTTACCTAAACGGTTTTTGAGAAGATAATAGCTAGCTTTACAGCTTTCAAAATAATTATTTGAGTATGGTTATTTAAATTTTTTAAATGTTTGCTCCCGGAGATTAAATGCTTTAACGAGGCTTTCTCACTACTCAATTCAAATGTTAATATCAGTAAAACCCCCTATTTTTATGAGTTAAATTTTAGAGACTTATCCCAGCGTCTGGTATTACATGAAGTTCGGGTATTTCAAACTTTATTTATTTTCGTTGAGTAGCACGAGCAGAACTTTCATATTACTTTAGAATTGTTCCTTTATGTAACTAACACGAATATAATTTAGGTATCCTAATAGGGTACTTCCTTTTAATCATGTTCACTTTTTACCATTTTCTGACAAATTGGTTTTCACGCATCATATGGAAATCTTCAAAGGAGAGAGGGGTAGCGTGGTTTGACGCTTACGGGAGTTGAGAACTAATGGTCCAGGGTGCAGCGAGTTCATCTTTTTCTCCCTACTCCATGCATTTTAAGGAAACTTTCCAGAAAATATCAATGTCTTCCAATAAGCTTGTAGGAAAAATAGGAGTTTTAACCCTCCCCTATCTGCTTTGTTTTCCAACAAGTAATGCTAAATTATTACGTTTTATATACTCTAATTCCTTTGTTGCCATCTTATCCTTAAATTTCACTTAAGGAGAGATTAGATGACGGAAATTATAAAAAAAAATTACATTTTTCGTGTTTTGTGTAGTTTTATACGACGAATTTCCTCTTTAATTCGATACACACTTTATCACCGTAGGTAAATTACCTACACCTTAAATACTTTTTAAATGACTACTCTGCCAATTTGTATTGAAAATTCTACAACACTTCACGAAAAAAAAATTGCTCCAAAGTTGATACTGCTGTTAAGTACAGCAGCTTCTCTGTGCGCAAGTCATGTTTTTTAAAATATTTTTATTCGCAAATATATGCGGGTTTGTTTTCTCCATTTTTGTTTAAACAGCTTTTTTTGTATTTTCGGTATTCTTAGAAGCTATTGAATGTAGTTAAATTAAATTTAAGGATTATGAAAACAACTTCTAAGTGCAGCTATGGATCTACTTTGGCATTAATAACATGGTTGGTTATTAAAAAGAATAATTTCTGATAGATTTTAATCAAGATGGTGTAAATGAGAAAAAAAATCAGCCTCGATAAACCAAGTTATTGAAAAAGTCGATTAGTGAACCTAGAAGGCAATGTATCAATGTAATATCTTGAATAGTTTGCGACGGACCTCTAGGCTGCTCGTGGTCTCCCCCGGTGATGCCGTGCTGAAATAGATGATCCCTCCAATACTTCTGTTGACTTTTCTCTAGGACGTGGTAACAGGAAACGAAATACAATTCAGGTTCACTTTAACTGTAATTTACTAACACTTGTTCGCAGCTAGTCGTGATCACAAATATTACAGGTTTATGGGGCCTATCTATTAAGCTGTACCTTCTACTCTATCTCTATATGTTTCCTAAATATCTAACAGCTTTTTCACACGTCCGCCAGCCATCAAAGTGACGTGAACTTCACCCCTGACGATATTGTAACAAGGATCAAGAGAATCTCGGGGCAGTGTCTTTTATACACCTGCTAATGAGCATATTTTTCCCTTAATCATTTTAAAGCGCTGAGGTGATTCCCTGCTCACCTTAGTATCATATGGGAACAATTTCCCGCATATCTGCTTTTGACACGTCTGACTTTCCACTACTCTCCAAGCCTCTGGCTACCTCCTTCTAACCTTATATCACTCACTCTAGCGTCTCTGCAAGCCATGTTTAGCCTAGGTCCTGTGCTTTATGCTACCCCGGAGATGTCTCTGACTGATTCCACTTGACGTTTTATACCCTCACGGCTGGCTAGCCTCCATTAACATTAAATATATACATATTTACAATTTTATGACATTATCTCCATTAATACTTACATTGATGTGCCATTGTTCCCGCTACAAGTTTTCTAAATAATGGGTCATAAATTTAGCAGATTTAACAATGGGGGATAGGGCTTTTAATCTCCCCTTAAGGCGCGTACTTTTAACATTATCGTCGTTATTGTTACTTTGACAATTGTGTAGGGAAAACTACTAGACTACTAGAGTAGGGAGCATGTACCAATGTGGGTGAGTGTAGGTTGCGCAGTAGTACTGATTTGAGTCACGCGACCTGCCAGCCAATGACCTGCCAATCAAGCGGCATTCCTTGGCACTGAGTCCATTGAGAGAGCAGTCAGGAGCAGAGCGAGCGAGAATGAAAGAGACAACGTATTATCTCTGTATTTTTCTATGCGCATTAGCTTTCTCCCCACCCGCCTTCATTCGGGCTGCTGACTCTAATAATCTACGGTGCTTTCAGCTGAATGAGAGGCGATGGTGGAACATGTACGTCGTCCTGATTTGAGATACACGAGATATTAAAATTATTATTCCAACAAAAATATTCGCTTCAAATTTCTGCATCAAAGAGTATACTTTATTTTAGCAGATCGTGTAGGTTGTGCCACAGATAGATACACTTAACCAAATGGTAAGAGAAATCAGAAATGTTGGAACAGTTCTAAAATGAAGTGTCTTACTTATCTATGTCTTTATAAATTTTTCCCAATTACACCGGACAAATAATAACTTGTAACTTACACACTGTTTACATCGGCTACAAGTTTGACGGAAAATATGAACTGAAGACTTTGATAATGAAGCCGAGTTCTTACCTCGGTGACGACTGTCGTGGCATACTCTGAGTAGTCGTAGTGCCAGCCATGAACACAACGCGTGGTACGGTTTCCTGGGTTCACCACCGGTCGTGTTCCGAAGTGTTCCAACAGTGCCGAGTAGTTTCTATCGTACATGAGACACTGACTGTAGCGCCACTCTCCACCTCGTTGCTCCAGAGGGATGCTGTAACAGACAAAATAGCGGATTCCTTTTACTTTAGTTAGCACGGTCCAAAGTTATTGCTGCAATATGGGGACGTAATTGACTTTAAGGCAATGCATTGGTGAAATTTGGTAAAACATTGAACATTTTAAATTTGTTGTGTCTTGAAATTTTATTATACTTGCAGCTTGTTATTTTCATGCTACACCATTGTTTTTAAGATCATAAATTTTAAAACCAGAAATAGTTGTTTAATCAGTCCTTTACCATTTAAGGAAAGCATTGAACTTTAAATTCCATTTTTCTTAATACCTTCTTTTCAGCATTTTTCACTATTCAAAATGTTCCTTAGAACACAGATTATAGCTTATTAACGGAATTAATAACTTGAAAATTCCAGGATAGCTTCAGGAATTACGGATTTTATAATTGTGAACTAGTTAAAATATTAATATTTCAGTTGAAATTATTTTCCATGAGTCATATTGAAAACTTGAAAAATTCAATAACATATGAAAAACATTTTTAGACAGCAAGATCTAAAAGTAGAACTTCTAACACAGTGCACACGAGGTAACAGCTTTGGATTATTGCAATAATCTTCATTGTGATCAACTTTGGTTTTAAGTCCAATCACATGGCAATTACCCTTTGTATTTGCACATGTTTAATAACTTGATTTGGATTGATTAGGTTTTACTTTTCGTTGTCTTTTTATATGATAAATTTCTCATGGCGCTCGCAGTAGCTGTTCACAACACAAATCGACATACTTCAATTTATTGCGGTTCGTTGTAGAGTTAACCTATGTGTTATATTGGCAACCTTGTGCTTTCTTTGATATAAAACGTCATTCTTTCATCTACGGCAACGTACTTAAAGATTCAATGGCGGAAATTATGAATTCAGAAGAAAAAAGACGTTGATCTTAAGTCGTGGTAGCACACCAAAGACGACAAATTAACACTCCAAAGCACTAGTTTATTCCTTTTCTCACATATACCACAGCACTTGACAATGTTGAACATTAAGAACTGTCGTCAACCATGACAATCTTCTCAGCGACACAATTTATTTTGGCAACTTCTTTACGTGTATTTGCACGACTTTTCGCGGATTTGGCATCTATTGGCCGCTAGTTAGTTGTAACGAATCTTACATGTATGTCCACAATTGAATACATGTTCGCACTTCGCAATATTAATTGTTAGGTGGCAAATCGTATGACTTCACGTAACCGGCTCAACCGTCGGAAATTTTCGAGCTACTCCCCGAATTGACCCAAAGCGTCTCTTTTTACAGTGCTTACCTCTGTATCTTACCGTTCCCTCATTGACTATTTACTCGCGCTTTTCGAAGCGTCATATGCTTGCGTGTCTTCTTTCTCACACACCATTGATCAATTTTTATTCCCACAATTCTGTTTTAAACATGGACACGGGGCTTCCCGGATTCTCTCGTCCCAATCGTGCTATCTCACTGTTTTTGTCCCGCCAAATTTAAGCATAAAAGAACAAAGCCTACGCAACCTTCCTGTCTCATACAACGAAACTGAGTTCTCTCGCATGTTGTAAACTCCACTAGCTTCGGACGGTTCTTCCTCATTGAGTAATAGAATATAACTGTGTAATCCTCAATTACATCGTTATTTAGATACTCTTTATATTGATATTACCATAATTACCTTATCCTTTTTAAGTTGTTTAAACTAATATCACACCCACACACACACATATAAACACACAAAACATTAAATTGACCCTAAAATGACCATCATTACGTCCTCCAAACAAAATACAACTAATGGCATTTACTTTCCCCCAAAATATTAAGCAACTTTTATCAAAGACATTTCTTTCTCCAACGTTTAGTTTTGGAGATATCGCACAGTCTCAACTTAAATGGTCCACCCTCTATTTACATCTGTTGTAAACTTATAGTAATGTTAACAATGATTGCTTATTAATTCAATACTAATTTTGGCATAACGGCTAAAGTTCCAGCCCCAAACACTAGAAACCGCCCTAAACTACCTAAAAATCCAGAAAGTAATATGATACGGCGTTTAATCACTTCATTGGCTGTGTAACGCAAAACATGTTGCAAATAATTTCATTGAAAGTGACTGCTAGCGAATCAGCAAAACAAAACATCTGACATTTCACTTTTTTAACATCGTATCTCTTGTTTCAAAAGTCACGTTCTAAACTGATTTCTCTTAGTTTCAGGAATCAATATAATATTATTGATATTTTACAAATTCAAGCGCTGTCTCAAAAATAATATATGCCACACTTGTTAAAGGTGATTTTATACCGTGCATCATGATCTAATATTTTCTCTTAAACGAATTAAAGTTAAGAAATGCCTGCGCAATAATTTCTTTAGGTTTGTATACTAAGCTTGAATTAAAAATTTATAGGGTCCAAGGAGCATTTCCTATAACTATACAAAAAAGTGATTAATTATAAATAAAAACTAATACTTAACGATTTGACATAGCTCGTTAAAATATGTGCAGTATGTGTTTTATGTTCTGAGAATGTGTTAAAAAATCAAAGCAATCAGAAGAAAGTTATAGATTGTTGGATTTTTACAAACACAATGCCTTAGTAAGAAACGTATTTTTACCAAGTAAATAATCAAGGCTGGAGTGTTTCCAAAGCTTTATTTATTTGGCACATGAATGATATTATTAAAAGGTGGAACGAATAAATAAAGGAATAAAACTATATAATGTACATTGCACAAAAGCATTATTATGTGCGTATGACCAGACAGTAATAGTTACTTAACAATAAGAATCTACAAGAAACGCACAAGGTGATGAAAAAATCTGATGTGCTGCACTCACATGACTTTCTCTACTTTTGTGGAAACTATTTTTACAAACACTATTTCTCCATCTACTTCATGTTAATCGAGGTAGACATTTGCAGAAGCTATCCTATTGCTAATTTTCTTGCAGATGCAAATCTTTTAAGAGCTGGTTGCTATGTAGAGCATTCCATTCTCTTTGTATGTCCAGGACATAAAAAAACGAATAACGAATTCCCATTTGAGAAAAAAGTATAAGTACTGAAAAATTTAAAAAAAATAACAAGGGATATCTTGAAAATGCTTCCCTCCACAAAAAATATATATATCGCATAAATTGTCTCTTTAAGGGGCTCTACATGCAAAAGTCATTCAGAATGAAGAGGGTTTTTGGGGACATCCCCATAAAAGTTAAGATACACATTTCATTGCCCTGAAAATATCTTAAACATATTATATAGTTAGAGCCATTTTTGAGAAACCCAAAATTTTCGAGAAATGTTCCATGTAAATGGTTGTATAGGGTGGGGGATTTTCTTGAAAATCTTCGTGTCCTTTCCTTGGAAAATAGTAAACTCAAGTACCAAGTTTGGTGTTTATCCGACCTTTCGTTGTTTAGTTATGCTGTTCACAAACATACAGACACACACGGACATGTTTCAAAAATGCTTTATATGTATTTTCGGTGAAATCTCGATATCGAATTTTTGGGTAGAATGCAATACTTTCCCTACTTACTTTACGTAGTAGAGAAAGTGAAAATGAACTTTTTGATGTCTTAAATGTTGCATATTATTTAGCAAACATAGCACTTTATAACCAAAGATTATATTTTTAGTAAAATTAAAAGTTAAGGTGCTAAAATCAATTATGTATCAGGTTATTATGTAATTATTAAAATCCTAAACTGAAACTAAATGCTATTATGAAAAAAAGTATCTCCTGCTTACTTCATTCATCTTTAAAGAATGCATACTGAAAATCTGAAAGGAATTAAAAAAACTGTATCACAAGAAACCTTATATGTATATATTACGCGAAGTTATGCAACACTAAAGCCGTGCTTTGCAACCCGGTTTCCAATATTACGATCCTACTGATCTCCCTCTTGAAGATTCCTATCACATATAGCAGATACTATATTGTCCAAGCAAGCTCCTCTTGGCTTTACCCTTCTTCCTCGCCCTATTGACGTCTATTTTAGGATCCTCTTTGGTCAACTTTCCTCTTCCATACGACGAATGTGTCCATACCATTTTATTGCTTTGCTTCTGTGCTAACGATAATAGAAGTTTCTATATGTCTTCTATATCATTCCGCATTAATATCGACAAAATCCTACTTCCATGTCACTTAAGCGTTTGTTTTTATTAATTTGCCAGATTTCTTCTCCGTATGTTACGATGTTTTCTATTCCATACTTTCATGTATTGTCATTTTAGTTTTTTTTCTAATTTTTTAACCTAGGGTGTGACTGTCTTTTTTACATTTATTTTTCTTAATATCTAAATCAGTGAATCTGCGTTAAATGCTACTTTAAGACAAGTGTGTGGTTGAACTGCTCTGAATATGGTATAGTCTAGAATTATACCCTTTGTCAATATCCTTTACATTAAGGAATAAAGTGAAGATAACAAAAATTGTAGAGTATTTGAACTTCTATGATATCTTCAGCAACACTTCTGTTAATTGTTCCGTCTTTCAGCCAAAATGTGGCGAAAAGCACGGAAAACATTTTCGGCTGAAATGAGCGTTCACAGATTAAAATAGCATTCGTCTGTGTGTGTAAAATCAGCTCTCTAGAAGGATGAAACCCATAGCTTCCCCACCTCCTATATGCTGAAGAAAGTACACATCTACTGTAGTGATGACAGCTTGAAGCGGCGGGCTGTGGGGAGAACGCGAAATGCGTGCTGAAACAAACCTCTGCATACGAAACTTGTTGTTTACATTTCTCCCTACAGTTCTGCTTGAGGTGACCAAAGTAATTCGGTTATCCTCTACACACAATGTCCTCTATTCAAACAAAAGTGGCTTTACAGAGGTCGTCTATGCTTTGTTGAGCTTTACAAGACCACTTAGTCACAGAATATATGCACAGAAACCTCTCCTCGACAATGTACGCGCTTCTACATAACTCAGTTTATTTGATGATATACGTCACCGATCACTGGTACGATTTCAAACCCAGCGGGATGGCTCAGTCTGTGACCCGCATTCGGGAGGTCATAGGTTCGATTCCCGCGGCCGGGCCTCCTGACCTATGGGCTTTTCGGGGTTTCCCCGGGTCGCTAAACGAATGCTGGGAAAGTTCATTACATCCTCCGAATTTCCTGTCCCTCAAGTTCAACTACACTCTCATTTCACTTCACCTTTCATCTTCTTTGTCTATTTCAGGTTGAAAGTGTCTATGAGAGTCTCGGCGTTGCATGGAAAAAGGATGCTCTGTGTAACGCTTCGTTCCGCAAAATGGGGGCGGTCTCCGAATCCCGGGTCTCCCAAGGGTGCCATCCGGGAAGTTTCAACCTGTAAAATGTAGGCACCCTGTCCTGTCGTTCCTCCTGGTTCGGCCGCTCTCTGTCTCCTTTCACCACAAACCTCCCTCCTGCCACGTCAGGGACTTAGGCACAACAAATCTTGTAGATCGAGCTACAAAGTCCCCCTCCGCAGTTGGTCTTAGGCTTTCAAGATGAAGCAGAAAGATATAAACATTTCCCCAAAACTATTGAGAACTTGCCTCAAAGATTAACAAAGAATCACTTTTAGATTTAAAAAAATCTGATGACACTGATTTTATTTTTATATAACTTGAACAAAAAATTCTTCCAAAAGCTTATTTTTGTATCAACTTTGTTAATGGAGACAAACCCTTACAGAAATAGTTTAATCATATATTTGTTGTAGGTATGGGGGGATACAGGAGGCTGAAGCGATAAGCAAATATTTAAAGAGTGGGTCGCTAAGTGATGGCATTAAACTTCCAAATATTTCCATTACATGGTGACAGCAGTTTAAAAATAGGTGTTAAAAATTTCAAACTAGTAACAAGAATATCGCGAAAAATACTCACGCTACAAACAATTATTTGAATTGATTATGTATTTTGAAAATAACCACACCTTCTGTGCAGTTTTGCCTATATCTTAATAATTTACAGCTATAAAAGTGATACAATTCATTCTAAATGAAGACTTTACAGAATATTCGCAAAAAATTCGAAATATCATTTTATTGGCAATGTAAATATCTCAAACATATGATATTTTAATCAAAATCGTCAGAGTAAGAATAGCAATTATTGCTGAGAAAAAAAAACGAAAATGGTGGTTTTGATGCGGAGGTGATGTTCCTGAGAAATCTTCATGTGACATTCTTGGAAAATGATGAATGTAAATACATAGTTTTGTATTTCGTTTTTTAATTATGCTGTTCACACACGCACAGACAGACAAATAGATGTACACATAAATCTTTTTAAAAGGTCTTTATTTTTAGTGGACCCCAAATCATTACTATATTTGCAGTGAAAATTCCGATATGGAATGTTTTTATGCAAGTGTTAGTTGAGAAAGTATAAATTATTTTATGCTTTTGCACAAACATAACATTTATGTATTATATCATTCTATTTATCTAAGCCAAAGTAAGGCTTAATGCCCTGGAAATACGGAACTTTAGCAGAAGTTTGTTTTTTATTAGCCTATGTAACTTTCGAAGAATATAATTTTCAAGAAATGACAGAGTTTCGTGTAAAAAGGCTCATGTGATTAAACTTTCCAAAATTTAAACTTTTGTTTTGCATATTTTTTCCCGAACTTTTGTTTACAATCAAAGATTGTATTTTATCTAGCAGGAAACGTTGCTTGAAAAGGGAGTAAAGGTATTCATGCATTTTGTTATTAAAACCAAAATGCAAAATTTAAGTTATATCAACAAAAGGCCTCTTCAAAAAGCCTGAATGGAACCTAAAACAATGGAGAGCATTTTAAAGTGTGAAAAAAACGTAAGAAAAACAGAATACGAAAAATGCAGTTGTAAAATTTCAGTGCTATATGCACACAGCTACGCAAATCCATTTTAAACGCGTGTTTGGGTATTTAGATGGACACAAAGGCAAAATCAAATTGGATCCTGATTCTATAAAACAAATAAATATATAAAATTGTCGTACATGTTTCCGTTGACACGCTTGTGCCTCTTCTCTTAAGCCTAGTGGTCGAGTTCTCTGTTAAATGAATATTTTCGCCTTCTTATTCAGAACAAAACCTGTTTTCTGTAAACCTGTCCATAAGTAAGGGGTGCAAGAACACCTCGAAATATATCTATACATCGTTGCCTCACTTGGGTGTAAGAAACGTTTTTACCTTCTCTACTACGTACATAATAGATAAAGAAAGTATTACATTCCACCCAAAAATTCGATACCGAGATTTCACCGGAAATACATGTTTTGGGGCCCCCTGAATAAAAAAAGAGTTTTTAGGAAAAGGTCCATCTCTGCGTCTGTGTGTGTGTGTGTGTTTGAGTGAACAGCATAATTAAAAAACGAAAAGTAGGATATATACCAACTTGGTATTTTGATTCGGCCTCTTCCAAAGATGCGACACGAAGATTTTCAAGAAAATCATTCACCCCAAACTACCCCAAACTATTAACAAGGAACACTTTCAAAATGTTCTATTTTCTAAGGAAAATACCATATATTGAGGATATTTACATTACAAACAAAATGTATATTTTGAATTTTCTAGGAATAAAGTGAAGTCTGTGAAGCCCATTTAATTCGAAAGAGATTTTGTATAATCTTGTATAACTAGTAAACTTTAAGCGATTGACGTAAACGCACTATACAAAAAATGTAGATCTCTTTAAAACATACAATTTATTTCAAATAACATTTTCTGTGGCTTCAGCCATTTCCAAAATATCCGTTATTAATCGTTCGAATTGTACTTTTGTCATTCTTTTCAAGTCCTTTCGATATTCAGAAGGTCACATGAATGCAACACATGAGATTCTGATTTTAATAGAAACCAATTAGGAAAAGTCTTTGAATATAAAATGTACCGATTTGTTGTCATTATGACAGCAATTATACTCAAATAATGCTAAAAACAGTTTCGCGACGTATAATGTTAACAGACAGACAAGTACCCAAATGCTTTCAATGGGGATACAAATTCAGAAGAAGAGATGCATTGATCCAGTAATTTGTATCATAAATTATTTAAATGTAAAGAGTGATTATAGTATGAATATGCTTTATTATGTGACATTGATTTGAAATGTTTGTTGATTGTAATTATTGTTGGGAAGTAAGTTTATACTGCCTTACTGAAACTGGCAATAATAGCGTGCAATAATGCAGCGAGGGGGTGAGCTGTTTATCATTATTGGAGACGAGGAACTTACGTAATATTGGCGCGTTTTCCTTTAGAATCTTCTGGAACATTTCCCTAGAGCATATGTATTCATAATTTTCATTGGATATAAAAATAGACGCTAATGTTGGCGCGTTTTATTAGCCAATTGCAGCTCAGTTATAATCTTTAGGCATATCTGGGTGTAGGAGTATAAAAAGGTAGGTTAGAGGTAAAGACCCCGTCAGTTCGTCGAAAATATTTGTATGATACACGTCGCCTTCAGTCCAGCAGAAATATTACACGTCGGCTATCGATTCACGAGTTACGCGTAGCCGAGTTAGGAAAATTCTCAAGTGTTGTAAAGTTAATTGTACAAAAGGTTGAAGTACGTGAATTAAAAGTGATCAGTAAGAAGTTATTATAACAGTTTCAGTTTGGCGAGTGTCAAGATCAATGTGTAAATGTGGTAGTTAATGTGTTTGACAATAAAAGTGTAAAACAAATTTCTTCATCAGTGTTATCTTTGGATAAAAGATTCCTTTCCGTTTACACAACCTGTAGAAAGAGAAGTGCTTGACCAAAAGATCAGGGCTAGCCGGAGGACAATGAACAAAAATTAAATAAAATAAAAGTAGCATTCTTTCAAACAAAAACTAATACTGCCGCAAATTGCTAACACCAGATGGAGCTACAAACCTAACAAAGAATCACGTCACAAAATGGCTTCAACACGTGGAGTAAACACACATACACAAACATTATAAGTAATACCATCGCAAATTGGCTACCACAACGTGGGGCTACAATCAATAATGTTAAATAAATAACATTAATAACACTACTTCAGATTGGCTCCCAAATGTGGGGCCAACAACAAACAAACATATTGACACCGCAGCATTTAGGATCCGGGTTGGTAAAGTTACGTAATCTGCATAGTGGTTATGTATGTAAAATATTGGATAATTTCATTTGGAGAGCTTAAGGGGCTAACAATCTTAAAGTTATTCCAAAATGTTTACATTAATCTCCGCTGTACAATACAAATTTAACACCACAATAGAATGTGAGATTTCACCAAAGTTTAGGAAACCAAATTTTCTTACCAGTGAAATATGTGGGTTGGGTTAGGTGTTCTGTTTTGTTATTAACAAAACAGTTAATTATATATTATTAATCCACTAGATACAACTCTCTTTACCACTATTTTTATCCGTAATATTTGTATCTTGCATGTACACTTATTGTTTATGGTGTTTACGATTACTTGCGGAGAGAGTAAAAATACAATTTATAATTTGGATACCAAGGTTTTCTAGGAAGTAAACAAATGCTGTGCCATAAGATAAGGTTAAAGGCTTAAAAAAATAATGCTTAAAAATATCATAAGGTGTAGCATTTCCTTTCCCATTTTTCCTTACAATGTATCTCCCCTACAAGTTTTTTATTTAGTAACATTTTACATAAAGTGATATGCAAGACTTTTTCGAAGTTGACAAATATTATACTGTGGGTTTAGGTCCGGAGAGGTGTAGGCCAAGGTATTGTCCACCTCTACCTATCCGTCTGTCGTGGAACCTTTCATTTAGCAACCGATGAGCATTGACATTGAAATAACAAAAGTTCTATCGTACATGAGGTGCATATTTCGTCGTACCCTCTAATGGCACTTATTCCAAGAGAAGAGGTAAGAATACCCGGGATGTGTATTCGCTGAGCCTGGGTGGAAGAACATAAGGGTCCCACGAGACATCAGCAATGCCGACACAAACATTAACAGATATTCTTTGTTGATGACATTATCGAACAATTGTCTTATTATTCTGCGTTGTTCATACGAGCTAGTTGTGAAAATTCACAATCTGATTGTTGAAAGGAAGCCCCATCCGTCAATAGCACAGTTGCGTTGTCAAATTGTTGGAGAAACCATTCCCAAAGCTTACCCTGCAGGAAAATCAGCTGTTGACAGCGCCTGGACAAGTTGTAATGATTCCTATGCAGCAAGTTCTCATGCAACACTCTGCAGGTGGTTATGTAGTCAACATTACTTATTCCAGCTGTCTCGCATTGATACTTGGGTTGCCTTTAACCGCGCAAAGAACTTGTACATAACTGCCTCTTCAATTTATCGTGTCCTCGTCCTCCCCCAGTGCTAACTAGTAGGCTTGAACGTTATGTGCTCCCTAAAGACGGCGGCGAATTGCTTGAAATATCCTCATGCATGGACACCGTCTCCAACTTTGAGTGACAGCTATTACCACCAGCTAACACATACTTCAAATGACTATCTCCCAACTCCGTATTTGAATAGACGTATAGGGAACAAAGTTCGTGATGAACACAAAACACCGGCTACCATGTCATGCCTGGTGCTAATCAAGGAATGAAAAAAAAAGACTGAGTTTTATTTATGGACGCTCTTTAACTACTGTACTTCTTAGCGTCCCATTCTGTTTTGGGCGTGAAAGACCGGAAATTTTGCTCGGAGGCTTCTTAATAAGGCTTGAGGTTCTTTTACGTGCCGTAAATATTCCACACGGAACCACTGGCTTTACTTCCCTTCCGAAGGGAGCCATGCTAAAGATTTTTGCGCTGGAAAAAATCCATCGCTCTTCTCTGTGTTCTCGCGATCTCGGGAACTAGAGGCTAGCATGGTACCCCTAGACCACGGAGGACAACAATTGAGGAATGAAGTGACTCTTATAACGAATTGAAAATCAGTACTAGTGCTAAACCTAAGAATTGCATTAATTATATGTAAATACCGCTACAAACAAATTACAAGCACTGTTTGTAATCTGGAGGAGGTCTAGGTTTAGAAATTTAGAAGAAAATAATGCATTTTAATGCTCATGTACATGTAAAGTATTGTAAGAATATGTAAAATATTATTACAACGACCTGGCGGCTCCAGAAAGCGTAATGATGGAGCCGAAGACTCCATTAGTCAAGGGAGGAGAGATAACTTAAGAGATACAGCAAGTTTCAGGAAAGAATAATAGTGGTTTTTCGGAGTATAATGATTTTATTACTCTGAAATCACCTTCTAGAATGATAATGAATAATAACAGCTTACCTTGGTGGTGTTAGAGTTGGTAGAGTTATGGCGCAGTAGGGGTGGCTGCTGGAAAACCAAGACAATGACGCTATGTTCGGAGGCGCACTGGTGTCAGCACTGAGTCCTCTGCCAGTCTTCGCTTTGTATTTCCGGTTTTATACCTTTCATATTTATGATTTCTATACCACGATTGTTAAACTGTCTTATCTTCCTGATCTGTCAACACTTTCCCAACCGGTTGTTGTGCTAAAGTCGGCAACCCCTTGAGGAGGAAAAATAATTGTGACTTCCAGTGATTCCGTCAACGGCAAAGGCGTCTGAATTTCTCTTATTTCAAAACTAACATATTAAGTGTATTGTAATTTAGTTACCCACCCTTATGATCACCACAATATTTTCATTCTCTGCGCGTGCTAAATGTTTCCCTAACGTTTGAAACATCTTTTTTTGTTATACCCTGTATAATATGCAATTAAAATTCTATTTCTGTAGGTAAATGTGTTTTCATCTGCTTTAAATTTTAATATTTTCGATGAACTCCCTCATAGACAGGACATATTACGTTATCGACCCAGCGGAGTCGAATGTTTTGGGGAGAACTGGCGCACATTCCACCATTCCTTTAACGACTTCCAACCCCCACCTGCACCTAAGGACTATGGTGGACACAAAGGAGCGCAATTCCATCAGCTCGCCTCGCTGACAAACAATAGAACCCCAGTTGGCCGCTTTCTGTCGCATTCTCAGCCGCAGGTCCCAGCGGGGAACCTGGAGACATCATGCTGACAGTCTGTCATATCTGCTGTCACGGCTCGACACTTCTGTCACAATGCTGCAGTCTGCTTTAATTATACGTGGACTACTGAATCTGACACCGCGCTGCAAATATATCTATCGAAAATGACGAATAGGACTTTAATATTCCAAAAGTAGAACAACTGTGGTGCTAAAGGTATGTGTGAACAACTCCCACGATGACACTTCTAGTAGAGTTGTATCTGTTTCCAAGGTATTATTGACTTAAAAAGTTCGACTAATATTTCTCAATTATATTTAAATTCCTTGCTACTACATTCACATAACACTCTACACCCATTTAATGTGTAGTTTCTACCAACTATTCTTATAGAGGCTTATTACTTTCTCTACCACGTACATAGTAGACAGAGAAGGTATTACATTCTACCCAAAATACCGGTATTTCATAGAAATCTATGTTTTGAGGCACCCTGAATCCAGAAACAGGTTCGTGTGTGAGTGTGTGTCTGTGATCGGCATAACTCAAAATAGAAAAGTCGGATAAATACCAAAATTGTTAGGTTCAGTGTTTTCTGAAGATGCAACACGAAGATTTTCAAGAAAATTCCACCTCCCCAAAATACCCTTTACATGGAACATTTTCGAATATCTTTATTTTCTAAAAAATGGCTCCAGTGATTTCGATTAAAATACCGTATATTAATATTTACATGACAAATAAAATGCATACGTTGAATTTTCTGGGAATACCTGTGAAGTCCTCTTCATTTTATATGATCTTGTATAAGCGAAGAAATATAAATCTCTTTAAAACACACAATTTATTTCAAATAACTTTTCCTTTGTGGTATCATCATTTGCGATATATCCGTAATTAATGGTTCGTATTGTTCATTACTTGGTCAATCTTTGAAGTCCTTTCAACGTTCAGTTTTTTCTAGCGATTGTGTGGGAACAGAATGTCGCTGTTTTTTTATTCTATTTTATTTTACGTCGCTTTAACTCCTTGGTCATATCGCGACGGATCTGTTGGTGGATATCTCTTAGAACGATATGTGATGGACAGTTAGCCTTCTAGGTCTCACCCCTGTAACCCCTGCTTCATGCTGTGCAGATGGCATTAGGGTGCCCTCCAGTCTAACTGCTTACATTGTCTGTGGATAGATGGAATAGCATTGCATATTACCACTTATTTTTCATTTTATTATTGTTTTAGACTTAAGATGGAACTTTGGGTCGTGGTATTAAATATCCAATCCGGCATTTACCTTGGCGACTGAGGAAAACCACGAAAAAACCTCAGACAGATTGATTGGCCCACTGGATTTGAACCCGGGACCTCCCGTGCCACAGACTTTACCGCCTGAGCCATCCCGCTCGGTTACTGTCGCTGTTCTTTTCGCATCTGTAACGAAATGTGTAATGTAGCTATTTCTGCAAAGGTTCATTTGGATTCAAATGAGGTTGATAGAAAAATATGCATTAGTAAAAATATTTTGTATGCCAACTAATAAGCGAAAGAGGATAGAGAAGGTCATGTGAATGTAACACATCAGATCTTTTTTTCTGTTCCATATTAATCCACACAAACCTTGGCAGAAAACGTTTCAATACACATTTTACTGCAGCTACATGAAGGATAGAGGAAACTAAATGGATAGTTTAAAGGCGAGTCGTTATATGCTGGCCTTGAAATTCCACACCCTTTCCATGACATGACGAGAAACAGCTGAATAGCAACGGCGCTTTAACAAATCTGATGTGTTGTTTACATAACCTTTCTCTATTTACTCTTTTACAAACTATTCTATTATAACCCTATTCTTCATTACACATCCACACATTCGTTGAAAGTATAAGGATACAGACAGTAGACTAAAGCGTTTGTCAGATTTAAAAAGAAAACCGATCGCTTTGTGATGACTTTGAAATACCTTACTCTTTGCATGGCCACGAGAAAAATTCTAATGGGTTACATTCAGATGACTTCCTTTAGATAATCTTCTATAGACCTTTCTTACAAAAGCCTACTATTATCACTACTTCTTGTTAATCCAGATCAACGTTTAGTTAACATTTACACATTTCGTTGCATTTAACAGCAAGTAACGCGACAGTCAGCTTTATAAAGAGTATTTGATGGCATTGAAATTCCGTGCTGTTCGCATGGTCACGAGAGAAAAAATAATAACACTTCCCATTTGAGAACATTATAAGTATTTGAAATTTCAAACCAATAACAAGAAATATCTTGGAAATAGTCAACAAAATTATAAATTTTATATACAGGATGATTTTAAATGATGGACTCATTTTGTAAAACTCGTATTTATTAAAGCACAAATCCAACATAAACAATCTGTATAACAATGAAAAGAGCAAGTTTCAAAGTTTTTTTTCGGGGGCGGTGATGGTTTTAGAAGCGGCCGGTAGAGTGCTCGCCCAATAGGCCGCGTTTTACTGTCAGTACGTAGTGAGATGTCTACTGTGGAGCACAAGGTTTTCTGCGTTATTGAGTTCGCAAAAAGTGAGTCGCAAATTGTAGTGCAGCGGGCATTTCATAGCAAATTCGGTATTGAATCACCAACTAGAAAACGTATTAGCGTTGGTTTACGCAATTTAAACAGACTGGAACTGTGTGTAAAGAAAAAAGCACAGGCCGACCGCGTGTGTCAGAGGAGGACGTCAGACGGAGTGAAGACAGTTTAGTTCGCAGTTCACCTAAGTCTACCCATAGAGCTAGTAGAGATACTCCAACCAACTGTATGGAAAGCTCTGAGACGGCGTTTGCTGTACAAGCCCTTCCGATTACAACTTGTGCAGGTTCTTAAACCTAAAGACAAAGAGAAGCGTCTCGAATTTTGTGGTTATGCGCTAGGAATGATGGAGGATGACGCATTTCTACAGCGTATCCTATTTAGCGATGAAGCGACTTTCCACCATAGTGGAAAAGTCAACAGACACAATGTTCGCATATGGGGTCTTAAACGTGTTCTGTGCCTTATCCCGTACAAAGGTTTATGGACCATTTTCCTTTGCGGAAAAAACTGTAACTGGAATAACGTACCCGGAAATGTTGGAGAAATAGCTGTTCCCTCAAATTATGTAAGATTCACAGGACCTCATTTTCCAACAGGATGGAGCTTCGCCCCATTGGCACACCGATGTACGAGGCTTTTTGAATGAATCCCTTCCTCAGCGCTGGATAGGTTGCAGGGTAAATGAAGACCTGGCTCTACACTTCTGGCCACCGATATCTCCTGATCTCACCCCATGTGACTATTTCTTATGGGGTTATGTTAAGGAAGCTGTTTACGTCCCGCCTCTACCTACAACTCTGGACGACCTGCGGAACCGTATCACTGCTGCCGTGCACTCAGTAACAGAAGATACACTTGCTCGTGTGTGGGACGAGTTTGGCTATCGTGTAGATGTTTGCCGTGCAGCAAACTGTGGACACATTGAACATTTATAATGTATTAAACAAAACTTTGAAAATTGGCATAAAGATGGTTCATGTTGGATTTGTACTTTAATAAATACGAATTTTATAAAATGGGTCCATATATATGTGTGTGTGTTGTGTGTGTGTGTGACATACACTCAACCCAAAATGGGGTTTTAACGAGGCCTACAGTTTTTGTGTAGTAAGATTTGTCTATCTCTTATGGTTTACAGATTATGCAAAAGTCATTCAGAATAAAGAGGACTTCAAGAGGCTATCCCCAGAAAATCCAAGATATGCACTTATGAACATATGTTAAACATATGGTGTTTTAAATAAAATCCTTACAGCCATTTTAGGAGAAGTAAAATTTCCAAAATTTTGCCATGTATACTGTAGTTTGTGGTCGGGGTTTTTCTTGAAATCATCTTGTCGCATTCTCGGAATAGTGTCTAACTGAATTTTCGTTTTTGAGTTAAGCTATTCACAGACAGACTCAGACACCCAGACGGATGTTTTTCTAAAAATGCTTTTTTAATTCCGAGTACTTCTAAACACGTATCTCCGGCAAAATTTCGGTATGGAAATTTTGAGTAGAATTCAACACTTCCACTACTTACTACTTACTACTACACACTTAAGTACTAGGCGTATTCCAAAACTAAGGTCCGGTGAACAATATTAACGAATGTGTAGGCCTGAATGAAGTTTAACGCCTGCAGCGCTGTCTACCGACAGCTGAGGAACCTACTGTAAATGTTGGTGTGACGCAATAGGCGTTTGCCAGTCGGTGAGAGCAGATCGCAATGGCCGTAACAATCGTAGATCCTGCAAATTGTGAAGTGCGCGGTGTGATTAGATGCCTTGGACATCCATCGTGAGTTATGCCTCGTGTATGGACCGGACATAATGAGTGACAAACCCTGTATGGTGTCGCATAGTCACTACCGAAATAGGTCAAATAGGTTAATCTACCCATCTTACAAGTAATAAACCATTATCTTCATACATTCTCGTTTAATTAATCATCTAATTTGGAAGAACAACTACTTTTTTCGAAAATGGCGGGACACAGAACAAAACGCTATTACACTCCGTACTTGTTTGTAATATCTCTATGAAGTACTTATTAGAAGAGATATATACTACTGTATATTATACTACTCACATAAAAGATGCACTTTTATTTATGATACAAATATCTTAAAAAATGATATTTAATGATAATTTCATTCATATGACAATATTCTACGTTCGACCAACGATACGTAATGACGTGTTGAATTTCAAGTAATCAGATCCATTACTTGTCGTTAATTTTGCAGAATTATTCTTTTGTTTTAAGCTTATCGCTACATTTTCTTCTTTTGTTTTATTTGTGTATTGCAACAAGGAATGCCTATTCAAAATAAAATTTTAGTTGAGGTTGTGTAATTATGCTATACCAAACAGAAAAGCGCAGTATATGCATTTACACCTGTTAAATCTGTAGCTGTTGTCTACTGGTATTTCATTCTAATTATATAATATATATTATATATATATATATATTATATATATATAATTCAATAACAGCACGCCTTGAAGCAATATGTGTATATAATAATTTGTAAAATGTATGTAACAGTCATTGCATATGTTTGTATTATTGTATCCATGTGTAATAATGTTATGCGAATGTAATACGTAATTTAATAATGTAGGAGCAGTGAGAAATAGGTCAAAAGTTGCTAACAATGAGGTAACCTTGAGGCAATAATAGTTTGAAAGCTTAACAGTACTACTTGTGATTCTTGGAGTAACAATAATGTAATTTTAGTGACAGTATAAAATAGCCAATCAACAACCAGAAAAAGCTATAGTTAAATCAAGGTATTCTATTGGAGTAGGATTAGCCGATTAGAAACTAAAAAGGAGAATATTTTACAAATTTAGAGTTGAGTTGCCTGAAAACAGTGTTCCTAACCGGACGCAAAAAAGTGTCCTCAAGAAATTTAATACGTATTGGTGTGAGACGAAAATAGTTTTACGTGTTAAAAAGTGCAAGTAATTCATAAAAGAATCTCACAGCTCTCTATATCAGTGAAGTTTTATTTAAATCGTATCAAGTATTAATAAAAGGAGTGAAGTAAAATTATAATCTGTGTAAGCCTACATTCTTAGTCGTACCACAACCCTGTGTAATGAAACTAATGAAACATTTATCTCGATAACGTGAAGTAGAAGAAGAATAAGGCTTTGTAAGAATACTTTGTAGAAGCTGTATCAAAACAAGCGATAGTGGGTAGAGAAAGACACCTGAACGCACCTGAACGCACAGTCAATTTCTCTCGTGGTCATACAAAGCCATCACTTAGCGAATTTCTTTTAAATATTTGACTATGGCTTTAACCTACTGTATTCCTACTTTCCCTACCACATACATAGGTAGAGAAGGTATTACATTCCACTAAAAAATTCGATACCGAAGTTTCACCGGAAATATATTTTTTGAGGCCCCTTAAATTCAAATAAGGACTTTTGGAAACATGTACGCGTATGTGTGTACGTCTGTGAACAGCATAACTCAAAAACGAAAACTTGGATGAATACAAAACTTGGTATTTGAATTCAATATCTTCCAAGGATGCGATACGAATATTTTCGAGAAAGCCACCCCCAACCCAACTACCATTTACATGGAACATTTATCGAAAATTTCGATTTTCGAAAAAATAGTTCTAACGATTTAGGTTAAAATGCCATATATGAAAGATATTTACATGACAAATACTATTCATATTTTGAATTTTCTGGAAATAGCCTAGGAAGTCCTCTTCATTCGGAAGGAATTTTGAATAATCTTGTATAACTGGTAAGCGTTAAGCCAGTTAGTTAAAGCAGATCTCTTTAAAACACACGATTTATTTAAAATAAGTTTTTTGTAGCATAAGCTATGTCTGAGATATCCGGTATTAAAGGTTCGAATTGTTAATTACTTGCCCATTCTCATAAAGTTCTGTCAACATTCAATGGAATTTTGAGACAGCATATAGCGTCCAGTTCTTAAATATTTGACTAAATATTTTTATCTATAATGAAATGTGTATGTAGCTATTTTTGCAAATGTTTATTTGGATTAAAATGTAGTAGACAGAAAAAGCAGTTGTAGTGAGAATAGTTTGTATACCCAATAATAGAGACAGAGGGTGGAGAAATTCATGTGAATGTATCACACCAGTTTTTTCTATACTTATAATGAAACATGTAAATGTGGAATGAATGTTTAATTCGATTAACAAGTACCAGGTATCAGAATAAGCTTTTGTAAGTATAATTTGTAGAAGAGAGTGTAGAGAAAGTCATGTGAATGCAACACACCAGATTTGTTGACGTGCTTCAAGATTTAGTTATTTTTCTTGTTGCATGCAAAGAGTATGGAATTCCAAAGGCTTTTTAAACTCTTGACTATCTTCCAGCCTTCGCTGTCCGCTAACACAACTAGGTGTGTAATGAAACCACCTTTGCAAACGTTTACCATAATTATATGAAGTAAATAGAAAAATAAGTTTTGTAAGCATAGTTTGTAGAGGACGGATAAAAGTAAACGACAGTGGGCAGAGAAATTGATATGAATGTAACACATCAGATTTTCTCTGCGGTGATTTTTTCTTCTATTTATTACTGTTTCCCATTTATACAAAATTCAGTGAGTATGGAGAGGTCTCACAGGCTATTCACCAAAAATATAAGAAATATATGCTAGTATCTAAAATATTTATTTTTAATCGAAATCGAAAGAGACACTTTTGAGAAAATAAAAAATAACGACTTTGTCATATACCTAAGCTTAGGAAGAGGAAACTTGCGTGAAAGGCGCTAGTCTTTAATTCAAATGTGTTATTCTGCTAACTTTGCGACATTCTCTCCTGTCTGCTACACACATACGAATGTAAGTCAATCTGCACACTATTTTAAATTTGTTATAGGTTGGCTGTATTGGTTTGTGCACTCGCACGTCAAGTTGTTCCTTTCTCTCCGCTTGTGGAATGTTTGACCGTTCACTCCAGTGAGTGTTGCGATGTTGCGTAATGAACATGCCTGCAGCGCTCACCGTTTGCGCCAAACAAGTAGTGTGCGGTTATCCACTTTTTGTCATCTGGAGTTGTACCAGGAGCCGAAATCCCATGAAGACTTTTGGCAGAATATGGAGACAATGTTTTACCACGAGTATATGCGAATGGACTGAAAAGTTAAAAAAATAGTCGGACATATGTGAAGGAGGAAGAAAGATTAGGTCGCACATCCACTAGTGACGCCAACATTGAACAAGTCCGTATCTTGATTCAGACAAACGAAGATTGATTGTCGATGAAGTGGTAAACCGTATCTTTTTTTGGTCCACTTAAAAATGCCTTAAGGGCCCGTCGATTCTCCACAGGAAGCGGTGCATACATGGCTTGCTGCTCAGCCGAAAATCTTAACGGCGGATGAAATGCACTGAGAAGCAAGGGGACTAACGAGGTTAATTGTATTGTTGTTATAATAAATTTAAAATAATTGTCTAGATACTTATTGACTTACCCTCGTACCACAGATACAATAAAAAGATTTCCAAATCAAATGTTTCTTTCCAATTTTACTACTTTAAAATTTTAGAGAATGTTTTAGTATTTATGACTATTTTTGTTATTATTGACGCACGCAAATCAGTTGTTTGATAAGTTATATTATTTTAAAATTACCATGAAAAGAAACTGTACTTTCGAGTGCTTAAAGGCACAAGACAGAGTAAAAGGGAGAATGGAAAGGAGATGGGGTTGGGGAGAAAAAGAAAGGTATAGGGCAGTGAGAGAAAGAGAGGAATCTCTGCAATTAATACAATAATTGGGACTGTAATTCTGGGCAGAAATCCGTTAAGTCTAAGACACAAAAGAAAATATATAGAAATACTTGACTTCAAGGTTTAATTTAAATTTGTTATATAACATGATTTAGATAATATGTAGTTTCATTCATTAAAAGAATATTATTGTAATTTTAAGAAAAAATCATGAGTAAATTATTCTGTTACATGGTTATACGGAAAATCTTTTCAAAATGTGTCCCAGGTTTATTACCGTTCACATTCATGTTGGATTAACAAGCAGATAAATATTCTGGTTGGTGCGGTGCTGCATCGCAAACACTGACAAGATTAACTTGCTTTAAAAAGGGAGGCAAGAAGCCGTGCTGTCACAAAACAAATATAGCACACTGTTTTGTGTTGCTGCTGGGGGACAGGTGTCAACAAATATGCTGTGATTTCCCATGGTGCAGAGAAAAGAAACATGTGCTATCAGTGACACCAAACAGGAGTGATGCTCTTTTACACACAGTTCTAAAGCTTTAATTTTGAATTGTTCTTGTATTTCCCTTAACAGTGCACGGTGATTCAAAAATATTCCAAATCTGGCGGAGTGTAGTATATTTTACTCAAGGATATACGATGCCACATAACCCAAGCTGATGTGAAATTAATTTGGATGCGCCTTACATTCAGAAGTGACGTGGTCCATGTCTGGAAGCCATTGTAACAGGCATTTGCAAAATTATTATGTTTTTTATTACACACATACATTTCAACAAAACTGGAAATAATGAAGACAAGTCCACTCAAAGAAAGAGAGAATGGTGGCAATAGTATTAATTTGTACTAGTGTCATAGAATAGGATGAGTCTACTAAGAAATAATTATTGTTTAGTGTGTTATTAAATCGGGTTTCAAACATCTAAATCTCTACTAGTATTAGAAAGAAAGAAAGAAAGCGTGCGTGTGTGTGTGTGTGTGTGTGTGTTGTGAACGCTAGAAATCTAAAAACCACTCGATCTATTTTGATAATTCTTTCGCCACTGAAAAGCCTTAGTTCTTAAGCCTTCTCAATCAGCATTTATCTTAATCAATGTCTGCGTCAGTCTGAGTCATATGTCGGTAAAATTTGACGCAGGTAATGCTTTCTGCCCCAAGTTTAGGCGCAATATAACGCAGCCACGCTCCGTCCTCCAACAATGAAGCAATACCTTTGCCTCACGGTTGCTGCTTGTCTCCTCCCAGTTGGTTCTTCTTTTGCCACGGCTGCTCCAACATGAAACCTTAACCTCAGGATATGCGTGGGTGTGTACAGAGAAACACACAAACGCTGTCTTGGAACACTTTTATTCACTATTTGAAATAACACTTTAGGTTTGCCGATCACTATTAAATGCATACGAGGATACTTTGTCTTTACCAAGGCCGAAGAATATTAACTACAGCTAAGCGTTCTACCCTATAGCATGTTCGCCACCATTCTTCTCCACACGACGGGAAAGTCGTCCTGCACTCACCAGACCCTCAGGCAGACTGATCTACCCACGCTGCACAAGGAAAACCAACGCCTAAACTTCCCCTCTCTCCCCTCACACGCTCGTCACCACTCGGCGTCATGAAGCCTCTAGAGTGACCTTCACCAGGCTAAGTGCAGCTGTACTCGGCTGTTTATCAGGAAAATCTTGCTTCAATGGTATTTACCCTTTCTACCTGAGGCTGGTCCCTAATTAACAAAACTGTGCCTGTCTGGTCTTTCTGTCGCTTATACAGTCAACAATTTTCACAATGCTTCTCCTTTTTATACATACACTGATTTTAAATATATTATTACTTATTTTATATCACTATCCTTCTCAGATTATTACGATAATTATTGCTTTTATAATTCCGGCTTCAAATTATAAGGTATTTACTGAACAAAAGTTTCATCCACTTGCCACTCGCTCACAGCTTCCAACCAGGATCCGCAGTCACATGCTACATTTGCTTTTACTTCCTGTACAATTAGCTCCGAATGAATCCGCTTCATCCATATGCTAACATACTACCATTCGGATGGCGCCAGCGAGGGGCCCGAAAGGGTTGATCTCCAAACCAGCTAGTGTCATTGAGTTCCTTTCATTCGTTTACAAGTTGCAATTTTCTTGTATTGTGATTTCTTTTCTTTCTTCATGTTTTCAACCAAATCTGTATAGAGTTAATGGCTTCTTTAATTTTTATAAAACAAATATATTTAAAAAAATCTGATGTGTTACACTCACCTGACTTTCTCTACTCTTGTACAAACTATTTTTACAAACACTTATTCTCCATATGCTTCATGTTAATCGAGATATCAAGATGTCAATCTTATTGCTAATTTTCTTGTAGATGCAAGGGGAATATGGTAGGTTTTAAGCGATAGTCAAATATTTTAACGCTGGTTGCTATATGGCGCATTCCATTCTCTTTGCATGTCCAGGACATAAAAACAATGAATAACGAATTTGCAAAAAGTATAAGTATTGGAAAATTTAAGGGAATAATAAGCAATATCTCGAAAACGGTTCACTCAACAAAAAAATGTATATGACATAAATTGTGTATTTTAACGCGATCTACATCTTTTGTGTAGTAACATTTTGTCTATCTCTCTGGTTTATCAGTTTACCAAAAGTCGTTCACAATGAAGAATACTTTTGGAGACATTCCCAGAAAATTCAAGATATACATTTTATTTGTCATGAAAATATCTTAAACATATGATATTTTAATCAAAATCGTTAGAGCGGTTTTTGAGAAAATTAAAATTTTCGAAAAATGTTCCATCTAAAGGGTAGTCTGGGGTGGGGGGATTTTTATTGAAAACCTTCGTGTCGCATCTCTGGAAGATACTGAACCTAAATACCATGTTTGGTGTTTATCCGACTGTTCGTTTCTGAGTTTTGCTGTTCACAGACAGACACACAGACTGGCAGACACACAGACACACACACACACACACACACGGACATGTTTCCAAAAATTCTTTTTTTGGATTCAGGTGATCTCAAAACATGTATTTCCGGTGAAATCTCGGTATCGAATTTTTGGGTGGAATACAATACTTCTCCTACTTACTATACGTAGTAGAGAAAGTAAAAATTTGGAGATATGTCAGAATATAAACTACGTGTCTAAAGGGTAGTTTGGGATGGGCAGGATTTCTTGAAAATCTGTGAGTCGCTTCCTTGGAAGATGCTGGACTTAAATACGAAGTTTTGTATTTAACCGAAATTTTGTTTTTGAGATATGTTCTCTCTCTCTCACTATCTCTCTCTCCCTCTCTCTCCCTCTCTGGGTTCGGGGAAATACAAACCGTGCATTTTCGGTAAAACTTCTATAACACATTTTTGCAACATGACAGTTCTTCCAAGTACCTTAAGTAAAGTGCTATAAAAATAAAAGAGTACAATTTTCCAGTTTAACGCACATCATACGCATACGTTAGCTTTCAGAGCTTCTAGAAACTGAATGTATATCCACCTAGAGGGAGCAAAGATGTAGAAATTCGCACAGATATAAAAATTTTATTATTACGGCAGCTATTCGATATTCAAGGTCTTACTTACACTGAAACAAACTGAAAAATAAGAAGCATAACGCTTCTCGTATATTGCGTTCAAGACGTAGGGAAATAAAAGCAAACGTGTAAAATAAAGAATCGAAAAACAGAAGCGCTAAAACGTCGTTTACCGTATGCATCAACAATAATGCTAATTGTTAGGAACAATATACTAAGAACTTAATATGACATTAGGGAAGTTTGTTTTATTGCGCTAAGAGAGAGGAACGTAGTTGTACATAACACTGATCCGCCGGCTCAGTAGTGTACGCTCCAGTCTTGCTTAACTCTAAGTAGGGGCGGTTCGTTCATAAGATCAGCATACAATTTTTTGTAACTCTTGGAGGAGTGCTTACATCTTTATTTGACACATTTTCTCTATTTGCCTAGACGACTCGGACTACATCAGTAACGGGAAGCCTCCTCTTTCCGGGCGACTGCTTAAAATCGCTAACTGAGCAATATTTGACTGCCTCTGACATCCCGCGTTTTGACGGTAGACAGGTCCTTATATGCACTTTCGTGACGGTATGAGTATGGAAGGGAATTGAGGGGTAGTCATAAAAAACGTACAGTTTCAAATGCTGTCCGTTCAGCGACAGAGGGTGAGAGTACCCTTCCAAACACGTAGGTGTTTCTGGAAGGAGGTAGTGTATACTTGGTCTGAGGCAAGTGAGGAATAAACGCAAGTAACGGAGGAAAGGCTGTTGACTGTTTTCCACTATACGCGCGGCACGAGTTTGGCATATTGTGTACCCCTCTAACCGGCTAAAGTTTCACCTGTGAGATAAGCCATCACACCCTCCTAATTAAAACGTCGTTGAACCTATAGTAGCCCATGTGGCTGCAGGCCTTGCAGATCGGACAGGAAACGAAAGCCTTTTTCAGCCCCTGGCTCCCTCTTTGGCCCCATCCTTAATGACTGCAATGCTACCTGTAGCGGGAGATGTGCTCACACGTGAGTACCATGTGCTCACACGTGAGTACCACGTGCTATCTTATGTACATGTCTCGAATCTCCGAAGTTCCTTTCAAGTTCTCTGCCGGGCTGCTTGTCGTAGAGCTGAGACGAAATTCCTGTCTTAGCTAGCTAATCTGACATTTCTCAGGATTTTATGTATGTGAAGACAAGTAATAAACTGGGTTTCCATTAAACAACTTAATTTATTCTTAATATAAGGCCCATTTAGGCGGCTAGCAACTTTTCCTTGCTTGAAACAAAATACAAAAGTTGTACATTTAACCTTGCCGCTACTATGAATTCTTTACGTAGACCTATCTAGCTCCGTCACGCAATATTTTCCTACCCACATGCACGTACACAATCTTCCGCCTGACTCACATGTATTGCATCGTAAGAGTAAAATAAGAGAGTGTGTAACTTGGGGACTCCTTCCCTTTTTATACCTTCCTACTATGACGCTAGGATTCGCGGATTTATATGTAACAATTATTCTCATTGGTTATCTACTTAGCGTGCTATGAATATATAATGTTCCAATTTAGGAGTCACGCTTCCCTTGGATTATCTAGTAAAACCCACTATCTCCGTTTCACTTTACAACTCTTGTTTCTCTTTCTGTTCTTCCAACTTCCTTGTCTTCCAGGAATTGAACCACTATCTCTGTCTCACTCTAATCTCGGACTTCTGTCTCATTTTCTGTGACTGCCTAAATCCTGTGTGCATTAACGCGTATGTGTCTGTGGACTTTACCCCTATTACTCGCTCACCTGGTGGTTACTAATTACACTGTTTCTTACATGCTTTCACATCAATTACATCTGTGGTATAAGTTATTTTACAGTAAATCTATTTATCAATGTTATTTTAGCTTATTAGCTATTCATATTATTTAATACTCCATTATATTGGGTATATGTTCAAAACTAAATTGAGTGTTATTTATGAACGCTCTTTAACTACTATGGTACTTACCGGTCCATTCTATATTGGGCGTGAAAGACCGGTAATTTTGCTCAGAATCCTCTTTATCAGACTCGCTGCGGTACTGCTCAGATAGGTCTTCCTCAGCTCCGCTCGGGGGGACCCTGAAGGTTGGTGGCTTGTGAGTGGGTACCGTGCAGCTTCTGATGTGTTATATCTGGAAATGTTAGGGACACGTACATGCTTGCACAAGTCGGCATCCGGATCTGATCGCCCTTGGGGTCTCTCCCCTCATCCATCCCTCCCTCCCTCCTTCCCAGGGGTTACGGAAGCAAAAAGGGCCGACTGGCCTACTTGCGCTCCTCTGCCGGTTCCGGGGACCCCTTCGTAATACGTACCGTTACCTCTACCATTTACGGATTCTAATACTGAAGCACCTTGCTTAATATTTCAGATCTTCGTTTCTAGTCTTTATCTTGTTCCAACAACACAATAAATGGGATAGGAATTATTACTATACAACTGCCAAACCTGAGTAACTAATTTCTCATTAATGCACATTCGAAGAAATAATTATTCATTACATTAAAGTTCCGGTTAATAATTGTAATTGTAACCCCGTTATGGACATTTAAAGTGGTAATTAGTGCTTGCATTACGCTTCCAAATAAGAGTTATGATAGTATACTATGCAACAAGACTATAATGGCAGTAATTAAGACGCCAGTATATTCATGAGATCCATCCATCCATCCATCCATCCATCCATCCATCCATCCATCCATCCATCCATCCATCCATCCATCCGTCCGCTGGACTGATCAATTACTACGAATAAGGATAAAATATTTGGAATTTCTCAACCTATACAAATAGAAACATGGAATGTACGTGGATTCACCAATAGCATTTATGAAATACACAGGAGTTATGAAATATGGAGGAGTTCTAATGGAAAAGAGAGCATTAGCAGGTGTGGCTGTACTTGTAAGCCCTACTTGGATGATGATGATGATGATGATGATGATGATGATGATGATGAGATGGGGTTAATGGCGCTAAACATCGAAGGTCATCAGCGCCTACCCTGCTTGGAAAAAGAGAATTCATTCACATACATGATATAATGAACGAATCATCGTAATGAAGTTAAAATAGGGAGAGGCTATTTGACAATAGTTGGAATATATGCTTCAGAAGATGGACGTAAATTAGAATCTGAAAATTTTTATGAACTATTACAAATTATTATAGGAAAATGCAATACAATGACTATATAGCATTGGTAGGAGATTTTAACGCCCGAATAGGAATCACACGAATCACTAACATAGTTGGTTATAATGAAGAACATACTCTTAATCAAAGGGAAGTAGCACTTGGACATTTTGAGTCAATAATTTGCAGATCATAAACTCTTTCTTTCGTCACAAAGAAATACACACATATACTTGGACAGTAAGGGGAAACAGATCAGTAATTGACTAATTTCTAGCTAATGAAAATATGTGGAATTTATTTGAAGATCTAAGAGTTCGGGAGGAGCAGATGTTAGTTCTGACCACTACCTAGTACTAGCAAAGATAAAACTGAAAACAAGATGTGCCAAGTATCGGAATACAAAAATGCCCCCAGAAAGATACTGGAAAACTTATTTGCTAAAAGAACCATACATTAGAGATTTATACTCTAAGAAACTCTCTCTATGTATTAGTGAACACGAGGAAAGTGATGATATCGCTGAAGAATGGAGAAATATTAAGAAATTTATAGAACAGCCTGAAAGTGAATTTCTAGAGATTAGGAGTAAAACGAAAGACAAAAAAGTACGCTATATATATGGAACGATGAGCTTAAAACTTTGATAAAGGAGAATAAATTAGTATATCTGAAATGGCTACAGACAAAACAGCAAAATTACTTATTGGTATACAAAGCGGTAGCAGCTCAAACCAAAAAAACAGAGTAAGAATGGCACATAAAGAACTGTTGGGATATACAGGGTGTACATTTAAGTTGACACTGCACAATATCTCCAAAACAAGGTGTTATAGAAAGAAATATCTTTAATAAAAGTAGCTTGAATATTTTGGGGGAAAGTAAATGTCATTAGTCGTGTTTTATTTGGAGGACGTTGTGATGGTCCATGATGGTCATGGACCCTAATTGTAGGTTCCCATTTAAAAGAATTAAATTTACCCTAAAATGACCATCTTAATGACCTCCAAAGAAAAGACGACTAATGGAATTTACTTTCCCCATAATCTCAAGCAACTTTTATTGTATACATTTCTTTCTATAACACTTCGTTTTGGAGATACTGTACGGTGTCAACTTAAATGTTCCACCTTTATGTTGTAAATATTGAACACAATATACACGGCCGACAAGTAAATTCATATAAAAAAATTAATATCACGTCAAGAAAGGGATAAAGCAGACATAAACGTAATATCGTCCAAAGAAGGGATTCACTATTTCAAGGAACAGTGGACAGATAAATCGAAAACCTTGAATGAAAGAGAACACCAAGGTATACCTATTCACCTCACAGAAGTTTACAAAATCGAATTAAAGGAACCAGAAGTTCTAGAGAAATCGAACAATAAAAAAATCTGATGTGTTACACTCACATGACTTTCTCTACCCTTGTACAAACTATTTTTACAAACGCTTATTCTCCATCTACTTCATGTTAATCGAGATAAACATTTGCAAACTCTATCTTATTGCTAATTTTCTTGTAGATGTAAGGGGAACATATATTTACAAGGGCAATATAGAAAAACAGTAGCCTTTAAGCATATACATATCTCTTAATAGCTGATTGCTAGGTGCAGCACCATTCCCTTTGCCACAGATTAATACTCTTTGCATATCCAATGATGCAGTAATTTGTATCACAAATTATTTAAATGTAAAGAGTGATTATAGTATGAATATGCATTATTATGTGACATTGATTTGAGATGTTTGTTGATTGTAATTATTGTTGGGAAGTAAGTTTATACTGCCTTACTGAAACTGACAATAATAGCGTGCAATAATGCAGCGAGGGGGTGAGCTGTTTATCATTATTGGAAACGAGGAAGTTACGTAATGTTGGCGCGTTTTCCTTTAGAATCTTCTGGAACATTTCCCTAGAGCATATGTATTCATAATTTTCATTGGATATAAAAATAGACGCTAATGTTGGCGCGGTTTATTAGCCAATTGCAGCTCAGTTATAATCTTTAGGCATATCGGGGTGTATGAGTATAAAAGAGCTAGGTTAGAGGTAGAGCCCGTCAGTTCATCAAAATTCTTTGTACACTACACGCCTTCAGTCCGTCAGTTCGTCGAAAATATTTGTATGATACACGTCGCCTTCAGTCCAGCAGAAATATTACACGTCGGCTATGATTCGCAAGTTACGCGTATAAGAGTTATGAAAAATCTCAAGTATGGTAAAGTTAATTATACAAAAGGTTGAAGTACGTGAATTAAAAGTGATCAGTAAGAAGTTGTTATAACAGTTTCAGTTTGGCGAGTGTCTAGATCAATGTGTAAATGTGAAAGTGACTGTGTTCGACAATAAAAGTGTAAAACAAATTCCTTCATCAGTGTTATTTTTGTGGATAAAAGATTCCTTTCCGTTTACACAACCTGTATAAAGAGAAGTGCTCGACCCAGAAAGATCATAGCTAGCAGGAGGACAGTGAAACAAAATTAAGTAAAATAAAAGTAGCATTCTTTCAAACAAAAACTAATACTGCCGCAAATTGCTAACACCAGATGGAGCTACAAACCTAACAAAGAATCACGTCACAAAAATGGCTTCACCACGTTGAGTAAACACATACACAAATAACATTCTAAATTTACCATCGCAAATTGGCTCCCCAACGTGGGGCTAAATAAATAAATAAATACAACATAAATACCACCGCACCAAGAAAAAAAATATGAATAACGAATTCCCATTTGCGAAAATAAGTATTGAAAAATTTAAGGGAATAACAAGCAATATCTCGAAAATAGTTCACTCAACAAAAAAAATGTATATGACATAAATTGTGTATTTTAATGCGATCTACATTTTTTGTGTCGTAAAATTTTGTCTATCTCTTATGGTTTACCAGTTATGCAAAAGTCGTTCACAATGAAGAATACTTTTGGAGACATTCCCAGAAAATTCAAGATATACATTTTATTTGTCATGAAAATATCTTAAACATATGATATTTTAATCAAAATCGTTAGAGCCATTTTTGAGAAAATTAAAATTTTCGAAATATGTTCCATGTAAAGGGTAGTCTGGGGTGGGGAATTTTCTTGAAAACCTTCGTGTCGCATCTCTGGAAGATACTGAACCTAAATACCAAGTTTGGTGTTTATCCGACTGTGCGTTTCTGAGTTGTTCACAGACAGACACACAGACATGTTTCCAAAAATGTTTTTTTTGGATCCAAGGGATCTCAAAACATGTATTTCCGGTGAAATCTCGGTATCGAATATTTGGGTATCGATATTATTGTATCGAATAATACAATACTTCCCCAACTTACTATACGTAGTAGAGAAAGTAAAAAAACTACAGGTTTAGATGCTATGCAAATGGAATTAATAAAATAATATGCAGTAATTTGGGAACGAAATTTTTAAAACTTTTAAAGCAATGTTGAACTCAGAAGAATATACAGTAACAAATATTATCCTTATGTTTAAGAAAGCAGATCGAAGTAAATGTACCAGCTACAGATTGATCAGCTTATTAAATGAAGAGCATAAAATCTACGCAAAAATAATAAGACGACTACAAGCTATTACTGAATCCATTATCCTGGAAGAACAGTCAGGATTTTGGAAGGAAGGATCATGCATCGATAACATATTCATAACAAAACAAATGATAGAAAAATGCAAACAGCTAATAAAGAACTCCATTTATTATTAACAGATTATCAGAAAGCTCTTGAAAATGTAAAGCAAATAAGGTTTGGAAAATAATGACATCAAGAGGTATCCCTAAACATTTAATTCATGTTGTAAAAAGTATGTAGGAAAACTCCACCATATTCTATAAATCCAAAGAAGGAAAACTATATAAAGAGACAGTAAACTTAGGAGTAAGACAGGGCTGCAGTTTTTCGCCTACGATTTTTATTCTTTACCTTGGCGAAGCAATGAGAAATTTAAATTACAGTTGCATAAATATATTATATCTAAAAACGTTAATAGAAGAACATTTTTAAACAACCTCTTGTTTGCTGACGATCAAGTTATTTTAGCTAGTGTTGAGGATACGCTACAAAGTGGTCTATTTGAACATAAAATCACAAAAGATATGAATTTAACCATCTCCAAAGAGAAAACCAAAGTAATGGCATACATAGGTAAAAGGACTGTGAGATCAAGGGTTGTAATGGAAGTTATATTATAGAACAAGTTAATAATTTTCATTTTCTTGGCTGCCATTTGTTTATAAACATGAAAAATATTTTAATAATAACATTACTAAATTTAATAACATGTACGGGGCCATTAGAAGAACACTCCGTAATAACACAAGGAAAAATACGCAGATTAAGCTATACGACGTTATGGCACTACCAACAGCCTTGTATGGGAACGAAATTTGGACCCTAAAGGAGAAAGAAGTCGACTACAGGCAGCAGAAATGCGATTTCTCCGAAGCGTAGCGGGAGTAACCGACTAGATTACATCAGAAACGAAGAAGTAACAAATAACCTAAGAGTTAGAAGCCTTTTAGAAACTATAGACCAATATCAAGAAAATTGGTGGGAACACGTACAACGCATGAGCCAAGATAGAATTCCGAAAATACTTGCTGAATATGTACCTACTGGAAAACGAAGTATTGAAGGACTATAAAAAAGTTCGATACAACAAATAAAGCAGTCACAACAAGCTTAAAAGCCTAGAGCTTGAAGAATAAGAATAAGTGAAGTTGTATAAGATTGTTTTTGGGCGACCACATAGAGTAATTTCAACACTTTTAGAGTTTAGAAAAAGATCTGAACTTGTTATTTGTGTGTAATTAAATGCTGATCGGATGGTAGCAACTTGAGCGTGTTTGCGAGTAATGCAAGAGTTGGCAGTAATGTTAAGTCCACGCTGTATTTATTAATTTTTTTGCACATAATTTGACAGCAACACATATTGAAGCAACTAAAATTAATTTTATTGAAGTTACAATTAAAATAATTGATTTTATTTTAATACACACATTTCATTGTTTATTTGTGTAATGGATCCAGGAGGGTAATGGATTTTTTCGTGCGTAAAAATCCTTAGCATGGCTTCCTTCGGAAGGGAAGAAAAGCCGGTGGTCCTGTGTCCTAGATTTAAGGCACAAAAAAGAACCTCAATCTTTATAAGTCTGATAAAGAGGTCTCTGAGCAAAATGTTTGGTCTTTCACACTCAATATAGAATGCGACGCTAAGAATCAAAGTAGTTAAAGAGCGTCCATAAATAAAACTCGATTTAATTTAACGCAATAATCAACATCATAAAACACATAAAGATTCAGATGATCAGGATGAAATGATCAGAAAATGATAACTTATTTCCAAAAGTTGTTCATGCAAACCCAAAAATTTCCACTCATCCCAATATCATAATCAGGAACATATCACAAGGAAATTTGTTTCGCTGGCTCCGCGAGAAGTAAAAGCGAAATCCTTTCTTTCTCACGTCCCCAGAGTCATTCCTCGCTCGCGGCAAACGACCACCAGAACTCAACAAAAACCAAAAGCCACCGCCTAGCGGAGGCAGGACAGTCAACGTACAATTTTCAAGAGAATTTCCCGCAAGCAAGACTAACAAACATCGAGACCCAACCGGGGGTTGGCACAACACTCACCAAAACTGTTTAACGACAACACAAATTCTAAAAGCAATTTTTACTTACTCTACTACGTAATTAGGGGATGTATTGTATTCCACCCAAAAAATTGATGTTGAGATTTCACCGAAATATGTTTTGAGGGCCCCTGAATCCAAAAAAAGCATTTTTAGAAAAAAGGTCCTTGTGTGCGTCTGTGTGAGAACAGCATAACTAAAAACGAAAAGTCAGATAACTACCAAATTTGGTATTTAAGTGCAGTATGTTCCAAGAATGGGACACGCAGATTTTAAAAAAATCCCTCAACCCAACTACCCTTTAAATGGAACATTTATCGAAAAATTTGATTTTCTAAAAATGGATCTAACGATTTTGATTAAAAGATCATATATTAAAGATATTTACCTGACAAATAAAATGCATATCTTGAATTTTCCGGGAATAGTCTTTGAAGTCCTCTTCATTCGGAAGGACTTTTATATAATCTTGTATAAGTGGTAAACGTTAAGCGATAGACGAAAACCTACTACACCAAAAATGTAGATCTGTTTAAAACACGCAATTTGTTTCAAATAGAATTTTTTCTAGCATAAGCCATTTCTGAGATATCCGTTATTAATGGGTTTGAATTATTCATTTCTTGATCATTCTTTAAATCCTTTCAACATTCAGTTGTTTTTCGCGATTACATGGAAACAGTATGGAATTTTAAGGCAGCGTATGGCGCCCAGTTCTTAAACATTTGACTATCGCTGTTATCTTTGTATCTATAATGAGATGTGGAATGTAGTTTTTTCTGCAAAGGCTTATTGGGATTAAAACGTAGTAGATATAAAAATAATCTTTAGTAAGAAGAGTTTTATAATAAACGATAGAGGGTAGAGAAACTCCTGTGAGTGTATCACATCCGATTTTTACTTTCCTTGCACTTATCTATAGTAGGCAGAGAAAATAATATGTATCACCTAAACATTCTATATCGAGATTTTATCAGAAGTACATGTTTCAAGGTCACATAAACCAAAAAAAATGTATTATTACAGATGTGTGTGTAAATGAGAAGTCGGAGAAATACCAAACTTGGTATTTAAATTCAACCTGTCACAAAATACAAGAAAGTTTTCAAGAAAATCCCTTCCCCAGACAACGCTTTACATGGAACATTTTTCGTTTTTATTGATTTAATCGAAAATTATTTTAATAAAGCGTATTTATTGAGCTTTCTGTAAATGGTCTGTGAAGTCCTCTTCAATGTAGATAAATTTTGTATAACTGGTAAACCATAAGAGATAACAAGAAATCGTTACAGAATCTGTGTGAAAAATTTTTATGTCACTGACTATTTTCGAGAAATTCTTTTTACGGGTTTAAATTTTCCAATACTTTATCAACTTTTGTTCTATCATATACGTCAATAAGACATGCCTTAATCGTTTCATACATGAATTTTAAGCCATGAACATTACGATAAACTTTCTTTTCCTGAGGTAAGATTATAATGCTTTATTTGCTTTTGTGCATAGAATCACTTAGACACGATTAAATTAGAATGTGTTCGCTGAGTTTACTGATGGCCGTTGAGACCCATGAACACAGAACATGTCAAGCAAATGTATCACTGAGCTACAGGTACTCATAAATATTATATATGAACAAAGAAAACATTGAAATGAATAAATTCAAACAAAAAAAACTGGTTAAAAGCATGCTGCGATATGCACAGTTATAGAAAACATCAAGATGTGCAATAGAACTGCATTTATGAAGCTTACAAAAATAGTTATAAATACATTTTTATTTTCTCTACCACGTACCTAGTAGGTAGAGAAAATATTGCATTCCACCCAAAATTCGACATCGAGATTTCTATGAAAATATATGTTTTGAGGCACCCTGAATACTTAAAAGACAAGCATTTTTAGAAATAGGTCCGTGTGTGTCTGTGTGTGAGTGGGTATGTGTCTGTGAACAGCATAACTCTGAAACGAAAAGTCGGATCAACTCCAAACTTGGTATTTAAGTTCGTACCTTCCAAAGATGCGACACAAAGGTTTTCAAGAAAATTAGCCCTACCCAAAACTATCCTTTACATGGAAATCTTTGATTTACTAAAAATGGCTATAACTAATTATTAAAATTTATTATATATAAACTTGTATAACTGGTAAATGTTAAGCGATAGACGAAAATGTACTGTCAAGAAATGTAGATCTCTTTAAAACACACAATTTATTTCAAATAACGTTTTATGGCATCAGCCATTTCCTAGATATCCATTATTAATGGTTTGAATTGTTCAATACTTAGCCATTCTTGTCAAAGTCTTGTCAATATTCAGATGTGTCTCTCGATTGTATGGAAATAGTATGGGTTTTTAAGGCCAGCGTTTAGCGTCCAGTTCTTAAACATTTGACTATCGCTGTTCCCGTTGTATCTATAACGAAATGTGTAAAGTAGCTACTTCTGCAAAGATTTATTTGGATCAAAATGAAGTAGATATAAAATAGGCTTTAGTAAGACTAGTTTGTATACCACTAATAAACAACAAAAAGAGAAAAAGTCATGTGAATGTATCACATAAGATTTTTTTTCTACATGCAAACAATACTTTAACTTAATATGCTTCTAGGCTTTTATAACCTGTGTATCTCGTAATTTTTATTATAATTTTCAGTTTGTAATGCATTTGTCAGTTTACTTGTAATTACTATCTGAAATACATACACCACACATGTACATATACAGTTACTAGCTCATACAATAGGTCTCATAATGATTTGTCATTTAAAAACTACAAAATATGTTTTACAGAGCTATTTAGGTTATCATCAGTATAATTTGTGATTCCGATTATCTTATACATAATAAAATTACTTGCTACAAACGCATTCTTCAGCAGTAGCTTTTAAATTATTGAAATTGTCAATTTCTCCCTCCCCATACAAGGAAATAAGCAGGACATGAAATAATATATCAATGGATTCATAATCCACACGTTTCTGGTAGTAATAACTGTTTACAATGAATGCAGTATGTTTTTGTAGAATAGTCTAAAAGTCATCCATGAACAAGTAATAGATTGATGCTTTCCTGTAAATGCCTAAAGCTGACTGAGGATGCCTTGCTTCACCATCATCTGGTGCATATAACCCTGTTGAGGATTAGAGAACAGACTTGCTCTAGTATTTCACGAATGCATCTATCTGATGAGTTGATATCATTCAGACGTTAATTAGTAGTAAACACAGAAGGCAGATTGCTTCGGGGTAGAATCTCTCAGGTTATAATGTACCTACCTGGAATTCATGAAATGCAGTTACTGTATTGTTCACGCTCGGATTTATATGTCAGTCTGACAACAGTGGACTAGTTCAGACAAACATTGATCCTTATATATAGGGACTTGTATTCTCAATTAACTAGGATAATGGGGTTGAGATAGTCATCTTGGACTCGACGCTTAACAAAATATACCTACTAGTATTCAAATGTTCAAAGGCTGATTTCATTAGTATGTATATTTCGGGAATACACACCCAAAGCAGAAAATGTGTTACACAAAATGTGTATAATAAATCACAGAAAGGAATTTTGCAGTTAAAATATAAAACACGGAATACAGGATGAACGGTGCAGGGTGAGTGGCTAAAAGCAATATTCATGTATAATAGGAGGGTAATAGAAGGTATAATATACATATTACAAAAGAAGGCTTACTCTGAAGAGGGTTTTCACCTTGGGAAAAGGTTAATTACTAAAAGGCGAAATAAGAGACTTGGTTCCGTGATTTCAAGTTACCGATATAGAGAGCATAATGTCTTGGCACGTGTCCCCTGGGTACAGAGGTGGATAAAGAAATATATCGTAGTAATCTTGATGTTGCGCTACGCAAACAGAGTAAGAAACATATTAGACAATGATATAAATGTATTGTTCGTATGCACCTATTACCTCTTGTGACGTCGAATCGAGTTTCTCACGATATAGCTTTTGTTTAAGTGAGAGGCGAAGAAGGTTCACTTTCGACAATCTCCGCATTTTGCGATGGTATTTCTCGTCGGTGATTGAGGCCCCACGTTTCGCAGCCAATGTGCGGTGGTACTTTTGGTTGTTTTACGGTACAGGATTTTTAGGAAAGGTCCCGGGTTCGGTACTACCTCAGGGATCTTTGCATGGATCTTGGATCTCGGGTTAGTGGTGTACACGATTGTTGGTTTTTCTGCCCGTTTATTTTACCGTCACGGTTTTAACATTTGATTCCTGCTATTTACTTCGACACACACACGCGCGCTTTCTTATTTGTTACACTTCATATCATTGCGCCTATCCGCTGTCTTCTAAACTTTTCTGCCGCCCATCTCTAAGGAGCTACAACGACCAAATGTGTCTTCCAAAATCTCACGACGAAGTGTTCATTCTCAAATCTCACGACCAAGTGTTCATTCTCAAATCTTCCGTTTCTCTTTTTCAAACGTTCTATATCTCCTCATTCCACTATTACCTGATTCCTAGCTTCTTTCATTGGAGGCCTAAGGCTATCTGGCTTTTGGCGAACATTGACCCTTTTCTTCTAGCCTGCGTTCCCAACAACCTAACGGGACACTTAACAATAGAGGGAACAACCACCCGTTTCCGGCCGCTGATGGCACTGTCTACCCTGCTCATTTAGTAACATTCGCTTCCCAGCCTTCTGCAATACTATTCCTAGTGTTATTGATATTTATTTTCCCTATGATTATAATTTTATTTTACTACTCAAAACATACTGCTTCAATTTTCATTACCATCCACTGCAGTGCAAAGACTATGTAGCATTTGTTACATATACCTATGTAAACAGGTTACAGTACAGGTAAGTTAACCTCATAAAAACGTAACTCTGATCGTCCCTTAGTAATTACTATTCTGGCTTATGTCGGACTGTGTATGCGGCAAAAAGGTTCGAAGAAGTTATGCATCAAGACGTACTGGTAGGTGTCACTGCCGAATCTAATTTCGACGCGAATAAAATAAAGGATAAATGATAAACGTTACTCGATATTTTCTAAAGCATTTATTACGCACACTATGAGAAATGGATGAAAGCCATAGCCACTAAATAGAAAATGAGAATGACTGAGAATGAAAATGAGAAAGTAACCTGCGACTGGGCCAAGATCAAAGAGGAAAGGACCTTAAAATAAATTAGAAAAGGATACAAAATAGGATTCTTGCTATAAAAATATATATTGAAGAAATATTATTACATGATACTTCAAAAGATATGGTTTCAGATTTTATCATGCTGTGTGCTTTCATCTCTTTACTTTCTACCACATACATAGTAGGCGGAGAAGGCACTGCATTCTACCCAAAAATTCGATATAAATATATATGTATATAATATATACGATATTAAATTTATCTTTCGAGACCGTCTGAATAAAACAACATTTTTAAACAAAGTTCCGTGTGTGTATTTGTGCCTGTGAACAGCATAGCTCAAAAACGAAAATTTTGATAAATTCAAACTTGGTATTTAGTTCAGTATCTTGCATATATGTGCCACGAAGGTTTTCAAGGAAACCCCCAACCACAAACTACCTTTTACATGCAAGATTTTTCGAAAGTTTTAATTTTTTTAAAAAATTGCTCTAACGATAAATACCTTGTATTAAACATATTTACATGAAGAAATAAAACGTATATCTTGAATTTTCTGGGAAGAGCCTGGGAAGTCCTGTTCACTCGGAAGGAATGTTATATAATCTTGTATAAATGGTAAACGTTAAGTGATAGACGAAAAGGTGCTACAAAAAATGTAGATCTCACTTTAATACAAATAGCTTTTTTTCTAGCATAAACTGTTTCCGAGATATCCGTTATTAATAATTCGCATTGTTTAATACTTTGTCATTCTTTTAAAGTCCAGTTGTTTGTCGCAGCTGCATAGAAAGGGCATGGAATTGTATTACCAGCATATAGTGTCCTGTTCTTAAACATCAAACTAGCGCTGTACCCTTTGTATCTATAACGAAATGTGTAATGTAGCTATTTCTGCAAAGGTTTATCTCGATTAAAATGAAGTAGAAAAATAAGCTTTCATAAGCATAATTTGTATATTCACTAATAAACGATGGACGGTAGAGAAGGCCGTGTAATTGTAACACATCACTAGTTGAATTTCTGTAGTGGAGGTCTTTGAAGCCACAAAATCGTCTTCCGAGGCCTTACCGTCGCTTCCTGGAGACTCCCCATCGTTGCTCTCTAAAACCTGTTGTAGACAACCAGACTCAGAACACCAGAGGATTATCAGGGGTAGTATAGTATCCAGTGCATCGTGCAACATCAGTCAGACTAATCTAGTCGTGGAGAGGACAGAGGAAGTGGACCGTTGGAGTTTCGTTAGATCAGCGGATCAATTTGCCTCGACAGCATCAACACGTCCACAGTAGCTAATGGCATGAATGCCACTGCCAGTTTGCTGGCAAGTCTTGTAGAGGTTAGACAGCCCAATACCACTGGGCAGTGGTAGCGACGCATTCAATACCTACCTCATATGCTGAAGCTTTCCAGGAGAATGCTGTGAGAATTCGTAAAATACTTCCATATCCCCACCTAGTTCTAAAATAATAATCAGCAATAAAACAGTTTGGAAGGCTAGAACCACACGACTGACAAATGCAATGCCATAGCTGGGATTTGAAACACGGATCCTCCGGTTTCCGTCCGGTTGCTCTAAACACCTGAGCTACGATTGCAACATGCCGGTACGGCATTAAATTCAACTGAAACTGCGAGTCAGTTCGCAGTTTCCTTGGGGAATTTAATATCGTACCGGCATGCTGTTATGGAAACTCAGTTGTTGCAACAACCGGATAGAAACTGGAAGATCCGTGGTTTAAATCCCGGCTATGGCACTGAATTTTTCAGTCGTGTGATTCTACCTTTCCAACCTTGTTCTACACATGGCTTGTGTGGAAGGACAATTAATTATCAGCAATAAACTAATGGTATAAATAAGAACATTCAATTATTTAGGATATAGTATTACTCAGAGGAAAGGAGGATTTAAGAATAAAATAGATTTAAACTGATCTATAATAAGAAGAAACCTAAATAAAAAGACAAGGAAAAATACGCAGATGAAGTTTTATAGAGTGATGGTGACATCAATGCGTCTATAAGGCGCTGAGATATGGGCAGTGACCCATCTTCCTAAAAACAAAAAATAAACAAACACACAAAGAAATGCGATACAAGCAGTGAAATATTAAGGGCAGTTGGAATGTATATACTAGAATGGTTAAAAAGAGAGACACAAAACTTAGAGATGAGCTAAATACTTATAGTTTAAAAGAAAATATTGCAGAAAATAGAAATAACTCCAAAGAAAACTTACTGCGAATGGAAGACACAAGAATACCAAGAAAATATTAAACTAGATCTCAAGGCGGAAAAGACGAGTTTTGGACGTCCATATCACTGATGGAGAGGCCAGGATTTTTTTCCTAAGGACGAAAAGCCTCAATGATGGACTAAACGTGACTTGGAGGTAGTGGTGGTGGTGATTCTTGTCCAGGGTCCTTTATCATACTTCTGTTGTACATGCGGCAGAATATTCTGATTTGAAATCTAAAAACAATAAAAATCTTTGGCCGTACTGTATAAGATCCAAAGCCCCTTTGGAGATTCGCTGAAGCGGTCACAATACCAAACGTAGAGCAGACAGAATACGGACATGGGATTGTGAGAGATTCTGTAATAAGCAAGTGTCAAATGGGTCTCCTTGATGAAACAAAGTATGTGCTATTGTTTTGGCTAGCAATGCCGACACTTGACAGGAACATGGACTAACTGCATCCCACTTTAGCAATACCTTAATCGAAGTTTCGGCCGTGCAACTCTTAAGTTTTTCATGCTACAAGTAATCGCCAATAATCCTCTCAACCATTTGAGAATGCTGAAGTGCAATGGGTAAAAATGCTGCACTGTATCACATGGTACTCACACCATAAATTTGGATGTACCAAACTCATTGTTTTATGCCTAGATTTCTATAATGCTGAAGGCTGCGACAACGACGCCCAGTTAATTGAAGATGATGGCCCAAATTTAGCATAAACTCGTCAATTAGGTATATCATCTCATGGTGAATTTATTAATTATAGTTTGTGTTCCCAAATGTGATTTGTAATACAGAATTAACTCCATTAATACACTTGTATTTTATTTTACATCCACATCTGTGTTTTTACTTAACCTGTCACCTATATATATCAGATAAGAGGTAGTATTGTATTCCACCCAAAAATTCGATATCGAGATTCCACCAAAATTGCCCAAATATCTGCCCAATTTATTCATTGAAATGCATGTTTAGAAAATAATGTCTGTGCACAGTATAACTCAAAACCGAAAACTCGGATAAATATAAAAAATATAATTTAAGTTCTGTATCTTCAAAATTGTAAAATTAAGATTTTCAAGAAAATCCTCCACCTCAAACTACACTTTAGATGGAAAATGCTCAATATTACTAATTTTCTTAGAAAAGGGCCTAACGATTTTGTACAGAGTACTACTAGTTTAAGATATTTTCATGGCAAAATTTTTATCTTAAACTTTTTGGAGATAGTTCGTGAAGTCCTCTTCATTTTGAATGAGTTTTGCGAAACTTGTAAACCGTAAGAGACAAAAACTTACTACATAAAAGTGTAGATCTCGTTAAAACAAACATTTTAAGTCAGATAAACGTTTTGTGGCAATAACCATGTCCGAGATGTACTTTTTATGGATTTTAATTATCGTGTTCTCTTTATTTGATCATCTGACCCTATTTAGGGTTTCCCAATGTCATAGAATACTTAAAATATGAATTAATCACACCAAAATAATAATAATGTGATGGAAAGTAAAGGTAGCAATGACAATAATAGAAACAATAACAATAATAACATTAATACTATATAATCATACAATTTCAAATTTAGACATAGTGTATAATTAAACAATGTGTTGTTCTCATAAAGATGCTTTCTGAAAATGGCTACAAAATATTTTTTTATTTTTATGACAATCTGGACTCTCTTGTTTTTTCTGATTTATATTTCCCCCGCTATGAAATAAAATGCTTTTTTCAACTACTAAGTCGCTACACCTTTTTGTCGTGGTCATACAAAGAGAACTGAATTTCAAAGTAATTACACAGCAAGCCGCTTTTAAAATATTTGACCGCCGCTTTAGTCTACTGCATTCAGTTTATACCTGCAACCATTTAATATAATTCCAGAATAACCTCGCGTGAAACCTGTTGTTCTGTTTCGATTACATACAACACATGATTGAATGGTTGCACACCTACATAAATTAGATGTATTCCCTACTCTGAAATGTATATCTGATGGAGTAGAAGAGACTGCAATGGACACTGTCAGTTTCATTTAACAACTACAGATGTCTGATTTCGCTATTGGGAAGCAATAAGGCAAATAGAAGAATGTCAATAAATTGAACATTAACACATTAGCAACTGCCAGCCAAACAAACCGGCAATCCATCTATCCATACATCCAAATCGAATCATAAAATATGCTGTCTACAAAATGAAAGCTGTTGTTCGTAATACTGGATAGTTTAGAGGTTTGGTGAAAAATGACCCTTAATTTTTTTCATTTTCAAAAAACCTCAGGTTGTGAAACTCCCACAATTTTCTCTACCGATCTGCAGCTTACAGGATCTAGTTAGGCAAATGCTACTGCCGAGCTGGTATAGTTTAATTGCTTGCCAAGTATGGCCGGCCCTGGCCAGTAGGACCGACAAAAAAGAAAGGATATTATGAAATATTCTATGTTTACCTCATAAGGTGCACAAGTGTTAACCCTCGGCTTGTATGCACTTTGGATAGAATTTCTATCGACTCGGTTAGAAATTAACATTTCATAGCGAATGTTTTGTTGAATTCCAACTTCAGTGTGCGTTTCGATTTACACTCTTTTAACTTTTTCTTGACGTAAAAGTCACGACATTTCCAAATAAGGGAAAAACTGCAAATAAAAACTTTAAGTTATATAGCCCGCATGTTACTTTATATGAAATTTGCGTAATTAAATTCACTTAGTACCTATTATTGCCGCTATACTGCGTCGTTGGCAAATTTGAATTACGTTTGTCACAATGTGTGGCGTCAGGAGAGCTGATTGAAGGTTGTCCGAGTGGGTTGGTAATATTTCTTCGGCTCTTGAGGTCCATAGGTCGATGATGCTGTGAGTTCTCCCATGGTCTAGCACGACTCTTTGTAAATTATTGGTTGGGTTTCTATTCTGATCGCGATCTTTCCTGGTGCTACCGTTGTATTTATTCGAAAGTAGAATAACATTTCAAGTTCATTTATAATGTGTTTTCGACAGTCAAACACGTTTCAGGTCACATATTTCTATGTGTTAGTAAATTTGATAGGGGAACTGCTATTTATTATACATGGTAAATCTTATGCTATTTCAATTTTGATTGTATGTTATTGTTAAATTGTTTACTTTCAATTCTTTTACATATAGTTGGTGTTTTTAATAGTTTATTTTTGTTTTTATTGCGCGATTAATATCTTTGGATGGTTAATGTAGTAGAGTTTATATAGCTGTTAATCCTTTCAAAGTGTATTCTACGTTACGTGTTTTCAAGGGCACTCCAGTTTCCCTCGTTGGCGTGTGTTATGGCCAGGGACGTTTGTTTACGAGAGCGGGTTGTTGCTGAGCATTAAGAAAAATGTTTTGAGGATAGTTTTCAGTTTATTATACTTTTCTGTAAATTGAAATTCAGTAATGAAATTATGTTAATGCAAGTGGATACTACGCAAAACCATGTTGATAATTTTGTAACAAACAGAAGATTTATTTTATCTTGGTTTGTAATATTTGGGGGACAGACCTTTCCCTGTATTGGCCTTGCCGTTTACTCAATATTACTGTCCGAACGTGTCCTTGTATTGGTACGTACAATATGATAACTCAAAATGTGAGCAAAAGCAACTATAGTAGTGCAAGAGGAATATAAAAATAGTAAGCTACTTCAATATAAAGCCTCCTATGGGAAAATAAGTATAGGCGCCAAAAGTTGGAACCTAAGCAGGCTGTTAGAAGTTTAACGAAATTAATTATTTCGTTATGTCGATGGTATTTCAAGCACAGTAGTATTGCGGCATTAGCGCATGTATGAAATCGATCTTCAAGTAATGACTGACAGTAATGATATACAGACAAGAGTATGTACATTACTGTACAATTACTCATGTCAAGCCTCCAACTGTGAAAAGAAAAATAAATCCTAGGGCCCGATTGGCTACGGAGGGGACTCGGCACTGATCCACTTAGGGGATATTGCACCTAAGTCCCATAAGGGATCGTCTCTGGGAGGAAGGAAGGATGAGGCGAGAGGAGACAACCAGAAGTAACGCCACAGGAATGGCAGGGTCCCTAAGTTCCCATATAGAGACTCCCCAGCAGACGGACAGGCAGACCAAGGACCCCATCCCGCACAAAAGGGATCCAACGCCCCTCAAGGGGTTCGGATACCCCCGGCAGCCAACCGAAAGCTGAGGGACGGAGAGGGTCACAAAGATCATCCTTTTCCCCCGCCACGCTGCAACGAAACACCATCGGTGACACTTCCAACCCTGAAATCACAACTTTTAGAGCGAAAATTACCCATTTCAAAGTGTTACTGCGGCAGTAACAGGGAATAATGAAAATGGGTTGTAAGCGAGCGAAATAGGAAAGCCGCAATGCCCATTAGCAGTTATAGAGGATTGACACCAAAGAGACTAACGAACGAAAGATGAAGAGACATGAGAAGGGAGACGAAATGGAGGGACAGGAAATTCGGGAGAGGTGAGAATCCTTTCCAGCATTCACTTGACGACCGGGAAACCCCCGAAAAACCCATGGTTTAGAAAGGTCGGCCACGGGAATCGAACCCACGACCTCCGGAATGCGGGCGACAAACGTAACAGCCTAAGGCATCCCCCTCGGGATGTACATCACTGAAATCCCTGGCCGTAATGAAATCAGAAGATGTTTGCTTCGCTTACTTATGTACTACAATCCGCATAAGAGTTTAAAGTTAGGAAAATGAGCTCGATCTGACATCGCTTCCAACCGCTTGTATGTCCAGAAGTTTTAAAATGAAAGCCCCAGTGTACATCGACTGTCTATGCCCCTCAACGTGTTATCGGAAGAACCTGCTGTCAGCTCTAGAGGTGAGCACCACTTTTATTGTGGTACATGGATCAATGGCTTTGGAATGTCGAACAGCTGTTCACTGCAGCTGTTGCATCAAACAGAACGTTGCTGTGAAAATTGTAGTCCATTATTGGGAAATGTCAGCTGTGACAAAGTGGGTCTGTAGTACCACGCGCTGATTGCCTTACAAAATGGACATAATTTAATTGTTTTATGGAGAATCAATAACACGCGTTTATTATAACCAAACTTTCGATTTATTTCCAGGGTCTCGGATTAAGGCATTGGCAACCGGAGAAGGTGCATTTTGGCATCATCTTCATATAATTAAACGTATTACTATTGTTATGTCATCTAAAATTGCTAGTTTGTACAAAGAAATTCTATAAAACTGACTTGACAACCGTTCTATTCGCTGACGATCAATAAACATTAGGTGCTTCTGAAAATAGTCCCCAGAAATTAATATGCGAGTTACAAACCACAGGTTCGAGCTATAATCTAATTATATCTCCAACCAAAAACAAAAATTTTTGGCTTTCTAGGGGAAAGCCTAAGTGTGGTGTAAATGAGCAATTAACAAAAGTATAACATAACAAGGAAAATAATTAAGATATTTTGGCTGTGAAATTGTTAATATTCATAGAAGAGAATTAGAACAAAAAAGGAAATTACAAGATGTTGATATGTGGAACAATTATAAGAACCTTCATAAACAAAATAAGGAAAGATACTGTTTTGAAATGTTAAAAGGTTTTATGAGTTCCATCTTTTTTGTGGTTTACATTGCTAGATTATCACAAAAACCGAAAGCAAATGATGATCCCTGATTATTATTATTAATTATTATTATTAGTAGTGGTGGTGGTGGTGGTGGTGGTGGTAGTGGTAGTGGTAGTGGTAGTGGTAGTAGTAGTAGTGTACCAATAATAACCAAAAAGAGGTGGACGTGTTTTCACAGTAAGCTTTTATTGCACCAAAACCGACCACTATTGTAGGATCACAGCGAGAAAATGTACCGAGTTTCTAAATGATTACATAGTTATCGTCGTTTAAAAACAGAAAGTAAAACTTTTGGAGCAAATGACTAGTAGTGACGTCAACAATCAGTCTTTGTTCAGCAACTGCCTGTCGTCGTAAAGTAACGCTGTCCCAAGGGGTTTTTCTTGACGGAGTTACCTGTTTTGTTGTGTCCACTGGGGGAGGAGTTGGGGGAGTCTTGTCATCCCAACAAAAGACACTTGTTTCCGGTTTATTGCTTTTTTCCAGCTGTCAATAGGAGCCACAGTTGAAGGCAGTCAGTGGTGGACCGGTATAAATTGTGTGCTTCACGATGTCTTCCTTTCCGTGTAGTCATACTTTCAGTATTCCGTATTCATCAAGAAGACACTTTTGATAAACACTGGATGTTTTATAGGAGTGGAATTTATTACGGAAGTTATTCACAATGTACAGTTATCCGCAGAACATCTTGCCGATCTCCACAAATCGCGAAAGTGGCTCACTTGAGCCCACTCAAACCTTTTCTTTTCTTATCTGGCTGATTTATGATAAATACCGAAAAGTGAATAAATGGCAGGGGAGTAAGACGAAATCTAGCAATTTGCCCTGATTGGATGCATATTAGGAAATTTTGGGCTGACATAATTTTAACTCTCAGTGGTATGGTTTTATGTGGCGGTGATAAATAGCTCTACTTGAACAAAACTAGTATCGTTGTTTCAAAGCAGATGGCTGCTTCAAATTCCAATACTGACTGAAACTACTCTGCATCTATACTCACAAAAATACTGCGCCTTCTCTTGACCAATATGCTTTAAGGAACATCGCGACTGAATTTTCAAACTTTCGCATTTTTTTGCTGGATTTCTTTGAAAATTTAACTGTTCTTAAGTGGGTTATCTATATGAACTACCAAATTTAAATTAAATTAGATGAATATTTTTTAAGTTACTATTTTTTATGAAAATCGATACGCAAAATAATTGCAAATTTAATTGCAAAAAATTGCAAAATTCTCGTGCATTAGAAGCAAGACTAGGACATTCATAATTTTTTCAAGATTACCTTAGGACATAATAACAATTTTATAGAGAGATATCAATAAAAATATTTAGTTTATTTTCAATATCTGTTTACAAGTTAGACTTTTAATTTTATTAAAATTTTATATATTTTTCAACTAATTAAATGTTTATGATTTAATTCGAATATAACTTAAGTTGCTTTCTGTTAATTTGTAGCCAGTATACGTTGTCAAATTGCACTGAATTTGGTGGATACCTAAAGAGCGCGGAACATTTTGCATGTGTAAAAATGTAGTTTCTAGAAAAAAATGTATATCAGTAGGAATTTAAATAACCATACCTCTATCGCTGGACATTTAAAATAGCTGCCAGTGGCCCTAACGGCGAACGGATCAGTTGAGCTTAAATCAGTTGAGACGGTATTTACCCTACTTTATTAGATGCGGATATTAATGTAACCATTGTAATAACAACTGTAAGATTCTGCCATATATTCGTATAAATATCATGTCTATTTTATTTAATGTTAGTTTAGATTTTATAACTCTCATGTAAAATGTACAGAAATCTTCCACTACTAGATTTTAGCAGTACAAAGCCGAGAAGAGAAATTCTGTTGCAGCCCTCACTAAACAAAGACTCTTTATGTATGTTACGAGTAAGAAAATCTTAAATACACCACGCGCTAGGAACCCCAGAACCAGAGAGAACCAGGAGATTTTTCTGTTATATAAAACCATATGACTACGTAGCGACGAATCAGGAGGAGGTAGAAAGCTTCTGATTTTACCAATTTTCAAAGAGTCCGGTTATGGGTAGTCAATGGGAAAGTAAGAAATAATTTTAAGAGCGCCAGTGTATTTCTGCATATAAGTAGCGTATTGAAAGACTCAGTAAGCACATATCCACGTTCGTCGAGTCAGTAATTGCGCGCCAAAAGAACAATACAGTCTTTATCCGGATTTGAACCACTGGCGATGGCATTGAATCTTTGTCATTTGATTCTCCCTTTCCAACTTTGCCCAACACAAGGCTTATGTGGAAGCACAATTAATTCCAATGTAGTCTTTATTAAATATTTGAAAGTTCTTCGTGTGTGTAGAAATAACGTAAAGGGCATAATCAGTGACGGGAATAGAAAAATCATTAACTATTGACTTTGTTGTAATTAATTTTTACGAGTAGTGGAAGAACGTCTACAAAGAAACTCATACGTCGAACTTAAAGTGCTTTCGTATTCACATTTCAGTGTCAGAACTACAGAGAGTGACTAAAGAAATAAATAGTATTCTTACAACTGACTTCTGGTGTCTTCTATTTACATAATTATTTTCTCTCGCACCTCACCCTTTAAGACCCCGACGACAAGCCGAGGCAATCCAAAGACGACAGAATCCAGCATATACAAGAGAATCTTCCCCAACGACGTAGACAGTTGAAAAGGCACGATCATATAGGTAAAGTGTAAATTAATTATTCTACGACGACAATAATGTGCTAGCGTGACCTGGACACCACGGCACAATGACGCACTCATGGGGCTTGAATTGTGAGAAGATCAGCTTGAAAAGTGAAAAATCAACACTGACACAAAGTAAACTTCGACGAGAGCTACAAGAACGTCGAGAGGACAACAAAACGATCTTCGAGAACGACAATATACTAGAGACGGCGACTAGAACCTCATCTACACAACGGAGTTCAGCGACCAGACTACAAGAACTTCAGCTACAGAATGTCCAGAACGTCAACAACCAACAAGACGAAAGCAAAATGTCGAACCAAGAAACTTGAAGGAAGAGGCACGTATCTTCAGATGCTTCACATCACTACGCACTGCAATGACAACAACCACAAAGGACAATTAAGCTCAGGTCTGATCCACACACGGCGCGCGCTCACACATATGTGGATCAGATATTTATTGTAGTAACATTTTCTTTGTTGATGTTATGAGAATCAACAACGTATCTATAGAAGAATGCCAGAATCAATTACAATGAATGATTATATAATAGAGGAAGACATTAGTTCGGAGACAAATTTTTCTGAACTAGAATATGCTCAGAGGATAAATTCAGAAAAAGAGAATAGGTTAGAAGCAGAGATAAAGGCAGCTGTTAGTCTGAAAATACCAACCAGTTTAGAAGGGAACAACAGTGAAGGTCCACTCCTTTAGAAATACATGTGCAAGAAAGTAACATACCCCAACCGTCAGTCACACAACAGTCCACCCTTGAACAACTGATGCAGGCAATCATGTGGTTAGATGAAAAGATAGCTAGAACGAGAAAAAAATAAATATAGTGCTATTCTTGCAAACATCAAATTTGCTGTCCATCCGACTTTTCATTTTTGAGCTTTGCTGCTCTCTCTCTCTCTCTCTCTCTCTCTCTCTCTCTCTCTCTCACACACACACACACACACACACACACACACAGATCTTTTTTCTAAAACTCCTTTTTTCTTGTATTCAGGGGCCCTCAAGACATGTATATCCGGTGAAATCTCGGTATCAAATGTTTTGGGAGGAATGCAATATATTTTCTACCTACTAGGTACTGGTAGAGATAGTAATTAGCTTTAGTAATAATAATTTTATTACGCACTAATATATGATAGAGAATACAGAAAGTAATGTGAATGTAGCACAGATTTTTTTTTAACTTTTCCCAGTCACAAGGGAATAGGTCTGGACAGCACGCTGACCATTTAGTGACTGTATCGTCAAAAAGTTAAAGTCAAGCAGCCTTAACTTTACGCGCCGTATGAGCCGTCATGGACAGTATAACTTCTTTAATTTCTGAGGAGGAACTGCGCCGAGTCAGAGGACATTTTATCCACAGATGTCATTAGCAGAGCATACAAGCTGGGGGAGGGGGGATAACATTAGAGAAAACTATCGTATATTTCGTCCTGCGCCGTAGCACTGTGGACTACTGCATGGAGCTCTGGTTTCCGGCTACGGTACCCCATACATGGGGGATTTTAAGTCTCGGTTATAGGACGAACCATAGAAAGTAAGGTGCTGCGATAGACAGCGATCCTGGTCTTGTGAGCAGGTTTCCACCACTGCCTAATGCGCGTGAGGCCGGTAGTCGGGTTGGCAGGCGCAGACCCTCCATGGGCTATAGTGCCATAGGTTTTATTTATTATTGTATATTTCACAATATGATTTATTTCTTGTCGCCTCACTCTTCCACGCTCGGCAAGCAACTTGCGGTTAGCGGCCTGTGAAACATTAAGAACCCTTGCCGATATTGGCCGAGTACATTTATTCTTCACGACAGTTGTTTGATATGTTAATAAAATCGGTATAGTAATTTTTGAGGGTATAAAGGTGCAAAGGTCTTTTTGGGTAGAATATTTCTATTAAAATATTCGACTGGCATCCTTATAACAGTATCTGACTTACGTGTTATATTTATTTGTATTTAGTTTGGTATTCATCAGAGTTTTCGCTTTTGTTTTTTGGTGTATGTGCGCTCGCGCACCGCTCGCACCCCAGATTGTATTTCCAGTGAAACCTCGAAATCAAATTTTTAGAAGGGACATAAGACATCGCTTATCTGGTATAAGCGGAAGAGAGGTGAGCATTTGAAACTTAGTATTACGACGTTGCTGTGGTAAAAAAAAAATCTGATGTGTTTTACTTACATGACTTTCTCTACTCTTGTACAAACTATGTATACAAACGCTTATTCTCCATCTACTTCATGTTAATCGAGATAAACATTTGCAGACTCTATCTTATTGCTAATTTTCTTGTAGATTAAAGGGGAAATATATTTACAAGTGCAATATAGAAAAACAGTAGCCTTTAAGCACATACATATCTCTTAATAGTTGGTTGCTAGGTGCAGCAACATTCCCTTTCCCACAGATAAATATTCTTTGCATATTCAAGACAAAAAATGAATAACGAATTCCCATTTGAGAAAATAAGTATTGAAAAAATTAAGGGAATAACAAGCAATATCTCGAAAATGGTTCACTCAACAAAACAAATGTGTATGACATAAATTGTGTATTTTAACGCGATCTACATTTTTTGTGTAGTAAAATTTTGTCTATCTCTTATGGTTTACCAGTTATGCAAAAGTCGTTCACAATGAAGAATACTTTTGGAGACATTCCCAGGAAATTCAAGATATACATTTTATTTGTCATAAAATATCTTAAACATATGATATTTTAATCAAAATTGTTAGAGCCATTTTTGAGAAACTTAAACTTTTCGAAAAATCTTCCATGTAAAGGGTACTCTGGGGTGGGGGGATTTTCTTAAAAACCTTCGTGTCGCATTCTTGGAAGATACTGAACCTAAGTACTAAGTTTGGTGTTTATACGACTGTTCGTTTCTGAGTTTTGCTGTTCACAGACAGACAGACAGACACACACACAGACACACACACGGACATGTTTCCAAAAATGCTTTTTTTGAATTCAGGGGGTCTCAAAACATGTATTTCCGGTGAAATCTCGGTATCGAATTTTTGGGTGGAATACAATACTTCCCCTACTTACTATGCGTAGTAGAGAAAGTAAAAATTAAATTTAATGTTAAGAAAATTTCCGACACAATGACCAAAAACGGGCAGGAAAATAAACCCTTAAAAGTTATAGAGCTATTTCTATACATGTGTGATAATTGCTCGGATCTTTCTAGACGACATTATCTTGAACTTCATACTGCGATCAATGCACTTCAAGGTTCTGTCCTTTTATTTCGACACCACTGTCATTCGAGATTAGCTAAATTATTAGGATTAATGTTACTGACTAGTATTCAAAACAATTATTTTATAATGCAATTTATAGATGTGTGGAATGCTTAGTAATTTAACCAACTCATTATCGCAAACTATTAATTCATTTTCGGAATCACCAGTGTTTACATTTGTATCAAAAGGCAAATTTAAAATCATATAGCTATTTCCAAAATCTGTAAGGATTTTTCTTATTTTGTGTATGACCCTTAAAGATACTGGAGCATAGATAGTTAATGAGGTAAGTTGTGCATTTAAATTCCTTCCCACGACAATTATTTTATTTTGGGTTTAAAATTTCTCACATTATATAATTTAAGTTATTTACGCAAGTGCATAGAAATGTGAGTTTTTGACGAGTAAGAATCCTGAAAAAAAACACCTTTCTGTAGTTACGTACAATATTTTGTTTCGTACCGTGTTGAAATGCTTGATATATTGGTAAGCATTCTAACGTATATTATGTTAGACATGGATGCTGTAGTAAGTTTTATATGCTAATTGCAGGGCCTGCATTATTGATTAACTAATTGATGACGTGCTGGTTTGGAATACGGAAAGTAACTGAAAGGATGAGTTCAATTTGACGTATTGGTTTGGAGACGGAAAAACATGGAATTTCAGATACTGTGAAACAAAGATATTTTCTTAAAATATTTATGTCTTCTTCATAGTGAGTGTAAAATATATTGTATATATATAACAATTGTTTATGTCAGAGGTGGCGAAAACGTGACTCGCAGGCGCACGTTCCCTCTCTGCAACCGTCCGTTTGATTTTCACATGCTGCTGAGCGACGCAGTGCGTGTTGCATATTTGGTGACTCGCGGAAGGAAGTCGTTTTCGCCACTCTTGGTTTATGTAATAAGTTTTTTCAAAGTAAATAATATTTTATAAAAGCTAAGCAGAAACGAAAGATCTTTACAAAATATGAATATATGCACACCTTGTGTCTATATATTATGGACATTTCTTCACTCTTATGTTGAAACCAATTTCATAAAATGAATAAATTAACACGTACTAATGTGAACAATTCTGAAACTATTTGAGCTACGGCACTGGTATTTTATATTGCTACTGTATGTTCTAATCACACAGATTAAACCGGCGAAGGGCGGTGGATTTAACGGATTTAAAGTAAAGTCGGTAAGAGATGTAACGATGTAAGTAAAGCCGGTGGTCCTGTGTCGTAAGTTTACGGCATGTCAAAGAACCTCAAGCCTGATAAAGAGGCCTCAGAGCAAACTTTTCTATCTTTCACGCCCAATATAGCGTGGAACGCTAAGAACCATGGCAGTTAAAGAGTGTCCATAAACAAAACTCGGTTCAAATCACACACATTAAAATTTTCTGCTTAAATTAAACATCACAGGTTGTAATGTTCTCCAATCTGTGAACTTCCAAATATTTAATAATTCATACTGGTGTTTAAGGAAATCTTATTCTACACAAATATAAACAAATTAAGCATAAATTATTTTATTTATTTGCGTTTAGAGGAAAGCCATTTACTTCGGCAACCAGAAATAGTCATCTATACATAAGGCTTTAAAGTATTTTATACCCTGTCAAAGTAGGTTTAACTTTATAGGCCTTTAAAATATAGTAAAAAACAATTAGGAAATACTTTGCTGATAAACTTTAATCACTACGGTTTCTCGGAAACTCAGGAAATTCAATAAGAGAGAAGACATTACGATTTCTCTCGGAATAGGTTCTAGCACGAAGTCATTGGTAGCTTCGTGATTAACTCAGACCAAAACGACTTCTCCCAAAGTGAGAAAGATGGACCCAATTGTTACCAAGAGGAAGATTACGCCACTGGTAATTCCACGAACGACATGGAGCGGATTTTTCGACCGCTGTCACCCATTCTGTTCAAAAATGAAGTGGGTGGAAAAAAGAAACCTTGTCGACTAAATCCCGAAGGATGTTAGTCGCTTAGAATCCATCGCTGTCCACCAGACCGTAATTAAATACTGTGTATTGTATAGGTATTGGACTGGTTGACGCAAAGTCTACTTGATGTTTCGTGAAAACCCACACTACACTAATGTTTACTTCTCAGAATTTTCTTGCGAATGCAAAGCCACTAAGACTGGTATTTCGTTAGAACTGGTTATCTATTAGGGTGATTGCAAATCTTTGATTCTCGCGATAATTTTCGCTCTTTGGACTAGGGATGTGACAAACTGTTATTTTCGAGTAACGGTTATAACTGTCGCAGTTACAATGCATTAACAGTTACATGTAACGGTTACCAGTAACGATTAAATTATTTGTTTTCATGGTTATCAAGCTGGCAGTTACATTACATTAGCTGTTACCAGTACGATTACGTGTAACTACGTTTCAATATGAACGATGTCGTTGTTTGAGCTAATCGGCGCCCGCATATTTCACTACTAAATAGCATTAATTGTTTATTAATGCCTATCTACCCGCGTTGTATAAAAACTCGTATGTGAAAAACCGTCTTAATGCAATGCATTGCTGACTGACGTATCATCTGTGGCCTGGAATCTACATTTGAAGCGATAAGCATTACGCTGTAATAGACACATATGTGCTGCAACTCCATGCAAGGATAACTCAAGTTGTAAACGAATATTGAGGTAACTATTTCCCGATAAGCGATACCGACGCCGCGCAAATGCAGTGCATGATATCATCCAGTCTCGGTACCGTGTCGTTTCTTCAGTAACCGTTAACGCGATAACTAATTGTCTTTGTAACTTTGGTAAGCATTATTGAGTAATTAGTTACTTTATAATCGTTATTTTGGTAGCAGTTATTGGACAACTAGTTACTTTGGTAACCGTTATTGGGTAACTAGTTACTTTGTAATCGTTACTTTGGTAAGCGTTATTGGGTAACTGGTTACTTTGTAATCGTTGCTTTGGTAACCGTTATTGCGAAACTAGTTACTTTGGTAACCGTTATTGGGTAACTAGTTACTTTGGTAACCGGTATTGGGAAACTAGTTACTTTGGTAACCGTTATTGGGTATCTAGTTACTTTTGTAACCGTTATTGGGAAACCAGTTACTTTGGTAACCGTTATTGGGCAACTAGTTACTTTGGTAACCGTTATTGGGCAACTAGCTACTTTGGTAATCGTTATTGGATAACTAGTTACTTTGGTAAGAGTTATTGGGTAACTAGTTACTTTGTAATCGTTGATTTGGTAACCGTTATTGGAAAACTAGTTACTTTGGTAACCGTTATTGGGTAACTAGTTACTTTAGTAAGCGTTATTGGGTAACTGGTTACTTTGTAATCGTTGCTTTGATAACCGTTAATGGGAAACTAGTTACTTCGGTAACCGTTATTGGTAACTAGTTACTTCGGTAACCGTTATTGGCAACTAGTTACTTTGGTAACCGTTATTGGGTATCTAGTTACTTTGGTAACCGTTATTGGGAAATCAGTTACTTTGGTAATCGTTATTGGGTAACTAGTTACTTTGGTAATCATTATTGGGTAACTAGTTACTTTGGTAAGAGTTATTGGGAAACTAGTTACTTTGTAATCATTGCTTTGGTAACCGTTATTGGGTAACTAGTTACTTTGTAATCGTTGCTTTGGTAACCGTTATTGGGTAGCTAGTTAGTTTATAATCGTTACTTTGGTATCATTATTGTGTAACTAGTTACTTTGGTAACCGTTATTGGGAAATTAGTTACTTTGTAATGTTTACGTTATTTTTGACCATACCTACTTTGAACCGTTGTGTCTACTGTGGTGCGGTTTGGAGCATATTTGCCGGAGCATACAAGATAATGATGCCAAACTGTCTTAAAGGCATATGTCATCAGCTGCTGATTGCTTGCTAAATCACATTCAACTGAGATCACATAAAAATGTATAAAATTAGTTTGACATTTCATTTTCTGCCTTACTGAAATAAAATGCAAACCACTGATCTCGAATACTGGCCAATATTATACAAGTTTCGCTAGCACTAAAACATTGATGTGAGTGTAAATATATTCAAATATTTTTAAGCAGGTTACTTTTTAGGGTTATGTAAATGAAGATAACCACCAGGCGCATGCAAACTCTCTTGAAATTAAATTAACGACAAGCTGAAGAACATAATTGCAACGCAAGCGAATAGCAATGCATGAATGGACGCGAATTGTTTAGTTTCCTATGAGGAGGAAACCATGACAAATATATTTCCAGTGATTGATTTAAAGCAGAGATTAGCAAAAAAACGTTTTCAGCTGGTGCTTTTATAAGTATTGCAAGTCTCATGTCTATTATGAACATATTTTCTTTATGACACATATATTCCAGACTACAACATAACAAATAATACGCTTTTAATGTTTGTTTTGATGCAGCATCTAAATTTATAGGAGTGTGGCTGAGAAAAAAGTAAATTGAAATGTACAGAAGTGTGTTGTGATAAATTCAATGACTTTACCTAGTGAATATCCTTTATTACTTTCTCTACTACATATAGTAAGTAGGGGAAGCATTGCATTCCATCAAAAATTTCGATATCGAGATTTCACGGGAAATACATGTTTTGAGGCGCCTGAATTAAAAAGAAGCTTTTTAGAAAAAAAAAGTCTGCGTTTGTGTCTGCGAACAGCATAAGTCAAAAAGGAAAAGTTGGATAAATACCAAACTTGGTATTTAGGTTCAGTATCTTTCAAAGATGCTACACGAAGATTTCGGGAGAATTCCCTCATCCCAGACTACACTTTGCATGGAACATTTTTCGAAAATTTTGATTTTCTCAAAAATGGCTGTAACGATTTTGATTAAAACATAAATTTAAGATACTTTCATGGTAAATGAAATGTATATCTTCTGGGAATGTCCCCAAAAGTCGTCTTCATTCAGAATGAATTTTGCATAACTGGTAAACCTAAGAGATAGACAAAGGTTTACTCTCAAAAATTTAGAATTCATTAAAACATACAATTTATATCATATACTTTTTTGTCGAGTGAACCATTTCCGAGATATTCCTTGTTATTTGTTTGACTTTTCCAAGTACTTTTTCTCAAATGGGAATTCGTCATTCGTTTTTTTTTATGCCCTGGACATGCAATAAGAACGGGATGCTCCACATAGCAACCAACTTTTAAAGTATTTGGCTATCGCTTAAATCCTACCATATTCCCCTTGCACCTATGAGAAAATTGGCAATATAATGGTTTCTGCAAATTATTACATCGATGAACATAAAGTAGATGGTGAATAAGAGTTCTTAAAAATAGTTTGTTTAAGAGTAGAGAAAGTCATTTCTTTATGGGAACAAGGAGCATACAAGAGGCTGAAGTGATTGCTATATCTTTAAAGTGCGAATAGCTACGTGTTGACTTTAAAATTCAAACTCGTTGCAAGACATCACAAGAAAAGACTGCTGACTTAGCAATTAAAAATGTTTAACAAAGTATTGGGAAATCCAAACCAACAGCAACGAACATATGGTTAGTGTTATAAAATACTTTAATGAAATTAATTGTGTATTTTAAGGAGAGCTACAGTTTTTGTGTAGAACGTTTTTATCACTCCCTTATGGTTTACTACTTATACAAAATTATACAGAGCTCATTCCGAATGAAGAAGACTTTAGATGCAAAATCGTTAAAGTCATTTTTGAGAATACAAAAAGTAACAAAACATTTTCCTGAAAAACAATAGTTTGGGGTATGGGAATTTGCTTGAAGATTTTTGTCTAGTCGCATCTTTGGAACAGGTTGAAGTTTGGTATTTGTAATTAGTTTACTAGTTATGCTGTTCACACTCCTGTTTCTGAACCCTCTGGACGCAGAGTCTAGAATGTCACGTGACTGTAAGATATCAAGTTTTTGTTTTAAGTTTTTTGTGATTCCCTGCAAGTCACTCAGACTTCCAATGGACGCACCCCTAGTTTGGGTACCACTGATTTAAATATATTGAAATTTATGAGTTTCTCTCCATAGCATTCAGGCTAGAGCAGTTGTTGTTTACCACATAACCTGTTCGTGTAATTCTGGTTTTCTTTCTTCAGTCCAAACGAACGCAATTACGCACAAAAAGAGCACGTTTACCAACGAATTTTGGAAGTGTTGGCTGCAACTATTCCTTAATTTTCTGGTACTCCAGCTCTAGTAAGGTACGTCCTCACGTTTAAAAAACACTTTTTTCCTAAAAAGTTTTAAACTTGGTTTTTTACTCTTTTATGAAACTGCAAACCTCCTTTTTAAAATGAAAAGGTTTATTTAAATATTGTAAATTAGAAATGTGCTAAAATGGATTTAAATGGTACACTGCGCTCCTGGATTTCAGAAAGATGGGCGTGGCAGCATATTTCGAGTTATTTGCTCCTTGTTCCTTTGCTTTTTCTTATTCACATCTCCCTTCTTCAATCTAGCATAGCTTCTACAAACATTTCCTCATGGTTTCAACGGATAAAACTGAGAGGAAATGCCATAGAGATTATATTTCAGGATTTAGAGGGCTTTGACATTTCACTCCTTAGAGGCATCATTTGCTTATAAACAAATTTCAGGGCTGTTAGCATTTTTTGTGAGTAAAATGGGTAGCAAAACTAATGTTGGTTCCCGGAAGAGAAAGTTTCATGGTAACAGATCCACTAAACAGTGCAATGATAGCAGTGAAAATGTTCAGACAGTGAATACTGATAAACCAGTGCTTCTCTCTCATATTATTTTAATATTATTGAAGTGTAATATTATAATTTTTATATAATTTTTAATAAGAATGGCTTAAGCATTTCAAACTTTTCAAGCAAGTGTTTCGTCATATTAAATAACATTTTAATGTTTATACGCAGTTTTTCAAAAAATTCTACACTTTTCAATCTTCAAAACGAAAAAGCTATACTAGAAACTTCATTCGTACGTAAAATTAAAACTTCAGGAGCAGGCTATTTTTTGAACTAGACTTTTAAATTACATTAAATCCACCACTGCTATGAATTTTTATAATAAACTGTCCCAAAAGCCTTTTTATGATTTTAACAAAAATATTGAACTATATAACTACTAATTAGGATATCCAAAATAATCTAGTTCACAAAACACAGCTCACTTTAAGCCATAAGTCAGCGAAAAGAAAATCTTGAAATATCAATTTTTGGTGGTACTATAATGTTCTGAAAAAACGGTATTTTTTTCAAATTTTGAATTTTTGTCTGAAAAGAATGTTCTTTTTTAAATGTTATGATATGTATTCTTCTTCTTAGTCAAACTTAGTTGCTTTAAACACCACATGTCAAAACTGAAGAATTTCTTTCCAAACTGAATCCATACCTTAGGATTTCCCTAATCAACAGCTTTCTTCCTCACTGGTTTCTAATTTTGGAATATTAGATGGAGCAAGAGATTAGAGCACTAAGGTAATCAGGAAATTTTGTCGCCGAATTCCCAACGCGGTAACATTTCTCCGCCGCAATTCCTGAACTGTAGGTGTGTCCTAATGCACTAAATCTTGTAAAGCCCTTTTGCACAAAACGGGGATTCCCCAGAGTAGGGGAATAACAAGTAGTATAAAGGTTAAACACTCCGCGGAGTGGTACATTCAACTGACGTTAATTCAGTTGCTACTTTAATGCTATGCTAAAGGAGAACGTACACTCTGGAATAAGACTCCATCAGCAGCCGGCATCTCTCATGCAAAACGTTGTTTGTACTGTGCAAACCCGAGCTGTAATTTCAGCTGTTCCTAACCTACACTCCTATGCTAAGCAACGTTTATTTCTCCTATTGATACACTAGGCGTCTCTCTGTACGGTGCACCATTTAATACAATGTGCAGGATTGGGAGTTTTAATCTACCATTCTGGCCTTTTTGCAGAAAAACCTATTTATAGGCTTTTAACCTTAAATACTATCCTTGAGTAGTTTATAAATTTTACAGTAAAACAATATAGCAAACGTAGCAAAGTCCATTTTTACTTTCTCTATTACGTACTTACAGTAAGCAGAGGAAGTATATTCCACCCAAAATTTCGATGGCGAGATTTCACCGGAAATATAGTTTTGAGATCCCCTGAGTCCAAAAAGAAGCATTTTTACTTTCTCTATCACGTACATATAGGTAGAGAAGGTATTGTATTCTACCCAAAACTTCGATACCCAAATTTCACCGAAAATACACAGAGGCCCCCTGAATCAAAAGAAAAAATCTGATGTGTTACACTCATGACTTTCCCTACTCTTGTACAAACTATTTATACAAACGCTTATTCTCCATGTACTTCATGTTAATCGAGATAAACATTTGCATACTCTATCTTATTGCTAATTTTCTTGTAGATGTAAGGGGAATATATATTTACAAGGGCAATTTGCAAATACGGTAGCCTTTAAGCATATACATATCTCTTAATAGTTGGTTGCTAGGTGCAGCACCATTCCCTTTGCCACAGATTAATACTCTTTGCATATCCAAGACAAAAAAATGAATAACGAATTCCCATTTGAGAAAATTATTGAAAAATTTAAGGGAATAACAAGGAATATCTCGAAAATGGTTCACTCAACAAAAACATGTATATGACATAAATTGTGTATTTTAACGCGATCTACATTTTTTGTATAGTAAAAGTTTGTCTATCTCTTATGGTTTACCAGTTATGCAAAAGTCGTTCACAATAAAGAATGCTTTTGGAGACATTCCCAGGAAGTTAAGGATATACATTTTATTTGTCATAAAAATATCTTAAACATATGATATTTTAATCAAAATCGCTAGAGCCATTTTTGAGAAAATTAAAATTTTCGAAAAATGTTCTATGTAAAGGGTAATGTAGGGTGGGGGGATTTTCTTGAAAACCTTCGTGTCGCATCCTTGGAAGATACTGAACCTAAATACCAAGTTTGGTGCTTATCCGACTGTTCGTTTATGAGTTATGCTGTTCACAGACAGACACACAGACATGTATCTTCAGTATCTTCCATGGATACGACAAGAAGATTTTTCAAGAAAACCTCCCCACTCCCCACATTTTTTGAAAGTTTTTATTTTATAAAAAGGGGCTCTCACGATTTGGATTAAAATACCATAAAGATACTTAATAACATTCAAAATGTATATCTTGATTTTTCTAGGAATAACCTTGAGGTCCTTCTTCATTCGGAAGGATTTTTCAATAATCTTCTATAACTGGTAACTTTAAGCGATAGATGAAAACGGACAACAACAAAAATGTACCTCTCTTTAAAACACACAATTTGTGTCAAATAAGTTTTTTGTGATATAAGTAATTTCTGAGATATCCGTTATTAATGGTTTGAATTTTTCATTAGTTGGCATTCTCTTTACATTCAGATTTTTATCGCGATTGCATGGAAACAGCATGGATTTTTAGGCCCACGTATAGCGACCAGTTCTTAAACATTTGACTATCGCTTTTCTCTTTCTATCTATAACGAAACGTGAAATGTACCTACTTCTGGTTTATTTGGATTAAAATGCAGTAAATAGAAAAATAAGCTTTAAAAATAGTTTGTTTACACACTAATAAAAGATAGAAAGTAGAGAAACTCATCTGTATGTATCACATCAGATTTTTAAAGGAAAAATTGCGCGCGCGCGTGCGTGTGTGTATGTGTGTAAGTGAGAGTGTATGTTCGTGAACAGCATAACTCAAAAACTAAAAGTTGAATAAGTACCAAACTTAGGACTTAAGTTTAGTATCTTCTAAAGATGCGACACGAAGCTTTTCAAGAAAATCTACCCACCCCAACTACGCGTTACTGAACATTTTTCGAAATTTTTGTTTTTCTCAAAAATGGCTCTAACGATTTTGATTAAAATACCATATATTAAATGCGTTTACACGACAAATAAAATGTGTATCTTGAATTTCCTCGAGATAGCCTGGAAGTCCTCTTCATTCGAAAATAATTTTGTATAATCTTGCATAACTGGTAAACGTTAAGCGATAGACGAAAACACACATATAAAAAATCTAAATCTCTTTAAAACACAAAATATATTTCATATAACTTTTTTTGAGGCTTAAGCGTTTCCGAGATATCCGTTATTAATGGTTCGAATTGTTCAATACGTTGCCATTCTTTTCAATTCCTGTCGACATTCAGTTGTTTCTTGCGATTGCACAGAAAAGGTAAATCAAGCATATAGCGTCCAGTTCTTAAACATTTAACTATTGCTATTCCCTTGGTATTTATAAGGAAATGCTAAAGCAGTTATTTTTGTAAAGGTTTTTCTCGATTAATATGGAGTAGATAGAAACAAAACTATCGTCTTATAAGCTTTTAAACCAGCTAATAAATAGTAGAGGATATAGAACGTCATTTGAATGTAACACTAGATTTTTTCTTATCTGAACTGATTAATGTAAGTGTGATAACTTCCTTTAACTAATTTACTGCTTGCTATATGGATTTAAAATGCTTGGTTACAATATATGACAACTGCCATTTGTAATTTTCCGGTACAAATTTTTTCTAATGTCTGTCAACAATGCGTTGTATTTTGAAAATGACCTTTTGATGGCACAAATTTTCATGTATGTGTACACAGGACTTTATCTGTCAACTATTATCATTTATTTCATACATCATCATGCCTTAGGACTTACTTCCTCTTGCAGCTCCTCAGAATTGATATTTTCATATCTTTTTGGGATTGACCAAATATCTGTTTCCTCTTGGTTGAATGTCTACAATCAAGAGGCGTACGTTTTAAGTAATCCATCCAGTTTGGAAAGTTGAATCAGATATTTTTGAAATATTTTATGCCACAACCGAGTCTCCAACCACGGATATTCTGCTCTCATGTTGACGTTCTTACCACGTCGTACGCGCATTCAGTATCTCGGTAAACCTTCCAGGCAATCTCAGATGTTAGAAATATACCTCAAAGACCACTTCCAATGTGCTGAGTAGTTTACATTCCCGTGCATTATAGTTAATCATCATTAGATCTACGTATTCCTATTTGATCGTTTAGATTTCTACTTTTAGTTAATTTCTTTAAAACCATTTCTCATTTATCCTTCTGGTACTGCTTTCACTAACTTACTGCATTACATCCTTGGACTTTGAATTCTTACGTGTACTTTACTATTATACTCCAGATTTCACTTCCTTTGGGAAAATCGGTTTAACCATTACTTTATAGTATTTAATTTGAGACTCCATTCTAGTTTATTTTAAAGTATTTTTATTTTTCCCCCAGTTATCAAATGTTTGCGGGTTAAATTCTATGTTTGCTTTTCCAATATATGATGTGGCAGGCTAGAAATTTAATTTTTAAAATGTATTATATATATATATATATATATATATATATATAACAAACGAAATCTCAACTTGATGAATGACCAACCTTGAAAAGTAACAGCTGAGAAAGAGTATGCAGTTAATGATTACCTAATCCACACAAATAATTAATTAGTGTTTTATTTTCATTGTTGGATGGATAATTAATACTAAATCACGCGCTTGTGTTACTTGTTACCTTTTCATGCAAGAACGATGAACTTGGTATATAACCTCAGTCTGACATAAAAAATGTATTGTGTGGATTCTAAATTCCTTTGCCCAAATGGAGAGTTCTAGTAGGGTGCAAAATAAAATTGAATCTAAATATCTCGCTCGCTATTAAGTTTATTTTGCTTTTAAATGCTGATAGTTGGTAAGAAAAATATCTCTAACAAGGTTTGTTATTCATGAAATTTAGATAGGCTGAATACTTAAGGAGTTATAACAATTACAAGCTCACGTAAACTGTTACCACAAGAATCGCCGTAGCTCTGATCGCATGCAAGCATAATGAAGATGCAAAAAATTGTGTATTATTAAACCGTTTTCTTATTTTTAATTTTGATTAGCTTCCAGCAGTTTTCAAATCATTACTTCAGATGTAAATTGCACAGAGGAGAGAGAGAAAGAGAGAGAGATGAAAGTGATGGAGCGGAGAGAACGGACAGAGAGCGAGTGATGGAGAAGGAGAAAGTCATACTGAGAGGAAGGAGAGGTAGAGGGACAGAGGCGGAGATTAATAAATATTAAGAACATGGTATAGGCAGAGAAGAATCTCTGAATTTAAGACAATAACGCGAGTGGAACTGCGGATTCTACCAATATTTTAACATAATAGATTTTTAAAAAGTAACATTATAAATAAAAATGAGTTTTTTCTTATGGACGTTCTTTAACTGCTGTGGTCCTTAGCGTCCCATTCTATATTGGGCGTGAAAGACCGGTAATTTTGCTCAGAGGCCTCTTTATCAGGCTTGAGGTTCTTTTACGTGCCGTAAATCTACGACACGGGATCACCGGCTTTACTTCCCTTCTGAATGATGTCAGGCTAACTATTTTTACGCCCGAAAAAGCCTATCGCCCTTCGCCGGGTTAAGATTATACAAAAAGTGCACCTGTCTACACACAGAATGAACTATCTCGAGAAAAGGTTTCATTTAAAAATCGCACTGCTGTCATGGTTAAAAAATGTCAATATAATAACCTCAAATACAAACTTAACTTCACTAAACAGGACAGAAAGATGGGTATAAAAAGGGCCGCGCCAAAATATAATTCTAATATGAAGTTTTCTTTAAATAATATGATATTTTTACTTTCTCTACCAGTACCAGTAGAGAAGGTATGGCATTCCGTCCAAAAATTCAATACTGGGGTCTCACCGGAAGTAATGTTTTGAGGCCCCCTGAATCCAAAGGAAGCATGTTTAGAAAACGTCCGCGTGTGTGTATGTGTGTGTGAAGAGCATAACTTAAAAACAAAAATTCGGATAAATAGCAAACTTGGTATTTAGATTCAATACCTTCCAAAGATGCAACACAAGGATTTTAAAGAAACTCCCCCCACACCCAACTACCCTTTTCATAGAACTTTTTTTGGAACTTTTTATTTTATAAAAAATGGCTCTAACGATTTTGATTAAAATACTGCATATTAAAGATGTTTACATGTGAAATAGAATTTATATCTTGAATTTCCGGAAATAGCCTCTGAAGTCCTGTTCATTCGGAAGGAATTTTATACCTAATAATGTATAACTGTTAAACGCTAAGCGATGGATAAAACGTACTACAACAATAATGTAGTTCTCTTTAAAGCACACAACTTATTCCAAATACATTTTTTTGTGGCACCAGCTGCTATTATTTTACAGCCCTGTTGATTTTATGTTCTTTCTCGCGATGTTGTGGAAAGAGTATGGAATTTCAAGAACAGCATATAGCGTCCAGTTTCAAAACATTTGACTATCTCCGTTCCCTTTGTATCTATAACGAATGTGTAATTTAGCTATTTCCGAAAAGGTTATCTCAATTAAAATAACGTAGGTAGGAAATAAGCTTTCGTAAGAATAATTCGTATAAGGGATAGGGTAGAGAATGTTATGTGAATGTAATACATCAGGTTTTTAAACAGTAGGAACCTACTGACACTTTTAAACTATTCACCACTGAACAAATGGTTTAAACCGGATGAGTATATTCTTTCGGTACTTTCGAACATACCCTCTACATAGGTAATCTGTTACTAAAGATTATACGACTACAACTCGTAGAAGTAAAGTGCAATCGAAAACGTTAGTTCTTAAAAACAAATTGAGGTTTTACATTCACCGATGTTAAGATGGAAGGAATATAGAGTTTTAGAAACTGAATAAACTTTTTCTGTATTAAAGCTTAGATTTAGTTAATGCAGTGCCAAGAAGATGTTGTTGACTTTGCCTCAGAAACTTCTGTTCTATAGCTTCTAACCTAATTTAACTGCATCATGTGTTAGGTAAGTTGGACATGTACTGCAAATGCATTAGTGTAGCTTTGAAACTTTGCAGCGTGACAAGACTCTCTTAAGTGCGCTCAGGTCCCTAAAAGCTTCCTCAGTTGGCTAACGTATGTGACACACTTGTGTAACTACTTCAAGTAAACAAACTGCCGCGATCAATTTCGAGAATGTCATTTTATCTCAAATGCAAAGGCTGAAACGGCAATTAGATCCGAAAAATTAATTGGAAAGTGTTTTTTATTAACTTGGTGTGTCGGTTATTAGTTTTTGTTTATTAATTTATGGCATTTTATTCGCTTGGTGCAAGGCCATGTCCAATTTAAAATAAATAACTTGAAAGCATTCTTCTATAGACTATGGATTATTACACAATTAAAGGTATTCACTGCATCTGTTTTTTTCATTGGTCATTTAATTTATTTGGGATAATATTATTTTCATTAAACTATTAACTAAACATACGGCTATGCTTGTATAATAATTTTTACTTTCTCTACTACGTACAGTAAGTAGGGGAAGTATTGTATTCCACCCAAAAATTCAATACCGAGATTTCACCGGAAATACATGTTTTGAGACCCCCTGCATCCAAAAAAAGCATTTTTAGAAACATGTCCGTGTGTGTGTTTGTGTGTCTGTGTGTCTGTGTGTCTGTCTGTGAACAGCATAACTCAGAAACGAACAGTCGGATAAACACCAAACTTGGTATTTAGGTTCAGTATCTTCCAGAGATGCGATACGAAGGTTTTCAAGAAAATCCCCCCTCCCCAGATTACCCTTTACATGGAAGATTTTTCGAAAAGTTTAATTTTCTCAAAAATGGCTCAAACGATTTTGATTAAAATATCATATATTTAAGATATTTTCATGACAAATAAAATGTATATCTTGAATTTTCTGGGAATGTCTCCAAAAGTATTCTCCATTGTGAACGACTTTTGCATAACTGGTAAATCATAAGAAATAGACAAAATTTTACTACACAAAAAAGTATATCGCGTTAAAATACACAATTTATGTCATATACATTTTTTTTGTTGAGTGAACCATTTTCGAGATATTGCTTGTTATTCCCTTAAATTTTTCAATACTTATTTTCTCAAATGGGAATTCGTTATTCATTTTTTTGTCTTGGATATGCAAAGAGTTATAATCTGTGGCAAAGGGAATGGTGCTGCACCCAGCAACCAGCTATTAAGAGATATGTATGTGCTTAAAGGCTACTGTTTTTCTATATTGCCCTTGTAAATACATTTTCCCCTTACATCTACAAGAAACTTAGCAATAAGATAGAGTCTGCAAATGTTTATCTCGATTAACATGAAGTAGATGGAGAATAAGCGTTTGTAAAAATAGTTTGTACAAGAGTAGAGGAAGTCATGTGAGTGTAACACATCAGATTTTTTTGCTAAGTCATCCTGTATCTTCTTTCTTTCTTTCTTTCTTTCTTTCTTTCTTTGTTTTAACATATTTTACACACTGTCTCCAAAGTCGTTCTGTAAATGCAAAAATTATAAAAGGTTAAATTTGTTCTAATCATTAAAGTATAATTTGGAGTATATATAGATAATATTTACAAGTACATCTGATGTGAAAGGTCACAATCAATATTGGATTTTGTAGTAGAAAATAAGAAATTCTCAAATTTAACCCGGAATGTAAGAGTACTTAAAGCTAATAATATAGATTCAGATCAGTATCTGATTGTTGCAAAAATGGTATTATCACACGATGGAAATAATATAAAAGAAAAGAAAAGTAGATGATGAGAGATTCAAAGTCCACTTGCTAGAGAAGACAGTATAAGGAATCTGTATCAGAAAAGCATTAATTGCTTATTCATCTGTAGCTCATATAGGATTAATTGTAGGAGGTTTAATGACATTAAATATTTGAGGAGTCTATATAACTATGAGAATAAATCAGTATGCAACTGAACTACCGAGTAGTAATAACATTGATACTGAAGGTTAATATAAAGGGGGTTTTACCTAAGGCAGAAAGTGAAGCTTTAGGTAAGCGAAAAGTGTTACTAGAAGAGAGGTTTAAGTTTCTGGACAGAAGAGTTGGGAATATTAATTTTAAAAAAAGGCAGCATATTTAAGGTTTCTGAAAGAGAGAAATGGAGAAAATAGAATATAGCACAATAGACTTAGGGCTGTAGTAAAGAAACAAACTAGGAAAATCAATAGAAAGCAATGGGACAGATATATATCAAACCTAGAGTACGATGCATACGGAAAACAGAAAAAGCATTCAAGGTATTGAAAGATCTGAATAAAGTAGAGAACGATAAAGTTCAAATAAACCCTGTAATAATTAGCAAATGGGAAACATTCTATAGAGAATTATGGACTACACCTAACGCAGACTAATGGAAAATGATCCTAACGTTGATCATATAGCTAAAGAGGAATTAGAAGTTGCACTGAATAGTTTTAAGAACAGAAATCACATGGTTTAAACCAAATAAACATGGAATTTGTTAGATATTTGTTGATTACTTTCATAATAGAATTTTGCAACTTTTAAATGAATGTTGGAGGTCAGGGAGTATACCCAATAATTGGAAAGAAGCCGGGATAATGCCAATATTTAAAAGAGAGAGTAAAAATGACTGTTGGAACTGTTAGGGATATCAGCCTATTAAATACATGTTATAAGATTTATGCAAAGATTGTGGCAAACAGAATAAAAAATATAATGGAAGCAATTCTTCTGCAAAACCAACATGGTTTTAGACAGGGTAGATCTGACTTAGACTAAAAGATACAGGATTTCCTAACTATATAATATATAATTTAATAATAGTGGCTACTGAACATAATCTGGAAATTTCAGCTGAGAAAACAAAGTAATGGCATTTTATGGAAAAGATCCAGCCACAGTCAAAATTGTGATTGATAATACTCCTGTTGAACAAGTTATGGACTTTAATTATTTAGGAATTTTCATTGGCAAGGAAAGACAAAAGGTGTAAATTAAAAACTAAATCTATTTCAACAAATATGTGGAACAATCAGGAGAAGTTTATCAAGGAAAGTCCACAAAGAAACTCTACTGAAATTCTATAATGTTTTAGCAGTTTTTGCACTATTATATGGGTATGAATGTTGGACTCTAAATAAAGATTCTTTGAGAAGGATAGAAGTTGCGGAAATGAAATTCTTAAGGTTTGTAGCAGGCTATACTCTAATGGACAAACAGAGAAGCGAAGATATCAGAGAACAACTGGGAATATTTAAACTAACGGACAAAATAGCAGAATACAGGAAAAGCTGGTACAGCCATGTCTGCAGAATGGAATATGATAGAATTCCCCAAAGAGCACTAAATTATAAACCAAGAAGACAACGAAGGCCGGGAAGACCTGCTAGAAGATGTATGGAGCAACTTTAGTTTGCAGTCGGAACAGATCACCAGTGGTCTAATCTCTGTTTGTATAATACTGATGATGGTGATTAAAGTATAATAATGCATTAAGAAAAATATACACAAAAAGTGGTCTATTTAATTCTGCTTAGATAGCACTTTTTGCGAATCAATTCATTTTCAAAGCTCCTTAAACATATCTTTAATCAAATATTACATTATATCAAATACATACAAATTAGCTACGGGATCTGAAGCAATCGGACATAACACTTGAAAAATGAAGAAAAATTACAAATAAAAACCTCAGCCAGACGGCTTGACAAAACCGGGTTCAAACGAGCCCTCTGTGTGAGAGATAGAAATACTGCCCAAGGTCGCTGACCTACTGAAGGGGGGCGGGGCTACTAATAGTAGTCTGTTCGCTTCCTCGTTCATTGGTGAACAAGTCTGATTCATTTCCTAGATGCCTGTATGAAGTGCTGGATATGGATGGGGCCTCAACTGATTCCGGAAGCAGCTGCACTCGTAAGGTGCCATTTGATTTCTGAGTTATGCTGTTCATAGACACAGGCACATGCACGAACATACATGGACTTTTTTTCTAAAAATTATTTTTGGGGGGAATTTATGGTATCTCAACGTGCATTGCTAGTGAAATCTCGTTATCGATTTTTTTTAGGTGAAATACAATACCTTACTATAGGTAAGTAGGTTAATAAGAAAGAAAAAAACCCGTAAGAACAGCTGAAATACGACTGTTACAGTGGACACCCAAAAGTCAATAAGCAAGCAGGCACACTCCGCTATGCGCGGCAAACGAGCGGGGAGCTCGCCTACAGAATAAACACCCTGCCAGCGGAGTAAGAAAAATATGACCGTTCTGTACTTTTAGCCAACTACTCGTTCTCGTATTCCGGAGAAAATAATTATAACCCAATATTCTCTTTAAATCCGGTGCGGAAATATTAATAATTTCTTTTGCCGCTGAGCCTTCGTTTAGATCTGTTTAAAATCTTCATTTCTCATAATTTATATTTTATCTTGTCTTCTGTTACAGAGGACACTTGGCACCAATCCAGAGTGGATATTGTACCCACGCCCCACAAGGGGGCGTCCCCGGGATGAAGGATGAGGCGAAAGGAGACACCGGGCGGATCCAGGAACGATGGTACAGCAATGACAGGGTCCCTAAGTTTCCAGATGTAGACACCACGGCAAAGGGACAGGTAGACCAGGGATTCTACCCCACACAAAGGGGGTCCAACGCCCCTCAAAGGGGGTTTGAATACCCCGGCAGCTAGCCGAAAGCAGAGGAATGGAGAGAGTTACAAAGAGCAACTTTTTCCCCTGCAACGAGGCACCGAACACCATCGACGACACTTCCGACCCTCTAAAGGGACCAAGGGATGAATGGGATGAAGGATGAAAAGAAATGAAGAATGGAACGAAATGGAGGGACAGAAAACTCGGGGCCTGAAAGAAACCACTCCAGCATTTGCCTGACGACCCAGGAAAACCACGAAGAAAAAACAATGGTCAGAGTGGGCAGAATGGTCCTTACACCTTCCGAATGCGGACCACAGACGTCGCCTGAGCCTTCTCACTCGGTTATTCTGACTTTGGTTCCTGGAACTTTAGATACCTACCTTATGCATGTATCATCGCGATATTAAATATTTGAGTAATTGTGTGTCTATGTAAAGATTATCATCGGACGAATGTGGACGCGTCCTCGCGGTCGTGTTATCAGTATGTAATACTTATGTTATTTTTACTTTCTCTACCACATAAGAGCAGGTAGAGAAGGTATTCGTTACGATATTTTACCGAAAACGCATTGTTTTGAGACCCCCTGAATAAAAAAAAATTAGAAAAGGGTTCGTAAGTGTGTCTTAACAGCATAACTCAAAAACGAAAAGTGGATAAACACCAAACTCGGTATTTGGGTTCAGTACCTTCTGAAGATGCGACGCGAAGATTTTCAAGAAATTCCCCCTACCACGAGCTATTTTTGTATTGTTTGATTTTTAAAAAATCTGCTGTAATGCTTTTGATTAAAATATCATATATTAAAGATATTTGCATCAGAAATAAAATGTATATGTTGAATTTTCTGGGAATAAAGTCCGCTTCATTCGGAAGGAATTTTGTATAAACTTGTATAACTGGTAAACGTTAAGCGGTGGACGAAAATGTACTGCATAAAAAAATGTAGATCTTCAAAACAGACAATTTATTCCATTTAAACTTTTAATGTGGCATCGGCTGTTTCCGAGATATCCGTTATTGATGTTCTTAATTGTTCATTACTTGGTTGTTCTTTAAAGTCCTTTCAACATTCAGTTGTTTATCGCGATTGCATGCAAACATTATGTAATTTTAGGCCAGCATATACCACCTAGTTCTTAAACATTTGACTATCGCTGACCCCTTTGTATCTATAGCGATATGTGTAATTAGCTAATTCTGCAAAGGTTTATTTGAATTAAACTGAAGTAGATAGCTAATCCACTAATTACTCACTAATAAAGATATACGGTAGAGAAAGTCATATGAATGTATCACATCAGATTTTTGTTACTAGGTTTCATGATTTCTTATTGGCAGTCAAGGAGAGAAATTGGGTAAATTCTGATGTGTTACATTCACAGGACATTCTCTACAATTGCCATTTATCTCTATGTAACGGCACATTTTAACAGACGGGTCCCGTGACCGGGGTAGAGCACCGTATGTAGGCCATGTGACCCTTTATACTTCTAACGTAACCCCTGGGAGGGATATAGGAAAGACCCGAAAAGTGACTCGATATAAATGAAGACGAGCGCAAGTTGGACAGGGTTCCTAACGTTTCCAGATATAATGCATCCGACGCCGCCTGACCCCACCCACGAGCCCCTAACCTCCAGCGGTCCCGCCTGGTGGAGCCATTTTGAAGACGGGTCCTCACTGGGCAGTTCCGAACGACGACAGGGAAGAAACCTCTACAAAGCGTGCACACCCCGCCAAGCCGCAACCCACAAGTCGCCGAATACCATCGACTGGTTTTACAACCCTGAAACAATGACAATGAAGGAGAATACAGGAAAGGAGGTACAGGAAAGTTGTGGTAACCACGGGGAAACCACGAAAAACCCATGTGTCTGAATGGGCGGTCGCCGTGGATCGAAGCCGGGATGCCCCGAATGCAAGTCGCACACGTTATCAAGGCGCCACCTCGCTCGGTATTTATTTCTATATAGCTTCGAAAACTATTCTTACGAAAGCTTATTTCTTTATGTACCTATACTTCATGTTATTCGAGTTCAACCTTTGTAGGAATAGCTCCATTACACATTTTGTTGTAGATACAAGAAGACAGAGGAAACCTAATCGATAATAAGATGCTTAAAAACCGGATCGCTATATGCTAACCTAGAAATTCCATACTCCTTCATTGACATTGCGAGAAACAACTGAAACTGACAGCACCTTAAAAGTGACTATTCAAAAACATAAAGCAATGTTAACGCATTCTTGAAAATGGCTAATAATACAAAAAATTGATGTGTTACACTCACATGACTTTCTCTACTCTTGTACAAAACTATTTTTACAAACGCTTATTCTACATCTACTTCATGTTAATCGATATAAAATTTTTCAGAAACTATCGTATTGCTAATTTTCTTGTAGCTACAAGCGATGAAAAACAAATAACGAATTCCCATTTGAGAAAAGTAATAGTATTTGAAAAGTCAAATAACAAGGAATAGCTCGGAAATGGTTCACTCGACCAAAAAACAAATGTATATGACATAAATTGTGTGTTTTGACAAGATCTGCATTTTTTGTGTAGTAAAACTTTGTATTTCCCTTAAGGTTTACCAGTTACACAAAACCCATTTAGAATGAAGAGGACTTTTAGGAACATTCCCAGAAAATTCAGATATTCATTTCATTTGACACGAAAGTATCTTAAACATATGACATTTTAATTAAAATCGTTAGAGCCATTTTTGAGAAAATACAAGTTTTCAAAAAATGTTCCATGTAAAGGGTAGTCTGGGGTGGGAGGACTTTCTTGAAAATCTTCGTGTCAAATCTTTGAAAGATACTGAACCTAAATACCAAGTTTGTTATTTATCCGACTTTCGTAATTTGAGTTATGCTGTTCACAGACACACATCCACAATACACACATACCTTTTTCTAAACATGATTTTTTCTGGTGAAATTTCAGTATCGACTTTTCTGGGTGGAATGCACTACTTCCCCTACTTACTATACGTAGTGGAGCAAGTATAAAACGTTATTTGAAATAAGTTGTGTGTTTTAATGAGGCCTACATATTTTGTGCTGTACGCTTCTGTCTATCTCTTATAGTTTACATGTTGTAAAAAAGTTGTATAAGATTCCTTCGAATCAAAACTTCAAGGGTATTCCCAGAAAACTCAATATAAATGACGAATATTATTTGTCATTTAAATATCTTAAAATATGTATGGTATTTTGATAAAAATCGTTAGAGCCATTTGGAAAAATGGAATATTTCGAAAAATCTTCTGCGTAAAGTGTAATTTGGGGTGAAGAGTTTTCTTAAAAATCTTGAAAAATGGAATATTTCGAAAAATCTTCTGCGTAAAGTGTAATTTGGGGTGAAGAGTTTTCTTAAAAATCTTCGTGTCAGTGTCCTGAAAGATACTGAACTTAGAAAGGTACCAGGTTTGGTACTGGGGTAGGATCGTCTTTGTGGCGGAGAGGGAGAGATAGAGGTTCGTGGTTGGAATGGTAAGGTTTGTACGATTATCTCAGGTCGTGGTGGTCCGATGTTCAATAAAGATGATATTTATGGCTAAACGACTTTATTGGCACGCACATTAGATGTTCTTATTAGTTCCACCCCCGAAGGTTGAATCTTACAACACAAAACATTTATATCGTCATGTCAGTTGTCCATCTCGCGAGCTGTTTGCGGTAAACTTCCTTTATCACCACTTTAAATTTCACTTTATCTACACTACACAGCATGCGCGTGCACACACGTCTTTGCAGATTTCCGGATCGTGAGTTTTACATAGTATTGACTTGTCTATCCGTCTTCATGTAGTTACCCAGCGGAGGGCGATGGACTTTTTCGGACGAAAAAGTGCTTAGTATGGCTTCCTTTGGAAGGGAAGTAAAGTCGGTGGTCCCGTGTCGTAGTTTTGCGGCACGTAAAAGAACCTCAAGCCTAATAAAGAGGCCTCTGAGCAAAATTTCCGGTCTTTCACGCCCAATATGGGACGCTAAGGACCACAATAGTTAAAGAACGTCCATAAATAAAACTCAATTTAAGTTTTTATCGCTGACTTTAAGATTGTGTGATTTCACATGTGAATACAAGATCTCGCCATATAGTTTTACTATAATAAATCTAATTTTTATATTGGTGGAGAAATAGTTTAGAAACTGCCCTCTTAGCTCTCTTATATGACTGAAGTATAAGCGTTCTCATGGGGATTGATGTGTTCACAGGTTGTCACGTATTTCCAAAACCTTAACTTTCTACGTATAATTCTAGGTCCTACTGATATGAGCACATCTATTTCGCTTACAAAGGATTTTTACCCGCGACAGGTTAGTGCCGTATATTGTCTTTAGGAAAAGTTTCCCTATTATATCGCTAAAAGGTCGGATTTCCCACTGAACCTATATTTATGTCTGCACGTAGTACTGCCTTCTATGCTACATCACCTTCTTAAAATAAATAAACTCAATATAACAAGAATATACATAATTTAATACAATTATTTAATTCTGGAGTTGTTATCGGAGTTTTTGTCTTAGAGCTATGCTATTCACAGTGGCGCGCGCGCGCACACACACGCACAGACACACACACACACACACACACACACACATGTGAATCTTTTTCTAAAAATGTGTTTCTTTTGGTGCTTAGGAAGCCTTAGAACATGTATTTCCGGTGAAGTCTAGAGGTCGAATTTTTGGGTGGAATAGAGTACAATACTTCCTCTAGTTACTTTAAATACATAGTAGAGAAAGGGAACATATAACAGAGTGCCTTATTTGCTTAGCTTTTGCATAGCAGACAAATTGATTAAACACTTACATGTATGATTTTAGTTGTGAGTAAATGTGTTAACATGGGTTGTTTAGGCCGGGGCCAATAATGTGTAATGACGTATGTATACTGTGTATGTTGCCAGCTTTAATTTTCAACTAATGTAACATTGATACGTGAGATACAAAATATTGGTACATGAATAGTAAATCATAAATGTAATTTTAAAATGCACTTGTTTGCTTATTTTAAAGCATAGAAATCATTAAAATTATTAATAACATTGCGTTTGGTTGCATGCCGCGTTTAATACAATTAGCAGGTAATAATTAACCAATGTAATTAAAAAGAAAATAATTGCTATCTCAGGAGATTGATAAATTCGCGGTCTGTTTGTGGATTCATAATTCAACTCAAATTAGTGCCTCACTCGTCAAATAAAATTACTAAGGTACTGCAGCAATGTATTCTGTGGTGAAAAAGGTTTCAAAATAGAAAGTCTCATCCAGTAAAGAACTTTAAACGTCGTTGCTCTAAATAATCTTCCTTAGTACTCTTTCTCTATCTTCACCGAGATAGATGGCTCCACCTGTGAGACTCGCATTCGGGAGGTCCCGTTGGGTCGGTCACTCTGAATATGGATTTTTCGTGGTTTCCGCGGATCGGTAGGCGAATGCTGGGGTTCTTCCCCTTCTACCACAAATTTCCTGTCCCCATCTCTTCCTTTCGTCTGTTTTAGGGTTGTAGGACCTATAGACACCATTTATATAAAATACATATTATTGTGGAGCTGACCATTTCCTGATTATTCTTTGTTATTGGTTTACATTTTGGAATACTTATACTTTTCTAAAATGCGAAGGTCGTTTTTATATCTGCAAACTCATGCAAACAGAACGGAATTTTAAAGCCATCAGATAGCAACCAGCTCTTAAAGGATTTGACTATCCCTTAAGCCTAACGTATTCCCATATTCCCATTGTAGCTACAAGGAAATATATAATAAAGCCATTTCTGCAAATGTTCATCTCGATTAACATGAAGTATAAAGAAGAATAAGCTTTTGTAAAAATAGTTTTTTGAAGAATGGGTAGAGAAAGTCATATGAATGTAACATATCACGTATTTTTTATTTATTTTGCCTAATTCTCAGCTGCGTCAATTAAACTGTAGAATAAGTTTTAGAAAATCTCGTTTGTAGACCCTATATAAAATAAACGATAATGAGTAGAGGAAGTCATGTGACTGTGACGTATAAGATTTTAGTAAAAATGTCGTGTGTTTCTGTTGACACCATCACTAAAAACAATAACTCTGATGAATACCAAAGCTTGTATTTAAGTTCAATGTCTTCCAAGGATACGACACAAAGATTCTCACATTCCTCCACCCGAAACTACCATTTACGTAAAAAGATATTTTTTCAAAAACAGTTCTTAATGATTTTGATTAAAATACCATATTTTAAAGATGCTTATGTGACTAAATAAAATGTACTCATTGAATTTTCTACGAATAGTCTGCGAAAACTTGATAAATCACAATAGGCAAAAATATACCTCACAAGAAATGTAATCTCTTTGAAGCACACCGTTTATTTCAAATAAAAATTATATGTTTTGTGGCATTAGCTATTTCTGAGATATTCGTAGTTATTATTTTAAAATGTTTAACGCTTTGTGGTTATTCCCGCTTTTTAAACATTTGACTATTGCTTCAGCCTTCTGTATCTCCTTTTAATATAAATGCTGATTTGTGAAGAACTGACATTTATTTCTTTAATTGTTTCAGAACGAGTTAAGCTAGCAATAACTTATTATACCTGAAATGCAGAGGAATTTTGGGAGATTATTTACTTCTATAGCAAATGCTGAAAATGTCCTCCATCCTGCATAAGGCACAACTCAACTCGTCGTTCCATGTCACTGGTCACTCGTTGGAGGACTGTTGTCAATAGCTTGAACCTCCTGTGTAATGTTGTGCTTCAGATCGTCCAATCTCTGGGGACCTGTTGCATAAACCCTGTCTTTTAACTAACCCCATAGAAAGAAGTCCAGCGATGTCAAATCCGGAGATCTCGGTGGTCACAGTTTCTTGGAAATTATCATATCGTCAAAGAAACTTGCAATTAGTGCCAGGGATTCATTTATGTATGGCATGTAGCGCCGTCCTGCTGAAAATATTCTTGACTCAGCTCTACATCATCTAGTTGTCCAACAAACTCCATGAAAATCCGTCTGCACTCTGAAGTGATCACATTGTTTTAAAAAAAATGGTCCCACTATTCTCTGTGCAGATATTGCGCACCAAACACCATTTTTAACCTGGTGCATAGGTGCTTCATGAATAACATGTGGATTTTCGCTGGCCAATAGCGTGAGTTATTTGAGTTCATATAGTCAGATAAATGGAACCAGGCTTCATCTGTGAACCATGTGATGGATATATGGTAGCATTTTGCAGAATGAACGCCTGAAACCAACGACAATAATTCAGTCGTCTATCCTTATTTGGTTCCTGTAACTGATGGACAACCATAATCCTATAGGCTTTAGGCCTGCACTTTTCACAGCTCTCTGACACGTTTAGTAGCTGTACCCTGTCTTCTGCGACAAACGTATTAATGATTTTTGGGTGACTGATCCAGTCGTGCTCTTGCGTCAAGAACAACCGTGGGAAGTCTAGATGAACGAGTTTTTCCCTCTTCACTCACCAGAGATCCAGTTGTTTCCAATTTGTTTACCAGTCCCAATGTTGTGTTTCTTTGGGGAGGATTCCGAACACCAAATTCTCTCTGGTATGCCCTTTGAATAGCTGTAATTGAATTCGTAATCCAGTATTGCTTTACAAAGAAGAGTCGTTCATTTAATATGTACTCCATTTTCACGTTGACTAGAACAAACTCTCATAAACAGTTGCCGACAATAAAATTAACAATTACGAATAAAACATGAACATCTGGGCATCTAGTGACAAGCAATCGAAACTCCAGAACATTCTGCTTAATTTGGTGCTAAAATTGGGGCATTGAGTGAATTTCGAACAGAATAATTAAAGAAAGAAATGTGTCATTTCTTCATAAATCAGCCTGCGTAGCGATATATATAATGGAACTATTTCTGCAAAAGGTTATCCCGATTAACCCTAAGGAGATGGAAAAATAAGCGTTTGCATAATAGTTTTTACAAGCTATATGAACATAAACTTCAGTAACTAGAGAAAATTATATGAAGCTAACATCAGATTTTTAGATTTAAAGGTACATGGATGGCTATTTGTGTTAGTATTTATGTATCATACGAAACCATTTTTATGATAATGTAATTTATAATGGACTTAGAAAATGAAAGAGATAAGAGGTTAAATTTAAGTAATGTGTGGTGAAAGTATGCATCCAATACGCACCATGTTTTTCTGTATCTGAATGCTACTTTCTTCAGAAATCCTAATATACCGCCTTTCTAATGTTTTTCTCGCCTGCAGAATCCCTGCTGTTTTCTTGCTGTGAGGGAGGTATTTAGGATGCATATACCCACATAACTTAGCTGTTTGGTTCCTGAGGCGCACAATTTACGACACGAACGTGAGAGGAAAACCATGGTGGAATAAATATGAGCATCGCTCTGTTTAATGCGAATACCAGCACGCTTTCTCTTATTTCCCAAGCGTCATGTTGAAATTCATTCCTTCTGCTTCTTTTCGAATAATATTTCATCTGCGCTATCTTAATATTGCCAACGATGCAAACGATAATAGCCCTGCAACCTTCTCACGCATACATTCTTTACACAGCTTTTCACCCTAACACCGGTCTCTTTCCCTTTCTCTCTCTCTCTCTCTCTCTCTCTCTCTCTCTCTCTCTTCATGATACCTTTTATGCTTTGCTTTTTTTTTGTCCCTGTCTTTAGTTAGATAATGTGCATAACTTCATGGAAGATTCTACAGCTCTTTTCCTTCACACTGCGGCCACCACTCGGGGCTCGCGCGCCGGCCGCCTTCTCGGCTCGGTCTACCGCCGAAAAAGGTTTATTATCCCGCAACCACTTCACGTTCTCATAGTTATAATTACAATGATAATAAGAACATACCTCATCACAAGAAAAGTTGGAAATGTTATCCTTCTCTTTCCACACATTTCTGGCATCTTTGCAGGAAATTTGCTTTCACACTCAAGAGTTACATATCCAAAATTGAGTGCACATATCGGCTTCTAGTGTATGGAGATCTGTTGCATACACTTTAATTTTCAAGTTCCCCCATAGATAGAAAATCTCAACAGTTAAATCAGCAGACACGAGGACCATAATTATTTACTAATTGCCCTATCTTCAAAAGTTTTGCGAATTAAATTTGACTCATCAGCGGTATGCACTGTAGCAGAGTCTTGGAAAAATCCAAACTGACATGAACGTCGCTCAGCTGTTCAAAAATGCTGTGAGTGTGACATTCCTGCAACTGTCTACATTTATTGTTTGTTTAAAAACAATAGGTCATATTATTCTGTGTGCATTTACTGGACACCAATTTTTGTGTCATGCAAGAAAATGTCGTGTATAAAATCGGGTTTCTTTGTATTCAAATACATGTTATTTTTCTGCGTATCAGAGAAGATTATTAAACGTGGTTGAATTAATCTATCATTTCGAATAATCCAATTACAGAAATGTATCCGACTCTGATGATCACATAAAAAATAAGCTTTATGCAACAAAGCGCAAAAACATGAAGACCTCACCTCCCACCCCTACTTAAGTCGGCAGAACTTTGAGGGTTATTTTTACAAGGTTTGCGGTTTAAAGTAAACCTCACAGTTGCCAAGTCTGTAGTGCTTCTTAAACTATGGAGCGCGATTTTCGGGTGGCACACATGAAAATGTTTGTTTACACAATCTACCACCTCCAATGACCGAGCTATTTTTATTTTTCACGGGAGCCCTTGGTGAAGAAGGTTGTTGATATTGATTAACATAATCAGAATCAGGTTCAGGTAATATCCAGGGTCGGAAAAGGAACACGTTGTGCACTAGCTCACCGGTTTACAGACTTACATATCAAACACGAAACTAGACTGACTGTGACGAAGCCGAAGAAAATACAGAAAACATACATTTGACTATATTGCTTCTTACACTCCCAATGAAGATGGCTTTTTGTTTGCTAATTGTTATTGTCCAGTGGAAGGGGGAAGGCTCTGGTCGAGGGTATGGGGCGAGGCCGTCATGTTTTGAAAAAGTGTACACTGGAAGAACTAAAGGTATGCGCTTGTTATCGTGGTAGTGAGAATTACTACTGAGAGCGTGAGGCGGTTGCGGCGATATTATAATTGTTTCGGCGGGAGTCCAAGCTGTGACGAAAAGCCATACGGTGGCTGCAGTGTGAAGGTAAAGAATTGTGTAATGTTTTATCTTTGATGGATATACAACCCATAGCACACAATTTCTCGGGGCTGCACTAAAAGCGACACTTTGGCAGCACTTCAGCTTATCCCTGAAAGTAGTTGTTATTTGGGGTTTCTATATCAATTTATGGTTTTTTAATTGGCTTAATTGATTTAAATTGGCTGTAATTGGTCTTTCATGTAAGCCCGACCTAAAGCACATGGGGTTTCTGTATCAATTTATGGCTTTTTAATTGGTTCGCTTGGTTCAATTGGCCTTTCATGTAAGCCCGACCTAAAGCACATGGGGTTTCTGTATCAATTTATGGCTTTTTAATTGGTTCACTTGGTTCACTTGGTCTTTCATGTAAGCCCGACCTAAAGCACATGGGGTTTCTGTATCAAATTATGGCTTTTTAATTGGTTCACTTGGTTCAATTGGTCTTTCAGGCAAAGGGGACCTATAGTGCATGAGTCTTCTGGATATATTAATGGTTACTGCTGGAGCTGGTAATTGCGAGGGTCGCTTACATGTCCACGTGGTACCATTTACTTGAAGAAGCATTTAAAGGCTCCCTCCTCCTCGGCTAGGGGTGGGGGAGGTAATTACTTTAAGGATGAAACATGATTCACCGAGCGTGAGAACCATTGCTACACCGCTTTCCCCATGTTGTCTAATAAATCTTTCAAATCCGGTACAGTTGCAAATTTAAAAATTAATGGACCGCATCCGTGAAAGCTAATAGACGGCTATTCTTCTCTTCAAGCTTCGCCCTCAAACCCTATGACCGCGCATGCGCCGCCCCTATCCTTCTGCAATTATCCCCCCACCATTATACCACTGCTATATAAGGTCTCAGGCCTAGCACCCTGAAAGTATTATTTGAAGGTTTTTGTAGAAAGAGTTTCTCAATCTGCACGTTATTAGTATGGCAGGAATGGAAGATTTTTGGAGTGAGTGTGGAGAGGAAGCGTACCACTACACCTACTACCACAAGGAGGAGTGCAATGGGTTCATACATTCAATTGTCTGTAACATGCCCTCATATCATGACCAGATGTCTTCAAGAGAAATATGCACAGAGAACTGCCCAGTCTACAGAAGAAGGTACCTGTAAGTAGACCCTCTTTTTTATTCCTTTCTAGGAAATACTATGCTACATCTAATCTTTAAAGAAAGTAATGAATTTGAAATATGTTCATTCTTCCAGAGGAGGGGATGCAGATGAGGAACAACACAGAGGCGTGAATGATGTCGATGTCCTTGTAACCACCCATGCAGTCCAACATCATTCTGAATTTGGTAATGGTGATACGCATGCAACCCTATGCGAGAAGCCAGAGGTGCACGATCAAATGAAATCGTACTTCCTGTGTGATGAAAACTGCGCTGTATTCTTACTCAGGCGGGGAAGCTTAAGGTAAGTGGCATTGAAAATATCTAGATGCTCTTACCCTGCACGGGGTTGTAGAATATCTAATGTTTTAAAAAATAATTAAAATTGTTCCAGAAATCGTCAGACAACGCCTATTCCTACAGAGGACATAGATGAAGTAGATTTCCCGAATGTACCGCAGCTTTTGATGACTTTGGATGACCAAGAGAGGCCAATCAATTTGCAAGTAGATGGCGATATGCTCCAGGTGACTCCTGAACATTCACCCAGGAAACGAGCAGAATTACACAAAGCAATACAGTGAGTATTAATTTCAAATCTATGAAAGAACACGCATGCTTTAAATAAAACTACATCGCTCCCATTCCTGGTGTCTAACATGTGCAATTCCTTTCAGGAGACCTGCGAATTTATTTAAAAAAATGATTTTTCTAATAGACGCAATATGTAATGTTTCAGGTCCGCTACCAAGAAGCCCACCAGGAGGAAGAACAATAAAACCTTTGAAGATCTCCATAGGAGGTTGGCGCTATTGGAAGAGCGAATTACCTGCACTAACACCCCGAAGAGAGATGCAAGCACCCGCACTCGTGCTCCAAGGCAGCTACACCTCAAGAAGCGGTAGTGTCAATATAGGATTGTATTATGAAACCCCAGTGCTCCTCATAAAAGAAACAGACAATAATAATTTCGTGTATATGACAAAATATGATTGGCAGATAATTCAAAAAAGTCTCGCAGAATTCGAAACATATCTGAAAGTGAAGAAGTGTCCGAACAGAGAGTACAGTGAACATGTTGTATTCTCCTATTATATCACGGTGTTTATGGAAAGTGGAAAAATTACACTTTTTAATACGTCTTTAAATTACGGTGAAATTCATTTGAATTATGATGTACTCGAATCCTATATAGATAGACATCTGCAGAACCTATGTATTGTAAATGAAGACACATATGTAGGGACAAGGAGCTGGAGGCAGAAGGCGCTGGAAATGTATAATAAGAAAATAAAGAAGTAAATATATCTTTTATAACTTGCTTTTATTCACGAAAATCCCCCCTTACACTTCCTTATATCAATCATAAAATAACTACATTTAAATTAAAGACTGCATCACATGAGACAGGGGCTTGTATGTAAATACTTTGTCATGAATTATCAAGCAATACAAAGATGTCTGTGCAGGAATATTTGCACTAGTTTGAATTTCCAGTCTAATATTGACAGCTCCATTTACAACCTCCTCAGGCTGATGTGAGCAGTCAATGACAAATATCGGTGCATGTTTAAGAAAATCTTTTCTCCTCAATAAGGGGTAATTCTCTCTCGAATAATAGGAGCTTTGGAACTTTGAATACATTTCATATAACGAGGCAAATCTAGAGTTTCCAAAGTCCAAGTTCATATCATGGTAGGGATAACATTCACTATTGAGGTACAGTCTCAAATTGGTTATGTTGCAATGATCAAACTCGGAACAGTCTTTAGTTGCATTATTTACTCTCGAAGTCTGCGCTCCCACAATAACAAATCTTGGTTTCTCGGGTCTCGATGTTGTTGCAACGTTCCATGTAAATGATCTAGTTTGAGGTACCGCAGGCAGAGTATGCAGATCCATACTTCGAAAGGCTATGTGTAATGGCCTGTCTGACTTGACAATCTTAAGGATCTCCACCTTTTCACCATCAGAAAGGCGTATTATAGGCATCCGCCACTCGATACGTGTAAGTTTAACAATAGCATTTTCTTCTCCTTCGGTTGCCAGAATACAGTTTTTAGAGTCCTTGGATCGAATGAGGACCAGCTCAAACTTGCTGTTGAGTATGAGGTCCTTGTGATCATCTGGAAATCCCAGAAGCATTGACAGCGGTACTATAGCGTTGAATGTTCCACTTGCAGGATGCACAATATCCACATCTTCTCCAGGGTAGCACCATCCAGCATTGAGTAAACGGTTGGATTCCATAGAGTTGAGTGCAGCATAGTTGCGCATAGTTGATGTAATCCCTGGATTTCTTGTTCTGTCTATAGTCGATCCATTCATGTCCAATCGAATCTCGTCAAACATAAATGCAATAGCATTATTGGTGAGCCTTGCTGTAGTAGTTGTTCCATTAGGTTTAGTAACAGATCCCTCAATGTAGAGATAACTCCGGTTAGGTAGAGTATATAAATCTTCAGCTTGACAAGGGATTCTAATTTCATCATTCGCATCCAGAGCCGATGTATTATACGGTAAAAACACATGCTCCTCTTCTTTAGCAATCTTGTCCTCAAATGTAGGTGTTTCCGTCACATTGAAGATGTCCATCACAGAATTCTGAAGCCCAATGCTTCAAGGAACCTCCTATTGCTCGATGTTAACACACTGAGTGTCGCAGGTAGAGTATGATGTATACGACGATGCGCAGGCTTATTATATCCTCGTAGACGTCTTCTTCTGCTAAAATCTATTCCCATTACGACGTATGTGAAGTCTTATGCTTATATCCTCATTTCTAAAGTTGATGGGATGACCGTTCTGGTCGACTACTCGAAGAGTGATTTGATCGATAAAGTTAGTGTCTATGATAGGCAGGTAAATGGGATTTGAAGGCTCTTGCGAAATGTGATATCCTGGCGGAACAGAAGGGAAAAACTCATAGATCGAGTGTCCGCTTTTACCGTCGATGAAAGAGCCTGTTGCAATACTGCACTCGATTCGTATTATGCTCACCTTAAATATGTTTACTAGGAAATCAGATTCAGTCACTTGATTAGCAGGAATGACTTTGCTTTCACTGAAGCCTAAAAGGGATCCAATAGAGCATTCCCTTGAAAAATCCATAGGAAAAGGACATTTAATTTCAGCCTTCATTGTATTATTATTAGGCCGAATAAAGAAGACATCCTCATCCAATTGAAGCTTATCTTTGATGTATGCATTAATATCAGTAATCTCATAAGTTCCATGAGGTATATCAATGACTTTAAGATTGTCATTGTAAATGTAATGAAACTGATTATTGCTATGATCCACATTGGGAATAGAATAGAAGGTTTCAAAATTCAAAAGAGCGATCTCATAATATCCTTTAGGATCGATCCTCAGAGGAGGATTCAGGTGTGTTGTCAGAACAGATTCATTACCGCTAACGGCAATAGTGTAACTCATTGTGATAGAAATTGTAAGCACAAGTGCCCACAGATGACTGAGCTAAAACTCTGAAACCTCTCAGTATTATACATTAACTTAACACCTCTGAGATACCTTTCTATCTCTTTAGGAGGCTTTAGGTTCCCAAAGCTATCGAAATAAAATGCAATGATACCCTCCTTCCTTACAGCAACCCAATGGGTACCTGCATTCTCTGAAGAATCGAGGTTGACGATAATCCTCTCATGGTGATGAGGCATTGTAGGCAACTCATCAATCATATATACACCTCTAAAATGCGGAATCTTTAAACGTCAAGCATACATATCGAGATCAATGTTACTCAAGGCTTTTTCCGGGACAAGTACAGTCCTCTTCCAGAGTTTTTTGAATTTCCATTCTTGCTGTTGCGTCTCTTCTTTTTGACATTTCTCGTCGTATTCTTCTTCACTTGAAGACCTTTTCCTTTTGCTTCTATCTCTCTGTTATGTCTTGCCATTTCTGCAAGCTGTTTATCTGCAGCCTTTTTCTTATTCACTGCTGTGGCGATTTGAGCTGCTCCTCCAGCTGCAGCACCTAGGGCTGCAATAATAGGAATGAGAGGCAGAAATCCTCCATGCTTTTTCTTCCTGGAGCCAGCACCTACAGCCACCTTGCCCTTCATAATTGCTGTAACTAGCCTGGCGGCCAACTTTTCTCCTAAAGTAGCGTCCGATGCCTGTACTCTTTTCCACGCCTTCTCGGCTAAGATCTTATCGGCTATATTTCTAGTAGCAGAGTCCCTGTGCTCAGCGTAGGCGATGTCGTGCTGCTTACAGGCTTCGTCTAATGGGTTAATTCCGGGGTCTCCTCTCTGTAGGCGTTTTTCCAACTTCGTACCCGGACCGCAATATCTGTAGCCCGGTAAATGTGCTTCAAAGGGCAGCCAATTAATAAGAGAGTTAATTAACCCAGAGCCTCTGGAGATCTTGATCCTGCTAGCTCCCATGATAGACTAGCTGACTTTAAAATAGTATTGGACTTTTATTACTCTCAAGCTACAAACTGAAATCCATGCGCACCTGATATAAAAATGTATATATATACAATAAGCATGCTTTTTTATATTTAGTTATTAAGATGGAGCTAGTGAAGCAAGATTGCTCCCTGCCCATTCAGGTGCTAGACTTTGAAAGTGATTTTAGATGCAATCGACACGGAAAGTTATTTCCCTCTAATGTCAGAGCTCTTATTCTAGGCAGCTCAAGCGCCGGAAAAACTAATGTATTACTGAATATGCTGCTTCATGTGAATGGTTTACGTTTTGAAAACTTGTACATCTATTCAAAGTCCCTTTACCAGCCAAAGTATCAATATCTCATCCAGCTACTCGAAAACATTGAAGGGATAGAAGTGAACACTTATGAAGATGGAGAAAGTGTCTTACATCCCTCTGAAGTTAAAGAAAACTCCATATTTATAATTGATGACGTAATCACTGAAAAGCAGGGGAAGATCGCCTCTTTTTACAGCATGGGCAGACACCGTAATGTGGACTCTATATATTTAGCACAGTCGTATGCTAAAGTGCCTAAACATCTAATAAGAGACAACACGAACATGATTATTCTCTTCAAGCAGGATAATTTAAACTTGAAACATATATATGAGGATTATGTGAACACTGACATGTCATATACTGAATTTAAAGACCTGTGCAAGGGTGTTTGGGAAAGTGTCTCGGAAGGAAGACCATTTGTAGTGATAGTTCCTGAATTCCCTATGAATGAGGGTCGATATAGGAACGGCTTCGATGTATATATTAAAGTAGAAAAGAAAGAAAAGGATCATTCATAGATCGAAATGAGTATTGACAGGTTCGGTTCACAGAGGACTGCTCCAGTTAAAAGAGCACTTCATCAATTCATCACAAAACCGAGATGGAAAAGGAAACTATCAATTTAAAAACAAAAGACTATGCATTGTTCATGATCCCGAGGAAGACAATGACGCAAGCACTAAACGTTATGTTGACACCCTTACGACTTCTACCGAAAATCGAATGCAGGAATTCACCGAAAAAGTGGCATATCAGCGTATGGGTGAACTTGAAACTATGATAAGGAATCACATCCAGAAATCGCTAGATGGACAATATGAGTCTCTAATGAAATACCCGGACAAACATGCACTTAAACGAGACGCTGGAAACAACATTATTCTAGATACAATAAGAATGAAGATAATATTATCACCTCAGGAGGACTACGATGTACCGAATAGGAAATATGTATCAGACTATGTTAATGCAAGAACACCAGCGATCGATTCAGATGGGAACGCTTCCTTTCAAAAAAGAAGAATAAGAGAGATAGCAGATCCCATCGATGACAGTGATGCAGCTAGTAAAACGTTTGTTAAACACATTATTGGTAAAAAGCACAATGAAGCACAGCAAGCTCTAAACAGGAGACTAGCCTCTATTGGAAATGATATCACCGAAACAGTAGTGAAACATATGGAAACTATGGCGAACCAACAGAGTTCCATGGATAAGCACTTGACAATAGCTATGAATAATGTGAATATTCTTAAATCACAAGTAAATGTTATAAATGCGCTATTAGATCAAATGAAAGGTCACCACGTTTTTAGCCTGCAGACGAAGCCTTTCAGAGGGAATTCACTAAGATACACATTAACATCGGGTCTCAAATACTACAGAGCACCTGTAAACGGAGAGGTCGTTGCATGCTATATGACATCGTCAACTCCTCCTTTTGTAAGAGCAGATACATTATTTGCTATAAACAATAACATAGTCAGAACCTTCCCTACTCCTATTGCAAATGGAGATACACTCACCTTTACTGCTCCGGCCAATCGAGCAAAAGATGGCCATATTCTAAATATCGAAATGAGTATAGCATATAAACTGAGGCCAACAGAATAGAACAGCTATATATTGAGGTGAATAACAAAATTCAAGATCATTTCAAGATGGACAGCGAGAGCATAAGACTTAAAGAATCTGTAGCCAGGCATACAAAGGCTATAAGGGAAAAGTTACGTGCACTAAAAGGACAAAAGTTTGAGACCCAGAGAGTAATGAGTGAAGCTCTTCAGCCAGTAGCAGAACCGTTACATGATATACTACAAATTCAGAAAAACAATAGTGTTACTTCAAACAATGAGGAGAGTCAGAAAAAGAGTGATCCACTTAAAGAGGAGAAAGATGAGAATATCTTAAGATTCCTGCAGAAAGTTCGAAGGAATGATAAGAATGAAATAGATAATGCCTACGGTGTGAGATACGAAGATGGAAGCTATATGCTGGGGAACAAGATCATTGACTTCCTCAACAATAAAGTACGAGTAGGTGATGAAACGTACGAGGTGACACCTGGATTGAGTGAACTCATCTTCAAGAGGATACCTGAAATGCATGTATATACAGAAGGGGATCTGGATACATATAGCAGAATATTGAAAGCAACACATGTTCATCGAAGAAACTTCAGCAAGCACGGGCAGCTGAGATCAGGCAATTCCTACAAGTATAAAAGCATTATACGCCCTCTAGTAACGAAACACAAGGGTTTAGGTTTGCAGTGGAAGGAGCATCGCCCTGATACGAGGTAAGAATACATCTACTGGAACGACCCTAACGACCTGGTGAATCGCCTGAGGCTTCTCATTGCATCCAGAGACGCCGGAAATAATAATCACACACAAGAAATTGAAGAAATTATTCAAGAACTGAAATCGGCTAGGATTATAGCATGACGGTGAAGCAAGATATAGCAAGAGAGCTCCATGCTCCCGCCCGAAGAAACTTCTTGCGTCGAAAGATCGTTAGCAAAGGTCTGCATGATCTGATGCAAATCGACTTGGTTGAGATGATCCGCCATGCACATCTCAACAAGAATTTCAAATATATCCTGATTGCAGTCAACTTCTACTCTAAAATGGCCTATGCAAGGCCATTAAAGGACAAGTCAGGACTACAGGTTGCAAAGGCCATGAAAGATACACTAAAGGACATGGAAACACCAACCAAGAATATACAGAGTGACAACGGAAAAGAATTTTATAACAAGCACTTTAAAAATCTAATGGCAAAGTATAATATCAATCACTACAGTACCTATACTAATGTGAAGGCTGCAGCTGTTGAGCGTTTAATCATAACTTTAAAGAATATGATGTATAGGGAGTTTCTAGCTCAAGGATCATATAAGTGGTTAGATCTTCTACCTAAAATCGTTGCAGAGTACAATGACACTTACCACTCAACCATCAAAATGAAACCCAGTGAAGTGAGGAACAATGACCTTCTTCTGACTGTTTACAAGTATAACCATCCCAAAAGAGAGAAGAGGAGTGCAAGGAGGTTTAGTGTCGGCGATTATGTGAGGATATCTAAGAATAAAGGACATTTCGAAAAGGGTTTTGAACCCAACTGGAGTGTTGAAATTTTCCAAGTGGCTCATGTGAAACGAACCAATCCTACCACATACATCATAAAGGATAATGATGGAGATCATATAAAAGGAGCATTTTATGGACATGAACTACATTCTACACTATTCCCTAACACTTATTTAGTGGAGAAGATTTTGCGTAGACAAGGAGAGAGGATTCTAGTGAAATGGTATGGATTCCCTAATAGCCAATGGATTGATGGAAAGGATTTATTGTAGCTAATACTGAAATAAAGAGTCTTAAATGCAGTACCTCATGTTTTATTTACAGTAATTTGATTTCCTCCTTTGATACATTTAACTGAACAATGTACCATTAACATTGTATTATATAAAAAATTAAACAAACAGTAAAAATAATTAAATACAATATATACAATGAATAAATTAGTCAATAAATAATCTATATACAATATAATACATGAGATGGGGATGTGACATCCAGGGAAGTCGGAATGGATTACGAGGCCCTAAGTGAATAATGGCCCCACGCGAGAGTTGCATGAGAGCCATCAATCATCTTGCGCTTCGTGTCTCCTCCATGCAATGCAATTTTGTTAATTTCCACAGTCGAGACTTTATGTTTTGTACTCCTGAAGCAAATTTGTTTAGCCAAAAATTTTTTATTTAAATCTTTTAGACACTCGAAATATTTCTCAAAGGTGATTGCTCGCATTCCACCTTTGGTAATCCCCTTTGCTTTCATGATGGTGCTGTTGTTATATTTATAGCTGTAGAGCTTTGCCCTAAGTCCAACGTACTCAGTCATCACCATGCCACCCAGCTCATCTTTAAACAACCCAATCACTTTCTTGTTGGCCTGCTTTATGTCATATACATTATTTTGCTTATAATTTGATGTATCAAAGTGCTGGGGATTGGTTTTCATGAATTTGTAAATGTCTGTAGAAGTTTCGAAAATGAATGAATCTGTATCCATATAATTCAGGGCCAGGTCATTCAGTTGGGGTTTCATTACTTTATAAAAAAATCATACATAATAAATTTTGAAAGATCGAGAATTGCATGGCCAATATAGATTGGTTTGTTCATGAGGATCTCCTCTCGAGCCAACTCTATGCCGACTAAGTTTTCATCAAAAATGTGGCTACATAGATATGTTGGACGAGCCGTCAATTTCCGTGCTTGCTCCCAGGTAGGTACAATACGGAAATCTCTGTACTTGCGAACATTTTCAATGAACTTACCGTACACAGCGTTGTTCATTTTCTTCCAGAGGTTTTGACAAAACTTGGAAGTTTCCCTGGCTCGCTTCTCGGCGTTAAGGTCAATATAGACCTTAAGCCATTCAGCTTGGTCATACGATACCACCCGATGAATATGTCTCAATAGCAGCCCCAGATCTAGGCACTGTTGCAAGATTTTATAATGCAAGACATATTTGCTTTTGTTCTCGAGACTTGCAATCAGTTTCTTGTATTAGCTGCCGGGTGGTATCTCACTCCGGGGACAGAGAGGTAGATCATTGTGTGCATCATGGAGATGGTCAGGATACTCCAAATCTACCTCTAGGACATATCCTGTCTTGGAGTCCTCAGGGATCGCAGCGAAGTCGATGGTGTCTATTTCATCCCTATCAAGCCATCTGAGGTTCCCATACGGCATTGGGGACGCCATGCTCTTGCCGTACAAGTTGTTGATGTCCCAGTATGATAAAAAGTTTCGAGGTTCATCAGATTTGTAGTCTGCAAGGTATTCGTGGTTGGCTTTGGAGTACCGCTTTGATACCGTGCAAAGCCCACCGCGAATACCTTCCTCGAAAAATTCTAACATGCTGGGATCGCTTATTAGCTGGAGTCTTGCTTTCGTTGTCTTAAGCATGGCATCGAAGGCTAGTGATGGCAGAGTATAGTACCATGCTGGGTCCAGGTTATACATCCCCAGCGACAAGTCTCTAAACTTCTCGAATACATCTGCTAAAAGCAGAGTATCGGTCTTTAGGTAAAGGTCACTATATTCCCCGAGATTCTTTATGTTGAATGTGCTCCATACCTTAAGTGCATGAGCATATTCCTCCTCTGTGACACCGTCGAAAAGCTCTATCGGCGGGAGCTCCTCTTCTTGGAGCTTCTCGATGGTATCCAGATATGTATAGGGGAATATGCCCTTACACTTCATTAGTTCCAGGTGTTCTGGATTAGAATACTCGGCATTAGTGACCTTGAAGTCATCAGCGCTCAGCATGTCTGCCAAGCTAGATAACTTGTCATCGAGAAACTTGTAGCCGTCGAGAAACCTGAAATAAATGCCCTTGTACCATTTAGTAAATGCCAGATAACGTTCAGATGATTGTGCTATACACGAAATAGGAGCCTTATCATATGCCATGTGCCTGATCAAGAAGTGACTGTCATAATTGCTTAAGCAATGAAAGAAAATTGGAATAAAATTCGGCAAGTTATGCTCCAGTGATATGACAATGGTCCCTCACCCTAACATCATCTATAACAAAATCTCTCCTACATATGTGACAGTGATTAGCATTGTTGAAATCCAGGATATCCTGAGGTGACATATGCATGGGCTGTATTCGCCCATATATCTCAATGACTTCATCAGCAATCTTTCTAAGTTCGATGAAGAAGTCATTCAGTGCATTGTCACCTCTGAAGAGCTTGAATCCGGACAAGGACTGATCATGTCTACATATAACCTTCAACGCTATCGATATCGCTTCATGTTCCTGTATGGCTCGGGTCCAGCTCTCTGCGTCAGAGGGTTCACATGAGTGGACCTTCCTCAAAACAGATTCGATTTCTGCATAAATCACAAAAGGTACAGGGGCACACTTTGAATATGCATTAAATTCCAGAGCCTCATCCTGCTTTGGCATTTTGAGGATCTGACATTTATTGCATTTCAGTTTATGCACTCTCAAGGCATCCTCATTAGAACACCTTGTCATGCATGCCTCGCATAGCCACATTTTTCCTTTATGCTTAGTTCGCTGACTTCTAATAAGCCTCGATAAGTTGGTAATGAGGCAGTAGTGAGACTTGTCACCCTCTTCAACCATTAAGAGGTTTACTTGTCTAGCCTTCCTCTCAGATGGTTTGCGAATGGACTCCACTGAGTCGTTGGCATTCAGGGCAAATACACCTATAGATACATCTGGATTCTGCTTCTCAAAGTGTTCAATCTGATCGAGGGAAAACGGGAATGTAATTCCAGCATAATTGAACGCATTGAATAGCAAATCCTGCGGGTATGAGCATGGTCTATTTTGGTTGACTTTTGCAGGGTATCTGGAAGCTAGCATGCACCAAGCGAAACAGAAATGATCGGCATTCTGAATATTAAGAACTGCCTTCTTTCGCTTGATGCATGCTGGCAACCCTATGAATCCTGAAGCACAAAGGGGATTATAGTTTGCTGCGCTATTTATCAGCGAGTGGATTGCGAACAGTGTCTTTGAACTAGATTGGCCTTCAAAACAGGCTAGATTTTCTAAAATTTCGTTTTTCATTGCATGAAAGATGACATCGAGATTAGATGATTGCTGGATCTCCTTTGTCTTGGAATTGAGAAATATCGATTCCACTTTTTCATGATCTGGTGTCTGGATTAAGTATGAGACGTTCAATGAACAACTCATCTTTATCCCAGACATACTCTTCTTTAGAGTGGACTCGATTTCCTTAATAACAAGACCCCTGCATGACTCGAGAAACTCACTGGGGTCAATTATCCCAGCCGTATTTTCAATTTTTACTATTGAAAATACGACCTTTGAATGCAGACTCTATTACCCTACATTCTAGGTCATCATAATCATTTCGACATACCCTTTTTGCCGGTGATGGTGAGGATGAATCAATTGTCTGGGATGGTCTGGTCGTTGTTGCCGCGGGTCCGTTAACATGTGGTGCGTACACCTGATGGTTTAATTTGCGGGAGGGTTGGCTGCTGCACGTTGCTTCTTCACAACCGCGCTCCTCTTCTGCTTCACGAAGTCTCTTGACACCTTTTCTCAAAGCCTCATTCGCCTGAGGCTCTGGCTCGGGGTGTAGACGTTCAAGATCTGTAACAATAGGAGCATCACATTGTTAGCATATGTGACAATCAAGCAGGCAGTCTTCTAGTAGAAGACATGGGAATAAATTGCATCAATATTAATGTTAAAAGAAGTGAAAGACTTACCTTGGCATGACTGAAGCAACTCGATGAGCGCGGTCTTGTACCCGCAGTTAGTGCAGGTACAAATTCCCTCCATGGGTGTATCCTCCCTGTCGTTATTTTGGACGACGCTGAAATTCTCAACATCTCCGAAACCTGGCGGAGGTGGGATGATAAAATCCCCCGCATTATCAGCATCAAGCCACGAAGCTGCCCCGTCGTCTATCAATGGTGATAGTGGTGGTGGTGACGGTAGAGTGCTGGACTCAGGAGCGTCCTGTGCCGGGACAGGTGAGCGGCGGACACGTCCTGCCAGACTCAATTTGTTTGTCTTCGAGTGCATCTTCACTGGAAAATAATAATTTAGGCATGTAAACTTGATGAATGAAGAAAAGGATAATTTCCCTATATTCTATACTTCATTTTCTGGCATATTACCGCTTTTCAATTTTTTTCAGTTGTTGACATTCGAGGTTAAGCTTTAAGTATGTTAAGCTTTTTGCATGTCGTAAGAGTATTTTTTATATATTATGCAAGCTATTTTATAGCAGATTACAGAGTTTCAACGAAAAATTCAGAGTTAAGTTAATTTTTGTTAATTAGTATGTTAATGAAGTATTTTCAAACATTAATTGTTTTATTTAATTATAAAATTAGCTAATAGAAGCCCTGTCTTAAGGTTGCTTGAGTTAAAATAAGTTGCAGTTGAAAGTAGCTAAAGTCCCCAAATAACTACTACTATTTGCGCTTGCACTGTCATTTTTAGTCTACTTTTGTCTTTCTCTTGTAGTTTTGTCGTAATCCGTTTTAAGTTGAAATGGAAGTTGATTTAACGTATATATTCCTTTTCAATCGTACTTTAGCGTTCTGAAAACTGAATATTTGCGTATGAGATTGTTCAGTTAGAATGTATTATGTTTTAGCTTGCTTAAGCCCGGTTATTTTTTGTTACGGTATTGTCTTTAAAGTTTTTTGTGTGATGTTTACATTGATTAGTGATATATAAGTTTAAATATACATCTAGACACTGACCCTGCTACATTATTGCAAGACAAACTTTACGAAGCTAGGTGATCACACGTTTTTTTTAAATGTGATTTTGACTTTCAGTATCTTCACTCGACTTTTTAAGAATACATCACACGAATTTCCTGTATGAAATCTAGTATATGCACTTACCTTGCGAATTGAAATCTAAGATGAATTAAGTACTTGAAGATCTTTGCACTAGCACACGCTATCACAATCACAGACGTTATTCCTTTAAGAATGAACTTTAACTCTCCTGCTTTCTTCTTATATAGACTTTGAAGTTCATTCTCCCTCTCCCAGAAAGAATGCGCAGAAGAATCCACTCCGTAATCGAGTGTTTTGATTGGTTAAACAATATTAGCTGGCTATATCTATCCTTGTCTAATGATTCACGTTTCTTTTCCCCAGGATCTTTAATCACATCTGATGAAGTTATAAATGTATTTGACGCCTGTATCTTAAGTAATATATTCTCGTGTACTGTTAATGAATTAATAAAGGAAGTGTTCAATTACTCTTTATTGTATGAATCATACATCTGTGGGAAATATTAAGATAAATTGCCTTAGACAGGAAATTGTAAAATCATCATGAACTTAAGTAACTTAAGGGAGGGAACTTATTGATGGTTACAGCTGCCTTTGGGTGTGCTGTTAATTTTATAATAAAGGCATTGTTCAATTACCTTGTATGAATCATACATCTGTGGGAAATATTAAGATAAATTGCCCTTAGACAGGAAATTGTAAATCTTCATGAACTTAAGTAACTTAAGGGGAGGGGAACTTATTGATGGTTGCAGCTGCCTTTGGGTGTGCTGTTAATTAAGTAATAAAGACATTGTTCAATTACTGTTTATTGTATGAATCATACACCTCGTGGGAAAAAAGATACAAGACATCTTTCCCGTTGTTATAACTAAGTATTTTAAATTTCTCTACTATGAAGAGTAAGTAAGGGAAGTATTGTATTCCACCCGAAAATTCGATAACGAGACTTCACCGGATATTTATGTTTTGAGGCCCCCTGTTTTATTGAGAAATATTTTCGAGATATTGCTTGTTATTCCCTTAAATTCCCCAATAATTATATTTTTTTCTCGAATTCGTTATTCATTTTTTATGTCCTATGCATGTAAAGAGAATGGAATGCATCACATGGCAACCGCTCTTAAAATATTTGACTAATGCTTAAAGCCTAACGTATTCCTCTTGCAGCTAGTAGAAACAAACATAATAAGCATTTGTAAGAATAAGTTTGTACAAGAGTAGAGAAAGTCATGTGAGTGTAACATATGAGAATTTTTTTAAGTGCGATTCGTTTTTATTTCACTGTACATACAGCTTGTAACACTGTAATTAGCTAATGTGTTTGAATCTCATGTAGTTTTAATGAAAAAATCAATAGCGGATCGGATTCTGTCGGCATCTATAGTGCCAGATATGAATTACATATGTTAGTTCTGTAACCTTCTGGCATCTGGCGTAGATAAAGCGAACTTTTACAATGGTGTGGGAGTCCTTATATGAGTGGGAAGCTGGAGGAAAAAAATCAATACCGTAAATAGATCCCCCTCCAGGCAATAACATGCGGGGCTGTATAGTCTGTGCTCCAAAAATTGGTATACAGAATTTCTTATTCTTCTATACCGCTTACAGAAGGTTTAGCGTTCTTATCAGGGTATTTAAGTACAGAGTGACGCTTGTTAACCTTTAAAGCTAAATATTCCAATATTTTTTCATCGCTTGTGATTCTAATTTGCGAAATTCCTCATTGTAATAAAGAGGTGTGCTTTAGTTAGCGAACACCGTATACTAACCATTCTACGATCCCTTTCAGAACCCTCCTGTTGCATTTTAGAGGATAACACTAGCGTGTTATCGACCCGTTCAAAGCAACAAGTCTCGGTAGGATGGTGAAAATTAAACCTTTTGATTTTAACTTGTATTTTTTATTTGATGTATATGATTAGAATTAACACTGTGTACTTTATAGGGGTGAATCATGTCTCATAGCTGACTGGAAATGCATGCATTATTTTGATTACCTCCTCCCACCCAAAGCCGAGGAGGAGACTTTTTTTAAATGTTTCTTCAAGTAAATGTCAACACGTGGACATGTAAGCGACCCTCGCAATTACCAGCTCCAGCAGTAACCATTAATATATCCAGAAGACTCATGCACTATAGGTCCCCTTTGCCTGAAAGACCAATTGAACCAAGTGAACCAATTAAAAGCCATAATTTGATACAGAAACCCCATGTGCTTTAGGTCGGGCTTATATGAAAGACCAAGTGAACCAAGTGAACCAATTAAAAAGCCATAAATTGATACAGAAACCCCATGTGCTTTAGGTCGGGCTTACATGAAAGGCCAATTGAACCAAGCGAACCAATTAAAAAGCCATAAATTGATACAGAAACCCCATGTGCTTTAGGTCGGGCTTACATGAAAGACCAATTACAGCCAATTTAAATCAATTAAGCCAATTAAAAAGCCATAAATTGATATAGAAACCCCAAATAACAACTACTCCTGAACTCTCAAAATATTAGTTCTTCTGGCTTTATGTCATTGCTGCGCAAAAAGGCGCTCGACTTCACAAGGGTGTTCAAATAAGCCAAACAGCTCCTGCTACTCTTATTATTATAATGAGTTTAGTTACGTTTGTATTTCCACGGGAATGATTCCAATGAAAGGAAATAAACTATTTGGCCAGCAACAGGACATTAGCAGGGGTGGTGAGAATTCGAAGCAGCGTTACACAGTACAGAGTGGTCAAGTTATGTTTCGACCGGGAGAGCGCGGGAACGATATGCAATGTTGTAGCGCTTGGCCCCCAAAAGCTCCACACCATTACATTCCACTCACTTTTACTTTCTCTGCTCCTTATCTACAGCAACTAGAGGAAGTATTGAATCCCACCCAAATACGTGATACCGAAATTTCACCGGAAATACACGTTTTGAGATTTTCCGATTAAATAAATAAATATACAAAAGGAAAAGTATTTTTAGAAAAAGTTCCGCACGCGCACGTGTGTGCGTCTGTATGTGTGAACAGCTTAAAGCGAACACGAAAATGGGTTAAATACCAAACTTGGTATTCACATTCAGCAATTCCAGGGACGTAAAACGCGAGGCATTATATGCATTTTTTTTTCAAAAATTTTCCTTTTTCTCAAAAATGGCCCAAAAGATATTGATTAAAATAGCAAACGTTTAAGATATTTTCATGAAAAATAAAATGTATTTTTTTCATCACAAATTAATTTATATACTGTATATATGTACAGATATTATTTGTGAAGTTAAGTATTTCCGAGATATTCCCTGTCATTTTAAATACTTACACTTTACTCAACTGGGAATTCACTAATCGTTTTTTCTCGTGGTCATGCAAAGAGCATAGGATTTCAAAGCCATCACACAGCGACACGCTGTTCAAAAATCTGATTATCGCTTTACCTACTGTATCGTACAACGAAATGTGAACTGAAAGTTTATCTGGATTAACAAGAAGTAGATAGAAGAGTAAACTTTTATAAGAATAGTTCATAGAAAAGTGAGTAGAGAAAGTCGTGTGAATGCAACACAAGATTTTTACTTATATTTTAACCCTAATGGCTTAGATGGGACGTGTACTTATCCTTTTGAAAACGCCTTCTTCTTGAGACAGACGACGTAGGAATTTTCTTGGAAAGCGTTCTATGCTACAATCCCATGCAGTTTTTTCCCTTAAGAATCATTCCAAGTTACGCAATTTCTCTAGATTTACGAAGCAGTCGCCTATCGTAACTCTGTTTGGAATTTCAATGCCAAGAAGTTTGTGAAAATGACATACAATCCGAATAAATTTATACATTTGTCGTACATGAAAATAGTAAAGTCTAATGAGAACTTTTTGGACAGCACTTCAATGGATCAGCTGTAAAGAGCAGGAACTGAATTTACTCTGAACAAAACGAAAAATACCGAGCAAGATGGCTTAGGCGGTAACGTCTGTGGCCCGCATTCGGGAGGTGCCGAGTTCAAATTCCATGGTCGACCAATCAGACAGGCTTTTCATGGTTTCCCTCGGCCGCTAAGGTAAATATCGGATTGGATATTTAACACCACGGCCCAAAGTTCCACCTTAAGTCCAAAACAATAGTAAAACTGAAAAATAGGTGGTAGTAGCAAATGCTGTGCCATCTATCCAAAGACAATGAAACCAGGTAGACAGGACGGCACCCTAATGCCATCTGCACAGCAGGAAGCAAAAAATCCGGTTGATAGCACTACGGTCTCTGTGGACACGTGACGAAGCGAATGGTTACAGGGATGAGACAGAAGGCTAACTGTCCACCACACATTGATCTAAGAGTTATGCACTAACAGATCCGTCGCAATATGACCATAAAGCGACGTAAAATGAATAGAGTATTAAAAAAAATTATACACAAATAAAAAGCAGTGACTATGTCAACACTTAGTAATACAAACTACGCGATAACAATTATAGGAATGAAAACTCGTTGCTTTTAAAAAGCAACGAACACATGAGTATCAATGTGACCCTCGAGTCACTACTTCGATTATCGCGCTCTAACCGTAAAAAGGCAATCTCATCGCAAGTCCCCAAGTCAGCCATCGCATCAGGTCCCGCACTCTACCGGCCGAAACTTAACCTGACCGGTCATTATATAACCTAGTTGGTGAGATGAAGCTGCATATTTCATAAGGAAGTAGGTTGAGACTTACGATGGAGCTGGTCTCAAGATAAATTTAAACAAAACGGAATACCTTGTGAGCAGGATGCTATTTGTATACAGGAGTAGGAACTATTAAATTTGTTGACAATTTAAATATTTAGGTACTGTTCTACACAAGTCGGGTACTTGTTAAAAGGATGTTGACTAGCGTGTTAACCAAGCAAGAGGAGCACTACGAGTGCCAAACGTAATATTGTGAGTGGAGAGATCCATGAAGGAACAAAAAATGTAATTGTAAGAGCTATTATTGAAAGCATCATGATATATGGAGGCGAAGCTTGGTGCTTGAAACAATGTCAAAATCAAAGGTTCTGTACGGTGGTTTGAGGAGAAGCTACCGTCTCTCCAGAATTCAGAAAGCGTGGAATGGGGATATAAGAGAAAAGATGCGTCAAGCAGTTTCCTTAGTTGATAGATTGAAAGATAAACGTTTCCAATGGTATGCTCACGTTCGAGAATGCCTAACTGCAATTACCAAAATATTGTTAGAGTGGTCTCCCAAAGGAAAGAAGATAAACCTCGAATGACATGAAGGCAAGAGATGCACGAGCCATGTGACAAAGAAATATTAACGACGACCTCTGGTCGGATAGACAAGGCTGAAACCAGGCAACAATCTCCCGGTCTCTGTTGACCTAAAGTGGTTGAAACTATGAAGTCCGGGTCTTTAAAGTACTTACAACATTGTAAGTCGCCTTTGAGGTATGTCATCTCAATACAATTTGAGATCTCCTTGTGGTTTACTGGAAAAAATGTGAACCAGTTGAGAAATTTAGTGTTGTACCGGCAAATTGCCATGGTAGCACAGTGGTTAGAGCAACCGAACGGAGACCAGGAGATCCGTGGTTCAAATCCCGACTATGGCATTGAATTTTTCAGTCGTCTGATTCTACATTTCCAATCTTGTCCAATTAATTCCATTAATTGACCTAATAGTGCTCGAAACTATGAAGGACTTAAAGTAAACTGATGTGCAAAACCTAAAGACGAAAGTAATCTTCGCATGCTGTGACACTGCCAATTAAATAGCTCCACAAAACTTCAATCATACATAGAGGGAACTGCTACGGTATGCTACAGTAGGCAACTAAACGAAATATGCAATGAGTCGATCAGAAGTGCCACTTTTATTCATAGACCATAAGCTACACTAAAGTCAATACGACATATGATGCCTCTCTAGATTTACAGAAACAGATACATCGTGCTTAAAAGGGTGTATGATCACCACGGACAGCAATGTATGCTCTGCATTGTGCTCCCATGCTGGCCACAAGGTTGGTAAGCAGTTCTTGTGATAGGGCGTTCCATTCCTCCACCAGCGCGTTGACAACTGTTGAATGGTCGTTGGTGCATGTAGATGTGCTGCAATGCGTCTCCCCAAAGCATCCCACACGTGTTCGATGGGATTTAAATCGGGACAATGGGCAGGCCAGTCCATTCGCCGAATATCCTCTCGTTCCAAGAGATCTTTCTACCTTTCGATGCGGTCGCGCATTGTCATCCATAAAAATGAAGTCAGGGCCGACTGCACCCCTGAAGACTCACATGGGGAAGGAGTACAGTAACACAATAACATTGACCAGTGAGCATATCGTGTTCAAAGATCTGGAGGTCGGTGCGCCCATGCAACATTATGCCTCCCCAAACCATAACACCCGGACCACCAAAACGAACATGTTCAAGGATGTTCTTGGTTCATTACGTGTTCCCACCTCTCGCCAGATGAGGGTACGTCGAGAATCACTACTTAGACTGAATCTGCTCTCATCCGAGAAGAGCACGCAACCTCATTCCTCGTTGGTTCAATTTGATGCTCTTTGGACCATCGCAAACGGTGCCGCTGACGTGCGGATGTCAATGGAACACAACGTACTGGCCATCAGGCAAAGAGACCACCTCTGTGTATCGTGAAATTGCGTGCCTAGCTATCCTGTTAAATGTGGTTGCAACTGCACCCGCTGTTTGGCCTGGATCCTTCCTTGCCTGTTGCACAATAGCGGTCATTTTCTGCTGTAGTTGAGCGTGGTCAACCACCACCTCTCCTTGGGACAGCAGTGTCTGTGGTTTGGAAGGTTCTCCATGCACGTGAAACAATGCTGTGAGCAATTCCAAACTCCTGAGTAACACTCATCACACTTCGCCCTTCTTCCAGTTTCCCGATGATTCTTCCCCGTGTGAAGACATCCAAATGGTGTCTACGGGCCATGTTGCAATGAAGAACACCACTACAGTGCACCGTAACAGCCCACTAATTGCCAACACCGTCTTGTCCTGATTCGTCAACTGCCCCGTGTTGCGGGCCCAGACCCATTTGCCACTATAGGCTCACTACACTCACGCCATGTGACGTCCAGTTTTCTGTGTACGTGTGAGAGACCTTTGGCAACATGCTCCCGCACCTTCATCTACTTCCACCAAGTAGTTCATTTGTTATGTTACTTTACCCATCTCGTCCTTAGGTTTTGCACACCAGTGTACTTACACATTGTAAGTCGCCATTGGGGTATGTCATCTCAATATAATTTGAGATCTCCTTGTGGTTTATTGCGAAAACTGTGAATCAATTGAGAAATTTAGTGTTGTACCGGCATGTTGGTATGGTAGCTCAGTGGTTAGAGTAATCTGACGGAGACCGGGAGATCCGTGGCTCAAATCCCGGTTATGGCATTGAATTTTTCAGTCGTCTGAGTTTACCTTTCCAATTTATGGTGTATTTAGATATTTGTGAAGGTTGTGCGAATTATTCACACATCTAATGTGACGCAGCAATTATGGCCCAAGGTTAGCTGGAGGTCGGCACCAGACAGTCGAGATAAACAAAGATATGTCGCGCTCTCGTCCGTCGTAAGCACCAGAAGCGATATCGGCAGATAACCAAAATCTTCTGCAAGTTTTCTTCCTCCTCCAGAAGGTGTGGTCAAGATAGTTTTAGAATGTTCTGTGTTAGATTCCATTGACTATATAAGTAAGCGTTCTCGTGAGAGAAGTCAGTTGAATCGGCCAGTGAGTGAGTTGAGGAAGGCGTTTCTGCTGCGACTTCAAGTTCGGTTTTCTGAGTGAGTTGGTGACCATTGCTGTGACACGCAGCGAGTGCTACTGCGGAGCGAGAAGTCTTATGTTCGACTCTCCAGCGAGAGAATCATCCGGAAGAGGAGCCTATGTCACGAAGAAGGTGAAGTGACGGGAAATTGAATTACTTCACATAAATGAAGTTACAGTGTGAACTAAGTGAAGGCCCAGTGAGTTGAACCAGATCAGAACAGTGATAATGAGAACTGCGAGAGTGACAGTTGAAAAACTGGACTAAGTCACAATATTTAAACTCGCAGCTGTTTTACGCATTGCGCCGACGGATGAACAGAGCGATGCTAATGGGTGCTCCGCAGTAGCGAAGTACATTAATCAGGACATTAATAGTAGAGAATCGTTTATCAACTTCCTCCGTCATTTTAAGCTAATTTTAAAAAATCTGATGTGTTACACTCACATGACTTTCTCTACTCTTGTACAAACTATTTTTACAAACGCTTATTCTCCATCTACTTCATATTTATCGAGATAAACATTTGCAGACTCTATCTTATTGCTAATTTTCTTGAAGATGTAAAGGGAATAAATATTTACAAGGGCAATATAGAAATACAGTAGCCTTTAAGCACAGCCTTTGCCACAGATTAATATTCTTTGCATATCCAAGACAAAAAAATGAATAACGAATTCCCATTTGAGAAAATAAGTATTGAAAAATTTAAGGGAATAACAAGCAATATCTCGAAAATGGTTCACTCAACAAAAAAATGTATCTGACATAAATTGTGTATTTTAACGCGATCTATATTTTTTGTGTAGTAAAATTTTGTCTATCTCTTATTGTTTAACAGTTATGCAAAAGTCGTTCACAATGAACACTTTTCGAGACATTCCCAGAAAATTCAAGATATACATTTTACTTGTCATAAAAATATCTTAAACATATGATATTTTAATTAAAATCGTTAGAGCCGTTTTTGAGAAAATTAAAATTTTCGAAAAATCTTCCATGTAAAGGGTACTCTGGGGTGAGGGGATTTTCTTGAAAACCTTCGTGTCGCATCTCTGGAAGATACTGAACCTAAATACTAAGTTTGGTGTATATCCGACTGTTCGTTTCTGAGTTATGCTGTTCACAGACAGACACACACACAGACAGACAGACACACAGAAACACACAGGACATGTTTCCAAAAATACTTTTTTTTGGATTCAGGGGGTCTCAAAACATGTATTTCCGGTGAAAACACGGTATCGAATTTTTGGGTGGAATACAATACTTCGCCTACTTACTATACGTAGTAGAGAAAGTAAAAAGAGCCACTATTAACCGCTGTTTCCATGGAAGCCTAAAGGAAGTCAACCATTTTCTATTCTTCACCACGCTCAATAGGCATTTTACAATCTCTTTGGACAAGAGCCCTAAGCTTTGGCTGTCAGTAAAGGTGGAGCCGAGTAGAACCAAACGTCGAATTAAAGATCTTTTAAAGTTCTCTTATATGTTCCAAACAGCTTCACCGCCATCAAACCGCCTCTGCAAAGGGAATAAAACCCAACCGTCTGAGTGGACTTATATATCATTTAACTATAAGGTTCAATAAATCATATTTTACTGAGCATCTCCGAGACCAGGAAGTTTTATAACATATCTGGGAATATAAGCCCATTCCACTGCAAATAAAATGGTTACATGACTACCTCGCATGACGGTTAAAAATAAAACGGAAGATCAATGGTCTTGAAAGCCGTCTGCCACGTAGCGGCAGTAAAATGTAGGTTGTTTATTTTTCTACCATCTGTCTGTAGTAGGTAGAGCAAGTATTGTATTCCATCCAGTTTCACCGCAAATAGGAGACGTTTTGAAGACCATTGAATCCCATGTGTGTACAGCATTCTTCAAAACCTCCAATAAGTACCAAATTTCATACTTAAACGAGAACTGTTAGAGAATTAAGATTTTCTCCTACTCCAAACGCCCTTTAAATGAACATTGTTTCGTTATTATTCATTTTCTAAAAAGTTGGGAGATTGTGTATGTTTGACAGTGATGTCCAGGCGGAGTTGTGAGACCAACCTGGAGAGCTGTTAGACTGTGTGCTAGTTTGCTGTTGGCCCTACCGAGATTACTCGGTAGTCTTCCCCTTGGGTTAACGCGCGTAAGTGGGTGTGTCAACAGGGGCGGCGTTTTAAATAATAAGGTATAGACCCTAATGAAAAACCCACGGAGGAGTCACTTGTTTGAAGTATCTCCCTGGGCATTGGAGCGGAGCCTCGGCTCCTTTTGGAATCTTTGTACGTTGACTTGTGAAGGATGAACATTATAGGATGCGATTGTTCCCTATGTAGGCCATTCGCAGATGACAAGCAGGTGGTCAAATCATCTGGCGGAACTGTCATTTAGGACTGTCTGAATACTTAATGAATACTTCAAAGATACTTTCGACATCCTTCGAGGCATGCGACAGTCGATAGGTGAATACAGCTTTTTCCTTATCTCTAAAAGCCTTATGTCTTGTATATGACTTCATCAGATGCTCTGCCAAGTGGAATGCTTCCTCAATATCTTATCTGTTTTATACAATGGAGTTGCTCTTCAGCTCTTCCTTGATCAAGCCTAGGGCATGTTAGGACTCCTTCAAACGTATTCTGCTACCGTTGGCATGCTGTTGTTGCTTAATTTTGCCAACTTATCACTAATGTTCTTTACGCAATGATTACTCGATCATTATTCTTACTAGAAGCTAGTGCAAGAATACAGGCATTCGATAATGCTGGCAAAGTAAGGAGGGATATGTCATTCATATGAACACTAATGCAGGAAATAGTTCATGGAGATACCCTAAACGGGTTTCTGGAAAAAATTCTCTTCCCATTTACGTGACCGGGACAATTAAAGTGACCACCATCGTTAAAATAAGTATGTGATCTTTGAAAAGGAGATACAGAAAAACTAGATCCAAATTTGCCCCTTTCTTCTCATGCAGTATAAAATAGGTAACGCTCCACATTACACTATAAAGATGAACAAATTCATGAAATCTGCTATGATATCATGACTACAAAACAAAGATGTTCAGTGCGACAGTAAATCAGAATTATAAACAAATCTAAAGAGAAAATTTTTAAACCTAACAAGTTTTTGCTTTCTTTAGGTCAAGTTTCGGCCAAAGCGAAACGAATGTTTAGGGAAGAAAAGCAACCGGTGACTTATCACTACAAAAATTACACAAACGAGTGTTTTTGCCTACCAGGTTTTTTGTAAACACGCAGAGAAAGTAGAAAATGATCACTAGGAGAAGAATGGTATAATGAAAAACGTCATCGATAGCTTTGTTATTTTGCTTGGAGATAACTCCTCCTAACGAGTCCAGCTCCAAAGAGTTGGCCATACCCACTTGTTTAAGATAGGTGCGTATTGTTTGTAAGTTTAATGTACTCATCAAACTGAATAAGTTTTAACATTAGTTAAGTTTCACAATCTAGCGAGAGTACTTCCTCCAAAGTTGACACTATTACCGCGAGAGTAGCTGGAGGAGCTAGTTCAGCTTTAAATATTACTGGACTGTTGAATGACTGCACTTCTGCCAGAGACCAGTAGACAGATAGTACATTCTACCAACTAAAATGAATACATCACAAGTCATTGCTGCTTTTAAAATACACAGTAACGCTTCGAATATCCTCAGGTAACTTATTAAACAAAAACCGTGATATTTTATATACGTTTGAAGATGACAATATTCGCATTAGAGGCGGGAAACCTTTTGGTTAACAGTTCTAACCGTTCCGTTCGGAAATTATACTAGGTTCCATACAACCGTTCCAAAATAAGTAAGTACGCCCACGTCATAATTGTAGCAGCAAGATACTCTTGGTCCAGTGTTATTTGGTTCTTTCGTATCAAATCGTGATTCTTGGTGTGTTACGAATATTGCCAAATAGCAAGACGATTTTCCCTCCTTTTCTATCGTATACTTAGACATACATGCTCAGTTCGTAACATACTGTTGACAACAATGCATTTGTCGCGTTAAACCTAAATACTTATAGTTATTATTCTTAATGCCCCTGGACGACGTTTCACAGAGCGCACAGCCACCGCACAGCCGCAACCGACCGAACACTGTCTCCTGATCCTACAACCCGGATGACCAGGAAGGTGATGGGTACATCCATCATCATCGTATCAGATTACACGACGGTAATTATTATATGATCCAGAACGACAACTCTAGACTTGCCTTTCTCATGTGTATCGCAACAGCTCAGTAGCACCATAAATCTGATTGGGTGGGAATTTTTGGTGGGTGTTGCCAGGGATGGCTTCAAGGTCTCGCATCATACATATGCTTGTAAACTGTTGTATTGTAACGCAATCGGAGTGCTCTTTTGAAACTGGTTATACAATAATTGAATGTTCGCATTAGTGTAAAGTTGGGCAACTTATTTTCGAAATGTATAGCTGGACCTATGATTTTTTTTCCCCGAGCTCAAGTCAGATTACGAATGTATCGAAAAATAGCATTTCATTCTGGCAAACATAGTATTCATTTGCCTGTGATGACAAGCTTATGTCAGCTGCTACTACGTGCAGTCCTATTTGGAAACGTGAGACATTTTCTTGCGCTGGCAATCTCAGTCAGCCTCTACTGTGCCTCAGATGTTTAAAGCAGCGTATAAATGTAACAGCAAAAGAAAGTTTACGAGTACCTATCTGGATTCTTGGCAACATTTTGAGAATAAAAACCCCTTTTAAACAGAACTGTCATCAGGATCTAATTGCGGTTTTCTCTTTCTGGCCATTTATAAACCCAAACGTGACCGTATGTATAAACAGCAAGTGAATTTTAAAACTTTATTTTCTGGTAATGTTTTTTTCTTACATATTTGCCACTACTATTACTCCCTATGATATCATTTTGTTCAATTCTTTCAGATTTTCTGTGTAAATTCTTTGAAATTTGACGAGATCGAAGCAGCCTTTTATAGATACCAAGTACAGTTTTGGATTGTTGTTTAGAAAATTAAAACAATTACGTACTTCGTTATTTTCCGAAAAAATTTAATTTACAAAATTTAATCTTGGATTGTGAAAAAATTATATTCGAGGAATGTAATGAAGCTTTTTTTTTTTACTTTTAATTCGAAAGCTTCAACATTTTCATATGGCACACTTCACATTTTCATTTTTTAAAACTTGTGAATTTCAGTATACCGAGTGCCTTCCCTTAAACGGACGAATTTAGGGATTGGGGTCGTTCCGATGTCGATGAGAGGAAGCTACTTTAAAAACATTCATTGGAAGGAACGCGAATGAAAGAAAGTTTCTGGGGAGAAGACACTAGGTGAAATATGTGGGGTCAAAGTAGTCTTCCAAACAGAAGAAGAAAGGCGGAAACTAGCTTGCGTTGAAGCACCTGTCCTTGAATAGAACTTTATGACTCATAAGACTTTTAAATCTAAATCATAGTACTGTCTGTCAATAGGTTTTATGCCACTATTTAGTATTAATCACTACATTATCTGGTACAAGACAAGAGGATCATTTCCAGAATTAAAATGAGGTCTAGAAAACACGAACTTTGGAAAGAAGATTTTCTTTACAAAGTCCTCTGAGCACAGCATAATGGCAAGTTGTACATATTGCGAAGGTTGGATACATGATGTAGTCCATGAATGGAAATTCGTGGTACGTTTTGGAATTACCAGTTTTGTAGTTATTAGCTAGTTAATATCTCTGACACATGGTAAATTGACGCCTTATAACTAATTCATCTAGCACAGTAACTCCACAATTGAATAAAACTTTTATAATCAATACCAATGTTATGAAAAAAACATGTCTCTCTGGGGAAATTTATACGACGTGAGCTTTCGAATAAGCCACAGTTAATTGAAATTGGTTCAGAATTGTAAGGGCCCGCTGCCTTCATATATTTTTGCATCATGCAATATAACCGAGAGAGATGGCTTCACGGAAACGTGAGAGGCTCTCATTCGGGAGATCCCGGGTCCGATTCTCGTTTGCCCGCCACTCAGACCTTGGGTTTATTCGCGGTTTTTCCAGGTCGTAGGCGAATACTGGGGTGTTTAACGAACGAGATGGCTCCGCGATTTCGTGTGTGATTCGCATTCGAGAGGTTCCCGGATTCGATTTCCGGTGACCACCCACTCTGATCATGGAGTATTTCGTGGTTTTCCCCTGGTCACCAAGGTGAACGCCAGGGTGGCGTATTCCACGACGATTTCTTCTTTCTACCCCATTTTCTCTCATTTCATCTCAATTTCACGTTTCAGGTGTGCTTTCAGTCCTGCAGTGTTAGCAGTGCCGGGCAGATGCCGTGGATGTATGCGCGCTGCAAATATTTCTCTTTGTGAACGCCAGAGCGAGTTGTCCCGCCTATCAGGGTCGCTGCGTTGCCCTTTTGGAATTCCTCAGCACTGGTGCACGGGTGTTCAAACTGGAAATGTTAGGAACTTCTGCGGGTCTCTGTGGGCCAGTCTGCCTGGGACCTCCTACGACTCCTCCATCTCACACCTGCCTCCCGGGGGGTGTAGCCACAATAGATCAAGATGGTAGCTTTGTCCGATAAACATATCCTACTTCCTACTGGGGTGTTTCCTCTTTTACCACGAATTTCTTGTCCATTATTTCCTATCCCCATCATTTGTTTTAATCAATTTCAGGGTTATACGGCCAGGTGATGGCGATTGGTGCGTTGCGGCGGGACATGGAGTTTGCGCTGTTTAAATATTTCTCCCTGTCACTTAACTGGCCGGCTGGTGACCCTTCCTGGGGAGAGCTCCTTTCCAGGAACCGCGGGTTGATGGCGGAAACAGGTTGACTCCGGCGTCAGGATTGGTGTCGTGGAATAATTTGGAACTCTGTCCTTGCTTCCGCGCATCTCGTCGGGATCTGATCGCCCTTCGAGTCTCTCCTTTATTCCTTCCTCCCAGGGGTCACCTAGGACTCAAAGGGTCTACTATCTCCGTTTTATTTTTTAAGTTCAAAGGCAGGGCGGCGCCGTGGCCGAGTGGTTAGACCGCTCGCCTCTCACCGAGGCGGCCCGGTTCAATCCCAGGGACCCGCATGTGGGATTTGTGGTGGACAAAGCGGCGTCCAGGCGGGTTTTCTCCGGGTTCTCCGGTTTCCCCCGCCATTCATTCCACCAACTCCTCCATCATCACCTTTCCTTTCATCCATTTCACCATCATTACGTTTCATCTACTTTCTTCCTCCCATACCAGGCATCGGGCTGATCACCCATCTTGGATATTCTGTCTGATCCATGAGTGTCTGCTCCTCGACGGGCCTCTGACCCCAGTTACCCGCCTGTAACTCCTGGGGGTGTAAGTCCTACATAAGAGGAAGTTAAACAGAGAAAGAAGAAGAAGTTTAAAGGAACTCTTCCAAGCACACGAGTAGGGTAGAATTGCGGGGACTGGCGCAGTTAATTTATGCATGGCTATTCATATGCAAATGAGCTCCCCCACCTCCTCTCCCCCCACCCCCTGCTACTTGGCATGCGGGGACTGGCGCAGTTAATTTATGCATGGCTATTCATATGCAAATGAGCTCCCCCACCTCTTCTCCCCCCACCTCTCTCCCCCCACCCCCTGCTACTTGGCATGCGGGGACTGGCGCAGTTAATTTATGCATGGCTATTCATATGCAAATGAGCTCCCCCACCTCCTCCCTCCCCCACCCCCACCCCCCGCTGTGCCTTGGTAGTTTTAGTTGCAGCTGCGGTCGTAAATCATGTTGAGTACAATGGAGGCTTGACAGTTAAACAATTAAGGCTGTCAACTGTCAAAACGAACAAAGGGGTCATAAATTTAAGGTTCTGTAACAAAGGCGAGATGTTTTTCCTACCCATCCCACAGTAGGCCACTTCTGCACCTGGTCAGTTACCACCCCCACTTCCACTGTGTGTCGAACACGAGGCATACTCGTTCCACTAGCTTTTAACAAAAGAACAATGCTTAACCTTCAGCTGTCAAAATGAACAAAGCCCATGATGAATTAGGGTTGTAACAAAGCCTGACCCTTTCCATTGTGTAAGAGATTCTATTGTGTGTGCCTTTCTATTGTCCTTGGCAAGGCTAGTTTAGAAAGACACCTGCAGTGTTCCCATCCCAATAACAAAGCCTGACCCTTTCCATTGTGTAAGAGATTCTATTGTGTGTGCCTTTCTATTGTCCTTGGCAAGCATTCTTTAGAAAGACCACCTGCAGCGTTCCCATCCCAATAACAAAGCCTGACCCTTTCCATTGTGTAAGAGATTCTATTGTCCTTGGCAAGGCTAGTTTAGAAAGACACCTGCAGCGTTCCCATTGTTTGGCCACCTGCTAGTTTAACAAAAGAATTCGAGGGTTGCTTTATACTCGTCCTGTCCTTGTTTGTGTGAAAGAGAGAGAAACTTGTTTACCAACTCTGCGTGACGTCATACTTTAGAAAGACACCTGAAGCGTTCCCACAATCCAATAACAAAGCCTGACCCATTCCATTGTGTAAGAGATTCTATTGTGTGTGCCTTTCTATTGTCCTTGGCAAGGCTAGTTTAGAAAGACACCTGCAACGTTTCCATTGTTTGGCCACCTGCTAGTTTAACAAAAGAATTCGAGGGCTGCTTTATACTCGTCCTCTCCTTGTTTGTGTGAAAGAGAGAGAAACTTGTTTACCAACTCTGTGTGACGTCATTGTCGGCCATCATGATTTTGCCTGAGGGAGTTCTCTCCGATGTTTTACGACCTCCTACGAATATACCCGAGCATAGTTAACAAGCATTCTGTTTCAGCCAACGACTCCGAAAAGCATCTAATATACATTTCATTACGTGCATTAAACCTCTGAGTGATATCCATAGATCGGTGTTCGATTCTTACTGTAATCAAAAGTTTATTGCTAATGAGAAATTAATGATTGATATTATTATATCATTACCTTAATTAATAAAAAAGGCGTTCAGAGGACCCTAGTTCGAATCTTACCCTGCAAACTCTAATGTGTAACATCTAGTAAATTACGGATGCGTGCTCTAAAAATATATTAAACACATGCGTATACTTAGGTATCCAAGTTGATATTTTCTTAGGGTAAAACATTATTATATCATTACCCTGATTAAAGCCCGTTCAGAGGTTTCTAGTTCGAGTCTTACCCTGCAAGCTCTATGCCTACTAACTATTAAACTATGCAAGGTCAGATTTAAAAATGTATTTAACAAATATAATTTAATTTTATACATTACGCTGTTTTAATGAAAGCTATTCTTAGGAACCCAGAAGCCCCTAGTTCGAACCTTACCCAGCGAAACGCTATAATAAATACTAAATTATTGAAGAGTGAACGGGTCAGATTAAAATGTGTTTAACAAATATAATTTAATATACACGACATTACAATGTTTAACGAGCTGTATTCTTAGGAACCAGAGGTCCCTAGTTCGAATCCTGCCCTGCGAAACACTATAATAACTATTAAACTATGCACGGGCATATAATTATTTATATTAAACCCCTGCGTATACTTAGATATCCCGATGCCTAGACACGATTCTTTATTTTCTTTCTCCACAACTTGTACACATCCAGGCGCTCCCATATACACGAGCACATGTGCATACATCAACGTGCATACACAGGTGCATGCATGCACACACATGCACATACATGTAACGCAACAATTATCTCTTTCAAACAGAGATATCAAAAACCTTTACGTGCATTGCCTCTCTATAATAAAAGTTTTCATTTCCCTCACTGAATCATTTATTCTCTTGCATAAAAAAAACACATTCATCCCCCCCTCCCTATAGATCGCTTCCCCCCACCGATCCTCTCTGCAAGTCATTACATGTGATAGAAGAACCGGTTTTTCTAGCCGCTATATATAAGCAGCCCTTCTGGCACTGCTCTGAATATTATTCGAGGTGTAATCGAGTCGATAATACAATGGACGATTTTTGGAGTGAATGCGGAGAAGAATCATACCATTATACATATTATCATAAAGAGTCGTGTAATGGCATCATGCATTCTATAGTGTGTAACATGCCTTCCTATCATGACCAGATGACTACTCTAGGCATATGCACAGACAACTGCCCTGTCTACAAAAGAAGCATCATGTAAGTATCGTTTTTATTATTGAATGCAAGCTCTAAAAAGCGTGCAATTGTTCTCTAAAGAAGAGTGAAAAATTAAAATGTTTCATTCTATTGTGCCTTCTTTCTTTCCAGAGAAACTGATACCAAAAGTGAGGGTGAGATGCTCAGCCTCATTTCAAATCACGGCTCTCTGTGGCATTCAGAGTACTGCAATGGGTATACTCACTCTGTACTGTGTGCAAAACCAGAGGTGCACGACAAGATGGCGTCATACTTTCCATGCAATGAGAGCTGCAGTGTATTCCTCTTCAGACAGAGAAATTTAAAGTGAGTACGTCTTTAAATATGTATCATTATTGTACATTGCTATTGTCATATACGTAACTTCAGAGAACATCAATGTAAACATTAATTGTACGCAATACTAACATACATTACATGCTACTATAGTACAAGAGCAGTTGTATACGACTAACACTGGAAATTATAATGACTTTTGCAGAATTCAAATGACGACACCAGCGCCTAAAACCGAGGTAGATTCCGATGATAAAGAACCAGAAGATATAGTGGAATATCCCATTGCACAGCAGTATGCTAAACACGTAGATGAGGAACAGGATTCCAATTCACAGCAGGCGGGGGATCTAACACAGACGACCTCAGAGTCTCCCCTTGGAAAGACTGCAGAACTCGGGAAAACATTGACGTGAGTATTTTCACATATATAAAAATCATTGTTTCATTTTAAGTGTACACTAACAGAAATTTAATTCTTTTCAGGTTACCTTAACTTCACCCAAGCACTTTTCTAAGACCTTCATTGTGTAATGTTTCAGGCGGTGCAATAAGGGGAAGAAGAAGAAGAGGAACAGCTTTGCAGACCTGCAAAGGAGGCTGACGCTATTGGAGGATAGAATAAGCAACATCGAGACGCCCAAGAAACATGCCTGTAAGAAGCGTGTGCCGAGACGTCTACATCTCGAAAAGGCGCAGCATTAACATAGGATTCTTCTATGATCTTCCAGTGCTTTTAGTGAAAAACACAGACAAATTTGTATACATGACAATTCAAGACTGGGTGATAATTCGTGAGAGTCTTCCTACATTCAGTGCATTCCTCCAAACGAGAAAGTATCCGCGTGCGGAATATTGTGAAAATATTCTTTTTTCTTATAATATTGTTGCTTATATGCAAGAGACAGAAATACAATTTTTGAACACTAATTTAAATGATTGTGAAATGTTTTTAAATAGAGATGAAATTTGCAGGCTAAAAAAGACTTGTACCGTTTATAGACTACCATTTAGGTAACATAACTGATGCAAATGTAATGCAATATTTTGGAACGAGGAGTTGGAGGAAGAAAGTGATGGAAATGCAGGATAAATAATAACAATAAAAAGAATGAAAGTATGTTTTTACATAGTGTTTTTATTCATTAATAATCCTTACATTGCTAATGAAAAAACAAATCCTTACAATGATTAGTTTAAAATAAAAGCTGCATCACATGAGTCAGAGGCTTGTATGTAAATACTTTATCGTGAATTATCAAACAATACAAAGTGGTCTGTGCAGGAATATTTGCACTAGCTTGAATTTCTATTCTAATGTTAACAGCACCATTTACAACTTCCTCTGGTTGATGTGAGCAATCTATAACAAATATAGGAGCAAATTTAAGAAAATCTTTTCTCTTCAATAAAGGATAGTTCTCTTTTTCATAATAAGAGTTTTGAAACTTTGAGTACATATCATACAAGGATGCAAATCTAGAGTTTCCAAAATCCAAATTCATGTCGTGATAGGGATAACATTCGCTATTAAGATAAATTCTCAAATTAGTTATGTTACAATGATCAAAAAGAGAACCGTCTTTAGATGCATTACTCGATCTTAAAGTTTGAGCACCCAAAATGACAAATCTCGGCTTCTCCATTTTTGATGTGGTTGCGACATTCCAAGTGAATGATTTAGTTTGAGGCACCGCAGGCTGAGTATGAAGATCCATGGTCCTAAATGGGAGATACAGCGCCTTGTCCGACTTGACAATCTTGAGAATTTCAACCTTTTCAGCATCAGAAAGTCGTATCACTGGCATTCTCCACTCGATTCGTGCAAGTTTAACGCTTGCATTCTCTTCACCCTCAGGCGCTATAATACAGTTTTTAGAGTCCTTGGATCGAATCAGCACCAACTCAAACTTGCTATTGAGTATGAGTTCCTTGTGGTCATCAGCAAATCCCAGTAGCATCGAAAGCGGTACTATGGCGTTGAAGGCTCCATTTGATGCATTCACAATGTCCATGTCTTCTCCAGGATAGCACCATCCAGCATTCAGCAAGCGATCAGACTCCATTGGATTGAGAGCAGCATAGTTGCGTAAAGTTGAGGCGATCCCGGGGTTCCTGGTTCGATCAATAGTTGAGCCGTTCATATCCAGTCGAATCTCCTCAAACATGAATGCAATAGCGTTATTGGTAAGCTTTGCAGTAGTAGCTGTTCCATTAGGTTTAGTAATACTCCCCTCGATGTATAGATAACTTCGATTAGGTAAAGTATATAAATCCTCAGCTTGACAAGGGATTCTAATTTCATCATTAGCGTCCAGAGCCGATGTATTATACGGTAAAAACACATGTTCCTCTTCTTTAGTGATCTTGTCATCGAATGTCGGTGCGCTGGTAACATTGAAGATGTCCATGATTATAGAAGTCTAAAGCCCAATACCTGGAGGAAGTGTCGATTGCGTGATGTTAACCCTCCGGGTGTCAAGGGCAGAGTATGCTGTGTGCGTTGAATCACTCCCTTATTATATCCTCGACGTCGTTGACTTCTTCTAAAATCTATTGGCATTGCAGCGGATGTGAAGCCTTATGCTTATATCCTCGTTTCTAAAGTCAATGATATTACCACTTTGGTCCACTACACGAAGACTAATTTGCTCTATAGCATTGGTGTTTATGATTGGAAGGTAAATTGGATTTGACGGCTCTTGAGAAATATGATATCCAGGCGGAACAGAAGGGAAGAACTCGTAGATCGAGTGGCCGCTTTTACCATCGATGAAAGAGCCTGTTGCAATACTGCACTCGATTCGAATGATGCTCACCTTAAATATATTCACCAGGTAATCAGATTCAGACAGCTGATTAGCTGGAATAACTTTACCTCTGAAGCCCAATAGCGAGCCTATAGAACGATCACCGGAAAAATCAATAGTGAAAGGGCACTTAATTTCAGCCTTCATTGTGTTATTATTAGGTCTAATAAAGACATTCTCATCTACACCTAGCTTATCTCTGATGTATTCATTAATATCAGAAATCTCATAAGTTCCATCAGGTATATCAATGATCTTAATTTCATCATTGTGCATGTAATGGAATTGATTATTACTCCAATCAACATTAGGAATTGAATAGAAGGTTTCAAAATTCAGTAGAGCAATCTCATAATGATATTTTGGATCTAGCTGAAGAGGTGGATTCAGGTATGTAGTAAGCACAGACTCATTGCCACTGACTGCAATAGTGTAACTCATTGCGATAGAAATTGCAAGCACAAGTGCCCACAGATGACTGAGCTGAAACTCTGAAACCTCTTAGTGTTATACAGAACCTTAACATCTCTGAGGTACCTTTCGATCTCTTTTGGAGGCTTCAAGTTTCCAAAGCTATCGAAATAAAATGACACGTTGCCATCCTTCTTTATAGCAACCCAATGAGTGCCTTCATTCTCTGAGGTATCGAGATTAACAATAATTCTCTCTCTGTAACGAGGTCTTGAGGGTAGCTGATCGATCATGTATACACCCCTAAAATGAGGAATCTTTAAACGTCGGGCATACAAGTCGAGGTCTATGATACTTAATGCTTTTTCCGGGACAAGTATAGCCCTCTGCCGGGTTTTTTTGAATTTCCTTTCTTGCTCGGCCTCCTCTTTCTTTCGGTGTTCCTCGCCTTATTCTTCTTCTTCTTCTTCTTCTTCACTCGTAGGCCTTTCCCTCTTGCTTCAATTTCTTTGTTATGTCTCATCATTTCAGCAAGTTGTTTATCCGCGGCCTTTTTCTTATTTGCAGCAGAGGCTATTTGTGCAGCGCCTCCAGCGGCGGCTCCTAGTGCTGCAATAATTGGTATGAGCGGTAGAAATCCTCCTCGTTTCTTCTTCCTGGATCCCGCACCAACAGCTACCTTACCCTTCATGATGGTTGTTACTAGTCGGGCTGCCAACCTTTCACCTAATGTAGCATCAGATGATTGCACTCTTTTCCAGGCCTTTTCAGCCAAGATTTTGTCGGCAACGTTCCTCGAAGCAGAGTCCTTATGCTGTGCGTAGGTTATGTCGTGAAGCTTACACGCTTCGTCTAAAGGATTTATTCCGGGGTCTCCTCTCTTTAGTCTTTTTTCTAGCTTTGTCCCAGGTCCACAGTATCTGTAACCAGGCAAATGTGCTTCAAATGGCAGAAGGTTAATGAGAGAGTTAATTAAACCGGAACCTCTTGAGACCTTAACCCCCTTAGCGCTCATGGTACACTAATCGATTTTAATGGCGCATAGTTCTTTTATACTCTGTCATTGCTTCCATTTATTAGCATATATACATTAAGGATGATTTATTTTATTTTAGTTGCTACGATGGAGCTGGTGAAGCAAGATTGCTCGCTGCCTATCCAGGTGCTAGACTTTGAAAGTGACTTTAGACGCGATCGTCACGGGAAGCTGTTTCCAGGCAATGTTAGAGCGCTAATTCTAGGTAGCTCAAGTGCTGGAAAAACAAATGTATTACTCAATATGATACTTCACGAGAATGGACTACGCTTTGAAAATGTGTACATTTATTCAAAGTCGCTATACCAGCCAAAGTATCAATATCTTGTTAAGCTGCTTGAAAACATTGAGGGTATAAGTGTGTATACTCACGAAGACGGTGAAAGCGTCTTGCACCCATCAGAAATTAAAGAAAATTCAATCTTTATATTTGATGACGTCATCACTGAAAAGCAAGACAAGATTGCATCCTTTTACAGCATGGGCAGACATAGAAATGTAGATTCAATATATCTAGCACAATCCTATGCCAAAGTCCCAAAGCATTTAATTAGAGATAATGCGAACATGATTATACTCTTCAGGCAAGATAATTTAAACTTGAAACATGTATATGAAGATTACGTAAACACAGATATGACGTATACTGAATTTAAAGATTTGTGCAAAGGTGTTTGGGAGAGCTCTACAGAAGGAAGACCTTTTATGGTAATAGTTCCCGAATTTCCGATGAATGACGGTCGATATAGGTGCGGATTCGATGTATATATTAAAGTTGTTAATAAAGAAATTGCTCATTCATAGTTCATCATGAGTATTGAGAGGTTTGGATCACAGGGCTGCTCCAGTGAAAAGATCGCTACATCAATTTATCATAAACAGAGATGGAAAAGGAAATTACCAATTCAGGAACAAGAGACTGTGCATTGTTCAGGATCCTGAGGAGGACGACGACGCAAGCACTAAACGCTACGTGGATACGCTTACGTCTTCTACTGAAAATCGAATGCAGGAGTTCACGGAAAAAACGACATATCAGCGCATGGGCGAACTTCAAACTACGCTTAGGGATCACATCCAGAAGTCGCTAGACGTGCAACATGATGCTCTAATGGAATATCTGAATAAAAATACCCTTAAACGCGACGATGGAAACAACATTATCCTGGATTCTATAAGATTGAAGATAATGCTGCCACCTCAAGAGGACTATGACGTGCCAAATAAGAAGCATGTATTAGAATATATAAGTGCAAGAACACCACCGCTCGATTCAAGCGGTAACGTTTCATTCCAAAAAAGAAGGCTAATTGAAGTAGCAGATCCTGTCGATGACAGTGATGGAGCAACAAAAAAGTTTGTTAAAGTTCACGTGGGAAGGAAACAAAATGAAATACGCCAAGATTTAAACAGCAGACTTGGTGCAATAAGTACCACAGTTACAGAAACAGTGGGAAAACACATGGAAACTATGGCGAACCGCCAGAAATCAATGGATGGGCATCTGACATCTGCAATGGATAATATCAATACCCTTAAAACACAAATGACAGTCGTAAATTCATTAGTAGAGCAAATGAGAGGGGAACATGTAATTACACTGCAGACGTTGCCTTTCAGAGGGAAATCACAGAGGTACATGTTAACAACAGGTCTTGAATATTACAAATCAAGCGTAAACGGCGAGATTGTTTCTTGCTATATGACGTCACCAACAGCTCCTACTGTAAGACCTGATACAATAATTGAAATAAATAACAAGTCTCTGAGAGCTCTACCTGCACCAATTGCAAATGGTGATAAACTAGCCTTCACTGCTCCTGCAAATCGTGTAAGGGACGGCCATTTTCTAAATATCGAGCTGAAAATCTCTTATAAACTGAAGTCTGCTAAATAAATAGGGTATATATTAAGGTGAAAGTCTAATTTCAGTGTCATTTCAAGATGGACAGCGAGTGCATACGACTTAAAGAATCTGTAGCTATGCACACGAAGGCTATAAGAGAAAAGTTACGTTCTCTTAAAGGTCAGCAGTTCGAAACCCAGAGAGTGATGAGTGAAGCTCTTCAACCAGTGACAGATCCGCTTCAAGATATACTTGAAATACAGAAAAAGAATACTACAAGCAAGGAGGAATCACCGAAATACATGAAAGATGAGAAACTCTACAACTACCTTAATAAAGTTCGAAAGAAGGACAAAAATGAAATAGATTCATCATATGGAGTACGATATGAGGATGGCAGCTACATGCTAAAGCAACACATGTTCATCGAAGAAACTTCAGCAAGCAGGGGCCGCTGAGATCGGGTAATTCCTACAAGTATAAAAGCGTTATACGTCCTCTAGTAACGAAACACAAGGGATTAGGACTAGAGTGGAAAGAACATCGCCCTAATACGAGGCAAGACTACATCTACTGGACCGACCCTAATGATCTGGTGGATCGCCTTAGGCTACTTGTGGCATCCAGAGACGCAGGCAATAACAATCATACTCAAGAAATTGAAGAGATTATTCAAGAACTAAAAGCGGCAAAGGTTATAGCATGACATCAGTGAAGCAACATATAGCAAGCGAGCTCCATGCTCCAGCCCGGAGAAACTTCATGCGTCGAAAGATTATCAGCAAGGGGCTCCACGACTTGGTGCAGATCGACTTGGTGGAGATGATACCGCATGCAAAAATCAATAAGAATTTCAAGTACATCATCATTGCAATCAACTTCTACTCTAAAATGGCATATGCGAGACCTCTAATGGATAAGACAGGACTTCAAGTTGCAAAGGCTATGGAAGATATACTGCAAGAAATGATAACCCCACCCAAGAACATACAGAGTGATAATGGAAAAGAATTTTATAATAAACATTTTAAAAATTTAATGGCAAAATATAGCATCAATCACTACAGTACCTATACCCATGTGAAGGCAGCTGCTGTTGAACGATTAATAAGAACTTTAAAAAATATGATGTATCGCGAATTTCTAGCCAATGGATCATACAAGTGGTTAGACCTTTTACCTCAGATCATTGCAAGATATAACAACACTTACCACTCCACTATTCGAATGAAGCCTATAGAGGTGAAGAACAATGATCTTCTTCTGACTGTTTACAACTACACTCAAGATCGAAAAGAGAAGAGAGGGGCTAGAAAGTTTAGTGTTGGTGATTATGTGAGGATATCAAAGGACAAGGGACATTTTGAAAAGGGCTTTGAAGCTAATTGGAGTGTTGAAATATTTCAAGTTGTTCATGTGAATCACACCAATCCCGTTACATACATGCTAAAAGGTAATGATGGTGACGAGATAAAGGGGTCCTTTTATGGTCATGAACTGCGACCTACACTGTACCCTAATACATTTCTGGTAGAGAAAGTATTACGCAGGCAGGGAAATAGGATTCTTGTATAGTGGTATGGATTCCCTAATACTCAATGGATTGACAGAAAGGATTTATTGTAGAAAAATAATAATGAAAATAAAGAGGCTTTCATTCCACAATAATGCGTGTTTTTTTATTTCACTGTATATATTGAGTTAAATAAGAAAATCATTATTTAAAAACATTTTGTGTTTACAGGGTTTACATGATTAGAAATCAATAAGTTGTTTTAAGTAAAAAAAATCATAAAACAAAAAAAATTACATATATATATATATATACAACATTATCATTTGCATTTTTAGGTCAATCTTCATATATACACACACACACACACAATACATACATGATAAAACACTCGCTCACTAGACTGCATTTTTACATCCATTTTATAAAACTAAAAATCAATAAATTAATAAATAGAAGAGCTAAACATTTACATTATCCATGTGCATATATAAATACACACATACACAACCACTCACGCATACACCTATACACACGCATACACACACATAAAAGCAATTTGTTTAAAAACTTCACAACTAAAAATTTACACAACTAGAAATTTACATATATACATCTAAGGGTCAGTCATACTCAGACAATAGTGACCCCAGGCAATTGTCTGGTCTGAGCCTTCAATCAGTTTTCTCTTATCGTCTCTACCACAGAGAGCGACCTTATTCATTTCTATGGTCGAGACTTTATGTTTGAAACTTCGAAATGTTGTTGTTTTTGTTAAAACTTTTTTTCTAATATCATTTAGACAGCCGAAATAGTGCTCAAAATTTATGTTGCGCATGCCGGTCTTGTTGATGCCCTTTGCTTTCATCATAGTTTGGTCCTTGTATCTGTAAGCATATAACTTGGACCTTAGCCCAACATATTCTATCATAGGGATTCCTGCAAGCTCATCCTTGAACAGGCCGATGACTTTCTTGTTTTGCGGTGTAATTCCATAGCTGTTTTGTGTTTCGTAATTTGATGTGTCAAAATGCTCTTGATTTTCCTTAATAAATTTGTATATGTCGCTTGAGGTTTCCAGAATAAATGAATCCGTATCCATGTAATTTAAAATTAAATCTTCTAGGCCTGGCTTCAATATATTGTAATAAAAACTGTACATGATATGTTTGGATATATCAAGGATGGCTTGCCCTATGTAGATGGGTTTGTTCATGTAAATTTCCTCTCTGGCAAGTTCTATCCCTACAAGATTTTCCGCAAATAAAATGCTCCGAACGTAAGTTGGTCGCGCTGTCAATTTCTTGCATTGCTTCCAACTTGTAACGATGCGGAAGTCATTGTATTTGCGCACATTCTCAATAAATTTGCCATATACAGAGTTGTTCATTTTCTTCCATAAATTCTGACCGAATTTGGAAGTTTCCCTTGCACGTCTCTCTGTATTTATATTGATGTAGGTTTTCAGCCATTCTGACTGATCATATGCAACCACTCTATGGATCTTCTTTAACTTCATGCCCAAGTCAATGCACTGCTGGAGGTTTCTATAGTGCAAGGTATATTTCTCTTTGTTCTCTAGTGTTGCCAGCAGTTTCTTGTATTGGCCTCCAGGTGGTATCTCACTTTTCGGGCAGAGAGGAAGGTTATTGTGCTCATCGTGTAGGTGCTCAGGGTACTCGAGGTCGACTTCCAAAACGTATCCAGTTGGGGAATCAGGAGCAACAGCAAAGAAGTTTATGTTTAAAATTTCTTCTGGCAGAAGCCATCTGAGGTTCTTGTGTGGCATATGGCTCGCCATTGAAGCCCCATATAAATTGTTTATGTCGAGATATGCCAAATATAAGTCTTTTTGTGTCTGTTTATGTCCAGGAAGGTACTTGTTGTTTGCTTTAGCATGTCTCTTTGACACTGTGCACATTCCGCCCCTGATTCCTCCCTCAAAGAATTTGATCATTTCCTCATCATGGATGAGGTCAAGCTTGACCTGAGTCACCTTGAGCATTGCATCAAATGCAAGTCCTGGTAGGGTATAGTACCAGCAGGGGTCCAAGTTATATACTTCCAGAGAAAGGTCCCTAAACTTCTCGAATGCATCGGCCAACAAGAGCGTATCCGTTTTCAAATAGAGGTTGCTGTATTCGCCTAGATTGCTGATATTGAAGGTGTTCCAGACTTTGACAGCATGGTTGTATTCCTCTTGTGTTATATTGTCAAAATTTTCAATTGAAGGGAGTGCTGTTTCCTCTAGTTTAGAAGGAGAGTCGACGTAACTGTAAGGGAATATTCCCTTAGATCTCACTAACTGCTGATGTTCAGGATCGGGATACTCAGAGTTTGTGATCTTGAACTCATCACTACTCAGCATGCAGGCTAAACTAGATAGCTTATCGTCCAAGAACTTAAAGCTATCTAGAAACCTGAAAAAGATAGTCCTGTACTTTTTGCTGAATGATATATATCGCTCAGAGGAGCTTGAGATACACGAAATGGGGTGATCATCATATGCCAGGTGTTGCATCAGGAAATGGCTGTCATAATTGCTAAGACAATGAAAAAAGATGGGTATAAAGTCAGGTACCCGTCTATTTAAATTGCATGCATTATGAGCAGCCCCCAGGAATACACCGGTCACATGGCAGTGGTCACGTACCTTCAAGTCATCTACCTCAAACTCCTTCTTGCATATGTGGCAATGACGAGCATTATCGAAGTCAGCCACGTCCTGAGCAGTCATGGTCATTTCTTCATTGCGGCTATATTGCTCAATAACCATGTCGGCTATTGACCTAAGTTCAATGAAGAACTCCTTGATTGCATCAGGACCTCTGAATAGCTTAAACCTCGACAATGAATCGTCATGGCGACATACGAGCTTAAGCGATATAGAAATAGCCTCATGATGCTGGATAGCCCGAGTCCAGCTCTGATTAGCCGACGGTTCACAGGACTGAACTCGGGCTAGCACGGTCTCAATATCGGCATACACAACAAAATTTACAGGACTACCCTTCGAGTATGATGAGAACTCAATCACTTCACCCTGATTAGGCATTTTGAGCACCTGGCACTGCATGCACTTCAATTGATGTTTTTTAAAAGCACCTTCAGTATTGAAGTGCTTCAGGCAGGGCTCGCATACCCACTGTTTCCCCTTGTGTTTGCTGATCTGTCCTGCAGTCAACCTTGACATATCCTTAATCAGGCAGTAGTGAGATCTTCCATCTTGTTCAACTAGTAGTAGGTTGACAGTTAATTCTTTCCTGCTGCTGGTTTGGTATAGTGGTATAATTGCGCACTCCCTTTCTATTCCAAATACTGAAACTGATATTCCGTTGTTTTGCTGTTCAAAGTCTGGAATCTGGTGTAGGCTTACAGGGAAGTCTATCCCACTGTAGTTGAATGCAGTGAATAACTGTTCTGCAGGGTATTTGCTCGTTCTTTGACCATCGCGCTTTGCAGGATACTTTGCAGCGAGCAAACACCATGCAAAACAGTATTCATCTTCATTTTGTATGTTTATTACAGCTTTCTTGGCCTTGATAGCAGCGGGTAACTCTATGTATCGCGATGCATTCAAGGGATCATAGAAGCTAGTTCCAATAACAAGAGCCCTGACAGCGAACAGAGATTTTGAGCTTGCACCTCCTTCGAAATTCGAGATGTTTTCTAGCATTTCATCGACCATACAAGTGTATAAGGCATTGAGGTTACTTGATTGAAGACCCAGCTTTGTCTTACTATTAAAAAAGATGGTTTCTGCATGCTCTTTTTCAGGAGATTGTATTAGGTACGTGATCTCTATGGAGGCATTTACTTTAAACCCAGAAGAGCTTCTCCCGAGTACAGAAACCATCTCTCCCAATACAAGATGTCTGCATTCCTGCAGAAATTGACTGGGGTCAGCTATCTCTAAAGAGTTTTCTATGCGGCTATTGAAAAGGCGGCCCTTGAACGCCGATTCAATAACCTTACACTCTAGCTGAGTATGACTAACCTTTAGTTTTTTGGTGTGTGTTCCCGTGCTCGGTGTCGTCACTATCGGAGTCAGCAGTGGTGGTGGGGTTGTCACAATGGTTGCGATCGATGCCTGATGGCCCTGCAATTGGTGATGGAGGTGCCATAGAAGATCCTGGGCGGGCGAGGGGGCTAATTGCTTGTCCGTGTTCCTCTTCAGCCTCGTGAGGTCTTTTGGTACCCCGGAGCATTGCATCCTCAGGCTCCGGGCTCATGACCACTATTGAAGGTTCTATAACAATAATAAAGTGGAATTAATTGGAATGTCAGTTTAAATAGAAATGCAAGAATATAAGTTTATTAAATCATTGGAGAAAAAGCTTAGTCACATGTTAATGCAACGATAATTATTGATATAATTGTATATTTTAATAAATAATAAAACGAGAGAAAAAGTTGATAGAGAAAAGTTATGCGTTAACGTTACGATAATTATTATGTAATTGTATTTTAATCAATAAAAATGAGTAAAATAATTTTATTGAGAAAAGTTATGCGTTAACGTTACGTTAATTATTTATGTAATGATGTTACTAGAATAAATGAAGTTAAAAAAACTCACCATTCAATTCACGAAGCATCTGCAGGTACACGGTCCTGTATGCACAATTTTCACAAGTGCACACATCGATGGGAATAATCGCCCATGGATCCCCTACAAGCATCGGCGCAACATCCTCGAATCCAGGAGGCGGCGGGGTCAGGTAGTCCTGTGAAAAGATAGGCGAGGGCAGGCTACCACCATCGTCCATCTCCCCCGCCCCGTCTGAAGTTGTTTCAGGAACTAGAACAAAGAAGCAAAGCAGAATTAGCTTCACATTGAATATTTTGATTGAAAGGTGCTAATAAATTGAATGCTTCATTCCATTATTGAAGTTCTGAATTGTTCTCTGGTTATACATTGATTAATGATAAAGATAATATTTCCAGAAAAAGTGTAATAATGTATCTAAACTCACCGTTCGCTTCGTTAAGCATCTTTATTGCAGCAACTTGGTATTCGCAGTTATTGCACATGCAACATTGGTCCGAAGCGCTGCCCATGCCACCATTCACCCCTGTAACGGGAGTGACATCCTCAAAACCAGGTGGCGGCGGGATAATATAATCACCCCCGATAAGATTGGTGACGGGGGGCTATTAAACATGTAAGTGCCTTGCAGCGTCACATCTGGTATCAGATCCCCCGCCAGGGGTGTCGGCATGTTGTACATTGTGCTGTTATTATCGGGCTCTCTATTGACTTGCATAAATTGGTTAAGTCGAGAGCCCGCTCCTCTGACGAGTGCCGCTCTTGCTACTCCCATTGAGTTTGCAGTATTACCTGTGAAAAAGTTTAAATGTGTAAATTCAATTGTTTTTTTTATAACTGATAAAAGATGAATGAGTAGAGAAAGACGTGTAATATGAAATAAATGAGTAGAGGAAATCGTATGAACGTTAATAGAATGCTTTGTGAAAAAGTCGCATGAAGCTTTTCGGAAAGAGGAACGTGTAGCTAAAATCATATGAATGTTAAGAGAAGAACGAGAGGAGAAATCTTGTGAATGTCAATAGAGAAATGAGTTGAGAAAACCATATGAATGTTTACAGAAGATGTAGAGAAAATCATATAAATGTTACAGAAGAATGTGTGTTGAGAATATCATGTGAATGTTTATGCATGAAGAACGTGTAACGAAAATCATATGAATGTTAATAGAAGAACGTGATGAGAAATCATATGAATGTTATTAGAGGAACACTGATTAGAGATTAAGTATGAATGTTTATGGCAGTATCTAAAGAACTATTTTTACACCATTGATGAAATCGCTACATTTTTTAACAGCTCTGATGTTAATTATTAAAGAAATGAAAAATTTAGATAAACAATATGGTATTCTTGCAATGATTCGTGTTTCACTTAGTCATGTAAAAAACTCACTCACCTTGCATTATGTAGATGATGATGAATGCAGTCTGGAAGACAATATCACTAAATTCGATGAAGCGAATCAATATACTTTAACTTAAAAGTCGCAGTGGCTTTCTTATGCGCCAGCGCTGGTTTATATAGGGAGCCTAGAGCCCCTCAGGCAATTTCAAGCGTTGGTGTGGCGGGGGGAGGGATGTTACACGTCACGTGATTATTGTATCCAATGACATCATCTCTTTCAGCGCATGCGCGCGTTGGCATTGCGGGGAGACATGTTACACGTCACGTGACATCGTCTCTTGCAGCGCATGCGCAGAGAGAAGTAGCCCTCGGGCAATTCAGGTGACGCCTGGAAGTCGGGGGGGGGGGTGGAATGGGGCTGGCGATGCTTGTCTCGTGGGAACTCAAGGCTCTCTTTTTTCCCACAGTCAGTGCACGTAAAGGTTTTTTTGATATGTCTGTTTGAAAGAGATAATTGTTGCGTTACATGTATGTGCATGTGTGTGCATGCATGCACCTGTGTATGCACGTTGATGTATGCACATGTGCTCGTGTATATGGGAGCGCCTGGATGTGTACAAGTTGTGGAGAAAGAAAATAAAGAATCGTGTCTAGGCATCGGGATATCTAAGTATACGCAGGGGTTTAATATAAATAATTATATGCCCGTGCATAGTTTAATAGTTATTATAGCGTTTCGCAGGGCAGGATTCGAACTAGGGACCTCTGGTTCCTAAGAATACAGCTCGTTAAACATTGTAATGTCGTGTATATTAAATTATATTTGTTAAACACATTTTAATCTGACCGGTTCACTCTTCAATAATTTAGTATTTATTATAGCGTTTCGCTGGGTAAGGTTCGAACTAGGGGCTTCTGGGTTCCTAAGAATAGCTTTCATTAAAACAGCGTAATGTATAATATTAAATTATATTTCTTAAATACATTTTTAAATCTGACCTTGCATAGTTTAATAGTTAGTAGGCATAGAGCTTGCAGGGTAAGACTCGAACTAGAAACCTCTGAACGGGCTTTAATCAGGGTAATGATATAATAATGTTTTACCCTAAGAAAATATCAACTTGGATACCTAAGTATACGCATGTGTTTAATATATTTTTAGAGCACGCATCCGTAATTTACTAGATGTTACACATTAGAGTTTGCAGGGTAAGATTCGAACTAGGGTCCTCTGAACGCCTTTTTTATTAATTAAGGTAATGATATAATAATATCAATCATTAATTTCTCATTAGCAATAAACTTTTGATTACAGTAAGAATCGAACACCGATCTATGGATATCACTCAGAGGTTTAATGCACGTAATGAAATGTATATTAGATGCTTTTCGGAGTCGTTGGCTGAAACAGAATGCTTGTTAACTATGCTCGGGTATATTCGTAGGAGGTCGTAAAACATCGGAGAGAACTCCCTCAGGCAAAATCATGATGGCCGACAATGACGTCACACAGAGTTGGTAAACAAGTTTCTCTCTCTTTCACACAAACAAGGAGAGGACGAGTATAAAGCAGCCCTCGAATTCTTTTGTTAAACTAGCAGGTGGCCAAACAATGGAAACGTTGCAGGTGTCTTTCTAAACTAGCCTTGCCAAGGACAATAGAAAGGCACACACAATAGAATCTCTTACACAATGGAAAGGGTCAGGCTTTGTTATTGGATTGTGGGAACGCTGCAGGTGTCTTTCTAAAGTATGACGTCACGCAGAGTTGGTAAACAAGTTTCTCTCTCTTTCACACAAACAAGGACAGGACGAGTATAAAGCAACCCTCGAATTCTTTTGTTAAACTAGCAGGTGGCCAAACAATGGGAACGCTGCAGGTGTCTTTCTAAACTAGCCTTGCCAAGGACAATAGAATCTCTTACACAATGGAAAGGGTCAGGCTTTGTTATTGGGATGGGAACGCTGCAGGTGGTCTTTCTAAAGAATGCTTGCCAAGGACAATAGAAAGGCACACACAATAGAATCTCTTACACAATGGAAAGGGTCAGGCTTTGTTATTGGGATGGGAACACTGCAGGTGTCTTTCTAAACTAGCCTTGCCAAGGACAATAGAAAGGCACACACAATAGAATCTCTTACACAATGGAAAGGGTCAGGCTTTGTTACAACCCTAATTCATCATGGGCTTTGTTCATTTTGACAGCTGAAGGTTAAGCATTGTTCTTTTGTTAAAAGCTAGTGGAACGAGTATGCCACGTGTTCGACACACAGTGGAAGTGGGGGTGGTAACTGACCAGGTGCAGAAGTGGCCTACTGTGGGATGGGCGCCTTTGTTACAGAACCTTAAATTTATGACCCCTTTGTTCGTTTTGACAGTTGATTGACAGCCTTAATTGCTTAACTGTCAAGCCTCCATTGTACTCAACATGATTTACGACCGCAGCTGCAACTAAAACTACCAAGGCACAGCGGGGGGTGGGGGTGGGGGAGGGAGGAGGTGGGGGAGCTCATTTGCATATGAATAGCCATGCATAAATTAACTGCGCCAGTCCCCGCAATTCTACCCTACTCACACGGTAGCACCACGTGGTGGGATGACGGGAACAAAGTATCAGCGAGAGGCAGCATCAAGTACGGCGCATTACGTAGCTTTTAAATATTTTGTATATTTGTACTGTGTAATGTGCTGCTTGTATTTTTTTCTGCTAAATTATAACGTGACAGCGTTCACAAAGGAAGGATCAACAAGGTCAATTTACGATAAGTAGCTATCCCTATTTAACGATGTTAACTATGCACATATTTTGCAAAGATAACAAATACAATAATTTGCAAAACCAGTTATAGTAATGCAGTGGTGTTGCATTAATGATGCGTCTTGCTGCACAATATAGTCAAATGCCCGTTGACATATTGAAATGTTTGATTTATGACCATTGCGCTCGTACGCTTAAGTACAATAAATATATCAGTGTAAGCTGGTAATAATAATATAAGTATCTATCCCCTTGGTATTATCGACGAGAGATACACTCGGAACGCCTATCATTTAACAACAGTGTACATGGCCATGAATTAATAACATTACCTCACAATTTATTTGACAACAGCCTGTAAGACCAAGAATTAAAATTAGAATGGACATCAACACGTTAAAAATTCCAGACCATTCCTCTTTAAATTTGCTCCCAAATAACACTGATAAAATAAGAATAAAAGACTAGATCTTCACTTGTATCCCATAACGAAACTATTAAAACAACTTAGAGGCGAACACTTAAAAGTGAAACGATCAGAAATGTTCAAGCGTGCAGTTATTTGCCGTAGAAACGGTTACTGTTTTTGCAAAGAACTCGCCAAGCTTATATTGCCGGTGTAGACACAGGTATAGAAATGCAGAACAAGACCCCTATAAGGCAGCTAAACTCGCTAGCTAACTTCAATACGGGATAGAGACGTCCCTACCAAACTGAAACAAAAGTAGCGCATAGGCACAAAGCCTTCACTTGTTATAGTAGTGAAATGTAACTCTGTCCCACGCAGCGCCTTTGCCAGATATGACGACGACGGGGACGTAGCTCAAGGATATCCTTGAGAGGGTTATAGTTTGCGGGTAGCCGCAAGGATGGTGATGAAAGGGTGGCACCAATAGACGTGTAATTCTGATTCCAAGAGAGACTTTAATCTTTGTAATAAATAATCTAAACTACACTGCAAGTGGGAGAGTGCTGAGAGCTTGAGGTTTTACCTAATAGACGGAAGAAGTCCGGCGTTCCAACTTCATTGCCTAGGGTCTACGAAGGGCATACAAAATTGGAAGTTAGTACAAAATAAATTTAAAACGTTGACCGGCACAGAATTCTACTAGGCAAGTGATCAACAGAGTGCGAACAGTCAAAAAACTCTAAATGCTGACTAGTGCTTTAGCCAGCGGTGATGTACGCGGAAATAAGCGGATTTGCATAATCCACCCACGTGTCGAACATGAGGTGATCATTCCCCTAAAAATCATACCACCAAACCCTGCTTATCTATATCGGGAAATGACTCGTGGATTCTGGAGCCAAATTCATGGATTGACTTAAATTTTGTCCTGAATATCTCGAACTTTATAAATATATTTATGACATTCTTTTAAAACTATAACCGTCACAATGTTAAGGTGAAACACGCACAACAAAAAACGTTAGTGCATGTCTTATCCTTATATTTTGCCTTGCATTCTAAACTTCATACATGTAATACCAAAAGTAAACAAATGAAAGTGGTATCTGAATTATTTCGTATTTCACCTGTGATTAAGGATACTCGATTAAATTGCTCTTAACTTTCGGTTTTATACACCATTCATTTAATGACTAATATGAGTATACCACTTTTGCATTAAACTTTTACGAGTTAAGGTGATGAGCACCATAGGTTAGCAACTATAACAGAAAACAAACATAATGCAAACAATCCTAGCAACTATTCTGAATCAGTAATAATGGAAGTTCAGTAATTGCTAAGGATAACTCAGGTGGTAACGTCTGTGGCCGGCATTCTGACCCATGGGTTTTTTTCAGGGTTTTCCTCTGTCTCAGGTGAATGCTAAGTGGTTTCTTTCATCCTCCGAATTTACAGTACCTCCATTTCCTTTCATTAATAATTTAATTCATTATTTACCCTGTTTAATCTGTTTCAGGGTTGAAAGAGTCAGCGATGGTGTTTCGATGTAGCGTGGCTGGGATAAAGGAAGCTCTCTGTGAATTTTCTCCGTTCCTCGGCCTTTGGCTGGTTGCCGGTCAGGGTATAAGGACCGCCCCTTGGGGGAACGTTAGACCCTTTGGGAGCGGGGTCCCCAGTGTGCCTGTCCGACTACCGGCGTCTCAATATGGAAACTGTAGGGATCCTGTCACGCCTGGTTGCGCTCACCCGGTGTCTCCCTTCATCTCATCCCTACCTCCCAGGTGCGCCCCCTCGTGGGGTGTCGGTACAATATCCTCATTCCTGGATCGGTGCCGAATCCCTTCCACTTCACAATCCAATCAGTTATTGCTAAGCTTCAGCTGATCACATTCTTTGTGTTTTCACAGAACTTGTTAAAACATGTACACAATTGCCATCTCTACACTCTTTGCGTTTATGTTTCTCCATAGTGCCAGAGGATTCTTAGTGTTTCATTTGGCAGCAGCAGTAGGTAGAAGGCAGAGGTCATTGGTACTTTCTTTAATGGGTAAGGGTAAATAGGTGGTTGTCTTGTGGTAGCCAGTGTGTATTGCAGTGTGCGTGCATTTAGACCGAATATTGGAGCAGTGCAACAGTAAACTGGTGGTAATGTTTGGTACTGAAGAGAGAGCTTTTTTGGTGGAGCACGTTTTTCGCGAAGCCAATCGGTTTACGGAAAATGTGAAACTAAAATTTCAGGCGCGTTTTCCTAATTCAAAGTATCTAAATCGGGATACTGTTCGAGATTTGATAAATAAATTTCGTGTGACGGGCTCAGTTCACGGTGTACCGAGAATACCAGCTTTTAACAGACAATAAATTTGATCAAATCTCGGATATAATGTTGCGTAGTCCAACAAAATCAATACGCAAATTAGCTCAAGAAACCGGAGTCTCTAAATAGACAGTTGTTTACTTATAAAGTTACCGTGATTCATGAATTAAAACAAAGTGACCGTGAAAAGAGACTGCTGTACTGTGAATGGTTTCAAAGATTCATAAATGGACATGGACTTGAGGTTTAAACAAAACTTTTTTATAGATCAAGCATGGTTTCACTTATGTAAATGTGCTATGTAAATTCCCAAAACTCACGAATATGGCCTTCGGACAATGCCAATGTAATCAGACAAACACCATTGCATTCACAGAAAATTGACGCATGGGTTGGCATATTCACGAGAACGAATAATAGGGCCAATCTTCTTCGACAGTTCAGTTAATTTTGATATCTCCTGCTCTAAGATAATTCGATTTTGTTGCTCAGTTGAATAAAGACGAAATCGAACGCTTCTTCTTTCAATAGGGCAATGCTACAGCACATACGTCTAACCAGTCACTTCACATTTTAACTCAGTTTTATGGGGAGAGAATAATAACTAAAAGTCTCTGGCCAACACGGTCTCTTGATTTGACTCCATCAGATTATTTCCTTTGGGATCGGCAAAATCTGAGGTGTACAAAACTAATCCAAAAACGATCGATGAACTTAAAGTGAATATCATTAATTCTGTGCAGTCAATTACGCAAGAAACTTTAGTGAAAGTCTTTGACAATATGGTAAACAGTTGAAGTCTGTCTTCAACAACACAAGGATAGAATTTCCAACATCTTTTATGATTGACTGTGGTGAGTACACAGTTTAGGTTTGTTTTGATAAAAGCGGCAGTCCGTGCTTCCAACATTAACTGCTGTTGATAGCACCCTCACCAGCATGTATCGCTGCGGAGAAAGTTCCCTGGCACAGTGTATTCGAGTTCAGTATCTTCCAAAGATGCGACACGAAGATTTTAAGAAAATTTCCCGCACTACTCTTTATATGGAACATTTTTCAAAATTTTTGACATTCTAAAAGGGCTCTAAAGATTTTGACTGAAATACTATATATTAAAGATGTTTGTATGGTAAATAAAATGTATATCTTGAATTTTCTGAGAATAGTTCTCCTTATTCGGAAGGAATTTTGTATAATTTTGTATAACTGGTAAATTAGAAGCGATAGAAGAAAATCCTACACAAAATATGTCCATCTCTTTAAATCAAACAATTTATTTTAAATAAGTTTTCTGCCATAAGCCATTTCCAAAATATATGTTATTAATCATTACATTTGTTCAATGCTTTGTCATTCTTTCCATGTTCTATCGATTTGCGGTTGTTTCTGGCAATTGCATGGAAAGAGTTTGGAATGTTAAGGTCAGCGTTTGACGTCCACTTAAACATTTGACAATCGCTGTTCCCGCTGTATCTGTAATTAAATATGTATCTAACTCTGCAGAGATTTATCTGGATTAAACGGAAGTACATAGAAAAAAAGTCTGATGTTTTACCATTCAAATGACTTTCACTACCCTCTAGCGCTTATTAGCTGATATAGGTATAAATTATTCCTACAAAAGTTTATTTTCCTTACCCCTTCATTTTAATAGAAATAAACATTTTCCAGAAATAGTTTCACAATTCATTATAGATATGAAGGGAACAGCGACAGTCAAATTTTTCAGAACTGGACGTTTCGCGCTGGCCTTAAAATTCCATACTGTTTCCATGTAATCTCGAGATACAATGAGTGTTGACAGGACTTTAAGAGAATGACCAAGAAATGAACAATTCGAACATCTAATAACGGATATCTCAGAAGTGGCTTATGCTACAAAAAACTTCATGGAAATAAATTGTGTATTTTAAAGAGATATACATTATTTGTGCAGTTCGTTTTCATCTATTGCTTAAGGTTTACCAGTTATACAAGATTATGCAAAACTTCTTCCAAATGAAGTGTACCTCACAGGCTCTTCCCAGAAAATTCTAAATATACATCTTATCTGTGATGTAAATACCATTAATATATGGAATTTTAATCAAAATCATTATAGCCATTTTTTTAGAAAAACAAAATTTTTGAAATATTTCAATGTACAGTGTAGTCTGGGAGTTTGGTATTTATCCGATTTTTCGCTTTTGAGTAGTGCTGCACAGACAGACAGACAGACAGACACACACACACACACACACAGACACAAATACACACGGACCTTTTCCTACAAATGCTTTTTTTTTTTACTCAGGGAGCCTCAAAACCTGTATTTCCGGTGAAATCTCGGTATCGAATTTTTGGGTGAAATACAATACCTTCTCTACCTATTAACTATTCTCTACGTATGTAGAGAAAGTAATAACCTTTCACAAGCATAGTTTGTATATCTACTAATAAACAACAGAAGATAAGGAAACAACATATTAGATTTTTATACATTACAATGCTCTCTCTTTGGGTTCTTTGGTTTTGTAAATTGAACTTCTTTCAACGGCCTTTGTATATGCCCTATATATCTACTTTCTTTAAGGCTTATGTAGAATGGAATAGTATTTTCTATTCCACACAAAAATGTTATATCATTCATTTCATTCCATTTCATTCCACACAAAAATTCCATTGGTATTCCACCCAAAAATTTCATATTGGGATTTCATAAGAAATACATGTTTTGAGGTTCCCTAAATTCCAAAACTTTTTAAAACAAGGGTGCGCGGTGTGTGTGTGTGTGTGTGTGTGTGTGTGTGTGTGTGTGTGTGTGTGAGAACAGCAAAACTCAAATACGAAACTTCGATTTCAGTTCAGCATTTTTCACTGACGTAACACTAAAATTTTCAAGATAATCTCCACCACAAACTACCTTTAGATGAAAAATGTTCGTATTATTCGTGTTCTCATAAGAGGCTCTAACGATTTTGATCTCGAATACCACGTGTCTAAGATATTTACATTGACTAATTAAATACATATCTGGAATTTTTGTGTGAATAGTCTAAGAAGTTCTTGATTCTGAGTCAATTTTCTTTTATTTGCTCTACCGTGCACATAGTAGACAGAAAAGGTATCGTATTCCACGCAACAATTCCATATTTAATTTTACCGGTAATACATATTTTGAGGCCGCTGGATAAAAAAAAGCATTTCTAGAAAAAAGGTCAGTACGAGTGGTGTGTGTATGTGTGTGTGTGTGTGTGTGTGTGTGTGTGTGTGTGTGTGAGGAGCATAACTCAAAAATGAAAGGTCGGATGAATGCGAAACTTGGTATTTAAATTGAGATACGAAGATGTGATACGCAGATTTTCAAGTATATTCCCCAACCCCAACTATCCTTTGCAGGGAGGATGTTTAGAGATTTTTTATTTTCTAACAAATGGCTCTAACAATTTTGATTAAAATATCATGTATTAAAGATATTTACATGACAAATAAACGTATATCTTGAATTTTCTGGGAATAACCGGTGAAATCTTGTTCATTCGGAAGGAATTTTACATAATCTTGTAAAACTGGTAAACGTTGAGCGATAGACGAAAACGTACTACACCAAACCAATGTACATCTCTTTAAAACACACAATTTATTTCAAATAACTTTTTTGTAGCATAAGTCATTTCCAAAATATCCATTATTAATTGTTCGAATTGCTCAATACTTTGTTATTCTTTCAAAGTGCTTTCGACATTCAGCTGTTTCTCGCGATTGTATGGAAACAATATGAAATTTTAAGGCCAGGTGTAGCGTCAAATTCTAAAACATTTGACTATCGCTGTTCCCTTTGTATCTATAACGAAATGTGTAATGAAGCTTTTTCTGCAAAGGTTTATCTCGATTAAAATGAACTAGATGGAAAAGTAGGCTTTCGTAAGAATAATTTGTATACCCTCAATGGAATACATGAATAACCTCAATACATGTGAATGTAACACAGTTTTTTTCCATAATTTTGTGTAACTGATAGACCATTGATAGATGACTTCTCACCATACGAAAAGTGTATATATTTGAAAAAAATCTAATTGTTACATTCACATGACTTTCTCTACTCTTGTACAAACTATTTTTACAAACTCTTATTCTCCATATGCTTCATGTTAATCGAGATATCGAGATGTCAATCTTATTGGTAATTTTCTTGTAGATGCAAGGGAAATATGGTAGGTTTTAAGCGATAGTCAAATATTTTAAGCGCTGGTTGCTATGTGGCACATTCCATTCTCTTTGCATGTTCAGGACATAAAAATAAGGGGAATATATATTTACAAGGGCAATATAGAAATACAGTAGCCTTTAAGCACATACATATCTCTTAATAGCTGGTTGCTAGGTGCAGCACTATTCCCTTTGCCACAGATTAATACTCTTTGCATATCCAAGACAAAAAAATGAATAACGAATTCCCATTTGAGAAAATAAGTATTTAAAAATTTAAGGGAATAACAAGCAATATCTCGAAAATGGTTCACTCAACAAAAAAAAATATATATGACATAAATTGTGTATTTTAACGCGATCCACATTTTTTGTGTAGTAAAATTTTGTTTATCTCTTATGGTTTACCAGTTATGCAAAAGTCGTTCACAATGAAGAATACTTTTGGACACATTCCCAGAAAATTCAAGATATACATATTATTTGTCATCAAAATATCTTTAAACATATGATATTTTAATCAAAATCGTTAGAGCCATTTTTGAGAAAATTAAAATTTTCGAAAAATGTTCCATGTAAAGGGTAATTTGGGATGGGGGATTTTCTTGAAAACCTTCGTGTCGCATCCCTGGAAGATACTGAATCCAAATACCAAGTTTGGCGCTTATTCGACTGTTCGTTTCTGAGTTATGCTGTTCACAGACAGACACATAGACACACACACAGACAGACACACACAGACACACACACGGACATGTTTCCAGAAATGTTTTTTTTTGATACAGGGGATCTCAAGACATGTATTTCCGGTGAAATCTCGGAATCGAATTTTTGGGTGGAATACAATACTTCCCCTACTTAGTAGAGAAAGTAAAAATTGTGTCATATCCATTTTCAATATATTGTTTGCTATGTTGTTCGAAGTTTGGTTCAGGTTCGATAATTTTATATTCACGTCAACAGTGTGTTTGGACCAGTAAGGGTAATCGGATTTGTCCAGTCGACATACATAGGATATCTTAACGGGCCGCCAGAATACGAAGCCAAAGCAGTCTGAGGGCTACGTGGGTTGCAAGCTCATGCCGTTTGACATCTTTTAACTTGTATCAATACGAATACTTATAACAAATAAAACGCAAAGAGGACAACTGTGCTTAATAATAACACAACTATAAGTTTAGTGAAGTGGGTTTATTCTAATCGCTTCACATCTCGTGTCCTCCGTGGTGTAGTGGTTACAAGGCAAGCCTCTAGTTCTCGAGGTCGCGGGTTCAAACCTGGTGAAGGAGGATGGGTTTTTTTGGGGCGTAAGCGTGGCTTCCTTTAGAAGGGAAGTAAAGCCAGCGATCCCGTGTCTTAGATTTATGGCACGTAAAAGAACTTCAAGCCTGATAAGAGAACTCTGAGCAAAATTACCGGTTTTTCACGCCCAATATAGAATGGGACTTTAAGGACCACAGCCGTTAAAGAGCGTCTATAAATAAAAGTCAATTTTTTTCGCTTCAGATATACAAATAGTAAGTGCATTGCAAATGTTTACGTAAGCGTTAACGGTTACAAACTTTGCGCATAATCACATAGAAATGGATGCTCAGGAGCTGACTTCTGGCCCGGAGGTTCCCGGATTCCATTCTCTGTCGGAAGAGTCTGGAAGTGTGTATGTGAGAGTGAATGTGCCCGTGAAAATAAGTTAAAACACGAAAACTACAGTAACCTAACCTAAAAGTTCAAAGAGTAAAACTACCATCAATTGTCAAAGCCCCCGATATGACCAGAGTAGTTAAAGAGCCTATAAAAACGAACCCCCTCCGCATCCAAAAGAAAAGGATGCTGATCAAGTGAAATTAGAAACTGTTGGAACAGTAGTGAAACGTATTCGGAAGGCATTATGCAAAATTAAACAAGTGTATTTTAAAAACTATGTAAGAGACATTGAATAGGAAGATACGAGTATAAAACTATCGAGAAAGTCTACGTGTTCCGTTCGTAGACAGCATTTTCCAATCCTACCATATTAACGAAACCTTCAATTAAGGATACACTGGCTGGAGAAACATTGTATACAGAGGTAGGCTTAGTGTTGGCCTCATCATTTTCTATTGGCTGAAATACGAGGAAGAGAAAATAACTCAACTACAGATATTAAAATGTGGGAATAACTAAACAAATAATTTTTAATTCAAACAAATTCGAATTTTAAAGATAACAGATTTAATCATGCCAATTAACGCTATGCCTGTGTTTCCTTGTTCGGGTTGCTTTTGCTGGTCCAAACAACCGTCCTTCTTGAACCAAATAGGCGATAAATAGATAGATTGATAAATCATTGGCTCAAAAGGCATGCGCCCCTTGGTTACTAGCCTGAATTTTACAATACTGTGTTTTTTTTAAAGCACTTGGTCACTCACTATTAGTTCCTCGCGGTGTCATGGAGAGAGTGGCATCCCAAAGCCATAATACAGGGAACCACTTTTTAAAGATTTGACTAGCGCTTCAGCTTCCTGTGTCCCTCTTGTGCCTACAACGAAATGTGTAATGAAAATACGTCTGCAAATGTCTCTCTCGATTACCATGAAGTAAAATAGAAAAATATAAATTAATACTATAAGTATCAATGGTTTGTAGAAGAGATATAAACGTAATAGTGGTTAGGGAAAGCCATGTTAGTCTTAGTTTTAACCAAAATAACCTGATTTTAGTAGCACTCTTACTTGTAAATATAGGTAAGGTATAGGTTATACAGCGGAGGGGGACACCTTGCGCATTGCGACCTACATAGATCTATTGTGGCTAGCATCCCGTAGGAGGAAAGCGTGAAATGAAGGAATCACAGGAGGCTACGGGTCACAGACAGACGGGTCACAGAGATACCATGAAGTCCCTAACAGTTACAGGCCCGAATACCCATCGCATTGCTGGAGCTGCCTATCAAGCAGCCCTCTAGGAGTACTCTTTCCTGTAAGCAAGCATCTGCGGCATCTGTCCGTCACCGCTATACACCACGAAACCTAGAAGCACACCTGAAGGATGAGAAGGAAAAGGGAAATGATGGAAAGGAAATCGTAGTAGGTGAGATACCACCGCAGCATTCGCCTACTCACCAGGGAAAATCACGAAAAACTCAAGATCAGAGTGGGCAGTCGACGAGAATCGAACCCAGCAACTCACGAATGCGAGCCTCACAGTTACCGCGGAGGCATCTTGTTCATCGCCTTTACTTAATCCAAAGAAATATTTACGAATTTTAGTGCATTATAATGCTTGAAACTTTAAAATGCATAACGTTTTCGGTTTACGTAAAATAACAATCGCGTAAAAAAGAAATGAATAATTCTTGAAGGAGCTCAATCAACCCTAGTCGACTGAGATACGCAAATAAAACGAAAACATTCCCTTATAGCCAATCATATTAGTCTTTCAATACGTTAAGCAATTTCAATTTCACTCTATTGATGCTATTGTGAGAGTTCATAAAAACGTAAGGCGTTCTAAAAATTCACTGCATCAGAAAGCTATGAGCATCAATATTCTTGCTTATGTATGTACAGACCGCAAGAGCAACGTTCTGGTTATTTTGTAACACTGGGCCCCCGGGTGTAAAGTTTACACCTAGAGGGCTATTTTAATGGAGCAGTTATTGAAACTGTGATTCCTGTATTGTAAACGTCAGTACATTACGTTCGCTTTTTGTTGACCGGACGGAGGTCAACCTATTGATTACAAAGTCTCGTGGGGCGAGGCAGAGAGAAATTATTATTTACTATAAGGTGCACATTTCTGGTTGGTCGGATAAGGGGATTTTCCGAGAGTCAACCAATTGTAAACAGGCAGGCTTTCTAGGTAATGAACAGCGAGGTGTTACAGCATGTGTGGTTGTGATCAAGCGTAGTGTAGTGAATCGAAACTTTAAGCGCACTTTAAGCCATTAATTTGCTTATAAAGTATTGCTTGGATTTTTCTGAGTCCATTTAATTAATTTATAAATTCCACCGTAGCAAAAGAGAGGAACCAGGATTAGAGGAAGGTGTCGAGCATGATCTACGTTATTTGATGGGAGCTAAGTTTGGGCCATTGTAATCTTGCACTCTGAATAAAAGATAAAATAACAATTCACAAATGTACACTTGTGTCGAGAAAAAGTGACCACAGCTAAATTTTCAAAACCTAACGGAAAATCCACTAACGTTTGACTTTACTTTTCCCCATGACCTGAAACAAATTTAAAAAATACACCAATGAGGAATATTACATTCAGTGTGCTGTTTTCGGAACCCATAGAATAGCGCGGTTCCAAAAATAGCACATAAGTTCTGCTGGATTGGTGTAAATAACTAGAAGTAGGCTAGCACAATAAAATAAGAATAGACTCTACCTCGATCTCTGAAGTAGCAGGATGGTGAGTGTAATATAGGTATTACCACCACCTAATAGCTATATAGCATGCAACTTCTGCTGAACTGGTGACATGCCTTTCATATGCAGCATTTTACACCATATAAGAAAATGTAATACCTGAATTAGTACTATCCTCTACAAAACGGAAATTTAAAAATTTGAGTTTAATTTTCAAAGCCGAAACATTCGCCAACACGCTTAAGTCGTCAGCTCTGAGCTGATCTCAGTAAGAATAGTGAAGTCAGGGTCTGCTGCCTTCACAGGTCCCAAGGTGACTCTCTTGGCTATCAGTACAGCAGTGGTTACAGGGTAGAACAGGAGGGGAAAATTGCATGACTTCAGCCAATATGACAATGCAAGCTCGTACAATGTGGCCACAATGACAATCTATGAGTGTCCTTTCCATTATATAACTTAATGGAAAATCAATAAAAAATATGTAACAAAATAGGATGAATGTGCACTGAAGAAGAAATTTCACTTTATGTACATCGTTTAAAAGTGTGCTCCAACTTCCAGGTTTCTGTTGAATGACACAACTGGTAGCCATCCACCCTCAGCACTCCTATATGAACCCGAAGCAGTGCCGTTCCTCCACTGGATATTCTAACAATGCGAAACATTGTAAATATGTTACGCATAACTATCGTCATAAAATTGTTTTAAATGATGCCCATCTATACCTTCTGGCACCTGCTGAACATATTACTGGATACTCGACGAATTTCTGTAGCCGAAATATTGGAAAACGTACGCTAGATGCCATCTTCTATTGCTTTGAGCATATAGAGTTTTGTTGCATAAATTTTAACTTTAAGCATTACCTATAGGTAAATATCACATGGATTTATATCTGGGCCAGTCAATTATTTTGTCGTCAAGAATACATTGTAATGCGAGGCAGCGAGTTTCTTGAGCTTCTTTCCAGCTCCTGTTTCTACTTAAGTTTCCTTCGGTTGGAACTACTGGATGTTTTATGTTTCGTTTAGTCTAACATGGAACAAGATGTTTCTTATGGCCTATACATTGTAGAATTGTTATAAGCAGTAACACCAGAGCAGTGACGGCCGCTGAGACATTCTACTGATGGACCACCCCAGCCGCAAGTGAAAACAAATCCCTGAAATATAATATGTTTAGCAACTTCGTGCAGTCGCATGGAAACAGAACTAAACATTTATTACAACGGCGTTCTTCTTATACACAGGTGTAAAGAGCACAATAAGAATTTGATATAATAATTCCTGGCTAAGATAAATACTTGTGTACGATTTCATGAGATATACCTATAGAAAAGTGGTCACTTTAGTCATATTGTGCCATAATATGCATGAGAAATAAAACATAACAGCAAATCCGAAAACCTCCCAATCATTGCCAATCAACCTGATGCTGTGAAATATCCGAATATTGAAATAATACCTCTTAGTTTCAGAACCTAAAGAACATAATTATATTCAGAACAAGGATATTTTGTGTACTATTTCTACATTCGATTTAATTAAGCATTAATTTGCGTTTCTAAATGCATTGGCATTAGAATCATCATCATAAACTACACGGTTTGGACCTTAAGTTCTTACGACTACACAGTTACAGTTGATCTCTCCATGGCTTTTTTGGTCTTCCAACACTTACCAGTTGGACGGTAATTTAATACTTGGAGAGGACTACGGTATGAGTCCATTCTGCAAGGTGCATCTACCATTAGTCTCTTTTATTTTCTATCGTTTCTAATTAATATGTTTGTAATTCCTAATTGTTTACTTTATCGTCATTTCTTTGATGATCTAGCAGAGGGGCGCAGGGCCGAAGCCTCCCGTACCCAATAAACTTAGCAGGTAACAACCCCCAAGCCTCCCGCGAAACCGGTTTAATTCGCCAGCAGGTGGAGTGGAATGGGTATGCCTAATTTTATCCTTGATTTCTTTCAGTGTACGGTGTTTAGTTCACAGTTAACATGTTTTCCGACGAGACTGAAATTACGGTGAGTAGGACAGGAAGGAAAAGTTTATTTTGGAACGGTTACACTTTCGGATTCCAGAAGTGTTTAAAAGTGGGGTAGCGCGATGGACGTGCAATGTTAAAAGTTGCAAAAGTTTTATCAAAACCACTTCCATTGAAGAAATAGATGTCCTGGATATTGAAGAGGACCATAACCACGCGGCACCACCTAGTGACAGAATTCAGAGACAGAAAGTACTTTGTGATCTGAAGAGAAAAGCTACGGAAGATATACGTGAAAGGCCATCAAAACTAATGTACCAGCAACCGAAGGGAGAAAACACGGAAGAAGTAACCCCTGGAGTTGTCCACAGTTTACGTAAGTCCATATACAAAGCTAGGCGGAAAATTCTGCCAAAATTACCCACAAGTATAGAGGAGGTTCATTATGTTCTGAATACATTAAATGTGAAAACTGTAGATGGAGCCGAGTTGCTGCTGCACTACGATGCTGCGAAGAACGTTGTAATATTTTGTGAATCTGGAAACCTCAGAGTACTCAGTCAGTGTGACACGATATATGTTGATGGAACTTTCAAGTATTCCACAAGTTTTTTTTTTTTGCCAGCTATTTACAATCCTTGGGCTTGTTAATGGACGTTACATTACAACGTTGAAGGACAAGAAAGCTTCATCATATCAGCAGGTACTTTCAACAGTTGTTGATAAATGTAATAAGCTAGGTCTGAAATTCCCTCCATCAACAATGTTTTCTAACTTTGAAGAACGCATCATGAATGCTGGAAGAGAAGTGAGGACTGATGTTAAAATCCAAGAATGTAAATTTCATCTAACACAAAGCTGGTGGCGAAAGATACAAAACTTGGGACTTGCACATGACTACTATTCCAGAAATGAAATAGGAAAATTTCTGACTACATATTTGGTTTGCCAATGCTGGATCCTGATATGATTGGTGACTGTTTTGCTGAAGACTTCATGGCAGTGATGCATGTCTCGGAAAAACTACAGATGTTTTGCGACTATTTATTGGAAACTTACATCGACGAAAATGCACTCTTTCCTCCTTTCATGTGGGCAGAACTAAGTTGCAATAGACAGAGAACTACCAACGCTTGCGAAAGTTTCCACAACAAATACAACAATTAGTTTTACTCCTGCAGCCTAGATCTGTATAGATTTCTTGAAGTACTGAAGCAAATTCAGCTGGATACTAAAATTGCAATTAATTCATCAACAAAGAAAAAAGGAAAGGTCTTATGCACACTTGAAACTTACGATGCAGCAAGTAGAAAATTTCAAAGCTGGAATAATTTCAAGAATGGAATACGTGAAGTTGATTTCTTATAGAACCAAACCTGGAAATACATGGTAATAAAATCTAAAAGGAAAAATACCGCTTATTTTAAAGACAAAAATACATATAAGTATATACATATACATATGATATAGGTTTAGAATGTCAAAATAATAGATGCGGATCCATTGTGAGTAAATTACAGAAAATAAAGAAATAATGACGAAGCTGATAAATGTGGAATCTTTTGGGGTACGAGACAGTTCGCCTCCTCGGGGTGCACCCTGGGAAACGCTAAACGAACTGGAACAACAACCACTAATTCAAATTTAAGCATTAGAGGTTCATTTTCTTTTGGTACTAGAGCCGTGTTTCTTTGTTATTAATCATAAATGAAAAAAATGTAACATCTTCCACTCGTATGTAATGCTTCATCAAATATTATAAACACCAAACTGGAACTGTTACCTGTTTCGACCGGGAGGCTTTGGGGCCTATGTAATTAGGGACTGGAACTCCTACCTGCTTTGGGGAAGCTTGGGGGCTATAATTAGGGACCTCTAAGGGTCCGGGAGGCTTCGGGGCTATTTTTCTGACCGCGGGAGGCTTCGGTCCCGCACCCCAGCAGAGTGTATCCAACCATTGGACGCAGCAATTTCCATTTATAAGTACTGGAATCCGTAGAAATTTATAAAATTTTAAAATTATTTCTTTACGTACCTTCTTACAGAGCGCCCTTTTGATAGTCTCTATTAACCGATTATACTTAGGAAGCTTATCATTACCATTAGCTTGCAACAGGATTGTAACGCTGTATTAATGGAAAGTTGAGCGTGAATATGCATTCTTCCATTGTCGCTAGGTTCTGTGCTTTACTGCGCTCTAACGGGTGGAGCGTAAGCTCTGAGTCAGACCAACTTGGCTCCACCTCTTCCATAAGAACTGTAGAAATGAAAACTCAAGCTTTATATGCAGTGTTCATGAGCGTAGAAGGTGCCAATCTGGAATTGTCTCCAAGCTTCAGAAAACTACCGCACAGCGCGAGCCACTTAACGGGCCTGTTCAAATGAGGAAACACATTCTCGGAAACAATGCTTTATGTGCAATTCCTATGCACTTCTTTTTCTTTCCTATCCCGGACTGCCTGTGTACCACAGTATATATTCGAGTTGATAGTCCACTTACGATTCCATTCGAGCAAAACTCAACACAATAAATACACGCTGTTCTGTAGTATACACCATGACTACATACAGTAAACGCAATCAATAGATAGCTTCGCATTCCAATTATAGATAACGCCAAACAACGTTGGAATGAAAGGCAAATGCTGTTACGCTCCGTAGGCGCATGAGGTAGGCTATTGTTGAGCTAGGTGATCCAACCCGGCACCTGCTGCGGGTCGGACTCGGCGACTTCCAATTACGTCATTCAAGGTAAACCCGGTATAACGACATGTGCCATTATAGAAAATAATAAATTTCTGAGTAACTCGCATTATACCATGCGTTTCATATATAGTTGGGCCATAGATCACACATATGTGTGTAGTTCGCTGTCACTGCAGTGATCTCGGTGTTTCCGCAGCGTACTAGTAGTGAATGACACACTCATCGCTAGGTTTATCAGCTGTGTTATACTGTGTAAGTCGGCATTCACTTCAAGTTGTAAAGACTAGAGTTTGATCATTGTGCATCTCAAAAGTGAAAGTTTATTCAGGACATCTGTGTTTTGTGTGAATTATATTAGATTATTCTTATTAGTGTATTAAAATGCCTACCCAAAAAATCACGCTAGAAATGAATTTTTACGATACATACGTAAAAACTGAATCATGAAAATAGGTGTGTAGACAATTTCAGGAGAAACCTCATGGTATTCCAGTTCCAGGCAGAGACACTACTAAATGTCTGTTTAATAAGTTTAGGACAACGGAATTGCTAAACACTAAGAAATGTTCTAACAAATAGAGGACAACAGTTGTCAAAACTGGTGCATTATTCGAACGTTCCCCAAAGAAGTGTCTAAGACATGTTGGACAACAAATGGGTGTTTCAAAACACGTCTATTCGTATAGCTGCTAAACTTTTAAAATTTAAACCCTATAGAGTGACTACCGTTGATGAATTACAACCTTGGGACGACGAGGAATACCAGGAATGTCTCAATGCAGACGGACACTACTTATAACGTGGTTAGTATTCATTACAGTGCATATTACTGTCACTCAATGAGTAACGCTAGAGTTTTACAGCGGAAACCCCCCTCCCCCCAGTGTAATAGACAGTTCGCGCAATCGGCGGCACATCAATATAAGGAACACACTGTACTTCAAATATGTTTTACGTGTAGAACATGTGTCGATAAAAGCCGGATGTTGCTTGAAAGGTCGGAATATGTTTCTACACAAAACTGAAACCGAAAATTGAATGTAGGCTTATATTCCTTCTATAACTTAACTATCAAACTTATTTAAGTCTCATATTTGGTTCGTAAGCAAAGCTGCTAAAGAAGGGAATGTGTCATGGTTAAAATATTCTTCGTATATCTTTGAATTTGAAAACAAAAATAACAAAGCGGAGTTGCAATACCAACAAAGCACGTCGTTATGGCATTGCGAGAAATAATACTATTGTTTCTATGCAAATTGCATATTCTGTCTTGTGCACACTGTACTCGTCACACACAACTCCCCGTGTGTTACGAAAAACACATATTACCAGAGAGGCCCTAATATGGATTCCTATGATGCTTTTCCCAATCCACTTGAGAACGACAGGGGTATTTTTTTAAAGATTTATGTGACCTGACACTTTTTTGAGAAATATTTTAAACTGGGGCATTTCATTTGTCTAACCACAACTCAGCGGGTAAGCTGTGGAAACTTATTGCATGCATAAATCATCACACGTTTTGAAGAAGATTCCTTGCCGGGTATATTTATATGTTGTTTATTCTTGCTATGTGTAAGAGGGCTGGCTTTTATATACAGGTATAAATGCTTAGTTTTTGGTCCTTTGAAGAAAAATAGGGCATTATACATAAATACGTAGCTGTTCTGTAAAACACGGATCAGACACCTTTATTGATCCAATGGTTATTTTGTTCCTAAGTTATATCGCACACATCATCAAAAGATTCCTGTCTTTTCTGTGATTGAGTCAGCTGTTACAGAGAGGCGTGAGATGAAGGAGGAGACTGTGGACGAGAGACATACAAGTATTGATATAAAGTGCGGATGTGTACCGGCTTCTTCAGCACCGATAACTATGCTAAACTTTCATCCTTCTTGTTTATATTGTCTCGATGGTTGAATATATCTGTGCATAACGTATGGAGTTAAAGTAGGTACACAATCAAGTAGAACATAAGAGCGACCAGATCCGGATGACGAATGTGCTGGCAAGGCAGGTTCCTAACGATTCCAGATGGAAAACATATTTATGCTGGACAGCCACGCCGTAGCCCGCATACCACCCAGGGAGTCCCAGAGTTCCGAGCCACCCCCATGAAGGGGTGCTGTGCGGTACAACCAAACGCCAGGGAGAAATATGTTCCAAAGCGCACAATCCGCCGTCCTGCCGCAGCATACCGAACGCCGTCATCTGGTATTTTAACCTTGAAACAGATTAAAGGAAATGATGGAAGCAGGAAATTTGTGGTAGAACAGGAACCACCTTAGATTCTCTTACTGACTCGGGGAAATAACGAAAAAACGCATGGTCAGAGTGACCGGCCCGACGAAGTCCAATCCGGGACCTCCCTAATGCAAACCTCCATGTTAACGCGGAGTCATTACACTCGGTATAACGTATGGAGTATTGATTATGGCTATCACGCAACACTTAAGCGCACAGTCGCCTATTGTGCTTCTATAAACCTCCAGAAGGAACTGGTGAAACTAAGGACAGCAAGGGTGATCAGATCCGCAGCGGTAGGCTCAGTATCAGCTGGTGTCCCTAACGTCTCCAGATATTACATCCTGACGGCGGCGTGACACTCCACCGGCCTACCGCTCCCGGAGATGTGTGTCTGAGGGCCCGTCTCATACGAAATGTCAGGGCAGACAATTCCACGAAACAAACTCACCGTCATACACCTCGACTCCCGTCCACCCGCCTGATTCTTCGACCCTGAAACATGTTGAGGAAATTAAATGACAAGAAATGGGGAACAGGAAACTTACAGCATTGTATAATCCGCTCTGGAAAACCGAACAAAAAACCAAGGGAATGCGAGCCTCATACGTTACTGCAGAGCAGTGCTGCAAAGCACAGTAGCCAAAGTTTCAGTGCAAAGTGTTTGAAAATTTCAGAAGATTTCAGTAGATACATTAAAAGTTATATGATAACAAAGACTGGCTTCTTAGCTCAGTTGCAGAAAGGCTTTCCTACGTTTCAACGGCGCTGGGCTCCATTCCCGGCTGGGCTCGAGATTTAGTTATATTTATTTATTTTTATAAGTTTTTTTAATCAGTTACTAGGTATGTACAGAGTCTGGGTATGGGTGTGAGTGTGCTTGTGTTGCGTGTGTGTTCCGGTTATTTAAAAACCAATTAGCCTATAATTAATAATTATCGAAACTGCCGCAGGGAAGCTACCTGTATATTTCGTAACTGATATCTCAGATTTATAAAACACGAATTTCGCTTTTAGCTTTAGCATTGCCCGAATTAAAATATCAGGAGATTTGCTCGTTTTCGTTAACTAAATCAGTAGATCAGTAGACGAGTGAAAAAATAGGATTGGCAAAACAGCCAGGGAGCCTTTTTGCTTCTAATTCTGAGGAAGTTATAGGTGTGTGTGTTTTTTTTAGTTCCATTTATACTCCGCCTTAAACTACAATGCTCTTATCGGCGGCCATTCCTTTGGAGCATAGTATGGCCTATAGGCAATAGTATTAACTCATATTCGCTTGTCATTGGATTTCTGGTAAACTTTGCGTTTTATTCATTAGATCACACACACACACACACACACACACACATTCACAATTTTAAACTTTGGGGAGGATAGGGAATAATCTTGGCTAGAGAAAAATTCCCACCCTCCAGCCGAGAATCGAACCCAGGACACAGCAGGCGGATGCTCTACCGACTGAGCTACGAGGTTTGTCTTTGGTTAGCATATAATTTATCTTCCTATTGGAATAAATGTACAGTGCACCAGCGATTAATAGTATTTACTTCGGCCCAACTCTTCCTTCTGAGATTTACTTCTTTACAATAGCTGATTCAGTCGTGGAGTAAACGTGAATAAGAGAAGACACATTCTCTGATGATATCCACTATAGCATGTAATGAAACATTGCTCAAAATTGCGAAATTTAAAGGTTTAGCAACGAAGCATAAATGAAAAATTTCCCATATTCTCCTATTATTTGTGAAGTGCCTGCTGTATAATAATTTAAAAATTCGGTGCTATGAAACTCCTTTAACTCTCACTTTCTTTTTACTTGCAGGTCCTGGGTTCGAAGCAGGCGACCACTCACTCTGATCCATGGGTTTTTCTGGTTTCCCCTGGGTCAGAAGGCGAATCCTGAGGCGGTTTCTTCTCTACCACGATTTCCTTTCCATTATTTCCCTTTCATGCCGTTTCCTTTTCATTTTTCAGGTGTGCTTCAAGGTTTCGTGGCATATGGTGGTGCCGGGCTCCAGCAGTGGGACGGGTCTGCAAGCTTTAAAATGTTGGGGAATTCCGCGTGTCTCTGTGAACTGTCTGCCTACGCCTGTAGCTTCCTGTGATTTCTTTACTTCATCCCTTCCTCCTGGGGGTGGCGGCCGCAATAGATCTGTGCACGTCGCAGCGCCCGAGGCGTCCCCCTCCGTTTAATCACCTATACCTATTTTTACTTTGTCAATTACCTTTGGTAGAGGAAGTACCATTACATTGTATCCAATAACTGGATACTGTATGTGTCTGACAGAGAGAGAGAGAGAGAGAGAGAGAGAGAGAGGGGCAGAGAGGGCCAATATCTCTTCTTTTTCCAGGGAAAAGGAAGAGTCCTAGATCAGTCATTCTTAATATTGTGTACGGTCTCCTCTTTATCAATAAGGTTTCTGTTCCCGAGCTTAGTATCTTACCTTCTCTACCACTTATCTCAGTAAGTCGGGGAATTATGCTATTTTATTCAAAACTTCAAAATAGAAATTTCGCAGTAGATGCTGGTTTTGAGGTCCCATGAACCCCAAACCCAATTTTTAGCCAAAAGGTTCGCGCGAGCGCGTGCGAACATGATAACTAGAAACGAAATGCGATAGTAAGATTTTCAACAAAATCCTCCCCATCCTAGACTACCTTTTGCATGGAAAAATGTTCGTTATTTTTTATTTTCTCTCAAACAGTTCTAACGATTTTAAGACACAATATGTTTAAGATGTTTTCATAACCAATAGCATTTATATCTTCAATTTTCTGCGAGTAGCATAGCATTTTATATACCTTTGTATAACTCTTAAATCATGAGAGAGAGAGAGAGGAAGAGGAAGAGGGTAAAGGTACGTATCACGGAGGGGCCCCTGGAACCGACGCACCGCACCGCTTCCAACGTGACCCACGGGAGGGAGGGAAGAAGGGTCTCCAAGGACGACCAGATCCGGATGCCGACGGGCGCAATCATGGACGGGGTCCTTAACATTTCCAGATATAACGCATCCGACGCCGCACGGTCCCTGCCCACAGCCACCAACCTTCAGGGTTACCCGTTGCGGAGAGACCTAACTGAGCGGTGCCGCGGCGACGCCAGGGAAGAAACTTTTACAGAGCGCAAGGCAGCGCCGCAAACCACCGAACACCGTCGCCTGGTTCTATAACCCTGATACAGATGACAAGAAAGATGAGAGGGAGGAGAGTCGTAGAAGATGAACTACCCTAGCATTCGCCTGGCGACCCGGGGAAACTACGAAAAACCCATGCGCCGAGTGGGTGGTCGCCGGGGATAGATCCCGGGACCTCCCGAATGCGGGCTACAGACGTAACCGCCTGAACCATTCCGCTCGGTGAGAGAGAGAGAAGCTTAATACACAAAAAAATCTAGATCTCATTAAAACACACAGTTGAATTTTCACATGAAACACTTTTTTTAAAGAATTCCTCGTTGTCGTGCAAGAAACATGGAATTTTAAAACAAGCATATAGCGATGTGTCTTTTTAAAATTTGACTATCGCTGTATCCTTTTGTACCGACAACCAAATGAGTAATGAATCTATTTCGCAAACATTTCTCACAATGGTCATGGAAGAAGATAGAAAAATAAGCTTTGCAAGAATAATTTGAGGAAGAATGGGTAGGGAAAGTCACGTGAACGTAATGCATAATGTGGTATACGAACACTGAATTTTAGTTCAATATATAGCGATATAAAATGCATATTTACATGAGCTGTACACTGCCAAGTTGAGTAATCAGATAGGATTAGAGTGTTTTAAAATCGTAGAGATGATCATGCTAATGCCTATCCCTGCCACAGTCCGCAGAAAACCGTAACATTTTTGGTTAGAACCCGTTAGGCGATAAACCTTACTCACACTCCATTATCCTGATAGGACGCATTCAGTTGCGGTCTTTAAAATTGGTATATTAAAACATTTAATATGCGGGAGCACTGCCGCCCTTAAAAAGAAATTAAAACTTCTAGTATCATATGATGCCGAGGCAATATTGATTATATGTACTCGCTATAGTTTGAAGCCATGCTGCCCCTGAGAGAGTTTATTTCTTCAATTAAATCCGAAAATTCAAACAGGGAGACAAAACCTAACCAGCTTTGTCATCAGCTCATATTACACAGTTCCTTTTTTATGCTGCTTCTTTGTTCCCGCCACTAGTGTTGCATCGCGAGTCCGCATGCACTCACATCTACAGTGAGTCTATAATTTTAGACAAGACAAACTGCCCAGCGGCCTTGTGCCAGGCAAGATTTTCTGCATTTGCTTACGCCAAATGACGCGTGATTTTCTCAGCTAAGTTCTGGCAATTACATAAGACAGAAATTTACCTCTCGTCGTCCTGTGTTGGTGTTAACTACCTTCTATGTGGAAGAAATTTCAACATTTCTATCTCAAATATCTGATGTGTTACACTCATGACTTTCTTTACTCTTGTACAAATTATTTTTATAAGCTCTTATTCTCCACCTATTTCATATTAATCGAGATAAACATTTGCAGAAACGATCTTTTGACATTCAAAGAGAATTACATTTTGTACATAGCGACCAGTTCTAAAAATATTTGATTATCGCTTAAGGCGTTCCCCTTGTTTGTATTTGCAAGGCAATATAGAAATACAGTAGCCTTTAAGCATATACATATCTCTTAATAGCTGGTTGCTAGGTGCAGCACCATTCTCTTTGCCACAGATTAATACTCTTTGCATATCAAAGACAAAAAATCTGATGTGTTACACTCACACGACTTTCTCTATTCTTGTACAAACTATTTATACAAACGCTTATTCTCCATCTACTTCATGTTAATCGAGATAAACATTTACAGACTCTATCTTATTGCTAATTTTCTTGTAGATGTAAGGGGAATATATATTTACAAGGGCAATATAGAAATACAGTAGCCTTTAAGCACATACATATCTCTTAATAGCTGGTTGCTAGGTGCAGCACCATTCCCGTTGCCACAGATTAATACTCTTTGCATATCCAAGACAAAAAAATGAATAACGAATTCCCATTTGAGAAAATGAGTATTGAAAAATTTAAGGAAATAACAAGCAATATCTCGAAAACGGTTCACTCAACAAAAAAAATCTGATGTGTTACACTCACATAACTTTCTCTACTCTTGTACAACCTAATTTTACAAACGCCTATTCTCCATATGCTTCATGTTAATCGAGATATCGAGATGTCAATCTTATTGGTAATTTTCTTGTAGATGCAAGGGGAATATGGTAGGTTTTAAGCGATAGTCAAATATTTTAACGCTGGTTGCTATGTGACACATTCCATTCTCTTTGCATGTCCAGGACATAGAAAAAATGAATAACGCATTTGAGAAAAAGTATAAGTATTGGAAAATTTAAGGAAATAACAAGCAATATCTCGAAAACAGTTCACTCAACAAAAGAAATGTATATGACATAAGTTGTGTATTTTAACGCGATCTACATTTTTTGTGTAGTAAAATTTTGTGTATCTCTTATGGTTTACCAGTTATGCAAAAGTCGTTCACAATGAAGAATAATTTTGGAGACATTCCCAGAAAATTCGAGATATACATTTTATTTCTCATGACATTACCCTAAACATATGATATTTTCATCAAAATCGTTAGAGCCATTTTGTGAGAAAATTACAATTTTCGAAAAATCCTCCATGTAAAGGGTAGTCTGGGGTGGGGGGATTTTCTTGAAAACCTTCGTGTCGCATCTCTGGAAGATACTGAACCTAAATACCAAGTTTGGTGCTTATCCGACTCTTCGTTTTTGAGTTATGCTGTTCACAGACACACACACAGACACACAGACACACACACACACACACACAGACACACACACGGACATGTTTCCAAAAATGCTTTTTTTGGATTCAGGAGGTCTCAAAACGTGTATTTCCGGTGAAATCTCGGTATCGAATTTTTGGGTGGAATGCAATACTTTCTCTACTTACTATACGTAGTAGAGAAAGTAAAAAGTATATGACATAAATTGTGTATTTTAACGCGGTTTACATTTTTTGTGTAGTAAAATTTTGTCTATCTCTTATGGTTTACCAGTTATGCAAAAATCGTTCACAGTGAAGAATATTTTTGGAGACATTCCCAGAAAATTCAAGATATACATTTTATTTGTCATGAAAATATCTTAAACATATGATATTTTAATCAAAATCGTTAGAGCCATTTTTGAGAAAATTAAAATTTTTGAAAAATCTTCCATGTAAAGGGTAGTCTGGGTTGGGGGGATTTTCTTGAAAACCTTCGTGTCGCATCTCTGGAAGTTGCTGAACCTAAATACCAAGTTTGGTGTTTATCCGACTGTTCGTTTCTGAGTTATGCTGTTCACAGACAGAAACACAGACAGACAGACACATACACACACACACACGGACATGTTTCCAAAAATGCTTTTTTTGGATTCAGGAGGTCTCAAAACATGTATTTCCGGTGAAATCTCGGTATCGAATTTTTGGGTGGAATACAATACTTCCCCTACTTACTATACGTAGTAGAGAAAGTAAAAATGGCTCTAATAATTTTATTAATATATATTTGTTAAAGATATTTGTATGAATAACAGTATGTATAAATAAGTGCGAAGGCTCTCACGGCCGGAGTTAATCGGTAAAATATTAAAATCTTCCGGGCTGGAAGGCCGTGGACTAAGGGTGAAATTATTTGCACCGGACGTTTCGGTCAACTCTTTGGTTACCATCTTCAAGAACAGCTTAACAACGAATGCCAACTAGGCACTAGATGTTTTGGAATTTATAGCTCACGCCAAGGTGAGTGTCGCATGATTGGTGGATCTGCAGTGGCATGCCATCGCTGGTATCCACGTGCGATTGAACTTAAATTTGTTTTCTTTTATATTAAATTTGTTGGAGTGTTTATAAATCTCAATTGCTTCTCCGTGAACTCTAGCGTGATAATATATTGTTGAAGACAGTACTTGCGTGTCTTCATATAGGACACGATGACCCATAGTAACAGAGCGTTCAGCGACTGCAGACTTGTCTGTTTGTGCAAGGCGGCAATATCGTTTATGGGTATTTATACTACGTTTTGTTGTTCCGATGTAAACGGAGCCGCATGTGCAAGGTATTCATTATACGTCTAGAACACAAAAGGGGTGTCTTTTATCTTTGGCAGATTTTAAAGTTTGTTGGATTTTTCTTGTTGGTTTATGTATTGTATTTATTTTGTGCTTTTTAAGTATTTTTCCAGTGCGGTCTGTAACGTTTTTAACGTAAGGTAAGAAAACTTTCCCCTTATATGTAGATAATTTCTGGCCTTGATGTGACTTCCTTTTAGGGTGAATTGCTCTGTTAAAATCTTTGCTCGTAAATTTGTTTTGTAACATAGCCAGCCTAAGGTGCTGTATCTCCTCACTTAAATATCGACCGGTACAAATACGTTTAGCTCGGTCCACTAGTGTTTAAATTATTCCTCTCTTTTGTTGTTTATTTAAATATCTGTCGGTATGGGTGGGTTTCCTATAAACAAGATAAATTCCTGATCCATTCGCATTTCTTATTACCAGAACATCCAAGAAGGCTATCTGATTGTTGTTTTCTGTTTCCATATTGAATAGAATCTTGGAATTCATGTTGTTAAGATGTTCCAGAAAGTTTACGAGATGTTGTTTACCATGGGCCCACTGGAGGAAGACATCGTCAATATACCGATACCAACAACTAGGTTTTAACGGAGCAGCATGTAGAGCTTTAACCTCAAAATGATCCATAAAAAAGTTAGCAATGGCAGGCCCAAGAGGATTTCCATAGCGACGCCATTTTGTTGTTGATTAAACGCTTCGTTCCATTGAAAATAGGTAGTCGTCAAACACTGCTTAAAAAGATTAAAAATATATGTAGTAAAAATGCCATCATTCTGAGATAAAGCTTCATCTAGAGGTACATTAATAAAAAGAGACGTTAATCTAGACTGACTAAAATGTCGGATGGTGTACAATTTAAGGAATCCAACTTCTCCACAAAATGTTGTGGGTTTTTTATATTTTTTTGCCAGCTATACTGCTCTCTTTGCCTGGCACCTTGGCCTTCTGGCTCATCTAATCATCCCTTGCTATCTTTAATCCCTATTGCCCATCTTCTCCTTCCTCCGGTTGCCTTTCTACTTTTCTTATCTCTCTTACTTTTCTAATCCATTTCTCTTTTACTTTCTTTAGGAACTCCCCCATATTCTTATTTTGCTTTTCTTCTTTTCTCGTTAGCGTTTTAATTGCTACTATTTTCCTATCCATTTTTCCCATTTTTTTCCATACTTCTTTTCTCCATTCTGCTAATTATTTGCATTCTGTCATATAATGCTCTGTGCTTTCATTTCCTTCGCATAATTCACAAATTCCGTTTTTGTTACTCCTTATCCCTCTCAAGTACATTGATCCTGTTCTCATCCATGCAAACGCTTCTTTTTCTGCCCTATTACAATAATCTACATACCTTCCCTTCCCCAATTCCTTTTTACTAATCTGTAGAACCCTAATGACTTGGATTTTTATATAGCTGCCGGATTGTCTAATGTGAGGTTGTACTAAGGCCGTCAAATGTTTAGATACAGCATAAGTTGGAGAACCAATCGTGCTCACTATAGGATGAAGAGGAATATTTTATTTGAATGTCTTCGGCAGTCCATATAAACGTCGCGCATAACCTTCTGATGGACAAAGTATCTTTTTTGTATCTTAGTTTAGTGAAGTAGACTCTTTAAGTAGTTTATTGGTTTTTCTAGAGATACTCAGAGTTGGATCCCAATAAGTATTTTCTAAAGCTGAGGGCCAAGTAGGTCACTAATCTTCTGCATATAGTTCGACTTATTCATTATCACCCTTTGGCATTTCCTTTATCCTCAGAAAGAATTAAAATGTTAGTATCAGCATTGAAATCTTTGAGAGCTCTCCTTTCTTTAGAGAAGATATTGCTTGGTAACTCTTGATGTTTCGAATCGTATTTCATCGGCCACACTCGGTGGTAAATGAACTAATCCTGTTTCTACATTAGCCATAATATCCTCAACAGGCAATGTGATGGGTGTGAGAGCAAAATTTTCACCTTTGGCAAGAATATTACATTCATCCATGGAAAGTTGTCTGTCGGATAAGTTATGGTTTATTTACATACTGATGGTTTGACCTTAGATGGAGGAAGAAATTGATACTTTTTCTATCAAGCGAAAAGTAAATTATTCCAATCGTTCTTTTGTACTGAATTACTGATTTGTAGATGAATGCTCAATAACTCGCAGTCTAAGTGTGCAAGGTCTTTTCTGGCCTGATGAATACGATCCCGTAACAAGGCAGATTCAGCACGATTATATATTCGGTGGGACTGTGCAGAGTGAAAATTTCGCTTCATTTTTATAAAATTAGGAAATACAGCTTCGTTCCTGCAGCGAAACAGAAAGGTCGAAGATAACAAACAACAAGCGAGCGTTTTTCTTGTGAAGATTTTCTAGACGACGAAAACGTCGAAATGTTTCCTCCCCGTCGTCATTGAGTCGTTGGGCCGTTCATCGCCCTTTCTTGGCAGCTCCAACAATGGGACCGGTATTAGAGCCCAGAACTGTTAGGGACGTCTATGGCGCGTCTCTGTGGCCTGTCTGCCTTCGACATGTAGCCTCCTGTGGTTTCTTCACTTCATTCTTTTCTCCTGGGGATGTTAGCCGCAATGAATCTATGTAGGTTTAAGCGTGCGAGGCGTCCCCCTATACTTGTGAGGGGTGATATATCTATATATATATATATATATATATATTTCTTTTGTTGTAAATGTATCTACTTAAACAGAACTGAGGCAGCTGCAATATGATCAGATTTATATAATTCTGTTAATGTTTTAGTATGTTCACAATATTTTTTTTTAAAAGTTAAGATAACTAATCATCACTTGAATTAAGAAAAGGCAACCTTGACATTTTCTTTTGCCACAAATGCATATAGAGTTTACTCCATGAAATTAACTCGGTTTGACTTATTTGACAATGACTTTCACCCCTTAAGATACATTGCATTTGATACATCAGGAATATCCAAAATAGTGGATGATTTACATGGAGGGCACAGAGTAATACTGGGAAGAAAAATAAACATGTGATTTGTTAAAGATATTAGTATGCTTTGATATTTCTACTATATATAACACTTCGAATTATATTAAAAATTCACATTATTTCCAATTACATATACATTAATCCCTGAAATATGCAGAGTTGTCCATCTATATGTTTTTCAGTTGTCTCTTTAAGTTTCTAATTTATTAATCCCTGAACACATATCCCCCTGGTGTTTTAGATATAATCACAAATTGTACAATTTTTTTGCCTTATTGTATTTTAATATATTAGATAAAAAACAGATCGCTACTAAGAATAAGAAGCGTTTTTCCTGTGAATTTGAATGCTATAGATCGTTTTCGAATAAAATATAAGAAAAAATTACCTTGGAGAGAGTTAGCAGAGAGTTAGAAAATGTTAGCAGCAGTCATGGACTGGGCAGTGGTGCAGAGAGTTCCCTTGCAGCCGTTACCAAGCTCGGTTATCTATCCGACTGTTTTTGAGTTATGCTGTTCTCTCTCTCTCTCTCTCTCTCTCTCTCTCTCTATCTCTCTCACACACACACACACACGCACTCACACACACCTTTTTCTAAAACTGATTTTTACTTTCTCTATTACGTATACTAAGTAGGGGAAGTATTGTATTCCACCCAAAAATTCGATACCGAGATTTCACCGGAAATATATGTTTTGAGACCACCTGAATCCAAAAAAAGCATTTTTGGAAACAAGTCCGTGTGTGTGTTCTTGTGTGTGTGTCTGTCTGTGAACAGCATAACTCAGAAACGAATAGTCGGATAAACACCAAACTTGGTATTTAGATTCAGTATCTTCCAGAGATGCGACACGAAGGTTTTCAAGAAACTCCTCCCACTCCAGATTACGCTTTACTTGGAACATTTTTCGAAAAGTTTAATTTTCTCAAAATGGCTCTAACGATTTTGATTAAAATATCATATGTTTAAGATATTTTCATGACAAATAAAACGTATATCTTGAATTTTCTGGGAATGTCTCCAAAAGTATTCTTCACTGTGAACGACCTTTGTATAACTGGTAAACCATAAGAGATAGACAAAATTTTACTGCACAAAAAATGTAGATCGCGTTATAATACGCAATTTATGTCATATAGATTTTTTTTGTTGGGTGAACCATTTTAGAGATATTGCTTGTTATTCCCTTAAAATTTTTGAATACTTATTTTCTCAAATGGGAATTCGTTATTCATTTTTTTGTCTTGTATATGCAAAGAGTATTAACATCTACAAGAAACTTAGCAATAAGATAGAGTCTGCAAATGTTTATCTCGATTAGCATGAAGTAGATGGAGAACAAGCGTTTGTAAAAATAGTTTATACAAGAGTAGAGAAAGTCATGTGAGTGTAACACATGAGATTTTCTTTTTTTTGCATTCAGGGACCACAAAGCATATATTTCATGTGAAAACTCGAATCGAATTTTGGATGTAATACACCACTTGCGCTGCTTACTATACGTAGTAGATAAAGTAAGAAATAAAGAGAAGCAACATTGCTTTTTGGGAGCATAAATACCTAAGCACATAAAATGCGGTCTCTAAAGAAAACAAATGGAAAATGTGTTCTCTAACTGACGTGTAAGATGTAGAAGTAAATTAGAGCAGAGCACTGTTATGATTGCACAAAAAATTAAATTCCACAAGTAATTTTTGCATGAAATTCGCAGAAAGAAAATCAAGTTTGAATGTTTTCCTCCTGGTTCATGCAGATGTTCTAGACAAATGAGCGCTGCTTTGAGAAGAAATGTGAACATCTGGAGTCAGACGAACCAAGTTTGTGAAAAGGATAAAAGGAAAACCATTGCTGCCACGACCGCAGTGTAAAAATATGACATCCTGGTGACCTCGGCATGTGCTAAGAAAATCTTCTATTTAAATGCGAGAGTTTTTGTGTAGCGGTGGGAGATAGAAAAACGTCGATAAACTTTCCCTGCCCTCTCTCTTTTTCTCTTTGCCTCAGTTCTTCAATATCGCTTTTGTTAGGCACAAAACCATGCTGGGTAGTCCCCTGAGATCTACCACGACCTTGTGTTCTTTCAGTAATTTTCGCCTTGTAAAAGAAAAGAATGGACTACACAGAAACTCTACATGAATGGTCTTGACACCAAGAAGAGAAATCGCAGGATGCATTTTTGTTTATAGTTTAATTTTATGTTCTTAATTTTACTTGTTTTTACTCTATAATGTTACAATAAACACTTGAAGAACTGCGATGAAAGTCCAGTTTTATCAATTTTAATTTTTATATTGCTAACGTTTATTGAGGTAGCGAAAGTACTGTTTTCACCCAAGTCTATATCGAGATTTCGCTGTAAATATTTATTAGAAATACTAAGATCCCATATCCTGAGAAAGCAGGTGCCCTCGCGTATTTATGTATTTTATACTTTTAAATCCACAGGGGGCTGAGAAAATTATAAAAACCCAATAGTAGATTAGCCATGGTCTAAGAGGTATTTTGTAGAAGTTCGTAATAAAAAGAGTATGTTTATGCAATATATGAAAGCATTCAGCTTAAAATGTGAAAAAAGTTTAAACGAAAATTTGGGAAAAAATTTACTTGTCATAACTATTGTCACAACCAGGGGATTGCGATTTGAGGACGTAGGTTTCAGGATCAGAAGGTAGAGCAATATCAAAAGTTTGGTTTAACTGCGACTTGCGCACTGAGTAGTATTTTAATGACTTCAAGTGGCTAGTGTTTGGTTTACATGACAGGGTTCCTAAACTAAATCTTCACAATTGACACTAGGATGAAGATTAAGAAAAGTGATTAGCCATTAGACCTTACCTTAGGAGAAGTGTCGAAAGTATGTCATCGGCGAGCCTACGGACGGGTCCGGAGCGCCGTAGTGTCTAACTTGAGACTTGGAGATCAGACAACAAAAAGCCCCGAGAGGACTCCCGGACTCACTTAAATAACAAATTAATATCCTGTGGAATGACGTCAAATTGTCATGGCGGCTTTACCATATATGGTGTGCCGGTCCCCAGGATTTACGTGGATTGGTAGGAAAATTCCTACCGGTCGCATTACATCGCAAGTTGCAGAGTTAACATTGTTCAGGGCTTTCCATCAGGAAATTGTGTTACTAGAACATCCCTGGTTTCTACCATAGGAAATGGTAGCTACTTACATCCCGTCACGTACGCAGCTTAACAAAGTTTCTACACGTTAAGAAAATATAAAAATGAAGTCTCGACTAAATTCTGAATATCTTTAAATCATCAATGAAATATTATCAAAATAATGATGACATATGTGACACTATTGTAAGTTCGTCTACATTTTTCTGTATATTTTATGACTTCCAGTTATACAAATTATGAGCAGAATAAACAGACTGCACCCGGATTAGGGACTGAATTAGTTCAATGAGTTTGGGGAGGTTTTGCAGTAGATAATGAGAAGATACGTACCAACAATTCAGGGTGGGTATATACTGACCGGTCAGATTATGTTTGGGCCGGTAGAGCGTGGGATCTGACGTGGGGGCTGACTCAGCGACTTGGGACCGGACAGATAGAATGTGCGAACTAGCGCCGACCCGGTCACCTTGTTGCATATATGTACACGTGACGCTTTAAACCAACCAATTTAGTCCGACCGTTCTTGTCGCGTGATTTGTGTAATAAAGAGAATTTATTGCTATCAGTTTTTTCTAATTCTGAAAAACTTTCGTTTTGTTTAATGATATTTTAATGAAAATTGAAATGTCAGTTGAAAAGTTGACTTAGAACGAAGGGTTTTCTTGCAGAACTCAACCTGAAAATAGATTAATGTGGAGAAGTTTGTAGGCAATTTGAATAGAAATCCTCTGGCGCTGAATTTCCAACAGGGATAGAGTAGACAACTTATTAAAATTGTAAGCAAAGAAGGATAATTTTAACGAAAGAAAACTATGAAGTTGTAGAGAACTTTAGAACCCCCTCCAAGGAACTCCCAATGTCATCTGCCTCAAGAAGTAGGCGTTTCAAAAGAATCGGCCCAAGCGGCAAATTAACTCTCACGTTGGAAAAATGTTCACACCTAAGTAAAATAGATCTGAACAGTACCCCGAAATGATAAGAACGGAAATATGAGAAGTTAGATTTGTGTCCATTTTGCCGGATATTGACATAATGAACTGGTTCAGAATTACCTTTTTTGTTAGTGGCCTTTGCGAAGAAATACTCTCCGTCTACCACCTTTGGTATCTTATCAGAACTAGTTCTTAAAAGTAGACAGCGGTCAAAATAGGCATAAATTTGACAACTGAGCACTTATTTTTCTATTTTAATCTTTTGGAGCCACTGTGCGTTACGAGTGAAGCTTCAGGAGCCAGATGCAATCACGTTGCAAACTGCTCACCTCTTGGGGAAACATTCTGACATTCTGAAAGTTATGTCATTTGTCATGAAAAATGTTAAGTATTTTTGAGGAAAATAGTCTTGAAAGTCTTGGAGTTGCATTCTTAATGGAAAAGGTATCGGGTGAGCAATCCTTAGCGGGACCGGTTTCGCGGCGAGGGGCCGACCGGCGAGGTTGGTTGCTGTCACGGTACGGGTGATGGACATTTTGTAGTAAATATAGTACGGTTTGTTTATAACACACATAACATAAACACTTAAAACAACAGTAAGTTATTCTTGTATATCAAGCAAGGAGATGTTGGAAGTGCCTCCTTTCGTTGTTGAAGAATTTCTGGTACGTGCTTAGGAAGTTGCCCATTACATTATGCAGTTCTCTCTCAGAATTGACAGCAATTTCTTGATGAATGTTATTACGTTTATATAAACTGTGTGGTAAGTGTACACTTTGAGATTGAAAACAGAAGGAAACCCGCTACAATAACTGAACAGAACGCAACTACTATCCGACCCACACTTACCCCCAGAAGGTAGTGAGAGACACGTGTGCAGTGGTCAGAGTTTTGGCATTGTTTAAAACCAGAGTTGTGTTGTTTTATAATACCAAATTGTGATATTATACAGTATAATATGTTGTGTCATTGGCAAAATAGGTTGCATTGCCCATTTGAATGTTTGAATTAATATCATTTTGAAAAATGATATTAATTTCGTCATGTCAATAGTATTATAGCTTTACAATACATACGCTCCAAGAAAACACAAATTAAATATTATTTGTTACTAAATTAAATATATGAGTAGCAATATTAATAAAACAAAAGAAATGAAAATAAAGTGACTATTGCAACATTTTGCACGAGAATGTCTTGGGTCATACATTAATGAAAATTAGCTGCACACATTCTTGCAAAAGAAAGTAAAAATAACATTAAATACTGTTTCACAATAGATTTCATAACAAAATAACAGAAAAGATAACTAGAATATTCTCTGTCAGAATTGGAATGCGTTTATAAAGAGCTGCAACAATTTTCAAGATTAATCGATCCTTTTAATCAGACGAGAATTGCAGTTGTTGATTTCAACTGGTTTTGATGCCTCTGTATGGTCATCCTTGTATCGTAGATTCCATTGTAGCGAAACCAGCTTTTCAGTGTTACCGGAGAAAGTATGTTCAGGATTTTTGTGTGAATTAGCCATGGATAGAGTTGATGTTGGTGCTACATTGGGAAGCTTAGATGCCACGAACTTATCTGTTCGATAAAATATGAAAATCTTCCGGGCTGGAAACCCGGGGTCTAAGGGTACAATTATTTACACCCGACGTTTCGGTCAACTCTTTTGTTGCCATCTTCAAGAGGGTAACACCCTGGGTAGCTTAACAACGACTGCAGTCGTTACCCTCTTGAAGATGGCAACAAAACAGTTGACCGAAACGTTGGGTGTAAATAATTTTACCCTTAGACCAGACCTTCCAGCCCGAAGATTTTAATATTTTATTAACTCCAGCCGTGAAAGCCTTCCAACTCATTTGAACTTATCTGTTGTTTGCCACACAATCTTCTCCAACAGGTAGAAATTGAGACATATTGAGCAATAGCGCACAAAGTATCTCGAGAAAAATTGCCATCACTAGCTTTAAATTGGCCTAAGTTAGACAGGATTATTCCACTGTTATGTCCTTGTACCAAGATAAAGATTATGCACAACGGCGGTCGTTGCAGTGGTGAAGGTTGTGTATACCATACTATGATTAATGCAGTATTATACAATTATTGGTTTTGGTATGATACGATATTTTTACATCTCTAGCAGTGGATAATGCTGTTCATAGTTTTCTCTCAAAAACAACACGTAGCAACTGAGTGAGATATCTCAGGTAATAAAGTCTGTGGCTTCAAATCCCGTGTATGGACTCCTTTTGCAGCTTACCTCGGTAAATACCAAGTTAGATATATTCGGTGTTCCAGAAATAGAAGAAACTAAACAAGAATAGATGCTACTTTGCAAATAATGACGTATCACGTTACCCAAATAGATCAGACCATCTGTATCCACAAAACAGCAATCAGATAACAAAAGCTCTATATTACGTTTAAATCAATAACAACAATCTAGGTGATGCACCGGCGACGATGCAATTGTAGCCATCTAGCAGTATATAGTACTGGGAGGTAATTGCACAACTTAACTTCAGAAGGAATCATGCACATCAAAAGAATTTATAGCTGATACTACGAAGCGACATTAAACGAATCCCTCCCCCAAGAAAGCACGTACCAATATTCATCAAACACGTATCGATAAAACTTGTAAACTCTAGCGCGAGTGTGAAGAACGTGCGCAACAGCAAAAGACAGCTGAAGTTACCCCTCTTCAAAGGTCACCAATGTGAGGCAGTATTTTTAAACTTAAAGGGTTTCAGTCTAATTATATAATATATAAATTCAATAACAGCCCACATTAAAGCAATATGTGTATGTAACAATATATAAAAAGTGTATATTACAGTCATTGTATATGTTTATATTATTGTATACATGTTTAATAATGTTATCTGAATGTATTACGTAATTTAATAATGTGGGACCTATTAGAAATAGGCCAAAAGTTGCTAACATTGAGGTAACAATGAGGTAACCTTGAGGCAATAATGAGTAAGAAAGTTTAGTAATGCTACTAGTCATTATTTGAAACAATAATGTAATTTTTGTGACAGTTTATAAAATAGTCAATCAACAACCAGAAAAAAGCTTAAGTTAAATAAATGTATTCTATTGGATTAGGAATAGCCAATCAGAGGCTTGAAATACAGAAATGTACAAATTTAGGCGGTAGAAATCAAGTCAGTTGCTTGTAGACAGCGCTCGTAACTGGACGCGTTGGTTGTAGACAGTGTTCCTAACCGGACGCGAGATGTGTCCTCGAGAAATTTAATACGTATTCGTGTGAGACGAATATAGTTTACGTGTTAAAAAGTGCAAGTAATTAATAAAAGATTCTCACAGCTCTCTATATCAGTGAAGTGTTATTTAAATTGTGTCAAGGATTAATAAATGTAGTGAAAAAAAATTATAATCTGTGTAAGCCTACATTCTTAGCCGCACTACGCCTTACAAATAAATCCATGCCTCTAACAATAATACTGATGCAGCCGAGGCAAACGTATATATATATATAATATTTAAAGAAACAGTCAAATTACAAAGTTAATATTTTTAAATTTGGGACGAAGGCTACCGGGTACCATACGTGCGGTTACAACTACTTCAAGTTCGGCTCCCCAACAGTCGAAATATAATACATCTTCAAACTGACTTTCCATATGTGAAGCAAAAACCTTCTTCAAATGTTACAATTCACCACTTGCTTGTTTACTAGCACAGAGATTTCAAGTTTGTGCCGGGGTTGCAGAAGAATGATTCTGCCTCTTCTCTTTACGAGTTCTCCTTTCCTGCAGAAGTACATTTCGCTGCCATGTAAGACGCTTGTTAACTTTTACAAAGCTATCATTAAATTCATATCGTACCAATTTTGAAACTCTCGACCTCAGGTTCTTGCTCCCTTACGAACCCATTTCAATGACACTCATGAAACTAAGGAGCAAATGATGAAAGTACCATATTTTCAAATCATCGTTATTTCTTTCCATTCCATAAAATACTCATAATGTGCAAAAACGCAAACTGAAACTGACATTCTCCATTTTACAGCCAAGTTAATGTATAACAATAACAAAGTTAAGTTTGTATGTTTCTCGACTAATGTTGGAGTTTGGGTTCATTTTCACTTTTTCTACTACGTACATTAAGTAGGGAAGGATTGCATTTCAACCAAAAATTCGATATGGAGTTTCACCGTAAATACAAGTTTTGAGGTTCCCTGAATAAAAAAATCAGTTTTAGGAAAACGTCCGTGAGTGTGTGTGTCTGTGTGGATGTGTGTTTGCTTTACGTGGAACATTTTTCGAAAATTTTGATTTTCGAAAAACTGGCTATCGAGCGAATTATTGCCGGACATTCTTTGTTATTTGTTTGAATTTTCCAAATTCTTATACATTTTCTCAAATGGGAATTCGTTATTCGTTTTTTATGTCCTGAACATGCAAGAGAGAATGGAATGCTCCACATAGCAACCAGCTCTTAAAAGATTTGACTATCGCTTAAAGACTACCATATTCCCCTTGTACCTACAAGAAAATTAGCAATAAGATATTTTCTGCAAATGTTTATCTGGATTAACATGAAGTAGATGGAGAATAAGCGTTTGTAAAAATAGTTTGCACAAGAGTAGAGAAAGCCATGTGAGTATAACACTTCAGATTTTTGATAATTGCATATCCTGAATGTTTTAAATTTACATGACCTTCTCTAGCCATTCTCCAACAAACTGTTCTTACAACATTCTTCTATCTACTTTATGTAAATGGAGATAAACGTCTGTAGAAATGGTTTTGTTACTTATTCCCTTCTAGGTACAAAGGGATTAGGGGAATGCAGTAGGCTTAAGCGACAATCAGAGTTAGTTGCTATGTAATTCCTTTGAAATTCCGTTCTCTTTGCATAATACAAGAAGAAGGAAAAAAAAAGAAAGAAGGAAAAAAAAGGAAGAAAAACGAATAGCCATTTTCAACTTGAGAAAAATACAAGTATTTGAAAGTTCCAACCAATCATAAATAATATCTGAGAAGCGTGAACGTGCAAAAAGTTGTATTTTGCTTAAGTGTTGTGCTTTAACGAGATATATATTGTTTATATAGTAAGATTTTGTCTATCTCTTACGATTTACAAATTATATAGAAGGAATTCAGAATGAGGAGGAATTCGCAGGCTATTCCAAGACGATTCAGATATACATTTTATTTCTTGAAAGTACCTTAAAACTGTTGCATTCTAATCAAAATCGTTAGATCTGTTTTTGAGACAATAACAAATTAATAAATTTGCTCTATATGAAGGATAATTTGGGTTGGTGAATACTCTTAAAGATCTTCATGATGCATCTTTGGAAGATACAGGACTTAAATACTCGTAAGTACCAAGTTTGGTTTTATCCGACTCTTTGTTTTTGAATTATGCTGTTCAGATGCACACAGAGACACACATGAAACCTTTTATAAAAATTATATTTCCGGTTAAATCACGTTATTGCATGTTTGGGTGAAATACAAAACTTCTTGTACTTAATTTAGTAGACAAAGTAAACATACTGCTTACCTATAGTAGAGCAAATATTCCCTATTATGATTTCATTGCGAGCGCATGTTTTGAGGTTCTTAGAACCCCAAATGAAAAGTGCTTTTGGAAAACAAGGCGGGGTTCAAGGCGGCTAAACAAAGACTTTCAAGTAAACCCCTCATTCCAATTCAACGTTACATGGAAATTTTTTCTGTGTTTTAAATTTTCTCAAAAACGCCTCGAACGATTTTGACTTGAGTATCATACGCTCGAAATGCTGGTATGTATAAAATGCCCTAACTTGAATGTTCTGTAAATGGCCTAAGAAGGTCTATTAGTTCTGATTGAATTGTTTTTAAAATGCTGTATATGTGGGAAAAATCAAAACTTATTCAAGTGTAGGCCAGGCATTAATCATTTCCAATATATCCAGAAATACTTTCCAATATTTTGTCATTCTAAGACACCATTCTTTGATTTCTCTTGAGATCATGTAAAATAATGTAATATTAAAGCCAGCATTAACATAACTAAAAAAAGATCATTCGTGTGAATAATTTGTATTAAGGTATGAAAATAAACAGTGAGTGGAGAAATTATTGTGACTGTTGAAATTTTTTGAGCATAGATTATATTTGAATTACACACTTTGTAGCGAACGCATATTTTGAGACAATCCCTGAATAAAATATTACGAAATCAGAGTATGATGGAGTCTGTTTGAACACCGAAATGTAAAAATAACGTGTGTGATATTTAATTACATTACCTTTCAGGAGTGCAGGACACAGAAAATGTCTCCCATTCGGCTAATCGCTTACATGTTTACTTTCTCTAAGGCTTATTTATAGTAGGTAGAGGATGCATTGCATTTCACCCAAAAATTCAATACCGAGATTTCACCAGAAATACACTTTTTGAGCCTCCCTGTACAAAAAGACTTGTTATAAAAAGATCCGAATGAGTGAGTGAGTAACAAAAGTATTTAAGTTCAGTATCTTCCAAATACGGACAGAAAGATTTTGAAGAAAATACCCTCACCTTAAGCAATCTTTACATCGAAAATGTTTAGTTATCTTTTTTATTCTCTCAAAAAATGGTACTGATGTATTTTGATCACAATACCATATATTTAAGATGTTTGTATGAGAAATAAAATGCACATTTTGAACTTTCTGGGAATAGCCTGTGAATTTTCCTTCATTTTGGAGCAATTTTTTAAATGTTGTATAAAGGATAAACCATAAGAGATAGACAAACACTTACTCCACCAAAAACGCATGTCTCCTTAAAACACCCAGTTTATTTCAAATAACCTTTCTGTACGATCAGCCATTATTATTGGTTTGAATTTTGCTATTTTTAAAGTGCTAACGGTATTCAGTTATTTCTCGTGACGTCATGGAATGAGTATGGAACTTCAAAGTCAGCATATAGCGATCTACTTTTAAATATGACCTTCGATTTGGTTTCCTCTATCCCTTTGTACCTACAACGAAATGTGCAATGAAATTATTCTCTCAGTTAATACGAAATAGAAGAAAAATAAGCTTTTGTAATAATAATTTATAGAAGCTGTATAAAAATAAAGGATTGTGGGTCGAGGAAATCATATGAATGTAATCAATGAGATATTTTTTTCTCGTAATCGTACAAATAGTATGGAATTCAAAATTTAGCGACCCGCTTTTTAGCATTTAAGTATCGTTTAAGCCTTTGTATTGCTCTTTTTACTTTCTCTACTACGTACAGTAAGTAGGGGAAGTATTGTATTCCACCCAAAAATTCGATACCGAGATTTCACTGGAAATACATGTTTTGAGACACCCTGAATCCAAAAAAAGCATTTTTGGAAACATGTTCGTGTGTGTGTCTGTCTGTGAACAGCATAACTCAGAAACGAACAGTAGGATAAACACCAAACTTGGTATTTAGGTTCAGTATCTTTCAGAGATGCGACACGAAGGTTTTCAAGAAAATCCCCCCACCCCAGATTACCCTTTACATGGAACATTTTTCGAAAAGTTTAATTTTCTCAAAAATGGCTCTAGCGATTTTGATTAAAATTCGTATGTAGATCGCGTTAAAATACACAATTTATGTCATATACATTTTTGTTGTTGAGTGAACCATTTTCGAGATACTGCTTGTTATTCCCTTAAATTTTTCAATACTTATTTTCTCAAATGGGAATTCGTTATTAATTTTTACTTTCTCTACTACGTATAGTAAGTAGGGGAAGTATTGCATTCCACCCAAAAATTCGATACCGAGATTTCACCGGAAATACATGTTTTGAGACCTCCTGAATCCAAAAAAAGCATTTTTGGAAACATGTCCGTGTGTGTGTCTGTGTGTGTGTGTGTGTGTCTGTGTGTGTGTGTGTCTGTGAACAGCATAACTCAAAAACGAACAGTCGGATAAACACCAAACTTGGTATTTAGGTTCAGTATCTTCCAGGGATGCGACACGAAGGTTTTCAAGAAAATCCCCCCACCCCAGACTACCCTTTACATGGAACATTTTTCGAAAATTTTAATTTTCTCAAAAATGGCTCTAACGATTTTGATTAAAATATCATATGTTTAATTCAATGTCATGAGAAATGAAATGTATATATCGAATTTTCTGGGAATGTCTCCAAAAGTATTCTTCATTGTGAACGACTTTTGCATAACTGGTAAACCATAAGAGATAGACAAAATTTTACTACACAAAAAATGTAGATCTCGTTAAAATACACAACTTATGTTATATACATTTCTTTTGTTGAGTGAACCGTTTTCGAGATATTGCTTGTTATTCCCTTAAATTTTCCAATACTTATACTTTTTCTCAAATTCGTTATTCATTTTTTTGTCCTGGACTTGCAAAGAGAATGGAATGCGACACATAGCAACCAGCGTTAAAATATTTGACCATCGCTTAAAAGCTACCATATTCCCCTTGCATCTACAAGAAAATTAGCAATAAGATTGACATCTCGATATCTCGATTAACATAAAGCATATGGAGAATAGGCGTTTGTAAAAATAGATTGTACAAGAGTAGAGAAAGTCATGTGAGTGTAACACATCAGATTTTTTAGTCTTGGATATGCAAAGAGTTATAATCTGTGGCAAAGGGAATGGTGCTGCACCTAGCAACCAGCTATTAAGAGATATGTATGTGCTTAAAGGCTACTGTTTTTCTGTATTGCCCTTGTACATATATTTTCCCCTTACATCTACAAGAAAATTAGCAATAAGGTAGAGTATGCAAATGTTTATCTCGATTAACATGAAGTAGATGGAGAATAAGCGTTTGTAAAAATAGTTTATACAAGAGTAGAGAAAGTCATGTGAGTGTAACACATCAGATTTTTTATTTAGTGTTCAATTTATACGCCTTTAACTGCAATGGTCTGATCAGCGACATTTTAGCTTAGAAACATATTGTCTATAGGCAATGGTGTTAACTCGCATAGTCTGGTTTTTATTTGAGTTTCTTATATTAGATTGTATTGTACGTTAGATCTTGCACACATTGACACACTCATTCATATTTCCAGACTCTGGGGGTATAGGTAATAATCTCAGCTAAAGAAAAACTGTTACATCCAGCTGGGAATCGAACCTGGGACCTCTTGCACAGCAGACAGGTGCTCTACCAACTGAGCTACGAAGTGCCATCATCTTACATATACAACAATATGTGTAATAAAGCGTTTCTGTAGTCGTTTGTCTGGCGTAATAAACATTTTGGAAGGGATTAGGTGAAAGATTAGATTACAGTAGAGTAGGTAGAGAACGTTTCGAATTTCTTTTTTCTCCAAGAGAATTTGGAATACACTTTGCTGTCTCCTTGTCCCATGAATAAGGCTATTGATGAACAAATGGAAGGCGGAGGGAGGAAAAAAAATTCGATATAGATTTTCTACCTTCCGTTTGTTTGTAGTGACCTTCGGTAACCAAGAGTATTTTATTTCAAAAGCTTTTTCATTAAAATGTTTATTTCCAGAGGGTATGTTTCAGCTTCTGGAACATTCCAAATGTTTTTTGGGTTGCCCAATAACTGTGTAGACCACATCAGTGAGCTGAACGTTGATGCTTCAAACGAAGTTATATAGAGCCAATAGCGAGCATATGAAGACAGACTCTTCAACGTTTTCATTAAGGGCATTGTTTTCTTCTTCGTCTCACTTCCCTCCTTCCATTCATCAGCTCTCCTGTTCGATTTGGAATCGCTCTATGAAACTGCGAGCCTGGGTGGGAATGAATGAAAAGAAAGGAAAAAGGAAGAGAAGTGGGTCATTTGGAAGGGCTGGCTGTTTCTGGTTTGATTAAAATCTATTCATGCCCAAAAATGATGTTATTTGGATACGACTTCATGCAAATTGGGTACAAATTAAGGACAGCGGTTAGAGCGTTGTATCACACCCGCATTCATTCTGCCTGTATTTTTGCTTTACATATGAAGCTGTCAACGTTGGCAATGTCTATACGGAGCTGCCGTTATCCCATATTCCAGAAAAGCATCACATTGCATTATGTAGCTAAATACATGCATCTTGAGCACGAAAATAAAAACACATTTTCTTAACTTTTTAGGTACAGCTTACTAATGCACAAAATAAGGTGAACAGGTGTAAAAGGAGAAAAAAATCAAATGTAAACATTCACACGCTTTCTCGACATAAAAGAAATTCGCAGATGTCCGTCATATAGTTCACTATTTGTATAAAAGTGATTCTTCTATGTTACCTTAATCGCGATATACGATGTTATAACATTTATCAAGGTCGGTGGAGCAGTTACCTGCTGTGCGAGGAGTCCCGGGTTCGATTCCCGGCTGAGGGTGGGAATTTTCAACTAGCCGAGATTATTCCCTATCCTCTCCAGAGTCTGGAAACATGAATGAGAGTGTGATTGTGTGTGTGATCTAATGAATAAAACCCAAAGGTTACCAGAAATCCAACGACAAGCAATGCGAGTTAACACCATTGCCCATAAGGCAAAAATATGTTCCAAAGAAAAGACTGCCGATAAGACCATTACGTTAAAGGTGGGGTATAAATGGAAAAAAAAATTATAAAAATATAGGTTACTGGAAAATGTAAATAAAGAATGGATGTCATTAAACTGCGCTCCACAAGTATCTACAAATATATCTGGACACGAAACACAAGCGTTAGTTTTAAATCTAATATGTTACATTTACATGGCTTTCAACACCATCCATCCTTTATTAGTGACTATGAAAATTATTATTACGAAAGTTTATTTTTTTGTCTACCTCACTTTAATCGAGATAAACCTTTACAGAGAGAGCTACATTACACGCTTCGTTATACATACAAAAGGAATAACGATAGTCAAACGTTTAAGAACTGGACGCCATGTGCTGGCTTTCTCTTTCCATGCAATCGCGAGAAACAACTGAATGTGGGCAGGACTTTAAAAGAATGACAAAGTATTGAACAATTCCAACCATTAATAACGGATACCTCGGAAGTGCTTGATGCCGTGAAAAAAGTTATCTGAAATAAATTGTGTGTTTTAAAGAGATCTACATTTTTTGTGCAGTGTGTTTTCGTCTATCGCTTAACGTTTGCCAGTTGTACAAGATTATGTAAGATTTCTTCCGAATGAGGACGACTACGCAGGCTATTCCCTGAAAATTCAAAATAATACATTTTATTTGTCATGCAAATCTCTTTAATAGGTTGTATTTTAAACCACATCGTTAGAGTCATTTTTGAGAAAATAAAACATTTCGCAAAATGTTCTATTTAAATGGTAATTGGGGATGGGGGATTTTTTTTTGAAAATCCTTGTGTCAAATCTTTGGAACATATTAAACATAAATACAAAGTTTGGTATTTATCCGGCTTTTAATCTTTGAGTTATGCTGTTCGCAGACACACGCGCACGCACACACAGAGACACACGCACTGGCCTTTTTCTAAAAACGACTTTCTTGGGTTCAGGGGGTCTCAAAACATATTTCCCGTGAAATATAGACATGGAATTTTTGAGTGGAATACAATACTTCTCCTACGTACTCAACGTAATAGGGGAAGCAATGAAGCTGTTAGTGAAATAAGCGGTCAAAGGGTTGTTTGGTACCCGAGTATGACTGGTTTGGTTTTAAGAAATGCAAGAATGTGAAGAAACTCATCAGGTACCACGTGTATGGAATCACATAGTCAATGTTTTGAGCACAGAACTGTGTTTCACTGAGAGAGATCTAGTAGCTGATGGAAGTAATTACTACTATAAAGGGAAGCCATGTGCGCTTCACAAGGAACAGTAGGTAATCTCATAACATGGGTCTGTGTGAAAAAAAAGCTCAAGATGTCTGGCGGAAGATTAACAAGCAAGAGCAATGATAGTAATTAATTGTTATTTCACACAAGCCGCGTGTAGCACAAGGTTGGAAAGGTACAATCAGAATGAAAAATCTAATGCCATAGCCGGGATTTGAACAACGGGTCTTCCGTTTTCCGTCCGCTCGTTCTAACCAACAAAGCTACCATCGCAACATGCCGGCACGTAAAAGAACCTCAAGCCTGATAAAGAGGTCTCTGAACAAAATTTACGGTCTTTCACGCCCGATATAGAATGGGACACTAAGGACCATAGCAGTTAAAGAGCGTCCATAAATAACATCAATTTAACTTTAACGCACACAGAGAAATATTTAACACTTCTTTGGAGGATTCGGAGGATGCTAAAACGTATGTTTCCAGCAGAATCTCGGGGTCCAATTTTTATATAGAATATAAGTGTAGGTTATACAACGAAGGGTGACACCTCGTACACTTAGATCTGTTGTAGCTTCCATCCCCAGGAGGAACCGATGAAGTGAAGGAACTACAGGAGACTACAGACCACACACAGACAGGTAACGGAGACGCGCGGAAGTCCCTAACAGTTCCAAGCTCGAAGATATGTCTAGAGAGGGCGATGAACGACCTGTCAGAGAAACAATCCTTTAGTGTCCACGGGTCTTTCCTTTGACAAGTATCCGTGCTACGAAACCTAGAGGCACACCTGAAAGTTGAGAAGAAAACAATGAAAGGGAAAACAACCCCAGAATTTACCTACCGACCAAGGAAAACCGCGATATACCCAAGTCGGAGTGGACGGTCGACGGGAAACTAACCCAGAACCTTCAAAATGCAAGCCTCACACGTTACCATGGAGCCATCTCGATCGGTTATTGAATGGAATATAATTACTTTCTGTATGTAAATACTTATTTGAAAAATAAATAACTAAACTAAGTTACTGCATTGAGGTACATTTATGACGTCAAAGAATATGCTGTGTTACTTTCATATAATTGTCCATTTTCGTTTTTTTTATATTGGTTTTGCATTTTTCTATCTACTAATGGAGATACACAAAATTGAAATTTAAAATGGGGTCGCTATATGCTGGTCTTGAAATTTCGTACTTTTTCGACTACATCGCGGGATGCAACTTAATAGCGACAGCACTTTAAAACACTCTTTCTACACACTCTTCTACAAATTATTCTTATAAGACTTAAAACTTAACCTTTTGAGTAATGCTGTTTACAGATAGACAGAATACACACACTTACACACACACACACACAAACACACACACACACACACGGACGTTGTTCTAAAATTCTTCTTTGGATTGTACCTTGTACCTATATGTACAGTGATATTTTGGTATCGAAGTTTTGGTTGAAATGAAATACTTTCCCTACATACTTATAGGTAAGTAGAGAAAATGAAATGCTAAACTAAAAAATTAAAAATTCTAACCGATAATGGCGGTTATACCCGAAATGGTTGATGCCACGAAAAAAACTGATTTGAAATAAATCGTGTGCTTTAAGGAGATCTGCGTTTTTGTGTAGTAAGATTTTGTCGGTCTCTTGTGATTTACCAGGGTATACAATTATGTAAATTTCGTTTCTAATGAAGAGGCCTTCGCAGGCTATACCCAGAAAATTCTAGGTATACATTTTATTTATTAAGTAATTATCTTAAATACATGGAATTTTAATCAAAACTGTTACAGCCCTTTTTGAGATAAATAAAAGAAGTGGAAAAATGTTTAATATAAAAAGTAGTTTGGCTGGGGATTTTCTTGAAAATATCTTAATCTTAAATACCAATTTTGGTATTTACCATTTCTTTTTTGAGTTACGCTGTTCACTGTTTTTTCTATAAAGTGCTTTGTTTTTAGATTCAGGGAGGCCTATGAACATGCATTTACGGTGAAATCTGCATCGAAATTTTGGGTGGAATACATTACTTCTTCTACCTATTAGGCAAGGACAGAGAAAGCAATAAGGATAGATAGTGATAGTTACAGATGTTTGTGTAAATAGAAACATCTGTAACTGATTTTGCTGTAAATATCACAGACATCGACAAAATAGGGTACACAACGAGGTTGCACGCTGTAGATTGCTCCTTTGATGTGCCATTTCAATTACTTCTTGAGTGGACAGGGTTCACGACAAAATCTTGGTCAGAAGCGTAATCCCTTTACTTAAAATGAGCTGTTCATACAACATATACCATAAAGGGTGTATCCTTCATAGAAGGCAAGGAAAACAACATACCTTCTGCTATTTTGTAATGTATATGTTGTAAATGTGAACACAGATGATGTTCAAGACAGCAGTAAGATCATGAATATCTCAAATGGCAGCAGTTATTTTTGTGTGCACTGAAAGCCTCTAATCACCAGTCCTGCGTCATTTAATTTGGAGAGAATTGACCAATGCGTTGTATTTTCTATCAAATTAGAACAGGCATAGCATTCCATTCAAAAATGTGTTAAAGTTTCGCTGGAAATGCACAATTTTAAGCATCCTGAATTCAAAATAGATAAATAAAAAATCTTCAGGTGTGTGTGAGTGCATGCGCGCATGTATGTAGAGAGGGATTAACACGAAAACTCGTGCTTAAGTTAAGCACATACCCAACAACAAAGCATTATTTATATGTAACATTTTTGCACCACCTCAAACATAGTTCTTACACTGTGTGCTTCAACCTGCCCCCGTCATCATCCAGCATATCGCACCACCGATTATTTAACCTGTGTCCACCCCATCCTTATCCAAAGGAGATATATATATATCCTAGCCACATTCCATCAGTAGCATATTTGCGGACGTGAAATAGACTTAACGGCCGAGAGCGGTTCGACTCTGCCAAATGACTTGCAGTGTTCAGCCAATATATAAACTATATATACGTATACTATATATAAACTATATATACTTATATAAATATATAATTTAAAATGTGCTTTCAGAGTAATATAAACATATATGTTGGCACATAATAAGCTAATTAAAATGTTTGATGCGTTAATATTACAGAATAAAAATTTGACGTAAGCGAAGCTTCATTCTTAGAATGAATCCGTTGGAATAAAGTAAAAACAAAATGGACTGTGTGGCATTTCTTGATGCAAATATTTACAGGCTAAGACTATAGGTAATATAGAGGCAATCTTGAAAATTGGACGGTATATAAAGTATAGAATTAAGTATGTATGTTTTAGCATGTTGTATGTATTCGCTTTCTGAAACTTATATTTTTTTTTACCTGTAGGGAACATTTTCTAAAAGCTATTATATTGAGAATAATATACCTATACCCTGAATTAAAAATAAATAAGTAAATACATACAAATATTTTCAGGTGTGTCTGTGTATGTTTGTGAGTGTGGGAGTGGGTGAAAAGAGCGAATAAACACGAAATCAACAAAGCTGTATTTATATGTAACACTTTTCCTCCTCTCAAATACAGTTTTACCAATTTGAAACAAAATATCGTGTTAGATATTGGTGTAATAAATAAGCAACACATTTTGAATTTTCTTTAAATCGTCTTTGAGATATTCCTCATCCTAAAAGCAGACAAATGGGCCGCAGATACATACTTGCCATTCTTTGCCATCCAGTTTTTACTTTCTCCACTCCTTACTTGTACAATTCGTATTGATATTTCACTGGAAATACATGTTCTCAATTTCCCTGAACAAAAACAAGACCTTTCTATAGAAAAACGTACTTGTGTTTGCCTCTCTTGAACAGCATAGCTGCAAAACGAAAAGACGGTAAATAACGAAACTTGGTATTTAATTTCAGCATCTTCCAAGATATGAAAATGATATTTTCAAGAAAATCCCCTCACCACAATCTATTCTTTCATGGAAGTTTTTTCCTTATTTTTAATTTGATTGAAAATGTAACCATTTTGATGAGGATAAGGCATGTTTAAGATATTTGCATAACAAATAAAACGTTATCTCGAATTTTCTTGGAATAGCCTGCGAAGACTTTTATTCTGAATGAATTTTACGTGAGTAGTAAACCATAAGAGATAGACCAAACCTTACTACACAAAAGATGTAGAGACGGTTATATCAAACACTTTATGTGAAATAAATGCTTGTGGCATTAACCATTTCTGAAATACGTCCTTTAATGGTTTGAATTTTCAAATAGTTATACTTTTCTCAAGCGCTAAGTCGCTATTCGTTTTCTCGTGGTCATACCAAGCAATTTCAAAGCCATCACATAGAGGTCACTTTCAAAGATATGATTATCGTTACAGTCTCTTTTATATTTTTCGTACCTACAACGAAATGCTGTGTAATGAAACAATTTCTGAAAATGTTTATCTCGATCAACATGGAAATAATCAGAAGAATACGCTTTTGTAAGAATATTTTGCAAAAGAGTGTGCAAAAAAAAGCAATTGGAACGTAATATATTAGATTTGTTGCTATTGAATTAATCGGAAAGTGGATTTCTTTGTTTGTGTGATTGTTCCTCTGTGAATACGTGTAAGTGCGATGTAGGACAGATGGTACTAGTTTGATAGCGGTCTTGTATTACTTTGTGTTTTTAGCTATGTAAGTAAATAAGACCATTGTATTGTATTACATCCAAAATTTTGATTTAACGGGAAATTTATATTTTAGGATGCCTTTAAAATTTATTTTAGGAAAAGGATCGTGTGTGTGTATGTTACTCAAAAACTTGGTATTTCTCTGGTCGTTACAATTTGGTGGAGGCGACAAGTACATTTCAGTAGAAATCGTTTCAAGATCTCTGAAAATAAATCGTTATGAGCAGAAACATTTATTGTTACACAGTAGATGTTTCTTTAAGTTAACTTTTTATACCCATCTGGTTGTTCTGAATTGTATAACAATAATTTTAATTCAGCACCATGTACCACAAAAGTTCAAGTATGTTTTGTGTTTTTTCTACAGTACCTATTTTTATCTGGGCTTGCCTGATTCTGTATTTCACTTCTGACAAATTATTGGATCTTCTGCGACACACTCCAGATTTTATGTAACTCCACAGATATTCAACTAGAGGATGTCTATCCTTAGATGTACAATTTGTAAATAGGTGAGGATGTTAATTATGCGCAACAATTAAGTGCTTTGCTTCAAACTAATGACGCATTTATCTTTTAAGAAACATTCAAATTAACGAGTGTGGGTCAAGCAGTAGCGCTTATGAGTCTCATTCAGGAGAACGAGAATACGAATCCAATGTCCGGGCCAATTTGACTGGGATTTTCTAGTGGTAGATATCCCTTAGTCACCGAATAAATACTGGATTCAGTATTCAATACCATGAACCAAATAGAAATAATAATAACAATAATAAAGTCTGATATTAAGCAATACACACACTTGGTTTTTGTCTATCAATGAAAAAATCCAATATATTGCTTATACCTATGCTACATATTGCAAAAGTAATTCCTCCATCCAAGCTCTTATCTTTATAATATATTTTACCTAGGAATCGTTTCAAATTGAGCAACAGAGTAAACAACGTGCAACATGAGTAAGCAGTATTCAAATGTTTATTCATGGAACAATCTCTTGTGATGTAAAGAAAAGAAACAGAGAAAAACATCATGTCAATTAGATAACGCTTAGGAAAGGTCCAATCTTGCAACATGGAATATTTCGAAAACGGCTAACGCTATGAAAATATTTGACACAAATTTTGCATTTTAATGAGCTCTTTATTTTTCTTGTAGTAAGGTTTTATCTGTTAAGATTCCCTTGTTATACAAAAGTTTACAAAATTCAATGAAATAAAAGGAAATTTAAGGAATATTGACATAAAAATCAAGATATCATTATATTTTTCATGTAAATATCTTAAATATGTGATATTTAATCAAAATCGTTAGGGCCATTGTTAGGGCCATATAGAAAATAAACAATATCGAAAATATTCCGTGTTTAGGGTGGACGAATTCTGTTGAAAATTATGCCGTATTCTGTCTGATGCTGAACATAAATGCCAAGTTTGATGTTTAAACGAATTTTCGTTTTTGAATTACCTACACTATACAGGGTGAATCACCTAAAACTTGCACCGCAAATTTTTCGGAAATTGAAAGTGCTATTGATGTACAGTTTTCACAGCATTGATTGGTAGTCAGGGGTTCGTACACTTAGCCTATAAACAGATTTTAATAATACTGAGCAAGTGTACTTTGAGCAAACATACGATTTTTTAAATAGAACAATGCCTAGGTACATCAAGAGAATAAAGGTAGGGTAAATTAGAATGTCAATGGTCTTTTCTGCAGGATTCTAGTGCAAGTGGTTTACGATAAATCGTATTTGGAAGAGTTTCCACCCTACAATTGTTTGTCCCATTCAACCTGCTTAGTTGCTAGGTGCGATGTTGTTATGTACGATGTTGTTATGTTTGTTTGCATTGTGTTTTCTGTTCATTGATTGCTTTGCGACTTTCTGGTCAGTTAGTTTGTGACAATTCAGTCAGTAACTCGTGAGTGGAAGATGGGGTTTACTAATGTAGAAAAAGCCGACATGCTCATGATGTATGTAGAGCGTAGGAAGAATGCAGCTCGTTCCTGTACGGTGTATGCGGAAACGTATCCCAATAGACGTCAACCATCTCGGCAATTATTTATCAACCTCTTCAACCAATTACGTGAAAGTGGTACTGTAACACCTAGAAAACGTAACAGAAACAAACAATGACTGGAGAAGAGGCAGAAATTAATGTTTTGGCTGCCGTTGCAGTAGATCCGCTAATTAGTTCCCACAAAATCGCACGTGGAAGTGACATAAGTCAGGCAAGTGTACTGCGCGTTGTCCATCAATATAGGTTCATACCCTATAACATCTCTCTCCATCAAGACCTGCATGGAAACGAATTTGAGAATCGTGTTAACTTTTGTACATGGGCATTAAGACATGATACTCCAGATTCATTATGTATCTTGTTTAGTGATCAGGCAACATTCACTAATAATGCCAAGTAAACCGCAGAAACATGCACTATTGGTCTGTTGACAATCCCGTTGGCTTCGTCAGGTGGAACGTCAGCGTCCATGGAGTTTAAAAGTGTGGTCTGGGATAGTGAACCATCAGCTAATAGACCCTTTGCTCATAGAAGGAACAATGAACTCTCACAAGTATCGCAGGCTCTTGACAGACCATCTGCCACAGATGCTAGAAGACGTTCCTACGCAGACTAGGAGGAATCTGTGGTACCAACATGGTGGCTGTGCAACCCATAGTGCACGAAGTACTACAGCTTATCTGAACGGATTCCAATTCATTGAATTGGACGAAGAGGACCTTGGTTGGCCCGTTCACCGGATCTGACCCTTTTAGACTTTTTCTGTGGGGGAGGCTGAAAGACACTGTCTACAGGGATGTACTAACTACACCAGAAGATATGAAACGACGTATTACTGCTTCCTGCTCTGAAATTTCAGCTGAAATCCTAGAACGTGTGCAGCAGTCTTTCCATAGCAGACTGGAAGCGTGTATTGAAGCTGCCGGTGGTCATTTTAAACACAACCTTTGAAGGGCTATGTTCTCTTTACTTGTAAGAATCTACAGAAGTATAGTAATTCCTTTTTGTTTTTCTTTAGTTTTTGCTACCACAGGTTGTACAAGTGTCGGTGCGTAAAAGCTTCAAAATAAGATTTCTCGTAAACCACTTGCACTAGAATCTTGCAACAAACGCCGCTGACATTCTAATTTACCCTACCTTTATTCTGTTGATGTAACTAGGCATTGTTCCATTTAAAAAATTGTATGTTTGCTCAAAAAATGCACTTTCTTAGTATTATCAAAATCTGTTTATATGCTAAATGTACGAGCCCCTGACTACCAGTCAATGCTGTAAAAACTGCACATCAATAGCACTTTCCATTTCCGAAATATTTGCGGTGCAAGTTTTAGGTGATTCATCCTATATATAGACACACCTTCACACACTCGAACGTGAACCTCTTTCTAATTGATTTTTATTCAGGGGTTTCAACACATTTTTGTTGGAATACAATATTTATTCTGCTACTAGGTATGTGGTAGAAGAAGTAAACCTTGACTTAACTCACAATGAATACTCGAAAATGTAATAGCCTTTTGCAACTTTCTGTCTCTCCTTCTTCCCGCTGAAAAGTGGCAAAAAGGATATCTACGAAAAGCCCCCTTTTAGGATGGAAATTACGATTTATTAATTCTAAGATTTTCTGAAAATGAATTTTCGAAGCCATTGAGGTATAATTTGCTCCTGGTAAGCACTAGGCACATTTGAGCTAATGTGGGATGAACGCACAACTTCTCTGTCCTAGCATGGTAGAAATACACCTAGTTAGGTGAACTGCATGTGGGCATGAACTCTTGCAGTAGTTGGAGCGGAATTAAATTTCAAGCAAGGATTTGCTACATCACATCGGTAACCCATTTAATTGGCCATTCATAAATAAATGAGATTATGTCTTAAAGGGTACTTGTTTTTTGAATACTGAAATGACGAATTATAATGTTCGGCTGCGATACAAACAGATAATGCACGATAGTAATCCAGAAAGTAATGACTGTTTGGCTTTAATAAAATGTTAATAACTATATATTATTAAAAGAAGCACGTGGCTTACGAAACTAAAGTCTATTTTATTTCTTAACATAATCACCTCCATTATTTAAGCATTTGTCGTATTTGTCCACGTGGTTTAGAATTCCCGTATTGTAGTCGCTGCCACAGTCTAATAAGTCAATATGTTTGGAGACAATTCACCAAGCAAAGAACGAGAAATTTTGAGACAATAAATCTTTAACTCATCTAGGATTACACGTCCATCTTGCACGATTTTTTTGTTCATTTGATTCTTAAAATTTCATCATACCCATCTGTTCGTCCAGTATTGAACATTTCGCATCACTTTTTCATATTTCTTTCGTTTATTGCTGTATCACTGTAACTTCCTTTAGTCTGTAGGCTTCAACTTCCGAAATTTCAAAATATAATAACCTCACAGTCGGCCGGACTTTGTGTTATACATTTCATTTTGAACAATCACAGAATACACAATAAAACTTGTTTCGCCTGGCACTCACACAACATTGAGAGAAGATATCGAGGAATCCATTGTAACTCGAATAGAAACCCGATAACATTACTTACTGAATTACCCAGGTATATTAGTGTTTCTAATTGAATATCTTTATCGAAAATAAGCACACAGTTTTCTATATTTTAGAATATTCCAGTTTATTTGATAGTGTAATCACATTCCATGGCTAATTTATGGGTTAAGCATCGCAAAATTCAAACTCGCGATTAAAGGTAAAGCATGCTTTCTAGTACCATGCGATTAGGTTATGTTTCGGTAGGAGAGCGCGAGAATGGTATATAGCTGCTTGAGCCTCGCCCTGGAAGTTCAGTTTTACTTATATGGAAAATTTTGAACTACTTTAACAGTGTTGCTGCCGTATGCGTTGACCCTTTTAAGTGTGTTTTGAGGTAGTATTTTTAACACATCAATAATTTCAGTCTAATTATATAATATATAAATTCAATAACAGCCTGCCTTAAAGCAATATGTGTATGTAACTATATATAAAGTGTATATTACAGTCATTGTAAATGTTTATATTATTGTATCCATGTTTAATAATGTTATGTGAATGTATTGCGTAATTTAATAATGTAGGAACTATGAGAATAATAGTTTAAACGTTGCTAACAATGAGGTAACAATGAAGTAGCTTTGAGGCAATAATGAGTTTGAGAGTTTAACAATAGTACTTTTGATTCTTGGAAGCAATAATGTAATTTTAGTCACAATCAACAACTAGAAAAAGCTTTAGTTAAATGAAGGTATTCTATTGGAGTAGGATTAGCCGATCAGAAACTGAAAAGGAGAAAAGTTTACAAATTTAGAGTTCAGTTGGTTGCAGACAGCGTTACTAACCAGACGCAAAAAGTGTCCTCAAGAAATATAATATGTATTCGTGTGAGACGAAAGATAAGTTTACGTGTTAAAACGTGTAATTAATTAATAAAAGAATCTCACAGCTCTCTATATCAGTGAAGTATTATTTAAATCGTGTCAAGCATTAATAAAAGAAGTGAAGTAAAATTATAATCTGTGTAAGCCTACATTCTTGTCGCACCTTAACCCTACAAAGAGAAACATGTCTCTATCAATAAACTGACGCAGCCGAGGCAAACTTAAATATATAATATTTGAAGAAACAGTCAAATTACAAAGTTAATATTTTTTTAAACTTGGAGCAAAGGCCATCTGAAAGTACATTTGGGGCGAAGGCTACCGGAAACTGTTTACTATACGTACGTGCAGTTGCAACTACTACAAGTTCGGCTCCCCAATAGTTGAACTATAATACAACTCCTTCAATACAACCTACTTCAAATAGACGCCCAAAGCGTGGTGCTAATAAATAACGTAACAAACCAACTACTACAAATTGGCTTCCATACGTGGAGCTAAATAAATATCTTTCTCAGTTTTTAAAGTTGGGATTTTGTTTCGACCCTCAGATCCAGAAGCAGCGACTTAATGTCCATGTTGCTGCATACATATACGTGGCTCTTTATAATCCACCGGTTCAATAGTTTCTTTCATAAAGAGTAGACCTTGCTCTCAGCGTTCTTTATTTCTGTATACTTTCCTTTTGCTCAGTTACATTTAAATGTATGCAGAATGTTATCTCACTGAAATACTGGCCGAAAAGTTCATACTAGAACAAAGGATTTTCACGACACATACAATAACACCAGAAAACATTCGTCTCCACCTTTAACAACCCTTTACAGCTATAATGAAGGAGAAAAAAATAATCTTAGTATGCAGAAGAAACAAAGTATATTGAGGTTGTTCTAGCATTATCGATTTTATTTTGTTAGTTTTATATATATCTATCGATTTTTAACATTTTTATGTGTGCTGTCTACAAAGTAGTTTTATTTCATTCGGTGATGATTCCTTTGACATGTTTTTCCTTCGTTAGATCAAAACCTATTGTCACAAATGTTTTAGACCATTACCGAAACAATTGATCTAATAGATGCATTTAGAAAATTTCAAAAATTATAACCATAATAAAATTAAACATCTTGAAAAAAGCTATAAAGCGTAAATCATAATATTTTTCTATATATAAAAGCTAAGAATTTTCGATTTGTTAATATTTCTGATAGACTTTTATTGAAATGAATACTTCCTGGAGTCACATAATGTAAAACCTGACTCATGTAGAGAAGTCTGTAGGCAATTTTCACAACATTTTTTGTTTTCTGAATAGTTTTAACGTCCACTTTTAGTATATATGGTACCACAGTTCTGGGCACTGATGATACGCGAAATGTAAATAATTGGGAAAGGAAATGAAGCGAATGAAAAGTTCTGGATCATAGTTTAGATTACCTATTCATCTGCCAGTTATGGGGCTGAGGAAAAGCTGAAAAAAATCCACAGTCAGGGAGGACAGTCAAGGCAAGATTTGATTTACAGACGTCGGCCATCCGTGTCAGTATAGAATTTTCTGACGCTGAAGTTGAGAAGATACAGTTGGGCGACAGGCTCCAGATTTAACGAAACCGTTCATCAAACGCTGGAATCCATAAAGTAAACGAATAGTTAAATAACAGAAGAAAAAGTGGTTGAAACTGGGGCAGCTTTAGAATGCTATCCAAGTAAATCCCAAGTCATGCATTTCAATAAGTAGGTGTTTAAAAAGGATCAGCCAATGATGCAACTAACCATTAGTTGAAACATTGTTTACATATACATAAAAATCTGATGTTTTACACTCACATGACTTTCTCTACTCTTGCACAAACTATTTTTACAAACGCTTATTCTCCATCTACTTCATGTTAATCGAGATAAACATTTGCAGACTCTATCTTATTGCTAATTTTCTTGTAGATGTAAGGGGAATATATATTTACAAGGGCAATATAGAAATACAGTAGCCTTTAAGCACATACATATCTCTTAATAGCTGGTTGCTAGGTGCAGCACCATTCTCTTTGCCACAGATTAATACTCTTTGCATATCCGAGACAAAAAGATAAATAACGAATTCCCATTTGAGAAAATAAGTATTGAAATATTTAAGGAAATAACAAGCAATATCTCGAAAATGGTTCACTCAACAAAAAATGTATATGACATAAATTGTGTATTTTAACGCGATCTACATTTTTGTGTAGTAAAATTTTGTCCATCTCTTATGGTTTACCAGTCGTTCACAATGAAGAATACTTTTGGAGACATTCCCAGAAAATTCAAGATATACATTTTACATATGATATTTTAATCAAAATCGTTAGAGCCATTTTTGAGAAAATTAAAATTTTCGAAAAATGTTCCATGTAAAGGGTAAATTGGGGTGGGGGGATTTTCTTGAAAACCTTCGTGTCGCATCTCTGGAAGATACTGAACCTAAATACCAAGTTTGGTGTTTATCCGACTTTTCGTTTCTGAGTTATGCTGTTCACAGACACACAGACACACACACACACGTAGATGTTTCCAAAAATGCTTTTTTTGGATTCAGGGGGTCTCAAAACATGTATTTCCGGTGAAATCTCGGTATGGAATTTTTGGGTGGAATACAATACTTCCCCTACTTACTATACGTAGTAGAGAAAGTAAAAATGAGCAGGACGTTGTTTCGGATGGTTAAAGTAAAATGGAATACATTCTTAGAGAATAGCCTTATCTTTTACCTTTAATTCATTTTCCTGTACAAAGAGCTTTTAATCTTCCGTGGCCAGAATTTTGTAAGTTCCCCTATCGTGCCGATACTCTTAAGTGCTCCTGCCTTTAAAATCTATGTATGAAATATTAACTGGATTTATGCGTTCTTAAAGTCACCGTGGAAGAAGCCTGCAAGAATGCAGATACGGTTTAATGCATGAAAAGCATACAGGTCTCTCTAAAAGCACTTGTGCATTATCGCTGACAAATTCTACGTCACTATGTATATAGCTGTGGTGAGGAATGGCGTTGCTCTGATCATTAATTATTTAAATTTGACGTGCTATTTCCCGCACCTCAACCAGCTTCGGCTTCTCCCGCCTTCTCGAAATATGGGAATAGCATTTCAACTATAAGGTGTTCTCTCTAATATGCTGGCGTAGCTCAGACACTCAATTTTCCTAAATGGAGAAATCTGGTCCCCACACTTTCTAATATGAAACCTTTTTCAGTTGAAGAGAGTAATTGGACATGTTGAAGGATCATAAATCATGTTTAAAAGGGCATAAAAGTTTTTTTTGCATCGAAATAATAAGATACTTCCAATTTTTATGCTCAGAGAGCGTGCTAATAGCTTCACTATAGGAGAGCAATATTTTCTTCTCTTCAGGGAAAATCTCCGGAAAATGGACTTTTGGATTGCACGCCCAAGATATATTTAAAATGTATGGTTTCAGAATTTATGTTCACTTCTGATTTGTTTGTTGCGATAATGTAAAACACTGAAACCATTCATTGTTTACATTACCACGTCCATAGTCGGTAAAGAAGGTATTGCATTCCACCCAAAAATTTTATATCGAGATTTCACCCGAAACATATGTTTAGAGCCCCCTGAATAAAAAAAAGGCATTTTTAGAAAAAGGTCCGTGCTCTGTGTCTATGAATAGCATAACTAAAAAACAAAAAGTCGGATATATACCAGTTGGCGGGACCATCAATTTAGATAACGATTAATGTTATCTTCTCTCTTGAAGAGTTCTACGATGTAGTCATCTCGTTCTGCGTTGTCTAGTCTGCCAGCTGCTTCAGTAGTAAAGTTATGAGTTCTTTCTCTCAGGTAATGCATGAGCATATTTTGCAGGATAACACCAATTTAGTTAGCTGAGAAATTTTAATGTTGACTAAACTTTCCAGTTTGAGAAGAGTCGCCGATTGTTGAATTTACGAATTAATTACTTCTACGACAATAATTAAGCAAAGCATCAGGTGCCGTAGGTGGCAAAAATGTTTCGAAACGATCCCTCGAAATAGCCGCTAAATCTTACTAAGTGCTTAAAATAACACCGAGTAAGTCACATAATTAACTGAATAAGTTTCAAGAGAGAGGGTCTGCGAAATTTTCTTAACTTAAGCTCCGCCTACCTGCTACTACTCCAACCAACGTTCCTTCTCGGGCGGCTTAATACTAAAATCTGCTACGCATGCGTCTCTTACCTTGTTACTATGCTGAACCTCCCCGAATCTAAGAATTCCATTTACCTTTCTCTTTTACAGAATTTCTGTCTACGTGACTTGGCAAACATACTGCACTTAACATAGTTGCAATCCAGGAACCTTTGTGCTAATATTTCCCTACTCACGCTGCTACAAATTACTTTTTTCAACATGACTTGCTAATACCTTTTTCTCGAGAAAAATCAAAGTTGAAAACCCAGGCTTGTTACATTATACATCAACTTAATATACGGAAGATATTCATTGCAATTATTTCTCTATCCTACTATACGTTTTCATTTAATTCTTTATTATATCTTCCTGTCAATAATTGCGAAATCAATACAAAGGGAATAGTGAAAGTCAAATGTTTAAGAATTGAACGCTATGTACCGGCCTTAAAATTCTATGCTCTTTGCGTGCAATTGCGAGATACAATGAATATCGAAAGGACCTGAAAAGAATGACAAAAGTATTGAACAATTCGGAACATTAATAACGGATATCTCAGAAACGGATGATGCCACAAAAATTATTTGAAATAAATTGTATATTTTAACGACATATACATTTTTTGTTTAGTACGTTTTCGTCTATTTCTTAGTGTTTACCAGTTGTACACGATTATACAACTTTTCTTCCGAATGAAGTGGACTTTACAGGCCATTTCCAGAAAATTCAAGGTATACATTTTATTTGAAATGTAAATATCATTAATACTTGGTATTTTAATCAAAATTGTTACAACGATTTTTTAGAAAATAAAACATTTCGAAAAATATTCCAGGTAAAGGGTAATTTTGGATGGGGGATTTTCTTGGAAATTTTTGTGTCACAACCCAAATACCAAGTTTAGTATTTATCCTACTTTTTGTTTATTAGTTATGCTGTTCACAACACACATACATACACAGACAGACAAACACACGGACCTTTTTATAAAAATCTGGTGTGTTGAACTCACATGACTTTCTCTACTCTTGTAGAAACTGTTTATACAAACGCTTGTTCTCCATATACTTCATATTAATCGAGATAAACATTTGTAGAAACTAGCTTATTGATACTTTTCTTGTAGGTGCAAGGGGAATATGGTAGGCTTTAAGCGATAGTCAAATCTTTTAAGCGCTGGTTGCTATGTGGAGCATTTCATTCTCTTTGCATGTCCAGGACATTTGAAAAAAAAGTATTAAGTATTGGAAACTTCAAACAAATAGCAAGGAATATCTCAGAAATTCACTCGACCCCGCCCAAAGTATGTGACATAAATTCTTTGTTTTAACGAGATATACATTTATTTGGGTAGTAAATTTTTGTGTACGTCTTACGGTTTATCAACATGCAAACGTGATTGAGAATGAAGATGACTTTTGGGAAGTTCCAAGAAAATCAATATATACACTTCATTTGCCATGAAAATATCTTACACATATGATATTCTAATCAAAATCGTTAGAGCCATTGTTGAGAAAATCAAAATTTTCGAAATATGTTCCATGTAACGGTAGTCTTGGGTGGGGGAAATCCCCGTGTTGCAACCTTGGAAGGCATTAAACTCAGATACCAAGTTTGGTATTTATCCGAATTTTCGTTTTTGAGTTATGCTGTTCACAGAGATATACACAGACACATATACATACACAGGCACACATACACACAAGGACATGTTTCCAAAAATGCTTTATTTGGATTCAGGGCACCTCAGAACATGTATTTTCGGTGAAATCTCGGTATCGAATTTTTGGTTAAATGCGATACTTCCCTGCTTACTATACGTAGTAGAGAAAGTAAAAATATGATGTGATACGTTTATATGACTTTCACTAACCTCTATGTTTATTAGTGCATATAGAAACTATTCTTACTAAAGCTTATTTTTCTATCTACTACATTTAAATCCAAATAAACCTGCAGAAATAGCTACTTTACACATTTCGATATAGATACAAAGGGAACAGCAACAACCAAATGTTTAAGAACAGGGCGCTGTGTGCTGCCCTTAAAATTCCATACTGTTTCCATGGAATCGCGAGAAGCAATTGTGGTTGAAAGCACTTAAAGAGAATGACCAAGAAATAAACAATTCCAATCATTATTGTCAGATACAGCTTATACCACAAAAAACTTATTTTAAAGCATTTGTTTTAAAAGAGTTCTACATTTTTTGTAAGTGCGTTTTCCTCTGTTGCTTAACGTTTACCAGTTATAAAGGATTATACAAAATCCGTTCCAAATGAAGAGGACTTCAAAGGCTATTCCCGAAAATTCAGGATATACATTTTATTTGTCATGTAAATATCTTTCATAAATGCTGTTTTGAAAAAAAACCTAGAGCCATTTTTATAAAATAAAAGAATTCCAAAAATGTTCCACCTAAACGTTAATTTGGGTGTCGGAATTTTGTTGTAAACCTTTGTGTCCCATTTTTGGAAGATATTGAAATAGAAACCAAATTTGGTATTTATACGACTATTGGTTTTTTGAGTTATAGTGTTCACGACACACAGACGTTTCCAAAAGTGCGTTATCTTGATTCAGGAGGTTTCAAAACATGTATTTTCAGTCATATCTCGGTATCGAATTTTTGGGTGGAATGCAATACCTCCCCTACTTACTATACGTAATAGAGAAAAAATACTTTTTTGAATTCAGGGGGCCTCAAAAATGTATTTGAAATCTCAGTATCGAATTTTTGGGTGGATTGCAAGGTCCTTCTCTACCTACAATGTACATGGTATAGAAAGTAAAAACTGAAACAGTCAAACAAATGAAGAGAAACTTCTCATTATCAATGTGAAGAAAGAACAAACATTATTATAGTTTACGCGTTCAGGTATTTTCTGAGCTTTTTCAGTTTATTAGTTTTATAGCTTTTTTTAAAAAAATAATTGCCCCGCTGTATCTGCGTTTTCCATCTATGGCGTTTACAAAATAATATATATATATATATATATATATATATTCGTATAATAAGCCTTTTTGGTAGAAGAGTTGACCATTCCACCGACATACGAGGGCTGTCACAGAAGTACCTGACATAACAAAGAAAACAAAAATTTTGGGAGAAAACATGTTTACTTCTCTACAGTCTCCTTTCAGCTCAATACACTTTTACCAGCGATGTTCAATAGCTTCGATGCCCTGTTTATAGTGAGATCCGTCGAGTTCTGCAAAATAGCCATCAACTGCAAACTCCACCTCTTCATTATTGGCAAACCTTTTACCACCAAGCCACTTCTTCAACTTTGGAAACAAAGAATAATCAGCGGAGGCTAAATCTGGTGAATAGGGTGCATGAGGAAATAATTCGAACTTTAACTCATTGATTTTGGCCATGGCGATAATGGATGCGTGAACTAGTTCATTGTCTTGATGAAACAGAACTTTCTTTTTCGCTAAATGTGGCCTTTTTGCTTGATTTCATCATTCAAACGCTGCAATAAGTTTGCATAATACTCGCCATTGATTGCTTTTCCTTTTTGAAGCTAATCAATAAAAATTATCCCACACACATCCCAAAAAGCTGACGCCATGACCGTGCCTGCAGATGGAATTGTCTTCGCCTTCTTTGGAGCCGATTCTCCCCTTTCAATCCACGCTTTCACTGTTCCTTCGTCACAATGTGAAGTGATGGACTCATGTTTAATCCATGGTTATGAATCGACGCAAAAACTCGGCTTTATTGCAGCGAAACATCGCCAAACATTCGACTGAAACATCCTCACATTGCTGCTTTTGTTCTATTGTGGGTAAACGCAGCATCCATCCTGTGCTCAGCTTTCTCATGTCTAAATTTTCAGTCAGTATGTGATGTACAGCACTTTTTGAAATGCCTGCGATGTCTGCTCGCACGCGCGCTTTCGGTGAACAGTCATCCAATATCATTTTATGGATTTTCTTCACAATTTCTGGCGTGGTCACCTCATTTGGTCGACCACTGCGATGTTCGTCTTGGCAGCTCGTACGGCATCGCATAAATTCTGCCACACAATATATTACTGTTGTAAACGAAGGAGCAGATTCCCCCAGAGCAGAATCTAGCTCAATTTTAATATTAGTTGAACTAAGAGCGTTCGAATGAAGGTATTGTATGACATAACGATGACCAGTTTTATCCATGTTTACAAATTCGCTGAGAGCGATGGCTTCCAAACAATTACTAAACAATGTAGCATCGTCAAACTGCAAACTTAAGCTTTATAAGGTTGATACTTTCTAGTTGTTTGAAACAACCATTATCTATACGTCAGGTCTGGTACTTCTGGGACTGCCCACGTATGTTTTAATTTATACTGACGGATAATAAAATTTCTGAAGTCCTCACAGGAAGTTCAGTGAAAGCGTTATAATTTCTAACTGAGTGAAATTAAATTTGTATTACATAAAATTATGTGTATTAAAATATTTTACAAGTTAGGTATATCCTCTACTAATTCAATTAAAATGATTTTGCAAATATCACACACTAAATTATTGAAGACTCGGTGCAATTTTAACAAACTATAAAGCTATAAAATTAAAAACATCGAAAAACATTAGACCACGTAAGTTGCAAGGTCATTTGTCCTGTATATATTACAAATGACAATTTTATCTCCCTAAATTTCGAGCTAGAATATTTTAAAAGTGGAAACGAATGCTTTGGAAATCACTGTACTTCATTTTAAACCTTAAGCCAGATTTAGGTTTCTCCTACATATATTCCATATCCACCATAATGTTTGCTTGAGAATTCCTTGTAAATTGGATTTGTTTTGCATAAGTGTATTTGTAAAATGCAGCCCGTTGTATCGTACATATTGAGAAACAGTTCCTCAAAACTTTTGTGTTCCGAGGCTGTTTATTTATTTCCGCTTGCCTGAAAACACCATTTGCTTCCGAGCACTGGGATAGTCAAGCGTTAAATGCAACAATCTGGAAACTTCCGGGGTGTGTGCGTGAAGTAGATAGATAGATAGATAAGGTATCTTTATTGGTTTCAAATTATTGAAGTTATTACACAAGTATTTAGTGCATGGGTCATTGACCGTACATGCATATTTAAGATACAATAGGGTGACAAAATAAACAACAGATAAAGAAAACACAACAAAAGGAACAAGAAAAAGGGAAATAGAAATAAATTACCTTTGTCTAACTGAACAAATTTGACCTAGCTTCGCGCACTTTAGCCAGAAAATTGCCCATGTTTTGCCAGTTCCTCTGGTCAGCCAGTAGATCCCAACATGCCAATCTCTTTCTTAAGGGACTTAAGAATTTTTCTTTGAGTTTAATCGTTCGCTGGTTCTCCCACTGTGCACATTCCGCCAAAATATGTACCCAGTCCTCATCCAATTCACAGAATGGGCAGATTCTCCTGCCAGAATCGTCGGTCATTTTCTGTGCTCTCCAGCCCCCCAGTCTAAACCATGCCATTCCTGATCTTTCCTTTCTTCCTAAATTAAGTATATATGCCTCTTTACCCCAGTTCAATTTTATTTCATTTGCTAGACTTAGAGAAGGTTTAATTTTACAGTCCGATTCTATTTCCTGTTGGTTGATGTCTCTTAGTCTTCTTTTAACACCTTTCCATATGTTTTTGTCATTTGTTTCAGCTCTTAGCCATACTGATCCCATTCCTATTCTCCTCAAACCCCTTTCCAAATCAGCTGCCCAAAACTTAGGAGACAGGTTTTCTCGCTGGTATTTATAACATTTGGATCGTAGTGTGGAGTTATCCCCATGCATCAGCCTTAGCCAGTACTTCACTGCTCTTATTTTGCAGTGTATTGTGTCTTCATAGCATCCTACCTCCCTCAATACCCCCGAATTTGATGTGCCTTGTGAAACTCCAAGAACTCTTTTCCAAAATGCTACCTGTGTTTTATTTACATGCTCTGCTCTTTCCCATCCCCAGATTTCACTGCCGTATAACAGAACAGGCCTTATCATGGAGTTATACATCTTTTCTAATGTATCTACAGGTACATCCGGTATCCGCGAGAGGGTGCGTAATAATTCATTTAACTGCCCTCGTGCTTTGTAGTTAGTTACAGATAGATGTTTGTTCCATTTTCCTCTCATATTAAACATTACTCCTAAATAGGAGAAATGTTTAACGTTTTGTAGTTCTAGCCCCTTGTAATACCATTTCTCACCCCTGCCATACACATAGCCATTTTTGAAAGCCATTGTTTTTGTTTTGTTAATGTTTACCACCAGACCCCATTGTTTACAATATTGTTCCAACCTATTAATACCTTTCTGTAGGCCTTCTGTCGTCACTGACAAAATTGTCATGTCATCCGCGTATAAAAGTACAGGAATGCAGACATCGTCTACTTTTGGGCCATTCATTTCCTCTGCTATTAACACGTCAGTTATATCGTCTATGAATAAATTGAACAATAGGGGCGATAAAATACATCCTTGACGAACTCCTCTACTGGCCGATTTAGATTCAGTTGTTGTGTTTTGGTCTATTTTGATGCTGAAATTCACACTGTTGTAAATTTGCATTAGAGCTTTCATCATTTTACCAGAGAGTCCTTTGTGGTGAAGTTTCGCCCAAAGGGCATTCCTCTGCACACTATCAAAAGCCATTTTAAAATCAACAAAAGCACAATAAAGTTTCCCCCTCTTTCTATTCAAATTTGAATCAATTAATGTTTTTAATATGAAAATATTATCTGCAGTAGAGAACCCTTCCCTGAAACCCGCCTGAAATTTAGAAATCATATCAAACTCTTTTACCCAACCCCTTAACCGGTCATAGATAACTTTGCAATATACCTTACCCAGTATAGATAACAACGCAATTCCTCTATAATTTTCTGGTTGCTGACTGCTGCCCTTACCCTTAAATATTGGCTGAATAATTGCTGTTGTCCAAGCTTCAGGATACTTCTCTCCGTTAAATAATTTGTTAAATGCCACCCGCAGAAGGTATAATATTTTAGGGACTTCTATGGAGCATTTAACAAATTCACTCGGAATTCCTTCTATTCCCGGTGCTTTGTGATTCTTTAGGCTTTTTATTGCCCGAACAATTTCCCCGTCAGTTATTTCCCCATCTAGAATTGGTACTGTAGAATTTAAGCATAGTTCAGCGAAAGACATCCGGGGTCCCTCCCACTCATCCCCACCAACTTCAGCGTACACACTATTAAAATACGCTAACCATGTTCCTGGTTTGATGCTAACGTTATCCCGTCTTCGCACTTTAATTTTCTTAATTACCTTCCACATGTATATCGAATCTCTCCGTTCTGTCGCTATTCTTAAATCTGTCGCCATTTTGTTTTGCCATTCCGTCTTTACACTTACTAATACATCTTTATACTGCTTTCTAATTTGGGTATACGAAAGACGCTTTTCCTCGGAACCTTCTCTTCTATACACCTTAAGGGCTGTTTCAGCTTTTTTCTTCGCTTCTTTACATCTACCGTTGTACCAGCCTGTAGCTTTCGAGATTCTTTTGTTATTTCGTATTCTCATGCTTCTACCAGCTATTTGTAAATTATTTGTTATTGTTTTAATAACATATTCCCCGCTTCTTTCCCCCACTTCAGTTTTACCTGTCCGATCACGCAAAACGGCAAGAAATTCCTCGCTTCCCCCTGGGGTCCATCGATATCTCACCATAGATGACAAAGCAATTTTTTTTTCATGTGTTTCCCCGACGTTGTTTGAGTGTCTTTTTAGAGTGAGTAAGATGGGTGAGTGGTGTGATTCAACTCTATTTAAAATTTGAAAGTCCTCTATTAATGGTATTATTTCCTGTGAACAAATTACATAATCTATAACACTTCCTCCATTACTATTGATAAATGTTAATTCCCCTTCCTTATCTGATCCATACTTGCCGTTTAGGATTTCCAATTTAAACGCGTCACAAAAGGCTAGCAATTCTTTTCCATCTGAATTTATCACTGTATCCTTACTTCGCCGCACTTCTCTCCTACAATCTGCTTCCCCCCTTTCTACCGTAATATTTTCGCTTCCGATTCTGGCATTAAAATCTCCCATTATGATTAAGTTTGCTTTTGGGTGTATTTCCTGAATTTCTACAATCATGTCGGCCAAATTGATAAATAAGTTGGGGTTGGTATATCGGGATGCTGCTGGTTGTCGATATAGTAGCTCTGAGGTTATTCATGCTTCGTGACACCCTTCTCGCGGAAATTTGCCACCCTACTTCTTATCTTCGTGAGATGATAGTAGTTGGAGTGTGTTCAAAAAATAGCGACTAGGAAGAAAATCTTTTTTACATGCCTGCTGTAAACTGGAAACTTTCTACTTGCAACAAAATGAAGTCAAAGGTACAGACGGCTACAGTTATATTCCGTGAGTGGAAAAGCGGGGCGTCTTATCGAGAGGTTATACCAGGTGCCCTAGCTCATCCCTGTTCTACAAGATTAAGGAATGTAATAGTGCTAAGGAAAATATCATTCCAATACATTTCCCTTAGACTTGGCTGTAAAAGTAATAACTGTGAAAAGAAAGCAACAATAATATTACAGCACAGCTACATAAGCAGTACATAAACTAATTTTTAGGAATTAGAGGTATCATATCATTGTATAACAAGAAGTGTTAAAACAAAATGGTTTGGTTTTCAATATTCACTACTTTCTCTACCCATTATCAACTAACATATATTCTTTATTTTCATAATGTCAAAGTATGGTTTTTCCGTGCATCGTGACAACAATTTAGGCCATACATTATTTCAAGTTACAGTCTAGGTTACACTTTTCCCTATTTGGTTGTATGCAAGATACCTTAACGACAAACAGCCGCTTATCTATACTACAAGTCTTCTTTTTACTGTCTCTACTACTTACCTATAATAAGTAGGGAACGTATTTTATTCCACCCAAAAATGAAAAAACGAGATTCACCGGAAATACACCCCCCTGAATCCCCCCTGAATATTACCCCCCTGAATCCAAAGAAAAGATTTTTACTTTCCCTACTATGCGCCCACAGTAACTAGAGGAAGTATTGTGTTCCACCCAAAAATTGAATAACGAGATTCACCAGAAATACACGTTTTGGGACTCCCTGAATCCAAAGAAAGCATTTTTACTTTCTTTACTACGTAGCTACAGAAAGTACAGAAAGTATTCTATTCCACTCAAATATCCAATAAAGAGATTCACGGAAATACACGTTTTGAGACTCTCTGAAACTAAAGAAAGCGTTTAATTTCCCTACTACGTAGCTACATGAGGTAGAGAAAGTAGTGTATTCCACCCAAAAATTCAATAACTACAGAACACGTTTTGAGGCTCCCTGAATCCAAAGTAAGCATTTTTACTTTCTCTACTACGTAGTTACACGAGGTAGACAAAGTGTTATGTTCCACTCAAAAATTGAATAACGAGATTCTTCGGAAATACACGTTTTGAGACCCCCGGAATCCAAAGAAAGCACCTTTGCTTTCTCTACTACGTAGCTACAGTAATAAGAGAAATTATTGTGTTCCACCCAAAAATTGAATAACGAGATTTGCCGGAAATACACATTTTGGACATCCTAAATCCAAAGTAAGCATTTTCACCTTCTCAACCACGTAGCTAGAATAATAGAGAAGGTATTGTGTTCCACTTAAAAATTCAATGGCGTAATTTCACCAGAAATCTCGTTTGCGACCCCCTGAATCCAATGAATTTATTTTTAGAAAAAAGTCCAAGTGTATGTGTGTATCTGTGGACAGAATAACTGAAAAACAAAATACTGGTTAAAAACCAAACTTAGTGTTTAAGTTCAACTTATTACACGAATGCGACAAAGGGATTTTAAAGAAAATCCCCCACTCCAAACTACCCTTTGCATTGAGCATTTTTCAAATTTTTTTATTATTTCAAACATGGCTCTAAGGTGTTTGATTAAAATACATATGTTTAAGCTGTTTTCAAGATAAATACAATGTATATCTTTAATTTTCTAGGAATAATCTGTAAATTCGTCTTTATTGTGAATGAGTTTTGATAATTAGTAAATCGTAAGAGACAGCTAAAATCTTACTGCACAACAAATCTAGATGTTGATGATGCACAAAATTTATATCAAATAACATATTTATTTTTATGCCAAATAAAACTTTTATGTTTTACAGTTCTGAAATATTCTTTTTTATTAGTTTGAATTTTCAAATACTTTATACCTACTTCTCTCAACTACAAATAGTTTCTGTTCCTTTTTTCCTTCCTCCCTCCCCCTTCTTTTTCTCGTGTTCATACAAAGAACAGAATTTCAAAGCTATCACGTCCATGGCTCGCATTCAGGAGATCGTGTGTTGGATTCTTGCGGCCGACCTTCGTGACCCATATTCTTTTGGGGGGGGTTTCCTGGATCGCCAGGCGAATGCTGGGAAGGATTCTCACATCCTCAAATTTCCCGTCCCTCCATTTCACCTCCATTCTTATTTCCCTTCATCTTTCATCTGTTGTTCTGTTTGAGTCTTGGAAGTGTCAGCGATGGTGCTTCGGTGCAGTTTGGCAGGGGAAAAGAATGCTCTTTGTGACTCTTTCCGTCCCTCGGCTTTTGACTTGCTGTCGGGGGTATCGCAACCCCCTTGAGGGGCGTTGGACCCCGTCTGTCCGGGGTGGGTTCCCCAGTCTGCCTGTCCGACTGACGGGGAGTCTCTATCTTAAAACTTAGAGACCCCGCCATTCCTTCGTGTGAAGTCACTCCTGGCTCCTTATGCCTTATCCTTCCTCCCGGAGACGTCTCCACTATGTGATCAGTGCCGAGTCCCCTCTGTAGCCAACCAACCCGAAGCTATCACATAGCCATCAGCTTTGAGGGATTTGGCTATCGCTTTAGCTTAATATGTTCTACTTAATTCCTTAATTCCTTGTAATTAAGTGATGAAGATTTTCTGTATTAACATGAAACAAATGCAACAATAAGCTTTGGAAGAATAGTTTGTGGAAGTATGAGTAGAAAAAGTCATGTGAATGCAACACACTTAATAGCAAAAGCTCCATATGCCTATGTGTCTGTGAACAACATAACTCCAGAACGAAAAATCGGTTAAATACCAAACTTGATATTTAACCTCAGTATATTTCAAAGATGTGCCACAAAAATTTTCAAGAAAATCTCCCTACCCTGAACAGCCCTTTACATGTTATTTTCTCAAAAATGGCTCTAACGAGTTTGATTAAAATACTCCCTGTTTACGATATTTTCACGACAAACTAAATATATATTTTGAATTTTCTGAGAAGAGTCTCTCAAGTCTTCTTCATTCTGAATGACTTTTGTATAACTGGTAAACTGTAAAAGATGAACAAAGTTTTGCTACACAGAAATGCAGATCCCGTTAAAGCACACAGTTTGTCATGCATATATTTTATGATATTCACTATTTCCCATATATGTTTTGTTATTGGTTTGAATACATTTTGTAACTGAGAAATCGCTATTGGTTTTGTTATTGTCGCGGTCATACAAACACCATGGAATTTCAAAGCATCACGTAGTGATATGCTTTTTGAAAATGTGACTATCTTTATCTACGTATACTACAACGAAATGTGTAAATGTGAACTTTTTCTTTTGATATTTAATTAATGTCTTTTAACCGGGTAGGCCATTACGGACGATGAATGAACGAAACGGTTAAAATGGCGCTCAAATGGGCCCGATGTCCCTAGAGCTTAGTCATCTGACATTCATCTTCTCAGGATAAGAGGAAATCCTGGTAAAAACTATATCCAGGTAACTCACTCTAAGCGAGATTCGAACTCGGGACCTTTTGAATGTGAGGCAGACCCCCACAACACAGAGATGGGCTAAATTGAATTGGAAGTTTATCTGCATTATAAGAAGTAGACAGAAAAATAAGATTTAGAAAACATTATTTGTAGAATGGTAAGAAGAGAAAGTTATGTGATTGCAACACGTTAAATTTTTCTCGTGGTAATGTAAAGAGCGTGGAGTTTCAAAGGCACCAAATAAAAATCTGACTATCGTTTGCGCTGCTGCATTCTTCTTATACTTACAACGACGTTTGTAATGGCAGTTCGTCACAATTAACAAGAAGACTCTTTCACTCAAGCCGTGTGCAGGACAAGAACTGAAAGATAGAATCAGATTGAAGAATTCAGTCACAGCCGAGATTTAAACTACCGATCTTCCAGCTTCCGTCGAGGTGGAGCTGTGGTAACGCGTGGGACTCGCATTCGGAAGATCCTTAGTTCGTTTCCCGGCGACCGCCCACACTGACCTTCGGAAGTTTTCGTGGGTAGTCAGACGAATGCTGATATTGTTTCTCTCAGACCCGAATATCGTTTCATTCCTCATTTAATTCATCCTTAACCCCGTTAGGTCTGTTTCGGGTTGGAAGTGTCAGCGATGGTATTCCGGTGCGGCGTGGCAGAGAAAAGGATGCTCTCTGTGGAACCTTATCCGTCACTCGGTCTTCGGCTGGTTGCCAGGGTATACGGACTGCTTCTTGGGGTCGTTGGACCCTCTGTGTGGGGTGTAGTCCCCGGTTTGCCTGCCCGACTGTCACAGCGTCTCAATATAGAAACTTTTGGAAGCTTGTCATTGCTGTGCCGTCACTGCTGGTTCCGCTCACCCGGTGTCCCTCCCTCCCAGGGGCGCCCCCTCGAGGGGCACAAGCACAATATCCTCATTCACTGGATCGAGGTCGAGTCCCCTCCGTTATACATCCCATTCCATTCCAGAGCAGGGAAGAGAAGCATTTTTAAGAATTCAGGACGTGAATCGCAATACAAAATATCTAAGTATTTCTTTTGGGGGCGGTTCTTCAGATTTGTAATTTGAAAGGAAGATTATTATTGAAAGCAATTGAATTTTAGAATAGAGTGCTTTCAAATGAACCAATTGCAACAAAAACACATCAACCGTTCTGCATTAAGACTTTCGGGTCACTATTTTGAAGGTTTACCTTATATGTTACCCTAACCGAATAAAACAGCTATATAGAAACTGCATATTTTGCGCTAAACGTTGTTTCCTCGTATCTGTAACATTTTCTCCTTTTAGATACAACAGCTGTTTTTACTCTACGTCCCATATACTGGTGGCACGGTTTTTCTTCCTATGTATTGTGAGTGTGTAAAGGAGGAATTATGTTTCAAATAAAACAATCTATATTACTTTTTCAGTAACAAACGCAAAATATGTCTCATTATTAAGAAAGTTGAATGTTGCACTTAAATGTGCTCAAATTGATTCAACAGTTTGACATTAATATTACTTTTGCTTCCGTATTTTTAAAACATTACTTGAATATTATCGGAACTGAAGGTGCCAACTGTATGGAACTACACACTTAGCGCTAAACATTATGATCAATCTCTATGAAAATTAAAAAGCAAAACAAACTTATATTCAGGATAATAAATACCCTCTGCGTCGGAGTGCGCGTAGAACAGTCTATTGGTGATAATTATGAAACGATTATTAGCAACAAACGTTAAAAATAAGTTATACATTATGTGCACCTTGTTTCGCAAGAAAATTGCTGAATAATGCATCTTCGACTTCAGTGCAATATTTTATTTTTAAACTTCGTATTATGTAAAGAAAATGTTAATTTATTTCGCTTGGATAGATCTGGTAAAGAGAAAAGTATTTAGTTTCGTCTTCTTTCCTCTCAGAGCCAGGTCGCTGAATTATACGAGCATACACAAAAGTAAATGTTGTCTTTGAGCCTGGCACTTACTGTCGGCTATACCCAGGCATGACTAGTCGAGAGAACATCCCTTTCCTCTTTTCCTCTACACCCCCTGGTCCACCGGAAAACATTTGAGGCCTCACTCGATTCCATAAATGCTGTCACCACAGTTTCAGGCGGCATTCTACTGGCCTTCACAGGTAGAGTATGCATAGCAAGGAGGACGTGTGTATCTGTTTATATTTCCGCGCATGCAGTGGCGTCTTTACATGCACAGTTCTAGATTATTCGCATACGAATATATAACTTTGATAAATAGCTTTACTTGTCATCAGTTATAATAACTATATTTAAATATACAACTAAATAAAGCCCTGTTTTGCACAATATTTCTATGAAAAATACTTTTAATGGAAATATTATGTAAAACTGACATAGATTATACCTTTTGCTCTCAAAGAGGACACACACTTACTAGACATTATTTTAATAATCTGGCCATGCGAATGTTGCATAGCATTGATCAAGCAATGTCTTCAAAGGGCAAATTGGCTTCCCACATACCCACAATTCTTCCCCGCTGCACCTCCAAAATATTTGTATACATTGCGTGAGCTGCACTTAACATACAGTCGAACAACAAGGCCAGAACGCTTCAGACATACCCCGCCCCTGCTATGTACGCGCCCGCTGAAAAGGTTGGTAAAATGTCTCCTGAAGCTGCGGTGACGACATACATGGAAGTGAGTGTAAACTGGGTCTTAGTAGTTCCTTATCCGCGAACATTTCATGTGTTATGCAGAACTTTCAATCCAGAAAGGGTTTATGTTTAATTCAAGGGAAGGCTATAAACTCTATCCCACCAATGTTAAATTTGCTAAATTTATGACCCATTATCTCAGAAACTGTGGAAGATATCAAAATAAATCTTTTTCAGGATGTAGATTTATTCCTTCTATGTTCACTTTTATAAGTATAACTTTACTCATTAAGGAGATATATTTTTTTCTCCATTATACCATCCTTTGATTAACATTTATCGGTTATTATATTTTTAAAGAATAACAAAACAGCTTATTAGCATCAAAGTAGATCCACAAACAACACTTATAAATTGTTTTTATCATTCTAAAATTTGGTTTGAGTTCCTTCATTTTTTTTGTGTTGAGAAAACAGTTTTCACAGAAAAGGCTGTTCAAAGCAAAATTGGAGAAAAACTAACGTATTAGCAAAGAAAGAAGCTACATAGCTTGAGCACATAGAGGCTTCATACTTAATAGCAGCACCAATTTTTAGAGTAAAACTTTCCTAAAAGATGGGCTAAGTTTACCTCTCTACCCAAAAGTGTATAGGAGTTGTGTTTTTCTTTTCTTTCCCATGAAATGGTGCAGAATTTCCAGTGGATAGTAGCATACGCAGTATCATTTTAAAATATAAATATTGTGTCTACTATGATAAAAAGTACATATCTTCTTCTTCCCTAGAAGTATTGGGCCCTTAAGACCTGTTACGAGGCTCTTTAAACTGTTCCATCCACCTTCTTCGTGGTCGGCCTGTATTATCTCTCCGACCATATGATTTATACTTGCCAAGGAAATCTCGAAGATCGTATCCTTTGCACATGTTACTTCCATTGTTATTAATTTGCTGTGTTTCCTTTATCACACATAGTTCACCCAATCTTTCAGCTATATCAACATCTTAGTCGATCTGCCCTTGTTACTCGCAATGTTGATCTTAAAAAATCTCATTTGTGCTTCTCCCGATTCCAAGCACCCATGTTTCACGACCATATTTCAATGCCGGCTTAGCTATTATCCTACGGATCCTTAGTTTTGAATCAATTGTTTATCCACACCGGCATGTGTGTAGGACAGGGTTGGAAAGGTAGAATCACAGGACTGAAAAATGCAATGCTATAGCCGGGATTCCATTAATTGACCTGATAGCTGCTAAACTATGAAGCCTGGGATTTAAAGTACTTACAGCATTGTAAGTCGCCTTTGAGGTATGTCATCTCAAAACAATTTGAGATCTCCTTGTGGTTTACTGGGAAAAATGCGAGTTCCTACTGGATGTTGCGATGGCAGCCCAGTGATTAAAGTAACCAACAGAAACCCGGAGATGCGTGGTCGAATCCCAACTCTGGCATCAAATTTTTCAGTCCTCTGATTCTAACTTTCGATCGTTAGTTTTATTTCCCTCCTCATATTTTTTCCAAAATTTATTTTTATTACTTTCTTTACTACGTATAGTAAGTAGGGGAAGTATTGTATTCCACCCAAAAAATCGATACCGAGATTTCACCGGAAATGCATGTTTTGAGACCCCCTGAATCCAAAAAAAGCATTTTTGGAAACATGTCCGTGTGTGTGTGTGTCTGTCTGTCTGTGAACAGCATAACTCAGAAACGAACCGTCGGATAAACACCAAACTTGGTATTTAGGTTCAGTATCTTCCAAGGATGCGACACGAAGGTTTTCAAGAAAATCCCCCCACCCCAGATTACCCTTTACATGGAAGATTTTTCGAAAATTTTAATTTTCTCAAAAATGGCTCTAACGATTTTGATTAAAATATCATATGTTTAAGATATTTTTTATGACAAATAAAATATATATCTTGAATTTCCTGGGAATGTCTCCAAAAGTATTCTTCATTGTGAACGACTTTTGGTAAACTGGTAAACCATAAGAGATAGACAAAATTTTACTACACAAAAGATGTAGATCGCGTTAAAATACACAATTTATTTCATATACATTTTTTTTGTTGAGTGAACCATTTTCGAGATATTACTTGTTATTCCCTTAAATTTTTCAATACTTGTTTTCTCAAATGGGAATTCGTTATTCATTTTTACTTTCTCTACTACGTATAGTAAGTAGGGGAAGTATTGCATTCCACCCAAAAATTCGATACCGAGATTTCACCGGAAATACATGTTTTGAGACCTCCTGAATCCAATAAAAAGCATTTTTGGAAACATGTCCGTGTGTGTGTCTGTGTGTGTCTGTGTGTCTGTGAACAGCATAACTCAAAAACGAACAGTCGGATAAGCACCAAACTTGGTATTTAGGTTCAGTATCTTCCAGACATGCGACACGAAGGTTCCCAAGAAAATCCCCCCACCCCAGACTACCCTTTACATGGAACATTTTTCGAAAATTTTAATTTTCTCAAAAATGGCTCTAACGATTTTGATGAAAATATCATATGTTTAAGATAATGTCATGAGAAATGAAATGTATATCTCGAAGTTTCTGGGAATCTCTCCAAAAGTATTCTTCATTGTGAACGACTTTTGCATAACTGGTAAACCATAAGAGATAGACAAAATTTTACTACACAAAAAATGTAGATCGCGTTAAAATACACAACTTATGTCATATACATTTCTTTTGTTGTGTCAACCGTTTTCGAGATATTGCTTGTTATTTCCTTAAATTTTTCAATACTTGTTTTCTCAAATGGGAATTCGTTATTCATTTTTTTGTCTTGGATATGCAAAGAGTATTAATCTGTGGGAAAGAGAATGGTGCTGCACCTAGCAACCAGCTATTAAGAGATATGTATGTGCTTAAAGGCTACTGTATTTCCAAATTGCCCTTGTAAATATATATTCCCCTTACATCTACAAGAAAATTCACGACCATCCACGATAAACCACGTGTTTATCTCGATTAACATGAAGTAGATGGAGAATAAGCGTTTGTAAAAATAGTTTGTACAAAAGTAGAGACTGTCATGTGAGTGTAACACATCATATTTTATATCCATTAGGTTTATTATATTTCTCAATGGTTTCTTCAATATCCGCTTTAATTTCACTGACTGATATTTTGGAACCTAAACATTTGAACGTTGCCACTTGTTCCATTAACTTTCCCTCTATTACTATTTTCACGCTCACTTGTGCTACCCCTCTCCTCATGGCCATAAGTTTAGTTTTTTCACTTGATAATTACATATCGTATCGCTTTATTATTTCGCTCAATTTAAATATTGTGTTTTGCAACTTCTCTACATTTTCCGCTAGCAATATCTGATCATCCGCAATCAAAATGGTTTCTATTTTACTTTCATTTACTCTTAGACCCATGGGTTTGCCAGTACTTCTCCAGTCTTCTATTGCTCTGTTCAGATACAAACCAAATTAGGCTAAAAGGTGAATATATAAGTTGCTTGATATTATGGGGAAAAGTAAATGCCATTAGTCGTGTTTTATTTGGAGGACGTTGTAACGGTCATTTTAGCGTCAATTTAATTTGACCCTAATTGTAGGTTCCCACTTAAAAAAATTACATTGACCATAAAATGACTATCCTAATATCCTCCAACAAAACACGACCAATAGCATTTACTTTTCCCCATAATGTCAAGCAACTTTTATTAAAGACATTTCTTTCTACAGCGCTTAGTTTTGGAGATATTGTTCACTCTCAACTTAAATGGTTCTATACTGTGCATATAGGGCTTTCATTTCAAAACTTCACAATCTAAATAACAATTTATTTAAATATAATTTAATTTAAACAAAAGCACGTCAATTTAGATGTTGAGAGAGAAGCATAAAACTGGTCTTGATTGAATTTTAGCTCTCACCCCCACACTCCCAGCCACTCCTATTTTGAAATCTCAAATAGCACCCCTCTATTTTTGTACTTAAATATGGAAGAGTGTTCAATTGTTTATTTATCTCATTAATTTATTTCACATATTTTACCTGGCAGCCTGACAACAAACACAATTTTTTTCCTTAAATCAAATGTTCAGAATGTACTCCATTGTTCGCCAAACAGTAATACAGTCTATTTGGAACTTCTAGCGAACTTTTTGGTGCATTTTATTACTAATCTGATTACATCCCTGGGTTATTTTATTTCTGGTTCCTGAATATTCTCAGGCAGAAAACAACTGATTTCAGGTGGCCCCATAGAAAGAAGTCAAGCGGTGTCAGGTCTGCAGATCTCGCCGGCCATTCTACAGCGCCTCTTCTATCAATCCATTTTCCTGGAAATTTATCCAGCTATTGTCGCACGGGTACTGCATAGTGTGCGGGAGCTTCGTCCTGTTGAAAATGCAAATTTTGTTCGTCCAATACCACGTTTCCTTCGTTGACTTGGTTTTCTAGCGACAGTGTGATAAGTGTATGAATTACATATTTTGGTATGTTCAGATACAATTTTCCAGTCAGGTTTTCTTCAGTGAAAATCGGTCCAACAATATCATCCCCCATAATTCTAGCCCACACATTGATCTACAGAAAGTGAGTATTATCTTCCCGAAACACATGAGGATTTTCATTGTCCCAGTACCTACAATTGTGTTTGTTGACAAAATCATTTAAGAAAAAGGTCACTTCACTAAAACAAATATTATGTGTCAAATTTTGATAATCTTCGATTCTCTGAGGCATCTGTTCACAAAATTCTACTCTTTTATCAAAATCGTCTTCGCTGAGCTGTTGGTAAATTTATATTTTGTAGGGATAAAATTTGTTCATTTTTAGAACTTTATGTATGGAACTAACCGAAACTTTTGTTGCAGCAGATACTTTTGGAATGGACGTGGTGTGTTCAACACTGAAAACAGCTAATATTTCAATCTGCGAAATATCATGAAGTTTTCTAGATTGTTTATTTACTTTATTGCACACAGAACCAGTTTCTTCAAATTGCGTACTAGATCTATGACATATCGACGTTTTTCTCAGGATGCATCTCATTAAAAGCAGTAGCAGTTCTGTGGGTACAACGGTTTTGGACTCCGTAAATAAATATGATTTATGTTCACTCTTGAATGGAATATACAATTTTACAAACATTTAATACACAAGAAATGTTCAAAATGGTCTTCCACAATAACAACAATTCAGGGTGCTAGGCAACGATTTAAAACAAAAGTTGTAAAATAAATGAATGAGCTGAATAAACAATTGAATACCCTTTCATATTTAAGATAAAAATATAAGAGTGTCATTTGAAATTTCAAAGTGGGAGTGGCTGCGGGTGAGGGGTTGAAACCTAAAATGCAATTTAGACCATTTTCATGCTTCCCCCCTTAATATCAAAGTTGACGTTTGTTTTTCTTTGAATTAAATTGTTTTAGGCTGAAAAGTTTTGAAATAAAAGCCCCGTATATATGCTTGTATAAAACATTAAAGAGGAAATTCCAATTGATAAGAATGTATAAAAGGCATAGCATTTCCTTTTTTGGTAATTTTCGCCATTAAAAATGGAATAAATAAATTAAGCTCGCCAGCTTAAATATTAAAGAATTCCTCCACCCACTCTTCTACGAAAGCTTATGCTTGTATCTAGTTTATACTAATTAAGATAAGGATGTGTAGAAATACTCAATACATTTAGTTGTAGGTACCTGGGAGAAACAGTAAGCTAAGGTCGATAGTCAAATTTTCAAAACATGCTGTATACTGTTTTTGAAATTTCGGAAAACAATTGAATGGCTATTTATAAATTCAAAAGAGTATAAAGTATTTGAAATTTCAAACCAATAACAACGAGCTCTAGGACATGATGAATGCCACAGAAAGTTATTTCACATAAATTACGTTTTAAGCACATCTTTTAATGTGAAGAGTGGTTTGAGACGAGGGATTTTCTTGAAAACCTTCTTGTATTCTTGGAAGATGCTCTCGTAACACTGGTTTTGCGGCGATCTTAAAGTTTGTTAGCCCCACGTTTGGGAGCCAGTTTGCGGCGATCACCTCCTCATCCGTTGCTGTAGCTTACCTTGATGCTTCTCCCGTTGCTTCCAGAAGTTCTCAGCGTGTTGGTTCTTCAATTTATCCTCGGCTAGCTGCAGTAATTTTCCTTAAATTATATGGGAGCATGGACTTATCCTCGGTAAAGGAAAACGTAGATCTCGGGTGGTGATATAGGAAGACATAGACTTGCTTTGTTTATGAAAAGATGACACTGCCGTTTCTTTTTATTTAATTAACACTCGTAGTATACAAAACTGGTATTGCCGCTGTAAAATACTGTCCACTGCTGTTAAACTATGGCGTGGATATGGCACGAAATATAACTATTCTTATTGTCGCTTTCAGAGTAGCGGATCTTAGGTGTGTTGCTAAAACTATTTTGATTCCCTGTTTTGGCGCGATATCTCACACATTCTGCAGCATCTCTCCCTGACCACACATTACGAAAACTCTCGAATAAAATGCAATACTAAGCTGACACGACAAATTTGACTTGATTCCCTTTTTGGCGCGATATCTCACACATCCTGCAGCATCTCTCCCTGACCACACATGACATAAACTGCCTAATAAAATGCAATACTAAGCTGACATGACGAATTTAACTTGATTCCCTTTTTGGCGCGATATCTCACACATCCTGCAGCATCTCTCCCTGACCACACATTACATAAACTGTCCCGAATTTTCCCTAAACAGATCCATTTATAGTCTCAGGCTTCTGAGGCTGCTTCCCTTCCTATTGGTCCATTTTTAGCGCGACTCGACGCGTCTAACTATTTCGAATAAACTTCCAGGGATTTCATTGGTCCAATTTTAATATAAATCGCGGCTTTTCCTACATGTACCGTTAGATTGTCCTTCTCACTCACTTGGTCACGGCGAATTATCAAATAATGGGACAAAGGCTCTACACCCTCGCTGTAGGAATAATAGCACTGCGACCGAAGAGAGGTAATAAAACTAGGTTTTCTGCCTTCGAAAACACTATTCCTGTAGCTAAAACATTCCACCGTGGACAGTATTTTAACATAGCGCTTAAATTATTTACATTAAACCATTTATAACTCTACTAATATTAGTAACCTAGATAGATACATAATGTTAAATCACCCTTCTTAAAATATACAAGCAGTATTGAGAAAAAGATATTTACATAGTACGATTTAACATCAATAAAAGTTAATTAATAAATTATCTATAATTATGGTTCTCGGGCTCGGCCTAAAGTTGCCGTTTCAGTTTCTATCCAACTTTTTGTTTTTGAGCTATGCTGTTCACTCACGCACTCACTCACTCATTGAAAGGGGGAGAGAGAGACAGAGAAAAATTGCTTTTATTGTGTATAATTTACCATATAGATAGTGTTATTACTGTTTCATAATAAAATATATATTATTCCTAATAAATGTCACTCGAGGTTTTAAGCGTAATCAGAAAACTCAGTTATCAAAATACTTCATGCGGCATTACAGTAAATAAGTACCGTACAGGAATTCTACAGAGTATAGGTTATTATTATTATTATTATTATTATTATTATTATGATTATGATTATGTAAACAAGAGCATTTAACCCAGCAAAAATTTCCAAAATATACAGAAAAAGGAAGAAGCATAAAAGCGAATAATCTGATACGAAATCATGGCATACAGACAAAGTAGTTTCGCTACAGAAAATAAAATACAAACCATTTACGTTAAGGCTTTCATATGACATTGTTAGAACCCATACCAAGAAGCCATTGCATGGAGCTAAAGCGGAAATTAATTGACGCAAATCCCAAAGAAATTGCGGCAGAACCATTCCAACAAAAATGTAAAAAGGAAATTAAATGGGAAGATGATTTGACACAGTGCAGCCCAAAACTAAAAGTAGAATTGTGGGGAGAATAACAAAAGGCTCCTATGATTTATAGCATGTTCAGATTTAATCAGCGTAAGCTTCGTGTTTTGAGAAATAAAAACGCTTATTTGACTGTTTTATTAATTAGTTTCATATTAAAATATTTCAATAAAGAATAACTCATTGTATGTCGTTAATAATTTGCGTATTGTCTATTTTAGTGTTGCTTGTTAGCTCTTCAAAATACCTGTTAAATACCATGGTTTTTCAGTTATAGTTTTAAATATCTTCTCACTTTGTTAAATGTTTTCAACAATGGAACTAATATGCATTTATAGTTTGATTTCTCTTTCTCTGCCCAAGGCACAGCAAGTATTGCATTTGACGTTGAAATTTCACATAAAAATTAGACAAATTTCTATGCGTGCGTTTCATTGACACATTTTCCAACAAAACCTATACATGGCAAAACCTTTCTTTTACTTTCTCTACTATGTATAGTAAATAGGGGAAGTATTGCATTCCACCCAAAAATTCAATACCGAGATTTCACCGCAAATGCATGTTTAGGCTCTCTGAATAAAAAAAATTGAAAAGTTTCGTGTGTGTGTATCTGTGAACAGCATAACTCAAAAACGAAAACTCGGATAAACACCAAACTTGGTGTTTAAGTTTAGTAAGTTTCAAAGATGCGACACAAAGATTTTCAAGAAAATCCCCCACCCTAGACTACCCTTTACATTGAACACTTTACGAAAATTTTGATTTTCTCAAAAATGGCTTTAACGATTTGGATTAAAATATAATATGTTTAAGATATTTTCATGACAAATGATATATATATATATCTTGAATTTTCGAATGTCCCCAAAAGTCTTCATTGTGAATGGATTTTGCATAACTGGTAAACCGTAACAGATAGATAAAATTTTTGTGCAAAAAAAAGTAGCTCTCATTAAAACACACAATTTATGTCGTATACCTTTTTTTTGTCGAGTGAACCATTTCCCAGATATTCCTTGTTATTTGTTTGAATTTTCCAGTATACTTTTTCTCAAATGAAAATTCGTTATCTGTTTTTTTTATATCCTGGACATACAAAGAGAATGGAATGCTCCACATAGCAACCAACTCTTAAAAGATTTGACTATCGCTTAAAGCCTACCATATTCCCCTTACACCTGTAAGTAAATTAGCAATAAAATAGTTTCTCCAAATGTTTATCTCTATTTACGTGAAGTAGATGGCGAATAAGCGTTTGTAAAAATAATTTGTTCAAGAATAGAGAAAGTCATGTGAGTACAACACATCAGACTTCTTTTTTATTTTTTTTTAACATTTTCTCATGATAGAGCTGACGATTTTGATTAAAATGTTGTAAGCTTGTAATATTTACACGGCGATTAAATTTCCTATCTTTAATTTTTTATAAAGTACCTATGAAATAGTCTCTCTCGCTCTCTCTCTCTCTCACACACACACACACACTCTCTCTCTCTTCCCCCTCTCCCTCTTCTATATGTAGGAGACTGACTGGACAATGTCCTTAGACTTAGCAGCAGTTGCCTCATCTGTAGACTCGTACTGAAGCTCACGACAAACGGCACCTATCAGTCGGGTTCTGACAGGGAAGCTTGCGTGCATTAAGAGTAAAATTAAGACGAGTAACGGTAATGTTATACATTATGGTTAAATATACCATACAGCAATATCTGTTTCTGTATGATGTGAATATGAAAAATTCTATGCAAAGTTTTCTAGAGGTTAAAACCTTAGCAGGGCCGCTATCCATAATCTCACGAAAAGAGTAACTTTAGTTGAATACAAATCTAGGTGAACAATAGCGTATATTGAAGAAAAACTGGGCGAAATGGATATACAATGAGCATGTTCCCATTTATGGTCAACACACTCAACACCTATTGTAACGTACCTATGCCAAGCGCGTGTGTTTATTCAGTTCCCTTGTTAGATTTTCATTTACATTACCATTATATGCCGGTTGTTTATACGTAATTTTACGGCGAGTCGAAATATATTTAATATCTTCTCAAGAGAGGTCTACATTTATGCTACAGCACATATTTGTAAGAAGATTCCCTTTTTTTCCTTCCCCTCCTTTTGTATAAAAGCTGACATCAAAAGTAGATTTGTGATTAATCGGGTTTATCTCGAATGACACGAGTGGAAACTCACCGCTCCCACGGCACTGAATCTGTTTGTTCAGCAGCACCCAGCTACCGATGCGAAACACTACCGCTGCTTAGCTTTCGTTATAAAAGGTGTTCGAAAGGATGATCCTCTGCGTGTATAAAAGCCTGGCACCGGTTGAGCCCATTATTGAACTCGCGATGAATTGCTTCAGCAAAAATATTTGAAAACGCACTCCGTTTTCTAATTCGTCGAGCGTATCGCTACTTGTTACATAAACTTTATGTTTAAGCGTTACCCACACATAATATACCTAGAAATTTAGCACACCAGTTAATTATTCTGTCATCAAAACATGTAGGTAATGTGAGGCAGCGATTTTCTTGGACTTCTTTACATAACAACCCGTCTCGTCTAGTTCTCCTCATAGGTTTTTGGGTGTCTATATTTCTTTTTGTCTAACATACACCCAGTTGGTTTAATTAAATGCTGCTAGCAACTGTGAATCTGTTAGGAACTGTGACATCCGGAAGTGTCCGTTTGAATTTAAGCTGACATTCCACATGTGACTCCATTCGAGCAAACTTTAATAAAACAGGCTGTTCTGTAGTAGCTACACACCATAACTACACACAATAACATATCTTCACAAAACAGTATTGCCTAATGCACCATGTCAACACTCTTGTAAATGCCGTTATTCTCCGTAGACGCGTGAGCAGGCTACCGCAAAGCGAGGTCAGTCATCCCGATACCTGCTATGAGTCAGGTCGGGCGCCTGCCGGTCCCGTCATTAACAGATACATCGTTAGCGTCGTTTCCATAACATGATGTAACGCAGTTGATTTTGAAACCATTTCTAGGCAGACATTGCGAATAACGGAAAATGAAGATTTCTTTTATAAAACAGTGGGTATTAATGTAGGGTTTTATTTCAAAACTTAAAAAACGGTAACTTAAAACTTAAAAGTTAATTTAGACAGAGATAATTTAAGTTACAATATTATTTACATTGTAATATCAATTTCCCCTCCTGCTGAATTTTGACTTGAAAACTTACTTATTTTTTCAAATTAAGTTTAATTAGTTATTTCTAATGAATGCAAATCTATAATGTGTAAGAGTCACATAACATGTTAAACATCAGACTTTTTTGCTAATCATATCTATTGTTCTTCCTGCAAAAAGACATTTGAGAAATACTATATCAAAATTGTAGAAGCACAATTTATCTCATCACATGAAGTATCTTAGCTGCTGTGAAAGCTGTGCTAATTAGGAATATTTATATATATATATATATATTAAAAACACCGGTTTGATTATGTGACCGTAAAACATTAAAGAGAGGCAGAACTAATGACTTTAACAGGTAAAGTATAAATAATTGATGAATGAAGACTAAGTATTCAAAGTAATGATAATATACCTGTCACTGATAAATATGAAATAATTAATCTAATTATTGAAATACAAATCAATTGTTGAAGAATCAGTGACGATGTAACATTTCAGTGTGTCTTAGAATGTTAATGATAGTAGTAATAATGATATTAATTATTTTCTTAAAAGCATTTTAATGTGTCTCAGTTCCATGTTAATTTGCACACAGACCTCTGGATCCAAATAAGAGGCCCGGGAGACATAAAGGTCAAATACCATAGATATGCTGTGCTTCTTATAGAAGTTTCTCCTTCTGGAAATATTTAAGTAAAGTGTCTTTTTTTAATGGAATTAAAGTTGTTTTCCACCTTCCCTCTGCTGACTAAGGTACAAGAACCAAAAATTAGATATCCATATTTCACTAAAAATACCCGTTTGGGGATCCTATGAACCCGAATCATTTCGCGTATGTGTAGAGGTGTATTGTGCTATTTTCACCTCCTCTCATTATCTGTTGTACGACGCAAGATCTGTCTGCCCAATATAAATTCTTGCAACATTTGTGAACGCATCCATTAAGTTGGCCTGTTGAGTGGTGCGCATTGAATACTCTGCGCCAATGACGTAGCCGACAGCAGCGCCAAGTGAAACACGATGGGGATGAGAAGCACTTCGGGACGGCCAAGAATCGACACACAGATGACGACACAGTGAAGCAGAGAGGCAGCCTAGCTTTGAGAAGTACATTTGGTGGCGATACAGTGAAGGGTAGGAGAAATTACATACCTTTAGGACTCCTCCAAACTATTTCAATTTTTCTTTCAAAGTTGGTGAGTAACATTTCAAAATTCTATTTCATTTCGGTTTCATGTAATGTGTTTTACGAATAGGAATAATGCAATGAAAGATGGCACGGGCGTTTAATTTCATTTCAAACATTTAATTGATTCAGAATTCATTTGACTTTCTGTACACTAAAGATTCTACTTTAAATCTCTTTACAGGTAATCTACTTTGAATAATTTAACAGGTTTAACAACCATTGCTGTCTGTACAACTGAAGTTACATTAAATTGAGTTTTATTTATGGCCTCTCTTTAACTACTATGGTTCTTAGCGTCCCATTTTATATTGAGAGTGAAAGATCGGTAAGTTTGCTCAGATGCCTGTTTATCAGGCTTGAGGTTCTCTTACGTACCATAAATCTGCGACACAGGACCACCGGCTTTACTTCTCTTCCGAAGGAAACACGAGATGTAGTACGAGAAAGTACTTATCAAGGATATCATACAATAAAGGTAATTACAGGATTACGATGAGGGATAATCTTATTTATTATTTCATAATTGTTTTCTTCGTATCATTTTTTTAACTTTTTATTACAGAAGACTTGCTAAGGATTTTTACGCCCGAAGAAATCCATCGCCCTCCGTCGGGTTTGAACCCGCGATCTCGGGAGGCTAACATACCCCTAGACCATGGAGGACGACCGCATGCCATCGCTTATACCATGGGAGGTTTGGCAAATCGTGCACGACAACCAACCGCAACCGTACCATCCACAGAGAGTTCGTGGTTTAAGTGTGGATGGCTTTCCACAACGACTTCAATTTTGTGAATGGACTGTTGACCGTTGTGAGAACGAGCCCAATTTTTTTTAAACAAGGTGTTACTCACAGATGAGGCACAGTACACCAGGAACGGATTTTTAATTGTGCAACAGCCATGTCAGGGTGTGGAACAATTCCCGAGCTGCGTTGGAACACCATCACCGACATACGTTTGCAGTGAATGTATGGGTCGGTATTGTTTATGATCACGTGGTCGGACCGTATCTCCTAGCACCACGTTTGAATGGAGTGCGTTACAGGGTTTTCTTACAATACGCTCTTCCAGAACTGTTAGAAGATGTATTATTTATCGTGATGTGGATGCAACTAGACAGATCATCAGCAGCGTTCTCTCTTCAAGTAGTAACGTACTAGATGCCATTTATCCCGGGCACTGGATTGGAAGGGAAGGTTGAATTGCAAGGCAATCTCGCTCCCCTGATCTGACACGTCTTGATTTCTTTTTCTGAGCGCACTCTTCCGACCAAGAAACACTTCTTGTCAGGTCACTTGTGGCATGTAATGAGGTCCATGCGATACATAATGTACTTGGTAGAGTGCGCCAGAATTTTCTACGATTATGTTATGCCTGTACTGATTGTGGTGGGCGCCGTTTTGAACGGATTTTGATAACACTACTTGCTGGTTAAACATTATCTTTGTGAAAACTTAAATGTTTGCACAAAATAATTGATTGTCCATCCTGGCATTTCCAGGCTTACAGCGACCCAGTATCACATCCTAGACTAGAATTTCCTATACCAATGTTGTATTTCGACCTCTCTATAACTTCTTTAAGGGGACCTAGGACAGATTGTATGTTTTTTTACAATTTTTTTCAATATTTATAAAAAATTTATGTTGGTTTCCTTCATTCTAAATAGCATTATGTGTAAATTTCATTAAAATTGATGAAGTAGTTTTTCAGATATGAGTTATTTTCTGTTTTTCATATCACGATATTTGAAAATTATGAAATACTCCTTACAGGAAAAATTTTATTTTTCATCAGTACCACTTTGTCACATTAATATTTGAACTCCAAACAAATTATCCTAGTATTCTTTTTCCATTTTGTGCTTTGAATAACAAATTACTAATTATAATCACTGATGCAGATAATACAGCCTAAAAAGTAAAAAAAAATAGGATTAATAGCCCACTGTGCCCAAGGCTTACATAGTAGCCCAAAAATGATACTACAACTTCTTTAGATAGAACAGTAGGACTATTATGCCAAGTTTCATACAAAACTAAGGAAAACTGTCCCGCATGGAGCATTTAACATATTGAAAAATGTCGTTCTGAGAAAACTTAAGTTTTATATTGAAAACATTTATACAGGCTAATGCGAAGGATTAAAATTGTCCAGAACCATAGCTCTTTTCCTTCTCCTTCTTCGCCTCCTCTGCTTGCAATTTCAACACTTTCTTCTTCTTTCTGGTGCACTTCCGATGTTGTAATATGGTTATTTTGAGCTCCTCTCTTCCTCTTTTTTTGCTTTTTTGCCTCTATCATTTTCTTTTAAAAATGCTGTCTTCATAATTTGACCAGTTCTGATAACCATTTTTGCATAGCTTTAAGCCTACCACTACATCCTTCATTAAAACCCTTCAAGGATACCCAATGAGAGTAAGAAAAAAATAAAAAAATTCTTTCTTACTTTGGGGCGCGAACCTCTGACTATGCAACATAACAATACCATGCCACAATGCCTTAAACCACTCGGCCATCTGAACACATAATACTTGCAGTATTGTCTGATCTCATTAATTTACAATGAGAGTAAAATTAAAAATAAAACTGTTACTTTGGGGTGCGAACCACTGACTATGCAACGTAACCATACCATGCCACAATGCCTTAAACTGCTGAGTGAATTTTTTTTTTAAAAAAGGGGTAAAATGCATGTTCTGCACTCAATTGAAACCCGTCAGCATCCAACCGTGCCGTCACACCGCTTGCTTTAGTTGGGCCCCACCGCTTGCTTTAGTTGGGCCACCCCCCATCCTTTTCCACAGTTTCAATTGAGTGCCGAACATGCATTTTACCTGGTTTCGATCCTTGGTCTCGATAGTTTAGCTACTCTTATCGTGCCTTAGACCGCATGGCCATAAATCCCGATGTCGAAGTCAAGTTGCAGATGGAAGCACATTGCAGTGTATAGCAGAATCTTTTTCGCGGAAATTCCCTTCCCGGTGTCCTTAATCTATACCCATCCTCTTGGCACACTGACTATGGCGCAAATTTGAATGATTTTGCAAGTGAGAACAAAAATGGGCGTGGCAAGCATTTAAACTTCCTTGCATGTTTTCTAAAAGACGCCTGCCAAACCCTTTAAAAATTTATATCACCATAAAAGGCATTTAAATGTTTGACTAACATTATAATGAGTTAATTTTTGCAGAAATCAAAAAATTTAAAATGTTGGCAATTTTGGCTATAAAATCTGTCCTAGGTCCCCTTAAGTTTGTGCGCAATCTTTTGAATCATCCTGCATTTATACAATTCATATAAAATGATTCCTGTGTTTTCGTTACGTTACTCATAGATCTGTAATCAAAGCGTTATAAACTGATTTTTGCATTGAGGTTGTCAACAGTTTTTAAACCTGTTTCTTTGGTTGTATAAATTGCTGCAATCCGCATTCCTAGGCACAATTGAGAAATGCATAACTACCAGGCGCTGTTCATGAAGGTAGTAACAAATAATTACACACATGTGCAGAAACATCGAACTGAACATTCTGGAATATCTTTGCGTGTGTACATAAAACTCGCATCGGGTTGAACAAGAACTGAGTTTTCCAGCTCGTAAAGCAATGCGTCCTCGTGACGGTGTGTGGGGTCTGTATGAAACACGGTATGTTGTCGGAAAAGGAGAAATACGTTGCGAATGTTGCGAAAAGACACCATTTTGGCATCATTGGCATCAAGATTAAGTAATTATCTCATTGCGTTTAAATTATGTCCACAATCTATAAAACGTATGGCTTCTTCGCAGAATAATGTTGTACAGAAGCAGCAGCCATCACAAGTTCCATTAGGAAGCACTAGTCCTATACCTTCAACAACAGAGTCTATGTCCGCTGCATTGTATAGTGAACCGCGTAGCCTCCCAGAGGTGCTGCCAACAACTCCATCCTCTTCAAGTATGATAGCTGATGATGAAGTGGAGGAAAATATTGTCAGGGCTGTTTACTCTTCAGGTATATCTCTTTGTTAGAATCAAATTACTGGCAAGATGTGCTTCACGAGATCCATCCATCATACTCTTGGAAGACGTTTGCTGGATAATGAATACCAACATGTGCAAGAAGTGGTTATGCAGAAGATTAACAAAACAAATGTGAATGCCTTAATTTCGGAAGGTTGGATAGATATTGCAGGCAACAGTGTGGTAAATTTCATTATCACCACACCAGACCCTGTTTTCCATAAGAGCATTCGACCTAGAGAGCAACGGGAAATGTCAAGTATCGATGACATCGGTAATGACATACTTCGGCTGTTGTATGTGATAAGTAAGACCCGGATTCTTAGGTTCTGACCTATTTTATTCCTGACCTCCTACACTCCAAACTTCGGTTTATTTTAATGTTTTAGTTACCAACGAGTAATATACTTCAATATTATAGAGCCTAAATTGACCTAATTTTACGTTAGCACCTAATAAAACCTATTTCTCGTGATAGACCTAAAAGTTCCTAATTCGGTTATTAAAGTAAATAAGAGTAGATTTATGAATATAAAAGTGTTTTTAAAACGAAGGGAGGCCGTTCGAATAGGAAAACTATTAAAGAATTAGATTATGAAATCTTGCGCAATACCTTACAATAAACTTTAATTAAACCGTCCACCACAATAATAAAGTAATTAAAACGTTCGCCGCTTTCAGTTATCATTTTCTAGCTATAGTCGAAAGAGGTGGTCAGTGGCACGCGGCATTTCTGAAACGTGTGATGTTTACATGCCGCAACAATAGGTGAAAGCTAGAGGCAAACATTTTAATAGCGCTGGTGAGTAGTATGCATTATTGCTTCTTCCGTTATAGGGAGTTTCTAACACGACGTTTTTTAATTTGGTACTTTCAAATACATACTAAAGTTACAGTTAATTTAACTTTTTACAATTTAAAGTTAGTGTTTTAAACAAAGTGCCCAGTGATTTGCGCGAATATATATTATATATATGCCAAGGATCCTATTAATTCCTAAATTCAACATATAAGATCCTATAAAATCCTAATACACTGATACATAGAACCTAAAACTCTGGGGCTTAGTGATAAGCTACTGATCAAACATTTCGAAACTGTATATTTTTAAAAGCAGTATCCGCTCTTATTAATGAATGAAACAGACCCTCGAACATTCTGATATGTATTTTGAGGCCGAGGGGAAGTGAACGTCCATTTTGCCCATTTCTCCTTTCTAATAGTGTCACATGTTCCTTTGTTTCATTGAATTACAGTGTTAACACGATGTTTTACGTCTTTTGGTCTCCATGTTACAACTGATGGTTTCGCCATTTGTGCTGTAGTGTTCCCTGCCACACTAATTTTGATGTATTCTTCTTCTGATATATACTGCCATAGTTCTCCAATGGTGTGTATGCAGCGAATAAATGGAACAGTTGTAACAAAACCGTCTGTTGGGGGAATGGGAGGGCGGAGGATTTGCGTTTACTTACTAAAACTCCTCTGCCTGCTAATGATACACTTTGTCTAGAAATTCTGTTAAACTAAGCAAGAGGGATTTAACATGGGGTAACAACATTCAAATATTAATTCGGAATAAGCTCTTACGTTGGAAAGAAAAGAAAGGCGGGAGAGAATCGCAAACTTACAATATTTCGAAAAGAGCTAACGCTACGAAAAATGTACGTGTCACTAATTGTTTATTTTAATGAGTTCTGCGTTTTCCTCGTAGTTACAAGTAGCTTTAATTTATTTGTTAACATGTCCTTGTTTTACAAAATTCATCCAAATAAAGGAAAGCTCAAAGAATATCCACAGAACACTCAAAATATACATTAGGATTAGTATTAGGACAGTATTAGTCAACCACTGGAGTACAGCATGGCACATAGGCCATAGTAGGCCCTTTGTGCTACCAACGAGGCAAGGGATGAAGGGATGAAGGAGAGACTCGGAGGGCGAGCAGATTTGGACGACGAATCGCTCTAGCAAGAACGGGGTCCCTAACGATTTCAGAATGACACCAAACCTGAGCTTCGACATGACCTAACCTTAGCCATCTTCGTCCAAGAATGAAGCGAGCCGCTCCCAGGAAGGAGCTGCAGCTGGCCAGGGGAGTTCAGGGAGAAATATTTCCACGGCACAAACTCCACCGTCCCGTCGCAACGCACCAATCACCGTGGTCTGATTCTACAGCCCTGAAACACGTGAAGATGAAACAGATGAAAGGAAATGTGGGGAAAGGAAATTAATAGGAGAAAATTAGTGGTAGAAGAGAAACCACCCCAGCATTTGACTACCGACCTGGAGAAACCACGAAATACACAAAGTCAGAGTGGGCGGCCCGACGGGAATCGATCCGTATCTCCCGAATGAGAGCACCGCAAGTTACGCGGAGCCATTTCGTTCAGTCAAGACACATTGTATTCTGTTAGTCATGCAAATATCCTGAGCATATGCTATCTTAATCAGAATGTTTAGTCATGTTGATAAAATACAAAAAAGCATAATTTTCCATATAAGGGGTAGTTTGGCGTGGGGGATTTCCTTGAAAATCTTCGTGTTGTATCTTTGAGAAATGTTGAACTTAAATAGTTAACTTGTTAATTATTTGAACTTTCGTTTCGAGTTATATTGCTAACTCTCACTCTCTCTGATCCCAGCGTGTATTTCTGGTGAAATATGATGCCAAATTGTTGATAGGAAACAATGCTTTCTCTTACCTACTAAACGCATGCGGTAAAGAAATAAAAAGATTGAATACAGCAAGCAAATAAACATTTAATTTTGGTACAGCTCCTAAAACAACATTACAAGACAATGATTTATTAGTGGTATGGCGAACATGGTTTTATTAATCCAAGGAATTATGACCAAGACATTTCAGTCAACATTAATTATCTCAGTGGGATAAGAACTTTAGCTTTAATTTTCGTTCCTTTGCCCGGACAGAGTGAAATGATCTCTATTTAAGAAAACATTAAAAGGAATGATTCCATCCGCGGCGCGGTTGCCAGCCGGCTTTCTCCAAAGGTTCACGTGGGCATGAACGTGTTTTGAAATTAAAATGATAAACGCCGGCTTTGAAGCTTTTATTCCGAGGGCAGCCATAATTTATTTTCTTAGATTTATTTCGTTCCCTCCGTTCTAGTTGGAGACATGCTTATATTCTTTCGCTTTTCTTGTAGTCCGGGTTTCATTAAACCCAACAAAATCCTCCATTACGAGGGATAAAGGAATAATAAAGAAATCCAAACTTTTATATGCACGCGGTAAATATGTACCAGCGCATCTTCCTTGGAACATTTTAACCGCCTTTCTGTAAAGAGCAGATATTTGCACTGGCTTAATGAGAGAAAAAAAATCTAATGTGTTACATTCACATTACTATCTCTATAATCGTTTATTTTTATAAACATTCTACGTACAGATCTTGCAAAACTTCATCTATCTGCTATTAATGTTAATTGCTGTAAGCGTTTGCATAAATAGTTTCATTACACATTTCGTGTAGCGATAGTCAAATGTTTAAACACTGGTCGCTATATATTGGCCTTAAAATTTCGCACTGTTTCCATAACATCGCGAAAACCATGGGACGTTGGCATGAATTAATGAAAAATACCAATAATAACCGATACCTCCAAATAGCTGACATCATTAAAAGCGTTATTTGCAGTAAGTTTTAAAAATATCTACACTTTTTTGTCTGCCTCTTGTAGTTTGCCAGTGAAATAAAATTATACAGAATGAAAAGGACTTCACAGGCTTTTCTAAGAAGATTTAAGATATAAATTGTATTTGTCGTGTAAATGTATTACATACAATGGATTTTAATTGAAATCGTTAGGGCCATTTTTGAGGAAATCGAAAATTTCAAAAAACTTTCCATGTAAAGCGTAGCTAGTGTGGGGCGGGGCATTTCCTTGAAAGTCTTTCTGTTGCATCTCTGGAAGATGATGAACTTGAATACTAAGCATGGTATTTCTTCGATATGGCACATGCAGACATATAGATCTTTTTCTAAAAATGTTTTTTTAATGCAGGCGGCCTCAAAACATGAATTTCTAATGAAATCTCGACTTTGAATTTTTGGTTGCAATACAATAGCTACTCCCTCTTAGCTATTGTGCTGAAGTTATTCTTCCCTCGAATGGTTTTTCCATCTTCTCTGTTTAATAATTTAATTTATACTTAAAACTTTTAACTCTATCCTAATTTCTTCATTTGTAATGTGGTCCAGAAGTATTTATCCAGCTATGGTTCTAAGAAATTTCATCTCTGTCGAATCTATTCTTCTTATTTGATCTTTGGTTTATGTCCAGCATGCATTTCCATATAGCAAGGTACGTAAAACCATTGTTTTGTATAACTTAATAATAAGTTTCTTTCCTAATCTCATTTTTAAATGCACGTATCATTGTACTACAAAAGTGTCTATATCCGCTTAGTTTTACTCCCAAGTAATTATACTTTTTCTGTATCGTTATCTTCTCGCTCTTTGCACCACCGACGCGTCCTCAACTTCAGCCGGGTTGGGTTCATCTCGAGTAATCGTCTTCTTTCTCTACCCCTGAAGAGTTCGGATCTCGGGTGAGCTTCCTGTAATGGCGTAGTCGAATTATTGTATTTTTGACTCGAGAGTTTTCTGACTGTGACCTTTACTTGGGTTTGCATTGCATTTTGTGATTACTGAATATAAATGAATGACAAACTGGTCATATTTATATTTATATTAGAGCAATTTAATTGTTGATATCTGTATTCTGGATTCCATTCAATGTGCATTGTTTTGTTCTTGTTGTTTAGTATTCAGAGCTTATGTAAATTGTTAAATATTTACGGCCTAGTTAAATGGTTCTATATGTAGACTTTATTTAATTTGTTATAGTGTTGAGAGTTTATCTATATTCAGAAATTATCAACATAGTTAATTAAAAAGCTCCCGATAGAATGTATTTTAATATTGTTCCTCGTTTTTACATTTGGGATATTTACGTAATGCTGGGTATGGTATGTGAGGTGGAACGGGTTGCTGCTAAGGCATGCATCACTCCATATGTTCTGAAAATTTCTCTTAAACCTTTGTTTCTTTCTCTAAGTGTTTGTTATAGATTTTCTAGTCAAGTAATGTAAATATATCCAACGTTGTAGTATGGTGTTCGTAAGTGTGTAACATTTTCATTCAATATTTGCTTTTCTTTGGTTGAATTAATGTACATATGAAACCCAGTGTTCACATACTGAAATTAAAGGGCATTCTACTTTACTTTCGTGTTTTCTTATACATTTTCTGGAGGGATTCCTCTATCTCGTAGTGGGCGTTGCTATGACCTCGCTCCTAGATCCGAACGTTTTCACTATTAGACTCCTCCATCATGGATGTGAGTAGCCAAAGCTAACGCACAGATAAGGCATAGGTAGGGTGACAGAAAAACTATAAAGGTGTCCTAGGAAAAACCAAAACACTAACGAAACAATTTGTTACCTGGATTCGGTGTAGCAACTCTGAAGTGAAGACAGCTCAGTTTTGTAATATTGGAAATGGGGGGCAAAACACAGCTGCACACGACAGACGTTCATACTCCAGTATAAATGACACTAAACATTAATAAATCTTGTGGCTTTTAGGCACCTGTCTCTAAGCAGTATTCAGAGTAGGCTTTTCCCAAATAATTTTTCTAGAATTTAAAGCAGAATAATGCCCTCTGCCGATTGGAAAGCGATTATCCTGTTTCCAGGCACGAAGTGCACGTGGCCTCGAGCCTATCCATCAGGTTCCGGATTTTTCCTGACAACTCAGGGTCTTGATGCATTTGAAGAACTACGATAGGTAGCGATCTGTAAATTAGAAAACCAACGTTTTTCTACTACACATATGGGCTGGATGATTATCTACCTCTGCTTTACATATCACTGTGCTTGTGTGTGTGAGATCGGCAGCTGGATTGGAAGGTCAAGCCTCAAATGTGCTGTGGTGTCTCTTATTTAGCTTTACTTTTAAAAGTAGTATGCAATAGTTAACAAAACTATAAAAGCATCATTGCGTTACAGAATTAGTGGGCTTTTGTTTAAGTTTTGCCCTATTTGCTATCTGCGTTAAAACTGTACTGTAAGATGCAACATGTCATAAGATAACGTCAAATCAAACTTAGTGCCCCAGAATGCACTCTATGCGTGGAGATATTTCACAAGGAATCGATAGGCATGTAAAAACATTCAAAGACATCTGAACCGAGATACACTCACAGGACTTTCGCTACTAATGACAATTATAATATTCATACAAAATACCAGACTACATCGCTCAAGATATATATATTGTTTAAAGTTCTCCATTTACACGCCGCTTTTAACTACATTGGTCTTACCGGCGGCCTTTCTTTTGGAACATATTGCCTATAGGCAATGGTGTTAACTCGTATTCTCTTGTCGTTGGTTTTCGGTAACTTTGGGTTTCATTCATTAGATCACACACACACACACACACACACACATTCATACTCTCACTCATACTTCCAGACTCTGGGGAGGATAGGGAAGAATCTTGGTTAGAAAAGAATTTCCACCCCGCAGCCGGGAATCGAACCCGGGACCCATTGCACAGGAGGCAGGTACTCTACCGACTAAGCTACGAAGTCAGCAAGACATGTTTTTTCTTAGTTGCAACATTTAAACAATATTCAAATGTTTGTTCGTGGTAAATAGTTCTTACGATAGAAAGGCAAAAGAACTCCAGCTCTGTGGTGTAGGGGCAGAATGTCTGCTACACTTTCAAGAGATTCCGAGCTTGTGTCTCTGTCTTTTCCGGGGTTTTGCCTTATCCTGAGATGACGAAAGTCAGGTTACTCTAAGCTGTAGGGACGCTGGGCCCATTTGAGCATAATTTCAACCATGTCGTTCATTCATTGTCCGAATATGACCTACCCGGGTAAAGGAGTTAACAAGTCATCAAACTAAGCAAGAAATATGACATCCTGATGCCTAATTGGTTCTTGACGACCCAAGATAAAAACAAAGCCTCCAATACTGACCGTTAGATTGTAAACTTGCAACATTGAACTTTTCGAAAACGGCTGATCTTACGAAAAAAACCTATTTTACAGAAATTATGTAGTTTATCCCCTTCACATTCTTTCTTTCTTAAGTTTTTGTGTCTATCATTTCCTGGTTGTTGAAAATTATATAAAATTAGTCAGAAAGGGAAGAACGCAGGCAATTCACAGAAAACATCAGATACATATTTGATCATTCAAATTATTCAACCAAATATCTTAAACATGCGGCATGTTAGTAAACATCGTTACAACCATTTTTGAGAAAATAAAAAATGCCAAAATTAATTTCCATCTGAAGGATCATTTTGGGTGGGAGTTTCTTAAACATCTTCGTGTCACATTTTTCGGAAAATTCTGAACTTAAATACCAAGATTTGTATTTACCCAACTTTTCATTTTTGATTAACACACACACGCTATACACAGAAGTTTCAAGAAAAACACTTGTTTGACAAGCAAATCTCTTAAATATGTGGTATTTTAACCAAAATCTTTAGAACCGTTTTTGAAAAAAGAACAAATAACGAAACGTTTTCCATCTAAAAGGTAGTCTGAAGTATTGGGGGAGAATTTCTTGAAAATCTTCGTGATCTTAGGCGGATACTTAACTTAAATACTACGTTTGGTATTTATCCGACATTTCGTTTTTTAATTATGCCTTCACACACATACACACACAAACACACAAACACACATACAATACCACGAATCTTTTTCTAAACGTATTTCTTTTTTTAATCAGGGGCCTCAAAGCATGTATTCTGAACTCTGGATGGCGAATGTTTGGGTGGAACATATTAGTTTCACTAGCTCTGTGGCAGAAAAGTAAAAAGCAAATACTTGTTTGAGATAAGTTATGAACCATTGGAAATTAATAAACGCGTAAGGAATAGCACGGTATCACAATATAAGGGATCACACAGGAATTAAAAAACAGAGGCATTTCAATGCATTAATGTCGACATTCTAAATTCCTGGTAATGGCAGCTGAATTAGATGCTAAAGATTTACCTGATTGTTGACAAGCAACAGAAAAACTAAATACATTATTGAGGAAGAAAAGGAAACAAGAAAATGCAAGGATCTGACAGTAAAATTAACATCTCAATCCAATAGCACGTAGTATGACATTTTGGAAGGAGGCTATGCCAGCAACAACAATAAGCCGTTAAAAGTGGTGCATGTTAGAGGTGTTATAACAAAATGTCTGGTAATATTCAATAAGCAAAAACCTCCATTTCTGCAAACTAATTTTGATATAATTTCATAAAACCAATATTTTTTTCTGAGTATCGTTTTTCATTTACAAAAATAAAACCCAATTAAAGTATGAAATTAATTCTGTCTCCCAAATGCTGTGATACCGAGTTTATCTGTAATGACGCCACTGGCCACCGCCGGGGCCGGGTTATAGCGTGTTAAATGAACTCACTCTGCGATAACCTAGATCAAGGGCATCTGTAGTTCAGTTTAACGTTACTGGCTAGGCATAATATGGTGGAAATAAGTTATATGAATAATCTTGATTTCTACCGCCTAAACTTGTAAATTTCTGTATTTCAGTTTCTGATTGGCTAATCCTAGTCCAATAGAATTCCTTCATTTAACTAAAGCTTTTTCTAGTTGTTGATTGGCTATTTTATTAACAGTCACTAAATTACATTATTGCTTCCAAGAATCACAAGTAGTATTGTTAAACTTTCTAATTCATTATTGCCTCAAGGCTACCTCATTGTTACCTCATTGTTAGCAACTTTTAACCTATTATTCTCACAGCTCCTATATTATTAAATTATGTAATACATTCACATAACATTATTACATGTATACAATAATATAAACATATACAATGACTGTAATATACACTTTTTATATATTGTTACATATACATATTGCTTTAAGGCGGGCTGTTATTGAATTATATATTATATAATTAGACTGAAATCATTGCCTCACACCGCAATTAAGTTTTATGTCTCACACTGAACACGTACCGTACCGAATCGCTTGGTTACGCTTTTTTGTAGCGTCTCCCGTCTGATTCTGTACATTTACTCAATTTCAAGTCTCTGATTGGCTAAGCCTACTCCAATAGAATGCTTTTATTTAACTTAGCCTTTTCAAGTTTTTCATTGGCTATTTATAAACTGTTTTAAATATTTCATTATTGTTCCAAGAATTATTAGTAGCCTTTATTGAACTTTCTAATTTATTATTACCTCAAGGTTACCGCATTGTTAGCAACTTTCGGCTTTTACTTTGTAATTCTGTTTGCTACGGAAAGCAGCTTGCTTCTATTCTCACAGCTCCTTTTTACAACTATGTAATACATTCACATAACATTATTATATATGTACATAATAACATAAACATACAATGACTGTTACGTACACTTTATATATTTTTACATACACATATTACTTTAAGGCGGACTGTTATTCTTTTTATATTATAATTAAACTGATATCATTTAAGTGATAAAAGTACTGCCTCAACGAAAACGTACTACGTAAGAAATGTAGATCTCTTAGATAACGAAAGGAATGATACAGGTATTTTGATAAAGGTTTATCTCGATTAAAATGGAGTAGGTAGGAAATTAAACTTTAGTAAGAATAATTTTTATACACTAATAAGCTGTAGAAGTTAGAGAAAATCATGTGAATGTAAGACATATTTTTGGTACCTGCGTTGTCTGTTTGTGTGGAGTTGTATTTAGAGGAAGATCTGGTAGAAGGAAACTAAGAAATGTAATTGTTTGGTTTAAGTAAGCACACCGAAATCATATTAAAACGTAACTATAAGTTGCTCTTCATACTATTACAACAGTCATTTTCAACGTTTTATAACATGCATGTTTCATAAATTAAGTCCATAGCACGATTCAGTGTTTAATTTAACACTTAAGGTATATCCAGGTAAGGTGTATTATGGCAGGGAAAGAAGGTGATGACCAAAGCTTTACACCGAAGAAAATATTACAGAGCAGTATATATGATATGACATTGACTCATTATACTAGCATGATATCGAAATAGTGCGTCTTTAGTATGTAGGTTATCTGGTGATTTCTCTCTAGTGACTCAAGTAGAAGGTTTGACCACCGTGACATGTGGCATTAGCCGTCTTTGTTTTTAGTAACCTGAGTTAGGCTGCGTTGCCTATATTAGAGTCGTGGGAGGGGCGGGCTGCCAGCCACGTCATATAACAGAAATCCTTAATGTTCTTAATTCCCTTCCAATAGTATCTAACATTAAGTACGACAAATTTTGGATTATGCAACACGGTGGGATGCAATGCGAGTTAATGAATGAATAAACTTTATTTGTACATCTTTTATACACACTCGTTTTTACAATATTCCACTTGTAAACTAACTTAACTTATGCACAAATTTTCTTGCTAGCTATGTTCGACCTATACTGCTCATTTCGCCTGGCACCCTGGCCTTATGACTCAGCTGAGCAGCCCTTGCTACCCTTAATCACCTATGATCCATCCTCTCGCTCCTCCGTTTGCCCTTCCACCTTTCTTATCTCTCTCTTACTTATCTATTCCATTTCTCCTTTACTTTCATTAAGAACTCTCCATATTCCTATTTTTCTGTTCTTCTTTTCTTGTTAACATTTTAATTGCTACTACTTTTGCATCCATTTTTTCTCATTTTTCCTCCCATTCTTTTTGTCTCCATTTTGCTAATTCTTTGCATTCTGTCATATAATGCTCTGTACCTTCTGCCTTCGCATAGTTCACAAACTCCGTTTTTTCTGCCTCTTAGCTCTCTCAGGTACATTGATCCTGTTCTCATTCATGCAAACGCTTCTTTTTTAGCTCTATTGGAATAATCAACATACCCTTCTCTTCCCTATTTCCTTTTTACTAGCCTATAGAACCCCAGTGCTTTTTTATTCTCTAAGCTTCCCCAAATCTCTTGTCTTTCTATGTCCTGCACTCTGTTTCTTACTGTTATCCAGAGGCCGTTGCTATTTCTTTCTCCTGCTCTACAAATATCTCCTATTCCTATCTTCTTCATATTTTTTTGTACTCCTGTCCATAAGCTATTTTTATTTTTCGTACTCTTTTGTTGCTGCGCACATATATATAAAATTGTCTCTTCATATTTTTTCAGGCATCTAAACCAAAATTGCAATACCCTTTCCAATATCACTCCTTTTGTTATTGTTCTTCCTAGTTCCACTAATGCTACTTCCCGCGGTGCTGAATCTTTGTAACGCCAATAGCTCTTTACAGAACGTTCTGTAGCTCTGATCTATTTGCTTAATTCAGACCCCCACCCAAATTTCAACTGCATATAACATTCTTGCTCCTACCAATGCCTCATACATTCTTTCTATCCATTTACTCGCATTTCTAATTTGTATTTGCGCATCCGTACTCCTGCCATTGCAGTCTTTCCTTTAGCCATAAGCTTCCTGCAATGTGCCACCCATTCACCATTACTGCTCATCCTCGCCTCCAAATAATCAAACTCCTTGACAACTTGCAATGTGAGTTAGCAGTGTGTAGTTAGAAGTTTCATCAAGCGCTATTCTTGCTACTCTAGGTTGCGACGCTGTAGAAATGTTTATAGGGCCAATGGTGTATATCTAATCAATAAACCCATCATTTAACATGGCTTCTCATGTAAGTTTACCGGTTAGGCAATTCGCTAGTAATGTATGTTTAGAGCACTGACTAATGCTATCTAGTGTTGAGTTCTGTTTCGTTATCTATCACTTTAACCTCTACAGTGAGAAGGGCAGTAAAATAGCCCCAATGAAACAATTGACCTCAATGATTATCGAAACCCAGTCCTCTTGCTTTGTACAAGCTTGGCGGTATAGGGTTGCAATGAATGTGTGTTAGAGACCGCTGGTTTCATTTGCATGAAACAAGCCCGCAGTCCCCGCCAGGAGTCTTCCGTATATTTACATTGCCACATTTTGTGTACTAATGCATGTTCCGTGTTACCGTCTGCCATCACTTAAACTCCACAAGGAGCAGGGCGTCCAAGTTCACATCGTGCTTCATTAAAACAATCTGCTGCCTACATTACTTACAAGCGTGCAGCCTGAAATTATTGTATTATATGAAAATCAGGGATGACATTTTATTAGATGCTCTCTAAATCAGCTGCTTGTAGGATAGTTAACAAATCGAAATTAATACATTACGCGACAGGATTGTAATGGCACTAACAAAGACGCGAGTATGTTTATGAAACGTGAGGCAGTTTTCTGTACCGAAACAATGCTATATTAATAAGCATGTAAATGATGCGTATTCTTCATGTAATCTGAAACGGCAACTCTAGGCCGAGCTCGAGCTATGTAATTATTAATAATTTGATTAATTAGTTTTTAGTGAGGTTAAATTATGCTATGTATAAATCTTTTACTTTTACTGCCGGTGTAGCTTAAGAAGGGTGATTTAACGATATGTCTGTATCTAGGTTACTAATATTATAGGAGTAATAAATTGTTTAATGTAAATAATTTAAGCGCTATGTTAGAATACTGTCCACGACGAGATATGTTAGCTGCAGGAATGGTGTCTCCGAAAGCAACAAGTTTAGTTTTACGATGTCTCTCTGGTAGCAGGGGCATTGTTCATACAGCGAGGGTGTCTAGCTATTGTGCCTTTGTACGATAATTCGCCGTGATCAGAGTGAGGGAGACAACAAGCTTAACGGTAAAATTAGGAAAAGACGCGATTTCTGTTAAACTTGGACCAATAAGATCCCTGTAAATTTATATGAAATAGTGAGACGCGTTGAGTGGCGCTAAAAATGCACCAATAGGAAATGAAGCTGCCCAAGAAGCCTGCGACTATAAATAGATCTGCGAGGACCAAAATCAGGAGTCATTGTCTAAACTACAGGCAGGGCAAGATGCTGCTGGATATTTGAGAGATATCGCGCCAAAAGTGAATTAAGACAGTTTTCGTAACACACATAAGAATTGCTATGTGTCAAGAGATCTACTAAGTATATAAACTTCGCGTTATATCAGCGCCGTGTTTCAATATCAGTGTTGTGTACCACCAGAAATAACTAAATAAAAGAAACAGCAGTGTCGTCTTGCTGTAACTAAAGCACGTCTATTTTTCTCTCCTTTACCACACCCGAGATCTAAGTTTCCTTTACCAAGGAAAAGTCCATGCTCTGATATATTTCAGCAATAACTTCAACTAGCCAAGGATAAAAAAATGAAGAGAACCAGCATCCTTCGAACATCCAGAGACTTCGCGGAGGCTGCAGAAAGGTAAGCCGCGAGCTACGGGCATTACAAATAACCAAAACAACTACGGACTAGGGAGTTACTGCCGCAGTGTGCGTCGGACCGATTCTGAAGTAACTCGCATTACAGAGCAGGGAGCCACATGCTTCATGGTTGAGGTACCAAATAACAGTGGACCGTTTAAAATGATGGTATTGTACATTGTTATTATTATTATTATTATTATTATTATTATTATTATTATTATTATTATTATTATTATTATGCCTTTCATTGTAAGTGGCCTATTCCGATCTCGTAGCATCTTTGTCTCGAACGACCTGGATCTCTTCGAGTTTAGGTTTATTTATAGCAAGCAGTGCTTTGTAAATAGTGGATTCAATTATAACTGTACTACTATATTTTATAAGTAATTGTAAATTTATCATTATTATTATTATTATTATTATTATTATTATTATTGTAACTTTATATTAGGTACCGTTTTCAGTGCTTAGCAGAACAATGTTTGACGCTGACCTCTGACACATTTGTGTTGTTCCTGGCAGTTGCTTCAGGAGACTCAGAGTACCGGGTTCGATGGTTGGATGGCAGGGATTTGGAATTTGTTTTGGTAGAGCTGAGGTTCTGGTTTTCAGGGGTGGTGACACTGCCTTGATGATATTAATAATACTGCCGGCGAAGTTTGAGTTATTTCTTTATTTTGTTACGTAGATTCCTATCTGGTCGACCCGCCACCTTCGTCGTCGAGACCACTGTTATTTTTGTCGTCACTTTCGAAGTCGCTACTTATGTGTTCCTCCGACTAGCCCTCGAATTGCCTAGATTTCACAACTTCATTTTCACGCTATAAACTTTCTGATTATTTTCTTCTTATTTTGTCTCGTTAACCGTCCTCGTGGTTAGTTTGTACTGGAATGTGTCTCGGCGTTTCTTTTACTTTTTCACGCCTTTCGCCAAACTTAGAATTTCCCCCTACCTTTCTTATGTTTCGTTCCGTTTTAAGTTCAAACGTATCATGTGATATGTACGCGATCTTTTGATTGGCTATTTTTTTTTGTTTCATGATTTTATTATTGGCTACCCCCACTTGACAACTTTCACGTCTGCTTCTTACAGCTTATTTTGAGTTTTAAAATCTTCCCACGAATATTCTGAGATCGTAGATAAGGCACGTATACTTTCTGACCCTGCTAAGCTTTGAAACAATTGTAAACTACACGTCCGAGCCAAAGTACAAAAGCAAAACTTCCGGTAGACTTGTTGTCGCCCATAGCAGGTAGATACATCTGCTTTCGTTTCGAGGAAAACAAAACTTGTTTTTCTGCCTTTTCAACAAAACCCATTCCTAATATGAATTTACAGAGCGGGCGTCAATTTATTTTATAAATTGATTCTGTTTATATCCATTATCTCTTTTCGGCATGTTTTCGTCGTTATGTTCGATTTCGATCCTATTATATTATTATTATTATTATTATTATTATTATTATCTCTCCTGGGTCTCGATAACCGGCTTCATGTTGTAAGGCCTTACTGATGCTGGGACTGTTAATATTTCATCTGGCTACTGCTTTTATGTTCACAATGGACAAAATAAAAGTATGCAATTATTATTTTCTCCGCCCCCCCTTCGCTCAACCAACATATCTGTGCACCACACATCCAGAGTTTCAAAAATACCTACTTCCTTCTAATGATCTGGCAGAGTCCTTCTTTTACCACTATTAGTTGACCAAAATAAGGCTACTTAGATTCTTGCAGGAAAAACCGTAGGAAGAACTCTGTGTGATATGGTATTTAGCATACTAGATTTCAAATCCAGAGGTCTCGGGTTCGATAATGGCTGAAGGATGGGCATTTTTATTTTGGCAGGATTAATTCCTATCCTCCGTAGAGTCTGGAAGTATGTGAGTTTGAATTCAGTGTAATTATCAGAAGTAATACATCCAATATTAAACGAGTGAACACCAATGTTGATGAGCAATTGCTCCATTGAATCGCTGATATGATCCGAAATTCTAAAGACAGCATATAGATAAATGTAATAAAACATACACCATTGGACAGTTTCCTAAGAAAGCTCTTGGATAAATTTCATTTCTCATTTATGGCACTTATCTATTATCAGTGGCGGTTACTGCATAGGAACACAAGAGCACGTGAGCATCCTAACTTTTGACACCTTGCGGATTTATTGGTTATTTTTTCTCTGAATCGTATTAAACATAACGTATATACGCTAATTGAAAATATAAGACTTTTAAATCTACCACGCTACTCCTCTAAACTCGATGAAATGTGGAACAGGGTAGGTAGCACATCTTGACTCACGCACGTCTTAAGGAGCTTTTGCGCATGCGCAACTAGAATGACGTTATTACCTTATGGATGAAATACATACGAGTCGTGCACACTTGAAGCACGAAGCATGTCCCACGCTGTGTTTTCATATGAGGGGCATTCAAATGAAACCTGGTCAGTGTGTCTAACTTAGCATTACACGTAAGGTGGCACCACGTAACTGCGTGTATGGTGGCACCATCTATTAGTAGAGCGACCGCAGCGTGCGCAACGTTTGACGTTGCTTAGCGACAGTGTGGTTTCACGCCGAAGAGAAATGAAGGCGAGTAAGCAGGAGCAACGAGGAGTGATTCGATTTTTAGCGGCGGAGGGAGTTGGAGGCCGTGAAATGTATCGACGGATGAAGGCTGTGTACGGTGAGTACAGCCTGTGTCGTTCAAGTGTGGTGGAATAGCGCAAAAGATTCCTATAGGGGCGCGAGTTACTGGAAGACGATGCTGGTCCTGAACAGGCTCATCGTGTCATCACACCTGAAATGATTGCGGACATGAATGCTTTAGTCTTGGGCAACCGCAGAACCACCGTGGACGAGTTCCATCGGTTACTGGGTATTAGCGTGGGCACCATTCACAGCATAATGCATCAACACTTGAAATTTCGAAAAGTTTGTGCTCAGTGGGTTCCCCACCAACTGACCACCGAACAGCTCAATACTCGAATGGCGCTGTCTTTGAGTCATCAACAACGGTATTATGAGGAAGAATATGGCTTATAGTCGCATATTGTCACTGGTGACGAAACATGGTGTCACCATTTTGAACCGGAAAGCAAGCGTCAGAGCAAGCAGCGGAAACATGCGACTTCACCACCTCCAAAGAAATCAAAGGCCATGCACACCAGTTCTGGTAAGGTCATGATGTCGTTCTTTTTTACCACAAGGGCCCACTGCTTGTCGAGTTCCTGGAACGGGGAACCACTATCAATGCCCAGCGATATCAAGCCACTTTACAAAAGACGAGCTATCAAGTCGAAACGCCCAGGCATGTTATCCAACGGCGTTATTCTCCTGCATGATAGTGCCCGCCCACACACTGCCAATGCGGTGAAGACGACATTGCAGCAGTTTCGATGGGAAACGCTGGGACATCCACCGTACAGTCCAGACCTTTCACCGTGTGGATTTCATGTTTATGGACCTCTAAAACAAGCTATTCGCGAACATCGATTCACAACGGAGACGAAGTGTGTGAATGGGTCCAGGCCTGGAGCCGACAGCAGCCTACTAGCTTCTTCAAAGATGGAATCGACCGGCTAGTGTCGCAATGGGATAAATGTGCCAACAGTTTTGGCGACTATTTTTGAGTTAATAAAATTGTTACCGTTACTTTACACAAGTGACCGGGTTTCATTTGAATGACCTCATATTAATGACACTAGATTGTAGAACTACGGCAGAAGTAAGAACGTGCACGAACGCAGAGCCTTCTCCCGGTTATTCCAAACCAATACTCTCAACTAAAATTTAAATTACACATTACCTCCTTCTCGCCCTAAAACACTGTACTTTATTTCATACACAACAACAGACATCCACAAAACAACCCTTTCTTCCGTCAGACAACTTATGCATCATTACTATTATTATTACTAATCTTTGTTATTTATTATAATTGTTAATGTGGGAGCACCTGCAATTGTATAAATATGTTCATAATCATAACTTTTAAGCATCAGATCTATTTCACATTTTCCGGGCTATGTGATTAAATTTTGTGAACACCCAAAATGCATATTCATGAGCCGCTACTGTCTATAGGAGTTATTGTAACATTAGCAACTAAGTACATATCTCGCAGCTCAGCCTCTCGTTTGCTGATGGAGGTAACTACTAAATGTTTAAACGAGTTTATCTCATAAATTGTTACAAAACCGTTACTGAACGGCAGGCATTAACCGCAACTAGGTAGGTGGTTACCGAACACAAAACACTATGTTCTGACACTTGTATGGTTAACCCATTGCGTATGTTGTGCAAATGGGATTGCCAGTATGTTGTGGTTCCCCCGTAGATTGCGTAGAAAATCAGCTATAGAAAAATATCATGACAAATAGTATACTACGATATAAGGGTGGTAGTGGTTTATAACAGAATCGAGGAAAAGCTTTTGCAATGAGAAGAAAGCAAACGGGGCAAAAAGATAGAACCGCACACTTTCAGACATATCCGATACGTGACGCCTAGGTAAGCTTTATGGTTGCAATATGGAATATTTGAAAAATGGCTATCACTACAAAACATTTTGACAAAAGTTGTGTACTTTAGTATGCTCTACATATTCCCTGTAGTAAGCTTTTATTTATCTTTTAAGATTTGTTTTCGTTATACAAGATTATGCACCATGCATTCATATAAACATAGGATACTCGCAGAAAATTCAAATATACATTTCATTTCTCATGTCAACATATAAAACGTTATGGCATTTAAATCATAAACGTGAAGGAAATAAACAAAAATAAATTAACCGTATTGACCGATGAGTGTGGTCGAAATCGTTGAGTCATGGACTTGTGAACGGGAGCTTCACGGTTCAAATCTCATCAGGACCGTCCTCTCTATTTTCCACGTTTTCCTAAGTTCTCATTAGTGGCTAATGCCGGGAAGGTGTCCTAAACTTAGGCCTGGAACCTTTCCTTCCTAAATTTCCTATACCAAATATAAAGTCGTTTATTATTTCATCAGCCGAATTAGGACAAATATGTCTTGGCTTAGAATGTAAATTTGTATCGAAGTGCGGCGAGGGGAACGGGTGCAACAAGTAACCTGAAACGTCAGGAATGGAACAGAACATAAACACAGAGCTCGCAGAGAGCAACTCTATAATACCTGACTGTCGACTGTGCAACCCTGGATCCGTGTATTCAATACGTCATCACGTGTACTAGATAGGTGGTAGTTAAACTAAAAATAATTTAAATATTAAGTTTAGTATTTAACCGTCTTTTTGTTTTTCAGTTACCTCTTCGTAGATGAACAGATACACAATACCTTTTTCTAAAAATTCACTTGTTTTTAAATCAAGGTACCCCAAAACATATATTTCTGATGCAATCTCAAGATCAAATTTTTGGGTGGAACACACCTCTACGGTAGATGGTTGAGAAAGAAAAATATGTGTTACATTAACATTAGTTTCTCTAAGATCTATCACTTATTAGTGGGTATACAAATTATTGTTACAAAAGTTTATTTTCCTGTCTACTTCATTTTAATCCAGATAAACCATTCCTGAAGTAGCTGCATTACGCTTACGTTATAGATACAAAGGGAACAACGGTAGACAAATGTTTAAGAACTGGATGCTATACGCTGCCTTAATATTCCACACTATTTCCATGCAATCGCGAGAAACAACTGAATGTTGAAAGGGCTTTAAGAGAATGACCAAGTAATGAACAATTCGAACCATTAATAACGAATACCTTGGAAACGACCCATGCCGCAAAATATTTGTTTGGAATAAATTTTGTGTTTTAAAGAGATCTACATTTCTTGTGAAGTACATTTTCGTCTATCACTTAACGTTTACTAGTTAAAGAAGTTTATACAAAATTCTGTCCGAATGAAGAGGACTTCAAAGCCTATTACCAAAAATATTGATACGGTAATTTGTATCACAAATTACTTAAATGTAAATATTGATTGTAATATGAATATGTACTTTTATGTGACATTGATTTCAGAGGTTTATTAATTGTAATTATTATTGGTAAATAATAATATAAGGCTTTACTGAAACTGTTAGTAATGGCGCAAGAATGCAGCGATGGGGTGAGTTGTTTATCATTACCGGGAACAAGGAAGTTACGTAATGTTTCGCGCGGTTTCGATAGAAGCTTCTAGAACATTTCCTAAAGCATATGTATTTGTGGTTTTCATTGGATATTAAAATAGACGCTAATGTTGGCGCGTTTTATTAGCCAATGGCAGTTCATTTATAATCTTTAGGCGTATCTTGAGGCAAGCCTATAAATAGTGTAGTTTCAAGGGAGCGTTCCCCCAGTTCAACGGAATTCTCAATACACTACACGTCGGCCGCTCAGTTCATCAAAATTTCGTGTACACTACACATCGTCAGCCAGTCCTTCATTTCGTCAAGTTACACGAGAATTATTATAAAATATTATACAGTTAAATATACACAAAGTCGAAGTACGTGAGTTAAAAAGTGAGAAGTTATTACAAACAGTTTCAGTTTGGCGTGTATCCAGATCAATTTGTAAAAGTGTTGGTGCACGTGTTCGACAATAAAGGATTATAAAACAAATTTCGTCATTAAGTGTAATTTCTGGATAAAAGATTCCTTTCCGATTCACAACCTGCAAGAGAGACAAGTTCTACCAAGATAAGATGATAGCTAGCCGGTGGACAATATACGAAACTTAAAAATTTATTTCAAAACGGATGCAAATTGCTAACGCCAGAGGAAGCTACGAACCAAACCAACGAATGACGTCACAAGATGGCTCCCACCAACACTGAGGTAAACGAACATTGTAAGGAATACCATCGCATAATTGGCTTCCACAACGTGGGGCTACAAATACACAAATATAACATTAATACTATCGCAATATTCATAGAAAGATTTTATTTTTCATTTAAATAACATTAATATGTCGTATTTAGAAGGTACTGAACCTAAATGCCAAGTTTGGTGTTTATCGTCTTTTCGTTTTTAAATTGTGCTGTTCACAGACATATGCACAGGATTTTTATTTCTAAAACTCCTGTTTAATTCAGGATGCCTTAAAACATGTAGGTATTTCCGGAGAAATTTCGGTTTAAAATTGTTGGTGGAATGTAATACCTTCTCTACCCACCATGTACGAGGTTTGTTTTTAAATTAAGTGCTGGTGATTTTTTAAAAAATAAACAGAACATTATTTTCCAAATACTTTATTATCATTCATTACCTTAACTTTACATTACTTCTCCACATAGTCACCTCCGTTATTCTGGCAATTGTCGTAACGGGAAACCAGTTTTGTATGCCTTCGTCAAAGAATGATGCCTCTGTGATGGAAGCCAAATTCTTGTTTCATATCATCGTCGTTGAAATGTTTTCCACCACAGAATTTCTTCAGATGAAGAAACAGATGAAACTCGCTTAGTGCCAAATCCGGACTGTAGGGAGGGTGGTCGAATTCTTTCCGCTAAATGATGGGATCAGGCCTTCAGTTTGGTTATGTGTGGCCGGACATGTCAGCATTGTTGTTTCCTTATAAACCTCAAACAATTGGCGATTAATGTTTGTTGGCGTAACATTTCTCGCATTAAAAAATCGAATCGACTTCACAGTCAGCGGGTGATTCGATTGTTTTGAGCATTTCGAAACGCTCTAACAGCAGGAAAACACAAACTGACAATCGCTCACAGCTGTGTCTGGTTTCCTAATGGATGGAGGAGTGATCGCTCATGCTCAAAATCGCGACTGAGTGCTGCACCGGCACAATATTAAATGGTGCTTACTTTAAAAACACGGCTCTTACGCGGTAGAGAAGGTGCAGGCTTGTTTTTGGATTCAGAGAGTCTCAAAAAACGTGTACTTGCGGTGATAAATCGGTATTGTATTTTTGGAGGAATGCAACACTACCTCTATATACTATGCATAAGCATAGAGAAAGTAAAAAGTAGCATTTCTTTAAAATAATTTGTTACATTAGAATGCATGGCTTGTAACTGGATACTATTAGTAAAGTGTGCTGTGTAATGTGCTTATAGGTATAGGTAATACTATATAGCGGAACACCTTGTATACTCAATCTACAGATTGAGACTACCACTCCGCAGAAGAAAAGGATGAAGAGAAAAATCACAGGAGCCTACAGGCCGCAGGAAGACAGACCACAGAGACGCGCGGATGTCATTAGCAGTTCCAGGATCGAAAACACGCTCCATGTTGGAGGTGCCTTGAGATGGCCGTCGACCAAGCAGACCTATAATGTCTACGAGGGGTACTCTTTCCTTTTAGCAGACATACAAGCCATCTGTCTGGTACCGCCATACACCGCTAAACCTAGAAGTAAGCATGAAAGATGAGAGGGCAACGGAATGAAAGGGAAATAATGGAGTGTAATAGCGGTAGATGAGAAACCACTCCAGTATTCCCCTACCGATCAGGGAAAACCTCGAGAAACCCAAGGTCAGAGTGGGTGGTCGACGGAAATCAAACCCGCGATCCCCCGAATACGAGTCTCACACGTTACAGCGGAGCCATCCTGCTCAGTAATGCGCTTAGCAATAATGTGTCGCCATGAGGAACATTCTGGAAGGCACTGAACTAGACTCCAGAAATAGTGGCTTATGATTTTGACAGCCTTAGCTTTAAAGCTTAAAAATCATTCCTGTAAAATGAGATTTCTTGGCTGTTACTCGTGTAGTCCTCCTAAGCGAAAACATTATATTTAAACGGAGACAATAATTGTGGCGCTGTTAAAGTGATGAAACCGAAGTTAGGTTAAGGGGATTATTAGCAATATTTTTGCACGCATCTTTACTTTGTATAATCCTCTCTACCACCTACATACATGGCGGACCATTTAAGTTTGAGACTTTACAATATCTCCAAAACTAAGTGTTGTGGAAAGAAATGTCGAATAAAACTTGCTTGATATAATGGGGGAAAGTAAATGTCATTAGCCGTGTTTTATTTGGAACGTTGTGATGGCCATTTTAGGGTCATTTAATTTTTTAAATGGGAACCTACGACTAGGGTCAATTTAAATTGATCTATTGAGTATTGTATTCCACCTATAAACTGGATATCGAGGTATCATCGAAAATGCACGTTTTCGATTCCTCTGATCCCCAAAAAGCAAACTTTCGGTGTGTGCGTGGGAATAGCATTTCTCAAAAACCAAAAGTCGGTTGGCAACCAAACTTGATATTTAAGTTCAGCATCTTCTAAGGATGCGACACAAAGACCTTTATGAGAATTCCCTACTCATAGTACGCTTTACATGGATAACATTTCTTTCTTCTTCATTTTATCAGAAACGGATCTAACCATTTTGATTAAAATATACTGACATTAGAAATAAAACAAATGTTTTGCAAATATCCTGTGAACTCTGCTGCATTTTGTATACTGTTTTATAACAAGTACTCTTAAAAGCACTCAAAAACCTCTAGAAAAAAGTAAAATTCCTTAATGTCAATCTTCGTTTCATTAGATTGTTTCATGATATTGCATGTTGTAAATTTGGACCTTTCCTAAGCGTCACCCAACGGACATACCTGAAAGTTTGCGATTCTTGCCCGCCCCTCCCCATTTCTTTTATTTCTATCGCACGAAATTGTTACCACGAATAAAGATTTGAATGTTGTTTCCCCTTGTTGAAAACTTATTGCTTAATTTGAAACAGTTGCGAGGTAAAGATATTCCGGCAGTAACGTAGTGTGGATAGGAGGATTAGTTTTATATGAACATGTGATAAATATATAATGAATGTATGCAAATTTGTCACTGTAGGAAAAGTCGTGTGAATGCATCACATAAGATATTTAATCAAGGATTTCACGGTTAACTTGAATAGCAGCAAGAGATATTTCCGCACAAAATACATTTTATAACCTATTGGTATGTTTTATTCGATTTACAAGGTGGGTTTTCTTGTTTGTCTTTAGTAAATATATGCACAAGAGATCCAAAGTTACTTCCTTTTAGGATGTTGCTGAAATGCTACTTGCAAGTTCTAGTTATGCCTGTTTTGCTAATAGCGGTCCCCACTATTCGGATGAATTAGAATATTTCTAATGACATTCATGTGAGGTTACAATGGTAGGCAATCTGGGGTGTGTTGATATCATTTGCTTCACCCAAGGAGCGCTGTTTGACACTGTGTATAACAAGGTAGGTGTGTACGCTTGAACTGTTTCTACAGGCCCATGCCATGCTTGTCTGCGCTTAAACTTGCATCAATAGCCTATAGGCATTAAGGGTTTGATGACATACATCCCACACCATAACCCTTCCATTACACGCCTCATTTGTCGTACTATCAGATATGTCCTAAGTCAGGCAGGTGATAGTGAAAACAGCATGCTAATAGAGGTCAAATAATTGGCACAAAATGTTAATATCTTTCATTCAGCAAATTCCTCCAAACAAGAAAACCTTTTATACCTAAAAGTAGTTTTTTTTTCTACAAAGTAACTGGCGATTTTGAATAAAAGGATATGCGTTTGAAATTCTGGAGCGATGAATAAAATGTACGTCTTGCACAAAAACTGACAGAAATGTAAGTGGCATTAACGTAAATAATCCTCTGTGGAACTTTTTTTACACTCAATGGATATTCGAAATATTTGCTGCTGTTTGTTTGAGTTTTACTTTCTCTATCACTAACAACCAAAAATCGGTACCTAGATTTCACAAGTTATACATGTGAAATTTCAGTTCACATGGAATAAAAGTTTTTAGATCCCCTAAATCCAAAAAGGCAGTTTTATAAGATGTTTCCTTATGAATGTATGCACGGAGAATAGAATAGAACTAGAACTCGACATACGAAGATCTTTTGTCCCTAGGCCCCTGACAGGGCACCCCAGGGAGGGAGGGATGAGATGAAAGGAGACAAAGGGCAACCGGACAGGCAGAGCGCAGGGTCTCTACCATTTACAGATTTGAACTCCCCGGGTGCTGGCTGGTGCAGCCGGGTCCCCTATCCTCTGTGGGTTTACACATCCCCTGAGGGGTCCGAGACCCGGAGACCACTGGCAGTCCGGAGAACGGAGATTTCCATAGAGCATCCTTTTCCCCTGCCATGCACACGACGAGACCTCTCGCCGACACTTGCGACCCTGAAAGAGACCAAGCAGACGAAGGATGAAGTGAAATGAGAATGGAGATGAACTCGAGGGACAGGAAATTCGGAGGATGTAATGATCCTTCCCAGCTTTGGCCTGGTGACCCGGAAAACCCCGAAAAAAACATGGGCCAGGATGCGAATCGAACCCACGACCTTCCGAATGTGGGCCACAGACAAAATCCCCTGAGCCGTCCCGCTCAGTTGTATGTAGGTACGTATATATGTATGTATGAACGGCATAACTCAAAAACGAATGGTCGGATAAATACCAAACCTACTTAAGTTCAGCACCTTCCAAAGATGCGACACAAACATTTTCAGGATGAACAATGCTTATTTATTTCCTTATTTACTCAAGAATGGCTTTAAGGATTTTGATTGAAAGACCATTTGTTTAAAATAAATGTTTAACGAATAAAATGTATATCTTCGATGTTCTGAGAAAAGCCTTCATTGAATTTTCTGTAAAGTTTATACAATTTTTACTTTCTCTACTACGTATAGTAAGTAGGGGAAGTATTGTATTCCACCCAAAATTCGATACTGAGATTTCACCGGAAATACATGTTTTGAGAACCCCTGAATCCAAAAAAAGCATTTTTGGAAACATGTCCGTGTATGTCTGTGTGTGTGTCTGTCTGTGAACAGCATAACTCAGAAACGAACAGTCGGATAAACACCAAACTTGGTATTTAGGTTCAGTATCTTCCAAGGATGCGCACGAAGGTTTTCAAGAAAATCCCCCACCCCAGAGTACCCTTCACATGGAAGATTTTTCGAAAATTTTAATTTTCTCAAAAATGGCTGTAAGGATTTTGATTAAAATATCATATGTTTAAGATATTTTTATGAAAAATAAAATGTATATCTTGAATTTTCTGGAAATGTCTCCAAAAGTATTCTTCATTGTGAACGACTTTTGCATAACTGGTAAACCGTAAGAGATAGACAAAAGTTTACTACACAGAAAATGTAGATCGCGTTAATATACACAATTTATGTCATATACATTTTTGTTGTTGAGTGAACCATTTTCGAGATATTGCTTGTTATTCCCTTAAAATTTTCAATACTTATTTTCTCAAATGGGAATTTGTTATTCATTTTTTTGTCTTGCATATGCAAAGAGTATTAATCTGTGGGAAAGGGAGTGGTGCTGCACCTAGCAACCAGCTATTAAGAGATATGTATATGCTTAAAGGCTACTGTATTTCCAATTTGCCCTCGTAAATATACATTCCCCTTACATCTACAAGAAAATTAGCAATAAGATAGACTCTGCAAATGAAGTAGATGGAGAATAAGCGTTTGTATAAATAGTTTGTACAAGTGTAGAGAAAGTCATGTGAATGTAACACATCAGATTTTTATAACTAGGAAGCCTAAAATGACAGGGAAAACTTACTGTAGGAAAACGAAGTCTCGTTAAAGCACACTTTTCGTGTCAATTTGTTCGTAGCGTTAGCTGCTCTCAAAAGATTCCAGGTTGTAAGTTTAGACCTTTCCCAAGCGTCACCTAACCGACATGCTTGAAATTTTGCGATTCTCTTTCCCCTTTCTTTTCTTTCCATCGCAAAGGCTCGAACGAAATTTTCACCTGTTAAGCAATACGTTCAGAAATATAAGTGGTTATTTTGCTGTTATGAGTTCATGCAAAGAGGTAATATCATAGTTAGCATATACTTATCAGCTACTTTGATAATAAGAAATATTTGAAAGACTGGTGGGAGGTTAACAGTGCAGTGTGAAGTCCGGGCGATCGCGTGCCAGGTAGATCGTGTGCGTGTTGCCGGACTGAATTAGCATACAAGCAAGTTGCGAGTTTTCTTTACCGCAATATAGGTAAACATAAATATCTATCTATCCAACAACATATAAAGAAAAGAAATGTTTAGATCTCTGAGCTGAGCTCACGTCCCAAGCTTTTGCAACAATGATTTGTAGAAATTGCATAAAAATGAATGATGGTGGCTAGAGAATGTCATGTGGATGTGACACATCAGTATTTCCTCCGTGCTATTGCTTGCACTATTAAATGCGAGTTTATGCAAAGGTTGTTTACTTCATACAGTCAATAATAACGTTAAAATACTCATACATTCCTCTTTTGAGGTCATAAATAAAAATAAAAATGAATAATTCTAATTCATGCAAATTCAGGTTACACAACTGACAAATTAAGGATCGTTTGAGACCGTTTACACACAGTCTCTCTGTCCTCTACCCTAGTCTGGAAACTAAGCATACACCGTGTTACACATCTTTAAGCAACCACCCAATGCTTTTCAAGTTGATGCTTGGCTCGGATGTAATCACATCTTCTAGAGAAGGACAGCGTCCATACAAATTCAATTTCCTTTACGTGGCACGTTATCGGAGTCCTTTTACTTTCGTTAGCAAGGACATCGTGACAAGCGTTTGTAACAGAAGGATCTCACAAGAAAAGGAAGAGCTGGTCCAGAGGCGGAGAAGGAAATCTTGTTATTCTTTCTATGAAAAATGAAACAGTCCTGGCTTTGCCATTCAGTATTACAGGTTTCCAGTATGCTAGAGTTCAGATAAAGTAAGCAAAGTAATTCAAACCTAAATATTATCTATCTTTTGGTATGAATAAGTTGTATTTCACGCGATGTGATAAAAACAATTCTCTGCTTGTGCCTTGTGTAACGTTTCTAAGCGAATTTTGCTAGCTCTGAGCTATTTACATGACACGCATGAAACAACTTATCAACCGCTGCACTAACAAAGTCTAAATTTTAAACAAAGTTTAGAAAAAAAATGTCATCACAATTGTCTTTATGAATTCATAATGAGAATATAAAACAATTCACAAAAAACCTTAAACAGATGTTTCGATGGCGCCCGAGCTCAGGTGCAAACGCACGGTATAAGGAGCTTTTAAAAATTACCGTTAGAAAGGAATAGAATTTGGAAAATTCAATCCGACTTGAAGAGTTCAATGCATGCAAGCAAAACCATAGATCTTCGTCTCTGCGTATGGATGCTCTTACCACTTGAGCAGGGGTATGCGGTCAGTGGACTAGTAGGTCTAGGCTAGATCCCTAAGTATCATTTTATACAATATAAACTTTATTATACTTCATGTTTTAACTTTAGAAGTCATGACAACATAAATCATTTTTCGTCCGCTCAGCGCCAGTAACTTTGGGAGGGGGATCCAACCAACACTCTACCTCTCCCTTGCCGCCCAGGATTAGCTGCAATGCAAATGTTCCTCGCGCCATGTTATAAATGGCACACGGTTGGGCGTGCTCTGGGCGTGCTTCTATGTATCCATTCTTGTTAGAAAGAATACGTCAGTACGTTTATTGCTTTTGTGTATTATGAGTTAAGTGCTGAAAGTGTCACACGGATTAAAATAATATTGTGTGTTTAATAGTCATGGAGAGGTACTCGGTTGAGAATAAAATTCCGTCAAAGATGTTTTTATGATCATGTCACAAAAACGTTTACCCGAAAAGGAGAGCCACTCTCCTCTTCGGGTGGTATACAGATGAAGATGAAGGAGATATGCGTTATCTTCGTTCTAATACGTATTACCTATAATGACATACTCTTTATATTTTTCTCTTGTGTAGGTTTATTAGTGTCGTGACCGGCATCGTAGCTCAGTCGATAGAGTAGCTGCCTACTGTGCGAGGGGTCCCGGGTTCGATTTCGTGGCTGCGGGTGGGAATTTTTTCCCCAGAGTCTGGAAGTATGAATGAGAGTGTAGATGTGTGCGATCCAATGAAGAAAACTCAAAGTTTACCAGAAATCCAATGACAAGCGAATACTTGCTAACATCATTGCCTGTGACAATTATAGGTTCCAAAGGAAAGGCCGCCGATAAGACCATTGTAGTTAAAGGTGAGGTATAAATGGAAGTTAAAAAATAGTTCCATTACTGCTGGTCCCCCTTAAAAAAATTTCAGCGCAGGTCACCGCACATGAGCTACCTAGTGAGATACGTACCTACTTTACATCCTATCATCTGATTCAAGTATCCTGGTAAACGGTTAAGGTGCTCTCAAACATTAGATATATTATCATACCGCAAGATTTATTGCTTTAACACTATTCGAAGAGTTGAACCATACTTGAAAGTTTGGTAGTGATTTTTGTAAATCTGATTAAACTTTCCAACATAAGCTGAATAGATTTTAATAAGACTTTAAATAAAATGATTTGAAAATGAATTTAAGACTAACTGAAAAAATCGTTAAAAAAAAAAGAAAGAAAGAAAAGATACTCTCAATGAAGCTGCTTTTTATACCTCAGGAAGTGCTACAAAAACACCACGAAGAAGTAAAGATTTTGCTGGGTGCTAAAAGCCACTGTAGGTCTAGCCTTTAATATGTTTAAATTATTGGATTTCAAATTGATTTCACCTTATGAAATGTGAATTTGACTAAAAAACAAATTCCAAAAATTTCCAAAAAATTTTATGTGTTACATTCTTTCTTTACCCATTCTTCTGCAAACTATTCTTACAAAAACGGGTTTTTCGATCTTATTCCTGTCATCGAAATAAATGATTGCTAGTCTGGCCCCGTAGCTTAGTCAGTAGAGTCCTGGTTGCTCTGCAAAGGGTCCCGAGTTTGATTCTCGGCCCGGAATAATATTTAGCCCAGATTATTCCCTATGTCAATGTGTGTGTGATGTAATGATTAAAACCCAAAATTTACTAGTAACCCAACCACAAGCGAGTACGAGTTAACACCATTGGCTTAGACAGTAATATGCCGCCGATAACACCATTGTAAAGGCGGGGTATAAATGGAACTTATATAAAAATTCTGATGTGTTACACTCACATGACTTTCTCTACTCTTGTACAAACTATTTTTACAAACGCTTATTCTCCATCTACTTCATGTTATTTGAGATAAACATTTGCAGACTCTATCTTATTGCTAATTTTCTTGTAGATGTAAGGGGAATGTATATTTACAAGGGCAATTTGGAAATACAGTAGTCTTTAAGCACATACATATCTCTTAATAGCTGGTTGCTAGGTACAGCACCATTCCCTTTCCCACAAATTAATACTCTTTGCATATCTAAGACAAAAAAATTAATAACGAATTCCCATTTGAGAAAATAAGTATTGAAAAATTTAAGGGAATAACAAGTAATATCTCGAAAATGATTCACTCAACAAAAAAAATGTACATGACATAAATTGTGTATTTTAACGCGATCTACATTTTTTGTGTAGTAAAATTTCTCTATCTCTTATGGTTTACCAGTTATGCAAAAGTCGTTCACAATGAAGAATACTTTTGGAGACATTCCCAGGAAATTCAAGATATACATTTTATTTGTCATAAAATATCTTAAACATATGATATTTTAATCAAAATCGTTATAGCCAGTTTTGAGAAAATTAACATTTTTGAAAAATCTTCCATGTAAAGGGTAATCTGGGGTAGGGGGATTTTCTTGAAGACCTTCGTGTCGCATCTCTAGTAGATACTGAACCTAAATACCAAGTTTGGTGTTTATCCGACTGTTCGTTTCTGAGTTATGGTGTTCACAGACAGACACACACACACACACTCACACACACACACACACACAGACACACACGGACATGTTTCCAAAAATGCTTTTTTTGGATTCAGGGGGTCTCAAAACATATATTTCCGGTGAAATCTCGGTATCGAATTTTTGGGTGGAATACAATACTTCCCCTACTTACTATACGTAGTAGAGAAAGTAAAAATAAACAAACAACTTAGCACTTGAAAACAGTATAAAGTATTTACATATTTAAACCTATAACTGAATATCTTGGAGTGGTTAATGCCACAAAATATACATGTGACATAAATTGTGTTCTTTAATGAGATTTCCATATTTATACTTATAGTAAGTTTTTGATATATATCTTATGGATTAGCAGTTATAAGATTACAGAAAATATCATGTTAATGATGAGGACTGCGCAGGCTATTCCTAGAAAATTATAAATATATCTTCTATTTATAATGTGAATGTGTTAAGTAATCATCGAGCGGGGTGGCTCAGGCGGTAACGTCTGTGGCCAGCATTCGAGAGTTCTCGGGTTTAAAGCCTCGGGGCCGACTAATCTAAGCGAAGGCTTTTTCCCGATTTTCTTTGGTTGCTAGTCGAATGCTGGGTTGGATAATTTGATTCGCCAATTTTACCATCATCTCTTTCGTCACTACATTTCATTGCCTTAAATATGTGGTGTTTTAATCAGAATTGTTATCCATTTTTGAGAAAATTAAAAAATATAAAGTTATCCATGTAAAGGATGGCTTGAGGTAGGAATTCTTGAAAATCCCTAGTTGGTAAGTTTGGTATTTATCTCATATTTCATTTCTAAGTTATGCTGTTCACATACACATTTTTTAAAATCCCCTTTACTTTCTCTACCACGTACATAGTAAGCAGAGAAGGTATTGCATTCCACTAACAATTCTGTACCTAGATTTCCGCGCAAATACGTGTTTTGAGACCCAATGAATCCAAATAAAGCATTTTTGGAAACATATCCGTGTGTCTGTGTGTCAGTCAGTGTGTCTGCATATCTGTGAACAGCATAACTCAAAAATAAAAGTTGGACAAATGCCAAACTTGGTATTTAGATTCATTACCTTACACAGATGCGACACGAAGATTTTCAAGAAAATTCCCCTACTCCAGACTAGCCTTTACACGGAAGCTTTTTTCGAAATGTTTGATTTTATAAATAATGGCTCTAACGATTTTGATTAAAATACCGTATATTAAAGATATTTGCACTACAAATAAAATGTATATCTTAAATTTCCTGAGACTAGTCTGTGAAGTCCACTTCATTTGGAAGAAGTTTTATACAATCTTCTATAACTGGTAAAGCTTAAGCGATAGACAAAAATGTACTACACAAATAATGTGGATGTCTTTAAAACATACAATTTATTTATAAGTTATTTTGCGGTATAAGCCATTTCCGAGATATCCGTTATTAAATATTCAAAACGTGCATTTCTTGGCCATTCTTTCAAAGTCCTGTCAACATTCAGTTGTTTCTCGAAGCTGGTTACAATAGATTTGCTTCTTACTTATATTAAGGAAAATTGTTGTTTCAATACTTTTTGCATGCAAATCAAATGTTATTATTAACTATAACGCAATTGGATGGAAAGAATATGCATTTTAAGACCAGCTTATAGCGTCCAGTTCTTAAACATTTGACTATCGCTGTTCCCTTTGTATCTACAACGAAATGTGTAATATAACTATTTATGCAAAGGTTTTTCTGGATTGAAATGTAGTAGACAAAACAATAAGCATTAGTAAGAATAGTCTGTATACCCACTAATAAACGATAGGAGTAGACAAAGTCATGTGGATATCGCATCATATATTTTTGTTCAGGGTGCCTCAAACATGTATTTGCGGTGAAATCCCCACTCGGAGTTTTGGGTGGGATGCAATACTTCTTCCACTTCTTATTTTTTGTTTACCCTCCTCGTATGTAGGAATTACACCCTCCAGGGCTTACAAGCGGGTGCTGGCGTCAGAAGCTGTCTAGGAGCAGAAACTTTGGATCCGATAGAATATCGAGCATGGTGATCAGCGTGATGCCTGGTATGAGAGCGAGGAAGTAGATGATGAAATGAATAAAAGGAAAAGTGATGAAGCAATTGGTGGAATGAATGGCGGGGTAAACCTGGATAAAGTCCGCCTAGACGCCGCTTTGTCTACCACAATCCCTTATGCGGCTCCAACCCGAGCCGCATTGGTGAGAGGTGAGCGGTTACTTCTTCTGCTTACTATAGTTAATTATTAGAGGAAGTATAATCGCCATTCATTCATTTGATTTATTAAGAATTTTAAACGCAAATTCTAGCCAATATCTCACTGTAAATAAATGCTTCACACTGCCACAATATGTGAATATGGTCCAAAAGTCCGAAGCTTGTACTTTGCTAACCCCGTACCTACTTTAACAACACGCGGCAATTTATCCTAGCTGAAATTCTATTGTCTTTTTTGACACATAATAATTTGTGCCTCTGGGTTTCTACCTTCCCTTGATGTTTACAAACTCAACAGTGTATTTATCCTTTGACCAAATAATCCATGGAACGCGATACATCTGCAAGTAATCCCAGAGGGAGATTTTACTTTAATCGCTACATTCTGTTCATACTAGTCCTAATTACTGCTAAACCACAAAATAACTGTTAAACCCGAAATTCAACAGTTTGATAATTATATCAGAAATGTTAATTTATGATTGCGCCTGCACGAAATGTCATCAATAGATTTTAAAATGACAAAACACAACTGTGCAACAAATATTTAACTATTAAAATTAATTTTCATGTTGAAACACGTAATTAATGAGAGAATATGTTACACGTATTTATTTTCCACTTGGGTAATGCATGCAATTATTTTTAATTTACCGGAAATCAGAATGGTGGGCAAGAGATTAGGGGTAGATTTGAGATCATAATACTTTGTTAGTAATCTATTTGTTACGGAAACATTCAGTAAAATATTTAGAGCAACAAGATTAAAATGAGGCAGTTTCAATGGAAATTCTTCCGATACTTAATATAAATGGTGTCCACGAATTTGTGTCCAATTCTCCAGGACAGTATAGATCGCAGACAAAAATATTAATGAAATTAGGATCTAAGTTTAAGAGCTATGATGTTACAGTTCAAACGATAACCAATTAGAGGGCACCAGTACCGTTGCATTTCCGCGATCTGCTGCGCTCCAGATATTTCCTGACTTTCTGATGTTTCTACCCATGACCGATCAACCATCCGAAGATAAATTTGTTAGCAATATCAGTGACAGACTGTGCGGATGGAAAGCAGGTCAGGCAGCAGGTTGGTAACTGATGCATGAGCGTGGGATGGCATTGACGCCTTCTGGCTAGTTAACTTATTGCGACCTCAGCATGGGAATTGTCTCAGGATTTCCGAAAAATGCGACTGCACGAGATCCAATGATTTTGGTGGCCAATGGATTGTATCACGGCATTCCTATTCCTTTTCAATTTTTTTTTTCTTTCTTCAAGAAGTACGCATCCTTATTCCATAGTGTTGCAGGGTGCATCCTATTGACAATGAAGCTGCTCCTTATTGCTTAAAATCCATGTGCCTTATTACATTTTAAGATAACCTCGAGTGTTATTCGAAGGTACTTCTTTGTAGTCATGATTACATTGATCAATTTACTCATTGACTCCTTGCTTCCCTTCTCGGTGAAACCCCCATATTGTTTCTCGTCTTCCGTCAGATCATTAAAAATAGGTACCTCTCTCCATTTAATGACTGAAGACACAGCATCTGATATCTTATATTCACACGACTGTCTCTGCAAACCATTCTTACAAACGTTTATCACACTGTCTACCACGTACACAGTAGGTAGAGAAGGTATTGCATTCCAACCCAAAAATTCAATACCGACATTTCAACAGAAATACATGTTTTGAGGTTCCTGAAAAAAAACATTTTTAGAAAAAGATTGTGTATGTGTCGGTGAACAGCATAGTGTAGAAACGAAAAGATAAATACAAAACTTGATATTTATGTTCAGTATCTTCCAAAGATACGCCACGAACATTTTCAAGAAAATCCTCCGCTAAACTTTACATGGAACATTTTTCGAAATTTGAAGGTCTAAAAATGGCTGTAACGATTTTGATTCAAATACCATGTATGAAGGATACTCAAATGAAAAATAAATTGTGTATTTTGAATTTTCTGGGAATAGCCTGTGAAGTCCACTTCATTCGGGAGGAATTTTGTGTAATATTGTATAACAGGCAAACGTTAAGCGATAGACGAAAACATACTACACAAAAAGTGTAGATATCTTTAAAACACACAATTCATTTCAAACAAATTTTTTTCCGTGGGATAAGCTATTTCTGAGATATCCGTTATTGATACTTCGAATTATTAATTTCTTGGTCATTCTGGTCATTCTATTTCTGCAACGGTTTATTTGGGTTAAAATGTGGTAGATGCAAAAATAAGCCTTAGTAAGAATAGTTTGTATACCCACTAATAAACGATAGAGGGTAGAGAAAGTCATGTGAATGTATCAAATCAGAATTTTTTCTACTTCGTGTTAACCGAGATGAGCGTTTGCAGAAATAACCTCATTACATATTTCACTTTAGGTTCAAGGGGGATATAGGAGGCTGAAGAGATCGTCAAATCTTCAAATGTGGTTGGCTATAATATATACTGCTTTGAAATAGGTACCATTGTTTGCATGACAACGAGAAACAAACGAATGATAGCTTTAGTAGTTCTATAAACGTTTCGTAAATTCAGACCCAAAACAACCAACATATTCTCTCCGTGATCAAGTGGTCAGCAAGCTGACTTCTCACCCGGATGTCCTGGGTTCGATTCCAGATCGGGATTGGTAATTTATCTTTAATTAGGCTTATTCCCTACCCACCATAGAGTCTTGGAGTGTGGATATGAGAGTGAATGTGGGTGTGAAAATAAGTTAAATCTACGAAAACCTACAATAACCTAACCTAAAAGTTAATAGAGTAAAAATACCAAAACCCCAATATGATCATAGCAGTTAAAGGATGCTGTAGAACTGAAAAAAGCAACGAATACCTCGAAAATGGTTGTCACAAAACATATTCATGAGACATAAATTGTATGTTTTAACGAATTATAAATATTTTGTGTTGTACGTTTTTGTGCATCCGTTATACAAAATATATTCAAAATTCATTCAGAATGAAGAGGAGTTTGCAGAAAATTCATAATATATTTACATTTCGTTTTACACACAAATGGCGTACACATATCGTATTTAGAGTCACTTATAAGGAAATAAAAAAAAAAAAACTTTCCATGTAAAGTTGGGGAGGAGGTTTTCTTAACAATCTTTATCGAATCTTTGGAAAATACTGAACACAAATTAAGTTTGTAATTAATTCAATTTGCGTTTTTAGTTGTTATTCTCACATACACATATTTTTGTAAGAATATTGTTTTTATTTGTTTAGGGGGTTCAAAACGTTTATTGCCAATGAAATCTTGATATCGAATTTTTTAGTGGAATGCAACACTTCCTCTACCTACTATTGGTGAGTGTTACAGAAAGTAAAAGCTGTACCAATCATTGCGCAAACGCAAATCGCACACGGAACTGCAAGCAGGTAGGAATGGACAAGAAGACCTCCAGGATTTGGCGGAGATGCAAAACTCCGTTGAAGTGGTCAATATGTATTTTGGAAACCCGGGTATAGGGGCGTACCTCTCGCGCTGCGATTTGGGCAGGTCTATTGTGGCTACTACCCCAGGAGGAAGGGGCGAGCTGAAGGAACCACAGGGGACTAAGGCCGTAGGCAGGCAGACAACAAAGACGCGCTGAACTTCCTAAACTCGCAGACCCGTCCCACTGCTGGAGCTGCCGAGAGAGGGCGATGGACGATCTATCAATCAAACAGCCCTCTGGTGTTCACGGGGAGTACTGTTTCCATTGAGCATGCCTCCACGCCATCTGTCCGGCACCACCATATGCTATGAAACCTAGAAGCAATCTGAAAGATGAGAAGGGAACGGAATGAAGAGAAATGTTGGAAAGGAAATTGTAGTAGAGAAGAACCACACCAGCATTCACGTGCCGACCCCCAGGAAACCACGAAAAACCCATAGGTCAGAGTGGGTGGTCGTCGGGGATCCCCGGGACCTCCTAAATGTTAGTTGGAACCCCAGCGTTCATATTGTATACCTTCAGAGCTAATGCGTTACTTTTAATAATATAACGTAGCCTAAGCTCATATAGGTTTGCCGTTCTGTAAAAACAGTTGGTCTGTTCATGCCTGTGTATAAAGAGGAAAGGAGAGAGAGCTTCCTTTACCATAAGACAGCTGTTGTAAACTTCCCTGCGTTCAAAGCAATGTATTTGAGAGAATCAAAAAAAAAATTCTACAGTTTTCGTCTGATTGCTTTAAGTTTTTTTTACAGCATACTCAGAACATAAAACATATATGTATTTCCCACATATTTTGAAAGTTATGTTAAACCGTTGTTAAGATCTTCTTATTCATAATTAACCTTTTTTGACATGGCAATATAAAATGCTTCTTGGATCCTACAGTTTATCGTATCGCTCCCACATTTTATGAGACCTTAGTATACAATTTTAAAGAAATTGCGGAGAAGATATCTCTTAATTTTAATTAGTTTAAGAGAAAAAATATGTACATGTTATTGAATTGTTCAACATGTGAGTTATCGAAAATAATTAACCTTCAATTAATTATTTAATATTTTAAAATCCGTAATTCCTAAAACTGTTCTGAAAATTTCAACCTAATAAGTTATAAACTGTAGTCCAAAGAGCATAATGAATAGTAAAAAGTGCTGAAAAAAGAGGAAATTGAAAAAAATTAAGTTTAATTTCAACGAATTGCTTTACCTAAATGGTAAAGATAGATTAAAATAGTCGTTTGTGGCTTTAAAATTGTTGACATTAGCCTTAAACAGGAAAGCGCTTCTCCCAACCACATTTCAAAGTGAAGTTCCTATAGACGAAGAGACATTGGGATGAGGAGGGCCTAAAGTGTACGGAATTGTGTCACCAACCTTTTTTTTCGAGTGGTAAACCTATAGTATATTTCGTCATATTTTCTTGGCTCTTGGTAAGTTAACACTATGTACTTGACAATAACAATATGCAGCTGTAATTCACTTTGTAACATAGGAGTCCACAATTACGTTGATGATGCAACTTACCTGATGTTCTTGATAACCTCGATGCTGACATCGACCAGAACATCCAGTTCCGGCACGCGACACCAGTGATCTGGCCGCGCTGCCATGAACAACTGGTTGTAAGCGTGGAAACCACACGGCAAGACTCCGGGCAGCAACACAAACCACAATAACAGCTGCTGATAAAGACCGAATTCGCCTACATCAGGCAAGATGGTGTCCAGGTCCATCCTCTGCAAAAAAAATTCAGAACACAATGTCATTTTAAGGAAGCATAAGATCTAATTGGAAACATTCAATTGAAATTAATGCAGTTGCGCCGGAAATATTTCCGAGCGCGGGCAAGACGTCGGTAATGTGCGACTGTAAATACGCACGCAGCAACACTACTAAAGTAGTCCCGAATAATTGATAAGCTCGCGTTATAGGCAGGTTACTCGTGTGGGAGACCAGCTACACGAGAGTCGATAGTGTACGACTGTAAATAGGGCCGCGCATTAGTAATAGAAAAGTGGTCGCGAAGCATCGGCAAGCTCGTGTTATAGGCAGGTTAGCCTTATTGGAGACCAGTTACGCGAGAGTCGGTAGTGTACAACAGTAATAGGGCCGCGCAGTAACACTAGAAAGTAGTCCCGAAGCATCGGCAAGCTCGTGTTATAGACAGGTCAGCCTTATTGGAGACCAGCTACACGAGAGTCGGTAGTGTACAACAGTAAATAGGGCCGCGCAGTAGTAATAGAAAAGTGGTCCCGAAGCATCGGCAAGCTCGTGTTATAGGCAGGTTAGCCTTGTTGGAGACCAGCTACCGAGAGTGGATAATGTACAACAGTAAATAGGCCGCGCAGTAGTAATAGAAAAGTGGTCCCGAAGCATCGGTAAGCTCGTGTTATAGGCAGGTCAGCCTTATTGGAGACCAGCTACACGAGAGTCGGTAGTGTACAACAGTAAATAGGGCCGCGCAGTAGTAATAGAAAAGTGGTCCCGAAGCATCGGCAAGCTCGTGTTATAGGCAGGTTAGCCTTGTTGGAGACCAGCTACCGAGAGTGGATAATGTACAACAGTAAATAGGCCGCGCAGTAGTAATAGAAAAATGGTCCCGAAGCATCGGCAAGCTCGTGTTATAGGCAGGTCAGCCTTATTGGAGACCAGTTACGCGAGAGTCGGTAGTGTACAACAGTAATAGGGCCGCGCAGTAACACTAGAAAGTAGTCCCGAAGCATCGGCAAGCTCGTGTTATAGGCAGGTCAGCCTTATTGGAGACCAGCTACACGAGAGTCGGTAGTGTACAACAGTAAATAGGGCCGCGCAGTAGTAATAGAAAAGTGGTCCCGAAGCTTCGGCAAGCTCGTGTTATAGGCAGGTCAGCCTTATTGGAGACCAGCTACCGAGAGAGCGGTTTTCGTGTATTTGTGCTGTTATTAAGCATTCACATCAAAATTCTAAGAATGCAACTGCTTCTGCTCCAACGGATTAATAAATATCGAAACTCAGACAGCATGCTTATACCACAGCTGATTTTAATTCTATGTATTTGTTAGAGAGACATTATTCGTAATAGTTTGCTGTGTGAAAACGGAACTGGAAACGGATTTGCCAAATTATATTCCAGAAAGGAGGTAATCTTAATGTTGGCTTTAAACTGAGCTATTTAGTGCTTTGTGAAACCATAGAGGTAGCTAAATTAATCAATGCCTTGCATATTGTAGGAAGATTTTTCCTTTTGAAGAATTTTAAATACCTTTATGCTGCCCATGCCAAAATGTAGTATTTATACGACTTGTAGCAGTACTTTAATGGGCCTCATTAGAGTACACCTGTTCATTAAAGTATTGGTATTCGACCAATCAGAAGTGGCCACGTAACGTTGTGAAAGCGCAAGTATCGATTATTCTGCGACACAAACGCTAGCAACTTTGACGCAGATGCTACAAGGTCATTGTATTATAACCGTAGATAAAGGAATAACGATTATAACACTTCACTCAAACCAGAAACGAATACTTATGAAACCTTTAATTTAGATACACGGTCATAAACAGTCGTATGAAACTTGAATATAATGGTGATTAAAACGCTCGAATGATAATTATAAACCTCGCGTTTTAATTACTACCATTATAGTCTCGTTGCATAATATACTATAAACTGTGTTGCCTTACCATTACCATAATTAATTTGTTATACGCATTAAATTATATTACTTTATCCATTCAAAATATTGAATATTATAACTGTTTTACTTTCTGAAATATTTATTTCCAATAACATTATACTGTTAAACTGGGCATGTATATATATTATTACTTGCACCAATCACGATTCTTGGCTTTCCTTTGAGTGCCTTCCAACCTTTTGCAGTCATGTATAAGGGAAATTATAACGTCAACCTTGAGAAAACCTGGTTTCTGTGAGCGCATCCTGTTTGGACTAATGACACTATTTATCGCCCATTTAGTCCAAGAAAAACAATTTATTTGCACCAATAAAACAAACCGTTTGGCCTAGTCGGTCGAACAAGAACAATTTCCCCCTTCGCATTAATGCAGGTTTAGGACCGTCACATGCTAAGTGACATGGCTAAAAAGATTGTACTTAATATTCGAAGCCGTTTGTCTTTGTCAAAGATCAGAAGTAAAATACAAACCACATTTTTTTGTCATTTCTATAGTTTTAATACGCTGCAGTTGAGTTATTTTCCATTCCTGATATTTCAGCCAACCGAAAATGACGAGGTCAATATTAACAAAGGAAAACTGCTCATCTCTATATGCAAAGTACTCTAGCCACAACGAGCTTATTGAAGGTCTAATCAATATCACGTGGTATGACAATAAAATGGTGTCTTCGAACGGCAAACAAAGCTTCTCAATAGTTGAAGATCTTCATGTCCAACGTCTCTTGCAAATCATTCCTCAATACTTTTTAAAATCAGTGTGTTCGGTTTAGCATGAAAGTCTTCTGATTTACGTTTCACTACTGTAAATTCTAGTTTCACTTGATCAGTACCCATTTCTTTTTCAAGCAATGTCGTGACACAAAGTGCTTTTCCTTCACACTGTGGCCACCAAACGACGGCTCGCGCGCCGGCCGCCATAACTCGGACTCTCGCCGAAACAGTTATAATATCCCCGCAACCCTATGTCACGTTTTCATATTTAGACTTACAATTACAATGATAATCACAGTCAATATGCCATTAGCCAATTACAGAGTATGCTAGTCAGTTGGCCAATCAAAGCCGTACTAGACTGATAGTAATTCACCTTTGATTACTCACTCATAGTATTTCATGGTGATGCACTTGTTTTAATTTGTATGGAAGCAGTAAGTGAGATCACGTAGGTTGTGTCTACAATAACAGCAACCGAAAATGTCGCGCTTTGGAAGTCAGAATATTGGTAATATAAAAGCAACTGTAGATAATTTAACACCAAAAAAAAAAACACAAAGAAGAACAAACGTATGGTGTGGAACCAATTTTCAGAATTCTGTACGCAGAGAAATTACAAAATCGACGGCTCAGTTAGCGACAAAGTGATCACTTCCATTCTACAAGACTGACTAACTTGCTTGGCGCTAAACTAGGTAAGTTCATAATAAGTTTTTCGTGTGAATAACACTCGTGCTACTAGTTTTAATTTCGGTTTCAAACTCATGCATCCTTTCATGAAATGAAGCATTCGTTAACCTCAATTAAATTGTAAAACTATTAGTACAGGTGGTACTTACTGTTGATAATAAGCACTTACCACATCACAAGAGAAGCTCGAAATGTTGTTATTTTCTGTCCACTCATTTCTGGGATCTTCTCAGAAAATTTTCATTCACAATGGAGTGTTCAATATCCGACACTGAGTGAATTTTTTCCGTCATATTTACTTTTAATTCTTACAATGTATGGGGGTTTGTTGCATACACCTCATTTATCATGTGATCATCAGAATCGGGTAAATTTCTGTATTTGGATTTTGCGAATTAATAGAGAAACTGACACACGCTTAATATTCTACTCTGACGAAGTGTGGTTCCATTTATATGGCTAAGTTTCGTCGCAAAATAACAGTTAATGGAGCACAGAGAAACCCGATTTTACACACGAGATTCCCTTGTACGACGCAAAAATTGCTGTGCAGTAAATGCATAGAGAATAATAGGACCTGTATTTCTACTTTCTCTAGTATGTATAGTAAATAGAGGAAATATTGCATTCCACCAAAAAATTTGATACCGAGATATCACTGGTAGTACATGTTTTGAGGTCCCTGAATGCAAACAAAACATTTTTGGAAATATGTCCGTGAGTGTGTCTGTGAACAGCATAACTCAAAAACGTACCGTCGGATAAATAACAAACTTAGTATTTGAGTTTAGTAACTTCCAAGGATGCGACACAAGAGATTTTCAAGAAAACCTTCACCCCAAACTACCCTTTACATGGAATATTTTTCGAAAATTTTGTTTTTCTCAACAATGGCTCTGACGATTTTGATTAAAACATCATAGGTGTATGATATTTTCATGGCAAATGAAATGTATACCTTGAATTTTATGGAGATGTCTCCAAAAGTCCTGTTATTCTGAATGACTTTTGCATGACTGGTAAGCCATAAGAGATACACAACATTTTACTACACAAAAAATATAGATCTCGCAGAAACATACAATTTATGTCACACGTGTTTTCTTTGTGGAGTGAACCATTTTCGAGATATTGCTTGTTATTTGTTTGAGTTTTCCAGTATTTCTCAAATGGGAATTATTTATTGGGTTGTTTTATGTCCTGGACATGCAAAGAGAATGGAATGCTTAAAGCCTACCACATTTCCCTTGCACCTACAAGAAGATTAGCAATAAGAAAGTTTCTGCAAATGTTTATCTTGATTAACATGAAGTAGACAGAGCATAAGCGTTTGTAAACATACTTTATACAACAGTAGGGAAAGTCATGCGGGTTCAACACACTGGATTTTTTAACAATAAAAGTAGAGAGGTGCACGAATTGCTTATTCAAGCTATGCATATTTTGAACAGCTGACCGATTTTGAATGTTGAAGAAGGTTGTTGCTTCACTTATGGACTATTGGGGAGCCGAACTTGAAGTAGTTGCAACCGCACGTATGGTACAACTTTGTATTTTATTGTTTCTTTAAAAATTTTATATATTTCTGTTTGCCTCGGCTGCGTCAGTATTAATTTGTAGAGACATGAATTTCTTAACAAGGTGTGGTGTGGCTGAAGAATGTAGGCTTACACATATTATAATTTTACTTCACTCCATTTATTAATCCTTGACACGATTTAAATAACACTTCGCTGATATAGAGAGCTGTGAGATTATTTATTAATTACTTTCACTTTTTAACACAAACTATTTTTGTCTCACACTGAATACGTATTAAACATCTTGAGGACGCGTCTTGTGTCCGGTTAGGAACGCTGTCTGCTAGCAACTGACTACTGAATTTGTACAATTTTCTCTATTTCAGTTTCTGATTGGCTAATCCTACTCCAATAGAATACTTTTGTTTAAGTTAAGCTTTTTTCTGGTTGTTGATTGGCTATTTATAAACTGTTGTAAAAATATTACATTATTGTTTCCAAGAATAACTAGTAGCATTACTAAACTTTATAATTCATTATTGCCTCAAGGTTACCTCATTGTTAGCAACTTTTAACCTATTATTCCCACAGCTCCTACATTATTAACTTACGTAATACATTCACATAACGTTATTGAAGATGTACATAATAATATAAACATTAATACAACGACTGTTACAGGCATTTTATATATTATATTATACACATATTGCTTTAAGGCGGACTGTTATTATATTTTATATTATATAATTTGACAGAAATCATTCAAGTGTTAAAAATACTGCCTCAATGTCAGCCTGAATTTTTCCAACAATACTTTGCTACCACACATACAGCTGATGAGTCAATTCAGGAAATTTTTGAAGAGGGTAATTAGTAAAGCTTAATGTCCCTCACGATCTCCTGACATAACTGTATGTTATTTTTATCTACGGAAGAACTTGAAAAATAAGGCGTGTGCAACAAACTAATACACTGGAACAACTAAAGAAAACATCAGGCGAGAAATTCACTCAATTTCGGATATTGAACTCTCCATTGTGAATGAACACTGTGTGTGAAATGTGTGGATAGAGAAGGGCAACCTTTTCATTTACAATGATTATAATTGTAACTAAAGATGAGAGCGTAAGGCTGTAAGGGGATATTATAACATGAGTTGCCGTGCTGTGGCCACAGTGTGAGGAAACGCACTGCATTTGGCTTCTACAAGATTCTAAACAACTCTAGCTAATGTGCTATTTTTACTTTCTCTACTACTATAGTAAGTAGGGGAAGTATTGTATTCCACCCAAAAATTTGATACCGAGATTTCACCAGAAATACATATTTAGAGGCCACCTGAATACAAAAAAAAACACTTTTAGAAAAAGGTCTATGTGTGTGTTTGTGTGTCTGAACAGCATGAAGGATAAATACCAAACTTGATATTTAGGTTCAGCATCTTTCAAAGATGCGACACGAAAATTTTCAAGAAAATCCCCCATCACAGACTACTCTTTACATGGAACATTTTTCGACAATTTTGATTTTCTAAAAAATGGTATAACGATTTTTATTAAAATATATATTTAAGATATTCTCATGACAAATAAATTTATATCTCCTCTTTCTGAACGGCGTTTGCATAACTGGTAAACTGTAAGAGATACACAAAAAATGAAGTGCTTGTTATAAACACGCAATTTATGTCGCATACTTTTTTATGTGGAGTGTACCATTTTTGAGATATTCCTTGTTATTTGTTTGAAGTTTCCAATATTTATGCTTTTTTTCAATTGGTGGGAATTTGTTACTGTTTTTTTTCTTTCTTTTGTCCTGGACATGAGAAGAGAACCGAATGCTCCACATAGTAACAAGCTCTTAAAAAAATTTACTATCGCTTAAAGCCTACCATATTCCCCTTCCACTTATACGCAAATTAGCGACTCAAGACTTACTCATATTCATCTCATAACTAAAGATGAAACACCGAAATATCCCTTCTGGTCTGCTACTTTGACAATAGAACACAGTCCCAAAATGTCAACAAATCGACCTCACGAGGAAAAGATATGGAATCCCGCCGAACTCCATAAAGCAATCGGAAACCCGTCAACTTATTTAAAGTTTAACATATTCCTCAGTGACATTGAAATACTAAATAAACTGTAACTCACTCTTATCATATGCTACACTAACCATTAAATATAAATTTTTATAGTTAATGCCTCACTGATCTATTGTATTGTTACTCATCACAGTATTACTATGTAATTCACTCCATGTATCCAAAACATAATTATGTAAAGATAACTGCATAACCTGCTACTTACTGTAATATATACTACCTTGTAAAAGTCGCTATAAGACCTAAGATGTTTTAGCAACTATAAATAAATAAAAAAGAAAATTTGTAATAAGTTAGTTTCTGTAAATGTTTATCTTACCACGAAGTAGATGGAGAACAAGCGTTTGTAAAATAGTTTATATACAAGAGCAGAGGAAGTCATTTGAGTGTAACATGATATTTCAGCTTAATTTTTAAATATTAATTAAATACATATACATTTTCATTATTTACGAAGGGTTATTATGATCATGGTATCAAATTAAAGCTTCTTATGCAGGTCATTCTTCAGTTGTCTTATGTCTTGCAGTGAAGTATCGATTACTCTATTTTGAAGATGGATTAAATATCATTAACATTAATAAAACAATCATGCCAATTTACAATGGCGTGGATTTTCTCAAATTAAATTTCTGCTTCACTGTTTAACTCAGGATGTGTTTTCCAGTATTTGCTATAAGGTAAAAGTTTACACCAGTTTTAAGATGTAAAGTCAGAGTAAAGGCGTGATCACCGAGCGAGATGGCTCCGCGGTAACATATAACGCTCGCATTCTGGAGGTCCCAGGTTCGATTTCAAGAGGGATTCTAGGCTGCTCATTGTAAAGCCAGGTGTTAGTCTTCTTTGAACCGCTTACGGTGGTCAAGTTCTCCCCGATACCGCCAGAGGGAGGCCTTCTCTGAGCAGCCCTACGTTGTGATCGGGTCTTCAAGCTTGAAATCGTTAGGGACCTCTGCTTCTCTCTTATCCGTCTGCCTGTGGCCTATAGCCTCCTGCGGATCCTGCACATCAGCCGTTCCTCCTGTCCCTCTCAGTTACCTTGTCATAGGTGACCAGCGGCGGCGTGTCTAGCTGCCGAAATGCAAACCAGCCGAACTCTGTATAAATGTAGACATACCAAGGTTCCAGTAATCTAGTGAACCAGACATTAATGCAAAATGCGATGATCAGGTATTAGTGCTGGAGTTTAAACATGGAATATTCCGAATTCTAATTCTCATAACAAAAGTTATGTGATGTCTGGTTGTTTCTACTTAATTAGGCAGTAATAGACGCATTATGAGCATGTAATATATTAGTTTAGAACTTTTATTCTATCTAAGCTTCCATGGGAGATTGAAAGACAAAAATATGAGACCAACATAATATTAAACATATGTTGTTTTTAAAACTAAAGAAAGCATATACACAACTAACTGTTATATGTACGAGCTTTCGTTGTCAATTTTGTGGTCGGCACGTTAGAATTAGGTAAGATTACATTAGGGAAGGGTTTTTCTTGGCTAATGTAATTATCATTGTAGTTCTGGTTAAGTCTTGGTCCTCTTTCAAAGTTTATCCCGGTGGATTTGGTGCCTTTCGAAAAGAAGATTCTCGAATAGTTCATATGACACGCTTGATTCATATGCATATTCATTTTCCAAATACGGAGAGAAGCAGCAGAAATGTTCCATCCACTTGAATACCGAGATGCAAACTTGGACGCTACCGTATTCTTCCCCAGTTGGGTTCGAATGTCCAATGGAGAGCTGTGTGCATTGATCTCCAAGTTAGTAAACGTTCTAGGGTTTCAGAGACTAGCACTAGTGGATCTGGAGTGTACTCTAGACAGGGCCACACTTCCACTCCTGTTCATAAAGTTTCATTACTGACAGTGCGCGCCCGTGTGTCTGTGTGGGGTTCAATATGCAGGTCACTGAGCACCTCGCACTGACCTTACGTACCTCACCTCTCTCAGCCGGTAGAAACGAGAAGCAACTTTTGATAAAAACAAGCTTACAGCAACTCAGTCTAATGTCGGCTTTGTTATTTACTGCACCATCCTCTAGTTGTTAGTTAATCTAGTTGCAGTCCCATCCGACTTGTCAATGTTAATAAGGGAAAACCACAGCTTCATTTTACATTCTTGCTAAAATGTTTTCTCGAGCTCTACCAATTCTTAGCGCAACCATTTAAATATATTATTATTATTTAAACCCTCATATATGCAATTCAGCGTATCTTCGTACCTTAGTAAACAGATATCTCGCATTCAGATATTTTCGATGCGATATTTCACAATGCTGCATCACTGAGGCAGAAGCCGAACGCGCGGCATAGTCAGCAAACTACAAAGTAAATAACTTCATTCTCAGATAAACTCTGTCACCTTGCGAGACGCTTTCAATACTATTGATTTTAGGCACCCCCACATTTATCCTCATGCTAGTTTGTTATATTATATACTTCTTGTTGCGTTTCAAAAATCTATATTGATAAACTTAAATTGAGGGTTATTCTCTCAACTAGCTTGATGTTGTATAGGTCGCTTTTTAAATCACGAATGTCGATTAAATTAAGTTCATTTACCTCCTCCCATAATCTTAATCAAATTATTGCACAAGGATCTTTAGTGCTGAAACCTCCCATTTACCGCTTGGAACAACAATTTCGTAACCCACCAAGATAATGACAAAAAAACTGATATTAACGCAAATGAAAGTAAAACATTGGCGGATATTGCATTTCTCCCCTTCTTAATCTCCCCCAACAATCTTTTAAGCTTGCAAATTTTATATAGTATCTTAGTGGTGAAAAAGCTATTCATTTGGTCCAGAAATTTTTAAATAAGCACATTAGATGCAATTTCAAATTTTAATATCCTCTCTGTATTATTTACACAACTATGGGACCAAACTCTTCAGAATTTTCACATTAACGGAAAATCTAATCTCACGGTATAAATATTCAAAGCAATAACAGCTAAACTGACGGACAGCGATTTGAACATTTAGAACTTGGCACAAGACTTCGTTTTACTTATAATATCCTTACCATAGTAATTACTAGGTTTAAAATGTGTCCACTGCTTGCAAATTTGGAGAAAAATAATATTCTAGCTGCTCATTTTAATATGAGTGTAGTTGGGTAGTCAAGCCTGGAACTGTTAGGGAATTCTGCGTGTTTTTGTCCTCTTGCACCGGCTTCGCTCTGCAATCCGTGTGTTTCCTACGGTTCTCTCACTTCATGCGTTCCTTTCGGGGGTGCACGCACAATAAATCCCTTGAGGGTCGCAGTGCTAGGTGTCCCCTCCGTGCACTAGTCCAGTCCAGAATAATTTAAGACGTTACAGTTCTGGATACAATTCTAAGTATTGTGCATACGTAAATAATAAACAAACTTGATTGCAGCATACACAGGAAATCCAGAGAAACAAGGGTTATTGAAAGATTTTTGGCCAAATTGAACTATACATTTCTGTATAATTAGAATAAAAGTTATTCAAGAGTAAATTGAGTATATGTCGCTTCACTGCACATACCTACATATTTGATAATGTCCCAATTAAGAAACTAAATAGTATATGCATATCGTACCATTGCTGTAAGCAGGATCTGATCATGTTGTATATTGCTATAAGTTTTACACCATATTCTCATTGGAGTAACAACAACTTCAAGAGTAAAAGCCATTTTAGTAATAATATTCTCTCTGACGTGTTCGTATTCTAATATCCAGGACAAGTCTATAAGTTAAGTCATTTAGGAGCTAAAATTAGAAGCTCTCTTATAGATGTCCTATGGACCTTTAAATAGTGAAAGAATTATCAAGATTAGGTAATTTTTGCGCGATTTCACCTTCATTATAGTGTAGGTTTGCAATTCTAAGGAGTTCACTTCTGTAAGCAAACAAGTAGTTTATTTCTCCACATGTGCATGTTTGAAAACTGCTATGCTTTCAATTATTTGAGTGGTAAACACAATTGAAAGCAGTATTGCCAGATTATGACGTTATTACCAGCCTTAGAATAAAATGCAACCTTTATAATAAATTAGAAACAAATGAAGTGAATAAAAATTGTTCAATTTAGATTTTGGTATAACTTCTTGCCTTATTTCTCATGAAGGAAGCTTTCAGAAATTACACATCAGCCTTGGAAACTGAGGTAGGAGGAACAGTATCGAAATAAAATGATCTCTTGTTTCAATTCTCGTAATGTATTAGAACTGAGAAGGAATCGTAAATAATAACACTGTGGGTAATACATAATAGACCGCTGTAATTGTCGGATTTTGTAATATTATCACTCCTTATATTGAGATATATTTAATTAGAAAATGCTCTTGGTTTTATACTTTAACAGTATTCGATAGTTGTAATGTCACTTTAAAATAATTAATAATTAAATCAATCAAATAGAAAAGCAAACAAACATATTTAAAAGCGGAAACTATTCTACTCAACATAAGTAGGGATCAGACAAAAAAAATTCTATGTTTCACTCACATGATTTTCACTACTCTTGTACAAACTGTTTTCACAAACACTTTCTCTCCATCAACTTCATATTAATCGAGATAAGCATTTGCAGAAACTATCTTATTGATAATTTTCTTATAGGTGCAAGGGGAATTGCTAGGCTTTAAGCGATAGTCAAATCTTTTAAGAGCTGTTTGCTATGTGGAGCATTCCATTCTCTTTGCACGTCTAGGACATAAAAAATAAAAAGAATAACGAAGTCATTTAGAAAAAATCTGATGTTTTACACTCACATGAGTTTCTCTACTCTTGTACAAACTATTTTTACAAACGCTTATTTCCATATGCTACATGTTAGTCAGGATATCGAGATGTTAATTCTATTGCTAATTTTCTTGTGAATGCAATGTGAATTGGTAGGTTTTAAGCTATAGTCAAACATGTTAAGAGCTGGTTGCTACGTGGAGTATTTGAGAACGAGTAACGAATTTGAGAAAAAGTATAAGTATTGGAAAATTTAAGGGAATAACAAGCAATATCTCGAAAATGGTTCAATCAACAAGAAAAATGTATATGACATAAATTGTGTATTTTAACGCGATCTACATTTTTTGTAGTAACATTTTATCTCTCTTATGGTTTACCAGTTATGCAAAAGTCGTTCACAATGAAGAATACTTTTGGAGACATTTCCATAAAATTCGAGATATACATTTCATTTGTCATGAAAATATCTTAAAAATATGACATTTTAATCAAAATCATTAGAGCCATTTTTGAGAAAATTAAAATTTTCGAAAAATGTTCCATGTAAAGGGTAGTCTGGGGTGGTGGGATTTTCTTGAAAACCTTCGTGTCGCATCTCTGGAAGATACTAAACCTAAATACCAAGTTTGGTGTTTATCCGACTGTTTGTTTCTGAGTTATGCTGTTCACAGACACACACACGGACATGTTTCCAAAAATGCTTTTTTTTGGATTCAAGAGGTCTCAAAACATGTATTTCCGGTGAAATCTCGGTATCGAATTTTTGGGTGGAATGCAATACTTCCCCTACTTACTATACGTAGTAGAGAAAGTAAAACAGTGTAAGTATTGGATTCAAACAAATAACAAGGAATATCTAGAAATGATTCACTCAAAAAGAAAGAAAGAAAGAAAGAAAGAAAGAAAAAAGTATGCGACATAAATTGTGTGTTTTAACCAGATCTACATTTTGTCTATCTCTTACGGTTTACCGGTTATGTAAAATTCATTCAGAATTAAGAGGATGTTTGCGGGCCTTCCCAGGAAATTCAAGATATGCACTTCATTTCCATGAAAATATCTTAAAGATATATTTTAATCAAAATCGTTAGAGCCATTTTTGAGAAAATCAGAATTTTCGAAAAATGTTTCATGTAACGAGTAGTCTGGGGTGGAGGATTTTCTTAAAAATCTTCGTGTCGCATATTTGAAAGATACTAAACCTAAATACCGCGTTTGGTATTTATCCGACTTTTCGTTTTGGAGTTATGTTGTTCACAAACACACACGAACATGTTGCCAAAAATGTTTTATTTGAATTCAGATGGCCTCAAAAGATGCATTTCCGGTGAAATTTCGATATAAAAATTTTGAATGGAATGCAATACTTCCCCTACTTACTATACGTAGTAGAGAAAATGATAATCAAGAGGATCAGACGAGATATCAAATCTAATGTAGGCCAACTGATACCGGATCCAGTATTCCACTCAGATGCCTGCTAGTTATAGTACAATATGTTGTCAGATACAGAAGGATGTGCTTTATTGATATGAGATATGGCATCAGTAGGACAGCAGAAAAAACAGATGCAAACACTACAGTAGCTGTCCTCTAGTATGGTGAATGATCTTCCCGAACGGTCAATACTGCTGCACACCTGCGTAGCATGTACTCAATGAGCTGTTGCAGATAAGTCGCCACTCTGCCAGAAGGGCATTTTCCAGCGCTGTGCTACTGTGGGAGATGTGGGAGGTCTGGTCTAGGTGCAATGCATCAGTCTAATGCATTCCAGATGCGCTCAATTGGATTTAAGTATGAAGAGCAAGCTGGCCACTGCAGACGGCCTATCCAGCACATCGTCCAACAACCCTGCACTGTGGGGACGAGAATTATCAACATGAAACGGAAAGAATTGTCAATGGCACCGCATAAGGCACGACGAAAGGACAGAGGATCTCATCTCTATATCCTGGGGCTGTCAAATTGTCATCGCGGATGATATGAAGGTCCGTATGTCCACCAACAGTGATCCATCCAACAGTACCAACGCCACTATATCAGAGAAGCCTTCTTGCACGAAAGCTTCTCTGTCCACGTTAGCTATAGATGAGAACACGTAACTTGTCAGTTTCCATACTGAATCGCGACTCATCAGAGAACAGAACGGGTCTCCTTTCGCCGTGTCCGCAGCCACATTGTTCCTCCACCAGTTTCTAATGCACCGTGTCATCTTGTTAATGCACACAGCGGCCACTTGCATGAACACGATTACGGACAATTTGAGATGACGTCCCCCGTTCTGTTGCTGTTTGCAAGGTACGTTTAGTAGTGTTACATTCTGCCCCCCGTTCAGCCGGGTTATCAATAACAGAACGGTCCTCCTTCACCGTTGTTAGTCTTGGAAAATCTTGAACTTGCCTTCTGCGAACACTTCCTGTTATTTGAAAACGAGTCCTTAGTCTGGAAACTTTGAAATCCTGGTAATTTCTCATGTTGTGTTTGCCCAGCTTTCATCCTTCCTCTCCGAGTTATCGATTCCGGTAAATTCAATTGTAGTGATACTGACTGCCCCAACTGAACCTATCGCTAACCACAGAAGACTGGAATATGACAACAACACACGCAAACACACACACACACACACACACACACACACACACACACACACACACACCCTTTCCTAGTACTCTGTGACATTACCAGTGCACAGGTTACGTCACGCATAAACGCACTTTCATTTCCGGGGGATTAGGAACCGACTGTAGCTCATACTGCAACTGACACATCTTGTCCTATCCCCTAATTATTTTGAGAGTGTAGTTGTTTAGTAATAACGCAGTTTGTAGTTTAACAATGTAGTCATTTAGTAATTTTGACATTGAATTGTCAAAAGGCAAAGACTTCAAACGATGGACTAAAAGAGCAAGACATCTTAAGCTAATTACAAATCGATATTTGTTGCTATAATTCCCGATTGTTTAAATTATACTAATTTGACTATTTTAATCAAGTAACTAACACGTTCCTATCGAAACAATGTCTGGCCATTCAAAACGCAATTTGTATGGGCGGTTTACAGTCAACTGACGAATACTAAGTGCGAGGCGTGTTTTTAAAGTAAGTACCTTTTTAATATATTGCCGCGGCAGCGCTGTAGTCGATTCGTTCATTAGGAAACCAGAAGCAGCTGTAAGGATTGTCATTTTGTGTTTTCCTGTTAGAGCGTTTCGAAATGTTCAAAACAATCTAACGACTTGCCGACTATGAAATCAGATCAATGATTCGTCTGAATGCGAGAAATGTTACACCAGCAAACATTCATCGCCAATTGTGTGAGGTTTATGAGGAAACAATAATGAGTAACAAAGCCCGGCCACACGCAGCCAAACAAACTCAAGATCTGACCGCATCATTTGGTCATTTAGTTAGGAAGAATTTAACAACCCTTCCTACAGTCCGGATTTGGCACCAAACGATTTTCATCTCTTTCTTCATCTCAACAAATTCTTGGTGGAAAACGTTTCAACGACGATGATATTGAGAAACAAGAAGCGAGACTTGGCTTTCATCGTAGGCGGCATCATTCTTTGACGAAGGCATACAAAAACTGGCTTCCCGTTACGAAAAGTGCCTGAATAACGGCGGTGACATGTGGAAAAGTAGTCTAAGGTATAAGGTAATGAATGATAATAAAATATTCTGAAAATAATGTTAGTTATTGTTTAAAAACACGCCTGGAAAATCGAATGTCTTTGTAGGGTATTTCTGACATAATAGCTGCATAAGAGAGCCAGGGGTTCCTACTCGTGTTGCAAAATTGTATTTCATGTTTGAACGCTGGAAGAAAACTCGCCACCTCTCGGAAGAGAAAGAGGAATGGTTTATGCGTAAGAAGTGTTTACATTTTACAGATACACTTAAGAATCAATTAGTTCCCTTAGAAAACGTGTGCAGTAATGTAAAAATCGCGCATACGGTAGCGTTTAGCTCCCGGTTTCAAATTCCTGGACTACCCACCTTGACCTTGGATTTCCTATGTCTGTAGGCGAATGCTGCGATGAGATTCTCTGTGATTAATTTTCTATCATTTAATTCCCTTTCATCGTTTAGAGTTCCAGGTCCTGACGAGTTGGACGATGATGTGCTTGAAGGAGGACCAACCTTATGCCCAAATCTCTCCGGCAGATAAGGGAGCCATCGAAGGGGTGTCCGGAGATGCTCACCCTAGAAAAGTTACTCAACTCGCTGAACTGCGCCTGCCGTCATCAAATTTGGCCGCCCTTTGTGATTTCTCGCCTCATACCTTCCTCCCGGAGGTTAAGCAAGCGCAACTAGCCTTGACCGCAGCGCCGAAATCTTCATCTGTTTCTCAATATTAACAACATATGCTCAGGTATAATATTAACGAATACTTCGCAGCGAAAAAACATTAAGAAAATGATTAAGTTTGTGATTCTGCGTTCTTCAAAATGCGATTGGCATTTGGCATTTTCATCCTCCTTTGACCACGCACGGTATTTTCGGAAGCTGAAGGTAACACTTTATAAAACCGTAACCAGTATCTGCACCACAAATTCTGCGTAGTGTTCTAGCAGCCACGGGGAAAAACCCAATCTGTGTTCAAATTCTTTTCAGCAAGATACTGAAACATTAAGATAAGAGGTTTTTTTCATAAGGGATTTATTATTTGGAAATGTAGAATCAGAAGACTGAAAAATCCAATGCCATAACCGGGATTTGAACTACGGACCTTCCGGTTTCCGTCCGGTTGCTCTAACCCAGTTACCATGGAAACATCGGCACGACTTTAAATTCCTCAACTTACTCGCATCTTTTCCGGTAAACCACTAGGAGATATCACATCATTTTGAGATGTCATACCCCAATGGCGACTTACAATGCTGCAAGTACTTACGTCCCGGGCTTCATAGTTTAACCAGCTATTAGGTGAATCAATGGCAATTAATCGTTCTTTTACACAAGCTGCGTGCAGAACAAGGTTGGAAAGGTAGAATCAGACTACTGAAAAATTCAATGAATAGCCGGGATTTGAACCACGGAAAAACGCAAATCAGTTGGGGAATTTGATGCTGCACTGATATACTGCCATGGTTGGTTGGAATAACCGGATGGAAACTGGAAAATCCGTGGTTCAAATCCGGCTAAGGCGTTGAATTCTTCAGTCGTCTGTTTCCACCATTCCAACCTTGTCCTACACACGACTTCTGTGGAAGAGCAATTAATTACGATTTAATATTTGTTAATTTTCGTAAACCGCTTGCTCAATGAGAAGCTCTAATCATATGCTCTCGTCATTCCTTTCCAAATCTTATTCGATTGGCTACAAAAAAATTTTTCTACTGTTTCAATGGTCTTGGGTAGACATTATAGTCCTCTCTAAGTACCGAGCAAGATGGTTCTATGGTGACGTGTATGCCTCCCATTCGAGACGTTCCAGCCACTCGAATTTTTCGTGGCTTCCCCGGGTCGGTAGGCGAAAGTTGGGATAATTCACCTTCTATCACGAATTTCCTGTCCGTCATTTCCTGTTCCTATCATTTCCTTCCGTCTGTTTCAGGATTGTAGGACCAGGCGACGGCGGTTGGTATGTTGTGGAGTTTTCGCTCTGGAAAGATTTCTCCCTTGCATAAGGAAGGACTGCTGAGGCATCGTTCCTAGGAGCTGTTCCAACTGCCATGGGACCCGGTCGCAGGTGGCTTAAGCAGAGCTAGCCGGCGTCAGGATTGGTGCCATGTTGGAATCGCTAGGGACCCCAACCTTGGTAGCGCACATCATCGTCCGGATCTGTTCACCCTTCGGGTCTGAGCTTCATCCCTTCCTCCAAGCGGGTAAACTGATAGCACAAAGGTCCTGTGGCTTATTTGCGGTATTGTGCTGCATTTACTGAAGATCCCTCCATCTGAATACTCCAACTTCTAATTCCCCTCTCTTAGTAGGTATAAGGCATACCACTTTCCGCATCTCCGTTGTGCAGCAACGATAAGACTATATAGAAAGCCTTTGCTACAAGATTGAAAGTAAGTCCATCTGCATCAATAAGGTTGCATTCAAATCTCAAGTAAATTTATATTCTTTCTAGCTAGTCGAAATTTGAGAATGTTTGCATAATTTACTTATTAACGTGTGTTTGTGAAGGATCTACTAATGCAACTGCTCGTACAGACTCTGTATGTGACATACGTCACGATCAGGCGGTATAAGCAAAACTAGCTGGTAGATATAGCACACTTCGGAAATTACGGTCAGAATTGTGCGGAACATGTCGGTCTTTCAGGAAAGATGTACCGAGAAAACCTGTTTATTTTCTTTTAACTATCCATAGCCTTAAGCGCGCGTATTGCTAATTAGTGGCATAAACATTTCCACGTGCTGATATTCCGTTGCAAAGTAATTGTGAACTGGTCCTTTGTCCAGCATATTGGACAAGATATGATGTCAGCACTGACTGGCGATCCTTTAATGATCAAATGTTAATGAATCCATACGCCAGATGGCAGCAACTGCTACATCAATGGGTTATAGGGTGAAAGGAAAGGAGGAAAAGAGGAATTGATTAAATAATATGTTAGGGTTTTCTGAAGTACTTATTTTCTTTAATTGCAGAATGACAGGCGGAGAAGATAAAATAAATCGGGTTGCATGCTTTCAAGCATTAACGTAACAAAACTTCAAAACAAATGATTCACATGTCCACCATTTTGTTATAACCATGTCCTCACACTCTTGGCAAAGTTATAGAAGACAGGCCAAGCATTGAGGACGCAATATCCCGTCGTCATCTCATGGAGTACGAAGTTCAGCAGCTGGTTCACATTTTTAGGGCTTCTAACAAAGATTCGGTTCTTCAGATAACCCCAGCGTAAAAAAAAGAAAAAAAATCAGGTGGTTGTCAAATCTGGGGCTATTGAGGGTTACTGAGAATTCCGTCGATTACAGCATCACGTTAAGATTAACTTTCACATCAAATGATAATGATCCGCATCTCTTGCAAAACACAATTTGTCAGTTACCTCGCCGTTTGACGCACTTTTTCAATCACAAGGCTCCTGTTTATCGTAAGCGAACACTCGTAAACAAAACAGAGAACATACAATAAGAAGGAATATCACAGATTACTTATAACTTAAATGTTGCACAAGAAATTCTTTTACATGCACAACGACATAAAAGATAAAATAACTCACCTCTTAATTCTCCACTTCAGGTTGAAACTCTGCAATATCAATTACACGTTGGTTTACATGTTGTTATTCTCCTTCAATGAGAGCCCTGTTCTGAAGTTTAAACTTACACAGTACCTCAACCCTTCTGTTAGTATCTTCGTAGGGGTTACGATCAAGGTCTATGTTTGACCGATAAAGAGCGCGATAGTTATGTGTGCCTCTATAGGACTGAAATTCCGTGGGAACCAGGCAATTTCGACGCAAACCTACTCTGCTTTTGTAGGCTCTGAGGAAATAAAACTCGCATCGCAGTAATGACGTAATTTATAGCCAGAGTAAACTACGAGTGTCATGCGCGGTGGCGCAGCGCGCTGAAGCTGGTGCTCTGGTTCCCGGCCAGTAAATGTGCCCGGGTACGATCCCACCCGTGGGGATGCAGATTTTAAGTCCCGTTTATAGGACTGATGCCCACTCAGCATCGTGAGGAAAGTGAGGCAGCAAGCCCAGTCTTGAGAGCCAACATTCCAGCTTGAGGATGCGTGATGCTGGCCACATCTCCCTTATCGGTTGGATGATCGTCCACCACTGCCCTGTGTATGTGGGCGTGAGACTGGTAGTCGGGTTGGCAGGCCAAGACCCTCCTTGGGCCAGGCGCTATGGAGTTTTAAAATAAACACCAGTAGTATTTAGTGAAAAAATCCTACTTCAATATACATTCAATGTCATGTAGGATCACCATTATGGACTTCTATTCCCTACATCATGTACTTCCTCGAACCTATGCCACAATATAGTTTGCATGTAACTGTACAACAGTGAATATTCCAGAAATTGTAATATAAGAATTCGTAAAAATTGTATGTCGCCCTCCGTGGTGTAGTGGTTACCATGCTAGCCTCTAGTTCCCGAGGTCGTGGGTTCAAACCCGACGGAGAGCGATGGATATTTTCGGGCGTAAAAATCCTTAGCATGGCTTCCATCGGAAGGGAACTAAAGCCGGTGGTCCCTTGTCGTAGATTTACGGCACGTAAAAGAACCTCAAACCTGATAAAAATGTCTCTGAGTAAAATTACCGGTCTTTCACGTCCAACATAGAATAGGATACGCTAAAGACCATAGCAGTTAAAGAGCGTCCATAAATAAAACTCAATTTAATGTAATTTGTTAAAATTTTATGTACTTTAAAGCAATCCTCCATATATTAGTTTTGTTTCTATTTTGTGATACAACAGTTATAATATGTTTGTACTTTTAATTTTTGTTTTTTCATATAGAATCCACAGCGTGTATGAGAATGAATGGATTTTTGGCGGCTTTTTCTTATGAGGCAGGTTTAAAGCAAAAGAAGAAAGGAACACTAACAAAAAACATCAATCACTCATCGACTGAAGCAGTATTGACAGAAAAAAAGCTTCCCCTCTACAGCAGAGAAAACAAATGACGCCAAAGTGGAACTTTTTTACAGAGTAAATTAGAAGGGAATTTAACACAGGAATAGAAAAACAGATATTGGAAAGTTGGATGACAATGACGAATGTGGTAAGCATTAAAAGTACAAGAACAAATTAAACAGAATTAGATAGAGAAACGTGTTGATCGAGAACGCCCTGCATTGAAGTGAGCATCATGCTAAACACACGTGTGTTCGAACCCCGCTCAAGTGGGGAGGTTTTTAATAACATTTTCTATCCCTCGTAGAGTAAACAAAAGTAAATATTCACTTACAGTAGGTAGAGGAAGTACCATCAAACAATTTTAACCGGAAATACATGTTTTGAAGGTTCCTGAAATAACAAAATGTAATATTTAGAAACATGTTGCGTGCGCGTTTCTGAACAGCATAACTCAAAAAGGAAAGGTCACATACACCAGACTTCGATTTAAGTTCAGTATCTTCCAAGGATGCGACATGAAGGTATTTAAGAAACTATGTTCATCCCAAATTACCCTTTGCATGGGAATGTTTTCCTTATGTTTTATTTTCTTAAAACTGACCAATGATTTTGATTGAAAGACCATATGTTTAAGATATTTGCATGGTTAATAAAATTTATATCTTGACTTTCTGTGAGGAGCCGGCGAAGTTCCATTATTCGAAAAGATATTTGTATGTTTTCTGTAATGTTAAGGTTACACATAGTTGAAAATTGAGCGCAATCCTTCAAAAGGTCCTTATTTTGTTAATAGATGTATTATTAAGAATGAATAATTTCATATACTGCATTTGGTATCTATTTGTAATGATTAGAGATAAGTTTATAGGAGTGTTTAAATGTAACTGCGCATAAGGTGTTTAGAAATCCAAAGCTGGTTTTCTTGCTTTCCATTTTTTCTGCATTTTTACACATTTAAAATGATTGACGAATATTGTTTCTCTTAAGTTTATAATTTTTCTCAACAACTAAAACATCATTAAAAGGACTGTTTACAAAGGTTTTCTTACATAATCGTTAGAATCAAGTTTAGTAAAATTTAATCTTTTTCATCGTAGGGGCCGTTTTTGTTTACCATTAAATAACCAATTAAAAAATTAATAACTTGATAACCACGAGATATTGCAATGAGAATTTGAATACGTGCTAATGATTTTGTGTTACTTGCGGTGAAAAGTTAAAAAATGTATGTTCATGAACGTAGGATTTAGAACTTTCAGCTAAAACATAAGAGGCAGACAAAAACACACGCATAAAAAACTATAGATTTAGTTTAAAAATACTATTTATAGTTGCCTACTTTCTCTACTACATATAGTAAGTAGAGAAAGTATTGCATTCCACTCAAAAGTTCGACTCTGAGATTTCACCGGAAATGCATGTATTGAGGCGCCCTGAGTAAAAAAAAAAAAAGGTTTGTGTTTGTGTGTATGAATGTCCCTGTGAACAGCATAATTAAAAAAATGAAAAGTCGAATAAATACCAAACTTGTATTTAGATTCAGTATCCTTCAAAGATGTGACACAAAGATTTTCAAGAAAATCCCCTCACACCAGACTGGAACTTTATTAGAAAATTTTGATTTTTTCAAAAATGGCTCTAATGATTTTTATTAAAATATCATATGTTTAAGACATTTTCATGGCAAATAAAATCTATGTCTTGAATTTTCTGGGAATGACCCCAAAATCCCTCTTGATTTTCGCAAAACCTGTAAACCGTAAGAGACAAAATTTAACTACACAAAAAACGTAGATCTCGTTAAAACACACCAATAACGTCACACAATTATTTTTTCCAATACTTATATTTTTTCTCAAATGGGAATTCGTTATTCTTTGTTTTTATGTTCTGGACATGCAATGAGAATGGAATGCTCCGCATAGCAACCAGCTCTTTAAGGATTTGACTATCGCTTAAAGCCTGCCATATTCCCCTTGCACCTACTAGAAAATTAGCTATAAGATGGTTTCTACAAATATTTATCTCAATTAACATTAAGTATATGGAGAATAAGTGTCTGTAAAATAGTTTGTACAAGAATAGAGAAAGTCATATGAGAGCAATACATATTACCTTGAGGCAATAATGAGTTTGAGAGTTTAAATGTTACTTGTGTTTCTTGTAAGCATTAATGTAATTTTAGTGACTGTTTATAAAAATAGCCAATCAACAACCAGAAAAAGCTTTAGTTAAATGCAGGTATTCTATTGGAGTAAAAATAGCCAATCAGAGACTTGAAATACAGAAATTTACAAGTTTAGACGGTTGAAATCCAGTCAGTTGCCTGCGGACAGTATTTGTAACTGGATGCATTACGTATTCGTGTGAGACGAAAAATAGTATACGTGTTGAAAAGTGCAAGTGTTAAATAAAAGAATCTCACAGCTCTCGATATCAGTGAAGTGCTATTTAATTTGTGTCAAGGATTAATAAAAAGGAGTGAATTAAAACTTAAAATCTGTGTAAGCCTACATTCTTGTCGCAGCACCCCTTGCCAAGACTTCCATGTCTCTAACAATAATACTGACGCAGCCGAGGCAAACATAATTATTTAATACTTAAAGAAACAGTTTAATTACAAAATTAATATTTTTTTTAAACTTGGGGCAAAGGCCACATGAAAATACATTTGGGGCCAAGGCTACCGGAAACTGTTTACTATAAGTGCGGTTGCAACTACTACAAGTTCGGCTACCCAACAGTTGAAATAAAATACAACTCCAACGAAAAGACAATTATCTTCAAATTGGCGTCCATACGTGGAGCTAAATAAATAAACAACTCAAACGTAAAGCCAACAATCTTCTTCAAAGTGACGCCCAAAGCGTGGTGCAAATAAATAACATAACAAAATATCTTCTCATAACCGCCGTTTTAAATATAGAAACAACGGCCAGGTTAGTGATAGATTTGGATTGAATTAAATAAACGCCGTTTTAATTCATTTACACATGCTTTTAAGTGTAAATGAATTACAATAACGTATATTTAATTTAATCCAAATTAGTCACTAACACTAGCCTTTGTTTCTGCATTTAAAACGGATATTATCACCTAAGATTCACACTACTTTCTCTGTCTATGGTATTTATGTTCCTTTCTATTCCATAAATTGATGTAAAATATTATTTTTCTATCCACTTGCCGTTCATCAGACATACATTCACTGGAAAAGTGTTTAAATTAACCGCCCTATAATTTATTTTGTAAACCGAGACAACATTAAGCTCTCGTGATTGCTTACTCTTTTTATAAGCTTATGAGAGTTATAATTGCTTAAAACTAATATTTAGGAAACGTTTAATGTCATAAGCATTGATAAAATACACTACGTGATTAAAAGTATCCGGACACCTGGCTGAAAATGACGTACAAGTTTGTGACGCCCTCCATCGGTAATTCTGGAAGTCAATATGGTGTTGGCCCACCCTTAGCCTTGATGACAGCGTTCACTCTCGCAGGCATACTTTCAATCAAGTGCTGGAAGGTTTCTTGGGGAATGGCATCCCATTCTTCACGGAGTGCGGAACTGAGGAGAGGTATCGATGTAGGTCGGTGAGGCCTGGCACGAAGTCGGCGTTCCAAAACATCCCAAAGGTCTTCTATAGGATTCAAATTAGGACTCTGTGCAAGCCAGTCCATTACAGGGATGTTATTGTCGTGTAACCACTCCGCCACAGCCCGTGCAGTATGAACAGGTGCTCGATCGTGTTGAAAGATGCAATCGCCATCCCCGAATTGCTCTTCAACAGTGGGAAGCAAGACCACACCATAACATCAACACCTCGAATTTCACTGTTGGCACTACACACGCTGGCACCGGGCATTCGCCACACCCACACTCTGCCAACGGATCACCACATTGTGTACGGCGATTCGTCACTCCACACAAAGTTTTGCCACTGTTCAATCGTGTAATGTTGACGCTCCTTACACCAAGCCAGGCGTCGTTTGGCATTTTCCTGCGTGATGTGTGGCTTATGAGCAGCCGCTCGACCATGGAGTCCAAGATTTCTCACCTCACGCCTGTCATAGTACTTGGATTGGATCCTGATGCAGTTTGGAATTCCTGTGGGATGGTCTGGATAGATGTCTGCCTATTACTCTTTACGACCCTCTTCAAATGTCGCCAGTCTCTGTCAGTCAACAGACGAGGTCGGCTTGTACGCTTTTGTGATGTACGTGTCCCTTAACGTTTCCACTGCACTATCACATCAGAAACAGTGGACCTAGGGATGTTTAGGAGTGTGGAAATCTCGCGTACAGACTTCTGACACAAGTGACACCCAATCAGCTGACCACGTTCGAAGTCCGTGAGTTCCACGTTCCGATTCTGCTGTTTCGCGATGTCTAATGACTACTGAAGTCGCGGATAATGAGTACCAGGCAGTAGGTTGCAGCACAATGCACCTAAGATGAAAAACGTATGTTTTTGGGGATGTCCGGATACTTTTGATCACATAGTGTATATGTATTTTTATCAGGTTTGATTTGTTCTTTAATACGTTTATTGTCGTGTTTAACATTTCACAGTTACATAAGTATCTATGAGAATAAAGAGGGCTTCAAGGAATATTTAGAGAAAATTCAAGATACATGTTTTGTCTTTATGGTATACCAGATGTATGTCATTTTAATAACAACTCTTTTAATGTCGTTGTTGAGAAATTAAAATTAACAAACGCTCATATATAAGGGTTCTTTGAAATGGGAAATAGTTATTTACATAACGGTATAGGAAAATTAGTTTTTAAGCTATCGAAACGAGTTCGGATAAAAATATTTGCCTACAGTTGCGTACGTATTTTATTTCATGTTATGTCGAACTATTTTATGTATGGTTAATATTGTACTGCATATTATGTTGGACATGTTTGCAGTCATACGTTTCATATGCTCATTGCAAGACCAATGTATTCAATTGTTGGTGTACGAAAGTAATTGAAGGGTGAAGTTCAATTTGACGTACTGGTTTGCAGTTTTTCAAAAACATGAAATTCCAGATAATATGGAATAAAATATCTTGAAAACCTTTGTCTTGCGTCCTTAAATTATGTTATCTGATAATTAGCTAATTATCAGAATTTTCTTTTTTACGTTTCAGGTTCTTTAAAAAAGGAGCATTTGAAATATTCCTTTATGTTGGAAATACTATATGTAACATGTTTACATTAACAGATATACCTTAGATTAATCGAGTCATTTTAAGTCTTAGCAGTTATTGTACTTGATTTTGATGCAAGATTAGCAATGGTGTTTTATCATGTGTTATTTGAGCGCTAGGAACTAAAGTATCAGAGTTACTGGTTACATAGCGATATTGAGGTGATAGGGACTGATTAGTGGCGTAAAAACTAGGTTTATTATAGTCACATGATTTTCTCTACCCACTATCGTTTATTTTGTTATAACTGCTACAAACTATTCTTACGAAACCTAATTTTCTATTTACTTCATTATACTCGAGATAACCCTTTACAGAAATAGTATAGTTTGAGGCAGTATTTTTAATACTTAAATGACATCAGTCTAATTATGTAATATAAAATATAATAACAGCCCGCCTTAAAGCAACATGTGTATAATGAAATATATAAAGTGTATATTACAGTCATTGTATTATGTTTATATTATTATGTACATGTGTAATAATGTTATGTGAAGGTATTACGTAGTTTTAACAATGTAGGAGCTGTGGGAATAGAAGCAAGCTGCTTTCCTAGCAAACAGAATTATAAAGTAAAAGCCGAAAGTTGCTAACAATGAGGTAACCTTGAGAAAACAATACATTAGAAAGTTTAAAAAAGGCTACTATAATTCTTGGAACAATAATGTAATATTTAAAACAGTTCATAAATAGACAATCAAAAACTAGAAAAAACTTAAGTTAAATAAAAGTATTCTATTGGAGTAGGCTTAGCCAATCAGAGACTTGAAATAGGGGAAATGTACAGATTCAGGCGGGAGACGCTACAAGGTAGCGTAACCAAGCAGTCCAGTTTTCGGTATGGTACGTGCTCAATGTGAGACATGAAAATTCATTGCGGAAAAATAATATAAGATTTACATGTTTAAAAGTGCAAAAGTGTCTCAAGGTTCTACAGTAGGATACATCAGTGAAGTGTTATTTAATCGTGTGAAGTATTAATAAAGGGAGTGGAATACAATTATAATTTGTGTAAGTCTTCATTCTTTAGCCGTACCAGCCCTGCTAAGAGGGACGTGTTCAGAAAATTACTACTGACGCAGCCGAGGCACACATATATAATATTTAAATAAACATTAAAATACAAAGTTGATTTTTAAATGTGGGGACGAAGGCCACCGGAAGGTTTGTACCGTACGTGGGGCGAACGCTCCAAGAAACAATCTCCCGCAAATTGGCATCCATTATTTGTGTAGTCTAACACAGCTTCAAATTGGTGCCTATACGTGGTGCAACCGCTACAACAATTAAACCACTGCAAGCTTCGCTCTCCAACAGTGGGGCTGCAACGACTTCAAATTCCACATTTTTTATAGATACAAGAGGGACGGAGGAAACCGAATCGGAAGGCAGGTATTTAAATACCGAGTCGCTATACACTCCCTGGAAATTCTATACTCTTTCCATAGCAATTGCAGAAATTTAGTGCTAAAAGACAGTAATATGTAAAATTGCAAATTACAAAAATTAACATCGGAAAGAACAACTGAATAGCGGCAGTACTTTAAAAAAGTGAGAATTACTGAAAAATCTAAATCCATAACAACTGTTAACTCGGAGAAGTTGATGTGTTACACTCGCATGACTTTCTCTACTCTTGTACAATATATTTTTACAAACGCCTATTCTCCATATGCTTCAAGTTAATCGAGATATCGAGATGTCAATCTTATTGGTAATTTTCTTGTAGATGCAAGGGAAATATGATAGGTTTTAAGCGATAGTCAAATATTTTAACACTGGGTGCTATGCGGCGCATTCCATTCATTTTGCATGTCCAGAACATAAAAAAAATGAATAACGAATTTGAGAAAGAGTATAAGTATTGGAAAATTTAAGGGAATAACAAGCAATATCTCGAAAACGGTTCACTCAACAAAAGAAATGTATATGAAATAAATTGTGTATTTTAACGCGATCTACATTTTTTTGTGCAGTAAAATTTTGTCTATCTCTTATGGTTTACCAGTTATGCAAAAGTCGTTCACAATGAAGAATAATTTTGGAGACATTCCCAGAAAATTCCAGATATACATTTCATTTCTCATGACAATATCTTAAACATACGATATTTTAATCAAAATCATTAGAGCCATTTTTGAGAAAATTAAAATTTTCGAAAAATGTTCCATGTAAAGGGTAGTCTGGGGTGGGGGATTTTCTTGAAAACCTTAGTGTCGCATCTCTGGAAGATACTGAACCTAAATACCAAGTTTGGTGTTTATCTGACTGTTCGTTTTTGAGTTATGCTGTTCACAGACACACACAGACACACACACGGACATGCTTCCAAAAATGCTTTTTTTGGATTCAGGGGGTCTCAAAACATGTATTTCCGGTGAAATCTCGGTATCGAACTTTTGGGTGGAATGCAATACTTCCCCTACTTACTATACGTAGTAGAGAATGTAATAACTTGAAATAAATTGTGTATTTTAAAGAGCTGTACATTTTTTGCAAACTCCGGTTTTATTTCTTATTGATTACTAGTCATATAAAGTTATTCAAAATTCCGGAAGGAAGAGGGCTTCACAGGTTATCCAAGATATACATTTTATTTCATTTGGCACGTAATCATCTTAAGTGACGTTTTAAACATAATCAATCATTAGAGCTGTTTTCAGAAAATCAAGCATTGCTTAAAATCTCCCATTGGGAGGATACCTTTAGAAGGTATTAAACCCAAATATCAAGTTAGGCATTTAACCCAAAAACAAAATGTCCGATATATTATTCACAGACATACACAGACGCGCGCGCACGCGTGTGGAGTTTTTTCTAAAAATGCTTTTAGGGGGCCTTAAAACATGTATTTGCGGTGAAATAGCGATGTAGAATTTTTGGCTGGGCCTTACCTATTAGGCAGGTGGTAGAGAAAGTAAACGTATTTGTGATAATAATAAGAATAATAATAATGCTATTATTATTGTTGTTGTCCGACAAAACCAACCTCAGTGGTCCTCGTCCCGAGGGATGGGCAAGGGTAGTATGGAATATCCTATTCTGGTGATGTACGGTGGGTAGTCCCCGTGACTGTTACGGTAGCCGAAAAGGTCCAATAGGAATCCCGAAAACCGGCAGATGAGGCACTGATCGGGTCCTCCAAGTACAAGGTTGGCAAAGGGCTGCCAACCCGTTCCACAAAACATTATTGTTATGCTTCGTGCAAAAAGAGATAAGGCAGGACAGATCAATAGGAACAGACTTTGGCTACGAAAAAGGACAATGAATTTGGCAGCTTAGAGCATACAAGATCTGAACACTAAGTATGATGAAATACTTAAGGAGGTTACACAAAAGGTGGTAGCTATAATAGTTTTGGCAGAAACTAAAAGTACAGGGAAGGGTCAAGAGATGTCTGGAGAATATGTACATGTATGGAGTGGAGTGGAGAAATCGGAGAGAGCTAAAGGAGGAGTATCCATTTTGATGAAGAAGAAATGGAAACATTTAATAAAACACATGGAAGAAGTAGGTGAAGGACTTATAGTTATGGAACTAACAATGTATAGGAAAGATATATATTTAAAATTGGCACATATGCCCCAACGAATGATGCACCACAAGTAATAAAGAACAATATTTTGAAAAATTTACTTTATTGGTAGAAAGGGTCTCTCAAAAGAAGGAACTAATAATTATGGGAGATTTGAACAGCAGAGTTGGTAGAGGGACAGGAGATGTTGTTGGTCTATATGGAGAAGAAATCGAGAATGAAAATGCACAACGTTTAAAAGAGGAATTTAAAGTTAATGAGCTTGTTATGAAGAACACGTTGTTTAAACACTGTCTTATACATAGGCCGATCGAAATGTAGAAATAAGAAACGAGTTAGAAAATTGTCGATATAAACTACGGCTACTGCAAGATGAGAGCATTTTTATGCTTAACGCCTCACTGAAAAATTGAAACTTGAAGAAGATTGGAATTCTGTTAGTATTCATGAATACCTAAAAACTGAATCCATGAAGCAGCCAGCGAAGCACATAATAATAGAAAAGAAAAACGCATACAACAGGTATTTAAGTTCCAAAAAAGATGATCATCAAATATTCAATAAACTGAAAAGGCAAGTCAAAGTACACGTCAGGAAAAAAAATGTAGAATAGGGTATGTGGAGAAATTGAATATACTGTGGGGTACACAACGTCAGCTCAAGCATGGAGGACAACTAAAATATGAGAAATAATAATAGGACAAAAGTATAAATTTAGTACAAATGAAAAGTTTTTAGGAGTATTTTAAAATGCTTTTAAGAGAATCTAGAAAAGAATTTATGGATTTTAACTTAAAGGACAATGGAAAGGGTGATTTAATGGAACCTATAGTAGGTATATGAGGTACGAAATGTTTTGAGAATTAAAAAACAAAACAAAAACAAAAAAACATGGAAGGCTGAGGGTCCGGGAGGAATAAGAATGGAGCTTATTAAGTATGGTGGTCTAGGCATTATAAGAATTTTAACTAGACTTTTTAACGAAGCGAGTGAAGGAGATCCTAACCCGGATAAGTGGAAGCTATCATATATTAGTGCAATGTATAGAAATAAAGGGCATAAAACAGATTCAACAAACTATAGAAGGATAAGTGTTATGACAGCAATTAGTAGAATTTTAAGCACAATTGTTAAAATTAGATCGGAGGAACTAATACGAGAAAAATATCGGAAGAACAGGCAGGCAAATCATGCTTGGATAATATATTGCGTTTAGACAAATTACAGAACAAATGTTGGCTAAGGGGAAAGGAATGCATCTGGTATTTATTGATCCTGAAGAAGCATACGACTCTGTACCTATAAATAGACCATGGGTGGCAATGGACAATTTTGGAACACCTAAAGTCTTTATACATTTTGTAAAAAGAAGTCATGAATGTAAGGCAAGTGATAAATTTGGAAATCGGGTATCACCAGAATTTCCCATAACAAAAGGATTAAGACAAGGATGTGGGATGTCACCAACATTGTTTAACATATTTATAGAAGAGGTATTGACAAACTGGAATAAGTCATGTAGGGAAATATGGCTTGTAGTGGCAACCCGCCACAAAACAACTAAGTTCACCACAGATTGTACATAGTAAACAACTCTTTGACACACACAACAAAGGCGTTAGAATATAAGCAACCTGCACACAATGTAAGCAGCAGTTAGTTAAGGCACGCGCCACAACAGCTCTAAGGGTTGAGTAGTTCAAGCTCAATAAACGAGTGGCGCCATGGGTAGTTGGTGCAGAGAACTACGGCTTAATGACCATGGATGTGAAATGAATAGGTCCAAGGACACAGCGAGTGGGCAATCAGAACTGATCCACACTTCCGTACGGCAACTGTTACCAACTACCGTGGCGTGCTATTGACAAGGAATGCAGTTTGCTGTTTAAGAAGAACCTTACTAACCGGACTAACCATCTCCCGATTCCAAACCATTTGTAGGGACCTCGCTTCGGTGGCTTGACGATCCCAGTCGGTGTTCGAGCTCGGTGGGTTTACCTATCAGCGTACCTCACACCCGCCAAGTGGAGCCTTGACGTAGCAGGCCACTTCCGCTCGATCGTACGGGGATAACGAACCCGGCTCGATTACTTTGAGCCACCTCGCTTGAGGAAGCTCTCGGCGCGAGCAGGTGGTGCCTTCTTTGCCCGGTGGAGTAAAACATTCTCTGAGCTTACCCTAACGTAGACACAATACTCAACCATGGACACATCACAGTCCACAACAGGACTAAATATAAATGGTCGTTTACTGCAATATTTACTGCCTGGTGATGACCAGAGTATAATAGGACAGGACAAAGATGATATAGAATATATGATCAAGAAATTGATAGACGCATTTGAAGTAGGCGGATTAAAAATAAACGCCATTAAAACAGAATATATGGTAATTGGAGGAGTTTCGGAATATTTACAAAGAAATGATGCGGTAAATAAATGTATGGAGCAATTTAAGTCTCTAGCATCTATAACAGATAAAAGTGGTACTTGTGAAAAATATATTACTAGTAGAGTGAATTGTGCAAGGAAGGAGATTATATTCCTGAACAGTCCTTTATGGAATAGGAATTTGACCAGAAATACCAAACAATAAATTTTACAAGTAATAATAGAAAGTATACTTACATATGGGTCCGAAAGTTGGACATTAAAGGGAAGGATGCAAAAAAGAGTTTTAGTGACAGAAATGGATGGACTTCGAAAAAGTATAAGAATATCCAGATTCCAATATATTAGGAACACAGTGTTTTTAGTAAACTATTAAAACATGAAATGTTAATAATATTTTGTTTCATATTTATATGTGGTTTATGGGTTTTTTCTTCTGGACGTAAGCTATATCAGACAAGAAATGGATGCACAAAAAAAACTGTTATGGATAGAAAATCAAAAAGAGCTCTACAATAGTATGGACATTTACAACGGATGTCGGAGGAACTGTGGCCTAAACGAGTCTTAAATTGGAAGGTGTTAGGTAGAGGAAAGCGGGGAAGAGCAAAAACATGGTATGAGGGAATATATGGTGATATGATGAAGACGGGTATGGAAGAGGAAAATGGGAAGATAGGAATCTCTGGAAAGCGGAAATTGGGAGGGAACTGTTGTAAAGTGGAAAAACCTGTAAATAAAAAATATATGTTGTTAATTATTATTACATACTGCTGGTGATTCTAAATATGAAGTGTAGGTGAACTATTTCTAGTACCTGAATTTACTACTAGCACAAAATGGAATGGTGTGCTTACAACATCGCATCCTAAATAAGTACTAGGCATATGTAGTAAATACGAGCGCCTGTAGTGGACAGTATTCCAAAGCGTTCTGCCTATTGTGAATAGAATGCCTGAGCTCATTGTTTAGTTTATCGACTGTAAAATGGAGAGGTAAAATAGTTTTTCTTACAGAGTACAATGAATAGAAAGTTCCTAACACTGAGTGAATTTGCAGTAAAGGATACACTTGAATGAAAGAATGGGATGGATTAAAGGGAAATTACAGTCATCCTGATGGGGTGGGTTTAAATGCCAGATGACCACTATTATAGCAAAGTGAACGAATATTTAAATTGGATTTGTCAACATAACACTGGATCGTAAGAGAGAATCGTTTTGGATTAGTTACAGAACAGGTGAGTAAATTAAATCTTTAAATTATTTTAAGCACTTGCTAGTGTAATATTAGCAAACCTATAATTTTTCCTTCTTTAAGAGGGGACATCCTTCACACATGACATAACAGAGAAAATCTCGCACTTTTACCTTCTCTATTACTTACCTATAGTAAGTAGAGAAAGTATTGTATTCCACCCAAAAGTTCCATACTCAGGTTTCAAAGGAGGTCCAATGAATAAAAACACATATTTTAGAAAACAGTACTAAAATTATTGGAAAATTAAAAAGAATCTTATGTAAAGGGTAGTTACCGGGCAGGATGTCCGTGGCCTATATTTGAGAGGTTCAGGGTTCAAACCCCCGGGGCCGACCAGTTTGACCGAAGGTATTTCTCGCGGCTTTCCTCGGTCGTTAGGCGTATCTGGCTTGAATAATTTGATCCACGAATTTTTGTATAATCTCTTTCATCACTACATTTCATTTCCCTTGGATTAGGGACATTTTCTTGAAAGTCTTGGTGTGGTTCTTTGGAAGATACTGAACTTAACTCCTTGTTTCTCAAGTATGATCTTTCCCTCTCTCACGTAAGTGCGCGGGGGCATTTTATAAAAATGTTTTTGCTTCAGGGACCACGTTTGGATGGGATGCAATATTTCTTCTACTTACTATATGGATGTAATAGAGAAAGTTCAAACTGATTTTGGTCCAAAAAAGGGGGGTGATGACTAACGATGTACAGAAGTTTTCATTGCAAGTAGCTCCGTTAGAAACACTAATACTTCAGGTCTGAAGCTAGCTCTATTTCCCTTATCGCAGAAGATAATCTAGATTTTGACCCACTAAATAAAAACGGCAACTCGTGTAGCGATTTAATCTTCCCGTCATCTGGCGGAAAGAAACTTTGTCGAAGTGCTGCAGAAGTAGAGAGAGCGTTTTTTATGGAGTGTTTGACTCAGCTGTTTTATTGTCACACTTTTCAGATGAGTCTGAGGTTTTAGCAGCGATGCATTGCTGCTGTATCATTGTACGCATATTTAATTGTGTGTGCCTTTCTAGGGCGCTGAAGGTATTTCATTTCTGCCCTTGCTTGATATATATACAGACCTGAAATGCTACCATTTGTAACGTCGCAGTTCAAATATATGCTTTCTCTGAACACACACACACACACACACACACACACACACACACACACACACACACACACACATAGTATATGTATATATAAATAACATTATCTAGAACTGGAAAAGCAAAATTAAATCAAGAATAAAACTACATCGGAATGCAATTTTAAATATTTATTTTATGCAGATGACGTAGTTTAAATCAAGAGTCTGAGAATAAATTGCAATACGCATTACACCGCTTAAATCAGTTATGTCAACAATATGACTTAAAATATCAACAGAGAAATCTAAGATTTTGGGGGAAAAGAACACATAAGAAAATAATTTTATAAAATAATCCCTTAGAACAAATAAGGGAGTTTAATATTTAGGATATAATTTCAACTATATGACAGAAACTGAAAGAAATACGTGTAAAAAGCTTGCAAGATTCCAAATGATATGTAGAACCATGTATAGAAAGTTGAGATATAAATCAAGAAAGGAAACAACACTAAAGGTTTATAAAACAATGGCGGTTCCTACAATATTTTATGGAAGTGAGACATGGATCATTACAAAGAAAACTGTAGAGATGAACTTCTTAAAGAAAACTTAGGATGCACAATGATGTCAAGTACGAAATGAAGATATAAGAGCATAACTTAATGTATACTCAATAAATAGCAAAATTGAAAAATATCAGAATGAATGGATACAGTATTTTCAAAGATTGTCTAAGGTTGTGTTTCAGTATCAATCAAAAGGAAGGAGAGATGTCGGCCGATAAGAAAGAGGTGGAGGGGAATAACTGTGAGATGGAACGGACATTATGGCCATGTCATGAAGTGAAGTGAAGAAGAAGAAAAAGAATACTCTCTCTAAACACCTATTATGATACGCAGAGGAAATACTGCAATTTACCAAACATTTTATAGAGATTTCACTAAAAATGCATATTTTGACAGAAAGACAGAAAAAAGGGCCAATATGTGCGTGTGTGTTATAGCTCACAAACAGAAAAGTCGGATAAATGCCACATTTAATATTTCAGCGGGCATCTTCCAAATATGCGACATGAAGGTTTTAAAAAACAATGATTATAATAATTCGTTTCCATGCCTTGACGCGCACGGACCATATCTTGAGAACTGATGTTATAAATTTTATAAAAAAAAAAAGAAAGTAACCAAGGTTGTCAGTCTAGTTTACATATTGTTTCCGTACTATCACATTTTACGCGGTAAATAGAATCGCTGCCTTCTGTGTATGGCAATTGTCCCTGGAATGGTTTTCCTCACGTAAATCGATCATAGTAGGTATAGATAATTAAATTAAATTTGGGGACCTTACACAGGAGTTCCCATTAAAAGTCATAGATTGATTTCAAATGTAACATTAAAAATTAAGTGTGTTACATTCACATGCTTTTCTCTGCCCATTACTTTTATTTTTATATAAATTCTACAAACTATTCATAAGCAAGGTTGTTTTTCTATCTGCTTTAACTTGGTCGAGATAAGCACTTCTAGATGTACAAGTAATCCCATTACACATTTGTTATAGGTACAAGAGGGTAGAGAAAACCGAATCGATAGTCAGGTATTTTAAAGCATCTCGCTTTTATGGCTTTAAAATTCTGTACGCTTTCGACTACATTCCAAGGAACAAGTGAATAGTGAAAAAAACTTGTAAGTGAAAAAGTATTGAAAAATATTAACGAATGTCTAGGAAATTGCTGATTATACAAAAACGTTATTTGAAATAACTTGTGTTTTTAAGGGAATCTACAATTTTTTTAGTAGTTTTTGTCTATATCTTAACGTTTACCAGTTAAACTAAACTATACAAAATTTCTTCCGATTGAATTCGGTGGAAAGGAATTTTGTAAGTTCTCCGAATGTTCCGTACAAAAGGTAGTTTGGGGTGCGGCGATTTTCTTCAAAATCGTGTCGCATCTTTGGAAGATGCTGAATTTAAATACCAGGTGTGGTATTTATCGGAAATTTTGCTTACGAGTTATGCTGTTCACAGGCACATACACAAACACCTTTATCTAAAATACTTATTTCCTGTGTAATCTCGATATTAAATTTTTGGCTGTAATGCAATATCTTCCCTTCCTACTAGGCACGTGGTAGAGAAAGTAAAAAGAAGTATCGGCGAAAGACTTTTATTTCGTATAAGCCACACATTGATTTTATTTAGTAAAAGCTCTGCTTCCCGGCTACGGAATACGCCCGAGTTCGATCCCACCCATAGGGTGCGGACTTTAAGTCCTGGGTATAGGACCGGTGCCTATTCAGCATCGTGAGGAAAGTGAGGAGCTGCTATAGTGAGCGATCCCGGCCACAGAGACCAACATTCCGGCTGGGGTATGCGTGATGCTGGCCACATCACCTCCGCGTATCGGTGCGAATATCGTCCACCTCTGACTTGGGTATGTGGGCGTGACCCCGGCAGTTGGTTGGGCAGGTCTAGGCCTTCCATGGGCTGTAGCGCCACGGTATTATTATTATTATTATTATTATTGTTGTTGTTGTTGTTGTTAAGTGAACCCAGGATGTTGAATGAATGAATGAATAAATAGTAGAAACGCCAGCGGATACCTATGAAATAAATTTGGAATTGATAAAGCATGCATGCATACTCATTAAAGAAAGATTCTTATCTCCTAAATATGTGTTGGGAAAAACACAGGTTACCATCTACATGGAGACAGGGAATAGTTCAGCCAATATTTAAGAAAGGAGATCGAAACCAATCGACGAACTATCGGGAAATTATCCTTTTAAATAGCGGGCTTATGCTAAAATAGTAGCACGGAATATACAAAGAATTATCGAAACCTCAATAACAGAAGAACAAAATGGTTTTCGTAAAGGAAGATCCTGCACAGATGGAATGTTTGCGCTTAAACAAATAATACACAAAAAGGGAAAGAAATGTTAAGACACGTTTGCTATTCTTGATTTGGAGAAAGCATTTGCTAGAGTAAACAGAGAAGTCCTATGCAATTTCCTAAAAAATGAAGGTCTCCCTACTCAGATCATAGTAACTGTTAAGAGCTTATATTATGAAACAAATACTGTTATTGAACCTCTAATGAATAAAAACAACAAAAAAGCTTTTTTAAAATAAATCAAGGGGTTCCTCAAAGGGGTGCACTTCCACCCGTATTATTTCATTTATATATTAACAATATTCTGAAAGAAGAAAAAACTGTAAGCAATTTCTAATTGATGAAGAAATAGTAATAGATAATCAAAACAAGATAAACATATTATTATTTGCAGACGATGTTGTTCTTATGGCAAAATCTGAAAGAGACTTGCAAGTATTGGCATATACACTATGTGATCAAAAGTATCCGGACACCCCCACAAACATACATTTTTCATCTTAGGTGCATTGTGCTGCCACCTACTGCCTGGTACTCACTATCCGCAACCTCAGTAGTCATTAGACATCGTGAAGCAGCAGAATCGGATGCTCCGTGGAACTCACGGACTTCGAACATGGTCAGGTGATTGGGTGTCACTTGTGTCAGAAGTCTGTACGCGAGATTTCCACACTCCTAAACATCCCTAGGACCACCGACATTTGAAGATGGTCGTAAAGAGTAATAGGCAGTCATCTATCCAGACCATCGCACAGGAATTCCAAACTGCATCAGGATCCACTCCAAGTACTATGACAGTTAGGCGTGAGGTGAGAAACCTTGGATTCCATGGTCGAGCGGCTGCCCATAAGCCACACATCACGCAGGAAAATGCCAAACGACGCCTCGCTTGGTGTAAGGAGCGTCAACATTACACGATTGAACAGCGGCAAGACGTTGTGTATAGTGACAAATCACGGTACAAAATGTGGCAGATCCGATGGCAGGGTGTGGGTATGGCGAATGCCCGGTGAACGTCATCTGGCAGCGTGTGTAGTGCCAAAAGTGAAATTTGGAGGTGGTGGTGTTATGTGTGGTCGTGTTTTTCCTGGAGGGGGCTTCCACCCCTTGTTGATTTACGTGGCACGATCACAGCGCAGACCTACATTTATATGTTAAGCACCTTCTTGCTTCCCACTGTTGAAGAGCAATTCGGGGATGGCGATTGCATCTTTCAACACGTTCGAGCACCTCTTTATACTGCACGGGCTGTGGCGGAGTAGTTACACGACAATAACATCCCTGTAAAGGACTGGACTGCGCAGAGTCCGGACTTGAATCCTATAAAACACCTTTGGGATGTTTTGGAAAGCCGAATTCGTCCCTGGCCTCACCGACCTACATCGATACCTCTCCTCAGTTCCGCACTCTGTGAAGAATGGGCTCCCCAAGAATCCTTCCAGCAGCTGATTGAAAGTATGCCTGCAAGAGTGAACGTTGTCATCAAGGCTAAGGATGGGCCAACACCATATTGACTTCCAGCATTACCGATGGAGGGCGTCACGAAATTGTACGTCATTTTCAGCCAGATGTCCGTATACTTTTGAACACGTAGTGTAAGTGCCAATTGACAGCCAATAGATATAACTGTAAAATATCAACAAGCAAATCAAAGATAATGGCGATTAGAGGAAAATATGTTGTCAAATCTAAAATTGTCCCAGAAAATAGAGTAATAGAACAGATATAACATTTTCAATACTTGGGATATTATATAACTTTTGGAGAAGACAGAGATATAGGAAATAAAATATCAAAGTTCCAGGTAATATGTGAAGCCATCAAAAGAACTCTAGGCCGACAAATCAGAAAAAACACAAAATTGAACTTACATAAAACAATGGCGTCCTCTAGTTATTACTGGAAGCGAAAACTGGATAGTTAAATTGAAAGATAAAAGTAAAATACAAGCAGGTGAGATGCTTTTTTTTTTTAAATATTAAAGGATGTACAAGAGCGGAAAAGATAAGAAAGGAAACAATAAGTGATGAATTGAATATTTATAAGATTCAGATATAATTAATACGCATAAAAGAACGTGTACGATCCACTTAATAAGAATGAACAACGAAAGAGTATAAAAAAGAGCTTTCCTATATAATCCGAGAGGAACGGAAGATGTTGGCCGACCCCGAAAAAGACGGACTCCACAAAGACTTCGCCGGAGAGAACCACGTGAAAGAAGAAGAAGAGATCAGTATGTATGAGGGGGAAGGATGGAGGTCAACACCAGGGTTCTTAGCGTCAAAGACATCCATCGTTTCAAAGAAAGGGAAGGCTCTCTAACTAAGCTTTATCATTTTTGCTTCACACAGATGCAGCTGACAGAGGATGGTCATGTTGCGCGCTCTGACAGTTATTGTTGAATAACGTAAATCAAAAGCATCCTGAAAAGGTAAGTTCCTCTAATGCGCAAGGCATTGGGTTGGCACGCCTGGTTGCGAACTTTAACGTGCTTCGAATTAAGAACATTGTCTTTTATGTCGGCGGCAGTTGTGGTAATGGTAATGGCGTCATCTTCTCAAATGTTCTCTCTCTGCGTTTCTCTTTTGTCGTCTCTCTCCTTTCTTTATTTCGACTGGCAGTTGTTCTTCCCAAAGCGAAACAAACCTGTCGTCTGTGCCTTGATGATACACTGATGCAGCTTTGCAAGGAAATGTTCTAACATTACTATTCTGTGTTTAATTATTAGTTCTTTAATGGTGTTCTGTCTTAGGGGTCGGTTGCAAATGTGATATATCAGCGGTTCTATGGCTATTTCCTCTTTTAATATAACAGCTACAAACTTATTGAACTGGGGAAGAAGGTTCTAGCCACTAATATTAACATTTTTGTTTTCTAGAACTTGTATTAATCCACACTAATATTATAAATAAAGAAGTATATGGTGTATGAAGGTAATTTCGGAACCCACTCAACCAGTTTTGACTGTCTTTAATCATTAAAAAAAACACAATTCTTCCTTAAGGACATAGGCTATAAAGCACCTAACTATAGATTATAAGCCACACTACCGTTTGTGAAAATTGCAGCACCAAGAAAGAATTTCCCGAATAACTCCAAACTTCGTGGAAGTGTAGAAGAGTGTCGGTCCGACAAGGTCAGTGTTGCGCCCAGTGTAACCAGTGCAGAGCTGTCAAACAAGGTGGAAACAATAAAGTGAGTGCAAGTATGCCTCGTCGACGTCAAAGGGATCCATATCCACATGCGAGTTCGATAGGGGCAAATGATCGGTCTCCGGGAAACGGGTTTGTCATATCGTGACATTTCGGCTCGTACAGGGCATGCTGCTACGACAGTGATGCGTGTATGGAAGCAGTGAATGGATGAAGGTATTACGCAGCGAAGAGCGGGTACTGGACCACGGAACATGACCACAGCACGCGATGACCGTCATCTTGTCCGCATGGCCGTAACAGACCGTACAGCTTCATCCACAGTGTTGGCTCGACGCTGGAGCACTGCAACAGGCGTGAACTTGTCTGCATCAACGGTTCGTCGCCCTCTGATGCAAGTTGGACTGGTTGCATGCATGCCATTACGTGGGCTTCCATTGTCCAGAAACTTCAAGCTCCTCCGACTGCAATGGGCACGTGAACACCATCACTGGGGTGCTGAGTGGCAAAATGTAGTATTTTCGGACGAGTCCTGCTTCAACGTGTCCTCCAGTGTTGGCCGCATATGTTTCCGGTGGTGCCGTGTTGAGCGCAACCTGGAAGGCTGCATTGTTGAGTGGCATAGCGGACAAACGCCAGGTGTGATGGTTTGGGGCGCCATTTACAACAACCGATCTCGTCTCCTACGAATTGAGGGCACTTTGAACAGCAACCGGTACCTGACGGTGGTTGTAGAGCCTGAGGTACTCCCCCTGCTTCAGGCATCTCCACAGGCCACATTTCAACAGGACAATGCCCGGCCACATATTGCGAGGAATGTACAAGCCTTCTTCGAAGAGCGACGGGTAGCATTGTTTCCCTGGCCTGCACGTTCGCCGGACATGTTGCCCATCGAATATGTCTGGGATATGGTTGGTCGACACCTGGTGCGTCACGGTCCTCCAGTAACCAGTGTCACGAATTTGTGGGCTCGAATACAAACTGCGTGGAGGAAAATCCTCAGGAACTTATTCAGAACCTTTTTGATTCAATGCCACTGCGTATAACAGCTCTAATTGCAGCTCATGGAGGCCACACCAAATACTGAATATTAGGGCTCAAAGGTCATGTATAGATTTGAAACGTTTACCATTTGTTACTTGTCATATACCTAACCTGTGGTATTAAATTCATTGAATTCATGCGTTTCCTTCTTGGTGTTGCAATTTTCACAATCGGCAGTGTATAAAAAGATAATGAAAGAGTTGCGTTATATCTACATTAATTTAGCTACTCTCGTTTATTTACATATTGTGAAGCAGCGGCTATGGTCCAAGATTATCGGAGATCGGCGCCAGGCAGTCGGAGATAAACAAAGATAAATCGCGCTCTTGCCCGGGTAAATGCAAAAACTTCTATCAGCAGATAACCAGAATCTTTTAGAAGTTTCTTTCCCCCCGACTCCAGAAGATGTGTCCAGAAAGTTCTAGCATGTTTTGTGGATTCCTTTTGTCTGTATAAGCGAGCGTTCTTGCGAGAGGAGTTAGTTGAGTTGGCCAGTGAGTGAGTAAGCGAGTTAGTGAGCGCGGTTCTGCTGAGATGTCAAGCGCGATTCTTCGAGCGAGTTGTTGATGACTGCTGTGACGTATAGCGAGTGTTACTGCGGATCAAAGAAGTCTTTTGTTAGACTCATCTAAAGTAGAGGCTGCACCACGAAGAAAGTGAAGTGACGAGGAAATTGAACTAGTTCACATTAGTGAAGCGACAGTTGAAAGCTGGACAAGGTCACAATATAGCTTCTACAAACTGCTCTTACAGAACATTTTCTTCACAAAAATAGATTCATTGCACATTTCGTTGCGATTACTAAGGGGCACGGAACACTAAAGCGATATTCAGATCTTTAATAGCAGTTCGCTATATGCTGGCTTTGAAATGTAATACTCCTTCTATGACATCGTGAGAAATAGCTGATGACACCACTTCAGAAAATGACAAAGTATTGAGGAATACAAACCCATAACAACGAATACTTCTGAAATGATAGACTACAAACAAGTTTTATTGGATATCAATTGTGTGTATTAACTAGATCCGAATGTTTTTGTGTACTAAGTTATTGTCTCTCCCTCACGGTTTACCAGTTACACAAAAGTATGCAAAATTCGTGTCGCATGAAGATGATTTAATATGTTATTCCAGAAAATGTAATATACACATTTTATTAGACATGTAAACATTTTAAATGATGATATTTTAATCCAAATCGTTAAAACTTCTTTTTTTAGAATGTCAAAATTAACAAACTTTTACGTGTAAAGAATAATTTGTGGTAGTAGGGGGTTCTTGAAAACCTTCGTGTCGCATCTTTAGAAGATATTGAATCTAAAGTTTGGTATTTAAGCGACATTTCGGTTTTGAGTTTTGGTGTTCACAAACACACTCACATATTTTTATTCAGAAGGTCTCAAAACATGTTTTAGGGAAAATCTCGACATCGAATGTTTGTGTGGAAATCAACACTTCCTCTGCACTTGCTCTCTCTACGAGGCAGATGGTGGAGAAAACAAACAGGATAATGAGCAACGCCTTTTGGCTAGGATAGTGCAAGTTGTAGTCATAGAAGAACACACTTGTGAAGAAAGCTTAGACTTCTGTTGATAATGCTGTAGGGTAGAAAATGGGTTTTTACTTAATAGAAAATGCATATAAAAATCTGATGTGTTGCATTCACTGCCTTTCTCTACCATTTGTCGCTTATTAGTAGGTATAGAAATTATTCTTACGAAGGTTTATTGCCTATTTATTTCATTTTAATCGAGATAAATCTTTGCAGAAATAGCTGCACTACACGCTTCGTTATAGATGAAAAGGGAATAGCGGTAGTCAAATGTTTAAGAACTGTACACTTTATTATTCATGTAAATACTTTTAATATATGGTATTTTAGTCAAAATCGTTTGAGCCAGTTTTAGAAAATAAAAAATGTTCCATGTAAAAAGTGGTTATCAGGGGATTTTCTTGAAAATCTAGGTGTTGCAACTTTGAAACGTACTAAATCCAAATACCAAGTTTGGTATTTATCGGACTTTTCATTTTTGATTTATGTGTACATATATACACGCACACACACGGACCTTTTTCTAAAAATTATTTTTTTAATTCAAGGCGCCTCATAACATGCTTTTTGGTGACATCTAGGTATAGAATTTTTGGGTGGAATGCAATACTTTCTCTAGGTACGTGGTAGAGAAAGTAATAAGTAAAGCCGCTGATATTTGTTTTGAATCAATATACATACAGGGACGGTAAGCATTTATCAGCACAGAAAACAGAAGACAAAAAAAACTGCCTCTCATCGAAGGATCTGACATTGGTTTAAATACCATAAATGTATAAGGATTTAGCATCAAATTCTCAAGAGTAGTAGTGTTTCTTATTCTACAAATGCATGTATTGAAGTTTCTGAATGCCAATACCTTTGCGTAAGAAAATTTTGCTGTATTTCCTCTATAGGTTGTAACCAAGTACATTACCAGTGTATGCCAAAAAGAGACAAAATTTCTCCCTGCATAGAATTACAAATTAGTCAACCGATGTCTATAAATAAGAGGTGAGAGTATTCTTTTTTTCGATGGTTACTGATTATGTGACATTTTCAAATTATTGACCAGAGAATTGGGAATCTTCATATACACCAGTTTTGCCTTCATTTATTTTGGCGATTTCTGAAATTACGTCAAAACTCCAGAGCCTTTATCTTATATTAGGTAACGTAAAGGGCCAAAGAGAAGATACCAAATTACCATTTCTTCTGCTAAGATTTGTCAAAATTTACACGACCAGTTCGATACTTCTCATCTAGTAGACTGGAGCTGGGGGAGGACGTTAATATAATCAAAAATGCATTATTTGTTATTTCACACACATTTCCGTAAAATCTGAGGGAATTTTTCGTCTCTTATAGGAATATCACAGAAACTTTACGAGTCTATAGCCAGAAGGAGTAAAGAGGATTCACCATAAATGTGCTCTAGTTAGTTGTGCAATAGTTTCATAAAGAATACAGGTAAAAGAAACAAAGCCTTGATTCGATATTTAAAAATTCACTTAAGTTACGCCCGACAACCGGCAAGCTTGTGTAAAACAAAATGTTTTTTTTTAAATAGATAAGGTATCTTTATTGGTTTCAAATTATTGAAGTTACTGTACAAATTATTTAACGGAGAGAAGTATTCTGAAGCTTGGACAACAGTAATTATTCAGCCAATATTCCAGGGCAAGGATACCACTCAGCAACCAGAGAATTATAGAGAAATTTCACTGTTATCTATACTGGGTACGGTATATTGCAAAATTATATATGACCGGTTAAGGGGTTGGGTCAAAGAGTACGATATAATTTATAAATTTCAGGCGGGTTTCAGGGAAAGGTTCTCTAATGCAGACAATATTTTCGTATTAAAAACATTAATTGATACAAATTTGAATAGAAAGAGGGGAAAACTTTATTGTGCTTTTGTTGATTTCAAAATGGCTTTTGATAGCGTGCAGAGGAATATCCTTTGGGCGAAAAAAAACAACAACAAAATGTTAAAAGGTGGCTGTGTGAGGCGCAAATAAACTTCCTTGGATGGGTTTAATTATGTTCATAATTGTTTAATATACACGGTATTCCCGAATCCTCGTCCACAAACGCAGTTAATGTCTGTAGTTGTGCACTGTGTGACAGTAATATTGGAAATAGTATACATTTTAATAACTTACGAGTTGTTGCTGTGCACACACATGTATACGTAAAGTACAATATGTATTATAGATATAAAAGTGTGTATGCGAGAGCGGAAGTCGAACCCCGAAACTCTTCGTTAGCAACTCCCGTCCTAACCATTCGTACACAAAGCACAGCTCCTGATATATAGTCAAGGCAATTATCTAACAGGTAATCTTCAGATGTTTGATTCATAACCAACGGGATGTATATTATTATTATTATTATTATTATTATTATTATTACTATTGCGAATACGCCGCAGGCAAATCTTATTTCAGTCTTTTTACAAAATGCTGGCCAATCATTAATGAAACATCCATCCAGCAATATAACTGATTAACATTCCAAGCCGGAATGAAGCCAGTCAGACTGTAAAAGCAAGATTCGTTAGTTCTATTTAAAGCACGTATTGAGCTCACATTCGGGAGGTCCCGGGTTCAATCCCTGGCAACCACCCACTCGACCTTTAAGCTTTTCATGGTTTCTCTGCGGTCGGCAGGCGAATGCCGAGGTGGTTTCTTCTCTACCATATTTCCATTCCATAATTTTTCTTTCATTCCGTTTCCTTCTCAACTTTCAGGTGTGCTTCTAGGTTTTGCAGCGCATGGTGGCGCTGGACAGATGGCGCGGATGCATGCTCAATGGAAAGATTATTCCTCGTAGACACCAGAAGGCTGCTTGATTGGTGGGTTATTCATCGCCCTCTCTCGCGGCCCCAGCAGTAGGGCGGGTATGCGAGCTTGGAAATGTTAGGGAAATGCGTCTCTGTGGCCTGTCTGCCTACGGCCTGTAGCCTCCTGTGGTTCCTTAACCTCCTGAGTGGTGGTGGTAGCCGCATTAGATTTGTCGGCGCGCGAGTGTCCCCCTGCGTTGAGTCATCTTTACCTCTAACTCTACCGTATCGAGTCTACGTAACAATGAGTTATCATATTTTAATCTGTCCTTTCTAAGCTTTGTAAGAGAGTATATACTAAAATAGATGAACACAATGCTAGTGATGTGAATAAGACTTCAAAAGAACTATTTCAAGGTAAGTTACAGTTTGCTGCAATTGGGTAATTTTTGAAGAAACCGTGGACCCCTGCCCGTACTGAGCAAGCCATTAAACAAGTAAAAGATGCAAGTCCACAAAGCTACCGGACATGATGGGCGTGGTAAAATTATTCACTAAATTAAGGTCAGAATTTGGGATACTCGGATTTGCAGTTGACATATTTTTATCTTAATGTCCTCGCCAACTTGACCTTCTAGATTTTCAGTCGGTTCTAGACTGTTCAAATGGCTCGTGACTACCAAAATCATACTAGAAGACATCTTAAGACCTCTGCAAACAAAACGAGCTGCAGAAGTAGCATATGAGTTGCTCAAGATCTTGATGTTTGGTACGCCACATATTCTTCAAGAGTGATAACAGAGAATTTATAGCAGTTGTCCAAGAACTAATGTCACTTTGGCCGGAATGCAAACGGGTGCACGGGAGACCTCGCCATACACAGTGTAGAACGAAGCGACCAAATTATTAAATACATGTCACGTGGGTGGATGCATAGCAATAAAACTACAAGTAGTCGGTAGGTTGCTATTGTGTAATGGCAGAAGAATGCTTCTTTTCACAGCGCTATTAGAAGGAATCCACTCTTCGGCATGGAGCCTAAAATTGGCCTCAAGCCAATTAGTAGTCTGCCAAGACTGCCATAGATATAAGCATCAATGAAGAAGTACAAGAGGTTATGGGAGAAAGTGGAAGTAATGATCAAAATGAAGAAAGATCGGTCCCAATAATAACTTCATACCCATTGACACCTGTTATCCTGCCTTGCTGAGTGTGTTTTAAAGAAACAACGGGTGCTCACTCCTGTGTGATTTGTAGCCGTTCTGTGCATGTTATTTGCGGAAACAATAACACTGTTAATATTGGGGGTTATGGGTCGAAAATAATCTGATCCTTGTGCAAACAAGACATCGTAATGGAAAGAGAAGACGGATATAGTGGTCAGAAACAACAGAACTCATGGTTGAAACCTAACAAAAAATTTAAAGCTTTTTATATTGGCGATAATGTCATTGTGGCTTCCAAAGATTGAGCCACTGGACTCTCAAAACATTTTCGTTAAAGTGGTGGATTGTAGAAATGGAGTATACCAAGTGGGCGTTACTGTCGGTATCTTTAAATGTTGGTTTACATGCACTGAATTACAAATTTGTACCTCTCTATTTACTGAACATGTAGTTGAAAAGCGTATTAGACTGCGTGAAGCTGTTGCAAAGTTGTCACAAGGTTTCCGAAAGTGTTTATGTAAACCAGGAAAACTAGAATGCCAAGAGAAGGAATGTGCATGTTTTCGAAACAACAATGTAATTCCAAGCATAATTTAAGTGCAAGTTGAATGAAGAAACTGAAAATAAGAATACAATTTGCTTTCAGTTCATTCTAGGCATGAAATTGTTTTCTCTGTAAAATTTGTTCTAACCTGACTGACTCCATTGCGGCTTTCTTAATACGCCTGAAGGCTAACCAGTCAAATTGCAGAATGAATGCTTGATCAAAAGTTGCCAAAATTTAATGAAAACACTGAATTCACAATTTGCCTGCGACACATACATGTATACGTAAAGCACGTATATATTACAGATATAAAAGTATACAGACAGGAGTGGGAATCGACCTCGAAACCTGTTCCTTAGAAACCTGCCGGCTTAACCACTCGTACAAAAAGCACGACTGCGGATGTATCTGTCAAACAACTATCTATGAGATAAGCTTCAGATGTCTGGGTCATTAGTCATGACGGACGGGGTGTATCATTATCAATATTAACATTATTATAATAATTATAATTATTAATATACTAAAATGTGTTACATAACATTAGATTATTCATACAATAAGCATTATAATACTACACGAAGGTTACAACAACAATAAATAAATAAATAATAATATACACTGCGTGTCCTTTACACCGACGTAATAATCAAAGCTAAAATACACTTGCCTTGTACTCGATGACAGCGTTCACAATATTTGAATGGTTTTAAATAAAATAACAAACAGTAACATGCTGTCCTATGTAATATGATGATACGACAATAGAGATATTTTATCATCCCTGATTTTTTTTTGGGGGGGAGGGACTTGCCTATTCAAAGTGGACGGAGATTCGGAAACGTTGTGTAGAGTTTTTTACGGGAACCGAGCGTGGTGGCACTGCGGTAACGTGTGCGACTCGCATTCGGGAGGTCCCGGGTTCGATCCCTGCGACCGCCAACCCTGATCCATGGGTTTTTCATAATTTTCCCGGGTACGCAGACGAATGCTGGGGTGGTTCATCCTCTACTACAACCTCCTCATTTCCTGTACCAACCATCTTCATTGTCATCTATTTCAGGGTTGTAGGACGTGTTTGGCCCGTGCTTCTGGGCGGTGCCTGTGCACTCTGAGGTGGTTACTTCCCTGGCGACGTTGCGGGAATGCTCATTTAGGTTTCGTCTCCATCCTGGGGGAGTGACGGAGATTCTGGCTTTTCGGTGGTTGCGTAGATGCGTTCGATCTGGAAACGTTAACGACCCTGTCCATGATTGTGCCTTGTCATCCGGATCTGGTCACCCTTCGGAGCTTTCCCCTCATTCCTATCTCCCAGAGGTCACGGTAGAAGCAAAAAGGGCCATAGTGGCCTACTTGCGGCGCTCTACCCGGTTGCGGCGGCCCCTCCGTTCGGCCGTAGAGAGATGGAGGTAGAGGTTATTCAGTGGAGGGGGAATAGTTAGTCTCCTCTATTGTGACTACACTCCTCGAGAGGCAGGATACAGTGAAGGAGCTGCAGGAGGTCGTAGGTCGGCATGTAGTTTGAAACACCCACCTTCACCAGCAGAGGCGAAGGATCCCGCGAGAGGGTGACGAAGCGACCCTAGCAGGCAGGCCAACGCACCCTAGCGGTTACGGGGAGAAATGTTTTACAAAGCTCAGCAACCTGACATCTGCCCGACATCTAAATACGTGACCGGGTCTGCCAACGCAGGGACCACACCCTCGCAAACCCAGGAGTAAACTCGTGGGGCTTTCCATTAGGAGCGGTGCCTATTTTATATACCGCCCCCCCTGCCTGGTCGAAATCGGGCAAGGGCACCTCCCGCACTGACCCTTCCAAGCAGGGACGGAAGTGGATACGCCACTTACGCGTGTCAGGCCAGCAGGGCGAACCCCAACTAGGGGAGACTACCGAACAACCTCGGTGGGGCCGACAGTTTTTAGCTACCGTCTACCAGCTATCCCTCATGGCTGGTGCCGGAGATTCTCGAGGCGCCTCACAACCCCGCCTGGGTGGAATTAACATAGCCAGGCGTACCCAATCACCCATGGGTATCGGGAACCACTGCCCCGCCGAGTCCAACCCAATCCGAACAACTCCCTTTCGGCAGGGGCTCAGATGTTCGGCCCGGCGTACTTCTGGTAACGTCAGAAGTACCACGAGTGCTAAGGGTCCGCAGCGCCCGCACCACGGCAGCTGAAGGGGTCGGAACACAGCAACTACACTATGGAACTCGGAAAGGGAGAGAGATGGAATGACAGGAAATGAGGGAAAGTAGGAATCGTCATAGAATACACCACCCCAGCATTCGACTAGGCGACCAGAGGAAAACTATGAAAAACCCGAGGGTCAGAGTGGGCAGTCATTGGGAATCGAATCCGGAGCCTCCCGAATGCGGTCCACTGACGCCGGTGGGATCCGTTCGTCCGTACCTTTACCTTTTTCTCCAGAAGTATTTATGTAAGCGTTTTTTGTAAGTTTTAAATGATTGTATTAGTCATGACAGGTGGTCCTGTTTCTTGTTAATTTGATTTCTCCCGCTCGTTGCGCGTCGGTGATTTTCCTAGCTTGTGTTGCTTTGGGCTTGATGGCGAGTTTTTCCTTTTGTCTGTGCCACGGGATACATCTTTGAGCTTGGTGATTTGTCGAATGGCTTCAGAAGCTTTGAAATTTTGTTTTTGTTTAGAGGGTTTCTGATCAGGATTTTCGTTGGAACCCCCCACCCTGACGTTTTGTATGCAATAATTATTTAACGGAGCCAGGGTCGGGATTTATGTTATTATTGTATTCTGGTCATTTGGATTAATGCATGCAGTTTCTGAATACATTGACGGTTTTAGATAATCTTCTTAGTTTTTTTAAGAGTTTTTTATTAATGCCTTTAAATAACTGTTGTGTCTATGAAATTTATATAATTGTTAAACGGTTGGAAGTTTATATGAACATGTTAAATGGGGCTGATTACTAAAATTGTTAACTTCTTCTCAGAGTTTATTGACCTGTTAGTTTTAGCTTTAATGGTTAATTGTTATTGTGTGTAAACCTTATTTCGGACTTGGTTTTGTTAATCATTTGTTTACGCCTCACGGGGACTTAAGAAAGTCGAGTTCATTGATTGCAGGCTAGCGTGAGGTGGACAGCTGTGAACCACACTTAATAGGTCTGTAATTCCAGTATAATTTAAATGGCCTTACTCTACTTTTCTGTGTATTAATCTTACGTAATATTGTACTACGACTTTCAATTGCACGAGAGCTCATAATTTCGTATCTCAGGCTCTATTCAACGAGATATATATTGTTTTATGGAACACTTTACCACATAATTCCAAACACAAGACTTGACATGTTTTCAACAAATGCTTTTGGGGGGGGCATTCTTGGTATTTACTTATGGCTTCTACCTCTTAGCCTTGGCCGAAATTTCCTTTGTAGCTTTTGCATTCTGCTCTAGATTTAAGGTAAATGCACGTATCACGGAGGGGCACCCGGAACCGGGGCAGAGCACCGCACGCAGGCCAGTCGGGTCTTTGTGCTTCCCTCTAGGAGGGAGGGATGAGAGGAGAGACCCGAAGGGCGACTAGATCCGCATTCCGACGGGCGGAATCATGGACAGGGTCCCTAACATTTCCAGATAGAACGCTTCCAATGCTGCAGGTTCCCAGTCCACAAGCCACCAACTTGCAGGGTCCTCCCCGTTGAGGAGAGACCTGCGTGGTACCGCAGCGACGCCAGGGAAGAAATCTTTACAGAGCGCAAGCCACCGCCCAGCTGCAACCCGCCGAACACCGTCACTGGTCCTACCACCCTGAAACAGATGACAAGGAAGATGATGGATACAGGAAATGAGAGGGAGGAGAGTCGTAGTAGAAGCTGAACCACCCCAGTATTCGCCTGGTGACGCGGGGAAACCGCGAAAAACCCATGGGCCAGAGTGGAGGGTCGCCGGGGATCGATCCCGGGACCTCCCGAAAGTGGGCCACAGACGTAACCGCCTGTCATCCCGCTAGGTTCCTCTAGATTAAGTCAATGAGTAAGAGGCACGCTAGGGTGGTGCAAGCTTTAAATGTCCATTTGGATACATATAAACGGATTCAAGATCAAATGGACGAATTTAGTCACAGCATTTAAAGTTGCATAGAGATTTTTTTTCATGAATGTTTAAGTATTCTAACTAAGCTGTAAAACGGCATTTAAAGCATTTCATACAGAACCCTTCCACACGTATTGTAATAAAATGAGCGAAACTTGATTGGAATCTCTATGTCAGCTCGGCTCTGGAGTTTTCAAGTGATCTATGGACTTTCTCATTCGTTTCAGACACACCAGAGACCACATATCTTCCATTCTACTGCTTAGATTCTCTATATGACCCTCCGAGGTTTTCAGTTCGTTCTCTGCCTCTCGCCCGTCTTTTGTTACACTTTCAGATACGTCACATAAACTGCCTTTCCGTGGCAAAGAAAAATAACGCCTAAGGCACGCCATAAATATTCGCGGTTTAAAATGTATGCTGATACAGTTCAGAAAGGCGACTATTCGTAATATTAGAGTGAGCTATAATTGAAATTAATATGCGGACATAATAAAACAGTTTTAATTCAACGTTTTATTCTCAAATCGTGCGTGCAAATTGAAAGCGAAAATATACTTCCTTACAGAGAAAGGAAAAAGATAATGGTGCATTCACAGGACTTTCTCTACCAATGAAAAATTTACATTCATACTATTCATATTCAACGTAAGTAAAGCTTTGTTATACTATATTTACCTAAAAATTGTTTCAAATTAAGCAGAAAGGCTGGCAACATGTAGAAATAGCTTTCAAATGTTTGTTCGTAGAGTGACAAGTACTTATGATGGAACAGAAAGGGGAGAAAAGGTTAAAATCGCCAATTTTACGCATGTCCTTTAGCCGACAGGAAATATCTACTGAATATTGGAAATATTTCTAAAGCGGCTAATCCTATGAAAAATTTTACACACATTTATATTTTAATGAGCTCTATATTCTTTACTTTAATAAGTTTCTATATCCGTTCCTTGTTATGCAACATTATACAAAATTCAATCAAACAAAGCGAAATTCATAGGATATTCTCAAAAAATTCAATACACATATGCACATTTTATTTCTCATTTTAGTATATTAAACACGTGTCAATATAATCAAAATCATTAAAGCTATTTCGAGAAAATAAAAAGGAATCTACATTCTTCAATGTAAAGCGTAATTTGGTGTGAGGAGATATTCTTGAAAGTCTTCATGTCGTATTCTCAAAAGATGCTGCAGTTAAGTTTGGTGTTCAACAAATTTACGTGATTGAGTTATGGTGTATACACACATACACAAATATTGTAGATATTACATTCACATAAATTTCTCTACCGATTATCTTTAATATTGATTTTACAAATTACTCTTGGGAAAGCTTATTCTTCTATCTACTTCAAGTGAATTTAGCTAAACTTCGCATAAATAATGATACTCCGCATTTCGTTGTAGGTACAAGGGGAATAGTGAGAGACAGGTGTTTAAATTCTGGGCACTACGTACTGACTTGAAATTCTATGGCGTTTCCATGACATCGCGAGAAACAACTAAAGGTTGTCAGTAATCAAAAAAATCTGGGCTGGGTTTAAAGGGCTGGTTGCTATGTGGAGCACTGCATTCTGTTTGTATGTCCAGGGCATTCGGAAATAGTTCGCGAAAAAAAAAGAACGAAAAAAAAGTATATGATACACGAGCTTCGTGTGTTCTAGATCTATATTTTTTGTGTAGTACAACTTTGTCTATCTCTTACGGTTTACCAGTTATGCAAAAGTCATTCAGAATGAAGAGGAATTTTGGTGACATTCCCAGAAAATTCAAGATATACATTTCATTTGCCATAAAACTATCTTAAACATATATCTTAATGAAAATCGTTAGAGCTATTTTTGAGAAACTCAACATTTTCGAAAAATGTTCCATGTAAAGGGCAGTCTGGGGTGGGGGGTTTTCTTGAAAATCTTCTTGTCGTATCCTTGGAAGATAGTTAACTCAAGTAACAAGTTTGGCATTTATCCCACTTTTCGTTTTTGAGTTATTCTCTTGACAGACATACGCACATACGACATGTTTCCAAAAATTCTTTATTTGAGTTCAAGTCACCTCAAAAGAAACGAATTTTCAGGAAATCTGGATATCGAATTTTTGGGTGGAATGTAATACTTCCCCTACTATAGGGTCTTTCTACAAAAGTGTCCTATCTTTGAACTTAAATAAAACACTTTCTATAAATGATATAGGTTTATTTCTTTTTTTATTTTGGAACATAATTAATGTCATTACGTGTGGAAGGGAACATCAGTTAAGTGACCGCCGCGACTTCGTTGGGTTGCGCGTATACGGTTGACCCAATTTTCAATGACAGAAGAACGTAAATTAGGTCCAACTTCACGAACAACACGCGTGATGTTATTCATAAGATCATTTACTGTTCCTGGCTTGTTGACATAAACTCGAGATTTAACATAACCACACAACAAGTAATCCAACGGCATTAAATCGCATGACCTCGGTGGCCAGTTAACATCACCACCACGGGAAATGATGAAACCTCTGAACTTCTCCTTCAAAAGATCGATTGTTTCGAGAGCAGTATGACATGTGGCACCATCTTGCTGAAAACAGCTGTTTCTGAGATCCATACCATCCAATTGAGGCCAAAAATAGTCCCTTATAAGAGCCCGATATCTTTTTTCTGTTGACAGAACTTCTCCATCTTCCTCTTGGAAAAAATATGGACCAATGATTCCACCATACCAAAATTCACACCACACAGTAATCTTTTGGGGATGAAGTGGTCGTTCTTGAATTTGCATTGGATAGTGATTGCTCCAATAATGGCAATTTTGTTTGTTAACACAATCATCCATCCAAAAATGAGTTTCGTCGCTGAAGATGATTTTTCGACAAAAATCCGGATCAGCTTCCAATTGCTCCATAGTCCAGTAGACGAATACATGGCGCAACCTATGGTCGTTGGGGTTTAGGTTTTGAGTTAAAACCATTTTGTAAATGTGAAACTTCAAGTCCACATGCAGAATTCGCCAAGTTGTGGTCGGCGAAAGCCCCAATTCTTTGCCTCGAAGAGCAATTGATTTGTTTCGTTCTCGCGTACACTTTCAGAACGACGCCTATGTTTTCGTTGGAGCGCTTACGTCGATTACGTACAGGCGTTCTTTGATCACTGGCAGATAAACTTCTTTCAAATTTATCGATCAAACGCCGAATCGTTCTCTCGCAGGTACGATTATGCACACCGTAAACTTTACGTAATACACGGAAGGTTTGGCGAACAGATAATCCAATTTGATAACATCTTTTCACAATTTCTACGCATTGCTGAATGCTGTAACATTCCATGGCTATTTATCAATAACAACTATAACCACATGAAAAAATTACTGCTGTAACTCAATAACAACGGCAGCTATCACATGTTAAAGATAGGAGACTCTTGTTGAAAAATCTGATTTGTTGCACTCACATGACTTTCTCTACTCTTGCACATACTATTTTTGCAAATGCCTATTCTCCATCTATTCCATGTTAATGGGGATATCGAGATGTTAATCTTATTGCTAATTTTCATGTAGCTGCAAGGGGAATATGGTAGTCTTTAAGCGATAGTCAAATCTTTTAAGAGCTGTTTGCTATGTGGAGCATTCCATTCTCTTTGCATGTTCAGGACATACACACACACACACACACACACACACACACACACACACACAAAGAAAAACGAATTTCCATTTGAGAAAAAGTATAGGTATTGAAAAATTCAAACAAATAACGAATATCTCGGAAATGGTTCGCTCCACAAAAAATGTATATGACATAACCTGTATGTTTTAACGAGATCTACATTTTTGTGTAGTAAAAGTTCGTCTATCTCTTACAGTTTACCAGTTATGCGAAAGTCATTCAGAAAGAAAAATACTTTTGGGGACATTCCCCGAAAATTTAAGATATACATTTCATTTACCATGAACACATCTTAACATATGATATTTTAATCAAAATCGGTAGTGCCATTTTTGAGAAGTTGAAAATGTTCTAAAAATATTCCATGTAAAGGGTAGTCTGGAGTGGGGGGATTTTCTTGAAAATCTTTGTGTCATATCCTTGATGGATAGTAAACTCAAGTACTAAGTTTGGTATTTATCTGACTTTTCTTTTTTGAGTTATGCTGTTCAAAGACAGACAGATAGACACACACTCCGACATGTTTCCAAAAATGCTTTATTTGGTTTTAGGGCACCTCTAAACATGTATTTCCGGTAAGATTACGATATCGAATTTTTGGGTGGAATGCAATACTTCTCCTACTTACTATACGTAGTAGAGAAAGTAAAAAGGTATTGACAATTTCAAAACAAAAACAACAGATATCTAGAAATGGCTGATGTCATAAAACTGCTGTTTGACAAATTAGTACGTCAGGCTACTCACAGAAAATTCTAAATATACTGTTTATTTGTCACTCTAATATCCTAATCTTATCCAGCCCAATTTATTTTCGGCTGAAATTGCGTTTTGAAATTGTATAGAATATGATGTATACTTGTGCCATAGATCTTGCCTTGATCTCAGATTTGTAGCTCAGCAATGCACCTGACCAGTCGCATTTCGAATCCTTGCTGCGGCCTTACTAAGTTTGTAGTAAAGGATGGGATAAAGGATGGGATGTGTCATTTTACCCCCACGTAAAATAAACGGTGACTGTCATGTGTGAATGTTGTTAGCAATGTACCGAGCGCAAGTTTTAAACTTATATTAATAAAAAGAAAGAAAGTAAAGGAGGTCTTATTATTATTATTATTATTATTATTATTATTATTATTATTATTTTATTTTAGGTTACTTTGAAATCAAATTTAATGGAGTATAGGTATATTTTAAAAATAAGAATTATTGAAAGTTAACTTTACAGGTCAAACGTTTTATTCAACTTCAAAAAACAAATAAATATAAACAAATATAAACAATGATGGCATATGGCTGCATTGGGTTGGAAAGAGTTAACAAATGGTATTTTAATCAAAATTGTTAGAGTGATTTTTGAGAAAATCATAGTTTTTGAGAAATTGTCCATATAAGGGGAAGTGTAAGGTGGGGGATTTTATTGATAATCTTCGAATCGCATGCTTGAAAGATACTGAACTTAAATACCAAGTTTGGTATTTATTCGACATTTTGTTTTTAAGTTATGTTGTTCACACGAATACACACAGACCTTTTTTGTATCAGTGGGACACAAAACATGTACTTCCGGTGAAATCTCGACATAGAAGTTTTGGGTGGAATTCAATACGTCCTCTATCTACTAGGTATGTGGTAGAGAATGTAAAAATCAATTGCATTTTTCATTTCGCAATTTATAGCGTTACAATAGTTTGTCTTTTATTTTTACTTTTCATTGGCGTACAGGCAATCCTAGCGGTGCTGTCTGTAATCAAGTAAATTTTTATAGTCACTGATGCTACCAGTAGGCGCGCATGATTGCAGATGATTAGTGCACCGCCCATAGATAGTGCCACCGGAGAGAAGCAAGACACTGCGGGCGTGAAAGGGTCGATAATTTTGCCCAGGGACCTTCTCTTGGTAGGAGGTTATTTTCCGTGCAAATTACACACGACCAATGGATTTACTTCCCTTCCGAAGGAGGCCATATTAAGGATTTTTATGTCTACAAAATACTCATCCTCCTGCCGGGTTTTTAGCCCCCCACCTCGGGATCCAGTAGCTAGCATCGTAACTACTAGACCACAGAGGAAGACTAGGGTTACAATAAATACAATTTAACTACTTTACTTGAATATTTACCAGAACACACTATAAGTTTTAAATAAATCTACAATAAAAGAAAACAATAGCGCCGCAATGTAAATGAATATCCCCTACGTTCCGCAGAAAAAGTAACACTAGTGTTAGGATCTAGTGCTGGGTACACGAATTTAGCACTTGGTTACAACATATTAACTCTTGGGAAAATTGCCGATTGTGCAAAACAAAAATTGTAAGTTGTAGCAAAATTAGCCGCTTAAGGAAGGAAGTTCAGACTAAAAGTCGTATTATCTGTATTCTGTCACATAATTCCGTAAGGTTTGTCTTGCCGCTCAGTATTTGAATTAAGGTCACGAAAAATCCGCAGTATTTAGATTTTTCTGCTTAAATAAGAACTCAAAAATTAAAATGGTGTTGTAGTTGTTTATTCATCTCCGCACGTAGAATCACACGCATAATACAGTATTCCTATAAAAAGTTATTCTATCTATTTTACGTTGTTCATGAAATCTTTTGTCTAGGAATGATTTAAAATGAAGCATTAAGTGCTTACTTACATTCAACACGCGCAAACAGTACCAGACTTTGAGGCATGAGTGCATTTAAAAGAGGAAAGGATCGCAAGCTTTCAAGCATGCCCAATGCATGATGCATATACTTTGGAAAGTGTAAACTTGCAACATCGAATAATTCTAAACTGGATAATGCTACGAAAAGATGCGACAGTACTTAAATGAGACGTACTTTTTCCTGTAGTAAATTTTTATCCATGTTCCATAATTTTCCAGCTATACAGAATTATGAAAACTTAGTCACAATAAAGAGGAATCTATAACCTATTAATACTTTTATATTGTCATATTAACATCTCAAACATGTTACATTTAATCAATTATTAGAACAATTTTTGAGGAACTGAAAAATAGCGAAACATTTTGCATGTAAAGGGTGGAAGAATTTTCATCTGACATGCTTAAACAGTGTTTGACTCAAACATGAAATTTGTTAAGGTATTAACTTTTGAGTTTTTCGGGTTATTCTGTACACAGACGCACCCAAACGTTCCTCTAAAAATGCTTTTTCTATGGTTCATTAGACCTCAAACATGTATTTCGAATTAAATCTCCATGTCGCATTTTTGGGTGGAAAAATTATTTGTTAGACATAGAAAAATAACAAGAATTAACTCACACAATCAAACAAACAAATAAAATAGTTGAGAAGTGATAAAAGTAATTTGTATAGAATCCACAGCTGATTGTATTGTGGATTATCTCTTCTACAGCAAAATTTTGCTGTAAGGAGTTTGCGACGTTGCAGTTTGTTACTATTGATGGTTTTTAAGACATCCCCACGGGAATTCCTTACTCGTTTACTTCTGTACAATGAAAAATGTACCATTTTAGTGCTATTGATAAGCTGTAACTGAAATGCGGGAAAATATTATAGAAAAGGGAGGGAAGGGAAGAGAGATGAAAGCAGATGTCCCTTATGCCCCAGTTACCCCATAATTTGATGTGACTGTAAAGTTCGGTCTTGTTAGCTTTGGTTGGTCTCCCATACAATATTTATGCCCACTCAACCGTAACTACATAACTCTTATTTCCCTTTTTAATGCGACCATTTGAAACACGAGTCTACTGGTTCGTATCAGCAACAGGTTATCTTTTAATTTATATGCATGAAAAAATTTTAATTTTGCTATTCGCTTACGAGTTTTTACCTTGATGAGTGGTACCTCTCTGTCGTTCTTTTCCAGCACTTCTGTTTTACTCTTGAGCCCTGAAATTTAATTATTTCCTTAGTAATGAAATACATTCCTAACATTTTACCTAACAGAATGCATTCCCAACCAGTGGAATTTATTTCATTAGCTACCTCACGCCACAGGCATCGTCTTGCACTAAATCTTAAAACAACGTCGTGCTCCCATGTTAAGTAAACGCAGTGTTAACGTTATACTCTCACAATGTTAATGAGAAGCAATGCAGTACATTTTACTGCTCGCTGGCAAGCTGTTTCCATGCGCTGTGACTATTTGTGCTTTACCTCCAGTGAATACGCACAAAAGCGTGTATTACATACTCCTATTATATTTTGCTTTATTTTAAATACAGGGCGTGAACTGTATTGCGAGGCCTCGGATTGAACGCATGCACTGGACGGTTTTCCGTTCTAAATCTTCAGCGTTACTTACTCACGAGTGATATATACATGCACTATAATGAGTACTAACCCTGTTATAAGTGGTGTTGAAAGTGATGTCCATCTGTATTCCAATATCTTCCGCATTTTCATATCTTAGGTTTAGCGTTTAGCAATCCAGTTGTTTCAAACTTATTAACCAGACGTCTAACAATTTCTCTATCTGGGGCTGGAATATCACGAAGTTTCTCCTCAAATGTCATGATTTTAGTACGTATCGTACATAAAAATTCTTTGCTTAGGAGTGAATTTGTCGGTAGGCATTTCAGTGGACTAATAACAGGACAAGAACACAAAAATAACAAGAATACTCTTCAGCAAATCACACGCAACACAGATGTTTTTAATAAGCTTTCACTTTTGAGATGCACAATGCACAAACTCTAATGACAGAAGGTAGCAACTGACGCAGAACGAATATAACTCAGCTGATAAACGTAGCCTTCAGCGAGTCATTCACCACTAGTGTGCAGCAGAAGAATACCGAGGTCTCATTAGTGCAGGCGGAACCTGTATATGCTCTATGTGTGGCCCCACCATACAGCAACCACTCTGTATTAAATCCTAGTGCTAGACGCAAAGTGATCCAAAAGAGTGGTCTTATAGGAAAAGATAGAATTTATCGATTCTAATGAAAGGTGAAATGAATCAGATAAAATTTGAAGTATTTTCTAGCTTTAAAGTTTTATGCAGTTCAGTTTCCTTGCACAACGACCGACATAAATAAAATAGTATAGTGGCCAATAATGGAGATATCAGACTTCCAGAACATTTCTTCATCACTCGCATGCGTATTCTGCGTCTCGGTTTTAAGGCTGACTACCCTCCCCCAATCACTGTGTAAGTCACATAAACGGTCCCATCTTTTACGAGCAGACAGTAAACGAAGAGAGCTAATGCCATTCTGGCCTTATTTTTTAAATAGCTGACGGAAGAAGAGGAATCATATATGTGACTTTAAGAGTAGTCCGCCACTGCGCCTACAGTAGGAGTTAGTATTTAGAAATGGTCAGATGGAAAGATCTCCAGTAACTGAATTACAGCACAGCATGTAGGCCATAGTGGGGCATTTGTGCTTCCACGTGATCCCTGGGAGGAAGGAATAAAGAAGAGTCCCAAAGGGCGATCAGATCCGGACAACGATGTGCGCTAGCAAGGGGGAGTCCCTACATGACATCAACCCTGACACCGGCTAGCCCTGCCTTAGCCACTCTCAACTTGAAAATTCCGGGAATAGACGAGAAGACATTCCCAGGTAGGAAAGGGGCCTCAGAAGTCCCGCCAAGCGCCAGGGAGAAGTCTTTCCATAGCGCAAAGTTTACCGTCCTCCGCAACGCTCCAATCGCCCTCACCTGATTGTGCAACCCTGAAACATATGAGGTGAAGCAGATGGAAGGAAATGGAGAGGACATTCTTGGTAGAAGGTGAATCATCCCAGCATTCGCCTATCCACCGGGGAAACCACGAAAAAAGATATGGTCAGAGTGGCCGGTCCCACGGGAATCGTCCTTACAATAGAGGAGTCCAAGCGTAAAATTAGGGAAGTGTTTAAACATAGAGTGACCGTATGACTCTCGCTTTCCTGGTATTTTTATTTGTGGAGTAGCCTGAAATACAGTATAAAAGAAATCCTCAAACACAGAACGTTCTTAAGAAAATATATGAAATAATATCAGAAATACTGCAATATCGAACTAAATTGTAACAATGGGAATGATTAGTTGAGAAAGGATATCTCAAGCATTTATTATTTTTATTTAGGGTTTAAAGATTTGAAGTCAGAATAAAGGTGCGGCCGGCTGTGGCATGTCCAGATGCCGAACGCTAAAATCCTGTGCCAACAGTAAGGTCATATTCTAGAAGTCCTCTATTATTGTCAAAAATGCGTGCGGCTGTTCAAAGTTGATTAATTCCCCTAATCCGAAGTACCCGGCTCTCTTGAATGATACGATTGGCAGCCCACCCTCCCATGGTTCTGCTATACGAATCGGTTCCTGCAGTAGTGGTGGACGGCCTGATATTTCTCCTGTAGATAATGCTAACAATGCTAAACAATATTAATATGTTAGCGTTAACTTTAGTTGTAAAAGATGTTGGAAATATCTCCTATGTGTGGTACCTATGAACGCATAATTGAACATCATGTGACAGTCACGCGAAGTTGCCTGCGAGCCGACCGTGGGAGCGCATGTCGGCCCCTTTACCTAGCCGCCTGGATGCGGATTTCTGCGTTAGCCCGCGCTACAAACCCATTATATGCCGTCTTCTATCAGTTTGGGTAGTTTCTGCTCTAGAAATTTCCTTTCGGGAGGTTCGAGGAGCTTCCCCTTCTAGAACGCTCCGTTTTGTATGTGGGCCTTATATAAGGGACCGCCAGCGCTCGGACGGTTCACTTATGATCAGTTCTGAGTGTGTGCCAACAGTGACTCAAATGTAACGTGTTGTGCTACGTTGAGTATGTAAGTGGTAAATAAAGTGTTTTTCTTAGCAATTATTGGTGTTCACATTCGTTACAACAAGAATTTCGGAACCCACAATTGGAAAACGTACACCGGATACGGTCTTCTGATTCGTTAAGCGTATGAGGATTTGTTGCATAAATCACATATTTAAAGTTTCTCACGGATAATAATCACATGCATTTAGATCTGAAGAGCAAGCAGGCCAGTCGATTATTATACCATCAAAAATACGTTCTAATGCGAGGCAAAATATTTTCTTGGACTTCTTTCCGTGACAGCGCTTATGTCGTCTAGTTTTTCCTTGGTTAGAACTTAATGGAACTATGTTTCCTTTTGTATAACACAGATCCCACCTGTTTAATTTTTTCTAACGGTCTATGGATTTGTTAGAGAAAATTTCTCTCTGTATTTTTATATATATATATATATATATATATATATATTTAATTTGAAGCTGTACATAAAATTACGCATTTATCCTAAACGTACGGACTAAGAGTGACAGCAATCAAAACTGTCCAGTCTCTACAATGTCGCAAAAATATTAAATTTTAAAATTGCTTCGTTAATTGCCAAAATATTTGCAAAATATGAGCCGGCTTCACAACAATTGCTCTTTTAAGTTCATAGCCACCTATATTTGTTGCAATCAAACAGAAGAATACGTTGATCTCAACGATGGTAACCATGTCACCAAATGTTTATCCGCTAAAAATAAGACACTACCACAAGCATAAAAGTGTTGTTACATTGGTTATTAATGAGTCATCGTTTAGTACGTCCAAGGCGGCGTGGTACAGTGCTAAGGAATTCTTCAACAGCAAGAGCCAGAAATCGAATGTGGCTACTATGTGTTCGTGAAAGAGATGCAAGTCCATTAGGCGGTAACACTATTGAAAATGGAAACTCTATTGCAGAGTTCAATGTAGGTGTGCTAAATGAAATATGCAGCCATTGTGAAGCAAGGCAAAATTAACCACCTATATTTGTTGCAGTCAAACAGAAGAAAGTGTTTATTTACCATTGATATGTTGATCAGTGTTGGTAGCCATGAAGCCAAATGTTCACTCACTAAAAGACGATACCACAAGCTTGAAGTTGTTATACCGTATACAAGTTGTTATACAAATGCGGTATTCAAATTTGCGATGCGCTCGATTTCGTTACGGTTATCGTTGCTTATTATTGCAATAATGACCCGAATGCGCTTATTGAATTAGTAGATAGTCAGGAAATGACGAACAAACAGATAATCATCTTAATGATGCTACTTACAAGTGTAAAGTGATTCTTTATGCCGAAGAAATGGTAACGAAAGGCAGGAAAAGACTTCAATGTAGTGGAGAGCAACGTTCGCTTATGGCAGCAACAGAAATTGGCATTATTTGCGACTGAGTTAGAAAGATACAATACTGGCAGTAATACTGTTCTTCAAATGGTTATGTAGCATAGTATTTCTTCACTTTAGTAGGTGGTGGGCAGTGTTACGTTGCAATAGGCTATTTTTAAGTACTGGGTATGTTTTGAAACGTTATGCACAAATCCACTGTTATAAAAACCAAATTTAAGTAAATTAGCCTATCATTACATTCGCTAACCAACTCTTTTTTATTATTCTAAGTTTCTAATGGTGTGCGTTAGATTCAATGCCGCATTAGATTCTCGTAAATGCACTATTATTTTATTCTGTTCTGTGTTTAATAAACAATCATCGTTTGAGAGGACGTCCATGACGGTGTGGTAGTGCTAATGGATTCTTCAACAGAAGATCCAAAATACGAATGATGGTACAAAATATTCGTGAAAGAGATGCAAGTTCCTTAGGCCGCGACACCATTCAAAATGCAAACTCTATAGCAGAGTGCAAATTTACTCACAATACTGTGTTTTAAGTTGTGTGCAATTAAATGAACACTCTCGACGAATACGTTTCTGTTTTCAAGTATTGCACTCTTTAATTCCCAGCTAAAGCTGCGATTAGCCAGTAGTTTCTGTATAACTTGAAGATGACAGTCTACATGTGTTTCCGTCTGAGTAAAACCTTAAGACATAAAACACACATTAACACGGTATATAGGCACAATGTTAACCACAAACAACATACCCAATCAACAGATCGCTTTACATACAGTCATTCTAACTATATATGACAAATGGCGTTAGACTGAATTGTATATGCACTTATCCTTAATAGGCGCCTGAGCTAGGCTACCGTAAAGCGAGGTAATTCAATCTGACAACTGCCACTAATCGACTCGGCGGCCACCAGTCAGTCATTTAAGAGAAAATCATCGGTTTTTGAATAATGAATACTAACATGTATGATGGTCTATTGTAAAGCCAGAAATCCTATTAAAAGGGAGTGTGTTTGTGCGGGCAAGCAGTTGTCTTTGTATCCAAACATTGGCAAATCTATTATAGATCCTGGTATATAACTTACCTTAGGTTACACTTTGAAAATATGCTATATGGTGTCTTAATTTCTTTTCCCTAAGGAAGTTTGCGTACTGTCAACGTTTAATTTCATACTTAGCCTCATTGCAGTATTTTAAACAGCACTGGAATACAAACGGAATACCACTTTTGCCCATTTATGAACCATGACAAACTTAATCAGTACTTTTACAAGTAGGCACGGGAAATTATTTTATAGCAAATAAGTGAGATATACAATGGTCGATCCTCGTAGTTATGGGAGCACTTCGCTTTGGTATTTCGTCGCATAGAGTAGCGCAGTTTTGAGTCCCGCCTCGCGCATGGGTGTTTATGTAGTGTATGTAAGTGTATTTGTAGAAGGTAAAGCAGAAAAACAAAACGGAGCAATGGGAAGGTAGAAAAAAATCTGATGTGTTACATTCACATGACTTTCTCTACTCTTGTACAAACTATTTTTACAAACACTTATTCTCCATATGCTTCATGTTAATCGAGACATCGAGATGTTAATCTTATTGCTAATTTTCTTGTAGATGCAAGGGGAATTGGTAGGCTTTAAGCTATAGTCAAATATTTTAAGAGCTGGTTGTTATCTGGAGTATTCCATTTTCTTTGCATTATCAGGACAAAAAAAATGAATAACCAATTCCCATTTGAGAAAAAGTATAAGTATTGGAAAATTTAAGGGAATAACAAGCAAATATCTCGAAAATGGTTCACTAAAAAAAATGTATATGATATAAATTGTGTATTTTAATGCGATCTATGTTTTTTATGGTTTACCACTTATGCAAACGTCATTCAACGTCGTTGAATACTTTTGGGGACATTCCCAGATAATTCGAGATATGCGTTTCATTTGTCATGAAAATATCTTAAACATGTGATATTTTAATCAAAATCGTTAGAGCCATTTTTGAGAAAATTAAAATTTTCGAAAAATGTTCCATGTAAAGGGTAATCTGGGGTGGGGGATTTTCATTAAAACCTTTGTGTCGAATTTCTGGAAGATACTGTATCTAAATACGAAGTTTGGGTGTTTATCCGACTGTTGTTTCTGAGTTATGCTGTTCACAGACACACAGACACACACACACGGACATGTTTCCAAAAATGCTTTTTTGGGTTCAGGGGGTCTCAAAACATATATTTCCGGTGAAATCTCGGTCCGAATTTTTGGTTGGAATACAATACTTCTCCAACTTACTATACGTAGTAGAGAAAGTAAAAAACATTGAAAAAGAAAGAAAAACAATCTGAGGTGTTAAACTCACTTGACTTTCTTTACTCTTGTACAAACTATTTTTACAAACGCTTATTCTCCATATGCTTCATGTTAATCGAGATATCGAGATGTTAATCTTATTGCTAATTTTCTTGTAGATGGCTTTAAGCAATAGTCAAATATTTTAAGAGGTGGTTGCTATGTGGAGTATGCTAATTACTTTGCATTACCAGGACAAAAAAAAGAATAACGAATTTGAAAAAAAGTATAAGTTTTGGAAAATTTGAGGAAATAAAATGCAATATCTCGAAAATGTTTCACCCCGCCAAAAAAATCTGATGTGACACACTTACATGACTTTCTCTACTCTTGTACAAACTATTCTTACAAACTCTTATTCTCCATCTAATTCATATTAATCGAGATAAGCATTTGCAGAAACGACATGCAAAGGGAATTACATTTTACACATAGCGACCACTTATAAAAATATTTAACTATCGCTTAAGGCCTACTATGCTCCCCTTGTTTTTTGTATTTGCAGGGCAATATAGAAATACAGTAGCCTTTAAGCATAAACATCTCTCTTAATAGCTGGTTGCTATGTGCAGCACCATTCTCTTTGCTACAGATTAAAACTCTTTGCATATCCAAGACAAAAAAAACTGATGTGTTACACTCATATGACTTTCTCTACTCTTGTACAAACTATTTTTACAAACGCTTATTCCCCACATGCTTTCTGTTAATCGAGATATCGAGATGTTAAATTTATTGCTAATTTTCTTGTAGATGCAAGGGGAATTGCCAGGCTTTAAGCTAGAGTCAAATATTGTAAGAGTTGGTTGCTATGTGGAGTATTCCCTTCTCTTTGCATTACCAGGACAAAAAAATGAATAACGACTTTGAGAAAAAGCATAAGTATTCCAAAATTTAAGGGAATAACAAGCAATATCTCGAAAATGGTTCACTCAACAAAAAAATGTATATGACATAAGCTGTATATTTTAATGCAATCTACATTTTTTGTGTAGTAAAATTTTGTCTATCTCTTATGGTTTACCAGTTATGTAAAAGTCGTTCACAATGAAGAATAATTTTGGAGACATTCCCAGAAAATTCGAGATATACATTTCATTTGTCATGAAAATATCTTAAACATATGATATTTTAACCAAAATCGTTAGAGCCGTTTTTGAGAAAATTATAATTTTCGAAAAATGTTCCAAGTAAAGGGTAATATGGGGTGGGGGATTTTCTTGAAAAACATTCGTGTCGCATCTCTGGAAGATATTGAACCTAAATACCAAGTTTGGAATTTATCCGACTGTTCGTTTCTGAGTTATGCTGTTCACAGACACACACACAGACAGACACACGGACGTTTCCAAAAATGCTTATTTTTTTATTCAGGGGGTCTCAAAACATGTATTTCCGTTGAAATCTCGGTATAGAATTTTTGGATGGAATACAACACTTCCCCTACTTACTATACGTAGTAGAGAAAGTAAAAATATGTGTTACACTCACATGACTTTCTCTACTCTTGTACAAACTATTTATACAAACGCTTATTCTCCATCTACTTCATGTTAATCGAGATAAACATTTGAAAGTCTATCTTATTGCTAATTTTCTTGTAGATGTAAGGGGAATATATATTTACAAGAGCAATTTGGAAATACAGTAGCCTTTAAGCACATACATATCTCTTAATAGCTGGTTGCTAGGTGCAGCACCATTCCCTTTGCCGCAGATGAATACTCTTTGCATATACAAGACAAAAAATGAATAACGAATTCCCATTTGAGAAAATAAGTATTGAAAAATTTAAGGGAATAAAAAGCAATATCTCCAAAATGGTTCACTCAAAAAAAAAATTTATGACATAAATTGTGTATTTTAACGCGATCTACATTTTTTGGGTAGTAAAATTTTGTCTATCTCTTATGGTTTACCAATTATGCAAAAGTCGTTCACAATGAAGAATACTTTTGGAGACATTCCCAGAACATTCAAGATATACGTTTTCTTTGTCATAAAATTATCTTAAACATATGATATTTTAATCAAAATCGTTAGAGCCATTTTTGAGAAAATTAAAATTTTCGAAAAATCTTCCATGTAAAGGGTAATCTGAGGTATGGGATTTTCTTGAAAACATTCGTGTCGCATTCTTGGAAGATACTGAACCTAACTACCAAGTTTGGTGTTTATCCGACTGTTCGTTTCTGAGTTATGCTGTTCACAGACAGACACACACACAGACAGACACACACACAGACAGACACACACACAGACACACACACAGATAGACACACACACACAGACACACTCACAGATAGACACACACACACACAGACAGACACACACACACAGACAGACACACAGACACACACATACAGACACACACACGGACATGTTTCCAAAAATGCCTTTTTTGGATTCAGGGGGTCTCAAAACATGTATTTCCGGTGAAATCTCGGTATCGAATTTTTGGGTGGAATACAATACTTCCCCTACTTACTATACGTAGTAGAGAAAGTAAAAATGAATAACGAATTCCCATTTGAGAAAAAAAGTATTGAACAATTTAAGAGAATAACAAGCAATATCTCGAAAATGGTTCACTCAACAAAAAACAGTGCATATGACATAGATTATGTATTTTAACGCTATCTACATTTTTTGTGTAGTAAAATTTTGTGTATCTCTTATGGTTTACCAGTTATGCAAAAGTCGTTCACAATGAAGAATACTTTTGGAGACATTCCCAGAACATTCAAGATATACCTGCTGACACGAAAATATCTTAAACATATTGACGAAAATGTTCCATTTAAAGGGTATTCTGGCGTCGGTGTATTTTCTTGAAAACCTTCTTGTCGCATCTCTGGAAGATACTAAACCTAAGTACCAAGTTTGAAGTTTATCCGACTGTTCGTTTCTGAGTTATGCTGCTCATAGGCACACACACAGACGCAGCCACCGACATGTTTGCATAAATGCTCTTTTTGGATTCAAGGGGCCCCAAAACATATATTTCCGGCGAAATCTCGGTATTGTATTTTTGGGTGGAATACAGTACCTCCCCTACTTACTATACGTAGTAGAGAAAGTAAAAAGTCTGATGTGTTACACTCAGATGACTTTCTCTGCTCTTGTACAAACTATTTTTACAAACTCTTATTCTCCATCTATTTTATATTAATCCAGATAAACATTTGCATAAACGATCTTTTGACATGCAAAGAGAATTACATTTTACACATAGCGACCAGTTCTAAAAATATTTGACTTTCGCTTAAGGCGTACTATGTTCCTCTTGTTTTATATTTGCAAGGTAAATATATAAATACAATAGCCTTTAAGCATAGACGTATCTCGTAATAGCTAGTTGCTAGTTGCAGCACCATCCTCTTTGCCACAGATTAATACTCTTTGCATATCGAAGACAAAAAAAGAATAACGAATTCCATTTGAGAAAATAAGTATTGAAAAAGTTAAGGGAATAACAAGAAATATCTCGAAAATGGTTCACCCAAAAAAAAATGTATATGACATAAATTGTGTATTTTAACGCGATCTACATTTTTTGTGTAGTAAAGTTTTGTCTATCTCTTATGGTTTACCAGTTATGCAAAAGTCGTTCACAATGAAAAACACTTTTGGAGACATTCCCAGAAAATTCAAGATATACCTTTTATTTGTCACAAAAATATCTTAAACATATGATATTTTAATCAAAATCGTTAAGAGACATTTTTGAGAAAATTAAAATTTTAAAAAAATGTTCCATGTAAAGGGTAATCTGGGTTGAGGGATTTTCTCTCTGGAATATATTGAATCTAAATACCAAATTTGGTGTTTATCCGACTGTTCCTTTCTGAGTTATGCTGTTTACAGACACACACACGGACACGTTTCCAAAAATGCTTGTTTTGGTTTCAGGGGGTCTCAAAGCATGTAAATTTCCGGTGAAATCTCGGTATGGAATTTTTAGGTGGAATACAGTACTTCCCCTACTTACTATACGTAGAGAAAGTAATAAATTAGATAGAGAAATAAGCTTTAAAATAATCCAATGTGTTACATTCACATGACTTTCTCTACCCTCTATCGTTTATTAGTGGGCATGCAAATGATTCTTACGGAAGTCTACTTTCCTATTTTCTTCATTTCATTTGAGTTAAAACTTTCCGGAGACACATTTCGTTATAGATACAAAGAGAACAGTGATAGTCAAATTTTTAAGAACCGGACACTATACATATGTTGGTCATTTTATGCTGTTTCCATGCAATCGCGGGAAACAACTGAATGTTGACAGGACTTTAAGAGAATGACCAAGAAATGAACAATTCGAACCTTTAGTAAAGGATATCTCAGAAATGGCTTAAGCCAGAATAAAACTTATTTTGAAATAAATTATGTGTTTTAAAGATATCTATAGTTTTGTGTAGTACGTTTGCGTCTATCGCTTAACGTTTACCAGTTATATAATTTTATATAATTTTTTTCCAAATGAAACGGAAATCATAAGCTATTCCCAGAAATTTCATAATATACATTTTATTTGTAATGTAAATATCTTTAATATACGGAACTTTAAGAGCTATTTTTTAGAAAAACAAAAATTTTGAAAATATTCCATGTAAGGTTAATCTGAGTTGAGGGGATTTTCTTGAAAATCATTGCGTCGCATTTTTGGAAGGTACTGAACCTAAATACAAAGTTTGGTGTTTATTCGACTTTTTGTTTTTGACTTATGCTATTCACACACACACACATTCACCTTTTCTAAAAATGCTTTTATTTGCATTCATGGAGCTTCAAAACGAGTATTTCCAATGAAATCTCGATACCAAAATTTTTGGTGAAATGCAATACTTCGCCTACTTACTATACGCAGTAGAGAAAGTAAAAAATTAAAGTTACAATCCTTCTTATTTACTTGCAAGTTAAAGTTGCCGGCCCTCGTAGCCGTTTTCGCTGGCGTGGTCGCTCCGGCGCTCCGCCAAGCTGAGTTTCGCGGTTTCGAGTCCCGCCACGGGCACGGTGCATAGTGCGTTTTTACCAACTTCAACATTAATAAGATTAGTCTATAGAAGATTGTAGAGAGAAAGTCATGAGAATGTAACACTTCGGATTCTTAAAATTAATGTCGAAAAAAGTAATTTTGTTATCGTTTTTAAAACGTTACATTAATATGCACATTGCACAAAGAGAGGGAGATAGATGGAGAATAGGTAAAAGAGGATGAAAGAATGAGGGAATGGAAAGTAGAATATTAAGAGAGAGTAGGGACAGAGACACAGAGAAACCAAAGAGGGAGAAAGTGGGAGGGGAAGAGGGAGAGAAAAAGGGAATGAGAGATGATGCGGCACAATGTATCTCCGCAGGTAACACAGTATGCGAGCAGAGCTGTAACTCCACCGTGAGGAATAAAGTTCCATTTTCCACACTGCTTTAGATAAGTCTGGAAGCAACTAAATTTTGAAATAATGCGGCAGAAGTGTTTTATGCACATATATATGACTGCATTAATAGTATTATGACTTTGAGGAATTTTCACTTTCAATTCACCTAGTTCTCACTATCACTTCGGTAATATGATCTAGTTCGATTTTCCGTGTCATTTCACGCGCGAAGTAGCCTCTTTTGGAGTCCAACTCAAGGCGTCTCTAATCTCTCCCAGTACCAGCACTCAGTGTCTGTCACAAACGTACACCTAGAACCGTCCTTGATGTCGCATCGGAAACGTACTCACTAGCTCACTCAGAGAAAACTGCCTTATATATGAGCTGGACGTTTTCACAGAGCTCCATAAGGTTCGAGAGGCGGGAAGAAGGGAAACTTCCGGAATATTCCGATTATCTCTCCATAGCGTTTCTGGCGTTTAAGCTGGGCGAGAGCGCTACTTATCTCTCCGTATCTCTTAAAAGGCCGGCGGTTGGCGCCATGCAATTGATAGCTCGGCATGTAGCTGCGTCACAGTATATTGCGATGCAAGTGTGGCAAGTGCATCATTGCAGAACGAGGAGGCGTTTGAAAATACGAGACGTCAAATATCTTCTACTTCCAGATTGGTTATCATTTTTGCAATGAAGTGAATAATGGAAATAGAACTTAACCGAAAATAAACTAATTTTTTACTAACAGCTGTTGCACATGTGGTTCCGGTGACAAGGTCATCAACATTAACCTTGGTGGCAAAGTGGCAATCGATATCCAAGCCTGACTATTGACTTTAAGAAAATCACTGGTTAGCGGCTAATACTTAGCTGCTGCATGATTCACAAATAAAACGGAAGTAATGATCTAGGTAAGATTAGATGGTGAAATTCAAATATTATTATATTGCATGTCTTATTAAATATAGTTATCGAAAGTTATAGGATTTAGAATAGCTCATGCACATACATGCGGCAAAACATTCAGGTAGGTTAGGTTACCAGCACTGAGTGTAGGAAATTCAACTTTCCTCCATGACAGCATGAACGCAAATTGGATAAAAAGGGGGGGACTTCAGAAACGTTTCATAATCCTAAGCAAGACAAGTATGTGGAAACATTGAATGGTTTAGTGTTGAATTGTGGGTTGCTGATATTATGCAGTATGTTCTTTTGTTTCGAATTCCTATTTAGGTCTGAAGGAACAGTTGTGGCTTGCTTCTTGAAGAACAAACTGTCTAAAGGAACAGTTGTGGCTTGCCATTACAACACAGGAAAGTCTTGTTATGTCACTTTCTTCTAATGAATCATTTGCCCTTTCTCTGCTTCCCGGAACCCATGAAAGATAAATGTGCTCTTTCGTTTGTTCTTCCTCCATTTTCGTGTTCTTTTCTTTAGGCAACAAATCTCTTCTTCCCTAGCAACCCGGGGCTATTTTCCTCCGTAGGTACTTCGCAATTACTCAACTTTATCATCCATTCTCGCCGTTAAATCTTGATTTTCTGCGGGAGCATCCGGAGATGCTTTATCACACTAGAACATCCCAGTTTAACTACATGCTTGTAAAATATACGGCCGTTCCTAAAGTCAGTTACAATTTCCGAACCGAGCGGGATGGCTCAGTGGTTATGTCTGTGGCCTTCATTCGGGAGGTCCGGGATCGATCCCCGGCGACCGCCCACTCTGGCTCATAGGTTTTTCGCATTTTTCCCGGGTTGCTAGGCGAATGTTGGGGTGATTCATCTTCCACCACGACTCCCCTTCCTTTCATTTCCTGTACTCATGTTCCTTGTGTTTTTCAGGATTGTAGGCCAGGCAAGGATATTCGGCGGGTTGCGGTGGCTTGTACTCTGTAAAGGTTTGTCCTGCGGTACCGATTAGTCAGGTCTCTCCTCGGACCCTGGAGGTTGGTGGCTTGTGGGCAGGGACCGTGCGGCGTCAGATGCGTTCTGTTTGGAAACGTTAGGGACCCCGTTTATGCTTGCCCCGTCGGCATCAGGATCTGGGCGCCCTTCGGGTCTCCTCCCTCAGGGTTCACGTTGGAAGCACAATGGGCCGACTGGCCTGTGTGCGGTGTCTGTCCCGGTTCCGGGGGTCCCTTCGTGATATGTAGCTTTACCTTTTACAATTTCAACACTGCCTGAGGCATAGAGTACTTATCAGGCGTTTCACGCATTTAAGATATCTTGCGGTGGAAAGAAAAGAAAAGAGGAAGAAAAACAGCAATTGCAAACTTTAAACCATGTCCGTTAAATGGCGTCTAGAAAAGGTCTAAACTTTTAAACCGGAATATTTCGAAAACTGCTAACGCTACGAACAAATTTGATACTAATTCTGTATTTTGATAATTGAAAGCTCGGCTTACTACTTTTCCTGTAGTAAGCCGTTATCAATTCACAATGCTTCCCTTGTTACACAAAATTATACCTAATTCAGTTAAATGAAGAGAAGCTCACAGCATGTTCACAGATATTCAAGTAGTACGCTTTATTTCGCAGCCAACAAATTAAACATATGCCATTTTAATTAATATCGTTAGAGCCTTTTTTGACAAATTAAGAAATAATGAAGAGTAGTTTGGGGTGGGGGATTTACTTAGAATTGTTTTTGTCGCATCCTTAAGAGATGCCGAATTTATATACCAGGCTTAATGTTTAACTCACTTTTCATTTTTGGTTATGTTGTTCTAAACATACACGACTCCTTTTCTAAAACTGTTTTTTTTCTGCCTCGGAGGTTCAGGGATTTCAGAATTATATTACTGGTGAATTTTTGTGAGTCGAATACAACAAATAGGTACTATTGGTTGTCAGGAAGCGAAGGAGGATTTTGGTAATGAAGCAAATTCTTCTGGAAACCAACATGAGGAAGGGGTGAAGAGAAGGACACAGAACGACAGATCCAGGGCGGCAGGATTCTGACGCAGGCGGGGTTCCTAACGTCTCCAGATAACGTCTCCGGTAGGACTCCAGCGCTTTGCCGCAACATACCAACCGCCGTCGCATGGTACTGCAACTCTGAAACAGATGAAAGGAAATGATGGGGACAGAAATTCGTGGTAGAAGGGGAACTACCCCGGCATTTGTCTAACGCCCAGGGGAAATCACGAAAATAAAACATGGTAGAGTGGCCAGTCTGATGGGAATTGAATCAGGAACCTCCCTAAGCAAACCTCGCGTAATTTGGGGTAAACCTTACCTTTGAAATTCGTAAACTCGGACACTCGGAATTACCAGGCAGATATGCTACCAAAGTGGGGTGGTGAATATTTGTGCAGCAGGCCATCCTTGTGGTTCAGCTAAATCCATTAGTACGGTTCACTACTGTAAACAAAACGTGCTTGTTCTCAGAGAAGAAGAAGAATGCTGCGGGCTCAGTCAATATCCTGTCCCAGTGCAACTCTGGTGATAACGAGTTGGGGCGGTTTTAAATTGAGTTGTGACGCACGCTGCATGTTTCTTTCCCTTTCTCTCAATCTAAATTAAGAATACAACTCCCAATATCCACGTTCAGGAAGCAATCTCAGTTAGTAATGGGCAGGGAGAGAGAGGCTCTTAATCACAGAATGAAATGTAGAAATTATTTTTTTCCTTTTCACACTTAATTTACTCGGAGCTTTTACCAGCATTTATATCAGTCACTCTCTAAAAAGAATAAAGCACTTTCGTTCAATTCTCAACCCTTTTAAAAAGGCTAAATTGGTTACTTAGCAACTTTTATATTAAAAATCTGATGTGCTACACTCACATGACTTTCTCTACTCTTGTACAAACTATTTTTACAAACGCTTATTCTCCATCTACTTCATGTTAATCGAGATAAACATTTGCCGAGTCTATCTTATTGCTAATTTTCTTGTAGATGTAAGGGGATAATATATTTACAAGGGCAATTTGGAAATACAGTAGCCTTTAAGCACATACATATCTCTTAATAGCTGGTTGCTAGGTGCAGCACTACTCCCTTTTCCACAGATTAATACCCTTTGCATATCCAAGACAAAAAGAAAATGAATAACGAATTCCCATTTCAAAAAATAAGTATTGAAAAATTTAAGGGAATAACAAGCAATATCTCGAAAATGGTTCACTCAACAAAAAAAAAATGTATATGGCATAAATTGTGTATTTTAACGCGATCTACATTTTTGTGTAGTAAAATTTTGTCTATCTCATGGTTTACCACTTATGCGAAAGTCGTTCACAATGACGAATACTTTTGGAGACATTCCCAGAAAATTCAAGATATACATTTTATTTGTCATAAAAATATCTTAAACATATGATATTTTAATCAAAATCGTTAGAGCCATTTTTGAGAAAATTAAAATTTTCGAAAAATCTTCCATGTAAAGGGTAATCTGGGGTGGGGGGGATTTTCTTGAAAACCTTTGTGTCGCATCTCTGGAAGATACTAAATCTAAATACCAAGTTTGGTATTTATCCGACTGTTCGTTTCTGAGTTATGCTGTTCACAGACACACACAGACACACACACGGACATGTTTCCAAAAATGCTTTTTTGGATTCAGGGGGTCTCAAAACATGTATTTCCGGTGAAATCTCGGTATCGAATTTTTGGGTGGAATACAATACTTCCCCTACTTACTATACGTAGTAGAGAAAGTAAAAACGGCAACATTTGATAGTAAGAGATGTGCGTTTCTCTGAAGCAACACATTTTCTACCAAGAAACGGTGAATCATGATCATACAATTATTTACTTAATAGTTAATACGGTTTGAATTTCATATAAATTAAAAACTTAGTAATTAAAATGTAAAAGTTTTCAGAAGTCATTAGCGTTTATTTGTCCTCTGTCCATGTGTATGATATAATTAGCCAAATGCGACAAGCTCAGTTGAGATTTTATATGTTGGATGCATTCCATATTTGGTTAAAGGCGGTGCAACATGAAGGGGCGGATTATATGAAGAGCCTTTTATACATTTTTACATTCTTTATCACGTACATATTGGGTAGAGAAGGTATTGCCATTCCACCCAAAAATTCTATATCGATATTTCACCTAAAATATATGTTTTGGGACCCACTGAGCCCCAAAAATAATTTTTAGTAAAAGGTCCTTGTGTGTGTGTGTTAGTGAGCAGCATAACTCAAAACCGAAAAGTCGCGGTTCAACAGCAAACTTGGAAACACATCAGATTATTTTTTTCCTCTTATAAAAGTATCTGCGCATGTGTGTGTGTGTGTGTGTGTGTGTGTGTGTGTGTGTGTTTGAGAGAATGTCTGTGTGTCTGTGAACACCATAACTCAAAAACGAAAAGTCGGAAGATACCAAACTTGGTGTTTATGCGAAACCAATATTTTCACAAAAATACCCAACATACGAAGTGTTTGATTTTCGCAGAAATGTCTCTCACGACTTTGATTAAAACAGCATATATTAAACATAAATGCAGGTACATCTCGAATCTTCTGGGAATAGCTTGCGAATTATTCGGAAGGAATTTTGTATAATCTTGTATAATTGGTAAAGTTAAGCGATAGACGAAAACGTACTCCACAAGAAATGTAGATTGAGAAGATGTCTTTTTTATTTTATTTGCACCACGCTTTGGGCGTCAGTTTGAAGAAGGTGGTATTGTTACGATCCCACTTATGGAAAGCCAATTTGAGAAGTAATTGTTATATTAGCTCTACGTATGGAAAAGCATATTTGAACATGATGTATTGAAGGAGCTGTATTATATTTCAACTGTTGGGGAGCCGAACTTGTAGTAGTTGCAACCGCACGTATGGTACCCGGTTTCCGGTAGCCTTCACCCCAAATGTGTTTTCAGGTGTCCTTTGCCCCAAGTTTAAAAAAAAAATATTATTAACTTTGTAATTTGACTGTTTCTTTAGATATTATATATTTATGTTTGCCTCGTCTGTGTCAGTATTATTGTTAGAGACATGAAAGTCTTGGCAGGGCGTGATGCGACAAGAATGTAGGCTTACACAGACTATTATTTTAATTCACTTCCTTTTATTAATCCTTGACACAAATTAAATAGCACTTCACTGATATCGAAAGCTGCGAGATTATTTTATTTAATACTTGTACTTTTTAACACGTATACTATTTTCGTCTCACACGAATATGTAATTAATTTCTCGAGGAAACATCTCGCGTCTGGTTATGACCACTGTCTAGAAGCAACTGAATTGATTTCAACCGTCTAAACTTGTAAATTTCTGTATTTCAAGTCTCTGATTGGCTAATCCTACTCCCATAGAATATCTTCATTTAACTAAAGCTTTTTCTGGTTGTTGATTGGTATTTTATAAACTGTCACTAAAATTACATTATTGTTACTCCAAAATCACAAGTAGTACTGTTAAACTTTATTACTCATTATTGACTCAAGGTTACCTCATTGTTAGCTCATTGTTAGTAACGTTTAACTTATTATTCTCACAGCTCCTACATTATTAAATTACGTAATATATTCGCATAACATTATTACACATGGATACAATAATATAAGCATATGCAATGACTGTTACGCACATTTTACAAATTATTACATACACATATTGCTTCAAGGCGGGCTGTTATTGAATTTACATATTATATAATTAGACTGAAATTATTTGTGTTAAAAATACTGCCTCAAGATCTCTTTAAGGCACACAATTTATTTCAAAAACTTTTTGTTGTGTTTCCGAGATATCCGTTATTCATGGTTCGAATCGTTCAATACTTGGCCATTCTTTTAAAGTCCTGTCAACATTCAGCTGTTTCTCGCGATTGCATAAAACGAGTATGGAATTTTAAGCCCAACATATAGCGTCCAGTTCTTAAACATTTGACTGCGTCTGTCCCCCTTGTAGGTATCTTTAACAAAATGTGTAATGTAGCTATTTCTGTAAAACTTTATTTGGATTAAAGTAAAGTAGATATAAAAATATGCTTTACTAATACTAATAAATGATAGAGGGTAGAGAAAGTCAAGTGAATGCATCACATCAAAAGGTCCATGCGTGTGTCTACATATTTGTGTGTGTGTGTATCAGTGAGCAGCATAACTCAAAAATGAAGAGTCGAATCAACACCAAACTTCGTATCTTCCAAAGATGCGACGGGAAGATTTCAAAGAAAACCTCCATATCCCAAGCTATCCTTTACATGAAACATTTTTCGAAATTTATTTTCTAAAATCGGGTCTAACGATTTTGATTAAAATACCATATATTAAAGATATTTATATGACCAATGAGGTGTACATCTTGAATTTTCTGGGAGTAGTCTCTGAAATCCTCATAATTCGAAAGGAATTTTATATAATCTTATACAGGTTGGATCGTTTAAGTTGAGTCAGTACAGTATCTCCAAAACTAAGAGTTGTAGAAAGAATGTCTAATAAACGTTACTTCATATTGTGGAGGGAAGTAAATGCAATGAGTCGTATTTTCTTTGGAGGACTTTGTGATTGTCATTTTAGGGCTAATTTAATGTTTTCAAATGGAACCTACCTTTTTAATGTCATTTTCTCACTCCTGATAAAAAGCTAAACAACATTTGTTTAAAGCCCTTTGCAATTTTTCTTACACCAACGTAAATAACAAAGAAAATTCTGAATGGCTATGTGCAAAGAGCGCAATGAATAGTTGAACCATCCATGCATGGTCATTTATTTTGAGGGTCAAATACGTTCATAATTAGGAACCAGTATTTTCTAATTTGTTTCCTTATTCTTCATCACAAAATAATTATTTTTATAAACCATTTTTAATGAGAAAACAACATACAAAATGTAGGCTCTCATTTTAAAAAATTAAATTGACTCTGAAATGATCATCATAACGTCCTCCAAACAAAACAGAACTAATGGTATTTAGTTTCCTTCAATATATCAAGCAACTTTTATTCAAGACATTTCTTTCTACAGCACTTAGTGTTGTACAGTCTCAACTTAAATGGTCCACCGTGTAAAACTGGAAAACGTTAAACGATAGACGAAAACGTACTATCAGAAAATGTAGATCTCTTTAAAGCACACAATTTATAGCAAATAAGTCCTTTTTGGCATAAGTCATTTCTGAGATATCTGTTATTAAAAATTCGAATTCTTCATTTCTTGGTCATTCTTTCAAATTTTAGTCAATATTCAGTTGTTTATCGCGATTCCATTGAAAATGTATCGAATTTTAAGGCCAGCAAATTGGAGTATTGCTGCTCCCTCTTTATCTATAACGAAATGTGTGATGCAGCCATTTCTGCAAAAGTTTATTTGGATTGAAATGTACTAGTTAGAAAAATTAACTTTAGAAAGAATAATTTGTATGCCCAGTAATAAGCTATAGAGGGTAGAGAAAGCCATGCGAATGTAACGCATCAGAGTTTTCTTTTGAAGTCCTGTCGTTTCTCGCGATTGCATGGAAAGATTGTACACTTTTAAAGCCAGCGTATAGCGTCCGATTCTTAAACATTTGATTATAGCTTGTAACGAGACCGTTCGATTTTATATTGAAATTCGATATAAGCAGACGATGCACAAAGGGGTTATGTTCATTACCAAGAAGAGCCTATTCTTCGCTGAGAGAAAAAAAGGGAGGTATGCTTAGTTTAACTGTCAGCCCGCGCGTGAGACATACAGAAAGAGAGAGAATGCTTTGTGTGGCTGTTCATGTCAGTTCAAAATTGATTAACTAGCTATTGCTCCCGCAAGTTCACAATTGCTATGCAGTGCGGGCTTTTGTGTGCTGTCATCAGGTTAAGACCAGGTAGTGGAAGGTAGTGGTCGTATTCGTCGGAAGGAAGATGCTTGGTAAACAGAATATTTAAGTGCCAGTTTTCTTTCTTATATGTAGGCAAGACTTGGTTACATACTCGACATTATGTCCCCATAAGGAATTTTATGGTGACTGGCATTGCAGTGAAGATTGCATAGACTTTCTAGAAGAAGTCAGCGGTCTATAATTATGACGCTGCGTAATTTAGGTTTGTCTCGAAGTTGGTACGCTACGTGAGCGTTAGTTTGGTACCCACGTGACCAATTAAACGACACGACATTTCAATGGCATCGAAGAGGTGGTTACTTACATCTCTTGGTGAAGACGCTCAGAAGATCTAGTCAACAGAATTAGAATTCATACGTGTCGAAGAAGTGGGCAACAGCAGTGGTTCGTCGCCAGAGCATCACTTCAATTGAGAAGAGAAGCTGCAACAAGGGTGCTGCATGAACAAATGATTCACGTTCACAGCCCCCTGTAAGGAGGACGTGGGCAAGATGCATATTGTAGACGGAACTCAAACCTCGCTTTTTTTTATTTATTTAAATTTCATACTGGGCGGCGCCGTGGCCGAGTGGTTAGACCGCTCGCCTCCCACCGAGGCGGCCCGGGTTCAATCCCAGGGACCTGCATGTGGGATTTGTGGTGGACGAAGCGGCGTCTGGGCGGGTTTTCTCCGGGTTCTCCGGTTTCACCCGCCATTCATTCCACCAACTGCTCCATCTTCACCTTTCCTTTCATCCATTTCACCAACATTTCGTTTCATCTACTTCCTTCATCCCATACCAGGCATCAAGCTGATCACCCATCCTGGATGTTCTGTCTGATCCATGAGTATCTGCTCCTCGACGGGCCTCTGACCCCAGGCACCCGCTTGTAAGTCCTGGGGGGTGTAAGTCCTAATACGAGGAGGGTAAACAGATAATGAATGAATGAATAAATTTCATACTACAACTAAGTGTGAGAACTTATCTAGTAGCTTCACTATCATAATTGTGTCACTGTTTGGCAGTAATGTATTCCAATGGATATATTCTGCTAATAATTGCATTTTTCACGCAATAACACACATCACTGCACCAAGTCTTCAGGTTTTGTCCTTTTTAATCTTCTTAGTACTGCACTGGTATCCAATAACTGAAGCGCAAGGGGGTTTGAATGGCAGTGAAGTCGCTTTTCATGGTTCACTGCCATGGTTCTTATTTCTTCGCTAACAGTGTCCATTTTTAAGTCTCTATGGATGTTGTCATTCCTTATGTACCATGGTGCATTAACAATGCCACGTAGCACTTTATTTTGAAAAGGTTGTATAATTTTAATATTTGATTTCTTGGTGCAGCCCCAGATCTGCAATCCATACATCCATACAGGTTTTAATATCTGCTTTTACAAGTGTAGTTTAACCTCGCCTTTAGCATTCTATTTTAAATTATTTAGAGGCTAAAGATGAATTCTTGCACGCCAGCTTTAAGTCGAAAATTCTAGTCATTGTGGTTTGTATCTCTTGTACTTCAAATGGATTTAAAGCGGTTTTAGATTTTACGTTAGAGAAATGTTATGATCTAATACAAGATTATTTGAGTACTCCCTCTCCTTATAATAGCAAATCAGGAGTTTCTATTTAAACTTATTATTCACGTTATAGGGAAAGATATGTATTTATGTATTGAAAGTCATTCTTCACTTTACAGTGAAAGGCATACTTATTTATCATTGAAATGGGTTTAAGATGCAAATGATGAATGGTTGTATGTCCCCATTTCGGAAATAGTCTTTCTCCGTGGACTAGTGGTGCCGTGCTAGCCTCTACTTCCCAAGGTTGCGGGTTCATACCCGGCGGAGGGCGATGAATTTTTTCGGGCGTAAAAATCCTTAGTATGGCTTCCTTCGGAAGGGAAGTAAAGCCGGTGGTCCCGTGTCGTAGATTTACGGCACGTAAAAGAACCTCAAGCCTGATAAAAAGGCCTCTGAGCAAAATTACCGGTCTTTCACGCCCAATATAGAATGGGACGCTAAGAACCACAGCAGTTAAAGAGCATCCATAAATAAAAAAAAACTCAATTTGGGAAATAGTAATTACTTTCGTTGTGTTTGCAAAAGTAACGTTGCAATTACTTGAGTTACGAGCAGAGTACTCATTTGTAAATGTTAAATATCTTTAATGTTACCATTTGAAAATAGGGATAAATTAAATGACAAAGTGATCTGAGTGTAAGAAGTAACATGATTATTCCTTATATAGTGTAAAGCCATAGCAGAAAATAAACACACAGGAATTTTAAATCTTTGTTGAATAATTACCTCCAGAACATTATCCACGTACCTTTGGGCATGCTTGAGGGAAAGAATGGGGAATTTATAAGGAATGAAAATGTAATATGTCGTTTGTTTAGTTAATGAGGAAGCATTTATTAACAATTAATAAAGATACATTACAACACACTGCATTTTACATTACACTATAACAAATTAAATTTAAATTAAATTAAACCAATTAAACCAGGCCCCCTGCATAGCAAGATGATTCCTTTGTATGTATAACGAAATGTGTAAGTAGCTATATCTGTAGCGGTTTATCTTGATTAAAATGTCTTAGAAAACTAAACTTGCGTAAGAATAGTTTGTATACCTAATAATAAACGCCAGAGGGTAGAGAAGTTCGTCTGAATCTGACATAAGAATTCAGTTTATTCTTAAGCCAAACGTGCTGGGTTGAAATTTTATACCTACATATAGTTGGAATAATTTTGTCAACATATTTTAAATTTGTTGCAATGGATAATAACATTAAGGGTAACTGAGATAGACTTCGAATAGGGATGCAGCTTAATATTTCCGAACCGAGGTTAAAAGCTTTGAAACGTTGCAGCTAAGAAGTGCTACAATTAAATTATACATGGCTGTTGTATTTTGGTAAAATCTCCATATGTCTTAATATTTTATAAGATCTTATGATTTCCAATTTTTCGACGTTAAAATGATTTCCGTTAGCAATGAACCGGCTTCCTAGATATTCTATTCGGGCAGTTTTCTTGAAAGCCATTTAGAGCAACCAAATCACTCTTTTCAGTAAACGCATCTGGAAAACTCCACACCTCCCTTTCCAACAAGACATATACAGTTGAGAAAATATAGCATTTCCTTTATGTCACATTACGTGCAAAACTTTATGCCCTCAAATCTTGAAGGGTTTTTATTTTTTTTGCCGTTGCATTTAGTGGCATATTGTAATAAGCAGGCATAGGAGTTTTTAAGCATTAAAGCCAGACAGCAGGAAATGTGCTTTTACTATCACTGGACTATTGGCAGGTAGGTCGCAGATAAACCATCCCCCATCCCTCGTAGAATCTTTTGGCGTTTGCTGACAGTACTCCGACCGGTTCTGATGTCAATGATATTTTGGTTTCTTTGTAGTGATAATGGTTTGAGTGTTGATTGATAACTTGAAGCCAACTGCTTTAGAATTCCTATGTCTGTTAATACGTATTAGGTAAGAACAAAGCAACCAGTAACTTATTTTTCTTTTTTCTTGTTTAGTTAAGGGTTTCACAACGATTAAAACGTATAAAATCCATGTAATTTATTGATTTTCATTATTAAATATGGGTAAAAATATACAAAGCCATTTTTGCTTTCTATATCACGTACATGGTAGGCAGAAGGTATTGCATTCCACCCAAAACTTTCATACTAGATTTCACTGGAAATTTAAAAAAAAACACTTTTAGAAAAGGTCAGCGTGTGTCTGTATGTATGTGTGTCTATAAACAGCATAATTCAAAAACAAAAAGTCGGATAAGTACCAAACTTTATATTTAGGTTCAGTAGCTTCCAAAGATGCCACACGAATATTTTCAAGAAAACTCCTCTAGTCTAAACTACCCTTTACGTTTAACATTTTTCTAAATTTTATATTTTCTAAAGAATGGCTTTAACGATTTTGATTAAAACACAATATACTAAAGATATTTACATGAAAATAATATTTGTATATTGAATTTTCTTGGAATATTCTGTGAAGTTCACTTCAGTCGCAAGGAATTTTGTATAATACTGTACAATTGGAAACGTTAAGCGATAGACGAAGACGTACTACACAAGAAATATAGATCTCTCTATAACACACAGTATTTTAAATGTTTTTTGTGACGTCAGCATGTCCGAGATATCTTATTAATGGTACGAATTGTTCAATAATTAGCCATTTTTTAAACTCCCGTCAGCGTTCAGTTGTTTCTTGTGATTCGTTTGAAGCAGTATGGAATTTTAAGGTTAGCACATAGCGTCCTGTTCTTAAACATTTGACTATTGCTGTTCTCTTTGTATCTATAACGAAATGTGTAATGTAGCTATTTCTTCAAAGGTTTATTTGGATTAAAATGAAGTAGATACAAAAATAAGCTTTAGTAAGACTAGTTTGTGTACCCACTAATAAACGACATGGGTAGAGAAAGTCATGTAAATGCATTATATAAGATTTCTAACTAATGAAATAAACCTTCTCTAAGCCCTTAAATATATGTAGCATATTTTGGCTTAACATTTACGTATTGCAACAAATGACAACATCCACTGCTGCTAAACACACTTTGTCACTTAGGAACTCAGCACAAACTTTACACTGAGGCACTTTTGATATCACTAAGAACAGAACACAACTGATCCGTCGAATCAAATCACAACAGAACTGCTGAGTCACAACTTTCTACTAAAATGCACTCGGCATAGTCCAAACTCTTCGACTTCTTGAATGGACTTTGTAACTTCTTAGCTACTAAACTCTCCTCACTGGCAGAGCATCCCCTTATAAGGCCCCGGATATAAAACGTAACGTTCTTGAGTGAGAGGTTGCTAGAACTTGCAGAAAGGAATCTTCTGGAGCAGTAATTACCCAAGCTGCGGGTAAGTGGCTTATAATAAGTTTCTTGTTCGGCTATTGCTCAGGCCGGTCGAAGTCCCCATCCAGGTGCTGGGCCGGATGAGTTTATCGGCGGCCCGCACGCGCGGTTACAATATACACTGGTGCAAAACCTAAGGACGAGATGGCTAAAGTAACATAACAAATGAACTACTTGGTGGAAGTAGAACAAGGTGCGGGAGCATGTTGCCAGAGGTCTCTCACACGTACACAGAAAGCTGGACGTCACATGCGTGAGTGTAGCGAGCCTATTGTGCCAAATGGGTCTGGTCTCGCAACACGGGGCAGTTGACGAAACAGGAAAGACGGTGTGTGGCAATTAGCTAGCTGTTACAGTGCACTGTAGTGGTGTTCTTTATTGCAACATGACACCATTTGAATGACTTCACACGGGGAAGAAACATCGGGAAACTGGAGGAAGGGCGGAGTGTGACGAGTGTTGCTCAGGAGTTTGGAATTGCTCACAAGCATTGTTTCACGTGCATGGGTACCTTCCAAACCACAGACACTGCTGTCCCAAGGAGAGGTGGTGGTCGATCACGCTTAACTACACCAGCAGATGACCGCTACATTGTGCAACAGGCAAGGAGGGATCCACGCCAAACAGCGAGTGCAATTGCAACCGCATTTAACAGGACAGTTAGGCACACAATCTCACGATACACAGTGGCACGGCGATAACACAGAGGTTGTCTCTTTGCCCCATCGGCCAGTACGTTGTGTTCCATTGACATCCGCACATCGGTGGCACCGTTTGCGATGGTCCCAACAGCATCAAAATTGGACCAACGAGGAATGGGGTCGCGGGTTCTTCTCGGATGAGAGAGATGAAGTCTAAGTAGTGATTCTCGACGTACCCTCATCTGTCGAGATGTGGGAAAACGTAATGAACCCAGGAACATTCTTGAACATGATCATTTTGGTGGTCCGGGTGATATGGTTTGGGGAGGCATAATGTTGCCTGGGCGCACCGACCTCCAAATCTTTGAACACGGCACTGGTCAACGTTATTGTGATACTGTACTTCTTCCCCATGTGCGTCTTTTCAGGGGTGCAGTCGGCCCTGACTTCATTTTTATGGATGACAATGCGCGACCGCATCGAGGATCTCTTGGAACGAGAGGATATTCGGCGAATGGATTGGCCTGCCTATTCCCCCGATTTAAATCCCATCGAACACGTCTGGGATGCTTTGGGGAGACGAATTGCAGCACATCCACATACACCAACGACCATCCAACAGTTGTCAACAGCGCTGGTGGAGGAATGGAACGTCCTACTACAACAACTGCTTACCAACCTTGTGGCCAGCATGGGAGCACGATGCAGAGCATGCATTGCTGTCCGTGGTGATCATACACCCTTTTAAGCACCATGCATCTGTTTCTGTAAATCTAGAGAGCCATCATATGTCGTATTGACTTTAGTGTAGCTTATGGTCTATGAATAAAAGTGGAATTTCTGTTCGTCTCATTGCATATTTCGTTTATTCCTACTGTAGCATACCGTAGCAGTTCCCTCTATGTATGATTCAAGTTTCATCGAGCTATGTTACTTGGCAGTGTCACAGCATGCAAAGATTACTTTTGTCCTTAGGTTTTGCACACTAGTGTATATCACAGCCTGCCACAATATTTTATGATATCTCTAATAATGGAGATTGGAGTTCATTCCGAATCTTTAAGAATCGTAATATAAGAAATAAACCCACTAACTCTCTTTGCAGTCGTATTTTTCGGAGAATTACCATCAAGGAATGCCCAGCAGGTAGATACAAATGTGTAGCCGCCTCCCAGGTGTGAACGTAGTATGTAACCCGGAGGGTCCTATTCGAATCCGTTGTGATTGGGTTACTGAATAAGGTTTTCCCGAGGTTGTCTTATCCTTAGAAGACCAATGTGTGTTCTTCGGACGCGGACCCATTTAATAAAACATCTAGTATCTCATACATAAAGATAGTTAACAGTTATTTCCGTATCTACCAATGAAAAATAAAACACTGAGTATATACCGGAAGTGGAAATGCAGTACATCACATGAAAACCTCTCCATGCGTACAAAGAGGATAATACGAACGTAAAACGTTTTCCAAATCAAAGAGAGATACATACTGCACGATTGAGTTTTGGCGATTTGATTGAAATTCCTTAATGAAGCACGAAAAACTGAAATGCCTGTAGGCCTACATTACATGCTACTGAGACAGGAATTTACAGAAATTTAAAATGAAATATAAACCTTTAGGGGAATTACTGTTTAGTACTGTCTTTTGCCACTTACAGATGTGTAGGAAGATTTGCGAATAAAAATATTGCAAACTAATTATGGGGTTTAGCTTGAATTATGGATAAAAGGTGATATCCCCTCGTATAATAGAAGTAATTAAAAATTTATATAGGGACACAGAAACTATTATAGGCACGTTAAAAACAGAAGCAATAAGGTGAATTAAGGAGTAAGGTAGGGTTATAGACTTTCTCCCACGCTATTTAGTATATGCGTTGTGCTGATTTATCTGGATGTATTCTTATTGTACGGCCAGTCACTGAGAATGGTATGCCTTGTAGTCTTAGTTGGTAACTCCGGCACGAAATTTTTTTTATCTGGTTGTCGCCTTGCCCTGTGTGGGCTGGTGCCTGCCAGCCGGGCGGTCGGTGATTGTCTTGGGGAGAGAGCTTCGTGAAAGAGAGACAGTGGAGTTACGGCTGCTCTCGGGTGGCAGTTGGGACAGCACGTGCCGGAGTGGAAACGCATTTAAATTTTGTTTGCCTGTCAGTACCTTTTGAAAGTCTGTAACATGGTTTAACGTTTATTAGCGAATGTGCTGGTTTAAAATCATTCTAAATTCTTTGGCTAATTGCGTCTCATTTCCGTGCGTTTCCCGGCGGAGTTTTCGACTTTGTTACACACAGGTAAGATTTGTTTTCAGCTCATGCATTCTAGTTTGAAGGTAATGGGGATGTTGAAGCCATATTTAAAGCCATGGTATTTGAAGCATTTATTCTAAGTGACTGGCCCTCTTATTTTGTTGGTTTAAAGTGTCTCTTTGTGCTTGTAAATTTACACGACATTCGTGTACAGTTAAATTGCCCACGTGTTATTGAGCAGTTCCTTTGTCATTACATTAGTAGCAAATATGCTAAGTGACTAGCTCACACATTTAGCCGTTTTAAAGTATCCAGTTAATTTGTAAATGTTCACTTCATTCTCTTAAGAATTGAATGGGCCATGTGCTATGCAGCTGTTCCATTTTACTTGTACCGGTCCCTTTGTATTTAGGCATTATTGTTATAAACTGTAATTTCATAAAAGGGGTTTTCCTTTAAGCAAGATATTTGAAACTATTGCAGTTTGGTCACTGATTTACATTACGTGAGAACCTTTGCTTTGAATTTGCCCTGCTATTTGCCCTTTCATTACATGTGTTTAATTTTGTCTTTCTTTCAGCAACAGTTTAATTAATATTTCCTTGGCTGGTTATTTCTTTTCTTTGGCCAGAATATTATATCGTTTATTGTTTAAAGGTTTCAGTTAACGTTTTTGAGTATGATTTTGCATTGATGTTTGGTTTGTAATATTACAGTAAATTTCAAAATTAAGCTCTAGTAAATGTGTAAAATTTTGTTTCGATTTATTGAGCAGTTTGTTGTTCATTTAAATGGGGCATTTACAATGTGGCATATTTTGGCATAAAATAAAGCCAGTTACAATTATTGTGTTGTTTCTTAATTAATTTATTTTTGGGTAGATATTTTCTTCCTCTATGTTTTATTTCCTACATTGTTTCTTTTACAGCTTAAGGTCTTTATTTTCCTACGGCACTCGTTAGGGCTTCCCTCTTCGTTTTGCCGGAGTTCCTAACCTCAGACAAATCTTGGATTCTTTTGCACGATTTCGGTGGCCTCTTAAGGCTTTGTGCCTGAGGTCGGCGATAATCATCGCAAGTTACTGGTAGCAGAGCGTGGTTAATTTTGTCTGTTTTTGGCTTAGGAATATTTTGGAGACTCTTTTTTTTATTGTCATTTACTGTTTTTGTTAGACTGTTCCAATTTCTGCTTTATCGCATTAGTAGTAAGAAAATGGTGGTTTCGGTTCCTAATGTGGATCGGCTGAGGAAAAGTGAGTTGTGGGTTGAGCTAGTGGTTCGTGGATGTCAATGTTCTGTGACTGCTGAGGTTGCGGTCATGTTAGATATGTTTCATAAGATTAAGGATGCGCCGTTAATTACTGTAGCCATTGACCATCCGATTGTGACAAAGTGTGAGTCCACGTGCTCGGTTGCTTTAATGGAAATTCATGATACTGTGACGGATTTGGCGCGCGATGCACCCCCTTCTAGAGCGCAGTTACTTAGATTGCAAGTTAGAATTCGGCATTACTTGTTCTATTTAGATTATGTCTTACAGAGATTCCCTACTTTGCAGTCTTGTATAGCGTTGCAAAAGTTAAAGGATCAGTTTAAGGAATTAGCCCATAAGGTGGAGGAAGATTTTGGGACTACACAGAATGAACCTGGGGCGTCTCCCTTGTATAATCAAGGATTGTCGGATGTGGTTCAGCCTACGATTGCGGTATCTGCGTTTCGGCCACTTAGACTCGCTCATCCCCTCCAACAATTCGTGGAGGGCAGTCAGTTAAACGACATTGTTGATGTACCATCGGCTTTACAGTTTCTCTATTTTCTTGTTCGATTGACGCTTATGGCTAAGCGTTATTTGGTACCCACGGCTCAAGTGATAGAATTATTATCTGTCAAGGTGTCTGGGATAGTTTTGGACCTCTTAATGCGGTGTGCTGGTTTGGCCGAGCCTGTGACTCGCTTTCATTTGGCCCTATTAGACATGTTTATTCCGCGTAGGGAATGCGCGAAGTTAATGCAGGACATATATTTTCGTCCTCAGGGTCTTACTGAACCATTTAATGAATATTTCATTCGGGTTAAGGAAATAGCATTGGTTTTGGTACTTCCTGATAGTGAAGCCGAGATTTGTGAAGTAATTATGTCAGGACTTAATCCGGTCGTGCGGTCGGCATTGGTATTTGGATCTCGTCCAACTAATTTCCAGCAGTTGGAGGCACTGGTTCCAAAACTCAACGAAGTTATGTTGATTGATAGGCGAAGATTGTCAGAATATCCTGGTGCTTTGGAATCTCCTAATTCGACTTTTCCGGTGCCTGCCTCTACTGCCAAGTTTCAGATGGCGGGTCACTCTGCTTCGATTAAATGTTTTCAGTGTGGTCAGGAAGGCCATGTTCGACGAAATTGTCCCAATAGGAGGACCGTGAATCGGGGTTTTCTTCGTGTTTCTAATCAGGGGCGACAGTTTCGACCTTTATCACGCCTGAAGGTTAAGTCGACCATTTGTTTGTCTCGGCGTATTTGTGGTTATCCGTTTTCGGGTAAACCCTTAGTTCAAGTTTCTCTTGAGAAGTTGCCTTTATTGGCGTTATTAGATTCCGGAAGTTCTGTCTCTTTGATTCAGTTTGATTGGCTTAGGTTAAATTTACCATGTATTATGTCGCGTGCAACCACGTGTCAGTTGGTTTGTTTGATGGTCAATGGTCAGACCTTTCAAGTTACTCAAAGCGTATCATGTACTATACGTTTCCCACGTTTTACGTGGAAACATAGTTTTTTCGTCGTTCCCAGGCTTCCTTATGCATGTGTCCTAGGTGCCGATTTTATGTCAAGGACTGGGATGGCTATTGATTTTTCCACTAGGCAGATCGCCTTTCATTTTGCTCCCCGGATAAAGTTGGATTTTGTGAGGGATTTTAAACCATCTCGGCCCCCTTTAACCTTGGGAGATATTAATTTGGTAACCCAAAATTGCGCAACTTCTTCTCTGTGTCATTTGTCTCCTGAACAGGCAAAGCAAATAGAGCATTTAGTTGGGGAATTTGATTCATTGTTTACAGATGTTTTAGGGGCCACTCATTTGACTCAATATGAAATCCAGTTAACTGATTCTACTCCGGTCAAGTTATCTCCATATAAGCTCACACCACCGAAGATGGCTATATTAAAAGAGAAAATACAGAAGATGCTTGACCAAGGGGTTATTAGACCATCTACTTCAAATTACAGCAGCCCCATATTTCTAGTACCGAAGGGAGATCAGGATTTTAGACCGGTCATAGATTATCGTCTCTTGAACAAAAGAATACTTATTGAAAGTACCCCTTTGCCCGATTTGCATACAGCTGCTCATCATTTTTCGAAGGCTCGCGTGTTTACGACCCTGGATTTAAACAATGCTTATCATCAGATTCCTTTGGCTGAACATTCCAAGCATCTAACAGCTTTCGCTACTCCCTGGCGCCTTTATGAATTCAATAGGGTCCCATTTGGTTTGGCTACGGGTGCGCAAGTTCTCACTCGTTTGCTGGATAATTTGTTTTCTGACATAAAATTTAAATATTTGTACCATTACTTAGATGATCTTGTAGTATATTCCGAGGATTTTGACTCACATCTTGTTCATTTACGTGAAGTCTTTCGTCGCCTACTGAGCGCCGGGTTATCAGTTAAGCAGTCTAAAGTTCATTTTGCTACCTCTCAAATATCATTTTTGGGGCATATGGTTTCCCCTTCTGGTATTACCATAGACCCAGATCGCACTAAGGGTATTAGAAATTTTCCGGCACCCAAGAAGAAGCGTGAGGTGGCTCGATTTTTGGGAATGGTTAACTTCTTCTCTAAATTTATTTCAAATTTTTCTACTCGTGCGGAACCTCTTAATTGCTTACGTAGGAAAGGGGTTACTTTTGCGTGGGCCGAGGAGCAGGAAGCGGCATTTGTTGATCTAAAAGAGGCTATTTCAAACCCTCCTCTCTTGGCTTTTCCAGATTTTGCTATGCCCTTTATTTTACAGACGGATGCTAGTGCTAGCGCGCTAGCGGCTGTTTTGTTGCAGGAATTTCCTGAGGGTCGTCGTCCCATTTATTATAGTTCGCGTACTTTATCTCCTGAAGAACGTAAATTTTCTACATATGAATTAGAAACCTTAGCGGTGCTTTTTGGATTGGAGAAGTATAGGGTGTACTTAGAACATGTGCATTTCTTTTTAGAGTGCGATAACCAGGCTTTAACGTGGGCGTTAGCTGTCCCAAGGAAGACAGGTCGTCTTGCGCGTTGGGGTGTCCGGATAGGTGCCTTTAAGTTTACTCCTTCCTTTATCAGAGGTTCAGAAAATTGTATTGCGGATGCTCTTACCCGGGTATTTTCCGAACCTACTGAGGAGTGTGTTTATTTCGAGACTTTGGATGCTCCTGCGGATACTCAGATTGAGAGCTTCTCATTTTCGGCATTTCCTGAAATGTTTGTCAGTATACCTGAACTTCAACTTACCGATTCTGGGTTGGCCTCAATTATTGAGCAAATTAAATCAGGAGTTTCACTGCAGGATTATAAGATTCATGAGGGTGTTTTGATGGGAAGAGCTAGTTTTGATCGGCGTTATAAAGTCATAGTTCCTAAGGCAGCTATTCCCATGATTCTCAGTTATTTTCACGATTCTCCTTTCGGGGGTCATTTAGGCATTGCTAAAACCAGAAATCGAATTCGTGAACAGTTTATGTGGCGGGGCATGGATTTCGATGTAAGAAAGCATGTTAAGTCTTGCCGCATTTGCGCATTGTCCAAACCCGCGCAGGCTACAAATTGGGGATATTTGGCTTCGGAGGTTCCCTTCGCGCCCATGGAAAAACTATTTGTAGATTTTATCGGACCGTTTCCTCGTTCTATTAAGGGAAATATTTTTGCATTGGTGCTTACTGATGCTTTCTCAAAGTTCGTATGGATTTCACCTCTGAGTGCGGCAACTGCACGCCTCGCTATTCGGGAACTTGGAACAATATTTGGATCTTTTGGTGCTCCTCAATATCTGGTCTCTGACAACGGTTCGCAATTTAAGTCGCGTCTCTTTCGTTCCTTTTGTTTTGATTGGGGTATTAAGCATTTTACTACTACCCCTTATTACCCTAACCCCTCATTAGCGGAACGGGTCAACCGTAACCTTAAGTCCGCTTTAATTGCTTATCATCACCAGCAGCACAATTGCTGGGATAAATACCTGAAGCAACTTCAGTTTGCTTTCAATTCTGCGAGACATGAGGTTCATAAGACGACGCCATTTTCATTGTTATTTGCCTACCAACCTTCGTCTCCTTTGGCTAATTTGTGGGCGTTAAATGATTTATTACCGGCTGACAATTCTCCGCATACCATTCGTACTAATTGGAAGGCTGCCTTGAATGATCTGCGTAGAGGCCACTCTATGAGAAAGCAGCGATACGATGCGTCCCGTCGTCCCTCCCCATTCAAAGTGGGAGATGTTGTTATGTGCCGTAACTATCCTCTGTCCTCCAAGGCATATGCGTTTGCAGCCAAATTAGCTCCCCGCTATTTGGGCCCTTATAAGATTCTTAAGATCTACAAAGGTGTATCAGTTCTCTTGCAAGATGTTTCTTCTTCCGTTCGCCGACGTGCGCATTTATCTCAGCTTAAATTATATCAGTCGGCGTAGTTTGGTGCTTAGATTATTTGTTCTACTGTTTTCTACAAGCCGTAAAAACATTTTTGGGGGGCAGTATCTATGGCCAGTTTAACTGTCTTTATTGTGTTTCAGGGTCAGTCACTTGCCAGAGCCGTGATATCTTTCCAAATTATAAATGTCTGTTTTTTTTAACTGAGTTTGCACCTTAAATATAGAGTATAGTTGTATTGCATATCAGTTTTTTCTTCTTCTCCATTCCTATTACTGGCGTTTTGAGCTGTTTAACGGATCTTACCTTTATTATGTAACTTTCTTGTATCGAGTGGCTGTTTTAAATTTTGTTGTGTAATTTTGGGTTTTAACTTTAATTCGTGTTTGTTTTATTAATTGTTGTTATTGATTTTGGGGAATATTTTAAATATTTTTACTTATGTTTTTGTCACTTGATATTTGCTTGTTACAATTGATTATATTCTTCCTACTGGGTTACATGAAATATTAGCTTTCCACTCCGTTACGTGCCCCCTTTGTTCACTTGCCTTTCCCCGTTTTTGTTTGTTAGGGTGGGGCAAGTGATATATTTTATTGTATTTTGTATTACATTGTAATTAATGTGTTATTATCTGTTCATAAAACACGTTTTTTTTCGGGGGTTATTTCAAAATATTATTCAATTTACAGATACAAAAAAATTGTTTGTTAATAACTTTAATGTTCCATAACTATGTGAATTAAATTGTGGGCATGTTGCCAAGGATGTATGGTTAATGTAATGTGAACGTTGTGTATGGCCTCCTCTGCTGTTCTGTGGATTGTGTTTCAGATTTCTATGGTTCCCGGATAATTTTACTTCCTGTCTTTTCCTGTGCTACTCTGTGTGGCTATTCTGTTTCTGCTGGCTTCCTGACACGCTGCTCGTCGTCGGATTTCGTCTGCTTTTGGATGTGTGCTACTGGGTGGCCCCACGTGGGACTTTGCTGATGGATGCTGCTTGGCTGTTTGGAAATGACTGTGCCTGTGCCTCTCGTTCCGGAACCTGCCATCGATTGTACATGTGTTGCCCGGCCAGTTCCAGCCTCAGCACTATTTATCTACTCTGTCGCCGTATGGTGAGGTGATCTTAATCTACTTCGAATTATTCTGAGTGTGCCCAGTTTGCTGCAAGAATTGTTGTACAGTAAGCAGCGAACTTCCAACGAGTTCACACCTCATTAAAAGTTTGTGTTTTGTCACTTTGTTGGCCGCCCGGTGGTGTTACCTCGTCAATTAAGTACTGAAAGAATAGTTTCCAGTTAGAACTGTCGTGTCAGGGCTCAAGTGTAACCTGTTCTGGACGTTGAACTGTGTAGGCGGTGTTTCCTGCATAATGGAACTACAGTGTAGCATGTTTCCCCTAGTTTCCTTTTTCCTTCTTTCTAGTTATTCCTTTTAACCCTCTTTTACCCTTTCCCTTTTTGGTCTTCTCGCAAGCTCGCAGATTTGGGGGGGTGCATTTGTGCTGATTTATCTGGATGTATTCTTATTGTACGGCCAGTCACTGAGAATGGTATGCCTTGTAGTCTTAGTTGGTAACTCCGGCACGAAATTTTTTTTATCTGGTTGTCGCCTTGCCCTGTGTGGGCTGGTGCCTGCCAGCCGGGCGGTCGGTGATTGTCTTGGGGAGAGAGCTTCGTGAAAGAGAGACAGTGGAGTTACGGCTGCTCTCGGGTGGCAGTTGGGACAGCACGTGCCGGAGTGGAAACGCATTTAAATTTTGTTTGCCTGTCAGTACCTTTTGAAAGTCTGTAACATGGTTTAACGTTTATTAGCGAATGTGCTGGTTTAAAATCATTCTAAATTCTTTGGCTAATTGCGTCTCATTTCCGTGCGTTTCCCGGCGGAGTTTTCGACTTTGTTACACACAGGTAAGATTTGTTTTCAGCTCATGCATTCTAGTTTGAAGGTAATGGGGATGTTGAAGCCATATTTAAAGCCATGGTATTTGAAGCATTTATTCTAAGTGACTGGCCCTCTTATTTTGTTGGTTTAAAGTGTCTCTTTGTGCTTGTAAATTTACACGACATTCGTGTACAGTTAAATTGCCCACGTGTTATTGAGCAGTTCCTTTGTCATTACATTAGTAGCAAATATGCTAAGTGACTAGCTCACACATTTAGCCGTTTTAAAGTATCCAGTTAATTTGTAAATGTTCCCTTCATTCTCTTAAGAATTGAATGGGCCATGTGCTATGCAGCTGTTCCATTTTACTTGTACCGGTCCCTTTGTATTTAGGCATTATTGTTATAAACTGTAATTTCATAAAAGGGGTTTTCCTTTAAGCAAGATATTTGAAACTATTGCAGTTTGGTCACTGATTTACATTACGTGAGAACCTTTGCTTTGAATTTGCCCTGCTATTTGCCCTTTCATTACATGTGTTTAATTTTGTCTTTCTTTCAGCAACAGTTTAATTAATATTTCCTTGGCTGGTTATTTCTTTTCTTTGGCCAGAATATTATATCGTTTATTGTTTAAAGGTTTCAGTTAACGTTTTTGAGTATGATTTTGCATTGATGTTTGGTTTGTAATATTACAGTAAATTTCAAAATTAAGCTCTAGTAAATGTGTAAAATTTTGTTTCGATTTATTGAGCAGTTTGTTGTTCATTTAAATGGGGCATTTACAATGTGGCATATTTTGGCATAAAATAAAGCCAGTTACAATTATTGTGTTGTTTCTTAATTAATTTATTTTTGGGTAGATATTTTCTTCCTCTATGTTTTATTTCCTACATTGTTTCTTTTACAGCTTAAGGTCTTTATTTTCCTACGGCACTCGTTAGGGCTTCCCTCTTCGTTTTGCCGGAGTTCCTAACCTCAGACAAATCTTGGATTCTTTTGCACGATTTCGGTGGCCTCTTAAGGCTTTGTGCCTGAGGTCGTCGATAATCATCGCAGCGTGGATGTCTTGATTAAGATTTGAAAAAGAAGGTGAAGGAATACTGAATAAAAATAAAAACTTATATAAATGTGATTCTCCATTGATGATGTAACAATAATGCAGTACAATGAAGAGAACAACGTTCCGCGTATAAATGTATTTATTGGGAAAGGAATATAATTTAAACATATCCACAAAAATAAATAATGCCACATCCAGAAAAATATGCGGTAATGTCTAAAATAAGTATTTAAAATAAATCTCTGAAAAAGCTCTCGAATTTCAGCTATTTGGGCTGTAAAGTAAGTTTTGATTTAGGAAGGTTTATAAAACAAGATAAACAAGCTTCAGCAGATGTGCAGAACCAAAGCAAGAACTTTGAATAATAAAACATGGAAAGAAATGATATTGAAATTTTATAAAATAATGGCAGTTCCAGAGCTACTGAGTGGGTATTAAAAGAAAGAGAGAAAAGTAAAATACAGGCAGCATAAAATGAGGTTTTTAAGAAGAGTAAAAGAATATACAAGACGCGATTTAATAAGAAATGAAAAAAATTCGAGAGGAATTAGGCATATATAAATTACAAGATAAAATGGAAGAAAATAAACAGAAGAGGAAAGAACACATGAATAGAATGAGTGAAGAAAGAATACCAGTTTTAATAAGACACGTCCTCGTGTAGGAAGAGATGTAGGGCGTCCTAGGAGAAGATGGAATATTTGTTGGAATGCGAAGACGGAAAAGCCAGAAATGCCTAATCCCTGAAGTGAAGAAGAAGAATAATCTTGAATTATGCGAATGGTGGCCGCTGTGTCCGACTGGAGACAGTTAATGCAGTTAAGGAAAGATAAAAAAGGCTTAGCCCGCCAATATTAAATTTCCTATCTTCATATCGCGTTATCTCCGAAACTCTTTAACATATCAGACTGAAATCTCACAGAACATCAGCTCTAAGAAGCATACCGAACCAGTCCTATTACTAGTTTACAAATGGAAGCTCAAGAGTCGCCATTAGAATAATACAATGCCTAAAATACGCTATAAAACTGCTGCAAGGCCCAACTCGGAAGCCCATCGATACACTACCTTTGGGAAGAGTAAAACGAGCATGCTAAAGAATAGAAATCAACCATTACCTTTTCAGTTTAGATTTGAAAAGAATCATACATGAACTTAATATTGAAATACCTCCAATAATGACTGGAAATCATGGTTTTCCATCTTGGAGTTCAGCTATATCTAGAATTAATATGGATATGAGAACTCACCAGAAATCACACACAGATTCTTTCATATATAAACAAATTTACCGGAAATCCGTAACATATATGCTAAACACATATGTATATATACAGATGGCTCCAAATCTGATCAGGCTAATGACTGTGCTATAATAGATGTAGGATGCTAAACGTAAGTAGGTACAAGCTTCCAAGCTTTTTTTCTGCTTTCTCCTCTGAACTCTATGCTGTTAAACATGCTTTGATTTACATTACCTCAGTACAGCATAAACAAAGTGCAATTCTAACTGATTCACTAAGCTTTCTTCAGAGTATCCGAGACCGCTCTACTGACTTAACATTTATCCAAGATATCCAAAGTCTTTACAACCAAATTACTACAAATAATCAAGAAGTTATATTCTTCTGGACTCCGTCCCACTGTGGAATATCAGGAAATGAGGAAGCAGATAGGGAAGCCAAAAAAGCCACTTTGCTGCCTCCAGTGGAATAATTGTGAATGCCCTACAGAGATATTCAAAGTTATGTTTTTAGCAGACAAACTGTCAAACGGAGCAAGACTGGACCATTAAAACATGAAGCTCTAGAAAACCCTGCACATTGCAGACTAAAATGAAAAGACCAACTGATCATATCACGTTTACGAATAGGCCATTCACGCCTAACCCATTCCTTCTTACTCGCCAAAGAAAATGCTCCTCACTGCGAGACTGCAATTGCTGTATCACCATCGAATACCTCATCACTAAATGCAGAAGTTATACTATGGAGAGAAGAAGACATAACATCCCTGAAGATATATTTTTAGCTTTAAACAGCCCTACTCATTTAAAAAACTTTGTTTTTCTTGAAAGACATCAAACTATATACAAGATTTAAATATAACACATCAAATAAAAATGTATAGCAGTATAGGTTATACTGTTCTAGCTCTGTTCAAGACTTAATAATGTAAAATATGTTTGTAACAGTGCATTACAATTATTGTATTATTCTAATCAACGTAATGTGTTGTTATTATTGTACATGAATATATGGATATGAGTTGCGATATGATCTAGTAGTCAAAGGACTATAAATAAAGAAAAATAACAACAACAACAAAGATAACAGTGTTAGTCCAATGTTTAAGAACTGCAACAATAGGTACTCCGGCTATGTAATCGCCAGAAACAACTGAAAATCAATGGAACTCTAAAATAATGAGGAAGTATTGAACAAATCTAACAATTAATAACGGATATCTCGGAAATGACTAGTGTCACAAAACAAAGTTATTTGAAATAAATTGTGTGATTTAAACAGATGTACGTTTTCGTCTAACGCTTAACGTTTACCAATTATAGAAGATTATACAAAATTCCTTTCAAATTCCTTCACAGACTATTCCCAGAAAATAAAAAATATACACTTTATTTGTCATTTAAATATATTTAAATACAGTATTTTGATAAAACGCGCTAGAGCCATTTTTATAGAATAAAAACATTTCAAAAGTGTTCCATGTAAAGAGTAGTTGGGGGGGGGGAGATTTCTTCAAAATCTTTGTGTCGCATCTTTAAAAGATGCTGAAGCTAAATACTAAGTTTTTAAGCTTATCCAAGTTTCCAAAAGTATCCACTTTTCGTTTCTGAGTTATACTGTTCACAGATACACACATACAGACAGACAGACACGTGTGCTAACCTTTTTCTAAACATGATTTTTCATTCAGGGGGCCTCAAAATATGTCTTTCCAGTGAAGTCTTGGTATCGGAACTGCATGAGTGGAATACAATTTCTTCTCTATCTACTATGTATGTGATGGAGAAAGTAAAAACCGTGTTAAACTGGAGAATTGTGTAAAACTTGGAAAGTATTGTTCCCTGAAACAAGTTTAATTATTTAATGGCAAGGAAACCAACATTGAAATAGACTGCCACTTAAAAAAAATTACTGTCACATTCCGTAATACCTGAATAGTAATATTTTTTCGAACACTGGTATCATATTGTATGATTTATCTCAAACAGCTTTTGTTAAAATTAAAATTTAAGAAGGTATAAGTGATATTCCATACTTTCCATACACACTGTTTATATGGAATGCTTTTACATGTAAAGGTCTGTTTAATTTGCGGGAATTTAATGAAAATGTTTGCCTTGTACGCTTGAAATGTACTAGACTAGACGAACTTTGGTATTTGTCCAACTTTTCATTAGAGTTATATTTATCTAAATCACACGTACACAAACCTTTTTCCAAAACACTTTTTGTAGCGAATTTTTAGCCCGAATACCACGCGTTCTTTACCTGCCATAAGTGGTAAAAAAGTTAGAAAAAAAAAAACAGGAAAAAAAAAAACTAACGCCATGTGTTTTTTGCAAAGTGTAATTTGATAAGTGAAAATTAATTTTGTACACACGTGGCTCAGCGCAAGTGTTGCCAAGCAAACTATGAGCAACGATTAGCTGCTGTTTATCAACGCCGGTGGTAATCTGCATCATTTGTTGGAAAAGTTTGCTATTTCGCCACATCGTGCCGTATCATTAACTCATCGATTCAGCACAGGCGTAGCTCTCGATTGCTGTTTACAGCACGTACTTCAAATGCACAAAACAGAGAGCAATAATTAAATGTATTAGAATATTTTTACACTGTTTTGTGGAGCACGTTAATGATCTTTCGTTGCAGAGAATCAACTAATGAAACCATTTAAGCCCTCGTTGATGTATGAAAATTGAGAATTGATTAATGGAATTTTTTCTGGGACCCTCTGAATATTCCCATACCTCGTCTAATGAATCTCTAATCATTTCCGCTATTACATTAATTTGGAAATTATTCCCTTCCTATCCCGGAATAACATTACTGAAAACTTGCTATAAATGACATGGTGTGGGAGAGTCGCTGTTCTGCAACAACGTTATACTATCACTGGAAAATCCCAAGAAAAAAATATACGATGTGTTATATTTACACGAATTTCTCTAACCTTTCTTCAACAGACTATTAGTACAAAAGTTTATTCCTCCATCCTATTCATATTAATCAATATAAACATTAGCAGAAATGGTTTTATTACATATCACCTTGTAGGAACAAGGGGATAGAGAATGCAGTAGGCTTAAAGTATACTGCAATCTTTTAAGAATGGGCCACTAATCGATAGCTTTGAAAAGCCATTATCCATGCATGACCACGAAAAAATGAAACGAATAACGATTTTTCACTTGAGTAAAGCAAGTATTTAAAAATTCAAGCCAATAATAAAGAATGTATCGGAAATGCTCAAGGCCACAAACAATATTATTGGGCATAAATTGTGTGCTTTAACGAAATCTACATGTTTTGCGTGGTACAATTTTGTCCTATCTCTTATGGTTTAGTTGTACAAATCTCATTCAGAATGAAGAGGAATTCTCAGTTTATTTACAGTCAATTCAAGACATGCGTACTAATTGTCATGAAAATATCTTGAACATCTGATACTTTAATCAAAATCATTACAGACAATTTTAAGAAAGTTAAAAATAACGAATATTTTTTCATGTAAAGGGGACTTTAGAATGAGGGGATTTTCTTCAAAATCCTCGTGTTGCATCCTTGGAAATCTCTGAACTTAAATACCAAGTTTGGTACTAAAGTGACTTTCCATGTTTGGGTTATGTTGTCCAAGACAGACATGCACACAAACAGACGGACAGAAAGTTAATTGCCAATAACAATAAAATCAAATTTAGACAGACTGCCTCTGTAGTTTGGTAGTTGGCATTCTAGCTTCCAGCTCCAGAGGTCCCGGGTTCAATTCCCTGCTGGAGGTTGGGAATTTTTCTTTAGCCAGAATCATTCCGCAGTCTCCTTAGAGTTTGGAAGTATGAGTGAGAGTGTAATTGTGGTGTATGAAATTAATGTTTAAATAGAAAAACCAAAGTAAACAAATCGAAAGTTTAACACCATAGTAAAAGACTACATCATTGCCGATGGGCATTGTTCCAAAGATAAATATGTTAAAGGGGCATATAGTTAAAAAAATAAATAATAAAATCAAATAGACACTCGGGCTCGAGCTAGGTGATATCATATCTTCTTCTTGGGCTGGATTCAGACCGGGCCGTGCGGAACCTAAGAATTTCGGCTCGCGTGTGCGCGTACACGCACATGCGGCGTTTAGGATGTTTCATCAATGGATGATGTGCCCGATCTAGAAGAGTAAAGTTGTCCTCTAACCTGCGCCGTTTCAAGGATCTGGAGTTAATCTCAGGGTCAATCCCAGTCTCCTCGACTGTGATGAATGAGGTAATGGTTGATAACATCCAGGATACGAAATATAGGTTTAGGGCGCATTAAAAGAAAACACAACGATTTCACCTCCGATGATGCTGAACCACCATGCCACTTGCAAGATTCCGTATTATGAAACACTTTGTGGCAGTATTTTATATCACAACACTGTAAATGCCAGAGTGATTGTAGTGTAAATTAACATTATTGTATGACATTGATTTGAGATGTTTGTTAATTATAAGCATTGTTAGGAAATACGTTTACACGGCCTCACTGAAACTGACAATAGGAGCGGGTAACAATGAGCGAGGGGGTGAGTTGTTTATCAATTAGAAGAGACAAACAAATGACGTCAGAGTAGCGTGCTTTTCTGTAGAAATGGAGGGAATATCTTCCCTAGAGCATATGTGTTCGTAATTTTGATTGGATATAAAAATAAACGCTAATGTTGACGCGTTTTATTAACCAATAGCAGCTCTGTTATAATGCTTAGGTATAAAAAGCTAAAGCTAAAGTCAGAGACGGGTAACGTTCAGTCCAACAGAATCATTCAGAAGTTAAACGTCGCTCATTCCAACAGAAACATTCACAAGTTACACGTCGCTCAGTCCAACAGAATCATTCGCGGGTTAAACGTCTACAGAATCTCTCGCGTCGTAAAGTTAGTTAAAGGATATGAAATCCGCGAATTAATAATGTGCGGCAAATAAGTGGTTATAGTTACATTCTAAAATATAACAGTTTCAGTCAGGCATTTATCAAGAGTAATTATGTGAAATGAATAACGTGTGACGGCAATAAAAGTGTAAAAAAATCGTTTATCAGTGTTATCTTTTAGTAACAACTCCTTTCCGTTTACACAACCTGTTCAAGAGATTTGCTCGACCGAGTAATAATAGCTAGCCAGAGGACAAAGAACGCAAATTCAAAATAGTAAAACAATAATAGGCGCTCAGCAAATAAGATAACACGGGATTACCGCGACAACTTAATGTTCCTTTGCTGTTCTGGCGTTCCTTTTTTCCCCTCTTCTCTCATACACGTGCGCCTACAAATTTGTTCTTTACAACACTGTAGACAATCGCGATTAATACTTCGTCTTTTAATCGATTGCTGATTTCCGTACTTTACTATTTCTGTTACTTTTCTTTCTACTGCTGTTTGTAGCCGACTGACTGTACGAAGAACTAGACGCAGACTGACTGTCCTTTATATACTGCTAGATGCAAACCTTCATGATTTCTACATGTCAAATTTTATCATTTTTCCATTGGTTAAATTCCTTTCTGTTAACATTCGAAGATCTCTCATTGGCGCACGTTCAAACTTCAACTGTGGCTTCTCAAACGTTCTATGGTTTGGTGAAGTCTCCACGATACATAAACAGACATGAACTGTAGTCTAGGCTTTATTTTTGTAGAGAAAATCTTGCAAGTAGCACTGCATGATTATTGTGTCATTTATTAATATTTACAAGATTAATAACCGAACGGGATGGCTCAGGCGGGAGGTCATGGGGCCGACCTTCCTGACCCAGAGGATTCCCTGGGTCGCCAGGAGAATGCTGGGAAGGGTCACCACATCCTCGAATTTCCTGTCCCTTCATTTCATCTTCATTCTCATGTCACTTCATCTTTGATCTGCTTGATTTCTTTCAGGGTTGCAAGTGTCGGCGGGAGGTCTCGGCGTGTGCATGCTCTGAGTAAATCTTCGTCCCTCAAACTGCGAATGGACCCCGGTCCCGGGATCCCCAGGGGATGTCTAAGCCCACAGGGGGAGGGGAGCGGCTGCACCAGCAAGCACTCGGGAATTTCAAACCTGTAAACGGCAGGGACCCTGCCCTTTGCCTGTCGTACCTTCTGTTCCGGCCATCCTCTGTCTCCTCTCATCTCATCCCTCCCCCTCCCTCCCCCTCCCTCCCTCCCTCCCTCCCGGGGACACCCCGTCAGGGTCTTAGGCACAAAAGATCTGCGTAGTGAGATAATAAGCCCCTTCCGCTTCTATTCCTATCCCTTCCTACAAGAACATAACAGTATGGTGATTTTTACGGGCTTTTCAATTGTTTTAATCTTATATTCTGAGATCAAGATTGTAGGATTTTATCACATTTGATTTTTATTAATTACCAATAACTTCTTAATTAATGATGGTTTACTGTTTCTTTTATGACCATTAGAATCATCCCTACAACACATGATTTAAGTTGTACGATAAAAACTGACTTCTCTTTCTAAGGGTAACAGAACCCAACGAACTTCATACTACAATGTATTGCGCACCTGTAAGGAAAGGCTCTCCTCTGCGCGTAGCAACGTTTATTTCCATGTATATCTCTTACATGCTCTGTGAAGTCTTCCAGCTTGGAGCATTCTGTGATCCTGCACTTTATTTCTTACATTATATAGTTAGGTACTTTATCTCATAATCATAGCATAATGCTTCAACAACATTTTAACTGCAATAATTAATTGATCTTAAAGGAAATCTATAGGTATTGCTCAAGTTAGAGTAGCTGTAGAATTTGGAAAGAAAAGAAGGAAAAAAGAAAAATAAATTCAACGTATGGGGCAGAAATTGTTATCCGTTGCTAAACAGAGTAACAATTATTTTTGAAGAGTTTAAAATTTATAGATTTTATAATTATTTAACATTAATTTTTACCGTTATATATACTGGCCTAGTCAAAATAGTCATATCATACATTTTTCAATGAAAGAAAGAAAACTGAACAAAACTTATTTATGGTTTATGATTTAACTAGATAAAAACGTGCACCGCTTTAGAGGTTTCATTTGCTTTCTGCTGCTGCAGTATAAAAAAGTTAATGTTATAGACACCAAAATATTCGCTAAAACTTCAATTCTCTCGAACAGATTTTTACTTTCTCTGCCACATACCTAATTAGGTAGAGGAGGTATTGTATTCCACCCAAAATGCCGGTATGGAGATTTCACCGGAAATATACATTTAAATTTCACTGGCACCAAAAACCATTTTAAGAAAAATGTGTGTGTTTTAATAGTGTGTAACCCCGCACTTACTACTTGCGGTCCCACAGACGTAACACTGAGGATACATTAGGTGAAATAATAGCTGAGAAAGGAAATTTGGGATGACAACTTTCTAGGCTTAGAACTGGATTGAATTGTGAAGCGGAGGGAATGTAGCACCGATTCAGGAATGAGGCTATTGTACCGACGCCCCACGAGAGGGCGCCCCCGGAAGGGAAGGATGAGACGAAGGGAGACATCGGTCGGCCGGAACCAGGAGTGACGGCACAGCAAGGTCAGGGTACCGACGGTTTCCCAAAGGACGGTACTTATACCCCGGCAACCTGCCAAGGAACCAACCTGTGGAGAAAGTTCACATAGAGCATCCTTATTCCTTGCCATGGTGCACCGAAACGCCATTGCCGACACTTCCAACTTTGAAACAGACCAAATGGGACGAAGGATGAACGAGAAAATTAATGGAAAGAAATGGAGGGGCGGAAAATTCGGGGGAATGGAAGATACCACTCCAGCATTTGCCTGACGACCCGAGAAAACCCCGAAAAAATCCATGGGCCAGAGTGGGCGTTCGCCGGGCATTGAACCCGGGACCTTCCGAATGCAGGCCACAGATATTACCGCCGTTCCATCCCCTCCAGGCCTAAGTTTAGGTACCTTCCCAGCATTTGCCAGTTATGAAGACAGAGCAAAGCTTCCAAAATCCTTAGACAGGGATGACGGTCTTGGCATAATTTGAACCGCGGACCTCCCATTTACAAGCCCGTGCTTTAAAGTACTTCGGCTTCCATGTCGATGTGTGTGTGTATGAGAGAGAGAGGGAGAGAGAGAGAGAGAGAGGAGTGTCAGAATCAAGCAGCTTCCAACGATGCGACAAAGACTTAGGAAAATCCTGTAACCCCAAACTAGCTTTTACATGGAACTTTTTTATATCCGATTTTCGCCAAAATGGCTCTGGTGGTTTTGGTTAAAATGTCATCTGTTTTGCATATTAACATGGAATAAAATGCACATCTTAGATACTGTGGGTACCCTGTTGAGACTCTTCTTTCTGATTCAGTGCTTCGTAACTATGTAACAAGAACAGTTAGAGAAAAACTTACTCCAGAATAAAGGTATTCCTTGAAATGTACCTACCATTTGTATTAAATCACACTTTTGTGTAGGTTTAGTTGTTTCCAAGATAAGTTTCTATTGTTGGTGATAACTCTCCAGTGTTTAAAAAAATTATGTTGATTAGGAAATTGAAAAACTTTCTTACGAATAATTTGCATATTACATATGAAAGTAAGGTATAGTGGTAGAGAAAATCGTATGATTGTAAGACACTTTTTCAGTAAGACAATTTTTTTTCAGACAGGTGCTCCTCTTAAACAGGTTTATCGAAGTAAATATTTAATCTAATAGCGACAACTCAATCCAATCCAATCAGGTGTTGGCAGGCTAAGGGCAGCTCGACAGAGTGTATGAAAGTGTAGTCAATCACGGTATGAATACGCTTGGAAGAGAGTGCCACTATTTTTGCTGCCAACGCGTAACGTCATCAAGGCTAGGGATCAGAAGTGAGTGAGTGCCAAGCCGATAGGGGGGATAAAGCTGCACAATAAAGATAGTACGACTCAACCTCGCAAGTCAAACTACGGATGTCTTCTTTGCGACTGTCCTGATACCCCGCCCACTTGTTCCATAACTGTGTAGTTTCTCTTCACACCCAACGCACTCATATCATGACCGACTAACCCTTTTGTTTGGGCCTTAACTAGTATTGGGACGATACCACTATTTCTCGATATTCGATACACGCTTTATAAAAAACTGTAAATGCGATAGCTTGTTCACTGAATTATGTTCTTATTCGTAGTTTTCTGTGCATAAATGCATGTAACCAATTTTGTATTGTATGATAATTCCGAAATTGTTCCTGTTTTCCATTCTCCAATTGGCAGCAATTTTTATCTTGATAATACTACAGGTTGTATATTCCCTATTGTTGATCAAGTATAATAATAATAATAATAATAATAATGATTATTATAACTTGTATACTTCTCTTTTTGTGTAACTATATTTTGTGTTGAAAACTTTCTTTTAAGGGATTTTCTATCCATAAACTAATAAATAATATCAATTTTTCTTTATTCTGCAATCTTGAAAATGCAAACTAATATGTATTTTATATGAAACTCAAACAACTAAAAATAATGTGTGTGTATGTGTTACACCATTCTATCATTATTCACAACTACCATATAACATGTATTTTTTCATCCGGCAATAAGTAATTAGCCATATAACACTCGGAAACATAGTAAGTTTGTGGAGGAAGCCTGTCTACTACCCTCCCACATTAGCATACACATATTTAATACAGAGACATATTAGACATAATTAAAACTTTGAAGAAAAAATCAAGGAAGCACATGAATTGCAGAGATATAAAGGAAACAAAGTTTTTTGTTTAAGAACACAAGCATTCTTGAAAGAACAAATATCTCCATGCGCTATATTATCTGTCGTCTTAAGTTCTGATTTGTTTCTGCTGCATTCACAGATCTTGGTCATCGAAAGTTTATCTATCGGAGTAGGTAAATGTAATGGTTGGGAGTGAGTCACCAAGCCAGGCTATTGCAAAAGCGTGATTTATTGCGTCAGTTGAATCAACTATATTCATCATTCAATTAACGCTACATGTTACACAAGTACCTCTACCTCTTCCCACATTGTTCTGCATGCTTTTATTTTAGACGCAAAAGTCTATGGAACGTTGCATTTATTCACATAGGATACGCAGCCAAGGTCTATCAAGAACTGTAGTCCAGTAATTCTTTGGGAACTCGTGCAGATAATAACGAAGTCTCGACTCCTTTCATTCCTACTTTCAATAACGCAAAACCTAAAAAATTAGAAATATAAAAAATCGAAGGTTTATCTCAAAGTTTTACATATGCTTCGATAGCATTTAGCCTTAACCTCAGAGACGGGATGAAGGGTTGCAGGATGACGGGTGTGAATATGGTTGTTGGAGTGAAGGGAGTTAGCAAGTTTTGCTCCTCGACGACTGCAGGTCAGGGTATAACGGCCCTTGTTCACCAGGTATTTTCCTAAATAATGCTATTTTGGGGATATTATTGAAATTTTGATTTAAAATACATTGTAAGGGACTTTTAAATTATGCAAAGAGCTAGGGATGGAGGAAGGAACGGCTTAAAAGACATGGAATAGCATTGTGGCTGTTCACCGAGAAAGTCCATCGAGTCTGCAATACCTTAGCACAAGGAGCTAAGTAGTTTGGTAAAATTTAATTTCCAAAATATTTTATGGTGCAAAAATTGAATTTCATAATTTTTCACTACTTAGATGCATCATCTTAACGCGCCTCCTCTAAATCTCACCGTACAGGCAGGTATTTACTGTGTTTCGTGTTTGTTAGCAACATTCTCAATTTAGCCCTGGGCCGAATAAGATTTCCTCAGGGCCGAGTGTAACCTTGCAAAGGAACTAAGCCGATCATGTGAATAGAAGTGATATGGTAAATAGTTGTAAGTGTCGCGTGACTGTTAACATATCAATTTATATTAAGGAGGGCGACATCTGCGTTCATGATACGATAATGCGCAACAATACTAGAGATTGCACATTCTGATACATACCTGCGTTTACTACCAAGTTCTCCCAAAGCTCACAGGGTTCCGTGTTGAATATCACAAGAAAAGAACAAAAGGTGACATTTCCACAACGTCGAGCACAGAGACATGTCCATTGGGATATCACAGTACAGGCAAAGTCAGTCAGCAATTCCTTTAACATTTCATAAAGGAGAACTTCACAAGATGTGAAAGAAACTTCAAGGAAAAGCTTCAGAGAATGTATAACAAATTTATTCTACAAGATAGTTCTTTTCCATAATGGTGCGTAAAACAGTCTTTAAAGTCGAGAGAGTGAAGTGAAGTTTCTATCCTTAGAAATAAACTAGAACTAGTTAAATATAAATGTATGGAAAGCATTTTGTAGTGCCTAAAACAGCTGTTTTGAACATTGTCTATTTTAAGGTTTAGCGCCTAAAAGTACCTTTGATTCAGAGACTGTAATAGTTTGGTTGTAGGAATGAGAGATTGCCGGAAAAGAAGAGTTTATTGTAATACTTTAGCAGCTAGGAGTTTGTGTAATTTATACTGTTCACTTGTCAGTCACTTATTTTGTAGAAAGAGAATTGTGTTTGTCCTTTGATATCGGTCGCTGATTATACTACTGCAGAAATGCCTTCCAAAGAACAAAGAAGGGTCGGAGTCGTCGTTTCCTGAATCACATATCTCGTCCTCTTCATTATTAAAAGTTTCAAGTTAATTTTCATCGTTGTCACTTTCCGAGTTTTCCAACAAACTAATCCGGTGTCACGCAATAAAACTATTGAACGCTATATACAAGCTTTTCTTCAGGTTTTTCTGTCGCTTTTTCAATTGCATTTCAGTTATTTTGTATCGCTGTTATTAACATTATACCTACTGTGTTTTGCAGACCGTTTGGGGGGTAGTCCATATTAGCTCTAGAGCGTTTAGGGCTCAATGATAAGTCCATAGTGAATGATGTATTTCTACAGAGCGATCTATTTAATACGTTTTGAGAGGTCTTTCTCAACTTATAACTCATATTATCTATAAGCAATCATAAATTTATTAATTAAGGCATAATAAAATATTTGTAGGCAGATACCTCTAGTGCCATTGCTGTGTTTGTTACTGTGTAATATTTAAACATTTCGTCTAAGTGGCTGGAAGCTATGCTTTGTAGCGACATTTACACAGCCTCTATGAGTCCGTCATGTAAAAAATCTGGCACAAGCATTAACCTATGAACACAGGTTGATTTTCGGTCCAGGAGCGAAGGAAAGAGGTAAGAATAAAGCAAGTATTAAATGGAGTGCTAGAATCAGGTAAGGGGTGTGAGCTGAGAGTGACAGAGGCGCAGTATTTCCTTACCAACATAGACCACTGCGTATTGTATCGGCACCATTCCATGCACTCGATTGTACTTGTGTATATGTAACTACTCTTACATGAAACACTTACGGCCAACTTGGACACAGCTTCTTCAGAACATTTGTGACTCCAGCTGCTCTATTTACAATAAAATGAGACGAGAGCAATTATTATATTGTACTGAGATTCAGGATTTCCGAAGCGTACACAACAGGACGGTTATTTTCTTTCTTCCTTTCTGCCCCGCAGTTACGCTCATGTCGGTTGAACGAACGCTCTTAGAGGAAAGAGTTGCTTACCTAGCTTGAAAACATTCAAATAATGATGCGCTCTATGGCAAAAACATCAAAGTGAAGTTGTATACGGTGGAACGGGACTGTTGGGCTACAGAGCTTTTCTAAAGGGGGCGTTTGACAAGCCTATTTAGGATATAAGTACGTTATAACATTTTCGAAAGAAAGGTTTGAAGAAAACGTGATTACGCGAAGCATATATGTGATACCTTTATCCTTTAGGCGAGAGTGACTTGAATTTATTTCATTTTATGTAATTATCTATACTACATATGCTTACATGCACTAGATCTTAAAATAAAAAAAATCTGATGTAATACACTCACATGACTTTCTCTACTTCTGTACAAAATATTTTTACACACGCTTATTCTCCATCTAATTCATGTTAATCGAGATAAACATTCGCAGAAACCATGCTATTCCTAATTTTCTTGTAGGTGCATGGGGAATATGGTAGGCTTTATGCGGTAGTCAAATTTTTTAAGAGCTGGTTGTTATGTGGAGCATTCCATTCTCTTTGTATGTCCAGGACATAAAAAACGAATGACGAATTCCCATTTGAGAAAAACTATAAGTCTTGGAAAGTTCAAACAAATAACAAGGAATATCTCGGAAATGGTCTACTCCACAAAAAAAATGTATATGGCAAGTTGTGTGTTTTAACGAGATCTACATTTTTGTGTAATAAAACTTTGTGTATCTCTTACGGTTTACCAGTTATTCGAAGGTCATTCAGAATGAAGAGGACTTTTAGGGGAAATTTCCAGAAAATTCAAGATATACGTTTCATTTGCCATGAAAATATCTTAAACGTATGATATTTTAATCAAAATCGTTAGATCCATTTTTGAGAAAACTAAAAATTTCTAAAAATGTCCCATGTAAAGGGTAGCCTGGGGTGGGGGATTTTCTTGAAAACCTTCGTGTCCATCCTTAAGATACTAAACTCAAATACCAAGTTTGGTATTTATCGGAGTTTTCGTTTTGGGGTTAAGCTGTTCACATGCAGACAGACACACACACGGACATGTTTCCAAATATTATTTTTTGGATTCAAGGCGCCTCATTACATGTATTTCTGGTGAAATCTTGGTACCGAATTTTTAGGTGGAATGCAATACTTCCCACTACGTAGTAGAGAAAGTAAAAAAAAATGTAGTAAATTTCTTTGCTCACTTCCTGTTAAGTAAATAAAACGTTATTACTTGATCTATGCAAAACTAAGTTAGGAAAAGAAAGTATTGCATTATATCCAAAAAGTAAATATCGAGGTTTCACCGCAAACATTAAGTGTGTGTGTGTGTGTGTGTGTGTGTGTGAGAGAGAGAGAGAGAGAGAGAGAGAGAGAGAGAGCTGAATAACTTAAAAAGAAAATGTGGAAAGAATATCAAATTGCTTAATCAAGTTTAGTATTTTTAAAGTTGGCACGTGAATATTTTCCGTACAATCCACCCACACAAAACTACTTTATATGGAAAATTGTTCATTATTTTTTATTTACTCAAAATGGCTCAACGATTTCGCTTAAAATGCTGTGCATTTGAGACATTTACATGACTGATAAAATTAATATCTTGAATTTTCTAAGAATACCCGGTGAAATCCTGTTTACTCTGACTGTATTTTGTATAATTATTAAACAGCACAAGATAGACAATAAAGTACTACACATTGAACAAATATGTATATAATTAAACTACATAATTTATGTAAAATGAAGTTTTCTGTGGTATTAAACATTTTCGATATATTTGGTGTTATTGATTTGATTTTTCCAACACCTGTACATACTAGTATGTATAGCGTGTTTATCGGATCTATTGTGGCAACACCCCCCGGGAGGCAGGGATGAGGTGAAGGAGCCATAGGAGGTGGCAGGGCCGTAGGCATACAGAGATGCGAGAAGTCCCTAATATTTCCAATTTGAACACCCTCGCACCAGAAGGGGCGAAGAATCCCAAGAGAGAGTGCCGAAGCGACCCTAACGGGCGGGGTAGCGCATCTAGCGTTCACGGGAAGAAATCTTTCCAGTGCGCAAATAACAACGCCATCTGCCCGACACCGCAGGACCCCAAGGCACACCTGAAACGTGAAAGGGAGAGATGAAATGAGAGGAAATGGGGAAAGGAAAAATGTTAGTGGAATACACTACCCTGGCATTCGCCTAAGTGACCAAGGGAAAACCACAACAAACAAAAGCAAAAAAAAATAACAACAAAAAAACACATGGTCAGAGTGAACGGTCACCGGCAATGGAACCCGGGACCTCCTTAATGTGGGCGACATACGTTTCAGCGTGAGCCATCCTGCTAAGACACCATTCATTTATTTCTCGTGATGTAATGAAAAGGATATGGAATTTTAACGCCAGTATATAATAACCCGCTTTTAAAGGCTTCAATCTTCTGTATCCTCCCTGTACCTATAACGAAATGTGTAATGAAACTGTTTCTGCAAACGCTTGTCTCCATTAACATGAAGCAGATAGAAAAGTAAGCTTTTGTAAGAATGGTTTGCAGAATAGAGATAAAAATTCACAATAGAGTTTAGAGAAAACTCATGCGAACATGACATCACATTTTTGTAATACACTAAATTCACGATGACCTTTCAGTTCTATCTTGCAGAAATACAAAATAAGGTTGTAACAAGCTTTTAACTGTGAAACGTTCATTGTCCTTAAGGCTACATATTTTTAGATTTGAGTGAAGTTATTGTTACCAAGGCTTAAAGCAAATAAAAAACTTGAAATAAAAACATTTATTGGTGCTACTTTTACCATAAACACAAAAGATGTTTCACCACACTATCAACACGCATTCGCATCCATCACCATTTATTTTAACTGTACCACAGCAGTTAGTAGTACTAAAGTGCGGATTTCTTCTCGGCTAATCCGTGATGTAATTGGAGCTAGTGACGGTCATTGCTTTAGCCACCTGAGAGACAAATCCAAGAAAAGGTAGAAACGATTTTTGTTAGAGGACCTGGTAGTTACGATATGCCGTCAGCTTTAACCCAAAATTAAAAGCTTTAATTACAACAAATTTCTAATAGAAATGGTTGCACTTGGCTCATTTTCTGGACTGACGCGACTGGCGTCGAAACTGTTCGAAACGTTGCCCGTCTACATCTACACAAGCCTGACATCTGCTGAACACATTATTGCTCTTGACGAATTTATGCTGCCAAAATATTGGAAAAAACACACCAAATGCTGTCTTCCATTTGATACAGCGCAAGGAAATTTATTGTATAAACTTTATATTTAAGCAATCCCCACAGATAATAGTTACATGTATTTAGATCTTGAGAGGGAGCTGCTTAAAACAGTTGCAATGCAAGGTAGCTATATCCTTGAACTTCTTTCGACGACTGGAGGTTAACTTGTGAACATTTTCCTCCGCTAGAATTATTGGCTGTCTCTGTTAAATTTTTCTGTTTTCTTTTCGCAGCTCCAATCTGTTTAAATTGTGCTAACAACCTATTAGATGTGAATTTGATAGGAACGTCGACACCAGGGAATATCTATATAAATTGCAGCTGACAGTCCACATTATGTTCGAGCAAACCCAATAAACACACATCATGATAACCTTCACACATCAACAGGCAGGTTCACATTGCGTTATTCTTCCACTAAATGCCATGCAAAAACAAAGCTAGACTGAAATTGAAGTTCCATTAAGCTCCGAAGGCGAGTGAGGTAGGTTACCGTAGAGCGAGGTCATTTAATCTGATACCTGCTCTGAATCCGACCGGTGACCGCCAATCGCATCATGCAAGATAAATGCGGTGTTTGGTAATACACATTTTGCTGTGTGCAGAAGACAAGACAGCAGGCAGTCTGAGCATATATTGAAGCTATTAGCGAAATGGAAAGGTAGAATCACACAACTGAAAAGTTCGTTGCATTTGAACCACGAATCTCCCTATTTCTGTCTGATTGCTCTAACTGAGCTACCATGGCAACATGTCGGCAGGACCTTACATTCTCAGATGACTCGCATTTTACCCGGTAAACCACAAGGAGTCTCAAATAGTTTCGAGATAACATATCTCAATGACAACTTACAATGCCGTAAGTACTGTAAGTTCCAGTCTTCATATCTTAGCCTCTATCAGGTGAATTAATGGAATTAATTTCTCTTCTACATAAGCCGTGTCTAGGACACAGTTGGAAAGGTAGAATCACAGGACTGCCATAGCTGGGCATAGATTTGTATCTATAATGTATGCATAAGGAACTGCGTAATTTAGCTATTTTTGCCAAGGTTTATCTCGATTAAAAAATAAGCTTTCGTAAGAATGTAACATAAGGTTTTTTAACTTTGCATTTGTATGCGTTTGTTTATGTGTGCCACAATTTCATTCAAGAAAAGCCAAATTGATTGTTATGCAACTTAAAAAGTAGTTTAGATCCCAGTTAGAAGACAGATTATATGAAAGATTAATTAGTTTTCCCAAAAGCGACATGAAATCAAAGCACCAAGCATCTCACTTATTACTGAGTTTATTTAACAGTGTTACATTCAAGTTTATAATAGCTTCTCAACTCGCAGACCCAGGGTTTGATTCCCGGCTTGGACGAGGGAATTGTTTTTAATTAGAATTTTTCCTTATCTTCCGCACAGTCTGCACGCATGTGGAAGTGAATGTGAGTGTGTTTCAAGTTAGTAATGATTAAAACCCAACGTTAAAGGGACCTACAGTCAACGAGATACTGCTGAGATCAAAGCCCCCAATATGATCATACAGATTAAAGGGGCTATGCAAATGAAACAGCTAGAAAAGATAGTTTATAAGCATTGCGACCCTGAGAACCTTTGTTATGTACAAAATTTCGATATGGCGAGTATTTAAACAGATATACCAACTTTTACACCCAAACCACGGCAAACGTATTGTGACTATGCCCGGATTTTACAAACTGTCACTGTTCTAAGTGCTTAACTGTCAGTGTTTAGTTTTTGTGTAGTTCACCTCCACTGGGAGTTCACTTCACTAAGGTGAGTAGTTCATTTCTCCGTCACTTCACGCAGCCTCTTCACCCCGGACGGTTCACTAACTCGGGAGTCGAACACAAGATCTCCACAACCCGCCACTCCGCAATAGCACTCGCTGCACGTGAACAGTTATCACCACCTCGGTCGGAGAGTCGCTCTTGATGTCGTACGGGAAACTCAACCGCATACTCGCTCTCTCACTGACTGACCGACGCGACTCACTCTACTATTGCCACTGACTCGATTCCACTCTCTCGCACTCAACACGCACCGACTCTTGTGCGAGAACGCTCGCTTATACAGTCCGTAGAATCTTCCACAGCAGGTTCTCGAAGGTTCTAGAAATATTTCGACACACTTACTGGAGAAGAGGGCGAGATAAAGCTTCCAAAAAGTTTTAGTTATCTCCCGATAGCGCACCCGGTGTTTACGCTGGCAAGCGGCCTTATCTTATTTACTCCGACCGCTCGGCGCCGACCTCCCGATAACCTTGGGCCATAGCCACTGCGTCACAGTATTGTTATTGCCCAGTTCCCACTGTCACTCCATTAATGTGATCTAGTTCTACTTTCACTGACAGTACACTAGTGTGATCTAGTTTAACCTTCACTGCCAATTAACTAGTGTGATCTAGTTCAATCTTTCACTAATGTGATCTGGTTCAACCTTCACTGACAATCCAATAGTGTGATCTAGTTTAACATTCACTGCCAATTCTCTAGTGTGATCTAGTTCAATCTTTCACTGTCGCTTCACTAATGTGATCTAGTTCAATCTTTCACTGTCGCTTCACTAATGTGATCTAGTTCAATCTTTCACTGTCACTTCACTATGATCCAGTTCAATCTTTCACTGTCATTTCACTAATGTGATCTAGTTCAATCTTTCACTGTCGCTTCACTAATGTGATCTAGTTCAGCCTTCACTGACAATCCACGAGTGTGATCTAGTTTAACCTTCACTGTCAATTCACTAGTGTGATCTAATTCAGTCTTTCACTGTCGCTTCACTAGTGTGATGTAGTTCAATATTTCTTGTCAGTTCACTAATGTGATCTAGTTCAATCTTTCACTGTCACTTCACTAATGTTCAATCTTTCTTGTCAGTTTACTAGTGTGATCTAGTTCAATCTTTCACTGTCGCTTCACTAATGTGATCTAGTTCAATCTTTCACTGACAATCCACGAGTGTGATCTAGTTTAACCTTCACTGTCAATTCACTAGTGTGATCCAGTTCAATCTTTCTTGTCAGTTCACTTTTCTTCGTGACGTAGTTGCATAACGCATTACGCGCGAAGCACCCTTTCTTCGGTTCACTTCACTAGCTGGGGAATCGAACACAAGACGACTCTAATCCCCCACAATAACTGCACTCATGCACGTCGCATTGTAGTCACAAACTCACTCGTAGAACCACACTTGATGTCGCATCAGAAAAATGCACTCACCAACTCACCTAATAACAGACTCACTCGAAGAGCGCTCACGTATATATAGCCGTTGGAAATTTCCACAGAACATTGTAGTGTGTTCTGGAAGCGGGAAGAAGAGAAACTTCCAGAAGATTCTAGTTTCTGACGAGAGCGCTACTTATCTCTATTTATCTCCCAACCGCTCGGCACTGACTTTCCGCTGCGTCACAGTATAGTGCCGTTTGCATAAGAATAATATGCAACAGGCACCTTTTAGTTGTGCCTTTTAACTAGCACCATGGAACAAGCAGTTCTGTTGCATTTTCCATCATACAGAGGAAAATGTTGATGGAGGGGGAAGGATAAAGAGGGAGGGAATAAGAACGGGGAGAGAAGAGCAATGGAATCTCCATAAATACGGAAACAACACAAGCGGAGTTGCGGATTCTCCCAGTTGTTTATAAAACACATCACATACCTAAGGATTGGACACCTGCATCTAACTAAAAATATTGTTTGAGCTAAATTTTCTTATGGTTCGAATTAAAAAACTAATCTAGCATTTTTCAACCATCTCTCGAAACTTCCACAATAAACATGAAGTGCATTTCTTACATTATTAGTTTGATATTAATACTGCTCGCACAAGTTTGTCTGAATAACGTTTTTTCTTCTTTCTTTTTCTAATTACTTTCTCTAGCACATAGAGGAAGTATAGCATTGCATTCCATTTATAATTTAGATATCGAAATTTCACCGGAAATACACGCTTTGAGGTTCTTTGAACAAAACAAAATAGAAATTTAGAAAAAAATTTGTGAATGTAGTACAACTCAAAAATGAAAAGTGGGATAGATATCAAATCAAGTAAATCAACCAACCAAGATAATCAAGGTAAACCTCCAAACCAAACTACCCTATGTATAGAAAATGGTTTGTTATTTATTTCCTTAAAAGTTGCTAACGATTTTTAATAACGTATCGTATGTTTAAGTTATTTATATCATCATTATCATCATCAACAACTTCTAAGGCTTGGGTATTATCTCGTCCCGATTTCAAAGAATTCTTGATCTTTCCGTCTTTTCTTTTCCCTTCTGACAGTCTGTATGTTACAGTTTTAGTCTTTCTTCTTCCATTGTAATCTATATGTTGCTTTCAGTTTGATCTACTATCTAATATACTTCATCTATATTGAATATTTTTAGTCCTTGTCTGATTTCTATATTTCGTTTATGGTTATGGTCTTTTCTTTGGTATCCGGCTTTTTTTTTAGGAATGTCATTTTAGCTGATTGTATTTGTGTGTTGATGTTTTTGTTGGGGTCCAGGTTTCACTAATATATATTAATGTCGGGATTGATAATGTTTTGTATAATTTAATTAACTAATCTTCTTTTACTTTATTACTTAAATTTCATTGTATAGATTTGATAAAAATCCTCTTTTTAATAACCTTAATTAGAGGTATATTAATTTCTGGGAAGAATTTTATTTAAATATAGATTGAATTATCATTTTAATTTGTACAAATATTATGGAGTAATTATTTTTTTGGACACCTATTTTTTGGGTGTTTGTGTATGTGTCTGTGTGTTGTAATAAGCGGTAACAAAAACAGTAAAAACACAGTAGTTAGATTAACTAGGTAAAACAAGGTAACTTAAAAAAATGTTAGAACTGGCTTTGAAATTCCCTATTCTTTCTATTACACCGCAAAAAACAAAAGAATTGTGATAATACGTTTCAAAAACAATGTATGATAAACTATTGCGGAAATGTATTGAAAAAATTCAAACTGACATGACCAGCAATAGCAACAATTATGATCATATAATTTGTATGAGTTAATTCAGAATGAATAGGAATTAACAGGTTATTCACAGAAAATTCAAGATGTAAATTTTATTAATCGTGCAAATATATTAAATGCATATTTAAACAGAATGTTGGATCCATATTTCAGAAAATCAAAACTAACATGAAATTGTCCATTTAAAGGATAGTTAGGGGTGGGAGGATTTTGTTGAAAATCTTTGTTGAATATATTCCTGAAAAATCCTGAAGTTAAGTACCACGTTGTGTATTATCAGCTTTTCTTATATATATGCAGCGGAAATCTTAGTGTCCAGTTTTTCGACGATGGACCACAAATTATTATACTTCCTCTGCCTATCCTGGGTAGCTGTAGGGAAAATAAGAAGCAGATAGAAGGATTTTAGCTTTTAAACTAGCCATTAACAATTTACAAAGCTTTAAACATATATAAAGAGATGTGAAAATTATTAGAAACGTATTAGATGCTAATGCGTTTGTGGTAAAAACGAGTGAAAATCAAGAAACGTGTGTAATAACAATAATAAATCAACCTGTCGGTTTTCTGTTGTGACTATTCCTTTGCTGCAAAAACCATTGCAAAATGCCGATTCTTGGACAAAATGTCACTTTTTTTCTAATTACGGTCTGAAAAATCTGTAAAGAAAAACAAATACTGAATATATAACATTTTCAGACATGACCTTGAATTGTCGCATACGCTCTGAACCGAATGCCTACTAAACATGTTTCGCTCAAATTGGCTTTTTGTGTAGTTTTTACTTTCTTATGTATGTATATTGCCAACTAATTGTAATTAGAAGAAATTTTTAAAAGGGACATATTTACGAATGAAAGCTTCAGCCTTATGCAGTTATACCTAACCATTAACAGTGAGGAAACGAATAAATAATCAGCGTTTTACTTTGAGTCTAGCAAATCTTCCCCTGTATAGTCTGAGAAAACAAAAGTTCAAAAAACTTTTTAAGTAGCTTGTTAATCATCTTTATTTAAAATTAATTGAAAAGATATGAAAAAAGTTCAACTCGAGTTCTAACTCATAAATACAGTTTTAATTTAATTGCACACTCAAATTATTTTACAAGTAATTCCCAAACTCTAAATTCTAAAGTAATTAAAATAATTGGTTAGGAGAGCAGTCTGTTTTGTTTTCCTTTAAAAGTACAGGAAGATTATAAAAAGAAAGATCATTTTACAGGATAGTGTGTTTGAATCCTACTTGGCAGTAAGATGAGCTTTGGATGATTCACTAAGACAACATGTTTAATTTTTTTCTAGGAAATTCCAGTTCTTTATGTATATCTAGTTACGGCAGCAATGCACTTACAAAGGAGCGGTAGAGGCAACAGATGTTTGCAGTTGGCTTAGGTTCAGAGAAACGGTTCATGGCTGGTTATTTGCTGCAGTCTTACAAATGAATCAGTTTTTCAATTTGTTTGATTCTTAGTAAAATTCATTAAATCTAGATACACTACTGCAAGGGTTGTCAACTTGCTGCTCCTGATACACAGGCTTGTCAGGAATAGTACATGTGCTAGTCAATAGTGTCTTTTGCTAGGGCCAACAACTCAATTGGTACATTAATAGAAGGACCATTTTATTATTTTCTCTACCACGTACATAATAGGTGGAGAAGGTATGGCATTCCACTCAAAATTTGATACCGAGATTTTATCGAAATACATGTTTTGAGACCCCAAATAAAAAAGGGCATTTTTGGTTAAAGGTCCGTGTATGTGTGGTTTGTGATCAACATAATTCAAAAAAGAAAAATCGGTTAAATACCACACTTGGTATTTAGATTCAGAATCTTGAGAAATCCCCCCATCACAAACTACCCTTAACATGGGACATTCTTAGAAATTCTTGATTCTCTATAAAATGGTTCTAAGGTTTAGAACCATATTTTAAAATGTTTACATTACAAATAAAACATGTACAGGGTGTACCATTTAAGTTAAGACTGTACATTATCCCCAAAACTAAGCGTTGTAGAAAGAAATGTCTTAAATAAAAGTTGCTGGGTATTATGGGGGAAAGTAAATGCCCTTAGTAGTGTTTCGTTTGGACGACGTTATGACGGTCATTTTAGGGTCAATTTAATTTTTTAAAATGGAAACCTACTATTAGGGTCAATTGAAATTGACCCTAAAATGATCATTGCTACGTCCTCCAAACAAAACACGACTAATGGCATTTACTTTCCCCCATAATATCAAGTAACTTTTATAAAAGACATTTCTTTCTACAACGCTTAGTTTTGGAGATATCGTACAGTCTCAACTTAAATGGTCCACTCTGTATTTTTAAGTTTCTAGGAAGTCCTAGAGTCCTCGAGTCCTCCTGGAAGTTCTAGAGGCCTGTAAAGTCCTCCTTATTCCAAAGGAATTTTGTATCATCTTGTGTAACTGGTAGGTCGGGAGGGATCCGGGACGCTGACCACAAAAAATGTAGATCTCTTTGAAATACACAATTTGTTTCACATAAGTTTTCTTTTTGTGGCATTAGCTATTTCTGAAATGTCTGTTATTAATCGTTCAAATTTTTCATCATTTGGTCACTCACTTAAAGTCCTGACAAAATCTATTGTTTCTCGCTATGTCATGAAAGAGTTTGGAATTTCAAGGCCAGCATATAGCGTCCAGCTCTTAAACATTTGACTTCGCCGTTCCCATTGTATCTGGAACGAAATGTGTAATGTAGCTATTTCTGCAAAGGTTTATTTGGATTGAAATGTACTAGATAGAAAAATAAACTTTAGGAAAAATAGTTTGTAATACCCAGTGATAAAGATAGAGGATAGAGAAGGTTATGTGAATATATCACATCAGATATTTTTAAGGAAAGTATGCAAGAAATTATATTATATTTCTCAACGTAACCACAATTCTTTTAGTATGCTATTTTTATTCCATTAACATAGATGCGAATGAGCCAGTTGTATTGGAGGAAAATCTTGGTATAACTTGGTATGATTTTTATAGTAATAATAGTGGTAATAATTTTTGTGTAGTACGGTCTCGTCTATCGCATAACGTTTACTGCCAGAATGAAGAGGACGTCACATGCTATACCCAGAAAATTTAAGATATGCATTTTATTTTTCATGTAAAGATGTTTAATATATGTATTTTAATTAAAATTTTTGTGATTCAGAAAACAAAAAAAAAATCGAAAAATGTTGCATGTAAAGTATTGTTTAAAATGAGGGGATTTTCTCGTTAATCTTCGTATCGCATCTGTGGAAGATGTTGAAATTAAATACCAAGATTGCTATTTATCCGATATTTTGTTTCTTAGTCATGCTGTGCAAAGCCACAGCCATACCACGCACACGAACATTTTTCTAAAAATTCATTTTTTTTTAATTAAGGGACCTCAAAATGTATTTCGGTGAAATCTCGATATCGAGTTTTTGGGTGGATTGCAATGTATTCTCTACCTACTATGCACGTGGTAGAGAAATTAACAACGAACATTTCTTTATACAAAGGATAGTTTGGTGTGAGGAGACTTTCTTGTAGATTTCCATAACACATGCTTAGATGTTACTGAAAATCATAGTTAACCGACTATGACATTTAACCGGCTTTTCGTTTTTAGTTATACTGTTCACACACACATACACACACACGCAAACGTGCTAGTTCCTGAGGTCACGGCTTCAAACCCGGTGGATGGATTTTTTCGGGCGTAAAATCCTTAGCATTGCTTCCTTTGGAAGGGGAGTAAAGTCGGTGGCCCCGTGTCGTAGATGTACGGCATGTAAAAGAACCTCAAGCCTTCTAAAGCGGCCTCTGAGCAAAATTTCCAGTTTTTCGCACCTAATATAGAATGGGACGCTAAGAACCATAACAGTTAACATAAATAAAAAGCGCTTTTGGTATCCAAAGCTATCCAAGTTTGGTTAATTGGGTATCCAAAACTATATTTTCTGTGAAATATCGATATCGAAGTTTTGAGTGGAATATTAAATACTCCCTTTTAACTTACATACACAGCTGATAAAGAAATAAACGATAGTGGAATGTAATACATCAGGTTTTTTGTTGTTGTTAATTTCAGGCATGGCAATGTCGTGCTTCTGAGATGCATAAATTTGTTTTCTACTACTAACAGTGAGGTGCTGCATTTCTCTTCATGGACTCTGTACGAAAGCATTTTATTTCATGGAAAATTGCGAAGAGAAAATCTGGTTTGTTTTCCAATCCATATACTCTGGTGTCGACAAACTAATACCTTCAATACTATTTTTCATTGTTGCAGGTGTCAAAATGATTCAGCCCCATCAATGATGCAATATTCCCTGAGCCTTAAACAAGAGATCTGTTAACACGATGAACTGACAGACGCGGTCAAACCAGAGCTAATCCCATAAGCATGCAGTGAGAGAGATAGTTTAACCAAGGGCTTAGAGAGACCATATTTTTCGTTTAATGCAGTCAGTCAAGTGAGGCTTGTTTGTTGAAGCGTACAGATAGCGCGGATCCCTTTCTGATTCCATAGCAGTCCCTGGCGCGGAACAAATAGTGTTCGTATTCCGGAACACACACCATCAAACTCCCGTAAATTTACAATTTCGCCACCTATTCCTCCACGTTTCACCACATTTGGAATAAAATGAAATCGTGGCGAGTGGAAACTTCTGCCAACTGTGAAACAATTACAAATAAACCCGAACGAGTACCAATCAAACATTTTATTGCTGCTATAGAAACTAACCATTCCGGTCGGACAAAAACTATCCACTAGCGTTTAATTAAGTACGGGCAGCTATACACATGTGATTCTTTTTGGCACAACTCCGCTCCTACACAGGGTGTTTCAAAAGCAATACCAATAATTTCAAAATCGAAGTATAAAGTATAGAACACGTTTCAATTAACGATAAATTATTTGTACTAGTCGCCACGATATGAGTGCGCTAGGAGGAGGACGCCAATGTTTTTGTTGATGCAAATGTCATCAAGGTCTAGGGATCAGAGGGGAGTGAGGGACAAGACGATAGGGGACTGTACAGTTGCACAATAAAAACATTACTACATTTGCAGGCCTGAGCCACGCTAGTAAATGCATCTCGGAACTGAGATGTTTTCTTTACCTGACTGTCTTTCCAAAACTCCGTCCACTTGTTCCGTAACTATATAGTTCCTCTTCCCACAGCACGCACTCATATCGTGGCCAACTAGTAACGTTCTACAACTACCATTAATTTGTTTAGTGTTTGGGTTTCTGTGTTATTTTTGGTTAAATTTAAATCACACATACACACATAGCGTCATTCATACTTCCAAACTCTAGGAAGGAGAGGGAATCGCCTTGGCCAAAGAAATAGTCTCATTTTTCGAACCCTGATTCTCTGTATTTGCTGGAATACTAACCACCAGGCTAAAGAAGCAGTCAAGTTTCCTCACTTGGGAGTCTCCTTTGTACAGGTCTTCCAGAATATGTACTACCGCTCGCACTGTGTTTTGCGTCTCGGCTGATGGACATGCCACAGCCGGCTGCGCTTGTACTTTGACTTCGTTTCTTAAGTGTGTACAAGGTCTTACGTTACAGAAAATGTTGGAAATTGCATTCTCACTCAGTTAAACAGGCATTGTATCGGGTAAACGTGATTGGCAGGATTCTTTTCCGAGCTGTAATAGTCTGATTTCATTTCGCGTGTTTTCCTCGAACACGTGCTTCCTCAAGTTCTTCCAACATAAGGAATTATTTTTGGCATGACCTTCAGATACTTAACTAGTTTTACCCATGGGCTTTCCTGCAGCATGAGCAGGGGCGGAATGTTCCTTAAAACAACCAATAGGATTTATTTTCTTCCATCAGCCGATTATAAACGGAATGAGAACGTTGTTTCAACCAGATCAAAAAACAGAATCTGATCGGTTACATTCACAGGACTTTTCTACTCATTCTTTACAAAATATTCTTAAAAAAGCTGATATTAACCTAGATGGGCATTTGCAGAGATAGCTTCATTTTGTTGTATGTACATGAGGGACACAGAAGGCTATAAAGTGATAGTGCCTTTAAAAAGTGAGTTGTTATGCTGGCATTAAAACTTACTCTTGCACACCCTAAGAAAACAAACGAATGATGAAGTATTGTATTCTATCCAAAAGTTCGATATAGAGATTTCACCAGAAATATATGTTTTGAGGCCTCCTTAAACAAAAAGAAATGCTGGAAACGGCGCCTGTTGTGTGTGTGTGTGTGTTTGGTGTGCAGTACATCTTCAGTAGGGATTTTTAGTTTTACGTTCAGTAGCTTCCAAGGATGTGACGCTATTACACAGGATTTTCAAGGAAATACCATCTCAAACATCCTAAAAATGGACAAAGTTTCGTTAATTTTTACTTTCTTAAAATGGTAAAGATAAAGGCAATGGCACGGACGAACGGAGGGGCCCCCGCAACGAGGATAGAGCACCGCAAGTAGGCCCTTTTTTCCACCGTGATCCCTGGGAGGGAGGGATGAGGGAAGAACCCGAAGAGCAAACAATTCTGGATGACGTGGATGCAAGCATGGATAGGGTCCCTGACGTTTCCAGATCGAACGCTTCCGGAACCACCCACAAGCCAATGAACCCTGGAGGGGATGGGGCCCACTCGGAAGTGAGGCCTAACTGAGCAGTCACGCAATGGCTCATGAAGAAACCTCTACAAGCGCACAGCCACCGCCCAGCCGCAACCCACTGAACACTGTCGCCTGGTCCTACAACCCTGAACCAATGACAAGGAAGATGATGGGTATAGCAAAGTCATGGTGGAAGATGAAGTATTCCAGCATTCGCTTGCCTATCCGGGAAAACCACAAAAACCTATGGCTCAGAATGGGGGTCGCCTGGGACCGGACTCGGGACCTCCAGGATGCGATTCACACACGTTACCGCGGCGCCAACTTGCTTGGCTTCTCAAAATGACTTTGATTAAAATACTATAATGCTTAATACTTTACATGGCTAATAATATATACTGAATTTTCCACAAATAGCCTGTGGAGACTTGAATGAATGAATGCTGTGTAATTTTGTATAACTGGCAAGCCAGTGCCTGAAACATAGTAAAAAAAAGTTAGATCCGGGTGTCTGTCTGAAAAACGTAACTCATAAACAGAAAATTGGGGAATATAAGACTGTATATTTTAAGTCGAGCACCTTTTAGGATTGCATTATGAATACTCTCACAAAATTTCTTGCATTCCGAATTACCCTTTTAAGCAATATTTTTCCGCATTGTTTTATTTTCTCAAAAACGATTCTCAGCGTTTTTATTTTAATATTATTTTTAGTAATTGACATGAACAGTGAAATTTATCTTGAAAGTTGTATTCATTATGACTGAATTGGCGAATTGCCGATATCGAAATCTTGGGTTGTATATTCGGTAATATTGTATTACGCCGATGATTAATTTGTCCGCTTACCCTTTTTCCAAGAAATTCATTAGAACCTTGAGATGCGGGAGGGATTGCTAATTACCTTCTTAATAGGTAATGGTATTGCGCCAACGATTTAGACGTTCTCAGACTTCGTCTTGCTTTTTATATTGTGTTTAATAGTGAATATGCATTCTATATACATCAAACGAAACCGGGAGTTGCGAGTTATTGAACATTTCAAATATAAGTGCAGCTTACACTGGCCAGTCAGAAATGGCGGTGGATACGTAAAAACTGTAACGCGCCTTTCTTCTCTGAGGTATATAACGACGTGAATTACAGACTTGTCGGGGAACATAACCACGATCAGAGCCAAACGGTTGCTAGGGAATATATTTTCAGCAGCTTGTATATTTTTGTCCACTTGAATTAAACTTTCAGCAAAACTTAATAAATTGTTACAAAGTTAACATTCCCGTCTTTACTTTCTCTAGATGGTATGTAAGAAAGTATTGCATTCTAACCAAACGTTGCATTGCCCTTGCATATTATAATATTCATCTCAAAAGTGACGCTTATATCCTGCCTTAATAATGCTAAAATGTTTGGCTAGAAGTGATTTCAAATGAAGCTACATGACTTTGCTGTATTTATTTCTCCATGCTCTTGTTTATGCAGGAAGGTCAGCTTGCCTTCTCTAGAGCCTACCTAAGGCGAATTTTCACTGTAAAATACAAGTTTTGAGGTCCCTGATTCAATTAAGTTCTACATCTTCCCAGGTTTTCACGAAATTTCAACCACCGCAAACTACTGTTTAAATGAAAGAATTTTTATTATTTTTCATTTTGTTCTTAACGATTTTGGTTACAATGCGAGGTACCATATGTTTATGAATATTATCTGAGAAACCATTAGAGATAGGCAAAAACATTTAGAAAACACGTGGAGTTCATTAAAATACATTCATTATCTGTTTACCCTCCTCTTATGTAGGACTTATACCCCACAGGACTTACAAACGGGTGCCTAGGGTCAGAGGCCCGTCGAGGAGCAGACACTCATGGATCAGACAGAGCATCCAGGATGGGTGATCAGCCCGATGCCTGGTATGGGATGAAGGAAGTAGATGAAACGAAATGGTGGTGAAATGAATGAAAGGAAAAGTGATGATGGAGCAGTTGGTGGAATGAATGGCGGGGGAAACCGGAGAACCCGGAGAAAACCCGCCCAGACGCCGCTTCGTCCACCACAAATCCCACATGCAGGTCCCTGGGATTGAACCCGGGCCGCCTCGGTGGGAGGCGAGCGGTCTAACCACTCGGCCACGGCGCCGCCTCATTAAAATACATGCCTTGCCCAAAATAAATTTTCATCTAGAGTAAACCTTTTTGGAAATATTCCATGCTATAATACATTAATATTTTGTCAAGTTAAGTACATTTGACAGAAATAGATTGAAAATTCGCGACTGTTCACTTTTTACCTCCATGAGCTCATTACAAAATAGAGGGAGAGAGAGAGAGAGAGAGTTGTAACGGCTTACTGGCTTGAGTATGAGCATGTACAAATTAGTAATGCCGCTAAACTTGAAATCATTTCCAACCAAATATTTTATGGTAGTGAACGTAAGAAAAGGAAGAATTGCATTTTGTATGAATAGTAAATACCTGTGTAATTGTAAGGAATAGGGATAGCCATGTGAGTTTACCACATCATATTTCTGGTTTTTGACGAGATTATGGGGGTAGGAAAAAAGAAGAATCGCAGGTTTTTAAAGGATTCCTGTGCAGATACACGTACATGTGAGAATTGTAAACATACGACACAAAATATTTCTATAACCTTAGGAAAAAATTATTTTGAACATTTTCTTGAGATTATATTTTTTTTATGTAATAGGTTTTTGGCTATTTCTTATGGTATTAAGTTACATGAAATTTACATAGAGTAAAGATGGTTTTGTAGGCTATTCCTATAAAATTAGCACATACATTTTATTTCGTATTCTAATATCTGAAACTTTTGATGAGCGTTTATATGAAAAGCAAAGGGTAGGCTGCAGAGAAAGTAAACATATCACTGATATGCTGCATCGTAGGGAGCATTTTAAGTGCCAAAAATTCTAAACTACAATTTCTGAGAACATTGTTTTTTAATTTATGTATTTCCATAAACAGTACAACATAAAAACAGGAAATTTCGCAACAATTTTTCAGCAAATGCGGGATAGGTGAAGATAGAGATTTCGAGAAACGTGCAAATTCCCTACCACGTTTCTCAGTAACATCATCAGAGATGTTTGAGATTGTTATTTCAAATCCATCGAGATGACACATTGTTTTACACAAATCTCTGTCTAAAGAATAAGTATTAATATTAACTAAAACAAATTGAATCTTTTACTATTTTTCCCCAATTTCCCCTTGCATGCACTTTTATACGTTGATATGCCTTACGTATATAACGCATAAAATTATTACTTTGCACAAATATATAGTTATACTAATGTTTTGGGAAAATTTCTTTAATCCTTCCCTTCCTTCTATCTGTGGTCTTAGTTGTCTAACCGGGTAATTTTTCCTTAAACTGCATTGATTGACAGCTCCTTCCTAATGACCCTCATTAGCCGGGTCGCTAATGGAAAGTGGCCATCGGCGCAATACAAATACCCCGGGTATATTATATTACCTCGACTGAGATACTATAGGTAGATGGTAAGAAAGTAAACATTAGCCTCAGTGGACATACCTATTCACGTGGGCAAAGATGCGGGTAAAATAATAAATACACCAGAGAATAAACAACGTACATAAATTAATGCGCTCAAGCTGTTCTTTGAGCCAGCTTATCTAAACGTCCTACTAAGTTCGTGCTACTTTAAATACCACGGTGAACGAACGTAAGGAATTTTATTTATATGCGTTTTCTAAAGCTTAAGCAAACTAAAAAAGTTTGTTTTTCTGCGGATTAATTTCTGCGAGAAAATGTTTACTGTGATTCCCATGCTAAAGCCACAGTGCGAGTCTAGCTGCACTAAGTTGTGATTTCATTAGTATTACGTTCGCGCAGAGTAAGTAACATTTGTGTACTCTGTTTGCGTTAATTTACATCCAAATACAGTGGCCGTAGGCAAGGGATTATAAACCATCCGTAATCCTAAGCTTATTACATTCCTGTGGCTCTATGGCTAGCGTTTCTCGTTGCTTGGTTACGGCTTCAGAAAGTAAGGGCGACATTTGCACATTTAAAACACTTGCAGCTTAAACCGCCTTTAAACGCTATATTTTTACTTCTTCTACCTCCAACTATGTTAGGCAAATATCGAGTGTATATCCAATTTCAACTGCAAATGTGACAGTCGAGTGCACAGAAAGGTGCCGATCCTTTTGGTTTTTCTTAGTATTTTACTTTAATGTTGGCAGAAATCCCTTATCATCTGGTTCCCCACCAGCCTTGGGTGAGCCAGGTTTTTAATTAAGTTGAGTTTTATTTATGGACGCTCTTTAACTGCAGTGGTCCTTAGCGTTCCATTCTATATTGCACGTAAAAGAGCAGAAATGTTGCTCAGAGGCCTCTTTACAGGCTTGAGGTTTTTTTACGTGCCTAAATCTACTACACGGGACAACCTGCTTTACTTCCCTTCCAAAGGAAGCTATCTACGGATCTTTACGCTCGAAAAAATCCATCGCCCTCCGCCGGGTTTGAACACGCGATCTCGAGAACGAGAGGCTAACATGGTAACCCACTACACCACGGAGGACGACTCCAGGCTTTTAATGGTTGCTATTCAAGTGCGACACACACTCACTAGCCTGTGAATGAAGGTCAGGCCTAGGTGAGCGGCGAAAGGGGAAGAGTATGGAAACATTTCACCTGAGGGGCTGAATACAGATCAGTTTCAGGCTCAGGAGCGGAGGAAAGGGGAGAATAAGACAAGCATATGTAGAGTGCTAGAACCAGGAAGGGGATGGGCCCGGAAGTGGCAGAGGCGATTTAATATATCCTTATGACCATAAACCACGTGCATTATATGGGCACGATTCCATGCACATGACTGTACGTTCCTAGATTGTTAGAGGATAAAAGGACAAATTTTATATATTACAATCACCGGCTTTCTCTTCCCACCATCATTGGTTAATATACATTTTACAAATTAATTATACAAACCTGTTGTTTTATCTACTTCCTTATATTCATGATATACCTATGTTGGAAGAAATGCCTGCATTACACATTTTATACCAGGTACACAGTTAGCTGTTTTATACGGTGCTTTTCCTTCACACTGTGGCCACTGCACGGTTACTCACCATCACAACTCGGAATCCCGCCAAAGCTGTTATAATATCCCCGAAACCGCCTCACATATTTTAGTTACAATTACAATGATAATAAGTACATACCTTATCATAAAAGATGTTGGAAAGGTTGTTTTCTATTCCCATATGTTTGCCTGATGTTTTCTTTTAGTTCTTACAATGTAAGAGGGTTTGTTGCACACACCTTATTTTTCACGTTTACCCATATCAAAATGCCATGCCGTTAAATCAGGGGATCATGAGGACCACAATTCTCTACTAATTATCGTATCTTCAAAAAATTCCTGAATTAAATCTAATGACTCATCAGTTGTATACGCGGTAGTAAAGTCTTATTGGAAAACTCAGATAGACATTCAACATCGGTCACCTGTTCAAAAAGAGGTGTAAGATATTCTTGTACCGCTCTGCATTTCTTTTTCTTTTTAAAAAATGTAATTTTTTTTATTCTGTATACATTTGCTATACACCGATTTTCGTGTCATGCAAGAGAATCTCGTGTGTAGAATAGGGTTTCTCTGTACTCCAATATCTGTTATTTTGCGAAGAAATATAGCGTATAAACTGAACCATGCTTCAAGAAAGAAGCATATTAAGCGTGGGTCAGTTACTGTATTATTTCGCAAAATCTATTACAGAAATTTACGTGATTCATTTACGTGATGATCACAAAAATATGATGTACAATAAAACCTACGTGTAAGAATGCATCAGCCGAGAAATGCACTCAACTTCGGATAATGAACTATCCAGTATGAATGAAAATTTCCTGAGAATATGCCAGAATCACTTATAATAAAGTAGTGCTTATTATCATTGTAATTGTACTATAACTGTAAATATGAGACGTGAGGCGGATGCGGGGATATTATAAGCCTTTAGCGGATGTCTAAGCTAGAAGACGTGCAGTAGTCGCTGTGTATTCCTGCCGTTTTATTTATTTATTTTTCTTACATTACAATGTAATTATATATAGATAATCTTAATACAAAAATGTGCTATGATTCTTAAATACGGCTCAAACATTTTGACGTTTGAATCCTACACACACATTTGGCACCTAGAGTCTCTGTAAATGTGGGAGATCCAAGGACAAAGTGGTCCGTTTGTCCATCTCCCAGCGTTGTTTCTGGATAAAAAGCTGGAAAGCCTGTAGATCCGCCGTCTCCAACTCTGATTATCCAAAAATAGGTGGCAGCTGCTTATCTTCGGAAGTCAGATAGTCATCCAGTAAAGACATGCACGCCACGACAGATCACACAGATTCGTCCATATACCCAGTCCCAAATAGAACGAACGACGGCACAGGCTATTAGTTTGTGATGCAAGGTTTCCACAGCAGGACACCTATTGCAGAGATTTGATGTTGCCCTGCCATGCCGCCACAATTTGTCAGCTGTCGGAACGTCATTAACAGCCGAGTATACTGCAGTTTACCAATCAGTGGGGATTTAGGATTCGTGAACTATTCCATATGTTCTTCCATCGTCTCTGCGAATAGTTCCACTGCACTCAGGATAGAACGCAGTTTTTGGGGGTAGTGACGGGATTAGGAAGTGATTTGAGGAGAGGAATTGACAGGAGAAGTGTGAAAAGGTGTTGGGGTTCCGCTGAGCACCCCCGTTAGTGCGGAAGGTAACTGCCAGCTTATTGCGCTGGCAGCGGGTGAAGGAAAATGTCCGGGAGATAGCCATAACCGTGCCAGCAGGCAGTAGTCATGAGATATTTATAAAAGAAAGCAGACCGTTTAAAAGCTAACCTCTGATTAGTTGTAGTTGGCAGATTCGCAAAGCTCTGCCACCACCGCCGAAATTCGTGTAGGCGTTTACCTGGAAGTAAAGTTGTTCTGCCCAAAGAGATTTCTGTAGCGGAATGCCCTTGATACAACACACACACAATTTCTTTGCTCAGAAGAAACAAAAGAACAACATTCGAAAGAATATTGCTAAAAATATCAGATACTTCAAAATAAGAACAGAGAATAATTCAGAAATGACTAGTGCTAGAAAAAGTATTTGAAAAATCTGTGCGTTTTAAGAAAATTTACACCTTTCTTACAATAATGTCGGATGTTCTCATGCTTACTCAACTATTCAACATTTTATAAAAAAAATCAGCAAGAACGCAGAGGCTATTCCCAGGCTATTCACAGAAAATTCAAGACATTTTAATGTCGATATCTAACATATCACCACTGTGACAAACCAGCAAAAGTGGGGGAAAAATAATCTAGCAGTCTATACCTGATAACTAGGCATAGGAATTCCCAAGCATTAAAGCCAGGACGATAGAAAATTAGATTAAACTGTTGCTGGGCTTTAAGCAGTGACGTCGCAGATAAACCACCTCCTATCACTCGCACACCACTCACGAGACGGTGTTTTACCTACCATCAGCAAGCGTTGGACGATGTAATATACGTTCTTTGTACTCATAATGGTTTGAGTGTAGCTAACTTGAAGCCAACCGCTGAACTCCTATGCCTGGTGACCACTATAGCACAGCAAGGTTAGGTTTGTAACTCATGTTTGCAAGTGAGGATTTGTCACTTATCTACCATCTGTTCGCGATGTTTCAGTTAGTGGGTGGGGTACTCTTCTAAGCAGGTAGGGTTTTAGCTACTGACAGGTGGAGGGATTTACTTGGTCTGAGGTAAGTGAGGGGTAAAGACGAGCGATAGTGAAAGGCTGCGTTGTTTTCCACCTACGCACCACGCGCGTCACGAGCTTAGCATACTGTGTACCCCTCCCATCAGCTAAGGCTTTACCTGAGAGATAAGCTACTCCACCCCACTTGCTAAAACAGAGGTGGGCAAAGCTTGTGTTGGGACTCAAATTGTAGTCACAACGCAACGCGACGGAAAGCGCACACAGCCTGGGTCAGTGTTGCTAGCTAGAGGCGAGAGGGTGATTGGAAGTAAATAGTTCAGTGGTGGAGTTCACGATGGGATTGTCTGCTAAACCATCGCTTTCCAGAAAACAGAAATTTCGAGCAGAATGGGAGCATGAGGGTTTTTTCTGTTCAGAAGGAGAGAAAGTGAAATCTTTAATTTGGTCAAAAACATCATAAGGCGTATTTAGAGGCAACATCCAAAGACTCTACGTGAAATGTCATGCTTCATATGGTGAAGTTAAAAGTATATGTTGCACAGGGGAGGTGTTGTAGTTATTATTATTATTATTATTATTATTATTATTATTATTATTTTAGGAACCGAACGTGTGAAACTATTGCAGGAGTTAACTGCAAAGAACATTGTACAGAAAGTTCCGAAAATTGATGGTTGTAAATACGAAACTAAATATGGTAGTTACAGCTCAGCCCCTAAAATCTTTTCAAGAGGGTGAATTTCTAGAACTATGTCTGACAAAAGGTGTGTAAATTATATGACCTCAAGAAATTCCCAACAACTCCTCGAAGAATCATTACAAGAAGAGTGGAAAAACTTTCAAAACACGTAGAAATCATATATAACGATATATGAATGAACTTACATATAATTTATACAATATTTACAATACAATGGAGTTGTTTATTATTTCCCTTCCGTTTATATTTAACATTCTGTTGTATATATAATGGGGAAGTATAATTTTACACTATTTACTTATTTCCTTGTACGCTTTTCCGTGTTTTCTCCAATTTGCTTCACGTCTGTTTTAACACTTTAACCTAATTTTTCTTAAATATTTTCCTGCTTTCTCTATATATACATTTGATCTCGTTTTAAAAATGTTCCTAACTTTTAGCTCTAATGGTAATTTTTTCCATTTCGCTAGTATTAAATTCCCCTCTTCCTTTATCCGTATTCCAGAATATAATTCCAATTGTCATATAATCCATTACATTTAGTACATCTCTCCCGTCCTTCTTCTCCCTGTTAGACCACTTAAATTCATTACACCTGTGCTCGCCCATGCATACCCCATTATTTCCTCCTTGTGGTGTACTTTTATGTATCTTTCTTTTCCCCATTACGTTTTTAAATATCTATAATGTATTAAGGACCTTTCTTCCTTGAAACTACTTACAATTTGTTGTTCTTCAATGTCCTCCACTCTTGTTTCTAATTTCTTTCCAGAAACCCTTACTTTTGTTGTTCCTTTCTGCCCATATTTCTTCCATTGTTGTCTGTATATTGTGCATCCAAGTTTCTTTTTCCCCGTTTTCTCCTGTACAACCAAGCATTGCTTTAGTATCTCATTTTCCTCCAATAGCTTTATTCTGAAACAGTATTTGATTGCCCTTTCTACCATTTTGGCCTTTGTTCTCACACTCCCTTGTTCTGCTTGTGCTACTCCATTCGGTGAACGTCTTGGTAATCCCAGGCTTATTTTGCAAAAATTCCTATGTGTAGTATCTACATTTTTCCATCCTTTTTCCAACCCCTATATCTCTGCTGCGTATAACATCCTTGCCTCCACCACTGTGCTATATATCCTTTCTGGCCACGCAATTTCCATTTCTGGTATTTTGTTCACACATGCTCTGATTACCTGTATTGCGTGTTTTCCCTTTGCTAGTTATAATGATATATAATATATATGTAATTGATATCATATGATAAATAATTATATATAATTATATATTAAACATATATAATAGTGAACTGCTATCACTGTGAACTCAGGAGCTCTACAGCTGTGACTCTCCCCTTCCCTCGCAGTAATGCCTTACTTCCGTGTTTCTTGTGAGCGTTGCGTTGTGTTGTGTTAACGCGCAAAACTGACTTCTGCCACCTCTGAGCTAAAACGTAATTGAACTGATAGTATCTCCGCTCATGCATAACTCCAGTCAATTGACAAGGTGCTTACGACATCCCAAAAGATGGGTGGAGACTCTCTCTGCCTATGAGTGTCTACATTGTTTGATAGCTGAGTAACATTAAGTTATTCTGAATCATGATAGAAATAAACATGAAAGAAAGTCGTTTTATTTAACAATATTTTTTACTAAGAAGTTTACATCAATTTCATTATGCAGTAACAATAATACATTATGCTTTATTACTATTAATATTTTTATGCTTGTATCTAAATGTTATGCATTAAAGTAGTTATTGAAATTGAGAAATACATAGAATAATAGCCTATTTCTTAATAATCCTTCCCCTTAATTCGGTTCTTCTAGATATGCTATGGGGTACAGCAGCCACAAACCTTTACAATAACCATAATAATCATTTTGGACTTCGTTTCCAAACGTAGGACATAAAATATACTGTGGCTGACATGCACTTTAACGCCTCCAGTAACTCATTTCTCACCTACCCCTCTCTCTACAAATTGAAGTCGCAAATTATAATACATTGGGCTGTCACTTCTAGTTATTTAGACTAATCAGAGCATAATTATTAAAAGAGGCTATATAATTCACACCGATTATATGACATCGCTCATTGGCTCATGTTTGTTACTTGCACATTGTTTCAATATATTCATAGAGATAGATTTTGTATTAATGTACTTTATTTTTCAGAGGATCTCGGAGCATTTTTATTGAAAAATCATTATCAAATTTTTTATTGTAATAGCGTAATTTCTCTACCTACCATAGAAAAGCTGTAGAGAAAGTAACACAGCAGCATATGTACTAATATTTAAACGCCGTTTAGGTGAAATAAATACTCTACAAGTATTATGTAATGCTCTAGCGCAAAACTGATATTCAATTTAATTATCTAAGGAAGTCTCTTCAGTAATCTCTATTCCACTTCTCTATTTCTGTTTCTACTTACTGAAGAGCTTTTAAAGAAAATATCGCATGCTTATTCAAGGCCCATATCGCACTCATAACTCGCTGAAATGAAATGCAAATGTTCGTTTCAACTACTTTCTCACTCATACTTTAATTCTTCTCTCGCGTGAATCGAGCAGAACTTCTCAGTAATCTGATAAATACCTTTCTCTGCCAAAGCTTTTATTATTATGCATTTTTTTCCCTCTAACATTAACTATAGCGGTAACGTTTCAGCTATGCATTTTCTTTCTTTGTGGACGCTTTTGAACTTCTTTGTCTCACAATAGACCATTAAGAGCTTATATATGTATTGCTCCGTGTTTGTGAGTATTCATTCATTTCTGCAACATTTATTCCGTTCTAGATTACTGATTTGGAGGACGAACTTTCACATTTCTGTTTTCTTGTTCAATTTTATACAACTCATTTGGCACGGGACTAGCTAATACATTTTGTGCAGTGCATCATTTGTATTTTCTTCCGCTCGTGGACTGGAATGGAATCGGCAATACACAGCGTAGCTGCACATAAACCGCACGGAGCTAGTTAGTACAGAAAATGTGTTTGCTACTATGTTTTCTGTTGTTAACGAATTAATGTATCAGAGAGCCTAAATCACAAAGCATACAGCGAAAGCACACTAAAATACTTTCAATCAACCAGAAGTAATAAATCATATACAGAATTTGGTTTTAGATCATGATTCTTTCACACTAGCCTTGTGTAGCTTAAATCTGGGAAGATAAATCCGATTAAAAAATAGAATGCAAATTTTCGGCTTTCCATACCTAATCTACCATGGTGAAATTAATAGCCGAATCCACATTAAATGTAATCAGGGGAAGAACACGTAAAGTCGAAAACAGTGGTTCCAGTTCCAACCAGAGGATTTAATTTTTCAAATTTTATTCAGATTTCCTTGTACACGGAAATAATTATGAAAATCCAAACACCAATGTGTCACAAACAGAATTTTGCAGCCCTAGTTTACCATATGCTAAGAGCAGGTTATTTTCACGAATTGTATTTTTTGGATGATCGCAATGTTTTATTTAGCTTACCATCCCTCATGACTGGGAGACTGTTTTCTCGCATTCGTTGGAATCAATCTAAACTACCCATAGCTTTTGTTGTTTTTGCAGTCAATAGTAGCTGCTAAAATTAAGCCATAAGCGCATTATTATTATAATTATTGTTATTATTATCATTATTAAAGACATGGCGTATTGTCATTTTTGTTAATTTTTTAATCATTAGCTCTTTATTCTGTCTTTACTTAGGTATATTTTCATTTCTTATTAGGCATTTTATTTGTGCGTAATGTTGATTTTTACATTAGTATTCCAGGCGAAACTAGTCGAATGACCTTACAACTTTTTAAACATAGTATATGCTCTGTCGCATCTTGATTTGGATTTATTACGAAGAAGCACGTTTATCCAAAGAAACACATTATGTTTTCTATAATGTTTCATCAGTTTCAGATTCAAAGGTTTTCCACCATGATAGCAACTTCTTAATGTATTCCTAATACCTGGCAAAACTAATGGTGCTACAGCCCGCGCGGGGCCAAGGCCTGCCAACCCGACTGCCAGCCTCACGACCACTTAAGCACGACAGACATACGCCAAACGATACTGGAAGGTATGTGGCCAGCAGCATGCATTCTCAAGCCGGAACATTGGCTCTCGATGCCAGGACCGCTGCTTATCCCAGCTCCTCACTTTCCTCATGATGCTGATTGGACACTGGTTCCTATACCAGGACTTAAAATCCGCAACCCCTTGGGATCGGGTCTGGACGCATTCCATAACCGGGAACCAGAGTTCCATGCTCTAGCCCACAGCGCCACTGCGCAGGACAACGAAGTAGAGAACATCACAATTTACCTAAATATAATCGATCGCTTCCTTCCAAAAAAGTAGCATAGAACGCTTGTGTTCATTGTATAACAAAATATCGGAAATAGAAAATACTCGACTCCGTCCAGTATTTTCAATTTTTTGCTCGATTCCGTTGTAATCCATTACAACCCTTATATCGCAATACATGGGGTGATCCACATAGAGCAGAACAGGTTTCAGAGCTCTTAGCCGGCCGGCGGTGAAGGGCGAGGCTTCAGTGTGAGTTGAGCTCTTGCAAACGTGGCACGAAGTGCGTATTAAGTGAAATGGTCTATTCAGGTATCGGTATTATGTTCCCCAAAAAGTATTCATATATGATTCATACGCCCGTACAGAATCTACGAGTGCCGTAAGGAGATTATTTCAAGTTACAGGGCTAGAGCATGTTCAAGTTACAGGTCGAACTACGATTTATAGATTAGTAAATAAATTGCGTGAAACGGGAAGTCTTTTTGATAAGAAACAGAAGAAGTCACGAACAGTACTCACACAAGAAACTCTAGATAACATTGGACACATTGTGGAAAGGCGTCCTAGAAAATCACCCAGCAAATGGAAATTTCCTATGGCTCTGTTCAAACGGTTACAGAGTTACTCAAATTAAAGCCCTATAAAATTAGTGTATGCAAGAACTTAAATGGGGTGACCCTACATTAAAGATGCGGTTTTGTGAATGGATTTTGAATCAGGTACATGGCGTTCAAATGGGCTCTAATCTAATTTGCTTTTCCAACGAATTGTGGTTCCACCTAAGTGGGTATATTAATACACCAAACTATCGTTATTGTAGTGCTGAAAGCCTAACCACCTTCACCAGGAGCCCCTACATGATCAAAAAGATAGGAGTGTGGTGCGCTATTAGTGGCGAGAGAATAGTAGGCCTTTTTGGCGGAAACAATTGATAGTGTGCAAAACATTTTGCGGCCATTTGTTGGCGAATTAACTGAGAGGGAAGAAAGTTACGCAACTTCCCAGCAGGGCTCTGCGACGGACATGCAACCAACTTCTTACTGGAAATCCATGAAGTGTTTCAATAAAGAGCTATCACTAACAATATATGGTCCCCGCGTTCCCTCAAATTAACCCCCTGCGGTTTTTATTCTCTGGGGGGGGGGTTAAAAGAGAAAGTTTACAAAACAGATCCACACGCTTCAGAAGAACTTAAAAATAACATTCGTGAAGAAGTTGCATGCATTTCTCAGAGGGAACTGCAGCGTGTAATGGCCAATTTCCTAAGTAGGTGCCAGAAATGCTTGAACAACTAAAGGAGGCAGTTCCAACATCTCCTGGTTTGATATGTGCGATTGATTTTATTTTTAGCGTTTACTTTTGTTACTTTGTTAGAAATAACTTACACGACAAACCGTAGTATATTTACTGAGGACGCACCTACCGTCACCCGCTCAGCGCGCATAGTAAACAGCACCGCCGGCCGACTAAGAGCAGCGAAACCTGTTCTGCTCTATGCTGATCACCCAATACTACAGTGTATGTACTACATTTTACTTTTACTCAAAATAAACTGAAGCTTTGAAAGTTCAAGCTACATAAAATGACAGCTTAGTAATGAACGGAGCAGTCGTGGTGTACGAAAATGATAGTTATTAATAATTTTGTAATCACGTAAGTAATATATGCGCATGTATTAAAGTAGAATTTCTATTAACGTGCCATTCGGGGGCAGTATGGAATTATGGGAGGGCTCAGCAGATTTAACTTGATGCAAATTGGCGCCTGGAGCAACATTTCATGGGCAGTTGCTCGCCGTTCCCAACTTCAGCCCTAACTAGCAGGCAACTCGTTTGTGCTAATGTTACGGAAATGTCTTAGCTTGACCAGCACAGTCGATAGTTGGCAGAGAGTTGTCGGGACCATTAACAATCCATAAAGACGTTTTATCCATTATCTTAACGGTTTCCACTGACTGCACTCCAGAGAGCCTTACGGGAGAAAACAATAAAAGTAATTATCGGTAAATGCGAAGTTAGAATTTCATTATTCCGTTTATTTCTGTAGCTGTAAAACGACCTGAAGTTTCATTATGACCCATCCCTCATCCCACATACATTTATGGGTTTGCAAAATGAGAACTTTCTTTTCTAACAAGCATTGCAGCATTCGTAGTACCACATTTGTGTTTGAGAAATAACTATCATATCATAAGACGTTTTCATTTTATATAAACTCTAGTTTCCGAGGTCGAGCATTCAAAGCCGCCGGAGGGCGATGGATTTTTTGGGACGCATGGCTTACTTCGAAGGGAAGTAAAGCCGGTGGTCCCGTGTCGTAGATTTACGGCACGTAAAAGGACCTCAAGCTTAATAAAGAGACCTCTGTGCAAAATTACCGGTCTTTCATGCCCAATATAGAATGGGACGCTAACGACCATAGCAGTTAAAGAGCGTCCATAAATGAAACTCAATTTAATTAATTCTTTAATTTTATAGAAAATGTACTAGTGACAAAATGAAACGTATATAGAAAAAGTCAAAATTTGAACCGAGCGAGATGCCTACGCGGTAACGTATGAGACTCCCATCCGGGATGTTCCGGGTTCGATTCCCGTTGACCGCCCACTCTGATCTTGTGTTTTTCGTAATTTTCCTTGGTCGGTAGGCACATGTTGGAGTGGTTTCTCATCTACCACGATTTCCTTTCCGTAATTTCCCTTTCATTCTGTTTCCTTCTGTGGTTGTAGGTTTGGTGGCGGTGCCGGACAGATGACCCAGATGCCTGCTCAAAGCAAAGTGTTACTCTTCATGGACAATAAAGGGCTGCTTAGTCGACGGGTCGTTCATCGCCCTCTTTAGGCATCTCCAATCGTGGAACTGTTAGCGACTTCCGCGCGCATCTGTGGTAGGTCTGCCTGCGGCCTATTGTGGTTCCTTCACTTCATCCCCTTCTCCTGGGGTCGGTACCCGCAATAGATCTATGTAGGTCGCAGTGTGCGAGGTATAATCTTCAGCCGTGTAATCTATACATAACCTAAGTCAAAAGTTGTGTAGTATTTTAATTATTTCACGAATACATTGTAGTAAATTAGGAAGTTTATCTTGAATGACGTGACTGGGAGACATGGGAACTGTCTCTTAGCAACTATGGGATTATTCCACGCACAATAAAACTGCAATTAACTCTAACCTTGTTAGGCATGCTGTATAGTGAAAATAACGCTATCTGAAGCTGTGTATAGTTATGACGTATAATGGAGAACAGCGTGTGTTTATTGTGTTAAGTTTTGCTCGAGTGGAGTTACGTGTGAACTGTCAGCTTGAATGTACACAGAAATTCCCTGGCATCAGCACTCTTAATAAATCCACCATTTATAGGTTAGTATCAAAATTTAAATAGATTTGGTCTGCTAGACGAAAGGAAACACTGATTTTTTAGATTCACATGACTTTCTTTACCCTCTATTGTTTATTAATAAGTATATATGCAAACTATTATTACTAAAGCTTATTTTTCTATTTACTTCATTTTATTCCAGATAAACTTTGCAGAATCAGTTACATAACAGGTTTCTTACAGATTTAAAGGAAAGATAGTCAAATGTTTTAGAACAGGACGCTATATCTGGCTTTAAATTTCATACTCTTTCCATGACATCGCGAGAAACAACTGAAAATTGACATAGCTAAGAATGGAAAAGCTCGAACAATTAATAAGGAATATCTCAGAAATGCCTGAGGCCATAAAAATATTGTTTGAAATAAATCGTATTTTACAGAGATCTTTTCGTCTATCCCATAACGCTTATCAGTTATACTAGGTTATACAAAATTTCTTCCCAAGGAAGAGGACTTCACAGACTATTTTCGAAAAAATTCAGGTATGTATTTTATTTTCATATAAATATATTTAATAAGGCGGCGCCGTGGCCGAGTGGTTAGACCGCTCGCCTCCCACCGAGGCGGCCCGGGTTCAATCCCAGGGACCTGCATGTGGGATTTGTGGTGGACGAAGCGGCGTCTGGGCGGGTTTTCTCCGGGTTCTCCGGTTTCCCCCGCCATTCATTCCACCAACTGCTCCATCATCACCTTTCCTTTCATCCATTTCATCAACATTTCGTTTCACCTACTTCCTTCATCCCACACCAGGCATCGGGCTGATCACCCATCCTGGATGCTCTGTCTGATCCATGAGTGTCTGCTCCTCGACGGGCCTCTGAGCCCAGGCACCCGCTTGTAAGTCCTGGGGGGTGTAAGTCCTACATAAGAGGAGGGTAAACAGATAATGAATGAATAAATATATTTAATATATGGTATTTTAATCAAAATCGTTAGTTTTGTTTAGAAAATAAAAAATGTCGAACATTGTTCTGTTTAAGGGGTAGTTTGAGGTAGGGGAATTTTCTTGAAAATCTTCGTGTCACATCTATGGAAGATACTGAACCTAAATACCAACATTATTATGTATTCGACATTTCGTTTTTTTGCTACGCTGTTCACACAGCCATACACTCACAGACGGATCTTTTTCTAAAAATGCTTTTTGGATTCAAAGTGCCCCAAAGCATGCATTTCTGGTGAAACCTTGGTATCTAATTTTCGGGTGAAATATAATACCTTCTCTACCTACTATGTACATGGTAGAGCAAGCAAAAGTACAGCTGGCAGCCCTAACCAAGGAAAAATGTGACGTGGAAAGAATTCCAAGAAAAGCACAAAACATCTCTATCCGCGCGACGGATTAAAAAGCAGTAACCGGCGTGTATTCTCCAATATTTCGGCTGCAGAAATACGTTGAGTGTTCAATAATGTGTTCAACAGGTGCCGGCATGTTTAGATACAGAGGGGCATCATTTCGAATAATCTACCAAAAACGAATTCTCCAAGTAGCAATTATTACTATATACATGCTTGTATAGTGAAACAAACGAAGGTAATATAAAGCAGCTAATTATTTTGAAGCTCGCAAAACAGGAATACTCTTATGATAGTTAATATTTATACGTTATCCAATTAAGGATTTTTCACTTGTGGCGCGGTTCTCTGCACGTTATGGAAACAGTGTTCCTGTCATTCTGCAGCTGTGACGTGTCGGAACTGACAGGGCGTAATGAGCTCTGTCAACCGATCACGTTGTAATTAGGTAATATCTTATCAGCGTCATTTTAATTAACGTTCATAGTAATTGACACACAGGAGAGGATATGCATTTAAAATACGGCCCCAAGCTGCGAGTTCACAAGTTTTAATATCGTCTCACATGTTTCCATTAACATATTGCTTGATCAGAAGCAGACAAGTTGTTTCCTATTTCCGTAGATTAATATCATGGCTGACCTCATCGAGCGAGATGGCGCCCCGGAAACGCATTCGACTCGAATTTGGGAGATCCTGGTTTCGATCCCCGCAGACCGACCTCTCTGACCCATGAGTTTTTCGTGGTTTCCCCGAGGTCTTCAGGCGAATGCTGTGTGTTTTCTTCTATACCACGAATCCCTTTCCACAATTCCCATTTTATCCGTTTTCTTACCATCTTTCAGGTGTGTTTCTAGGTTTCGTTGTGTATGGATGTGCCGGACAGATGGTGCGGATACATGCACGGGGAAAGAGTATTCCTCGTGGACATTAGAGGGCTAATGGATAGCTCATCGCCCTCTTTCGGTGGCTCCAGCGTTGGGACGAGTCTGCGAGCTTGGAAATGTTAGGGATTTCCGTGGGTCTCAGTGGCTTGTCTGCCTACAGCTTGTAGCCTCCTATGGTTCTTTCACTTCATCCCTTCCTCCTGGGGGGAGGTAGCTGCAGGTCGCAACGCGCCCCTCCGTTGGTTCACCTATAACTATACCCATGAAGGACCTTATCAGCAGAGTTGAGGGTTACAGAAATACCTTATACCGTTTCCTAGGAAGGATTATCGACAGATGAAAGTACAAAGTAGGCGTAGGAAAGAAAAATAAAATCTGACGTGTTGCATTCACATGAGTTTCTCTATAAAATACTACTCTTGTACCTACTTCTTGTTCCTTTCATTACACATTTCGTTGTGTGTATAAGAATAATGCACTAGGATAAAGCGATAGTCAGATTTTTAAAAAGCGGATCGGCTTTATGATTCCATGCTACTTGCATGACCACGAAAAAAAAACAATAGCGACTTAATATTTGAAAATAGCATAAGAATTTGAAAATTTACACCAGTAACGAAAACAAACTTGAAAATGGTTAACGCCACAAAAAGGTTTATTTCATATAGACTGAGTGCTGCATCGTGATCTATATTTTTGGTGTAGTAACACTTATATATTAAGGCAGTATTTTTAACACTTAAATTATTTCAGTCTAATTATATAATATATAAATTTAATAACAGCCCGCCTCAAAGCAATATGTGTATATATCAAGATATAAAAAGTGTATATTACAGTCATTGTATATGTTATATTATTGTATACATGTGTAATAATGTTATGTGAATGTATTACGTAATTTAATAATGTAGGGGCTGTGTGAATAATAGGTTAAAAGTTGCTAACAAAGAGGTAACAATGAGGTAACCTTGAGGCAATAATGAATTTGAAAGTTTAATGCTATTTGATTCTTGGAAGCAATAATGTAATTTTTGTGACAGTTCATAAAATAGCCAATCAACAACCAGAAAAAGCTTTAGTTAAATGAAGGTATTCTATTGGACTAGGATTAGCCAATCAGAAACTAAAATGGAGAAAACTTTACAAATTCAGAAGTCAGTTGGTTGTAGACAGTGTTCCTAACCGAACGTGAGATGCGTCCTCAAGAAATTTAATACGTATTCGTGTGAGACGAAAATAGTTTTATGAAAGTAAAGTAAAAATATGTAGGAAAAATTACTTTTAACAATAAAGAGATCACTTGAAAGTTAAAATTGGTATTCTGTTTACGCTGGCGGTTTAATGATGTAAGTATCAGTATTATATGTACCCATTGTAGTAAAAGTAGTCATATGTATTAATATACAAGATTTTTGCAGATTGTCCCCCTAATGCGCATACCTATACCTACTGACACGCTATTCGAGTCGAACAGAGAAAGTAATGTTAGCGTGTGTAAGGGGCTCTGAAAGCAACCCCAAGAGTCTGTCCATTACTTTATTCACTTAGTGTACATACGATTCAAAAGCACCACTTTAGTTATACACATTGCTTTGGAGCACCTATTAGCGTCCCTTTGTCCGTCTTTCCATCCATCCGTGCGCATGAAACAACTCGTCAATCGCTGCAGTACGGAGTTAAGATTTTATATGTAGGAGGTTGAAGAAAATGTGTCTACACATTTCAAATTTGGTTCAAATCCGTACAAAATTAAGGGTAGTTACGATTACGCGCCTTCGAATCCATGTTGCATCACTCCGCATAAAATACACATTTACCATTGCCACCTTCATAAATGCAATTATCCTATTGTAAGTGTCCTGCGCCTTGGCGCAGTGGGCTGGAGGGGTGGTCTGGTTCCCGACCACGGAATGCGCCCGGTTGATCCCACCTATGTGGGTGCGGATTTTAGGTCCCGAGTATAGTACCGGTGCCCACATAGCTCTGTGAGGAAAGTGAGGAGCTCCTATAGGCAGCGGTTCTGGCATCGTAGCAAACTTTCCGCCTGCGGGATGCACGCTACATCATCTCTCCGTATCGGTTGGAAGTTCGCCCACCGCTGCCATGCGTATGTGGGCGTGAGGCCGGCAGTCGGTTTGGCAGGACCAGGTTCCCCTCGGGCTGTAGCGCTACACGATATATTTTATCCTAGTATAAGTGAATCCTCCCAAACAAAATACTGAAGAATCATTATTGACCAACACTTAAGATGGGGCAAATACATATTACATACATGTAATAGACTTTTTAAAATAATCCACTTTTTTGTCATATTGAGAACTATTTGCCTAACGATGTCTTGCGCATGGTATATTTGTCTTTAGTTCCATTCGTCCTTCAATACGGTATTAACTACACCATTCGAATTGCCTTCTAACATCATACTCTGAATAAAACTTTAGTAAAAGAGAAATTTAAAAATCCCATTAATAAATTTACAGTTTATCACCTAATTTCAGTCATTTTACCATCAGGGTGAGATGCTTAATTCATTAAGCTTATACCATTAATAGTAGAAAACAAATTGTTGTGTTGCACTGACATGACTTTCTCTAATCTTTTACACACTATTTTTACAAAGGCTTATTCTCCATCTACTTCATATTAATCGAGATAAACATTTAAAGAAAGAATCTTATTGCTAATTTTCTTGTAGGTGCAAGAGAAATATGGTAGCCTTTAAGCGATAATTAAATCTTTTAAGAGCTGGTTGCTATGTGGAGCATTCCATTCTCTTTATATGTCCAGGACAAAAAAAAAATTACCATTTGAGAAAAAGTATGTTTTAGAAAATTCAAACAAATAACAAGGAATATCTCGAAAATGGTTCACTCCACAAAAAAGTGTATCTGACATAAATTGTGTGTTTTAACGAGATCTACATTTTTGTGTAGTAAACGTTTGCCTATCTCTTACGGTTTACCAGTTATGCAAAAGTCATTCACAATGAGGACTTTTGGGGACATTCCCAGAACATTCAATATATACATTTCATTTGCCATCTTATACATATATTTTAATTAAAATCGTTAGGGCCATTTTTGAGAAAATCAAAAGGGTAGCCTGCGGTGGGAGGATTTTCTTGAAAATCTTCTTGGAAGATACTAAACTTAAATACCAGGTTTGGCATTTATCTTTCGTTTTTGAGTTATACCGTTGAAATCAGATACATACACAGAAATATTTTCAAAAATGCTTTATTTAGATTTGGGGCACCTCAGAATATGTATTAGTGGTGAAATCTCGGTACCGAATGGAATGCAATACTTCCCCTACTTACTATACGTAGTAGAGAAGGTAAAAACGAGTAATTAAAATATGTCTGAGGAAGTCCATTGAATATCCTTTAGTGCTCCTATATTCCGAATTCAATGTATTCAAAATCCACCAACTTTATTATAATTACATCCATAAAAATCGTAGTACTCGTATATTTCCCTTGTTCTCTCATACTTGTAAAACTAAACGCTCTGACTTTATATGTTTAATTGAACCTAAATGTTTCACAACTGCGAGCTACAAACATAGTAACATTATTGATTCAAAGTTATACAACATGACCATAAAGAAGTATCGAGATTTGCAACTGCAACTTTTATACATTCAAAAATACAATTAAAAAGTTTATTAATAAAGAATTTTTATAGAAGACAAAAGAAGTTGTCTTCTATAACTAATTGAAAATAACATTGAATATTACTACTGATGTCTGAAAATTATATGTAGCCATTTCATTCCATATTTGTACGTTTGAATCAAAGTTTTACTGTTATTGTAATTAATTGAATATAACTAAATGCAGAATTTTGTACTAGTTTATAGTTATATGATTAGTTGTCAAGTTAATTCGTTATTGCAACATGAACGTTTGTACTTGCAAGCAAACATTCAGAAGGGGAAGATAAAATTCTCACATATCTGTTATAAAATGGGTTTAGAACGCCAAAAGAAATATTTACATTCCTTGCCTTCGATTATTACGATTTTGACCGATAATTTGAACACTGTCGTGAGGATATAACTACAGGAAAAACGAGAGAGCATCGTGTTCACTTTGGATGATTGCGATTACTTCTAAAAAGTAACTTTACACCGAAATGGAAAGTAGAATCAGAGGACTGAAAAGTTTAATGCCATAGCCGGGATTTAAATCAGGGGTCTCCCTTTCCGTCTGGTTGCTCTAACCACTGAGCTACCAGGGCAATATGCCAGTAGGACATTAAATTCTCCGGCTGACTCGCATTTTCCGGGAAACCACAAAGAGATTTCACATTGCTTTGAGATCTCCTTGTGATCTCCTGTGCGTCAGTTTAATGTACTAGCGGCATATTGCCATGGTAGCTCAACGGTTAGAGCAACAGAGCGGAAATCGGGAGATCCATGGTTCACATCCGGTTACGACACTGAATTTTTCAGTCCTCTGATTCTAACTTCCCAACAATTAATTCAGTAACTGATCTGATAGAGGCAAAACTAATGAAACTCGGGACTTAAAGTACTTATGGCATTTTAAGTCTAAATTTATACAACTCTCTTTTAATAAACTATTATAGATATTTGACTTCTCCTTGTGGATTAACGGGAAAATGCGAGTCAGCTGGAGAATTGGAATACCTCACTTGGTATTTGAGTTTAGTATCTTCCAAGGATTCAACACGAAGATTTTGAAAATCCCCCCCCCAAAGTCCTGCTCGTTTTGAATGACTTTTGCATAACTGGTAAACCGTAAGAGATAAACAAAATTTTAGTACACAAAAAATGCAGATCTCGTTAAAACACACAAATTTATGCCACACTTTTTATTTTCTCTACTACGTATAGTAAGTAGGGGAAGTATTGCATTCCACCCAAAAATTCGATACCAGGATCTCACCGGAAATACATGTTTTGAGACCCCCTGAATCCAAAAAAAGGATTTTTGGAAACATGTCCATGTGTGTGTCTCTGTGTGTCTGTGTGTCTGTGAACAGCATAACTCAGAAACGAACAGTCGGATAAACACCAAACTTGGTATTTAGGTTTAGTATCTTCCAGAGATGCGACACGAAAGTTTTCAATAAAATCCCCCACCCCAGATTACCCTTTACATGGAAGATTTTTCGAAAATTTTAATTTTCTCAAAAATGGCTCTAACGATTTTGATTAAAGTATCATATGTTTAAGATATTTTCATGACAAATAAAATGTATATCTTGAATTTTCTGGGAATGTCTCCAAAAGTATTCTTCATTGTGAACGACTTTTGCATAACTGGTAAACCATAAGAGATAGACAAAATTTTACTACACAAAAAAATGTAGAGCGCGTTAAAATACACAATTTATGTCATATACATTTGTTTTGTTGAGTGAACCATTTTCGAGATATTGCTTGTTATTCCCTTAAATTTTTCAAATGGGAATTCGTTATTCATTTTTTTGTCTTGGATATGCAAAGAGTATTAATCTGTGGCAAAGGGAATGGTGCTGCACCTAGCAACCAGCCATTAAGAGATATGTATGTGCTTAAAGGCTACTGTATTTCTATATTGCCCTTGTAAATATATATTCCCCTTACATCTACAAGAGAATTAGCAATAAGATAGAGTCTGCAAATGTTTATCTCGATTAACATGAAGTGGATGGAGAATAAGCGTTTGTAAAAATAGTTTGTACAAGAGTAGAGAAAGTCATGTGAGTGTATCACATCAGATATTTTATTGAAGTGAACCATTTTCGAGATATTCCTTATCATTTGTTTTAATTTTTCAATACTTATACTTTTTCTCAAGAATTCATTATTCGTTTTTCTTGATGTCCTGGACATGCAAAGAGGATGGAATGCTACACATAACAACCAGCAAATTTTTATCCATATTAACATGAAATAGAGGGAGAATTAGCGTTTGTAATAATAGTGTTTACAAGAGTAGAGAAAGTCATGTGAGTGCAACACATCAATTTTGTTGTATTTTTAACGGTAAAATAGTACTATTGAATGAACTATCCCATCTCCTATAATACCGTATTGAAGGACGGATGGAACTAAAGACACACTAGTTCTCAATGTGACAAAAAAGTGGAGTATTTTACAAAGGCTATTACATGTATCTGATATGTGTTTGTCACATCGTAAGTGCTGGTCAATAAATGATTCCTAAGTATTTTGTTTGAGAGGATTCACTTATAAAATAAATCGTGTGGCGCTACAGCCCACGCGGGACCTGGGCCTGCCAACCCGACTGCCGATCTCACGCCCACGTACGCATGGCAGAGGTGGGCGATCATCCGAACGATACGGAGAGATGATGTAGCCAGCATCCGCATCTTCCAAGCGGAAAGTTGACTCACAAGGTCAGAACCGCTGCCTATCGCAGCTCTTCAGTTTTCTCACTATGCTAAGTGGTCACCGGTCCTATATTCAGGAAACTGGGAGATCCGTTGTTCAAATCCTAGCCTGTCATTGACATTTTCAGTCCTCTGATTCTACCTTTCTAACCTTGTGTTATACTGTCAGTGTGGAAGAACAATTAATTTACACCGAAATGTATAATTAAACGTTGTTTTGTGATGTTTAGGAGCACCAGGAAGTAACCAATAATTAACTACTTTGACGTTCTCTGTACTTGGTTTCTTTCCCGAAGATATACTTCCCAATTGCGGCGAACTACCGGTCCCAGATTTACGACCAGTTCTGCTGACAGGATCTTCGGGTTCATTAGTGTGAATATTGAGAGAGTTGTGAACGTAAACATACCAACATCTCCGATGCATGCGTTTTATTTTACACACTTGTTCTGCTAGCTCTATTTCTTTATTCGTAAAGGAAGCATACTAAGTACGCAGGTGACGTTAATTCACCACTGGACGGAAATTATCATCTGCCTTTGGTTCTAAAAATATTTGCGAGCTATAAGAAGATGCAGACGGACGAATAATTCATTTTTCCAACATATCTTGGATCTTACTCTTTAATATGGACATTTTAGTATACGTTAGTTGCTACGGCGGACATTTTACTGGGACTTTATCAGACAGTGCTATCTGATGGAGTCTCCCAGAATAGAGTTCAGAAAACTCGGTCAAAAATCGCGAATTTGCGATGTCTAACTGGCAGATAAATGTGATAATGACATAAATGACTATCTCCGTGTTGAGTTGACCTTGAAGGGGCACTTAAGTCGCGCTGAAACGGCAACTTCACAGTTGGAGCAAAACCAAAATGAATTTGGCTAGTAGAGAAAGCAATAGCTAGCTTAGAGCGAGTCATAAAATGGCGCCTAATACAGTACAACTGCGGGACAGGCATAAACTTAAATTAACTGTTACGGTTGTAAATATGAAATATACTTGTGCCAAAAGAAAACAATCGACACAGTACATATCCTTCCGATTGAAATATCCTGTCATGTATTTCTGCCACAAGGGGCAAAATCATTTTTACTTACAGTCATACTCTTCTCTCTCTCTTCTCTTCTGTTTAACTGATTGCTCTCCTCTTTGTAGTGATTGCACCCGCAAGGTCTTACAAGCCACTGCCTGTCGAGGAGCAAGCAAACTTTAGATCATAGCATATCTAGGATGGGTGGTCAGTCCATTGCCAGGTATGCGGAGAAGAAGGAAACGAAATGATGAAGGGGATAATAGGAAAATGCGCGTATCAAATTATCCAACCCAGCATTCGCCTAGCTACCAAGGAAAACGCAAAAAAAGCTTTCGCTTATATAGGTCGGCTCGTGGATTTGAACCAAGGACTTCCTGAATGCGTGTCGCGTTACCATGACGTCACTGCAATTATGTTCACAATGGATGAAGCACACGCATAGACTGTGACAGACTGGATAGTCCGTCAGCAGCTTGCCTGCCATTAGTCAATGACGTAATGCAGGGCAACTTACGATGTTCCAGAATAACGATTTGTAAATGGCTGTGACGTAGCTGTAATTCTCCGCGAGTTGTACGTTCTGCACAATTATAGATTTAATAATTCTGCATCCAACAGTACCAGGAAATGCTTCTTTTTATCTGCCTGATAACTTTTGTTGTTAGATTTATTTGAGGAGCCCGCCCTTGAGCACGAGATATTCTCAATCAGGAGTGATGCTAGAATTTTCGGATGTAAATATTTGCTAGCAGTAAATAAATAAATAGTTAAATAAAATAAATAAAAAATTAACATTTCCAAAGTGAGGCTAAGTTTGCTAGCTAAAACAAATACTGCAAGGAATATTATATACACGTAAATGACTGCAAATCCACGGGAGGAAATAAATACGCTGCGTATTTTTATTGTGATTAGGATTTGATTTCCAGCATAATGGAATCTAGGGAAATGTTACGGTGTTTATAGAACAGCTATTCCAAACAGCTGCTACGCGGTTTAATGGTTTGCGCTCACGCGAGACACTGGTCTTCGATTCCAAACCGGATATTAACATTTTAATCTACTTTATTAAGATTACATGGTTAAAAGTATCTTTAATCATCTGCATCTCGTATGAAGGACGCAACTAAGCTTTTCATTGCCATGAATTGCGACTTGTTCACACCTCATGGGCTCGTGAGCATGCGTCTGGAAATGTCAGATTTGCCTGGGCACCCTTAAGTTAAAAGTTGTCATTAAAATTACATAAACTGTTGGGGAATCTCATGGACTTCCAAAGTATTGTGGCCAAACCCGCGTGATACAGTCGGTCAGGAGATCAATGAAGACTTTGAGTGGGAGACTGGAGAAAGCAAACTCTTATGGTAGAGTCGACAAAGCGTTGGAGGAGGCTTTGACTGGGTACTCGTCGAGAAAGTTCGCAACTTGCATTCTTGTAAATTCCGAAACATTGCAATTAATGTCTTCCTAGTAACGGGGGCTATAAAAAGACGGCAGAAAATAAAACTGAAGTTACGAGATAGTTGCAAGCGATTTGCAACTCAAAGTTGCAAAGGAGGGTTCTACTTCATTTCCCCTAATGGATAAGGTTTGTTACTAGTTAACCGGTGTTTTTATTTGCCAAGTGACCTTATCAAACAACATAACACTATAATACCACTCATGTAGATATCCTTGCAAAATGCAAATGCAGAGTGATCTACGTAATGAAACATGATGGTTATGTAGCTATTATTAGAGAACAAGCGAGAGTGTTAAATTAATAATATTAATAACTACTAATGGACGTAAGTTGTTTAAAATCGATAGAAATGTATATAAGGAGTCAGCTAAAAATTTACTACTTTTACTTTCATTACCACACACCTAAAGGTAGATAAGGTATTACATTCCACCCCAAAATTCCATATTGAGATTTCACCGGAATAACATGTTTTCAGACCCCCTGAATATGAATATAAATTTTTTACTTTTTCTACCACGTAGCTAGTAGATAAAGAAGTATGCACTACACCCAAAAATTCAATATCCAGATTTCACAAAGAAATACATGTTTTGAGGCCTCGAATAAAAAAAGCATTTTTAGAAAAAAGTCCGCGTGACTTTGTGTGAGTGTGTGCGTGTGTGTGTGTGTGTGCGTGTGTGTGTGCGCGCGCGCGCGCGTCTGTGAACACGAAAAGTTCAATCAACACTAGCCGGCCCTCGTAGCCGTGGTCGCTCCGACGCTCCGCCAAGCATGGGTGTTTGTGTGTGTATGTGTGTTGCGAAAATAAGCGGTATGAAAACAGTAAAATACAGTAGCATAAACTGGGTACAACAAGGGAACTTAAAAAAAACACCAAACATAGTATTTAAGTTTAGTACATTTCAAAGATGCAACACGAAGATTTTCAAGAAAATCCCCAACCCTAAACTATCCCTTACATGGAACATTTTTCGAAACTTTTTGGCACTAACGATTTTGATTAAAGTAATAAATATATTTAATGCCAAATAAAATGTATATCTTGAATTTCCTTGGAATAGCCTCTGAAGTCCACTTCATTCGGAAGAAATTTTGTATAATCTTGTATAACTGGTAAACGTTAAGCGACAGACGAAAACGTACTGTACAAGAAATGTAGATCTCTTTAAAACACACAGTTTGTTTCAAGTAACCGGTTTTTTGTGGCATCAGCCATTTCCGAAACATCGATTACATTAGTCTGCATGATATCGGATGAGTGAAAACTAATGCGTGGCTCTGACTCACTTTTTATGCTGAGTTCAGAACTGCTTTTAGTTTTTTGCTATCACGTACAGTTGTTTCACAATTTCACTTCAAATATATAGAGATATAAAGATATTGTTTCCGCCACTACACATAAAATTGGGCTTGATGAAGCAATTTGTAAGGGCTCTACCACAGGATGGACCCTGCTTCAAGTACCTTTCCGAGAAATTTCCCTTCATTACACAAGCCAAATTATACTTCTTAGGCAACACAAAGAACCTAATTACAAGGCCATTTCCGAAACAATGTTGGAAAATTTCAAGAAGATGGGTTGTAACATGAGTGTAAAGGTGCACTTTCTGCATTCGCATATCGACTACTTTCCAGAAAATCTGGGGCATTATAGTGAAGAGCAGGGTGAACGTTTTCACCAAGATATTAAGGAAATGGAGAGGAGGTTCGGGGAGATGGAATGAAACTATGATGGCCGACTACTGTTGGATATTGAGGAGGGACAGTCATCTTCAAGGATGTGCAAGGAAGTCAAAGAAGAGAAGGTTGGAAAAAAATTAAATGAAACACTTTTGCTTCTTGTTTTATTAAAATGTAGCCATGAAATAAATTAGGGGAGTTCTTGAGATGTTTCTTGAATAAAAACTTACTTTGTGTGAAATGGTATTTGAATACTTTTCTACGCTCATTAGTAAAATTGTCAAAACATTACTTATTTTGTGTAAAAACCTGACGTGATAGAAAAAAACGGAAGTTATTTCTGGAATCGGCATAGAAACTTGATTCAAGAACACCTACTTTTAACAAGTTTGACAAAAATTTTGAAAATGCAGACTAGTGTTATTAATGGTTGGAATTTTTGAATACTTAGCCATTCTTTAAAAGTCCTGTCAATATTCAGTTGTTTTTCGCGATTCTATTGAAGCGGTTTTAAGACCAGCATATAGCGCCCGGTTCTTAATATTTGACTATCGCTATTCCCTTTGTATCTATAACGAAATGTGCCATGCAGCTATTTCTGCAAAATTTATTTGGATTAGAATGAAGTAGACATACAAATAAGCTTTAGTAAGACTAGTTTGTATACTCACTAATAAACGATAGAGGGCAGAGAAAGTCATGTGAATATATCACATCAGATTTTTTAGGATTATTTCCCAAAATGTCTAATAAATACCGGAACACAAAATTATGTTACAAACGCATCTGTTTATTAACACTGGCTGTAAATTTACCATCTTGTTAGTTTCATGATACTTTAATATACGTGCTAGTGAGTGTCATTTGTGCAATAGTGAGAATTACCATTTTATTTACAGCATAGATAAGGGCACATTGGTTATACTCTGCTGAAGTTAAAACTTTGAAGTATCGCATATTAAAGGTCAGCCTATTAGATATTCTGTATTTAATTCTCATTACTGTTAAAATAACTCCCGGCTTCGCTTGTATGAAACACAGAAAGACAAAGACACGCAAGGGCGTTGTATCTTTTGACAGAGGGATCTACTTTGTCGAGAGGAAGGGAGAAGCGGGGACTTGGCAGTACAAAGGACCTGAAGCAGCTTAAAGAAGATGATATTCCATTTCTGTAGTGGTTGAGATAAATACTGCATTTAAACGAACAAGGGCTTCGGAAGGAGGCTCTTGGGAACATTCCTAGGACTCGCGTCTGTTCTGCTTTGCTTTAAATCTAATATTAATACTGTAAAGAGAGAAAAATTATATTATGCATTTGTGTGCGTAGGATAATCTAAAAAATGACTCAGCCGGCATTTGAAAATTCTTTCATCACTGAAAATCACTATTCTTTCTGACGGACTTGTGCTATAAAACACTTAATTTCAATTCATAAATTGGTGTATAAAGGAATACGAAGACATAAAAATCATAAAACATTATTTTTCAAATTTCTTATTATCATTCATTGCCTTACATATTTCTGCACACATTCACCGCCGTTATTCAGGCACTTGTAACGGGAAACCACTTTTTGTATGCCTTGGTCAAAGAATGATGCCGCCTGTAACAAGCTAAGTCTTCACTTCTTGTTTCACAACAGTCCGGATTTGACACCAATATATTTTCATCTGTTTCTTCACATGAAAAAATTCGTTGGTGGAAACAACTTCACGATGATGTTGTGAAACAAAAAGTGTGGACTTGACTTACATCACAGGCGGTATTATTCTTTGACGAATGCATACAAAACTGGTTTTAGGTTAAAACAAGTGCCTAAATAACTAAATAAAAAAGTATCGGTACTTACTTTAAAAACACGCTTTTTATTTCCTTTATGTGCTGTAGTAAAGTTCGTTTGCACGGTATACTAAATAACTGTATAAAGAGAGATTGTATCCAGCAAATATTAAAAACAGGCAACCGATATTTTATAACTAAATTTTATGCGTATTTTCCAAAGCGGTTAATTGGCAGCCTTGGAAGTAGGGAATCTTCATATTCAACCAGCTTCACTTCTACAGTGCTTTTCCTTCACATGTGGCCAGTACACGACCACTCGTGCGCCGGCCGTCACACCTCGGACTCCCGCCGAAACAGTTATAATATACGCGCAGGTGCCTCATTTTTTCATAGTTACAATTACAATAATATTACAATAAAGACATACCTTATCATAAGGGATTTTGGAAATGTTGCCTCTATCCACATATTTTTGGCATCTTATCAGAAAATTTTCATTTACACTTGAGGGTTCAATACCCAAAATTGAGTGAATTTCTCGCCTGATGTTTTCTTTTAGTTGTTACAAAGTATGGGGGTTTGTTGCATACACATTATTTACCACGTATTCAACAGAGTCGGTTAAGTTTCTGTATTTGGATTTTGCGAAATGGAGTAACTATAACATTATTTATTATAATTACGCTTAATATTTTTCTCTGACGAAGCATGGTTCCATTTATATACCTTAGTTTCGTCGCAAAATAACAGATATTGGAGCATAGAGAAACCGGATTTTATACAGGAGATTCCCTTGCATGACGCAAAAATTGGTGTGCAGTAAATGCATACAGAATAATAGGACCTACATTTTGTGAACAAACAATAAATGCAGAGACGTACAGAAATGACTTAAATAATGTTTTGAACAGCTGATCGGCGTTGAATATCAGTCTGGATTTTTTCAACAAGACTTTGCTATCGCGCATACAGCTGATGAGCCATTAAATTTAATTTAAATGTATGTGATTTTGATCTATGGGGGAAGTTGGAAGATAAGATGAAATAAATGAAAAATAAACAAATCCCATACATTGTAAGAACTAAAAGAAAACATCAGGCTAGAAATTCACTCAATTTCGGACATGAAACTCTCGAGTGTGAACCAAACTTTCCTGAGAAGATTCAGGTAGAGGACAATATTTCAAACATATCTTTATGATAAGGCATATACTTATTATTATTATTGTAATTATAATTGTAAATATGAGAACGTGATGCGCTTGCGGGTATATTATAACTGTTCTGCGGAAGTCCTAACTGCGGCGGTCGGTTCGCGAGTAGCCAGACTCTGGCCACAGTGTGAAGGAAAGGTACTGCATTACGCTATATAAGTTAGCGAACCTCTGCATTAAGTGAAAAAAAATGTAACTTTTATGTTGTTAATCAACTATGGCGTCAAATATAAGGTAAAGGATTCAAAATTTCACCTACTGTGATTATCTCAAGCATTAATGGATCATTTCGACCGATGATTGTTCACCTCCAAAAGGTACTTATAGGCTATGCAGCATTTCCAGAACTTGGAAGACTGTCGGAGGGGGGGGGGTTAAGAAGTCAGAAGTTATGCCGATACTTCACATCCCTTTACTGAATTATTAAGAATAATGGGGTTGTACGAAATTAAAATTATAAATGGTGAAGGTGAGGATTTACCAAAAAAATCCTCTAGATTATTGTGCAATAATTTTATAAAGAAAGGGGGAAAGTAAGTGTTTGCGAAAATAGTTTCGTTACATATTTTGGTGAATGTACAAGAGGGTAGAGCGAAAAACACATATTTAAAACCGGGTCGCTATATGCCGGCTTTGAAATTCCACACTCTTTCCTTGATATCACGAGAAACCGCTGATTTCTGACATTACTTAAAAAGTGTGTATTGAAAAAGACAAATCAACAAGGAAAATGTGGATGTGGATATAGGAATGATTGTGAGTGTATGGTGTGTGTGTGTTTGTGTGTATATGTGTGAATGAGAAAGAGAGAACACCATAGCTCAAAAACTAAATGTCGGATTAAAATATAATAAATAAGCTGTCGCGGTATCGTTCATGTTATCTTATTTGCTGAGCGCCTGTTATTGTTTTACTATTTTTGAATTTTTGGGTTCTTTGTCCTCCGGCTAGCTATTATTACTCAGTCGAGCAAATCTCTTGAACAGGGCGTGTAAACGGAAAGGAGTTGTTACTAAAAGATAACACTGATAAAAGAATTTGTTTCTACACTTTTATTGCCGTCACACTTCATTAATTTCACAGATTTACTCTTGATACACGCCCGACTGAAACTGTTATATTTTCGAATGTAACTATGATTACTTTTTTTGCCGCACATTATAATACTGCCTCGAAGTCAGTATCTTCCAAAGATGACACGAATCTTTTCAAGGAAATCCCCCTCCACAAACTACCCTTTATTTTATAAGTTTTTCGTTCTTCTCGATTTTCGCAAAAATTTATTGAAACTCCATATATTTAAAATATTTATATGACAATTAATAAAATGTATATCTTGAATTTTGTGGGAATAGCATGAAGCGTTCTCATTTATTCTCACTGAATTAAATATACTTTTGTAAGGCTGGTGAACCAACTACACGAAAAAATGTGGATGTTTCTAAAATACAATTTGCTTCAAATAGCCTTCTTGTGACATCAGCCATTTCCGAATATCCAATATTATTGATTTGAATTGTTCAATATGTTTGTTATTTTTTGAGGTGCTATCACCATTCAGTTGTTTCTCACGTCATGGAAAGAATATCGTTTTTCAGAGACAACACATATCGACCCGCTTTTAAAGATCTGGCTATCGCTTCAATTTTCTGTGTATCTTTTATACCTGTAACAGAATGTGTAATGAAATTCTTTCCGCAAAGTTTTTCTCGGTTAACCTAAAGTACGTGTAAAAATAAGGCTTTCATAAGAATAGATATAAAATTAAGCTATAGTTGAAAAGAAGGTCATGTGAAGTAACATATCAGAACTTTATGGGTTCGTTAGTAGCAAAAAACTGATTTAGAATATGCAAACAGGTCATTGCATAACAGGAGAATGTATCTAGGCAAACATTTATCATCTGTAACGTAAAGAGATTAGATGTTTAAAGGAATACTGTAACATATTCGGGTTTATGTGAAGTTGTAATGTGTAGATAAATGTGCAAGGGTGCGAAAAATCAGATTATACAGGGTATTCTTCAACATTATTTGTGCGGAATCAATGTGCGTTGGTAGGGTTATGTAAGAAAGATAGAATTTTTTATTATTTTATTTCACACTTTTATCTGTGACATTGCGAGTCATGTTATTTAATGTACAGTTTTTACTTTCTCTACTACGTATAGTAAGTAGGGGAAGTATTGCATTCCACCCAAAAATTCGATACCGAGATTTCGCCGGAAATACATGTTTTGAGACCTCCTGAATCCAAAAAAAGCATTTTTGGAAACATGTCCGTGTGTGTGTCTGTGTGTGTGTGTGTATGTGTCTGTGTGTGTGTCTGTGAACAGCATAACTCAAACACTAACAGTCGGATAAACACCAAACTTGGTATTTACGTTCAGTATCTTCCAGAGATGCGACACGAAGATTTTCAAGAAAATCCCCCCACCCCAGACTACCCTTTACATGGAACATTTTTCGAAAATTTTAATTTTCTCAAAAATGGCTCTAACGATTTTGATGAAAATATCATATATTTAAGATAATGTCATGAGAAATGAAATGTATATCTCGAAATTTCTGGGAATGTCTCCAAAAGTATTCTTCATTATGAACGACTTTTGCATAACTGGTAAACCATAAGAGATAGACAAAATTGTACTACACAAAAAATGTAGATCGCGTTAAAATACACAACTTATATCATATACATTTTTTGTTGAGTGAACCGTTTTCGAGATATTTCTTGTTATATCCTTAAATTTTCCAATACTTATACTTTTTCTCAAATTCGTTATTCATTTTTACTTTCTCTACTACGTATAGTAAGTAGGGGAAGTATTGCATTCCACCCAAAAATTCGATACCGAGGTTTCACCGGAAATACATGTTTTGAGACTCCCTGAATCCAAAAAAAGCATTTTTGGAAACATGTCCGTGTGTGTGTCTGTCTGTGTGTCTGTGTGTCTGTGTGTCTGTGTGTCTGTCTGTGTGTCTGTGTGTCTGTGTGTCTGTGAACAGCATAACTCAAAAACGAAGAGTCGGATAAACGCCAAACTTGGTATTTAGGTTCAGTATCTTTCAGAGATGCGACACGAAGGTTTTCAAGAAAATCCCCCCACCCCAGACTACCCTTTACATGGAACATTTTTCGAAAATTTTAATTTTCTCAAAAACGGCTCTAACGATTTTGATTAAAATATCATATGTTTAAGATATTGTCATGACAAATAAAATGTATATCTCGAATTTTCTGGGAATGTCTCCAAAAGTATTCTTCATTGTGAACGACTTTTCCATAACCGGTAAACCATAAGAGATAGACAAAATTTTACTACACGAAAAATGTAGATCGCGTTAAAATACACAACTTATGTCATATACATTTCTTTTGTTGAGTGAACCGTTTTCGAGATATTGCTTGTTATTTCCTTAAATTTTCCAATACTTATACTTTTTCTCAAATACGTTATTCATTTTTTTATGTCCTGACATGCAAAGAGAATGGAATGCGCCACATAGCAACCAGCGTTAAAATATTTGACTATCGCTTAAAAGCTACCATATTCCCCTTGCATCTACAAGAAAATTACCAATAAGACTGACATCTTGATATCTCGATTAACATGAAGCATATGGAGAATAAGCGTTTGTAAAATTAGATTGTACAAGAGTAGAGAAAGTCATGTGAGTGTAACACATCAGATTTTTTTTATGTCCTGGACATGCAAAGAGAATGGAATGCGCCACATAGCAACCAGCGTTAAAATATTTGACTATCGCTTAAAAGCTACCCTATTTCCCTTGCATCTACAAGAAAATTAGCAATAAGATTGACATCTCGATATCTCGATTAACATGAAGCATATGGAGAATAGGCGTTTGTAATATTAGATTGTAGAAGAGTAGAGAAAGTCATGTGAGTGTAACACATCAGATTTTTTTGGATTCAGGAGGTCTCAAAACGTGTATTTCCGGTGAAATCTCGGTATCGAATTTTTGGGTGGAATGCAATACTTCCCCTACTTACTATACGTAGTAGAGAAAGTAAAAAGCATTTTTGGAAACATGTCCGTGTGTGTGTCCGTGTGTGTGTCTGTGTGTCTGTGAACAGCATAACTCAGAAACGAACAGTCGGATAAACACCAAACTTGGTATTTGGATTCAGTATCTTCCAAGGATGCGACACGAAGGTTTTCAAGAAAATCCCCTCACCCCAGAGTACCCTTTACATGGAAGATTTTTCGAAAATTTTAATTTTCTCAAAAATGGCTCTAACGATTTTGATTAAAATATCATATGTTTAAGATATTTGTATGACAAATAAAATGTATATCTTGAATTTCCTGGGAATGTCTCCAAAAGTATTCTTTATTGTGAACGACTTTTGCATAACTGGTAAACCATAAGAGATAGACAAAATTTTACTACACAAAAAATGTAGATCGCGTTAAAATACACAATTTATGTCATATACATTTTTGTTGTTGAGTGAACCATTTTCGAGATATTGCTTGTTATTCCCTTAAATTTTCCAATACTTATACTTTTTCTCAAATTCGTTATTCAATTTTTATGTCCTGGATATGCAAACGGAATAGAATGCGCCACATAGCAACCAGCGCTTAAAATATTTGACTATCGCTTCTAACCTACCATGTTCCCCTTGCATCTACAAGAAAATTAGCAATAAGATTGACATCTCGATATCTCGAGTAACATGAAGCATATGGAGAATAAACGTTTGTAAAAATAGTTTGTACAAGAGTAGAGAAAGTCATGTGAGTGTAACACATCAGATTTTTTTATGTCCTGGACATGCAAAGAGAATGGAATGCGCCACATAGCAACCAGCGATAGAATATTTGACTATCGCTTAAAAGCTACCATATTCCCCTTGCATCTACAAGAAAATTACAAATAAGATTGACATCTCGATATCTCGATTAATATGAAGCATATGGAGAAAAGGCGTTTGTAAAAATAGATTGTACAAGAGTAGAGAAAGTCATGTGAGTGTAACACATCAGATTTTTTATTAATGCGTTACCATATTAGTGCTTGAACGCCGTGCTTGCTAGGTAACTTCTCCGCCACATGTGTACTACGTTAGGTCCTTCCCCTTGGAACTGACACTTGCTCAAAACAATGACGTAGTAGCACATTGAAATGAAGTATAATTTATAACGCTTTAAGTTTGAAGCGGCTTTTGAAACACGCTATATATACGTATAAAGGAAGCACAAATTAAAATGCAATCCAAGCTTAAAGCTATAAGAGGTGAAGCAAGATAAGTTCTGAAGGAATGACAACGAAATGCAGAAATAACTGATACAATAACTTAACATAAACGAAGAACATTTCTTATGCCCGTTTGAAGACGTAGGCAACATCAATCCACCATTGTTAGCATTACACAAAAGATTAACACAAACAACAAGGGATATTCTATCAAAAATGTCAAGATGCTCTTAGTCTTGAGACGCGCTCTTCTTTAACACATTTCATACAAAAGACGCATTGGATACACGCTTGCCTGAGCTTATTGAGAACGAAAATATTAATAGGAGTCGACGCTGCTGGTGCCTAATGAATGGCGCTGGCATTATGAGGCTATGTTGTTGTGGTGGGAGAGCAGGGCCTGGCTTAAAGGGGCTGAGACACATGGACCTCACTTCCTCGGGCATTTATGCCTCTAGCATTTTTAAATGTTTCTTTTAGTTTCCTTTTATCTATGGGAATTAAAAAATCCATAGTTTTCCTCTGATTGCTTTGACCTTTTTACCACGTGCTGAGAACATGAAACTACTGCACACAACATTTTAACAAGCTATGCCAAGCCATTAACATTTTGTTTATACTTAATCATTTTAGATAAGGTAGTATGAAATCCTCCTTAGATCCTGCGGTTTATCGTTTCGCTCCCAATATTTTAACTTCAGCTTATTATGAAAACTTAAATAGATTGTTATTCAGGCATTTCTTAATTTTAATTAGTTTAAGGGGAAACTTCTGATGTAGAAATGTTATTGAATATTTCAACTTTTTCAACGTGAGTTATGCAAAATAATTAATATATTAATTAAATAATTATGTAATCATATTAATACTTAATATTCGATATTTTTATATTCGTAATTTCAAGTTAATGACCTAAATGTGGTATAAGGCGCATTTTGTTTGGTGAAAAATGCTGAAAGAAAGGAATTGAGTAAAACTGAGTTTAAAGGACAAGGCGGAGGACAATTTAATACATTTAACCACGGATCTTTTAGTTTTCGTCCGGTTGCTCTAACCAACTGAGCTACCTTGGCAGGCTGACCAGTACGCCATTAAATTCCCCAACCGACTCACATTTTGTCCGGATAAACGCAAGGAGATCTCAAATTCGCAGTGGCGACTTACAATATCGTAAGTACTTTAAGCACCGGGCTTATAGTTCCCGTACGGAAATCGGGATATTAAAAAAGCAATTGTGTAGCAAGCATAAGTTATAACCGTAACAAAATACCCCTCCCCCCCAAAACGAAAAGATTCACAGCTGTTGCCAAATTTCACAGATACATTATGTTAAAATTTTCTGTATATTGCCTTTCAGTGAAGATGGATATTAAGTAATACCAAGAGCACCGGCTAAGGATAGCTCAGGCGATACCCGGCGACCGCCCAATCTGACGCATGGGATTTTCGGTTTTGTTTTCGTGTCGTCAAGTAAATGCTGCAGTGATTTCTTTCATTCTCCGAATTTCCTGTCTCTCCATTTTGTTCCATTGACCATTTAATTTACCCTGTTTGATCTGTTTCAGAGTTGGAAGTGTCGGTGATGGTGTTTTTATTGCACTTGTATGTTAGCTTGTTTACAGTTTCCTTTAGCAGAAATAAGCAAAGTAGACATATCAGGGAATGTCTATCCCAGGGGGTGGTTTCTTTCGTCTTTCAGTGAATAATAATAAAAGCACAACAAAGGTGCAGTGTGGCAGAGGAAAAGGATGCTCTCCGCAAACTTTCTCCGTTGCTCAGCCTTCGGCTGGTTGCCCCTTGGTATAAGGTCTACTCCTTGGGGAGGGGCGTTAGACTCTGTGTGGACTGGATCCCCGGCCTGCCTGTCCGACTGCAGGGGTGTCTCAATCTGGAAACTGTAGTGACAATGTCATTGCTGTGCCGTCACTCCCGGTTCCTGCCTTCTTTCATTCCTCCCTCCCGGGGTGCCCCTCGTGGAAAGTCAGTACAATATCCTCATTCCTGGATAGGTGCAATATCACCTTCTCCTCACGATCCAGTCAATCCAGTACTAATACAGATTTTAATTTATCTAAGACAGTTTTATTCATTAAAGTATTATTAATAATTGCAAATACTAATTGGAAGGTTGGAGCTTTCTCAGGAGAGGGGGAAAAAGGTTGGTTTTAAATCAAACTTCCATAAAATTAATATACTGTTTTATGTAAACCTTTTTTGGCTTTATACTGCTTTATCTCCCGTTTTGTTAAACGGAAAAAGGTCTTGAGCGAACATTCTTCTGGTTCTCCTACTTCAATGTTAAAAGGGTGCGTTAAATTCTCATAAACCGGCCAATGTGAAACAATAAATTAAAACAAATATTGAATTCTGCCCAAGTATTTGATATTGAGATTTCACCAGAAATACATATTTTGAGGTTCCCGTATAAAAATGTAGCGATATTCTTTTAGTTTCACAAAGTTATGTCATAGCAATCATAAATAATTATAGTTGTCCGTTTCTTGATATTATTATATGAGTTGTTCTCATATAAGTTCTCAACAGTTCTTTTTTTCACTAGTGATTTTCAGCGACATAGTTTCGTGCATTATGTAATTTCGGAATTATTCGAAATGTTTCGCTAACACCCACTTCCTTGTGTAGCTTAAATAAAATCAATGTCTAACATAGCTCTTGGCCGCAGTTTTGCCTGAGTTTGGATCAGTCGGCTCTCAGTTTGCACGACATAGCTATGTGGTTATTTTTGTTAAGAAGTTATAGAAACTGGTGCGTGTTGCACGCATCGTTAAGTTTAGGCCCCAGACTAAGCCGTCATCAAACTTGGCTTGGTACATAGAGCGCCAAAGAAAATCTTGGGCGGATTTTATATCGTTTTCTGGAATATTTTTAGGTGTGTCCTTCACTTTACCTATCTCAGAGCGAGGTGGCTTGATAACACAGCAATAAAACGGAAAAGAGGGAAGGTTGATGCCTTTGTTTTTCTAGTGTTATTGAAACCAAAAATATATTTATTGTCTCAGAACCAGTCATGGCGTATACTAGCGAAATTACTCGTGGACGTATCGTGGGTATGTGGGAGGCTGGTCGCACTGTTACACAATTGCAACGGCGGCGCATAAAAGTGTTTTATTATTATTACTGGGTAAAGATATTCCAGGAAAGTGGGCACTTCCCGTACAACGTCCGAGGATGATGATATTCGTTTACTAAATGCAAATTACTCTTTTGTTATAACTGATTGACCATGATTAGAAACTAGACATAAATATGTATACGTGTATGGTTACCGTATATGGTATATATGTAATGGCAATAAAATTGAGTTATATCTTTGTCTATAATCCTGTTGTATTCCTATGATCAGCAATATGTAATAAAGGTATATTAGCCAATTATAGTTTGACTTAGAGGGAAAACATTCTGCTTTATTTATTTATTGTTTAGTTATGTCAGTTTCTATGTAGCAATAGGCATTGATATCACCGTGATAATATAGTTCTGTTTATTTTTTTATAAAGGGCTGCCTTACTATGTATTTAATGGATACCATTTAAGCTTTAATTTGCACCCCCTGAAAATCATCTCACACTACACATTCTACATTTCACTAACCTGGGTGCTCATCAAACTTCCCCTTTAACTTTTAACCCTTTCAAAGGCAATGCCCTACACTAGCCAATAAGATATGGGCTACCAATTACGATAAAAGGTCTGTATGACAAACGGATGCACTCACTCTACCTGTTTCTCTTTAGCCAATACGATCGAGAGCGTAAACGTAAATTTCGTTTCTACGCCACTTTGTAACCTGTGTTGTGGTAATTGGTGTAACTGTTTAGCAGAAGGAGTGGCGCACCCTTGCACCGAGGCCTAAAGCAACCAATGAAATGACCATGGCTTCACAAGGCCACGTACAACGATAAATAATGTGACATAGATATAGACGTGAGATTTTCTTTGGCGCTCTTTGTACATCAACAAAAGAATGGGCGAATCTAAACATTGTAAGATTGAAATCTCCGTCTCTGTGGATTCTCTTGATAACAAACTTTAGTGTCCCTTTTGAGTTAACCCCTGCTAACGTTAAACAATATCTATACTTAAGCTAGGGTCCGATTCAAGTATAATTATGCATTATTTCTCCTCTCTGCTCTTCTTTCGTCGTGTTTTACTTTCTCTGTCACGTGCAGACTAGATAGAGAAGGTATTGCATTCCACCCAAAAATTTGATACTGAGATGTCATCGAAAATACTATTTTGAGGCCTCTGAATAAAAAAATGCATTTTTAGAAAAAGGTATTGTGTGTGTTTGTGAACACGCAGACCTGTCTCCTATGAGCGAAAAATCGGATAAATACAAAACTTGGTATTTATATTCAGTACCTTCCAAAGATGCAACACGAAGACTTTCAAGAAAATTCCTACACCCTCAACTACCCTTTATATGCAAGAGTTTTGGAAATATTTTATTTTCTAATAGCTCTAACAATTTTTATTAAAATACGATAAAGATGTGTACATGACAAATAAAATGTGTATCTGAATTTTCCGGGAATAGCCTGTGAAGTCCTCTTCATTCGGAAGGAATTTTGTATAATCTTGTAAAAGTGGTAAACGTTAAACGATATACGAAGATGTACCTACTACACAAAAAATGTAGATCTCGTAAAACACACAATATTTTCAAATACGTTTTTTGTGGCATCAGCCATTGAGAGATATCCGTTATTTTAAAGTCCTGTTGAATTTTTAGCTGTTTCACACGATGGCGTAGAAATGGTATGGAATTTAAGGCCAACGTATAGCGTTCAGTTCTAAAACATTTGACTATCAGTATTCCCTTTGTATCTGTAATGGAATGTGTAATTCTGTAAAGGTTTATTGCGATTAAAATGAAGTAGTAGATAGGAAAATAAACTTCCGTAAGAATAATTTGTATACCCGCTAATAAGCGATAGAGGGTAGTGAAAGTTATGTGAATATAACACATAAGAGTTTTATAGCAAAATTGGTCTCACTAGCTACTTTACACAGGTAGCCGTGAAGATGGCTGTTTTGGTAGTTTATTCCTATATGTGCTAAAATATATGGGCAATTTGTTTTACTGGTATTTGCAAAGATTGACTTTTCTCTGTTGTGACAAAATGATAGTTTTACCGTGTTTATGCACGCCCATTTAATTACACTTTATATAAATACTATAATATATTGTGGTGTATTAATAATTTGAGGGTTTCATTGTCATTACCAGACATATTGTTGTTTACTTTGATGTTGACTGGGATGACGTCACTTCTGGCTGGGAGGTTTTGCTAGCCACGGGTGGTGGGGATACAGCGTCTGTCTTACTGAGTATTCTGAGAGAAGCGGATCGCACAGACAAGCAGGCTTTTGGATAGTGGACATCTCCCTTCACCTTTCATACTTCATGATGTAAGTACCCCAAAGGGTTGAAAAATAAACCTAGGAATGTGCAAGTAGGTTTGTGTTATGGATTTTGTACAGTGAAAAACCCACGCTTACCTCTTAACCTCCACACCACGTTTTGGTCCTCCGCGGCCAAGTGAGTATACGTCCCCTCGATGTACGTGCTGGGTACTAAAAATTAATTTAATTTTTCATGTTAACCTTTAGGCCTCTACTCAGCATGTAACAATATAACATGAATATGCAAATTTGTAATATGAAGAGAAAGTTACGTGATACTACTGTACCACAGCCGGAGTTTTCCTCTGATAATTTTCCTCTATATCCTATAATTTCCATGGCGTGTAAAGATTGCTGAAGTATTTGTAATAAATACCGAGCTATTATTGTTAGTCCCTTAACGATCTTTAAACTTCATGTTATATGGTATTAATTGTTCCACACACAAGGCGTGTTTTGGACAAGGTTGGAAAGGTAGAATCAAACGAAAAAATTCAATGCCATCGCCGGGATTTGAACCACGGATCTCCTGGTCCTTGTCCAACACACGGCTTGTTTGGAAGAACAGTTAATTTCATTAATTGATCTAATAGTGGTCGAAACTGCAACGCCCGGGACTTAAGTACTTACAGCAATGTAAGGTGCCATCTCAATACAATTTGAGATCTTCTTGTGGTTTACCGGAAAAAATGCGAATCAGTTGGGGAACTTAATGCCGTACCGGCATGTTGCCATAGTAGTGCCATTTAGAGCAAAGGACGAAAAACTGAGAGATCCGTGGTTCAAATCCCGGCGATAATATTGAATTTTTCAGTCGCCTGATTCTACCTTTCACGTTATATGTTTTTTGCACGATATAACTAATTTTCAGTACTTACCGAGTACTGTTGCCATGGATCTTATACAGGAATTCGTTGCTGTGAAAACAAAATAAATTTAATACTGAAAAAATGATAAATAACACTGGTCCCGTAAGTGCAAGCATCAGAACACAAACATATATTTTCAAATATCTTTTCTATGATATAACTAATTTTCAGAAACCCCTTAAATTTCTTCATCACCTAAACATTTTTTTCCATAATAACGAGGAAGTAAATTCTAAATCAAGTTGCTTATATTATAATCTTAAAAAACTCCAAATATGCTGAAATGGACGGCAGTACTTATGTACAAACATTTAAAAACATGTCATAACATTCACTATTAACCTTTAGCCACGACCGATTGGTTAAAGTTTTTATTCCGTGCTCTAACACTTACAGTATTCTAATTAAAATGTCAATTACTATAATCATTCATTCATTCATTATCTGTTTACCCTCCTCTTATGTAGGACTTACACCCCCCAGGACTTACAAGCGGGTGCCTGGGGTCAGAGGCCCGTCGAGGAGCAGACACTAATGGATCAGACAGAGCGTCCAGGATGGGGGATCAGCCCAATGCCTGGTATGGGATGAAGGAAGTAGATGAAACGAAATGTTGGTGAAGTGGATGAAAGGAAAGGTGATGATGGAGCAGTTGGTGGAATGAATGGCGGGGGAGAACCCGGAGAAAACCCGCCCAGACGCCGCTTCGTCCACCACAAATCCCACATGCTGGTCCCTGGGATTGAACCCGGGCTGCCTCGGTGGGAGGCGAGCGGTCTAACCGCTCGGCCACGGCGCCGCCAATTACTATAATCCAATTTACATAAATACCTACTGTGCAAAACCAAGTATACAATATTAATGTAATAAGTAACTTTTCAAACTTTTCGTAATCCTCATTTAGGACACTAATATCTAATATACTATTTTACTGCCCTTATTGTTGGAGTTACACAGTTATGACTTAGGAAACTTCCTACTTGTGCAAAGCTTGCGAAAGCAAAGTTGCTACAATGTATGTAATTACTTTGCTGTACCAAGGGGAACATCGGTGTAGCGTATTGCGACTCTCAAGGCAAACACATTCACCGTTAAACAAAAGTTTGTAGAGATGCGAGTCAAAGGTGTGAAACACTTAGAAGTTATCTGTGGTTCTTAACTCGAGCAGGAGAGACAATAGCGGCAATGTTCTTTTGTACTCTCCCAGTATGTAACTTCTGGAGTTCCTACCTGTTAGGAATATTACGAATCTTTGTGACTAGTAAAGGATAGGTAGGAATAACCATCTATTGGCATTCGCTGTCAATATAACGAACGATAAACATGTATTGCGTACCTGCCCCCCCCCAAAAAAAAAACATTGCTTATCCTTGCAGGTGGCAACATTGATGTTCACTCTGTAAAATTCTGTCAAGTGCCTGACTAACATTTAACCCCAGTGGTTTAAATTAAACGTAGCCAGTAAACAAGTAAGTGTTTATCTTGAATGAAGCAACTGGCCGGCGTCGGGTATCACTCGTAGAAGTTGTCGAGTTGTATAGCCCAATGTAGGGTAACGATCTTACAGTTCGGCCTGATATTCTTTGATATAGTATATCATAGCAACCACGTTATATTAAGCTGTGTGTGGTTATCATGGTGTATAATACGCAACAGCGTGTGTCTATTGTGTTAAGTTTTGCTAGAACAGGATCGTATGTGGACTATCAGTTTGAATTTATGCAGCAATTCTCTGGCAACAGTTCTAACCGAAGAGAAATTAGACGAGATAGATATGGTAATTAATTGTTCTTCCACAGAAGGCGTGTGTAGGACAAGGATGAACAGTAGAATCAGACAGCTGAAAAATTCAATGCCATAGCCGGGATTTGCACCATGGAGCTTCCTATATATTAGTTAAATTATATTCGAACCTATTCGCGGCCTCTCTCTATTGCGCGAGACAGCCGGCAGTCACCGGGGAAATTACGCCGGCAGAGGCGGACTAAAATCCTTATCTTATAATATATGCTGGAAATGTTGACCTTCTGCTCTCAAACAGGCAGCATATCTCGTGTAAATATTCTCGCTCACCCTCCGAAGCTCAGCAGCACAAATTCTTGTGATTGGTGCCGCTTTGGAGCGTTCGCCTCGAAAATCGCTGAAAAACTAGCGCAGCAAACAGGTGTATCTGCGAGAAATGCTACACGTCTGTTGAAACTGAAGCCCTATCACCACACATGAGTGCAAGGCTTAAAGCCAAATGATCCCACTAAATGTGTGAATTGTTGTAACTGGTTTTTCCAATCCATAGAAAGGGGTTTCATTGACCCACAACTTTTTATTTTTCACTGATGAATCTTGGTTTCATCTAAGTGGACGTGTGAATATTCAGAACAGTCGATACTGGGCTTCAGAAGAACCGGTGCTACTGGATGAAACGCCTCATTATGATCAGAAAATTGGAGTGTGGTGTGCGATAAGCGCTAGAAGAAGAATAGGGCTCATATTCTTTGATGAAACAATAAATGCAGAGTGATATCAGAGGTTAATTCTGAGGACATTTTGCAATCGCTTGACAGAAGAAGAGAAATCGTATGGTTGATTCCAGCAAGATTCTGCAACAGCACATACGGCTCCGAATCATTACATGCAATAAAAGAGGTGTTTGATGACAGAATAATTAGTGTTGATTTGAGGGTCCCTCGTTCTCCTGATCTAACGAGTTGTGATTTTTGTTTATGGAATTCTTTAAAAGATAAAGTGTATCGTTCCAATTCTCGCTCACTACAGGAACTAGAGAAAACATTGTGCAAGAAATCACAAGAAATTCCTACTGCTGAGCTTCGGAGAGTGAGCGAGAATATTTACACGAGATATGCTGCCTGTTTGAAAGCAGAAGATCAACATTTCCAGCATCTATTATAAGGTAAGGATTTTAGTCCGCCTCTGCCGGCGTAATTTCCCCGGCGAATGCCGGCTGTCTCGCGCAATAGAGAGAGGCCGTGAGTGGATTCGACTATAATGTAGCTACCCTATATATAAGTACATATCAGTGTCCATCGCCTGTGTAGTAAGAATGGGTGTCAAACATTACTGAAAATGAATTTAAAAAATCGCTGAGCACTCAACGAATTAGAAGACAATATTCGGCGTGCGTGCATTTTTTCCCAGTTCCAAAAACTCGTCGAGTGTTTGTTTAATAACGTGTTCAGCTTATGCTAGGCTTTAGACACAGAGGGGCATCATGTTTCTTTCGCTCGTTGCATTAGCTAGACTCCTTGGCGAGCCAGTCCGCCACTACTACACTGCTATACGAATAGATTGGTATAGCAGTACCGTGGGAGCGGCGGTCTGTTAGTTACGTCATACAAGACATACCCGGTGTAAGAAGAAATGTAGAAGCTTTCAGTTTGAAGTACCGATTGCATGAGCATGTAGGGTAAAGTTGAAAGATCTCCTGTCTGGATAAAACGCATTAAATCTATTTCAATAATTGAAAGCCGATTGGTACTGGAAGCGACTGGAGCTAATTCATATTTTAAGGCACGCCGCCAGCAATACAAGATACTTGTTTCTGCATCGCAAACATGATCATATTTTGGGAGCAAGGTGCACAAACCAATGATGTCAACTTACATGCCATTAGTTAGCAGTCAGAAATGGTCGGCTCCTTTCAAATACCTTGTAAATGGACGGGAACGTTGCAAATAATGACATAAAGGTCTAAGGCAACGTATCTGTAAACAACTAAATTAACATTAAATAGTTGCGACATAAAACAAATAGAATACAGCAGAGGTGGCAGAAACGTGACTCGCGAGTCATTTTGACTCGCAGGCGCCGTTCCCTCTCTGCAACCGTCCGTTTGTTTCTCACACGCTTCTGAGTGATGCAGTGCGTGTTGCATATTTGGCGACTCGCGGAAGGAAGTCGTTTTCGCCACCCTTGGAATACAGCGTATTAATGAGTTTAGAAGCGTTTAGGTATAATATTTTAATTATAATTAAGCCTTCTTGATATACTAATACAAAATGCCCGTTGTACCAAACTGATTATTCTATTATCCATGCAAACCCTTATTTTGAACTTAAAAATCTTAAATAACTAATATAAAGAAATTGGTATGCAGGCATTATTGCTTAATTTTTATTAGTGCATAGGTATTACTTTGCGTGTCACTGAAATTTTATTTTACTACGTCTTACCGTAAGTAGAGGAAATATTGTATACCACACAAAAATTCAACACCAAGATTTCATTGAAATAAATGTTTTGAGGCCCCTTGAATACAATAAAACCATTTTTAGAAAAAGGTCCCCTCGTAGTGCGTGTTGTGTTTGTTAATAGAATAACAGAAAAGGAAAAGTCCAATAAATACCAAATTTTGATATTTAAGTTAACTATCTTCAAAAGATGCGACACAAAGATTTTTAAGAAAATCCCTCCACCTCAAACAACCCTTTACATGGAAAATGTTTCAATCTTTTTTGTTTTCTCAGAAATGATTCTAACGATTTTGATTAAGATATCATATGTTTAAATTATTTTGATAACAAATGAAATGTATGTCTTGAATTTTCTGGGAATGCCCTGTGAAGTCATCTTCATTCTGAATAACTTCTGCATAAACCGTAAGATATACATTATCACAAGAAATGTAGGTCCATCTAAACCATAAAATGTCTGTCAAAGTTTGTAGCGATAACCATTTTCATGTATTCTTTGTTGTTCATTTTAATTTTCAGATACTTACACTTCTCTCAAGAGGAAAATCGCTATTCGTTTTTCTTTTCGTGGTCATGCAAGAACAGAATTTCAAAGCCAACATACCGAACCAATAACTTAGGGATTGTTTCTCTAATCCCCTTGTACCTACAAGGATAATATGCAATAAAACTATTTCTGCAAATGTTTATTCCGATTAACTGAAGTAGATAGAATAATAAGCTCTTGTATAATTCGTTGTTGAAGAAGGTTAGAGAAAGTCCTGTGAATGTAACACATAACATTTTTTTAAATACTACTACCTTGAATTATTGAAAATATTCAATTCCAATTAAATGAAACGTTTTAATATTCTACAACAGATTTTTAATTTTCTTTATCTAAAACTCTTCTGAAAATCTAAAGCCTTTAATTAAGGAATAAAAGATACTGTAAAAAGGAAACAAATAAAAAATACACGCAATAACAAACTATCTGAGAAACTGTACTTTAAGTTTAAAATTACAGTTTGTTTTTAAGCATACTTGTCTTACAATTCAAATAGATCCTATCCATAAAAAATGCGATATTTGCGTATATTAACATTTAATTTTATTTACAAGAAAAATTGAAATTTAACGAAAATGTAGCCAAAATAGTTACAATTATGTGTATTTGACAGTCAGCCATTAGAATACAATACCATAATGATATGGTTTTTGTTTTTATCGCACATCTTAACATCGCTTACGATTTTTTCTGTACACAATCTGCGAAAGCTTCTAATGTTTTGCGAATCTGTTTTTGGTTTTAATTTTATATGCCTTACAATGTACCTCTTCTTTGGGTATCATTTTATTATGTTAAAGCATTTTAAGACTGTATTTGTGATTCGGTTTATAATTTAAGTTATTAAACTGCGAATAATGTAGATATTCATATTTTACTGTATGTTCTATATTTTCCCTTTCCTTTGCTTTCTACTCATTTGTTTCATACCAGATAATGGTTAAGGATTTTGTGGCTCCCGTCATTGATAATTCCATTATCTACATATATAATCATTTTCTCTGAGAACGTCGAATATCCATTATTCACATTGCCATGTTATACCATAAAAGTGGACGTAAAACCAGGCGCAAGTTTTCAGATTGCACCTACAATAACGCACTCCTACACGTTATACATTTGAATGGGTTGGCAACAGTACAGTTAACAGATGAGAAGAATGCTACTCCAGGATGAAGAGCTAGGAGGGAGTATGTTGATAGTTCTTCTGGGTGCCGTGTTGCCAACTGTAGCGGAGCTCTGCTGCGCCAAACGAATCGAGATAAGTTTATCGCTCCTGCTGACAGCTTGTTTGCTGCTGTGTAAATGCAGTCCTTTCGCCCAGCTCTAATTTATTGGGTTGTCAATCCTGACTGCGTGTGTGAATGCGTTTGCATGAAGAGAAATTAAAATGTCTACGCAGTGCATTTCTGTTGGTAGCATTCTTGTTATCTGCTGACATCGTCCCCGATTGTGGCTCAGTGTAAACAGAAACAAGATCGACGGCTGCTATAAGAGAGTGGAGTTTTATTCCTAATATACAGGGTGGACCGTTTAAGTTGAGACGTACAATATCCCCAAAACTAAGCGTTGCAGAAAAACATGTCTTGAATAAAAGTTGCTTGATATTATGGGGGAAAGTAAATGCCATTAGTCGTGTTGTGTTTTGGGGACGTTATGCCATTTTAGGGCCAATTAAATTTTTTAAAATGGAAACCTACAATTAGGATCAAATTAAGTTGACCCTAAAATTACCATTACAATCTTCCAAAACACATGACTAATGGCGTGTACTTTCCCCCATAATATCAAGCAACTTTTATTCAAGACATTTCTTTCTACAATGCTTAGTTCGGGAGATGTTGTACAGTCTCAACTTAAATGGTCCACCCTGTTTATGTAAGTTCCCTGAATTACCCTAAATTTAATTATTTTATTATATTTAATTATATAATCTGAACACCACACTCACATTAACAGCAATATTCAAAGGTAATATCCCCTTTAAATATTCAAGTTGTGATTTATCTTAGGCAAGGCTGAGGTGCGTATTTATTGTAAATGTATAACGTAACTTAGATATTTTAGTAAGTGTTGAAAAGTTCCACTAATATGATAATTGAAATGCTGCATAGTTAATGCATTTGCGTTTCAATGTTTGGGTTTCTTTATGCAACATACATAATGTAGAAGTCAGCCACAAAAATTATTAAAGGACATATCTTTTTAATATATTTTGATTGTTTTAAATGAATCGTACACTTGGAATAGAAAAAGTGGCCCATATAGGACTCAGGGAATTTAAGTTGGTACTGATATGGTAGCTCCGCCCTCCCCAAGCTTCATCCTTCTACCTCCCCTCTTGTTTATTTTTGAACACTTGATTGACAAGTTAGTTTTTTCATTCCAAAACATGAACAGAGCTTAACACTGACAATTAAGTATTTTCCTGTTACTTGAGTATCATTAAGTTACTAATAATCATAATATTAATAATACTGACGATAAGTGTCCATTAATTTAAAGGCACCTTTGATTACTAGGGACTCTTCAATGTCATTATGCAATAATAGTAATGATAAGCATTATTTGATAATGTTATAATTTATTTCATTCAATAATACTTATTCTTATTATTATTGGACATAAAGGTACTGAATAAGATAAGTAATAACATTATTAAATAATAGTATTAAGATTTAATTGTTCTTCCACACTGACGTGTGTATAGAACAAGGTTGGAGAAGTATAATCAGAGGACTGAAAATTTCAGTCAGCTGGAAAAAATGTGACTCAGCTGGACAATTTAATGTCCTACCGGAGTGTAGCTCAGTGATTAGAGCAACCGAATGGTTCCTTTGATACTACCTCTCCAACCTTGTCCTACACCCATGTCAGTGTGGAAGCTCATTAATTGACCTGATAGAAGCTAAATTAATGAAGCCCAGACTTAAACTTACGGCATTATGAGGTGCCATTGGGGTGTGTCATCTCAAAATAATTTGAGATCTCCTTGTCGTTTAACGGGAAAAATGCGAGACAGCTGGAGAGTTTCATGTCCTACCGGCATGTTGCCATGGTAGCTCAGTAGTTAGAGCAACCGGTCGGAAACCCGGAGATTCGTGATTAAAATCCAGATTATGGCATTACATTTTTCAGTCCTCTGATTCTACCTTTCCAATATTAACAGTTATTATTATTATTATTATTATTGTTCTTGATATAGGCTTTAGTTTTTGCGTGTAAACGCTCTGCTTATGCTGAACAATGTTATAATATCTTATATGCTCTCTTCTTCACGTCTGAAGTTTTAATGTATATAGGGTCAAGATATAGGTAGCAGCATCTCGGTATAATATCGAAGTATGTACTTAGTGATATGAACTTAGTGATTATAATTCATTGGCGGTAGTGAATCTATATTTACTTCAGAAGAAACGTTTGGAATGTTGTGATCGCCACCGGTGAGCATCCCCTAAACTGGCACCTGGTGGGGCCTTGCCGGTCTTCAGAGCAATAGCCAGTGCGGAACAATGGCTCATTATGTGCAGCTTCCCTGTTCCAGAACATTCATTTCGACATGTTCTAGTAGCCTACTGTTCTAGAACATTCCGCTTTTTTGCGGGGCTTATAGTTCAGTGATGAGTTGTGACTCAGTAGTTCAGTTGTGATTCGACAGATCAGTTGTATTCTGTTCCAAGTGTGTGCCAAAAGTGACTCAAATATGACGTTTCGGAAAATGAGTTTAATGGCAAGTTAAGTCTGCAGCTCAGGGGAGACTCGTCTAGCTTTTCTGAAAATAACAATAGTGAAACTTAAATTAGGTACCATTTGAAAAGGAATCTTCTCTGCATTGTTGACCATTTTTCAACATACTATGGGTGCTACGTTAAGTGCCTAGGCGATAAATAAAGTGTTTTTCACAGTAACTGGTGTTCTCATTTGTTACAGTTCTGTCTGTTGTGCATTTCAGCGCTGCTGGTAACTCATTTCTCACCCACTCCTCCCTCTAAAAGGCCGAGTCGCTAATTATTATGGTACGTTGGATTAACCGTCTCTACTTCTTCACACAATTCAAGAGTTGATTCATTAAGAGAGGATATTTCTGATCTTTCCTTCTTTTCACACCGAGTTTAACACGGCTCATTGATAAAAGTTTGTTCATGAGTTAAGTTTCAAGCCAGTCATAGAGAGAGATGACAACGGCTAGGAAACTAGTGTTGGTTAAATAAATGTGCATACCTGCGGAAGAAAGGGAAAAAAACACTATTGGGAATTAAGAGAATCATGGGTCACTTTTTATGCTCCCTAGAGTACGTGTCGTCCTTAAATGATAAACTCGTTTCCACACCTACAATTCTGATTTTCTTGTTTACCGTACCAATCCAGACATTGAGAAACAAGCCGACCTTTGTTTTGTTTACTTCGAGCTATCATCCGTGAAGATGACTGTACACAAGCTGGACATGAAACCTGCTGCTCTTCAGCGACGTTGTTTGTGGGTATTTGCTTCCCTTCTGCCAATGCACACATCCAGTTTTCACGTAATATGAACGTATTCTAGTGCAAAATACAAACAGAGTAATGAACATACAGGTGTGAGGTACATTGTGCATTATGAATCAAAAAATTGCAGAATTTTCTGATTCATGTGTTTTTCATTTCGTGTTTGAGAGCAGAAACAGGGCTAAACATGGTATAACCTCTCACTATCACACGCTTACATGTCTAATTCTAAACAAATAGGGGCGTAAAGAATGGAAGGATGCACTGAAAAATCTCGGAATGCAGAAATTATAATTCTTTTTATATAAAATAGGGATGTGCGGATTAGAAGAGATCAGTAACATGTAGCTATGATCATTGGGGCATTTTACTTTGTTATTACACACTGTCAACGTTGTGTGAATGTGCTGAAAGGACCGAGTTAACATCAAAGGATATGTCCGGAATACGCATATTGTATCTTGTAATGGTACATACCTACCCTAGTGGAAATGCTCCGCACCTAGCGTGTGGGAATCCCAGAGCAAACCATTTGTAACGCTTTTTCGAATAATTCCTCTTTGTTATTTCGGAGTTACGTTTACAAGCGTGTAACTAGGGTAAAATGGAGGAAATTCTACATTTTTACTTTCTCTATGTAGTAGGTAGAGGAAATATTACGTTTAACCCAAAAATTTGATATCGAAATTTCAAATGACATACACATTTTGGAATCTTTTGAAAAACAACAAACGAAAAAAAAAAAGAAACAAAACAAAAAAGAAAGCATATAAAGCAATTTTACTTTTAAAGGGAAACATCGTGTAAGATGTAAGATAGTTATTAATGAAGAAATAATAGAACAAGTCTCTAGTTTTAACTATCTAGGTTTTAATTTATCATACAGTAAAAACGAAGACCTGAATATAAAACTAAATAAATGAAGACAAATGAATGGAACATTAACGAGAATATTAAAGAGCAATACGGCAAAAGCAACGCAATGAAATTTTATGAAGTAATGACAGTGTCAATGGCAACATATGCAAGTGAAAACTGGACAATGGACAGGACAGATAAGAAAAAAATAGAAACAGGGAGGTGAAATTTCTAAGATTGTATCTGGATATATCCTTCTAGATAAAAAAGAAATGAAGAAATCCGAAAATAATTGAACATATATATATATATATATATATATATATATATATAACTAAACTAAATGAAAAAAGTTAATGAACGAGACCTCAAATATGCAACACGCAGTGCATCACTCAGCAGCATGTGAAAAACAAAGGGACAGTGGTAGAGAGGGAACAGCGCCTACGAGTCAAAATGACTCGCGAGTCCCGTTTTCGCCACTTCTGATGTACAGCATAACTTATGCCGGTTTATACTTGATTTATTCAATTTGGACTATGTTGATGAAATGATAATTTCGAGCTCCTGGAGGCTTTGAAATGCCATTTTCATGACTAATTTATTTAGAAAATAAAAAATTACGAAACGCCTTCCAAGAAAGGGGTAGTATGTGAAGATTTTCTTGAATTTTTTTTTCTAAAATCGCTTTTATTGGATTTAAAGGCTCTCAAACGTCTATTTCCTGTGATGTATCCATATCAATTTTCGGGTGAAATGTAATACTTTCTCTACTTACTATTGGTAAGCAGTAGAGAAAGGATAAAAGCCACCTCACAGGTAGCAGCTCTAAGGAGAGAAGTCCAGACCTCTGTTGCAGGCTGTAGCAGCTAGAATACGAATTTCTAGCGTGACACTGCATTCACGATTGAGTGGTCAACCGAACACGTACACCTACTCAAATCCCACAAGTATTGAACAGGGACCTACGTACGTGGTGCAGATGTCCTGCATTCAGGGCGTGGAAAATTAAATAAAGGGAGGTGCTGCATATTCCAAAACGGTGTCTGGCACAATAAAAAGGTACGTGTTCGGTCCCTTCTTTTTGTTTAACCGAAGCGCAAGGCTGGGATTTCTCATTATTGCTGCAAGAAATGGCTATTCATGATCTCCAGAGACAGAATTCGAACAGAAAAAGCTATAGAAGTGTAGCGTTTGTCCACTTAACTCTTCTATCTCACGACCGAATAAGACCGCTGATGTTTTTCTTTGCTAGGTCACTATACTGCTCCTTTTAACTTCGTTATCCTTGTAACTATTTTAACAGGGGCATTTGCTGTGAAGGATCTCCGAGTAATTTTCCATATAATGTGCAATGATATCTCGAGTTTTCTCTAGGCTTCAATTCCCGTTTCGTACACTAATAAAATATCTAAACTCAACATATTATTTTCTTTAACGCTCTCTGAGCAAAGAATGCATAACATAAAAAAAACTTTCTCTACTCGCTATCATTTACTTTCCAATCTCTTCTACAAACTATTTTTAGAAAGCTTCTTTTTCTTATTTTTAATAGAGATAATTTGTAGAAGGGAGTCTCAAGCTATAGACTAATCTTTAAAACGTGGTTCGCTATATGCTGGCTTTGAAATTTCACTCCTTGTATGACTAATATAAACAAAAGAATGCTGACTTAGCACTTATTTATACTAAAATATTGGAAAATGAAAACCAAAAACAACAAATACCTTGGAAATAGTTAACACCACCAAAAATGATATGAAATGTGTGCTTTAACGACATCTGCATCTTTCTTGTAGTAATCTAGAGTGAAGAGGATTTCTGTGAATATTCACAGAAAATTAAACATATCTACAAGAATATCTTAAACATATAGTATTTTGTCCAACGTTTTTAAGGTCCATTTCTGACAAAATGAAAAACAATTAACTTTTGCATGTAAAATATAATTTGGGATGGGGAGATTTTCTTAAAAAGTTTGCTTTGCATCCGTGGGAGGATGCTAAACTTAAATACCAATTTTGCTATTGAAACATTTCGTATTTAGGACGCCGGGGTTGCGCAGTGGTATCGTCTCCGACTCTCGTACTAAGGGTCCGGGTTCGATTCCCGACTCTGGGGTGGCGATTTTAAGTCAACCCTACCCACACCTTCACCCAACGTGGTTCGAGTGCACGGTAAAAGCTGTAGGTCCTTCTCTTTCCACCGCTATCCTCATGATCCTACCATCGCAGGTAGCAGACTCTGTCCATCTGGATGCCTCCACCTCAGAAATGGGTCCAGCCATCGTTTGGTGGAATAAGATAACCCCCGAAGGTCATCGGCCAATACGGGGAGCGTTGGAAACGACGAGGACATTCAGTTTTTTATTTAAATAAACTTTTGTGTCCAAACATCTCAAAACATGTATTCCGGTCAATTCTCGATATCTCGATATTCTCGATATATACCTAAAATACTCTTCCTTTGTAATCTGTAAGTAGATGGTAGAGAAAGCAAAATTTAAAGCACGGACTGATGTGACCTAGCCTTCAGGCAGCGGTGTCACAATCAGCCCGATTTAAATGATCAGTGATGGCCAAAGTACGATTTCAGTACAAGGAGCAACAGCTTTTATGTTTCGGCCGGCAGAGTCGAACACGGTGGCTCTCCCAGCAACTTGAAGACTCTATTTTTACTTTCTCTACCACGTATATATTAGGTAGAGAAGGTATTGCATTACATCTAAAAATTTGATACCAAGATTTCACCGGAAATACATGTTTTGAAACCCCTGAATAAAGAATCGCATTTTTGGAAAAGCTCAGTGTATGTGTGCGCGCGTCTGTAACTGTGAACAGCATAACAAAAATAATAATAATAAAAAAAAAAAGTCAGAAAAATATCAAACTTAGTATTTAGGTTTAGTAGCTTCCAAAGATGGAACACGAAGATTTTCAGGAAAATCCCCCAACTCCAAACTACCGCTTACATGGAACATTTTTGAAATTATTAATTTTTTAAAAAATAGCCCTAACGATTTTTATTAAAATACCATATACTAATGATATTTACATTACAAATAAACGTATATACGTATATCTTGAATTTTATGGAAATAACCTGTGAAGTCCACTTCATTGGAAAAGAATTTTGTATAATCTTGTTTAACTAGTAAACGCTAAGCAATGTACGAAAACCTATTATACAAAAACGTAGATCTCTTTAAAACGGATAATTTATTCCTAAGAACTTTTTTTAGTATTAGCCATTACTGATATATCCGTTATTAGTTGTTCAAATTGTTCAATATTTAATCACTCTTTCAAAGTCCTGTCGACTTTCAGCTGTTTCCTGCGATGTCATGGAAAAAGTGGTATTTTCGGCCAGCATATAGCGTCCAATGCTTAAACATTTGGCTTTCAGCTGTTATCTTTATATCTATAACGAAATGTGTAATGCAGCTATTTCCGGAAAGGTTTGTCTTCATTAAAATGAAGTATAGGAAAATTTGTATCCCATTAATAAGCGATAGAGGGTAGAGAAAGTCAAATGAATATAACACAGATTTTTTTATATCTATTAGCACGTGGCTCCCTATAAACAACCCGATTATTTTGATTGATTTTGTTACTTGGCTTGTTTAATAAAGAGTGAACATTACTCCTGATGTATTTGTATAAATTTCGCTTTCTTCGGTGTAATTTCAGTACATACGGATATATGGGCCAAAAAGTTCACCTTAGAATTAGGTATTTTCATGTACGACACGTATGTGACATACCACTCATGTGGAACAACATAATTTCACAAACATTTCAAAGTGGATGAAATCATGCTCACTTAAAATGCTCTTAAAGAAAATCTATGTTGTCTGTCTCAAGAGGGCCATATGGCAGCTACATTTAAGCACAACAACCGTATGTGGCGAGCAGTGCACAAATTAATAAATTAAATTGATTGCAGGAGTGAATCCTTTGGGAGTGAATCCTTTGGGAGTGAGTGGCAATCACACTGTATACCGCTTCCGCGTTCTCCCGACCGAAATATAATCTGACCGCTCTGAGCACAGCTTATTTAATATTCCGTCACATATACCAAATTAAAAATAAAATTAGAGCTTTTTAAATGTGACACCAGCTGTAAAACCTCATAGGAGCATTCCATGGCAACTGGCGTGGACTTCAGGCTATGAATTGTGCTGTTTGAAATTATAAACAATAAATGTATGCATTGCCTGAAATTTCAAGGGAGTTCGTTTTGTTAGAAAATAATAATGTAGCATTGGTAAATATTAATACGGACAATTCTGAAACTCAAATTTTACGAGGTTTTTAAAGCAAACTACTCTTTGTTCAGTGTTAATTTCTATCGGTTTTTGCTGTTCTTCTAGCTTTAGCTATAGCTTTTGTAGCAACAGCCTGTTTTGAGTTACATATAAACAAACTTCAGTTGATCAGTGGTGGCCCTGAGTTATTAGTTAAGAGCATGAGCAGGGTCCCAGAAAATCGGAGATTTGCCTAGAATTTTCTTTAATCTCTTACATATTAAACTTTGAATTTGTATTTGTGTAGTGGTTCGTAATTTATTTTACACCTACAGATGAATATATCCCAATAATATTTCTACATTTATTTGATTTTGTCTGGATTCAAAATTTTAGGTATCCAAAAATGATTAAAACATTGATAATAAGCATGTAATATTTTGCTGAAATCCATAATTTATTGAAGATCCGACTTATAGTGTAACTTCATTCTATACCCATCTGACAGGGCTTCTAAAGCCATCAGTTAGAGGTTAGAGTTACAATATAAGCCTTAGCTCCGTCATTTGTAGCAGGACCAAGGTAGAATGCGTACTTTCGCATGTTTTCAGTATACACTGGCATCTCATGATCTGCCTATGATCTTTGCGAAATGTAGGGTTTCAGCAAAAGCCTGCGACATATAAGTCCTGCCCCGTGACACCGTGGGCTAGAGTGTGGAGCTCTGGTTCCCGCTACAGAATGCGCCCGGGTTTCATCCCACCCATGGGAATGTGCATTTCAAGTCCCGGGTATAGCACCAGTGCCTACTCAGCCTCGTGAGGAATGCAAGGAGCTGAGATAGGCAGCAGTCCTGGCCTCGTAAATCAACCTTCTGGCTGGGGAATGTAGAGTTGGCCACATTACCTCGATTGGATGATCGCCCACCTCTGCCGTGTGTAAGTGGGCGTGAGGCCGGCAGTCGAGTTGGCAGTCCCGGTTCTTCCCTGGGCGCTACAGGATTTATTATACATATTAGCATCAGGAAAATACTAACTGAAGCTATGTAGCAAACAGTGACATAGTATGCCATAATATTGTATATACACAGTGATAATATCACCAGCATTTTAATATATATTGGCAACAGTATTGCTTTGATTTAATCTACTGGAGTGTTTACGTTGCGTCAATAAGCTTGAACACTTTCGATCAATTTCTCTGACACGTGAAGCTAGTTATATACAGCATTGTAGTTTAAATTATCCTATACGGAGAAGCTGGCTCCCAGGATTTCATGGTAATCTTGTTACAAGACGCGTGCAAAATGTGTCAAAAACATTGGCAGAAAGGGAGAAATAGCTTGCACCAAAGCAAGTTAACAATACAACTATCTTCACATAAGACAGCATATGGGCTACGCAATCTCTTGTCGGTGAAGATGTCCATTTCATCAGCGAAAAATAGGATGAACAATCAACAAACAAAAGCGTAACAAGTCATAAGTTGTTACACTTGTATTGTTCAAGCCCATGTGGACAATGCTGTAACAATTGCTGAACATTAAAGTTTCTTCTTCTTCTTCTTCTTCTTCTTCTTCTTCTTCTTCTTCTGCTTTCAAGGATTAGGTGATATCACCTGTCCTGGTTTCTTATCATCAAACCGCCTCTTGCGTGGTCTACTCTTTTTCCCTGTTGGTTGCTAATTCGTTGTCTTCTAGAAGAAATCTGCCATCTGCCGTTCTGTTGACACAATCTGTCAAGTTTGTTTTATTTTCATCAATGATGTCGTTAACTGAGAAAATATGAAAATATTCAAATCTGATCTTGAGGCAGTATTTTATATCACAACACTGTGAATGCCAGAGTGATTGTAGCGTAAACTAACATTATTGTATGACAATGATTTTAGATGTTTGTTAGCCATAAGCATTGTTAGGAAATAAGTTTACACGGCCTCACTGAAACTGACAATAGAGTGGGTAACAATGAAACGATGGGGATGAGTTGTTTATCACTAAGAAGAGACAAACAAATGACGTCAGGATAGCGCGCCTTTCTTTAGAAATGGAGGGAATATCTTCCCTAGAGCATATGTGTTAGTAATTGTGATTGGCTACAAAATAGACGCTAATGTTGGCGCGATTTAGTAACCAATAGCAGCTCTATTATAATGTTTAGGCATATCGGGGTGAGGGATTAGAAATTCTCGAGCCAAAAGCAAGTATCGCGCAGTTCTACAGAATCATTCACAATTTACATATTTTATCCTATCAAGATAATCCTTTTGAATCAGGCATTTTACTTTTTCATTTTTATTTATTTTTCATTTCATTTAAAAATAGTTTTAGTTTATTGGTTTAATACTAATCCTTCATGGGATAATTACCACTGATGTAAAACTAAACGGACTCAAAATCCTTTTGAATCAGGCATTTTACTTAGGTAAACGTCGCTCAGTTCTACAGAATCTCTCGCGAGGTACACATTACGCAGTTCTACAAAATCTCTCGCGTCGCAAAATTAGTTACAAAAATGCGAAGTATGCGACAACTATTACGACAGTAATTACATTCGGAAGTATAACAGTTTCAGTCAGGCGTGTATAAAGATTACAGATGTGAACTATTAATTAATTGTGACGGCAATAAAAGTGTGAAAACGAATTCTTTTATCAGTGTTATCTTTTAGTAACAACTCCTTTCCGTTTACACCCCTGCTCAGAGATATTTGCTCGACTGAGTAATAATAGCTAGCCGGAGGACAAAGAACCCAAAATTCAAAATAGTAAAACAATAACAGGCACCAAATAAAAAAAGATAACACGAACAGCTTACCGCGACAATCTTATTGTTTCATTTCTTATTTTATCAAATTTAGTGCACCCTCTTACATATCTCATAAATTTAATTTCTGTAGGCTGTATACGTGATCTCTCTCTTTGTTATTGTCCACGATCCGGAGCTATATAATACAGTAGGCACAGCCATAGTTTTATAGAATTTAATTTGTGTTTCTTTTCTAGCTTTTCTTCCTAAAGTTCTTCTAATTGTCACAAATGATTTGAAATCTATTAACCTTCATTTCAATGTCTTTGTAGATTTGAAACTATTGTTAAATCCTGGATAATTGAAGTGGAATACTTAATATTAGCGTTTATAACAAAATGCAACTACACTAAGCAATGGCTTTCAAGAATCATTAGAAGTGAAGGTAAATGATTAAGCTTATTTATTCCAGAGTTAGAACCATAGGAAAAAGCTGTGAGCGTTTGGTCTCCTGAGGTATTTTGCAATTGGATAACCGGTAGCTTGCTGGTTTAATTCCTCCAGGCAAACATTTAATGTGGTCGTTTTGTGGTGGCTCAGGAAGATACTGAGCAATATTTGTACACGGGCTTTGTTTCCTCAGGAGTAGGTAAGTATTACTGTGCAACACTTAGCTTCCACGCATGCGCTCAGTTGTGATTACCAGTTCTTCAATAATGGAACTCTTCGTTTTTAGTTGTGCTGTTCGCACATATACACACTTTTTCTAAAGCTGCTCTTCTGGGGGTTCATGTAGTCTCAAAATATGTATTTTTGGTGAAATCTCGATTTTGAATTTTTGGGTGGAATACAACACTTCCTGTTACCTACTATGTATAAGTAGGTGGCAGAGAAAGTAAAAATCACATGCTGTTAAATGTGAGGTGTCATACTCTAGACTAATTACTGCGTTATGAAATATCAATAACAAGACTTCTGTGTGTTTACATAGCCATTAAGGCGAAAGAATGACTCGTTATAATTAGCTAGTGCTAGTCTGTTAGAATTTAACTAATGAGGGAGGCCACTCACAATAAGGAACCATACATAACCTGTATGAAAACAAGAAGATATTTTAAATGTGTGTGCGATACAAGTTGAAATTAAATTAAATTGAGTTTTATGTAAGGACTCTCTTTAACTACTATGGTTCTTAGCGTCTCATTCTATATCGGGCGTGAAAGACCGGTAATTTTGCTCAGAGGCCGTTTTATCAGGCTAGAGGTTCTTTTACGTGCCGTAAATCTACGACACGGGACCACCGGTTTTACCTTCCTTCCGAAGGAAGCCATGCTAAGGATTTTACGACGCGATACGAGTTGAAATAACGGTGCTGTTGTGCTAATTCAGGGAGTGATTTAATCCAATAACTTTCAACATGTTAGCTAATTGGATATTACAACAGTGTTTCTTCGTTCCCGTTTTTCTTTTGCACTGATCCGCACGCTCAGACTTATGCACAACGTTATGAACTGGTTACATATGCCTCAGATTTCACAACATAAAAACGTGTTGCGCTGAAGTTGATCTTTAACCATCCTGGAGGATTTTAGGTCTGGACGTTTCCTTCCCAAATTTCCTTTCTCAATTTTTATTTCATTTCATGTATCACCAGTGTCATCGTCTGTGGTACTAAATATTCCATCGAACGAGTTTTGATCATTAATTGTGTCATTTATGCCTTCGAACACAATGAGCTTGGGCGAGTTGGGTATACTGACTTCCGACGGTATCCCGTTCTCAGTCGTTTGGTACACCCTCTTCCATTTATGCCGTCACCGCAGCTATGGAAGGCATTCTACTGGCCTTCACAGGTAGATAATGTATGGCAAGGAGGAGGAGTATGTATCTGTTTACCTTTTGCACGCATGCAGTGACGTCCTGTTTTGCGCAATTTTGGATAATTTACATATGAGCTTTAAGCAATAGCTTTACTCATCATTACTTACAATAACCAAGTTTGAGTATACAGGGTGGACCGTTTAAGTTGAGACTGTACAACATCTTCAAAACTAAGCGTTGTAGAAAGAAATTTCTTGAATTAAAGTTGCTTGATCTTATGTGGGAAAGTAAATGCCATTAGTCGCGTTTTATTTGGAAAACGTTGTGATGATCAGTTTAGAGTCAATTTAATTTGACCCTAATTGTATATTTCCATTTAAAAAAATCTGATGTGTTACACTCACACGACTTTCTCTACTCTTGTTCAAATTATTTTTACAAACTCTTATTCTCCATCTATTTCATATTAATCTAGATAAACATTTGCAGAAAGGATACTTTGACATGCAAAGAGAATTACATTTTACACATAGCGACCAGTTCTAAAAATATTTAACTATCGCTTAAGGCCATGTTCCCCTTGATTTGTATTTGCAAGGGCAATATAAGCAGAGACATATCTCTTAATAGCTGGTTGCTATGTTGCAGCACCATACTCTCTGCCACAGTTTAATACTCTTTGCATATCCAAGATAAAAAAACGAATAACGAATTCCCATTTGAGAAAATAAGTATTGAAAAATTTAAGGGAATAACAAGCAATATCTCGAAAAAGGTTCACTCAACAAAGAAAATGTATATGACATAAATTGTGTATTTTAACGCGATCTCATTTTTTGTGTAGTAAAATTTTGTCTAACTCTTATTTTTTACCAGTTCAAAAGTCGTTCACAATGAAGAATACTTTTGGAGACATTCCCAGAAAATTCAAGATATACATTTTATTTGTCATAAAAATATCTTAAACATCGATATTTTAATCAAAATCGTTAGAGCCATTTTTGAGAAAAATAAAATTTTCGAAAAATGTTCCATGTAAAGGGTAATCTGGGGTGGGGTATTTTCTTGAAAACCTTCGTGTCGCATCTCTGGAAAATACTGAACCTAAATACCAACTTTGGTGTTTATCCGACTCTTGGTTTCTGAGTTATGCTGTTCATAGATAGACACACAGACACACAGACACACAGACCACACATACACGGACATGTTTCCAAAAATGCTTTTTTAAATTTAGGGGGTGTCAAAACATATATTTCCGGTGAAATCTCGGTATCGAATTTTTGGGTGGAGTACAATACTTCCCCTACTTAATATACGTAGTAGAGAAAGTCAAAATTATGACATTAAGATACTCTTAAGTGTAGTTAGTTTTCCGTTAGAAATTTTTCTTAATACGAGTTTATTTTCAAGTTTGTTTGTATCTCGATGAAACAAAACATAATTTTAAGTACAGTCATTGTACATAGCTATTAAAGTAAAGCAACCGTTTTGAGTAAATGAACCTTAATTTGTGTTTAAGGTTGGTATAGCATAATTTACTTTAATGGCAGTTGTGCAACTTCCTGAATTTAAAGAATTATCACTTGATTTATTGAATTTTAAATGTAATTGTATATAAAACCTGCATGATGTTTATTTTGCAACATATTTAATATATTTTTCCTTAGCTGTAGTGTACCACAAAAGAGAAGTTGTGACCTTAAATTTAGGTAGAAACAAAGTCAAAACGCAGTAATGTGGCATATGATTTGGTTATTTATATGCCTTAACGCACTGCGCCTGACAACGACGCTATTATGTGAACTCTCGAACAAGCGAATACGCAAACAAAAAATGCCTATTCTCACGAGAGGGCATATGAAGCAGGAGCAGGACATATTTCGGCATATTCGTTGCTGATTTTCGAACGAGTTGGGCTCGAAGACACGTACAAGTCTCATAACTGTATGAAACGAACTAGTAAAACGCTCATCCTTGACAGCTCTTTGTGGTATCCTAAGAAGAGCAGGCGTTAAAAATTGTTAAACAAAGAAAGAAAGTACTGGAAACAGGCTGGCGGAGAGAGCTGAGGTATACTTGGTAGCTGGGACATAAAACATGTAAGCAAGCAAGTGAGGGTGCAGACGTAAGAATGAATGCATATGGAATGTTGCATATAAGGTGAAGTATGAAGAATTGCTGTCATGTTTAATAGTTCAGATTCTTAATGAAAGTGGAGGTATCAGCATCATAACTTTCTCCGCAAGAGCTTTTGTACGTAGCTGTATACTTATGAACAACATTTTTTGTCGAAGTGCAACGAATTCAGTGGATATCAACAGAACTAAAATCCTCTTCCAGTACCAACATTGTTCTTACTTTCCAAATAATTTTAAAAGCATGTTACCCATCCTTTATCCTACCTTTACAACACGATACTGCTAAACTATCCCAAGCTGAATGTTCTTGTTTACTGCAGCTGTAAGAAAGCTGTCATATGACAAGTCAGTTCTTTTGTTATTGGTTCACTGATTAATTTGTATTTATCTAGATTGGCAGCATTAATAGTGTTAGACGGAGTCGTATGTTTACCCTAGTATGAAGGAACAAATCTGGGGGAAATGGGTGAAATTCTTTCCCTGTAGCTGCTCATTAGGTAGCGAAAGAGTTTTTTAGTTTTAATTTCAGTATGTAACTTTGTAGTAATTAATTTTTACATGGGAGGGAACTGGCCTGCCGCACAACCCTCAACCTGGAGCAGCTGTAACTGTGTAGCCGGAACGGATTTTAAGGTCCAAACCGTGTAGTTTATGATGATCTCAGTATGCAGGCGAAAATACAGCACCTTTCCTTCACACTGCGGCCACCGCATGGCATCCCGCGCGCCTGCCGCCGCAGCTCGGACTCCCGCCAAAACAGCTATAATATCCCCGCAACCGTTTCACGTTCTCATAGTTGCAATTACGTTTACAATAATAATAAGATATACCTTATTATAAGAGATGTTGGAAATCTCTATCCATACATTTTACCGAGCGGGATGGCTCAGGCGGTAACGTCTGTGGTACGCATTCGGGAGGTCCGGTGTTCAAATCCCGTGGGCCGGCCAATCCAACTCAGGTTTTTCCGTGGTTTCCCTCATTCGTCAAGGTAAATACCGGATTGGATACTTAAAATCACCACCTAAAGCTCCGGCTTAAGTCTAAAACAATAGTAAAAATGAATAATAGATGGTAATAGTGAATGCTGTGCCACCTATCCTAGACTGGACGGCATCCTAATGACATCTACACGGCACGAAGCAGAAAATCCACGCACTGAGGTCTCTGTGGTCTCGTGACGAAGCAAGATGATATGGTTATAGTGATGAGACCTAGAAGAAAAATTGTCCGCCTTTCTATTTATAGAAGGCAAAGGGTAGACTGGGCGGCACCCTAATGCCAACTGCACGACATGAAGCAGAAGATCCAGTTGCTATGCACTGAGGTCTCTGTGGACACGTGACGAAGGAAGATGGTATGGTTACAGGGAGAACTAGACCTAGAAGGCTAACTGTCCGCCACACATCGATCCACGAGTTATCTACTAATAGATCCGTCGCGATATGACCATATTAAAGCGACGTAAAATAAATGGATTAAATACAAACATACATTTCTGGCGACTTTTCAGGAAATGTTCATTCACAATGGAGCGTTCAATATTCAAAATTGAGTGAATTTCTCCCCTCATGTTTTATTTTAATTCTTGCAAGTAATGGAGTTTATTCCATACACTTTATTTTTTCATGCGATCATCAGAGTCGAGTTAATTTCTGTAATTGGATTTGGCGAAATAATAGAATAACTGACCCAGCTTAATATTCTTCTCTGATGATGCTTGGTTCCATTTATGTGGCTATGTTTCGTCGCAAAATAACAGATATTGGACTACAGAGAATCCCGATTTTACACACGATATTCCTTTGCATGACGCGAAAATTGGTGTGCAAAAATGCATACAGAATACTAGGACTGTATTTTTTTTAACAAACAATAAATGCAGAGAGTTACAGGAATGTCATACTCATATCATTTGTTACAGCTGACCGACGTTCAATGATGGCCAGAATTTTTCCAACAAGATGCTACTACCACGCATACCGCTGGTGAGTCAGGAAATCTTTGAAGACAGGCTGATTAGTAAAGGATTATGGTCCTCATGATTCCCCGATTTAACTGAATGCGATTTCTATCTATGGGGAACTTGAAAACTAAAGTGTGTGCTACAAATCCCCAAATATAAGAACTAAAAGAAAACATCAGGCGAGAAATCAACCCAATTTCGGATATATAACTCTTAAGTGTGAATGCAAATTACGTGAGAAGATGCTAGTAACGTGAATATAGAGGAGGTCAGCGTGTTCTCCATTTCTTATAGTAAGGTATGTGCTTATTTCCATTTTAATTGTAACCAAAACTATGAGAACGTGAAGCGGTTCCGAGAATAATAATTTTTTTTCGGCGGTAGACCGACTTGAGGCAGCCGGCGCGCGAGCCGTTCGAGCGGTGGCCGCAGTATAAGTGAAAAGCACTGTATTTATCCTGCCCTGTAAATTTACTAACATTTGAATTCCAACAATGACTTTGAAGCCCACATAAATCATTTCGATACAAGAATGCTGATGCTATTTGCGTCTATAGTAGAACGTTTGCAGTGCCATTGTTTATGTTAGCTATCAGGAAAACATACGAGTGCATTAAACGGTTGCAGCTATTTAGTTTGACTAATGCTATCAGTTTTAGAGATTGCTGTCGTTTCTAGAGCATTATATAGAGCGAATGTAACTAATATAAAATAAGCTTAATTGCCTTTCCGAGTGATTAAATTGGTGATTATCTTCGGTTGCGCAAATTAAAAGCCGGGACAATTAACGTAATGGTCAGGCAATTACGAATAATGGCCTCATAATTCGCTAGAAATTATCCTTGCTTTCAAGTGTACTGGGGTTTTATGTATTGTTGCTTTCTCAAGTAATTTCGAAATTAAATTCTATTTCAGAAGGAATGCAATATTGATTTTAGGAAAGCATCTATATATAACGGAGTTCTAAGCAAGGAGGAGCAGAAAACCTCTAGTTCCCTTTCTTAATTCAATATAAACTCATATTAACAAGGGTTATTGATCGCTTTAAGGACACATCGAAGAAGAACTTTGAAATTTTGAGTTGTTGAACACTAAGATTTCAAAATTTCCACGCTTGTTGTTCGGGCTTTGATGAAAAACTATACAAAATATCATTTGTTTACTTTCTCATAATATAGCTAGAAGTATTGCTCTCTATAGAAAAATTTTTGATCTCGAGATTTCACCGGAAATACCTACATCAATTTTGGTTTCACAGAGCTTAAAGCAGCAATTTTATAGAAAGGTTCATGTGTGTGTGTGTGTGTATGTGTGTGCGCGCGCGCGCGCGTGTATAGCTTAATTCAAAAACGAAACCTTGGATAAATAAACTTTCAATTTTTGTGTAGTTAAATGTTGACTTTAAAATTAATACTCTTTCCATGATAGAAACAACTGAATTTTAAGTGATTGAGCACTTAAAAATAGTAAGATGCACTGGAAAACTCAAATGAATAAGAACTAACACCTTGGAAATGGGTTATGCCAATAAAAAGGTTTATTTGAAATAAACTATGAGTTCTAAACAGATCCTCATTTTTTGTGCAGTAAGTAACTGTCCATCTCATATGGTTTACCAGTTATGCAAAGTTATAAAAAGATAAAACTCATTTAAAATAATGTGGTCTTTACAGACGATTCCTAGAACATTCAATCAATATATTTTGTTTGGCATGCAAATGTTATAAACATATGGTATATTAATCCAAATAATTAGCCCTATTTTTAAGTAATCAAAAAGAAAATATAAGACAATTTTTCCATATAAAAGTTAGTTTGGATGGGAATTTTCTTGAAAATCTTAGTGTCGCATGCTTTGGAGATAAACACCAAACTTCGTATTTCAGCTATGCTGTTTTCTCTCTCTCTCTCTCCCCTCTCTCCCTATCGCTCTTATACTCTCAAATAGATCGTTTTCAAAAAAAAAAATCAGGGGACCTCAATAAAGGATTTTTATGTGGAATATAACCCCTTTCTTTTACTGAAGTAAATGGGTACCAAAGAAAGTTAAAGAATTTTTAGAAAAACGTATTCGCGTATGAGTACCACAGTTCAAAAATGAAATGCAGATAAATATAAAATTTCATACCTACAAGTCCACTATTCGTAGTATCCAGACGAAGAAAATTGCTTCTCCGCAATATTTATGCGGAAAACATTTTGTTATTCTATATTTTCTCAAAGATATTAACGATATTGATAATTATGGATGCATTAATGTCAAGGTTGAACGTTTGTCCTTAATGTTCTGTAGATCACCTGTGAAGTTTTCATACTGAGAGAATGTTGTACAGATATGTATAGGTATAACTGGGAAATCATACTTGAATACAAAAGCTTACTACACGAAACAAATGGAGCTCGTTAAAATACGGAATTTGTGTCTTTTTTTACGTAGCATCATCCTTTTTATAAACATTCTATAATGCATGTTTAGGCATGATTGATAGACACGCTTGTGGAACTCGCTTCCAAATTTAAACGCTCTTCCGAATATCTTATGCTAATAAGCACTTATTGCTTAATTTTAAATCACTCTTAGGCAAAAATATAATAATGTGGTTAGAAGAATCACCTTTCAAAAGAATGCAATAATGTATAGCTTAAAAGATATACAACGCAGGGGAACACATCGCGCACTGCGACCTAAGAGAGATTTATTGCGACTACCAACCCCAGGAAGGGATGAAGTGAAGGAACTACAGGAGGAAACAGGCCGCAGATAGACAGGTCACAGAGACGCGCGGAAGTTTCTAATAGTTCCAGGTTCTAAGACCCTTTCCACTATGGAGCCACTCCGAAAGGGCAACGAACGACCCGTCAATCAAGTCTCTTTTCTTTGAGAAAGAATTCGCACCATTTGTCCGGCACCGCCTTACGCACGAAACCTAAAAAATGAGAAGGAAACGGAATGAAAAGGAAATGATGGAATGGAAATCACGGTAGATGAGGTCAGAGTGGGCAGCCGAGGGGAGTCAAAACCGGACCTCCTGATTACGAGCCTCACACGCTACCGCGGAGCCATCTCGCTGGGTACAATGATGTATAACGGATATATGTGAAGGACATTCATATCACATTTGTTTATTGTTACTAATCATTTGGCTAATTGTGTAGTCGCCTTCCTGTACAATCTGCCTTTATTGATTTTATTTAATAGGAACGTGGACATGTGTGATCATGCAATTCGTGTTCTATAGGTAAGCAGACTTAATTATGTGATGGATTAATGTCGTTAGTTGTGTAACGGTTTTCGTTTAATTTTATTTTATTTTTATTTCTTTTGTTCTGTGTGTGTAACTATGGAGTAAGGTAGTGAATATCTATATAAGTATTCTTGGCCACTGTAGTGAAACCATGAAATAAAACGAAGATTATCTGATGTACGAGATTTGAACCCGCAACCTCCAGAATGAGAGACACAGATGTTACCGCCTTAAACAACCTGCTCGGCCTATCGTATTAAGTGTAGTTGTTTAGTCTCTTGAATAATGAAAATCTCATACATCAACATGCTGAAGTAAGTTGATTTTCTTGTTTAAGATAGTTGAGCTAAGGAGATTCAGCTGTTAAAACTAACATCCAGACAAAAAGCTAAAGTAACTTTAAAGTATAAAATTAAAACAACCAGTAACTTCATCGTGCATTCTAACAACAGATAGCATGTAATCAATCATATTTCCTTGACACTCTAAGACCTCTTCTGCTTTAATCCTTGCAGCACATTTATACACTAAGAAATGCTCATGGATATATAATTATATATTTGTACGCAGCCCATTTGAAACAGGGATACATTTCAATAAACCTTTCAAGCTTTTGGGGCACACACTAGCCTTCGTCAATACATTTGCTTATGCTTCTGTGCTGATAAAGGAACTAATATCGTCTCCAGAAATTATTCGTCTCTATTCTAAAAAATCTGATGTGTTACACTCACATGACTTTCTCTACTCTTGTAAAAACTATTTTTACAAACGCTTATTCTCCATCTACTTCATGTTAATCAAGATAAACATTTGCAGACTCTATCTTATTGCTAATTTTCTTGTAGATGCAAGGGGAATATATATTTACAAGGGCAGTATCGAAATACAGTAGCCTTTAAGCACGTACATATCTCTTAATAGCTGGTTGCTAGGTGCAGCACCATTCCCTTTGCCACTCTTTGCATATCCAAGACAAAAAAATAAATAACGAATTCCCATTTGAGAAAATAAGTATTGAAACATTTAAGGGAATAACAAGCAATATCTCGAAAATGGTTCACTCAACAAAAATGTATATGACATAAATTGTGTGTTTTAACGCGATCTACATCTTTTGTGTAGTAAAATTTTGTCTATCTCTTATGGTTTACCAGTTTACCAAAAGTCGTTCACAATGAAGAATACTTTTGGAGACATTCCCAGAAAATTCAAGATATACATTTCATTTGTCATGAAAATATCTTAAACATATGATATTTTAATCAAAATCATTAGAGTCATTTTTGAGAAAATTAAAATATTCGAAAAATGTTCCATATAAAGGGTACTCTCGGGTGAGGGATTTTCTTGAAAACCTTCGTGTCGCATCTCTAGAAGATACTGAACCTAAATACCAAGTTTGGTGTTTATCCGACTGTTCTTTTCGAGTTATGCTGTTCCCAGACAGACACACAGGCAGACAGACAGACAGACACACAGACAGACACACACGCGGACATGTTTCCAAAAATGCTTTTTTTGGATTCAGGGGATCTCAAAACATGTATTTCCGGTGAAATCTCGGTATCGAATTTTTGGGTGGAATACAGTACTTCCCCTACTTACTATACGTAGTAGAGAAAGTAAAAATGCTAGCAGCCAAAATAAAGTAGACAATATTCTCATTTTTAATTTCCAGAAAGAACGAACCACATTAGTGTTTGCGTTTTCTGGAAATTTAAAGCTTTTTTACCTTATTGCATCTGTAACTTATTTTCCACACAATATCGTTTATTATTTTCACTACCACGTACCTAGTAGGTAGAGAAGGTATTGCATTCCACCCAAAAAGTCAATACCAAGATTTCACCTGAAATAATAATTTCTGAGGCCCATGAATAAAAACAAAAATTTTTAGAAAAAGGACCATGTATGTGTTTGTGTGTGCGAATGTAAACAGCATAACTCAAAAATGAAAAGCCGGATAAATACCAAACTTGCTCTTTAGGTACAGTATCTTCCAAAGATGCAACACGAAGATTTTTAAAAAAATCCCCACCCCTAATTACCCTATACACGGAACATTTTTCGAAATATTTGTTTTCTGAAAAATGGCTCTAATGATTTTGATTAAAATCCATAGATTAAACATATTTACATGACAAACAAAACCTATATGTAGAATTTTCTGGGAAAAGTATATGAAATCCTCTAACTTCGGAAGGAATTTTATATAATCTTGTATAAACTGGTAAACGTTTAGTATAGGGAAAAGGTATTACAAAAAATTGTAGATCTCTTTAAAATATAAAATTTGCTTAAAATAACTTTTTTGTGCCATAAGCCATTTCCGAGATATACGTTATTAATGGTTCTCATTGTTCAATACTTTGTAATTCTTTTAAAGTCCTGTCGACATGAAGAAGAGTACGGAATTTTTAAGTCCACATATAGCGTCCGGTTTGTTCTTAAACATTTGACTATCGCTGTATCAAATGTGTAATGAAGCTATAGGTATACAAAGGCTTGTCTCAATTAAAATAAAGCAGATACAAGAATAAGCCTTTGTAGGAATAATTTGTTGAAGAATGAGTGGAGAAGGTCGTATGGGTGTAACACCTTTTTTTAAGAATGCTTTATGGAAGCTATATAAACTATGCTATAGTGGGTAGAGAAAGTCATGAAATGCAGCATAAATATTTTAAAGTGAAGATAAATACTTTCTAGACCCACCTTATATACCCTAGATGAATTAGAGCAATCTTGTTATTTTTTGTCTTCATATTATTTCCCTCTTTTCCTCTCAACTTTGTATCCTGCGTATGGATGGACTTTATGACTAATGATACAGGAATTCTTTGGACAATAGACGGGCAGAAGAAGAAAACAGGAGGATGAATGAAAAAAAAAGAAAAGAAAAAAAAGCTAGCTTACAGGTAGTACCGATTTAAGGGGGATCTGATAGAACGAAACTCTGGTGCAAACCCAATAAAGATATATTCATATGACGATATTTATTGGAAGAACATCTGCTGTTAGCAATTGGGGTAATGGCTATGAAGTTTTACATCATTACTAGAGACTGGCAAAATATGAAATTTCATATCGTAAACCAGAGGTGGCGAAAACGTGCTTCGCGAGTTATTTTGACTCGCAGGCGCAGTTCCCTCTCTGCAACCGTCCGTTTGATTTTCATATGCTACTGAGTGATGTAGTGCGGGTTGCATATTTGGTGACTCGCGGAAGGAAGTCGTTTTCGCCACCCTTGTCGTAAACTATTCCTGCTATCACTATGGGAACAATGTTTTTACATTTTCCATATATATTATATATATATATAATTCAATGTATAGAAAAAATTTCATATTTTTAATGATTTTTCTCAAATGTTGGCAAAATCATCACTTTTATGAAAATCTCCATACTTCTTCACATTTTGTAAGATTTACGATTTTTGGCTTTCAAAATATTTTCATAAACGCCGCTGGAAAGTCCCACATCCCTCTTTCCGACAAGCCAGATATAGTTGATTATACGTCAGTTCATCCGCACCTCCTCCAAATCTTTCTTCGCCAATCTTCAGCAAGTCCAGGGAGCAGTAGGATACGACCAAATGTCGGCCAACTCGGTTGAAGTGCAGACCATCACAAGATATGTTTCTCTATGATCCCAGTTCTGCCTCAGACACTCACTGATTTTTGTGTGATCACTGACTATTTTGTTTTATACGAGTGCTATTTCTTTTCTTATATGATTTTCTATATCTTCTATTAACTATATTGTTCATTTTTTTAGTTCGAGGAACCATATAGGCCAACCTCTATGCTATGTCCTGGATTAAATTTATATTTGTTCACTGATATCTGCAACGCATTACTACTGCTCGATTATTTGTCTTAATAAAAAAAAGGCTTAGTTCAGAAAATGTAGCATTTCCTCTAAGTGATGTCACATGAAAAATTAAACGCTCTCTATTCATAAGAGTTTTTATTTTCGGGAAATGAAGGCTTTTGTGGCACATTGTAATTAGTATTAAGTTTTGACTTCAAAATATCTTTCCCATAAGATGTTTGAATAACATAACATGTTTTCTTCATATTTTCATATTTAGTCCCATTTTTCTATAGTACGCAGAAGTATTTTATTCCACCCAAAAATTCCATATTGAAACTTCACTGGAAATACAGTTTAGAGGTTCACTAAAGCACAAAAGATGGCATTTTTAGAAAAGGTGTGTATATGTGTGTATGAGAGAGAGAGAGAGAGAGAGAGAGAGAGAAATAGTCGGGCAGTGTTACCCAAAAACGGAAATGAAATAAATTTCATACCATTTAAGCATGTCAGTCTAAGATTTTCAAGAGAATTCAATTAAAACTCTTTTCCGTCTTTTACATTTTCTCGAAAACAGCTCCAATGATGTTCGTTGAAATCATTGACATATAATGTGGCAAATCAAATATCTATATATCTTGAATTTTCTGTGAATGGCCCGTGAAAAGATTATATTGGCTGAATTTTATATAATTTTATTAACTGAAAAGTAATAAAGAAGTGATAAATAGTTACTGTAGTCACGAAAAATGTACTCATTAAAATACATACAACTTCTATTGTAAGTTTTCGTAGCGTTAGCCGTTTTTAAAATGATCCATTCTGAATGCTTATACTTTCATGACGGGCATGCTTCGAAGCTTGCGGTTCTTCATTGTTCTTTCCAGCTTGTTAAATGTTTGAATGCTATTTACGCATGCTTTATGTAACTAAGCACTTATTCCTTAATTTGAAGTTATTTATATGCAAAAACAGTACCGTGAATGACGTAATGTGAACAAAAAAATAACTTTTTAAAGGATTACTGTATATGAGGGTAGAGAAAGTCCTTTGTGTGTCACCTAGGATTCTTTTTAATATCCTTTAGCTGTGTGAGTAATATTTATTTTGATTCAGGGAATCCAAACTATGAATTTTGTGGGTTTTGGGGGGGTAGGGAAACTATCTCACCTTTCAAGATCGTACCATTTTCATTTAAGAGCAAAACCTTTAAATACTTAATAAAATACTAAGTTTTTTTCTTATGTAATAATGAAAATAAACTCATAGCCTTGTTTTCCTAATTAAATTATATCATCAGGTGTAGATGGAGTCTTTTATAACATCTTTCGTAGTACTGTTTTCGAAACATTCCTTATTGTATGCTTATGTTTTTCCATATTGAAGTTTTTTTATGCAACATTTGTTTAACAGGTGTTAAAATGCGCTATTCTTTTGTTCGCTTTAATGTTACAAAAGCGGCTGGCCTCGTAGCTCAGTCGGTAGGGCACCTGCCTGTTATGCTAGGGGTTCCGGGTTCGATTCCCGGTTGGGGGTGGTAATTTTTCTCTAGCCAAGATTATTCCTTATTCTCCCCAGAGTTTGGAAGTATGAATAAGACTGTGAATGTGTGTATTGTCTAATAATTAAAAACCAAACTGCAAGAAACCCAATGACAAGAGTTACACGAGTTAACACCATTGCCAATAGGCAACAAGTTCCAAAGGAAAGGCCGCCGATAAGGCTAATGTAGTTAAAGACGGGGTACAAATGGAACTAAAAAAAGAAAGAACAATGTGTTTACTGTATGAAGAGTCGAGTATTTTTTCGCTTGCTATCAAGCCCAATTTCATACCACTTTTTGAAAATAATTTAACCTGGTCAACATAAATTTATAATAGTTACTTTTTATAATGGATACCTCTGAATGGATTGAAAAAATCTGATGCATTACTGAAGACTGGAGCGATAGTCATACGTTTACAAAATGGATCCCTATATGCTGGATTTCAAGTTCCATACCCTTTGCGCGACATCACCAGAAATAAATGAATGGTGCCTTGCACTTCAAAAAATGTGACAGTATTGGAAACTTCAAACCAATGACAACTAATATCTCTGAAATGGCTAAAAATCCTTTATTGGATTAAAACATTTATTACCAGAGAAATCTCGATATCGAATTCCTGCGTGGAATTCAACATTTCCTCTACTTACCATTTGGTACGAAGGGCGTTCTAGAAGTTCTCGATCTCACCCACAGCATTAGTGCAGAGGGCCAAATGACTATAATAGTATTTAATTATCATTATCTGTAAAATTTCAGACGCCTAATTGCGTTTGCATGTGGCGATCATGTAAAGAAACTAGTGTTAAAATTTTTGCAAAATAGATAAAACTGAAATACGGGCTATGATAAATTTCTTAATTTTAAATGGTTTAATTTCAACAGAAATACAAAAGGAGTTAGATTCGCATTCAGTGACTCCTCCCCTTTGTTTTCGACGGTTAAAGGGTGGGCTGCTGAATTTAAGCGTGGTCGTACGTACATTCAAGATCGAGCGCTCAGGGCGTCCATAAAACCGCTGCGACCAACGAGATTGTGCCAAAAATTCACAATGCCATACTCAATGATCAACAATTGAACGCATGCGAGTTGGCTAACATTATAAAGCTCTTGATAGGCCATGTCCACTACATTTTACACGAAGTTTTGGGTATGGGAAGCCTTTCCGCTCGATGGGTGCAACGTTTCTTAACAATGGACCAAAAACGCATTCAAATGAACGTTCTAAAGAATGTTTGGACATATTCATCATACACGCCAGAGACGAAGGAGCAGTCCATACAAAGAATGGTAGCAGGTAAAAGTACACAAAAAAGTAGGAAAAGAAATGGCTACGGTATTCTGTGATTCTCATGGTGTGGAGCTCATAGCTGTCTCCAAAGGGCTGAACCATCACTGGGGAGTAAAGCATGCTATTCAGGCTAAACGTCCACACCCTGCGGAAAAAGGGTTCACTTTCATCACGATAATACACATTCACACACGTCTGGGATTGTTGCTGCAAAACTGCAGGATCTTCGTTGCAATATGACCATTTAAAAATATATTATATAATACATTCACATGATATTCTCTATCGTTTTATTAGTGGGTCTACAAACTAGTCTTACTATATTTTATATAGTATTTTTACATCTTACTTCGTTTTAATCCAAATAACGGTTTGCAGAAATAGCTACATTTCGTTATAGATACAAAGGGAACAGAGGTAGTTAAATGACTAAGAACTGGGCGCTATATACTAGCCTTAAATCCCCATACGGTTCCAATAAAATCGCGAGAAACAACTGAATGTTGACAGGACATGGCCATGTATTGAACAACTCGAATCATTATTGCCGGACATCTCGGAAATCGCTAATGCTACAAAAAAGCTATTTGAAATAAATTGTGTGTTTTAAAAAGCCCATTTATAGTACTTTTTTGTCTATCGCTTAACGTTTACCAGTTATACAAGATTATACAAAATTTCTTCGGAACGAAGAGTACTTCAAGATTTGCTTTTTATATGCCATGTGAATATCTTTAATACATGGCATTTTAATCAAAATCGTTAGAGCAAGCTTTTTTAGAAAATAAAACATTTTGAAAGTATGTTGAATGTAAAGCGTAGTTTAATGTGGCGGATTTTCTTGAAAATCTTCGTATCGCATATTTGGAATGTACTGAACTTAAATACCAAATTTGGCGTTGATCCGACTTTTCATTTTTGAGTTATGCTGTTCACAGACACACACACATATATATGGGCCTGTTTTTCCAAAAAGGTTTTTTTTTTTGGTTTTCAGTGAGCCTCAAAACATGTATATCCGGTGAGCTCTCGGTATCAAATTTTTGGGTGGAATACAGTATCTTCTCTTATTACTGGGTATGTGCTAGAGAAAGTAAAAATGAAGTAAACAGTTTCTGTAATATCTTGTGTTTTCTTGGTAAGGCCGAGAGCTTTTAGAACGCCCCTCCTTGTAAAGTTAAAATCGTGTAATTGCTACGCACTTAGGTTTTTACTACCCTCTATTAATAAATTAGAATATTTGAGTAAAGAACTTAACAGTATGCTGGAAAAAAAATGTTTGTAGGTAGATAGGTGTTACTCTTGGACACTTTAAACTTTAAGGTTAAATACTTCAAGCTGTGAAAAATTAAACATAGCGGTTAGTGACATAAAAGGCTCTTCTATTATTTTTAAAAAATTCAGATATACAGGATGGACCATTTAAGTTGAGTCTGTAAAATATCTCCAAAAGTAAGCATTGCAGAAAGAAATGTCTTAAATAAAAGTTGCTTGATATTATTGGGGAAAGTAAATTCCATTAGTCATGTTTTGTTTTGAGGACGTTATGGTGGTTATTTTAGGGTCAGTTCTCTACTACGTATAGTAAGTAGGGGAAGTATTGTATTTCACCCAAAAATTCGATATCGAGATTTCAGCGGAAATACATGTTTTGAGACCCCCTGAATCCAAAAAAAGCATTTTTGGAAACATGTCCGTGTGTGTGTCTGTGTGTGTGTGTGTGTGTGTGTGTGTGTGTGTGTGTGTCTGTGAACAGCATAACTCAGAAACGGACAGTCGGATAAACACCAAACTTGGTATTTAGGTTTAGTATCTTCCAGAGATGCGACACGAAGGTTTTCAAGAAAATCCCCCACCCCAGACTACCCTTTACATGGAACATTGTTCGAAAATTTTAATTTTCTCAAAAATGGCTCTAACGGTTTTGATTAAAATATCGTATGTTTAAGATATTGTCATGAGAAATGAAATGTACATCTCGAATTTTCTGGGAATGTCTCCAAAAGTATTCTTCATTGTGAACGACTTTTGCATAACTGGTTAACCATAAGATATAGACAAAAGTTTAATTCACAAAAAATGTAGATCGTGTTAAAATACACAATTTATGTCATACACATTTCTTTTGTTGAGTGAACCGTTTTCGAGATATTGCTTGTTATTCCCTTAAATTTTCCAATACTTATACTTATTCTCAAATTCGTTATTCAGTTTTTACTTTCTCTACTACGTATAGTAAGTAGGGGAAGTATTGCATTCCACCCAAAAATTCGATACCGAGATTTCTCCGGAAATATATGTTTTGAGATCTCCTGAATCCAAAAAAAAGCATTTTTGGAAACATGTCCGTGTGTGTGTGTCTGTGTGTGTGTGTGTGTGTCTGTGAACAGCATAACTCAAAAACGAACAGTCGGATAAGCACCAAACTTGGTATTTAGGTTCAGTATCTTCCAGAGATGCGACACGAAGGTTTTCAAGAAAATCCCCCCACTCTAGACTACCCTTTACATGGAAAATTTTTCGAAAATTTTAATTTTCTCAAAAATGGCTCTAACGATTTTGATGAAAATATCATATGTTTAAGATAATGTCATGAGAAATGAAATGTATATCTCGAATTTTCTGGGAATGTCTCCAAAAGTATTCTTCATTGTGAACGCCTTTTGCATAACTGGTAAACCATAAGAGATAGACAAACTTTTACTACACAAAAAATGTAGATCGCGTTAAAATACACAACGTATGTCATATACATTTCTTTTGTTGAGTGAACCGTTTTCGAGATATTGCTTGTTATTTCCTTAAATTTTCCAATACTTTTTCTCAAATACGTTATTCATTTTTTATGTCCTGACATGCAAAGAGAATGGAATGCGCCACATAGCAACCAGCGTTAAAATATTTGACTATCGCTTAAAACCTACCTTATTCCCCTTGCATCTACAAGAAAATTACCAATAAGATTGATATCTCGATATCTCGATTAACATGAAGCATATGGAGAATAGGCGTTTGTAAAATTAGATTTTACAAGAGTAGAGAAAGGCATGTGAGTGTAACACATCAGATTTTTTTTATCTCCTGGACATGCAAAGAGAATGAAATGCTCCACATAGCAACCAGCGTTAAAATATTTGACTATCGCTTAAAACCTACCATATTCCCCTTGCATCTACAAGAAAATTAGCAATAAGAATAACATCTCGATATCTCGATTAACATGAAGCATATGCAGAATAAGCGTTTATAAAAATAGTTTGTACAAGAGTAGAGAAAGTCATGTAAGTGTAACACATAAGATTTTTTAAATGGGAACCTACATTTGTATGACCCTAAAATGACCATTATAATGTCCTCTAAACAAAACACGACTAATGGTATTTACTTTCCCCCATAATATCAAACACCTTTTAGACATTTATTTCTGCTTAGTTGCGGAGATATTGTACAGTCTCAGCTTAAATGGTCCACCCTATATATTTCATTTTTGCCTTAACTAGGAACACGCAGTTTAAAGATGAGAGCCAATTTGATAAATCGTTCAACCTAGAAAGGTGCCCGACTTAAGTATGGATTATGGTATTTATATGATTCGCTTTTTATTTATTTGTCAGCTATGCTGTTCTCCTAGAAAAGTAAACAAAGATTTTGTCCCTTTATTGTTAGGTCTCCAAAACATGTTACAGTGAAACATTGATATCAAATTGTTTAGTTAAATGCAATACTCTCTCTACCCTAGGCGAAGCCAGAGAAACCGTGAAGAAAAATGTATTAATGTGAAATATGTGCATGCTTACATATAAGAGAATTAAATAATATTCAAATCATATATTTTGATTCTGTACAACTTATTGTTCTTAAAAACAACTGAATTATACCACCAGAAGGAAAATAAAGGGCTTAAAACATACGAATAAAATCTAATCTTATGCTTGACATGGGGATACGTTGGACAGCTTTAAGTTTCGTTTCAATATCCTGCCCTGTTTCACACGATGAAATGCTGAAACCGCTCTTGCCTTTAAATATTTATATTAATTTATTTGACCATATTGCATCAAATTTTTATATAATTTTTAATGATACCTTTAGTTAAAAAGTAAATATTTTGAAAATGTTTTTTTCACTGTTAATTTCTATTCTTTACAAGCACTTTATGTTTTAAACAATAGTAACTCCTAAATCATTCACAGCAGAAAAGTTATTTCAGAATACGTAATTGAAAACTTCATCATGAACATCTTAAACGAAGAAAGCTTTAGGGAAAAGGTTCTAAAACTCGTAATATATCTATTATCTCAATTGTGTTTTCTCAAGTAAGGGTTGGGAGGTTTCCTAAAAAAAAATCGGATATCATTGAAAAATACCCTTAAGTAGCAAAGTTGATATCTAGATATAGGGTCTATCTTTAGCTATTCTGTTCATATAAAGATATGAACACCCCTTTATTCGGTAAGCTCTAAAACACGCATCTGCAATTAAAGACAAATATCAAATCTACCCTATGCGAGATCAGAGAAATCGTAAAGAAATAATTAATATTCTTAATATCTATGAAATAGGTGCATACCTACCTGTATGTCCCCTTCAAAATGTTATACATTAGAGAATGTAAACACTGGTCAAAAGATTGTCGACGGAAATTTTTTGTTACTCTTAAATACACTCTTTTTCAGGAAAAAAAGATGAATTATATATTTAAGGGAATGCACTATAGAAAATGTTTCATTAAATTTGGATAGTTGGCTTACATTGAAACACTAAATGGTTTTACATTTCGTTTCATTATCTTTTTATAGCTTTCAATTTATTGAGAATGAAAACTGAAATTTTTTGTCCTATCCCAAATGTTTCAATCGATGACGTTTTAAAAATAATCCATATTATTTACGTATTATTAAATAATATATCCATATAATTTATTTAATCATGGTGCACAAAATTATCACAATTTTCTTTCCCGTAGTTTTGGTTCAAAAGTACCACTGCCAGCTTCTGCTTTGTTTTGAAAATAAGTAACTCAAAAACTTCTAGAAACAAAAAAGACTGTTATTACAATTTTGTTTGAGTTTTGGAAATTTGCGCGAAAATTTTCAGAAAAGTGGATGAAAACTTCAACATGTAAATTTTTTAAACAAAAACTTAAACTATAGAATCAAAGACATTTTAATTTCAGATTATTATCTTGTTTCATATAAAGGTAAGCATCCAGAATATCAAATATGAAAATACATTTTGTAGTTATAGCTTTTGAATATTCGTTGGTGCGCAAACCTATGTCGACTTTCACCAAATTTGTGGATTGAATTTTGGGAGTGAATAAATATTTATATTTGGTGTGTGATTTTTATTGACGTGGCAAAATGTAAGGAAACCGTTGAGAAGAACATGAGTATAAAATCACCTGTTGTGGTCATGTCACCATTAGATAAGCACTCGAGGGAAGCACACGTCACGAAGCGCTCGGAAGCACATGGCGACGGCAGCTGCTGTGATATGACCGAACCGCACCAGAGCAACAGCACGACTGTGCTAGGTCACACAGAGCGTCGAGAGCACTGCCGCCGTCACCTCCACCCCTCACCTTCCACCCTGCTAGGCGCTACATGGGCTCATTCATAAATTACGTCCTGCTACCCTGAGTTTTGATACAAAATATTGACTCCCTTCATTATAGCGCTACATTACCAAGATGACCTGTCTCGCACCTTTCAACACCTGTGTACCATGCATTACGTAGCATTTATGATTAAAAAAATCTGATATGTTACACTCACATGACTTTCTCTACTCTTGTACAAATTATTTTTACAAACGCTTATTCTCCATCTACTTCATGTTAATCGAGATAAACATTTGCAGACTATCTTATTGCTAATTTTCTTGTAGATGTAAGGGGAATATATATTTACAAGGGCAATATAGAAATATAGTAGCCTGTAAGCATATACATATCTCTTAATAACTGGTTGCTAGGTGCAGTACCATTCCCTTTGGCACAGATTATAATTCTTTCAATATCCAAGACAAAAAAAATGAATAACGAATTCCCATTTGAGAAAATAAGTATTGAAAAATTTAAGGGAATAACAAGCAATATCTCGAAAATGGTTCACTCAACAAAAAAATGTATATAACATAAATTGTGTATTTTAACGCGATCTACATTTTTTGCGTAGTAACATTTTGTCTATCTCTTATGGTTTACCAGTTATGCAAAAGTCGTTCACAATAAAGAATACTTTTGGAGACATTCCCAGGAAATTCAAGATATACATTTTATTTGTCATGAAAGTATCTTAAATATATGATATTTTAATCAAAATCGTTACAGCCATTTTTGAGAAAATTAAAATTTTCGAAAAATGTTCCATGTAAAGGGTACTCTGGGGTGGGAGGATTTCCTTGAAAACCTTCGTGTCGCATCTCTGGAAGATACTGAACCTAAATACCAAGTTCGGTGTTTATCCGACTGTTCGTTTCTTAGTTATGCTGTTCACACACACAGACACACAGACAGACACACAGACACACGGACATGTTTGCAAAATGCTTTTTTTGGATTCAGGGGGTCTCAAAACCTGTATTTCCGGTGAAATCTCGGTATCAAATTTTTGGGTGGAATACAATACTTCCCCCACTTACTATACGTAGTACAGAAAGTAAAAATCTGATGTGTTGCATTCACATGACTTCCTCTACTCACTCTTCTACAACTACTCTTACAAAAGCTTCTTATATCTACTTCTTGTTAGTACAGATTTCAGTGCAATTTACTCATTTCGTTGTAATATACAGTAGGTAAAGGAATAGTCAGATTTTTAAAGGGTGGTGGCAAGTGAAGGGTGATTGTCTTTGCAGAACTACAAGAAAAAGCGAATGGCGACTTATTGTTTGGGAAAAGTATAAGTATTTGAAAATTCAAACAAATAACGAAGTATATCTCGGGAATGGTTAATGCCACAAAAGAAATATATATATATATATATATATATATATATTTCTGACATAGTGTCATTTAACGAGATTTCCATATTTTGTGCACCAATATTTCTTTATATTTTATGGTTTACTAGTTGAACAAGTCATTCAGACTTCGCGGTTGTTTTCCGAAACTTCAAGATATGCATTTATTTGTCATGCAAATATCTTAAACTTATTAAAATCGTTAGAGCCATTTTTGAAAAAAATGAAAAGTATAGAAAAATTTTCCATATAAAGGGTAATTTTAGATAGGGGGATTCTCTAGATGATCTTCGTGTCGCATCCTTGATAGAGGTGCGTATTTCTGCTTTTTACTGTCTGTACCTTCTTGTCCCGCGGGCCAACAACGCATAAACAGACAGTGTTCCTCAAGGCTGGGCAGTCGAGAAAAACCTGTATTATACAACTGAGGCAAGAGTAAACGTTTTCTCGCGGTATCGTTCGTGTTATCTTATTTGCTGAGCGCCTGTTGTTTTATTATTTTGAATTTTGGGTTCTTTGTCCTCCGGCAAGCTATTATTACTCAGTGGAGCAAATCTCTTGAACAGGGTGTGTAAACGGAAAGAGTTGTTACTAAAAGATAACACTGATAAAAAAATTTGTTTTTACACTTTTATTGCCGTCACACTTTATTAATTTCACATAATTACTCTTAATACACGCCTGAATGAAACTCTTATATTTTCAAATGTAACTATAATCACTTACTTGCCGCGCATTATTAATTCGCGTAGGTATTTCACATTTTTGTAACTAACTTTACGACGCGAGAGATTCTGTAGAATTGTGTAATGTGTACTTCGTGAATGCTTCTGTTGAACTGCGTGACGTGTAACCCGTGAATGATTCTGTTAAAACTGAGCGATACTTGTCTCTGGCTTCAGAATTTATACTCCCTCACCCCGATATGCCTAAACATTATAACAGAGCTGCTATTGGTTAATAAAGCGCGCCAACATTAGCGTCTATTTTTATATCCAATCAAAATTCCAAACACATATGCTATAGGGAAGATATTCCCTGCATTTCTAAAGAAAGGCACGCTACTCTGACGTGATTTGTTTGTCTCCTCTAATTGATAAACAACTCACCCCCTCGCTCATTGTTACCCGCTCCTATTGTTAGTTTCAGTGAGGCCGTGTAAACTTATTTTCTAACAATGCTTATAGTTAACAAACATCTCAAATCATTGTCATACAATAATGCTAATTTACACTGCAATCACTAGGCATTTACAGTGTTGTGATATAAAACACTGCCTCAGTTTATAGGCAGAGTTGGGAAACCTCTCCATGTCTTTCACGTCTGCAAGTGGTAAAGAAGCTAAGGGTTATTTGTGCATGAGCTTACCTCATAATGCTTATTACTGTTAGATTTGAGTTGCTTTCCAGAATTAAATGGTCCAAACTGCTAATGAAATAATAAAGCATCACCATTTTGGAAATGTTTGGGAAAGTTTTCATTGGGATTATTTCAACGATTAAGTTGAATAACCTTTATCGACGGTTTTAAAATAGTTTGAAATATTTGCAAACGTTTCCAGTTTTGCAAGTTGATATTTGGTTTTTAAGTGTTAATAAATATTATTATTATTATTGTTGTTAACAATGTTATATCCTTGAACTTCCAAATGTTCAAAATGTAAGCTTTCAACAACTGACCTTAAAGGGCTTTTTGATTAACTCATTTATTGGCTAATTGTTTCCGTTTTTAATTCTTGTCTTGAAGTCACTACTCTTAATAACGCATACTCCTATGGAAGGTGATCTAGTCTGATCTCCGTCACGGCAAATACATCCTTTTATCTGGATGAAGCCTAATGGAAGCGTCGAAAACGAGTAGGAATGTAAAAATAATAACATATCGAAATGTTTATATACTATTAACAATGTCAAAACACGTAAAATGCTAGAAAATACACAGTAGTGCGGAAATCAGGGACAGCATTTAGTGAAGTGTAAAAGGTTAAACGTTGTAAAGCTGGAAAATTATTTTAAAACATTGAAAATGCTTTCGAAAGCATTAAGAAATGAACCATTCTCGCAACTGAAATGTTTACACTTCACTAATTATAATGTTCCTCCAAACTATACATTGTTTTAATCGACGTATGCGTCTATCAAAATTTCAGGTCCTGTAGGCATACCACAGTAACCTAGGTCTGGTCCGTACTGCTTTATGTGGAGAGGAGGATTGGAGTAGGTAAAAAATAGTGCCTCTCCTCACGCCAGGATGGAATTTCGTGCGTGTTGCCAAAGCAAGAGAGTCTAGGCAGGAGTAAGCCGAAAACTGTACACCTCTAATTCTTGGAAGATAACGAACTTAAATACCAAGTTTGGTACTTAACCAACTTTTCGTTTTTGAGTTATACTGTTCACACACGCACACGCGTACACGGACCTATTATCTTTTATTTTTGGACTCAGAAGCCTCAAAATGTTATTTCTGATAAAATCTCTGTATCCAATTTTTGGGTGGAATGCAATACGTCCTCTGGTTGTCTAGGTAAGCAGTAGAGAAGGTAAGGATCTGATACGCAGTAGTCTTACAATTTTGTCTTACCATTCCAACAAATGTTGCTGCATAGTGGGTAGAGAGTATTGCATTTCATCCGAAAATTGGATGCAGAGATTTCACCGGAAATGCATATTCTGCGGCCCCTGAATAAAAAAAAAACATTTTTAGAAAAAAGTACGTTTATGTGTGTGTGTGTGTGTGTGTGTATGTGTGCGTGTCTGGGGACAGCATAACTCAAAAACGAAAAGTCGGTTAAGTACCAAATTTGGTATTTAAGCTCAGCACCCTCTACTTGGATAAATTTCAAGAAAATCCCCACCCCAAACTACCCTTTACATAGAACATTTTTCGAAATGTTTGAGTTCCTAAAAATGGTTATAACGGGTTTTATTAAAATACCGTAGCTTAAAGATATTTATCTACATGACAAATAAAACGTATATTTTGAATTTTCTGGAAGTAGTCTGTGAAGTCCTCTTTATTCGGAAGGAATTTTGTATAATCTTGTATAAGTGGTAAACGTTAGGCAATAGACAAGAACCTATATACAAACAATGTAGATCTGTTTAAAATACATAATTTACTTCAATTATCCTTTTTAAGCCATATTCGAGATATCCGTTATTAATGGTTCGAATTTTTCAATACTTTGTCATTCCTTTAAAGTTCCATCGATTTTCAATACTTCTGGCGATTGCATGGAAACAGTACAGAATTTTAAGGCCGACATATAGCGTCCAGTTCTTAAACATTTGACAATCACTATTACCTTTGTATCCTAACGAAATGTGTAATGTAGCTATTTTTACAAAGGTTTATCTTGATTAAAACGAAGTAGATAGAAAAATAAACTTTGTAAGAATATCGATAAAACATTAAAATATTTCGGACTGGAAGGCCGTGGTTTAAGCGTAAAATTACTGCAGCAGTCGTTATCAAGCTGTCCTGGGTGTTACACTCTTGAAGATGGCAACCACAGAGTTGACCGAAACGTCGGGTGCTAGTAATTTTACCCTTAGACCAGGGCCGTCCAGCTCGGAAGATTTTAATGTTTTATCGATTAACTCCGGCTGTGAAAGCCTTCGTACTTATTTGTAAGAATAATTTGTATACCCAATAATAAATTTTAGAGGTTAGAGAAAGTTATGTGAGTGTAACACATCGGATTGTTTTTATTTACTTCACATTAACCCAATAAACATATCCATATTTAGAGTTTTAATTGGGTAATATCATGTTTTTTCCTAAACGGATAAGGCAACAATCGATGGTTCATAAAGCAGCACAACGTAATAATGATATATATGAGCGCAAGGGAGAAAATCTTATGTGTTATCTCACGCAACTTTCTCTACTTACCACTGGTTGTTTTTATTCCTCTCCTGCATGTCTTTAGGCTCCTTGAATCCAAAAACACATTTACACAGTGCTGTGTGCGAGAACAGCATAATCAAAAAACAAAAACTTGGATAAATACCAAACTTGGTGTTTAATTTCAGCAGCTTCCATAGATACGATACGAGGATATTCAATAAATTCTCCCGATTCTAAATAAAAGTTTTGTTTCCTTTCTATTTTCTCAAAAATGGCTAAATATTTTTATTAAAATACTATATGCTTATGAGATGCATATGTTGAATTTTCTGCGACTAGCCTGTGAAGTCATCTCATTTATTTTGTCTTACACAGGGAATACACTAGGCTGGAGCGATAATCAAATCTTTAAAAGCCCCAGATATGACCATAGAAGTAAAAGGGGCTAAACAAATGAAATACAAAGACTTAAAAAACAGTTTTCTATATTTTAGCTTTGAAATTCTGTATTTCTTTCTCTAATAAGCAAAGGAATGTTCACTTAGTATTAAAACAATTTGTGATAAAGATATTAGAAATTCATATCAATAGAAGCGAATATGTAGGAAACGATTAATGCCACGAAATATTTTGACAAACTGCATGTTTTAAGGATGTGTATTGCAATGTTTACCCCTATTACATTTCTAGAACGTTTTATTTAGTTTTTATATTTTTTTAATTTATACAACATACAATCAGAGTGAAGAGAAGTTCACAGAAATTTAAAGTTTTAGTTTCATTCTTCATATCAATATTTCAAATATATGATGGTGTAATTAAAGTCTTTGGGGTACTTTTTAGAAGATAAAAGATAAGAAAAATGCTAGAATTTAAAGAGTAGTTTGATGTAAGTGAATTTGCGTGAAAATCTTCGTGTCTTATCTTTCGGAGATGTTGGTATTTAAACACCAAGTCGTTTTCAGTTATGCTCTCTCTAACTCTGTCTCTTTCTCTGCTTTCTAAGAGTGCTTTATGGGAGTTAAAATGAACAAAAACATGCATTTACGGTGAACTCTCGACGACAAATTTTGGGAGGAATACAATACTTTTCTGTGCAAATAGGTAACGCAAGAGAAAGTGCAAATAGACAAACAACAATTCAGAGTACAACTGTTTATGTACTGCAAGTACAATTTCTTTCTTGGTGTTTTTATACTTATAATTGTAGATTTTAAGATTAAAATTAACAAATTCGCGTTTAAAAACAGGAAAAGAAGAATTTAGAATTTTATAGCATATTTTACTTTTCCTAGCACGTACCTAGTAAGTAGAGAAAGTATTATACTTCACCAAAAATTTGGGGTATTATTTATTAAGGATTGTTGTGGTAGCCTCGGTTTGCTGCAGCCATTTCTCACGGGATCTCTTCTTATCACTGGGCGTGTCGCGAGGGGACTGTGAAGAAGTTATTTCATTGTAGGAGTTGCATTGTATTTCGACTGTTGGGGAGCCGAACTTGAAGTAGTTGCAACCGCACGTATGGTAAAACGTTTCCGGTAGCCTTAGTCCCAAAACGTACTTTCCGGTGGCCTTTGCCCCAAAAATGTTTAAAAAATATTAACTTTGTAATTTTGACTGTTTCTTTAAATATTATATATTTATGTTTGCCTAGGCTGCGTCAGTATTCATATTTTTTTAGGGACATGAATGTCTTAGCAGGGGGTTGTGCGACTTAAGAATGTAGGCTTACACAGATTATAATTTTACTTCACTCCTTTTATTAATGATTGGCACTATTTAAATAACACTTCACTGATATATATATATATATATATATATATATAGAGAGAGAGAGAGAGAGAGAGAGAGAGAGAGAGAGAGCTGTGAGATTTTTTTATTAATTACTTGCACTTTTTAACACGTAAAAAGTTTTTGTCTCACGCGAATACGTATTAAGTTTCTCGAGGACGCATCTCGCGTCCGGTTAAGAACACTGTCTAAGTGTAACTGACTTCTGAATTTGTAAATTTTGCTATATTTCAGTTTCTGATTGGCTAATCCTACTCGAATAGAATACCTTCATTTAACTAAAGCTTTTTCTGGTTGTTGGTTGGCTATTTATTAAACTGTCTCAAAAATTACATTATTGTTGCTCCAAGAATTACCAGTAGTATTATTACTTTCTAATTCATTATTGCCTGAAGGTTACCTCATTGTTACCAACTTTTAACCTCTTTTTATCACAGCTCCTGCATTATTAAATTACGTAATACATTAATATAACATTATTACACATATATACAATAATATAGACATATATAATGACTGTAATATACACTTTTTATATATTGTTTTATACACATATTTCTTTAAGGCGGGCTTTTATTGAATTTATATATTATATTTAGACTAAAATCATTTAAGTGTTAAAAATACTGACTCAACTGATCGGGAAGAATATAGAAACAATCACACCAGTTTAATCCTTTAACTTATGGTTTTATTATTTAAACTTTACAGCATAATACTGCCAATAGATACAAAATAGAGTTTTCGATGCGAAGTAAAAAATTCGCCATTTTATCTTTTTCCTCTTCTGTATTGTTTTCTTTCCATGTCAACGCTTTTTTTATCGTCGTAAACTTTACATTAGTAACTATAACATTTCAGCATCTCTCTTCATTTATTTTTCCAACAACTCCCACATTTAATACTTTGTAACAATATTCAAGTAAATATTAACTTTAATTCAATAACATATAAAATTGATTACATCCTAAATTCAAATTAAAAGATCCAAACATTCAAATAATTAATACAATAATTTAAAACAAAAGAATTAGCATGGGAACTAGTATTCTAATATCCAAACATCTCCCTTCATACACTTTTCTAAATTATTTGTCTCAAAAGTCGATATCGAGATTTCACTGGAATCTAAACAAACACTTTTAGAAACACGTCCGTAGTGTGTCTGTCAACAGTATAGTTCAAAAAACGAAAAGTCCGATAAATACAAACTCTAAAGATGAGACACGAAGATTTTCAAGGAAATTCCTCCATACCAAACTACCTCTTTACATGTAAGATTTTTCAAAATGTTCGGTTTCCTCAAATACGGCTATAACGATTCTGATTAAAATACCGTATATGTAAGACATTTACGTAACAAATCAAATGTACTTCTTGAATTTTCTTGTAAGTCCTGTTTATTCTGAATCACTTTTGTATAATTAGTAAAGCATAAGAGATATACAAAAAAGGAAGAAGAAGAAGAAGAAGAAGGCAGATCTCATTAAAGTACGTAACATGCAGAATAAAATTTTTTGTGGCGTTAACCATTTCTGGGATATTCTACGTTATTGGTTTGAATTTTAAAATACACGTTCGCTATTCCTTTTCACTCGTGCTAATGTAAAGAACATGGCATTTTAAAGTCATCACATAACATCCAGCATTTCAAAAATCTGACTATCGCTTTAACCTTCTGTATCCTTCTTACACCTGCAACGAAATGTGCAAATGTGTAATAAAGTTTATCTTGATTAATAAGAAGTGGATAAAAGAATTGGCTTTTGGAGGAGTAGTTTTTAGAAGTGAGTAGATAAAGTCATGTGAATGCATTGTATAAGGTATTTATGTTAGCATTCAGCCTTTTTTGTAGTTCTTTTAATGAAATTTGTCTCATTTGAAAGGATAGTTGTATAGTGGAAATTAACTTCATACTTTCATTTCTAAGTTTAATATTTATAACAAGCAAATAAACAGATATTATAGTTATGAACGGACATTGGAAATAATCATGGGTTATCATTTCAAACAGTCACTTTGAAAGCATTTACATCACATGCATACATGTTTACTTATTTATTTAATGAATATCTCCCCTTTCAATTAGCCTGAAATCACAAAGCTTAACATAGAACAAACTACAAAGCTGTTCTTTTATTTGCTGTCAGTCTGTGCAGTTAGGTAAATTATATGTACGTGCTAAAAGATCCTTCTGTACTCATTATTTTGTGGGTACCCAGATGGACTGAGTAGCCGCTTCCGCGAAGTGTACAGATTTCTTTTTCAGTTCTAGTAACATTTGAAGGCATCGAGTGAGGTGGCGCCATGGTAACGCATGTGACTCGCATTCGGGAAGCCCCGAGATCGATTCCCTGCGACCGCCCACTCTAACTCATGGATTTTTTCGTGTCGTCAGACGAATGCTGGAGTGGTTTCTTTCAGCTCTCGAATTTTGTTCCATTCATCATTTCATTAATCCTTCACCCATTAGGTCTGTTTCAGGATTGGAAGTGTCGGCGATGGTGTATCGATGCAGGATGGCAGGGAAAAAGGATACAAAGGATTCAAAGATAATTACAAGTACAAAAAAATCAATTTTTAATTGATATATAAATTTTCGCATATGAGTACTCTTAAATCAGGTCATAATTATGTGCTATTAAGAACGGGAGACGGTCAGTTTGATATTTATTGATCGCACCTCGTATAATGAAAAATAAAAATACTTTGAGTGTTGTACTTACTGGTGTTAGAAAGCGAAGTTTACGTAAAGGAAATTATCCATATTGTGGTTTCGTCCATTTCTCAGTTACTTCACTAAAGTGATACAGTTCAAATTATCCCTGTCACTTCACTTTTCTTCGCGACGTAGCGCGTAATGAAATGCCCCACTCGCTGGGGAATGAAACACAAGCCCTCTCTAATCTCTCGCAGTAGCAGTACTCACTGTACGTCACAATAATCGTCGCAACCTTAATCGGAGTACGTAATGAATTACCAGCACTTAATGTTCCACCATAAACCACCCATTAACTCGTTAACTCGCTGACTAACTGCCTTATTCGGAACACACTAGCTTGTATAACCACTGGAATTTTTCAGAGAGTTCTAGAATTTTCGGGAGGCGGAAGAAATAAAATTGCAGAACAATCCCGTTATCTCTTGATAACATTTCTGGGTGAGAGCGTTATCCCGTGGAGATCTTTCTTCAAACGTTGGTCGGTGCCTTTACGCAATAAATGAGGCCCATAATCATCTCTAAATCCTGTTTTATGGTTAGGGGTTGGTAGATTGTGCAATCCTGATAAAGGCAAGAAGTGTCCAAATGCTAGGTAATCACGTATTTCTGCCTTATAGTTACCTTGTGCTTACGGAGAGCTTCTAATCCGAGATATAATGCGAAATTGAGTACTAAATACGAGACTAAGAGATTCTGGAAAATTAAGGTTTTCTGGTGTTATTTCTTCTTCTTTTTTTTAATTTTGCGCGCACTTTGGACAGCACCTAAGTGTTCCTTGCACTTGGACATCCATTACTTCCGTTGACTTTATATAAAATGAATTCTCTCGTCAATGTTGCCGAAGAAATTGAAATTGAGCTTGGTGTATTTAAGCGTAATTATTGTTTCTCTTTACTGTTCTGCAAGTTTCATAAGTACTGCATGAAAAAAGAGTGAGATAAGATCACTATTAAACAACGAGCGGAAAGAAGTGAGTAGTTTGATCTAAGCGGTTCAAATATTTGAATGCACAAGTTGTGTAATAGGAGATTGTCGTGGGAGAAAATAAATGTACTGGAAAACTTCATTAAATCCAAACGCTCAAAGGAAAACCTCCTTCCAAAAGCAACCTAAGAACAATGTAGGGTTAAAAGGCAGCAACAATTTCAGAGCTCGAAAGCAGAGCAACGAGTGCTCCGGAAGAAAAATATGAATGTGTCGAAGACATGTTGAAGATGTGTTTACAAGCCAACATCCAATGAATAAACTGGATCATTGAGCCGTGACAGAATATTTAAAAACGCAAGTACTGCGTTACTGACTGGGATAACACTGGGAAGGCAATAACTTCTGTGGCCTAAATTCGGATGGTCCTGGGTTCAAACTCACAGAGCCGACCAATCTGACCAAAAGTTTTTTCGCGGTTTGCCTCGGTCGCTAGGCGAATGCTAGGTTGGATAATTTGATCCGCGAATTTTCCTACCATTCCTTTCATTGCTACATTTCATTTCCTTCTTCTTCACTGCCATATCAGGTATTGGGCTGATCACCCACCCTGGATATGCTACGATTCAGAGCTTGCTTGCTCCTTGACATGTCACTGGCACCACTGGCCTTATAGTCCGTTGAAGAAGAAGAAGCACTATATTAAAATATGCTTTAAACTGTTAAAATTGTATTATTTTGTTTCATACTTGTGTTTAAGCCTAATATAAGTTTTTTACATATTTTAAAGTCTTAATTGTGTTGTGGATATTAGGCTTATAGAAAATGTGTGCCATACTCGGGTTATCTACCAAGTGTTCAAGATTGAGAAGTAAGTACACGCCTCGAAGTGGAACAGCGATACACTATAAGGGTGGCAAAACGACTTCCTTCCGCGAGTCACCAAATATGCAACACGCACAGCATCACTCGGCAGCGTGTGAAAATCAAACGGACGGTTACAGAGAGGGAACGTTCGCCTGCGAGTCAAAATGACTCGCGAGTCACGTTTTCGCCACCTCTGCACTACAACATTAAAATGACTTTGGAAGACAAATCGAGCGTTGTCGCGTATGAGATTTTGGATTGGAAAGACAGATAGGTTTGATTTCAGATTCAGCTACGTATATGACAACTGTTTAGGGTCTTAAGAATAATTATTACTGGAGACCATTTGTTAGAGCATTTCCAACGTTTTTGTATAAATTAAATTAATAGGAGATGTCATTTTGAAAGATATGTCAGAGTTTAGTAACTTTGTATTCAATTTAAACTTACTCTTTTGTTCTTTAGAAAAATATAAAAATTAAATTTTCTTCGGGAAAGATGGCCAGATATGACTCCTGTTTTCCTTTACTAGCCCAGTTATAACCATTTCAGAGCATAGTATATTTAGATAAATACTTCTTGGCTTTGAACGATGTCCTAACTCTCTAGGAAAGAAATATTAAAAGTTAGTTCCTCCCTCATTGTAGACACTTTGCAAAATGAAATTAGCTTTGTGAGAGTACAAATTGAATGTAAATTGGGAAACCAAGTATCAGAAAAAATAAGTTAATAAAACAACTTCAAGGATCTAACTACCCTTTTGCCCACAAATCGTGAAATTAACTTACATAATTCAATATAATGTTAAGTAGATATTCTACCGGTTGGTTGCGTCTGGCATATATATGAGATCTTAAAAATCCGTCTCCTATGAAAAAGCCAAGAAAAAAACTGTAGAAAAGTTTAATTTGTGTATGAAAATGAGTCAAGAAAACATGTAAAAACAAACATGTAGAAAATGAAACAGATATGCTTTCTACACCTGGATTGTAATTCCTTAATAAGTGGTGCTAACTTACAAGTAGAGATTTCTTATCCTCTAGAAAACGAAGATCAAATTCAGGCAGTTATATTTATATTTGTGCGCATAATGAGCTTCTCTGGGTCCAAATATAACAAATTTGTAAAAGAAAAAAATTCTTTTTTGAAAATTTGAGGAAGGGGTCTAAAATGATGTTTGGGCATCCACATATTTTATTCATTGGATCATACGGTGTTGTTAAGGACCGAAATAACGCGAATATTCTAGCGTTCAAATGTTTTAATTTTGAGGAGGGTACAAGGGAGTTTTAGGCTTGTATCATATGTGATACATCGGGTTTATATCAAGTTTTTATGGTTTTGTGAATTCAAAGAGCAGATGGAGATAGAAAAAATATGATTCTAAAGTGCAGAATGTGTCAAATATGATATAACCGTCCGTCATGACTTTGACTGGTTAATTGAATGAGTAAAACAAACGAAATCCGATGTATGATACGGGGACGCTAGAGGTTATGTTGATATACTAGGTACAAGTAATATTTTAAGTGCTTATGAACGGTTTCATAGGACTAGGTAGGACCGCAGGTAGTCCGGATTAAATAAAATCCGCATAATTCGGAAACTATTAAATCTGTTAATCCATTTATGCATTTGTTTTTGGCACTAACAAGAAAACAAACACTATTTGGCACTTAAACTAATTGCCATACTAACTTCTATTTTCTGTAATAGCGTGTAAGTTTCTTTTGTTTCAAACGTGTGCTGCGTTTGAAACAGAGTAAAATAAAGTAAACAAAATTCAAACCGAATAAACCGAAACTCTTAGAGTAAGGGTGGCGAAAACGACTTCCTTCCGCGAGTCACCAAATGTGCAACACGCACTGCATCACTTAGCAGCATGTGAGAAACAAAGGGACGGTTGCAGAGAGGGAACGGCGCTTGCGAGTCAAAATGTCACGTTTTCGCCACCTCTGCTCTAGAGTAATGAGGCCCGGATAAACGAGCTTCTTATGTATAAACTCGGCACTGCTCCAGTGAGAATATAGTGCCTATGCCCCACAAGAGCGCACTCCCGGGAGGGAGGAGACACCGGGCGGCCGGAACCAGAGTGACGGCACAGCAATGACATGGTTGTTACACTTTCCAGATTGAGACTCCCCAACAGTTGTACAACCAGACCGGAGACCCCCGTCCCACATAGAGGGTACAACACCCGCTCTGAAAGGGGGTCCGTTTACCCCCGGTAACTGAATTCAGGAAGGAGGGCACCAGTCGAGTGGCTCTCCTACCCCCGAAGGCTTTTTCAGTAGACGGCACCTGAAAATTTAGACCGGCCCCCATTACAGGGTGGAAGGGATACGCCACTTACGCGCGTCAACCATCAAAGGGGAGGACCACCGAACAACTTCGGTGGGGCTGGCAGCCCATTAGTGGGCCACCTAGCGGTTCTCCAGGGCGGTGCCGGAGGACCTTGAGGCATCTCACAACCCCTCATGGACAGAAGACCGCCCAGACGCACTCAATCTCCCATAGATATCGAGAACCACTGCCCGCGAGACCAACCCAATGCAAATAACACCCTCGGGCTCGGATGTTTGGCCCAGCGTACATCTAGAACATCAGAAGTACCAGAGTGCTCAGTGTCCGCAGCGCCCGCACCGTGGCACCTGAAGGGATCGGATCCTCTCCTCTTACGGGGATCAGAACAACTATCGGGATTCTCTTGAAGGACGCGACTGGTAGCCCACAGTACTGCTCTACGAATCAAATTAGTGCAGTAGCGGTGGATTGGTTCGCCGTTTCTTCCCTAGATAACGATGCCAACCATATGCTACACTTACTTTCATTGTAAACAGTGTTCTAAATGATGCTTCCTTGTCTGTGCAAATCTGGCATCCATTGAACACATTGACTGGTTTCTGCAGCCAAAATATTGGAAAACACAAGCTGGTTACTATCTTCTGATTCATCGAGTGTATGGGAATTTGTTGCGTAAGCTTTATTTCATAAAGTTCATACCATACTTGGAAGAATACATTACCATTAAAATGAGTAGATTCCAACAGGAGAATGGGACAATGAGAATTATAAACAATTCAAGTCAACAGAACTTTAGCTGTCATTGAAGCACATAGCTAAAAGGAAAATAAAACCTAATGAAGTTCCTTCGAAGTGTTGCTGGTCTTAACCAACATATCATAAAAAGTGAATACATACAACAAGTGAACATACTCAACCTTACCGAAAGAATGCAAAAGTAGAAACAAGACTGGTATTATCATATTATAAGTGGACATAGAAATGTCGGAAGATCAAGGCTAAGATGTTTAGACGACAGACTTTCAGGACGGAATAGACCAATAGAACTATTCCCTGTAGATGAAGAATATTATTTCTCTTATACAATAGTCACTGGATTAAAATCTGGAGATAGAGCAGGAACGTTAATTTTTGTCATCAAAATACTTTGTAATGCGAGGCAGCGAATTTCTAGGACTATTTCTACAGCAGCCTCTATCTCATCTTAATGTTTTCTCAGTTAGAACGATTGTCTCTCTCTCTCTTTCTCTTAGTTAGGAGTAGTCAGACGGAGGGACCTCCATAACTAGAGCATAGCACCGCAAGTAGGTCACAGTGGGCCCATTTTGCTTCCAACGTGTCTCCTGAGGAAGGAATAAAGGTGGAACCTGATTCAGACGATGTACGCTAGCAAGAAGATGGTTCCTAATGATTCCAACATGATGCCAAACCTGACGTTGGCTTGTTCGCTAAACTCCGAGCCACTTGGGGGTTCCATGGCAATCGAGACAGCTTCTAGGAAGCGGGCCCAAGTAGTCCCACCCAAAGCTAGGGAGAAATCTTTCCAGAGCACAAATTCCATCGTCCTACCACATCATACCAACCGCCTTCGCCTGGTCCTACAACCCTGAAACACATAAAAGGAAATGATGGGGACAGGAAATGATGGAGAAGAAACCATGGTAGAAGGGAAACTACCCAAGCATTCGCCTCCGAACCGGGAAACCAAGGAAAAACCCATGGTCAGAGTGACCGGATAGACGGCAATCAAATCCGGGACCTCTCAAATGCGAGCCTCACTCTTACCACGGAGTCGTCTGCTCGTCTCTTTGTAACTCAGTGCCAGTCTGTTTAAGTTTGTCTATTTTTTCTTCAGTCTCTTGAGATAGGGATGGGGAAGTTAGAAAACCGGTTGCTCGTGCCCAGGGCGGCTACGTATGGCGGCTCTTTGTGGTGATTTAGGGCAGCGCGATGTCCCTATCTCCCCCTTCCATTGACTCAAAAGATTGAACAAACAATAACAACCTGTATACGCATTATATATTTATTAGGACAATGGCTCCATAAATTCAAGCCAACAGTCTACACGTGACTCTGTTAGAGTAAAATTTAACAAAATAAACACACGCTGTTCTGTAGTGTACACCATGATAACTAAACATAAACACAAACAACAGACACCTTCGTATATTCGTATTTCTACTACAGAGCATGTCAGACAAGGTTAAACTGCACTGACATTACCTTGCATAGTAAATAATGCTTCCGCAGAGTGGGGTCGTTCAACCCGTTACCTTCTGCGAGTCGGACAGGGCGGCCACTAGTTGCATCATTGAAGATAAACCAGGGAACTTAGCCTTATTGAGGTTACCGCATGTCAGAGTGGGCAACATTTCAGCTTAAGTCACTACATATATAACCAGAGACATTACCAGACAACCTATTTACAAAGGACGCACTGTTTCGGTTTTCTGCTAGTACAATGAACCATATATCGCATTTCCTGTCATTATTATGTTATGTAATGTAATTGTGATTGTGAATATACCGGGTGGACCATTTAAGCTGGGACTGTACAATATATCCAAAAGTAAGCGTTATGGAAAGAAATGTCTTGAATAAAAGTTGCTTGATATCATGGGGGAAAGTAAATGCCATTAGTCGTTTTTATTTTGAGAACGTTGTAATTCTTATATTAGGGCCAATTTAATTTTTTTAAATGTAAACCTACCCCTTTTATGTTGTTTTCTCACTTCTCAAAAAAACTAAACAATGTTTGTAAATAACAACGAAAACTCTGAATGGCTGTATACAAAGAACGCAATTAATGGTGGACCATCCATGGATTGTTATTTGAGGGTCAAGTTACGTTTCGTAATTGCGAACCAAAATTTCTTATTTTGTTTCCTTATTCATCACAAAATAAACGGTTTTATAGGCCATTTTCAAATGAGAAAACAATATATAAAATGTAGGTTCCCATTAAAAAAATCTGATATGTTACACTCACATGACTTTCTGTACTCTTGTACAAACTATTTTTACAAACGCTTATTCTCCATCTACTTCATGTTAATCGAGATAAACATTTGCAGACTCTATCTTATATTTACAAGGGCAATATAGAAATACAGTAGCCTTTAAGCACATACATATCTCTGAATAGCTGGTTGCTAGGTGCAACACCATTCCCTTTGCCACAGATTAATACTCTTTGCATATCCAAGACAAAAAATGAATAACGAATTCCCATTTGAGAAAATAAGTATTGAAACATTTAAGGGAATAACAAGCAATATCTCGAAAATGGTTCATTCAGCAAAAACAATGTATATGACATAAATTGTGTATTTTAACGCGATCTACATTTTTGTGTAGTAAAACTTTGTCTATCTCTTATGGTTTACCAGTTATGCAAAAGTCGTTCACAATGAAGAATACTTTTGGAGACATTCTCAGAAAATTCAAGATATACATTTTATTTGTCATGAAAATATCTTAAACATATGATATTTTAATGAAAATCCTTAGAGCCATTTTTGAGAAGATTAAAATTTTCGATTAATGTTCCATGTAAAGGGTAATCTGGGGTGGGGGGATTTTCTTGAAAACCTTCGTGTCGCATTTCTGGACGATACTGAACCTAAATACCAAGTTTGGTGTTTATCCGACTGTTCGTTTCTGAGTTATGCTGTTCACAGACAGAAACACAGACAGACACACAGACACACACACGGACATGTTTCCAAAAATGCTTTTTTTGGATTAAGGGGGTCTCAAAACATGTATTTCCGGTGAAATCTCGGTATCGAATTTTTGGGTGGAATACAATACTTCTCCTACGTAGTAGAGAAAGTAAAAAATTAAATTGACCCTAAAATGACCACCATAACCTCCTCCATGACTAATGGCGTTTACTTTCCCCCATAATATCAAGCAAAGTTCAATAAAGACATTTCTTTCTAGAAGCTTAGTTTTGGAGGTATTGTGCAGTCTGAACTTAAATTGACCACCTTGTATAATTATTTTAATAGGTTTTTAAACATTACGACTGTATATGTCAGTTTATAACAAGACAACTGATCATAATTCCGTAATCTCCTTCCTGTACCATTTGCTGGAATAATCTGCAACAAATACATACAAAAAACTTCTAGCGCAACGTTCACTGATCCTGTAAACCCGGGCTACTTACAATTGACATGAAAATCGAGATACATTATAGTGACTCAAGGTTAGGATTTGGGAGAGCCAATATTCAGTGACTAAACGGTCGGCGTGCAAAATTTGAACTCCTGCGACTTTATAAAAAGGGCACCAACCTAACAAGTGGGATACACTAACTAATCTACGCAATGCATGTAACAGGTGAACATTTGAGGAAGAGTTGGCGCTCATGAACAGAACCTAACTAAAGATGAGGGGTTTGTGCGCGGCATGAAATACACGTTCACTCTGACAGCGAGCATAAGTAGACTTACAGGTAAACAACTAAGGGCATTGTACCCTAAAGAAGTGCAAAAAGAAGCTGTAAATATCCATGGGCATAACAATAACAGGAGAGGTGTCAGAAAAACAATCAAGAAAGGACCTTGTGCACCTCCTGGACCTTGTACACAAGAGGATAAAGAATGCACGGCAAAGCATTCCACAGAAAAATAAGGGCTATTTAAAAATTTGTAACATGAAGAATACAAAATCATCAGACGATAGTGTAGTAGGTATACTTAACATATCACTGTTAACGTCCTATGGAGTTGAAAGTAGCTTTCGCGGTTCAACTGTTTAAGTCATAGGTGGCGAAAACGCGACTCGCCAGTCATTTTGACTCGTAGGCGCCGTTCCCTCTCTGCCAACTGTCCCTTTGTTTTTCACATGCTGCTGAGTGATGCAGTGCGTGTTGCATATTTAGTGACTCGCGGAAGGAAGGCATTTTCACCACCCTTGGTTTAAGTGATCGATGGCGTCGTTTGACATTCGATAATTTAAGATGTCTAGAGTAGTGCAGTGCAATTCGGCCTGTGATGGCTCTGAAGCTATAGGTGAATCATTAAAGCAAGCCCTAATGTTTCAAGATATCCCTTATATTTGTGTAGTGCCATCTGCTAGACCTTAACGGAGTGTTCCATTTTCAAACTGTACGCTTCGCGTGGTTTGTGTACGTCGGAAGTCAACACAGACATTGGGCATACAACTGTATAACGTCTATGCACACGCAACCTGATGACGGACGCACAAACCCCTCATCTTTGCTAACAACTAAATAACACTAGGTTCTTGTAATTTATCCCATAATGGCATAATATTGTCGTAGTTGTACTTTGGTAACCTATGGTAAAATATAACCTATAGAATTGATTTTACAACCTAAATGACCTTCCTTAGTTTCCTTAGTTTACGTTGTTTCCTACAATGCTGTTGTTAAGATAGACTTCCTTTCCCTCAAAAAGCCCATGCTCTTGTAGATCAAGTAAACTCCTTGTTGGCGATATTGTAATCCGATTCTTACGTTGGGGCGCTGAATAGTCATCTAGGCGGTAAGGTGAGAGAAAATTAATGTGCGAGTGATACGCCAGGCAATCATCACCAGAGAATCGACTTAATCAAGAACAAATTGCCATTGTAGGTCCAGGAATAGAACCCAGGAGCTTAGCAGTGGTCATATTAGACATCTAACAGTCCCTTGTCGTTCAGAAATGGAAATCAGTGAATTCCAACTGAATGCCACGTGTGGATTATCGGCGATGTCCACATGTTTGTCATGCCTTCAGCTAGCAGTGGTTTCGGAATGAGGTGCAGGGAAATATGACGTCATTGCCCCCGGCTGTCAAAGATGAAGCTCATGTTTGAAGGGGCTTGTCTCTGAGTAGAGGTAACATCAGAAATGTTTGAGAGTTCGTGGGCATTTCCTATAGCAAACAACGTTCTCATACTTAATGCTACTATGCAAAGAATATGCAGGTAGAAAATTATGCCTTTCGGGTAAAAATATCGCTTTATCTTTAAGGATGTCAAAATCAATCTAACGGAATTGGGGAGTGACTTATTTATCCTTCGTTTAGTGTACTTGGAAGAAGAATATGTTTAAGAGTCATTCTGTTGTTAGTAAAGTGACAAAAATAACATTTTCTTTTCTGTCGTCATGTACAGCTTAAGACAAAAAATTCCCAATGGCCAAACATTGCACTTTAACTCTTGAGTGATGTGTTGCTGCTAAATTTGAAATATATCCTATCTCTCGTAAGCATTTATCATAGGCTCATAAGGAAGTGTTTGTTATATTTATCTGACAACAGTCCATACATCTATATTAATCTATATTAATTACATAACAGAGAGAATGTGTACCTACGTGTGTATGCCTGTAGGATAATCTCAAAACCACTCAACCGATTTTGATAATTTTTTCAGCATTTAAAATCCGATTCTATAAAAGCCTACTAATTTAATTTCATAAATTACTAAAATATTAAAAAGTATTTACAAAACCTTGAGCTTAAATATGAGCATATTGTGGTTATAAAAAGAAATGCATGCGAAGATCTCTTTGAATTTAGTTGAGAATGCCATGGATAGAAATAGTAGTTGCATTATTTTACATATGCGTATAAAATAATAGAAATGCCGCGCAAATTTCATTTCAAGCAATATATATGTAAATTGTCACTATTCGACAACTAAACACAGTAAAACAAAGAGAATCGAAGGTGCTAATAGTGCTATGGTGACGGGTGCGATAGCAAGGCCAACATATTTAAAAAAACTCTCAAGTAAGAAAGGTTTGCTTTATTTCCTTTGTAAGTTATAAACAAAATCGTTAGCAGGGTACATTAAATAATTATATTTAGAGAGAAAATTATGTTCAGCTAACATTATAAATCAATCAAATTATATTTTATAATTACTAACACAGAATATTATTTTTCTGGATAGTTGCATAGCTGTTAACTTGTTGGCCTGGAAGTGGGGAATCTCAGTAGGAATATTAAGCCGGTTCTGGCGCAAAGGAAGATGCCGACAGCTGATAAGGGTAATTACATGTGTTTTAACATATGTAAACATATGTAAACACGTGTAACCGCTAATGACCGCCGCTAATGTCACGTCTAATGGATATGTGTGGTAATACATATGTAAACATATGTAACCTGCTAATGACCGTCGGAGATGTCGACAGATGATAAGATATAATCGATATCGTTTGTTCTGTGTTGCAGCCTCCCGCCGGTTCCCTTTGAGGTGTGCGGTAGGGAATTGTTTTCTCGAGGCCTGCCGCCCCTCGGCAAATTAATTAGGTAATGTTCGTCAAACATTTTTTTATGACTACTAAGGCCTGCACATTGCATCCTCGAGCAATTAAGTTTTTTGATTAATTAATTGTTGACTCGAGCGTGAGTATAAGTAGTCTGCTCACGGGAACAGTCTGTAATGTAATGAAAACACTGCAGCCTTCTTCTATCTGGGGAAAGCGCTTGTCCATTAGCTGACCATGTTAGATGCTTTCACCACATTAATAGACTTTTAAGTTTGCATTCCGGATCTGTTTACATACATTAGCGAACAACGACCTACTTCTGCCTGGTGGTAACGGCGACCTCCATTAGCTGACCACGTTAGACGCTTTCACCACATTAGCGAACAATGTCAGTAATTGTTTTCCTAAGTGCTCTGCACAGCTCTCACCACTTCTGGTTTTAGCGAGGAAATGATATAAAAAGCAGCAGCTTCTCCAATGAGTTCCAAGTTGACCGGGATCGCTGGGGTCGAATCCTAGGAGTGATTACAAATTCAGCTTCTAATAACTCAGAGACTAATTACGATAAAGACGTCATATAAAGTTTATTACATTAATGTCATTAGGTAGTTTCTTGTGAATGTATATTTGGGTACATGGTGTCCAGGGTTCGAATACCGATAAAATGTAATTTAATTATAAATTTAATAACTTCTAAACTAATTAAGATAAAGACGCCAAATAAACATTATTGCGTTTATGTTATTAGGTAGTATCTTGTGGATGTATACTTGGGTACCTGGTGTTCTGGGTTCAATCCTTAATTTTTTAAATCGCCATTATCTCAGAAACTAAGAGAGGTAGATGAGTTGACCAAAGCATGATTGATAGCCCCTATGATGTGTAATTATTAATGTATATAATTTTCAATCAGTTGTCCTTATTTCGAATACCGATCTTTCAATCACTTACTTATTTTTCTCTATACTCTAGAATATATCACTTAGATTGATGCTGTAACTGCATACAGCACCTTTACACATATCAAACTAATATTGTAAATAATTTTGTTTCTGGTGTCCAGGGTTCGAATACCGATAAAATGTAATTTAATTATAAATTTAATAACTCCTAAACTAATTAAGATAAAGACGACAAATAAACTTTATTGCGTTTATGGTATTAGGTAGTATCTTGTGGATGTGTAATTAGATACCGGACTTTCAGGGTTCGATCCTAATTTTTAAATCGTCATTATCTCAGAAACTAAGAGAGGTAGACGAGTTGACCAAAGTATGATTGATAGCTCCTATGATGGGTAATTAATACTGTATATAATTTTCAATCCATTGTCCTTACTTCGAATCCCGATCTTTCAATCACTTACTTATTTTTCTCTATACTCTAGAATATATCACTTAGATTGATGCTGTAACTGCATACAGCACCTTTAAACATAACAAACTAATATTGTAAATAATTTTGTTGCTGGTGTCCAGGGTTCGAATACCGATAAAATGTAATTTAATTATAAATTTAATAACTCCTAAACTAATTAAGATAAAGACGCCAAATAAACTTTAGTGCGTTTATGTTATTAGGTAGTATCTTGTGGATGTGTAATTAGATACCTGACGTTCTGGGTTCGATCTTAATGTTTAAATCACCATTATCTCGGAAACCAAAAAAGCTAGAGGGATGTACCAAAGCATGATTGATAAGCTCTATACTGTGTAATTAATGCTGTATATAATTTTCAATCAGTTGTCCTTATTTCGATTCCATATCTTTTAATGACTTCCTTAATTTTCCTCTGTATACTAGAATAAATCACTTAGATCGATGATGTACCTGCATACAGCGCCTTTAAACACATCAAACTAATATTGTAAATAATTTTGTTTCTGGTGTCCAGGGTTCGAATACCGATAAAATGTAATTTAATTATAAACTTAATAACTCCTAAACTAATTAAGATAAAGACGACAAATAAACTTTAGTGCGTTTATATTATTAGGTAGTATCTTGTGGATGTGTAGCTAGATACCTGACGTTCTGGGTTCGATCCTAATTTTTAAATCGTCATTATCTCAGAAACTAAGAGAGGTAGAGGAGTTGACCAAAGCATGATTGATAGCTCCTATGATGGGCAATTAATACTGTATACAATTTTCAATCAGTTGTCCTTACTTCGAATCCCGATCTTTCATTCACTTACTTATTTTTCTCTATACTCTAGAATATATCACTTAAATTGATGCTCTAACTGCATACAGCACCTCTAAACATATTAAACTAATATTGTAAATAATTTTGTTTCTGGTGTCCAGGGTTCGAATACCGATAAAATGTCATTTAATTATAAATTTAATAACTCCTAAACTAATTAAGATAAAGACGCCAAATAAACATTATTGCGTTTACGTTCTTAGGTAGTATCTTGTGGATGTGCAATTAGATAGCTGACGTTCTGGGTTTGAGCCTAATTCTTAAGCCGTCATTATCTCAGAAACTAAGAGAGGTAGAGGAATTGATTAAAGCATGATTGATAGCTACTATGAGGGGCAATTAATACTGTATATAATTTTCAATCCGTTGTCCTTACTTCGAATCCCGATTTTTCAATCACTTACGTATTTTTCTCTATACTCTAGAATATATCACTTAGATTGATGCTGTAACTGCATACAGCACCTTTAAACATAACAAACTAATATTGTAAATAATTTTGTTTCTGGTGTCCAGGGTTCGAATACCGATAAAATGTAATTTAATTATAAATTTAATAACTCCTAAACTAATTAAGATAAAGACTACAAATAAACTTTATTGCGTTTATGTTATTAGGTAGTATCTTGTGGATGTGTAATTAGATACCGGACGTTCAGGGTTCAATCCTAATTTTTAAATCGTCATTATCTCAGAAACTAAGAGAGGTAGAGGAGTTGACCAAAGCATGGTTGATAGCTCCTATGATGGGCAATTAATACTGTATATAATTTTCAATCCGTTGTCCTTACTTCGAATCCCGATCTTTCAATCACTTATTTTTCTCTATACTCTAGAATATATCACTTAGATTGATGCTGTAACTGCATACAGCACCTTTAAACATATCAAACTAATATTGTAAATAATTTTATTGCTGGTGTCCAGGGTTCGAATACCGATAAAATGTAATTTAATTATAAATTTAATAACTCCTAAACTAATTAAGATAAAGACGCCAAATGCACTCTATTGCGTTTATGTTATTAGGTAGTTTCTTGTGGATGTGTAATTAGATACCTGACGTTCTGGGTTCGATCCTAATGTTTAAATCACCATTATCTCGGAAACTAAGAAAGCTAGAGGGATCGACCAAAGCATGATTGATAGCTCCTTAAATGGGTAATTAATATTGTATATAATTTTCAATCAGTTGTCCTTATTTCGATTCCCAATCTTTTAATGACTTCCTTAATTTTCCTCTGTATACTAGAATATATCACTTAGATCGATGATGTACCTGCATACAGCGCCTTTAAACACATCAAACTAATATTGTAAATAATTTTGTTTCTGGTGTCCAGGGTTCGAATACCGATAAAATGTAATTTAATTGTAAACTTAATAACTCCTAAACTAATCAAGATAAAGACGCCAAATAAACTTTATTGCGTTTATGTTATTAGGTAGTATCTTGTAGATGTGTAGCTAGATACCTGGCGTTCTGGGTTCGATCCAAATTCTTAAATCACCATTATCTCGGAAACTAAGAAAGCTAGAGGGATGGACCAAAGCATGATTGATAAGTTCTATACTGGGTAATTAATGCTGTATATAATTGCCAATCAGTTGTGCTTGATTCAATTCCCCATCTTTTAATGACTTCCTTAATTTTCCGCTGTACACTAGAATATATCACTTAGATCGATGATGTACCTGCATACAGCTTTGTTTAACATGTTGAGCTAATATCATAAATTATTTTGTTCCTGGTGTTCAGGGTTCGAATACCGATTCAATGAAATTTATTTACAAATTTAATAACGCGTAATCTAATTTAGATAGACATGTCAAGGTAAACGCAAACAGAGTATCTAGTCCTTAAATATCGTCATCATGACAAATATTACTTTAAAGTACTCAGATCGAATCCCGAAGGGATGATTTCATATATCTTCAAGCCTAGGGATCAAATCAGGTTCTAATAAAGATTAAATGCTTGATGCTGATGCGGGGGAGCTAAAATACATTTATTAAAAGTATTACCCGGTTCGATTTAGAAGCTTAGAATCTGTGTAACTATAGAAAAATTGCTTTTCTCGTGATTGTAGTGAAATGTAATAGGCTTTCTGTGAGAAGGTGGAAAGGAAGAATTGAAAAGGGAATGAAAACATGAGATAATGTAGTATATACATGCATTTAACTAAATAAGGAGGAAAATCTTCTCGTTACCTTTTAAGCTTTTACTTTAAGTATTGTGATAATACAGATGGAATTAACCTTGGTACAATAGGTGGTGGTGGTGGTGGTTGTAGGCTTTGAATTTGAAATTTATGTCTGAATGAGCGTGGGAGAATGCTTCTCTTGCTGGTGTGACAGCATAAGCAGGTAGTTATGAGACGAGTTTAAACGTGTTTGATGCTGTCAGACATCCTGTCTCTAGGTGTGACGTCATAAGCATCCTGGTTCTGGGCGTGAGATTATATGGCTGAGATTAATACACGTTGAGTGATCATATACAGCTGGTTATGGAACGAGTTTATGATTGATCTAAAAGGTTCGTACTCCCTCTATAAATACGTTATAGGGGAAAGGATGCTCTCCTGAAACATTAGGTCTCTAGACAGAAATTGTTCACAGAGACGGAGACATCAGGATGGATGAGTGATCTTATATATGAGAGAGGTAGAGGAATATGAGGAGAAGTGCTAGGCTAGTCAGGGTTTGAGGTGTGGAATATGCGTTTATATGGGAAAGATAGTGGAAACGTGTACAGATAATAGACCAGACAGATGCTGAAGGACGGAAATATAGGCTTATACGGGAGAGATAGGAAAATACAAGGAGAGGTGCTAGACTAGACTGATGCTGAAGGAGGAGAGGATACGCTTTATACGGAAGAGATAGGGAATACGAGGTGGGGTACTAGAAGGGTAGAATATAGCGTTTTTATATAGGAGAGCTAGCAAACCGAGGAGAGGTATTAGGAGGGAAGGCTTGAATGACAGAGTATGCGTTTATATGGAGAGACGAGGAAAACGAAGGTAGGTGCTAGGTTGAGAGAGTCTTCAAGGAGGAAAATGCATTTATATGAGAGCGTTAGGGAATACGATGAGAGGTGCTAGTCTAGAGAGAGTTGAGGAGTAGAGTATACGTTTATATGGGAGAAATATGGAAAACGGTAGAGATACAAGGGTAGACAGTGGTTGAAGGAGTAGGAATGTAGGTTTATACGTTAATATAGAGAGTAATTCGATTAAAAAACTTTCCTCATCCAGCTATACAACACTTTTATATACTTATTTTCTAAACCTTACAAACTTTATATATGTTAAACACTAGTGCGCGAGACGGAGAGGGACACACTGTATATCAGGACGACGGAGGGAATTGCGATCAATGCATAGCAGGGGCAAAGGATACTCTCTTGAAACGTTAGTCATCTAGGCAACTATTGTTCACGGAGCCCGTAGACGACAGGTTGAATGGGTTAGACCTCAGGTTCAAATTTTTAAGGGTACGGACCCCCGCCTTTTGCCCGTCGTGTATACTAAACCATCCTAACAGCGTAACATTACGTTACAACGACACGTTACCAGAACATGTCGAGTGCGAACATGGAAAAAAGTATGCTCTCTGGGAACATTCGTGAAAAAGGATGCTCTCTGGAAACACTGGTCATCCATACAACGGATTGTCCCTAACATTTCCAGATTTCGGACCGTTCAACATCGTGACGCGCTCCTGTTATCTACATTTCAACGAAATTTTACCTCCTGAATTAAAGTTTGGTGCGCTGTATAGACCTGTACAGAATGCATTACGCTATGTAACAGACTCATCACGCTATGTAACAACATGATCACGCTATGTAACAACCTGATCACGCTATGTAACAACATGATCACGCTATGTAACAACATGATCACGTTATGTAACAACATGTTCACGCTATGTAACATGTTCACGCTATGTTACAACATGATCACGCTATGTAACAGACTCATCACGCTATGTAACAACATGATCACGCTATGTAACAACCTGAGCACGCTATGTAACAACATGATCACGCTATGTAACAACATGATCACGCTATGTAACAACATGATCACGCTATGTAACAACATGATGACGCTATGTAACAACATGATTACGCTATGTAACAACCTGATCACGCTATGTAACAACATGATGACGCTATGTAACAACATGATTACGCTATGTAACAACCTGATCACGCTATGTAACAACCTGATCACGCTATGTAACAACATGATCACGCTATGTAACAACATGACCACGCTATGTAACAACATGTTCACGCTATGTAACAACATGATCACGCTATGTAACAACATGATCACGTTATGTAACAACATGTTCACGCTATGTAACATGTTCACGCTATGTTACAACATGATCACGCTATGTAACAGACTCATCACGCTATGTAACAACATGATCACGTTATGTAACAACCTGAGCACGCTATGTAACAACATGATCACGCTATGTAACAACATGATCACGCTATGTAACAACATGATCACGCTATGTAACAACATGATCACGCTATGTAACAACATGATGACGCTATGTAACAACATGATCACGCTATGTAACAACCTGATCACGCTATGTAACAACATGATGACGCTATGTAACAACATGATTACGCTATGTAACAACCTGATCACGCTATGTAACAACCTGATCACGCTATGTAACAACATGATCACGCTATGTAACAACATGACCACGCTATGTAACAACATGTTCACGCTATGTAACAACATGATCACGCTATGTAACAACCTGATCACGCTATGTAACAACCTGAGCACGCATATAACAACATGATCACACTATGTAACAGACTCATCACGCTATGTAACAACATGTTCACGCTATGTAACAACATGATCACGCTATATAACAACATGATGACGCTATGTAACAACCTATTCACGCTATGTAACAACATGATCACGCTATGTAACAACATGATCACTCTATGTAACAACATGATCACGCTATGTAACAACATGATCACGCTATGTAACAACATGATGACGCTATGTAACAACATAATTACGCTATGTAACATCCTGATCACGCTATGTAACAACATGATGACGCTATGTAACAACATGATTACGCTATGTAACAACCTGATCACGCTATGTAACAACCTGATCACGCTATGTAACAACATGATCACGCTATGTAACAACATGACCACGCTATGTAACAACATGTTCACGCTATGTAACAACATGATCACGCTATGTAACAACCTGATTACGCTATGTAACAACATGATCACGCTATGTAACAACATGATCACTCTATGTAACAACATGATCACGCTATGTAACAACATGATCACGCTATGTAACAACATGATCACTCTATGTAACAGACTCATCACGCTATGTAACAACCTGAGCACGCTACGTAACAACATGATCACGCTATGTAACAGACTCATCACGCTATGTAACAACATGTTCACGCTATGTAACAACATGATCACGCTATGTAACAACATGATCACGCTATGTAACAACATGATCACGTTATGTAACAACCTGATCACGCTATGTAGCAACCTGATCACGTAATGTAACAACATGATCGCGCTATGTAACAACCCGATCACGCTATGTAACAACATGATCACGCTATGTAACATTCTGATCACGCTATGTAACAACATGATCACGCTGTGTATATAGGGCTGACCATTTAAGTTGAGGCTATACAATATATCCAAAACTAAGCGTTGTAGAAAGAAATGTCTTTAATAAAACTTGCTTGATATTATGGCGAAAGTAAATGCAGCTAGTCGTATTTTGTTTAGGGACGTTGTGATGGTCATTTCAGGGTCTTTTTAAATTGACACTAATTGTAGGTTCCCATTTAAAAAAATTAATTGACCCAAAATGACCCTCATAACGTCCTCCAAACAAAATACGACTAGCGGCATTTACTTTCGTCATAATATCAAGCAAGTTTTATTAAAGACATTTCTTTCTACAACGCTTATTTTTGGATATATTGTATAGCCTCAACTTAAATGGTCCGCCCTATTTACATAGCGTGATCATGTTGTTACATAGCGTGATCAGATTGTTACATAGCGTGATCAGATTGTTACATAGCGTGATCATGTAGTTACATAACGTGAATGGTTTGTTACATAGCGTGATCATGTTGTTACATAGCGTGATCAGGTTGTTACATAGCGTGATCAGGTTGTTACATTGCGTGATCATGTTGTTACATAGCGTGATCAGGTTGTTACATAGCGTGATCAGGTTGTTACATAGCGTGATAAGGTTGTTACATACCGTAATCATGTTGTTACATAGCGTGATCAGGTTGTTACATAGCGTAATCATATTGTTACATACCGTGATCGTGTCGTTACATAGCGTGATCGTGTTGTTACATAGCGTGATCGTGTTGTTACATAGCGTGATCGTGTTGTTACATAGCGTGATCATGTTGTTACATAGCGTGCTCAGGTTGTTACATAGCGTGATCATGTTGTTACATAGCGTGATCAGGTTGTTACATAGCGTGATATTGTTGTTACATAGCGGGATCAGGTTGTTACATAGCGTGATCATGTTGTTACATAGCGTGATCATGTTGTTACATAGCGTGAACATATTGTTACATAGCGTGAACATGTTACATAGCGTAATCGGGTTGTTACATAGCGTGATCGTGTTGTTACATAGCGTGCTCAGGTTGTTACATAGCGTGCTCAAGTTGTTACATAGCGTGATCATGTGGTCACATAGCGTGATCATGTGGTTACATAGCGTGATCATGCTTTTACATAGCGTAATCATGTTGTTACATAGGGTGATCATGTTGTTACATAGCGTGATCGAGTTGTTACATAGCGTGATCGAGTTGTTACATAGCGTGATCATGTTGTTACATAGCGTGAACATGTTACATAGCGTCATCATGTTGTTACATAGCGTGATCATGATGTTATATAGCGTGCTCAGGGTGTTACATAGCGTGATGAGTCTGTTGCATAGTGAGATCATGTTGTTACATAGCGTGATCATGTTGTTACATAGAGTGATCATGTTGTTACATAGCGTGATCATGTTGTTACATGGCGAGATCATGTTGTTACATAGCGTGATCAGGTTTTACATAGCGTGATCATGTTGTTACATAACGTGATCATGTTGTTACATAGCGTGATCATGTTGTTACATAGCGTGATCATGTTGTTACATAGCGTGAACATGTTACATAGCGTCATCATGTTGTTACATAGCATGATCATGATGTTACATAGCGTGCTCAGGTTGTTACATAGCGTGATGAGTCTGTTGCATAGCGTGATCATGTTGTTACATAGCGTGATCATGTTGCTATATAGAGTGATCATGTTGTTACATAGCGTGATCATGTTGTTACATAGCGTGATCAGGTTCTTACATAGCGTGATCATGTTGTTACATAGCGTGATCATGTTGTTACATAGCGTGAACATGTTGTTACATAGCGTGATGAGTCTGTTACATAGCGTGATCATGTTGTTACATAGCGTGCTCAGGTTGTTACATAGCGTGATGAGTCTGTTACATAGAGTGATCATGCTGTTACATAGCGTGATCATGTTGTTACATAGCGTGATCATGTTGTTACATAGAGTGATCATGTTGTTACATAGCGTAATCATGTTGTTACATAGCGTGATCAGGTTGTTACATAGCGTGATCATGTTGTTACATAGCGTGAACATGTTGTTACATAGCGTGATCATGTTGCTACATAGCGTGATCATGTTGTTACATAGCGTGATCAGGTAGTTACATAGCGTGATCAGGTTGTTACATAGCGTAATCATGTTGTTAGGTAGAGTCATCATGTTGTTACATAGCGTGATCAGGTTGTTACATAGCGTAATCATGTTGTTACATAGCGTCATCATGTTGCTACATAGCGTAATCATGTTGTTACATAGCGTGATCATGTTGTTACATAGCGTGATCATGTTGTTACATAGCGTGCTCAGGTTGTTACATAGTGTGATCATGTTGTTACATAGCGTGATGAGTCTGTTACATAGCGTGATCATGTTGTTACATAGCGTGATGAGTCTGTTACATAGCGTGATCATGTTGTTACATAGCGTGAACATGTTGTTACATAGCGTGAACATGTTGTTACATAACGTGATCATGTTGTTACATAGCGTGATCATGTTGTTACATAGCGTGATCAGGTTGTTACATAGCGTGATGAGTCTGTTACATAGCGTAATGCATTTTGTACAGGTCTATACCGCGCACCAAACTTTAATTCAGGAGGTAAAGTTTCGTTTAAATGTAGATGACAGGAGCGCGTCACGATGTTGAACGGTCCGAAATCTGGAAATGTTACGGACAATCCGTTGTGTGGATGACTAGTGTTTCCAGAGAGCATCCTTTTTCACGAATGTTCCCAGAGAGCATCCTTTTTTCCATGCTCGCACTCGACATGTTCTGGTAACGTGTCGTTGTAACGTAATGTTACGCTGTTAGGATGGTTTAGTATACACGACGGGCAAAAGGCGGGGGTCCGTACCCTTAAAGATTTGAACCTGAGGTCTAACCCATTCAACCTGTCGTCTACGGGCTCCGTGAACAATAGTTGCCTAGATGACTAATGTTTCAAGAGAGTATCCTTTCCCCCTGCTATGCATTGATCGCAATTCCCTCCGTCGTCCTGATATACAGTTTGTCCCTCTCCGTCTCGCGCACTAGTGTTTAACATATATAAAGTTTGTAAGGTTTAGAAAATAAGTATATAAAAGTGTTGTAATGCTGGATGAGGAAAGTTTTATAATCGAATTACTCTCTATATTACCATATAAACCCACATTCCTACTCCTTCAACCACTGTCTACCCTTGTATCTCTACCGTTTTCCATATTTCTCCCATATAAACGTATACTCTACTCCTCAACCCTCTCTAGACTAGCACCTCTCATCGTATTCCCTAACGCTCTCATATAAATGCATTTTCCTCCTTGAAGACTCTCTCAACCTAGCACCTACCTTCGTTTTCCTCGTCTCTCCATATAAACGTATACTCTGTCATTCAAGACTTCCCTCCTAATATCTCTCCTCGGTTTGCTAGCTCTCCTATATAAAAACGCTATATTCTACCCTTCTAGTACCCCACCTCGTATTCCCTATCTCTTCCGTATAAAGCGTATCCTCTCCTCCTTCAGCATCAGTCTAGTCTAGCACCTCTCCTTGTATTTTCCTATCTCTCCCGTATAAGCCTATATTTCCGTCCTTCAGCATCTGTCTGGTCTATTATCTGTACACGTTTCCCCTATCTCTCCCATATAAACGTATATTCCACACCTCAAACCCTGACTAGCCTAGCACTTCTCCTCATATTCCTCTACCTCTCTCATATATAAGATGCACTCATCCATCCTGACGTCTCCGTCTCTGTGAACAATTTTTGTCTAGAGACCTAATGTTTCAGGAGAGCATCCTTTCCACTATAACATATTTATAGAGGGAGCACGAACCTTTAAGATCAATCATAAACTCGTTCCATAACCAGCTGTATATGATCACTCAACGTGTATTAATCTCAGCCATATAATCTCACGCCCAGAAGCAGGATGTTTATGACGTCACACCTAGAGACAGGATGTCTGACAGCATCAAACACGTTTAAACTCGTCTCATAACTACCTGTTTATGCTGTCACACCAGCAAGAGAAGCATTCTCCCACGCTCATTCAGACATAAATTTCAAATTCAAAGCCTACAACCACCACCACCACCACCTATTGTACCAAGGTTAATTACATCTGTATTATCACAATACTTAAAGTAAAAGCTTAAAAGGTAACGAGAAGGTTTTCCTCCTTATTTAGTTAAATGTATGTATATACTACATTATCTCATGTTTTCATTCCCTTTTCAATTCTTCCATTCCACCTTCTCACAGAAAGCCTATTACATTTCACTACAATCACGAGAAAAGCAATTTTTCTATAGTTACACAGATTCTAAGCTTCTAAATCGAACCGGGTAATACTTTTAATAAATATATTTTAGCTCCCCCGCGTCAGCATCAAGCATTTAATCTTTATTAGAACCTGATATGATCCCTAGGCTTGAAGATATATGAAATCATCCGTTCAGGATTCGATATGAGTACCTTAAAGTAATATTTGTCATGATAACCATATTTAAGAACTAGATACTCTGTTTGCGTTTACCTTGACATGTCTATCTAAATTAGATTACGCGTTATTAAATTTGTAAATAAATTTCATTGAATCGGTATTCGAACCCTGAACACCAGGAACAAAATAATTTATGATATTAGCTCAACATGTTAAACAAAGCTGTATGCAGGTACACCATCGATCTAAGTGATATATTTTAGTGTACAGAGGAAAATTAAGGAAGTCATTAAAAGATGGGGAATCGAATCAAGCACAACTGATTGGCAATTATATACAGCATTAATTACCCAGTATAGAACTTATCAATCATGCTTTGGTCCATCCCTCTAGCCTTCTTAGTTTCCGAGATAATGGTGATTTAAGAATTTGGATCGAACCCAGAACGCCAGGTATCTAGCTACACATCTACAAAATACTACCTAATAACATAAACGCAATAAAGTTCATTTGGCGTCTTTATCTTAATTAGTTTAGGAGTTATTAAGTTTACAATTAAATTACATTTTATCGGTATTCGAACCCTGGACACCAGAAACAAAATTATTTACAATATTAGTTTGATGTGTTTAAAGGCGCTGTATGCAGGTACATCATCGATCTAAGTGATATATTCTAGTATACAGAGGAAAATTAAGGAAGTCATTAAAAGATTGGGAATCGAAATAAGGACAACTGATTGAAAATTATATACAATGTTAATTACCCATCACAGGAGCTATCAATCATGCTTTGGTCGATCCCTCTAGCTTTCTTAGTTTCCGAGATAATGGTGATTTAAACATTAGGATCGAACCCAGAACGTCAGGTATCTAATTACACATCCACAAGATACAACCTAATAACATAAACGCAATAAAGTTCATTTGGCGTCTTTATCTTAATTAGTTTAGGAGTTATTTAATTTATAATTAAATTACATTTTTTCGGTATTCGAACCCTGGACACCAGAAACAAAATTATTTACAATATTAGTTTGATATGTTTAAAGGTGCTGTATGCAGTTACAGCATCAATCTAAGTGATATATTCTAGAGTATAGAGAAAAATAAGTGATTGAAAGATCGGGATTCGAAGTAAGGACAACGGATTGAAAATTATATACAGTATTAATTGCCCATCATAGGAGCTATGAATCATACTTTGGTCAACTCCTCTACCTCTCTTAGTTTCTGAGATAATGACGATTTAAAAATTAGGATTGAACCCTGAACGTCCGGTATCTAATTACACATCCACAAGATACTACCTAATAACATAAACGCAATAAAGTTTATTTGTCGTCTTTATCTTAATTAGTTTAGGAGTTATTAAATTTATAATTAAATTACATTTTATCGGTATTCGAACCCTGGACACCAGAAACAAAATTATTTACAATATTAGTTTGTTATGTTTAAAGGTGCTGTATGCAGTTACAGCATCAATCTAAGTGATATATTCTAGAGTATAGAGAAAAATAAGTAAGTGATTGAAAGATCGGGATTCGAAGTAAGGACAACGGATTGAAAATTATATACAGTATTAATTGCCCCTTATAGTAGCTATCAATCATGCTTTGGTCAATTCCTCTACCTCTCTTAGTTTCTGAGATAATGACGGCTTAAGACTTAGGCTCGAACCTAGAACGTCAGCTATCTAATTACACATCCACAAGATACTACCTAATACCATAAACGCAATAAAGTTTATTTGTCGTCTTTATCTTAATTAGTTTAGGAGTTATTAAATTTATAATTAAATGACATTTTATCGGTATTCGAACCCTGGACACCAGAAACAAAATTATTTACAATATTAGTTTAATATGTTTAAAGGTGCTGTATGCAGTTACAGCATCAATCTAAGTGATATATTCTAGAGTATAGAGAAAAATAAGAAAGTGAATGAAAGATCGGGATTCGAAGTAAGGGCAACTGTTTGAAGATTGTATACAGTATTAATTGCCCATCATAGGTGCTATCAATCATGCTTTGGTCAACTCATCTACCTCTCTTAGTTTCTGAGATAATGACGATTTAAAAAATTAAGGATTGAACCCAGAACACCAGGTACCCAAGTATACATCCACAAGATACTTCTTAATAACCTAAACGCAATAATGTTTATTTGGCGTCTTTATCTTAATTAGTTTAGGAGTTATTAAATTTATAATTAAATTACATTTTATCGGTATTCGAACCCTGGACACCATGTACCCAAATATACATTCACAAGAAACTACCTAATGACATTAATGTAATAAACTTTATATGACGTCTTTATCGTAATTAGTCTCTGAGTTATTAGAAGCTGAATTTGTAATCACTCCTAGGATTCGACCCCAGCGATCTCGGTCAACTTGGAACTCATTGGAGAAGCTGCTGCTTTTTATATCATTTCCTCGCTAAAACCTGAAGTGGTGAGAGTTGTGCAGAGCACTTAGGAAAACAATTACTGACATTGTTCGCTAATGTGGTGAAAGCGTCTAACGTGGTCAGCTAATGGAGGTCGCCGTTACCACCAGGCAGAAGTAGGTCGTTGTTCGCTAATGTATGTAAACAGATCCGGAATGCAAACTTAAAAGTCTATTAATGTGGTGAAAGCGTCTAACATGGTCAGCTAATGGACAAGCGCTTTCCCCAGATAGAAGAAGGCTGCAGTGTTTTCATTACATTACAGACTGTTCCCGTGAGCAGACTACTTATACTCACGCTCGAGTCAACAATTAATTAATCAAAAAACTTAATTGCTCGAGGATGCAATGTGCAGGCCTTAGTAGTCATAAAAAAGTGTTTGACGAACATTACCTAATTAATTTGCCGAGGGGCGGCAGGCCTCGAGAAAACAATTCCCTACCGCACACCTCAAAGGGAACCGGCGGGAGGCTGCAACACAGAACAAACGATATCGATTATATCTTATCATCTGTCGACATCTCCGACGGTCATTAGCAGGTTACATATGTTTACATATGTATTACCACACATATCCATTAGACGTGACATTAGCGGCGGTCATTAGCGGTTATACGTGTTTACATATGTTTACATATGTTAAAACACATGTAATTACCCTTATCAGCTGTCGGCATCTTCCTTTGCGCCAGAACCGGCTTAATATTTCTACTGAGATTCCCCACTTCCAGGCCAACAAGTTAACAGCTATGCAACTATCCAGAAAAATAATATTCTGTGTTAGTAATTATAAAATATAATTTGATTGATTTATAATGTTAGCTGAACATAATTTTCTCTCTAAATATAATTATTTAATGTACCCTGCTAACGATTTTGTTTATAACTTACAAAGGAAATAAAGCAAACCTTTCTTACTTGAGAGTTTTTTTAAATATGTTGGCCTTACTATCGCACCCGTCACCATAGCACTATTAGCACCTTCGATTCTCTTTGTTTTACTGTGTTTAGTTGTCGAATAGTGACAATTTACATATATATTGCTTGAAATGAAATTTGCGCGGCATTTCTATTATTTTATACGCATATGTAAAATAATGCAACTACTATTTCTATCCATGGCATTCTCAACTAAATTCAAAGAGATCTTCGCATGCATTTCTTTTTATAACCACAATATGCTCATATTTAAGCTCAAGGTTTTGTAAATACTTTTTAATATTTTAGTAATTTATGAAATTAAATTAGTAGGCTTTTATAGAATCGGATTTTAAATGCTGAAAAAATTATCAAAATCGGTTGAGTGGTTTTGAGATTATCCTACAGGCATACACACGTAGGTACACATTCTCTCTGTTATGTAATTAATATAGATTAATATAGATGTATGGACTGTTGTCAGATAAATATAACAAACACTTCCTTATGAGCCTATGATAAATGCTTACGAGAGATAGGATATATTTCAAATTTAGCAGTAACACATCACTCAAGAGTTAAAGTGCAATGTTTGGCCATTGGGAATTTTTTGTCTTAAGCTGTACATGACGACAGAAAAGAAAATGTTATTTTTGTCACTTTACTAACAACAGAATGACTCTTAAACATATTCTTCTTCCAAGTACACTAAACGAAGGATAAATAAGTCACTCCCCAATTCCGTTAGATTGATTTTGACATCCTTAAAGATAAAGCGATATTTTTACCCGAAAGGCATAATTTTCTACCTGCATATTCTTTGCATAGTAGCATTAAGTATGAGAACGTTGTTTGCTATAGGAAATGCCCACGAACTCTCAAACATTTCTGATGTTACCTCTGCTCAGAGACAAGCCCCTTCAAACATGAGCTTCATCTTTGACAGCCGGGGGCAATGACGTCATATTTCCCTGCACCTCATTCCGAAACCACTGCTAGCAGAAGGCATGACAAACATGTGGACATCGCCGATAATCCACACGTGGCATTCAGTTGGAATTCATCGGGGGATTTTTCATCCGTTATTAGTAATAGCTGGGGCTGTATGAAATTACAATTGTGTGGGTTAAAAGGAGGATTCATCATAAAAATCCTCTTGATCATCATGCAATAATGCCATAAAGAACAGGGGGAGGTAAATGAAATTAAAAAATCATTCGAAGTTAAGAAACTAACCGTATAACGTCGGTCAAGGACTGGTCTTGCATGAAATGGTGGGGCATATACTATAACTTTTGCAGTGGCTTGTGGCTTGTAGCGCAGTGCTCTTGTTTCCGGCAACGGAATGCGCCTGGGTTCGATCGCATTCGCGGTGTAGCGGATTTTAGGCCCCGGGTATAGAACCGGTGCCCACTCAGCGTCGTGAGGAAAACGAGGAGCTGCGATAGGCAGTGGTTCTGGTCTCGTGAGCCAACTTTCCGGCTGGGGGATGTGTGATATTGGCTACACCACCTCTCCTTATCGGTTAGATGGTCGCCCACCTCTACCGAGCGTAAGTGGGCGTGAGGCCGACAGTCGGTTACACATGCCCAGGCCCTTCGCGAGCCGTAGAGCCTCAGGATTTGTATGTAACTTTTGGAGTTTTTAATATAGTCATAATCTTTTCTACATAGAGACGAAGAGAGGAAAGCTTAGCGATTTTTGTTCGTACTCCAACTTACCCTTTACCCTGAAAGGCTTTCTGCATGACAAAGGTACTGTACTAAACCATTCAAGTTTACTTATGTCACTAGCGGAACCCGCTCTTCCGTGTTATTACTTTACATACTAGGATTTATCTCTCCTTCTATGTCTTTCTCACTGTTCCTTCCTCTCTCATTCTCCCTACATCTCCCACTCTCCTTACACTATTCCTTCTTCGTCCTCCTCTCCGAATGCAATCCTCCAACGCCCTCGCTGCCCCTCCTTCTCCTCTGTGCAGCTTATATGCCGTTTTACTGAAAATAAAAACAGTAATCAAACTGTCTTTTACTGGAGTGTTAATAAAACTTAAAGAGTATGTCTATTATGCTTACAATAGGAACGGTATTACTTTGCATGGGAACCGAACTTTGGTTATAACTTAATAAATATTCTTTACATCGAAATGTAAATAAAACTTGCCAGAAATGATGGTTACAAGTATTTCTTATGCAGCATTTAAAAAATGCTATAAAAAGAGTGATACTTTGATTTTCATTATTTTGCGCCCCAATAGAATTCCTCTTTGGCTAAAAATAAGTGTTTCTGCGTTTAGAAGAAAGAAAAAAAAACATAAATCTAATAGTACTATGATGATTTTTACTTTTATCTTCTAATAAAGCAGCTCCACGCAGGTGCCAGAGAGCCTTTTAAATTGCACCTAGTTTACTTGTATCAATTACTTTAATAATCGGTTCGTTATTTTTGCATGAAATGATAACACATATGCACACACAAAGGATTAAATTTGCGAGTTATAGCTTCAGGGTAACCCTTTATATACGTTACTGTAAATTATTCTTCTAAAATTAAAATTACCAGAAATTTTTCGGTTACAGCTTTATTATGTCTTGATATAATTTATATTTGACTTCATTTATTTTTAGGATTAAAGTGTAGTCTTAGTTGAATTCCTTAGAAATATTGTTAATAAATACTACTTGTCTGATTCGCAACTGCCAACTTAGCTGCTCTGGTGAATCGATTGTGAAGAGCTATTAAAAAGAACAGCCTTTGTTAGGCCATGAACGACCAACCCGTGCGCACGGCAGACGTGCGGGAGTGGTCAGCACCACGCTTCCCCAAATGGTATAATTGGTTTCCTATCCACTGATTCCTACTTATACAGCTTCTCAAACTCCATGAAGCGTAGTGGTCTTTCATGTCAACACACCCACCCAGGTCAAGCTCGGTAAGCAGCTTGACTAATGAAGGTTCGGCTGTCGGTTAGAGCCATCTGAAATATTCGGGGTGCTTGCCAAATGGACACGGCATTTCACAATACCAGTGTGATGAGGAACTTAGTCAATTGTGTACCGTTTGAGTATATACGTGTCTCATATTTTGCATACTTTCACAGTATTATTAATTATGGTATTTTACTTTGGGATAAACTTATGCAAACTTATGGGGTATTACTTATGCAAAAGAAAGCTATAAGAATTATGGCTAAGATAACTACTAGAACACATTGTAAACCCTATTTTAAAAGATATAATATTTTGACCGTTATAAATTTGTATATTTATACTGTATTGGATTTTATGAAACAGAATCAACATATGTATGACACAAGATCCAATATTCATAATTATAATATCCGTAATGGTCAAATGATTGATATTCCTCAGCATAGACTTAAGAAAACTTCTCAAAGTTACTCCTATATTGGCATTAAACTTTTTAACAAGCTACCTCAAGCTGTAAAAGATTTGCCTTATAAAATATTTTGTAAGCGATTGCATTTTTGGCTTGTGGATAATCCATTTTATTCTATTAATGAATTTATTGATTTTAATGCATCTGATATTGATATTTAATTGTTACGTTTTGCTGCAAAAGTTGCATGAGGTTTGGTTTATGTTGTATTATTGACTTGTATTATTGTATATACTGACAATGTCTATTGCAGTTATATAACTGTTTAATGACAATAAATTGATATTGATATTGAAGTGTACAATCCGAGACAAAACTTCTTGGAAATATAAATAATAACTTTCAATTTGTACATCCGCCACATAGGTTTTTCTGTAATTAAAATTTTGATTAAAGCTACTGCTGAAGTAAAGAAACTTCCACGAGATGGAGAGGTTGACACGTGTCTCTTCTATACACAATTGCTTTCTTCATTGGGTGCAAGTTATCAGTGTTTTCATGTACAAATAAGAAATCATTGCCAACCTTAAACTATGAAAATATCGTACCAACAATTCAGAACTATGAATTTTTATTGGAATCATCGTACATTTTTAAAATACAACTTTACTGCTTTCGGTACTTAAATATACAAACTTTACAAGCGGAGGTGCGTCGATATTTAATGTTCTTCAATTAACATCAAATGCTTTTTGAGAATAAAAGCCTACCTACTATGTGTAAAATAATCTTTGAAACTAAGTCTGAAACACTACGCTAAAACGAAATGCCTTATTGCGCTTATAACCACACCAAATGTGCAATTATGTAAAGCCGTAACGGTCTACTTCACCTTAGAAGGGGAAATACCATAAAAAATGCGCATCACAAGTTCACACCTAAGAGTGCATGCTTAATCAAACATACTGTCAACATTGAAACAACACGACGCTGTTGACGGAATATTAACAAATATTAATGGACAGTGTGATTCGCTTTAAGTAACGGTAGAACGGTTTTATAGTCATTACATTAACAGCTTTAAAAGTTTTGTGTGTTTTGCCAGTATCGTACGTCCTATCGCCGCTAAAATTATCCTATGTCCCAAGAATTATCGTATAGATTGACAAGCCTGATAAGAGTTAAACTTTCAGTATTTTAATGAAAATATTGAGAAAATTAAAAATAACGAACATTTACCTACGTAAAGAGAATTTTGGGGTGTGGGAATTTTCTTGGAATTCTTCGTGTCGCATTTTATTTTTTCTTTCCTTCATTTATATGCCGCCTTTAACATCTCAGGTCATACCGCTGACTTTTTATCTTTAGAAAAATGGCTCATCAATTTACTCGTGTATTCTTTACAGCTGGGTGGTATTACTTTGGGTAATTACATTAAATTCACACTCTCACTCATACTTCTAGACTCTAAGGAGAATGGGGAATAATCCTGGCTAAAGAAAAATTTCCACTCTCTAGATGGGAATTAACCCGGGACCTCTGGATTTAAGACTAGCATGCTAACCACCAGACCACAAAGGTAGTCGATCGTATTTTTGGAAGATGTTCAACTTAAATATGAGTATGTATCACACGTTTCATTTTTTAATTATATCGCTTTCTCTCTCTCTTTCTCTCATATGGACCTTTTTCTAAAACTACTTATATAAAACATATGAATGAAAACACATATTTTCGCTGAAATCTCGAGATGAAAGTTTTGTTTGAGACAGATACTTCCTCCATGTGTGTACTAGAGAAAGTAAAATTAACGTAGATAACTGCTTGATTGGTGTAAAATTGAGTGGGAGAACGTATAAGGGCTTGGAATGTTCTTCGGTGCCCTTGGATGGCTCGATTTGTAAAGATTTGAGATATGGAACAGAAGCAGATAAGGCACGAGAATAAATTTAGAAATATGCACAGTACCAGGACAATCTTTACAAGCTACTAATGTTCCTGTATTGTATTGTACTGCACCACATATAAAAGATTCTCACAAGTTCACTTCATAACTGTTCTAGTTCTTTACAGCGTCCATCTTCTCTTGTGAGAATGCATTCCCCAATTAGTTCACCCATCTGGCATATTTTGTTCCTATTTCCACACCTTTCGTTCTGCAGTACGTTTGCATATCCGTTGTTTGCATTTTGACCCTCACATGAAATTAGATGAATTTACTGCTTTCACAAAACACTTAAATTTATAACTTATGTATCTTTTATAATCTCGATACTCAATTAAATTTGAAGCTGACAAAAGAAACATCTGCACCTCAGAGTAATGCATACCTTATTTACTAGCTCAATCCTTCCCTGTTTCTTCTCTGGCTGGGGAGACTTGCTTTAGTCATTATGTTGCTTGTACCTTTCCAGTGTTTCACCTTCCTATATAATACAACCAAAACGCAAATGTTACGTTTTATTTATTGTTTATCGCTAATCTATCAACTGCGTGTTCGAAGTACATTATGTGGTAATGAATCTGGAAACACTTTCTTGCTATAATCTACTCGCGCTGTTATTCTGAAATAATAACAGCATTACAAAAAAAATCATCTTTAAAACAAACGCTCAAATGGATACACGAGTCAACGCATGTCGCACTATACTTCGGAAGTGCTGATGTATCCCTGGAGAATTTCCTACTATCTCGGTGCTAGTAAAGCAATGAAGTGATGAGATAGATTCGTATATAAAACGTACTTAACGTGCAAAGAAATTAAAAAAAAAACATTAGTAATGGACTTAGAAGTTATTAGCCACCCCAGCCCTCCAATTCCTCTTTGTAATTGCAGTCTAATCATAGATGATTAAGAGCATAGACTTGTAATATGCCTTTTCTGGTATCTGATAGATATTAGACGAAAGTTGTTGTGTAATTCCAAATAAAAACACAACATAGAATGTAATTAAGTGTTATATGTTGGGGGAGGGATGTAACGGAGAAATGAAGCTTTTCTAGACTCATATTTTCATAATCTAGAAGAGAAGAATGTGCTCTTGGTTTAACTTCATTTGTTGTAGCCTATACTCTAATCACGTCCCATTTGCCTTCTTTTATATTTGAATAAGCCAGTGTTACTGATGTTAAACTTAACAGTCCATTATTAAGTTGTGACTTAATTGCAAAATTCCCTCTGCATCTACTTATCCTATTTAATTTTACCTCATCTGATGCGACTGCACAGAACAGAGTCGTTTAAAATGTCGAAAAGCGAGGGGGGCTTTGCTACTTTAAGTACCAGAGAAATAAATTTCAATTAGCAGATGGGTACACACAGAGAACATTAAACCTCCCTTTCCTCTCTTTTTTTACAGTTGGGGTATTCGAACCTGGTCCCTTGTACGTCGTTATTCTTTTCTGTTAATGGGCTAGTTTTGCTCTTATTTTCGGTCGCTAGTTCCTCCTTTTGTTTGTGTTTGCCTATGGCAGCGACCGCAATGGGGTGGATGCAGAACTGCGTTGTGCGGGATTAAAAATCTTTCGCTCAAATGCTCTTAATTTCCCTCCAGTTCAGTGTTTCTCTTGAGCGAGCACAAATTGCACGAGTTTGCAAAACCCAGCTTGGCACATTTTAGCCCACGAAACTCGGTATGAATAGATTCCGGGAATCCGAGGTTAATTTTCAGAGCATATAAAATATCGGTATACAAATACCAGGGCCTGAAATGCTGAAACGGACCGAAATCTTCAAACCATTTGAACGATGTTATTAAAGGGCATGAATCCTGAAAATTGCCTATGGAGAATTTTGTTTTCCTCGGCTTTCTCTTCTTATTTTACATAATTCAAAAGTCCTGGATTGAGATCGCGGGCGAAAATCCTGTGCTTTCAGAGTGCACAAGGTAGAACTCTAAAAAGGTTTAAGAGGTTTCAAAAGCGCGTAACTGAGCTAAGGACATTTGTTCGTTAGTTGCCTCTCCGATAGGCTATAACATTCCGTCTTTGCTCACAGTTGACAGTCTGATTACATGAATTATTAGCACGGATTGTTATCAATAACGAAGATTAATGCGCGCTGTCTCTCTCTTTCTCTTATATAGGTACATACTAAGCGGTCAGGTGATTTTCGGCCGACGGAGCGCAAGGACCGAAGCAGCGATTAGAGGATCATGTTTCTGTCCATAGTTCCTTATAACCAGCGCCCGGATTCTGATGGCATGTCATCTTTCAATTGTTGTATCATAAGCATTGAACGTGTGCATAAGTCCTTATCAGGAGCCCCAGATTATGAAGATGCACACTTATTAGGTCATTGTTTGGTTATTTTATGCAATTACTATTTTTGGACATTTTTTCGATTTCACAGTATTATTTTGTCATTTTCTTAACCTCTGTTCTTTATTTAGTCATCTTGCATTTACCAGGTGATCCACACAAGCCTGTAAGTTAGTTTGTACCGGATAGCGTGGATGCCAAAAGGTTTACCTAAGCTGAACTGCAAAGGGGACTCCATACGAGAGGAGACCGCTAAATGAACGACCAAAGCTTGAAAACGAATACTTTAACTGCTATTACTGGTCTCAGAGCTCATTCGGTAGAGAAACTGCCTGCTACATGGGTGTTCTGGGTTCTATTCCCGGCTAGACTCCATAAATTTGTCTTTAAACAACACATTTCACTGTATGTCCAGAGTGTGGTGTTTGAATCTGAGAGTACCTATGTGTGTTGGGGGGGCGTTATTGGTTATTTAATAAGCAATTCGCTCTTTAACAGGAATTCAGGATTGCTCCTTAAGGCATTTAGTTCCATGACGTTAATGTACAATCAGTACAACTTTATGGCACCAATTGGTGCCGTAAGGTTAACAAGTTTAAACAAAATTTTATTCTTATTATATCTAGGTACCCTTAAAGGTGCTTTAAAATTGAATAATTTTCTTTTGGTGCATTATTCATAATAAGCTTGTGCAAAAGCATGCCCGCCTTGGTGGACGAAATGACGTAAGGGCCTCTCAGACCCACGTTCTACCTGGAATGATTCATCATTTCTTAATATTATTGCTTTACGTAAAAAATCTGATGTGTTACACACACGTGACTTTCTCTACGCTTGTACAAACTATTTCTACAAACTCTTATTTTCCATCTATTTCATATTAATCGAGATAAACATTTGCAGAAACGATCTTTTGACACACAAAGAGAATTAAATTTTACACATAGCGACCAGTTCTTAAAATATTTGACTGTCGCTTAAGGGTACTATGTTCCCCTTGTTTTGTATTTGCAAGGGAATATAGAAATACAGTAGCCTTTTAGCATAGACATATCTCTTAATAGCTGGTTGCTATGTGCAGTACCGTTCTCTTTGTCACAGATTAATGCTCTTTGTATATCGAAGACAAAAAATGAATAACGAATTCCCATTTGAGAAAATAAGTATTGAAAAATTTAAGGGAATAACAAGCAATATCTTGAAAATGGTTCACTCAACAACAAAAATGTATAAGACAAAAATTGTGTATTTTAACGCGATCTACTTTTTCTGTGTAGTAAAATTTTATCTATCTCTTATGGTTTACCAGTTATGCAAAAGTCGTTCACAATGAAGAATACTTTTGGAGACATTCCCAGAAAATTCAAGATGTACATTTTATTTGTCATAAAAATATCTTAAACATGTTATATTTTAATCAAAATCGTGAGAGCCATTTTTGAGAAAATTAAAACTTTCGAAAAATGTTCCATGTTAAGGGTAATCTGGGGTGGGGGGATTTTCTTGAAAACCTTCGTGTCACATCTCTGGAAAATACTGAACCTAATACCAAGTTTGGTGTTTATCCGACGGTTCGTTTCTGAGTTATGCTGTTCACAGACACACACACGGACATGTTTCCAAAAATGCTTTTTTTTGGATTCAGGGGGTCCCAAAACATATATTTCCGGTGAAATCTCGATATCGAATTTTTGGGTGGAATACAATTCTTCCCCTACTTACTATACGTAGTAGAGAAAGTAAAACTAGAGTGAAAAAACCTGCACAGAAGATAGATGCCGCGTCAGAAAATGTTCAGAACACAACCTTCGAGCCTCGATGCATTTTGGTGCGCCTCTGCACAGATTGTAACATAACCGTGTGTTCGCTATTGGTAAACGTTATTACCTTTTTGTCTGGGTGACCTGGCTCGAAGTGCACGCGACGCTTATGAGTACGGAACCACCACATAAACACTTGCAGAGAGCAGTACTACCTTACTGAGCTTTCGCTTTGTACCTGCACTGCCCCTTTGAACAGCAGCGACGCGGCAATTTCTTTTGCACATATGTGTGCGGGAAACATAAAACTACTAAAGACGGCTTTTTTGGGTCATCTGGTATATTGAGTATATAGAGGGTTATATGTTATTGACATTTTACATAAGGATAACCATTCAAGCATAACCATTCAACTGAAAAATGAGAAATGCTTTGTACATACTTTACTCGTATTCTTGGGAAAAAGTGTAATTCCTATTTAAAGTCAGTCTGGAAAGGGGCTGAGGGCGGAGGGTGGCTATTTCAGGGAGCAGGTGTCATTACTGTTATGAATTCATGTCCGAAACTAAGGCTGAGACAGGCCAGTTTTACCATTTTTTGGTTACTGAGTACCTAAGTACAGTCAGGTAATTATTATCCTTATCCTTATGTCGTGACATAGGTTTTGAAGACCTCTCCATTCACTATGAATGATGTATAATCTGTGAACTCAAAAAAGTTAATGCTACAGTTTCGCAATACCTGCTTCAAAAATAATTTTCTTAATTATCTTTTCAGGTTCTTCAAACAAGAATATGAAGCAATATATTTTAACTAATTTCTAAATTATGTCACTCTTATACCTATTTTTTCTTTTTGTGTATCGGTTATATCCATGTATAAATTAATGTATAATTTTAATAAATAAATATGGGTGTTCGGTAATTTTTATGTAATTATGATGTAATTTTATAGACATTTATCAAACTTCTTAGGTAATAGTCCGTGACTTGTTTATAGACAACCACTATAGTCCGAGTGTTGCCATCACGTGGTTTATTTCATAAATAGTGGAATATTGTGGCTGTCATTTACTGCCGCATAATTTCAGTATTATTCAGTGCAACTCTAGTGCATCCGTGTACGAGAATTATTCTATTGAAATGACGTCGAAAAGTTCACATTACAGCAAAGAATTTTTAACCATATGTTCAAATACTCGTACCTACTTATTTCGAGAAATTTGCAGATAACTTTTATGAACTTTTCTGGAATTGAAATTCCAAAAATTAGTTCGTTAAAGCTAGAATTCTTCTTCTTCTTCAACGTATTACCCTTCACTGTGTTCGACTTACAACCCCAAGGACTTACAGACCAATGTCATGGGTCAGTAGCCTGTCGAGGAGCAAGCAAACTTTTGGATCATATCATATATCCAGGATGGGTGATCAGTCCATTGCCTGGTATGCGGTGACGTAGAAGAAAATGAAGTTTAATGATAAAGGGATATAGGAAAATTTGCGAATCAATCATCCAACCCAGCATTCACCAAGCGACCTAGGGAAACTGCGAAAAACCCTCGGTCAGGTTGCTCGCCACTGGGGTTTGAACCAGGAACCTTTTGAATGCAAGTCGCACACGTTACCACGGCGCCACTTCTCTCGGTAATGCTACACTATTCGTGAGTGAAAAAGATTAGTTCTAATGGAAAACTGGATAAAATTGCGCCAGTTTCAAAAGGCTCCCCAAGAAAATTCCTACGTTGTCTGTCTGAAGTATTTCAAAAACCGAGCTGGATTGCATAGGCGGTAACGTCTGTGGCCCGCATTTGGGTGGTTACGGATTCAAATTACATGGGCAGAACAATCTGGCTGGGGCTTTATTCGTGGTTTCCCTCAGTAAACATTGGATTGGATATTTAATACTACGACCCAAAGTCCACCCTAAGTTTGAAACAATAGTAAAAAAGAAAATAAATGGTAATAGCGAATGCTCTGCCATCTATTCACAGATAATGAAAGATAGGCTAGACCGACCCTAATGCTATCTGCCCGGCATGTGTAAAAGCAAAGTTACAGTTGCCTAACACTAAGGTCACGTGTGGAACCTGCCATCTCCCCGTCACGGAAGTAGATGTATAGTTGCTTAGCACTAAGGCCTCTATGGACGTGTGACGAAGCTAAATGTTTGATACAGGGATGAAACCTTCCGCAACACACCGATCCACGAGGTATCTCATAACAGATCCTTCGCAATATAACGATGTAGTTAAAGCGACGTAAAATAAATAGAAAAAAGTATTTCAAAAGGATCAACCAGTGCGACCGCAGAGCTGTTAAAAAATGAAACTGTGCAGGATGAATGCAGTGCAGAAATTACAGCCATGTGTCAAGGTAAGTCGCGTGAATTTCTGTAAGTGGTAACGCTATCAATAGCCAACAAATTAAACTGTTTACATACAAACCTGATGTGATGTATGCACACAGCTTTCTAACCAATGTTAAATTCATAAAGATTCATTATCTATTATAGGCTTCTACTCCTATGAAATTATGTTTCTACCCTCACTACGTTACTACGATATATGCTTACTTTCTCTACTACGTATAGTAAGTTGGGGAAGTGTTATATTCCACCCAAAATTTCGATATGAGATTTCACTGGTATACATGTTTTGAGGCCCCTGCATAAAACATTTTAGAAGAAAGTCCGCGTGTGTGTCTCTGAACAGCATAACTCAAAACACGAAAAAAATCGGATCAACACCAAGCTTGGTGTTAAAGCTCAGTACCTTCCAAACATGCGATACGAAGATTTTCAAGAAAATTCCCCACCCCCAGACTATCCTTTACGTGGAAGATTTTCGAAAATTTTGATTTTCTAAAAAATGTCTATAACGGTTTTGGTTAAAATACCACATATTGAAGATATTTTATGACAAATAAAATATATATCCCGAATATTCTGGGAATAGCGTGAAACACACTTTATTTGGAAGAAATTCTGTATAATCTTGTATAACGGTTAAACATTACCCGACAGACGGAAACTTACTACACAAAAATGTAGATCTCTTTAAAGATAACAATTTATTTACAATAAGTTTTTATTGTTGCATAAACCGCTTCTGAGATATCCGTTAGTAAAAGTTGGAATTGTTCATTTCTTGATAATTCTCTTTAAGTTTCCTCAACATTCAGTTGTATCTTGCGATATCATGGAAACAGTATGTAATTTTAAGACCAACTTATAGCGTCCAGTTCTTAAACATCTGACTATCGCTGTTCTCTTTGAATCTATAACGAAATGTGTAATATAGCTATTTCTGCAAATGTTTATTTAAATTAAAATGTAGTAGGTAAAAAAATGTGTTACATTGACAGAGTTTTCTCTAATATCTTTATTAGTGAGTATACAAATTATTCTTACGAAGGTCTAGTTTTCTGTTTCATTTTAATCCAGAACTTAACTTTGAATTTTATTAATTAGATCACATACACCCACAAACACACACACATTCACACTCTCCTCTGAGGAGGATAGGGAATAATCTTGACTAGAGAAAAATTCCCATCACCAGCCGGGAATCGAACCCGGGACCCCTCGCAGAGCAAACAGGTGCTCAAGACGTATATTTCATGTATCATGAAAAGGAATTAAGTATATGGCATTCTAATTGAAATTGTTTTTCGAAAAAGTTTCCATGTAAACGTTGATTAGGATTAATGGGACTTTTCTTGAAAATCTTTGTGCCTCATGCTTGAAAGATAGAGAACTTAAACACCACGAGTGGTATTTAAACGATTTTTCATTTTTTAGTTATGCTGTTCACAGAAATACATACACACACTTTTTTTTCCAAAAATGCTTCTTTTGGGGTGTTTCAGGGGGCGTCAAATCATATACTTCAGGTGGAACCTCGACTTCGAATTTTTGGGTGGAATACAGCATTTTCCCTACTTGTACGTAGTAGATAATTTGTTTTTATTTAGGGGCCTCAGAACACATATTTCTGTTAAAATCTAGGTATCGAATGTTTGGTTGAAATGCAATACTTTCTGTAGTTACTATGTGCGAGGCAGAGAAAGTGAAAATTTATTTTACGAATTTTATTGTGTATATTGATGCATTTATCCGGTAGTAAGTTTTTGTCTATATGTGGATATGTCGTTGTTATACAAAATTCAATAATCTAAAGCCAAGTTTAAAGGGTATTCACAGAAAATTCAATTCACACACTTTATTTCTTGTGTCAATATAGTAAACATGTGGTGCTAGAGCGTTTTGAGAAAATAAAAAATAACGAAATGCTTTGCATGTCAAGTATAGTATGGTTCGGGGACATTTACTTTAAAATCCTGGTGTTGTATCTTTGGTAGAGTCTTAAGTTAAATACCACGTTTCATATTTAACCGATTTTTGCTGTTCACACACGCTCGCCTTTTTCTAAAAATGCTTCCTTTTGGGAATTCAGGGGACCCCGGTGTACTTCCGAGAAATCACGATATCAAATTTTTGGCTGGATTACTATAATTCCTCGTACTATAAGTAGGTGGTAGAGAAAGTAAAAGCTAGCAGGACGTTACGGAGGGACGCTTCCGGAAGCCGGACGTAACCACGTTAGTCTCTCCCGGCTCAGACGTAATCCAGCGCGGAATGTTAATCACCACAGTACCTAGCCGCTTAATACGGCTTTGCCTGTCCGATATAGAACGTTTAAAAGAATATCCGCAAGCATTTGTTTTGTAAATGGTCAGAGTTTACCTTCCTGCGCTACCAATTGAGGGGTCATCTGTCCAAGTGCTGATCATGTCCAATGCTGCTTAACTTGGTCGGTCGCTGCTCTAACATAGTCTGACAGCTCTGTTCTATATAGGAACTACACTGCTTCGAAACAGAGTAACTGGAACCTTTGGTCTTATCAAAAAGTAATTCATATGAATACAAACATGATAAGAGAGAGAAGACATGTTATGCATAACATGTAAATAATAATGAAGAAATAAGATATAGAAATAAATCTGTCATGCATATGAATTTCTCTAGCCGCTATCGTTTATATTTATAAATCTTCTAAAAAAGCTGTTATTGCCAAGCTAATTCTTGTATCTAATTCACGTTTGCAGAAATGATTTAAATACACATTTCAATGTAATACAGGAGGCTGAAACGGTAGCCAAATATTTAAAATGTGGATCGTTATAGGCGAGAAGCTATGCAATGATGGCAGCACACATTATTGAAACACAAACCAATAAAAACAAAAATCTCAAAAATCTCATTCAAAAATAAATTGGGTCTCTTAAGGAGGTTTACATTATTGTGTAGCTAGTTTTTATCTATTTCTTATGGTTTAACAGTTACACTGAAGGATACAAAATTCATTATCAATTAAGTGGATTTACAAGCTATTTGCAGAAAATTCATGTATACGTTTATTAGTCATATAACTATGCTAAAGATGTGGTATTTTAATTAAAATTGTTAGAAGCATTTTTGAGAAAATTAAACATAAAAATGGTTCAAACTATTTTATTACAATATCACATGTTGAAGATGTTTGCCTGATTAATAAACTATTTTTGGTAAACAGCCGTAAAGTCCTCTTCGTTCTGAATTGAGTTTGTTTAACTGAGAAACAGATAAGTCTAAGTTAGGTAAATTTTATTTTTAAAATTATAATATGTTTTGGAATTAATTGTTCTTCCACACAAGCCTGTTGGGCAACGTTGGAAAGTCTATTATATGTTTTGTTTGAATTGTAAAAATTAGCATAACCATATTAATATTCCAAAGTATCGAAAATAATTGTGTGTGGGGAAATCTCCTGTTTTTAGCAGTTGTGTTGCCACTGGTGAAGTTAAGGATACACGTGCACTTTAAGCTCACCACTTGGTATGTGTTTGAACTAATATTTTAACGTCATTAAATTATTGTACTGTAGTTTACTATTGGCGAAAATTACATTATTGTGGTAACACATGCTTTAAAACTTTTTAATTATCCCATAGGTAATAAGTAATTACACTGATAATTTCAAATTTACAATAAAAATCAAACTGAAGGCTTAATTTGGTACCAGTTCAGTGCCCCTCATTAACTGAAAACGTCGAACTGACAAATCGAAAACTAAAATTAAGAGAGAAACATTTTTCATTAGTTAAACTCGGTTCCAGGTAGTATCTAGATTTAATTAGGACTTTATATGCACTCTGGACAGAGAAATACACGTTTGTCCTTTTTATAAGTCTTGCACAATCTTCATGGACGCAGCAGGTCTATATATTAACTGCAGTATCTCATGCCTAAAGCACGATCTGTCTAATATATGAAACAGAAACAGCTGTCAGTTGATTTTCCAGCCACTGAATTCTTATTGGAATGTGCATGAAATTTTTTTGTGGGGGGATCTAACTGTTTGTGAAGGGTGTTGTAACTCCAGGGAGCAGAATTGGGTTGTGCGCGGAACAAAACCTGCATGGCGAACTTAAGGACAGTGTGGCATTTAATATAACCGTCAGGCAGTATTTCGTCAATACAGAAAACGTAATTCTAATAAGACATAAGGTTTATAAAATACGGTATGTATCTCTAACTCAAGATGGTGACCAACTCATAGTAAATGAAGCTGACGACTGACTTTCAGCATTCACTGAAGTGAAGAGACACCATTCGTCAAGTAGCTGCTGCTGTCTTTCGGCTAACTATAGTATCTTAGGAAAATGACCGGATACGAACTTCTGAAAACCGGCAAACATAGGAAGCTCTATCTTATAAGACAAACAAAGCTTACTACAAAAACACTTTAGAACTAATTGAAATATACAGTATTTTTCAAATATATTTTTTGTAGCATTAGGCATTTTCAAAATATTCCTTGTTACGTATTGTGACACAGTGGCTATGGGCCAAGGTTATCGGGAGGTTGGCCCCAGAGTCGGAAAGAAACAAAGATATGTCGCCCTCTCGCCTGGCGTAAATACCTACCAGAAGCGCTATAAAGCCGATAACACGAATCTTCTGGAAGTTTCTTTCCCCCGCTTATATAACACGCGTCTAGATAGTCCTAGAGTGTTCTGTAAAAGATTCCATTGGATGCATAAGCGAGCTTTCTCGCGAGAGGAGTCAGTTGATTCGGTTAGTGGGTCAGTAAGCGAGTTGGTGAGCGCGTTTATGTTGCGACATCAAGTACGGTTCTCCGAGTGAGTTAGGGACGAGTACTGTGACGTGCAGCGAGTGCTACTGCGGAGCGAGAGATTGTAGAAGTCTTGTGTTCGACTCCCCAGCGAGTGAACCGTTACGAAGGAAGTGAAGTGACGAGGAAATTGGACTAGTCCACTTTAGTGAAATGGCAGTGCGAACTAAGTGAAGTGTTAGTGAAAGTCGAACCAGACCAAAACAGTGACAGTTGAAAAACTGGACAAAGTTACAATATTTAAGTTTTTCCAGGTCAAGTGACATTTGTAAAGCATCTTTTTTATTCGTTGCCTACGGAAAACTGACTTAGGTTATGTGAACAGTTGTGTTTCATTATCCGTACTTAATGCAGCTAAGTCCAATCTAAGAAAATTTGAGATTATCCAATAAAAAGTTAATCGTGATAGCGCAATGTGAATAAAAGAATCACTTTTTGTATGAATACTAAAATAATATGTAAACTATTATGTGAGGTTGTAATAGGTAGAGTATACTGCTACCTATACTGCTTTAGTATTATTAACCTGGTTTTCTTCTCTTTAAACAGAATAATTGTTACGTATATTAATGTAATCCATGTATTTACTAATATTTAACATTTATAGATCACATCTTAGCTATGGTTAATCATAGAAATACTATAAAATCATGCTATATAATTTTGGGATTAGTTCTAATTGATAAACCAAAGTATCTTGTATTTAAACCCGTTAGTGAGTGGATTTTTTTACAGTAACTTAACATACGGTGATTCATTACATACTGTTTATTGTTATCGTATTTAAAGGTTTTTAAACATATTCCAAGGCTCAGCAATTATATCGTACATACAGCACCAAAATAAATCCTCTTATATGTATTATACTGCGTTATTGTGAAAACAACAAATAATTATCCTCTTAGGGTTCGCTAGAATAACGTATTAGGACTGAACTATTTGAGTTTCGCTGGCCTGTCAATAAGCATACTGACCGGGAAGTAAACAATAGAGCATTATGGAAATAAAGAGATAACAATAGGTATAACTGATGCTACGCTAATTAGGCAACCAATAAGGGATTCTTAAGCTTGTGTAGAAATTTCCATGCAGTAGTTCTCGAGAGCAGAGTCAAGTTTACACTAAACAATAGCCAATAGGAGGAACAATAGGTACTCTAATGAGTCAAAGCACAGTTGTTACTAAAAAAAGTTTCAGTGGCAGTATATTAATATCCAATTACAGACTTTCTGTTTATCAAAAGAGCACTGATGCTCTTTCTATTGATTTCCGCAACTTATGCTAACTGTCGCGCTCATTACGTTAACGTACGTGTATCAAACGCTGCTTATCTCTGCATAACACTGTATCTAAATTTCTTTCTAGTCTCAGTGTAAGAACTATTAATATGTAAGAGAAGTAATCTGATATGTTGAATTCACACGACTTTCTCTAGCCACAAACGTTTAATGTTATGTAGCTTCAACGAGGCATTCTTACAAAAGCTTATTTTTCTATTCACTTCATATTAATCGAAATATACGTATCAGAAATATGTAGTTTTATTAGACATTTGATTGTATGAGGGCCACGTTTACTTTCTCTACTACGTATAGTAAGCAGGGGAAGTATTGTATTTCACCCAAACATTCGATACCGAGGTTTTGCCGGAAATATACGTTTTGAGACTCCCTGAATTCAAAAAAAGCATTTTTGGAAACATGACCGTGTGTGTGTCTGTGAACAGCATAACTCAGAAACGAACAGTCGGATAAACACCAAACTTGGTATTTAGGTTCAGTATCTTCCAGAGATGCGACACGAAGGTTTTCAAGAAAATCCCCACCCACCACAGATTAACCTTTACATGGAACATTTTTCGAAAATTTTAATTTTCTCAAAAATGGCTGTAACGATTTTGATTAAAATATCATATGTTTAAGATATTTTTATGACAAATGAAATGTATATCTTGAATTTTCTGGGAATGTCTCCAAAAGTATACTTAATTGTGAACGACTTTTGCATAACTGGAAACCATAAGAGATAGACAAAATTTTACTACACAAAAAATGTAGATCGCGTTAAAATACACAATTTATGTCATATGCATTTTTTTATTGAGTGAACCATTTCCGAAATATTGCTTGTTATTCCCTTAAATTTTCCAATCCTTATACTTTTTCTCAAATTTGTTATTCATTTTTTTATGCCCTGGACATGCAAAGAGAATGGAATGCGCCACAGAGCAACCAGCGCTTAAAGGATTTTACTATCGCTTAAAACCTACCATATTCCCCTTGCATCTACAAGAAAATTAGCAATAAGATTGACATCTCGATATCTCGATTAACATGAAGCATATGGAGGATAAGCGTTTGTAAAAATAGTTTGTACAAGAGCAGAGAAAGTCGTGTGAGTGTAACACATCAGATTTTTTAATTAAGAAACATCTTGTTACAGCACAGGAAATATTTTATGTATGAACATAACTTTTATAGGAAATAAAAATATGAAAGTTCTTGTTCAGTCGTGGCACCAGCCTTTGGACACCGTCATCACAGAACTCTGCCGCCAGTCCTCTTCCACACATTTTTTGTATTGAAGTTTATCAGTAACACTTGCAGTATGGGGAAGGTGTGATGAATGATGGAAATGTGTTTCAGTGGTGCAAATTGTTCAATGAAGACAGGATGAGGATCGATCTGGACGGCCTACTGTCATCAGTGAAGAGTTGACACAAAAATTAGATGAGAAGATTTGTGAAAACATACGCTTCACTTTTGACGAGCTTCATCAACATCTCCTTCAAGTTTTAAGGTCAGTAATTTATGCACTTATTCTTATTGACTAACTTCATTTTGCCTTGTTATTTTATCTCATTTGTCTTGATTTTTCAAACGTTAATTTTCAACTCAGTTTTCATTTCCTTTAAAGTTATGTTCATAAATAAAGCATTTCGTGTGCTAAAACAAAACGGTTCTTACTTTAAAAAATCTGATGTGCTGCACTTACATGACCTTTTCTACTCTTGTACAAACTATTTTTACAATCGCCTAATCTAATATTCTTCAGAGTTGTATACAAGGGGCATATGGTAGGCTTTAAGCGATAGTCAAATCCTTTAAGAGCTGGTTGCTATGTGGAGCATTCTATTCTCTTTGCATGTCTAGGACACAAAAAAAAAGAATAACAAATTCGCATTTGAGAAAAAGTAGAAGTATTGGAAAATTGAAACAAACAACAAGGAATATCTCGGAAATGTACACTCCACAAAAAATGCATGTGACATAAACGGCGGTCCGCCAAGCTGAGGGTTCGTGGGTTCGAGTCCCTCCATGGACATGGGTGTTTGTTGTGTAATTGTAATAATAAGCGGTAACAAAAACAGTAAAAACACAGTATCATAAACTGGGTAAAACAATGTAAAAAAACGAGATGTACGGTTTTTGTGTAGTAAAACTTTGTCTAGCTCTTACGGTTTACCATTTATGCAAAATCCGGAATGAAGAGGACTTTTGGGAACATTCCTATAAAATTCAAGATACATATTTCATTTGGCATGAAAATTCCTTAAACATATGATATTTATCAAAGTCATTATAGTCATTTTTGATAAAATCAACATTTTCTAAAAATGTTTCATGTAAAGGGTAGTCTGAAGTGGGGGGATTTTCTTGAAAATCTTCGTGTCGCTTCTTTGAAAGATACTGTACCTAAATACCAAGATCGGTATTTATCCGATTTTCGTTTTGAGTTACGCTGTTCACAGACACACATACACAGAGGTACACACAAAGACAGACAGATACACGCCGGACCTTTTTATAAAAATGCTTTTGGGGGATTCAGGGGCCTCAAAACAGGTATTTCCGGTGAAATCTCGATATCGAATTTTTGGGTCGAATGTAATACTTCCCATACCTACTATCATAGCAGAGAAAGTAAAAACTGTTCTCGTATGTACAAAGGGGATATAGGAGATTGAAGCGATAGTCAAATGTTTAAAACGCTGGTTTCTATCAGCTGACTATAGAATTATATACTTTTTGCCTATATCCTGAGAAAAAACCGAATGATGACAGCACTTCAAAAAATGACAAAGTATTGAAGAATTATACTAATAATAACGTGCGACAAAACATCTTTTGAAATAAATTGTGGTCAACGAGATCTGCCAGTTATATGAAATTTCACCAAATTGTGAATGAATAGTAGTGTTAGTCGTAGAAAATTCAACATACGCCTCGTGTAAACATTTTAAACATAATATTTCAATGAATTAAAATAAGACTTTAACCAAAATAGGTAAGCAATAAAAAAAAGTAAAAAATGCCTTTTGGGTTCAGCGAACCTCAAAGCGTGTATTGCCGGCGAAACTTGGATATCAAATATTTTGCTGCAATAAAGTACTTCCTCTACTTACTGTAGATGAGCGGTAGAGAAAGTAAAAATATCAGGTTTCTGAAAACTCAGGTTGAAGTATTGCTTACTTTAAATTATGTTAAAATGCTACGTTTCATTGGTTAAACTATTCGTATAGAGCCTTTATAAATACTATAAAATTATGATAAATACCTTTAATGCTACTGCAGCTGAAAGTATGAACATGTCTATTTTGCTGCTTCCTTCTATTCATGTAGCAAACCTGGTCCCGCAAGATGCGGGTTTTGCCAAAGGAGGCGACACTTTTACTGGCTATTTGTATATTTTAACCGGCATAATCGCCCCTATGTTCCTTGCCGTGCCGTTTCCCAATGCTGGACTGTGAGCTCCGATCGCCATCGCCATCGTCATCCTCCCTCTAGAACCGTCCAGCTGACTTCCACTTCCGCAGATCAGGAGCTAGTAACGTAATTCATGCCATTTATCAAGAGATAAATTTGATTACCCTCAAAAAGGTGTCCAAGAAATTATAGGAGTTGAACAAAAGTTAATTTAGCTCAGCACAAGAAGGCCCCATTATGCGCTTCGCTTCATTACGCTCCTGTCCTCTACATATTCTATAACTTGTGTAATTATTAACGGAAGGTTAAGAAAACTAAAAATCCAAATTATATTCACATATACACTAATGAATTGCATAGTGAAAACGTCTGTGAATGTCCTATGGTTTAATCTAATTTCACGATGTGTTACCATCTCGTAATTCCATGTAAGTTATATGGCTTATTCTTCTTCTTCTTCTTCAACAAGGTATACGCCTGTTGACCTGTTCCGTCCTCAGTTAAGTATCTCACGCCATTTTGTTCTCCGTTACTTGACGATATCCCCCAGGTTGATAATTTAATACAAGTTTGGTGTTCCTTACTCTTTCATCCTTAATATGTGAAAAAATATATATATTAAGGTATTTTTATTTTCATTTATTCATTTCTTAGTTTATTTAGAAGGCTACATCCAGCTACTGCTCTTAAGAGCTTCATCTCCGCTGTTTCCATTCTTTTCCTATCTGTCCTGTTCAGAGTCCAGTTTTCACTCCATTGGCACTGTCATTAAAAATAAACTTTTATTTGTGTAGCGTTTGCCGTGCTGATCTTTAATGTTTTCATTGATCCATTCATGTGTTTTAATTGATTTAGTTTTATAATCAGATAGTTAAAACTAGAAACCTGTTCTATTATTTCTTCATTAATAACGTTCTTACATCTTAAATGATTTTTCCATATAAAAAGTTATTGATTTTATCTTGCCTGTTGAAAACTTCAAATTATCTATCTACAAAATATATTCTCTATAAGTGTAGGCCATGTTACGTTTCCTCAAAAATATCCTGATAGTCAACAAATGTTTTCGACTTATATCTATTTATTCAAATACCCCCAGTAGAACAGTTTTTCTACTCTTTAAGTGCTTCGTGCGTATATACGAGTAATGCTGGTGATAAAGGAAGCACTACAACATATATTACAGTTGACTAAAATAAAACTTACCTAATATTGTCGTGACCTCTAAACAAATACTCAATGGGAGGTAGGGCTACTCGCTAATGAGGTACCAGAAAGTCAACAATTGATATAAGGCGAGGCCACGACAAGGGACGCAGCTAAATGAGAAAGTGAAAAATATTATAAAATATCTAATAAAAGGATTCCTACATGGTTCATATGGGAGAAAGGATCTATATACTATGATAAATTATACAGGGAAGACTTGGATGGTAAGATGTTATATTGATGAAAGTGGGTACATTACTTCCTTGACTTCATGTCCACTCGTCGAGGACGCCATACATCTTCGTGTATGGGTAGCACGTACAAACACAACCTGCCTGCTTCGACTCTACTGACTGACTGCCAAGCCACGCTACTTCGGCGTGGGATGCTATCTACAAGTTTGTTTACCCCCACCACTCTCTTACGTAATACCCGATCCAGGCGGCCAAGGTCACGTACGCAACAATTCTTACATACGTCACATCTCCCTCTGGCCACCCAGTACGACGCCCTCGTCGACACAAGGAGGATTTTTGTTTGTGGAGAAAGAATTACAATAAAGAAGAAAATATGACATACAGTACAATGAATAGGTTAGATAAATGAACTACAACAAACAACATCTGTGATTATATGGAGCATAAATATCTCTTAAAGAAATTGAATGCTGATTGGAATATTTGGGAGTCTCGAGTGCCACCGACGATTTATTTTGACAGATCACCTAAGTACGAGTACCCCGTACACGCACACTACACTGCACCTGGATGTTCCGACGTAACTGTTTGTGGGTGGGATTTCCACATCACCCACAACGACGAATTTTCAGCTGCAGAGTCTTTCAGGTGCTGCAGGTCGCTGAAGATGTGGGGAGGAGCAATCGCTGGCTTGGACTGCCCCCCCAAAATAGTGGCTCCTTATGCCACATGCAGTGTAGTGGATGAACGACAGCTCTCATGTGGTGTCTCTGGAACTTCTGGCGTGTCTGTCCAGCGGGGGTACTCCTTTAGACACTCGAGCTCCGGAATCAGCAAAGTCACTATAACAGAAACCACAGAAAGGTAGAGATTGTGCTCCAGAAGATCATCATACATAAAAAAAACAAGTAGTATGTCATTTACAGTAAAAAGATTTAAAATGCCAAAAAGGTTTACAATCAATCAATTCTTTTAATATGGGGCAAAGAGAAAAAAAATGACTACACGTTGACATAAAAACTGAATTTTACAAAGGGTTACCATCCAAAATTTAACACAAACTGCTTTAGAATCCAAATACAAAGACACAAAAGGACCAGAATACATACATATTACATCACTGACACTCATTGTTTACATACATTAACACAACACAAATATAGAAACTTATTTAGGATCCCAATATTATTTAACCAGCTGGTACTACTAATGAAAAGAAGTAAGTGCACTTACAATACATTCATACATGACAATGAAATGAAATCATTCATACTGACAATGGCCCAAATTATACACAATACTCACTTAAATAACTAACCAAAACTACTGTGTGCATTACTACAGACTTCAAAAATAAATCCACAGTACATACATCCAACTACAGCTCGTTACATATTTTCAATTACAATACTCATGCTTTACTGTCAAATAGAAATTCTGCTCTACATTACTATCTTATCCATCTTATTATGATCATCATCGTCATTATTTGAATCATCATCATCAGTATTTCAATCATCATCGTCTTAGCTTTCAACTTTCTCGTATACAGTAATTACTGAGAAAATAAAACATCTTCACTGACGTGTCTCATTCAACATGCTGCAAAGTCAAAAATACCTGACATAGGCATAAACTTAAAGAAATCACATTAACATTTCAGGAATGACACAAATAACATGGCATTATACTGTTGCATCCACATCCTCCGAATCAAAATTAAGCTGGAAAATAGATGATATTAAAACTCGCTATATAAGATGGTACTAAACTTGTTGCATAAACACACAAAAAATTATTCTCATTGCATTTACTTCATTACATTTACTCTCTCGTGTGAATACATCACACACGCTATACTGGGCACGTTATAGCAACACCAATAAGCAAAATACTTCTCAACTCATCACATTAAATCGAATTTCCAGGTACATGTAGCCCTCCTGAAAAATCAAAACATTTACACTGCAACTATCGGGGTTACTCTTTGGCACTTCCACCGAAGCTGACATCAACTCATCTCATCTCTCACATTACCACCGTCGGGGTTACTGTTAGGCACTTCCACCGAGGCAAATATTAACTCATGTACTACCACATAACCTCACAAACATAATCACACACTATTCATGCAACAATTTTCTGCAAAGGAAAAGGATCACAGCATCATAATGAAACCCAAAATCAGACCAAATCGAATGAATGCAACAAAACAAAGCATATCATTACCCAAAACAATACTGTCACATAACATTCCTGAAATTCAAAGCTTAATTAAGCACACGGTACACATCAAACACATTTCTGCAGCATAAAATGACTACCAAATAATTTGCAATGCCCAAAACAGAATTCAAAATTTAAGTTACATAAAATGATGATAAACATTCAATTTAGCAGAGACATACATAGCACACATTATTCCTGAAAAGCAAAGCTTAATTAAGCATCAGTCAGTGAAACAATAAAAATTTAGCATACCTGTGTGAGTTGTGAAACTGTTTCATTCGTCCAAACTTTAGCACACACAATGTTCACATACTTACAGGTTTTGTTTCTTATTCTTTCTTTTTACCATAAAATTCCAGTGTAGCTTTCCAAAATCGGTAACACACATATAGCTGATCCATAAACATCCACGTCCTACTGGTCCATATTGGAGGCACATTAAACCTAATTAGGTGAAGATACTGGTAAGGTTGGTAGTAGCTGAAACTTTTACTTAAATTAGTCATTTTGAAACACTTTCCCCCCAAAATATTCATTGCGTAACTAGATAAACCAAACATGGCAACGGTGAAGCAAAATTATCATCATTATGATTACCACTATTCGTACCGCGAGCGTACAATGCACAAATATGAATTTGCAATATATATACTCTTGACTTCTTTCGTTTTATTATTTTAAATATTTCAAACAGATGCACCACACTTTTTATACACACGCAATTTTAAACACGCAACACGCGGACTTTGAAATATCTGCTTCACTTTCGAGTCGTCAACAAATCACAGGATGACGCAACCAATAATGCAATGTTACGTAGGCCAACTAACACACGCAACTATATTATCAAAGTTACAAATATCGCCCAATTTTTCACAATTCACAAAAATATGTACTTTAAAATGACCAGTACGAATGATTTATCACAGTAACAGAATTTAGTAGAAGTGAAGCCAAGGTAAGGGGAAAAATGGAGCCAAAAGTTTTAACGCCACACCACCGACAGACAATGGAAAAAATTTAAAAATGAACTTAAAATTGAAATTTAAATACGGGACTTTCAGGAAACAATACAATAGGAATTTAGAATAAAGAAATCACAAATTATACAACCAAAACCCTTACCCTTAAGCCAAGAAAAAAAAATTACATTTTCTAACTAACACGTGGAGGACCAAAAACGCTGCATTTTACAGAAAAAAAATTTTGCACTTAAAAATCTCAAAATACTCGGCGCCTCACACCAAGATGTCGTGACCTCTAAACAAATACTCAATGGGAGGTAGGGCTACTCGCGAATGAGGTACCAGGAAGTTAATAATTCATATAAGGCGAGGCCACGACTAGGGACGCAGCTAAATGAGAAAGCGAAAAATATTATAGAATATCTAATGAAAGGATTCCTACATGGTTCATATGGGAGAAAGGATCTATATACTATGATAAATTATACAGGAAAGACTTGGATGGTGAGATGTTATATTGCTAAAAGTGGGTACATTACCTCTTTGACTTCATGTACACTCGTCGAGGACGCCATACGTCCTCGTGTATGGGTAGCACGTACAAACACAACCTGCCTGCTTCGACTCTACTTACTGACTGCCCAGCCACGCCAATTCGGCGTGGGACGCTATCTACAAGTTTGTTTACCCCCACCACTCTTTTACGTAATACCCGATCCAGGCGGCCAAGGTCACGTACGCAACAATTCTTACATACGTCACAATATATATATATATTCTAAATATAGAATACAAGCTCCACACATTTCTTGTCTGCAAACGAGAATTAATTATTAAGAAATTCATAACTATCTCCGATTGTAAACTCGCAGTCCATTCTGCAGTGATTGTTACGTCAGTACACTGCAACAGTACTTTTGGGCATTGCCCCAGCCTGGAATAAAGTGTGCCACAGTGGTTTAATTATTGACGTATTCCGCATACTTTTCGTTTATTATCAGCTGCAAATCCTTAAAGGCTTTCTTAGGAATCAATGTTATATGATTCGAACGATCGATTCTCCTTGGTTCACCAGCTGAGTGTCAATAATTAAACCACTGTGGCACACTTTATTCCAGGCTGGGGCAATGCCCAAAAGTACTGTTGCAGTGTACTGACGTAACAATCACTGCAGAATGGACTGCGAGTTTACAATCGGAGATAGTTATGAATTTCTTAATAATTAATTCTCGTTTGCAGACAAGAAATGTGTGGAGCTTGTATTCTATATTTAGAATATATATATATTGTGACGCAAGATGGACGCCAAGATTTTCTCTTTCTTGCTTATATGAATCCCAACTCCCTACTTTTACACTACTTTTACTGAGCGAAGCAATTTCCTTGTTGACTTCACCAGCCACATTTAAGTATATTGGAGTGATGCTCGACACCATGTGAAACGCGTGGTCATATTAGTTTCAGCTTCAGCTTTATTCAGTGTTTAACCGCCTCTCAACACCAGCTGTCGATTATTCTGTACTTTTGTACACATAACTCTCCTCTGAGAATCTTACTAACTTATCCATCACCTATCTAGGGAGCACATTCACGCCTTCGTAGAGAACAAGGAATTGCCTAAAATCACCAGCGCAACATGGTTCATGAAAAAGCATCAGCTATACCGTGAATTGCAACTTTCAACTATATATCAGTACATCTGCATCTACAGCATGTCCACGGTGCAGTAGAATACATCATCGTCATAGGAATAACCAGCAACTCGTCTGAAATTGAGACCATCGCAAGATGTGTACTTCTCAGTTATGACCTCCAGACATTGATTGATCATGTGTGTACCGAATGAAACTTTCCAGAGAGTGCTTCTTCTTACGTAATATCTGTAAAACTTAAGTTCCAGGAGCCGTTTAGGCCATCCTCATCATTGTGTCGTGGGCTAGTTTCAATTCATGTCCTCAACGAACTGTAAAGCACGTCCTGCTGATCAACTCAACTCCAGTCTGGTAGGCTCGAAGTGAGCCTAAGTAGTGTTTCTGTGTACCTGCCGTTGGAAGGACTTAATCACAGGGATGGTAGGATTGTTGTAGGATGGTGGGATTGGTTTAAAGGACATGATGTGATAGAAGGTAGCTTCTATATGTTTATAGGCTCCTCAGTGGTTACCGTTCAGGAGCAGCATCCATCCGCTGCTCCGCTGGTGTCTTTTGTTCCAAATGGATTAAATGTTTTGAATTTTGATTGACCACTTCCATGGGGAGGGGGAGTACTTACTGTCAGGGTAATGCTGATGGCTGTTTTAGGGCCTTCGTTACCGGGGGTGCCCGTAAAGCCATGCGGGAACCCGGTAGTGTCTGTAGCGACGTTTATTGGATAAGTAGTCTCCCAAAAATCTGAGAAGGGTGTTTTCATGAGGGATCGATAACTGTTGATCGATAAATATGTGGTAAATAAATAAATAAAATCATATTCATAATTCTGATGAAACAAGGGAGAAAAGCAGGTCTAACATCGATAATAATAACTTTATTTGTCATTAAGCACGATACAGGTAATAGACATTCTCAAAACACATTATAAAATTGTATCATATATTAATCGAAGGCCTCGCTGGAATAAGAGTGTAATCAACACATTTGTAGAAGGTGAGATGTGGTGGAAATAGGATGTGACAATACTAATCTGCACCGCGGTACCATCTTATGACATATTGTGACGTATGCACAGATAATAGGATACAAGACTCTCTGGGCACCGAGATTCGAGACAGCAGTCTGCCTGGGAGTAGGGGAACTAGGTGTTAGGGGAACTAAGTGTTAGGGAGGGGATAGCGTCAGTGACGCTTGAAGAGTTAGCGTTGGTTTGGGCTTCAGCAAGTAAGATCCGAGTAGGTAAGACGTAGAACTGCTTTCTTCGTGCTCAGGCACGATGGCCTCGTCGACAGACATTGGGCTGAGAATCATTCTTTATATATTAAACCTTTAGCCATCTACTCTTGGAAGGTTTCATTTATGGTAGTATAGTGTCCTTTCCTTCCCGTAAGCCAGGTATTATTTTGGAATAGCCGTTATTTGTGTCTTTAACGTAGCTGCGTTCCCCGTAGTAGCCTCGCCATGTGCAGATCTTGTTTAATTTACCCGTACCTCTTGCAAGCGAGTGCCCACCCGTCTGGTTTTTGAGTAGTATATTTGTAGAGAGGCTACGACAGTTGGTGAGGGCCGGGCATAGTTTGGTTTTTGTGAGATTTTTAAGTACAAAATTTTTCCCCCTCTGAAAAGTAACGGTTTGTGGTCCTCCACGTGGTCGCTAAAAATCTAAATTTGTTTCTGGCTTAAGAGTAAGGATTTTGACGGTGTAATTTGTGATTTCCATATTCTAAATTTTGTTGCTTTAATTTCTGAAAATCTCGTTTCTAAATTTTAATTTTGAGTTTATTTTTGCATTTTTTCATTGTCTGTCGGCGTGACGCTAAAACTCCTGACTCCATTTTCCTCTTATTTTGGCTTCATTTCTATTAAATTGTATTGCTGTGCTAAGTGGTTCGTGCTGGTTATTTTGAAATATATTTTGTGAAAGGTGAGTTGTGAAACGAGTGAGATATTTGCAACTTTGAAAATCTGCTCGTCACGTGTTGGCGATCTAGGTGAAAATATTGTTTTCTGTGCTTATTAGCAGTGGTTTTGGAAGCTTGTAACTTTATATTCCATTGATTGTGATTTCCAGCTGTTTACTATACTTTTGTGGACATTTTTCGTGTAACTTTTATGTACGCACGTGTGTTATGTAATTCCCGCGTGGTCATGCATTTCAGCACTAATTCTAGCTTGTGAAACCAGTCTTCATCAGCACGTGTTCTGTGCGTTTATTTGCGTGTGTATATCAGGTCAGATACATTTGTTTTAAAGGAAAAAGAGAAGGAATTTTTTTTGTGCTACGTACAAATTGCAAGTCTGTATTCTGCTCTTTTTGAGATAATGTTAGCGGTGGTTACAGTAGGTGTGACGTGGTTTTTTTTAAACTTCCAGTTCGAGGTTTCTCACTGAAGACATCATTTTGTTTTTTCTTCCATGTGTTCATTCTGTTTAAAAATCTTGGTACTGTGTCCAAGTGGCTTGCGTGTCATGCTTGTGTAGACCGTACGTTGGTATAATTTTCTGATATTTCGCCGTGGGCGCTTAATTGTAATACTTCTGGTACTGTTTTATTTGGCTATGTTCTGATCTTGCTACTTACATTCATGTGATGCTATAAGTGTTTAGTTTGGTGTAATCTGTATCGCTTTGTCATATTCTTTATTTACTGGTTGTGTTATCTTTTGCGCTGCAATCATGCCTAAGCGTCGTACTACGCAGAAATCTGATATGGCAATTGCCCCAGTTAGCGAGCACAGTGAAGTAGAATCTATGTCCAGTATTAGTACGCCTGTTGCTACTCAGATACTACCAGTGGTGCCTAATCCGCCTGTCGCGGCCAGTACAATGCAGTCAGCTGTGTGTCGCCCGGTCATTGACCCCTCTTACTTTGAGAATTCCAGCAGGTTGTCGACGCTTGAATTTCTGCAGAACTTTGAAATGGTCGCTGCTGCTAATGGCTGGTTAGAAGAAATGAAATTGAAATGCTTTCCATGCTATTTACGAGACACTGCCGCATCATGGTTTCAAACTTTTCGCCATCGGCACCCTCACCATGATTGAGTTTTCTTGTCTACACAATTTCTAAATGCATTTCAGATAACTAACCAGAGTGATATTCTGGAAATGAAACTCAGACAGCGGGTACAGTTGGATGATGAACCTGTTATTAGTTACATTTATGACGTGCTATCTTTATGTGACCAAGTCAACCCAGCTATGTTGCAGTTGGAACAAATTAAACACTTGCTTATAGGTCTTAGACCTATGTATGTACAATCTTTATTGCCATTAAATCCTCAAACTGTTGATGAGGTAATACAAGTCATTCGACGAGTGGACAAAGCACAGTTTTATGTGCAGAACCGTGAACATCTAGTGTCTGCTCAATCTCAGGCTGCAGTGGTTAAGCCACCCTCTGTTGTATTTAATCATGCATCTGTTCCTGCTATTACTTTACCAGCTTCTCCTCAGCCTTCTCAGGCTTCTTCTCTTGTGGACGTACCTATCGATCCTATGCATCAGCTGATTGATCGTGTGGAACAGTTATGTAACAGAGTTAACCAGTTTCAGTTACCACCGCCGGAGAGAACTTCCCAGCATTCACAGCTTCCACGGTCATCTGACTTCAACCGGAGGGATCCATCCGTCACCTGCTATAGATGCAACAGGCAGGGCCACCTGGCTCGCTTTTGCCGGAGCCGCCTCCCGCAGTCAAAAAACGACTCGCGCCGAGCCTCATACGACGAGACGTAGCAGCACCACCACCGCCCACCAGCATGGCTGCACCTCAACGGGATGTGTCTGCATTATCAGGTCAGATCTTGCAAGTTACTGGTCGTATTGCCCAGACAGAGCTCTCCATCTTGCTCGATACAGGAAGCGCAGTGAGTATTGTGAATGCTGTACATGTTCTTGACCATTCTACATTAAAACCTATAGAGATGATACTCCGCACTGCAGGAAACAAGTTAATTGATGCGCCTTACCACACTGTGTTAGATTTCTATATTAATGATGTTCTTTTTCAGGAGGATGTACTAGTTTTGAAAGATTTGTCCCATGATTTAATTTTAGGCAATGACTTTTTGCAGGTCCATGATGTTATACTTGACTATGCACATAATCTGATAACCCCGAAATCTTCTAAGAATGATGCATTCAGTATACCAATGACCCTAGCACAAGGCCCTTTTGTTGATATGGCAGTAAATCCTCTCCAAGATAATGAATGTGCAGATTCTGGTGTTAAAATGGCAGTTGCGAATGATGTAAAAATCCCACCTCTGTCTACATGCTATATATCAGTTAAGCCTTTGTCAGCTATTAGCAATGAGGTTATGTTTGAACCTGCTCTTAACATAATGCAAAAGAAGAATTTGTCAATTCCACCGTTGTTGTGTCATTCTGCATGAACTTACTATTCCAGTGCACAATAATACTTCAGTTCCACAAACATTGTTTGCAAATACAGTCTTAGCCAAAGCTTATGATGTTGCACTCGTTCAGAATAATTCTGTTTTATCATCCGATGTCACTCCTCTGCCAGCTGCAAATTGTAATTTTAATGTCAATGGTAAACTCCTGGAAACCCAAAAGTCTGAGTTACATTCCTTATTATTGAAATATAGTGATCTTTTTGCCACAACATTACAAGAACTGGGTACTACTGATGTTGCAGAATTTGATATCAAAGTAAATGACCCTAAACCAATTAAGCAAAGACCATATAGAGTTCCTCATAAACAAAAGGAAATTATCGCTGAGCAAGTTAAAGAGATGCAAGATGCTGGAATTATCAAAGAATCCCAGTCCTCCTGGGCTTCTCCTGTAGTACTTGTCAAAAAGAAAGATGGCTCCATGAGATTTTGTGTCGATTATAGAAAATTGAATGCTGTTACAGAGACCACCTCTTTCCCTTTGCCATTGATAGATGATTTGTTAAGTTATTTGGGGGAGGCTAAATGGTTTGTCTCATTAGATTTACTGTCAGGATACTTTCAAGTACCTATTGCAGAGGATAGCTAGAAATATACCTCTTTTGTTACTTTTCAGGGTCAATATCAATTTACACGTTTGAGTTTTGGGTTGGCAAATGCCCCTAGGTTTTTCAGTTACATCGCAGACAAGTTGGTAGGTGATTTGAATTTTAAAAAGGCTATTGCATATTTGGATGACATTGTTGTTTTTGCTAAAACCTTTGAGGAGTTGTTACAAAATCTTGAGGCTGTTTTTCAACGTCTGGATCACCACAAGTTTAAACTCAAACCAGAAAAATGTTTCTTCGCCATGCAAAAGATCAAGCTCCTAGGCTTTGAAGTTTCTAAAGATGGTATTTCCCCTGATTCTGATAAAGTTGTTTCCATTCAAAATTTGCCTCGTCCTAAAAATGTTCGAGATGTGAGAAAAGTTTTGGGATTGTTTAATTTTTACAGGAAATTCATCAAGGACTATGCTAATATTGCTCAACCACTAATTCAGTTGACTAGGAAGAATCAAAGTTTTATTTGGGGATCTGATCAGCAAACTGCATTTCAAAATTTGAAGGACTTATTAGTTTCGGACCCTGTCTTAGCTCACTATACTCCTGGTGCTTATACCGAACTACACTCTGATGCCAGTGGACTAGGGGTTGCCTCAGTGTTGTATCAAAAGATTGATAATGTGTTGAAACCAGTGGGCTATGTTTCGAGGACACTATCTAAATGTGAACGTAATTACAGTATTCCTGAGTTGGAATTGTTGGCCATTCTATTTGGACTTATCCACTTTCGCAGTTTTTTTATGACTACAAGGTTCATAATGTATCTGATCATCACTCCCTTTGTTATTTAAATAATTTGAAAGATTTGACTGGGCGTTTGGCACGATGGAGTTTGAAATTGCAAGAGTTTGATTACACCATTTCTTATAAATCTGGCAAGAAACATCATGATGCTGATACTCTATCGAGATTTCCTGTGTTACAACCTACAGAAAGTGATCTTGAACAGCTTGAAGAACTTCCCACATGTTTACTGTCATCAGTTGAAGTTGCTGACCACCAGAAGAAAGATACTGGGTTACTTGAGCTTATTAATGCTCTCCATGATCCTCCGTCGGCCCCTGCTAAGCTTCAGAGACAAATTTCCAACTATACGCTTAAATCAGGAGTTCTTTATCGTAAAAATGCTGGCTCCACTGGCCCTCTCCATCTGCTGGTTATTCCAGAAGCTCTAAAACTTGAAATTCTTTCTTCATGTCACGATGACCCTCTTTCAGGCCACTTAGGATTCTCAAAAACATTTGCCAAAATTCACTCCAGGTATTACTGGATTGGGATGAAGAAAGATATTGGACACTTTGTACGAACTTGTCCCAGCTGTCAAACAAGAAAAGGACCGAAGAATCAGAAACCAGCAGCCTTATTACAACCAATTCCGGTTACATCTGTAGGCGAGCGGTGGGGTATTGATTTGCTTGGGCCTCTCCCACGCTCAAATTCTGGACACAAATATGTTGTCGTTGCGACCGAGTATGCTTCTCGCTGGGTCGAGTCTGCGTCGCTTTCTTCAGCAACAATCCCTCAAGTTGCTAAATTTATTTTGCATAACATCATCTGTAAGCATGGAGCCCCCTGCTGCCTTGTTATCTGATCGTGGCTCAGTTTTCTTAAGTGAGGTGACACAAGAATTGTTGAGATCTTTACCAGTGTCTTCCAATTTCACTAGTGCTTATCATCCAGCTTGTAACGGACTTACTGAAAGATTTAACCAAACCCTCTTAAATATGCTCAGTCATTTTGTGGACAATAATCAGAAGAATTGGGACTCAATTTTGCCCTATGTTATCTTTTCGTATAACTCAAGTGTCCAAGAGTCTACTAAATTTTCACCCTTTTTCTTGATATATGGTCGAGAACCTTCTTTACCTAACCAGGTTCAACTACAAGCTACGTCTAATGACCTTTTTGTGAGACAGACATTGCAAGAGATTCAGAAGGCACCGGAGGTTGCTGATGCTAACATCACAAAGCAGCAGGTGAAGCAAAAAGAAGCATTTGATGCTAAACACAGAGATGTGGTTTATAATGTAGGTCAATTAGTTAAAGTTTTCACTCCTATTAGGAAGAAAGGTAAATTTACAAAGTTGCTACATAGATATTTTGGCCCTTTTGAAATTATCCGACAGATTACTCCTGTTACCTACCTTGTTGGTCGACCTCATGCTCCCCGTACCAAACATCAGAGTGTTCATGTGTCACGCCTTTACCCTTACTATGATCCTGTGGGTCCTTATAGACTGTAAAGTCTGAGTTTGTGATGCTTAATTAAGCTTTGCTTTTCAGGAATATGTGCTATGAATGTCTCTGCTAAATTAAAAGTGTATTATTTTTTGGTGCAACTTAAATTTTAAATTATGTTTCGGGAACTGCAAATCATTTGTTTTGTTGTTGTGTTATGCTGCAGGAATGTGTTTCATGTGTACTATGTGCTTAATTGAGCTTTCATTTTCAGGAATGTTCTGTGACAATATTGTTTTGAGTAATGATGTGATGTTGTTTTGTTGCATTCGATTTGATATGATTCAATTTAATTTGACTTGACGATGTGATTTTGGGTTTCATAATGATGCTGTGATCATTATTTGCAGAAAATTGTTGCGTGAATAGTGTGTGTATGTATGTGTGTATTTGAGGTTATGTGATATATGTGATATTTGCCTCGGTGGATGTGCGTAAGAGTAACCCCGATGGTGCTAATGTGAGAGATGAGATGAGAAGAGATGAGATGATGTCAGCTTCGGTGGAAGTGCCAAAGTGTAACCCCGACAGTTGTAGTATAAATGTGTTGATTTTTCAGGAGGGCTACATGTACCTGGAAAGTTGCTGTGATGTGATGATTTCAGAGATTTTGCTTATTGGTGTTGCTGTAACGTGCCCAGTATAGCGTGTGTGATGTATTCACACGAGAGATTAAACGTATGGAAGTGAATGTAATGAGAATAATTTTTTTCTGTTTATGCAACAAGTTTATTACCATCTTAGATAGCAAATTTTAATACCACCTGTTTTCCAGCTTAATTTTGATTCGGAGGATGTGGATGCAACAGTATAATCTCATGTTATTTGTGTCATTCCTGAAATTTTAATGTGATTTCTTGAAGGTTATGCCTATGTTAGATTTTTTGACTTTGCAGCATGGTAAATGAGACACGTCAGTGAAGATGTTTTGTTTTCCAAGAGAAAATTGAAAGTTGAGATAAATATGATAATGACTGAAGTAATGATGCTGATTGAAATACTGATAATGATGATTATGATTGAGTTGATGATAATAATGAGATGTATACGAGAAATTGTATTAGTGACAAGAGTATGACAATAGTAGTTGAAAGCATGTCACGTGGTGTAGTTTGGAGATGTATTGTGGATGTATTTTGTAGTTTGTAGTAATGCATACAGTAGTTTGAGTAGCTAGTTAAGTGAGTGTTGTGTGTAATTTGGGCCATGGTCAGTGCGAATGAGTTCATTTCATTGTCATGTGTGATTGTCTTGTAAGTGCACTTATTTTCTTTTGTTAGTGATACCAGCTGGTCATTAAGAGTTAATATTGGGATCCCAAATAAGGTTATGTTTTTCTGTCATGTTATTGTATGAAAAAGTCACTGTTCTTGATATAATATTAAAGTATTCTGAGTCTGTTTTAATGTTTTCTTTGGATTGTGAAGCATTGTGAGTTAAATTTTGGATGGCAACTCTATAAAATTTAGTTTTTATGCCCATTTGTAGTTATTTTTTCTCTTTCTTTGCCCATGTCAAAAGAATTTTTAGTGCAAATTTTTCAACCTTTCAAATATTTAATTGTACATGACATACCGTTCTTTTTATATGTGATTGCTTATTGGAGCACCCTTTTTATTGTTTGGTGGTTTTGTTGTAGTATTTTGCTGTGGCGGAGCTCGAAAGCATAAGGGAGCATCCCACGTGGCACACCAGAAGTTCAAGAAACACCACAGGGAAGCTGTCGGGCAGCCACTACACTGCCGTGGCATGAGGAGCCACCATGTCGGGGGGCAGTCCAAGCCAGCGACTGCCCACCCCGTTGTCATCGCCAGAGACCAGCAGTAATAACAATTCTACAGCCAGGACAAATCGTCGTTGTGGGCACATTATAAATATACCCACAAACAGTTCCAGCGGACCATCAATATCTTGTGCAATGTAGTGTGCGTGTGAACAGAGGCAGCGTGGTGTGTGTGCGTGTGTGGGGTGCTCAAGCATAAGTGCAGTAACAATATTATCCATAGATCGAGACTCATAAAGGCCACAAGGCATCTGGCATACATGTATATTATTCTGTTATATCTGGGTGCTTCACACATGTTTCATTTTTTTTGTATGTCATTTTGTTTGTTCTTTTATTGTCTTTGTTTTGTTTGCCTTGTGTCGACGAGGGCGTCGATCTCGGTGGCCAGGGGGAGATGCGACGTATGCACAGATAATAGGATACAAGACTCTCTGGGCACCGAGATTCGAGACAGCAGTCTGCCTGGGAGTAGGGGAACTAGGTGTTAGGGGAACTAAGTGTTAGGGAGGGGATAGCGTCAGTGACGCTTGAAGAGTTAGCGTTGGTTTGGGAGTCAGCAAGTAAGATCCGAGTAGGTAAGACGTAGAACTGCTTTCTTCGTGCTTCGTCGACAGACATTGGGCTGAGAATGTAAGTACTGTAATCACTCTTTATATATTAAACCTTTAGCCATCTACTCTTGGAAGGTTTCATTTATGGTAGTATAGTGACCTTTCCTTCCCGTAAGCCAGGTATTATTTTAGAATAGCCGTTATTTGTGTCTTTAACTTAGCTGCGTTCCCCGTCGTAGCCTCGCCATGTACAGATCTTGTTTAATTTACCCGTACCTCTTGCAAGCGAGTGCCCACCCGTCTGGTTTTTGAGTAGTATATTTGTAGAGAGGCTACGACAATATTATTGAACTATGTGAAACGCTAGAGCCACCTAGAAATTGCTCTTTGTAGAGAAAGGATGTAACATAATTCACAATGGCTGACGGTACTTGTGTTGGAACGTCACCAGACGTCTTTAAGATGTTAAATAAAGGCCGTAAACGTAAAATAAATGTAAATGAGTGGAAAGATATAAAAGGTAAACATCTAAAGCAGAGTGGGAAGGAATACACCACAGTAAAAGACATTATAAAAGGAGAAAACAGCCTTGTGGAATAAGGGTGCAAGAACCTTAATATTTTTCTTTATAGCGGAGTGTCACATACAGTGGTGTAGCCAGAACCATAATAAGGGAGCAGTACGTATTTTTGAAACATTTGTATCAATTCAAATGATAAATATAAATTAATCCTGAGGTGAAATATTTAAATAAATCGATGTTTTGCGTATTCCAAGCGGCAAATATTTTGACATAAGAATTGATGACCAAGATGAAGTATTTCATACTACCGCTGCAGGCCATTTTATCTCACTGCAAAATATGGTTTCTATTTATGTTCTTAACTGGGATATATTTATTATTATTATTTTTTTAAAACATATTACAGAGAGTTATAAAGATATTCTTCAAGTTTTTTACCAGATATGTAAGGTTAAGAATAAGGAACTGTACTGCTTAATGTTAAATTATGACGCCACATCCTTATTCTACTATTACAATTAAATGGCGTATAGTAATTCTGAAATACTAATATGTACCAACAAACTTTTAGCCTTAGAATTTCAAAATTCTTATGTTCTTGCACGTTCACATTGTTGTTTTCAAATAAATCAAAGTTATAATCCATTAATCAATTTTTCTTTCCTGAAAAATTACGATTTTGATGATGATACCCTTATTCCAGGGAGGGCTTTAACCATTTTTGTATTTAGAATTTTTTTAAGAGAATAGAATGGATTCTGTGATAACCAATTGTATAACCTATATTTAAAAACTGTTATATTTGTTTGTTTTATATGAATTTATAACTTATGCATTTTTAATCTTAAATAAATATAAATAATTAGTATTTTTCTAACTTTACAAATGGTATACACACATATCATAGGTGGGGTGTTTGTTGATCTTGGTTATCACTTCTTAATGACGATTTATGCACGTGAATTAAAATATCCAAAATACAAAAATTATATACAACTAGAATACCTAACTTATAAGTGTCTAGTTACAGATTCAAGAAGGGAAAAGTAAGCTGTTTTCAAATACTGAAAGCGTATACAATTTCTTAAATTGCTAAATAAATATATATAGTATATATGTATATTGGACAATTTGACTCTCAATTAATCAATATACATTCTCCATGTTAATTGTTTATCACTATATAGACTTAAATTAAGGAAAAGTTTCCATGTAGGCTGATAATTGGCTGATAGTGTTTTTAAACCAAAAAAAGTCATAGAATCGTTTTGTTTTCATTTAATAACACGCCGTTAGCTTTAAACCATAACAAATAATTAAAACAAAAATATTAATATTAAAAATAATAGCCATAAAAGATAGTGCCATATATATAATAGTTTTATTAATTATATTATTCGGTAAATCGTTAATAATAATAAGAAATAAAAGTGCTGATACGGAGCCTTGAGAAACACCGTTTGTTACTGTGTTTAAAGATATTTCATTGTTACCATGAACCATTGTTTACGTTAACCTCACATCAAGATATTTTAGGAGAGGACATGAAAAATTTGTAGCAAAGGAATCCACAAGTCTTCTAGTACATCAACAGTAACCCTTACCTCACAAAAGTGCCGCAAAATATGTACCCAGAAGCCTATAGAACCTTGACAAACAATGTGGGTACAATCATCTCCTAGGAAATGACAATAACTTAAACAGAACTTCAGAACAACATATTCGCTGCATTTTAAAGATCCAAGTTATCATCATTAGACTACGGAATGCTGAAACGAAGTTAGCACATTCGAATTGTTGTATAAAATAGCCCATGCATCTGCCACACTGCCATTTATGTACGTCAAATACTTTCGGTACGTCCTTAATATCAACATCAGCGAGCACATTGCCATCTATCAGACTTCTAAGAAGCCTTCAGCAACCGAATAATAAAATATTGCTTAAATGCTCCTAAACAACAATTTAAGTAATGAAGTTTAATGTAGTACATCCTCTTATTGTTGACTTCCATGGTCGTGGTATCATGTTCTCTCTAGTTCTCGAGATTGCGGGGTAAAACCCGGCGGAGTTTGAATCCTGTTAATCCTGTAATGGATTTTTTCGGGCGTAAAAATGCTTAGCATGGTTTCCTCCAAAAGGGAAGTAAAGCCGGTGGTCCCGTGTCGTAGATTTAAGGTGCATAAAAGAACCTCAAGTCTGATAAAGAGGCCTCTGAGCAAAATTTCTGGTCTTTCACGCTCAATAAAAATGGGGCGCAAGAACCATAGCAGTTAAAGAGCGTCCATAAATAAAACTCAGTTCTTTTACATCCTGATATTGAAATTCATGAAGTTGTATTGCACTGTAGTTACGTTTGTGATATACCTGTAAATACGGCTAAAAACATTGTCACGATATGAACTGCTATATTCTAAGTTAAAACAGCAAAAATAAAGTTAGAAAATTTGATGTGTTATATTCACATGACCTTTTCCACCCAATATAATTTATTATTGTATAGCTTCAACAAACTATCCTTGACAAAGCTTATTCCCATGTTTACTTCATTCTAATCACATAAACTTTTGCATCGGTGGAGCACCAGCCTTCTGTGGGAAGGGTCCCGGACTGGATTCCCGACTGGGGGTAGATATTCTCTACCCTCCCCAGAGTTTGGAAGTACGAATAAGAGTGAGTGTGTGTGTGTATGTGATCTAATGAATAAAACCCAAAGTTTACCGGAAACCCAATGACAAACGAATACGAATTAACACCATTTTCTATAGGCAATGTGTTCCAAAGGAAAGGCCACTGATAAGACCATTCAGCTAAAGACGGGGTATAAATGGAACTCGGAAAAAAATCGTTTGTAGAAGTAATTTCATTATAGATTTCGATGTAGGTTCAGTGGGCATGTCAAAATATTGAAACATTCAAACCAATAACAACTGACATATCCTAAAAGCCTGATGCCACAAAAATGTGGTTTGAAATTGTGTGTTTTAAAGAGATCTACATTCCTTGTGTGCTTAGCTTTTGCTATCTCTCACAGTTTACAAATTGTACAAAGTTATACAATATTGCTTCTAAATTGAAATAGGTTGTTGCTTCAAGTATGAAAAGCCAATTTGAAGTAGGAGTTGTATTGTATTTCGACTGTTGGGGAACCGAACACTTGAAGTAGTTGCAACCGTACGTATGGTAAAACGTTTCCGGTAGCCTTCGCCGCAAGTTTAAAAAAATTAACTTTGTAATTTGACTGTTTATTTAAATACTATATATTTATGTTCGCCTCGGCTGCGTCAGTATTATTGTTAGAAACATGGATTTCTTTGCAGGGAGTAGTGCGGCTAAGAATGTAGACTTACACCGATTATAATTTGTACTTCACTCTATTTATTAATTCTTTAAACGATTAAAATAACACTTCACTGATATAGGGAGAGAGCTGTGAGATTATTTATTAATTACTAGCATTTTTTAAGATGTAAACTATTTTTTTCTCACACTGGACACGTATTAAACTTCTCGAGGACGTGTCTCGCGTCCGGTTAGGAACGCTGTCTACTAGCAACTGACTTCTGAATCTGTGCAATTTGCCCTATTTCGGTTTCTGATTGGCTAATACTACTCCAATAGAATACTTTTATTTAACTTAAGCTTTTTACTGGTTGTTGATTGGCTATTTATAAGCTGTCTCAAAAATTACATTATTGTTGCTCCAATAATGCCTAGTAGCATTATTAAACTTTCATACTAATTATTGCCTCAAGGCTACCTCATTGTTAGCAACTTTTAACCTATTATTCTCACAGCTTCTACATTATTAAATCACCTAATACATTCACATAACATTATTGAACATGCACATAATATAAATATTAATACAATCACTTTTACATGCATTTTATATATTATACACATATTGCTTTAAAGGCGGGCTGTTATTATATTTTATATTATATAATTAGACTGAAATCATTTAAGTGTTAAAAATACTGCCTCAAAATGAACAGGAATTTACATGCTGATGCCAGAAAATTGAACATATATATTTTATTTATCATGCACATATCTTTAAATATCTGGCATTTTAATCAACATCGTTAACCAAATTAAAAATACCGAAAATGTTGTCTTGAAAACGTCCGTGTCTCATCTTTGCAATGTGTTGAACTTCAGTACTAAATTTACTGTTTATCTGATATTTCGTTTTTGAGTAATGCTGTTTATACTCACGCGCGGACCGTTCTCTAAAAGTACTTTTTTATATTTAGGGGGCCTCAAAACATGTTATGCGGTGAAATCCCGATATCGAATTTTTCAATGTAATACAATACTTCCTCCACCTACTAGGTTCATACGTGGCATAGAAAGTAAAAATGTATAGCATATAATTTTGAGCATGGCTAATTCATCTACATAATTGCAAAATTGAGTATTACATAAGCGCAAGATGACGCACTATAAATTAAAAATGTTACATTGATTTCAGAATAATGAAGCTAATAACACCACCGCTGCTGTTGAACGGGGAATTCGTGGAAACAGCGGTGATTAATACTCTAAACGTCCCCAGTATACTTCGATCATGCATTGCAAATGGGTAATAAACGTTAATTTTGTGATTTATATTTTATTATGTATATATATATATTGACTTAGAAACAGCATATGATTAATGTTCCCAGAAGATTACTATGGCAAGCATTACGACAGAGTTTTATAAGTGAATATGTGGTAGAAATATTAAAAGCCGTATATTTTAAATAAGTGCAAAATAAAGTTGGGAAATTATACATCCAGGGAATTTTATGGCATTAAGGGACTGTTACAAAGATGTTGTCTATCACCATTAGATGGTGTTTATATATGCTTGTCTACTACAATGGTCTAAAAATGCAATAAGATTGGAATTCTAATGAATCAAAATTACACCATACATCAATTACTCTTTGCAGACAAGGTAATAGTAACAGAGGACGAAAACAGAATATTTATCATCAATGAACACTGGTGAAAAATTTGAGTTGTTAATGAGGAAGTTAGAACGGCCAACAAAATTTAAGTATTTGGGATCAATCGTAGAAGCAGATATAGTACAAAGTATATTATTTATGGAGCAAACGTGGACAATGAAGAGGCAACAAGAAAGAAGCTTATTAACAAAAGAAATGGATTTTGGCGGAGGGTTTCTCGAATTTCCTGAAGGGATAAAATTAGAAATAAAACAATTCGGAAATAGTGGATGTAAAAATGAATGTACTGGAAGTTACAGAAGAGAGACGTTTAAAATAGTCGGCCATTTGAAAAGAATGGGAAACGATAGAATAGTAAGAATGGTGATAGAATGGGAAGTTGAAGGAAACAGAGGATGGCGAAGGCCAAGAGAACAATGGATGTATAGGGTCCGAAGAGGCATGGCGTCTAGAGGACTAGTGGAGAGTTAATGGAGAAAAAATCTGATACGTTACACTCACATGACTTTCTCTACTCTTGTACAAACTATTTATACAAACGCCTATTCTCCATCTACTTCATGTTAATCCAGATAAACATTTGCAGACTCTATCTTATTGCTAATTTTCTTGTAGATGTAAGGGGAATATATATTTACAAGGGCAATATAGAAATACAGGAGCCTTTAAGCACATACATATCTCTGAATAGCTGATTGCTAGGTGCAGCACCATTACCTTTGCCACAGATTAATACTCTTTGCATATCCAAGACAAAAAAATGAATAACGAATTCCCATTTGAGAAAATAAGTATTGAAAAATTTAAGGGAATAACAAGCAATATCTCGAAAATGGTTCACTCAACAAAAAAACTGTATATGACATAAATTGTGTATTTTAACGCGATCTACATTTTTTTTGTAGTAAACGTTTGTCTATCTCTTATGGTTTACCAGTTATGCAAAAGTCGTTCACAATGAAGAATACTTTTGGAGACAATGGCCAGAAAATTCAAGATATACATTTTATTTGTCATAAAAATATCTTAAACATGTGATATTTTAATCAAAATCGTTAGAGCCATTTCTGAGAAAATTAAAATTTTCGAAAAATCTTCCATGTGAAGGGTAATTTGGGGTGGGGGAATTTTCTTGGAAACCTTCGTGTCGCATCCTTGGAAGATACTGAACCTAAATACCAAGTTTGGTGTTTATCCGACTGTTCGTTTCTGAGTTATGCTGTGCACATACAGACACACACACAGACAGACACACAGACACACACACGGACATGTTTCCAAAAATGCTTTTTTTGGATTCAGGGGGTCTCAAAACATATATTTCCGGTGAAATTTCGGTATCGAATTTTTGGGTGGAATACAATACTTCCCCTACTTACTATACGTAGTAGAGAAAGTAAAAAAGTTATGAATGAATTTTAGGAAAACTACTGTACAATCATAAAATATAAATCATATAAAAACAATCATATTTACCACACCAGGACTTCTGCAGCATTATCCCCAAACATGTGCCATTTTCAATATACTTTCACTTAGATTTCAAATATGACTCGAACAAGGTGCAACTTTATGAAGTTTTACCTTATTCTCGAGTTGCAGATGCTCTTTAACTTGGAGTATATAGATTTTCATGCTTGGCTGGGTGCATTTTGTTTATGTATACCGCAGTCAGGCGTTTGTTGCAGTTCTTGCGACCGTACAGTCCTGACCCAATTTGTACCCTGATTGCCTCGGCTCATGATTATGCCGAGAACACAAGCACCTTGTATGCACTGTCCTGGGTTGCAAACAACCCATTACGGAAACGGAAAATGTATTAGCCAATCTCCGCCCAAAGCACTTAAGGATTCTTTTACGGTTGCGTCTGTATTTCTCCCCATTACTCTGCGTTGCCTACTTTGTGTTAGTGATGGGAACAACAGAATGAAAATTATCGAATTATAGTATACTATATGGCTTATCCTTTTAAAACTCCAATGGCGATTTAATTAGTTTCGTTTACCTTTCCTATTCTTTATAAAATTGTTGTAAATAATGTCGAAGGTTTTTATGCTGAATCGTCCTCTTTACCCCTTATAATTCTAATTTTGTACAACCTCGGAGGGCTATTTCTAATAACCGGATAAAACATCCCTTGATACTCACGCAAAAGGATGTGAAACATCCACAGAAGTCCGGTTTCCTTAACCTCCCCACGACAGTCTTCCAAGTTCTGGAAATGCTGCCGTACCCTTTAGAGGTTGAACAATCCTGGTCGGAATCGTCGAATAATTGGGAGAGAAGGAATTGCATTCAACCCAAAAATTCGATACCAGATTTCATCGGAAATACATGTTTTGAGGCCCCTTAAATTCAAATAAAGCATTTTCAGAAAAAGGTCCTTATGTAATACCAAACTTGGTATTTAAGTTCAGTAGCCTCCAAAGATGTGACGTTTTTCCAGAAAATCTCCCTACCTCCAACTATCCTATACATGGAACATCTTTCGAAATTTTTTATTATCTCAAAAATGGCTTTAACGATATTGATTAAAATACCATATATTAAAGTTTTACATACATAAATTGTACATTTTAAATTTACTGGGAATAGCCTGTAAGGTCCTCTTCATTCCGAAGGAATTTTCTATAATATTCTATAATTGCTAAACATTAAGCGATAGACGAAAACGTACGGCACAAAAACTATAGATCTCTTTAGAACACTCGATTTATTTCAAATAACTTTTTTGTGGTATAAGCCATTTCCCAACATTCATTATTAATGGTTTTAATTGTAAGTCCCGTCAATGTTCAGTTGTTTCTCGTGGTTACATGGAAATATTATGGAATTTTAAGGAGAGTATACAGCTTGACTATCGCTATTCCCTTTGCCTTTATAATGAAATATGCACTGTAGGAGCGTCTGCAAAGGTTTTTCTCGACTAAAATTAAGTAAATAAAAAATTTGAAGTAGATATTTGTTGGTGGTTGGAAGATGCTTCATGTTTATCTGCACCACGTATGGGAGTCAATTTGTCGCGGTCACTTCGTGTTATCTATTGCTGGGCGCCTGTTATTGTATTAATAGTTTGAATTTTGGGTTATTTGTCCTCCGGCTAGCTATTATTACTACTCAGTCGAGCATATCTCTTGAACAAGGTGTGTAAACGGAAAGGATTTATTACTGAAAGATGACACTGATAAAAGAATTTGTTTTTACACTTTTATTGCCGTCACTTTTAATTAATTTCACATATTGACTCTTGATACACGCCAGACTGAAACTGTTGTATTTTCTAATATCACTATAATCACTTATTTACTGCACGTTATTAATTCGCGTATTTCACATTTATAACAAACTTTAAGACGCGAGAGATTCTGTAGAATTGCGCGACGTATAACGCGTGAACGATTCTCTTAAACTGTGCGACGTATAACCTTTGTATGATTCTATTGGACTAAGCTACGTTTACCTCGTGAATTATTCTGTCAAACCGGGTGTTACCCGACTCTGGCACGGAATTTATACTCCCTCACCCCAATATGCCTAAACATTATAACCGAGCTGCTATTGGTTAATAAAACGCGCCAACATTAGCGTCTATATTTATATCCAATCAAAATTACGAACACATATGCTCTAGGGAAGAAATTCCCTCCATTTCTACAGAAAAGCGCGCTACTCTGACGTCATTTGTCTCTTGTTATTGATAAACAACTCACCCTCTCGCTCATTGTTGCCCGCTCTTATTGTCAGTTTCAGTGAGGCCGTGTATACTTATTTCCTAACAATGCTTATAATTAACAAACATCCCAAATCATTGTCATACAATAATGTTAATTTATACTACAATTACTCTGGCATTCACAGTGTTGTGATATAAAATACTGCCTCAAATTAGGCTTTTGTAAGAATACTTTTTATGCCATTAATAAATTATAGACTGTAAGGAAAGTCATATGGATGTTACACATAATAATTTTTTAGATAATTGCAATAGATGGAATTTTAAAACCTCGTACCTTCTCTTTCGTCCTATACTAAAAATAACTATGGTTATTTAATGACACAAAGGCCACATAAGTTGTGCATAATACAAAATCCTTAACATATTATATAAAGAAATTGAGATGAAGCTGGTGAGTAAGAAGATTCCTCATTCCCAGGCCAGCCAACACAACTTCTTTGGAAAAGACACATAAACATGCCACCATGAGAAAAATAATTCTCTCAGTTATTAATTATAAAATTTCGTTGGTTGATTTCAAATGTAAGAATTTTCTCTCAATATAATATTTTGGAATACCCTACTAATGAACTTGATTACAACATACAAAGCAAATAAAGCTAAATTTTCTGATACGAGTGTTATTATAATATTTGTACATCGGAATATTACGAGTATCGTACCGTAATAAGCAGTTTCGATTCTCTTTTGTTTTGCTAGTTGATAAATCGTGACCATCTCTCGTGCTACGGGGCGCGCGCGGGCAAACACACGCACGCGCGCGCGCACACACACACACACTCACACACACACCCACCCACCCACACACACACACACACACACACACACACACAGCTAAACGTCCGTCCTCGACGCTTTCTTCACTTCGTGCTAAATCCATGCTCGATATAGGCCTGCGGAGAAGGTCACGTGGTACGACGTTGCTCTTCGGCACCAGCGCCGCCAATGCATGCGGCTAACTCATCATTTGTGGCGTCTTCTTGGGAGCTTCTTCCGACTGGTAATGTAGGCGAGATATATCAGACCGCGTTGTTCTTCGGCCAGACAAAAAATGAGTCTGCTTTGACCGATAAGGCAGGTGAAATATTATAGGATTTTTCACCGCTCAGCTTGGAACAACGAATGCTGCTGGAGGAGGGAGTCATCCATGGCTCAACATACATACATACATACATACTTACATACATAAATACATACATACATGCATACATACATACACACATATACACATACATACACAGTGCACACTACATACATACATACACACATATACACATACATACACAGTGCACACTACATACATACATACATACATACATACATACATACATACATACATACATACATACAGGAGTCTTGGTCGAGACGTGGTGGAGTGTGGACGTGTTTTGCTCAGTGCGGTCAGGGGTGTGAAAAGAAAGAAAGAATAATACAATGGAGGATGTGAAGGAAATGATTCGAAACCTGGCAGAAGAAATGAAGCAAGGTTTTAGCAGGTGCTGCGGGAAGGACGAAGTGTTAAGTGTTAATACAAGAGTAAGTGCTGCAATGGACAGACTTAGCTTACTAGAGCAAAAAGTAGACTATTTAGAGAACCAAAGTAGAAGGAACAATATTGTGGTGTATGGAGTGTACGAGGAAGACAGGGAGACTTGGGAAGATACCGAAGTGCTAATTCGGCGAGTGGTGGCGCAGCTCGGAATTAATTTGTCACCAATGGATATCGAGCGAGCACACAGGGTCGGGAGATGGGCAGGAACAAACCGTCCCATCGTGTGTAAACTGGCTTTTTATAAGGTAAAAAGTGAGATATTGAGGAACAGTAGATACCTCAAGGGATCGGGAGTGCACATCGCTGAGGACTTCAGTGACAGAGTGAGGCAAGAAAGAAGCTTTCTAAAGCGCCACTTGGCCGAAGCAAGGAGGCAGGGTTGCCACGCTGTCCTCCAATTTGATAAACTTATAATTAATGGCAAAGTGTGGTCGAGGTACGAGCTGGAGGAACTGGAGTTGTGCGGCAGGGACAACCCTGAACAGAGAGCAGTGCAGGCAGAAGAACCAGCGACAGGAAGTGACCACCGGAAAGAACAAGTGGAGGTGGCGGAGGGAGCAGAAAAGCAGCAACAGGTTCAACGACCAGGAAGGGACAGCCCGAAGCCACCCCTTAATGGAGCCCTCCCTACAGCGATGCGAGAAATACCACAGAGGGGCAGGGGGAGCGTCTCAAAGGAATTCAAGCGACCACCAGCAACTGCAACCAGAGGGACGACAAAGGCAACGGGGGTAAGGGATTCACCAGCAGAGAACACCAGAGCAGGTAGGAGAAGGAACTAGGAAGTAGCCGCCCATGTGACAGTCGGCCTTTGGAATGTTGAAGGTCTAAAGAAGAAATTGGCTAATGATAGGTTCATTGACTTTGTACACAGTGTAGATATATTGGGCTTCACAGAGACATGGCTTAAAGCTGGGGAAAATGTAAATATTGGTGGTTTTAATGGTGTATTCACGGGTAGTGAAACCAGGGGCCTGAGAGGCAGATATCCCGGGGGTGTTGCCGTTTACACTAAAGACCAGCATGATATGACTTTTCAACACATAAATATTAAGGTATTTGGAACATTATGTGTATACTGTAAATTAACTTCACTTGAGTTGTGCATTATTGTAGTATATCGACAACCAGCAGCATCCCGATATACCAACCCCAACTTATTTATCAATTTGGCCGACATGATTGTAGAAATTCAGGAAATACACCCAAAAGCAAACTTAATCATAATGGGAGATTTTAATGCCAGAATCGGAAGCGAAAATATTACGGTAGAAAGGGGGGAAGCAGATTGTAGGAGAGAAGTGCGGCGAAGTAAGGATACAGTGATAAATTCAGATGGAAAAGAATTGCTAGCCTTTTGTGACGCCTTTAAATTGGAAATCCTAAACGGCAAGTATGGATCAGATAAGGAAGGGGAATTAACATTTATCAATAGTAATGGAGGAAGTGTTATAGATTATGTAATTTGTTCACAGGAAATAATACCATTAATAGAGGACTTTCAAATTTTAAATAGAGTTGAATCACACCACTCACCCATCTTACTCACTCTAAAAAGACACTCAAACAACGTCGGGGAAACACGTGAAAAAAAAATTGCTTTGTCATCTATGGTGAGATATCGATGGACCCCAGGGGGAAGCGAGGAATTTCTTGCCGTTTTGCGTGATCGGACAGGTAAAACTGAAGTGGGGGAAAGAAGCGGGGAATATGTTATTAAAACAATAACAAATAATTTACAAATAGCTGGTAGAAGCATGAGAATACGAAATAACAAAAGAATCTCGAAAGCTACAGGCTGGTACAACGGTAGATGTAAAGAAGCGAAGAAAAAAGCTGAAACAGCCCTTAAGGTGTATAGAAGAGAAGGTTCCGAGGAAAAGCGTCTTTCGTATACCCAAATTAGAAAGCAGTATAAAGATGTATTAGTAAGTGTAAAGACGGAATGGCAAAACAAAATGGCGACAGATTTAAGAATAGCGACAGAACGGAGAGATTCGATATACATGTGGAAGGTAATTAAGAAAATTAAAGTGCGAAGACGGGATAACGTAAGCATCAAACCAGGAACATGGTTAGCGTATTTTAATAGTGTGTACGCTGAAGTTGGTGGGGATGAGTGGGAGGGACCCCGGATGTCTTTCGCTGAACTATGCTTAAATTCTACAGTACCAATTCTAGATGGGGAAATAACTGACGGGGAAATTGTTCGGGCAATAAAAAGCCTAAAGAATCACAAAGCACCGGGAATAGAAGGAATTCCGAGTGAATTTGTTAAATGCTCCATAGAAGTCCCTAAAATATTATACCTTCTGCGGGTGGCATTTAACAAATTATTTAACGGAGAGAAGTATCCTGAAGCTTGGACAACAGCAATTATTCAGCCAATATTTAAGGGTAAGGGCAGCAGTCAGCAACCAGAAAATTATAGAGGAATTGCGTTGTTATCTATACTGGGTAAGGTATATTGCAAAATTATCTATGACCGGTTAAGGGGTTGGGTAAAAGAGTTCGATATGATTTCTAAATTTCAGGCGGGTTTCAGGGAAGGGTTCTCTACTGCAGATAATATTTTCATATTAAAAACATTAATTGATTCAAATTTGAATAGAAAGAGGGGGAAACTTTATTGTGCTTTTGTTGATTTTAAAATGGCTTTTGATAGTGTGCAGAGGAATGCCCTTTGGGCGAAACTTCACCACAAAGGACTCTCTGGTAAAATGATGAAAGCTCTAATGCAAATTTACAACAGTGTGAATTTCAGCATCAAAATAGACCAAAACACAATAACTGAATCTAAATCGGCCAGTAGAGGAGTTCGTCAAGGATGTATTTTATCGCCCCTATTGTTCAATTTATTCATAGACGATATAACAGACGTGTTAATAGCAGAGGAAATGAATGGCCCAAAAGTAGACGATGTCTGTATTCCTGTACTTTTATACGCGGATGACATGACAATTTTGTCAGTGACGACAGAAGGCTTACAGAAAGGTATTAATAGGTTGGAACAATATTGTAAACAATGGGGTCTGGTGGTAAACATTAACAAAACAAAAACAATGGCTTTCAAAAATGGCTATGTGTATGGCAGGGATGAGAAATGGTATTACAAGGGGCTAGAACTACAAAACGTTAAACATTTCTCCTATTTAGGAGTAATGTTTAATATGAGAGGAAAATGGAACAAACATCTATCTGTAACTAACTACAAAGCACGAGGGCAGTTAAATGAATTATTACGTACCCTCTCGCGGATACCGGATGTACCTGTAGATACATTAGAAAAGATGTATAACTCCATGATAAGGCCTGTTCTGTTATACGGCAGTGAAATCTGGGGATGGGAAAGAGCAGAGCATGTAAATAAAACACAGGTAGCATTTTGGAAAAGAGTTCTTGGAGTTTCACAAGGCACATCAAATTCGGGGGTATTGAGGGAGGTAGGATGCTATGAAGACACAATACACTGCAAAATAAGAGCAGTGAAGTACTGGCTAAGGCTGATGCATGGGGATAACTCCACACTACGATCCAAATGTTATAAATACCAGCGAGAAAACCTGTCTCCTAAGTTTTGGGCAGCTGATTTGGAAAGGGGTTTGAGGAGAATAGGAATGGGATCAGTATGGCTAAGAGCTGAAACAAATGACAAAAACATATGGAAAGGTGTTAAAAGAAGACTAAGAGACATCAACCAACAGGAAATAGAATCGGACTGTAAAATTAAACCTTCTCTAAGTCTAGCAAATGAAATAAAATTGAACTGGGGTAAAGAGGCATATATACTTAATTTAGGAAGAAAGGAAAGATCAGGAATGGCATGGTTTAGACTGGGGGGCTGGAGAGCACAGAAAATGACCGACGATTCTGGCAGGAGAATCTGCCCATTCTGTGAATTGGATGAGGACTGGGTACATATTTTGGCGGAATGTGCACAGTGGGAGAACCAGCGAACGATTAAACTCAAAGAAAAATTCTTAAGTCCCTTAAGAAAGAGATTGGCATGTTGGGATCTACTGGCTGACCAGAGGAACTGGCAAAACATGGGCAATTTTCTGGCTAAAGTGCGCGAAGCTAGGTCAAATTTGTTCAGTTAGACAAAGGTAATTTATTTCTATTTCCCTTTTTCTTGTTCCTTTTGTTGTGTTTTCTTTATCTGTTGTTTATTTTGTCACCCTATTGTATCTTAAATATGCATGTACGGTCAATGACCCATGCACTAAATACTTGTGTAATAACTTCAATAATTTGAAACCAATAAAGATACCTTATCTATCTATCTATCTACATACATACATACATACATACATACTGAAGCAGATCCTGGAGGGTTCACTACTAAGGTACATCCGTCATGGCGGAGTCACCTTCATCGTGACAAAGAATACATCTAATATGGGGAGACACCCATTCACAGTAACAAAGAAAACACATCCAACATGGCGATGCTTAATCATCCAACATGGCTGTTGACTGAAGTAGGTCTTTTGGCAGGAGGCCAACCCTCTCTGTAGTCTCTTCGTCCTGGCGAGGGTATAAAACTGCCTAGCCTAGCTGGTTGAGAGAACAGTACTCGACGTTGATCACAGGAAATAACATCAATGAGCAGCTCACTACATGGCGACACTACAAAATTAAAGGAGTCTAGCTCAGAGCCGACGTGAACCCAAACGGGCAATTTACCTTCAGAATCGGGAAATCTGGAACCATCCTATATAAGGAATAAACCACAAGAACACAATCTACGCAACCTCACTTATACACTTACGATTACAAAAGGCATTAAACACGCTCGAACCTTGGTTCACCAAATGGAGTGTTAAGGTGAACCCCAGAAAACAATAATCTTTACAAAAAGACTTATTCATCAGAAAGGTAAAAATGCTAAACTATCAAGGCGAAGGAATAGAAGGAAAAGACCAAGTGACCTACCTAGCCTAATTATGGATCAAGGCCTTACTTGGAATAAACACATTGCTAAAGTTAGAGCTAAGCCCAATGGCCAGCTGAACAGACTATTCTCACTCTTCAATACTACCGTTCAACTTAAACTAAATATGGGATTTACCCTATACAAAACACTAATTTGCTGAATCATTATGTATACGGCCCCGGTATGCGGATACGCTGCCAAAACACGCATACATAATTCGCTAACACTCTAAAACAGGATAATAAGAATAATAGCGAAACAACCGCCAGTAACACCGTCATGTCTCCTACATCAAGAGATAAAAATACACTCAATTGAAAAATTCATTAAGATTCAAAGATTTAACCTATACAAGCGCAAAGAAAAGAACAACAATGCACTAATACAAGAATTAGGAATATATGAAACAAACGAAAACAAGAAAAAAAAAAGATCGCTGTAACTATTTGACAGAACCTTCAACCTGAAGAAACCGGAAATCAAAATACAAGAATACCTTGAGCTCTAGTAATATAACCACAATCATTACCCATTACTACACTTACACTACGTAACCATTGGTAGCCCTCGAAGTCCTTGCTCTCTGAGCCAGGCGGTCACGGCGGATGATGCCCCCCTCCCGCGAGTGACTCTGGCTCTCACCTGCACTTTCAGGCCGGCAGCCCGCCCGTCGTGCACTCTACACCAGAGGTGGAGAAAACATGACACGCGAGTCATTTTGACTCGCCAGCGCCGTTCCCTCTCTGCAACCGTCCGTTTGTTTTTCACATGTTGCTGAGTGATGCAGTGCGTGTTGCATATTTGGTGACTCGCGGAAGGAAGTCTTTTCGCCACCCTTGCTCTACACGACCAAGCTAGAATAAGGATACGACAAATGTGAAAAGACGATGCCGAAATGGCAGAAAATAACAAAAGCTTCCAAAGAATGATTTAATTAATGACGACGCCATTAGGCGAAGCATTTAAAATAGGTACTGCAGTTATACAGGATGTAACAAAAATGTACGCTACAAATTGCAGGACATGCTCCTCACACGTAGGCGAAGAAATTATGTTGTCTGAACATGGGCCTGGAAACGTTTTGTTTCTATGTTACAACTCATTTTCTCCAACTCATTAATCATTGGAAACACATAAGAATAGTACGTACCAGCATACCACATGTAACTCTTTCTCAAAGGAGATGTTCAATATGCCCTTCGTGAACATTGATACGTGCATTAACCCGGCGATGTAGTGAATCCCGGATGCGAGGATGTATCCCTGGAGTATTGCGTATGGTTTCGCAGCCTTCCATAATACGGGCACGGAGACTCTGAACATCTGGTACTGGGGTTCGATACACAAGAGCTTTCAAATGCTCCCACAAATTAAAGTACAGTGGGTTCAGTGCGGGGAGCGTGGAGGCCAGGCAATTGGTCCATGTCTACCTATCCATCTGTCACCGAATCTATTATTTAGAATATTTTATTTTACACTAGGTAGATGTAAATACTTTTCCGAGTTTGATTATCTGCCGGTATAGTAGTTTTGTAAAATGGTACTTTACAGATTTAAACTCCGCGGATGGGCACTAGATCAGCCGGCATCCCTCCCCCCTGAGGCTTACACATCCTCTGAATGGCCCGAAACTCGGAGACCGCCCACATTCCGGGGACGAAAGTTTCCGCTGCCATGCACACGCCTAGACCTCCCGCGGACATTTGCAACCCTGAAAGAAAGGATGAAAGGTGAAGTGAAATGAGAATCGAAGTGAAATGGAGGGACAGAAAATTTAGTGAACTTAATTATCTTTCCCAGCTTTCGCCTAGCGACCCGGGGAAACCCCGAAAATACCCATGGATCAAGAAGACCGGCACGGGAATCAAACCCATGACCTCCCGAATGCGTGTCACAGACATTACCGCCTTAGCTATCCCGCTCGGTTACATACATCACAGACATACATTGCATAGATACTTAAAAAGTTTTTTCTTTATAATATTAACATAGATGTATGTACGTTTCCGAATTATATGTAGAAATTCGGAAATACCTTTCAAAATAATTTATTCTGTATCCCATAAATATACCTTAATAACACTGAACGCGCACTAACTGGGAGCAAGTATTACACTGGGTTTATCTCCAATAATGCGACTGCGGCCACCGTGTCTGACTCACAGCAGGTATATGGGTATGTTGAATAGCTTAGCTCAAGCACCTAATGAGGGTAATTCATTCTAACGTAGTTGTCACTCTCATAGTGGAAATAACATTATGTAAAGCCGTCTATTTTATTGTGTTTCCTGCAGAATAGTGTGTATTTACTGGATTAAGTTTTGCTGGAACGCAGTGCATGACTGTCAGCTTGAATTTATGCATACATTCCCTGGTCTCATCGTATACAGGCTGTTATAAAGGTTGAAACTATGTCCGTGTTGTGTGAAAGGATTCGGACAATTAAAAGTTCTAACCAAGAAAAAATTAAACGAGATTGGTGCTGTCTTAGAAGTCCAAGAAAATCGCCACTCATATTGCAACGTGTTTTTGAAGACTGGGTAATTGACTGGCCTGCTCGTTCTCCAATTCTATATCCATGTGAGTATTATTTGTCGGCAATACCCAAGACAAAGTTATTCCAACAAATCCCCGTATTTGACGAATTTGAGGGCAGCACCAGCGGCACGTTTTCCAATATTCTGACTGCAGAAACTCGTCGAGTGTTCAAAATGCGTTCAACTGTTGCCAGGTTTGCATAGGTCCAGAGCACCTTTTATAACGAAGGTAAGCGTGACATATTCATATTTCTTGGCATCGTTAGAATTTTCTGTAGGAGAAGTGGTGGGCCGGTCCGACTCTACTACATGAAGGGATTCATTAAACTGTGCCGTGGTAGCAGCGGGCTGTCAATCGCATCATTCATGAGAAATGCGGTATAGGTAGAGCTGATTCAACGGAGGGGGACACCTCGTGCGTTGTGACTGCGCAGATCTATTGCGAATGCCACCCCAGAGGAAGGGATGAGGTGAAGGAACCCACAGACCGTAGGCAGACAGGCCACTGAGACGCGGGGAAGTCCCTAACATTTTCAAGCACGCAGACACGTCCCACTGCTGGAGTCGCCGAGAGAGGGCGATGAAGGACCTAGCAATCAAGCAGCTCTCTGGTGTCCACTCTTTTCATTGAGCACACATCCGCACTATCTGTCCGGCACCGCTACGCCACGAAATTTAGAAGTACACCTAAAAGAAGAGAATGGAACGGAATGAAAGGGAAATTATGGAAAGGAAGTACCGTGGTAGAGAAGAAACCACCCAGAATTCGCCTGTCGACCGCGGGGAAACCACGAAAAACTGAAGCCGAAATTATGAAGTCAATAATTATCATAATAATCTGAGAATGATAGTGATATAAAATAAATAATAAAATATTTAATTTCAGTGTATGTATAAAAAGGAGAAGCTATGGAAAATTGTTGACTGTAAAAGCGACAGAAAGGCAAGACAGGCACAGGTTAGCTAATTAGGGACCCGCCCCAGGTATAAAGGGTAAAATAGCTGAAGCCAGTTTCTCTTGGAATTCATGGGCGCAATTGCACTGGCCGGGATGTGAAGGCCACTCTAGGCTTCAGGACTCCGAGTTGTTATGGTCATCGCAGCCTTCGGATCCCCAAGCGGCGACCTTTGTGCAGTAGCCAAACACTTGTTCCCTACCCTCCCTAACCGCAAGCACCATAAAATCTTAACAACGCTTTGCTTTGGTGGAGCTGGAGAAAGGACCACGTGTTGTGTTTAAGGGATGGGAAGACCCTACTAATCGTTTACTGATGGGTTTATGGTCAGGCTTCAAAGCTTTCCGTTCGCTTTGAAGCCGGTTGGGGAAAGGATGCCCGCGACTAGTTACGAGCGTTTGAGGGGAGAGTAGGGGAAGTAAGTAGCTTGCTTTTCCTTGTGCAGCGTGGGTAAAAGGCAATCTGTCCTGAGTGCTTGATGAGAGCGGGATGACATTCTCGTTGTGTGGAGAAGAATGGTGATGAACATGCTAGAGGGTAGAATGCTTAGCTGTAGTTAATATTCTTCGGTCTTGGTAAAGACAAAGTAACTTCGTATGCATTTAATAGTGATCGGCAAACCTAAAGTATTATTTTAAATAGTGAATAAAAGTGTTCCAAGACAGCGAGGTTCCCCGAGGTTAAGGTTTCATGCTGGAGCAGTCGTGGCAAAAGAAGAACCAACTGGAAGGAGACAAGCAGCAACCGTGAGGAAAAGGTATTGCTTCACTAAAGGAGGACGGAGTGTGGCTGCGTCAAAACCAATGGGTCAGAGGGAGCGGTCACTGGGGATGTCTCGAATGCGAGTGCACACGTTGCCGTGGCGCCAGCTCGCTCGGTAAGAAATGCGGTAATATCCGGTATTAATTGTAGATCGTGTATGAAATTCTGTTCTGCAACAATAACATTATTACTTTCTCTACCTCCTATTCCACCCAAAAATTCGATACCGAGATTTCACCGGAAATACATGTTTTGTGGCCCCTGAATCCACAAAAAGCATTTCTAGAAAAAAGGTTGGTGTGTGGATGTGTCTGTGTGTATGTGTGTGTTTGCGTGTGTGTCTGTGAACAGCATAACTCAAAAACGAAATGTCGGATCAACATCAAAACCTGATATTTAGATTCATATCATCCAAAAATGCGACACGAAGATGTTCAAGGAAATCCCCCTACCCCAAAATACCCTTTACATGAAACATTTTTCCAAATTATTTATTTTCGAAAATAGGTTACAGCGATTTTGTTTAAAACACCCTATATTAAAAATATTAACATAACAAATAAAATTTATATCTTGAATTTTCTGGGAATAGCCTATGAAGTCCTCTTCATTCGGAAAAAAATTAAGTAACCTTGCATAATGGTAAACGTCAAGCAATAGACGAAAATATACTACACAAATTGTATATCTCGTTAAAACACATAATTTATGTAAAATAACGTTTTTATGGCATAAGACATTTCCGAGATATCCGTTATTAATGATTCAAATTGTTCATTACTCGGTCATTCTTTTTAAAGTCCTTTCAACATTGAGTGATTTCTGGCGATTGCATGGAGACAGTATGGAGTTTTGAGTCCAGTGTATAGCTTCCATTTCTTAAACATTTGACTATCACTGCTCCCTTTGTAGCTATGTATAACGAAATGTGTAATGTATCTACTTCTACAAAGGTTTATTTGGATTAAATTAAGTGGATAGAAAATTAAGCTTTAGTAAGATTAGTTTGTATACCACTAATAAATGATAAAGGGCAGAGTCATGTGAGTGCATCACAACAGTTTTTACTTTCTCTATTACGTATAGTAAGTAGGGGAAGTATTGTATTCCAACCAAAATTTCGATACCGAGATTTCACCGGAAATAATGTTTTGAGACCCCCTGAATCCAAAAAAAGCATTTTTGGAAACATGTCCGTGTGTGTGTGTGTCTGTGTGTCTGTCTGTGAACAGCATAACTCAGAAACGAACAGTCGGATAAACACCAAACTTGGTATTTAGGTTCAGTATCTTCCAAAGATGCGACACGAAGGTTTCCAAGAAAATCCCTCCACCCCAGATTACCCTTCACATGGAAGATTTTTCGAAAATTTTAATTTTCTCAAAAATGGCTCTAACGATTTTGATTAAAATATAGTATGTTTAAGATATTTTCATGACAAATAAAATGTATATTTTGAATTTTCTGGGAATGTCTCCAAAAGTATTCTTCATTGTGAACGACTTTTGCATAACTGGTAAACCATAAGAGATAGACAACATTTTACTACACAAAAAATGTAGATCCCGTTAAAATACACAATTTATGTCATATATATTTGTTTGTTCTTGAGTGAACCATTTTGGAGATATTGCTTGTTATTCCCTTAAATTTTTCAATATTTTCTCAAATGGGAATTCGTTATTCATTTTTTTTGTCTTGGGTATGCAAAGAGTATTAATCTGTGGCAAAGGGAATGGTGCTGCACCTAGCAACCAGCTATTAAGAGATATGTATGTGCTTAAAAGCTACTGTATTTGTATATTGCCCTTGTAAATATATATTCCCCTTACATCTACAAGAAAGTTAGCAATAAGATAGACTCTGCAAATGTTTATCTCGATTAACATGAAGTAGATGGAGAATAAGCGTTTGTAAAAATAGTTTTTACAAGAGTAGGGAAAGTCATGTGAGTGTAACACATCAGATTTTTTTTTGTATCAGTAATATCAATTCGCACGTACGAAATCGGACACCCTGCATTTGTGCAGTATATAAACCGCTGGCTATAGTCAAGTTAAAGAAACTGCCACTTACATCTATGATACTGTAATTCATTTTTCGTTTCTATCTAATCGGCATTAATTAATAACATTGTTGCACAAGCAAATAGTCTGCAGAAAACTTTAAATAAACCATTACAATGTGATTGATCTGGTAGATCTGAAGGCAGGTAATACAGAATATTTCGCTGTAGAATTTTTTAGCAAAGCTGTCTTGGGATCCAGTGGATTATTTCTCTTAATGTTACTGTAGTGGACTCTTAAGATCGAGTTTTCAAACTTCTTTGTCAATAAACTGGATTTATTTGTTCACGTTTAATCTTCTACCACCTGTAATAATTACGATTACAGGCCTTCCCTTTGTTTATTTATTCATTTACAGATAAATATACTTTTTCAAGTGTACCTAGGAGACCACTACAACATTAGTTTATGTTACCTAATTAAAAAATCTGATGTGTTACACTCACATGACTTTCTCTACTCTTGTACAAACTATTTTTACAAACGCTTATTCTCCATCTACTTCATGTTAATCGAGATAAACATTTGCAGACTCTATCTTATTGCTAATTTTCTTGTAGATGTAAGGGGAATATATATTTACAAGGGCAATATAGAAATACAGTAGCCTTTAAGCACATACATATCTCTTAATAGCTGGTTGCTAGGTGCAGCACCATTCCCTTTCCCACATATTAATACTCTTTGCATATCCAAGACAAAAAAAATGAATAACGAATTCCCAATTGAGAAAATAAGTATTGAAAAATTTAAGGGAATAACAGATAATATCTCGAAAATGGTTCACTCAACAAAAAAAATGTATGACATAAATTGCGTATTTTAACGCGATCTACATTTTTTGTGGAGTAAAATTTTGTCTATCTCTTATGGTTTACCAGTTATGCAAAAGTCGTTCACAATGAAGAATACTTTTGGAGACATTCCCAGGAAATTCAAGATATACATTTAATTAGTCATAAAAATATCTTAAACATATGATATTTTAATCAAAATCGTTAGAGCGTTTTTGAGAAAATTAAAATTTTCGAAAAATCTTCCATGTAAAGGGTAATCTGGGGTGGGGGTATTTTCTTGAAAACCTTCGTGTCGCATCTCTGGAAGATACTGAACCTAAATATCAAGTTTGATGTTTATCAGACTGTTCGTTTCTGAGTTATTCTGTTCACAGACAGACACACACACACACACACAGACATGTTTCCAAAAATGCTTTTTTTGGATTCAGGGGGTCTCAAAACATGTATTTCCGGTGATATCTCGGTATCGAATTTTTGGGTGGAATACAATACTTCCCCTACTTACTATACGTAGTAGAGAAAGTAAAAATCCTAATCGGTGTAGATTACTTATAACTTTCAAGTTAGATGTTAAAGCTGCTTACTATGCAGGATTCAAATCTGCTCTGCCGCTTCATAATGCTGCAAGAATGGTAATACTATTCAGCTATTTGGTATCTTGATACTCAACGCCTTTTAAATAACTCTTATCTGGTTTTACACTATGCAAACTCTCATTAAAGAAACAGCGTTTTTTGTTCTACGAAGATGCCAAGTTAGCGAGGAAATAATGGGCCATTTGTTGCTCAAATTTACTGCCTGAACGTGGGAGAGAAACACACTCTTTTGTTCATTACCACGTGACGTTTCCTACTATGCCATCATATACATATTGTGGCATATCATCCACAGCTGCATGAGCAAATGTGTTCCTGCGTTGTCTGTAGGGGTCATTTTGTTACATTAGCAAAGTCTTTATGCTTGACAAATTTCAAAGTCTTTTTCCTGTAGTTGAAGCTTGGGTGCAAAAGTACAGAAGAGCTTCAAACGGTTAAAATCTGATGCTGATTTACGAGAAAACCATTCTATAAATTCTTCTCTGTGCTTACTTATTGAATCTACGTCTTTTTAGGTCTTTGCGAATGTCACATTTAGTGATCCTTTAACTATTTCTTTAGACAGGTTTAGCTGCAAATAAATTGAATAATCCCAGGGGTTTTGGTTTCCATTTCTGGATTGGGTGACGGAGGTTTCTTTAGCTAGAAACCGCAGAGTCTAAAGTGTAGTACAGCAATATGACCGAGTTTCTTATAGAAAATAAATAATATAGTTAAAAAGCTACAGTGAATGAATTAATAACATCAGTTGTTTCTAAAGAGAAAACCCCTGATATGCCCAGAGAAGCTAAAAGGAGCTACACAAATGAAAAAATCTGATGTGTTACACTCTACTCTTGTACAATCTAATTTTACAAACGCCTATTCTCCATATGCTTCATGTTAATCGAGATATCGAGATGTCAATCTTATTGGTAATTTTCTTGTAGATGCAAGGGAAATATGGTAGCTTTTAAGCGATAGTCAAATATTTTAACGCTGGTTGCTATGTGGCGCATTCAATTCTCTTTGCATGTCCAGGACATAAAAAAAATGAATAACGCATTTGAGAAAAAGTATAAGTATTGGAAAATTTAAGGAAATAACAAGCAATATCTCGAAAACGGTTCACTCAACAAAAGAAATGTATATGACATATGTTGTGTATTTTAACGCGATCTACATTTTTTGTGTAGTAAAATTTTATCTATCTCTTATGGTTTACCAGTTATGCAAAAGTCGTTCACAATGAAGAATACTTTTGGAGACATTCCCAGAAAATTCGAGATATACATTTCATTTCTCATGACATTATCTTAAACATATGATATTTTCATCAAAATCGTTAGAGCCATTTTTGAGAAAATTAAAATTTTCGAAAAATGTTCCATGTAAAGGGTAGTCTGGGGTGGGGGGATTTTCTTGAAAACCTTCGTGTCGCATCTCTGGAAGATACTGAACCTAAATACCAAGTTTGGTGCTTATCCGACTGTTCGTTTTTGAGTTATGCTGTTCACAGACACACACACAGACACACACACAGACACACACACGGACATGTTTCCAAAAATGCTTTTTTTGGATTCAGGAGGTCTCAAAACATGTATTTCCGGCGAAATCTCGGTATCGAATTTTTGGGTGGAATGCAATACTTCCCCTACTTACTATACGTAGTAGAGAAAGTAACAATAAAAAGCATTATGAATTGGTATTCGGAGTTTTCTCTTCAGACTCTATAAGTAGACACTACGAAAAGAATAGCCAACGGTATTATTAACCATCATGGTTATATGAGAAATCGGTAGGTTTGCAATTGATTAAAATGGGCAAGTGGAGCTGTAAAGGTATACGCGTTTCTAAAAGATAGACATAGTTGGATTTAACTGTAGAGCATAGAAGTTCAGTTGAAAATAAAACTATAGACGCAATTTCCAACATATGAGGCATGTTTTTTTATGTAGGTATGCATATTTTTTAAAAAAAATAACAGAACATTGTTTTTCAAATACTTTATTATCATTCATTACCTTACACTACTCCTCCACACAGAAAGAAACCCAAGTCTGCACTTTTCGTTTCACAACAGTCCGGATTTGGCACCAAGCGATATTCGTCTATTTCTTAATCTGAAGAAATTCCCTGCTGGAAAACATTTCAAATGCGATGATGTGAGACAAGAAGTGCAGATTTGGCTTTCTTCACGGGCAGCTTCATTCTTTGAGGAAGGCACACAAAAACTGGTTTCTCACTACACAAACACCTTATGTGGAGAAGTGGTGTGAGATGTAAGGTAATGAAGTATAATAAGGTGTTTGGAAAATAGTTTTATTTTATTTTTTAAATAACTATCGGTACTTATTTTAAAAACACACCTCGTATTATACATATCGCGGTGATATTGCTTGCCAAAATTCTGATACCCGTTTTATTTAGTGGATGAGCCATTCATCCAGCGGTTGCCCTGCTACACGCTAGGTGGTTAAAGTAATAAGGGAGCACATGGAAAAGTATACTCGCGGAGAAACATTACATGTGGATATCAGGACACTTCATTTATCGAAAAATAAATTCACCCACGGTTCAGAAAGAAAATAACGCGCGATTACTTGACGAACAAAACGGTTTGAATGACTCCAGAAAATATACATCACGCCCGCAATAAAAAAATCTAATTTGTGATGGCTTCATGTTCACCATTATGCCACATACACCGGGATTTATCTTGAATGGCGCTACTGGCAGCCACCGGGTCTGACTCGTAGCAGTCGTTGGGTTGAATGGACAAACCCTGCGATCACCTAGCTCACACACCTGTGGAGGGTAATGGCATTTGCAGTTGTCTTGCATTGTTTAAACGTTATGTAAAGCTATCTGTTGATTGTGTTTACTATATCGTGTAGTTATCTTTGTGGAGACTACACAACAACCTTTGTTTATTGTGTTGTTTGGCTTGAATGTAGTCACAAGTGAACTGTCAGCTTGAACTTTCAAGAAATTCCATGGTGTAACAGTTCTTAAAAAATCAGCTATTCATAGGTTAGAAAACAATTAAACACAGTGGGTGCTTATTAGAAGAAGCAAGCAATTTTAACCAAGGAAAAATAAGGGGAGGTAGGGGATGTCGTGAAAAGAAGTCTAAAAATCTGATGTGTTCCACTCACATGACTTTCTCTACTCTTGTACAATCTATTTTTACAAACGCCTATTCTGCATATGCTTCATGTTAATCGAGATATCGAGATGTCAATCTTATTGGTAGTTTCCTTGTAGATCCAAGGGGAATATGGTAGCATTTAAGCGATGGTCAAATATTTTAACGCTGGTTGCTATGTGGCGCATTACATTCTCTTTGCATGTCCAGGACATAAAAAAATGAATAACGAAATTGAGAAAAAGTATAAGTATTGGAAAATTTAAGGAAAAAACAAGCAATATCTCGAAAACGGTTCACTCAACAAAAGAAATGTATATGACATAAGTTGTGTATTTTAACGCGATCTACATTTTTTGTGTAGTAAAATTTTGTCTATCTCTTATGGTTTACCAGTTATGCAAAAGTCGTTCACAATGAAGAATACTTTTGGAGACATTCCCAGAAAATTCGAGATATACATTTCATTTCTCATGACATTATCGTAAACATATGATATTTTAACGAAAATCGTTAGAGCCATTTTTGAGAAAATTTAAATTTTCGAAAAATTTTCCATGTAAAGGGTAGTCTGGGGTGGGGGGATTTTCTTGAAAACCTTCGTGTCGCATCTCTGGAAGATACTGAACCTAAATACCAAGTTTGGTGCTTATCCGACTGTTCGTTTTTGAGTTATGCTGTTCACAGACACACACACAGACACACACACAGACACACACACACACACAGACACACACACACACAGACACACACACGGACATGTTTCCAAAAATGCTTTTTTTGGATTCAGGAGGTCTCAAAACATGCATTTCCGGTGAAATCTCGGTATCGAATTTTAGGGTGGAATGCAATACTTCCCCTACTTACTATACGTAGTAGAGAAAGTAAAAAAGTCTCTGCCTTGCATTACGAGATGTTTCTGATGACAGAGTACCAACTGACCAAATTGCTCTCCAGATCTAAATCTAAGTGACTTATACGTGGTAAATGCTTAACGATAAACTCCATAAACAAATCCCCTCAGACACAACGAATTAGAAAATATGCAATCAGGGGTTTTCAATTTTTGGGCTGCAGAAATTCGTCCAGTATTCAATAGCGTGTTCAACGGGTCCTAGGCTTGTACAGACGCAGAGGAGTATCATTTCTAGAACCTTTTGTAACAAAATTGTGTCAGACTGTTTCGCATCTTCAGCATTTTCTAGGTAGGAAACGGCATGCCGCTCCGCCGTTACTTATATTCGTGAAAGTAGTTAAATGATGCTATGTGGACGAATCGTCAACCCTAGGTGACTTTATAAACGCGTTTATAGGTTGAACAGCTTTTGTTGAACTAATATTTATAGAGTAGCTTGTGTTATTGCAATGCGCTATAAATAATCTACAATATTTTGAATAAGGCATTAGAAATAGTTACTCTCCAAGCGCCATTCTCGAAATAGGACAGACTGCTAAACCGTTTCTCCTGCAGTTATCTCTCTTAATCAGCAGAGGACCAAAGACCTGTAATATTGAATGTTACTGTTTGTACAATAATTATATGTTAGTAACCGAATATTAAGTACTACGTGTATAGAATGATTATTTGAGGAGTTACTGATATTTTAGCTGTACAGCCACAGTGAATATCTCCATTTGTGGTTAGCATAGGAAAAATGGCTAATGCACAAGAAGTTTATTTGAAGAAATGGTATATTTCAGTGACTTACATTTTATGTGCAGTAAGTATTTGTATGTTTCTTCTGGTCAACCTGTTATAAAATTATAGAAACGTCATTCAGTATGAAGAGATCTTCACAGGCTATTCACAGAAAACTCAAGAACGTTGAAAATATCTTAAACATATGTACGCTATTTGAATTCAAATTACCTGACAAATCCTAGAGAAAAAACAAATAAATCAACCATAGTTTGGAGTGGTATGTTTAAAGAGCGTCTGACTCAAATATGAAATTTCTTTATTTATCCCACCTTTCGTTTTTAAGTAATGCTATGATCTATGTCTATTTGTCTCTGCCTCTATCTTTCTCTCACTCTCACTCTCTCTCTCTCTCTCTCTCTCTCTCTCTCTGACACGCACATACATGTTTTCTAAAAATGTTTATTTCTGGAATGGTCCTCCACATATGGCTCCATTGGAGCAAAACTTAACACAATAAACACACGCTGTACTGTAGCATACACTGTGAAATATGCATAATACATGCAATCAACAGATAGCCTAAAATAATGTTATTCCCACTGTACAGCATTCCAAACAACTTCAGACTAAGCTGCAAATGTGTTACTCTCCGTAGGTGAGTGAGCTAGGTTTTTGCAGAGCGAGTTCATTCATTTCGATACCTGCTACAAGTCAGACGCAGCGGCAGTCACTGTGCTGTTAAATGTAAACTGGGTATATAGGTACAATGATTACAAGTAATTAAAATTTAATAGACCCACCTCCGTGGTGTGGGAGTAGCGTGTCTACCTCAAAAAGTTTCCGAGTTCGAAACTCGGGTAGGGAGATTTACCTGGATAGGGTATTTTCCGGGATTTACCTTATTCTAAGAAGACGAATGTTGAGTAACTCTAAGCTCCATTTGAGCATCATTTCACCTATTTCATCGTCGATATGATCTACCCGGTTAAAGGACATTAAACTTAAAAGAAAAGTTGAACAGACATTGAAGAAAATAAAAGCATTTACAATATGTGGATTTCCGAGAGAATGCATGAGAACTAATTTACCGTTTGGGAAAAAATAGGAATACATCAACATGTTCAACACCAAATCTGATATATTCCACAGAAACAAATTCTGCTGTAAAGTTTACAAGACTTCATTATTGGGTATAAAAACTACTCTTACGAAAGCTTATTTTTCTGTTTACCTCATTTTAATCCAGAAAAAACTTTGCAGAAACAGTTGCATTACACATTTCGTTATACAAACAAAGGGAACAGCCACAGTCAAATGTTTAAGTACTGGACGCTATATGCTGGCCTTAAAATTCCATACTCTTTCCATGCAATCGCGAGAAACACTGAAAATCGGCAGGACTTGAAAAGAATCACAAACTTTTCAATAATTCGAAGCATTAATGACGTATATCTCGGAAATGGCTTATGCCACAGAAAGGTTATTTGAAGTAAATTGTGTTTTAAGGGGACCTACATGTTTTGTTTAGCACGTTTCCGTACATCGCTTAACATTTACCAGTTGTACAAGGCTATGCAAAATTCCTTCCGAATAAAGAGGATTACACAGGTTATTACCTGAATGTTCAAGATATGCATTTTATTTCTCATGCAATCAATGTATTTAATATCTTGTGACGTTTAGCGGGTTTTTAGGGTTTAGCTTAATATATTTGGGGGAGATAGATATTCAGAGGTTGGCAGGATGTGCCGGCAATGATGTAGGGAATGCGAGCTATTTGGTAGCTTAGATACAAACGCGCATGCAGTTTTGCTCTTTCTCACGACACTCTGCTTTCGGATTCTGAAGTGTCAACATCGCCTCTGCATGTGCATAAAGAAGAGACCCCAACTTGCCTCTCTCGCCGATCTCGCGCAGCTTGGGTGGCCGCGGCTGATGCAGCTCCAGCCCCCGCCGCATTACTCGAACTGCAACGCCACGGGACACTCCGGATGCCGCCCCAGTCGTCAGTAAACCTCCTCCGCCAACACCGCTCATCACCGTAACCGACGCCCAGCGCCACACCGCCACAAGACGCTCCAGTTATCATCGCAACTTCTCCGTCAGCGCTGCGACCAGCCGCTATCTGCACCACAGCCACCACAGCCACCTCAGTCATCGCCGCACCTCCCCCACTCCACCCGGACTCGCCAAATACTGCGATCCTCCTACGGCAGCACATCACCGCAACTACACCCAGGTGGCCGCCACATCACCGACATTGCAAGAGGACCTACATCACTCGTGAGCCTGACCGGGTTGAATCTGTTTGGCCAGGTGCAGTGAAGGAAAGCCACTCCACTCGCCACCCGCCACTCGCCCTGTCGTCGCTGCTGCATCTAAGCCCACACGGCGACTGGCTCACCCAACAGCCTCGCTGCCACTACTGTAGCGCACCCTTCATCACCGCCATCTGCACCGAACATGGCCTGGCCCGTCGTCGGCGTTACTGCGCCACGTGCGGTGGCATCGACCACTTCACGGGCCAGGCAGCGTGCCCACTCTACCCCAGGTTTCACCAGCGACAACGACCAACATCAGCGGCCACCCTGCAGACATCGCCGACAACAGCACCAACGACAGGCCCAGCTGCAACAACCCCGCCTCTGCCTCTCTTCGGATGGCCTTAGAGACCATCGCTGAAGAACTTCGAACCTCCACGGCAGCCATAGAAGCTCTACTCGCAGCTCACACCAACCGCCTTGAAGCGCTTCGGCTTCAGCAGCCAAGCGCCTCGCGGCCATTGAAGTACAACAACGTTCAATAATCCGATAATTCGCAGCAGACGCCACTAAAGTCACCAAACTGCAGACCACCACCCAGGTCATTGCAACCGTCGCAGATCCGGAGATTCTTGCTTCTATACGGCGCAAGCTTTATAGGCTCGAGAAATACTTTGACGGTGCCTAGGCCCAAACCAACACCAATACAGCCGGCACTTCACTCCCACTTGTTCCAGCCACTACTTCATCAGCAACCAGTAACACTACAGCCAGTGACAGCACATGCTTCAGGCACGCCTGCGTGGCCGCCATGGCTCACATCACCCTGCTTGACCTTAAAGCATGAGACGGTATTTTTAACACTTAATGATATCAGTCCAATTATATAATATAAAATTTAATAACAGCCCGCCTTAAAGCAATATATGTATAATAATATATACAAGTGTATGTTACAGTCATTGTATTATATTTATATTATTATGTACATGTATAAAAATGTTATGTGAATGTATTACGTAGTTTAAGAATGTAGGAGTTGTGAGAATAGAAGCAAGCTGCCTTTCCGTAGCAAACAGAATTACAAAGTAAAAGCCGAAAGTTGCTAACAATGAGGTAACCTTGAGACAAAAATAAGTTAGAAAAGTTTAATAAAGGCTACTAATAATTCTTGGAACAATAATGTAATATTTAAAACAGTTTATAAATAGCCAATCAAAAACTAGAAGAAGCTTAAGTTAAATAAAAGTATTCTATGGCAGTAGGCTTAGCCAATCAGAGACTTTAAATTGAGGAAATGTGCAGATGCAGGCGGTAGACGCTATAAAGATTACGTACCCGATCGGTACGGTACGTGTTCAGTGTGAGACATAATTCATTGCGGTGAGAATAATATAAAGTTTACATGTTAAAAAGTATAATTAACAATAATCTCACAGCTCTAGAGTAGGATACATCACTGAAGTGTTATTTAATCCTGTGATTGTATTAATAAAGGGAGTGGAATACAATTATAATTTGTGTGAGCCTTCATTCTTTAGCCGTACCACCCTGCTAAGAGATACGTGTTTTACAAATTACTACTGACGAAGCCACCAGAAAAGTAAACGTGGGTCGAGGGTACCGGGAAAGTAAATGTGGGGCGAAGGCCACCGGAAAGTTTGTACCGTACGTGGGGCGAACACTCCAAGAAACATATACCCCGCAAGCAGCCCAGTAGGAGGAGCACTCCAACCTCTCTACAGGAATATACAATATACTCGCCAGCCACGATTTCCTCAAGGACAAGTACCTACATATACGAAACTTCATGTAATATGTTCTATACTCTAGCCAACCACCTCGCAGACACTACAACACCAGGTACTAGCTCGTTGGTTTTTAATTAATGATTAAAGTTAACCCTAACTCCTTCTCTCTTTCTTTCCTTTTTCCAGAACCGCCGCGACCTTGCGTCATGACTTTGCCTATCCATCCAACACGGCTTGCGGCGGCAGCAAGGATCTTCCAGTAGTTACGGATGTGCATTTCTGCGATACCTCCCTAAAACCCGTGACTTCCTGTTGTCCTTCTTCCCTACTCCTTCCTATTCTTCTATCCCTTGTTCCCCTCCTCCCTCCAAAAAATCCTCTTTCCTATGAGCTATCGTGAACAGTCAACATGGGTTGGCCGCACGCACCCCTTCTTCCGACCACCAGATACTGATTTTGAATTCGTGTTTTTATAATCAAAGAGTTTAACAGTTCTCTTTGAATCTGTGCTGAGTTATTGCAGGTATATTGTTTCCCTTTCTTGTCGCGGTTGTACTAATAATGCATGCATAGTTAGGCTTCGCTCCCAATGATGTTCCGCATGTTTTGAAACTTATAAAGAAGCATTCCCGGACCTTTAGGCTCTAAAATACAATTTTCCGGAGAATTCCAGGTGGCAATATGGTATTGTAATTAAAGTCGTTTGAGCCATTTTTTACAAAATAAAATTTTTGAAAACTGTGCAATGCAAAGTGCAGTTAGGATGGGGGAATTTCTTGAAAATATTCCTGTCGCATTTTTGGAGGATACTTTTCGTTTGTGAGTTATACTGTTCACAGACACGCGCGCGCGCGCGCACACACACACACACACACACACACACACAGACATACACACATACACGGACCTTTTTTAAAAATGCTTTTTCTATATTCAGAGACCTAAAACACGTATTTCCGGTGAAATCTTGCAGTCGAAGTTTTGGTTGGAATGGAACCCCTTCTCTACCTACTAGGTACGTGGAAGAGAAAGTAAAAGAGAAAAAACACACATTTTTAGATGCCTATGGCCAGCTATCGAAGCTGAACACTGGAGAAAAAAATTATGTAGAAAAATGTTTTGGAAGTAGCAGTGTTGTTTCTGATTCCAGAAAACAGTAAACGAACGTTTGAAAGAGGAGACATCGTTAGTGGGTAAACGAGCAATGTTGGTGTTTGTACTGAGACACTTTTAGAAATTAATAGCGCACTAAGCGTGTCAGTTACAGAACATTCACTTCTTAGACAGCTAGCACTAAAAGTAGTAGTAGTAGTGGTGGTATTTAGTATTACATTAATTGCATAACACAGTCACATGGGTCATAAGACCGTACATGCTCTCTAGAAAAATACCTGGTCTGTATACGTGACTTGCAGTATCAACCAGAAAACAATTATTTTTTTTATAATCACTGCACTGTATACATACATATAAAATTGAAAAAACACTCTGAATCACACACTCAAACACACACAGTCGCGCACAAGTACTCAAGCACCACATATGTTTAAAGAAAAATTACATAAACACCTTATCTCTTAGTACACGTACTTCCATTAAGTATGTGCCCAAGCTTGGCCAGTTTTGGCTGTTTAGAATCATGTCCCAGCATGCTGTCCTCCGTCTGTTGGAAGCCAAAAATACTTCCGGTAATAGTTTTTTCCTAATAACCTCCGTCTGCACGCATGCTGCCAAAATATGCGTCCAGTCTTCTTGTTCCCCGCATAATGGGCAAATCCTCCTGCCATCGTCATCAACAATCTTGCGAGCTTTCCACCCTCCCAACCTAAGCCATGCTATTTCAGTCCTCTGTTTTATACCTAATTCCAAAATGTATGTTTCCTTACCACACCTAGTTTTTATTTCATTTTGTAGCTATGTTGAACTTTGTCTACATTCAGATTCTATTTTCTGCCTGTTTATATCGCATAGTCGTCTTTTAACCTTTCTTACGGCACTGTGTGTATTTTCATTACCCCTTTGCCAGATATCATTTAAGCCAATTTTTGATAATTCGCGTTGCAACCCCGCCGCCCACCATTTTGGATGCTCTATGTTGTTCATTTGATGACGATAACATATTGCTCTCAGAGTTGTTTGATCGCGCACTAAAAGTAGGGACTTTAACACGAGCAGGTCATTGAATATTATAACATTCAGTGTAGTAACAGTTTTAGCCCTCCATTGTTATCAACTTTGTTTCTTGCGATGTAAGTTATATGCATATTAAGCGGAGGGTTTGTATCGATTACTGTAATGGGGATTATTTAAATGACTCGAAAATGCATTCGGTAGAACAAGAAGAAATTTTGCAAGCAACGGGGAAGATAACATAGGAATTGTTACCAAAAGAAGTCAACGGCATCGCATACTGCATGAAGAAAAAATATATATGTTTATATTTTATATTCATAAAAGAAAAAAAAAAAGGAGAAAAATTCAGAAATACTTTTTTGCCACAGCCTTCTGTATATTATAGAGTGTTACGATTGTGTAAGTGATCATATTGTCAGCAATGGTGCTATGAAGCCAAACAACAAAGAAGGCCAAAAATTACGGACTAGAGCTCACCAATGTGTATGTCCGAATGTTTACTGCTATTCCCACACAAATTTCAGCTGGATAGTTTATAATTTAATACCGAGCAGGATGGCTCAGGCGGTAACGTCGGGAGATCGTGGGTTCGATTCCTGCGGACGACCTTCCTGACCCATGGTTTTAGGGGGTTTCCCCAGGTCGCTAGGCGAATGCTGGGAAGTTTAATTACATCCTCCGCATTTCCTCTCCCTGCATTTCACCTCACCTTTCATCTGCTTGGTCTTTTTCAGGGCTGAAAGTGTCGGCAGGAGTCTCGACGTTACATGGCGGGGGAAAAGGATGCTCTATGTAACCCTTTGTCCCCTGGAATGGGGATGGGATGTGCAAGCCTGTAGGGAGAGGGGAGCCGGTTGCACTAGCTGCCATGTGGGAAGTTGAAATCTGTAAGAGGTAGGGACCCTGCCCTCTGTTCTGTTGTGCTTCCTGGTACGGTCACCCTCTATCTCCTCTCACCTCACGTCTCCCTCCAGGGGCACCCCGTGAGGGTCTTAGGCACGAAAGGTCTTGTAGGCCGAGGTGCTGAGTCCCCCCCCCGTACCTACTCCTACTCCTTATAATTTAATTCTCAGGGCTGAATAGTATTTTACAACACCATTATAAGTAATTTTATTTTTTTCGAAGATTGTTACATTCGACTTTCAGCCTTGTTCCCAAACATTACTGCTGCATTATAAATAGCCACTTTCAACATAGTGTTTTATATTTTTGTAGAACGATACCGTAGGCATTACATTTATATTTATTGTGGGAGCCCAATTGTCTCTCATAACAAAGACTCTATTGTTAATATAAAAGGCTTTTGAAGCTTCCTGAAATCAAAGACAAGAGAGGAGTTTCTTGAGCCAAGTGTCGTGCACTGTAAAACCAAAAAAAGGCGGACGGAAGGAAGTATCGGAAAACTTTAGCGGTGTTTACTGCATGCGCTGGAGTGTTTATAACTTCTGCAGAGCGGGCACGAGCAAGAAAAAAGTCTTGGCTGGCACTCCATGGAGTTTCTAAAGTGAATACCTCATCTTACAAGTGGTTCTTCAGAGTTTCCTGTCAGGAGAACGAAACTTGCTGTGTCTAAGTCTGACAGCTGTCTGATAACTTGTCGACAGGCTCACCGGCTTAATGAACTCGATCCTCAAACTCTTGCAACAATACAAGAGGAAACCAAGCACGTAATCGTTTAATTCATTTTGTTCCATATTAGGTCGAAATGTGCTGGATTACGAACGCAGAAGGGAGCACTGCAATAAATGGAACTTTAGATGCTATTTTCCACACTGCGCGTCAAAATAGACTAGGAACAATCTAAACTATAACCTGTAATAAAATCCTGCCTAATGTTTCTGGTAATCTTCATTTGTATAAGTAACTATGCTGACATGTATTATGGAATATCCTGAGATCAAAATTCATATTTTTGAAGAGCGTTGAGTATGTGTGTGAGGGGTAGCCGAACTAAATAAAACAAATCCGATATGTTACACTCACATGACTTTCTCTACTCTTGTACAAACTATTTTTACAAACGCTTATTCTCCATATGCTTCATGTTAATCAAGATATCGAGATGTCAATTTTATTGCTAATTTTCTTGTAGATGCAAGGGGAATAGGGTAGGTTTTAAGCGATAGTCAAATATTTTAAGCGCTGGTTGCTATGTGGCGCATTCATTCTCTTTGCTATACAGGACATAAAAAAATGAATAACGAATTTGAGAAAAAGTATAAGTATTGGAAAATTTAAGGGAATAACAAGCAATATCTCGAAAACTGTTCACTCAAAAAAAATGTATATGACATAAATTGTGTATTTTAACGCCATCTACATTTTTTGTGTAGTAAAATGTTGTCTGTCTCTTATGGTTTACCAGTTATGCAAAAGTCGTTAACAATGAAAAATACTTTTGGAGACATTCCCAGAAAATTCGAGATATACATTTGATTTGTCATGACAATATCTTAAACATATTATATTTTAATCAAAATCGTTAGAGCCATTTTTGAGAAATTTAAAATTTTCGAAAAATCTTACATGTAAAGGGTAGTCTGGGTTGGGGGGATTTTCTTGAAAACCTTCTTGTCGCATCTATCGAAGATACTGAACCCAAATACCAAGTTTGGTGTTTATCCGACTGTTCGTTTCTGAGTTATGCTGTTCACAGACACACAGACACACACACGGACATGTTTCCAAAAATGCTTTTTTTGGATTCAGGTGGTCTTAAAACATGTATTTTCGGTGAAATCTCGGTATTGAATTTTTGGGTGGAATACAATACTTTTCCTACTTACTATACGTAGTAGAGAAAGTAAAAATACATTGGGTAAATAATTCTCATACTTATTATCAGGCACATTTTATAGAGCCGGCGCGAACCTTAACCCTTTACCATATCCATTTCACCGGCACTACCACCCAAGTGGTTCGAATAGCCATGATCGTGACGAAATGAACTGCCCATGTGTTAAAGCCGAACATTGCAAGTTTGAGTCGCAGGGACTGCAATCAAATATACCTTGGTAAAGAACGGGGAGGGCCCACGCAAAATAACCGATGTGATGGCACGCTTGGATGCTGACGGGGTTACATTTGTCTGAGCTTCATGGGACAATTTTTCAGACCAGTAACATAGAGAACTGATACCGGCTGGGTGAAGTCAAAAGTTGGTTACCTTAAAGTGGAAAAACACTATGGCTCCCTAGGGAAATGGGCCACATTTTATGCACATTTTTACAAAGCTTTCAGGTTTTTACGTTAAACATTGATACCACTTCTAAATATGACAGTTGTCTGTCCAGGCATTTTTCATCCGGTTTTACTTTGAACAGCCTTTTCTGTAAATGACATTTCCTGATAATATAAACTATCTACTTTCTCGGAAAATATTGAACATAGCTAAAGACTGCTGAGAATGTAGAAAGAAAATAATAGTGCTGTTTATCTACTTTGTTGTTTAATACTTTGGTTATGTTAAACAATTAATTGCTGATAAATCAAAACATGTATCATTAAGAATAAGTCCTCTCTTCCTTAAAAAATAACATTTTTGCATAAAAGTAGATCAGCAAACGCAGAATGATGTATATACAGTCTGTAAAATATTTTAAATCGACTCTGAGATAATAGGTCATAAGATAGCAAATTCAACATTGACGGGATGGGGCATTTAGAATCCCCTTTAATACAAATTTTGGTGTTTAATTGACTTTTTTTTCGGCATAGGCACGCACAACACACACATACACACCTTGTTCTACAAATATTTATTTTGCTTTGGTATCTCAAATTTCTGGTGAAATCTCGATATCGACTTTTTTTCGGTTAAATACAATAGATACTTCCTCTGCTTACAGTATATAGGTCAGCAGTAGAAAAAGTGAATAAGAAAGAGAAGATTGGGAGCAACGCCTGACCCATGACATAATTGCATCGTGTGTTGTATCGAACTGTTTTTATTTTGCGTGCATTTTCAGATGCAAACAGGATTTTAAGTAACCTAGATACGAAGTTTCCCTGGGATGACTAAGAAAACAAGTAGTAGTACCATATAAAGTTTTGAGAAGATCTTCGAAAGGGCGTGGTGCGAAGCTGTTAGTGTAGATAATAAAAACAAATAACTAATAATGGCTGGAGAGAAGACGGCGGAAAACTTCGGATTGGAAAACTCAAACAAGCGCCGTCTTGACTTCATTTAATGAACCGTAATTGAAAACAATTTGTTGAATCAAGTACTTAAATTGAGTTTCTGTTGTTTGTTCACAGACTGTGCTCATGAAGAAACTTTTGCTTGATGCTATCAGCAATTTCATGTTTTTCCGTCTGCAAACCAGTACGTCAAATTGAAGTTTTCCGTTCAGTTACTGTCCGTACTCGAACACTAACATATGAATACCCGGTCCTGCAATGAGCATATGAAACATATAGCTGCGCCGATATCCAAAATAATATACAGTACAATATTTAACTATATATAAAGAATTTTGACATAGCAAGAAGCAAAATGAACGTAACTGCAGGAAACTGTTTTCTCAGAACTCGTTTCCATTCCGACCTCAGCTTCTCTTCGGCCATAAACATTTTACTCTTCCTGAAGAACCTTCACTAATAACTATTCATGAAAATCTTGTTTTATATATTTCCTGTTACACGGATTCAATTTCAGCTAAATGTTAAATATTTTAAATTTTTAGACCAATAAAAATCACTGCTTAAAAAGGAGACTATATTGATCATGTTAATCAGAATGTTAAGTGCACTTTGCATGAACTAGTGAGGAACTAAAATAAATAGTCTTGAAGAATAATTATTGTGGCATGTGGTGTGGTAATACATTTGTTATATTTGTGGCTGGGATCATTGTATCGCTATATGTTAGAACTGGCAACACAGACCGGTAATGATGTCATGGTAGTGGGGGTAAAAGCCGGTCCTCAGTAGTAGCGTCTGACGCTAAGGTAGAGTCTCTTGGAATGCACTGAACAGTGAAAATGGCAAGGTGGGACGCTCCGTCGAACGGAAGGTAACATGTAACTTTATTGAATTTGAATACCCTGTGTACATCCAAATTGATTCCATGTAAATTAACAACGTAGCTTGATCCTTCTATCCTTCCACACCATGATCTAGATATATTTTTAGGAATTTTCAGGTATTACGGAACTTAGTTGATCTCGCCCCTGTCGGACCGATGAACTTATGTGTAAATGCAAATAGAACGAGCAGACTATAGAACACCTAATATATCGACTACTTTATTAAATAAATACACTTAAAGGGAAAACTACAAAAGTAAATGAAATGTGGCCACCTCAATTACAAAATTTAATTCAAATATATATGAAACACAGTTTATCGTATTTACTAACAAAATTAATTTTGAAAAAGTAAAAGCTATTTAAAATTATCTTAGTAGTTATTTACAGTTACATTCGAGGTAAAGTGTATTATTTTTGTAAAATGTTCATACAAAGATGCTAACCCTAGCATGTACTATTGCCAAAATGTAATGGAACATGCTGCAATAAATAAATGTCTAAACGAGGAACTAAGGAATGTCCACCTAACAACATTTCAAATGAATAACGCTAGTGTTTAAAGAAAATGGTATAAACCTTTAAAATGTTACATTTTATATTTGAACAAAATCCATATTTCACCTTTAATAAAATTACCCCATATAAGAATCAAACCAAAATGAAGACGGCTGAAATGTATCTGGTGAAAATACAGAGACAGGTTTTTCAGTGTCTCAAAAGTATGATATTTTAATACAAATCGTGATAATACTTCAGAAAATAAAATATAGTAGAAATTCTTAGACGTGATGGCGTATTTGCGGTGGGGAGAACTTCCGTAAAATATTCCCCTTTTATGTTTGAATTTTTCCTGGTTATATTAATTTAGTACTTATCCAAATGTATCTGATTTTATCTCTCGTTCCTCCTTCCCCGTGCCTCACATACATCCCATATTCCAAAACTTTTAAGGGATGTCAAAACCTGTGTATGGGGAAATATCGGTATCAAATATTTAGTTCGTGTATCTTGGGCACATATTATGAGGTAGAGAAAGTAATATTATATATTCCTGTGTTTTAGATTACTGTTTAATGCCTGTTTTGTATTTGCAGTAATTGTCTGCCTAGGAGATTTTGAATTTCTTATAAACCTGCATTCGCTCATTGCTCCTATAAGTCAAGTTTAATCAAATAATATGTCAGCATCCTTAGTTTTATGGTTTTGGTCTTTTGACCTGTTCCAGCTCTACCTTTAAATAATTATTATTTCCATTGTTCGCCAATTGCTCTTATATGTATTCTTATGCCCATAGTTATATTGGTAATTTTAGCACTTTCCACGCGTTGCAGTGGAGTTTGGAGTTACCGGACGTACATCTTCTAAGCATAAGAAAGGGAAAACCCGAAAAAAAATCGTCTCCAGGTAACTTACGTGAGATTAGAACTCGGGACCCCTTGAATTTGAGACAGACATGCTACCCTCCAAAGAAGTGGGTTCACGAATATGATAGATTTTCCTTTATTTGTTTATTTTTATGTGCTTCTTAACCGAGAGAGATGGCTACGCGGTAATGTGTGAGGCTCGCATTTGGGAGATCCTGGGTTTGATTCTAGTCGACCGCATACTCTGAACTTGGCTTTTTCGTGATTTATCCTGGTAGGTAAGTGAATGCTGGGTGTTTCTCAACTACCACAATTTCCTTTCCCTCATTTCGTTTACATTCCGCTTCCTTCTCACGTTTCAGGTGTGCTTATAGGTTTCGTGGCGTTAGGTAATGCCGGTGCAGGGCTTGCTCCAAGGAAAGAGTATTCCCCGTGGACACCAGAGGGCTGCATGGTTGCATGGTGATTCATCGTCCTCGCTGGCTAGCTCCAGTGGTGAGTGGGGTCTTGGAGCCAAGAAATGTTGGGGACCTACGCGCGTCTCTGTGGCCTGTATGCCTGTGTCCCACTTCGTTGTATATCTTATGTTCCTTCCACGATCAAGAAAGTGATTTCTGCTGCCTAGATCGATCTAAACTGTTTTTGCTTAAAGTTAATTCGCACTTTATATAAGCATGTTGACAATGTCGTACCTTCATGATATTTCAAACTGTTTTGCTTACTGGTCATTTTTAAGTTTATTTTAATCATTCCACAGATTTATGAAATTTAATTACATGGCTGTGTGCATAATTTTGTAAAGTGACAATTGGTAACCAGGGGCACCAAAATAAAATTACAATTTATTTTTTCATATACTTTGGTCATTGCCCTTGGTACGGCCATTAAGCCCACAGTAAAATTAATTATTAATTTAATTTTGGTGTCAAAGTTAAATTAACACCTACTACCACCAACTTTTGGTGGGAGGTACACAGTATGCCGAACTCGTGCCGCGGGAGACGCGTACAGTGGAAAACAGCCAACAGCCTTTACTCCTCTCTTGCTCAGACCAAGTAAACACTACCTCCTTCATCTAGTTAAACCTCCAACTGCTTGAAAGGGCTCTCCCATCCACTTGCTGAAATGTCGCTGAACGGACTGTATAATTTATAATTCGATATACACGTTATGTACTATTACATTTTGTGTAAGACAACTTTAGTTCTTATTATATTTCTTCTTTTAAAAGCCGTGCATTTGGTTGTTTTTCTGTTTTTTTGGTTTTAGTCGATGTAGTAACATTTTAACTACTAAATAACAGAAAACTTTGTACATTCAATATGTGTGTTACAGCAGAATACCTATTAGCAGCTGTTGGATAAACGATATTTTTTCAATAATGTAGTACTGAAGACGAGAATCCAATGTAATGAACAACACTTTTTATAAAAGACTCAGTTCATTTATCATTAACGGTTAGATACTGTGCGATAGAGAGAGGTAATGCTATTTCCCATCACACAACAAGGATCGATCACATGGTATGACAGTTACTCCCTGGAGGCTGCATGTCTGCTAATGACTCCAGAGAAAGCACGTAATAAACCCACCGCAAGTAAGCAAAGCTCAATTAAGAGTGAATGATAAATTAGATTCCTTTGGTATTGAGTTGTGTGCAATTATATACTCTTATAATACCTTTACCATTTCCCTGCCATGAGCAGCATGCCAGATGGAAGTCCCAATAATGTTCATCCTGGAAGTGCAGTATTTTTACTGCTTTCCACTTTCCAAGAGCAGTATTTTTAGGAAGTCTATAGCCGCTATGAAGTTACCTATTATACAATTTTATTGCATTGTTTGGTATGTTGTACGTAATTGGAGCAAGTTCGTAAAAAACAAACACGTGGTCAAAAACATAAAAATTGATATAAATATAGATTAAACACCGTTCGTGGCCTACTATATAGTACGTTTCGTAGGGAATAACCACATCACTTCTACAACCACATGCATCTTGGACGGAAAAATAAAATACTAATAAAATACAACTTATTATTTCTGCAGAAAAGAAGAAGATGGTTGGATTCGTTTCACCAAACGACAAGATTTGCCTTGTCGTCTTATAGGCTTCTTAGACGAGAAAAATTGTATTAGATTACGGAGTGTTACTCTCTATTTATACCAAATTCAGAATACATTTTGTATTTGTTGAATACGTATCTTATCTTATTTTACTTTAATCAGTTGTTAAGGACCTTTTTTGGAAAATGATAACACAACGTTTACTATGGAATGGTAGGGGCTCTTTACTTCTCTATCACTTACGTAGTAGCTAGACCGAGGGGAATGGTTCAGGTGGGATCGATCCCCGGTGACCCCCACTCTGGCCCATGGGTTTTTCGTTGTTTCCCCGGGTCGCCAGGCGAATGCTGGGATAGTTCATCTTCTATCATGACTCTCCTTCCTGTCATTTCCTGTACGCATCATCTTCCTTGTCAACTGTTTCAGGGTTGTAGGACCAAGTAACGGTGTTCGGCGGGTTGCGGCTGGGCGGTGGCTTGCGCTCTGTGAATTAGAATCTTTTTGACCACCTATAGGAATTATTCTTTTCAACGCCCTTAAAGTCCCGTATTTGAGTTCGAGGAGCTTTACCACGTTATCGATATGATAAATTAATATATTTGGCATGAAAAAGATTTTTACCTTTATATTTAAATTTTTATTTTTTATTTAGGATTAGAAGTTATGTTGTAAAGGTTTAAGTAAGTAAAAAAGTTAAGGTTATTTCCCTGGCGTCGCTGCGGTACCGCTCAGTTAGGTCTCTCCTCATTTTGGGGCTTCGTTCCGGGACCCTGGAGGTTAGTGGCTTGTGGGCAGGGACCGTGCGGCGGCGGATGCGTTATATCTGGAAACGTTGGGAACCACGTCCGTTCTTACACCCATTGGCATCCGGGTCTGGTCGCCTTTCGGGTCTCTCTCCTCATCCTTCCCTCCAAGGGTCACTTTGGAAGCATAAAGGGCCGATTGGTCTGCGTGCGGTGCTGTAACCCGGTTCCGGGGGCCCCTCTATGATACGTACCTTCACCTTTTACCTGATATGTAGAGGAATTATTTCATACCATCCAAACATTCGTATCCAAATGTCACCGGAAACGAATATCTTCAGGTTGCCCTGTATTAAAAAAAGTGCAATTTTACAAAAATATAAGTGTGTGTGTGTGTGTGTGTGTGTGTGTGTACATCATAGGTAACTAAAAACGCAATGTCTGATAAATACCAATTTTGGTATTTAAGTTCAGTATCTCCCAAAGATGCAAAACGAAAATTTTCAAGAAATCCCTGTCACAAACATGACAAAGTTTGCGGTATTTTTTATTTTCTTATTAATTAAAGTACCATCTATTTCACAAGTAAAATATGGATCCTGAATTTTCTAGAAATAGTCTATATGTCCTCTTAATTCGGAAGGAATTTTGTTTAAGTTTCTTGAACTGATTAACCGCAACTACACATAGAGAAAGTTTACTACACAAACAATTATATATATTTAAAACAAAAACATTTATTCCAATTGTATATCGGCATTTACGTGTATTCCATTGTTATTGGCTTGAATTTTACTTTCCCTACTGCGTATAGTAAGTAGGGTAAATATTGTATTCTTTATCAGACGCTTCGAGGCTCCCTGAATCCAAAAACGTGTTCGTTAGAAATAGGTCCGCGCGCGCGTGTGTATCTGTGAACAGCATAACTCAAGAACGAAATCTCAGTTAAACAAAAACTTGATATTCAGCATCTTCCAAGGATGCAACACGAAGAAAATCATCCAAACTCAAATTACACTTCACATTAAAGCTTTTTCGAAAATGTTTGTTTTCTTAAAAATTGCTGTAACAATTTTGAGTAAAACACCACATTTTAAGTATATTTTCATGAAAAATGAAATGTATATCCTGAAAATTCTGAAAATAGCCTGTAAAGGCTTCTTCATTTGGAAGCACTGTAATATAATCTTGTTTAACTGGTAAACGTTAAGCGACAGACGGAAATGTACTTCACAAAAACAAACTATAGAGTTATTTAAAACACACAATTTATTTCAAATAACTTTTTTTCGACATGAGCCCTTTCCGATATATCAGTTACTAATGGTTCGAAATTCTCAATGCTTTTGCCATTCTTTTAAAGTCCTGTCGATGTTTAATTGTTTCTCTCGATCGCATGGAAAGAATATGGAATTTTAAGGACAGCATATACCCACCTGCAGTTCCTAAACACTTGACTATCGCTATTCCCTTTGTATTTATATTAAATGTTAATGCAGTTGTTTCTGTGAAGGCTTATTTCGATTAAAATGAAATAGATAGAAACAAAGTATATATGATGTGTCGCATTCACATGACTTTCTCTATGCTCTGCCGTTTATTATTGGCTGTATGCTAGATACGTTTCTCTTCTTATACCCTTAAGGGTTCGTTTGATTGTACCACACATACGCTTGTCATATCTTTATTTATATTATAGGTTAGTTGACAGAGTCTTAAAGCTTGTTCAATTATTTTGACGTCCATAAGAATTTTTATCCTAATTTGATATGGTTCTCTGAAAGCGAGAATCTAATCTTCATCATGGATATTTTCAAGCTTAAATACTATATGTACGAGGGCTGATCAATAAAGACTGAGGCTGATATTTTTCTGTAGTTTCCTTGATAGTTTTATGTCTCTACCACGAATACTTTAAAAGAGCAGGGTTTCATGTATAATGTCCATAAGCGACAGCACTCTCGTAACGGTAGGTTGGTAGTAATGCTGTATATTGTTGACCCTACTTGAATTTTGCATACCACAAAATGGAGGTGACACGTGGGGAGCAATACAGCGCAATAAAATGTTATTTTCGTTTAAATCATACAGCCTTGAAACTTTCGAAAAGCTGAAGCAAGCATACGGTGAAGATGCACTACCTCGTGCAACGGTGTTTAGGTGGTTCAAGGTCTTCAAAGAAGGGCGAGTTCTCTGTGCTAAGCAAGGTGGGCCTGGTGTTTCGGAATGGAATGATTTACCAGCATGCAGTCCCCCCCCCCCTCACACTACTGTTACAGCAGCTACTACACGTCAGTATTGGCTACACTGAGGAAGCACATTACAAGGAAACGTCCAGAACATCATCGAAATGGGTGGCGACTTCATCACGACAACGCGCGGCCTCATGTTGCAAATTCAGTCCAGGAATTTTTGGCTAAATTCAACATTACCTGTGTGCCCCATCCTCCTTAAAGCCCCGTCTTACCCCCTGTGATTTCTTTTTATTCCCATTACTAAAGGCAAAGCTCCGGGGCATTCGATTTGAGAGCACTGAAGCAATGCTAAAGAAAAGTGAGGCGATTCTTAAAGACCTGACAAAGAATGGCCTGCACCATGTGTTCGAGGACTGGCAGAGACGCTATAAAGGTGCATTCAGTTAGGAGGGGACTACTTTGAAAAAGATCATGTCAACATTGAAATGGAGTAATTAATATCTGTGAAAAAAAATCAGTCTCAGTCTTAATTGATCAGACCTCGTATTTATCTAAACTTGAAAATATACATGATGAATTTATTTAAACTTTATAGCGCTCGATGTAAGCCGTCTTCATATCATTCAGAAAATAACTAACCAAAAGAGCTCCTATGAGGTGGATCAGGATGAAACGATTTTAACATTTATTAGAACAATGGATGTTCTTGTATCTTATATGCATTATAGTTATAGTTGTTTACGCAAAAGAAACAGCTGAGTAGCTACTGAGATATGACCGTTAGTAGGATACACATTGCTAGAACATCAGAGGAATGGAGTTATCCCAATATTTTTATATAATGTAAACAAACATAAAATTAGAACATTCGCATTAAAGTATCCTCAATTACATAAATAAAACCAGGAAGACCAAGGAAAATGGGAAAGATCTTTTAAAGTTTCCAAACATTTATTATTATTATTACTTTTAATATTATTACTGTCGTTTCATAGGGACCAATAGAGTGAAATATAGTGTTTTAGCTTACCTGACCCCATTGCCAGAATGCGTAGGTATGCAGCACAGGAGCCAGAAGCAAATTCAAGCCGCCCAAGAGTGGTCTTGTCTTATCTCATATGATACAGATTTCGTTACTGCTCCGGACGCACTTCAGCCTTGAGCTTATTGTGCTACCTGTATCGTTTTAAATCCAATTCATTACGCCTGCATCCTTTAACATGGAATTCAGTCTCACAACAGATATAGTTTCAAATTCTTCTGGTGCTAAAAAGATTTTTCCAAAAGCAATATTTCTCCTGTGAGTCAAGGCCTCACAGGAACACATAATGTGGTGGACTGTTTCAGTTTCTTTCTTGCAGAATCTGCAATTTAAGCTACCCTGAAATACTTCCATCGTTTTAAGGTTCTTTTTCACAGGAACACGTCATGAGAGAAATGCAAAAATTCATCTTAGCTGAAGTCTGTTACATTTAAGTAAGCTTTCAGCACCTATCTTATATGGTTTTCTAATAAATAGTTTACCATATTTGTTTCTTGGAAATTTAAGACAGGCTTTATGTTTTACTTTCGACCAGTTCTTAATAGCCACTCTTACTAAACATCGAGATGGTTCTAGAACCTTCTCTGGCCCAATAAATTATGAAGCTGCTCATTGTCTTGCAATTCATCAGTTTTTTACATTTCCCTTTATGCTACTATGACCCGGCACCCAGATGAGTTGAACTTCATTCTGTTCTGCCAAGCTTGTGACCGTGTTAGGCAGTTAAAACCAGTCCAATGACTACTTATAGCCTTAAAAGCAGCCTGGCTAACTGAGAAGATAAGGATCTGTAAGCTCTCCTTATGTTTTCGTGAATACATTGAATAATAGCATAAATTTCTGTTTCAATAACAGAACCATATTCACCCAAGGGAAGAAACTATTGACCTTGGTCTTATGACATATACTCTGGACCTGTTCCTGAGCCATTCTTTGAGCCCTTTGTAATCCGCAAACCACAAGGAGTTTCATTCGTACAACGTTCAGGATCTATAACGACCCTGAAGTTCTTTATAAAGTCCTTAATTGCAATTCTGCATCTCCTATATATTTCCTAATTCTTAGCAAACCTGAGTCTATTTCAGGAATTCTCAGTTGCTTGGTGTATTGCAGTCTATAGACTGTCATTCTTGCTTCCTTCATTACGACTAAATGCAATGGAGTCAGGTTCAAGAGTACCTCCATTGCTGCGGTAGGAGTTGTTTTCATAACTCCTGTAACGCCATACACGCTGTTCTTTGAACTCTACTTAGATGTTTTTAGAGCACGTTTGAAGGACCTTAGGCCACCCAATCTGTGCTCCATAGGTTATTGATGGTATTTGAGGCAGTATTTTTAACACTTAAATGATTTAAGTCAAATTACATAATATAAAATATAATAACAGCCCGCCTTAGAGCAATACGTGTATCAATAACACATAAAATGTATGTAACAGCCATTGTATTAATGTTTATATTATTGTATACATGTACAATAATGTTATGTGAATGTATTATGTAATTAACAATGGTGGAGCTGTGAAAATATAGCTCAAAAGTTGCTAACAATGACGTAACCTTGAGGCAATAATGAATTAGAAAGTTTAATAATGCCACTGGTAATTCTTGGAGCAACAATAATGTAATTTTTGAGACAGTTTATAACTAGCCAATCAACAACCAGGAAAAAGCTTAAGTTAAATAAAAGTATTCTATTGGAGTAGGATTAGCCAATCAGAAACTGAAATGGAGCAAAATTTACAAATTCAAAAGTCAGTTGCTAGTAGACAGCGTTCCTAACTGGACGCGAGACGCGTCCTCAAGAAGTTTAATACGTATTCAGTAATTAATAAATAATCTCACAACTCTCTATATAAGTGAAGTGTTATTCAATCGTGTCAAGGATTAATAAACGGAGTAAAGTAAAAATTATAATCTGTGTAAGCCTACATTCTTTAGCCGCACCACTCCCTGCAAGGAGAAACAGGGGCAGCCGAGGCAAACATAAATACATAATATTTAAAGAAACATTCAAAATACAAAATCGATTCTTAAACTCGGGGCAAAGGCCACCGCAAAGTAAATTTGGGGCGAAGGCTACCGGAAACTTTGTACCATACGCGGTTGCAACTACTTCAAGTGTTCGGCTCCCCAACAGTCGGAATACAATCCACCTCTTAAAAAAATAAACCTATTCATATGATTATCCTGGCATATATCCAATGGATCATAGCAGGTCTTAATCCCCATCTTTTACCATGCTGCGTCTAACTGCTTCAAAGGTTGTTCCCGCAGATTTTATTGTTTTCTTTAAATGCTGTTTTCAGTACATCTTGGAATCAGAAGTGTTTCCCAAGTATTTGACTTCCTCAGACATTTTAAGTCCTTTATCTTGAAGATATAGAGGTGCTAATCCCTTTATGTCTCTTCTTCTGGTAAATGGTACTATTGCTGTTTTATGAGGTCTTATATTTAAGCTCACATTCAGAGCCCATTTTGTCACAGTATTAAGGGCCGACTACACATGAGTTCCCTGAGCATTCCTGTGTATTTTCCTCGAACTATTATGACGATATCATCAGCATATCCTGTGATATCAAAGCCTGCGTTATTTGCTTGAACAAGTAGCCCATTCACCACCAGATTACACAGTAGGAATTATAGCACCCACCCTGTGGACAACCACTCATTACCTTTGCAGTTAGACTACTATGCATTAAACTTGTATGAACTATTGTGCCTCTCAACATGGATGGAATCTACCGATTTCATGGATTTCACCGAATAAAAAATTTCATCAGTTCCATGTTTGCTTACAGAAGTAGTTAATGTATTACATAAGGATCATCAGAGGCATCCTAGACACAATGACACCAAGTGCCACGTTCTTTTCCTGAATTATATTTTCTAGTTTATAGCCAACCTATTGATGGTATGACTATCCTGGCATATATCCAATGGATCATAGCAGGTCTTAGTCCCCATCTTTTACGCGTCTAACAACTGAAAAAGGGCAGTTTCAGTTCTACCTGCGCGATAGGCATGTTGATTATGGTGCAGAGAATGTACCTCCAAAGCACTTATCTTATATGCCTATTAATTTCTCAAGAGCTTTGAGAATTGTTGAGAAACTGATGGGTCTTAGGCACTTAGCAAGAATCAAGGGTTTCCCTGGACTTGGTATAAATAGCACTCTAAGATGTCTCCAGCTTATTGGTATGTATCCTAAGACCAAACTTCCTCGTAGGATTTGTATAAAACTGTTTGGTATTTCATCAAAACCTCGTAAAAGCATCATGGGCATTATTTCATCGCTTCCTGGAGAACACTGCCCATTTTAATTTTTTATATTTGATGACTTCCTTGGCGATTTTACAATCTGCTCTGGAAGCTCTCTTCCCTCAGTCGCAGACTGTCCCATCCTCCCTCAGATTCATCAAGTATAATCGATCCAGGGAAGTGAACTCGAAGAAGTTCTTCCATTGTCTCCTTTGTTTTAGTGTATTCTCCATTTTCCAGTTGGAGATTGCCAATAAAGCTTTGTGAATCCTTTCTAAGAGCATTCTGAAGTCTAGGACATTCTGGAGCCGTTGCTATCTCCTTACAATGCTTCCTCTGGGAGTCCTACCTAACCTTCCTCACGACTTCATTATATTCTGGCAGTGATCTCCTATAAGTAGTCCATTGTTTTGTTCTTTTCACAAACTTAAACAATCTGCAAGTTTACTTACTTTTACTTGCGAGGTCGTGATTCTACCAGGGCAAATTCCTATTGGCTTACCTCGTTTTCAGAGGACAGTTATCATTAAATACTGCGATTAATGCAGGAATTTTAATCTTCATCGTCCATCCTACTCAGATTATTGACACGCTCTTTCCTATAGAAATCCCAACCAATTCTTTTTGGATCCTGGTATGTTATGACTTGTTTGGAAATATATCTTAGTTCAAATTGGATGTATCTGTGGTCTGAACAACTTTCATCCTCAGACACATGGTGTATTTAATAAAGTTTCCCACATAATTGGTTGCCTTAGTTATGTCGATAACTTTCTGCCTTCTTGTAGCTACAAAGGTTGGTTTGTTACCCACATTCCGCATATTAGGATTACTCGATATAATACGATTATAAATGACTCTTTCATTTGTATCGTACTCCCCCGCGTAATGTAACGGAGTTAGCATGGCAGCCAATTACCAATTGTAGTCCCTTGGAACAATAGGTTGCTACCATCGGTTCTAATTCCCTTGGAGGAGGTAAAATGCCATCATCATATCGGAGGTAGGCCGATCCGAGTATAAACTCCCTCAATCCTCCTTCCCCCATTGATTTTACTCTGACTGTTGTAAGTTCCCTGGAACAGAGATTCATTAACGGCAGCATATTTAAGTCACTTTTAACGAATATGCAGATTCTTGGAATCTTGTCGATTCTGTTATAAATTAATTTGCCGTCATCCTCCTTAAGACCTTAGTTTTCCCTTTGTATCATCAGGGGCCCTGGATGAATGCATCATCACAGGTATTCACCTTCACACAGAGGGCAACAGATGCTGCCCTACTGTGTTGAAGATTTACCTGAAGTATCTCATTTGAATCCCTGAGAGTCTCTTGACCTGTAGTCTCGTTTTTGTAATGCCTACAGCCAGATCCTCTACAGATGGTTCAGAGTTATTTTGTACTGTTAAGTCTTCTTCTAGAGATATTTAAACAGTTTCAGAGTTTTGTTCTACTGTGTCCATTTAAATCCCACGAGTATGAAGGAAAGAACAGTCGACCCGGCAGAGCCCCCTATACCGGGGCAAGGCTGAATACTTTGGGAGGTCGTCTGGTACGCCAGAGGCTCCGTTAGCGACATATCTTCCATGTGCCATGAACCTCTTCGGCAAGGAAACGCATAACACCTTGAGGTTGGGATGTTGGTTTGCAGTGTGTTATTGGTTATTCGGAGAGAGGCCTGTTCAGTAAGTCGGTATTCAGCGGACAACGCCAAACAGTTCCCGTCTATTCACTAATTGCCGACACGTCCGGTACCCGTTCAAGACTCAGCTTTGAGGGCTTAGGGACCGTTAGCCCACTCCAAAGGCTTCCACTGCGGATACTCGATAGGTAAATCCCCTGTGGGATATATTAGCTAGTTTTGTTTAGTAAGCATTTTAGTTGTTTCTTGATTATTTACGGGATGGATTTAATTATTTCCCTGCCATTGGCTTGGGTGGGGAGAGGTTGACCACTGTGACGGTAACTACACCCGTTGACGCTTAACCGCTTTTATAGCAAAGGGCTGAAGTTTAACGTCCTTTAACCGGGTAAATCATATCGGATGGTGAATGAAAGAAGCGATGCTTAAATTGGCGGTCCCTAGAGCTTAGAGTTACCCGACACCTGGCTTCTCAGGATAAGGAAACACCCCGTAATAAACCTTATCGATGTAAGTCATCATAATCGAGATTCGAAATCGGGACCCCTGAATTTGAGGCAGATATGCTACCCCCACACCACAGAGGTGGGTGCCACCTAACTTATTAAGTCGCTTGTACGACCGTTAGGAAAATCAGGACCATCTAGCATCAGGACGGATGCAGGTTTTTAGGGTTTGTTGTGTAGCTAGCCGGTATTAGGATCAGTAACACTTATAATCCTCCTTGCCAGCAAACATCGTCGTCTCAATTTGATCGCCCTTCGGGACTTCCTTTCCAGAGACCACGTTGGAAGCACAAAGGGTCCACTACCCTACGGTGCTGTGCTCCAGTCATTGGAAGCCACTCTGTCTGACTGCTCCTAACTTAAACACCTTTCGGCTTATGTATTGTAGCGCATCTTACGAATTATTGGCTGGTTCTTGCAGTTTATCGAATGTTAGTGAATTTTATGGACACCATGTAGTTAACCACCCCATAATTAATGCCGCAAACGTTCTTGAAAATTTAGCTTTACTTTCTAGTTTACCCTACTTTATTTCCTTTCTTAGCTATACTTCACTTTCTGCCGACGATCAAGCGATCGTCGCCACAACTGAGGATAACCGGCAGAAATCACTATATATATATATATATTCTGGAAACAATGGGTAAAGAGTATAACTTAGAAATATCTATAGAGAAAACTGAAATTATGGCTTTTTAAAGGCAATAAAGCTCTAAAATCAACATATGCATAGGTAAAACATTCTGAATAAGTTATTCAGTTTAAATATTTAGGCTGTGATACATCTTATGCCTATGATCACGATTTAGATAATAAAATTAATATATATTCAAGGATGCTGCGTATGATTCGTAGAACATTATATTATTGTAGAAAAGAAACCCAATTAAAAGTTTATAAAGCTATGGCGGTGCTAGTTTAACATATGACTGTGGATCATGGGTGATACGACAGAATAATAGGAGGAAAATTCAGACAGCTGAGATGAAATTTCTGAGGGTGAGTGAAAGGATGCAGTAAAATGGAACACATACAAAATTATGCCATACTAGAAGAAGCCAATATTTTTGCGATACAAGACAAGATTAGAGAATATAGGTACAATTGGTACCAACATGTGAATGATGACACATTGCCAGGTTGGCCATCAATAATAATCCTCGAGGGAAAAGAAGTATAGAACCCCGAGAATGAGATGGTCAGTTATACCGAAACAGGCTATTGAGCCTAATCCGCGAAGCAGAAGAAGAAGAAGAAGAAGAAGAAGAAGAAGAAACGTGTTTTCAAGATATTGTAACGATATTAAAAGGAGACCCCAACCAGCGACAAGAAAGTGATGCAACATGGCAGAAAATAATGAGTCTAGAAGGCCGAGAATAGGTTACAGTAGAAAGTGATGATTGTTGTACTCAGCACCAAAAAGCAATATAAGCTACCTCCAAGAAGGTCACTGGAGCCTCTCAGTACCCCTCAGTCTCTCAGTCAGTCATCCTGTAGCTGTCTTCCACTTCGCCGTAGTCGTGTAATATTACTTTCTCTACCACATACAAGTACGTAGAAAAGGTATTGTATTCCGTCCAAAAATTCTATCCCGAGATTTTCACCGGAAATGCATGTTTTGAAGCTCCTGATTGTAAAACAAGCATTTTTGCTTTCTCTAGCATACATAGTATGTAGAGAACGTATTCAATTGCACCCAAAAGTTCGATACCAAACTTTCACCGGAAATACTTGTTTTGAGGCACCTGAATACAAAAAGGGCATTTTTAGAAAAAGGTCCGTGTGTGTATTTGTGAACAGCCTATAGATGCAACAGCGTTGTATCCACAACGAAATGCGTAATGCAGATATTTCTGCAAAAGTTTATTTGGCTTAAAATGGCTTAAAATGAAGCTTAAAATAAGCTTTAGTAAGACTAGTTTGTGTACTCACTAATAAACGATAGAGGGTAGAGAAAGTCATGTGAATGTATCACATTTTTTTATATGCCTTCTACAAACTTTTCTTGCCAAACTTATTTTTGTATTTTGTTAATCGAGATCTTTTACAAAAATAGTTTCATTACCTTTACATTTCATTGTAGTTACAAGGTGGATAGTCGAATGCTTAAAAGCGTGTTGGTGGCTGTATGCTGGGCTTGAAATTCCATACTCTTTATATTGCATCGCAGGAAACAGCCGAATTGCGGCGATCACCTCCTCATCCGTTGCTGTAGCTTACCTTGATGCTTCTCCCGTTGCTTCCAGAAGTTCTCAGCGTGTTGGTTCTTCAATTTATCCTCGGCTAGCTGCAGTAATTTTCCTTAAATTATATGGGAGCATGGACTTATCCTCGGTAAAGGAAAACGTAGATCTCGGGTGGTGATATAGGAAGACATAGACTTGCTTTGTTTATGAAAAGATGACACTGCCGTTTCTTTTTATTTAATTTAACACTCGTAGTATACAAAACTGGTATTGCCGCTGTAAAATACTGTCCACCGCTGTTAGACTATGGCGTGGATATGTCACGAAATATAACTATTCTTATTGTCGCTTTCAGAGTAGCGGATCTTAGGTGTGTTGCTAAAACTATTTTGATTCCCTGTTTTGGCGCGATATCTCACACATCCTGCAGCATCTCTCCCTGACCACACATTACGAAAACTCTCGAATAAAATGCAATACTAAGCTGACATGACAAATTTGACTTGATTCCCTTTTTGGCGCGATATCTCACACATCCTGCAGCATCTCTCCCTGACCACACATGACATAAACTGCCCCGAATTTTCCCCAAACAGATCCATTTATAGTCTCAGGCTCCTGAGGCTGCTTCCTTTCCTATTGGTCCATTTTTAGCGCGACTCGACGCGTCTAACTATTTCGAATAAACTTTCAGGGATCTCATTGGTCCAATTTTAATATAAATCGCGGCTTTTCCTACATTTACCGTTAAGGTTGTCTTTCTCACTCACTTGGTCACGGCGAATTATCAAATAATGGGACAAAGGCTCTACACCCTCGCTGTAGGAATAATAGCACAGCGACCGGAGAGAGGTAATAAAACTAGGTTTTCTGCCTTCGAAAGCACTATTCCTGTAGCTAAAACATTCCACCGTGGACAGTATTTTAACATAGCGCTTAAATTATTCACATTAAACCATTTATAACTCTACTAATATTAATAACCTAGATAGATACATAACGTTAAATCACCCTTCTTAAAATATACAAGCAGTATGAGAAAAAGATATTTACATAATACGATTTAACATCACTAAAAGTTAATTAATAAGTTATCTGTAATTATAGTTCTTGGGCTCGGCCTAGAGTTGCCGTTTCAAATTGCCCTGTTCTGGAAAAGAATAAATTTTTCAACACTTGATACAATTTTCTTTTACAGAATAATTCCTCTGATTATGGCCTTTGTTCGTTTGTTTTGTTGACAGAGACCCTTCGCTATACCTGCTCCTTCACAAGGGCTCTGACAAACCGGTGATGTTTATATTTGGGTCATTCACTCTACACTCTCCCTTTAAAAACAGGTTTCCGAGAGACATTCTTATACACAATACATTTCCCGCACACGAATAACTTGTGACGCATACAAATACTCTAATACCCAAATTAAGTTCTAAAATTAAATCTATTTACATACATATTGGTACATAATTATTATGCCTTTATTTATTTCTTTACATCCTTATTTATCGGGTGTATTACCTTTACTATTTGTTCACAGGGGTGTTACCTCATTTCGAGTAAAACTAACCTGATTCTTTTCATTATATTCTTCACCCTTCTCATTCTCTAAACATTTGTACGGTTTGAGCAACTGTTTATGGTATCTCCCTACGATCTTGGAATTCTTTATTTCTTGTAACTCAAATGTATCCGAGCCAAAAATGTTAATCACCCGGTATGGACCTTTAAATAAATTTTCCATTCTATGATACCTTTTTTTTTTTATAATTAATAAAACTAATTTATATGTTTAAAGAAAACTGTCAGCATATTGCTAGCATACCAACCAATTAATAATTTACAAATATTGCTAAATATCAAAAAAAAATATAATAAATATTCTGACAATAAAAGCTGTTTCAACCTTAAGACAAACTTATTCAAGCAGAAAGAAACTGAAACATATTAATGGCAAAGGTGTTTCTTGTTCTTCTTCACTATCACTAATGAGCATTTAATACTCAAGTCTCTTTAGTAATGCAAAAAAAAAATGTTCTGCACAACTGCTTACGATAATTCATTAATTCACATGTGAAAGCTCTCCTTTCCAGGCACTGTAGAGTCAGGATCAATGATATTATGTCTTTCTTTTCTTTTTTTTTTTTTTTTTAATTTGAATGCTGGATTTTTTTTTTTATACCCATACTAATTCTCCAAGTTCGATCAACCCTTTCTTTCGCTTCCTTGTTTTAAATTCCTGCTTTCTTTTCTGCGCCCTTTTTAACATTCTTTCAAAAGCTTTCTTTAACGTCTCTTCTCCCGTTAGTGTTTTCGGCTCTTTAGTTTCTAGTATCTGTAGTAATTTCCCTTCAAGTGTTTCTATTAGCTTCCCCTTCATCAGCTCAACTAATTTCCCCTCTACATTCTTATCTTGTTCACTTAAGTTTCTTTCTAAGTCCTGACCCTGCTTACTTAATTTCCCTTCGAAATCCTTTTGTTCGCTCAGTTTTCTTTCTAAGTCCTTACTCTGCTCATTTACGATTCTTTCTAAGGTCCTACTCTGCTCATTTGATTTCCCTTCTACATTCTTATCTTGTTCCCTTACGATTCTTTCTAAGCCCTTACTCTGCTTATTTACGATTCTTTCTAAGTTCCTACTCTGCTCATTTGCGATTCTTTCTAAGTCCTTATTATGCTCATCTGATTTCCCTTCTAGATTCTTATCTGGTTCACTTACGATTCTTTCTAAGTCATTACTCTGCTTACTTACGACTCTTTCTAAGTCCTTATTATGCTCATTTGATTCACCTTCTACATTCTTATCTTGTCCACTTACGATTCTTTCTAAGCCCTTACTCTGCTTACTTAGATTCTTTCTACGTCCTTATTATGCCCATTTGGTTCCCCTTCTAAATTCTTATCTAGTTGACTTCCGATTCTTTCTACGTTCTTACTATATTCACTTAAGATCTTACCCCGTTCATCTATTATGCTTTCTAACTTTTTACTATGTTCATTGAAGATCTTACCCCGTTCCTTTATGTCCTTACCCATCTCGTCTATCTTTGTGCTCAAATGTTGAAGCAATATTAGCAGCTGGTTTTGACCTGCGTCAATGACCTGCTTATTCGGTGATTGCCTTTCTAGCCTAACTTCTACTTCTGCTGCGCCCATATTTTCTCCATCTGTTGTTATGCTGACAATAGCCTCCCCATTCAATTCTTTCAAATCTTCCCTTGACCTACTCATGGTTCCGTTAGCAAGTTCTACCTCCCTAGTAATGACTTTACCCCCTCTCAATAACATGTGTTCACCAAAACTGAGTCACTACTCTGCATGCCTTTTTGTTTGTTTTTGAATAAATGTTCTAACCTGTATTTTTTTTTATGTTAACTGATGCGTTCCGGGTTCGAATCCTGGTGAAGTTCTAGAAGCGATGCTCTCAGCTGTTTTGTTGTCCCACGTAGGTAGACTAGAAGTTCGCGTTGTAATTTTGTTCTGCTGTGCCCCTTTCCTCTGAAGATTCTTCGTCTGTTCGTTGTTTCCTAGTCCTCCGTTTGTGTCGTTCTTCCCTTCGAGCTCCACGTTATGGCGCCAGTTTGCGGCGATCACCTCCTCATCCGTTGCTGTAGCTTACCTTGATGCTTCTCCCGTTGCTTCCAGAAGTTCTCAGCGTGTTGGTTCTTCAATTTATCCTCGGCTAGCTGCAGTAATTTTCCTTAAATTATATGGGAGCATGGACTTATCCTCGGTAAAGGAAAACGTAGATCTCGGGTGGTGATATAGGAAGACATAGACTTGCTTTGTTTATGAAAAGATGACACTGCCGTTTCTTTTTATTTAATTTAACACTCGTAGTATACAAAACTGGTATTGCCGCTGTAAAATACTGTCCACCGCTGTTAGACTATGGCGTGGATATGTCACGAAATATAACTATTCTTATTGTCGCTTTCAGAGTAGCGGATCTTAGGTGTGTTGCTAAAACTATTTTGATTCCCTGTTTTGGCGCGATATCTCACACATCCTGCAGCATCTCTCCCTGACCACACATTACGAAAACTCTCGAATAAAATGCAATACTAAGCTGACATGACAAATTTGACTTGATTCCCTTTTTGGCGCGATATCTCACACATCCTGCAGCATCTCTCCCTGACCACACATGACATAAACTGCCCCGAATTTTCCCCAAACAGATCCATTTATAGTCTCAGGCTCCTGAGGCTGCTTCCTTTCCTATTGGTCCATTTTTAGCGCGACTCGACGCGTCTAACTATTTCGAATAAACTTTCAGGGATCTCATTGGTCCAATTTTAATATAAATCGCGGCTTTTCCTACATTTACCGTTAAGGTTGTCTTTCTCACTCACTTGGTCACGGCGAATTATCAAATAATGGGACAAAGGCTCTACACCCTCGCTGTAGGAATAATAGCACAGCGACCGGAGAGAGGTAATAAAACTAGGTTTTCTGCCTTCGAAAGCACTATTCCTGTAGCTAAAACATTCCACCGTGGACAGTATTTTAACATAGCGCTTAAATTATTCACATTAAACCATTTATAACTCTACTAATATTAATAACCTAGATAGATACATAACGTTAAATCACCCTTCTTAAAATATACAAGCAGTATGAGAAAAAGATATTTACATAATACGATTTAACATCACTAAAAGTTAATTAATAAGTTATCTGTAATTATAGTTCTTGGGCTCGGCCTAGAGTTGCCGTTTCAGAATGTTGACAGAACTTCAAAAGAGTAATAAAAGTACTGAAATTTCCAAAGCAATAACGTATGCGGGAAATGACTGAGTTACAAAAACGTTATTTGAAGTAACTGCATGTTAAAGAGGTTTATTTTTGTGTGTAGCAAGTTTTTGTCTATCTTCCATGAATTACTTGGTTAACAAAATTATACAAAATTCTTTCCGAATGAGGTGGACACCACTCAAGCCATTCGCAGGAAAATTCAAATAGTATACAATTTATTATACATAAAAATGACTTTAACGTATAATATTTTAATTAAAATCGTTAGAGCAATTTTTTTTAGAAAATAAATGGTAACATATTTCGATGTAGAGAATTGTTTGAGGTTTAGAAATTTTCTTGAAAATATTTTAGCATTCCTGGAAGCTGAAGATAAAATACAAAATTTGAATATTTTTCGGATATGGCTTTTTGAGTTATGAGCTTAACAGTCAGAACTCTTTCTAAACATACTTGTTGAACCTCAAACATGACGAACTTCCGATGCAATCTCCAGTTCATGTAATACTTTCTCTACCTCTTGGAGGTACATAAAGTAATTAGCCGAAACACTTGAAGAAATTTTTAATGTCCTAAGTTTTCCAGTCCTGTGCAACGATTTAAAAAGTACTGCAAACTGATTTTCGCACACAATTAAATTCAAAGAAATGCCACCTTTTTGGAGGTGATAAGTTTGGATGCGTCAGGCATTCGAATCCTTGACAGCTATACATTTTCACAGCTGCACCAAATTAGTGACGTATGGGCTGAATAATCAGTAACACACCACACTCGAATTTTATTGCCGTTGTTGATAACACGTATTGAAATATGCATATTCATAAGGTTTAGTGGAGGCAAATGAAATGATATGAACAAGGCAATTGAACATGCTTATTTTATAGCTATTGTTTGCAAAATAATGGACGAAAGTGGCTCAGCACATCAGCAGATGCAACATGTTTGTGTTAGTAGATAACAGCACAATACTCCATTCAACATTTACTGGTGTAAGCTTCTGCTCCATTCATGGATATAATCGCACAACAACTGGGAAATGTACAGAACAGACATATCCGCAGCAGTGACCGCACTGTTCTGTAAATTAGTTTCACAATTAGGTCTGGAAATTATCACACAAAGAGCTCCACAAAAGCGTCTAATGGAGTGGATTGCATTATATGGATCAAATTTTATTAAATATATCTGAGAGGTTTCTGTTCATGCGAAATGAAGCTCTGTTGGAACTCCATAATTCAAAAGATTAAATTCAAGTAGCATTATGCGCACCTTGTAGATATGGTAATGAGCTAGTCAATTCCCGGAAACTTCATCCTATGCAGGTTTGCTAGTAGTGAGGTATGAAGCATTCATATACATAATATTTTAATGTAGTTTCTTCCTGTAAAATTTGGTTAAAAGACCACGGTAGGATGTAGGACTAGGAGCGTAGGAGGTCTTAGCACCTCGACCGACCATCTTTTGTGCCTAGGCCCCTAACGAGGCATCCCGGGAGGGAGGTTTGAGGTGAGGAGAGACAGAGAGCGGCCGGATCAGGAGGCACGATAGAATAAAGAGCAGGGTCCTTACGTTTTCCAGGTTGAAACTCTCCGGTACAACCTCCCCTCCCCTGCAGGCTTGCACATCCTACTCGGGGACCCCAGCCACCATTCCGGGGGATGAAGTGTTACAGAGAGCATGATTTTCCCCTGCCATACAACGCCGAGACTCCTACCGACACTTGCAACCCTGAAACAACCAAGCAGATGAAAGGTGAAGTGAAAGGAGAAAAGAAGTGAAATGTAGGGACAGAAAATTCGAAGTTGTAATGAACCTTCCCAACATTCGCTAGCGACCCTGGGAAATCCCCGAAAAAGCCTCTGGGTCAGGAAAGTCGGCCGTGGGGATCGAACCCACGACCTCCCGAATGTGAGTGACACGTCCTAACGCCTGAGCCACCTCTTTGGTAACCCACCACGGCAAGTGACCACACGTTGAACAACAAAGTACATATATTACGAGTATACAGAGGTGTAGAAACGCTACTTTTAGCGCAGGCAGGCTTGACCTAGAGGTAAAACCGACCTAGGCAGGCTATGGGTAGCCCAACTTGCTTGTCTGTGCTACATAGCGTAGCAGTTCATTATATCTAACTGTTTTTATTTTCTTTACAGTGTACCCACAGTAAATAGAGGAAATATTGCATGCCACCCAAGAATTCGATACCGATATTTCACACTGAATACAAGTTTTGAGATCCCCTGAACACGGAAAATAATTTTTAAAGAAAAGGGGGTGTATGTATGTGTATATGTGTGTCTGTGTGTGTGTGCGCGCGCGCGCCCATCCATGAATGACAGAACTCGAAAAGGAAATGTTAAAATGCAAAATTTGGCATTTAAGTTGTGGCGTTATGCTATGTGCTACGTGAGAGTTGTACTTGTAGAGAAGTGTGAAGGGTTAGCATGCATGCTGTTTGTATGTGTGTGTGTGTGTGTGTGTGTGTGTGTGAGAGAGAGAGAGAGAGAGAGAAAGAGAGTGAGGGGAATGAGGAAATGGGTAAGGTTTTCCTCTCCATCTTGGTCAGGTGACGTCATGGCATTGCCGGAGATAACCTTGTTTCTCGGCAGGACTTGGCTTGCAGCGATCGCGGAGACATGCCCTAGCTACGAACTTAACTTACGACACGGGACTTCGACACTGATAGCCGCAGAGCATACTGTGAGCTACTCATTAGCTCACAGTATGGCGAGTAATAACCACTATCATCACCTCATTTTGTTTTCCTTTCTTTCTAAATTTGATAGAGGACCGTGTATGTGTATTAAGGTTTGGTACAGTATTTCAAGCATAAAGCACAGGTGTTCTGTCTCTACAGATTAATAATCGTGTGCAGTGCACTTATTATCAGAAACATGCCTCCTTCACTGCCCCATCTTACGTGGTCAATAAATCCTTTTATCATGGCCAGGTCAGCAAAGTGTTGTCCCCGATGTCTATGTTTTCTAGCACATTTTCTGAAAGTTGATACAACTTTCCGGTTGTGGCTCGAATCTCATTAAAGGTGCACACTTCAACACTTACAGCCTGGCGCGGCAATCTGGACGGGTCTTGTGAAATTTTGTAGGCTTATGGCAACCCAGATTTGGTTACTTGAATTCTATGCTGAGTGCGTGTGCAGTTATTAAATGACCAGCAAGTCAACTTGAAGTACTTGTTACGGAGTAGCTTAAATGAAATGTGTAACTCTGTATTATATGAAAGAGAAAGGCAGAAACAACCTTTAGAAAGAGGTGCGGCAAAATATCGATGCATCTAGTTTACTATAGCTTTCCCTTATCTGGCAGAACCTCTTTATCATTTGATGCCCAAATCAGTCCCTTGAATGAAGCAATCTCTCATTAGTTTGAAGTAAATTCCGGCATGTACAAAGCCCCATTTTAGACGAGAAGTGAAAGGGAGAGAAGTCATGAAAACCTTTAAACGTTGCTTTGTAAAGCCTGTCCTCCATACACATACAAGCCATTTAAATAGTCGACATGGGTAGCAAACCAAAAGTTACTGAAATTGTTGATAAAGTTACCAGCACCGCTGCAAGGATTGCTGGTATACCTAATAATGCTAACTTTATAAACTAATGCTGAATGAGGTTAGGATATAATTCATAGAGAACATGTACCACTGAGCTTGACCAAATTCTACTTGGTCGAGTGTGAAGCTTGGTAAATTTACATCATCATCAACATCCCTGCTTCCAATTTTCATTCTGTATAGTGCACAGAAATTAAAATTCCATGTTTTTAGTTTAACTTTTACAGGAATTCTTAAACAATTATTTTCATTCATTATCTGTTTACCCTCCTCTTATGTAGGACTTACACCCCCCAGGACTTACAAGCGGGTGCCTGGGGTCAGAGGCCCGTCGAGGAGCAGATACTCATGGATCAGACAGAGCATCCAGGATGGGTGATCAGCCCGATGCCTGGTATGGGATGAAGGAAGTAGATGAAGCGAAATGTTGGTGAAATGGATGAAAGGAAAGGTGATGATGGAGCAGTTGGTGGAATGAATGGCGGGGAAAACCGGAGAACCCGGAGAAAACCCGCCCAGACGCCGCTTCGTCCACCACAAATCCCACATGCAGGTCCCTGGGATTGAACCCGGGCCGCCTAGATGGGAGGCGAGCGGTCTAACCACTCGGCCACGGCGCCGCCCTCTTAAACAATTAAACATATTAAATTAAAATAAATTAAAATATGAGGGTAATCCAGGAAATAATTAACCGTTTGGCTAAATACGATCGTTTGGATTTAATAAATTAAGAAATGCATATTAAGGTAAATAATATGATACAAAATTGAACCTTACTTTATTTCTCCATATAATTAGCCCCTCATTTAAGCATTTATTGTATGTGCTCACGTGGTTAATTCCCGTGTAGTAGTCGCCTGCCGCCAATCCATTAAGCCATGATATTCGGACACAACTTCACCAACTTCACTTTTGTCAACGACAAAATCTGGGAAAGAAATTTGTAACTCTTTAGGGTTACGCTTCTGTCTTGTACGATTCTGTTGCTCACTTGATTCTTCAAATCATCTGTGATGAGTGACAGACATCCGGGTCGAGTTTAGTCATGCGCATTGGCCCGTTCATTGTTGAACATTTAACAGAACTTTCTCACATTCTTTCGTTAATTAATATCACTATACACTTCCTTTAGTTGACAGTAAATTTCTGTATGTTTCAGCTTCCGAGCATTAAATAGAATAATATCTCTCATCTCACAGTCATCTCACTTGTATCATACTGTTCATTTTGAACCATCACAGAATGCACAATAACAACTTGTTTCGACTGGCATTCACACAATACTGAGAAAAGATATCGAGAGAATCATGCGGTCTTGGGTAAAAGCCCGGATGCGATCTTCGCATCGGGAATGCACAAACGGCCTTTACTTACTGGATTACCCTAGTACCACCACTTTTCTCACCAATATATTCCTGGTTGTGCTTCTGCATACTATGAAAACATTTTACATACCTTAGTTTCACTTAATGCTGTTTTTGCTGCTTACTCATACTTACAAACCTTAGCATTTTCATACTAAAGACTAATATTTAATCGGTTCCATCCCAATAAAAAATAAGCATTTTCATTAAATCGACGGGATCGAAATATCCCGTCCACTCATATTCTGACAAGTCACAAAGCACGTAATTATATTAATGCACATCATTAATATTGAATACCTAGTAACATTTTTAGTCTAGTACATTTTAAAACTCAGTCTTTTAGTGGTTTTAGCTTCGTTAGCTCATATGAAACATGTATCCACCTACCACGAAAAAAGGGTAAGCGTGGGCTGCCATGAATATAAGAGAATTGCTAGAAGCGGTAAAGGGGAAATAGATGCATTTGAACACTCGATTACCAAGATAATGTTTGCGTACACCCGATTTAAATGAATTTTTAGAGTCTAAATGTTTCTTGTAACTAATAAAATAGATTCCAAATGCACGTAATATCTTTAAAAAAAGTTACGGATTACGGAACAAACTATCATAAGATCAGTCCATGAGAACAGAGTTTATATAAAATAGTTTATAAAATAGCTTAGTAGATAGCATTTTAAGAAATAAATCACCATTCTAAACGGAAGCTGTGCTATCTCCCAGAGCTAAGAACAAACAGCAGAGAAAAATAACTAGAATAAGGAAAGAAGACAATGATGAATATCAAATATTGAAGTTGATCGATAAAACAGCAAATGGAAGTTACATATCCAAAACGAGGCCATGATGAGAACAAAACAAGCGCCTCGCTTTATATTCAGATGAGAACGATTCTTTTCGCGTGTCAGAACACATCGTTACATATTCCTACGTTATTTATTGATTTACTCTTTTCTGGATGTATTTATTTTTAAGTCCTAGTATTCATCATACAGATAAATATGCACATCTCCTCAGGGAGAAACAGTCTGTTAGCTGAAGTCAAATTGCACAGCTAGTTTAAAAGGTCTGATGTATAACATTCATAGGATTTTCTTTACCCAGTGCGTTTTTTTCATTTATATTCTATTCATTATTAATATAAAAGCGTATTACTTCTGGCACCGACTAATGATATTACATTATTAAGGCATTTATATTATTAAGGCATTACATATATTAAGGCATTACATCTCACCCAAAAATTCGATATCGATATTTCGCTGGAAATGCATGTTTTGAGGTCTTTAAATTCAAAAAGAAGCATTTTTAGAAAACGAATCAATCGCATGCGCATCTGTATGTGAACAGCGTAACTCCAAAACGAAAATTCGGATAAATGACAATTTCATATTGAAACTGGTATCTTCCAAGGATATGACATGAAGATTTTCAAGAAAAATTCCCATCCCAAACTACTCTTTACATGACACTATAATGATTTTGATTAAAATACCATATATTAAATATATTTACATGACAAAAGGTATATCTTGAATTTTCTGGGAGCAGCCATGATGTCCTGTTCATTTGGAAGCAATTTTGTATAACTGTAAACGTTTAAGCAATAGATACATACTACACAAAAGAGAGAGAGAGAGAGAGAGAGAAACAAACAACCAAAAAAATGTAGATCTCTTTAAAACATAAAATTTATTTCCAATAACTGTTTTGTAGCATAAGTCATTTCCTAGGTATCCGTTATTAATGATTCAAGTTTTTCAGCACTTGTCCTGTGGATTTTCCAGCTGTTTCTCTCGATGTATGGAAAGAGTATGGAATATTTAGACCAGCGTATAGCGTACAGTTATAAAACATTTGACTATCGCTATTCCCTTTATCGAAATGTGTAATGCAGCTATTTCAGGAAATCTTTATGTCGATTAAAATTAAGTGGATAGGAAAATAAACTTCCGTAAGAATAATTTGTATACCCACTAATAAACGATAGAGACCACAGAAGGTCATTGGAACGTAACACATCAAAGTCTTTTTCTTTACAACGCATACATTTTAAGTACTTTGCGTTGGCCATTTTACCAGTTTGAATGCAATATCAGTGCTCTAAAATAATATTATACATACGATGATACTGCTATGAGTTAATAATATACTTCAAACAAGAAAACAGGAATGTTAAAATAGCGATAAATAATAAATGTCTAATAATTACTTTGTCATTCTAACATTTCTATGCTTAAACACAACACATCTTGTTAAAATAAAAATATCCGCTGAATTTCAGACACGAACTTTACGGAAGTAAAGGTTGCAGGTAATGGGGGTGGGAGGAGTGTTTCCCTCTTACCTGCATCACACCTTTCACATTTTAAATATTCGTATCCTGCGATTCAGTATAAATATGGGTTCAAAAATAAATAAATAAATGTGTTTGCTTCCTGTTAGGATTGAAAAATGCTGACAGATCTAGGTGCTTTATATAATTTTTTTGGGTGGATACACAAAAGCATACAGCAGGCTACAACGGCAGTCAGACCCATAAAAGGAAAGTCATTGCATGTCGGCTTGATACAACAAAGGTACCATTTCAGTAGCGTATTGTACAAAATATATTGGAAAATGAGAACAGGAAATACTTTGTAAATAGCCAAATTAACAAAAAATGTTAAGCTGCTTATCAAATCCTACTTTATTGCCTTCTCTAACACGTACATAGTAGGTAGAAAAGGTATTAAATTCCACCCAAAATTCGATACCGAGATTTCAACGGAAATACAAGTTTTGAAGGATCCTTAATCCTCTCTCAAAAAAGGATTTTTAGAGAAAGGTCCGCTCACGCGCGCGCACGTGTGCGTGTCTGTGAACAGCACAACTCAAAGATGAAAAGTTGTATAAATACCAAACTTGCTATTTAGCTGCAGTATCTTCCAAAGATGCGACACGAAGATTTTAAAGCAATTCCCCCCCAGCCCAAACTACCATTTACATAAAATATTTTGCATTTTATAAAAATGCCTAACGATTTTTATTAAAACACCACATATGAAGGATATTTACATGACAAATAAAGTGCATATCTTGAACTTTCTGCGTATAGCCTGTGAAGTCCTCTTCATTCGGAAGGAATTTTGTATAATCTTGTATAACTCGTAAACGTTAAGCGACAGACGAAAACGTACTACACAAATAAGCAGGTCACGTTAAAACACACAGTTTATTTAAAATAACTACTTCTGTGGCATCAGCCATTTCCGAGTTATCCCTTATTAATGTTTCGATTTGCCCATTACTTTGTCATTCTTTTTTTAAGTCCTGTCGATTTTCAATTGTTTTTGCCATTGCATGGAAAGACTATGGAATTTTAAGGCCGGCATATAGCGTCCGGTTCTTAAACATATGACTGTCGCTGTTCACTTTCTATGTATAACGAAAGGTGTTATATAGCTATTTGTGTAAGGTTTTATCTAAATGAAAATGAAGTACATAGAAAAATAAACTTTTGTAAGAATAATTTATATACCCACTTATAAACGATAGAGGATAGAGAAGGCTATGTGAATCTAACACATCAGGTTTTTTCTGTGGTCTCTCTCTTTCTATTTTCTCGTTATATGAAATCAAGGTTATATGAGAATTTACGGTTTATCCACAAATAATTAAGTATAATTACACTTTTTTTTCATGGTAGGATCTGAAAGATATGACATTTTAATCAAAGTCGTTAGAGCCTTTTTTGGGAAAATAAAAGATAACCAACATTTGTTTATGTAAAATATAGTTTGGGTGACGGAATTTGGAATTTAAGGGATAGTGCACTAAATAATATAAAGCTGGGTTTTCGTAGGAATTTTCGTTTTTGAGTTATGCTGCGGGCTTGCGCTTAAGTCCACAACGTTTTGTAAAAACATTTGGGGATCTGGAGAATTAGAAACTTTTATTTGCTATAAAATCTCAATATGGAATTTTTAAAAGGAATTCCGTACTTCGTTTGATATGTAATAGAGACAGTTGAAAGAACCACGTCTATTCTGTAACATGTGATTAAGGTTTAACAACTTCTTAAAGCCGCTAGCGAGTTGCTACGCGCTATTTGGTATTCTGTAACATCATAACAACAAGGAAGAACGTTAACGTTTAATGATACCAAGAACCGAGACTGTATCGTTAGCGATAGCAATACTACAGAACGGTCGTTTTATGGCTCGACCCGGACCACATGTACGCGTGCACCGCGCGCTGTCTACTACATCTGGGAGGGATTCCATTCTAAAACTCCCCCGTTATGCACTCATGAGTAATGGAAACATGCACTATAATGAATACTAACCGTGTTATAAGTGTTATTGAAAGTGGCGTCCCTCTGAATTGGGACATTCCTGTGATTTCTCATTGTCATGCGGTTGTAATTCATGAACAATAGTGGCTCTGTAGGGTTTCAACTTTAAAACGTTAGCATCTATTTGAAACAGCCACTGCTGTGGTTGAGATCGTTCAAGTGATGCACCAATTTCGTCAATTTTTTCCTCCGTTACATGTCCTTTATGCTGGTTAGCTTCAGCATGATCCCATTATCCTAAACGTATTAGCCAGACATCTGACATTATCTCTGTTTGAAACTGGAATACCATAAAATGTCCCTGAAATTATCTCTACACCTGTCTACTTGTTTCGGTTTTTGTGTATGCATCGTACTTAACAATTCTTTGTTGAAGCTGAATTTTTCGGTAGGTATTTCTGGACTAATAACAAGACAAAAACAGCAACAATAATAAGAATACTCTAAAGTAATTCATACACAACACATATGTTTGAATAAACTTTTACTTTTGAGATGCACAATGAACAAACTCTAGTCTTTACAGCACGAACAGAAGGCAGCTACTGTAGGTTGACATTCACAGCCAATAAAGCGTAGCCTTGAACGGTTATTCACCGCTAGTGAGCTAGCGGAACATACAGAGATCGCATACACGCGATCGCGTCCGAGCCACAAAACAACTGCTTGGTATCTTCCTACGAGGCATATTTTTAAAGTAAGCATCGTTTTAATATTTTGCCGCTGCAGCGCTTAGTCGCAATTTTGAGCATGCGCGATCACTTCCTTCATTCATTACGAAGCCAGACGCAGTTAAGAGCGATCGTCACTTTGTGTTTTCCTGTTATTAGAGCGTTTCAAAATGTTCAAAACAATCAAACGACCCGCCGACTGTGAAGTCAGATCAATGATTCGTTTTCTGCATACGAGAACTGTTATGTCAGAATTGTGTGAGGTTTATGCGGAAAATAATAAAGAGTGATGGAAATGTAAGGAAGTGGGTCGAAGAAAACATTGGCATCAAGCGATTTTCATTTGTTTCTTTATCTGAAGAAATTCCACGGAAAACATCAAGAAGTGCAGAGTTGGCTTTCATCACAGGCGGCATAATTCTTTGACGAAGACATACAAAAACTGGTTTCCCGTTACGACTAGTGCCTGAATAAGGGCGGTGACTCTCCCCCCCCTCTCTCTCTCTCTCTCTCTCTCTCTCTCTCTATATATATATATATATATATATATATACTACTTCTCCAAGTAGTATGCGGTTAAGGTAATGAATGATGATAAGATATTTGGAAATAATGTTGTGTTATCTTTTTAAAAAATCAGTACTTACATGCCTCGTAGTTAAAACGACATAAAATAAACTTTCTCTATCAAGTATCGTGTATTTTGTTGCAGCTTCTAGAAAATATTTTTGTAGAGGCTTTTATTCTACTTACTTCGTACTAATTGAGATTAACGTTTGCAGAAATAATTCCATTACACATTTCGTTGTAGGTACAAAGAGATTAACGATAGTCCAAGTTTTGTAAACGCATCGCATTTCAAACCATGACAAAGTATTCAAACATATAACTACGGATACCTGGGAAATCCTGATGCCACAAAACATTGTTTGAAGCTGTGTGTTTTAAACACATCTTCATTGATTGTGTGATAAGCTTTTGTCTTTGTTTATCGTTTACGAGTTATACAGTATTATACAATATTGCTTCGAATGGACAGGACTTCACAGGTTCTTCCCAGAAAATTCAAGAAATGCATTTTATTTGTTATACAAATATCTTAAACATATGGCATTTTAATCAAAATCGTCAAAGTGTTTTTAAGAAAAACAAGGAGAAAATGTTCATGTAAAGGGTAGTTAGTTCGTCTTCGATGGAGTCGTCAAGCTCTAATTCATAATGTTAATTAGCTATGTTAATGGCCCGTTTTCTCAGAAACCATTTGACGTAGAAATATATTTTCACATGATGTTTGTTCATTCCTTCTGGGTACACTGATTCGTTTTTATGTTAAATTCTGATTCGAAAAAATTATGATACCTTTGTAAAGCTTTAAAACTTTCAATAAAATTTCTGACATTTTGTTCCATGATGATGGGATTGTTTGTACTGTTTGGTAAAATTTATGCAGATAAACATTGTAGCTTGAGAGGGCTTGTAAAATGTTATTTTGGATAATTCACATTTTAAGTAAAAATGCCTATAAACCTGACTTAATCATAGCAAAAATATCTAAAATCCTTCTAGACTGAGTCATCTTTTCCATCTTGCCTATCTAGTGCTGCCCTCCTTCTCTTCGATCTGCCTCTTTGTTGTGTTTATCACTGCAATCTCTGGCTTCCGTATTCCAAATGAATATTTTTTGTGAAATGTTGCGAAATTATTACTCTAAAACCTAATTCTTTTAGAAATTAATTTATAATAGTAAATATTCGAATATTTTAATCAACCAAATATTAAGGAGAATTAACCATATTTTCATAAAATGGAAAAAATAAAAATCTAAGTTTTGTTTTCATTTTTGGCTTGACGACTTCCCTTAAGGTACAAAGTTTGTTGTTTAACTGAATTTTCGTTTTTGAGTTGTCTGCTCTCACATAGACACACACATACATAGACCGTTTTCTAAAAAAAAAGTTTTTTGATTCAGGAAGTCCCAAGATATATATATATAATTCTTTTTTTTTTTGGTGAAATCTCGGTATCGAATTTTTGGGTGGAATACGATACTTCATCTACTTGCTATAGATAAGCAGTAATGAAAGAAAAAAGAGTATCGTGACCTAAGGGTGCATTATTCATCCCTTAAGTGTGACCAACCCTAAGTAAAAATTGTTCTACTCTTTAAATCTCGTGTCCAAAAAGTGTCCCTAATGGATTGCGAAGTCTTCCACAGGCGATATGAATGCTATTTATCTTGGTTTTGCAGTGTCGGCCAGGTTATTTTTACTATATCTATAGTAGGTAAGGGGAATTATTGTATTCCATCCAAAAATTCGATATCTAGGAATACATGTTTTGAGACTCTTGAATAAAAATAAAGTATTTAGAAGGATGTCCGTGAATGTGTGTGTGTGTGTGTGTGTGTGTGTGTGTGTGTGTGTGTGTGTGTGCAGCATGACTCAAAAGGAAATGTCAGATAAATGCCAAACTGTATTTAATTTCAGCTTCTTGAAGCATGCGACATGATTTTCCCAACCCAAATTACCTTTTAATGAATTCGTTATTTTTTATTTTCTAAAAATGAGTAATGAGTTTTATTAAAGTGCCATATGTTTAAGATATTTCATTACTAATAAAATTATTATTTTTAATTTTCTGTGAGCAACCTGGTAAACCTTCTTATTTCAGAATGAGTTTTGTATAACTGATAAACCATAAGAGATAGACCTAACTTGCTACACGCAATATATTTTAAATAACTTTTCTGTGGCATGAACCATTTCCGAGATATTATGTTTGTAGCTGTGACGAATGTAGCGACGTGATACTGAAGTCTGGGATTTGACTCAAAATTCGTTGCTTTCTTCTTCTCCTCACCGCTGCTGCTGTTGTTTTTGTTGCGCGGAAAACTGCACACCGTTTTTTGACGGTCCCACAAATTCAATCCAAATACTGCACACTGATTCAGAAGGGAAACTCGAAACTGCACACCTATAAAAAAGTGAGATTTATAATGGTTAAAACTCATCAAAGGCCTTGTGAAATGATTCACTGTCATTTGTTGTGCGAGAGATAGATGCAGTTCTGGCTACCAGACAGTGGAAGGAAAATTAGCATATTCGGAAATGTACGTTTCTAGCATATAATCAGCAGATTTCACAACTCTAGTATCTACCGATTTTACCGCAGCAGTTCCATAGAAAAGAAATCCCCGACTTCCTCTGGATTCAAATGCATTATTCCAAAATCCATCCTCAGCCATTTCACTGCGCTGCATCTGGGCTACCGGGAACAGGTTTTAGGAACTAAAACAGCGCTCCATCTCGAACGAAATGAAAATTATTGTTTTATGAATATGTCCATTTTCCATATGACTATAATGGAGGCAGAAAACAGCGTGCAGTGACTAGAAACCTGTTAGAAAATCTTGGTGTGCAATTTCCATATGACCAGAAACCTGTTAGAAAATCTTGGTGTGCAATTTCCATATGACCAGAAACCTGGTAGAAACTTTTTGTGTGCAGTTTCCATATGCCAGAAATCAGGGAGAAAATCTTGGTGTGCAGTTTCCATATGACCAAAAACCTGGTAGAAAAGTTTGGTGTGCTGTTTCCATATAACCAGAAACCAGGTAGAAAATGTTGGTGTGCAGTTTCCGTATGATACCAGAAACCAGGTAGAAAATCTGTGTGTGCAGTTTCTGTATAACCAGAAACCTGGTAGAAAATGTTTGTGTGCAGTTTCCATATGACCAGAAACCAGGTAGAAATATGAGTGTGCAGTTTTCATATAACCAGAAACTAGGTAGAAAATGTTGGTGTGCAGTTTCCGTATGATACCAGAAACCAGGTAGAAAATGTTTGTGTGCAGTTTCCATATAACCAGAAACCTGGCATAAATTTTTTGTGTGCAGCTTCCATATGACCAGTAACCAGGTAGAATATTTCGGTGTGCAGTTTCGACGCCCAACTTTCTGCTCTTATCTCCGATTAGGTAATGAGTGTTGAATAGCGCCACGTGTTACTGTTTGTCCGGATTTATTCCAGTTAAATGAACAATAATAATAAAGCTGCTAACCAGTCGCATATCATACTTGTCCGGACCACTTTGTAATGTCCTGAAGAGTGAAGGCTGCTGTAAACGTGAAGACTAACTTTTCACACCTTGCAGATTTATTGTTTTTTTTCTTTGAATACTGCTAAACGTAACGTCTGTGCGGTAATTTAAACTTTACGGCATTTAAATCTACCACGCTACTCCTTTAAACTCAATGAAATGTGGCAACAGGGTGGGTAAAACATCTTGACTTGTACACTTCTTAAGGAGATTTTGTGCATGACGACTGCTATGAGTAATTACCATATGGGAAGATACATACGAATCGTACACACTTGAAGGCGTGCACGAAGCTTCTCCCGGGCTCTTTTTCAATACTAGCACTATAGTTACGTTAATGCCACTAGGTGGTAGCACTGTAAGCGCCTGTTTTATAATGGCCGAACTATAACTTGTCTCTTGAGACAGCTCAGTGACAATCACGTCACTGCAGCTACGTATGTGACAGTCAATCATCGTGGATACCACCCAACACTTCTTCTACCCCTCCGCCTATAACACCCAGCAAGCATAACAGTTAACGCTTCCACTGTTGACATATTTATTTATACTGCTGCCACGAGGTAATAAGCATATATTTTGGTATCGTGAACCCTGGAATGAAAGCACGTATAACAATAGACACGGCCTTGACATAATATAATAAACAGTAGTCAGGTTTTATTAGAAATAACAATAATAATAAAGTGAAATACGGACAAGTGCCTAAGACTAAAACAAATTTTTAGTTTTCAGCATTGAGCTCTGTTACTGATTTTGAGCGCTTAGTGCAATATAACACGTGGCATTTGCCGAAATTTACTTCACGGAGTTTATCTGTTGCTAATTAAATTATTATGGAATGCATTCTATGCACGACTCATTACCAGCTTTCTTATGCGTTGATTTGGTTTCTTTTATCCATTGTTTGCTGTGTTAACAGAAATGCTACTCAAAAATAACACATAGCCCTCTCTCTCTCTCTCTCTCTCTCTCTCTCTCTCTCTCTCTCTCTCGCTACCTCGCAACGCTATAGTTAAATACATAATTATAATTGCGGTAATTAATATGACATTTGATAATAGCATAAGCAGTTTCGCAGTGTAAACGTTTAATTATAATTTCTTCTTTCGTTAACAGTGTGAGAAAAGCAATTTATTTAGTTATGTACAATAATAAATCACTCAGCTCCGAGATGGCGAAGAAGAAGGGTCGCTCTGTCGCCGCTCCTGCTAAGGCAGGAACCTCTTCGTCTCCTCCGGCACCCGCCGAGGAGATCTCGTCGCAGTCGCCGCAGCCTAGGGCAACCTATGCCAGGACCGCCGCTTCGCCGCCAACCAGCTCAGCTTCGCCGCGACTGCCTCCGCAGTTGCCGCCAACGCCACCGGTGCCAACGCCGCCGATCCTGGAAATCATCCAGCCAGCACAGATACAGCCTATGCCTCATGGGAGGTATAGCGCCGTCATCCGAGGAGTCCCGAAGGACCTGCCAGTCAGGTTCCTCGTCAGCGCAGCTCACCATCAGTGGCCTTCAGCCCTGAAGGCCACTCGGATCTTCGGAGCCCAGGGACCCACGTCGCTCGTCAGGATCGAGTACGCAGACCCTGGCGACTATGAAGCTGCCTTGAGGACGGGCCTGTCCTTATTAGGGCGGTGCTTACGAATCGAGGTTAGCCGAATAGAACGCCAGGCACCATGCAGATGTTGCTGTGCCTACGGGCACGAGGAGTCGACCTGCTCAGCTCAATCTAGGTGCCACTACGGTAGTTGCTCCTGCACCATCTCATCGTGCACCCAGCACGACCTTCGCCGCCGACGCCGCTACTGTGCGACCTGTGGAGGGTCATCACACTTCACCGGTCAAGCGCTCTGCCCCCTGCATCCTCGCAGTAAGGCATCGCTGAAGACACCTGCACCTACGCCGCAGCCGAAGACCGCTCCACAGCCACCGACACCAGCGCAGGCACCTATATCATCACCAGCGCCGACACCTGCACCATCACTCACGCCGATCGTCGAGGAAGTCCAGCGCCTACGCGACGCCGTTCAGGATCTCCACGCGGAGTTCCTGAACATGACAACGAAGCTGAACAGCCCTGGAGGACCTCATCAGGGATCTTCAAGCTTCATCAGCTGCTCAGCAAGGTTTCCTAACTGAGCAGTTAGACAACATATCATCAAGACTCAACGCCATAGACAACTCCATCCGAAACTCTGCGCCAACAACCAGATTCAGGAAAGACCCAGCCAGTGTCGCACGCTTTTTGCAGCAATGCAAGGAGTACAACCAGCAACAGCACAGTACAATCCTCAGTCCTAACCCTCGCCATTTCCACTAGTGCTGCAGTCAGGTTTCATGGCTACAGCCTAGTAATTACGTTTACCCGCTCCCGCCCAATGGGCGGCAGCTTCCATCCCTCACATACTAACGCGGGTGCAATGCGGGACCGCAAAAAGCCACGTGATTCCACTTTTCCTTCTTCCCTTTTCCATCCGGTGGAGGAGCTTTTAGTGGGTATGCTGACAATTGGCGAGTCCCACACTCTCAGTCCCGACTCCCATCGGGGCTGGGGTCAGTGATTAAATCATTGTCTCCTCCACTTATTAAAAAAATTTAAACAAATAAAAAAAATTTAAAAAAATCAACTCTTAACATTGTCAACTGAGCGCGCCAGGTAGCAGTTCGTCTTCCCGTTTCCCTCCACGTAAAACGTTGCTACGTTGCTTTCCCATCACTTCACTCTAATACAGGCTCTGTGACAGAAGTAGTAACCTGCACGAGCGAAGAAACTCCTCCCGCTTGTTCCAGACCATCCATACTCTTAATCACTAATTAGAAACCTATGTATTATTATCATCATCATCGCCACCATCATAATTATGATTATTGTTGCTGGGAATAGCTGCAGCTATATCAATTTTTTCATAATCAAAGCTATTAAGCAGCAGATGCTATTTCACATTTTCAGATCTATCTGAATAAAATTTTGTGAACAGCAAGAAGCTGTTCTAAGATAAATCTACGTCTGAGTTCACAGGCTTCTCCCCAATCAGAACGTGACCTGGACCTCTTTAAGATCAAAATTGGAAGAACGCATCTTGGACTCATCAACATTTTATATACTTCCATAGAGAATCTTCGCGCTGTAATATGTAACTGTTTTCCCATTTGTGACTATTTGGCTTCCTATGAAAATAAAATCATTCATCTATCTTTCTCAGGATAAACTTGGACTGCTTTGAGAATTCCGAGTTATCTCTGTCTCTTTCTAATATTACTTCTCCCTTTCACTCCGGTCACTATTTCTCCTGTGCTTTTGGTTACTCATTTAGCCTACTTATTGTGGTGAGTTGTTCATCAGCCATCTGTGTGTGGTCAGGTTGTTAATTACCTTTCTCTGTTAGCCAGCTTTCCATACAAAGTTTGCCCTTAACAGTGCCTAGTTATACGTGCATAAATAATATTCCTATAATGCACTAATTATTTACATACTTACTTTTCCTATTTGTTTTCTCATCCTCTACTCATTATTAAGTTGTCTCTTCTATACTTCCTTATGTTTCTTCTTTCAGTCATTTTTATTTTCTCTAATTTTTTTTCTGCATAATTTCTTTATATTCAATGTGAGGTAGGTGTTCCCCTTAAAGGTTATTGATTTTAACTGTTCAATACTTCATTTTATATTGCAGTCACCTGTCGCAGGATCTCAGTGACTTTTGTTATCTTTATTTGTCGGGCGCTTATTGTTTAATTATTTTTTTAATTTGGATTCTTTGTCCTCCGGCTAGCTGTTGTAATTCAGTCGAGCACGTATCTCTAAGCAGGGTGTGTAAACGGAAAGGAGTTGTTGCTAAAAGGCAACACTGATGCAGAACATCTGAATCGTAGACTTTTATTGCCACCACGCTTCGTTTTAATTTTTCTACTTGTCTGACTAAACTGTTGAACTTCTAAACGTATCTACAGTCCTTTAAGTTGCCGCGCACCAATTACTTTGCGTACTTTACATTTGTAAGTAACTCTGCGACATGTATTCTTCAAACTGTGTGACACTTCTTCATGGCTCGAGAATATATACTCTTTCATCTCCAATTGCCTAAAGTTTCTACTTTAACTTTTATTGATTATCAAATTGCGCCAACTTTAACGTCTCTTTTGGTCGGGCAATCACTACCACTGGCACATATACTCTAGGAAATATATTACTTCCATTTCTAAAAAAGACACGTTATCCTGTGACCTCAATTCCGCCTTTCTCTTCTTGGTGACAAACAACTCACCCTCCCGGTTTATTGTTACCCAACTTTCTATTCTTAGTTTCAGTTAGACTGTGCAATCTTATTTCTTAACAAGTGCTTATACTTAACAAACATCTAAAAGTATGTATATATAATAACATTGCACACACAAAGCTGGTTAAACAATTATTTTGTAATTTACACTATAATTACTCTGGCATTCACAGCATGTTGTGATATAAAATACTGCCTTGCACCATTCATGTGTTTCTCGTGACGTCATGGAAAGAGTTCGGAATTTCAAATCCAGCATATGTATAGCGACCTGTTCTTGAAGATATCTCTTCAGTCTCTTCTACCCACCTGTACGCTCGCTTCCATTTATGCTGTCAACGCAACTTCAGGTGGCTTTCACAGGCGGAGTGTGTATAGCAAGAAAGAGGTGTGTGTATTTGTTTACTTTTTCGCCCATGCAGTGTGTCTTACTTTATGTGCGCAGTTCTAGATTATTCGCATAGGAATATATAGCTTTGAGTAATAGCTTTATTCGATATCGTGATAATAATCATGTATGAATATATAACTAAATACAACCCTGTTTTGCACAATATCTCCTCAAAGTATTTTTAATGGTAATATAATGTAAAACTGACACACATTATACTTTTTACTCTTAAAGAGAACACATTTATCAGATATTATTGAAATCATCTGTCCAATCCAAATATATACAACTAAATGTAACACTGTTTTGCAGAATTTCTTCCTCCTCTGTGGAGTGGGGGTAGGTGTCTGCCTCACATTCAAGGGGTCCCGAGTTCGAATCTCGATTAGGGTGAGTTACCAGGATAAGGCTTTTCCGGGGTTTTCCCTTATACTGAAAAGAGGAATTTCGGATAACTTTAAGCTCTAAGAACCCCGGACTCATTTTACCATCATTTTATTCACGTTCGATATAACCTAAATGATTAAAAGACACTAAACTAAAAAAATAAAAGTATACACGAAATAGTATTTTTATAATGTTAAAATAAAGTAAGTTATACTTTTTACCTTCAGAGAGGACACATTTACTATACATTATTTTAATAATCTGTCCTGCGAATGCTGCATGGAATTCAATGTCTTCAAATGGCAAATTGGCTTCCCACATATATACCCACAATTCTTCCGCGATGCACCTCAGAAATATTTCCATAGATCGCGTGCGCTACAGTTAACACACACTATTGCTTGTCGAACAGCAAAGGCAGAACGCTCCAGATACACCCTTCCCTGCTATGTACGCGCCCCTATGCCTCACGACGTTGCGGTGACGGCATAAATGGAAGCGAGTGTACCTACAACAGCGAAATGTGTAAGCAGACCTTTTGCAAACGTTTATTACGATTAGCATGAGGTAGATAGAACAATAAGCTTTTGAAAGAACATTTTATAGATACTATACTAAAGAAAACTATTGGGGTTAGAGAAAATCCTGTGAATGTAATATCAATTTTTTACTTTCTCTATAGTAAGTACGGGAGTATTGTATTCGACCGAAAAATTCGATATCGAGATTTCAGCATAAGTACATGTTTTGAGGCCCCCTGAATCTAAAAAAGAGTTTTTAGGAAAAGCTCGTGTGTGTGCTTGTGTGTCTGAGAACAGCATAACTCAAAAACGAAAAGTCAGACAAATACCAAACTTGGTATTTAGGTTCACTACCTTCCAAATATATGACACGAAGATTCTCAAGAAAATACCCCCACCCCAGACTATCGTTTACATGGAAGATTTTTCGAAATCTTTTGTTTTCTAAAAAAATGGATCTAACGATTTTGATTAAAATTGTATATGTTAAAGATATTTACATTCAAAATAAAATATATATCTTTAATTTTCTAGGAATAGCCAGCGAAGTCCACTTCATTTGGAAGAAATTTTGTATAACCTTGTATAACTGGTAAAACTTAAGCGATCGACAAAAACGTACTACACAAAAAATTTAGATCTGTTTATTATACACAATTTATTTCAAATGCGTTTTCTGTGGCATAAGCCATTTCTGAGAAACTATTTATTAAATGTCCGGATTGTTCATTTCTTGGTCATTCTCTTATGTCAACATTTACTTGTTTCTCGCAATTGCATGGAAACTGTATGGAATTTTAAGACCAGTGTATAGCATCCAGTTCATAAACATATTTTGGCTATCGCTGTTCCTTTTGTGTCTATAACTAAATGTGTAATGTAACTATTTCTGAAAAGGCTTATTTGGGTTAAAATGTAGAAAACAGAAAGTAAAATTTAGTAAGAATAGTTTGTATACTCACTAATAACCGATAGAGGGTAGAGAAAGTCATGTGAATGTAACACTATTTTTTCCTAGCCGACGTTTCGCCCATTCTTTGATAAATTTTTTCTCGAACAATATGCCTAGAAATTTAACCCCATTCCAATATATCGCGGTAACTTTCGTGTTATCTTATTTGCTGAGCGCCTGTTATTGTTTTACTATTTTGAATTTTGAGTTCTTTGTCCTCCGGCTAGCTATTATTACCCAGTCGAGCAAATCTCTTGAACAGAGTGTGTAAACGGAAAGCAGTTGTTACTAAAAGATAACACTGATAAAAGAATTTGTTTTTACACTTTTATTGCCGTCACACTTTATTCATTTCACATAATTACTCTTGATACACGCCCGACTGAAACTGTTATATTTTAGAATGTAACTATAATCACTTATTTGCCGCACATTATTAATTCGTGTATTTCACATCTTTTAACTAACTTTACGACCCGAGAGATTCTGTAGAATTGCGCGACGTTTAACCCGTGGATGATTCTGTTGCACTGCGCGACGTGTAACCCGTGGATGATTCTCTTAAACTGTGCAATACTTGTCTCTGGCTCGGAATTTATACTCCCTCACCCCGATATGCCTAAAGATTATAATCGAGCTGCTATTGGTTAATAAAGCGCGCCAACATTAGCGTCTATTTTTATATCCAATCAAAATTACAAAAACATATGCTCTAGGGAAGATATTCCCTCCATTTCTAAAGAAAAGCGCGCTACTCTGACGTCATTTGTTTGTCTCTTCTAATTGATAAACAACTTACCCCCTCGCTCATTGTTACCCGCTCCTATTGTCAGTTTCAGTGAGGCCGTGTAAACTTATTTCCTAACAATGCTTATAATTAACAAACATCTCGAATCATTGTCATACAATAATGTTAATTTACACTACAATCACTCTGGCATTCACAGTGTTGTGATATAAAATACTGCGTCAATTATTGTTACTTGAGGGTCGTATGTGGGGCAGACTGGAAGATCAGTGACCTTCAAAAGAAAGAACACTTAATGCGTTTTAAAGCTAATAGCCGTAAAAAATCAGCCCTAGTGTAACTTGCAATTAGTACAGACTATATATTAACTTCGGCAAAACAAAGCTTCTCTCCATTTGCGACAAGCGCTTCCACAGAATGATGGGGAAAAACATTAAAACATTTAAAAATGAAAGAAAAATATATAAATCCCATCTGGCATCCACTATTAACTCACCAACATTGCCACCATTTCATGGCTCTTGGTTAATAGTAAAGCGGGAGTTTGGCCCCGCCATTATTGGAACTCAAGTATAAATATCTGAGTGTACTTCAATTTAGTCGCACATTACCAATGAAGCTCTTCAAGAATGGACTTTATGCTATTCTTTTATAAAATTCGTGTACCTTTTCTGCGGTTTAAACGGGCAGTTGTTTTAATTTCTATTCTGCTCGAATGTTCTTTTAACTGTTCTTTGTAATTAATACGCCATAAGAAGCAGCAAGATGCGGTAGAAGCTTAAAAGCAATTTGATGCTATCTACAGAAACAGAACACCTGAGCCTTGTAATTAAAGCTTACCCACAATTGCCAAGGGAAGAAGCACTTAAAACTTCTGTTTTCATTTGGTGCATTTCTTTTCTAACTTAAATTGCTTTCTTGTATAGCTTCTGAACAAAGAGATAAACAAGGCATATATACCTGCACTTAAATTGATATACAACAGCTATAAAAATCTGGTGTGTTACATTCACATGAGTTTCTCTAGCAACTATCGTTTATTTATATAACCTCTACAAAACGTTTCGTAACACATTTCATTGTAGCTACTAGGGGAATAAGCAGAATGAAGTGGTAGTCAAATGTTTAAAAATCTGATGTGTTACACTCACATGACTTTCTCTACTCTTGTACAAACTATTTATACAAACGCTTATTCTCCATCTACTTCATGTTAATCGAGATAAACATTTGCAGAGTCTATCTTATTGCTAATTTTCTTGTAGATGTAAGGGGAATATATATTTACAAGGGCAATATAGAAATACAGTAGCCTTTAAACACATACATATCTCTTAATAGCTGGTTGCTAGTTGCAGTACCATTCCCTTTCCCACATATTAATACTCTTTGCATATCCAGGACAAAAAAATGAATAACGAATTCCCATTTGTGAAAATTAAGTATTGAAAAATTTAAGGGAATAACAAGTAATATCTCTAAAATGGTTCACTCAACAACAAAAATGTATATGACATAAATTGTGTATTTTAACGCGATCTACATTTTTTGTGTAGTAAAATTTTGTCTAACTCTTATGGTTTACCAATTATGCAAAAGTCGTTCACAATGAAGAATACTTTTGGAGACATTCCCAGGAAATTCAAGATATACATTTTATTTGTCATAAAAATATCTTAAACATATGACATTTTAATCAAAATCGTTAGAGCCATTTTTGAGAAAATTAAAATTTTCGAAAAATCTTCCATGTAAAGGGTACTCTGGGGTGGGAGGATTTTCTTTAAAACCTTCGTGTCGCATCCTTGGAAGATACTGAACCTAAATACCAAGTTTGGCGTTTATCCGACTGTTCGTTTCTGAGTTATGCTGTTCACAGACAGACACACAGACACACACACACGGACATGTTTCCAAAAATGCTTTTTTTGGATTCAGGGGGTCTCAAAACATGTATTTCCGGTGAAATCTCGGTATCGAATTTTGGGTGGAATACAATACTTCCCCTACTTACTATACGTAGTAGAGAAAGTAAAAACGAGTCTATACTCGTATGCTGGCTTTAAAATTCCATACTATTTCCATGAAATCGCGAGAAACGATTGAATGAGGACTGCACTTCAAGAAATTACAAAATTATTGAGAAATTCAAACCAACAAAGAATATCTCTTAAGTGGCTTATTTCATAAAAAGTCTTTGCAATAATTTACATGTTTTGAAGAAATCTATATTTTTGTGGAGTACGTTATTGTGAAAAGCAGAATGAGCACTCCATTCATAACGAGTGGATTCACAGGCTATTCACAGAAAATTCCAAACATAGATTTGGACAAATCTTATGATATCAAAATTGATACAGTCAGTTTTGAGACAACAAAACAACCGACATTACACTTTTTTCATGTAAAAGTTATTTTAAGGTGGGGAGATTCTCTTGAAAATCTAAATGTGGCATCTTTGGAAGATGTTGAACTTAAACACGAAGTTTGGGCTCTATCCTTCGTTCCTTTTTTGGGGGGAGGGGTTATTTGTTTTGTCATACTGTTTACAGACACATGGACCCATTTTTAGAAATGCTGTTTTTGGATTCAGAGGGACCTCTAAAGACATTTCCTATGAAATCTCGTTATCGAATTTTTGGGTGGAATGATACACATGCTTTTATTGGAGCTAGAAAAATTTAAATTCTTTAATTAAGGGTTAATTATGTTCAGGTATGCCCTTTAAAGAGTTGTGCAATGAAATAGCTCATTTAACCTACATTGCAACAGTAAATTCAAGCTTGCTACGAGAGATCAACTTCTATCACAATTTACATTGTTGTATATACCTGCTTTGGCATAAAAGAGAACGAGTCAGCTACTTTATTTTTTGCCATAGTCCCCTCGACGCGCTAAACGAGCGAGATGGTTACGCGGTAACGCAGAGCTGGCGAAAACGGGACTCGCGAGTCATTTTGACTCGTAGGCGCCGTTCCCTTTCTAGCGCTGTCCCTTTGTTTTTCACATACTGCTGAGTGATGCAGTGCATGTTGCATATTTGGTGACTCACGGAAGAAAGGCGTTTTAGCCACCCTTGTGTTAACGTATGAAACACACATTCGGGAGGTCCCAAGCTTGATTCCCGCTGGGCCGGCCACTCTAACCTTAGTATAAAAGAGCCGGTCCTCTTAGGTTTGGTTCCGATGATCTGTCGCGTGGAGGACAGCGGGTTCGAGTCCCGCCTCGGGAATGAGTGTTTCTGTCCGTGTAAATTTGAGAGTAGATAAAAAGTAAAAACAAAGAAAACAAACTGGAAACAATCCCTAATTATACAAAAAAATGCACTTTCCCCAAGTTTGTCAAAGTTTGTGGGGAGTCGAGTTGAACTTGGACAATACGTCCTTGATTGAACAAATATATTTAATGAGTTTATGGGAAAGTCTACCCGGAGTCGAAGCTCTCCTCCTCTGCCAAGAGAAAGGCGCCAACCGACACTTGTTTGCTTAAAAACCACTGCATCCAAAAACGCTGCACCACCGCATTTCAGGGACGGAAGTGCATACGCCAGTTACGCTGGTCAAATCTAGAGGGAATACTACCGAAAAACCTCAGTCGAGCCGACAGTGAACTAGTACACCGTCTCCCAGTTCTTCAGGCTGATACCAGAAGATATTGAGGTACCTCACAACTCCATTCTGTGTATTACCGCCCAGAGTACCCAATACCCCATGGGTTTCAGGAACTATTGCTCAGTCGAGACCAACCCAATCCGAACAACTCCACTTGGGGAGGGGCTACTTCTAGTACCGTCAGGAATATCAGGGGTGCTATAGGTAAGCAGCACTCGCATCATAGCAGCTGAAAGGGTCGAAACCCGGAAGCCGTTTCCAATGCGTCAACTTAGATGCCGCTCTGTGTTTCAAATTTTTATAACATTTAATGTTACCTGCTCTGTTCATGAGTTTTATGATATAATCATCTCGTAGTTCGTTCTGCATTGTCTAGTGCGCCAGCTGCTGTAGTGGTATAGCTATGTGTTCTTTATCTCCGGATATTTTGAGTGGATTTTGAAAGAATAACACCAGTTTATTTAGCTGATAAATCTTAATGTTGACTAAGATGTTCAGTTTGAGAAGAGTCCCCAACTGTTTCATTTACAAATTAATTACTTATAACAATAATTAAACGAAGCGTCAATTGCCGTTAGTCGCAGAAATGTTGCTCGTAAAGATTGTTCTCAATAGCCGCTGAATCTTTCTAACGCCGGCGCGTTCATGTGCGCTGCACAACTTAAAAGTTACACACGAGTAAATTACACGAGAGCCCAGAATCTCAGTAGTGTCACGAATGTCATCAATGTATGCAAGAATGTGTCTCTGATTTAGAAAGCACGCCCATTTCTTAACTTAACCTCTGCCTACCTATCGCTACCCCTACCGACGCTACTACTCGCGCGGTCCAATCTTAAAACTGTTACGTATGCGTCTCTTATCTTGTTGCTATGCGGTACCTCCGCGAATCTCAGAATTTCATTTCCTTTCTGCCTACGTGACATTTCAAACGCCTTGAACTTAACTCTCACTGCATTCCAGGAAACTTTATACAAATGCTTTCTTTACTCGGTTGTTAGTAATGACCTTTTTCTCCGGAAAAATCTTTAAATTAAGGCTTATTACCTGTTTAGGTTTTTACCTATTGTTTTCCTTTACGGCCCATTGAGCCTAACAGATAATTGCACATATAATTGATCTAAAAAGGTATTACCAACTTTTATAGTACCTATAGGCAGGCACCTATTTCAACATAAATGCCTATTTCTGCCTTTTGGTGCCTATAAATGCCTTTTTTTTAAATTCCAATGAATTTATTCACTACATTGTTGTATTCAATAAATAATTATTTAATCAACAATAAACCTTTCATTGACTGGATACTTATTTGATTTCTGTTTGATAAAATGCCGCGTGGTGTCGTTTTTAAAAGTCTTAGTGCAACAATAAATAAAGCAACAATTAGTGAAATCTTAACGTGCCGCATGCGAAATCGGAACTTCGTCAATGGAATACAATAACAACAATTGGCCCACGTCTGGTTCTCAGAAACAGTTATTTGAAAATAAGGCAAAGTGTCGGTTCGTGTTCATAATGTAACTATATTGAAGTCTTTGGTTACTGTGATAATTTTTCTGCTAGTGCTGCAAAATGCCTGAGAACAAATCTACCAAAATGCATTTATAAGAAAATAGATTTCCGATTTCTAGTCTTATACAACAGATGGAAAAATAATCTCCTGTCAGGTCTGCAATAAAGAGGTAAGCTTTTTACTGTATTTTCTGTCATTTTTATTATTCACATGAGACCATGTATGTTAACTACCGTGATTAATTACACCGTATGACTTTTCTTCTATTTGAAAATAATCTCAAATTTGTTTGATGCATTTTATTAAGTCCAATACTGGGGTCTAACAGCACAATAGATCAAGACAATACTAATTTTATAAAAGACAATTTTTTTAAGTTATACTAATTTTTATGTAAATTATTTCGGATATTCATTTAAAAGTTTAATTATTTTAACAAAATATGATTTACCGGCATTAAAATATATTTATAAATATTTTCTTCCACTTAAGGTTTTTGCCGAAAAAAGGAGCCACTTGGTACAACACGAGAAAACTTCAATGCATCAAACAAATTCTAAAATGAAAGATTCTCGGAAGCAAACTTTACTTACACAGCCCATGCCTTCAAAAATAAAATTCCAATTCTATTTTGATATGTGTAAAGCATTCACTGCAGCCAACATTCCTTGGAGTGTAGTTGAAAATACAACAATGAAGTCATTTTTAGAAAATAATTGCAGAGAAAGAATACTCTCCGAATCGACACTTAGAAAAAATTATCTTGAGATGGTGTATGAGAGTATGAATCACAACTGAATGAAATAAGGTCAGAAATAGGAGATTCCTACATCGGATTTCCGTAGATGAAACCGCAGACGCCCTGGGTCGAAGTATATCAAATTTAAATGTAGGGAAATTAGATGAAGAAAATTATGGAAATTCGCATTTGATTTTTTCGAAGGTGTTGGAGAAAACTAATGCTCAATCAGTTGCCTACTTCGTAAACTACAGACTAAAAGTACTGTATCCGAATGGTGTAAACTTAAAGGATGAAAGGGTGTTGTTACTGTACACTGATGCAGCACCATATACGATAGCAGCTGGGAAACTTTTGAAGGTATTTTTTCAGCATTTAACGTACGTTACTTGTCTGGCTCTTATCTATCCTACTGTAGTTAAGTGTGTTTGAAATAAAGCATTAATCACTGTGTTTTTCATGATGTCATGCATAAATTTTTTTTATTTATTGTGCCTATTAAAGACTTATTTGCCTACATTTTAGGATTTTTTAGGCGCCTAAAATCACATTTTTTAGGACCTAAAGATCCAAAGTCTACGTATTACATCATACAATGATGTAATATGCGGGAGCTGTTTATTGAAGTTATTTATTTATTTTACTATCGTTTCTTTATTAAATTATTTATATTTTCCGTCAGTAATTACAGTATCAGCCCCTCCGCTATGGAGAATTGAAATGAGTGATAAATAGTATTTCTGTGCTGCCTTACTACAATTTTAAAGTTTGCTGAAGTAATGGAAAATCATATAATATGTTCAGCCGACAAAGCTAATTAGAACAAAAACAAAACCTTTCTTAAGGCTACGTGTGGGGACTTGTAGGCGTCACTTACCTTCCTTTGTACGTAAAGAAGACGTGTTTAATTGCTTGCATACAAACAGATCTTAAGTCTAGTAAACTAGGGCCCTATCTTCCTCAAAATCACATGAGCATCAGATTAGTATGAGAATGCTTGTGTTCCGAAACAAAGAAAACAGAAATCAGGAGGGAGTTTCCGTAACATTTCCGAAATAATAGGAGAAAGACATTGAACATATGGATATAAATATTCCACCATGACTGACGTGGCTTACTTATAGGAACCAAGAAACACGCGCCCAATAGGGGACAGTGTTAAGATTTTGTTTACTTATCCTTAGACATACATACTCGTCATTCGGAGTCCCCAGGTTCGGACAGGTAGCTTAACTTCGCAGTATGCAGTTCTTTGCAGCATAAGTAAAAATGATGGACGCGAACGTTACGTATTTTGAGATGCATGCTTCGAAAGATAAACTCTTGAATAGTTTTCATCCATTGTTTCCGCTTTCCTTCTTAAGGAGTCAAGGAAAATGGTATTGAGTAGAGAACAGAAATCGTTTTATGTGCTTGACTATCACTAAAGATAACTCTGATTAGTGTTTAGTGGCATTTTCGAACTAAAAATCGGATAAACCTACTACTGAAAGGCGTTCGTAAACAGTATGTGTAATTCAGGGATTCTGGCTGTATCTGTAAACGCAACCATCTCGTTCTCCTATTTGACCCATGGGGCTTTCTCCAGGCACACTAGCTCTAGCAACGAGTACGTTTAATAGAAGGCTCTTGGAAGCTATGAAAGTCCTACCCACGGACACTCGGGAGCTGGCAAGCGATAACTGAGGTCGTGTGTACAGTGTGGATGCTAAGTTTCAACACGCGGCAGTAAACTCCTCTTCTCCAAGACCAAGGATGATTTTATGCAGCACTCTTCCAACAACGCTGAACGAGCTATGCGCCCGCATCAGAGCAGCCATTGCCGAGATTGACTATGGCATGTTACAAAGGGTTTGACAGGAAATTGACTATCTTCTGGGTGTTCACTTAGAACACTTCAAATGCGTCTGAGGAAAACTTTTGAGAGTTTATTTTCCAAAGCACGTGCCTCGCAGTACGATAGGTTTATTTGACTTCCTACAATACATTTCTGAAATCGGGTCCATCATTTTGACTTTCCCTGGATATTGAACATTTAATCTACTGTACGTGAGGTTTAAGTTGAAGCGTGATCACTTTGACGTTACTTGATTGGTCTAGAAGAGGGAGGGATGCGCTAATGACGGTCCGAATGCTGAGAAACGCTGTCACGGTCAACCTTTAGTGCCTAGTCTCTCAGTATCAGCTGTAGTGTTATTGCTAGTTGCATTTTTGACAGTGAAATATGGAAAATATCCTGATATCTGCGGCCGTCCTTGATTCGCTGGCTTTTGTATTGTTACAAGCGGATGTTGATTGTTCTCTTCTAAATTTCATGTTTCAGCCTAGCCCAGATTTTGAAGAGTAAGTTTCACTAGTAAAGGGTTTTCAGAATTACCAGCTGTCGTGTGGAATATAATACTATCTCTTCCTTCTTTCCACGTTTCAACTTCAAGCAACCGAGCGAGATGGCTTCGTAGTAACGTGCAATGCTCGCATTCAGAAGGTCCTGAGTTTGCTTCCTGGGGCCGGCCACTCTGAACGTGGGTATTTCGTGGTTTTACCTGATTGGAGAGGCGAATGCTGCAGTGGTTTCTCCTCTACCAAGAATTTCCTTTCCCTCATTTCCTATCATTTCGCTTGCCCTTTCAGGTTTCAAATAGGCTTAAGTGTCGTCAGTGACTGACAGATGGTGCAGATGCTTGCTCTTTCAATTTCTTCTTGGTCCTATCTTCTGATCCGCCTCAAGTGGGTTGAGTTCTACCCGATTCCGCCGGAGGGAAGCCTTTTCTGGGTAATCCACCGATGTGACTGGGTCATCAAACTTGAAATCGTTAGGGACCTCTGAAGGTCCCTGTCGGCCGTCCTACCTGCGGCCTATAGCCTCCTGCGGTTTCTTCACCTCATCCGTTCCTCCTGGGGGTGGTAAGCACATAAGATCCGCGTTGGGTCGAGGTGCAAGGTGTCCCCCCATTCCCTGGTCATTCATTCAATCTAGGCAACGTCTACCTTGCGAGAACAGAAGTTTTAAATATGCGCGACATTTTGAACCGCTCACGCAAACACGTATATAGCTTGAGTTCTGTTTCATCGGTAGTGCAGTGCAGGAAACACAAGCCGTAAAGAACATCTAGGTTGTACATTAAGATACCTGTAGGGAAAAGTTCGCATGCGAGATCTCTGACGCGAATGTGGACCTTACTAAGAGAGAAGAAAAATACGTTAGAGAATGGGAACCTTGTGTAAATAAACATAACCAGAAACGGAATTTTCATTTGCCGTAATATTCGAGACAGCATGAGTCGAGATACCTGAAACATATTTATCCCCTCCAATCACATGACAAGAATGAATATGAAAAAATCTGATGTGATACATTCACATGACTTTCCTACCTTCTATCGCTTATTCGTAGGTGTACAAACTATTCTGACTAAAGCTTATTTTTCTATCTACTTCATTTTAATCTAAATAAACCCTTACAGAAACAGCTGCCTTGCATATTTCCTTATAGAATAAAAACGGACAGCGATAGCCAAATGTTTTAGAATTGGATTTTATACCCTGGCCTTAAGTTTCCATGCAAGTGCGAGAAACAACTGAATGTTCACAGAACTTGACAAGTAATGAGCAATTCTAATAATTAGTAATGGATATCTCAGAAATGACTTATTCCACAAAAAAGCTTTTTGGAATAAATTGTCTCTTTTAAAGAGATTTACATTTTTGTGTAGTATCTAGTTTTCGTCTATCGCTTAACGTTTACCAGTTGTACAGATTATACAAAATTCTTCCCAGAAAATTCAATATATACATTTTATTTGGCATATAAATATATTAAATACATGATATTTAAATCAAAATTGTTAGAGCCAGTTTTTAGAAAATAAAAAAATTCGAAAAATGTTCCATGCAAAGGTTAGTTCGGATGGGGGATTATCATGAAAATCTTCGTGTCGAATCCTTGGAAGATAATGAACTTAAATACAAAGTTTGCTATTTATGCGATACGGATACACGGATGTTTTTTTAAAAAACTTTTGGGGGTTCAGGAGACCTCAAAACGTCTATTTCCATTTATATCTCGACATCCAATTTTTTGGTGGAATACAATACTTCCCCTACTTACTATAGTAGTAGAGGAAGTAAAAGGGTAAAACGTCCGTACTTCAGCTGATAGGAAGCGAAAAGTTGCTACGACTATTGACGTAAGATTACGATGCACTGTCTCTTCCAAAAATGAACCCTCTCAATCCACCCTATTATTGAATCCCGCCACTTTCCTCCAGGGAGAAAACTGAGACTCGAGGATAGGGTAGCAAAATTTGAAGAATAGTTTTACTAACACTGCAGCCTTTGTGGGTACTATCTCAGAGGCATTTGGCATTTGTTATAGCGTAATATATGAAGTTATCATTCACAGGAAGTTATTACTCGGGTTCAAAGGCGTAGATTAGGGAGGCACAAATTCAGAGTTTTGTATATTTTAGTTGTAATTAATTTAATTCAAATCAGTAAGTACCAATAATTAAAACAAAAGCTACTGTACCAATACTAAGCACCATTTATTTGTATTTACCTATTTTCAGTTAGAAGATAGCTTTCAATTTGCCTCCTCCCTCACCCAAATTAGGCCCCATCTATGCCAATGTAAGCTGCATTATAACTTCTGAAAGAAAATTTTGCAGAGGGTTAAAACATATCCACGGAAGTTGTATTTAGAGCATGCACTTTACCTTACAATAGCCTTATACCCCAATATTTTTGCGGACGTACAAGTCCATAACTTTCTCAATGTAACTGGCGGGCAATTTCTCTGATCCTTCAGTACAAATCTTTTTGCGTGCATTAAGTGTTTCTTGTCCGATTCGACTGAGGAGAATTTATAAATACTTCATTATAACTGTTATTTTTAAATTTCTAAGAATATGTCTGAAGTCGCTGTATTTTATTGAACTCTGTGTATTTTCTATAACTACGAAACTATAAAACAGAATACGCAAAAACCCACTGCAAGAAATGTAGAGCTTGTTAAAATACACAATTTGTGTCGAAGTTCTTCATAACGTTAGTCGTTTTTGAGATATTCCATTTTGCAGGTTTACGGTTTTCTCAAGTGTATATGCTCCATCTTACGCGAGGCAGTATTTTTAATACTTAAATAATATGAGTCTACTTATATAATATATAAATTCAATAACGGCCCGCCTTAAAGCAATATGTATATAAATAATATATAAAGTGTATATAACAGTCATTTTATTATGTTTATGTTATTATGTACATGTATAATAATGTTATGTGAATGTATTAAGTAATTTAACAATGTAGGAGCTGTGAGAATAGAGGCCGGAAGTTGCTAACAATGAGGTAACAATGAGGTAATCTTGAGGCAATAATGAATTGGAAAGTTTAATAATGCTACTAGTAATACTTGGAATAATAATGCAGTATTTAAAACAATTTTTAATAAATAGCCAATCAACAACTAGAAAAAGCTTAAGTTAGATAAAAGTATTCTATTGGAGTAGGATTAGCCAATCAGAGACTTGAAATAGAGAAATTTACAAATTTAAGCGGTAAACGCCAGACGTTAGAAGATAGTGTACCTGAGCAGTTCGTTCGGTACGTATTCAGTGTGAGATATAAAAAATTCATTACGGCGTGAATAATATAAAGTTTACGTGTTAAAATGTACAAGTAATAATAATAATCTCACAGTTCTACAGTAGGATATATCATAAAGTGTTATTTAATCGTGTGAAGGATTCATGAAAGAGTGAAGTAAACAATCATAATTTGTGTAAGCCTTAATTCTTTAGCCGCATCACCCCCTGCTAAGAGATACGTGTTTTCTGCAAAAATATTGACGCAGCCAAGGCAGGCATACTATATATAAAATTTTAAAGAAACATAAAAAATACAAAACTGATTTTTTTTAAAAGTGGGGCGAAGGCCACCGGAAAGTGAACGTGGGGCAAAGGCCACCGGAAACTTTGTACCGTATGTGGGGCTGCAACTACTTCAAGTTTTTGGCTCCCCAACAGTGGAACTACCCTCTGTATATACAATACACCTTCTTCATACATACATACCTAAAAGTTTCCGATTAATTTCTCCCCCATTGCAAGAGCTTTTTACCAGTAATATTGTTTCTTTTTTGTTTTAGTTTTCTTTTCTTTCCTTCTTTTTGTTTATTTTTATGTTGTAATTGAAACTTTTTAATAAATTGGAAATCATTCCTAAACAAAATATATCGTCAGTAACGTAACATGGATAGAAGAATAGCTTGTTATGTGAAAACTGAAATACATAACCCATGAAAGTTGTTAGAGAAGTCGTATGGATTCATCTTTAAATTTTCTAGAGAAAAAATAATTATTCACGCAACTGTATAGAAAGTGTGTTTTTTTCAGGGCTAGTAAGATGTTTACGGCCGAAGCGAAGCTGAAGACGAAACGAATCCTGAAAAAAAAACACTTTCCTGGAGCTACGTACAACATTTTGTTTCATACTATATCGAAATACTTCATATATTAGTTAGGTTTTGTACTGTGTGTTGGCATAGACACAGTCATATATTTCATACGCTCCTTGCAGGGCCAGTAAAGTTATTGATTAAATAGTTGAATGGAGGGGGTTTAAAAAGTAATATCTCTAAAAGTAAATCAATTAAGGTGAGTTATTAAGCAATATTCTAATTTTTAAATTAATATAGAAGGTGAAATCATGCAATACGGAAGAAATATGCTCATAAAAATTTATTCACTTGGTGATTTATCATTCTGTCTTCACATGTTTTGTTGGAGTACGGAAATTAACAACGGAAAAGTTAAATTTGACGTATTAGTTTGGAAACGGAAAAAGATGAAATTCCGGATAGTGTGAAATAATATATACATTAGTTTCTTCAAATTCATACAGTAACATTGAAACGCAAGCAATTTTGGGGATTTATTCTCTCTCAACTACGCCAGGTATTCTTGAAAAATTCGCAGTCAACAGGATTCGACTAATTGGAATAATTTCCTAATGGAGTCATTACTTTATTTTTATTTTCCGAGATGATTCCAGCTATACTGTCTGCAAAAGAAAAGTCTGTTATGAAGGAGACATACTGAGAAACAAAACAATTTCAAGATGGAAGCACTGCAGTTAGTTAATGACACAGCTTGAGTAATTCCTGCTATTTCGCTTGAGACGCGGAAACATCTATAAAGTAAATCCATTTAAGTCAGTCTGTCTGTTTCTCCCTATCCTTTTAGTTAACTTTCCAGGCTGTATCTTCAAAGAATATTTGTACGTGCTACCAGTTTCTGCGATCCTCGAGACATCTAGATTTAATTTCACTCGAAACTCTTTTCATGTTGTACTTCATCTTCTGTTTTTTAATTGTTGAATAATTGCAACGTTAGTTCAAAAGATTTCATATTAATGATTAGGTAAGAACTTAAGTTTATGAAGAGCAGTTGGAAGTTTAGTTTTAATTTCTCATTAGTTGTACGTTTAGTAAAGTTTAATTAGAACTAGACTCATACCTCAAAACGAAGTTTATTTAATATACACTCTGACATCTCTCGGTAAACTCTAGCACTTGCGAAACTAACAGATTCTGAGCGTTTAATCTCCCATATTAATATTTCTCAATTATTCTAGAAAGAATGTAAGTGTTTATAATACGTTTACAAACATGTTAACTATTTATACCTACTTTAAAACTCGGGAATTGTCTTTCCGCAACACCCTGCATGCATCCCACAATCAGTGAGACAGATTTGTAATTTTTGTAGGATAAGTTAAATGAATTAACCACGATATATTGTGTATATACGAGGGCGGATCGAAAAGTAACGCAGTAATTTTTTTATGCCTTGGTATTGCAGCTAGAATGTTGCAATTTCACACAGATATAGTTTGAAGTTTTCACTACAGAGGGAATGTTTTGTTTTATGCACATCTCTAGCGAGAGAAGCGTGAACTACGCAACAAAAATAGCGCGTATGTTACTGTCGTCCACATGTGAATATCAGAGAGGTGTGGTTCGATATTTGTGGGCCAAAGGGCATAAACCGAGTGATATTCACAGGGACATGCGTGGCGTGTGTGGGGGTGATTGTATGGACCGTAGCAATGTCTCTAAGTGGTGTGTATTCTTCAGCTGTGTATTCTTCCTAGAGGGCCGTGTGAACCTTAGTGATTCGCCACGCTCCGGGAGGCCGGCAACAGCTGCAACCCCGCAGAATGTCAGAGGCATCGAGACGGCAATTTTGAACAACCAGCGTGTGCAACTGCGAACCTTATCGCAACAGTTCAACATTTCCTATGGTGCAGTGTACGATATTGTTCATGACACGTTGAAATTTCGTAAAGTAGCGCTCGCTGGGTGCGTAAGAACCTGACAGACAACCACAAGGGCCAGTGAATGATGACGAGCTTGGATCAACTAACGCGGTACACCGCAGAAGGGCATGACATTATGAAAGGAATCGTCACTGGTGATGAGTCGTGGGCATACCACTACACGCCCGAAACCAAGCAGGCAAGTATGGAGTGGAAACATGCTGGTTCCCCAGTGAAGCAAAGTTCAAAGTGACTCAATCTGTTAGGAAAGTGCTTGTGACGGTATTCTGGGATATACGTGGTGTTGTATTGGTGGTCTTTACTGAACACGGGGTCACTGTGAATGCTGCACCTACATGAAAACTTTGATGAAGTTGCGTCGTGCCTTTCGTAACAAACGCCACAACTGAATGTTGACAATGTCAAAATTCTTCATGACAATGCTCGCTCCCATGTTGCTGTTCGTCAGAAACTCACCAAATTTGACTGGTAGGTGCTCCAGCATCCACCATACAATCCGGACCTTGCACCGTCGGACTTTCATATGTTTGGTCCCATGAAGAAATTCCTGGCCGGCCAACGCTTTGCGACAGATGCCGGAGTGAAATCAGCAGTCCGCAGATGGCTGTACCCCAAGGAAACGGACTTCTACGAACAGGGCATATTGAAACTGGTATCACGATGGGAGAAATGTGTTGAGAAACTTGGTGACTATGTCGAAAATTAGGTGAAATGTGTAAGTTCATTTGTGATTTCTTTTGTTGTTTTAACCATTAAACTTGTTTGTAAAAAAATTATTGTGCGTTACTTTTCCATCCGCCCTTGTATATTGTGACGCAGCGGTTATGGTCTGAGGTTGTTGGGAGGTCGGCGGCAGGTAGTCGGAGTTAAAGGTGAGGGCGACTGTCACCTTGCAGTATTCTCTGTAAACAAATGATGAACGTTGAAGACACTACACCTTGCTTCAAAAGTAGGTAAATCAGGATAAAGGAGTAGTATTGGAAGAAAGACGGCAATGCATGATTAGATATTGATAGTATGCAATTAGTTTATGAAATCCTCTAAACTAGCATTTCAAAAGCTATACATTTTTTAAAGCAATGTTCGCTGAGATAGTGTATGACAGAGATCCTCGAAAACTTCTGATCTGTAGTTTGGGACTGGGTAGGTTAAAGGTCCTCTTTCTTCATTGTTCTTTTATAATAATGTCACATTAATGTGTTGTATTTCACTGAATTACAGTGTTGTTTTACATGGTATTTTAAACGTCTTTTGAGTTTTATGTTACATCTGATGGTTTCCCTATTTGTGCTGAAGTGTTTCCTGTCACATTCCCCACAAATGATTCTAACGTTGATGTACAAACTCTTCTTTGCTGTAGGCATATTGCAACAGTTCTCCAGTGGTGTATATTATGCTGTGAATAAAAGGAACAATTAAACTTCGCTGTCCACTTTTCACTTCGTCACTTCTAACAGTACTCAACTCAACATTCCTCAACCTGGTGACAGCAGTCCCTCATATAGCCTCGCATAAAAGCTGAGGAAGCGGCTTGCAATAAAGCCGGCTGTTGGGGAGGGGAAGAGTGTGTCTGTTATAATACCTGACGTCAACTGTACTCCGTGCGGTAACAGGTTTGCTCTATTTACTTGCTAAAACCGCCAGCCCGGCTTATAATAAACATTCAACACTTGTTTTTTCATCACTAGTCAATGGTTTGCCCGGCTATACATTAGTAAGTCGAGAAGATGCAAGAGCAAATTCACCGTCCGCCTGATACTAATCAGAAACTGTTGGTTTCTGACTGCAAACAATATTCTGAGCATACTCGGATGTCAGTTGACTCATACGAATTGCATGTTAGGATTTGTAGCTCTGTTTAACGGTATAAATCAGCGTTAATTAAACTCTTAGATATTTGTATAGAACATTGATATTTAGGGATAAATTCATTCTAAAATTTAGATTATTAGAATGGAGCTACTTTCCTTTACGCATTGCTATCGTGTTATACCACGGTTCACTGGTCACGTGGGTTTGTTTTGGCACGGATCAAAGTCTTGTATTCGACTTCCCACCAGGTAAACCGTCCGGTATATCGCGCGTATTTCATTGCACCATAAAAAAGTGAAGTGCAGGGAAAATTGAACTAATTCACATAAGTGAAATGGCAGTGGAAAGTTGAACTAGGTGAGAACACGATGTTACAAAACTTAGTAAAGTGACAGTAAAAAACTGGACAAAGTCATTACACACACACACACACACACATTTGCTTGAAACAATTTCTCGAATTTTCATGTGAATTTTAAGGACACATCTAGCCTAAAAGGAAGTCTTTTATTTAACAGATATGAAATATTTGAACTATAAGTACAGTTGTAATTTCTATTATGGTAGAGCAATAATAACTAGTAGCTTGACTATTAACATAACCAGAGCTAGGAATTCGTATCGATTGCAATTCCCCTATGCATATTGCGACCGGCGAAAAACAAACCCGTTGTCAAGGAAACGTTCCCATTTCCGGAAAGGAAAGAGCTGTAGTATATTCGTAAATGCGCATCTATTTACATAATTATGTACAACATACAAATTGTTACATACGCATAGATTGACACTGGTAGATTTTCTTAAATACATGTGTAAATTAATTACACCCAAGCAATTATGACGCAGAGTGTAATATTTATTGGAATTGTGTAAAACAATAGGTAAATAATAAAATGAATTTTTAAAATATCTTTAGACGATCAGTGAGCAAAAACCAAAGAAGGTTTATAGCGGCATTACTAAAAACAATAATGTACTTCTGAAACCTTTCAAATGAAAAATTTATCCTACGTTCAGACAAACAAGGTTTGTAATCGAAAATGTTAAAGGCCCAATCTGGTATACTGATGGTTCTAGAACCAAATCGGGAACGGGGGCTGGGCTTTACGGCAATGGTACCAGGATTTCTTGTAGTCTTGGTACCTTAGCTACAGTTTTCCAGGCTGAGGTTTATGCAATCCTAGCCAGTGTCATGGAAAGCATTAAAAGGAGATATAAGAATAGAAGTGTTCTTATCCTCTCAGACAGTCAAGCTGCTCTTAAAGCACTTGAATCACCATCAATAAAATCAAAGTTCGTCTCAGAATGCCGGGAATCCTTAATGACACTGGCTGAACACAATAAGGTTCAACTTATGTGTGTGCCAGGACATATAGGTATACCAGGCAATGAGAAAGCAGATGAAGCAGCCAAGATTGGCAGTGAAATCCCATTTTTTGGTCCGGAGCCTGTACTGGGAGTATCCTACAGACCAGTGAAACAGGCTATTAAGAGCTGGGCTCAAGCAGAACACAAGAACTACTGGAACTCCATTGACGGTTGCAGACATTCCAAGTTGTTTATTACACACCTGGATAACAGCCGGGCAAAATACTTGCGCGGTCTTAGTAGAAGACTTGCATGGGCAACAGGATTCATTACAGGTTCACTGTGCCCTAAAGTTTAATCTATACAGAATGGGATTGTTTAACAACCCTATCTGTAGTAGATGTCTAGAAGGAGATGAGACTGTTGCTCATCTACTATGTGATTGCCCTGCTCTTGCGAATCAAAGAGCAAGTACTTTTGGCAGTCACTTTCCAAAGATAGATGAACTATCGAAAACCTCAGTTAGCAGTCTGGTTAAGTTCATATCGAGCAACAGACTACTTAACTGATGAAAGGGGGGATGCGCAATAGATCTTAAGGTCGCAGTGCTTGGGCATAAAACCCACCCCTTCTCAAACTAGAACTAGAACCGAAAATGTTCCTCTACTTCGCATGAAAAGATCGGAACAAATTTGAAATATGCGACCAGTTCTATATTATCAAGCAAACTGCGCTTGTGATTTAAAACTCATATCGTATGCGATAGATCACACCGAACCGTGCATTCTTTTCATTGACACGTTTAATTTTCATCTTTATTTCAGGTGGGAATGCTCTTGGATTGGTACATCCACATGCCTCACAGATTCAGTCAGCTCCATATTTCTGAACTTTGCAATCCTGTAAAGGAGCTTTCAAAAATATATTTTTGTATATGATAAAAAGCTGTCTACATCTTCATAACTATACCTGATTGATTCAGCCACTCTGTTTAAAGTATAAACTAGACACGTACTGTGAATCAGTTTGGGATACAAGCTACTAATTTGTTTGGCAACTTTTACCATGTTATGTGGAACCGTCAGATATGAACAGGAGAACATTATCTTTCTTAACTCCATCAGGCCACTGCTCTTTCAAACGTCGATGTGACTGTTGAATGAATTGCCTTTTCAATTACTTCTGCATTAAGTGAAAACTCTTATTAGGATGACCTGCAGAAAGAATCCTAATAACTACATTCATTACAAAGCGTCCTATGGGGTCCCTAGTGTCCTCCAAGGACACCCATATCTTGTCATCCGCCACTGAACGCCTTATGTAATGCAAACATTTATCATGCGCTATCTGTAGATGCGTTTTTCCCAAAGGTTTGTTTGCGATGACAGTTTCTTGCCTGTATATTTCTCCATAAACGTTCTGAAAACATTGTTTTCCACTTTATAAAACGGAATGTCGCAACACACCAACATTAAGCATAACAGGAGAAAAAACTCAGGCTGTCTGCTTGATAACGCCGCATTCTCTGGCGTCTCTTTGATTTCAATGTCCACATCTTGTGACAATGAGAGATTCGCAGAGTGTTTTTTCTGGCACAGTGTCACTGAAGTAGTGATCGTTTAGCAGGTTTTATTTCAACATCAGTGAAACGTGATTAGTTGACACACAATTTGCTCCAAAATTCTTTAATGATTTTAATTAATCTAGTTTCTCGATCTGGTTTCCCTTTATCCATTTTTAACAAAGTACCCCAGTGAAATAGAAATAACAAATCAAATAAGCGCATGAATAAATACACTGCTAGAACACTTACTATGGTCATAAACAAAATGAATTTGAAGCAGAACAAGATGTTATTCAAGCGTCTTCGTTCATCTGATGTAGCCCTGTTGCATGCAGTTTGTAAATTAACTGGTTGCAATGTATGGTTACCTGCGCTCGCTCAGGCTACGCTGCGTTTTATATGTCATACCTGGCTGCTCTTACCTTGCATAATGAATTCGTTACGAAGTTGTCAGCTCTGCTCATAACTTAGGGGGGCAATTGACCCCTTGCCTCCCTAAATGACGCCCTTGACTATGTGATCTGAAGTATCCGAACACTAGTTGAGAAGTCCACAGGCTGTCAACTTGGTTTGGAAAACACTCTATTGGGTACATAAAGAAGAGCACTTTGCTCCAGTCAGGGTTGTGCCAAAATGGCACGAACCCCTCACAACAGTTATCAGAACCTGTCAGAAGCGGTGCATTTGTTACAAAAGTCATGATCCGGCATAAAGAACTTTCCAGATTTATTTCTGGACTGCTGGACTATGACTTAGTGTCAAGATGACTTCACTAGAGCAGGGAAAAGGTTCATCGTTTCGCTACCGTCAGGAGAAAGGCAATGCTGTCGCCAACCATCTTTTCGCCCCGGCACCGAGCAGCAGCTGGTTAGACATAGAGGATGAGAGGTTAGTCCGCGAGAACCCAGCCGCCGGACAAATTTTCTACACCAGGCTCGCAAACAGCGAACTCACGACGTACGCCCAAAATTTCGGTCTTGTCAAAATTCCTGTAACTACTTTTTGTAAACAACTATTACCTGAGGCGTGCGTACGTACGTTGTATGATTTTGAGCAACATATTCATTTGCTGGAGGTTATGTGAAACAATTGCACTTCGTGCGTTTTTTGTATTTGAGATTTTCTGTACACATTTTGAGCAGGTTTTGCGAATTGGTTTTAACTTAAGGGAAGTTACGATGTTGAAATACGTTAGTTGTGAGAGTATAAAATGTTACGTAAGTAGGGAAGTTTGTCCAAATGTATTTCTTATATGAAAGTTGAAGTTTGTTAATTGTTGCCAAACGGTACATTATATTTGAGAGTAAACCTTTATAAATGCTGTTCTGTTAAAGACAGATATTTTGCACTGTGATATACGAACAGCAAGTTCAGTTTAGGTGTACTTGCACAGTCATTTCGTAACCACATTTTCCTTTTGTGTCGCCTTATTCCATGTCATTTGTATTTAAGCCTGTTAGATACATTTTACAGAACTATCATTTGAATATATTGTAACTTTTGTAAATCATATCCAAACACATATCTTAATTTTATTCGTAAAAAGATATATTAATTCAAAATATAAATGACATAAAGAGTGCATATACACTCGTTATAAATTGAATAAACCTGCTTTATTCGCCAGAGCATTCGCGTGCAGTTAACAAAATTATAAGCTCAAACAGTTTCTCATAGCTTTAGATAAATTGCATACATGTTAGTTCAATGAATAGCTAAAGCCAATTTCACATAATAATTTGCGTTTTTATACAATTTCCTCACTTTAACGCGCCACTGAGCGGAGCAAACTTATATAACGTTCTGTTTCCAAGGAAATCAGAGCCTGAACTGCCGCCACCAAGTTATGAGAAATAATTAGGCTGCTGGTTGTTGTTGCTCTATCACAAGAAAATTTACGAGAACTGTACCTTTAATATAAGTATTTCACATTTAAGAAATGAAGGATAACTTTCTCTTAGGCTAAATATGTTGTTAAAGTTCACATGAAAATTCGGACAACTCCTTCAGGAAATCTTGCCCCCCCAAGCACAAAATGAAATGACACTCCTGGCTGTCAGTAAGGCAATAAACATGGCTGCTTTTACAAGTGCCGTTTAGTTTGGCATGTAACCAAACTAGGTGAGATGTGAAGCATTCTAAACGTAAGCCGTTAAAAGCGCAGAACTAATTGCATTGAATGGCTTTAACAAACGAATGCATGGGATACCAACTGTCGTTGTGAATAAGTGTTTCTGAGTAAAGGGCGTATTTACGCGTAAAGAACTTATGGAAACTGCAGCATTGCGGACATTTAGGAGCAAAAGACACAGACGTAAGCCAGTATTAGAACATTCTAATATGTTACATTAACATGCCTTTATCTATCTTCTATGTCTTTTAATCGAAACAGACCTTTCTGGAAATAGCTACATTACACATTTCATTATAGATACGAAGGGAACAGCGACAGTCACATGTTTTAGAACTGGGCACTATACGCTGGCCTTAAAATTCCATACTCCTCCCATTCAATCGCGAGAAAAAGTGAAAATCCATTTCGAGGAAATTCATATTTTGAGGTTAGGGAATTTCCTTTAAAATATTCGTGTCGCATCTTTGGAAGATACTGAAACTGAATACCAAATTTGGTATTCATACGACTTTCCATTTTTGAGTTATACTGTTCACAGAAGCGCACACAGGCCTTTTTTCTAAAAATGCTTTTATTTTTATTTAGGGAGCCTCAAAACATGTATTTCCGGTAACATCCGGATATCTACCTACTAGATACGTGGTAGAGAAAATAAAAAACAGATTTACTTTACCAAATATAGAATTCGTAGTTCAGTGCACAAGTTTTTCTTTTATAATGAACCGGTAATGTTAGATGGTCTTAAATTCTGGTAATAATGATCCTTCTATTAAGCGATCCACTTTTCATAGATTATTGATAGAAATAGGGTTTACATGAAGAAGGAGAAATAAAGTAAATATCGTATATTTGATATAATATTGACAGAGAGGTTATCGTGAGATGGACTTCTTCCCGACAATGATGCAGCTTTAGATTCACCTCAGCTTTTATTTAGGTGTTTATTATTATAGTACCAGAGGCCACGCTATGAGGGCTTTCGGTTGGAAGAGGAACTAAACACTTACGGAACAAGTGGGTGAGGTATCTGAAGTACAGTCAGTAAAGAAAACATCCGAAGTTCTGAGTTTCATTTGTGAATGAAACTGAAACTGTAAATTTAGTACTGTTTTCATTGTGCAACAGTACGTCTTCCCCCTATCACCTTGTCCTCACTACAGTCTGATCGCTAGCTTTGCTGTTGTTATACATTGTCAACAAAACAGTGGCGCCCTTCTCCAAATGCAGTCATAACGTGGCCTTATAGTATAATAATTGCGCTATCTTAATGGTTAATACGCGCATTGCTTTTGTTTATCAGAAGCCTTACACCGTACGCATTGTTTATTTTCCAAAGTTGAAGCTTCACATTGTACCAATGAGCACGTCACTTCAGACAAATAAATCATAAATCACACATATATGTTAATTGCACGTGTAGTGAAACACAGCAATGTCTTCCCTGTTTTCTCTTTCATTCTGAATGTGACTCCCACTGTAAGTGATAGTGTTTGCAAAGTGTAGAGATAATGTGTAACAAACATAGATTCGACTGAATGTGAAAGATGCGTGCAGCACACCATGAAAGCGGGTGCTTTCTGCAAGTAGGAATCCTCTTAGAGATAATGTGACAACGTTGTGTTTACGACACTGAACACCTTTATCTTCTTAGGCGGCTTTGATGCACCATTAGAGTAGCACAATAATACACTGTTCTATTGCATTATAAACACTAACATTAGTGGCATTTGCTTATTTACTTTTCATAGCTGAAACGAACACGAGATTAATGTGGAGGGATACAAAATGCTTTGTTTACATCACGTCCAGTTCTAAGGCTGGATCGACTAGAGTATACACAATACTTTGTATAGCTTTTATACCCTTGGATCTGAACGAAAAGAATAAGCTACCTTAGAACTCTCAAAAACTACCCCTAACATATTTTAACACCTCATGTAGAAACCTGTACTGCTTAACCCAGTGAGTCAGAGTTGTACAACTAGACATACTATACAACTTGGCAAAAATCGGATTGTATTTTAAATATAAAAAACCCATCCCAACTCTTACTTAAAACATATAGTATCTTTAAATTATAAAAGTTATTTTTATCCTTATACCTATTAGCAAAGCTATTAACTCTAACACCTTATTAGATAAACTACAACGCTTAGATAATAGGGTCACAAATTTGTGCACTTGTAGTGGGCAAAAATTATACCCTAGCTAATAACTTTCAAAAACAACCCTATTCATATATTCAATTCCTTATGTACAGTCGGGTGAAAAAAAGTGCGGATATGAGGAGCCGTGGTTTAAGTTACCAATCACTAATTAACATATCTCTGCCGGGCCCTATTTTCCTCCCTCATTCGGTTACAGAGGTTCGAACCAATAAGAGTCGGACTCATTCAGGGGCTAGTATGGACAGTCTTTGGGAGGCACATTGTTCCAAATATTCAGGTGACATATATCGTTTCTCCACGCCTTTCATTGCCCAGCTAGGCCTGACCTTTCTTCATAGGATAATGCTAACGTATCGGACTTGAGCTAAAATCAATTAGAGGTTGGCACACCTAAGGCGGGCGCGGAACACAAATGATGAGGAGATTCTGCCAACATTCAAGAATGTAGAACACTAAAAGTAACCAAAACCATCGACGCGTGTTTTGGCACTCGACTATACAAATGTGCACCATTTAAGCAATCACACGTTTGGACACTGATAATTTCAAGTCCCAGAGAAAACAGTATGCTATTCACGAGTTACAAAACTGCCCATCCTTATTTTAACCCCTTAGAGATTTTCACTGTAAGACCCATAGGGATATACCTAACTTGGTAAGTTTACACTGTAGGACGCGGCGAAAATCATAAACTACCTTTTAATTTAAAAAAAATACTTTTCCTATATCTCCAACCCCTAATATATGAACAGTTAAGTCTATCTGGACAATAAAATATAGTTATACTATAAGACCAGACAAAAATCACAATTTGCTATATATCTTCCAAACACTACCAACACTTATGTTTATCATATAATACCGTAAATTAAAAAAACTCTTATCCTTATTTTCCATCCCTTGTATCTAGGGTCCGTCAAAATATGTATACATTTAATATTTTATAGCTGCGTATTGTTATCAGAGTTGTATTGAATTATCTGTGGAATATGTAATGTGGTCTTTCTCAAAAGATGTCTGCATCTGTATGGCTCTTATGGCTAACATGTGACGTATTAAATTGAATCAAAAGGGTCGGAGCACGGTTGATGTTTAAGCAACGGAAACACATTTTAAAGTAGTACTTCAAGTTTGAAAATGTCGCCGCAATTCAACGTGCGCGGAAGTGAGTTTCAAACACATCCTCCAATGTACTTGATAATTGTACGGTTTTGTTATGAGTTTGAGACTCATGTTACCATTTGTGATGTGCACAACGTCGCCTCAGAAGTCTGCCACACAATGTGCTCGTGAGATAGGGGTTAGCAGTAATAGTGTACAACGCATTCAGAAAGCCGCTAAATGCGTGAGTACCAAGATTATTGCACACATTAAATCAGGAGGATCCTGATAGGCAAATGGAATTTCTGAATGGGCTTAACATATAGTAAATGTGGATGAATAGTTTGCGAATAAGACTGCATTGTCTGATAACTTCAAACTTAACGAAACACTGAATCGTTATACTTTTATTGCGTTTAATGGGCACCAGAAGGTCCAACGATCAACAATCGATAAGGCAATAGATCTTCCGGGGGAGAATGTCTGGTGCGGACTGTGATCTAGGGGTTTAATAGGACCCTTCATCTTTGAAGGTAAAATTACTGATAGCAGGTATTTGGAAGTGGATATCAACTATACCTCGCTTTATGGAAACAGTCATTGCTTCTGTCCAACAGGATGGGGCACATCCAAAGTGCCACCGATACATGCGGGCTTTTCAGTGCGAGAATTTGCAAGAACAAGAAGTACATTTGCGTTCCCAGCAGATTTAACATCTCTGGAATTTTACCTTTGGAAGATCTTGAAGGATGCCGTGTATGGATGACCTGTAGGAAACATTTCATGAAGAAATTACAGCCAGCATGTTGGCCATCCCTATTCAGAAACATTTCGCCGTTGTGATGTGTGTGCCTGGTAATGGAAACCATTTTGAGAACCGAAAGTAGCTGAACATATTCAGGAAGTTTATATTAAACGTGTTTTAGTACTAACACAGAATAAAAATGTTTTCGTTAAATTGTGTATACATTTCTTATGGAGTCTGTAATTATTAAAGTGTACCACTTGGACAACCGGGACACATATTTTTGAACTTACACTATAGGACATGGAGAAATTATAGCCTATCTTAAACACACTATCCTTATTCTGATTTTCAACACCATGCATAGTTAGGTTCCAGCCACACTCCACCAAAGCATATTTCCGGCCGTGAAACAGAGGCTATCTTAACGGCAGCGAGCAGTTCGACTAGTACTATGACTTGCAGTTTCAACAAGCGTATGTATGTGTAGGGGGGAGGGAGCAAACTCGGTCTGTGAGAGTTTTCAGATATAATCAAATTAAAAATCTGCTGCTGCTTTCAGAGAGTAAATAAAAACGTTATCTAGTATATAATAATGGAATTAATTTTTTTTGTCAGAAAACCAGGCGTTAAAATTATAGAAAAAGAATTGCAACGAAAGGCGTAACTCTCGTATTTAGTTCTTAGAGCCTGCTAACTTGAATGTCACGCATGGACTGTGTGCTATTTCTTAGGCAAATATTTGCAGTAGACTACAAGTATTATACGCTATAGGCACTATTGTGTGTTGCCCTATTTGCTTTCTACTAGTGAATCCTACTTGTCACGAATTTGCATCAATTACAAACTTCGAAAAAAGGTAATAATCTACACCGTTTTCTAGAAAACGACATTTTCCCACAAATAGTGTGCCTTTTTTCTGAGACCACTTAACTCACAGCAGTGAAACTTGGTAGCATCTTCTAAACGTGCACAATAAACAACTGTAGAGAGCTATTTTGGTATTTTGAAAATATTAATATTATTGATTATGCATAGCAATGAATTTAAGTTTTTTTTCAAACCAACCGGAAATATGTTTCGAATAAAGAAAAAAACAATTTTTGGAAAAATGCATAGTCAATACTCAAAAACCTAAAGCATAATAAATAAAACTTCGTATTTAAGTTCAGCATCTAGCAAAGATTGTTGATTAAATTTGATTAAAATACCATGTTTAAAATATTTATGTGTTTAATAAAATGTAAAACTGCAAACAGCCTGTGAAGTCTTCATTCCGAATGAATTTTACACAACTGGTATACCTTGAATGATTGAAAAAAAAATTATTGCACAACAAATGTAATCCCTTTAACCACACAACTTATTTAAAACAGCTTTAGTTGTGGTATCAGCCATTTCCAAGTTATTCTTTGTTATTCGTTTGAATTTTTAATCAAACTTTATCACTTTTTGATGTGTTGTCACCATTCAGTTGTTTCTCTCGAGTGTAGAATTTCAAGACAACCAAACCAGCTTAAATTGAATACATTAAGAGTTAATTAAGTAATTTAATGCTTCCAGATGAAATTAAGCAGTTCTGAGACGTGCATGGAAGATCGTGAGATAGGATGTTCGAAGACCAATCATCAAAACACTTAATGAAGTATAGACCGAGATGGAGGAGCGTGGATTGATCACAAAATATATCAAGAGGTCTCATGGTGATGATGATAATGATGATGATGATGATGATGACGATGATGTTGACGACGAATTAGGTTTTAGTTTTTATTGACATTCCAGAAAAAGCAATTTTATAATCGGCTTCCAATATCTCATCTCAAATAGGCCTCGGATTTCTAGACCCTTATAAACAATTTTAGGCATCTATTATTGACTGTAAAATTATCAAACTAGGCACTAAAATGTACAGTTTTAGGCACCCCAAAATACATTTTACAAGCTAAACATAGGTTTTCATGCATATAAACGCATTTTTTTCTTTCTGAAATCACAATAAGCAAACGAACAAACAAAAAAGACACTGAGTAATAAAACAATTACAGTTACTGTGCATTAAAGATTACAGTGCCAAAAACATGTAGGTTAATAAATTATTATGCTAGACGCTTTTTAATATTTTTAAACTATGAATTTATGGTTGCTTATGCATATGGCCTTATAAAGTTGAGAAAGAACACATCTTACCTTATAACTCGATGGAAGTGCACCATACACTACCGACATATTACTGCGATTTAAATGATCTAGAGGTGATGTGGACCATCAGCCAAAATGATGTGTGTAGAACACAATATAATGTAACGACTCTGTGAATGTCGACCCACGACCGGGGAGTTGCGTCAAGTTTTAAAAAGTGTTGTAATGGAGAAGTACTAGCAATGAGGACGATAATTTGCTGATCTGTACCTCCAAAACGTATTTATTGGCCACATAAGAGGGTCAGCACACTTAATTTTTCTCGCGACCGTCTGCTACGTAGGAGCTAGGTCAGTTTCGCGTTTCGCACGCCAACCTAATAAGTTTATTTAAAACTGTGCTTCAAGTCCTGCCAGAGGTATCCGGGTGAGTAATGGTAATATATAGCTAAGCTCCTGCACGGTAGAACGTCCCTTCGGAAGGTCTACAACTCTCAATTCTGTTTATTCGATAATATTAGATAGGTTTCATAGAATCCGTTGTACATATTTCACGCCTCCTAGCTTCCCAATGCACCCGGTTGCGACCTCCTAGCTCCTCTGAAGCTACTACCCTCTGCTGTTAGTAACCCCCGGGGTGGTCAGCCACAACATTGTCGCTAGAACATTGTTAAGAATAGCACTGTAAAATGATTGATGTTTTTGTCCAAGAGTGTACAATCAGATCTTTTAGTCTCTCCACAGAGCACTCGAGAACACTCGCAAAAGCCACTCAAGGACATGGTCGTCGTGTTCTGATCCAAAAGCACTATCCCTATTATAATAAGTGTTGTGAATGACAGTCAGCATCAGACTATCTCTGGGAACGTGCAAGAGTGTTTTCATTAATTAAGTTGAAAATGTTTTCGATTAAACAGTGTGTGCTTTTAGTGGAGAATGTTTTTAGAGATGGTAAACAGACAGAAAAACGGAAGCAAAAATTTACCGAATAGTTATCAAATTCCAGATTACCGTTTCAATTAGGATTTAATAAATGAACAATAATAAACAACAAGTCGTTAGATTGGTTCTGTTGACGAATACTAGAAGTAGAAGACACGGATTACTTATTTTAGGTGTTGCAAAGTCAACAGTGTATAAAGATAATCCGAAAATGACAGACGAATTGAAATTTGCCAATAATCAGTTACACTAATTAAGAGACAAAAGAAACCGAGCGGGATGGCTCAGGTAGTAAGGCCCGTGGCCCGCATTCGGGAGGTCCCGCGTTCAAACCGCGGGGCCAAACGATCTGACCGAAAGTTTTTTGCAGATTTCCTTGGTCGCTAGGCGAATGCTGGGTTGAATAATTTGATCCGTGAATTTTTGTATCATCCCTTTTATTACTACGTTCCATTTCCTTCTTCTTCACCGCCATACCAGGCATTGGTCTGATGACCCATCCTAGATACGATATGGTCCAGAGTTTGCTTGCTCCCTACTGGTCCAAGATATTGGCTTTAAGTACTTGGGGGTGTAAATCCTACATAGAGGAGGGTAATGCATTAAAAAAGAAGGAGAAACTTTTATAAAAGTTTAACAATAGTATAAAGCATATGGATCTGTCCCTTCAACAGAATGGGTAACTCAATTACGATTTTTATTTATTTGTTTTCTGTTTTTGATGCTTTCTCCGAATTCGATTCAACCAGACCATTGCAAATGTATGGAATAAGGTTTACCATCACCTCCATCGCTTATTTCGTCACTGTGGAGAAACGTCAAACCGTAGAAGACTGACGTTTGAGACCGAAGACTGGGAAGGCATTGGGACACGAATGAGAAAGGAAAGCGGAAGAGCCCCTAGTAAGAAGCCGTGCACACTCTCTAAAGGACGTGACGGTCGGTTTCTATTACTATTCTCATGGCCATGCTAGGTAACATGTTAATAAGCCATGAGGTGTGCCTTTCCCGGAAAACTACCCTGTGTGTCTTTGAAGGGTGACGTGAAAGGAATTCAATTCGTCACCACCTTAGTCACAAGCACACTAACATTCAACAAACTTGCCAACTCTCCGAAGTGAACATAAGGGGTGGCTTCAGCAGTAGAGTGAAAGTTGCTATTCCAAGGTACATTAGGTGAAAATACATGGTTACAAAGAGTTTAAGATAACATAACGAAACTTGTTCACTAATGCTGAAAGTTTGAAACATTTTTCTGGCATGTTTAGATCATCATTGATAAACAAAATTTAAAAATCAAAATGGTAGTGTACCTTTCTCTAAGTTAATTGTAATAACCCTTTGCGCCCAAAATCCGTATGCAGTGATAATAAATTATATGCAGCAAAATTTTGACTACATTGCTAGTTACTTTCTCGATTAACGTATAGTAAGTAGATTAAGTATTGTATTCTATCCAAAAATTCGATACCAAGATTTCACCTAAACAATTTGAGGTATCCTGAATCCAAATGCAGCACTTTGGAAACATGTCGTGTGTGTGTCTATCTGTCTATCTATGAACAGAATAGTTCAAAAACGAAAAGTTGAATAAATACCAAACTGCTATTTGAGTTTAGTATCTTTCAAGGATGAGATAGGAAGATTTTCAAGAAAATCCCCTCACCCCAGACTACGCTTTTCATGATAATTTTTTTACAAATTTTGATTTTCTCAAAAATAGCTCGAATGATTTTGATTAAAATATCATATGTTTAAGACATTTTCATAACAAATGAAATGAATATCTTGAACTTTCTGGGACTGTCTCCAAAAGTCCTCTTCATTCTGAATGACTTTCATACATATATCTAACTGGTAAACCGTAAGGATTAGACAAAAGTTTACTACACACAATATGTCGATCTCGTTAAAACACTCAATCTATGTTATATACATTTATTTGTCGAATAAACCATTTCCGAGATATTCCTTGTTATTTGTTTGAATTTTCCAATACTTATACTTTTACTCAGATGGATTTTTTTTGTCCTGGACATGCAAAGAGAATGGAAAGCTCCACATAGCAACCAGTTCTTCAAAGATTTGACTATTACTTACAGCCTACCACGTTCCCCTTGCATCCACAAGAGAATTGGCAGTAAAATAGTTTCTGCAAATGTTTATGTCGATTAACATGAAGTAGATGGAGAATAACCGTTTGTAAAAATAGTTTGTACAAGAGTTGAGAAAGTCATGTGAGTGCAACAATTCAGACTTTTTTAAATATATTGTAAAGGCTAAAATAAACCTTCAGGTGAGACATATATATTCAACTCTCCGGTTTGAATGAACATTTCCTGAGAAGATGTCAGAAATATGTGGATATAGGACAGCTTTTGCAACATCTCTTTGGCAAACTATGTGCTTATTATCATTGAAACTATAGATGGTTGCGAGTATATTGCGGTGGGAGTCCGAGTTGCGGCGGCCGGCACGCGAGAAACTGTGCGTTTTGTTTGTTTTTTATTAAAATTCCCTTATTTTACCCAGTTTGTATGTACTGTGTTTTTACTATTTTTTTGTTACCACCATTATACAACACACAGACACACACACCGAAACACCCATGCCCGTGATGGGACTCGAACCCGCGACCCTCAGCTTGGCAGAGCGCCGGAGGTATACGCTCCAGCGACCACGGCTACGAGGGCCGACCGCGTTGACCGCAGTGTGAAGGAAAAGCGCTATATAACCTACATAGAGAATGAGTATGTGCAATGCCAGGTAGGGCAGTTATGCGTAAAACAAAATAACTTATTATTTAGGGATTTAAATTCATGGGATTATGTATATATTTGTATGATTTATACTATATTTCTTAACTGAGACTCGCCTATGTCTTTATTTTCTCTTTACTTGCGAGAAACTCTTGGAGCTGTTGGAAGCCTGTTAAAAGTAGTTTACGTTCAATTATTTTCCAAGTGTGCTTGCCAGTGTTAAGAGTCTATCGAGCATCTTCCATAATAGTCAGAGGTACGAGTATAAATTGTTTTGTAAAGGACGCGAATTAGACTGTGCGAGGTAGAGAAATTCTCCTCATAAATATAAAACAAGGAAGGAAAGGAAACGAAAGCTAAAAATCCAATTACTGCACGGGAAAACGTAAAGAAGCTGTGTTAAAGATGTTTAATGCTGTTTCTGCCGGAAAATATAAACCGTGCTTTCTAAAAGCAAATACCAAATAATATGACATGTTCCTCTAAGGATGGAGAAGCCGTAAGATGCAAATTTAATAATCTGATGTGCTATACTCACTTGAATTTCTCTACCCTCTATCCTTTATTAGTCGGTGTACAAGTTGTTCTTCCTAAAGTATATTTTTCTGTCTACTTCATTTTAATCCATATAAACTTTTGCAGAAATTGCCACATTACACATTATGTTATAGATACAAAGGGAACAACGATAGTCAAATGTTTAGGAACTGGTCACTATATACTTAAAATTCCATACTCTTTCCATGCAATCGTCAGAAACAACTGAAAATCATGGGGCTTAAAAAGAGTGACGTAATGAACAAATCGAACCATTAATAACGTATATCTCGGAAATGGCTGATGCCACTAAAAGGTTATTAGTGGATAATAAATTGTGTGTTTTAAAGAGATCTACATGTTTTGTGTAGTACGTTTTGTCAATCGCTTAACGTTTACCAATTGTATAAGATTATACAAAATTCCTTCTGCATAAAGAGGACTTCACAGGCTGTTCCCAGAACATTCAAAATATACATTTTATTTGTCACGTAAATAAATTTAATATATGATATTTTAATCAAAATTGTTAGCGCCATTTATTAGAAAATAAAAAAAATCGAAAAACTTTTCATATAAAGGGTAGTTTGGGGTGGAGGAGTTTGTTTAAAATCCTTGTGTCGTATCCTTGGAAGGAACTGAACCTAAATACCAAGTTTTGTATTTATCCGACGTGTCAATTTTGAGTTATGCTATTCACACACATACATATACACATACATACACGGACCTTTTCTAAAAATGCTTTTTATACAGGGGCCTCAAAACATGTATTTCCAGTGAAATTTTGTTATCAATTTTTGGTACGGAAGCAGAACCTTCTGGGCAACATTGCATTGTTTATCCCGTCTACTACCTGAAACCTCCTCTTCCGTGAATGAATATTAATTTTTTTAGCTATTTTAACTCACAATTACTTACAAAATGCTTTCAGTACTGAAATTTGTTTGTAAACAAACAATGCCTCCAAGGAGTGGTATGTCAAAGCCCCTATAAATTCCGAAATGCAATCGCTATGACATTTGCTCTTAGTTTCATTTGTTAAAAACATGAGGAAATGTTTGCGGAAGTGATGCTAGCTTAAAGGAGGAGGATTTGAATCAAGAAGGCATAGAAATAAGGAGAAAAGTAACTCAAATACGCTGCCACGCTCACTGTTCTGAAATCTGGGAGCGCATTGCACCATTTAAATCCATTTTAATCCACTTAAGAGTTTGAATATTTAAATAATGTTTACATCATTTTCAAGATGGACTGTAGGTTTATAAAAGTGAAAAAAAAACAAAGCTTGAAATGTTTTTAGGAAAAACAGTTTTTTAAACGGAATACATACCTTACAAGAATTAGCTAGTATAGTAAGCTTTTGTGTGAATAGTTTGTAGAATAGTGAGTAGAGAAAATCATGTGAATGTAACGCATAAGATATTTTAACACTATTATAATGCTGGTAACATTTACTATGTATAAACTTTTGTGTGAATTTTAGTAGGTTGTATCTGACACTCCGATTGCGTTTACGTATTTCAGACGGCGAACACAACCTATTGTCCAATCCAGGACCGCTGCACAGTTGTTCTAATCTCACTTTTAGCGAACTAAAAACGCTATGTTCACGAAATAAACATCGATGTGAAAACGTAAATCAGGCAAGCAGAAAATCCAAAAGCTCCATTGCGTAGAACGAACGCGAGTAGGCGGATGTCAGGACATAACAATTTATATTCCCCCAGTAGCGGCGAGAGAAGCGTCTTTTTGACCACTTTAGAAAACCCGATTACTGCCAGTGGCTTCTGCCGAGGCTTATCTTTGCCTCTCCCTTGGGCAGATGTCGCTAGTACCACACAGCAGTTAATTATTGGTGGTGCTGGGATATCTGTACCGCACTAATGCTCTTCCTCTTCCTTCATTTTCAGGAAATGAAAAATGTTGCACTAAGAGAGCGAGAGAGAGAGAGAGAGAGAGAGAGGGGGGGAGAGAAAGGGAAGCTTTCGAGAGAAATCCGAAAGCCTGCTTTCCAAGCGGCTTTTGTTTCTATTGCTAACGTATAGGTCACCAAAAATAAAGATGGCCGATATGGCATATGAGGCAGCCAACGTTTTAGCTTGAGTCACTAGATATATTACCAGAAAAATCACCAGACAAACGACTTACTATTTCGGCTGTCTGCTGGTATTATAAGCGTTATCATATAAGTAGCTCATGTCATTATTGTGACGCAGCGGCTATAGCCCAAGGTTATCAGGAGGTCGGCGCCGGGCAGTCGAAGTAAACAACGATAACTGTCACTCGCCAGCGTAAACAGCGGGTGCACTATCGGAAGATATCACTGCCTGTGCAAGCGAGCGCTCTCGCAACAGGAGTGGAGTTGAGTTGTTGAGTCACAATGATCGAGTGAGTTAGAGAGTGCATCTCTGGTGCGACATCAAGAGTGATTCTGCAAGCGAGTTTGGTGACGACTGTTGTGACGTGCAGCGAGTGAGTTAGCGAGTGCAGATCTGGTGCGACATCAAGAACGGTTCTCTGAGCGAGTTTGGTGACGACTGTTGTGACGTGCAGCGAGTGAGTTAGCGAGTGCAGCTCTGGTGCGACATCAAGAGTGATTCTGTAAGCGAGTTTGGTGACGACTGTTGTGACGTGTGGCAGGTGAGTTAGCGAGTGCAGCTCTGGTGCGACATCAAGAACGATTCTGCAAGCGAGTTTGGTGACGACTGTTGTGACGTGCAGCGAGTGAATTAGCGAGTGCAGCTCTGGTCCGACATCAAGAGCGATTCTGCAAGCGAGTTTGGTGACGACTGTTGTGACGTGCAGCGAGTGAGTTAGCGAGTGCAGATCTGGTGCATCAAGAACGTTTCTCCGAGTGATTGGGTGACGGCTGTTGTGACGTGCAGCGAGTGTTACTGTGGAGCGACGGGTTGTGGAGGTCTTGTGTTCGGCTCCCGAGTGAAGTGAACCTTGCGGCCTGAAGAGGCTAAGTCATGAAGAAGTGAATGGACGGAGAATTGAACTAGTTCACCTTAGTGAAGTGACAGTGAACACTCAGTGAGGTTGAACTTAGAACAGTGACAGTGGAAAAACTGGACAAAATCGCAACATTATGCTAAAAGTTTAAACATATAATTGTAAAAGAATTAAATTGAGTTTTATTTGTGAACGCTCTTTAACTACTATAATTTTTAGTGTCCCAATCTATATTGGGCATGAAGGACCGGAAATTTTGCTGGGAGGCCAGGCTTGAGGTTCTTTTACGTGCCGTAAATCTACGACACGCGACCAAGGACTTCCCTTCCGAAGGAAGCCATGCTAAGGATTTTTATGCCCGAAAAAACCCATTGCCCTCCGCCGGGTTTGAACCCGTGACCTCGGGAACTAGAGGCTAGCATGGTAACTACTACACCACGGAGGACAACATATAGTTGTAATGGGCTGTTTGGTATATCTGTATTTAGAAAAGAATTCTGAAGCCGTGAGTATTTCTTTCTAGAGCATGATTCTAGGTACATTTTTAAATTTTACGGTTACATATATGTTATTTTAGCCAGACAAATGACCTTAGTTCTGTAGTTTCCTTCCTGTACCATCTGCCGAAAAATGGCGAAGGTTGTGTAGTCGGCTATGTGTGCCATATATCTTATTGTCATTGATATATAGGAGTGGTGAAACTTTGGGTCGTGACACTGAAGTATCCAGTTACAATCTTGAAATCCTAAACAGATTCCAAGCAGATTGGCGAGTGCAATGGAATTGACCAGAGACCTCCCGAATCGAGTTGCAGCCGCCTGAAACAACAAATAATATTTGCACTATCGGTTGTTTGATTTTACCAATTCACCTATTTATTTCCAATAAGTATGCGATTACAAATACACACAACACACTTCAATTCTAGAAGTACCAGTAGCGGCTCGTGAGTATAGAGTTTGAGTATTCACAAAATTTCAGTCAAACAGCACTGAAAATGTTAAATTGCATTTGCTTCATAATAGTTACGATTGTGAACAACTTGATACAGCTCACTCGCTTATTATAATACTAATAGTAATAATGCACTACTTTTCTGATGAAAGAAAGTTTATTTTTTTACTAGGAATGGGACTTCAACTCCTTCGATGCCTCGATACCCTGGATACTCGGTGGTATCGAAACATGTCTAATACTTTGAGATAACCATTCGATTCTTTTAAATGTTTAAGTTTTGTATTATTGAAAGTTATTACGCTTGACTTCATGCTAGTTAAGGAATGAAAGGAGTCGAAACTTCATGATATTGCCTCGCACGTATCCCAAAAAGGTGCTGTACCATAGTTTTGATAGATCTTGACTGCGTTTTCTGTGGACGAGGGAATGCAACTTTCCAGACTCTTATGTCTAAATGAAAACACCAAAAGCAATGGGGAAAAAGTAGATGTACTCTGGTAATATGCAGCGTTAACTGAGTTGTGAATAAAGCTGATTTAGCTAACGCACTAAATCACGTTTCTGCAATAGCGTGGCTTGTGACTCACTCTCAGGCATTACATTTACCTACTCCGGTGACCAAAATCTTTGAATCCAGCAGAAACAAATCAGAACTTAAGCGCAGGAAATGTTTGTTATTTTTAGTTGTTTGAATGTCATAAAAATATATGTGAGTTTATATTTTCAAGATTGCAAAATAAATAATTGTTAGTGTTTGTTTTTCTATGGATAGAACATCCTTTGAAACAAAGTTTTTAGCAGAAAATGTAGTTACATAAAAAGGAAAGCAAAGTCAGATCGTCATAATTATTATTATTATTATTATTATCATCATCATCATCATCATCATTATTCACTTACAATAGGGGATATATAACCTATGAAATTATCAAGATAAAAAGATTTCTGCCAATTGGAGAAGGAACATTCTCAAAATTAGCATAGGTACAATATAAAATTGGTTACATGCGCTTATGCACAGAGAATTACTAATAAGAACTTAATTCAATGAACAAGCTACCGCCTTTACGGTTTTTTTATAGAATGAGTATCGAGTATGGGTGCTCGAAAATTAGTATCGGTATCGAGTATCGAGAAATAGTGGTATCGTCTCATCACTATTTTTTATGTTTGTTGTGCACATAATGAAGTACATCATTTGGGGCAAGAACGAAGTAATGTATAAATTAAATTGTATTTGAGATCATGGAACGGCATGAGGAAAGCGGAGAAATTTCCAGACATGTGTACGTTACCTACTTCTGCTAGAGTGACTCTTACTTCTGGTGTGGTTTGCTACCACCTAGTGTATTCTGCGGCAGTACCTCCTTCTGTCAGAGTGTAGTTCTGGTCCGTAATGCGCGTAGCTAGCGGCTTACCTTTCTGCAGCGTCCGCGTAGACTCCGGATGTTCGACGTGGGCTGTTTCTCTTCATCTCTATCCTCGGCTAGCTGAAGTAATAACTGAAGTAGGTAAGAGCATGGACTTTTCCTTGGTAAAGGAAACGTAGATCTCGGGTTGGTAACGGAGAGAGAATAGACGTGCTTCAGTTACAAAAAGACGACACCACTGTTTTCTTTATTTTGTTACTTCTAGTAGTTAACAACACTGATATTGTCGCCGTTAAAACACTGTTCACTGCTGTTGAAACACGGCGCTGATATGACGCGAAGTTTATATATTTAGCAAATCTCTTTACTCGTAGCGATTGCTATGTGTGTAACAAAACTTGTCTTAATTCACTAATTTTTTGGCGCGACATCTCTTAAGTGTCCGGCAGCATCATTCCCTGCCTGTAGTTTCGAAGTAACTCCCCGATCTTTGGTCTTAGCGGATCTGTTTATAGTCGCGGGCTTCTTGGGCTACTTAATTTTTATTGGTGCATTTTTAGCGCCACTCAACGCGTCTCACTATTTCATATCGATTTACTTGGATCTCATTGGTGCTATTCCACCCCCTCTTGCTCAATTTTAACATGAAATCGCGGCTTTTCCTAATTTTACCTTTAAGCTTGTTGTCTCACGGCGAATTACCGTACAAAAGGACAAAGGCTCTACACCTTCGCTGTACGAACAATACTTTTGCTACCAGAGAGACATCGTAAAACTCACTTGTTGTCTTCGAAAACACTTTTCCTGCATTTGAAATATCTCGTCGTGGATAGTATTTTAACATAGCGCTTAAATTATTTACATTAAACAATTTATTACTCCTCTAATATTAGTAACCTAAATACCAACATATCATTAAATCACCATTCTTAAGCTACACAGGCAGTAAATAGCAAAATAATTGTACATAGCATAATTTAATTTCACTAAAAAGTAATTACTCAAATTATTAATAATTCCATAGCTCGGGCTCGGCCTAGAGTTGCCGTTTCAATTTCAAAAATCTCCTTTAACTACAAGGAAATGTGTAATTAGTCAATTTCTGCAAATGCTTAACTTGAAGTAGATAGAAGAATAAACTGTTGTAATAATAGTTTGTCGAAGAATGTGTAGAGAATGGCATGTGAATGTAACACGTTTTATTTATACCGAGACCTCAAATTGTATATTTTTAATGAATTCCGGATATCAAACTTTAGATGGAATACCTTACTTGCTCTACCTATTATAGGTAAGTGGCGGAAGGAGTATCAAGAGTTTAATTTTAGCATCAACAATTTTATTTTGCCAACGAAGTTTAACAGCTGCGGGTTAATCAACCAATTGCTATTCAAACACGGCCTGTCAAGTGACAAAAACGTACGTGTCGCACAGCAAAAAGCTTGAAAGCTGTAACGTTCTAGTTTTTACCACTGCTGCAGTGCACGAGCGAGAAATGTTACGCACGTCTACATTCGGTTGTCTGTTACTGTAGCTTTGACATCACGTGGAATGTTTTGTGTAACGCATGTAATATATAGTGAGCCGCGGTATGCGAGGATTGTGTTACATCTTTGTTCTCTCTTACCCCATTAATCTTAATACAAATGTTGTCCGCCAGTACAAATGAGCAGAGCTCTACCTGTCTTGATAGCATCATCACACGGATGTGCTCGCAGCGCTACCTCCATCACATGCTTCAGATAGCGCGTTCAGTTGTTTCAAACATTACCATTCGCTATCGCGATTGATGGAGAGCACAATTGCTCAGTCATTCGTTATACGTTCACAGAGTAGCGTTAAAATATTACTGAAGCTTTATTGACTGAATTTTATTTCATTCTTCTACAGTTTTATTTCCTATTAACGGAAACATTTTTAAACATTACGAACACAATGGTAAAACCGAATTGTGCTTAACCTAAACGGTGGTGGGGTGGAAGTAAAAAAATCTGATGTGTTACACTCACATGACTTTCTCTACTCTTGTACAAACTATTTTTACAAACGCTTATTCTCCATATGCTTCATGTTAATGGAGATATCGAGATGTCAATCTTATTGATAAGTTTCTTGTAGATGCAAGGGGAATATGGTAGGTTTTAAGCGATAGTCAAATATTTTAACGCTGGTTGCTATGTGGCGCATTCCATTCTCTTTGCATGTCCAGGACATAAAAAATGAATAACGAATTTGAGAAAAAGTATAAGTATTGGAAAATTTAAGGAAATAACAAGCAATATCTCGAAAATGGTTCACTCAACTAAACAAATGTATATGACATAAATTGTGTATTTTAACGCGATCTACATTTTTTGTGTAGTAAAATTTTGTCTATCCCTTATGGTTTACAATGAAGAATACTTTTGGAGACATTCCCAGGAAATTCAAGATATACATTTTGTCATGAAAATATCCTAAACATATGATATTTTAATCAAAATCGTTAGAGCCATTTTTGAGAAAATTAAAATTTTCGAAAAATCTTCCATGTAAAGGGTAATCTGGGGTGGGGGATTTTCTTGAAAACTTTCGTGTCGCATCCTTGGAGGATACTGAACCTAAATACCAAGTTTGGTGTTTATCCGACTGTTCGTTTCTGAGTTATGCTGTTTACAGACAGACACACACACATAGACAGACAGACACACAGACACACACACATAGACAGACAAACACACAGACACACACACGGACATGTTTCCAAAAATGCTTTTTTTGGATTCAGGGAGTCTCAAAACATGTATTTCCGGTGAAATCTCGGTATCGAATTTTTGGGTGGAATACACTACTTCCCCTATACGTAGTAGAGAAAGTAAAAAAAGAAAGTGTATTAGTGGGTATAAAAATTATTCTTACGAAAGTTCATTTTCCTATCTACTTCATTTTAATCGAAATAAACCTTTCTGTATATAACTGCATTACTCATTTGGATATAGATACAAAGGGAATAGCGTTAGTCAATGTTTTAGAACTGTACACTATGCTGGCTTAAAATTCCATACTCTTTCCACGCAATCACGAGAAACAACTGCATATCTAAAGGACTTAAAAAGAACGACTAAGTATTCAACAATTCGAACCATTAGTAACGGATATCTCTAAAATGGCTGTTGTCACAAAAGAGTTACTTGAAATAAATTGCGTGTTTTAAAGAGATCTACACTTTTTATGTAGCACGTTTTCGTCTATGGGAGTAGCACGCATACCAGTTATACAAGATTATACAAAATTCCTTCCTAATGAAGTGGACTTCACAGGCTATTCCTAGAAAATTCAATATACTTATACATTTTATTTGTAATGTAAATGTCTTTAATATATGGTATTTTAATTAAAATCGTTTGAGCAGTTTTTTAGAAATTGAAAAATTTCTTTATGCTTGCTCTAAATGCCAAGTTTGATATTTATCCGAATTTTCATGTTTGAGTTATGCTCCTCACAGACACACACCAAGACCTTTTTCCAAAAATGCTTTTTGAATTCAGAGAACTCAAAACATGTATTTTTGGGTGAAATGCAATACCTTCTGTGTCTACTATGCACGTGGTAGGGAAAGAAAAACTACGAGATACTCAGATTCGCGCTGGCAATGTTACTGCGACAATAATTGTCGCTAGTTATTGGCAATTTTCTTATGCCCCAACCCTAAATTCCAATACAGGTACCAATAAAGTAAAACGTAAAGGTATGGACGAACGGAGGGCCCCTGAAACAGCGGCAGAACACAGCAAGTAGGCCACAGCATTGCTCTTTGCTTCTATCGTAACTCCTGGGAAGAGGAAGTAGGGGATACACCCGAAGAGCCACCAGATCCGGATGACGACGGGCACAAGCATGAAGGGCACATAAAGTTTCCAGATTGAAGGAACCCGACGCCACCCGGGCCACCCATAGTACATAACCTCCGGGGGTTCCCCGAAGGGGCACCCGCCCGAGAGCACCGGAGGCGGCCCTAACTGAGCAGTTCCGCAAAGACGATAGGGAAGAAACCTCTACAGAGCGCACACCCACCGCCCAGCCGCAACCCGCCGAACACCGTCGTCTGGTCCTTGAACCCTGAAACAAATGACAAGGCAAATGATGGGTACAGGACAAAACCGGCAGAAAAGTCGTGGTAGATGAACCACTCCAACATTCGCCGGGGAAACAACGAAAAACACATGCATCAGAGTGGGCGGTGACAGGGGATCGAACTCGTGACATCCCGAATGCGAGTAGCACATGTTGCCGCGGCGCCACCTCACTCTGTATTCTATGCAGTTAAACTTCACCTCTACCCCGCTTTCCAAGACATACTTTACCGTCATAACAAGTGCTAACTGCTTGCATTTCCGTTCAATGCAGAAGCCCACTGTTGTTTTACTGTTGGTGTTGGTCACTGTGGTTTATTTGTGTTTTAAGATATCAGCGAAAAGAAAACGTGTTGTAATAAGCTTTGCACAGAAGCTCGAAGCCACTAGCGACAGAGTGACAGCGGAAGAGAGATTCAAATCATTGTAAGAAAGACTACAAATTCGTATGCAAATCTTAACGGGAAATATTGAATTATGGCACAATCAATGACATAAAACGTTTTTTTTAGGCTGCCTTACGCTTTATAAAACAAAACAGTGACTCATCATCAACAGATATACTGCTAATCAAACAGTAGCTTGTTACAGTTGTTCGCAAGTGTTGCGAGAACAAAGTTCAGAAAAAGAAATTACTTATTTTATGAGATGGTGTTTGTAAATGCTGTAAAGTATATTTTAATATGTGTACAGTAGTTTCATTAAACGAATTTGGAATATGTGTTCGTTGCTTAAAATCGTTACCACCGAATATCCCCAAAAATGCAAGGCAATATGGGAATGTAGAGTTGCACAATGAAAGCAGTACTACATTTGCAGGCAACATTCCCTTTATTAAATGCAATTCGAAACTGCGGATATTTTCTTTACCTGACTGACCTTCCGATGTCCCTCCCACTTAACCGTTTGGTTCCTGTTTCCACCGAATGCGCTCATATCGTGGCAGACTAGTACTTAAACATGAATAGCAGTCCGCCGCTCCCACTGCACAACTATACGACTCCTCTCGTACAGTAGCGGTGGACCGGTCCACGGATTCTCCCTTGGATCGCATTACTAACGATGCGAATCAATATGAATTTCTTAGACTAAACTTTGGTTATAAAATGTGTTCTAAATGTCACTCTGCATTTATACTAGGGAGGGACCACGATAACGTCGATTACTTTAAAATAACCTTCGGTAATTTTAAATTTTTAAGTTTTTCATTATTGAAAGCTGTTGTGTTTAAGTTTACGCTAAATAAGGAATGATAGGACCCGAGACTTCACGTTAATGCTTCACACATGTCTGCAAAGAGTTATTGAACTATAGTTCTTTATAGACCTTGACTGCGTTTCTATGAGTGCATCAATGCAATATTCCATAGACTCTTCTGTCTAAATGAAAACATGCAAAACAATGGGCGAAGTAGAGGTACTCGTGTAACATTCAGCTTTAACTGAAGTTACGAATGAAGCTGATCTAGCTGACACACTAAATCACGTTTCTGCAACAGCCTGGACGGTGACTCACTCAGGCATTACATTTACCTACTCCGGTGACCAAAACAAAGCAAAACCTAAAACGTGAGATAATACAGCACATGGAAATATTTGTTGTTTCCTTCCATCTGTTATTTTGTGTTTACGGAAGCTAAACATTTGTATTAAGCATTTATATGCTAATTTACGAGGGTGAGTAGTAGAGAGGCAAGTGTTCCGAGTGTTATATGGCAAATTACTTATTATCGGATGTAAAATAAATATTAGTTTGTTTATGCAAGATTGTAGAATAAAGAAGAATTGCTAGTATTTGCTTTTCTGTGGATATTAAATCGATAAAAAGAACGTTTTCAGCACAAAATATATGTAGTTATATAATAAGGAAGGCAAAGAAATTATTGTTATTATCATTATCATTATTATTAGTCTTGGCTAACAATAGGGGATAAATAACCTGTGGCGTTATCAAGATATAACAATTGCTGGCAACTGGAGAATGTCCAATAGGATCAATTTCGGAATTAGCATAGAATATAAAATTGGTTACATGCGTTTTACACCGAAAATTACCAAAAGAACTACCGAGCGGGATGGTTCAGGCGGTTAAGTCTGTGGCCCGCATTAGGGAGGTCCCGGGATCGATTCCCGGCGACCGCTCTCTCTGGCCCATGGGTGTTTCTTGGTTTCCCCTGGTCGCCGGGCGAATGCTGAGGTGGTTCATCCTCTACCACGACTCTCCTTCGTCTCATTTCCTGTACCCTATCATCCTTGTAATCTGTTTCATGGTTGTAGGACCAGGAGATGGTGTTCGACGGTTTGCTGCAGGGCGGTGGCTTGCGCTCTGTAAAGGTTTCTTCTCTGGCGTCGCTGCGGTACCGCTCAGTTAGGTCTCTTCTCAGCGTGGAGCTCCGCTCCAGTGAACCCTGGAGGCTGGTGGTTTGTGGGTAGGGACCGTGCGGCGTCGGATGCGCTCTATCTCGAAACGATCCCGTCCATGCTGGCGCCCGCCGGCATCATGATCTGGTCGCCCTTTGGGTCTCTCCCCTCATCGTTCCCACCAGGGATCAAGTTGGAAGTAAAAACGGCAGACTGGCCTGCTTGTGGTGCTCTGCTCCGGTTCCGGGGGGCCCTCCATGACACGTACACCTTTACCAATAAGAACATAATTCAGTGACCAAGCTCTCGCCAACACAGATTTTTATAAAGTGAGTATTCAATACCGGTCCTCAAAAATAAGTATCGGTATCGAGTATCCAGAAATAGTGGTGTGGTCGCATCACTAATTTACACAAAACTAGCATCTGTCGAAAACCATGAACACTAGGAAATTGCGCAATGGAAAGTACGTGCCGGATACTGGCTTTAACTCGCCGAGCGTATGGAATTTGCCATATAACTTTATCTTCAAACATTCCCCACAAATTATAATCACATGGATTTAGGTGTTTAGAACCAGCCAATCGATCTGTTTTCAGAAATATAGCGTAGTGCAGGCAACAATTTTCTTGAACTCCTTTCAACGGCAGCCGCAGTTTTCCTCCATTAGAACTATTGATTGTTTATGTTTATTTTTGTCTAGGATGGACCCACTGCGTTTAATTTTTTCTAATAACCTATAAATTCTAGGTTTGTTAGAACAATTACACCAGTAATTTCTGTATGGATTCAAGCTGACACTCCAAATGTGAGCAAAACTTACACAAACACACTCTATTCTGTAGTATACACCATAACTAAACAGTTAAAACAGACAGCTTCACATTATAGTATTACAATGACAAACAAGGTTAAACTGAACTGCAAATGCCATTACCTTCCGCAGACGCCTGAGCTAGACTACCGCAGAACGAGGCCATTCAACCTGCGAGTCAACCCCATAGGCAGATGGTTGCATCATTCAGCATAAACTCGATATAACAGATCCACGATGTTTTCCAAGTCCATTATTAAGTAGTTGCAAAGAGGTATAGAGGTCTTCCTATAAAACAGAATTAGGTTTCCACCTGAAAACATTAATTAATATTGTTGTTTCATTTTCATAAATTTCTGAAAAAAAAGGTTTGAAATTCAGAAACATTTTGCAACAACGTGCTTTCTCTTGCAGGTCGGTGGGAAAAAATCACACTTGACACCTATGTCTAGGTCTACCGACGGACGAGTAGAAATCGCTCTTTTTCCGACACTGTTCGAATTAGTTTCTGCATTACGAAACGATGTTAACTTATGTAGTGCTACTTAATCCATAAGACAGTTGTTTCTAGATGTGGGAAAATTGTTTTTAGTTAAAAAAAGATACTAGTTCTAAATGAGCGTCCGTCAAGTACCACCCCACTCACTTGGATGACAAGGAAGATTCAACGGAGAGGGACATCTTGCGCGCTGCGACTATTGCGACTATCACCCCTCAGGAGGAACGCATGAGATGAAGAAACTACAGGAGGCTACAGGCCGTAGGCAAACAGACTACAGAGACGCACGGAAGTCCCTAACATTTCCAAGCTTGTAGACCGGTCCCACTGCTGGAGCCGCTGAGAGAGGGCGATGAGCATGCATCCATTCAATCTGAATGGCGCCGCCGGCACTGCCATACCTGCGAAACCTAGAAGTGCAGCAGAAAGAGGTGTCCTTGGTCTAGGGACCATGCAACCTACCGAGGTCGTGGGTTCAAATCCGGCAAAGGGCGATGGATTTTTTTCGAGTCTAAAACTCCTTTGGAAGGCAAATAAAGCCTGTGGTCCCATTTCGTAGATTTGCGGTTCGTAAAAGAACCTCAAGCCTGATAAACAGGCCTCTGAACAAAATTTCCGGTCTTTCACGTCCAATATATAATGGGACGCTAAGAACCGCAGCAGTTAAAGATGACGCAGTATTTTTAACACTTAAACGATTTCAGTCTAAGTATATAATATATAAATTCAATAACAGCCCGCCTTAAAGCAATATGTGTATGTAACAAGATATAAAAAGTGTATATTACAGTCGTTGTATATGTTTATATTGTTGTATACATGTGTAATAATGTTATGTGAAGTATTACATAACTTAATAATCTAGGAGCTGTGAGAATAATAGGTTAAAAGTTACTAAAATGAGGTAACAATGAGGTAACCTTGAGGCAATAATGAGTAAGAAAGTTTAATAATGCTACTAGTCATTATTGGAGCAACAGTACTGTAAATTTTGAGACAGTTTATAAATAGCCAATCAACAACCAGAAAAAGCTTTAGTGCAATGAAGGTATTCTATTGGAGTAGGGTTAGCCAATTAGAAACTGAAATATAGCAAAATTTACAAATTCAGAAGTCAGTTAGTTGTAGATAGTGTTCCTTACCGGACGCGAGATGGTCGTCGAGAAATTTAATACGTATTCAGTGTGAGACGAAAAATAGTTTACTTATTAAAAAGTGCAACTACTTCAAGTTCGGCTCCCCAATATAAGAACTACAATACAACTCCTATTTCAAATCGGCTTTCCATACGTGGGGCAGAAACTACCTTCATCAAATAGTGTCCATAAATAAAATTTAATTTAATTTTGACAGCTGAAAGATGAGAACGAAACGAAATGAAAGGGAAACAAAATCGTGGTCGAGAAGCAACCACCCCATCATTCGCCTCCCGACCTGGGGAAACCACGAAAAACTATGAGTCAGAGAGGGCGGTCGCCGGATATCAAACCCGGAACCTCTTGAATGTGAGTCGCACACGTTACCGCGTCGCCACCTTTCTCGGTAATGACACAAGTTCCTTAGCAACTGCCTGGCGCCGACACTACGCTTATCTCCTTTCCTCTCTCCCGCCCATCCTAATTCCAATCATGCACGCGTGAATTCGTAGCCTACTGTCAACACATATGCCGTGTTACATCTGAGCCGTCATAATTAAGATCCAATTAATTCAAGTACGTCGTAATAGTCCTTATCAGCTTCCATAACGTTAATTGTTCCAAAACGGCATCTCAGTTAATTGCCTTTCCGTTATATTACAAAAGCACAATAGCATCCAAATTTGATTGTCCGGAAGATTCCATGTGGTCTTTGCCCTCTGTTGGAACTTCGAAGCGGGGAAGGTTGCAAGGTTTCGTATTATACACATACCTACTTGTAAATCAACGCAGCTACTCTCTACGATCGGAATTTTACCTTTGAAACCGTTATAAAACTACTCTAACGATCGCATTAATTGGAACACTTATTTATGATGTGTATAAATGGACCAATGGATGCTTTTGGAATGCTCCCAGCCTCTGTTACGTTCCAAAATAAAGGTTACGTTACTTTTACCTGCTTCCAATTTTCTCCGTATTTTCAAAGGAAGGTTTAAAATGTTTAATGAAAGTAATTAAAACCGAAACTCACATTTTACTTTCTCTACTAAGTACATAGAGAAGAAATTGCATTCCACCGAAAAATTCGATGCCGAGAAATACATATTTTGAGACTCCTTAAATGCAAAAAGTAAACAAATATATTAAAATAAATAAATAAAAATAGATAAAACAATTTTAGAAAAAGTTGTATGTGTGTGTATCTGTGTGTGAACAGCATGACTCGAAAATAAAATGCTAGATAAATACCAATTTTGGTATCTAGGTTCAGCATCTTCCAAAGATACGACAGGAAGGTTTTCAAGCAACCCAAACTAACCTTTATATGGGAAATTTTTCGAAATTTTAGATTTTTTAAAAAATGGACCTAATGATTTTTATTAAAATACTATATGTTTTAGATGTTTACCTTATAAATAAAACGTATATCTTGAATGATCTGAAAACACCCTGTGAAGGTCTGTTCATTTGAAAAGAGTTTTGCATAATTTTATTTAACTGGTTAAGTATAAGATATAGACAAAAACTTACTGCACAAAAAGTGTAGATAACACAATTTCATATAACTTTCTTGTAGCATCGCCATTTCCGAGATATCCGTTGCTATTGGTTTGAACTTGTCAATTATCTTTGTCATTTTTACTTTCTCTACTACGTATAGTAAGTACGGGAAGTATTGTATTCCACCCAAAAATTCGATACCGATATTTCACCGGAAATACATGTTTTGAGACCTCCTGAATCCAAAAAAGCATTTTGGAAACATGTCCGTCTGTGTCTGCGTGTCTGTGTTTGTGTCTGTGTGTGTGTGTCTGTGTGTCTGTGAACAGCATAACTATGAAACGAACAGTCGGATAAACACCAAACTTGGTATTTAGGTTCAGTATCTTCCAGAGATGCGACACGAAGGTTTTCAAGAAACTTCCCCCCCAGACTACCTTTTAATTTTCTCAAAAATGGTTCTAACGATTTTGATTAAAATATCACATGTTTAAGATATGTTCATGACAAATGAAATGTATATCTCGAATTTTCTGGGAATGTCTCCAGAAGTGTTCTTCATTGTGAACGACTTTTGCATAACTGGTAAACCATAAGAGATAGACAACATTTTACTACACAAAAAGTGTAGATCGCGTTAAAATACACAATTTATGTTATATACATTTTTTTTGTTGAGTGAACCATTTTCGAGATATTGCTTGTTATTCCCTTAAATTTTCCAAGACATACTTTTTCTCAAATTCGTTATTCATTTTCTTGTCCTGGTAATGCAAATAGAATGGAATACTCCACATGGCTCTTAAAATATTTGACTATCGCTTAAATACTACCATATTCCTCTTGCACCTACAAGAAAATTAGCAATAAGATTAACATCTCGATTAACATGAAGCATATGGAGAATAGGCGTTTGTAAAAATAGTTTGAAAAGAGTAGACAAAGTCATGTGAGTGTAACACATCAGATTTTTTAAAGTACTGTCCCTATTCAGTTCTCGCGATGTCATTTCTAGATCACATATAGCGACCTGGTTTTAAGCATCCGAATATCGACCCAGCTGCCCTTGAACTGTCTACGAAATGTGCAATGACACTACTTCAAGGTTTATCTTAATTAACATGATGCAGCTAGAAAAATAAGCTTTCGTAAGCATAGTTTCTAGAAGCTGTACAAAAGTAAGCAATAGTAGGTAAAGAAATTCATGTGGATATAACATCGGATTTTTTAGTTCGAATTAAGCAGAATCCATTGCTTTTACCCAAACCTTTAGTTTAATGTGAAAACCAACGGGGTACAGTATTTCATAACTCGTATTAGACCTAAAAAGAGTTTGGATGATTACTGAAGTATTCGGTGAGAATAATATGGATAGTTTATTTAATTTGAGCAACTAACCGACATCAGCGCTAGAGATACTAAGCAGAAAATCTCCTGACGAGGTTTTCTGGCTTTCTCATCAGTATTTTCTCTTTCCTCTTGACCTCAGCCACCAATTTCTGGGTGCAAATGTTTCAACGAATGAAAACAGACGAAATGTTCTCCGTTCTATGTAAACTCTACGGACCCGTTCTCAGCTGTCAATATTCTCCGAGGTTTATGCCCTTAGTTAGCTTTTCTCTCCCTTCAAATGTTTCTTTTGTAAGTACCTAATGTACCAGCAGAAGAATCTGTGCTCAAGCTAACCCCTTCCAACTTCGGTAGAAGCAGTGGCGTTTGCTCCGTGTACATTCTTCTTACTGTGTACAGAGTGTTTCTAAATTCGCTTTACAGACTTTGAGGAGTTGTAGTGGGGACCAAGATGATTAAGTTAACATAGGAACTTGTGTCCGGAAAAATAACGTTTATCCGCTACACGCAAAATCACCACACAGGCTTTATCGGCGCCACTCACTAGGAGTAAGTTCAAGCACGACGGCGCACCAGCTTATTTTGCACTTGCGGTCCGACGTCATCTGAACCAACTATTAGGGCAACGGTGGATAGGTCGCGGTGGCCCGATTGTTTGGTCTGCACATTCTCCCGACTTGACCCCGCATATGACGCATATGACATGCAATCCTTGATTTACGAGATCCCTGTGAGACCTGAGCAAGACCTACTAGCACGAGTTATGGCAGCGGCGGATGTTGCAGGACTAGGAATTGGTGAGCGAGTATACCAGAACATGGTACGGAGGTACCACATCATGTGTTGAAGTCGGTGGTCGTCACACGAGCCCTTCTTGTAAGTGAGTCCAGACGACAGGCAGCAGGAGTCGCAGAGAGCAATGTGTATTGTGGTAATATTTTGTGTGTAGCGGGTAAACGGTACGTTTCCGGACAAGAGTTCCTATGCTAAAGTTAACCGTCTTGGTCCCCGCTACAAGTCCTCAAAGTCTGTAAAGGGAATTTAGACACGTATTTATCAATTAGAGGGCAGCCTATAAAAGCTATAAATTATATTGCAACATTTAAATTTTATTTTGGATTCAATTTTGGTTTTTTGTCGGTAATGAGAGCACATTGGTTTTATTCACAACTCTCGTACTGACGCTACGTGTTTCGATTTCCCCTTTTATGAAATGACTAAGTCGCTCTTATTCTAGCCTTCACTTTTGACTAGCTCATGTGAAGTATTCCCAAAGCCCAGCGTGGTACATAGTCCATAGTGAAAGGTAGGTGTTCCTATTTATAAAAATGTTTAATCTGATGTCTAATGATTTGCAAAAGAGTAGCAATAAATGAATGTAATTAGAACTGCAGTAAAACCATATTTACGGTTTTGCATAGAACATCACATTGAGTTATGTTTATGTCGGTTTAAGGGGGCTATCCTATGAAATTTGAAATTTAAGTATTTCTTAAGCCATCAGTCTCATATTTTAAACAAATGTTGTTTGTTTCATAATTAAGGTCCAACTTTTCATACCAATACCCTTGAGTAGTGCTTTGAATGGGAAAAATAGTTCGGTTTTTCCTCTTAAGGGTCTACGGGAAACTCTCCTTGTGGAACACAATTTCAATTTGAGTTCCAAACGTGTTTTTACAAATCTATTGGATTTACAAATATAACATTAACTTTTGAATGAATTAAAACCATAACCTGCTTGGTTTTTAATGTCTTTTAATTAATAAACGTAATTTATTAAGCCGGTGGCACCGTAGCCGAGTGGTTAGACCGCTCGCCTCTCACTAAGGTGGCTCGGGTTCAATCCCCGCAAACCGCATGCGGCATTGGTGGACGAAGCGGCGTCTGGGTGGTTTTTCTCCGGGTTCTCTGGTTTTCCCCATTCAACCCATTGCTCCATCATCACCTTTCCTTTCATTCATCTACTGTCATTTCATATCATCTCCTTCCTAGTTCTCATACCAGGCTTCAGGTTGACCACCCATCCTGGCTGTACTCTCTAAATCTAGGCGTCTGACCCCGAGGCACCCGCTTGTAACTTCTGATGGGGGGGGGTAAGGCCTATAAACGGGGAGGTTAAACAGAGAAAGAAGAAACATTTCTTAAGCCAAGCTTCTATAGTTTCATTTTAAATTTCTAGCGATAAATATGCATCATTTTGAGGTCTGCGACAGAATTTCAGATTAAATTTGACTAATAATAAGCCGTGAGAAAAAACAGTAAATACATTATTTTCAAGAATAGAGATTTGGCTTTAGGCTTTAAAACTGTACCTGCATACGATGCAATTTTAATGTTTGTACTTCCATATCCTTTAAAAAGCCAGTTTAAGATTCTGAATTTGTTTGTTTTTGTCTGTGAATCCCATTGAGAACGATGCTAAAGCACATTCAACACACCATGTACAACATCATCACTAAACAATCGCACATGACAAAAATAAAGAAGCTAGCCTGTACGCTTTCTAAATACACCAACTACACCACTACATAATCGATGAACACTTAAGGTATATAAACCAGTCAAATAGCACATTGCTTGATAATACAACGGCGGGAAAAAGTAAGCATACAGTACTGAAATATGAAGTATCCAAATGAATTTATGAATAAGAAAAGCATTAAAATATTCTCTTATGAATATACAAGCTCTTGCTCTTCAACATTCATGCACGGCTGTAATCTAGATATGACATTCCAGCACATTTTATAGTTCATTTCCTTATTTGGGTCAATTCTTGGTGTGCCTCTCTAATGAACACTTATATTTAAGAACATTCCTAAGAAATAAAGCCATAGGGATAAATTCCGAAGATCTTGGTGACCGTTTAATTAATTTATTTCGTCCTATCATTTATTTGGAAATTCTTCTACTGAAAAGTACCGTACAATTCATGAGCAGGAGTTCCATCGTGCAGAAAATATAATTAATTGTTAGTTGCCAAGCCATAATATTGTTGTACATTTTTATACCTATTATATACCTACTTTTTCCCATCCCTATATATTAAACATATTATATGTAATTTGTATCGATTGCTATTCATTCCGTCACACAGTACATTAACTGGCATGTTGTCACGTAACTCATTAGAGTAGTGGAACAACGCAAATGTTTAATATCGAAAAATAACACCACTACCACATACATGAAAAATGGATAAATATTGTGAACCATCGCTCATAAGCGCCTATGCCTGTATGTGATTAATACACATACGCAAAGAAACCAACCAAAGAAAACAGAATGAAATCAATTTTTACTTTCTCTACCACGTACATTAGAGAGAAGATGTTGTTTTCCACCCAAAAATTCGGCATCGAGATTCCACGGGAAATAAATGTTTTGAGATCCTGAATAAAAACAAGCAATTTTAGAAAAAGATCCGAGCACGCGCGTGTGTGTCTCTGAACGGCATAATTCCAAAATGTCGGATAAATCCCAAACTGAGTATTTACGTTCAGTACTTTCCAAAGATGCGACACGAAGATTGTGAAGAAAATCTCCTTACTCCAAACTACTCTCTACATAGAGCATTTTTCGAAATATTTTATTTTCTAAAAACGGATGTAAGAATTCTGATTAAAATACCACATTAAAGGTATTTACATGACAAATAACATGTATATCTTGAATGTTCTGGGAATAGACTGTGAAGTCCACTTCATTCGGAAGCAATTTTGTATAATATTCTATAACTGGTAGATAAACATTAAATGATAGACAAAAGGCTCATACACAAAACACGATCTATTTAACTTCTTTGTGGAATTGACCATTTCTGAGATATCGTTAATGTTAGTTTGGATTTTTCAGTATTTAGTCATTTTTTAACGTTTTGCCGCTATTCAGTTATTCTCGCAATATCGTGGAAGAGTATGGAACTTCAAGGTCAGCACATAGCGACATCTGACTATTGAGTATGCTTCCTGTATCCCCCTGCACCTACAATGAAATGAATAATTAAATTATTTTTTTGCAAACATTTATTTCGATTAACATAAAATAGATAGCAAAATAACGTTGTAATGCCTGTATAAAAAATCTGATGTGTAACACTCACATGACTTTCTCTACTCTTGTACAAACTATTTTTACAAACGCTTATTCTCCATATGCTTCATGTTAATCGAGATATCGAGATGTCAATCTTATTGCTAATTTTCTTGTAGATGCAAGGGGAATATGGTAGCTTTTAAGCGATGGTCAAATCTTTTAAGCGCTGGGTGCTATGTAGCGCATTCCATTCTCCTTGCATGTCCAGGACATAAAAAAGTGAATAACGAATTTGAGAAAAAGTATAAGTATTGGAAAATTTAAGGGAATAACAAGCAATATCTCAAAAACGGTTCACACAACAAAAGAAATGTATTTGACATAAATTGTATATTTTAACGCCATCTACATTTTTTGTGTAGTAAAAGTTTGTCTATCTCTTATGGTTTACCAGTTATGCAAAAGTCGTACACAATGAAGAATACTTTTGGAGACATTCCCAGAAAATTCGAGATATACATTTCGTTTCTCATAAAAATATCTTAAACATATGATATTTTAATCAAAATCGTTTGAGCCATTTTTGAGAAAATTAAAATTTTCGAAAAATGTTCCATGTAAAGGGTAGTCTGGGGTGGGGGGATTTTCTTGAAAACCTTCGTGTCGCATCTCTGGAAGATACTGAACCTAAATACCAAGTTTGGTGTTTATCCGACTGTTCGTTTCTGAGTTATGCTGTTCACAGAGACACACACACACACACACACACACACACACACACACACACACACACACACAGACACACACACGGACATGTTTCCAAAAATGCTTTTTTTGGATTCAGGGTGTCTCAAAACATGTATTTCCGGTGAAATCTCGGTATCGAATTTTTGGGTGGAATACAATACTTCCCCTACATACTATACGTAGTAGAGAAAGTAAAAACTTCTGACGTGATACGTACACATGACTATTTCTACCACCTATCGTTTATTAGTATACAAACTATGCTACCTGTCTACTACATTTTAATGCAAATAAGTCTTTGCAGAAATAGTTACATTACACACTTCGTTATAGATACAAAGCTAACGACGATAGTCAAATGTTTGGGCTGGACGCTATACGCTGCTTTAAAATTCCACGCTGTTCCATACAATTGCGAGAAACAAGTGAATGTTTACAGCACTTAAGAGAATGACCAAGAAGTGAACAATTCTAACCTTTAATAACGGACAATATCTCAGAAATGGCTTATGCAACAAAGAAAGTTTTTTTGAAATAAATTGTGTGGTTTAAAGAGATCTAAATTTTTTGTGAAGTATGTTTTCGTCTATCGCTTAAGGCCTATCATTTATATAAGATTATACAAAATTTCTTCCAAATGAAGTGGACTTCAATAGCAATTACCAGAAAATACAAGTATACATTTTATTTGTAGTAAATGTCTTCAATATAAGGTATTTTAATCAAATTCATTGGAGCAATTTTTTAAAAATCAAAAATATCGAAAAATCTCGCATATAAAAGGTAATCTGGTTGGGGGTGTTTTTCTTCGTGTCGCATCTCTGGAAGGTGCTGAACCTAAATACCTAGTTTTCATCCGATTTTCCGTCTTAGAGTTATGCTGTTCACAGACATACATGCACACACACACAAGGACCTTTTTCTAAAAATTCATTTTTGGATTCAGGGATCTCAAAACACGTATTTCTGGTGAAATCTTGGTATCAAATTTTTGGGTGGAATGGAATACCTTCTCTTTCTGCGATGTACGTAGTAGGAAAAATAATAAACATAGTGCGAATGTAATGCATGAAATTTTTAAACAGCGGGTTGTTATGTTTTGTTATATACTGTCATCTAGAAATACAGCAAAATAAAAGATTACTGTTAATAAATACGTGTGCAACAACTCACTCTGTACAAGTTTATGGATGAACAATTTTCTTGAACATCCCATTGTCGCATCTTTGGAAGATGCTTAGTGTGATATTTATCCGAGTTTTTGCTTTTGAGTTATTTTATTCACACATACACACGGACCTTCTTATAAGTTTTTACAGGGAGCCTCAAAACACTTACGGTGGAGTCTGGATATTAATTACTTTCTCTACTACGTACAGTAAGTAGGGGAAGTATTGTATTCCACCCAAAAATTCGATACCGAGATTTCACCGGAAATATATGTTTTGAGACCCCCTGAATCCAAAAAAAACATTTTTGGAAGCATGTCCGTGTGTGTGTGTCTGTCTGTGTGTGTGTGTGTGTTTGTGTGTATGTGTCTGTCTGTCTGTGAATAGCATAACTCAGAAACGCACAGTCGGATAAACACCAAACTTGGTATTTAGGTTCAGTATCTTCCAAGGATGCGACAAGAAGGTTTTCAAGAAAATCCCCCCACCCCAGAATACCCTTTACATGGAAGAGTTTTCGAAAATTTTAATTTTCTCAAAAATGGCTCTAATGATTTTGATTAAAATATCATATGTTTAAGATATTTTATGCCAAATAAAATGTATATCTTGAATTTCCTGGGAATGTCTCCAAAAGTATTCTTCATTGTGAACGACTTTTGCATAACTGGTAAACCATAAAAGATAGACAAAATTTTACTACACAAAAAATGTAGATCGCGTTAAAATACACAGTTTGTCATATACATTTTTTTGTTGAGTGAACCATTTTCGAGATATTGCTTGTTATTCCCTTAAATTTTTCAATACTTATTTTCTCAAATGGAAATTCGTTATTCATTTTTACTTTCTCTACTACGTATAGTAAGTAGGGGAAGTATTGTATTCCACCCAAAAATTCGATACCGAGATTTCACCGGAAATACATGTTTTGAGATCCCCTGAATCCAAAAAAAGCATTTTTGGAAACATGTCCGTGTGTGTCTGTGTGTCTGTCTGTGTGTCTGTCTGTCTGTCTGTGAACAGCATAACTCAGAAACGAACAGTCGGATAAACACCAAACTTGGTATTTAGGTTCAGTATCTTCCAGGAATGCGACACGAAGGTTTTCAAGAAAATCCTCCCACCCCAGACTACCCTTTACATGGAATATTTTTCGAAAATTTTGATTTTCTCAAAAATGGCTTTAACGATTTTGATTAAAATATCATATGTCTAAGATATTTTTATGGCAAATAAAATGTATATCTTGAATTTACTGGAAATGTCTCCAAAAGTATTCTTGTGAACGACTTTTGCATAACTGGTAAACCATAAGAGATATACAAACTTTTACTGCACAAAACATGTAAATCGCGTTAAAATACACAATTTATGTCATATACATTTTTGTTGTTGAGTGAACCATTTTCGAGATATTGCTTGTTATTCCCTTAAATTTTTCAATACTTATTTTCTCAAATGGGAATTCGTTATTCATTTTTTTGTCTTGGATATGCAAAGAGCTATAATCTGTGGCAAAGGGAATGGTGCTGCACCTAGCAACCAGCTATTAAGAGATATGTATGTGCTTAAAGGCTACTGTATTTCTATATTGCCTTTGTAAATATATATTCCCCTTACATCTACAAGAAAATTAGGAATAGAATAGAGTCTGCAAATGTTTATCTCGATTAACATGAAGTAGATGGAGAATAAGCGTTTGTAAAAATAGTTTGTACAAGAGTAGAGAAAGTCATGTGAGTGTAACACATCAGATTTTTTGGTTGGAATGTAATAATTTCTCTATGTCTTAGGTACACGGTAAGGGAAGTAGCATGTTACTACGGCTTCAGGCTCCTGTGTCCCCTTTGTACTTACCACGAAATATACAAGCAAACAATTTCGGCAAACGTTTATCTCGATTAACATGAAGATATAAAAATATGCGTTTATAAGTTTAGTTTGCAGAAAAATTCCACAGCCTAAGTTAAAATAAATGAGCAATCGCCAGAGAGCAAGTTCGATTCGAAAAATATTGGAAGCATTCGCTGACGCTGCGTTCACAACACACTATTTAATACCACCCTGCGTTCATTTCAAAGTTGTGATAAGTAGCAAGATGTCTCTCAGTTTGGATGTTTGCCTGGTAGCCGAGCGGTCAAATGCATATATCGTGTAATGGAAATAAGTTAAGTTCGAATCCTTGGTGTGTGTATCTTTTTATTATTTAAATTTCAATTTATTAAATGTATAGCAATGACGTATATTTTCCATGCATAAGATACCTATTACTTTTAAGACATCCGTGCATAAACACACAAACAAATTGTTCTTTTCGTTTTCAAACTAAAATGCCACATTAATAAGAATTCTAAAGTGAAAAACTAAATCATGTATTTAATTGTCTTAATTTTGGATGTGCAAACTCTGTCTTATTCTTGAGTCACGAATGGCGCTGGCGTGATCATGCACATGCATCTCATCGTCTTAGAATTCTGCATGATATGTTAGCAATCATACTGACTTTGGCTATACTCAGGCAAGAACGATCCTGTTGTAAACAACAAGGCAGAGCAGATTCAACCCACCACGGTTTGACGTACACTGTCGTGCATAAAACATGATCCATTCCTCTAGATCAAGGGTGGCGAAAATACCTTTCTCTCTCGAGTCATCAAATATGCAACACGCACTACACCACTCAGCAGCACATGGAAACAAATGAATAGACGGCTAGAAAAGGAGTTGCGCCTGCGAGTCACACTGCCTCGCGAGTCGCGTTTTCACCACCACTGTTCTAGATCACCAGTGTTTTTCTCTCCGTAAGATTTCCACCTTCAGGTAACTAACTTTGACTCCACCCAGCCGGTACCATTTATCTATGTGGTTGGCCTGAAAAAAATGCAGGGACATACTAAAGAACCAATGAACGATGCTTATAATCTACGTGAAATGAACGGCTAATTAAGATATCAATTTTGTGGAAAAGTTTGGCCATGATTGGTACACAAGAAAACGCTAAATCCCGGAGGAAGGGTGAAGAATTATAATTATTTGCATGCGAGGTTAAACTGAACTACAGTTACGACATTTTCATATATGAAAACCTTCATCAGCGACATGGAGACTAAGGTTAAAGTTGTTACCGCTACTAAACGGCAATAAGAAAACGTTAGTGTAACATGAAAACATAAGATTTAAATTGTAATGTTACTCTTCCCCATATGTTTGTTTTTCCCTCGTACCGCAAGTTATATTCATACTTTCGCCACCGGTGTCGGTCGTGCTGTCCCTGAGTGTTCTTGAGTGGGAGCGGCGCCACCGTCGCTCGGGCATTCGGGCCGTTTTGTCCGAATAATCATGCAATGAGGCTCACGTATGTCGTCCGCCGTGCGCATTCTGGTAAGTTTCTCCTCGCCTTTCATTTTGTTCGCATAAGTAACTTACTATGGTTCCTGTATTTCTGATCGTCTTCTTTGTTCCTGCTCGGTTCATGTGATAGCTCTCCTTGTGACCTTTTAATATTTAGCCGTAAGTTTCATGCAATTCAGAATTACCAGTTTAAATGTGCATTTATGGGTTTTAAATTTTAGCTGGCGGGGTTTAATGTAATTAAGGATTATTGCTGTAAATGTTTATTAATAAGAAACGATGGGTTTCTTAGCTGACTTATGGCCAATTATATAATAATCACTCCTACCCTTTATTGTCCTGGCAAGCTATAAAGACTTAAAAGATCATAAATGTTCAGCAAGATGCTTCATGATTAATTTTGTAAATATTATAATTTTATTGCAGGAATGTTGGTTTCATATGCATTCGTCGCGAGACGGAGATATATTTCCTAAACTATAATTTCAGTGTTTTTGTGACGACCTCTGGGTGACTATTGCCCTCCTTAAAGCTGTTAGTGGTAGGGCAGGAGGGTTGTGTACTTCTTGACAATAAATCGAGGGAGGCATTGCCAATTGCTTATTAAATCTATGTGTTAAAGAAGTAATATTATCGTGAGGTAGCATAAGAGGTTACGCTTCCGGGTTGCTTTCTTAAACATCGCGGAACAGTGCGCGTTCATTTGCCTCTCGCCACTTCATAAAATTTGCCTCGGTTTGTCTTATTTCGGCAGATTGGCAGGCCTGATCCATGATAAGCTGACTGCTTTTAAATTTCACATACGTAAGTATTCTGGGTTTGTGATATATACAGGACGGGTAGGAAATACAGCCTTAAATATCAGAAGCCACTCTGCACGATAAAAAATAACGTCTGAATCAACATTCACCTCGAGACCTGCTCTATTCCGAGAGGGTCGTATAGTATAGGAATACAACTTATGTAGTACACAACTTTTCATTAGTAATACAAAGTTAGGGTGCATATTATTTAGCAATAATAAGTTAATAATATATAACTGCGCGTGTCTTCAGTTTAATCTGTCTCTATGATTATGTATGTCTGTCGTAAACGTTCCTTTTAGAATTCACGAGCCTAATTGAGTTAAATTGGGTTTTATTATGGACGCTCTTTAGCTGCAATGGTGCTTAGTGCCCCATACTATATTAGGCGTGAAAGATCGAAAAAATCGCCCGAAAAAATCCATCCCCTCCGCTGGATTTGAACCCGTAACCTCGGGCACTAGAGTCTAGCATGTTCATGAGCTTAGAGCAATCTATAGTATGTGTATGCAAGATACAATGAAATAAATATAAACATTTGTAGACTGTTCTCTTCCGAAAATAATTCATATTGGGCAGTGATTAGAAAACTACTTACGGTGGTGTACTTCTTCAAAGCGGTTACTGTGCGGAAACAAACAAAAGAAAACACACACGAACTTCCGTCTAGAATATACCGTCTCTATGTTTCTATGTCTCTCTCTCTCTCTCTCTCTTTCTTCCCTCCCATGTGTTTACAAGAGGATCGTTTTGTCTGAGGCAGAATATGGCTGAGCGCATACAAAGACGAAGCTACAAGGAGATCTCTTCTTACGTTAGTGAATGTTGTTGGAAACTCTATTTCTTACTTCCACATACAGTGGAAGTCCCTATATCTACCCCTACGAGGGGGGGTTGCGGTTACCCAGAAAAGGGATTGTTCGTCGTCGACCAGGTTCGTTTTGTGTTTTCAAGAGCTTTTATCTACAAATGGGGGGAGTAATTGTCTACCGCCCCAGAGAAAAACGTTACGATACAAAATACGTGACACAAATGGATCGCCAAGATCGCGTATCTGTGTCCTGTTGGGGTTAAATGTCACGGTATGCTGTTTCAGCTTGATGGCACATTAAATAGTCAGCAGTGTAAAGACATCTCCAAAACATCATGGTTCCTTCTTTAAGGGTTAGATATCCCGATGGAATGATTGAATTCCAGCAGGATAACCACAAGTCAAGTTTCAAGCTGGTTCTCGTAAAGGCAAGATATCACAGTGATTGACTGGCCTCCTTGCTCACCAGATTTGAATCCTGTTGAAAATGGGTGGCAGAGGTGAGGAAACGTTTGCAGTTAAATTGGCCTGCAAAATAAAGCAAGACTAAAGAGGTTTTCTGGGCTCAAATACAGGATGCTTGGGAAGAAGTATCCTGTCGTGAAAATTTTACTGAGCATTTGATATCATCCATGCCCCGTAGAAAGAGAACAAAGGAGGGACGTCACACCATATATTAAGTTAATTTTATTTTTATTTGCTTTTTTTATTTAGGTATATAATATTTAATTATTTAATATTTAGTTTCAAAACGAAAAGAGAGTGTTTCAGTTTTTATGTTTGAGTATAAATGACTTGAAATGAAATAAGTCTTAGCAACTGGAAATTATATCATCATATGCGTAATAAACATTTGGTTTTCTGCACAATATAATATCCTTGGAATACGAACCCCGGTAGGCCTCATTGCTACGTACCTGCTTATAACCACTCGGCTGTCAGCGTATATTCAGTAGCTGGGACTCAATATGAAAGATCACAACAGAATGAAGATAAAGGCACAGGTCCGGAGACACGTTGTGAACCGGCCGCGGAAACGATTTGGACTTGGACCTTGGCAAATATACGCTTCGAGATCTGCACATTTTAATTTTCTTAGGGTGTATATATGTATATGGTGGGTGGATAAAACAATATGAATGTAACATCAGATTTTTGTTTAGTATTATTGTTATTTATATTTACATTTCTGGCAACGTAGTCTTAATTTTTAACGTAGCAGCACTTAAGCGAAAATTTTAAATCAATAGGGGTATAACCTCACTTGCCTTAATAGTATCTTAAAACCTAAAAATGGTAAATACATACATTACGACTAAATGTGCTTAATAGCAACATAGATGGGTAAACCTTCTTGAACATCAAAAGTGGGTCAGTGTCAAACTAATTTGTTCACAATTATGGTGGCGGAACGATCATAAACTCCTGATTTAAGTGCATAAAATAGAACCAGTAGTAGAATGTGCTACCGAGATGGAAATAAATTCACGTTTGATCAAAAAAGTATAATCAGAGCTAAATAACCTAAGCATTGTTTTGGTTCGTCAAAGAGTACTTACTACAATATATATCATGGCAGAATTGCCGATGCAACCCATTTATTCATTGTCCGATATGGTCTAACGAATTAAAGGACATAAAACTGAAAAAAAATCTGATGTGTTTCACTCACATGATTTTCTCAACTCTTGCACAAACTATTTTTACAAACGCTTTTTCTCCATCTACTTCATGTTAATCGAGATAAACATTTGCAGAAACTTATTGCTAATCTTCTTGTAGGTGCAAGGGAATATGGTAGGCGATAGTCAGCTCTTTATATATATATATACATATATACATACATAAACATATAAGTTAGTATTAAACAAGAATTGTACATAATATAATTCACCAAGAAATATGTTAGAATATTTAACAACCAAGAATTGTACAAAAGCGGATTGTAACTTAGATAAGCAAGGGACGGGCGAGCTAGCTAATTTCAGGTAAAAGATAATTCTAGGTAGAGCCCACCTTTCACCAAGCTAATGAGCAAGGAACTGTAAGCAATAAGGAGAAATAGAAAGAGAGAGGGATATTGAATCTGCTTCAGGACGCGTCACGGGAACGCGTATGCAAAATGTTTTGGAGCACAGTATTCTCATACATAATAAGGTAACGCGGTCTGAGGACCAATTAAAAATGTCGTTAGATTTTGAGGCGCAAAGGTGAGCGTCACTAGGCTTAGGTATAAGAAGGGGAAGAAAACCCCAGTTTTCACTCTCTTATAGAACCTCGTCGAGACACAGTGATACTCTCTGGACGACAGATGTACGTGTGTGCATTGAGGTGGGAAGCGTGTGCAGTTAGTTTAGGCTCCTAATTTATTATAATGGTGGGAATTGCTGTAATGGGAAAAGCTAGCCGCCCCGTAAGCATTTATTTGATAATGAACCACATATTTTAAGGGAAATGCAGTGTATTTTAATTTGCTTCACCTACAAAAATCCTGAGACCCGTGAAATTAGTTAGATAATTGATTAGGAATGGAGAAAACAGCAGCCGACGAGCAGCAATAACCGGAGACAAGAACACTGCAGCAGAGGGCAACAACCAGAGGAACAACGTTTTCCAGCTACACTATGTGGAGGATTCCATTGTCTTTGCATGCCCAGGATATTAAAACAAAAAAAAAAACAAAAAAGAAATTAACAAATACCCATTTAAGGAAAAATATAAGTATCGGAAAATTTGTCGCGGTACCTGTCGTGTTATCTTTTTTTCTGAGCGCCTGTTATTGTTTTACTATTTTTGAATTTTTGGGTTCTTTGTCCTCCGGCTAGCTATTATTACTCAGTCGAGCAAATATCTCTTGAACAGGGTGTAAACGGAAAGGAGTTGTTACTAAATGATAACACTGATAAATGGGTTTGTTTTTACAGTTTTATTGCCGTCACACTTAATTAATTTCACAGATTTAATCTTGAGACACGCCTGACTGAAACTGTTATATTTTCGAATGTAACTACAATCACGTATTTGCTGCGCACTATTAATTCGCGTATTTCACATTTTGTAACTAACTTTACGACGCGAGAGATTCTGTAGAATTGCATAATGTGTACTTCATGAATGCTTCCGTGTAACTCGCGAGAGAGATTTCTTAGAACTGCGTGACGTTTGCCTTGTGAATGATTCTGTAGAACTGCGCGATACTTGTTTTTGGCTCCAGAATTTATACTCCCTCACCCCGATATGCCAAAACATTATAATAGAGCTGCTATTGGTTAATAAATCGCGCCAACATTAGCGCCTATTTCGTCAGCCAATAAAAATTACAAAAACATATGCTCTAGGGAAGATATTCCCTCCATTTCTAAAGAAAGGCACGCATTTGTTTGTCTCTTCTAATTGATAAACAACTCACCCCCTCGCTTCATTGTTACCCGCTCCTATTGTCAGTTTCATTGAGGCCGTGTAAACCTATTTCCTAACAATGCTTATAATTAACAAACATCTCAAATCATTGTCATACAATAATGCTAATTTACACTACAATCACTCTGGCATTCACAGTGTTGTGATATAAAATACTGCCTCAAATTGAAACAATAACAAGCAATATCTCGGAAACTGTTCACCCGGCAAAAAATATATATGACGTAAATTGTGTGTATTATAAGATCTAAATTTTTTGTTTAGTAAGCTTTTGTTTTTCTCTTACGGTTTTCCAGTTATGCAAAAGTCATTCAGAATGGAGAAGATTTTTGGGGACATTCCCAGGAAATTCATGATATACATTTCATTTGCCATAAAAATGTCTTAAACTTATGTTTTAAATTAAGATTGTTAGAACAATTTTTGAGAAAATCAAAATTTACAAAAATGTTCCATGTAAAGGGCAGTCTGAGGTGGGCGGATTTTCTTGAAAATCTTCGTGTCGCATCTTTCAAAGATACTGAACCTAAACACCAAGTTTGATATTTATCGAATTTTCGTTTTTGAGTTATGCTGATCACAGACACATGCACACAGACCTTTTTCTGAAAATGATTTTTTTGATTCAGAAGGTCTGAAAACCTGTAATTCCGGTGAATATCGGTATGAAATTTTTGGGTGAAATGCAATAGTTCCCCTGTTTACTATACGTAGTAAAGAAAGATAAAAAAAAAGACACGCCTCTGAATTAGGTCACTGGAGAAAAACTCTAACGGCTCCATATACAGAGTGGACCATTTAAGCTTTGAGACTGTACAATACAATATCCCCCCCAAAAAAAATTAAATGGGAACCTACAATTAGGGCCAAATTAAATTGATCCTAAAATGACCATTACAACGCCCTCCAAACAAAACACGACTATGGGATTTACTTTCCCCTGTAGTATCAAGCAACTTTTATTCAAGACATCTCTTTCTACAACGCTTAATTTGTACAGTCTCAAATTAAATGGTCCATCCCGTATACATTCTGAATGAAATGCTGAAGATAGAGGATTTAAGGAACGAAACTGCATATATCACAGAGTTTAAGAGGAGGTGTGATGACTTGGAAACCCTGTAACGCACCTGCTCTCCCTTTTTAGGAATTTTCTCATATAAATGTCAACATGTAAATGTCAACAAACTACTCATTCTGTTAAATATGGGCAGAAGCTACCAACTCAAGCATAGTAGCACAATCCACGAAAATAGCGACATTTGAAACCAATTTACACTCACACATACACACACACACTAACACACACACACACACACACACATTAACCTTAAGCTAACCGCGGGTAAATCTTGAAACCAGAGGATCCTCTTGGTTAACTGCAGCTTGATACGGCCTGAGTTCGCCTCCTATTCGTTTATTTTTCGCGGTGTTTTTCACGCAGATGTTGGCGCTTCTTCCGTATGAACAGCACAGCCACAAAGTGCCTGCTACCGGCCAAAAAGTGAACTAATTAGGGAAGGCAGACTTGGAACGAAGCCTAAATTTGACACATTTTTTGAAACTTGTTTAGCGCTCTCACAAATTAATACGCAGTCGCCATATAACGCGATATAAACGAAAAGTTATACACGAAATAGCCGAAAGTCAAGGCAAAAACAGAAGGTTCTAAACCCAAAACAAACAAAACTACCTTTTCGACAAGCTACTAGGTAGTTCTTCCAATCAACAGCTGTATACCATTAAATTACAAATTATAACGCAATTTGATATTTGGTTCTAATGTTCTAACAGCTGTTTAAAGTAGCCAGTTCATAGGAAAGTAGGTAACATTATCTCAAGTAACACTGAGATGTGCCCTTCATTGAGGCAATAATATTTCTCATATTCTTTTTAAGTAACATTGAAGCTCAAGAACTCTACACTACAGCAGAATTTAGTTTAAAGAAGATCTCACCTCAGAAATGTAACATTCCAAAATGCACAAGGAATATCTCGAAGGCACATCTGGTTCAAATGACATCCTCAAACCAATACAAGATCATTAAATAAAAGAAGGTAAATAAGTTCGTTTGGTTTATCACTGGTGCAACCTGGGTAACCTTAAGGCCGTTTATGGGTTTCTTTGCAGTATAATAGTCTAGATATAGAATGTTAAAATTCCAAAGCTTTTCAGTCTCGGTGAATCTATTGAGAAGTTTTCCTTAGCTGACGAGCAGAGGATTTTTGTTTTTTGTTTTTAACTTTGAAGGGTAAATGCTTAAGTGACTGACATTCCATTAATTAACGAACTTTACAAGTGAACTTTTTAAAGAAAAACTTCGAATTCCTTGATTATAAAAGGTCTAATTGTTCTGTAGATAAGTATATGAATGGCATAGATCATGGCGATATATAATTTTTATAAGTTGATTTTGACCTGTGTAAACATTATACACTACATAATTATTGTATCGTAGTAAAAAGATAATTTTGTAAACACCACAAGAAATAGAACAATCAGAACAATAAAACTAATTCAATGAAAACTCTGAAAAAATCAGCAGAACACATAATTTATATAATTTGTTCTGTCCGCGTATTAAAAGTGAGAATATTTCTATGCGTTAATTTGACTGCTAGAATTCTTACTTTCTGTATTACTTTTTTGTATTAAGTAAGGAATTATTTATTCCAGCTAAAAGTTTAGTTTCGAGATTTTTTCGGAAATAAGAAAAAAAAATCAGGCAAAGGTCCGAGTGAGTGGGAGCATAACTCAAAAACAAAACTTTGAATGGATTTTATACTTGTAAGTTCAGCATCCTCCAAGGATACGACACAAAGATATTAAGAGAATTTCCTGGTACATGTTACATGGAATATGTTTTTGTGGGTGACTAAAGCTGCTCTAACGATTTCTATTAAAATTTCATGTATTAAATAGTGACATAACAAGTAAAATATATGTCTTGAAATTTTTATGGATAGCATATAAAGACCCCTTCATTGAGTGATTTTCAACGTTTTAAAACCATAGGATATATCTTATGATATGTAATTTGTGCCACTGTTTTCGTGGCTTTAGCCTGTACGACATATTTGCTTTTGTTAGTGGGTGTCTTCAGTATTTTAAGTTGTGTCCATTGTTTTGCTTTCTTATCAGATCATATGATATTCAAAACATCAAGTCCAATATACAAACATCAAACTGCCGTACTTTCATGCTCTGTTTCTATGGTTACAATAATATATGTACCTACTGAAACCATTTAGGAGAATGTTTATCATGATTAAAAAATGGGAAAATAAGTATTTTTACGAATAATTTGCAGGATAATTATGAAACTAAATTATAGTAGATAGAGGAAGTCGTGCGACTGTAACACATAGATTCCTATAACTCTGAATATTGCTTCAGCCACTTGTGCTTACAGCGAAATGTGTATTGAAACCATTTATGCAAACGTTTATTTCAATTAACATGAAGTAGATACAAAATATTCTGGTGTGTTACATTCACATGACTTTCTATACCCTCTATCGCTTATTTAGTGGGTATACCAATTATTCGTATTAAACCTTATTTTTCTATACAAACTAACTACAAGGCGGAAACAGCCCAACTGGGCCAGAACCTTCCCTTCTTAATGCCCACCCGAACCGAGGACTCACACTCCCCAGACTGCATGACAATGCCCGGGGCAGACGTCTGATGGCGGGCAGAGGGCCTACGGATCAGAGAGTGAGAGACTGAGGTGGTTGATCAGCCACACGTCCGGAATGGGAGCGAGGAAGTGGATATAGATGCAGATGAGAGATGAATGATGGGAAAGGTGGTGATGGAGCACTGGCGAAATGAAACCGACGGGAAAAATCAGAAAACCCGGATAAAACTCACCCAGACGCGCCTTTGTCCACCGTAAATCCCACCTGTGGGTCTATGGGATTGAATCCGCTCCTTGGTGACAGGTGAGCTGTCTAAACACTCGGCCACAGCACCGCCCATTTTTCTATCTACTTCATTTTAATACAAATAAACTTTTGCAGAAATATCTATATTACACATTTCGTTATATAGGATGGTTTTAAATTAGACCGAAAAATTTTGGGAGCAGTTAGATAAACTTCTTCGAAGTATATTTTGTTAAGGAATCTGTGGGCTGCGACGCTTCATTTCAGTGCAAGAAAGATCTCAGGGATTGAAGGAACGCGATAAATACTCGTTTCAGTACAACTCCATTTGTCATTACTACTATTACTCGGTTTGTTTGCTTCTGGAGCTCAGTAGCATACAGTTTCGATTGCAGCATGTTTGTTTACTTTCATTGGTACGATTCCTTGTTATCCGATTCTTCATCATACCCCACCGAGTCGAAAGAACTAAGGGTGGGTAAGCATCAATCTTTTGGGCTACAATCCAGTGCAGTTCAATGCGTCTTTACGTGCACTCAAACAGCGACATTTGTGAACTACGACAAACATGGAACGTTACACTTGGCATGAATTGGCGGACATGTATCTGGCGTACGATGCAGCATTCACATCTGATCGTATGGCGCATAGGTTTTACCGGGATACGTATCCAAATTGTCAGCATCCTCACCCACACAACATTTTCCAGCGCTCTCGCAGACTTTGCTAATGGGGGACACTGCAGCAACGAGAAGATGGTCAAGGACGGAGGCGCTTTGTGGGGACACTTGCTGTCGAGGAAGCCGTGCTGCGGTGGGTCGAGGATGATCCTTCTGTGAGTGACATATGTGGCAGTGTTTTTAACACTTAAATGTATTCAGTCTAATTATATAATATAAAATATAATAACAGCCCGCCTTAAAGCAATATGTGTATGTAACAATATATAATAGTGTATATTACAGTCATTGTATACGTTTATATTATTATCTACATGTTTAATAATGTTATGTGTATGTATTAAGTAATTTAACGATATAGGAGCTGTGATAATAACAGGTCAAAAGTTGCTAACAATGAGGTAACCTTGAGGCAATAATGAATTGGAATATTTAATAATGCTACTGGTAATTCTTGGAGCAACAATAATGTAATTTTTTGAGACAGTTTATAAATAGCCAATCAACAACCAGAAAAAGCTTAGGTTAAATAAAAGTATTCTATTGGAGTAGGATTAGCCAATTAGAAACTGAAATGGAGCAAAATTTACAAATTCAGATGTCAGTTGCTAGCAGACAGCGTTCCTAACCGGACGCGAAACGCGTCCTAGAGAAGTGTAATACCTATTCAGTGTGAGACAAAAATAGTTTACGTGTTAAAAAGTGCAAGTAATTAATAAATAATCTCACATCTCTCTATATCAGTGAAGTTTTATTTTAATAGTGTCAAGAATTAATAAATGGAGTGAAGTAAAAATTATAATATGTGTACGTCTACATTCTTAGCCGCACCACTCCCTGCAAGGAAATTCATGTCTCTAACAATAATACTGACACAGCCGAGGCAAACATAAATATATAAATATTTAAAGAAACATAAAAATACAAAGTTGCTTCCTTAAACATTGGGGCGAAGACTACCGGAAAACTTAGTATCACACGTGGTTGTAACTACTTCAAGTTCGGCTCCCTAACAGTTGAAATATAATACAATACAACCGACTTCAAATTGGCTTACCATACGTGAAGCAACAACAAGTTTCTCACATATCGCACACCACTTTCATATGAGCTATGTCAGGGGAATTCTGCAGGAAATGCTGCTGCGTCCTTAACAACTTGAGAGAATCCATGCTCTTATACCACGTGACTATCCAGTCCGAATGAACTTTTGTAATTGGTATTTGAACCAAACCAGACTCCAATCAGACTTTACTACTGTTGTGTTGTTCACCGATGAAGCATGCTTCACACGTGAGAAAATCTTCAATTCCCTGAATTCCCATGTATGTTTCTTCGAAAACCCCATGCCACGATTGTGCGATCACAGAAATTGCGATTTGGTCTTAATGTGTGGGTAGGGATTGTGGATAACGTCCTTCTGGAACCGTACATTTTGTCCCAAGGATAGAGAACCAACACTTAGTTAGTATTTCTACAAAAGGTTCTGCCTGAGTTACTGGATCCGCTTCCTCTAAACTTCCAACGCATCATGTGGTTTCAGCATGACGGTGCACCACCTCATTTTGGGACTCTGAGAGCTACATTCGACGCTCGTTGGATAGGTCGGGGTGAGCCCACTGCCTAGCCAGCACGCTCGCCTGACCTGACCTCAATCGATTTATTTTTGTGGGGTTACATGGAGGCAGGCGGCGCCGTGGCCGAGTGGTTAGACCGCTCGCCTCCCACCGAGGCGGACCGGGTTCAATCCCAGGGACCTGCATGTGGGATTTGTGGTGGACCAAGCGGCGTCTGGGCGGGTTTTCTCCGGTTTCCCCCGCCATTCATTCCACCAACTGCTCCATCATCACCTTTCCTTTCATCCATTTCACGAACATTTCGCTTCATCCACTTCCTTCATCCCATACCAGGCATCGGGCTGATCCCCCATCCTGGATGTTCTGTCTAATCCATGAGTGTCTGCTCCTCGACGGACCTCTGACCCCAGGCACCCGCCTGTAAGTCCTGGGGGGTGTAAGTCCTATATAAGAGGAGGATAAACAGATAATGAATGAATTAATACATGGAGGCAATGGCTTGTGAAACCGAATTGACTCTGAAGAAGAACTTAGAGCACGCATAGCCTGCGCAGCTACTGAAATCAGGGGCATATTTGGAAGGATGCGACAAAGTAAGGCACATTGAAGCACTGCTTGTCTGGACATCCATGAACGTGTGTTCGAACATTTATTGATGTAACGAAAACTGGATCCATACTGATAATGTAACACTGGCATGGATCTATTTATTTCTGTATTTTCATGTTTTGTTTGCGTTTGGCTCTACAGACGGATTAACATTATATGACACAGAATTGCTTGTTATTTTCACATACCTACTCAACTTCCTGTAATGTCCTTCTTGCATTGAAACGAAGTGTCGCAGCCCATAGGTTCTTTAACAAAACGAACGTTATCTAACTGCTTCCAAAGTTTGACGGCCTAATTTAGAAACACTCTGTATTGTACCACTTTGACTTATTCCCCTCGACATTAGTCCTGAAGGTTTCAGTTACTCGTATGCCAAGGGAAACTACCATAAAGGATGATGGTTTACGTATCGTAAACCATCATTTTACGATGTGTATGACGACTGGGGAATGGGCAACTCAGAGTCAGTAAGGTGACGGCAGCTCTAGCGGAGGAAACCGGAGTCTGACGAGCAGGTCTTGTGCTAATTCTGCATAATTACATTATGATTGGTGAATACATGTTCAAAATTCCATTTCTTTCGAGAACAAAATTCAATATACGATAGATGCACTCAGAACGCAGGGGATATACAATTGTGTACTAAGATATTTTTGAGTATTTTATCTTCAAGCCTAAACTGTAATTGTGAGAGAGACAAGAAAATTTTATTGAGTGTTATACATTCATATACACAACTATATTCTATTGTTATTAAATTAAAAGCCCATGCGAGCTTTGTAATTTTAAGTGTATATGCGAGATACATATTATACATACATACATTTCAAAGATACATAATATAATATTGTTAACTGTAAAAAAAGTGAAAGGTGCTATAATGAAAATAGTGGACAGTAACTCAAGTGATTCTTCGAAATTTTACGTAATAAAAAGGCATATAAAACATAGAAAGAAAATACGTGGAAGTACAAAACTTGTATTACAGTTATAATCAAGATATATTTTTAAATAATTTAAATATGTATCATACCTTACAAAGTTAAATTAAATGCGTACATTCACGAAAGTTATTGTGGACACGACTTGTTTCTAGCCTGTAAATACATTTTCCCGGTTAGGATCCGATCCACGTCCTTCAGCTGTCCTCCGGTCAGGTGTCATGGCTTCCATTTAGTGACTATATATACATATAACCATGTAATGAATAGTAAATAAAAGAAATAAGCTAAATAATAATTGTAATGGAATAGCACAACACACATCTATTTACAAGGGGAACAGCGATAGTCAAATGTTTAAGAACTGGAAGTTATACGTTGCCTTAAAATTCCATGCTGTTTCCATGCAATCGCGAGAAACAAGTGAATGTTGAAAGGACTAAATGACCAAGTAATGAACAATTCGAACCATTAATAACGGATATATAGGAAATGGCTTACGCCACAATAAAGTTTTTTTAAATAAATGATGTGTTTTAACGCGATCTACATTTCTTGTGTAGTACATTTTCGTCTATCGCTTAATAACGTTTACTAGTTATACAAGGTTATACAAAATTCCTTCCGAATGAGGAGGACTTCAGAGGCTATTCCCAGAAAATTCAAGATACACATTTATTTGTCAAGTAAATATAATTAATATATTTATTTTTTTTGAAAACCATTAGAGCCATTTTTAAGAAAATAAAACTTTTCGAAAAATTTTCCATGTAAACAGTAGTTTGAGTTGGGGGATTTTTTTTGAAAATCTTCGTGTTGCAATCTTAGAAGGTACTGAACCTAAATACCAAGTTTGGTATTTAACCGATTTTCGTTTTGAGTTATGCTGTTAACAGACACAGCGCACGCACACACACACACACACACACCCACCTTTTTATAATTTTTGTTCAGGGGTCTTAAAACATGCATTTCCGATAAAATCTCGATATAGAATTTTTGGGTGGAATGCAATACCTTCGTTATCTACTATATATGTTGTAGAGAAAGTAAAAAACTTTTGCTTTGTTCTGTTTTTTATTCTTGTACACTTGTCTTCGTCAATAGTAACCTAAGCGGAAGAGTATCGACTGTGGAGCGTAACGGGTAATCAAAGCCGTCAAAGACGAACTCGTGAACGGGAGGCCTGCACCAAGATCGTCCTCCCATAATTTTTCCCAGATTTTCATGTGACTGGGAGAGCGGAAGGTCCGTGTTTCGAGTTCTACCCATTACGCTGAATTCTTCTAGTCTGTTTCAAATTTCCAACTACTGCCTAAACACGCCTGTGTGAAGTAACAATTAATACTAATAGTGGTTAAGCATAAAGCCCAGAAATTTAAATACTTGCAGCATTATGCAAGGTTGCCTTTGAGATATGGTATCTCTAATATTTGACATCGCCTTGAAAGTTTACAGCATATCTGAATCACATGAGAGACTAATGTGAACACGGTCATCTTGCCATGGTAGCTCAAGCGATAAGAGCACCTGATCGGTTTTTACTTTCTCTACTACGTATAGTAAGTAGGGGAAGTATTGTATTCCACCCAAAATTTCGATACCGAGATTTCACCGGAAATACATGTTTTGAGACCCCTTGAACCAAAAAAAGCATTTTTGGAAACATGTCCGTGTGTGTGTCTGTGTGTCTGTCTGTGTGTCTGTGTGTGTGTCTGTGAACAGCATAACTCAGAAACGAACAGTCGGATAAACACCAAACTTGGTATTTGGGTTCAGTATCTTCCAAGGATGCGACACAAAGTTTTTCAAGAAAATCCCCCCACCTCAGAGTACCCTTTACATGGAAGATTTTTCGAAAATTTTAATTTTCTCAAAAATGGCTCTAACGATTTTGATTAAAATATCATATGTTTAAGATATTTTTATGGTAAATAAAATGTATATCTTGAATTTTCTGGGAATGTCTCCAAAAGTATTCTTTATTGTGAACGACTTTTGCATAACTGGTAAACCATAAGAGATAGACAAAATGTTACTACACAAAAAATGTAGATCGCGTTAAAATACACAATTTATGTCATATACATTTTTTTAGTTGAGTGAACCATTTTCGAGATATTGCTTGTTATTCCCTTAAATTTTTCAATACTTATTTTCTCAAATGGGAATTCGTTATTCATTTTTTTTGTCTTGGATATGCAAAGAGTTATAATCTGTGGCAAAGGGCATGGTGCTACACCTAGCAACCAGCTATTAAGAGATATGTATGTGCTTAAAGGCTACTGTATTTCTATATTGCCCTTGTAAATATATTTTCCCCTACATCTACAAGAAAATTAGCAATAAGATAGACTCTGCAAATGTTTATCTCGATTAACATGAACTAGATGGAGAATAAGCGTTTGTAAAAATACTTTGTACAAGAGTAGAGAAAGTCATGTGAGTGTAACACATCAGATTTTTTCTTTAATACCCCGCTGTCTAGCCACTATCGTTTACTTTTACATCACTTCTACAAACTACTATTTCAAAAGCCTATTTTTCTACATTCTACTTCACTTTGCAGAAATGGCTTCATTATACAAGTCATTGTGTCAACAAAGGGGAATGAATAATACAGGAGGTAAATAGGGATAGATAAATCCCTCGGTTAGTTTGTGCTTCCTCTTGTGGGAGCACTTCAAAACTAAGAGCTGCCAATATTCCACTGAAAGACACGCAGTAAAGCGACAAGATCCTCTGGTTTGAAATTCAGTCAGAGGTTAGGTTACAACACCTAGGTTGGTGTGTGTGTGTAATATAGACTGTAAATGAATGGGACTCAATAACCGGTTCTCGCTGATTACCCTGAGCTGGCAGTTTCTTCTACACATGCGCAATAGTAACAAGATGGAGTCCTTTGTTGAAATTCCGCGATGATTCTGCTAAGAAAGAAACTGTCTTAAAAAGGGCTGGTGGATTGGTTAATTAATTCATTCCAGGCTTTCTAAGTGTTCACATCTAAACCTCTACTTTAGATATTTTCATTGCTTTCGTCTCTGTTTCTTACACTATGCTGATAAATCTTTATATACTGGAGTTGAATTCCATACCTTTTGCACACATAGCAAGAAACAGCACTTTAACAAATGACAATGCATTAAAAATGCAAACTAATAACGAATATCTCAGAAATGGCTGATAAAACAACTGGAAATTGTTTGAAATAAATTGTGTATTTTAAACACATCTCACATCTACATTATTTGTAAAGTAAGGTTTTGTCTATCCTTATATGAATTAAATAAAATTCATTGCGACTGAAGGGGATTTAACAGGCTATTCCAGAAACTTCAAGACACATTTTATTAACCACTATATACACACCCTCAAGAAAGTATTCGTATGCACTTTAAAAAATTCTAGCAGCCAAATTAATGGAGAGGAAAATCTATTTTTTTTTCATAAAGATCAAATGCTAATACAATTTACGTCTTTTGGCGGTTTTTCAGATTTGGTCGTTTTTAACCGTTAGTTTAAATTTAGTCGTTACTAACGCTCCCCTTATGGTCTATGACCTTCGGGGTTACTCATTTTACCAAGCGATGACTGGACCAATTTCCGCCCAGCAGGCGGAATTCGTTACCTCAGATGGTAGGGTGATGATGAGGATGGTGATGGAATGAGAGGGCCTACAGATTTTATCAGCTTTATTAATGTTTAAAAATATGCCAAAATTGCAACCCTTTTGTGTGTGGTTTTCAAAATTACCTGAGCAACTGAAAATTGAGTAGAGCAACTGTTTTGTGTATTACTTAATTTTGCGATGAAGATAGGATTTTATTTGACGGAGGAATAAATTGTCAAGGTTTGGAATTTTCAACGCTTTGCCTTAATTCCTCATTTTTTGGTGACTTTTTAAGACTTCACGAATTTGTTTCTCCACCAGTTTAGGCCACGTTATCAATGAAAGTGTGTGGATGTGTACACAAAAAATGCTCTACCCAATGCATGAAAGGTACAAGAACGCTGCAATTTTGGCATATTTTTAAAAAATTGTAAAATTAATAAAATGAAGGATCTGAAAAGCCGCCAAAACATATAAACTAAATTAATATTTTATTTTTATGTCCAAAAATAATTACACTTTTCCCTGAATTAATTCGGCTGTTAGAATTTTTTAAAGAGCAAACGAATGCTTTATGAGGGGTGTATCTTAAACGTATAACATTTTAATAAAAATTATTAATCATTTTTGAGAAAAACAATTACGAAAAAATTTCCATGTATCGTTTGGGTTGGTGAAGTGGATTATCTTTAAAATTTACGTGTCACGATTTTGGAAGACGCTGAATCTGAGTATTTTTATGTGGAAGCGCATATTGTTAACCTAGGCCGTTAACAGGTACATAAAGCAAGACGCACCATAGGAATTACATTAAATTGAAATAGTATAAATCTTACTTGAAAATGAATTATGTGCACTTGAATGAATTAGAAGTCACTCTGCTTTAGCTGTGATAAGTGACAACACTCTTTCAAACGAGATACGTGCATTCAATTGATTAATCACATCATATGATTAACGTAGGGGTGTATAAAAGGCTTGAAAACTTTTCACAAACATGCCTGAATAAACTCTATCCGAAAGTAATAGTGAAGGTAATCATGAAATAATCAGTCTTTATATACTTATATCCACGAAACCCATTTGAAATTACAAGTTCCTGAGTGCAAAATTGAACAATTTATAGCTAACTGGAGCGCTTTATAGTGACATTTTATGCATACACACATTGATTTCACGATGCCTTTCATCACATTACATTTTTTTAAAAAGGGGGAATTAGGATGTACAAATATAAAGACCATTAAATATAGCTTTATCCATAGGCATATCAAAACTCTGACTTTACACCCTCTTACACTTCCCGAGGTCGCGGGTTCAAACCCGGCGGAGGGCGATGGATTTTTTCGGGCGTAAAAATCCTTAGCACGGCTTCCTTCGGAAGGGAAGTAAAGCCGGTGGTCCCGTGTCGTAAATTTACGGCACGTAAAAGATCCTCAAGCCTGATAAAGAGGCCTCTGAGCAAAATTTCCGGTCTTTCACGCCCAATATAGAGTGGGACACTAAGAACCATAGTAGTTAAAGAGCGTCCATAAATAAAACTCAATTTTTTTTAAACAAAAACCTCTTACACGTCGGCCAATTCTACAAGTAAACAGACTTGACTAAAATGTTGTCAATACAAAATGTTATCTGCTTGAACACAAAATATAAGCACAGAAGTACAATTCTACAAGAAAACAGACTTGACTAAAATGTTGTCAATACAAAATGTTATCTGCTTGAACACAAAATATAAGCACAGAAGTACAATTCTACAAGAAAACAGACTTGACTAAAATGTTGTCAATACAAAATGTTATCTGCTTGAACACAAAATATAAGCACAGAAGTACAATTCTACAAGAAAACAGACTTGACTAAAATGTTGTCAATACAAAATGTTATCTGCTTGAACACAAAATATAAGCACAGAAGTACAATTCTACAAGAAAACAGACTTGACTAAAATGTTGTCAATACAAAATGTTATCTGCTTGAACACAAAATATAAGCACAGAAGTACAATTCTGCAAGAAAACAGACTTGACTAAAATGTTGTCAATACAAAATGTTATCTGCATGAACACAAAATATAAGCACAGAAGTACCGCTATCAGACCGCTATAAATCGCGCCACATATATAAGAAAGTTGGAAGTCTCGTAATCAACTCCTGGTTACAAAAACACGCTAAAGCCAGGAAGTTATCCGCCAAACGATTACCACGCTACTCCGCGTGACAATATCGCGACCAGGCAGCGCGCCAGATGCCCGGCGGGAACTTAAAAGACACAAAACAGAAAAGAGGTCAGGCGTGATACACAATATTTAAACGATAGCAGATTAATACAGCACAATACGAACTTTGGTATTTATCCGATTTCTCGTTTCTGAGTCCTACTGTTCACACACACATATACACAGGGAATCTTTTCTATACGTGTTTTTATTCAGGGACTTCAAAACATATATTTCTGGTGAAATATGTATATGAAATTTTGGGTGTATATGGTATTTACAAATAAATGCTAGAGAAAGTAAAAACAGATAGTACTGGAAAGCGACTATGCAGCCATGCATCAACAAAATACCTAGGTAAATGATACAGGAAGGTGACTACGCCATTAATATCCTTTGTCAAATTCCACAATAGCTGGGTGTACATTCAAAGGACTGCATTCCAGTTATTGTGGATACTGACTTCCAGTATAAATAGTGTTTACTAATATTTTGTTGAATTATAGATTAACTGTAATTTGTTTTATTTTAATTTAATTTATTTTACTTTTTTGTAGTTAGTTAAATCTGTATAACTATATTGTATAAATTAATAAGAATAGGGAAGATAAGTAAACCTTTGGAATACACCCCCTGGTGTGCATACTAGATACAAGTTTTATTTTTATTTGTTTATGTTTTGTAGATACAAAGGATAACCAGTAGTTCCACGATTCCAACGTTAACATTCCGCCGAAACACAAAAGCAACAAAATAGATGATGCAGGCCATATGTCTTGCACACGCTGACTCAAGAGAACCAACAAACAAACCTATAGTAACCCCGCGATGGACTAAGAAGAATTCATTGTGATGTAAAACAAATAAATAAAACCTGACTTTCGAATGTTCATGGCACCGTGAAATGTGCAGTACGTATGCAATATCTATGAAAACGCTTTCTTTCTTTAGAAGTTATGAAAATAGCTACATATTCCATACAAAAAAACCGATTTTCGCAAGGAATATGAATACAGCATTACTGCAACAGGAGCCCGGTTGCACAATATAACAGCAGAGGTAAAATTTGTAAGCATTATTTATAATTTGAAATGCTCATTACACAAACATTCCATTCCATTTACATTCCACGTCCTGGAAAACCAACACTCGCTATGAATGTACCTCCACACAAACCGTGGAATTCATGATTTAGCGTGTTTTACGAATGATGTGTAAATTTCCCATTTCCGGCGAGCACGTACACCGGGGAATTTTCCAATTCTGTAGAATCACCTGCGTGCTCGGAGATTACGACACCATTTCTCTACGTCCACATCTGGTCCTCGCATTGCATCGCCGTTGTCATCCAACTGGCCACCTGTTGACAACCTCCCAACAGAAAAAGTAGAGCACGGAAGTTTACATATACTACACTGCACGCTAATGTGCGTGCTTAGAGCGTGATGGCCTAGAATATTTATTTGGAAATAAACACAAAATCTTATGTGTTACATTCACATGATTTTCTCTACCCTTTATCGCTTTGTTAGTGGGTATATAAATTATTCTTACGAAACCTTATTTTCCTGTCTGCTTAATTTTAATCGACATAAATCTTTGCAGAAATAGTTACATTACACATTTCGTTATAAAGAAGAAAACACCGATAGTCAAATGTTTAAGAACTGGACGCCTAACGCTGGCCTTAAAATCTCATACTGTTTCCAATCGCGAGAAACAATTGAAAATCAAAAGGATTTGAAATGAATTACAAAGCATTGAACAACTCGAAAGGATATTTTGGAATTATGTCTTATGTCATAAAAAAGGCTTTTTGAAATAAATTGTGTATTTTAAAGAGATTTACATTTTTGTGCAGTACGTTTTCATCAATCGCCAAACGTTTACCAGTTATACAAGATTATACAAAATTCAATCCGAATGAAAGGACTTCACAGGCTATTCCCAGAAAGTTCAAACTATAGGTGTGATTTGTCATGCAAATATTTTTAATATGGTGTTTTAATCAAAATCGTTAGAGCCATTTTAGTTTGGAAAAATATTCCATGTAAAGGGTAATTTGAATGAGAGGATTTTCTTGAAAATCTTCGTATCGCATCTTTGGAAGGTACTGAACCTAAAGACCAAGTTTATCATTTATACGAAGTTTCGGTTTTGAGTTGTGCTGTTCACAAACACGCACACACACACATTTTTCGAAAAAGGGCGTTTTTATTTAAGGGGCCTCAAAAATGTATTTATGGTAAAATCTTGGTATCGAATCTTTTGGTGAACTACGAGGGCTGATCAACAAAGACTGACACTGATTTTTTTTCACAGATGTTTATTACTCCAATTCAATGTTTACATGATCTTTTTCAAAGTAGTCCCCTCCTACTTCAATGCACTTTTTATAGCGTCTCTGCCAGTCCTTGAACACGTGCTGCAGACCATTTTTTGTCGGGTCCTTGAGAATCGCCTCACTTTTCTTGAGCACTGCTTCAGAGTTCTCAAATCGAATACCCTAAGCTTTGCCTTTAGTGATGGGAATAAAAAAAAGTCACAGGGTGAAAGATCGGGGCTATAAGGTAGATGTGGTACACATGTAATGTTGAATCAAGCCAGAAACTGCATGACCTGATTTGCGACGTGAGGCCGTGCATTGTCATGATGAAGTCGCCACCCAGTCCGAGAAAGCTCTGGTCGTTTCTTTGCAATGTGCTTCCTCAGTGTAGCCAATACTGACGTGTAGTATGCTGCTGTAACAATAGTGTGAGGGGGAACTGCATGCTGGTAAATCATTCCATTACAGTAAAAAAATGTGGTCACCATCACTTTCCCTGCAGATGGAACAACTTTTGCCTTTTTTGGTGTTGGAGAACCTGGCGATTTCCACACTGTGCTGGCTTGTTTTCCTTCAGGATCATAATGATGCATCCATGACTCATCACCAGTGATAATCGATTTAAAAAATGCATCCCCTCCATCAGCAAAGAGACGCAGCACCTGATTGTCTGGTATGCGAAAAGCACGTAGGGTCTACAAAATAGAGCATTACTACCAACCTACCAATACGAGAGTGCTGCCGCCTACCAACATTATACATAAATCCCCGCTCTTTTCAAATATTTATGTTACAGATACGAAACTATCACGGAAGCTACAGGAAAAAACCAGTCTCAGTCTTTGTTGATCAGCCCTCGTACAATACTACTCTGCCACATTTACAAAACTTTCTCTACCCATTCTTACACAAATTCATACAACAGCTTATTTTATATCTACTTCATGATAATTGTGGCAAAAGTTTGCAGAAATGCTTTAATTACACATTTCGTATAGATACAAGGGGAACACAATCAATTTTGACGTAATCGCACGTATTAAAGAGATGTATATTTTTCATGCAATAAGCTTTTACCTCTCAGTTATACAAAAGTAGGTATACAAAGTTCATTCAGAATGAAGCGTACCTCAGAGGAAATTCGCTGAAAATTCAAGCTGTACATTTAATTAGGCATTAAAATATCTTAAACGTTTCATATTTTAATCAAAACCGTTATAAACATTTTTGAGAAAATCAAAAACAAACGAAAAATGTTCCATGTAAAAGTAGTTTGAGATCAGTGATATCATTTCCTTGGAATATGCAAAACTTAAATACCAAGTGTGGTATTTAACCGAAATTTTGTTTTTAGTTATACCGTTCACACACAAACACACGCGCGCGCGCAATTTTTTTCTAAAAATTACATTCTTTGGGTTCAGGGTGCCTCAAAAAGCATATCTCTGGTGACATCTCATGTCGATTTTTTGGATGAAATACAATATATTCCCTACTTATAGGTAAGTGGTGGAGAAAGTAAAAAAATCGTTTCATTTCAACGTGTGACCCTGCTGGATTACAAAATATCTCTTCTGTATACCCTTAACCTAAAAGTATGCTTATAACAGTAGATTGTGAAAGTAGGGTATTACTTTACGAGAAGGAATGTTTCCGAAACGAAGGTCTTCGCAATTCTACGAGCAAAATAAAACCAGTTTTAACACGTGTGGTGTATACTAGTTTTACCTTCTCTGCTACGTATACATGTTTTGAGGCGCCCTGAATCCAAATAAAGTATTTTTGGAAATATGTCCATGTGCGTGTGGATGTGTGTCTGTGAATAGCATAACTCAAAAACGAAAAGTCTGATAAATGCCAAACTTGGCATTTAGGCTCATTATCTTCCAAAGATGCAACATGAAGATTTTAAGAAAATCCCCCACCTCAAACTATCCTTTACATGGAACATTTTTCGAAATGTTTGAGTTTCTAATAAAGGTTTCTAACGATTTTGATTAAAATATCGTATAGAATGTATATGAAAAATAAAATGTATATCTTGAATTTTCGGGAAATAGCCTATGAAGTCCTCTACGTCGGAGGGAATTTTGTATAACTGGTAAACGTTAAGTGATAGACGAAAACGTGGTACACAAAAAATGTAGATCTCTTTAAAACACAATTTATTTCAAATATGGTTGTTTCCATTATGAAATGTTCGATTTGTTCATTTCTTGGTCATTCTATTAAAGTCCTTTTAACATTCCGTTGTTTCTCGCGATTGCATGGAAACAGTAAGGAATTTTAAGGCCAGCGTATCCAGTTCTTAAATGTTTGACTGTCACTGTTCCGTTTGTATTCATAACGGAATGTGTAATGTAAGGATTTATTTAGATTAAAATGTAGTAGATAGAAAAATAAACTTGAGTAAGAATAATTTGTGTACCCACTAATAAACGAGCAGAGAAAGTCATATGAATGTATCAGATCAGAATTTTTTAGACAGCGCCCGAATTTCTAAAATATCAATATTACATTGCTTCCTGAAACTGGCAGAGATCACGTTTATAACGCGGTTCTTGAAACAAGAGAACTGACGTTAAAATATGAGATATCAGATGTTTTGATATTTTGTTGATCTGCTAGGAGTCATTTTCGGTGAAGTTATTTTCAACATTTATTGCCTTACACCGGCAATGAAGCGATTAAATGCTATATGATATTGCTTTCTGAATTTTTTGTGTAAGTACGTTTAGTGTATTCTTTCTACTGCTTCTGTAATTTCACCTGACTCCTCCATTTCAGTTTCTTCTGAATTCATAATTCCCGCCATTTAATCTTTACATAGGTTACATAGGGCCATGTTACAGTTAGATAAAAGAATAACGTTTTAGATGAAAGAAAGCAGAAGGCTGCCAATATAATGTATAGGTTAACACTACAACGAATTGCGATAAATTAAAGTATAGCGATTTGTATTGTGAATAATGCGAGCGTCATGAGAAATTAATCATGTAGAAAGACATAATGAAAAGTAAAACTTAATAAAACCAAGTCTAATTATTTTACATGTGCAAATATAAAGGGTAATTGCCATATGATTGTACTTGAAACCAAATTTGGTTTCGATAGTCCGATAATCTAAAGCTTTTTGCTCGTGTGCTTTGTGTTAGAAGTTATTTTAGGCCATGCTGTCTAAAAACATCGTTGTACAAGAATTACACGAGGTTTTTTTTTTTATTTATTTTTGGTCTGAACAAAATCAATCCGAATCATTTTGTTTGTTTATCTCGTATTTTGAATACATACCTCCTAACTGCAAAACTAGAATTCATTAAATTTGTGCTTATTTACCAGATCATTGAAGTTATTCCATCCTAAATAATAGATACATGTAGATCAATGCGGCATTTAGAGATCCCTTAGTGCAGTGACTCTAGAAAGTAGCGATTTCTAACAAGTTCTAGTAGCCAAAATAAGGGCGGGAAAATTCTCACGTTTAATATTCGAAAAGAACAAAAGACATGATAGCTTACGTCGTCCGGCGTTTTTCAAGATTTTCAATTTATTAGTTTTATTATTTTTGAAAGCAGCGCCAATTTTGTCAGAGTATTCTTACAGGAACATTTTATAACTATAATAATAATAATAATAATAATAATAATAATAAAACAATAATAGCTGAATTCGGTGAAAATGGGTTTTGATATGACCAGAAAAAGACTGTCCAAGTCAGAAATCATAGTTTTTATCCGGTTTTACAACTTCACAATTTATTTCTCTATCAGTTTAAATCACATGTAAGTGACATCAAGTATTATATTAAATTTGTTTCTACTAAATGCATGTAAAACAATAAAAAGTTGATAAGTCGATGGAGTTTCTGAAAACCTATATAAACTAGAAGGTCTTTAAAATTGCCAGTACACACAAACCGTAATATTTTTCGTTCCTTCAGTATATTAGAAATTACAATGTTCAGTTATTTCTGCTGTTGGAATTTGTGAACTGGAAACGAAACTTTCTCATTCCATATATATTGTGCACAAAAAATAAAAAGGGAAAAAAATGTTGTCCCTAGCATCTGGACTTAAACCAATTTTGCGTCAAGCAGTATCAGCCGCGGATGGATGATGTCCAGTCAGTACGATATTTTATACAGGTTACAATATACGAGAAGGTACTAAAGAACAACGTTAACATTTTTCCATCATTATGGGCAAGTCACCAGAATCTGATGATATTCGGGTTGTTAGGTTCCATTCATAACTGGCAACTCTTCCGCAAATACGCAACTGTTGCATGTATTGTGAAGTTAGTTATATTGTATCTGTTACGTTGGTGGCCTGTTTTATATTCGCAGGTGTTCAAACTTGGCACGCCGACCATTTAGTCATCAACTGTCACACTAATTGTAATATTAATTTTATTTTATTAATTGTATTACTATTTATATTAGATTAGTTATATATATTAATTAGGATAATTATACGAAAATTTCATTATTAATTATTCATAGTTTAGACTTTAAGCTATTAGGTTATTATTAATTATTAGGTATTATCTTTGCAGTCAACTAGAAATTTGAATTTATTTTTTTCTTTCCTTTTTCCCCTTTTTGGGTGTAAATGTTGTGTTTTTGTGGGGCTTTTATCTTTAGAGATGAATATCTGCCTAGAAAAACCCAAGAAATTTAATTGTTTGGACTTAGGTAAGTAAGCCAAAATTGTATTAAAAGTTAACTATAAGTTGTTCTTCATACTATTACGGCACAGTAGTTTGCAACGTTTAATAACATAGACATGCTGTATAATTTTAGTCCAAAGCATCGTTCAGTGCTTAATGTAACACTTAAGATGCATCCTGGTTATACCTAGGTTATAGGTAAAGCGATTGTGGTGCGGAAGGAAGGTGATGACCATACCTTTGCAGCGAAGAAAATAGTGTTACAGAGCAGCATATATTATATGACAATGACTCATAACACTACCAGAAGTCCTTTGTAAGTAGGTTAAATAGGTTGTCTGGTGATTTCCCTGACTCAAGAACGTTGTCCACCTCGACATGCGGCATCCGCCATCTTTGTTTTTTAGTATCCTGAGTTATGCTGCGTCCCGTGTAATGGGTATTCATTTTAAATTGGTCCTGCCGTAATTCAATTATTGCTCTAAATTACATCACAATTTCGATGCAAGCTTCACCTTCTCAGAGATTGCAAAGGCGGAGCAGGTTTGTGTCGAAGAAGTTGCCTAGTTCCACGGCGTAACAAATCCATATAGCGGCACTCATACCTATGGAGCTGTCAAACAACCGACCTCACGCCTATGCAGATTACCGGTAGCAACGGAGGGGTTGGGGGTACTATTTACGCTTAAAATGTCCATTTCAATTCCTATATTTTAGCAGGAATTTATCAGCACCTGCATCAGGATTCCCTTAACGTAAGAACAGCCTGTCTTCATTACTGAATCCTACATTTTGATCAGAGATTTAGTTGCAAAGAAATATCCCCAGTTCCAACGGATGTTGGCAGCTAAGGGGTGAGTTATTTTGAGTTTTATGTCATTGCGCATGTAAAAAAAATTTTATGTGCAACATTTAAGTTATAAGTAATGTGTTATTTCCTAATTATTGTATTTTCTCTGTTTTGTTTACGATTGTTCGCTTACGGTAAACAGGATCCATTGTGGGAAAAGCGCGTGAGACGGCGAGGCTAACGGTCAGATAGTGTTTTGCAAGAGATGCGTATCATTATCTCATGATGTAAAAATTAATCTTATAGTAATGTTGTAATCGACGGAGTTATTGGCAGCTCCCAATGACCTCCCGAGATCCACAGATTTGACCTCACCTGACATTTTTCCCTGGGATTATTTGAAGGGCCGAGTCTTTGTTAACCGCCTGTAAAACTGAACCAGCTGCTGAACTTCATACTCCAGGATATCACAACCGCAACACTTCAGGCTGTTTTCCATAACTTGGTCAAGAGGGTGAGGGCGTACTTACAACGAAATGATGGACAAGTTGAATCATGTTTTAAAAGTTCTGTTATATTAATTCTTAGAAAATGCTTCAGAGTTAGAGGGTATTTTTATGTTTCTAACAAAAATGCTAATTTACTATTCAAAACATGTAAACCGGTTTATTATGTTATCTTCTCTGCCTGTCACTCTGCAATTAAAGAACATTAATGCTTCAGAAAACCTGAACATATTATGTAACCAACCCCAAGTTTCGAATTTTTTTCTTTCCACCCTAATCATGTAGCAGTTGCTGCCATTGGCGTACGAATACATTAACATTTGAAGACTAAAGAATCGCCGGTCAGCGCTGACGTCATAACTTGTACAATTGCTGGACAAGAGATCATAGTTATTTCTCTACCATCTACCTAGACGGTGTATTCCATCCAAACATTCAATACCGAAGTTTCACAAAAAATATGTGTTTTAAGGCCCCCTGAATAAAAAAGGAAGGTATTTTAGAAAAAGATATGCGTGTGTGTGAGCAGCATAACCCGAAAACAAAATGACCAATAAATACCAAACATGGTATTTAAATTCAACATCTTTCAAACTTCGACGCGAAATTTTCGAGAAAACCCCCTTCCCCAAACTACCTTTCTATGAGCGAGTTTTGGAAATGTTTGATTCCTTCAACAATGTCTCTGACGATTTTTATAAAAATACAAAATGTTTTACTTTTATCTGGCAAATAAAATTTATATCTTAAATTTTCTCGTAATAATGTGTGAAGCTCTCTTTATTGGGAAGGAATTTTGTTTGTATAACTGATGAACCATAACAGAAAGACAAAAATATACTTAAAAAAATGTAGAGCTCTTTAAAACGTACAGTTTATTTTAAATAATGTCTAAATATTTTAGGCATTTCCGAGATAACCGTTGTTGTTGTGTGAATTTTTCAACACGTCATTTTTTGAAGCGCTGTCGCTGTTTAATCTGTTTTTCGAGATGCTATTGAAAGAGTGTGGAATCTCTAGGCCAGCAAATAGCAACCAGGCTTTTAAACACACTATGGACTCGGTTTCTTCAACGAAATGAATAATGAAACATTTTTGCTAAGGATCAATTCGATTAACATAAAGTAAATAGAAAAATAAGTTTTCGTAAAAATAGTTTTCCGAAGCTATAGAAAAATAAACGATAGTAGATAGAGAAGGTTGTGTCAATGTAACACAGATTATTATTGTTATTATTATTATTATTTATTTTTGTTACTGACCTTCGCAAAAGACAAGTATAAATCTTGTGAAGTGCATGGCATCATGGACAAGTAGCAAAAACTTACAGCAGGAAACACTTAGTCAGTTAAGACAAAGCAATGGTGCCGGGCAGAGAGAATGAACTCGTATACTTTTCCCGAAATAAGAAACACACTTAAGATAAACAGGCAAGAGGCAGCCCCAAGACCGTGGCCGCCGTGAATACTCTCACTGCCCCTGACCGCAACACTCAGCCTAAAAGTAGAAAATAGATCTCATATTTTATTTGTCATTATTAATTTCAAAATGCGCTAATGTATCCATGTAATTAAGAATTACAACTTATAGGTGTACCAGGAGGGTTAAGGAAAATCCACAAAGAAGGCGTTATTTCAATTTAAACAATTTACAATTTTAATAATCAAAAGTTTTGTCATCTTTAAATTACATATTAAATCCTTTACAAAATATCGTCAACCCAACCGCCTCCTCACCACGAGACAGGTGCCACAAGCACACTACTATGTTAACTCTACCACGGTTCACTAACTAAGAGGTGGGATCATACCAACTCACTTCTTTTAACATCACTCATCCCCATCCTTACTTTCTGCCAAATACTTCACCAAAGCTATTCTACATTCTGGAATTTGCTGGAAAGATCCAATACCGCCAGAGTTGACTATACCCTTTCGGTCAAGGATACCAACCCATTCTGCGAGGGTCGACCCAAGTCAGACCTACCAAACTAATGCTCGCCACATCTCATCCGGGTTCGCAAAATGACGTCCTTGTCAACATAATTGCATTACCGTTTGTGAAATTGCAACACCAAGAAGGAAACGCATCAATTCAATTAATTTAATACCACAGGTTAGATACATGGCAGGTACAATGATAAACGTTTAAAATGTATACATGACATTTGAGCCCTAATATTCAGTATTTGGTGTTGCCTCCATGCGCTGCAATTAGAGCTGCTGTACGCCATGGCATTGAATCAAAAAGGTTCTGAATAAGTTCAGGGTTCTCCCTCCACGCAGTTGTATTCGAGCCCCCAAATCCGTCACAGTGGTTACTGGAGGACCGTGACGCACCAGGTGTCGACCAACCATATCCCAGACATGTTCGATGGGCGACATGTCAGGCGAACGTGCAGACCAGGGAAGCAATGGTACCCGTCGCTCTTCGAAGAAGACTTGTACATTCCTCGCAATATGTGGCTGGGCATTGTCCTGATGAAATGTGACCTGTGGAGATGCCTGAAGCAGGGGGAGTACCTCAGGCTCTAAAACCACTGTTAGGTACCGGTTGCTGTTCAAAGTGCCCTCAATTCGTAGGAGGTGAGATCGGTTATTGTAACCAATGGTGTCCCAAACCATCACACCTGGTGTTTGTCCACTATGGCGCTCAGCAATGCAGCCCTCCAGGTTGCGCTCACCACGGTACCGCCGGACTCGTATGCGGCCATCACTGTAGGACACGTTGAAGCGGGATATGTCCGAAAAGTCTACCTTTGCCACTCAGCACCCCAGTGACGGTGTTCACGTGCCCATTCTGGACAATGGAAGCCGACGTAATGGCATGCATGCAACCAGTCCAATCGGAGCAGACGGCGACGAACCGTTGATGCAGACAAGTTCACACCTGTTGTAGTGCTTCAGCGTCGAGCCAACACTGTGGATGATACTGTACGGTTCGTTATGGTCATGCGAACAAGATGACGGCCATCCCGTGCTGTGGTCGTGTTACGCATCACTGTCGTAGCAGCATGCCCTGTACGGGCCAAAATGTCACGGTATGACAAACCCACTTCCCAGAGGACGATCATTCTGCCCTGTTCGAACTCACTCACATGCCAATATGACTGCCTTTGACGTCGACGAGGCATACTGGCACTCACTTTATTGTTTCCGTCTTGTGTGACAGCTCTGCACTGATTACACTGGATGCAACAGAGACCTTGTCGGATCGACACGAGAGGGCTGTGCTCGGCCTACGTGTACTCCACTCTCTGCAAACCTAATCACGTATTGCTTGCACACTCTTCTACACTTCCACCAAGTTTGGAATTGTTCGGGAAATTCTTTCCTTATGCTGCAATTTTCACAAACGGCAGTCTAGTAATACAAGTAAAATTACAAAGTAAAGATACAAATACAGTACATAAAATGCAAGTAATTTCGAAATTTCAGAGTAGTAGTTGAGCAATAAATGTTCAAGAATATTGAAACTAGCTAGTTTTAAAACTTGTTTCAAACAAACAAAAAACTACAGAGAAAAAATGTATGTATCTACAACGAAATGTGTAACGAAATTCGTTCTGAAAACGTTTATATCAATTAACCTGAAGTAGATAGAAGAATAAGATTTTCTAAAATGTATATAAAATGGTTAGAGAACGTCATATGAATCTAACACACAAGACTTGTGAGGCTCGCATTCGGGAGGTCCTTGGTTCTATTCCCGTCGGACCGGCCTCTCTGAAAATGGATCTTTCGTACTTTCCCAGGTCGATAAGCGAAAGTTGAAGTGGTTCCTCTTCTACCATAAATTTCCTGTCCATCATAGGAAATTTCATCTTCATATGTTTCAGGGTTGTGGGTTCAGGTGAGTGCGATTGGTCCATTGCAACGAAATGGTGGAGTTTGCGCTATTAAAGATTTCCCCGGAGGCTTGGTTGACCGGCTGGTGCCCCTTGCTGGGGGGGCACGTTCGTCCCGGGACCCCCGGGTTGAAAATGTCGCAAACAGACTCGCGCAGTGTAGGATGGGTGTCATTCTTTTGTGACCCTATGCTTGCTAGCGCGCATCGTCGTCGGGATCTGGTCGTCCTACGGGTTTCCCCTTCATCCCTTCTTCCCAGGGGTCATGTAAGTCAGGAAGGGCTTACGATGGTCTATGGTGGTGCTGAGCTCCATTCAGAAGCGTATTTCCTGTTATTGGCAGTACCTTTTGTGTTCCATTTCACTAGTTGAACACTTTACGATACTAAAACAGGAAATACGTGCACGCATAACTAATATTTATACAAACTATCGGGTAGAAAACCAACTACAGGCAAAAACTCTGAGATTTAAAGGACTGCTTGAACATGTGCGTTTACACCGGTCCAAATGTGCGGTGTTTTTTCAGTGGGTGCTCTTTTGCATTTATACAAAATTGTGTGGATTACATTGCTAGGGATTTGACAGTTCTGAAAACAAGCAAATTGTCGCGGTAACTTTCGTGTTATCTTATTTGCTGAGCGCCTGTTATTGTTTTACTATTTTGAATTTTGGGTTCTTTGTCCTCCGGCTAGCTATTATTACCCAGTCGAGCAAATCTCTTGAACAGGATGTGTAAACGGAAAGGAGTTGTTACTAAAAGATAACACTGATAAAAGAATTTGTTTTTACACTTTTATTGCCGTGACACTTCGTTAATTTCACATATTTACTCTTGATACACGCCCGACTGAAACTGTTGTATTTTCGAATGTAACTATTATCACTTATTTGCCGCACATTATTAATTCGCGTTTTTCACATCTTTTAACTAACTTTACGACGCGAGAGATTCTGTAGAACCGCGCGACGTGTACCCCGTGAATGATTCTGTTGAGCTGCGCGACGTTTGCCTTGTGAATGATTCTGTAGAACTGCGCGTTACCTTTTTTTTTTTAATTAATGTGGCCCCTCCTCCGCCACACCAGGTGACGATCATCCGAAAGGGATCTACATCGTCTCCCCTACCATGCACTAACTACACTACAGTGATGGAAGGGAATCGAAGGTAAGGTGGTTTCCGGTACCGCCGAAGCAAACCGGAGGTTGGTGGGTGATTACTACAAAGACGCCTTTATACAAGAGAGTATGCAGACAGAGTGGGGAGTAGGTACTGGCCTTGGCAGATGCCCAGATCAGGGACCTATTGTTAGTGTGGTATTCATGCTCATGCAGAAGGAATGTGATTGAGGTGTCATGCTTAAGTGTGATGGTGGTGCGTTACCTGTGTATTGTGGCTTCAACCGGAGAGGGAGTTGAGTTGTTCTTCTTCAGCTGGCTGCTGATGGTGCTGAAACATGCTAGATGCAATTTTGGAAGGAAGGGATATGTGCAATGGGGGGCATAGTTTATGTACACTTTTATAATTGTTTATTTCGCGTATGTCTACATAAGCTTGTCTGTATTATTGTTTTTTTTTTTTTTTTTTTTGTTTTTTTTTTCTCTCTGTTTTTCTCTATTCTAATTCTGTGCCTGTCTAGTCCTTGTGCGCGCTTGTTCGTCTTATGGTGGGGCTGCCCTCTCTCCCCGATCCGCCCCGGGTAGGGAGTCTTCCACTCGGGGACTTCTTGGGCGTGCTGCTCAGCTGTGTTATGGTGGTTACCCGTCTCGTGCTCGGAATTTATACTCCCTCACCCCGATATGCCTAAAGATTATAATCGAGCTGCTATTGGTTAATAAAACGCGCCAACTTAGCGTCTATTTTTATATCCAATCAAAATTACGAACACATATGCTCTAGGGAAGATATTCCCTCCATTTCTAAAGAAAAGCGCGCTAGTCTGACGTCATTTGTTTGTCTCTTCTAATTAATAAACAACTCACCCCTTTTTTTGTTACCCGCTCCTAATTTCAGTTTCAGTGAGGCCGTGTAAACTTATTTGTAAACTTACAATGCTTATAATTAACAAACATCTCAAATCATTGTTATACAATAATGTTAATTTACTCTATAATCACTCTGGCATTCACAGTGTTGTGATATAAAATACTGCCTCAAAATGAGTACAATGTGCAAACACACGGATACAAACAATAGATGTGTTGTATTTGCTTTATTGTGCCTCTTCCGATTTGAATTCGAGCTTTATAATTGTTAGATTACATTTTCACGATCGCCCTAAGATCTCACTGTAGCAGACCAAAGAAACACTCGCCTTGAGGAAGTAACTTAATATAAACATTTCCCCCTATCCTATCAGAACATAAGTCCGACTATTGAACAGCTTTTCCTGTTTGGGGGAGGATACATAAAGCTCTCTCTGTAGACAGTTAAAGGTAAAGCTGAGCTCTTGCCATGTTTCTCTGCTCCTCGTGTCTGGTTTAAGAGGAAATTTCTAGAAGGCAGGCAGGCAGGCAGCTTATAGATGTTGTGAAGGATCCATAATGCCCTAACAACGTTGCAGCCCTGTACAACTAAATTATTAAGCTGAAGGATGCAGCGCGGTAATAGAGAAAGCCTCCACCTTCCATCTTGATATAGAGGCCTATAAAAGGCCAGATGCTCGCCTGTGGTCTCTACTTAATTACTGATCCATACTTACGAAAGGGAAGCTTCATGAACGCTGCTCCTCTTTGAATAATAAACCGCGGTAACCTTCAAATTTAGCAATCGTTTTATTAGATTAGTACGTCTAGTTGTGAGCTTTATTACCATCATTTGGTTCTGAAAATAACTTATTTTAGTTTTATTGTCCCTGGCACTTACTGGAGTAACTATTCTATTCCACCGAGCGAGGTGGCGTCGCGGTAACATGTGCGACTCGCATTCGGGAGATCCCGGGTTCGATCCCCGGCGACTGTCCTCTCTGTTCCATGGTATTTTCATGGTTTCCCCGGAATCGGTAGGCGATTTCGCTTCCATTCCGTTTCCTTCTCATCTTTCTGGGGTGCTTCGTGGTCAAAAAAGGTCTGATATAATACATTCACATAACTTTCTTTACACTCTCTTTATTAGTGGTTATACAAACTACTCTTATTAAGCTCATTATTCTACTACATTTTGTCCAAATAAACCTTTACAAAAATAGCTACATTACATGTTTCGTTATAGATACAAAAGGAATAGCGATTGTCAAATGTTAAAGAACTGGATGCTATATGGTAGCCTTAAAGTTCCATACTGCTTCCATGCCATCGAGAGAAACAACTGAAAATCGATGAGACTTTAAAAGAACGACCAAGTAATGAACAAATGGAACCTTTAATAACGGATATCTCAGAAACAGATTTGTCATAAATAAAGTTATTTTAAGCAAATTATCTACATTTTGTATCGTACCTTTTCTCTATCGCTTAGCTTTACCAGTTATACAAGATTATACAAAATTCCTTCCGAATGAAGAGGACTTTGAAAGCTATTCCAAAAAATTTCAAGATATATCTTTTACTTTTCATGCAAATATCTTTAATAAACGATATTTTAATCAAAATTGTTAGAGCCATTTTTTAAAAAACCAATAGTTTCGAAAAGTGTTCCATGTAAAGGGTAGTTTGGGATGGAGGAATTTTCTTGAAAATCTTCGTGCCGCAACTTTGGATGGTACTGAACCTAAATGCCAAGGGGATATATATCCGACTTTTTGTTTTTGAGTTATGCTGTTCACAGACACATTCAAACGGACCTTTTTGGATTTAGGGGCCTCAAAACATGTATTTCCGGTGAAATCTCGGGTATAGATATTTTGGGTGGAATGCAATACCTTCTCTACCTACTGTATACGTGGTAGGAAAAGTACAAATTGATTTTTATTTATGGACGCTCTTTAAGTCCTATGTTCTAGGCGTCCCATTCTATATTGGGCATGAAAGACTGAAAATTTTGCTCAGAAGCCTTTTATCAGGCTTAAGGTTCTCTTACGTGCCGTAAATCTACTACACAGGACCACCAGTTTTACTTCCCTTCCGAAGGAAGCCATACTAAGGAATTTTACGCCCGAAAAAATCCATCGCCCTCAGCCGGGCTTGAACCCGCGATCTCAGGAACTAGAATCCAGCGTGCTACCCCTAGAACACGGAGGACAACATATGCTTCGTGGTGTAAGGCGGTGCCGGAAGATGCCGCGGATGCACGCTCAATGGAAAATGTATTCCCTGTGGACACAAGAGGGCCTCCTATGGTTCCTTCACTTCATTCCTTCCTTCTGGGATTGATGGCCACAATAGATCCCTGTAGGTCGCAGTGCCCGAGGTGTCCTCCTCCGTTGAATAACCTATACCCATACTGCATTACACATAAAAATTAGATTTCATTGCAAATACATATTTTGAGTTCCTTGAGTAAGAAAGCATTTGTAGAAAAACCTCAGTTGCTGCGTGAGTGTCTATATGTCCGTGAACAGCATAGCTCAAAAACGAAAGGCCGAATAAATACCAAAACAACGTATTTAAGTTCAGCATCTCCTAAGGATCCTGCATAGAGATTTTGAAGAACAACCCCTGCCCTAAACTGTCCCTTACAAGTTTTCATTATTTTTTATTATTTCAACAATGGCTCTAATGATTTCGATTAAAATACCACACATTTAAGATATTTATATGACTAATTAAAATGTATATCTTAAATTTTCTAGGAATGGCCTCATTAAGAATGTTTTTGTATAGTTTTATATAACTGGCGATCAATGAAAGCTTACAGTACTAAAATGTAGGTATTTTTAGAATACTTAACTTGTTTTAAATACTTTTTACTGTGGCATTAACCATTTCCTAGATATTCCTTGCTGTTGGTTTGAATTTTCCAATACTTTCATATTGTTTTAATTGCTAAGTTACCACTCGTTTATCACTCGTGATTCTATGCACACAGTTGAAAATTAAAAACCGACTTGCATCGACCAGGTTTTTAACGCTTAAGTATCGGTTTCGCCTCTGGTATCTCTCTCCTACTTAAAGCGAAACGTGTAATAAAACCATCTCATTATCTTTGATTTTCCAAAAACAAATGGCTGTAACGATTAAAATACCATATGTTTAAGGTGTTCTCATGACAAACACATCTGCTATCGTCTGGGAATAGCCCGTCGAGTCCCTTTCATTCTGAAGGACTGGTAAACCGTAGAGGTAGACAAAATCGTACTGAACAATAAATGTACTTCTCGTTAAAGCACACGATTTATGTTAACATTTATTGTAGCGTTAACCTTTTCCGAGGTATTTTTATTATTGGTTTTCATTTTCAAATACTTATTGTATCTTCTTATATCTATAACGGAATATGAAAATGCGTAATGAAAGTTATTCTTCATTAACAAGGAGTACATATGCTTCTCCCGAAATAAGAAATACTTCTTCTTCTTTCTCTGTTTACCCTTCTCGTATGTATGACTTGCACCCCCAGCACTTGCAACCGAGTGACCTCTCGAGAAGCAGACACTTTGCATTAGATAGAATGTCCAGGATGGATGATCAGCCCAATGCGTGGTATGAGAGCGAGGAAGTAGATGATATGAAATAAGGCGAAATGGATGAAAGGAAGGATGATGATGGAGCAGTTAGTGGAATGAATGTCGGGGAAACCGGAGGATCCGGAGGAAGCCCGCCTAGAAGCCGCTTTGTCCACCACAAATCCCATATGTGGGTGCCTGGAATTTAACCCAGGGACCCGCCTTGGGAGAGGCGAGCGGTCTAACTACTGGGCCACGCCTAATAAGAAATACACTTGAGGTAGCAAAGGCGAAAGGCAGCCCCAAGCAAGTGGCCGCAGGAATGCTCTCACTGGTTCCTGACCGCATCATTCAGCCGAAGAGTAGAAAATAGATCATAGCTTTTTTGTGTAATTAGTTTTGAAATGCGCTAATGGATATATTTAATGTTTTCATTGGTATATCCTACATTTTCAAAATAGAAACCAATCAATCATCGCATTTCGATTGCATATGGTGTGTGTGTGTGTGTGTGTGTGTGTGTGTGTGTGCTTTGCGCATAGTAATACAAAGGTGTGTTTCTTAGAATGCGTTCAGTATAGAAGAATAAGCTTTTGTAACAATATCTTATAGAAGATTGAGTTTAGAAAGTCATGTCAATGAAACAGACAAAAGCAAGAAATGAAAACTCACTACAGGAAGAATACGGAGCTTATTAAAATACACAATTTGTGTCGTAGCGTTAGACGTTTTCGAAATTTAGACCTTTGTAAATTGTGACCTTTTAGGGCAGGCTTGAAGGTTTGCAATTCTTTCTTTCCTTTCTTTTCTGTTCATCGCAAGAACTTATTGCAACAAATAAACATTTTAATGCTGTTTACTTACTTTGAAACCTTCTGCCATAATTTGAAACAATTCATAGGTAAGAAGATATTGTAACATAACAAGAATAGAAGAATAACTTTTTAAATGTATAGTATAATGTGCATTTAATATATATAATTACATTGTCCCTGTGAGAGAAAGTTGTATGAATGTATCACATCAGATTTATTTTTCTTTATTTCTTTCGTTTTTCATTTTCTTTTTTGTGAAAATTAAGATGAAAATAATAATGTCTCTTTATTATAAACACTCATACATAAATATTTTTAATCGCTTTGAAATACTAATTCCTTTATGTGAATGCATACTGTCCACACTAATCTTTTAACTAAAATTTACAAAAATTTTGCAGAAGTGGGAGTGTATCAGAATTGTATCCTGTTACAAAAACACGATTGTATTACAAAACAGGACGCTTTTTCTCTTTGGTCTGAGATCCACTCTCGCGTCTATTAATTTGGAATTTATAAACCATCACTAAGAAGTCTTGACATAGCATCGGCTGGTGATGAAGTAGGCATTTGTATTCGCTTTATCCGGCCTAGCTGAGAGACGCATAGCGAATGAAATTACCTATTATCGAGGAGGATGCCATTCGAACCTATGCGTGCAGAACACATTGCATTACCAAAACCTTAGTCTAGTCGAGGTACACGCATAGCCGAATAAAACTTCATTCGACGAGGATGGAATTCGAACCCACGCGTGCAGAGCACATTGGATTAGCAGTCCAACGCCTTAACCACTCGGCCACCTCGTCTGGTATGACTAGTGTGTGTGTGTTTTATGGGGTTTCGAATTAGACTCAAATTCGCGCCAAATATCTGGATGTGCCATTCAGAAAGGGAAACTCTTATTTGTAAGTATGATATATTGTTACGAGTATTCATTTAGATATGTACGTGTCGTTCTAAGTAGCATTGAAAACCACTTTAAGAAACATAGGGGCCAACATAGCTCAATTGGTACAGCATTAGTATTTTAATCTAAGTGTCCATGGTTGGAGTTCCTTTTTGAGTACAATGTTTTCAAATGGAAGAAAGCAAATTCGAAATTTTTAACTTAATAAAAATAGGGTGGCCAGAATGTAAGTATTATTTTAAAGGGTATTAAAAGATAGGTATTATTTTTCTACTTCAGCTAAAATACTCTATATTATTCTCTTTTGTCTGATTATATCGCTAACAGTCTTCCTTTCTTTGTTTGTTATTATTTTAATACATGTTCCGACGAAATATCTTATAAAGTTTAAGTTCAACACAGAATGCAGAAAAAGCAGTTAGATTTTATTTATTGTATAAACTGCTAGCGTAATGCTTGCTATTGATTTAAGGAAGCGTACCTCCGAAATTTTTCAGAATAATATTGTGACGTATGCAAAGACGATAGGATATACGTCTCTGGTCACCGAGATTCGAGATGGCAGTTGGTCTGGGGTGGGGGTAAGTTAGGGATCTTAGAGAGGGGATAGCGTCTCCGACGCTACAGGAAGTGTCGTTTGGGACAAAGCAGTCAGTGGTTGATCTCCGCATACCAAGGACGTAGAACTGCCTTCTCCGTGCTAGACCGGCATGATGGCCTCGCTCGACAGACATGTGGGCTACAATTGTAACAGCTAAGTATCTTTCTTTATCTAATTAAACTGTTAATCAAACATTTTCTTGTTTGGTTATTTATGGTAGTGTAGTGTCCTTTCCTTCCCTTAAGCCATGTAACGTTTTGGAATAGTAATTATCGGCAGACATGTGGGCTACAATTGTAACAGCTAAGTATCTTTCTTTATCTAATTAAACTGTTAATCATCCATTTTCTTGTTTGGTTATTTATGGTAGTGTAGTGTCCTTTCCTTCCCTTAAGCCATGTAACGTTTTGGAATAGTATTATTTTGGTGTTTAACTTAGCTGCGTCCCCGTCGTAGCCTCGCCATGTGAAGATCTTATTAATTTACCGGTAACCTTTTGCAAGCGAGTGTCTCCCCATCATTTTCTGAGTATTATTTAGTAGAGGCTACGACAGTTGGTGGAGTGCCGGATATAGTTTGGTATTTTTGTGAGATTTTTAAGTACAAATTTTTTTTCTCCTCTGAATGTAACGGTTTTTGGTCCTCTACGTGGTCGCTAAAAATGTAAATCTGTTTCTGGCTTAAGGGTAAGGATTTTGATGGCATAATTTGTGATTTCTATATTCTAAGTTTTGTTGCTTTAATTTCTGAAAGTCCCGTGTCTAAATTTTAATTTTGAGTTCATTTTTGTATTTTTCCCATTGTCTGTCGGCGTGACGCTAAAACTTCTGACTCCATTTTCCTCTTATTTTGGCTTCATTTCTATTAAATTATATTGCTGTGCTATATTTTTGTGAATTGTGAAAGGTGAATTGTGAAAAGATTGAGAGATATTTGCAACTTTGAAAATGTGCTCGTCACGTGTTGGCGATGTGGGTGAAAATACTGTTTTCTGTGCTTATTAGCAGTGGTTCTGGAAGCTTGTAACTTTATATTGCATTGACTGTGATTTCCAGCTTTTTACTATACTTTTGTGGTGCATTTTTCGTGTAACTTTTATGTACGCACGTGTGTTATGTAATTCCTGCGTGGTCATGCATTTCATCACCAATTCTCGCTTGTGAAACCAGCCTTTATCAGCACGTGTTTTGTGCGTTTATTTGCGTGTGTATATCAGGTCAGATACATCTGTTTTAAAGAAAAAGAGATGGAATTTTTTTGTCTGCATCGTACATTGCTACGTATAAATTGCAAGTGTGTATTCTGCTCTTTTTGAGATAAGTCAGCGTTGGTCACAGTAGGTGTGACGTGGTTTTTTTTAACTTCCAGTTCGAGGTTTCTCACTGAAGATATTATTTTGTTTTTTCTTCCATGTGTTCATTCTGTTTAAAATCTTGGTATTGTGTCCAAGTGGTTTGCGCGTCATGCTTGTGTAAACCGTATGTTGGTATAAGTTTCTGATATTTCGCCGTGGGCGCTTAATTGTAATACTCCTGGTACTGTTTTATTTGGCTATGTTCTGAGATTGCTACTTACATTTATGTGATGCTATAAGTGCGTAGTTTGGTGTAATCTGTATTGCTTTTTCATATTGTTTATTTACTGGTTGTGTTATCTTTTGTGCTGCAATCATGCCTAAGCGACGTACTACGCAGAAATCTGATGTGGCAATTGCTCCAGTTAGCGAGCATAGTGAAGTAGAATCTATTTCCAGTACTAGTACACCTGTTGTTACTCAGATATTACCAGTGATGCCTAATTCGCCTGTGTCGGCGAGTACAATGCAGTCAGCTGTGTGTCGCCCGGTCATTGACCCCTCTTACTTTGAGAATTCCAGCAAGTTGTCGGCATACGAATTTTTTTCAGAATTTTGAAATGGCTACTACTGCTAATGGCTGCTTTGAGGAAATGATAATGATGATAATTTTGCTTCACCGTTGCCAAGTTTGGTTTATTTAATTACGCAATGCATATTTTTAGGGAAAATATTTCACAATTACTCATGTAAGTAAAAGTTTCAGGAGCTACTACCAACCTTGCCAGTATCTTCATCTAATTAGGTTTGATGTGTCTCTAATATGGACCAGTACGACGTTGATGTTGATGTGTATTACCAGATTTTGGAAAATTGCACTGGAACTTTGTGGTAAAAAGAATAAGAAAAAAAAACATCACCTGTAAGTATGTGAACAGTGTGTGTGCTAAAGTTTAGACGAATGAAACAGTTTCACGACTCACACAGATATGCTAAATTTTTATTGTTTCACTGACTGATGCTTAATTAAGCTTTGCTTTTCAGGAATAATGTGCGATATGAATGTCTCTGCTAAATTAAAAATGTATTATTATTTTGGTGTAACTTAAGTTTTAAATTATGTTTTGGGCATTGCAAATGATCTGTTTTGTTGTGTTATGCTGCAGAAATGTGTTGAATGTGTACCATGTGCTTAATTGAGCTTTCATTTTCAGGAATGTTCTGTGACAATATTGTTTTGAGTAATGATGTGATGTTGTTTTGTTGCATTCGATTTGATTTGATTTGATTTTGGGGTTTCATAATGATGCTGTGATGTTTATTTGCAGAAAATTGTTGCATGAATAGTGTGTGTGTGTATGTATGTGTGTATATTTGAGGTTATGTGATATATGTGAGATTTGCCTCGGTGGAAGTGCCAAAGTGTAACCCCGGTGGCGTAGTGTGAGGTTATGTAAGAAATATGAGTTGATATTTGCCTCGGTGGATGTGCGTAAGAGTAACCCCGACGGTGCTAATGTGAGAGATGAGATGATGTCAGCTTCGGTGGAAGTGCCAAAGTGTAACCCCGACAGTTGTTGTATAAATGTGTTGATTTTTCAGGAGGGCTACATGTACCTGGAAAGTTGATGTGATGTGATGATTTCAGAGATTTTGCTTATTGGTGTTGCTGTATCGTGCCAAGTATAGCGTGTGTGATGTATTCACACGAGAGATTAAATGTATGGAAGTGATTGTAATGAGAATAATTTTTTTTCCTGTTTATGCAACAAGTTTAGTACCACCTTATATAGCAAATTTTAATACCACCTGCTTTCCAGCTTAATTTTGATTCGGAGGATGTGGATGCAACAGTATAATGTCATGTTGTTTGTGTCATTCCTGAAATGTTAATGTGCTTTCTTTAAGGTTATGCCTATGATAGATATTTTTGAATTTGCAGCATGTTGAATGAGACACGTCAGTGAAGATGTTTTGTTTTCGCAGTAATTACTGTCCAAGAGAAAAGGTGAAAGTTGAGATAAAGATGATGATGACTGAAGTAATGATGATGATTGAAATACTGATGATGATGATGATTATGATTGAGATGATGATAATAATGAGATGAGGAAGATAGTAATGTGGAGGAGAAATTGTATTAGTGACAAGAGTATGACAATCGTAGTTGAAAGCATGTCACGTGGTGTAGTTTGGAGATGTACTGTGGATGTATTTTGTAGTTTGTAGCAATATATACCATAGTTTGAGTAGCTACTTAAGTGAGTGTTGTGTGTAATTTGGGCCATGGTCAGTATGAATGCTTCCATTTTATTGTCATGTGTGAATGTCTTGTAAGTGCACTTATTTTCTTTTGTTAGTGGTACCAGCTGGTCATTAAGAGTTAATATTGGGATCCCAAATGTGTCTTTCTGTCATGTTATTGTACGAAAAAGTCACTGTTACTGATATAATGTTAATGTATTCTGAGTCTGTTCTAATGTTCTATTTGGATTGTGAAGCATTGTGAGTTAAAGTTTTGATGGCAACCCTCTATAAAATTTAGTTCTTATGTCAATATGTAGTTATTTTTTTCTCTTTCTTTGCTCCATGTCAAAAGAATTTTGAGTGCAAACCTTTAAACGTTTCAAATATTTGATTGTACATGACATACTGTTCTTTTTTATGTGTGATTGTTTGTTGGAGCACCCTTTCTACTGTTTCGTGGTGTTTGTTGTAGTTATTTTGCTGATGGTGGAGCTCGAGAGGACAAGATGAGCATCCCCACGGGTCGCACCAGAAGTTCCAGAAACACCACAGGGAAGCTGTCGGGCAGCCACTACACTGCCGTGGCATGAGGAACCACTATTTTGGGGGGCAGTCCAAGCCAGCGACTGCCCACCCTGTTGTCATCGCCAAAGACCTGCAGTAACAACAACACTACAGCCAGGATAAGTCGTTGTTGTGGGTACACTGCAAATTCACCCACAAACGTTTCATCGGACCATCACTCTCAGGTGCAGTGTAGTGTGCGTGTGAACAGAGCAGCGTGGTGTGTGTGCGTGTGTGGGGTGCTCGAGCATAAGTGCTCTAACAATATGATCCGATAAGACTCGAGACTCTCGAACAAGCCATCTAAAAAAAGCAACAAATTTATGTGGGTGTTTATCACACATGTATCATTTTTTTCTCATTTCTTGTATGTCATTTTTGTTCTATTATTGTCCCTTTTGTGTTTGTTTGCCTTGTGTCGACGAGGGCGTCGATCTCGGTGGCCAGGGGGAGATGCGACGTATGCAAAGATGATAGGATATACGTCTCTGGTCACCGAGATTCGAGATGGCAGTTGGTCTGGGGTGGGGGTAAGTTAGGGATCTTAGAGAGGGGATAGCGTCTCCGACGCTACAGGAACTGTCGTTTGGGACAAAGCAGTCAGTGGTTGATCTCCGCATAGCAAGGACGTAGAACTGCCTTCTCCGTGCTAGACCGGCATGATGGCCTCGCTCGGCAGACATGTGGGCTACAATTGTAACAGCTAAGTATCTTTCTTTATCTAATTAAACTGTTAATCAACCATTTTCTTGTTTGGTTATTTATGGTAGTGTAGTGTCCTTTCCTTCCCTTAAGCCATGTAACGTTTTGGAATAGTAATTATCGGCAGACATGTGGGCTACAATTGTAACAGCTAAGTATCTTTCTTTATCTAATTAAACTGCTAATCATCCATTTTCTTGTTTGGTTATTTATGGTAGTGTAGTGTCCTTTCCTTCCCTTAAGCCATGTAACGTTTTGGAATAGTATTATTTTGGTGTTTAACTTAGCTGCGTCCCCGTCGTAGCCTCGCCATGTGAAGATCTTATTAATTTACCGGTAACCTTTTGCAAGCGAGTGTCTCCCCATCATTTTCTGAGTATTATTTAGTAGAGGCTACGACAATATATTTGAGGCTAGTTTTTTCTTAAATTTGTACTAAAAGATGTATTATGAAACTTTCCAATGTTCAATATGTTGTAGTTTTGAATATATCACACAATTGTATGATTTTCACAACGCTTTCAACAATTGCTCCTCACATGTCAAATTTTTGCATTTGTAGTTCCCAATTTTTTTTCTTAAAAAAAACAGAAGCTATTTCTTCACAAAAACAGTTTATAGGGTTTAGAGAATCAACCATTTTTAAATTTTTTTAAATATAAACACTCCAACCTTGATATAGGTCCATTTAAATGCGGAATGGATCTATTTAAAAATAAAAATATGAAAAAGATGCACACTATTAAAAGTTTATCTACACGAAATAGGGCTATCAATGAATGTTTTAACAATGCTTCATATTTTATGTTTAAAATCAAGTAGAAAATCTTATATGTGGAGCACTTTATTTATTAAGAACGTTTAGAAATATTAAAAAAAGGAAATGAAACTTATGTTTGGAAAATGTTAAAAGATGTTCAGTGATTAAAGAAGAGCTTGATTTTACAATTACAAACGGAAGTGAATCACGAGAGATTAATATGTGAGGAATAAATATAGAAAAGCACATCAAAAATAATTTCTTACATTTTTCAGCATGTTTTTTAAGCTGTTACAATAAAATGAACAGCCACGAATATTACTGCATCAACTCTCGACTTAATGAAATTATTTGCTTCATTGGTCAAATATTCTCTATGTACTTATTGTGTGTAAAAGAATCGTAAATAAGTTTGAACAAAGAAGGCATATCTCTTACTTACGAGAGGAATTCTTGTATTCGACCCAAAACTTCGATATAGAGATTTTAATAGCAACACACACGTTAAAGTTCTCTCAGTCCCTCTAAAATATTTTTTGTAAAAATATATATGTGCGCGCGTACATGTGTGTTTATGAAGAGATAACTTAAAAGCAAACATTCAGGTAAATATCGAACGCTTAAATTTAGTATTTTCCAAGAATACACGACGAAGATTTTCACAGAACTCTCCCAACGTCAACAAGAGTTTGCGCTGAAAAAACCGTGTTTTTCCCCAAAATGACTCCCAACGACTTTGATTAAACTGGCATTTGTTTGGGATACGTGACAAATAAAACTCACACATTTAGTTTTCTGTGAATAGACTACGAAGTATATTCTTTTATAAACTGAAATCAAAAACAAGAATAAATTTGCTACAGAAAAACATGTAATGTTCTCAAGCACACGACTTTCTTTACTTACTATAATTTACCTTCATAGACATTCTATAACATTATTTACAAAAAGCATCTAGCTTTTCTTTCCATTTCCTGCCAAATGTGATATATTGTTTCACATATATTATATTTCTAACTCATATAAGGACAAACTGTGTACGACTCAGGAGTATAGCTATGACCTTGTGGTTGACATAAGCGAATATGAGCCAGCACTGTATTGTTCTTCCCTCTCGCTCTGTTGTTTTACTCCCTGTTCCAAAGGTACTTATCCTTTCTTTCCTGGAACCATAAATATTATGCGAAGTAGCATCAGTAATCATATTACCGCATCAAACAAAACAATTATGATAGTACTTTCACTAAGTAAACCTGTAAAACATGTATACATATAAAACAATAGAATTATGACCGTACACATGTGAAACTGCACCTGTTGACCACATTTTTGAACTGCTGGTGTTACACTATTTGCATCGTAGGCAAGAAGCTCCATAGTCCAGTGCACGCTTACAGCTCAAGGAGAAAGCCATTCTCCTGAGTAACCCACAGTACAAGAGACTAGAACTGCAGGCAAATGTTTAAAAAAACAGCAATTTGGTCAAATAATTAGGAAGTAGTTTGCTAGGTATTCTTTGTGTGACCTCAGAGAAATCTTGTTTCCAAAAAATCAAGTTACGATAACAGTATTAAATAAATCAAATAATACCGAATATCTCGAAAATATTTAATGATACAAAAATATGTATTTGATATATGTATATTATTATTCTTCAGCGAAATATAATTTTTCCCGTAATAAGCATTTGTCCATCTCTTGCGTTTTCCCAGTTATTCAAAATTATACAAAAACAAATCTGAATGTAGGGAGTTACAGATTATTTGCAGAAAATTCAACGTACACATTTTATTCATGTCAATATCTAAAGCTTTGAAATTAGAATCTAAATATTCGAACTGGCTTTTAAAAAATAAAAATAGGGAAAATCCTTCCATTTAAGGGGTAGTTTGTGATTGGGGTAATTTCATGAAAACCTTCGTGTCACATATTTGAAAGATGCCGTACTTAAGTTTGGTGTTTACCAAACTTTTCATTTTTTAATTATTCTGTTCACAGGCACAGAACACAACCTTCACTGGAACATATGGATCTTTCTGTACAAATGTACATTTTAGGGGTTTAGGATACCTCAAAACATATATTTTCTGTGATATCTCGATACCGGAATTTTGGATGCAATACAATAAGGCAGCATCAGAGAAAGTACAAATGTAGAATTAATTAAAGTACGGAATTTGCATCAAATACACTTTTTTGTTATTTTGGACGTTTGTATATTAATACTCTTTTATCTTTTGGAGTTTAGACTGGTCACCGGTATGAACGTTTGAGCCTACGCAATTCTCTCTTTTTTTCCCACATTGGCTCATAATGAAAGCAAAACAGACTTAAGAAATAAACAACTGTCCCCGGCGATGTCCACTCTGACTCACGGGTTTTGGGGGGTTTTCCCGGGTCGTGAGACGAATGCTGGAGTGATTTGTTTCATCCCCCGAATTTTCTGTCCCTCGATTTCGTTCCACTAATCATTTCATTCATCCTTCACTTCGATTGGTGTGTTTCAGGGTTGAAAGTGTCGGCGATGGTGTTTCGGTGCAGTGTGACAGGGAAAAGGAGGCTCTCCGTGCTCTTTCTTCGTCTCTCGGCCTTCGACAAGTTGCTGGGGTATAAGGACCGCCCCTGGGGGATCATTGGACCATATGTGGGGCGAGTTATCCGATCTGCCTGTCCGACTGCCGGGGTGTATGTAACTGGAAAATGTAGGGACCCTGTCATTGGTGTGCCGTCACTTCCCGGTGTCTCACTGCCCCTCATCCCTCCCTCGGGATGGTCAGTAAAATATCCGGATTCACTGGATTGGTGGCCAATCCCCTCCACTTCACAATCCAATCCAATAAACAACAGTCCTGCATGTATTCATGGAGGGAAAGGTACATCCGTACTGCCTAATTTTAAATTACTTCTAGTTATATTTGTGTGGCGATTAAGGTAAATGGATAGAACAATCATATTCTATATGAATAATATAATATATACGGAATATCTGTGAATTGTTAATGAATAGAGAAATTCGTGTAAAATTATCATATCAAAGGTCAGAGATCAATTTTTACTTTCTCTACTACGTATAGTAAGTAGAGGAAGTATTGTATTGCACCCAAAAATTCAATACCGAGGTTTCACCGGAAATATATGTATTGAGACCCTCTGAATCCAAAAATCCTGTGTGTGTCTGTGAACAGCATAACTCAGAAACGAACAGTCGGATAAACACCAAACTTGGTATTTAGGTTCAGTATCTTCAAGAGATGCGGCACGAAGGTTTTCAAGAAAATCCCCCCCACCAAAGGTTACCCTTTACATGGAACATTTTTCGAAAATTTTAATTTTCTCAAAAATGGCTCTAACGATTTTTATTAAAATAGCATATGTTTAAGATATTTTCATGGCATATGAAATGTATATCTCGAATTTTCTTGAAATGTCTCCAAATTATTCTTCATTGTGAACGACTTTTGCATAACTGGTAAACCATTAGAGATAACAAAATTTTACTACACAAAAAAGGTAGATCGCGTTAAAATACAGAATTTATATCATATACATTTTTTTTGTTAAGTGTACCATTTTCGAGATATTGCTTCTTATTTCCTTACATTTTCCAATACTTATACTTTTTCTCAAATGGGAATTCGTTATTCATTTTTTTATGTCCAGGGCATGCAAAGAGAGTGGAATGCCCCACATAGCAATCAGTTCTTAAAACATTTGACTATCGCTTAAAGCCTACCATATTCCCCTTGCATCTACAATAAAATTAGCAATAAGAGTAACATCTCGAATAACATGAAGTATATGGAGAATAAGCGTTTGTAAAAATAGTTTGTAGGTACAAGAGTAGAGAAAGTAATGTGAGAGTAACACATCGGATTTTTAGAATAATTTTGTCAAGATGAGTCACGAATGCGACTAGTGGTTCTAGTGCAAGTGGTTTACGAGAAATCGTATTTTGTAAAGTACCTACCCCACTATTGTTTGTCCCATTCAACCAGTTTAGTTGCTAGGTACGATGTCGGTATGCTTGTTTGGATTGTGTTTTCTGTTCATTGATTGCATTGCGACTTTCTGGTCAGTTAGTTTGTGACAGTTCAAGCAGTAGGTCATGAGTGGAAGATGGGGTTTACTAATGCAGAAGAAGCCGACATGCTCATGGTGTATGGAGAGTGTAGGAAGAATGCAGTTCGTTCCTGTACGGTGTATGCGGAAACGTATCCCAATAGACGTCAACCATCTCGGCAATTATTTATCAATCTCTTCAACCAATTACGTGAAAGCGGTACTGTAACACCTAGAAAACGTAACAGAAACAAACAAGTAACTGGAGAAGAGGCAGAAATTAATGGCTTGATTGCCGTTGCAGTAGATCCGCAAATTAGTTCCCGCACAATCGCACTTGGAAGTGGCATAAGTCAGGCAAGTGTACTGCACATTTCCATCGACATAGGTTCCATCCCTGTCACATCTCTCTCCATCAAGAGCTGCATGGAAACGATTTTGAGAATCGTGTTAACTTTTGTACGTGGGCATTAAGTCATGATACTCCAGATTCACCATGTACACTACGTGATCAAAAGTATCCGGACACCTGGCTAAAAATGACGTACAAGTTCGTGACGCCCTCCATCGGTAATGCTGGAAGTTAATATGATGTTAGCCCACCCTTAGCCTTGATGACATCGTTCACTCTCTCAGACATAATTTCAATCAGGTGCTGGAAAGTTTCTTGGGGAATGGCAGCGCATTCTTCACGGAGTGCGGAACTGAGGAGAGGTACCAATGTAGGTCGGTGAGGCCTGGCACCAAGTCGGCGTTCCAAAACATCCCAAAGGTGTTTTATAGGATTCAAGTCAGGACTCTGTACATGTCAGTCCATTACAGGGATGTTGTTGTCGTGTAACCACTCCGCCACAGCCCGTGCAGTATGAATAGGTGCTCGATCGTGTTAAAGATGCAATCGCCATCCCCGAATTGCTCTTCAACATGGGAAGCAAGAAGGTGCTTAAAATATCAATGGAGGTCTGCGCTGTGATCGTGCCACGCAAAACAACAAGGCACGCAAGCCCCCTCCAGGAAAAACACGACCACACCTAAACACCACCACCTCCGAATTTCACTGTTGGCACTACATATGCTGGCAGATAACGTTCACCGGGCATTCTCCATACCCACACCCTGCCATCGGATCGCCACATTGTTTACCGTGATTCGTCACTCCACACAACGTTTTGCCACTGTTGAATCGTGTAATGTTGACACTCCTTTCACCAAGCGAGGGGTCGTTTGGCATTTTCCTGCGTGATATGTGGCTTATGAGCAGTCGCTCGACCATGGAATCCAAGTTTCTCACCTCATGTCTGTCATAATACTTAGAGTGGATCCTGATGCAGTTTGGAATTCCTGTATGATGGTCTGGATAGATGTCTGCCTATTACTGTTTACGACCCTCTTCAAATGTCGGCGGTCTCTGTCAGTCAACAAACGAGTCGGCCTGTACGCTTTTGTGCTGTACATGTCCCTTCACGTTTGACTTCACTATCACATCAGAAACAGTGAACCTAGGGATGTTTAGGAGTGTGGAAATCTCGTGTTCAGACTTCTGACACAAGTGACACCCAATCACCTGACCACGATCGAAGTCCGTAAGTTCCACGGAGCGTCCTATTCTGCTGTTTCACGATGTCTAATGACTACTGAGGTCGCGGATAATGAGTAACAGACAGTAGGTGGCAGCACAATGCACCTAAGATGAAAAACGTATGTTTGTGGGGTGTCCGGATACTTGTGATCACATAATGTATCTAGCTTACCGATGAGGCAACATTTACTAATCCTGGTCAGGTAAACCGCAGAAAAATGCACTATCGGTCTGTTGACAATCCCCGTTGGCTTCGTCAGGTGGAACGTCAGTGTCCATGGAGTTTAAACGCATGGTGTTGGATAGTGAACCATCAGCTCATAGGTCCTTTGTTCACAGAAGGAACAATGAACTCGCACAAGTATCGCAGCCTCCTGACAGACCATCTGCCACAGATGCTAGAAGACGTTCCTTTGCAGACTAGGAGGAACCTGTGACACCAACACGATGGCTGTCCAGCCCATAGTGCTCGAAGTACTACAGCTTGTCTTAACGGATTGTTTCCAAATCGTTGGATTGGACGAAGAGGACCTGTACCTTGGCCGGCCCGTTCACCGGATCTGACCCCTTTAGACTTTTTTCTGTGGGGAAGGCTGAAAGACACTGTCTACAAGGATGTACCAACTACATTAGACGATATGAAACGACGTATTACTGATGTCTGCTCTGAAATTTTCGCTGAAATGCTAGAACGTGTGTAGCAGTCCTTCCATAGCAGACTGGAAGCGTGTATTGAAGCTGGCGGTGGTAATTTTGAACACAACCTTTGATGGCCTATGTTCTCTTTACTTGTAAGAATCCACAGCAATATTGCAATTCCCTTTTGTTTTTCTTAGTTTATGCTATCGCAGGTTGTACAAGTGTCGGTGTGTAAAAGTTTCAAAATAAGATTTCTCGTAAACCACTTGCACTAGAATCTTGCAACAAACGCCACTGACATTTTAATTTACCCTACCTTTATTCTGTTAATGCAAGTAGGCACTTTTCCATTTATAAAATTGCATGTTTGCTCAAAAAGCACACTTTCTCAGTACTATTAAAATCTGTTTATAGGCTAAATGTACGAGCCCCTGAATACCAATCAATGCTGTGAAAACTGCACAACAATAGTACTTTCCATTTCCGAAATATTTGCGGTGCAAGTATTAGGTGATTCACCCTGTATAATTGATATTGTTTAATGACATTATTACAGAAACTGAGAGGGGGAATATAGTAGCTGAAGCTGAAACTTCTTATTTTTACTATGAATGTACACAGATATAAATAACCAAAGCTTTTCCCCCAATTTCTTGCAAAATGTTTGCATATGAAACTTCATCTTCTTTAGGAATTTGCACTACAAGATACTTGCTCTCATAAACCTACCCTAGAACACAAGCTTGCCAATTTAAAAAAAAATAAACTCCCTCGGTTGGGCTTGAACCACCAACCTTTCGGTTAACAGCCAAACGCGCTAACTCATTGGGCCACGAAGGGATTGATGGTATATCTTGTACTATCCTTTCTCCAGTCCAATGCTCTCATGTGAAGTTTTCAAATTTCTTCTAATCAATTTTATTCTGCTTTTATTGTTTCTATAGAAAGTAATATTAAAATGTGAAGTTCGCAGGGTCTCCTGCATAGAAGTATTCTTGGTAACACTGTACGTGTGATGTTGGAATCCTGTGCTTGGAGCGTGCATAGGTGTTATAAGTCACCTGTACCAAACATCGTAACACTATAATTAAGGTATGATTATCTTTTATTTTGCTATGTCTTCCATTTTGTTAGCTGCTAAATCTTGATTATTTAGTATATTGCTTAGGATTTTAATATCCTAATTTTTTGTGTTAATTTTACACGCATTTTCTGTGAAGTAACAACAATGAACAGTTCCTCTCCATCATATTCTGAACCTTATTCGCAAGTATGTTGTTTATGACTTCAATGTGTGTGTGTGTGTGTGTGTGTGTGTGTGTGTGTTTTGGTATATAGGTGTTGTACATCTTTTTAGGTGTTTTTATAATGCTGAAAAATTATTAGAAACGGTTCAGTGCTTCCGAGCTTATCACATACACACACACACACATGCACATATCACACACACACACACATGCACACCATACACACAAATACATGTTCTCTCCTTTTAATATTAGTATACATTACTTGTCTCGTTTAAGCTACCAAATGCTAACTCTGCTATATTTTGACATTACTCTGTTATGCAGTAAACATTCTGTTTGACTTATCCTGTATTTCCAGAAAGACAACATGAGCCACGTGAACATTCATTAGAGCTAGTAATCTATTGGTACATATAAATGACGCAAATAATACAGTGATTTTCCAACACACTGCGGCCAACACACGGCTGCTCGCGCGCCGGCCACCACAGCTCCGACACCCGCCGAATCAGTTATAATATCCTCGCAACCGCCTCACATTCTCACATCCACAATGGTGATGAACACATACGAGGCGTGTTTTTAAAGTAAGTACGGAATAATTTTTTAAAAATTAACATAACCTTATACTACTTCTCCACATAATCAACGCCTTTATTAAGGCACTTGTCGTAACCACTTTTTGCATGCCTTCGTCAAAGAATGATGCCACCTGTGATGAAAGCTAGGTCTGCACTTCTTGTTTCACATCATCGTAGTTGACATGTTTTTCGCCAAGTAAATTCTTTAGATGAAGAAACACCTGAAAATCGCTTGGTGTCAAATCCGAACTGTAGGGAGGGTGGTCGAATTGTTCCCAACTAAATGATTCGATCATATCTTGAGTTTTTTGGCTGTATGTGGTCGGGCATTGTCAGTCATTATTGTTTCCCTATAAACCTCACACAATTGGTGTAGCATTTCTCTCATTCAAAAAACGAATCACTAATTTGATTTCACAGCCGGCGGGTCGTTCAATTATTTTGAACATTTCGAAACGGTCTAACACAGGAAAACACAAAGTGACGATCGCTCACAACTGCGGCTGGCTTCCTACTGAATGGAGGAAGTAATCGCGCATGCTCAAAATCGCGACTGCAGCGACAAAATACTAAAATGGTACTTTAAAAACACGCCTCGCACCTTATCATAGGAAATGTTCAAAATACTATCCTTCTCTATTCAAGCATTCCTGGAAACTTTTCAGGAAATGTTCCTCCTCATTGGAAAGTTCAACATTCGGCACTGAGTGAATTTCTCGCCTGAATGTTTTATTTTAGTTCTTCCAAAGTATGGAGTTTTGTTGCATACACTATACATTTTTCAAGTTCCCCATGGGTAAAAATTGCATATAGTTAAACCACGGTATCATGAGGGCCATAATCATTTACTGATTACCCTATCATCATACTCCCTTTGTCTTCTCCTGCTCCTCAAGGATTAGGCTCTACAGCCTGTTCCGGTGCCAAATCTCTCTTTCTTTTTGGGGCATATCTTATAGGTAGCCTGGTGCAGGTGGCCTTATTCCAAACATCCTTTGTAAATGTTGACATCTTCTGTTATTTGAAGTGTTTTACCTATTAGTGGCTCTGCTTTTGATTATTGAATTGAATTTAATAACGCATTAGCTGTATGCGCGGTAGTAGGTTCTTGTTGGAAAAATTCAGCCTGACGTTCGTCAGCAGTTCATAAAATGCTGTGAGTCACTCCTGTGTATCCCTTCATTTATTGTTGTTCAACAAATATAGATCCTACTATTCTATAGGCATTTACTGCGCGCCACACACAGCAATTTCGGCTTCATGCAAGGGAATGACGTGCGTAAAATCGGGTTTCTCTATGCTCCAATATCTCTTACTTTGTGGCGTAATATAACATATAAATGGAACCATGTTTCATCAGAAAATAATGTTAAACGTGGATCAATTACCCTATCATTAGAATTTCTAAAATCAAATTACAGAAGTTTACTGTCTCTGATGATCACGTGAAAAATAAAGTTTATGCAATTAACCCTCATACTTTGGAAGAACTGAAATAAAATTTCCGACATTAAACTCTCGAATGTGAATGAAACTTTCCTGAGAAGATGCCAAAAATATTTATACAGAGAAGGAAAGATTTCCATCTTTTATTTGCTTATTATCATTGTAACAGTAACCATAACTGTGTGAATTGAGACGGTTGCGGGAATGTTATAACTGTTTCTCCGGGAGTCCGTGCTGCAGTGGCCGATGCGCGAGCAGCCGCACGTTGGCTACAGTGTGAGGGAAAAGCACTGTATAAGTGTGTGATCTAAAAACCTCGCGGAAAACTTTCAGCTTAGAACAAATAAGGTCGGAGTGACCTGCCGGCAACCAGCAGTTGCTTATAGGAAAGAGAAACAAAAATGTAACCTGTATTTTGGAATGTTTAGGTACAGTCATGCAGTTCCACAACAACAGTTCTCCAAATTTGCACAAACCCATTGCTCGAGTATTTTTATAACCAGTTCCAAAAGTAACGCTATGGTCGTAGAGAGTACTTTCCATTATAATAAAAGTTACAAGTTTGCATATGATGTGAGACTTTGGAAGCGTCCAGGTTAACAAGTTCCAATAGAGGGAAATGCTCACTAGAAATCTTCCAGCCAATTAGATTTATTTATGCTATTGAGCTTTTGCGATATGCTTGCGAAAGGCAACTACCCGAAATATTGTTCTGGAATAACACATTGAAAACTAAGACGATGATGAAGCTGAATCCCTGAAACGTGAGTTAAGTGTGTGGTAGTTAAAATAATATTTAGATACAAACCTGCATATGAATTGTGAACAGTACATTGCGATGTGCGTGTATGGCTGAGTGTAGGATGGGGGAGAGGAGAGGAAAGTAGGGGAGCTTCGTCTTGACACTAATTGGCAGTATTCAAAACAGAACGCAGTATAACAACTTGATACGAACGAGGTAGCGTGTGCGACTCGCATTCGGAAGGTCTCGGATTCGATTCCTGGTGACCATCCACTCTGACTCATGGGGTTTTCGTGGTTTCCCCATATCGGTAAGCGAATGCTGGGGTGGTTCACCTTCTTCCACGACTTTTCTGCCTCTCATTATCTTTCTTGTCATTTATTTCAGGTTTGTAGCACAGGCGACGGTGTTCGGCGGGTTGCGGCTGGGCGGTGTCTGTGCGCTCTGTAGAGGTGCTTCCTGACGTCGTTCTAGTTACAGCTAGACATTAGCGACCTATCCGTGCTTGTGACCGTCGTCATCCGGATCGGGTCGCCCTTTGGGTCTCTCCCTCATTCCTCCCTCCCAGGGTCACGTAGAAGCACAAGGGGACAGATGGTCTGCGAATGGTATCTACTCTGCCTCGGTTTTGAAGCCCTTCCGTTCGTCAATGTCTTTACCTTTTTATAACGACTTGATGGAAAAGAATCTAAGTCAATCAAGTAACTGTGAACCAAGGAAGAGTTACTGTTGCATATACTCATGGATGTAATTGACTTATTTTGGAACGGTTATTTGGAGCCTAGTATTTTTAATGCCTTCTTTTTACTTTCTCTACTACGTATAGTAAGTAGGGGAAGTATTGTATTCCACCCAAAACTTCGACGAGATTTCACCGGAAATATATGTTTTGAGGCCCCCTGAATCCAAAAAAAGCATTTTTGTAAACATTTCCGTGTATGTGTCTGTGTGTGTGTGTCTGTCTGTCTGTCTGTGTGTCTGTGAACAGCATAACTCAAAAACGAACAGTCGGATAAACACCAAACTAGGTATTTAGGTTCAGTATCTTCCAGAGATGCGACACGAAGCTTTTCAAAAAAAATCCCCCACCCCAGATTACCCTTTACATGGAACAATTTTCGCAAATTTTAATTTTCTCAAAAATGGCTCTAAAGATTTTGATTAAAATCGCATATATTTAAGATAATTTCATGACAAATAAAATGCATATCTTGAATTTTCTGGGAATGTCTACAAAAGTATACTTCATTGTGAACGAATTTTGCATAATTCGTAAACCATAAGAGATAGACAAAATTTTACTACACAAGAAATGTAGATCACGTTAAAATACACAATTTATGTCATATGCATTTTTTTGTTAAGTGAACCATTTTCGAGATATTGAGTAGAGAAAGTCATGTGAGTGTAACTCATCAGATTTTTTTAAAATCTGTAACTGTCGGAACTCTCACTATAAGATAATTTTTCCCGTCTGTGGTCAGCAACTAAAGTGTTAACTGATGTTGGTACAACTCTCCCTTAGTATGGCTGTGCGAGTCTTCCCAAATGTCCACTGCACACAAGTGGTCGATGCGAGAAACCCCACTATAGACCATGATTAGTGTATGTAGCGATCAGTCGTAATAAAAAAGGGAAACGTTCAGAGAAGGAGATAAATAATACATCGGATGATAGTAGTAAGATGAATAGTTATGTTGAGATGAAGAGAAAAGCTCAAAGGAGAGACACGCTTTTAGGCAAATATATATAATTGATTAGTTAATTATTTGGTATTTCAAACACATCTGTTTCATTGTGGAACCGTTTCCCCAAGTGAACCTTAACATACGAGAATCGTTTTAGCATCAATCTAGAACACTGTAATAAAAGTTGAACGTTCCAGATAAACCCTGGAAGGTACAACTCAGCTGGTTTCGTGGACAATGGCATTATAATGAACCCTTTTGAAAATATAGCCAAACGCTTCGTTTTGGAATTGGAGGCATACCGTTCCAGTCTTATTCCGGACTGGAGGGAAAACATGCAGGCAGCAATTAAGGAGATGACGTCACTCGTAAGGATCCTGCTCGTTAAGGTGAGATCCCTACATTCGTTGACAAATAAGGGAACGAATGAGGGAAATGGCAAAACGCAGAATATTTCCCTGGCGTTATTATTGCTAACTTTTGTCGTAGTGTCGTCAAGGTTATGAAATGGTATGCTGTCAAGGCATACCTGGGGAGGTCCACGGTACACGATTTGATTTCCCAAAGGGAGGCTTCCTTATACTTGTCTTAGGGAATATCGATTACTTTCCTCTCACTCATTATCAGTATTGCAGTGTGGGCTTACACACTCCATTGAGAATATAATATTCAAGTATTGCATCTGCTATCTTTGAAACATAGAACTTTCTTATCCATCTGGGGTGCAGATATGAGGATTGATCAAGTGAAAACAAGCAGGGGCGTACGTAGCGAGTGCACCGGGGGAGGGGGGGTGTGACAAGTATGACTGAAACACATACCTTCATTCCGTGGTCACTTTTATTGATGTATTCCATGTGAGGTGTCAAATGGATCTCTGAACATGGTTATATGGACTAAATAAATTTGATGGTCAGTACGACCAACAACGAACTTTTTACTTTCTCTACTACGTAAAGTATTCCACCCAAAAATTTTATACTGAGATTTCACCGGAAATACATGTTTTCAGGTCCCCTGAATCCAAAACAGCACTTTTAGAAAAAGGTCCGTGTCAGTGTGTGTGTGTCTGTGAACAGCATAACTCAAAAATGAAAAGTCGGATAAATACCAAATTTGGTATTTAGGTTTAGTATCTTTCAGGGATGCGACACGAAGATTTTCAGGAAAACCTCTCCACCCCAGACTACCCTTTACATGGAATATTTTTCAAGAAATTTTAATTTTCTTAAAAATTGCACTAACAATTTTGATTAAAATATCATATATTTAAGATATTTTCATGACAAATAAAAAGTATATCTTGTTTTTTGGGGAATGTCCCCAAAAGTCCTCTTCTTTCTGAATGGCTTTTGCATAACTGGTAAACCGTAAGAGGTAGACAACATTCTTCTATAAAACAAATGTAGAGATAGTTAAAACACACACTTTACTCATATACATTTTTGTGGTAGAAACCATTTCCGAGATATTCCTTGTTATTTCCATGAATTTTCCAATACTTATACTTTTTCTCAAATGGGAAATCCTTATTCGTTTTTATTCTTTTTTTTTTCCTGTTCTGGATATGCAAAGAGAATGAAATATTCCACATAGTAACCAGCTCTTAAAAGATTTGACTATCGCTTAAATCCTACCATATTCTCCTTGTACCTTCAAGAAAATTAGCAATACTTATCTCGATTAACATGAAGGAGATGGAGAATAAGCGTGTGTAAAAATAGTTTGTACAGGAGTAGAGAAAGTCTTGTGAGTGTAACACATCAGATCTTTAAGTATTTATAGGACCAAAGGCAAAAGGAGTATATAGAGATTAAACTACCAGCCAGGACCCATACTCAAGATGGTTAACACCTACAAGTATTGTAAATAATTCACTTTTAAGTCAGTCAGAATATGGGCAGATCCACTCAGAAGTGCTTCACTTTCACTTCACTACAGAAGTGCTCTGTAGCCATCTTGTACCTATTAATTACCTGTGACTAAAGATATGCGAATAGTAAAATGAACGGAGCCAGCCGTTTAATCAGTGTTGTCAACCCGTATATGGTATGATCATTTTCCAAAAGAGCGGATTAATCCCGTCATCCCCCAATATTTAACACTGCATTAATGTTTATTCACAGGTACAATGTGCTTTACTAATTCTATAAGTATGAAAGTGTTAGAGAAAACAAAAATGGGACTGCAGTGCTTCAATATTGCTGGTTTTAAGTATGTTCTGGAGGAGGCCTAAAAGCAAGCCAAGAGGCTAGTGATATGCCCTCTGTATGAAATTGGGAGAGTGGGATCCTATTTTCGATAGCCATATGACTATCTACCCCATTGCTATAGAATGTAAAAAATAAAATGTTGCTTTTTTCCTGCAGTTATTCATAATTTACTCATTTCCAAATTAATAAAAAGAGAAAAGTATTAAAGGTAAAGGTATGGGTGAACGGAGTGGCCCCACAACTGGGACGAGAACTGCAAGTAGACCCCAACGGCCCCTTTTGCTTTTGCCGTGACTCCTGGGAGGAAAGGATGATGGGAGAAACGTGAAGCGCGACCAGATCCGGATGAAGAAAGCATAGACGGAGTCCCTAACGTTTCGAGGTCGAACGCATCTGACGCCGCCTGGGCTCACCCACAAGCCACCAAACCCCAGCCATCCCGTCGGGGTGGTGTCCCTGAATAGTCCCGCAACGGCGCTAGGAAAGAAATCTCTACAGAGCGCACAGTCTCCGCTCAGCCGCATCCCTCCGAGCACCATTGCCCGATCCTACAACCTGAAACAGATGACAAGGAAGATAATGGGTACAGAAAATGAGGGGCAGGAAAACCGTGGTAGAAGATGAACCACCTCGCCTGCCCACCAGGGGAAACCACGAAAAGCCCATGGATCAGAATGGGCGGTCGTCGGGGACCGAACCCGGGACCTCCGAATGCGAATCGCACACATTACCGCGACGCCACCTCGCTCAATAGCAAAAGTGTTACTTTAACTTCATAGCTTTTCCATAGTCAGCAAGAAAATCAAAATTGTAATATTTCAGTTTACAGCAGTTTAAGCTTCACTGGAGTGAAGAGAATATACAAATTACATAATGTTTGATTTTTATTACGTAAGTAGGGTATATAGGACAGACCTGGCGCAGTTTTTTGCGTTTATATGGGAAAGGATAGGGAAAACGAGGGTATATGCGGTGGAAAATGCGTTTATATGGGGAAGATAGGGACTACGAGGATCGATGCTAGGCCAAGTCATGGGTTGAAGGACTGGGGATGTGTTTTATATGAGAGATACGGGGAATACGAGGAGAAGTGTTGGACTAGATAGGGGTTGAGATATGGAATATGCATTTATATGGGGAAGATAAGGAAAACGTGAACAGAGGCTAGGATAGACAGATGCTGAAGCAGGGGGAATATGAACATATTTACAGGAGAGATAGGGGATACGTGGAGAGGTACTAGACTATTCAGGGTTTGAAGGGTAGAGTATGGCTTTTTATATGGAGAGACGAGGAAAACGGGGGGTATATGCTAGGTTGAGAGAACCTTCAAGGAGGAAAAAAATGCGTTTATATGGGAGAGATAGGGAAAACGAGGAGAGTTCTGGGGTAGAGCAGGGACTGAAGGAGGGAGAGATATGCTTTATACGACAGAGATAGGGCATGCGAGGGGAGGTGCTAGTGCAGACAGAGGTTAAGGAGTACGGTATACGTTTATATGAGGAATATATGGAAAACGGGGGCAGGCGGTATGATAGACAGAAGCTGGGGCCACTTTTGCGTTTATATGGGAAAGGATAGGGAAAACGAGGGTAGATGCGACAGTTCAAGGAGGAAAACGCGTTTATAGGGGAGAGATAGCGAATACGAGGGCTGATGCTAGGCTAGTCAGATGCTAAAGGAGGGAGGGATACGCTTTATACGAGAGAGATAGGGAATACAAGGAAAGATGTTATACTAAACAGGACTTGAAGGGTAGAATATGGCGTTTTATATGAGCGAGATAGCGAACCGAGGAGAGGTAACCACGTGTAAAGACGTAACACCACGTAACAAAGGAATCACGCTATGTAACAACATGATCACGCTATGCAACAAAGGAATCACGCTATGTAACAAAGGAATCACGCTATGTAACAAAGGAATCACGCTATGTAACAAAGGAATCACGCTATGTAACAAAGGAATCACGCTATGTAACAAGCTCATCACGCTATGTAACAACGGAATCACGCTATGTAACAAAGGAATCACGCTATGTAACAAAGGAATCACGCTATGTAACAAAGGAATCGCGCTATGTAACAAAGGAACACGCTATGTAAGAAGCTCATCACGCTATGTAACAAAGGAATCACGCTATGTAACAGTCTCATCACGCTATGTAACAACACGTACCAAGCATGTAACCAAGTAACAAAACGTAAGAACAACACGTAACCAATCTATTGCTAAATCAATCTAAACTAATTCATCCTTCATAACTTAGACAATAAGTACGAGAGCCTAGCCCAGATTAACCCGACCAATCCTAAACGTTCCTCTCAGCATCTATTCTACTCGGTCATCGACTAACCTAATCTGGCTAACCAAAGATAACCTCAACTTTCTTTTAGTGAAATTGCAATGTTTTATTCAGGTTTTATTATTCGAGAGTTTTAATTGAAAAGTTTACGTCAACATACCTTTATTTTAGTTCCTTGTAGGCGTCTCTCCCCTTTTTATCTAGGCTTGAGACTAGCACTAGGATTGCTCCTAATGGCAGGGTTACCACCTTCCCTTCCATCTTCTTCTTTCTTCATCGGACGTCAGCTAGCTGCATATACAGCACACGGATAACCTTCATTTTTTTAAGATTGTAGACTCGCGAGAAAATCTTCATATTCAACTTAAATTCTCTTATACACTACTTGTAATGCTGTAATGTCCATAGGCGTATGTCGTTATTCCGTCCTCAGCAATAATTCTTTTATCGTCGTATGGTGTCAATGTAATTTTATTCACTTGTACTGTGGCAAGAGCATGCTGTCGCGACAGGATCAGATTCATGGGCGTTCTGGTAATTTCTCCGGTTTTAAGGCAGTCAGTATAGCTCTCGAACGTGACGTATTGCTTAATAGCACTACGTTTTATACCTTTAATCTTTTTTATCATTGAACCGTCGATATCTAGGGCATACATTTTAGGTCGTAGCCCTACAAAGCGTTGAATGATTTTACCATTAGCCTCATCTTTAAATTTCCCAAGTACCTTCTTGTTTAGAGGTGAATAGCATATATGGCTTGTAGGATAATCAGCAGTATCTAGGTGCTCAAGAAAACGTAGCTTATCCTGGTACACATCTTCAGTTGTAACACGATGAATGAACGAATCAGTGTCCATATACATAAGCTTCAGGTTTTCAGCTCCATAATACGGTAACAACACATCATAGTGATACCGGTACATTAATGTCTTGGAGATATCCAACACACTCATACCGATGTATATAGGCTTGTTGAACATGATCTGTCGGGAGGCCATATGTACAGCAGCTAGATTATCAGCATATATCGTCCTGTCGATAAACGTTGGCTTTGCAATTAACTTTTCCAGAGTCTTCTCATTTGTCACCAGTCGTATATCCATACGGTTACGCAGGTTCTCCATAGTTTTTCCGAACATAGCATTGTTGAACAATTTGTAGAGATCCTTCTCAAAATCATTTCCAGCTTGTTGTCGTAGTGTGTTGTTAAATTCCACATACGGTTTTAACCATCGAGACTGTTGGAATTGTAGCACACGATGGATTTTTGTTAACCGTAGTCCATGACTAAGAGCTTGCTTCAAAGCCTTGTAATGCACTACATACTTCTTTCGAGGTCCTAGATGAGGTATCAGTTTCTTTGTAGATGCTTCCAATGGTTTCATACACTCTGGCAGGAAAGGTAGATCGTTGTGTAGATCGTGAAGTTCTGCAGGATACTCGATGTCGACTTCTAATATGTAGCCGTAAGGATCATCTTCTTGTAGTCTTTCTAAGTCAATTTTTTCAGGCGATACCCACTCAAATCCACCATAAGGGAGAGCGTGACACATTGCCCACCCATATTGGTTATTAGCGTCGTCATATGTGATAAATTGGGTTGGTCTCGACGGATCAAACTTCTCCATATATGTGTTATTAGCCTCTGCATACCGATGGGAAACTTGACATAAACCTCCTCTTATACCAGATTCCACCATGAGTAATTGATCATAATCCTGTAACAGTTCCAGCTTAATTCCAGTATACAGTAACATGGCGTCCCATGTAAGACCTGGAGAGGTAAAATAATGTGCAGGATCAACTTTGTGTGTTTTGAGGGTTTGCTCTCTGAACTCTCAAAGACATCAGCTAGGAGAAGTACATCCGAAGTTAAGTAGAGATCGCTGTACTCTCCCAGGTTTCTCACATTAAACAGCTCCCATACATTTTTAGCATGATCGTAGTCAGCATCACTAATTTCTTCTTCATTTAATCTATTGTAGAAGGAGTCCTTAGGAGGTAAGCAGGTTTCGTTCAGGGCATCCCATGATGTAACAAAATCATATGGAAATACACCCTTACGGGTCATCAACTTCAATTTGTCTTCTCCAAAGTACTTTAGCGTTTCAGGATATGAGGTTAGATTTTTTACCAACTTATCCAAGCTTGTACTGAGGAATCGGAAGCTGTCCACAAATCGAAGCTTTATATCTCCTACATACTTGGAGAATGAGATATAGCTTTCTTCAGAGCTAGGAATTACTTCCACACGTTCACTTGTACAACCCAGCTCCTTAACAATGAAGTGTGAGTCATATCCACTGAGGTTGTGCATGAAGACAGGGATATATTTAGGTGTTTTACAGGCTAAATTACATTCATTATGAAGACTTCCACGATATTCACCGCTGATGTGATCATGGTCGCGTACTTTGTAGTTCTCTTCTGTAAAGCCTTTTCCACACAAGTAGCATGTCGTAGAAGACTCAAAATCCTTTTGCTGTTGATCCGTAAGTTTCAGAGGCTTAGCAGATTTGTATATGTCATCAATCATTTTTGCAAGAGATGTCAGGTACAGCATAAACTTCTGAGCAGCATCAGCACCACGATACACATAGGGTTGCTTAGGAAGACCAGTTTCCAGATGTCCAACGTTGGTTGATGGTTTAACGTAAACACAGAAGCTCATTGCTGTGTGCTCTTGATAAGGGGTTGTATAGGAAGTTTCAGGATTGGGTATACACGTATGGCATGGAGTGAGAATACTTTCAAAGTCTGCGTAGATGGCATAAGGTACTTTCAGCATCCTCTCAACATTTTTTAACTGTACGATTGATTTGTCCTTTGTAGGCATAACTACCCTCGCAACACCATGTTGGTTACAGATTGATGTATGTTCCTGCAGTTTTTCCAGTCCACTTCGTCCGTATCGATTGTCAAAATGTGTAAAGCACCGCTTACAGGTATATATCACTCCATCATGCTTAGTTTTCTGTCGTCGAACGAGCTTCTCAAAATTCTTGATATATACATAGTGATGTTTTCCACTACTGTCATTCAATAGTAGGAGGTCACAGTGCTCAGCTAGTTCAATATCAACAACCTTTATCGGATACACTTCATGCTTCTCATCCAACCCGAAAACGTTAATAGACATCTTGTTAAGCTTCTCAAATTTAGGTATTTGAGAAAGTGGAGTAGGGTAAGAAACACAGCTGAAGTCGTACTTATCTTGAAGTTTCTTATATTTGCTCACCCGTTGTGCATCCTTCTCAACGAATTTGGCCAATACAGAGTACATGAAACATAGCTCATCAGTTAAATTCTGGATGTTAATGCAGGCTTTTCTTGCTTCAACAGAGGGAGGTAGGGGTATGTAGCTACTTCCTCGCAACGGGTTGTACTTGTTAATACGAAGGCGTACCCCTTCCACAGTTAGCAAGGCCCAGCTGCTACCCTTAAGCTGAGACTCCTACATTTCAGTAACCAATTTCTTGAATTTCAATTCCAGCATAGAGTCCAGATCCGTTTCTAGGAAAACGGCTTGATTTCTGGTTTTAAATGTCTTGTCACAGGTTTCTCCGATACTGTTAACAAATCTACACTCAGCTAACAGATTAATTTTCAAACTCTTGTGAATACCAAGCTCTTTATGCACAGCCTGGATTATCCGCTGTTTTGCTTCATGCAGGTATATATTCAGGTCCTTAGTCGATTCACATCGTATAAAATACGATTTCAAACGTCCATGGAATGAAGTTTCATATTCTTTCATGTCACACTCCTCCATCGTAGATAACAACTCATGCTTTGTCGGCTCTAATCTACGTTTCTTCTCAGGTCTGTTTATTTCACACGCATCTTCGTGTCGACGACCCTTATAACTGTCTTTGAAGGCTACGTTACAATATTTACACTTGAAGAGTTTTTTACAACGTAGCTCATGTCGCCTTTTATCATATCCACGGAGGAACTTCTTACAGCATTTACCACAAGAATATCCTGAGACACTAGGAATGATATCCTTATACGAGGACTTATTCATTTTTCTTCTTGATATAATAAGGTATTTACCTTTCTTCAAGGAAATGTACGCCTTGATATCACTTAGAAAGCTGATTATTTTCTGAGAGAACAGCGATGTTAACACCTCAGAGATGATCAACAGAATGAATTTCAATGCTAGAGGATGCTCTATTTATAGAGGAAGCACGAACCTTTATGCATCAATTATATATCGTATTAACCCTTCTTCAAGGAAATGTACTCTTCTTCACATTGATAACACTTTAGATTATTTTCTGAGAGAACAGCGATGTTAACACCTCAGAGATGATCAACAGAATGAATTTCAATACTCAAGTTCGCTCTATTTATAGAGAAAGCACGAACCTTTTTTTAATCAATTATATCCTGATTATTAATACTAAAAACGGTGATGAAGCGTGTAAGCTCTTATATATTTCAATTCGTGTTACACTGATGTTCGAGCGTCTCCGTATAGCTTCGTATGTTTAGAGAGAAAGTGTAAAGTATTGTGAAGATGTTATGTATTGTTCGGCTATAATCGTACAGATTCGGAGAGCTTGACTGGTGAAGGTGATGAACGATCCGTCAACCGAGCAGGAGGCAAGCAGTCCCTTCGCGCAACGAAACCTAGATGCAAAAGAAAGAAAATCGTGTTAGATGAGAAACCACCCAGACATTCGCCTGCAGACCATGGAAAACCATGAAAAAATATGTCAGAGTGAGCGTCCAACGGAACTCGAACCAGGGACTCTAAAAGCACACGTGAAAGGTACAGATTATATAGAATGAAAGGAAATCGGTGGCGATGAGAAACCACTCCAGCATTCGCATGCAGACCAGGGAAAACCTAAAAAATATGATGTCAGAGTGATCGACCAACAGGGAAATCAAACAAAAGACCTTAGAAACATATAGGTTAAGATGTAAATCAAATAAAAATGCAATAAAATCGTGATAGATGAGAACCCACTCAGGCATTCGCCTGCAGGCCAGGGGAAACCATGTAAAAATCAAAGGGACACCTCGTTAATAAAACCAAATTCGATCCTTCACGATCCGGGAATACGTGTGATAAATTTAAAAGCGTGTGTAACGAAACTAATACAAATGCGGCCGATGAGCGGTACTTTGCATTTTTTAAATTAATTACCTACCGATAAAAGCAAATGGAATATTTCCAAATGATGCTCTGCTCCCGTGGGAGGGCATGCGTAATCTGGCCTTCGAACCAGTTATTCTTTTCGTGTGTGAATCTTTTTGGTGAAAAAGGAAACTGAAGGACGTTTAAAGGGAGTGGCCGTTTCCAATTTATCACTAAGTTTCACGTCGTCACAGCTAATTCGATATTCCCTCTAATATTGCCAATTTCAACACATTTTCATCCCAGATGTTAGACCACATGCTCCTAACTTCTCAAATAAAATAATGTTCACTTTCTCTATTATGTACTTACAGTAAGTACAGAAAGTATTATATTCCACCAAAAAAATCGACACCGAGATTTCCCGGGAATACATGTTTTCAGATCCCTGAACAAAAAGAAAATTCCCACAACCACATAATTTGGTATTTAAGTTCAATATCTTCCAAAGATGCGACACATATATTTACAAGAAAATCCCCCCATCCGAAAATACTTTTTATATTCCAACTTTTTGTTGTCTTTTTACATTCTCAAAGATGTCTAACTATTTTGATTAAAATACCACATATTTTATATATAAATTTCGTATAACGTAGTACACAAAGGTATAGAACGTTTTTAAAAACACAATTCATTTGAAATAACGTCTTTTTCTGTGGCATTAGCCATTTCCTATATATAAGATTGTCGTCGTCGTTTATAACGCTCCCAATATTATGGCCTATGACCTTTAGAGGATATCTCATTCTACTAAGCTATGATTGGACCCATTTCTGAGGTGGAGGCGCCCAGCGTTGCGTCCGAGGGAGGGTGATGATGAGGATGGCGGTGGAACGAGAGGACCTACAGCTTTTACCGTGGACTCCGAACCACGTTGGGCCTTGGTGACACTTCACACGAGCAAGTCGGAGGTGAAGGTGTGGATAGGACCGCCAGAGCCTGGATTCGAAAGCCGCACCCTCAGTACGAGAGCGGGAAACGAAACCGCTGCGCTATATAACACTGTTGTTTTAAACATCTGACAAATGACTCGGTTTCCTCCATCCCCTTGTACCTATTCTCACGCGTGGTGTATAGATTGTCTCAGTAAGCATTCGTGACTATTACAATTATCGCCAAGTATTATTTTACAAAAAGATTGGCTTATTCTCTTAGTAAACATAGGACGAAATCGTTTTTTAAACAACTATCCATTCGAGAGATATTTTTTGATTATTCCAGCAGAGAGAGAGAGAGGGAGAGAGAGAGAGAGATCGAGCCATATTTGTTTAAAAAAGCTTTTTTTTCATTCACAGGAAATCTTCGAGAAAATTCGAGGAATTATTCAGTTGTACACCCTTGCTAAAATAGTTTGTATACCCTTTGAAGAATGTTTACCTGGCTGGCGGAGTCTTGGAAATACCTCTGACGACAGGCTGTCGCCTGCACGGTATCTTGGACATTTATACATTAGGGAGGCTATTGTGCTTTAAAATGGGATAGCTATGTTTTAAGCTTTCCACAACAAATGTTTTCCTAATAATTAATATAATTCTACATGAAGAATATTAATGAATAAGTTTTCAATTAAACGTATACTGTATAGATTCTGTACTTAAACATTCGATTGTATCTTTGTCATTATTTAAATACTCGCATACAAGAATTGCAGGCATGATATCAAAAATTGTAGAAGTTTTTCCACCCTTATTTAATTAAATTCATGTATATACTCTATTATTTAGCGATTTTTTCAATAATTTCTCCCTCTCATGTACATCATTCGTCAAAAAATCAGTGTACAATACGCATTTTTATACGTTTTAATGTTCGTTTATTTTTAAAACCGCTGCATTTGTCCGTAATTACGGGCAATAATTTTTTTTCAGATTTACTCCCAGTTTAGCTTATAGAATCGAATTAGGAAATGTTTTAATAAATGTATTGTATTTTTAGGCGAAAAACAACGATCTGCTTCTGACTGTGTATAATTATAATCAAGACCGATTTGTATTTAGTATAAAGATTGTTATATTTTCATTTTTTAAGACTTCCTTTGTTAAAGATGTCTTGCAATCTATTTTTAAATTTCTTTTAAAACCAAAGCGCACGTTAACATCTATAAGGGCTGCCTTCACGTGTCTGGAAGCTAACATGGCGGCAGTCATCTTTTAGAAGCGTACCTTTCATGTCGGCCTCGGACGGGAGCGAGCGGCTGGCGGGGAGGAGAAGGGTTGCGAAAGGCGGCTGAGGGATGGCAGCTGGAGGGAGTAAGGTAGGATGAAAGGATAGCTTCATGAAGCGAGACCTTCAGTACGGCACGGAGCGCCGTAAGGTTCGGACCTATACGTAGTAGCATGCATATACAGCTCGCGCCAGCGTCTTACGTAATCTAGTTTTTACGCTCACTATCCCATTTAAATATACATTCATCTAAGAGATATAATATTCGCAAGAATGACAGATGTTCAAATATACATAACAAAGAAATTAGTTACTGATATAAATGTAATATCGTACGTTCACCATTTTATTTTTAATTACTTTTTTTATTTTATTTGGGGATGAATTTGTATTCATGTCACGGGATTCAATCCTAGTCCTCCAGCCCGACTTGGAACAACAATCAATAACGAGCTACAATCCAAGGATATAATCGGTAATAATACAAATATTTTTTTGATAAAGACCATCAAATAAAAAGGCCTGTAAACGTATGTATTTCCCCTCACTTCGCCTCTTCCCCCACCCCACAGTAGATTTATAATGAGAGTTCCAGCTTCAAAGCCGATGTCAACCACTGATAAGATCCTTTCTTCTATGCCGCCGACTCCCACCCCCGCTTTTTGCTATTCCGACGCCGCCATTTACGATGAGAACAAAAATGAATTGTCCTGTATCTCTGATTTGCGGTGAAAGAAAAGCACACGTGAAAACACTTAACCTTTGTGGTTTCACCCTTAAAAGCTACTGGAGCATGATACCCCTCCTCTCTGCTCTACTCCAATACCGAGGCCAGCGTGGGAGTAGAGCACAAAGAGAGGGCGTGCCCAGAGTACGGGATAGGATTAGAAAGGATGGGGTAGGGGGATCGGGTGTCCAGTAGCTTTTAAGGGTGAGGTCACAAGGGAAGGGGTGGAAGAGGGGTGGCCGCCAGCACGTGACCAGACCACATGGGGGGAGGGGGCGGGGCTAGTGGCACGTGCCGCCAGGGCGGCATGTGAGGCCTCAAAGGGAGGGGGCGGGGCTAGCGGCATAGATCAAAGAACCTTATCAGATGGCGGCAAATCCTTTGCGCTGGAACTCTCAGTATAAATCTACTGTGGGGTGGGGGAAGAGGGGAAGTGAGAGGAAATACATACGTTTACAGGCCTTTTTATTTGATGGTCTTTATCAAAAAAATATTTGTATTATTACCGATTATATCCTTGGATTGTAGCTCGTTATTGATTGTTGTTCCAAGTCGGGCTGGAGGACTAGGATTGAATCCCGTGACATGAATACAAATTCATCCCCAAATAAAATAAAAAAAGTAATTAAAAATAAAATGGTGAACGTACGATATTACATTTATATCAGTAACTAATTTCTTTGTTATGTATATTTGAACATCTGTCATTCTTGCGAATATTATATCTCTTAGATGAATGTATATTTAAATGGGATAGTGAGCGTAAAAACTAGATTACGTAAGACGCTGGCGCGAGCTGTATATGCATGCTACTACGTATAGGTCCGAACCTTACGGCGCTCCGTGCCGTACTGAAGGTCTCGCTTCATGAAGCTATCCTTTCATCCTACCTTACTCCCTCCAGCTGCCATCCCTCAGCCGCCTTTCGCAACCCTTCTCCTCCCCGCCAGCCGCTCGCTCCCGTCCGAGGCCGACATGAAAGGTACTCTTCTAAAAGATGACTGCCGCCATGTTAGCTTCCAGACACGTGAAGGCAGCCCTTATAGATGTTAACGTGCGCTTTGGTTTTAAAAGAAATTTAAAAATAGATTGCAAGACATCTTTAACAAAGGAAGTCTTAAAAAATGAAAATATAACAATCTTTATACTAAATACAAATCGGTCTTGATTATAATTATACACAGTCAGAAGCAGATCGTTGTTTTTCGCCTAAAAATACAATACATTTATTAAAACATTTCCTAATTCGATTCTATAAGCTAAAATCGGAGTAAATCTGAAAAAAAATTATTGCCCGTAATTACGGACAAATGCAGCGGTTTTAAAAATAAACGAACATTAAAACGTATAAAAATGCGTATTGTACACTGATTTTTTGACGAATGATGTACATGAGAGGGAGAAATTATTGAAAAAATCGCTAAATAATAGAGTATATACATGAATTTAATTAAATAAGGGTGGAAAAACTTCTACAATTTTTGATATCATGCCTGCAATTCTTGTATGCGAGTATTTAAATAATGACAAAGATACAATCGAATGTTTAAGTACAGAATCTATACAGTATACGTTTAATTGAAAACTTATTCATTAATATTCTTCATGTAGAATTATATTAATTATTAGGAAAACATTTGTTGTGGAAAGCTTAAAACATAGCTATCCCATTTTAAAGCACAATAGCCTCCCTAATGTATAAATGTCCAAGATACCGTGCAGGCGACAGCCTGTCGTCAGAGGTATTTCCAAGGCTCCGCCAGCCAGGTAAACATTCTTCAAAGGGTATACAAACTATTTTAGCAAGGGTGTACAACTGAATAATTCCTCGAATTTTCTCGAAGATTTCCTGTGAATGAAAAAAAAGCTTTTTTAAACAAATATGGCTCGATCTCTCTCTCTCTCCCTCTCTCTCTCTCTCTGCTGGAATAATCAAAAAATATCTCTCGAATGAAAAGTTGTTTAAAAAACGATTTCGTCCTATGTTTACTAAGAGAATAAGCCAATCTTTTTGTAAAATAATACTTGGCGATAATTGTAATAGTCACGAATGCTTACTGAGACAATCTATACACCACGCGTGAGAATAGGTACAAGGGGATGGAGGAAACCGAGTCATTTGTCAGATGTTTAAAACAACAGTGTTATATAGCGCAGCGGTTTCGTTTCCCGCTCTCGTACTGAGGGTGCGGCTTTCGAATCCAGGCTCTGGCGGTCCTATCCACACCTTCACCTCCGACTTGCTCGTGTGAAGTGTCACCAAGGCCCAACGTGGTTCGGAGTCCACGGTAAAAGCTGTAGGTCCTCTCGTTCCACCGCCATCCTCATCATCACCCTCCCTCGGACGCAACGCTGGGCGCCTCCACCTCAGAAATGGGTCCAATCATAGCTTAGTAGAATGAGATATCCTCTAAAGGTCATAGGCCATAATATTGGGAGCGTTATAAACGACGACGACAATCTTATATATAGGAAATGGCTAACGCCACAGAAAAAGACGTTATTTCAAATGAATTGTGTTTTTAAAAACGTTCTATACCTTTGTGTACTACGTTATACGAAATTTATATATAAAATATGTGGTATTTTAATCAAAATAGTTAGACATCTTTGAGAATGTAAAAAGACAACAAAAAGTTGGAATATAAAAAGTATTTTCGGATGGGGGGATTTTCTTGTAAATATATGTGTCGCATCTTTGGAAGATATTGAACTTAAATACCAAATTATGTGGTTGTGGGAATTTTCTTTTTGTTCAGGGATCTGAAAACATGTATTCCCGGGAAATCTCGGTGTCGATTTTTTTGGTGGAATATAATACTTTCTGTACTTACTGTAAGTACATAATAGAGAAAGTGAACATTATTTTATTTGAGAAGTTAGGAGCATGTGGTCTAACATCTGGGATGAAAATGTGTTGAAATTGGCAATATTAGAGGGAATATCGAATTAGCTGTGACGACGTGAAACTTAGTGATAAATTGGAAACGGCCACTCCCTTTAAACGTCCTTCAGTTTCCTTTTTCACCAAAAAGATTCACACACGAAAAGAATAACTGGTTCGAAGGCCAGATTACACATGCCCTCCCACGGGAGCAGAGCATCATTTGGAAATATTCCATTTGCTTTTATCGGTAGGTAATTAATTTAAAAAATGCAAAGAACCGCTCATCGGCCGCATTTGTATTCGTTTCGTTACACACGCTTTTAAATTTATCATACGTATTCCCGGATCGTGAAGGATCGAATTTGGTTTTATTAACGAGGTGTCCCTTTGATTTTTACATGGTTTCCCCTGGCCTGCAGGCGAATGCCTGAGTGGGTTCTCATCTATCACGATTTTATTGCATTTTTATTTGATTTACATCTTAACCTATATGTTTCTAAGGTCTTTTGTTTGATTTCCCTGTTGGTCGATCACTCTGACATCATATTTTTTAGGTTTTCCCTGGTCTGCATGCGAATGCTGGAGTGGTTTCTCATCGTCACCGATTTCCTTTCATTCTATATAATCTGTACCTTTCACGTGTGCTTTTAGAGTCCCTGGTTCGAGTTCCGTTGGACGCTCACTCTGACATATTTTTTCATGGTTTTCCATGGTCTGCAGGCGAATGTCTGGGTGGTTTCTCATCTAACACGATTTTCTTTCTTTTGCATCTAGGTTTCGTTGCGCGAAGGGACTGCTTGCCTCCTGCTCGGTTGACGGATCGTTCATCACCTTCACCAGTCAAGCTCTCCGAATCTGTACGATTATAGCCGAACAATACATAACATCTTCACAATACTTTACACTTTCTCTCTAAACATACGAAGCTATACGGAGACGCTCGAACATCAGTGTAACACGAATTGAAATATATAAGAGCTTACACGCTTCATCACCGTTTTTAGTATTAATAATCAGGATATAATTGATTAAAAAAAGGTTCGTGCTTTCTCTATAAATAGAGCGAACTTGAGTATTGAAATTCATTCTGTTGATCATCTCTGAGGTGTTAACATCGCTGTTCTCTCAGAAAATAATCTAAAGTGTTATCAATGTGAAGAAGAGTACATTTCCTTGAAGAAGGGTTAATACGATATATAATTGATGCATAAAGGTTCGTGCTTCCTCTATAAATAGAGCATCCTCTAGCATTGAAATTCATTCTGTTGATCATCTCTGAGGTGTTAACATCGCTGTTCTCTCAGAAAATAATCAGCTTTCTAAGTGATATCAAGGCGTACATTTCCTTGAAGAAAGGTAAATACCTTATTATATCAAGAAGAAAAATGAATAAGTCCTCGTATAAGGATATCATTCCTAGTGTCTCAGGATATTCTTGTGGTAAATGCTGTAAGAAGTTCCTCCGTGGATATGATAAAAGGCGACATGAGCTACGTTGTAAAAAACTCTTCAAGTGTAAATATTGTAACGTAGCCTTCAAAGACAGTTATAAGGGTCGTCGACACGAAGATGCGTGTGAAATAAACAGACCTGAGAAGAAACGTAGATTAGAGCCGACAAAGCATGAGTTGTTATCTACGATGGAGGAGTGTGACATGAAAGAATATGAAACTTCATTCCATGGACGTTTGAAATCGTATTTTATACGATGTGAATCGACTAAGGACCTGAATATATACCTGCATGAAGCAAAACAGCGGATAATCCAGGCTGGGCATAAAGAGCTTGGTATTCACAAGAGTTTGAAAATTAATCTGTTAGCTGAGTGTAGATTTGTTAACAGTATCGGAGAAACCTGTGACAAGACATTTAAAACCAGAAATCAAGCCGTTTTCCTAGAAACGGATCTGGACTCTATGCTGGAAGTGAAATTCAAGAAATTGGTTACTGAAATGGAGGAGTCTCAGCTTAAGGGTAGCAGCTGGGCCTTGCTTACTGTGGAAGGGGTACGCCTTCGTATTAACAAGTACAACCCGTTGCGAGGAAGTAGCTACATACCCCTACCTCCCTCTGTTGAAGCAAGAAAAGCCTGCATTAACATCCAGAATTTAACTGATGAGCTATGTTTCATGTACTCTGTATTGGCCAAATTCGTTGAGAAGGATGCACAACGGGTGAGCAAATATAAGAAACTTCAAGATAAGTACGACTTCAGCTGTGTTTCTTACCCTACTCCACTTTCTCAAATACCTAAATTTGAGAAGCTTAACAAGATGTCTATTAACGTTTTCGGGTTGGATGAGAAGCATGAAGTGTATCCGATAAAGGTTGTTGATATTGAACTAGCTGAGCACTGTGACCTCCTACTATTGAATGACAGTAGTGGAAAACATCACTATGTATATATCAAGAATTTTGAGAAGCTCGTTCGACGACAGAAAACTAAGCATGATGGAGTGATATATACCTGTAAGCGGTGCTTTACACATTTTGACAATCGATACGGACGAAGTGGACTGGAAAAACTGCAGGAACATACATCAATCTGTAACCAACATGGTGTTGCGAGGGTAGTTATGCCTACAAAGGACAAATCAATCGTACAGTTAAAAAATGTTGAGAGGATGCTGAAAGTACCTTATGCCATCTACGCAGACTTTGAAAGTATTCTCACTCCATGCCATACGTGTATACCCAATCCTGAAACTTCCTATACAACCCCTTATCAAGAGCACACAGCAATGAGCTTCTGTGTTTACGTTAAACCATCAACCAACGTTGGACATCTGGAAACTGGTCTTCCTAAGCAACCCTATGTGTATCGTGGTGCTGATGCTGCTCAGAAGTTTATGCTGTACCTGACATCTCTTGCAAAAATGATTGATGACATATACAAATCTGCTAAGCCTCTGAAACTTACGGATCAACAGCAAAAGGATTTTGAGTCTTCTACGACATGCTACTTGTGTGGAAAAGGCTTTACAGAAGAGAACTACAAAGTACGCGACCATGATCACATCAGCGGTGAATATCGTGGAAGTCTTCATAATGAATGTAATTTAGCCTGTAAAACACCTAAATATATCCCTGTCTTCATGCACAACCTCAGTGGATATGACTCACACTTCATTGTTAAGGAGCTGGGTTGTACAAGTGAACGTGTGGAAGTAATTCCTAGCTCTGAAGAAAGCTATATCTCATTCTCCAAGTATGTAGGAGATATAAAGCTTCGATTTGTGGACAGCTTCCGATTCCTCAGTACAAGCTTGGATAAGTTGGTAAAAAATCTAACCTCATATCCTGAAACGCTAAAGTACTTTGGAGAAGACAAATTGAAGTTGATGACCCGTAAGGGTGTATTTCCATATGATTTTGTTACATCATGGGATGCCCTGAACGAAACCTGCTTACCTCCTAAGGACTCCTTCTACAATAGATTAAATGAAGAAGAAATTAGTGATGCTGACTACGATCATGCTAAAAATGTATGGGAGCTGTTTAATGTGAGAAACCTGGGAAAGTACAGCGATCTCTACTTAACTTCGGATGTACTTCTCCTAGCTGATGTCTTTGAGAGTTCAGAGAGCAAACCCTCAAAACACACAAAGTTGATCCTGCACATTATTTTACCTCTCCAGGTCTTACATGGGACGCCATGTTACTGTATACTGGAATTAAACTGGAACTGTTACAGGATTATGATCAATTACTCATGGTGGAATCTGGTATAAGAGGAGGTTTATGTCAAGTTTCCCATCGGTATGCAGAGGCTAATAACACATATATGGAGAAGTTTGATCCGTCGAGACCAACCCAATTTATCACATATGACGACGCTAATAACCAATATGGGTGGGCAATGTGTCACGCTCTCCCTTATGGTGGATTTGAGTGGGTATCGCCTGAAAAAATTGACTTAGAAAGACTACAAGAAGATGATCCTTACGGCTACATATTAGAAGTCGACATCGAGCATCCTGCAGAACTTCACGATCTACACAACGATCTACCTTTCCTGCCAGAGTGTATGAAACCATTGGAAGCATCTACAAAGAAACTGATACCTCATCTAGGACCTCGAAAGAAGTATGTAGTGCATTACAAGGCTTTGAAGCAAGCTCTTAGTCATGGACTACGGTTAACAAAAATCCATCGTGTACTACAATTCCAACAGTCTCGATGGTTAAAACCGTATGTGGAATTTAACAACAGACTACGACAACAAGCTGGAAATGATTTTGAGAAGGATCTCTACAAATTGTTCAACAATGCTATGTTCGGAAAAACTATGGAGAACCTGCGTAACCGTATGGATATACGACTGGTGACAAATGAGAAGACTCTGGAAAAGTTAATTGCAAAGCCAACGTTTATCGACAGGACGATATATGCTGATAATCTAGCTGCTGTACATATGGCCTCCCGACAGATCATGTTCAACAAGCCTATATACATCGGTATGAGTGTGTTGGATATCTCCAAGACATTAATGTACCGGTATCACTATGATGTGTTGTTACCGTATTATGGAGCTGAAAACCTGAAGCTTATGTATATGGACACTGATTCGTTCATTCATCGTGTTACAACTGAAGATGTGTACCAGGATAAGCTACGTTTTCTTGAGCACCTAGATACTGCTGATTATCCTACAAGCCATATATGCTATTCACCTCTAAACAAGAAGGTACTTGGGAAATTTAAAGATGAGGCTAATGGTAAAATCATTCAACGCTTTGTAGGGCTACGATCTAAAATGTATGCCCTAGATATCGACGGTTCAATGATAAAAAGATTAAAGGTATAAAACGTAGTGCTATTAAGCAGTACGTCACGTTCGAGAGCTATACTGACTGCCTTAAAACCGGAGAAATTACCAGAACGCCCATGAATCTGATCCTGTCGCGACAGCATGCTCTTGCCACAGTACAAGTGAATAAAATTACATTGACACCATACGACGATAAAAGAATTATTGCTGAGGACGGAATAACGACATACGCCTATGGACATTACAGCATTACAAGTAGTGTATAAGAGAATTTAAGTTGAATATGAAGATTTTCTCGCGAGTCTACAATCTTAAAAAAATGAAGGTTATCCGTGTGCTGTATATGCAGCTAGCTGACGTCCGATGAAGAAAGAAGAAGATGGAAGGGAAGGTGGTAACCCTGCCATTAGGAGCAATCCTAGTGCTAGTCTCAAGCCTAGATAAAAAGGGGAGAGACGCCTACAAGGAACTAAAATAAAGGTATGTTGACGTAAACTTTTCAATTAAAACTCTCGAATAATAAAACCTGAATAAAACATTGCAATTTCACTAAAAGAAAGTTGAGGTTATCTTTGGTTAGCCAGATTAGGTTAGTCGATGACCGAGTAGAATAGGTGCTGAGAGGAACGTTTAGGATTGGTCGGGTTAATCTGGGCTAGGCTCTCGTACTTATTGTCTAAGTTATGAAGGATGAATTAGTTTAGATTGATTTAGCAATAGATTGGTTACGTGTTGTTCTTACGTTTTGTTACTTGGTTACATGCTTGGTACGTGTTGTTACATAGCGTGATGAGACTGTTACATAGCGTGATTCCTTTGTTACATAGCGTGATGAGCTTCTTACATAGCGTGTTCCTTTGTTACATAGCGCGATTCCTTTGTTACATAGCGTGATTCCTTTGTTACATAGCGTGATTCCTTTGTTACATAGCGTGATTCCGTTGTTACATAGCGTGATGAGCTTGTTACATAGCGTGATTCCTTTGTTACATAGCGTGATTCCTTTGTTACATAGCGTGATTCCTTTGTTACATAGCGTGATTCCTTTGTTACATAGCGTGATTCCTTTGTTGCATAGCGTGATCATGTTGTTACATAGCGTGATTCCTTTGTTACGTGGTGTTACGTCTTGACACGTGGTTACCTCTCCTCGGTTCGCTATCTCGCTCATATAAAACGCCATATTCTACCCTTCAAGTCCTGTTTAGTATAACATCTTTCCTTGTATTCCCTATCTCTCTCGTATAAAGCGTATCCCTCCCTCCTTTAGCATCTGACTAGCCTAGCATCAGCCCTCGTATTCGCTATCTCTCCCCTATAAACGCGTTTTCCTCCTTGAACTGTCGCATCTACCCTCGTTTTCCCTATCCTTTCCCATATAAACGCAAAAGTGGCCCCAGCTTCTGTCTATCATACCGCCTGCCCCCGTTTTCCATACATTCCTCATATAAACGTATACCGTACTCCTTAACCTCTGTCTGCACTAGCACCTCCCCTCGCATGCCCTATCTCTGTCGTGTAAAGCATATCTCTCCCTCCTTCAGTCCCTGCTCTACCCCAGAACTCTCCTCGTTTTCCCTATCTCTCCCATATAAACGCATTTTTTTCCTCCTTGAAGGTTCTCTCAACCTAGCATATACCCCCCGTTTTCCTCGTCTCTCCATATAAAAAGCCATACTCTACCCTTCAAACCCTGAATAGTCTAGTACCTCTCCACGTATCCCCTATCTCTCCTGTAAATATGTTCATATTCCCCCTGCTTCAGCATCTGTCTATCCTAGCCTCTGTTCACGTTTTCCTTATCTTCCCCATATAAATGCATATTCCATATCTCAACCCCTATCTAGTCCAACACTTCTCCTCGTATTCCCCGTATCTCTCATATAAAACACATCCCCAGTCCTTCAACCCATGACTTGGCCTAGCATCGATCCTCGTAGTCCCTATCTTCCCCATATAAACGCATTTTCCACCGCATATACCCTCGTTTTCCCTATCCTTTCCCATATAAACGCAAAAAACTGCGCCAGGTCTGTCCTATATACCCTACTTACGTAGTATTTGATTATTTTACATTTTTAATTTCTCTATTAGGCATAATAAGTTGGGTTAGTAATGAATTCCACCCAAAAATTCGATACCGAGATTTCACTGGAAATGCATTTTTGAGATCCCCTGAATAAAAGCGGCATTTTTAGAAAAACGTATGTGTGTGTGTCCGTGTGGATGTGAACAGCGTAACTCAAAGACGAAAAGTAGCACAGATACCAAACTTGGTACTTGGTTCAGTATCTTTCAAAGATGCGACACAAAGATTTTCAACAGCATAACTCCAACTCAAACTACCCTTTACATGAAACATTGTTCGAAAATTTCATTTTCTTAAAAAGTGCTCTAACGATTTTGCTAAAATATCATATATTTAAGATATTTTCACGGCAAATAAAATGCATATCTTGAATTTTCTGGTAATGTCTCCAAAAGTCCTCTTCATTCTGAATGGCTTTTTCATAGATAACCGGTAAACCGTAAGAGATAGAAAAGCTTTTTCTACGCAAAAACTATAGAGTTCGTTAAAACATACAATTCATGTCATATACAGTTTTTTTGTGAAGTGGACCATTTTCGAGATATTCTTTGTTACTTGTTTGAATTTTCCAATACTTAAACCTTTTCTCAAATGGGAATTCGTTATTCGCTTTTTTATGTCCTGGACATGCAAAGAGAATGGAATGTTCCACATAGCAACCAGCTCTTAAAAGATTTGACTATCTCTTAAATCCTACCATATTCTTCTTACACCTACAAGAAAATCAGTAAGATAGTTTCTGCAAATGTATATCTCGATTAATATGAAATAGACAAGAATAAGCGTTTGTAAAAATAGTACAAGCGTAGAGAATGTCATGTGAGTTTAAAACATCAGTTTTTTTTAAGTACCAATTGGCTATTCTTTTGTCTCTCGTGATGCCATGCAAGGAGTGGAATTTTATACCCAGCATATAGTGACCTGGTTTTTAAACATTTGACTATCAATCCAGCCTCTTGTATTCCTCTTGTAACTACAACGATGAAACAATTTTTGCAAAAGTTTATCTCGATTAAAATGAAATGATAGAAAAACGAGGTTTTGGAAGGTATATAGCATTATGTAAATAAACAGTGAGTCATATGAATCATTGCGTTCTTCATATTTTGGATTGCCCTTGCAATCTCGTCGATAAATTGTTATAGAGTATTACAATGATATTTCATTTAAAAGCATTGCACCCAGACAGGGACTTGAACCCTGGACCCTTGGGTTAAAAAAGCCTAATGCTCCACCAACTGAGCTAACTGGGCACTCCGCTCAGACGTTTCTGAACTCTATATACAAACGATTGTCGTTAAAGTTTGCTATAATCCAAAGCTTATAATTAAGAGGTGATCCTTTCTGTATAGTGATTCTAGATATTTTAGCACAAATTTTTAGTCCTAAATCTAGTCTAAAAATGCCGTAATTTCGATATAATTTACTGCCTGCATATTGTTTTAATGCACGCTCTATGGTACTAATATCTACGTTTAATTAAATTGTATTTGTTATCAGCATTAATACGTTGCTTTTGAAGGTGGAAGCATTTAACGAAACCAACACGCACACACACACACACACATATATATATATATATATATATATATATATATATATATATATATATATATATATATATATATATTCCCTCAGTTTACATATAAATTCAATAAATTAAGGAACCAAGTGAATTAGATTTGTTTCACACATATGCAGAATTGAAGGATTTTAAAAAAAATCTGTTGTGTTACACTCACATGACTTTATCTACTCTTGTACAAACTATTTTTGCAAACCCTTATTCTCCATCTATTTCATATTAATCGAGGTAAACATTTGGAACAACGATCTTTTGACATGCAATAATTACATTTGAAACATAGTGACCAGTTCTAAAAATATTTGACTATGGCTTACGGCCTACTAAGTTCTCCTTGTTTTGTATTTGCAAGGGCAATATAGAAATACAGTAGCCTTTAAGCATCGACATATATCTTAATAGCTGGTTGCTAGGTGCAGCACCATTCTCTTCGCCACAGATTAATACTCTTTGCATATCCAAGACAAAAACATGAATAACGAATTCCCATTTGAGAAAATAAGTGTTGAAAAGTGTAAGGGAAACACAAGCAATATCTCGAAAATTGTTCACTGAAAAAAGGGTATATGACATAAATTGTGTATTTTAACGCGATCTACATTTTTTGTGTAGTAAAATTTTGTCTATCTCTTATGGTTTACCAGTTATGCAAAAGTCGTTCACAATGAAGAATACTTTTGGAGACATTCCGAGAAAATTCAACATATACATTTTATTTGTCATGAAAGTATCTTAAACATATATTTTAATCAAAATCGTTAGAGCCATTTTTGAGAAAATTAAAATTTTCGAAAAATGTTCCATGTAAAGGGTAGTCTGGTGTGGGGGATTTTCTTGAAAACCTTCGTGTCGCATCTCTGGAATATACTGAACCTAAATACCAAGTTTGGTGTTTATCGGACTGTTCGTTTCTGAGTTATGCTGTTCACAGACACACACACACACACACACGCACACACACACACAGACACACACGGACATGTTTCCAAAAATGCTTTTTATGGTTTCAAGGGGTCTCAAAACATATATTTCCTGTGAAATCTCGGTATCGAATTTTTGGGTGGAATACAATACTTCCCCTACTTACTATACGTAGTAGAGAAAGTAATATGGTCGATTTAAGAGCTTATAACAAAAATCAGTTATGTTGCATAATTCACTTTTTGGATTAATAGTGACATTTTATACCAAAATTGTAACATCGTATAGTGAAAGTCACATGTATGAAAATTTGGCATGTGAGACCTGGAACACCTACACGCTGCAAGGACAGGATTCTTTCAGATCGCCCGTGCAATGTTGCCAAGGGTACTTCTATGCAGCAATCAAAGAGAACGCATATTAACATTGATATCTAGGGAAATAAGAAAAGTAAAAGAACACTGATTAGAAGGAATTGAAAATTCACGAGAGTGCATGAACCCGAGTGTTAAATGGCTATAGAAATTATTTCACTACCAACGCCTCCGTGGCGCAATTGGTTAGCGCGTTCGGCTGTTAACCGGAAGGTTGGTGGTTCAAGCCCACCCGGGGGCGATAATTTTTGTGAAATGCACAAGTTTGTTGAAAGGTAGGTTTATGTGAGAAAGGCATTGTGGAAATTTTCTTAAGTTGTAAACTTCTAAGAAAGATGTAACTTTATATGTAAGGTATTTTCAACAAATTTAGAAACGTTTTGCTTATTTGTGTTTCTATGTTTGCTTCGAGTTTTAAAATAAACACAGAAACTTAGCTGTTATCATATGCATTCCTTCAATTGGTGTAATGATGTTATTAAACAATAGCCATTATAAGCAACAGATCTATTTAATCTTGAAAAATCTGATGGGTTACACTCACATGACTTTCTCTGCTCTTGTAGAAACTATTTTTACAAACGCTTATTCTCCATATGCTTCATGTTAATTGAGATATCGAGATGTCAATCTTATTGATAATTTTCTTGTAGATTCAAGGGGAATATGATAGGCTTTAAGCGATAGTCAAATATTTTAAGCGCTGGTTGCTATGTGGCGCATTCCATTCTCTTTGCATGTCCAGGACATAAAAAAATGAATAACGAATTTGAGAAAAAGTGTAAGTATTGGAAAATTTAAGGGAATAACAAGCAATATCTCGAAAACGGTTCACTCAACAAAAAAATGTATATGACATAAATTCCGTATTTTAACGGGATCTACATTTTTTGTGTGTAGTAACATTTTGTCTATCTCTTATGGTTTACCAGTTATTTAAAAGTCGTTCACAATGAAGAATACTTTTGGAGACATTCCCAGAAAATTCGAGATATACATTTAATTTGTCATGACAATATCTTAAACACATATTTTAATCAAAATCGTTAAGGCCATTTTTGAGAAAATTAAAATTTTCGAAAAATATTCCATGTAAAGGGTAGTCTAGGGTGGGGGGATTTTCTTGAAAACCTGCGTGTCGCATCTCTGGAAGATACTAAACCTAAATACCAAGTTTGGTGTTTATCCGACTGTTCGTTTCTGAGTTATGCTGTTCAGACACACACACACACACAGACACACACAGACAGACAGACAGACACACAGAAACACACACATGTTTCTAAAATGCTTGTTTTTTGGATTCAGGGTGTCTCAAAGCATATATTTCCAGTGAAATCTCGGTATCGAATTTTTGGGTGGAATATAATACTTCCCCTGCTTACTATACGTAGTAGAGAAAGTAAAAATAGTTATAGTACTCGCATCATGGGGCTTAGTTGCAAACTACTAGGTTATGTTGGAGTTGAGGTGTACTAGAACACCAATTTGCAATTTTCGCAAGGATGAGCTACTGATACACTGATAGTCCATTGTATATAGAGACGCAAAATTGCAATTTATGGCCAGAACATTGGCTACTCCAACGCAGACTCCTTCTTGCAAAGACTAGCCAAGTGCGGCCGCTACACCAAGGTAGAAGGGAAAGAACATGCAGCTGCTGTCCGGGTTATTTGGGCTATACTTCCGAATGGATGACGGAAGCTTCCCAAACCCACAGGAATCACAGCTGAGCGGTTCATAGCTAGGATGCCAAAACAACGACGTCTTCGAACTGGCGTCGATCCAATTCTTCATTGTGATTCCCATCCTTATTGTCACCTTCGAAATTCCAGGCTGTGGTTAGGATAGTCTGTCATAGCTGTTGTTTAGAACCTTATCTTTCACTCGCACCCGCCTATTGTGCGGCAGCTCTCAAGGGACCGCACTTCTTTATTCTTGAACATATTTTTCTTTTCGCCTTCCTCCTTTGCGGTGGAGGGGTTTTAGTGGGTATGATTATCATCGGACGGCGAGTCTCCCACCCTCAGCTTCGGCTGGGGAAGTATGTAACTGTATTTCTCCACCACTCGAGAAAAAAAAAGAGAGGAGAGATGGTTGGGATAGCATAGGCCTGAGGAGCAAGCAACTGAAGGGTACCAAATGGGCACTCTATGAGGAGGTGAAGTAACAACTAGACCGAGCTGGGAATTGATAGTGCCAAGGAGCTGCATAAAGAGCTACTGGGCCGAGAGAGACTCATTGACTATTAAAATAGTGTGCTTCTGGAATGTTGATCAAGAAAGTATGAAAACTAAGGCGAAACTATGGATGTTCCATATAGAAGAACATACGAGGCGTATGCCAAAACTAAGGCCCGTTGGTCATAATAACAACATCGCTCATGAAACAAGGTTTTTATTGACAGTAATATGCGCCTAAGGCGGCGCCTTGGCCGAGTGGTTAGACCGCTCGCCTCCCACCGAGGCGACCCGGGTTCAATCCCAGGGATTGCATGTGGGATTTGTGGTGGACGAAGCGGCGTCTGGGCGGGTTTTCTCCGGGTTCTCCGGTTTCCCCCGCCATTCATTCCACCAACTGCTCCATCATCACCTTTCCTTTCATCCATTTCACCAACATTTCGTTTCATCTACTTCCTTCATCCCATACCAGGCATCGGGCTGATCACCCATCCTGGATGCTCTGTCTGATCCATGAGTGTCTGCTCCTCGACGGGCCTCTGACCCCAGGCACCCGCTTGTAAGTCCTGGGGGTGTAAGTCCTACATAAGAGGAGGGTAAACAGATAATGAAAGAATAAATGAATGAATATGCGCCTACATATATACTTTACTTTTCCACATAATCGTCGTTCGCATTTATACACTTCCTGTAACGCTGCAACAGCTTCTTTAACCCCTCGGCATAGAAGTCTGCCGCCAGGGACCTAAACCAGTTGCTAACGCTCCTCTCGAGTTCATCGTCGGTTTGAAATCATTGTCCACCCAGCCACCGTTTCAAATGCAAGAAGAGGAAATAATGTCAGGTCGGCACTGTACGGAAGGTGGTCAAAGAGTTCCCAACAAAACTCTCAAATCTTCTCTTTGGTTTTAGCAGCGGTGTGCGGGCGTACGTTGTCGTGCAGGAGGATTATACCCGCGGCGTCGATTTTGTATCGCACGTCTCAGTTTTGTAAGCGTTGCACATACACGTCAGCTGTAATTGATGACCTACGGTCCATAAATCAATCAAAAGGACGTCTTTTTTGTCCTAAAACACGGTAGCCATCATTTTGCTATTCATGCGCGACGATTGCTTACACCTTTTTTGTTTGACTGAGCCGGAACGGCGCCACTGCATTTACTATTGTTTCTATTCTGCTTTGGTGTACGCTATCCATGTCTCGTAGACCGTCACAGTTTGAGAAAACAAATCATCTCCATCTTGTCTATAGCGCTCCAAAACTGCCGTACACTACGCATTCTTGCTCTTTGTGATGACCGGTGACCAGTTTTGGTACCCACCTCGCAAAAGTTTCCGATATTTAAGCTGTTCAGTGACAATCCTGTAAAGTGAGGTTCAAGGAACATTTGGGAATTCATCAGCAGACCACTAATCGTCAACGCCGACCACTTCAAAGTTTTTGGTTCACTTGCTCAATGATGTCGTCGGTCCGAATACTGGGCCTACCACTGCGCTGTTCATCGTGCACGTTTGTGCAGTGGACAGCACTGCACGCTTGAAACTTCATTCAGGTCTACCATCCGTTAAATATTGTTCACCGGATCTTAGTTTTGGATTACGCCTCGTATAATATCCAGGAGGAGTAGAAGAGGAAAACAGATTAAAGATAAAGAAACCCACTGATAAATTAAAGTAATTGGACCGTAACAAGGGAGTATTCTCACCTAGCAATGTGAATTGTAAGAAGCAATTATTATGAAAAATTTTATTTAGCGCTTCTGTAATACGAGGAATATCAGCTACTAATGTCGGGGAATACACACGTGTAGTTAAATCTAAGAATCTCAATCTTTGATTCGATTCCGTGATACAATCAGCTTTAGAGAACATAGTTGTTATATTTTGTTAAATGGTCATACGGAGAACGTGTAATATGATCAAAGCAGAATTGTATTTTACAACCATGAGCATCGAATGAAAAATGATTGTTCGCATATATCTTAAAACCTGGTTCCATTGAAATTAAAAGTACATTATTCGTATTAAGAAAACTCTGCTGATCAAGATTACATCATATTATTGATTCAACTCCCTCTAGAGTGCTTCTCCTTTGCACCCTCCACTGTATCCTCAGGTTGCGTATCGTGACCATCCGCAGGAACAGCCCAAATAATCCGGACAGCTGCGGCATACTTCTTTTCTTCTACCTTGCAACGGCCGCTTTCCTCTTGGCAGGGTTTTCGGGACCTTCGTGAGAAAGTGTCCACGTTGGAGTGGCTCATTTCTTAAAAATGTTCTGACAATAAATTGTAATCCCCAGGAGGGCATTTGGTTTTTTCAGTCCTTCATCTCTGCGGTGAGAAAGTTGTTCATTGATGTCCTGGACCCCCATACCTCCAACATGCCCTGGTGGTCTGCAACCACGTCCCTGTGATGATCTTTTATTTATATCACAACGTGTACTTTTTGTTCTTGGCGCAAAGTGGATGGTAGTCAGCGTGGCGACCTGCATCTCTTTGTCGCTGGTGATTGCTCTATTAGGTGGTGCGTGAGTGTGACTTTGCAATGTTGATTGTAAGAGCTGTCATCAGTATGAATAAAAACTGCGGCTTTATTTCTAGCATATAATTGCTATTGTTTAATGACACCATTACAGGAATCGCAAGGGAAAGTATGATAAGAGCTTAAGTTTCTGTCTTCATTTAAAATTTGAAGAAGGTACAGAAACAGAAATAACCAAAATATTTCCCAATTTCTTAAAAAACATCATACGAAATTGCATTTTCCAAGACATTTAAGCTACAATAAATTTTCCAGAATAACCTTTGTACATAAACCTATCTTTGACAACAAACTCCTGCATTTTACAAAAATAACCGTTCACGGGTGGACTCAAAGAACCAAACGTTTGATTAACAAAACACGCAAATGCATCTAGCAATACGCCGATCACTAAGGATGAGAGATCGAAACGCTGTTCATTATTTGATGTGACAGCCGAGCAGGGTCGATCAGGGCGTGGCTTGTCCTGCGCATCCTTTTCACCACTTTTGAAACGCTGTACGCAACGCCTCACATTACTCACATCTACTGTATCGTCTCCATACACCTTTAGAAAGCGTCGATGAATTCAATTCGAGAATTTGTTCCGTGGTAAGGAATTGAATCATACATCTCTGTTTTGTACGCACCTGGATGTCAATAGCCATTTTGGAACACTTCCCCGCTGCTGCTATCTGTCGCAGGATAACAAAACTAACAGGACATTAGCGGAAAGGTTCAACAATTAATGATACAGCAACATAATCTGGTTCGGATACTCAAAGACAACACAAAAAACGGGAGGCATTACTTTCGGATTGACCCTCGTACTATCTGATACAAGCAAATTGTTGAAGGATTGTGATCACGAGTAGCTGCTTTGCTAGGTTGGCAGTTGTTGATATACATTTGTAGTTATTGTAGTTATAAACTTATGGTTCGCCATTACGGAACTTCAGACGCGCACAGAAAGCTTTGATTGGTGAGCAATTGAAGGACTAAGGAGATTAATTAATTTTACAAAGAACTTTTGAATATATTTCACGTAATTGTAACATAAATAGGGTAATCATTCTCATTTGGCCAAGTACTAAAATTACGAAAAAGAAACTTCCAGGAAACGATTTCATTGCTACCCAACCTACATAAAACCCGAATGGAGTTTGAATTGTTAATTTTAGAGTGCGTATTGTCGTTTCTCTAGGATGATGATAATCTCACAGTATATTATATTGTAACTTCATATTCAGTTTTCGCTGACACTTCACTTTTCTAGTATGACTTAGTTCAGTTTTCGCTGTCACTTCACTTTTCTAGTGTGACTTAGTTTAGTTTTCACTGTCACTTCACATTTCTAGTATGACTTAGTTCAGTTTTGATTGTCACTTCACTTTTCTAGTGTCACTTAGTTCACTTTTAACTATCACTTCACTTTTCTAGTGTACCGTAGTTCAGTTTGACTGGCACTTCACTTTTCTTGTGTGTTTTATCAGTTTCACTGTCACTTCTCAAATGTGATTTAGTTCAGTTTTCATTGGCGCTTCAGTTTTCTTTGAGCGCAGAGGTGTATCTGCTATCACGGCTTGTGCTGTGTATCGCACCAATTAGCATACCTATACTAGTTCTGTCAAATCAGTAGCAATAGGTGTAGGTGAGGAATGGCGACCGATTTTGTCGATCTTTCGCGAGGTTAATTGCGAATATACAGCAAATGTCTCTTTGGAAATGCTCTTAAACAGTCAATTCTCGATACGTTAGCATTTTAGTCCTTGAACATCATTTATAGTCCTCATATAAATTAGCGTTTCCTAGCTATTTGCATGTTCTTAAACGCAAGCTATAGCCACCTTCTTCCTTCAACCGCTAAGGATGTTGGAGGCGCCAGCGGATATCTTAAATCACGCCCGTTAACGGCTTAACAGATGATCAGAAATCGGATGTAGATTACTTCTTGTGGGATGTGTACCTATTGTATCCATACGAATGTTATTGCGTTTTGCATCGCGTTGTACTGTGCCTGTCTCTGTACTGCCCTTAGGTTCATCACTGAGCTTCAAAAATTATTTGTATATATAGGTAATGAGATTAAATGAGATATAAATATGTAGCTTATAAAATACTATGCATATTATTCTCATTAACCGTGATAATTATAAACAAAAGTGATACTTCTGTTTACTGAATGTTATACTCCCTTCCAGGCATCTCCATTTTTCCTTTAATTTTGTAACTCATAGACTCATCTGTTAGAATTGCATTGCAAGCCTTAATGCCCTATAATTAATGTGGAGGTTCATTAAAACTTTTGAAATTGTGACATGCCTCACGTGTTGATTATGTATGAAACGAGATGTGAAAGAAGAAAAAATAGTTATTGCTTGTTATGGTGCTTCGAGCTACTTTTCAATTCCCTACTGCCTGAAAATGTAATTTTGTTCCAAAGTTACAAATTAAAAAGGGGGGTAACGAGTGTGGTTGACAAGGGATGTAACAAGTTTTTAAACTGCCAAATCAACAGCTGCATTTTTCTTCTGACATCATTCACTTAGCTCGAGGGATACGTTGTAATTAAGGGTGCTTAGCAAAAACAACGAGAATATGGGCGGGTCTACAATCTGCAGATAAATGACCGATAAAGCTATTTGCCGGATTTCTTATCTGGATAGCACTACTGGGAAGGTATCTTTGCTGATAAGTTTTCGGCTATTTGGAGTAGCCGATATGTCCATTATCTGAAAAAATAGGTTTTCACATTCAGAACTGACACAATTATTATCACTAGAAATAGTAATCATGTCAAATTATCGGATAATGAGGAAATAATGATATTTCTGCATAACAGGAGAAAGCCTAAGGTCATAAGAGAGAGAGAGAGACATAATTATTTCCATACTACGGAAGAAGAAGTTTATACGCTTGCCTTTATATAAGACTAGCTGGCTTACCTGACGTTCCAGGGTAGTTTAAAAAACTCGAATGACGTTTTAATTAATTTCATAATATACTTAACTTCTCCCTCAACAGTCTTCGCAAGTATGTTCTTTCGTAACTTCGATGTTTTCGTGTTTTAATACACAAGCTTGGAAAACCCTTATTAGTATTTTAATAATTTATAATTTTAAATTATGAGGTGTTTTGTAGTTCATGTCTTTCACAAAAACTTGGTCCTACCAAAGGCGAAAGCATTATCAAAAATGTTTAAGATTAACCCATATAAACATACATATACATTTTCTATCTTTATAATATTATTATAGTAGAGATTTCAGTTTAGCAGAAACAGCATAACGAAATGAAAAATACATCAGCAAATAGGTACCAACAGACAGGTAAACTTATGTGAACTCTGACGCGATTTTCTCCCAGCATTTGCTCCCCCTCCAGGTTACTTTTTATTCTCGTGCAGTCTTATATGCTTCTATGCGGTTTAACAGTCTTGCGCAGTCGTCATGAGTGAAGTTTTGAGCCATTCTCAGCTTCCTCACTTCCATTTTATTCTAAAACAATGGGAAAAGAAGCCACGTAATAAACACTAAATTTATTTTGTTTGTTGTTGTCACTTCGCAAGGCAATTTCTATTTGTTTTCTAGATTACAAATTCCCCAATGGGGCGTTTGCGTTTAATTCAGAATAGCAAACTTAACACATCACAATTATCCTACAGAATTCCTATCCAGAGGGAGCCGTGTGATTGTAGAACGAGAGCGTTGCTTATCGGCAGAAAAGTTTATTTGGAGAGTAACTATAGGCACGCTTATTGGGACATTGTCTCCTGAGAGTCTTGTTCGAGCAGCGGTCGGGTGTAGACGCGTTTCCGGTCCGCTCTGTGAGTAGTAGTAATCTCAAGAAGTGTTGTGCAAATATGGCGAATATTGAAGGTCTGTTGGACAAGTTGAGGAGTGAAGTGAAAAGTGGTTTCGCGGAAAGTAAAGTTCGTCACAGCGAGCTATTAGGAATTATTAACTCCATGATGGAATCCCTGGACAAGTCTGAGACACGGGTGAAGGAGTTGGAGGCAAGATGTGAGTGGTTGGAGGGCAAGGTGGACTATTTAGAAAATCAGTCAAGAAGAAATAATATTGTTATATATGGATTAACGGAAGAAGAGAATGAAAGCTGGGACATCACGGAGAACAAGGTGCTAGAAGTTGTGGCCCAGATTGGAGTTCATCTCAGGCCTGACGACATTGAAAGAGCGCACCGTGTCGGTAAAGCAGGCAACAGGCGGCCAATTGTATGTAAGCTCCTGTCATATAAGTGCAAATCCGCCATTCTCCGAGATAGTAAGTATCTTAAAGGTACAGGTGTGTTTATAAGAGAGGATTTCAGTGAAAAGATCCGGCGAGAACGAGAATTTCTTCATCGCCATATGATAAATGCAAAATCTCAGGGTTGTCATGCAGTAATCAAATTTGACAAACTTTTAATAAACGGGCGAATAAGAACCAAAGCAGAGCTGGAAGAAATCGACAAGAAGATAGCAGAAATTCAAGGAGAGGAGGTTGGCATTTCTGCAGAGCATCGAGCCCCAGAAGGCAGTATGGTTACACCTCTACCGGAAGGGACAGCAGGTAGCAGGGTCCAAGACGGCCAGATGACAAAAACAATGGCAACGTCAGCAGGGGGGAGGGTGTCAGTGCAACCAGCCCGCAGGTCACAAAGGATAGGGAGAACCAGCACACTAGGAGTAGCAGGTAAGATAACAACAAACAGATAGAATGAAGATGCCCAGCTGTCAGTGGGGTTTTGGAATGTGGAAGGTTTGAGGGGAAAACTGGCTAGTGGTCAATTCTTGAACTTTGTAAATAACTTGGACATAATTGGGTTAGCAGAGACTTGGCTAAAAAACAATGAAACTGTGGACATAAGTGAATTCCAAGGTGTCTTTAGTGGTTCAGAATTGAGAGGTAGAAGGGGGAGATATCCTGGGGGCGTTGCTACTTTCTTTAAGAGTAATTTAGTACAGTCTATTAAGGAAATACAGAGTCATCTCAGGGGAGCAACCTGTATATATTGTAATATAGCTGATATTAATATTGTTGTTATAACTGTATATCGCCAGCCGGTTACGTCCCAGTATGCTGAGCCAGAATTCTTTACAGATTTAGGGGAAACAATTGTAGAAATCAGGGACGAATATCAGGATGTAAAGCTAATAATAATGGGTGATCTGAATGCTAGGATAGGGCAAGAAAATATTACAATTAAAAAAGGGGACTTAGATAACAGAAAACCCGGCAGAAACAGCAAGGACTCAATCCTGAATGCAAGAGGAAAAGAGTTATTGTTCTTTTGTGACGCCTGCGAGTTAGAAATAATGAACGGAAAATACGGTTCGGACCTGTCAGGGGAAGTAACATTTGTGCATACGAATGGGAATAGTGTCATTGACTACATTCTGTGTTCACAGGACGTATTGCCGTTAGTTCAAAATTTTAAAGTTGAAAACAGCATTGACTCTCATCATTTTCCACTGATAATGACTTTAAAAGTATCTCGGCTAGTATCTTATACAAGGGATGAAAGCGCATGCGAAACATTGACGCCATTGTTTAAATATAGATGGAGGGAGGCAGGAAAGGAGATTTTTATTAACACTTTAGAAAACGAAATTATATCTTTTGACGTAGATCAACACAAAGGAACTGAAAGTATACAGAACATAACTAATATTATACAGAAAGCAAGTGCGCACATGCTAACAGGAAGGGGTAATGCATCAAACAGCTTAACATTAAATAGTTGGTATAACGATCAGTGTAAAACAGCGAAGAAAGCAGCGGAATCTGCACTTATCAAATACAGAAGAGAGGGGGGTGAAGAACGTAGAATTTCTTTTGCAAATCTAAGAAAGTCATATAGGGAAGTCCTAAAGCAGAGCAAAACAGCTTGGCAGGACGCAAAGGCAGAAGAGGTACGTCAAGTAGTCGAAAATGGGGAAATTGGTGACATGTGGAAAGTTATTAGACAGATTCGAAGGCGAAGGTCCATTCAGGTAACTATCCCGGCTGGAGAATGGATAAAGCACTTTAAAACAGTCTATGAAGGAGGGGAGTTTAGAATACGATTAAATACTTTGGCCGCTGAAGGGATGACTGGGGCTCCAATTGTGCAAATGCTTGATTATGAAATTAGCACAGCAGAGGTTGTTCGTGCAATAAAATGTTTAAAAAACGGGAAGGCAGCTGGTATAGAGGGCTTGTCAGCTGAGTTTTTCAAGATCTCGCTAGAAGTTAATAAAATGGTAGATTTCTATAGAAAAAGCTTCAATAAAATATTTGAAGGCGGAGAATATCCGGAAGCATGGAAAACCGCCATTATCCAACCTCTTTACAAGGGCAAAGGGAGTTACAGCATTCCAGGAAATTACAGGGGTATCTCGCTGCTCTCTATATTTGGAAAAATTTACAGTAGAATCTTATATGAAAGAATTAAGTGTTGGGCCAAGACACATCATAGGATTTCTAAATTTCAGGCAGGATTTAGGGAAGGTTTCTCGACTATTGACAATGTCTTTGTTCTGAAAACAATAATTGATGACAATTTGAGAAATAAAGGTGGTAAGGTATATTCTGTATTTGTAGATTTTAAAATGGCATTTGATACTGTAGAACGCAGTGCTCTCTGGGAGAAATTAACACGTAAAGGACTTTCGGGGAAAATGATTAGAGCTCTTAGGGCAATGTATAAAGAAGTTAAGTTTGTTATCAAGACCGATCAGCACAATACATCAGAATGTAACATAGCGCAGAGGGGGGTTAAACAGGGTTGTATACTATCTCCGTTACTTTTTAACTTGTTTATTGATGATGTTGTTAGCGTGATGATGGAGGAAGACATAGATGCACCGACAATCGCAGACCAAAAAATACCAATTCTTTTGTACGCGGATGACATTGTAGTTCTTTCTAAAACGATAAAAGGTTTGCAGTCTGGTTTAAACGCTCTTCGACAATACTGTAGGCAATGGGGTATGGAGGTAAATATTCTTAAAACTAAAACAGTCACCTTTAAAAATGGATATGTGTACGGCCAACATGAAAAGTGGACTTATGGGGAGGAAGAAATTCAAAATGTTAAACACTTCGATTACTTAGGAGTAAGGTTTGATATGGGCGGAAAATGGAACAAGAACATGGAGTTTATAAAACACAAAGGGATTGGACAACTTTCTGAAGTATTAAGGATATTGACACGGGTACCAGATATGCCAGTAAAAACATTACAGACCATGTATGAAGCAATGGTTAGGTCCTCATTACTATACGGCAGTGAAGTGTGGGGATGGGAGAGGGTGGATAATGTAAATAAAATACAATGCAATTTCTGGAAGCGCATTCTAGGGTTGGGGAGGGGTACTTCAAACTACGGAGTTCTTCGGGAGGTAGGATGCTGGGAAGATGCTGTATTTGCTAAACTAAACGTAGTTAGGTACTGGCTGCGAATAATTAAAGGCGATCAAACAACTCTGAGAGCAATATGTTATCGTCATCAAATAAACAACATAGGGCAACCAAAATGGTGGGCAGCGGGGTTGCAACGCGAATTATCAAAAATTGGCTTAAATGATATCTGGCAAAGGGGTAATGAAAATACACACAGTGCTGTAAGAAAGGTCAAAAGACGACTATGCGATATAAACAGGCAGAAAATCGAATCTGAATGTAGACAAAGATCAACATTGGAGCTACAAAATGAAATAAAAACTAGGTGGGGTAAGGAAACATATATTTTGGAATTGAGTATAAAACAGAGGACTGGAATAGCATGGCTTAGGTTGGGAGGGTGGAAAGCTCGCAAGATTGTTGATAACGATGGCAGGAGGATTTGCCCATTATGCGGGGAACAAGAAGACTGGACGCATATTTTGGCAGCATGCGTGCAGACGGAGGGTATTAGGAAAAAACTATTACCGGAAGTATTTTTGGCTTCCAACAGACGGAGGACAGCATGCTGGGACATGATTCTAAACAGCCAAAACTGGCCAAGCTTGGGCACATACTTAATGGAAGTACGTGTACTAAGAGATAAGGTGTTTATGTAATTTTTCTTTAAACATATGTGGTGCTTGAGTACATGTGCGCGACTGTGTGTGTGTGTGTTTGTGTGTGTGTGTGTGTTTGAGTGTGTGATTCAGTGTGTTTGTTTTTCAATTTTATATGTATGTATGTATATAGTGCGGTGATTGTAAAAAAATAGTTGTTTTCTGGTTGATACTGCAAGTCACGTATACAGACCAGGTATTTATCTAGAGAGCATGTACGGTCTTATGACCCATGCGACTGTGTTATGCAATTAATGTAATACTAAATACCTAATAAATACCACCACTACTACTACATTGTCTCCTATAACCGATCCTCTCTTATAAAGTGCAATGGTGTTTTTCTGACGTGAATACAGCTGAGAGAGTCCTTTATACAGGTCGACCTATAACTTTTGGGACACTCATATAACTAGCATATTTTGGTATATCTAAAAATAATGTTGTATATGTTATAGAGTTAATAAAAGCATACGGTTGATGGTTATATACAGTTCCAGAACTTCGTCGCAACAAAGACGTAACTTTTTAAATGGTAGACCCTGTGTTCCATTGAACTAGACCATGCTATCTTTACTTCACCACTGTAGTAGGTGGAGGAAGTATTGCATTCCACGCCGATATCGAGATTTCAGCGTGTTTTGAGATCTCCTTAATAAAAAGTGTTTTTAAAAAAGGTTCGTATTGTGTGTGTGTGTGTGTTTATTTGTCTGCGTCTACGTGCATGTCAATGAACAGCACAACTCAAAAATAAAAAGTGGGATAAATACAAAGTTTGTTCAGTATCTTTCAAAGATAAGACAGGAAGAATTTTAAGAAAGTTCCCTCATCCCAAACCACACCATACATGGAAAACTCTTCTTTACATTTTATTTTCTCAAAAACGATTAATGACTTTGATATAATACTGTTTGTTTAAAATATTAGGTATTGCATTAATAAGAAGTGTACCTTGAATTCTCTATGAGCAACTGTGAAATCCTCTTCATTGCGAATGTATTTTGTATAACTTTGTATTACTAATAAACCGTAAGAAGTAAACAAAATCTTACAACCAAAGTTTACAGATATCGTTAAAATATACTATTGCTGTAGCATTAACCATTTCCGAGATACTCATTGTTATTGGTTTGAATTTTCCAAAACATCATCACACATTTTTGAAGTGCTATCCCGTCACGCGTGTTCCTTGTTAAGTCACGCAAAAAGCATAGAATAGTTTTTAAAGATTTGACTATCGCTTCAACCTCCTGATTTCCCCTTACACTACGAAATATGTAATAAAACCGTTTCTGCAAGTGGTTAACGCGATTCGACAGTAAAATAAGCTTTATAAGAAGAGTTTGCAGAAAATATATAAAAATAAACGATAGTGGGTAGAGAGTGGTTAAATGTAAGACTTTGTGTTGTTTAAGCATGATGTATCGGATTATAAGAGACGTTTTAATTTTGAATTTGATGTAATGGTTAAAATAAAGAGATTCGAGAATTCTATCTAATGATCTAAACCGAACATACCTGAGAATTTAGTGCTATGATAGGGACTCAAACCATGATTCCTGATTTGTTTTTGTGTGTGTGCTGATAATCCTCCGTTGAGCTACCATGCCGAAATATCTGAACACACCGAATGTGTGTAGTTTGTGTTCCAGCATTGTTTCATTCAACTCATAGCTATTAACAATAGAGGCAATAATACAATTTGCCTTTCAGGTACGGTATCTCGAAGGGTTTGAGGTTATGGGAGATATTAATCAAATACTATTTAATTATGTTAGATTACCTTATCATGGTATCCCAGCGGTTGAGAATCAGGCAAGGTAAATTGAATATCGTGGTACGAATCCCAGATTTAACAATGACCTTTTCAAGTTGATTCAACCTTCCAGAAAATAATGTCTTATTGGGATCAGGCTCTATTGAGACGGAGCAGGGCTGCCCTAAAATGTTACACCCGTGTAGACCTTTTACGTCGAATAAAAAGTCCATTCCTTCATCGGCACAGAAAAGTTTCAGATTAGTCAACCTCCCTTCGTTTCGTACAGGTTGTGAAGGCACCCATCATCAGCTTACGTCACATTCGACTAATATAAAAACTATATTACAACACTTTGGATGTGAGTCGTGAAAGAAAAAAAATCACAATCACGCAATTTTCTCCACGAACTATAACAAATATAACTGTGCCGCAAATTATTTGTATAAAAGAGTTGCTTTTCTACTTTTCCTTAATCATTATAAATGTTTGCCGAAGTTTCAATAGACATTTTGTTGCAGCTACATAGGCATGCAGGACTCTTGTATGACAATCAAATATTTAAAATGAAGCTCGCCATATATATACTGGACTTAATATTTTTAGTACTCTTTGCACAACCTCATAAGAAACAAAAGAACTCACCTTACATTTCGAAAATGTTAAACTTGAAATACTGGAAGTTCCCACTATCAACAGAAAATATTTCGAAAACATGCAGAGCCACAAAGAAAGCGATTTAACCCAAATTAACCACTTTAAAATCTTCTATATGTTTCCGAAGTAAGCATTCTTCCATTTCAACGGTTTCATAGTTACATCAATTTCACCCAGCGGTCTTCACATGCTAGTCACAAAAAGTTCAGGATAAGCATTTTATTCCTTATATCAGCATGTCAAACTTATGATATTCTTAATAATAATAATTATAATAATAATAATAATAATAATAATAATAATAATAATCTCAGAGCCACTTTTGAGAAGGGTAGTACGGATTGCGGGATTATGTTGAAAATCTTCGTGTCGCATTCTTGAAATAGCTGAATTGGACGTTTACTCGACCTTTTACTTTTTAGTCATTACATTCAGACACACACACACATTTGCGTATCTTTTCCAAAAAAGCATTTTTTTTAGATTTAATGCACCTCATATATAAACCATATGTGTGTCTGTGCAAAATTCAAAAGAGAAATGCAATGCTGATAAATCCCAAACTTAGTCTTGAAGTTGTAAGGGGACATATACCCATATAGTAGAATATGGAAATAATAGGAATCAATAATGTAAAATAATATTGAGAACAGCTTTACTGTAAAATAACTTGCACCTCAGAATGTAATTAATCTTAAAGCAAGCATATGAGGAACAGTGTGATTATTAACTATCAGGCGAGCGAGCAAGAGGGGTGAAGTCCACATGCGTAATATACACGCTAATGCACACACGGTTTAGGCAAAGTCACAGAAAATAGAAGAGAGGTCCGAGATTAGAGTGAGACAGAGACTGTGGTCCAATTCCTGGAAGACAAGGTATTTGGGAAAGTATAAAGAGAAACGAGAGTTTTAAAGTGCGACGAAGAAGTCAAAGGGAAGCATGCTAAAATTGGAACATTTTATTTTCATAGCAAGCTAAGTAGATAACCAATGAGTATAGTTGTTACCAGGGTTAGGATTTTTAGGTGAAAATTTCAGATGAAAAAAGAAAGGGAAAGGTGCTCAAATAAGGTGAAAAAAGAGACAATAAGTTGCTGGTTTATTTAAGGGGATACACAACTGAAATTGATATTTTCTAAACTATCCATTCAATTGGGCTGAAATTTTAACCATGTCAGTCTCCTTAGATATAATTGTTTTGTGAATTTCAATCCAAAATCTTAATTAGTTTTCAAGTTATTAATTTTCAAAATATAAAATTATGAGTATATGCAAAATGCAACACATGATGCATTAAAAAAATTCTTATGTTGCTTCTATGTCAAGGAACTACAATTCTGTCATATATTTTTTCTCTGCCATTCTTAGTTTAAGAGAAAGAAAGTTTTGCAGTTTTGTATTTGTACTTTTTCGTTTTTTGTATACATTAATATCTTCAAAAGTTAGTAGCGCAAAAACTATTCATTACACAAAAAATTATATGACAGCTTTATTTATTTGGATTTTTGAAATAAACATAAAAATGTCAATATAAATGGATGAAAACTACATTGTGTGGAACATTTTGAATATGCAGAAATGCTGAAAATAAGAACGCCTTATAATCAAGTTTTAAATACATAAACAGCTAGCAATCAAAAGCACAAGGGTGTTTAAAAAGTATCGTAACGATCCTGAAGGGTTCGCTAGGTCAAAAATAAAAGCTGATTCTAAAACTACAAGCAATGGAGAATTTTTTGGGAACAAAATTTTTATTTATTTATTTACTTTTTTTTTAGATTTTTGAGATTTTGGGTTAATTTCAGTTGTGCATTCCCTTAACTAATTCAACGACTTCTCTTTCCTCTATTCTAATTTATTGAACTACAAACAAGTACATCAAATTATCACTCATCAAAAGAAGGAAAAAGCATGAAGCTGTTGTACTTCAAGACATTAAGAATCTCCACATTTTTAAAAGTAAGTCTGTTTCTGTTAGGAGATAGAATGTCTTTGTAGATGCTAAAGCTTCTTTCAACATCCACAGAAACCAGCGGGGCAAACCTTGTATTCACTCGGGATGGCAACTCAACAGAGGTGGCGAATTCCTCAATGTCTGGATTATTCTGAAGATTAAATTCAAGGTTGTCTTTGGCAAAGCCATGTAACTGTTCCCTCACGGAAGTAAAAATATCCCATTGTTTTTCCTTTTCCAGACCTTGCTCTTTCAATCGTTTAATAGCTGTAGGTAGGTACTTGTAACTATGGACACAATATAGTTCTGTCTGCAAATTACGTATTTTCACCGGTAGCAGACGTTGCTGTGCCTTGGAAATTGCACCTGCGTCGGATGCATCCAAAGAAAGTAAAAACTCTTTAATTTTGTCAAAATTCTCACACAACATTGCAGCACACTCAATCCAAGATCCCCAGCGAGTAATGACCGGGAAATTTGGAAGGGGCAGGACAGTGATTTTCTTGTAGTAAACAACACGGTTCGGAGCTTTCAGTAGAATCTTCTTCAGGTACCAGAGATGAATTGATTTGCGATGTCGCATTCGTTCCTTATGGATTCACAAACCCTGTAAAGGGCATGAGCCAAGCATGTCACATGCTTCAAGTTAGGAAATAAAGATTTCAATTGGTTAACAGCTGAAACCATGTATGGAGCCCGGTCCGTAACCACAAGAAGAAGTTTTTCAAACTCGATACCAGTAGGTCAGAGTTTTTGGCAGAAGTCCATAATGGATTGCATTACTGTACTGGCATTGGTTTTCTGCAGCTCGTATATTTTTAACAACATGGGCTTAACTTTCTCCCCTGCTAAGGGAAAAACTAGAATGTTCAAAATATCATTCCATTGAGTCTATGGTTTCATCCACAATGATTCCCACATCGTAATCAGACACTTTCTGCTTGATTCTTTCTATGGTTTCTTGGTAAATAGGCTCCATGTAGTTTTTTCTTAAAGTACTCTCATCGGGCATTGACATCTTTGTGAATTTTTTAAGAAATCCCTTGAAGGCTGGATGGTTCACCTTATTGAGTGGAATTCCTGCTTGTGTAAGAGCTGAACACAAATCAATGTTTAATTCCTTCAAATGTTGGCTTTTTGAAGAACTCTGTTGAAACGCATTTCGTAATAGATGTTGCTGTAATTTGTTTGCTTGAAGAGTCTTATTCATTTGATGCTTAGAGCTGGAAATGTGTTGTTTGATGCGATCTCGATGGTGTTTTTCATCTAAAAAAATTCCTGAATCACAAATAGTACATCGCATAACAGTTCTATTAGTGTCTATGAAATCTCGTTTGAATTCCTCAGTCAGAACAATAAATCGAGCACTGGACACCTTTGGTATGGTAAAATCTAGTACTAGTATACTCGTTTGGTAATGTAACATAGAGCTAACACTAGTTCACTTGCTAACACAATGCGACTGTCACACAACTCCTCTTGCGCCCATTCGCTGTCAATATTCTCTTATAACACCGCAACATTTACCAGAATGTTCTCATTCATGCTGGAACTTCAGTCTCGGCAATTTCTAGTAGTTTCGAGCAGAATCCAGTCTTAATCATTTCGGAACTGCGTGGGTGAGGTTACTGCCGTCTCTGCGTGCTCAGCCTTCGCCTCCACGCAGATGACGTCTCTCAGAGTAACAAACTCACATTCGTGAACAGCAGGCTACTGATTCTGGTGGGATAGAATCACTCATTTTCAATTGCGTTATTGCGAGCTACTTTATGGCGGTAAAGCGAGAGAAAGAGGTTTTCGTCGAACACACAATTATTTTCCATTGTTGCGGGTGTCCTTTCAATTCCCGCGCGGCGTTTACTGAAAGAGGTAGGCTTACTATTCGCACGTAGACAGCAAGCTGAGGAGACGTTAATTTAAAGTTAAAGAATAAATTGGAGTGAAACTTAAAAGAAAAAAGGGGGAAAAGGGGATTATGGGCATGGTTGGGGGAGAATGGGATAAAGGTGCCAAAAAGGGTTAAAGGTCCCAAAAAGGGAAAAAGGTGCGATAAAAATGCCTCTTTTCGCAACTAGAAACAAAATTGTACACTGTGATATCTTTCCGCACAGCTTTAACTTACCCTAAGAAAAAAGATGCTCACCTAAAAATCCTAACCCTGGTTATTACACATAAATGCGCGAATTCTAGCGTCCTAGTAGGAAGGTATAAAAAAGGGGAGGAGGTCCCAAGTTATACACTCTCTGATTTTACTCTCACGATGTAGCACATGTGACACAAATGGAAGATTTTGTGCATGTATGTGGGTGGGAAAATATCATGTGACGCAATTAATTAGGTCCACGTAAAGAATTAACCGTAGCGGGAAGGTTAAAATGTACAGCTTTTGAATTATTTTATGCTAATCAAGGAAAGTTGCTAGCCGCCTCAATGGGCATTATATTGTAAATAAATTAAGTTGTTTAAGGGAAAGTCGGTTTATTATTTCTCTTCAACTACATAAAAGTCCTGAGGAAGATCAAATTAGCTAGCTAGGATAGAAATTTCTCCTCACCTCTACGGCAAACAGCCCGGCAGAAATCTTCAAGGAACTTCGGAGATCCGAGACATTTACATGAGATAGCACCTGGTACTTACGTGCAAGCACATACCCCGCTATAAAGTTCCACATTCTTCAGAGATTTTGATCAATATTACATATGTTTAAATGCTTTCATTTATAACAAAAAAGTTTACTTTGAATTTTCTGCAGATAGCCTGTGAAGTCCTTTGCGTTTGGAAACAAAGACATTGTGTATAACTAGTAAACTATAAGAGATAGATAAAAACTCACTCCATAAAAAATGCAGATCTTGCTAAAATACACCATTTACGTAAGTAAAATAATTCTTTGTGTTATTAACCATTTCGCAGATATTCTTTATTGGATTAACTTACAAATACTTTTGTGGTGTTTATTCGTCATTTGTTTATTTTCCATGGTAATGCCCATGGTGGAATTTCAAGGCCACAGTGATCCGCTTTTAAATATTTGACTATTGCTTCAGTCTCCTTTATCCATCGGTACCGAAAACGAAATGTCTTATAAACCCTGCTTGCAAAAGTTATCTCGACTAATATGAAGTAGATAGAAAAATAAGCTTCAGAAAACGTAACATCTAGAAAAGTGGGTAGAGAAAGTCACGCGATGTTAGATTTCTTCTGCGTGAGCGTTTCTTGCTTTGAGATGTCTAGTGAAATCTATGGAATTTCTAGGCAGAATGCAACACTTCTACCTCAGGTAAGCGATGTGAACAGATTAAAATCTAGATTAACATGAATAAAAATTGCTAACATATGATTTTTTGCGAAAATATGAAGAAAAAATACGGAAATATTATGAATTGTATATATTTTGAAGTCATAACACTTATACTTTAGGTAAGGGTTTGGAGCAGGTTCACTGAAATTAGTTTACAAATATCTGATGCGTTAGACTCACGTGACCTTCTCTACCCAAAAATTATTTTTCTATCATATTTCCTTTTAATCGACATAAATTTTTCCGAAATGATAGTCAAATGTTTAGAATAAGACGCTATATGACAGCCTTAAAATTCCATACTCTTTCCATGACAGCTGGAGTTCAACAAGATTTGGAAAAGAATGACTAAGTATCGAACAAATCGAACCATTAATAACGGATATTTCGGAAATGGCTAATGCCACAAAAAACGTTATCATCATAAACTACACGGTTTGGACCTTTAAGATCCGTTCCGGCTACACAGAGCTACAGCTGATCTCTCCATCGCTTTTTCGGTCTTCCTACACTTCTTCTGCCAATTAGACGGTAATTTAATACTTGGAGAGGACTACAGCATGAGTCCATTCTACGAAGGTGCGTGTACCATTCATCTCTTTTATTTACCAGCGCTTCTACTATGTAATTCCTAATTCTTTCCTTATATCTTTATTCCTTTATTTGATGATCCAGCAGAGTTCCACTCCAGCCACTGGATGCAGCAGTTTCATCTCCGATGCCTCAATCTTTTGTTTATATTTACTCGTGGGAGTCCACACTTCTGCTCCATATACGATAGCAGGACTGGAGTCGCCAGAACTTTATGTACCTTCTTATATAGTGGAATTCTAATAGTTCCTATTAACTGATTATTATTACTTTCTCTACTACGTATAGTAAGTAGGGGAAGTATTGCATTCCACCCAAAAATTCGATACCGAGATTTCACCGGAAATACACGTTTTGAAACCTCCTGAATCCAAAAAAAGCATTTTTAGAAACATGTCCGTGTGTGTGTCTGTGTGTGTGTGTGTGTGTCTGTGTGTGTGTCTGTGTGTGTGTGTGTGTGTGTGTCAGTGTGTCTGTGAACAGCATAACTCAAAAACGAACAATCGGATAAGCACCAAACTTGGTATTTAGGTTCAGTATCTTCCAGAGATGCGACACGAAGGTTTTCAAGAAAATCCCCCCACCCCAGACTACCCTTTACATGGAACATTTTTCGAAAATTTTAATTTTCTCAAAAACGGCTCTAACGATTTTGATTAAAATATCATATGTTTAAGATATTGTCATGACAAATAAAATGTATATCTCGAATTTTCTGGGAATGTCTCCAAAAGTATTCTTCATTATGAACGACTTTTTCATAACTGGTAAACCATAAGAGATAGACAAAATTTTACTACACGAAAAATGTAGATCGCGTTAAAATACACAATTTATGTCATATACATTTCTTTTGTTGAGTGAACCGTTTGCGAGATATTGCTTGTTATTCCCTTAAATTTTCCAATACTTATACTTTTTCTCAAATTCGTTATTCATTTTTTTATGTTCTGGACATGCAAAGAGAATGGAATGCCCCACATAGCAACCAGCGTTAAAATATTTGACTATCGCTTAAAACCTACCATATTCCCCTTGCATCTACAAGAAAATTATCAATAAGATTGACATCTCGATATCTCGATTAACATGAAGCATATGGAGAATAGGCGTTTGTAAAATTAGGTTGTACAAGAGTAGAGAAAGTTATGTGAGTGTAACACATCAGATTTTTTTTTACTTTCTCTACTACGTATAGTAAATAGGGGAAGTATTGTATCCCACCCAAAATTCGATACCGAGATTTCACCGGAAATGCATGTTTTGAAACCCCCTGAATCCAAAAAAGCATTTTTGGAAACATGTCTGTGTGTGTGTCTGTGTGTCTGGGTGTGTGTGTGTATGTGTGTGTGTGTGTGTGTGTGTGTGTGTGTCTGTCTGTCTGTGAACAGCATAACTCAGAAACGAACAGTCGGATAAACACCAAACTTGGTATTTAGGTTCAGTATCTTCCAGAGATGCGACACGAAGGTTTTCAAGAAAATCCCCCCACCACAGAGTACACTTTACATGGAACATTTTTCGAAAATTTTAATTTTCTCAAAAATGGCTCTAACGATTTTGATTAAAATATCATATGTTTAAGATATTTTTATGACAAATAAAATGTATATCTTGAATTTTCTGGGAATGTCTCTAAAAGTATTCTTCATTGTGAACGACTTTTGCATAACTGGTAAACTATAAGAGATAGACAAAAGTTTACTACACAAAAAATGTAGATCGCGTTAAAATACACAATTTATGTCATATACATTTTTGTTGTTGAGTGAACCATTTTCGAGATATTGCTTGTTATTCCCTTATATTTTTCAATGCTTATTTTCTCAAATGGAAATTCGTTATTCATTTTTTTGTCTTGGATATGCAAAGAGTATTAATCTGTGGCAAAGGGAATAGTGCTGCACCTAGCAACCAGCTATTAAGAGATATGTATGTGCTTAAAGGCTACTGTATTTCTATATTGCCCATGTAAATATGTATTCCCCTTACATCTACAAGAAAATTAGCAATAAGATAGAGTCTTCAAATGTTTATCTCGCTTAACATGAAGTAGATGGAGAATAAGCGTTTGTAAAATAGTTTGTACAAGAGTAGAGAAAGTCGTGTGAGTGTAACACATCAGATTTTTTAAACTTTATTTGTACATCCTTTATACACAATCCCTTTATACAGTATTCCACTTGTAAACTAACTTAACCTATGTACAAGTTTTCTAGCCAGCTGTGTCCTATCTATACTGTTCATTTTGCCTGGCACCCTGGGCTTATGGCTCATATGAGCAGCCTTTGCTACCTTTAACACTTATGATTCATCCTCTCCCTCCTCCGTCTGCCCTTCTACCTTTCTTATCTCTCTTACTTTTCTAATCCAATTCTCCTTTACTTTATTTAAAAACTCTCCCATGTTCTTTTTTTTCCCTCTTCTTTTCTTGTCAACATTTTAATTGCTACTGCTTTTTCCATTCCATTTTTATCCATTTTTCCTCCCATACTTTTTGTCTCTATTCCGCTAATTCTCTGCATTCTGTCATATGATGCTCTGTGCTTTTACTGCCTCCGCATAGTTCACAAATTCCGCTTTTTCTATCTCTTAGCTCCATCAGGTACATTGATTCTGTTCTCAACCATGCAAACGTTTCTTTTTCTGCTCTATTACAATAATCCACATACATTAACTGATTATGCTTAGGGAGCTTATCATTAATATCATTTTCTACTGCGTAGGAAATTGTACACCCTAAATAATTGAATCTAGAGGGTTTTATTGTTTTGCCATTTAATTCGGGTTTTGCTCTCACGTGCGATTTACCTCAAAAGGGTGTGATTTACCTTCGTTTTTTGGTGGTGTTATTTCTAATGATACCTTTTTCCTATTTTACTTTATAAATACGAGTTCCTGTGCAAGTAAGCTTCTGTATCAGCGAATATTACCCGGTTATCAGCAAATAGGAGTGTATTTAAAAACATCCCGCCTTTAGTATAGTCACGATTTAAAATATCTTGTCATTCTCTTATAGGTGCGTCAATATAAATTTGACAAACAGCAACCTTGTCATAGTCTTTTATTTCTTTCTCTAAATTTAATAATTTTAGGGGTGATTATTTTTCATGTAAAGGCTTTATATAACTCTTACAGTATTTCTCATAATAGGTTTCTATCTACATGATCAAATGCTTTGGAGTAATCGATAAAAGCAATATATGTAGGAATGTTGTATTCTCTGTTTTTCAATTATCTGGTTTATGATGAATGCACAATCAGTGGTAGATCTGCCTTTGCGAAAGCCATGTTGTTCTTCTGAAGGTTATTGGTTTTAACCTTTGAGAATTATTTTTGAATACATCTTATATGCACTATTAAGCAAACTGATGCCTCTATAATTATCCCAGTTACTTCTATATCCTTTTACTTTCTCTACTACGTACAGTAAATAGTGGAAGTGTTGCATTCCACTCAAAAATTCTGTATATGTTGTGAGGTGTCCTGAATCCAAATAAAGTATTTTTGGGATAATGTCCCTGTATATGTGTCTGTCAATCTATGAACAGCATAACTCAAAAACGAAAAGTCGGATAAATACTAAACTTGGTACTTGAGTTTACTATCTTCCAAGAATGGACACGAAGATTCTCAAGAAAATCCCCCACCCCAGTCTACCCTTTACATGGAACACTTTTCGAAATTTTTTAGTTTCTAAAAAGTGGTTCTAACCATTTTGATTAAAATGTCATATGTTTAAGATGTTTTAAGGGCATTGAAATGTATATCTTGAATATTCTTGGAATGACCCCAAAAGCCCTCTTCATTCTGAATGACTTTCGTATAACAGGTAAACCGTAAGAGATAATATTTTACTACATTTTAATAAATCTATATATAAATTTATGTGATATAAATTATTTGTGGAGTCAACCATTTCTGGGATATTCCTTATTATTGGTTTGAATTTTCCAATACTTATACATTTTCTCAAATGGGAATTCGTCATTATTTTATTTAATGTCCTGGACATGCAAAGAGATTGAAATGCTCCACATAGCAACCAGCTCTTAAAAGATTTGACTATCACCCTAAAGCCTGCCATATTCCTCTTGCACCTACAAGAAAATTAGCAATAAAATTAACATCTCGATATCTCGATTAACATGAAGTAAAGGAGAATAAGCGTTTATAAAAATAAGTTGTACAAGAGTAGGGAAAGTCATGGGAGTTCAACACATCAGATGTTTTTGTATATCGAGATAACTAATGATATATTCCATTATTTTGGAACATATCCGGTATACCAGCAAAGTTACAAAATTCAGGAAGTCTGTTTAAAAACAATGTGGGTATAAGTTTACGCATTCCCGTATTTATTTTGTCCAATCCCGGTGCTTTTCGGTTTTTAAACGATGATAAAGCCGTATATAATTCGTGACGCAGACACGCTACGTCCTCCATCAATGAAGCACTACCTTTGCCTCACGATTGCTTTTCTCCTCCTAGTTGGTTTTTTTTTTATACTTTGCCACGGCTGCTCGAGCATGAGATCTTAATCACTGGGTATGCGTGAGTGTATGTACATAGAAACACGAACGCTTTCTTGTAACACTTTTATTCACCATTAAAATAAGACTTAAGATTTGCCGATCACTTTTAAATTCTTACGATGTTACTGTGTCTTTTCCAAGACCGAAGATTATCAATTACATCTGATAGTCCGATCCTCTTGCAAGTTCGCACCCAGTCTTCGGACCTCGACAAGACCGTTGTTCCGCACTCCAAGAGTGCCCCAGCGAGAATGTCCTCACCACACGCGCGATACAAAGAAAGGACTCCTAACTTCCCCTCTCTCCCTTTAAACATTTCGCACCAAAAATGAGCGTCATGAAGCTTCTAGTGGCCTTCACATCCTGGTCAGTGCAACTGCACCCATTAATTCCAAGAGAAACTGGCTTCAGCGGACTTACCCTTTATACCTGGGGCTGGTCCCTAATTAGCTAAATTGTGTCTGTCTGGTCTTTCTGTTGCTTTTAACAGTCCTTTTAATACATGCACGGATTTTAAATATTTTATTATTTATTTTATTTCGCTACCCTTCCCAGATTATTTAGATAATTATTGACTTTATAATTTCGGCTTCATTCGTCTTCAGTGATAGGGTCAGTACCATCTTGACATGGGCATAAATTAAATATTGTCTCCTCTTACTATTTGTCCATAATTTCTGAAACTAGTTAAGCAATCATCTTCCCGTATAATATTCAACCGTAATCTGTATGTTTATGACGATTTTAACTCTCTTAACATTTTATAAGCCTTTACTTGGGAACCATGTACGTCATATTCAATGTCTGCTATCAGTTTTTCCCATTTTGAACATTTAATTTTACGTACCTTTCTTTTTACAACAGCCGAATTTCTTTTCATATTCCATTTCATCCTCCAGCAGTCGAATTGAGAGAAATACCAAATATGTAGTTTTCTTATTCTTAATTATTTTACTCAGTTCATCATTCCAAAATTTTAGACCTCTTTTACTTCTCGTTTTCTTTCTCTTACCTAGTGATTTTTTAGCCGCCTTCAGCATTATATCCTTTAACTATTCTCATTCACCATCTACATTGTTTCTCTGTGACTTCGAATTTAATACTGCGATACCTCGTTTTTATACAACTGATACAAGAAACGTTATTTGAAATAGATTGTGTGTTTTAAGGAGATCTACATTTCCAGTGACTGTGTTTTCTTTTATCACTTAACCTTTACCATTTATGCAAGATAACATAAACTTCCTTCCGAATGAAGAGGACCTCACAAGCTATTTCCAGAAAATTCAAGATATACAGTTTACTTGTCATGTAAATATCTTTAATACATGACAGTTTAATCGCAATCCTTATAGTCATTTTTCAGAAATAAAAACTTCGAAAAATGTTCCATATAAAGTGTAGTTTGGAATGAGGGATCTTCCTGAAAATCTTGGTCTCGCATCTTTGGAAGGTACTGAACTTAAATACAGGATTTGGTTTTTATGCGACATTTAGATTTTGAGTTATGCAGTGCACGAACACACATAGACACGTGGACCTTTTTCTAAAAATGCTTCTTTTGGATTCGGGAAGCCTGAAAACATGTATTTCCGGTGGAATCTTGATGTCGAATTTTTAGGTGGAATGCAATACCTTCTCTACCTACTATGTACGTGGTAGAGAAATTAAAACTAAGCTCGTAGATTTTTGTACATATTTAGTAATAAAATATCAAATTAAATACAACAAATCATATGGAGTTAATTATTATGATATATTTAGAAAAGAAGCTACGGTTGCTTGTCCTTACTTAATACTTGTGATAATATGCCACTAAAAGCACCCGTTCGCGAAAATAAAAATTACTCAAGAATAAAAGTCGTTTAATTTCACACGTGACATCACTATAGGAAATGCTACATTTTCTCAACTGTATCTGACTTGGAGATGGCAATACGGGTTTTTCTAGATGTGTTTCACAGAAAACTGAATAGATGTATGGAAAGCCAGGTGTGTATGGTGTGTTTGTGTGTGTGTGTGTGTGTGTGTGTGCGCGCGCGCGTGCGTCGGTAAACAGCATAATTAAAAAAATGTGATGTGTAATACTCAGATGACTTTCTCTACTCTTGCTCAAACTATATTTATAAATGCTTATTTTCCATCTACTTCATGTTGATCTAGGTAAATATTTGCAGAAGCTATCTTATTGCTAATTTTCTTGAAGGAAATACTGTAGACTTCAAACGATAGTCAAATCTTTTAAGAGCTGGTTACTATGTGGAGCATTCCATTCTCTTTACATGTCCAGAATATAAAAAAATAAATAAATAAATAAATAAATGCCGAATTCTCATTTGAGAAAAAGTATAAGTATTGGAAAAGGCGGCGCTCGCCTCCCACCGAGGCGGCCCGGGTTCAATCCCAGGGACCTGCATGTGGGATTTGTGGTGGACGAAGCGGCGTCTGGGCGGGTTTTCTCCGGGTTCTCCGGTTTCCCCCGCCATTCATTCCACCAACGCTCCATCATCACCTTTCCTTTCATCCATTTCACCCACACTTCCTTCATCCCATACCAGGCATCGGGATATCACCCATCCTGGATGCTCTGTCTGATCCATGAGTGTCTGCTCCTCGACGGGCCTCTGACCCCAGGTACCCGCTTGTAAGTCCTGGGGGGTGTAAGTCCTACATAAGAGGAGGGTAAACAGATAATGAATGAACGAATGAATGAATATAAGTATTGGAAAATTGAAACAAATAACAAGGAATGTCTCGGAAATGGTTTACTCGACAAAACAAATATATAGACATAAATTGTGTGCTTTAACGAGATATACAGTTTTTGTGCAGTAAAATTTTGTCTATCTGTTGCGGTTTACCAGTTATGCAAAAATCATTCAGAATGAAGAGGACTTTTGCGACATTTTGCATTTGACTTTAACCAAAATCATTAGAGCCAATTTTGAGAAAATAAAAATTTTCGAAAAATATTCCATGTAAAGGGTGGTTGGGGTGGGGGATTTTCTTGAAAATCTTCGTATCGCATCCTTGGAAGATACTAAGCTCAAATATCAAGTTTGGTATTTATCCGACTTTTCATTTTTTAGTTATGGTGTTCATAGACAGACAGACGGACACACACGCGAACGTTTCCAAAAAGGCTTTATCTGGATCAGAGGCGCCTCAAAATATATATTTCCGGTGAAATCTCGGTATCGAATTTTTGAGTGGAATGCAATACTTCCCCTACTTACTATACGTAGTAGAGAAAGTAAAAATTACTGGTAACAGAAATTATTTAAAAAGTGAAAAATGTTAATTCTTACAAAATATGAAGAAATTGAATGTTTTATGAAATATTAATATTTCACCAAAATATTATTAAATATGCAATTTTTTGTTACGTGCATTTAATTCGACACAATGCAAAACTTAAAAGGACTTGTTCCCCTGGCGACAGCAGTATGGTTTAGAATGCTATATTTCATATTTCACCTGTCTATAGTGACAAGTGACAGCGTGTGTTACTACAGAATATCTGGTTTGTTATACTTTGACTATGTTACGAAAATAACTTCGATTAAAGTTTATCATTTTTCAATTCTTTCTGTGCTGTAAACGTTACGAGGCTGGATATTTTTAGCGTGACTACGGCGAGGAAAAATACACAGAACGTTTTCACGAGCGAGGTATCTTTAGATAAAAGCAGCAGTATGCACTGAAAGGCTGTGACCTTCTCCCATGAATGCCAAAGATGACCTACTAGCTGACTAAGTGCAGTGTGAAGCTTTTCAACATCCGAGAGTGAGTGTTTCTGCTTGAATTACACAAGTCGCACATTCTATAGCAAGAAGCGCCCATGAATGCCGTACTCTCATGTATCCCACAAAGGATCTGCATTCTAAAGGTGCGAAGCTTTTTCAGGTTGTATGTGTCCCGCGTTTTTCTCTCCCTGGGCGCATGTTGCTGCATTTACATAGCTCGACACATGGGGACATATAAAGACGAGGAGCCAGGCATCAGAGTTAAACTACGGTGTATCAGTCATTTTGTATGTCTGCACTACGTAATACGTATTATAAACGGAGGAACATTATGTGTACTGTGTTGTCCACCAGTTTAACGTCTATGGAGAATGAAGGGGAGAGGCACCTAAGTTAATTCTTTTTTGCCCCTCTATTTTACGACGCTTTAATTACCTGGTCATAACGCAACGGATCTGCTAGGAGCGGTGTGAGACTGACAGTCTTGTAGGTCTCATGTCTTACCATGTATATTGCTTCGTCACGTGTCCACAGAGACATTAAAACACATGTCTGTAAGTGAAAGGTGGAGTGTTGTGCCTAAGAAATTCCGTATTTTGTTCATATATATTTATTTACAAGAAGCTTGCAAAGTGTTAGCTTTACATTTGATCGGAACACACAAAAAATAGTGTTCACTGAGTGAGAAACTTGCATTGTTATTAAGCGCAGTCAGTTTACATATAAATTCAATAATTTGGGGGATCACGTGAATTAGATTTGTTTCACTCATACATAATTGGAGAGTTTAGAATATACTCGTAACTTATAACAATCATTTGGAGGACCAAACATGCCGTAATCGATATTATTGTATGATTAATTGTTTTGGATTAATAATGGCATTTTATAATAAAATTGCAACGTCGTGTAACGCAAGTCACGCATATGAAAATTTGGCACGTGAGACTCCGAACATCTACACCTGCAAAGACTCCTCCAGGTCACATGTGCAATATTGCAAGAGTACCCTTAGCAGCAGTCATAGAGAACACATCTTAATATTAATTTCTGTGGAAACAACAAAAATCGAAGGACATTGGTTACAAGGAATTGGAAACTTCACAAGAGAGCACGGGCCTGATGGTTGAATGGTAATAGGAATTATTTCGCCATCAACACTTCCGTGTCGCAATAGGTTGGCGCGTTCGACTGTTAAACGTTGGTGTTTCAAGCCCACCCGGGGGCGTTAATGTTTGTGAAATGCACGGGTTTGTTATGTTTTGTAAATTTTCTTAAGGTGTAAACTTCTAAGGAAATGCAATTTTATATGTAAAGTACTTTCAACAAATTCGGAAAAGTTTTGGATATTTCTGTTTCTGTTTTCTTCGAGTTTTAAAATAAACACAGATACTTTAGCTGCTATCATACGCTCCGCTTCAATTCCTGTATTGATGTTATTATACAATAATATACAGCAAATATAGCAGCAGTATATTACATTTTGACAAAATAGCTCTAGCAATCGGCATCACAGGGAGTTAGTTGCAGATCACCAGGATATGTTCGAGCAGTGGTGAACTAGAACGTTAATGAACTTTTGTAGCCTTCGCAAGTATGAACGACTGTGTTCGCAATAAAACTGCTAGAAAGTGAAAAGGAATGATTTTTTTAACTGAAAAATCTGAGGGAGTAAGTTTTTTCATTTAATTTTATGCAGTTTCATCCAACAGTGAGTGAGTTTGAAACTGATATCCAATTTACATCATTCAGTTTTTAAATCTTGAATAAAATAATATGGATTTGTTGTAAATATAATACTAAATAATTACTGCGACATGAAGTAATGGAAACAATAGAACACAATAGAATCCTCAAAAAGTGGAAAATGAAAACTATGCACTTTTAATTAAACTTACCATTTCAATTTTATTACTCTGACATTCAGAGGAGTTTATGAAACTTTTTGAAGATTACAGTAAATATTATTTAATGGTACATTTTTACACTACTAGCAAGTAATAGTTTGCTGCAATATTGGCAGCTCTATGAGTTTCTGTATTATCTTTGGTATTTTGTTGTGGTACATAACTGTTAAGAATTCAGAACTATAACAATGCTAGTGACAACGTAAATGGAACGCCTTTCAAATGCAGCAGGAGCTAAAAGTAAACACAGATAGTTATAAAGTTTAAACTCAGTCACACTATCACTAATCTACTTCACTAATTTATACTATATAAGGAAGATTATTGTGAAGTAATAAAGAAGACTGAGTAATTGTGCGACTAGTTTAAACCTTTCTTTTCTTATAGCTTCTTTACTGTGAATGTTCCAGAAATTAAGTGACAGATATTTATTTTCAGGTTAGGTTTATAAAAGTACATATGTTCAGAATGCTGATTTACCTTTTGTTTTATCTGCAAATAGTTCAAATAGCGCATCTCATAATTTTTTAGTATGATTAATACTGTTTACATTTCTCATACATGATCCTCCACAAATTTCAATTGCATAAGCCACTGGTTCCCAAGCTGATGTGTAAGGTTTGCAGTTCCCATGGTTTCTGCTAAACTTGCATTCCCCCCTAAAAACGGTTACATTTGAGAATAATGTAATACAAATGAGAGTACTTAGAAATTCACAATAATAGATGCAATATTAATTCGAATGAAACACTTCTACAGGATGTTTGCTGAAACAATATTGTAAATTTAGATAATCCAGACAGATGATTAAAGTCTTATTTTGTTTTTGTATAAACAACCTTGTATTATTTATTTAAATTTTCAGGCTGAACTGGATGCATATATAAATAAAACTAGTGTCCCTCCCAGATAAATTAATGCATGTATAGAAACAATCTCTTGTCAGCAAATTGTCAATAAGAAGCTGTTGTATCAAATTACAAACTTTGCTTTGAAGGGAAGGTTTAACCATTCAACTCAATTAATGAATTGGTGGGAGTTATTAACTTAACTAAATATCTTGAAACATTTTGAATTTAGAAGCTCAGAAACATTTTTCTTCTCACTCTTGTCAGTCATTTCTGTTTTTAATTGTATTCCCATATCCAAAAGCAATGAGAATGAAAACTACTGCCTGTTCAGCATGTTTAGGCTAGGGCGTGGGGGTATCCTTCCATGCAGGTAGAGGTTTAGCTTCTGAAGGGATGTATTTACTTACTCTGAAGCTTGCCTCAGAGCAAGTAAACACTAAAGACTCCCTGCAGTGAAAAACTATCGGTGTTTTCCATTGTACGCGAAACACACAGCAGAAGTAGAACATACTGTATATCCCTCCTACCAGCTAAAGCTTTACCTGAGGGATAAGTCATAGCTAAAACATCGTTGAATAGACAGTAATAGTAAAATTAATGCTTTTGGAACTAGGAATAATCTTAATTATTGAACCAAAGCAATTAATACTCCGTAGGGACTTAATGTTATTGGGATGCATCCATTCAAACAATTTATTTACATATATAAAAACCAAAATTAATGAAATGTTTTAAGGGAATTGAAAGAATTATTAACTGTGTACTCCAGTGATAGTATGTATTTGAGCTATGATTTGAAGTTAGTTTAGACTGACAATGTTAGAAAACGTGTATGAAAGCTTTTATTTACCTCAGCTATTATTATTATTATTATTATTATTATTATTATTATTATTGTTACAATTATTAGCTCCTCTATTCTTTTTTCTTGGGTAAGTTGCCTATACACCACTTGTGAATCTCACTTACCCCCTCCCCTCCCAGTCTGGAGACCACTCCAAGAAGAAATGTGAGACTGGATTAACCCATAATAAACTATGTAAAGTTTTCGACACTATATGATATTTTGTGACACAATGTAACAGTGCACTTAAATGATGAATTCATCTGTTTAAAATTAGCATAGTTTTTAGGATAAATTAAACTTGTTCCCAAACTGATTTCAGCTATTGGGCAACTTTTAGCCTGAAAGCTATACTATTAAAATAAATCTAATAACATTTATAAGTGATACTGGAAATGAGTTTTGAAAAATCTACTATTTTTATCCTATTTATTTAACAGTTTTGTTGTGCTTAACTCTAAAGTGTAACAATGTAGCTTCCAAGGGCAAACTTTCGTTAAGTTTTCCAAGCAATTACAATAGTACATTTAAATACTCTTGTCTGTTGAGTGCTTGTTAACGTCGCGGTACTCTAATGATTCATCTATTTTAGGGGCAAAATACCTTTACTTCCTCTAGTCCTATAGTAGGCAGTGATAGTACTGTATTTCACCCAAGAAATTCGACATCCAGATTTCACTGGAAATACCTACATGTTTTGAGACCCCATGAATAAACAAAATTCAGTTTTAGAAAAAGGTTCCCCTATGTGTGTGTGTGTCTGTGTGTCTGTGTATCCTAAAAACTAGGTATGAGACCTCGATACCTCAATACTCTCGATTCAGGGTGGTATTGAATTATGTCTAATACTTTGAGATAAACCTTCGAAATATCTTTGATAGGTACTTTTAAATTTTTAAGCTTTGCATTATTGAAAGCGTTGCGTTTAACTTTAAGCTGTATAAGAAACGAAAGGAGTCGAGTCTTCACCTTATTGCCTCGCACAAGTCCCCACAGAGCTGTGGACTATACTTCTTGATTAACCATGACTGTGTTTCCTGTGGGTGAATCAATGCTACAATACATAGACCCTTGTGTCCAAATGAAAACACGCAAAACAATGGAGGAAGGAGTAGAGGTATTCATATAATTTGCAGCGTTAACTGAGTTGAGAATGAAATCGTTTAACTGACGCAGTAAATTACGTTTCTGCAATAGCCTGGCTTGGTGACTCACTCTGAACCTTTACATTTACCTACTCCTGGGTAGAACCTATGAATCCAGCGGAAACAAATCAGAATTTAAGACGTGAGATAATACAGTGCTTGGAAATACCTGTTCTTTCCTTCCATCTGTTAGTTTGTGTTTTCACAAGGGAAATTCGGGTCACAAGCATAGCTTACAGGTAGGAACAATTTCGGAATTAGCACACAATGCAAAATAGGTTACATGCGTTTGTACACAGAAAACTGCTAATAACATAATTCACTGGACAAACTATCGCCTTTACATTTCTTTATATAGATAGTATCGAGTATCGAGAAATGGTGATATTGTCCCATCACTACTAAAAACAAAAATTTGGATAAGTATCAAACTTCACATTTAATTGCATATTACAAGTATGCGACGTGAAGGCTTTCAAGGCAATCCCCACATAACAAAACCATATGAAAAAAAGTTCGTTATTTTTTATTTCCTCAAAGGTGTCTCTAACGGTTTAAAATACCAGTGTTTATAATATGTACTTACGTGACTAATATAATGTATATCTTAAATTTTCTGCGAATAACCGGTGAAGTCCTCTTCATTCTGAATAAACTTCGTACAATTTTGTGGTTGTAACCATAAGTGATAAACAAAACTTACTCTAGAAAAACTCTACTTTAAAACTAACAATTTATTTGAAATTACCTTTTTTGGTCATCCATTTCCAAGATATTTGTTTTTATTGCTCTGAATTTGTCAATACTTACAATCATGCTCTCGTCATTCAGTAGTTTTTCGCAATGCCACAGAAAGAATATGGTATTTAAAAGCCAGCATATTACTACCCACTTTTCAAAGATTTCACTTTCGCTTCAGCCACCTTTTCCTTTGTATCTACAATGGAATGTGTAATGAAATTATAATCGGCGCAACAGTTCTAGACACGTGAAAATCTTAATGAAAGCTATGAAGCAAGTTGCTTACCAGATCAGGTGGTGACCGGTCGTCTGCATGCTGCAGGAGTGAGTGGGACAGTCATTGTCAAATATTCGCACACTGGTTATGCACTGCACTGCGTTGCGCTGATAAACTTAGTTATATACAGTATATTAAAATCCACGCTGTAAAAAGCGCTTAATATAAATAACACTGTCAATAATTGCCTCCAATTCTTCCACATCTAACAACTCTTCCTCTTCTGCGGAATCACTCACATTATTGCCGTCATCACTGCTGTCACTACTTTCTGCACCATTATCCTGGATGAGAATTATTTCTATTTGATTTTCTGCAATTCCGTATTTTTCGGAATAATGATTCTTAATTTATTCAGCATGTCGCCATACATTTTCCCATTCTGGCCTTCCAATTTCAGCAAATTGCTGGCGTTATAACTGCTCCACATATTTTAATTTAAAAGTGATATTTCTGCATGCCACCCATTTTTTTATATCAGCCCAGATTAATTCGATTGGGTTTAGATCTGGGTGATACGAAGACAGTCTAAGTACATTATAGCGATGTTGTATTACTATCTGGTCAAGTATGTATGACTTGTGAAGCTGTATGTTGGCTTTAATTAAATTATATAGCTTTGTTTTACTCATGCTTTCATCTAAAGCTATATTATGTCTAAGTAACCAAGCTGTCATTTCCTCTTTCAAGGAAGTTGAGGTAGGTGGTTTGTCAATTTGAGTGTTGACGCATTGTGAAGCATTGTCGATGACCAGAACAGACCCAACAGGCATATTAGGTATCAACATGGCGTTGATTCACTTCATGTAATTTTCTGTATTCATTTCTTGATGAAAATCTCCTGTTGTTTGTTGCGACTTGTAAAAGAAGGGCATTTGGAACGAAGCCGATCTTTACAACAGCATGAACGACAGTAAGTATTTGCCCTTTGGCAACAGGTGCCTGCAAACCTAATTCGCTATCGTCACTCCAACGTTTAGATGCTGTATGACTGCTGTGTATGTATGACTCATCTTCATACATTATAGTACTTTTTTGAAATTTGTAGCACCAACTTGAAAATTGATGCTGATATAAGTATACACTGATATAAGTACATATAAAATTATAGTCATTTGGAAAGGTAGAATCAGACTCAAAAATTAAATGCTATAGCCGGGATTTGAACCACGGATCTGAGGCTTTCCGTGCCGTTGCTCTAACCGACTAAGCTATCAGGAAACATTTACTTTTTATTTTTATTCTTGTATTTTATTATTATTATTTTATTTATTTATTTATTTATTTTACTTTTCTGTTAGAACACTTCTATTTGCCTTCGGTTTCTTCCATTTGAACTCTAAATCTTTAATAATTTTTCTGAGATTTGTAGCACCACCTTGAAAGTTTCTGCTGTCTTTCAGCTTGATGAGCAATCTGCTTATTGTTAGCACAGTTTTTTCTTCCACATAGGAATTGTGAATCGTGCGCCGAATGACGCATTCGAAATCGTCTATTTCTGTAATGCGTTTAGGGACCTTATGTTTCTTCCCAGGTGTGTCAAATGGCATTCTTTCATCAATATGTTTTTTTTCTTATCTTTGAGAACTCTGGAAACGGAACTCGGTGAAACACCAGTTGCTTTGACTACTCTTTCTTTCACTCTCTTAAGGCTTTTGTGGAACTCGGACGAACATATATTTTCTTCCTTCATCTTTGCTTGTTGCTTCATGAAGTCGAGGACATTTGCAATTATTTCCCTGCTTTGACTGTGTAACAACTTAGCACTCAACTTTGAAAACGTAGGAGCTATGGTTATAAATATAACAAATATAAAATAAGTACTATTTAGATACTGCTCTCTTTAAAATTACAACCATATGCAGACACTTTCTATGCAGACTGTATGTGTTACGCACTGTGAGTAAGCAAAGGTGTTATATCGCTTTCGTTGATTAAGCTGAACATAAACCATTCCTAGGCTCGGCAGCTGGGATGGCAATCAAGGTCACGATTCCAGAAGTTTTGCGCGAGTTATATATCTGAAAACTATTATCTCGATTAACATTAGGTATATAGGGGGAGGCTTTACAAGAATAGTTTGTATAAACTGTATAAAAATAAACGATAGTAAAGAAGGTAATGTGAATGTAACAAACCAGATTTTTTGTAATTAACAGGTTTATTAATGTTCATATTTTAGCGCCGTCTTATATTAATTTTAAAGCTCTGTTTTCAATGTAGCCCATACTTTGAAAATAGATTATAATAAAGTTATTCTTGAAAATGTGCCATTTTTAATAAATGTGATGTAAATGCTTTCTCTGCGAATTTTTAGCATCTGATAATATGTTTAGAAAAGGAGTTTTTCTGCAACATAGGTTTAAACTACGCATAGGTGAAATTTCTAAATCCTAAATTTATGATCAATATGGTCTTGGAATTTGTGCTATAAATAACAAACCAAAATGTTAGCACGTATACAAAACTTCATTGTAATATCTGCAATAGCTTTCAAGTTATTAATTTTTCATCAATTCTTTTAATGGTAAATAAAATGGTCCATACGATGAAAAACATTAAATGTCACTAATATAACAACCTATTTTGAGTCTCACGAATTATAAGAAACAATTTATAAACAACTTTAGTAGTTGTATATTGTTTCTTTAAGCACAAGAAGTGACTTAAGGGACAATTTGTAAAACAGGGTTTAGTGGAAAAGCGACCTAAATAAGATGTGCGTTCTGGCACAGGTCACGTGATATTTGGTATTGGAAGGGTCTTTAATTGATTTTAATTGGATTTAATTGGTCTTTCGTGGAAAGACGACCCAAGTGGCGGGTACGTTCTGGATCAAATTTATGGTTACTAGGGGAGTTTGTAGTCTTAAATTGGGTTTAATTGGTCTTTCATGTAAAGACAAAGACCCGACCTAAACGCCATGAGAGTTCAACATCAAAATTTATGGTTATTGCTGGAGTTGGTAATTGTGAGGGTCGCTTACATGGCCACGTGGTGACATTTACTTGAAGAAACATTTAAAAGTCCCGTCCCTCCTCCTCGGCTTTGGGTGGGGGAGGTAATCAAAATAATGTCTGCATTTCCAGTCAGCTATGAGACATGATTCAGCCACTATAAAGTACACAGCGTTAATTCTAATTACGCAGCTCATATACATTACATAAAAATACGAGCTTCAATTTTTGTGGCTAACACGTCTAACGCATGGAAATGTTTAGTTTTCACCATCCGTCCCTTGTTGCTTTGTACGAGTCGAATAACATACTTTACTACGTTGAGAAATCACAAGCAATGAAAAAATAAAACACACTAGAGTCTGCTCTCCGTTACAGGCCACACCATAAGGGAATAATGATCTGGCCCCTATGTCAGGAGATTCAATCAGCGAGGTGGGGGGGGGGGTTACCCTCGACTATAACGCTGGCATCTATTGACACTATTGATTTTTCGGCTAGGATTCTCATCGCCTATTCAGACTCGTCCCCTACTACTAAAAACTTCACATTATCCACGGTAGAGGCCAGAAGGCTACAGAACTAACACTTGTAATTCATATCTGGCAGTATAGATACCGACAGCATCCAATCCGCTATTCATTTTTCATTAAAACTGCAAGAGAGCCAAACACACATTAAATTATAATGAAAAAAAGTTTCTTTATAGAGGTAGCTAATTACACTGTTACAAGGTGTATGTACAGTGAAATAAAAACGAATCACATTTAAAAAATTCTCATATGTTACACTCACATGACTTTCTCTACTCTTGTACAAACTTTTTATTTTTACAAACGCTTATTCTCCTTTGCTTCTACTAGGTGCAAGAGGAATATGGTAGGCCTTAAGCATTAGTCAAATCTTTTAAGAGCTGGTTGCTATGTGACGCATTCCATTCTCTTTGCATGTCTAGGACATAAAAAAATGAATAACGAATTCGAGAAAAATATAATTATTGGGAAATTTAAGGGAATAACAAGCAATATCTCGAAAATAGTTCTCAATAAAACAGGGGGCCTCAAAACATAAATATCCGGTGAAATCTCGTTATCGAATTTTTGGGGTGGAATACAATACTTCTACTTACTTACTCTACATAGTAGAGAAATTTAAAATACTTAGTTATAACAGCGGGAAAGATGCCTTGTATCTTTTTCCCACGAGGTGTATGATTCATACAATAAAGAGTAATTGAACAATGTCTTTATTATTTCATTAACAGTACACCAAAAGGTAGCTGCAACCATCAAAACGTTCCCTCCCTTAAGTTACTTAAGTTCATGAAGATTTACAATTTCCTGTCTAAGGGCAATTTATCTTAACATTTCCCACGAGGTGTATGATTCATACAAGGTAATTGAACACTTCCTTTATTATTTCATTAACAGCACACCAAAAGGCAGCTGCAACCATCAGTAAGTTCCCTCCCTTAAGTTACTTAAGTTCATGAAGATTTACAATTTCCTGTCTAAGGGCCATTTATCTTAACATTTCCCACGAGGTGTATGGTTCATACAAGGTAATTGAACACTTCCTTTATTATTTCATTAACAGCACACCAAAAGGCAGCTGCAACCATCAATAGGTTCCCTCCCTTAAGCTGCTTAAGTTCATCAAGATTTACAATTTCCTTTCTAAGGGCAATTTAGTTTAACGTTTCTCACACAGATGTATGATTCATACAATAAAGAGTAATTGAACACTTCCTTTATTATTTCATTAACAGTACACGAGAATATATTACTTAAGACACGGCGTCAAATACATTTATAACTTCATCAGATGTGATTAAAGATCCTGGGGGGAAAAGAAACGTGAATCACTAGACAAGGATAGATATAGCCAGCTAATATTGTTTAACCAATCAAAACACTCGATTACGGAGAGGATTCTTCTGCGCATTCTTTCTGGGAGAGGGAGAATGAACTTCAAAGTCTATATAAGAAGAAAGCAGGAGAGTTAAAGTTCATTCTTAAAGGAATAACGTCAGTGATTGTGATAGCGTGTGTTAGTGCAAAGATCTTCAAGTACCTAATTCATCTTAGATTTCAATTCGCAAGGTAAGTGCATATAATAGATTTCATACAGGAAATTCGGGTGATGTAATCTTAAAAAAAGTCGAGTGAAGATACTGAAAGTCAAAATCGCATTTAAAAAAACGTGTGATCACCTAGCTTCGTAAAGTTTGTCTTGCAATAATGTAGTAGGGTCAGTGTCTAGATGTATATTTAAACTTATATATCACTAACCAACGTCTAAACATCACACAAAAAACTTTAAAGACAATACTGTAACAAAAAATAACCGGGCTTAAGCAAGCTAAAACATAATACATTCTATCTGGACAAGCTCTTACGCAAATATTCAGCTTTCAGAACGCTAAAGTACGATTAAAAAGGAATATATACGTTAAAATCAAGTTCCATTTCCACGTAAACGGATTACGAAAAAATCAGAAGAGAAATACAAAAGTGGACAAAAAAATGAGAATGCAAGCGCAATTAGTAGTAGTTATTTGGGGGCTTTAGTTACTTTAAACTGCAACTTATTTTAACTCCAGCAACCTTAAGGCAGGTCTTATATTAGCTAATTTTATAATTAATAAAACAATTAATGTTTGAAAATACTTCATTAACATACTAATTAAGAAAAATTAACTTAACTCTGAATTTTTCGTTGAAACTCTGTAATCTGCTATAAAATAGCTTGCATAATGTATAAAAAATACTCTTACGACATACAAACAGCTTAACATACTTAAAGCTTAACCTCGAATGTCAAAAACTGAAAAAAATTGAAAAGCGGTAATATGCCAGAAAATGAAGTATAGAATATAGGGAAATTATGCTTTTCTTCATTCATCAAATTTACATGCCTAAATTATTATTTTCCAGTGAAGATGCCTATGAACTCGAAGACAAACAAATTGAGTCTGGCAGGACGTGTCCGCGGCTCACCTGTCCCGGCACAGGACGCTCCTGGGCCCAGCACTCTACCGTCACCACCACTATCACCATTGATAGACGACGGGCAGCTGCGTGGCTTGATGAAGATAATGCGGGGGACTTTATCATCACACCTCCGACAGGTTTCGGAGATGTTATTGAGCATTTCAGCGTCGTCCAAAATAACGACAGGGAGGATACACCCATGGAGGGAATTTGTACCTGCACTAACTGCGGGTACAAGACCGCGCTCATCGAGTTGCTTCAGTCATGCCAAGGTAAGTCTTTCACTTCTTTTAACATTAATATTGATGCAATTTATTCCCAAGTCTTCTACTAGACCATTGCCTGCTTGATTGTCACAGATGCTAACAATGTGATGCACCTATTGTTGCAAATCTTGAACCTCTACACCCTGAGCCAGAGCCTCAGGCGAATGAGGCTTTGAGAAAAGGTGTCAAGAGACTTCGTGAAGCAGAAGAGGAGCGTTGTTCTGAAGAAGGAATGTGCAGCAGCCAACCTTCCCGCGAATTAAACCAGCAGGAGTACGCAGCACATGTAAATGGAGCCGTAGCAATATCTTCTAGACCAGTCCAGAAAACTGATTCATCCTCACCATCACCGGCAAAAAGGGTATGTCGAAATGATTACGATGACCTAGAATGTAGGGTAATAGAGTCTGCATTCAAAGGTCGTATTTTCAATAGTAAAATTGAAAATACGGCTGGGATAATTGACCCCAGCGAGTTTCTCGAGGCATGCAGGGGTCTTTTTATTAAGGAAATCGAGTCCACTCTAAAGAAGAGTATGTCTGGGATAAAGATGAGTTGTTCATTGAACGTCTCATACTTAATCCAGACACCAGATCATGAAAAAGTGGAATCGATATTTCTCAATTCCAAGACAAAGGAGATCCAGCAATCATCTAACCTCGATGTCATCTTTCATGCAATGAAACATGAAATTTTAGAAAATCTAGCCTGTTTTGAAGGCATTTCTAGTTCAAAGACACTGTTCGCAATTCACTCGCTGATAAATAGCGCAGCAAACTATAATCCCCTTCGTGCTTCAGGATACATAGAGTTGCCAGCATGCATCAAGCGAAAGAAGGCAGTCGTTAATATTCAGAATGTCGATCATTACTGTTTCGCTTGGTGCATGCTAGCTTCCAGATACCCTGCACAACATAATAGCCAACGACCATCATCATATCCTAGAGAACTGCTTCTTAAGGAATTCAATTATGATGGAATTACATTCCCGTTTTCCCTCAATCAGATTGAACGCTTTGAGAAGCAGAATCCAGATGTATCTATAGCTGTATTTGCCCTGAATGTCAACGACTCAGTGGAGTCCATTCGCAAACCATTTGAGAGGAAGGCTAGACAAGTAAACCTCTTAATGGTTGAAGAGGATGACAAGTCTCACTACTGCCTCATCACCAAATTATCGAGGCTTAATAGAAGTCAGATAACAAGTTCTCGCAGAAAAATGTGGCTATGTGAGGCATGCATGACAAGGTGTTCTAATGAGGATGCCTTGAGAGTGCATAAACTGAAATGCAATAAATGTCAGATCCTCAAAATGCCAAAGCAGGATGAGGTTCTGGAGTTTAATGCATATTTAAAAACAAAAGACTATGCATTGTTCATGATCCCGAGGAAGACAATGACGCAAGCACTAAACGTTATGTTGACACCCTTACGACTACTACCGAAAATCGAATGCAGGAATTCACCGAAAAAGTGGTATATCAGCGTATGGGTGAACTTGAAACTATGACAAGGAATCACATCCAGAAATCGCTAGATGGACAATATGAGTCTAGACAAACATGCACTTAAACGAGACGCTGGAAACAACATTATTCTAGATACAATAAGAATGGAGATAATATTATCACCTCAGGAGGACTACGATGTACCGAATAGGAAATATGTATCAGGCTATGTTAATGCAAGAACACCAGCGATGGATTCAGATGGGAACGCTTCTTTTCCAAAAAGAAGAATAAGAGAGATAGCAGATCCCATCGATGATAGTGATGCAGCTAGTAAAAAGTTTGTTAAACACATTATTGGTAAAAAGCACAATGAAGCACAGCAAGCTCTAAACAGGAGACTAGCCTCTATTGGAAATGATATCACCGAAACAGTAGTGAAACATATGGAAACTATGGCGAACCAACAGAGTTCCATGGATAAGCAGTTGACAATAGCTATGAATAATGTGAATATTCTTAAATCACAAGTGAATGTTATAAATGCGCTATTAGATCAAATGAAAGGTCACCACGTTTTTAGCCTGCAGACGAAGCCTTTCACAGGGAATTCACTAAGATACACATTAACATCGGGTCTCGAATACTACAGAGCACCTGTAAACGGAGAGGTCATTGCATGCTATATGACATCGTCAACTCCTCCTTTTGTAAGAGCAGATACATTATTTGCTATAAACAATAACATAATCAGAACCTTCCCTACTCCTATTGCAAATGGAGATACACTCACCTTTACTGCTCCGGCCAATCGAGCAAAGATGGCCATATTCTAAATATCGAAATGAGTATAGCATATAAACTGAGGCCAACAGAATAGAACAGCTATATATTGAGGTGAATAACAAAATTCAAGATCATTTCAAGATGGACAGCGAGAGCATAAGACAAAGAATCTGTAGCCAGGCATACAAAGGCTATAAGGGAAAAGTTACGTGCACTAAAAGGACAAAAGTTTGAGACCCAGAGAGTAATGAGTGAAGCTTTTCAGCCAGTAGCAGAACCGTTACATGATATACTACAAATTCAGAAAAACAATAGTGTTACTTCAAGCAAAGAGGAGAGTCAGAAAAAGAGTGATCCACTTAAAGAGGAGAAAGATGAGAATATCCTAAGATTCCTGCAGTAAGTTCGAAGGAATGATAAGAATGAAATAGACAATGCCTACGGTGTGAGGTACGAAGATGGAAGCTATATGCTGGGGAACAAGATCATTGACTTCCTCAACAATAAAGTACGAGTAGGTGATGAAACGTACGAGGTGACACCTGGATTGAGTTAACTCATCTTCAAGAGGATACCTGAAAAGCATGTATATACAGAAGGGGATCTGGATACATATCGTAAAATACTTAAAGCAACACATGTTCATCGAAGAAACTTCAGCAAGCACGGGCAGCTAAGATCGAGCAATTCCTACAAGTATAAAAGCGTTATGCGTCCTCTAGTAACGAAACACAAGGGTTTAGGCTTGCAGTGGAAGGAGCATCGCCCTGATACGAGGCAAGACTACATCTATTGGAACGACCCTAACGACCTGGTGAATCGCCTGAGGCTTCTCATTGCATCCAGAGACGCCGGAAATAATAATCACACACACGAAGTTGAAGAAATTATTCAAGAACTGAAATCGGCTAGGATTATAGCATGACGGTGAAGCAAGATATAGCATGAGAGCTCCATGCTCCCGCCCGAAGAAACTTCTTGCGTCGAAAGATCGTTAGCAAAGGTCTGCATGATCTGATGCAAATCGACTTGGTTGAGATAATCCGCCATGCAAATCTCAACAAGAATTTCAAATATATCCTGATTGCAGTCAACGTCTACTCTAAAATGGCCTATGCAAGGCCATTAAAGGACAAGTCAGGACTAAAGGTTGTAAAGGCCATGGAAGATATACTAAAGGACATGGAAACGCCACCCAAGAATATACAGAGTGATAACGGAAAAGAATTTTATAACAAGCACTTTAAAAATCTAATGGCAAAGTATAATGTCAATCACTACAGTACCTATACTAATGTGAAGGCTGTAGCTGTTGAGCGTTTAATCAGAACTTTAAAGAATATGATGTATCGGGAGTTTCTAGCTCAAGGATCATACAAGTGGCTAGATCTCCTACCTAAAATCGTTGCAGAGTACAATGACACTTACCACACAACCATCAAAATGAAGCCCAGTGAAGTGAGGAACAATGACCTTCTACTGACTGTTTACAAGTATAACCATACCAAAAGAGAGAAGAGGAGTGCATGGAGGTTTAATGTCGGCGATTATGCGAGGATATCTAAGAATAAAGGACAATTCGAAAAGGGTTTTGAACCCAACTGGAGTGTTGAAATTTTCCAAGTGGCTCATGTGAACCGAACCAATTCTACCATCTACATCATAAAGGATTATGATGGAGAGCATATAAAAGGAGCATTTTATGGACATGAACTGCATTATACACTATTCCCTAACACTTATTTAGTGGAGAAGATTTTGCGTAGGCAAGGAGAGAGGATTCTAGTGAAATGGTATGGATTCCCTAATAGCCAATGGATTGATGGAAAGGATTTATTGTAGCTAATACTGAAATAAAGAGTCTTAAATGCAGTACCTCGTGTTTTATTTATAGTAATTTGATTTCCCCCTTGATACATTTAACTGAACAATGTACCATTAACATTGCATTATATAAAATAATTAAAAAGCAGTAAAAATAATTAAATACAATATATACAATTAATAAATTAGACAATAAATAATCTATATACAATATAATACATGAGATGGGGATGAGAAATCCAGGGAAGTCGGAATGGATTACGAGGCCCTAAGTGAATAATGGCCCCAAGCGAGAGTTGCATGAGAGCTATCAATCATCTTGCGCTTCGTGTCTACTCCATGCAATGCAATTTTGTTAATTTCCACAGTCGAGACTTTATGTTTTGTACTTCTGAAGCAAATTTTTTTAGCCAACATTTTTTTATTTAAATCTTTTAGACACTCGAAATATTTCTCAAAGGTGATTGCTCGCATTCCACCTTTGGTAATCCCCTTTGCTTTCATGATGGTGCTGTTGTTATATTTATAGCTGTAGAGCTTTGCCCTAAGTCCAACGTACTCAGTCATCACCATGCCACCCAACTCATCTTTAAACAACCCAATCACTTTCTTGTTGCCCTGATTTATGTCATATACATTATTTTGCTTATAATTTGATGTGTGAAAATGCTGGGGATTGGTTTTCATGAATTTGTAAATGTCTGTAGAAGTTTCGAAAATAAATGAATCTGTATCCATATAATTCAGGACCAGGTCATTCAGTTGGGGTTTCATTACTTTATAAAAAAATCATACATAATAAATTTTGAAAATTCGAGAATTGCATGGCCAATATAGATTGGTTTGTTCATGAGGATCTCCTCTCGAACCAACTCTATGCCGACTAAGTTTTCATCAAAAATGTGGCTGCATACATATGTTGGACGAGCCGTCAATTTCCGTGCTTGCTCCCAGGTAGGTACAATACGGAAATCTCTGTACTTGCGAAAATTTTCAATGAACTTACCGTACACAGCGTTGTTCATTTTCTTCCAGAGGTTTTGACCAAACTTGGAAGTTTCCCTGGCTCGCTTCTCGGCGTTAAGGTCAATATAGACCTTAAGCCATTCAGCTTGGTCATACGATACCACCCGATGAATATGTCTCAATAGCAGCCCCAGATCTAGGCACTGTTGCAAGATTTTATAATGCAAGACATATTTGCTTTTGTTCTCAAGACTTGCAATCAGTTTCTTGTATTGGCTGCCGGGTGGTATCTCGCTCCGGGGACAGAGAGGTAGATCATTGTGTGCATCATGGAGATGGTCAGGATACTCCAAATCCACCTCTAGGACATATCCTGTCTTGGAGTCCTCAGGGATCGCAGCGAAGTCGATGGTGTCTATTTCATCCCTATCAAGCCATCTGAGGTTCCCATACGGCATTGGGGACGCCATGCTCTTGCCGTACAAGTTGTTGATGTCCCAGTATGATAAAAAGTTTCGAGGTTCATGAGATTTGTAGTCTGCAAGGTATTCGTGGTTGGCTTTGGAGTACCGCTTTGATACCGTGCAAAGCCCGCCGCGAATACCTTCCTCGAAAAATTCTAACATGCTGGGATCGCTTATTAGCTGGAGCCTTGCTCTCTTTGTCTTAAGCATGGCCTCGAAGGCTAGTGATGGCAGAGTGTAGTACCATGCTGGGTTCAGGTTATACATCCCTAGCGACAAGTCTCAAAACTTCTCGAATACATCTGCTAAAAGCAGAGTTACGGTTTCAGGTAAAGGTCACTATATTCCCCGAGATTCTTTATGTTGAATGTGCTCCATACGTTAAGTGCATGAGCATATTCCTCCTCTGTGACAACGTCGAAAAGCTCTATCGGCGGGAGCTCCTCTTCTTAGAGCTTCTAGATGGTATCCAGATATGTATAGGGGAATATGCCCTTACACTTCATTAGTTCCAGATGTTCTGGATTAGAATACTCGGCATTAGTGACCTTGAAGTCATCAGCGCTCAGCATGTCTGCCAAGCTAGATAACTTGTCATTGAGAAACTTGTAGCTGTCGAGAAACCTGAAATTGATGCCCTTGTACCATTTAGTAAATGCCAGTTCAGATGATTGTGCTATACATGAAATAGGAGCCTTATCATATGCCATGTGCCTGATCAAGAAGTGACTGTCATAATTGCTTAAGCAATGAAAGAAAATTGGAATAAAACTCGGTAATTTTCTATTCAAATTGCAAGCATTATGAGACGCTCCAAGATATGCTCCAGTGATATGACAATGGTTCCTCACCCTAACATCATCTATAGCAAAATCTCTCCTGCATATGTGACAGTGATTAGCATTGTTGAAATCCAGGACATCCTGAGGCGACATATGCATGGGCTGTATTCGCCCATATATCTCAATGACTTCATCAGCAATCTTTCTAAGTTCGCTGAAGAAGTTATTGAGTGCATTGTCACCTCTGAAGAGCTTGAATCTCGACAAGGACTGATCATGTCTACATATAACCTTCAACGCTATCGATATCGCTTCATGTTCCTGTATGGCTCGGGTCCAGCTCTCTGCGTCAGAGGGTTCACACGAGTGGACCTTCCTGAAAACAGATTCGATATCTGCATAAATAGACAAAAGGTACAGGGGCACACTTTGAATATGCATTAAATTCCAGAACCTCATCCTGCTTTGGCATTTAGAGGATCTGACATTTATTGCATTTCAGTTTATGCACTCTCAAGGCATCCTCATTAGAACACCTTGTCATGCATGCCTCACATAGCCACATTTTCTGCGAGAACTTGTTATCTGACTTCTAATAAGCCTCGATACGTTGGTGATGAAGCAGTAGTGAGACTTGTCATTCTCTTCAACCATTAAGAGGTTTACTTCTCTAGCCTTCCTCTCAGATGGTTTGCGAATGGACTCCACTGAGTCGTTGACATTCAGGGCAAATACAGCTATAGATACATCTGGATTCTGCTTCTCAAAGCGTTCAATCTGATTGAGGGAAAACGGGAATGTAATTCCATCATAATTGAATTCCTTAAGAAGCAGTTCTCTAGGATATGATGATGGTCGTTGGCTATTATGTTGTGCAGGGTATCTGGAAGCTAGCATGCACCAAGCGAAACAGAAATGATCGACATTCTGAATATTAACGACTGCCTTCTTTCGCTTGATGCATGCTGGCAACTCTATGTATCCTGAAGCACGAAGGGGATTATAGTTTGCTGCGCTATTTATCAGCGAGTGAATTGCAAACAGTGTCTTTGAACTAGAAATGCCTTCAAAACAGGCTAGATTTTCTAAAATTTCATGTTTCATTGCATGAAAGATGACATCGAGGTTAGATGATTGCTGGATCTCCTTTGTCTTGGAATTGAGAAATATCGATTCCACTTTTTCATGATCTGGTGTCTGGATTAAGTATGAGACGTTCAATGAACAACTCATCTTTATCCCAGACATACTCTTCTTTAGAGTGACTCGATTTCCTTAATAACAAGACCCCTGCATGCCTCGAGAAACTCGCTGGGGTCAATTATCCCAGCCGTATTTTCAATTTTACTATTGAAAATACGACCTTTGAATGCAGACTCTATTACCCTACATTCTAGGTCATCGTAATCATTTCGACATACCCTTTTTGCCGGTGATGGTGAGGATGAATCAGTTTTCTGGACTGGTCTAGAAGATATTGCTACGGCTCCATTTACATGTGCTGCATACTCCTGCTGGTTTAGTTCGCGGGAGTGTTGGATGCTGCACATTCCTTCTTCAGAACCACGCTCCTCTTCTGCTTCACGAAGTCTCTTGACACCTTTTCTCAAAGCCTCATTCGCCTGAGGCTCTGGCTCAGGGTGTAGAGTTTCAAGATCTGCAACAATAGGAGCATCACATTGTTAGCTACTGTGACAATCAAGCAGGCAATGGTCTAGTAGAAGACTTGGGAATAAATTGCATCAATATTAATGTTAAAAGAAGTGAAAGACTTACCTTGGCATGACTGAAGCAACTCGATGAGCGCGGTCTTGTACCCGCAGTTAGTGCAGGTACAAATTCCCTCCATGGGTGTATCCTCCCTGTCGTTATTTTGGACGACGCTGAAATGCTCAATAACATCTCCGAAACCTGTAGGAGGTGTGATGATAAAGTCCCCCGCATTATCTTCATCAAGCCACGCAGCTGCCCGTCGTCTATCAATGGTGATAGTGGTGGTGGTGACGGTAGAGCGCTGGGACCAGGAGCGTGCTGTGCCGGGATAGGTGAGCGGCGGCCACGTCCTGCCAGACTCAATTTGTTTGTCTTCGAGTTCATAGGCATCTTCACTGGAAAATAATAATTTAGGCATGTAAACTTGATGAATGAAGAAAAGGATAATATCCCTATATTCTATACTTCATTTTCTGGCATATTACCGCTTTTCAACTTTTTTCAGTTTTTGACATTCGAGGTAAAGCTTTAAGTATGTTAAGCTTTTTGTATGTCGTAAGGGTATTTTTTATACATTATGCAAGCTATTTTATAGCAGATTACAGAGTTTCAACGAAAAATTCAGAGTTAAGTTAATTTTTCTTAATTAGTATGTTAATGAAGTATTTTCAAACATTAATTGTTTTATTAATTATAAAAGTAGCTAATAGAAGACCTGCCTTAAGGTTGCTGGAGTTAAAATAAGTTGCAGTTTAAAGTAACTAAGGCCCCCAAATAACTACTACTAATTGCGCTTGCATTCTCATTTTTAGTCTACTTTTGTATTTCTCTTCTGATTTTTTCGTAATCCGTTTACGTGGAAATGGAACTTGATTTTAACGTATATATTCCTTTTCAATCGTACTTTAGCGTTCTGAAAAACTGAATATTTGCGTAAGAGCTTGTCCAGATAGAATGTATTATGTTTTAGCTTGCTTAAGCCCGGTTATTTTTTGTTACAGTATTGTCTTTAAAGTTTTTTGTGTGATGTTTAGACGTTGGTTAGTGATATATAAGTTTAAATATACATCTAGACACTGACCCTACTACATTATTGCAAGACAAACTTTACGAAGCTAGGTGATCACACGTTTTTTTAAATGCGATTTTGACTTTCAGTATCTTCACTCGACTTTTTTTAAGATTACATCACCCGAATTTCCTGTATGAAATCTATTATATGCACTTACCTTGCGAATTGAAATCTAAGATGAATTAGGTACTTGAAGATCTTTGCACTAACACACGCTATCACAATCACTGACGTTATTCCTTTAAGAATGAACTTTAACTCTCCTGCTTTCTTCTTATATAGACTTTGAAGTTCATTCTCCCTCTCCCAGAAAGAATGCGCAGAAGAATCCACTCCGTAATCGAGTGTTTTGATTGGTTAAACAATATTAGCTGGCTATATCTATCCTTGTCTAGTGATTCACGTTTCTTTTCCATCCCAGGATCTTTAATCACATCTGATGAAGTTATAAATGTATTTGACGCCGTGTCTTAAGTAGTATATTCTCGTGTACTGTTAATGAAATAATAAAGGACGTGTTCAATTACTCTTTATTGTATGAATCATACATCTGTGTGAGAAACGTTAAACTAAATTGCCCTTAGACAGGAAATTGTAAATCTTGATGAACTTAAGCAGCTTAAGGGAGGGAACCTATTGATGGTTGCAGCTGCCTTTTGGTGTGCTGTTAATGAAATAATAAAGGAAGTGTTCAATTACCTTGTATGAACCATACACCTCGTGGGAAATGTTAAGATAAATGGCCCTTAGACAGGAAATTGTAAATCTTCATGAACTTAAGTAACTTAAGGGAGGGAACTTACTGATGGTTGCAGCTGCCTTTTGGTGTGCTGTTAATGAAATAATAAAGGAAGTGTTCAATTACCTTGTATGAATCATACACCTCGTGGGAAATGTTAGGATAAATTGCCCTTAGACAGGAAATTGTAAATCTTCATGAACTTAAGTAACTTAAGGGAGGGAACTTATTGATGGTTGCAGCTGCCTTTTGGTGTACTGTTAATGAAATAATAAAGGCATTGTACAAATACTCTTTATTGTATGAATCATACACCTCGTGGGAAATGTTAAGATAAATTGCCCTTAGACAGGAAATTGTAAATCTTCATGAACTTAAGTAACTTAAGGGAGGGAACTTTTTGATGGTTGCAGCTGCCTTTTGGTGTACTGTTAATGAAATAATAAAGGCATTGTTCAATTACTCTTTATTGTATGAATCATACACGTGTTGGGAAAAAAGATACAAGACATCTTTCCCGCTGTTATAACTAAGTATTTTAAATTTCTCTACTAAGTAGAGTAAGTAGAAGTATTGTATTCCACCCCAAAAATTCGATAACGAGGTTTCACTGGATATTTATGTTTTGAGGCCCCCTGTTTTATTGAGAACTATTTTCGAGATATTGCTTGTTATTCCCTTAAATTTCCCAATAATTATATTTTTCTCGAATTCGTTATTCATTTTTTTATGTCCTAGACATGCAAAGAGAATGGAATGCGTCACATAGCAACCAGCTCTTAAAAGATTTGACTAATGCTTAAGGCCTACCATATTCCTCTTGCACCTACTAGAAGCAAAGGAGAATAAGCGTTTGTAAAAATAAAAAGTTTGTACAAGAGTAGAGAAAGTCATGTGAGTGTAACATATGAGAATTTTTTAAATGTGATTCGTTTTTATTTCACTGTACATACACCTTGTAACAGTGTAATTAGCTACCTCTATAAAGAAACTTTTTTTCATTATAATTTAATGTGTGTTTGGCTCTCTTGCAGTTTTAATGAAAAATGAATAGCGGATTGGATGCTGTCGGTATCTATACTGCCAGATATGAATTACAAGTGTTAGTTCTGTAGCCTTCTGGCCTCTACCGTGGATAATGTGAAGTTTTTAGTAGTAGGGGACGAGTCTGAATAGGCGATGGGAATCCAGCCGAAAAATCAATAGCGTCAATAGATGCCAGCCTTATAGGCGAGGGTAATCCCCCCCACCTCGCTGATTGAATCTCCAGACATAGGGACCAGATCATTATTCTCTTATGGTGTGGCCTGTAACGGAGAGCAGACTCTAGTGTGTTTTATTTTTTCATTGCTTGTGATTTCTCAACGTAATAAAGTATGTTATTCGACTCGTACAAAGCAACAAGGGACGGATGGTGAAAACTAAACATTTCCATGCGTTAGACGTGTTAGCCACAAAAATTGAAGCTCGTATTTTTATGTAATGTATATGAGCTGCGTAATTAGAATTAACGCTGTGTACTTTATAGTGGCTGAATCATGTCTCATAGCTGACTGGAAATGCAGACATTATTTTGATTACCTCCCCCACCCAAAGCCGAGGAGGAGGGACGGGACTTTTAAATGTTTCTTCAAGTAAATGTCACCACGTGGCCATGTAAGCGACCCTCACAATTACCAACTCCAGCAATAACCATTAATTTTGATGTTGAACTCTCATGGCGTTTAGGTTGGGTCTTTGTCTTTACATGAAAGACCAATTAAACACAATTTAAGACTACAAACTCCCCCAGTAACCATAAATTTGATCCAGAACGTACCCGCCACTTGGGTCGTCTTTCCACGAAAGACCAATTAAACCCAATTAAAATCAATTAAAGACCCTTCCAATACTAAAGATCACGTGACCTGTGCCAGAACGCACATCTTATTTAGGTCGCTTTTCCACTAAACCCTGTTTCACAAATTGTCCCTTAAGTCACTTCTTGTGCTTAAAGGAACAATATACAACTACTGACTTTGTATTGACGCGTTACTTTTTGAGAACAAAGGGAAACTATGAGGAACAATATTTTTCACTAATTTCAGTGTATTAATTAGGTATTCCAATTAACATTGCTCCAATGATAACCGATAGAGAAATCCCACTCCCATGTTTCTATAGTTATAGTTTTTGGGGTTTTTCTTCAAATTTAAGGAACTTGAATAAAAAGTGCACTGTGTGAAACATTTTGAATGCGCAAAAATATAGAGGAAACAGAAAGCGAAAAAACACCTTTGAAATTCTAAACGCCTATCTGACCTTTTGCCCAGACACATTTAAACACTCGAGTAAACTTAATTCGAATCATCAGTGATAGGCACCAATAAAGATTATGAAACTAAATGATTCATTCTTAATAACATACCTAAGTGCAAAAAATGGAATTGTTGAAGGATTTCCTTAAATGTTCATCCATGTGTACCCTTAAAAGTTGAGCGTATAAAATCGGGTCCCTAAATATAAACTTTGGGTGGTAACGGCTTCCTACCAGTTCAAGGATTATGTTAAAAAAAAAGTATACAGATAAATAAATGAACTCTTTTTGAGCAATATTCATTAAAGCTTGCCCAATGTTCGTAACTCGTGCATTGCTCCCGAAAGAAATGAGATATTTTAGCTGTATTATACAATTTTAACGAATCACTTAGGCTCAGGGTACTCCGTGGGTACCGGAATGAAAATATGATTGCTAAAAGTTGGCTAATATGATCATATTTACATTCGCCTTTGCACCACATTCCTTCTGCTGTAGAGCACGGAGCATCAGAAGCAGAAACGAAAACAAGGATTTTCCCATAAGCCTCTGCGCACGGAAACAATGGGTCAGCGTTATTCCAGTAGGAGATTTGAACGTTTGCGTGCAGGAATGCTTACAGAATTTTTCATGTTATTGTTATTTGTGCGTGTGGTTTTTATGCCTTTGTCGCACTTCGTATGCGGAACGCAAGCTTGGCTATTCGGCCAGCTAGTTTTTTGGTAAGCTTTGTTCACGAATCACACGATTTTTAGCAATTACGCAGCTGTTTCTGAAATGTTACCAGACGATGCTAATTTGTTCTCCTGAAATTGATACTCAAATTCTATTAGTGACTTTTTTTTTGTATAGTTACTAAGTTGAAACTCCACAAATAATGACCTACATTTGATATGTGTGGATAACAAAAACCAAATGAAAACCAATACCGCTTTCTGAATATATTAGATAACTCAGTGTACATTCTCCACACGTATTTCTGTTAACTCCGAGCTAAGCGAAATCCAATACGAACTTCTTTCTGACTTGGCCAATTCCCCTGTAGTATATTACATAGTTTCAAAAGTAGTTGATGCACCCTTTTGTGAGGTCTGCTATTACCATGTCCTTCCCTCGGTCATAAATACGTATTTAAACATTATAGACCAAACCAGAGAATTTGAAACTTCACAATGATTAAAAAATCTGATGTTCTACATTCATCTGATTATCTCTATCCACTCTTCAATAAACTGTTCCTACTAAAGCTTATTATTCTATGGAGTTAATTTTAATAAAAATAAACGCTGTAGGTTCAGAAGGGATACAGCAGGCTGAAGCCAGAGTCAATTTTTTTCAAAAAAGGATCGATACATATTTTAATGTATGCTGGCTTTGAAATTCAACTCTTTGCATGACATCAATAAACAAACAAATGGCGACTTAGCACATCAAAAAGGTGTAAAGTGTTTGAAATTCAAACCAATAACATTAGGGTTTCCGAAATAGTTAATTCCACAAGAAAATTATTTAACATAAATTGTTTGTGTTAACGATACTTTATTGTGTGGTAACCTTTAGTCTTATGGTATACTAGTTATACGGAAGCATACGAAGTTTATTCAGAATAAAGAGAATTTCATAGACCTTTTTAGAATCATCAAGATATAAATTTTACTTTATTATATTTGCATGTGGTATTTTAATCAAAACTGTTACCATTTTTGAGAAAATGATGAAACCATTCCATGAAAAGTGTAGTTTAGGGCGGGGTATTATAAATTCGTGTCGCATCTTTCGTGTTTATCCAACCTTTGGCTTTTGAATTATGCTGTGCACGCACACACACAAACACACACACACACACACACACTTCTTTTATCATTGGCTACAAAAAGTGATATCTCCGCTACTTACTTTAGGTAAAGTGGTAGAATATATTGGCCGAAACGAAACGTATAAATTTATTAGAACAGCCTTTATTTTTGCTTCCGAGGAAAGCGTTGGTCCGTAGAGAAGCTTAAGCAAAGGGTAACCTAAGAGTTAACTACTATAACTGGCCTTATTTGCCTGAAGTTTAAATACAAAATGAATTCATATATGCAGGAAAATTTCTTTTAAATTATTTCAGACAGTTTAAAAATAATATGTAGAATCATAAAAACACAATATCAACTGAATGAATGAGTTTTTATTTAGACTTCATATGTTTATCGAAATACCTCTTATCTAAAGTTATTAGTAAATGAAAGTAAGACTGAGATTCATGATATAACACTAAGGGAAAATATAATTTATGCAGTCATTTTTGAAAGGGCTTACTCCATTCATTTCACAAAATGAATTAACAATTGTGCCTGATCCTATACACATAGATACACCTGTCTACATGCTAAGGGCTTATTCCACACATTCTAAGTGTGTTTCTGCGACTTTATTACAGCGACGTCACTATTGAAAGGGCTTTTTTTCCTGGAATAATGCCATTTTCTTTGGCGATTGTCTTCTCATGCCACCTTTCGAATAGCTAATGCACTAAGCGGAACGTTTCACTTTTCGTAGTTCTGTACCATTTTCAACTCCCCGCAACATGCTTAGCGCTGGCAACTGTAGGCGTTTGGTCTGCAGGAGAGGGGGAGTACTGTACCACTTTCTACTCCCCCATTCATCTGTCGGCGCATGGAAGATATTGTATGCTTACAACATTTCGGTTGGCAAGTTTCGAGAACGCACCCTCTAAGAGTCCCACACATAGATTAATACCAGATTCTCAACTCAGTGGTGGTGGGGTCACATAGAGCGCCTTTTAGTGGCCTTTAGGTGGCATTTAGCGGAACTAATGCTGCATCGGTAATGCATCCTACTTCTTTATCAACCGATCATGCCTGCTGCTAACCCCGTCTACCGCTTTTGGAACATACGGAAGTCAATTGAAAGGAGTTGAAGTTTCAGTTTGCCTTTCTCATCTGCTAAAATATTGAGACCATTTATAATTGTCTTAAATTGACAATATTTTTATACTCGTTTTCAATAAAGAGGGAAAGTAGGAAAGGCAGAGGTATGGTATTATGTAACGTTATTCTTTGTATATAGCAGGTTACCATTCATCATTTTTAAAGCTGTTAACCCACATTACAGAAACATCATTGATTTGCACTCTATAATAATATACAAATTATAACATAAATGATACTCTACCATCTACAAAGAATGTCAGCATTTATTTATACATAAAACACCACATAATACATTAACACGCGTATTGGAAAATAAATGAAATGCATCAGCAAAAACAAAAAACAACTATTCAGATACAAAAAAGAAATCATTTTAATAAAGCAGCTTCTTACGGAACACAAGCTTAAAGAAACTTCCTTACACTAACATCCCGTGATGAAGATTTAACAAGCTGTGATACGTTTTTAGTAGCTGCTTGTTCATTATCCAAATCATAAATTTCTTAGCAATTAACTTGTGATTAGTTTTTGCTCTTTGTGTGATTTTTATTTGGAATATCTGTTGCAGTCTAATCTAGTATCTATTGGCAAGGAACTTAAAATAAGCACGTAACACCATGAGTTCTATCTCCTTTTTTTAAGTGAAAGAAGATTAAAAACGTTTTACAGCTATTTTCTATTAGTCCGTTTAAATATAGAAACTTCTAATATGCAGGCCATCAACTCACTGCTCCATGGTGCATTGAGGAGTACTCGTTTACTCAAATCTATGCCCGAGATAGCACATAGGTAGAAGTGAAGTTGGGAAAACAGTTTGACCATGAAATCATAATGTTCAACAACTTCGTGCTTAATGCAGGTTCGAACCAAACAGCTGTCTTTAGTACAGCTGTGAACATAGCCAATCTTATGATCACCATATTAGACACAATCTCTCCTTGTTTTCTTTGTATTGTTAAATTCTTAATACTTAAAATACATAATTATTCTTTCTTTCTACAGCAGCAGATTAAAATATTTTATTAATTTGCAGCAAATGCATTACTAAACCATGAGGGAAAAAAGTTAAACTAAAGTGCATTACATATGACTTGTTTCCTCAGCAGACTGATATTGTTTCATTACTATAAAACCTATTGGCCCCTCCCATGAAGTTGGCATTAATTATGGCCTTCTTTAAAATCATATTGATATAATAATAATAATAATAATAATAATAATGATAATAACAACAACAAATTCAGTAATACAGATTTTCCTTAGCATTATTTGTGACTCACAATTTTTAAATGAAAGTAGTTTTTTCACAATCACTTGAAGTGCACCATCATTCTTCATACTTGCCATACCAACATCGCTTTGCTTGGCAGTTAAGAGAACTATTTGCATCATTTCATAGCCAAGAAAATGGTACAACCCGAACTATTAACCAGTTTAGGATGTAATATCGTTATTAACAACAGGTTGTATACCCTACGACATATGACACTAAGCTAAATATTTCAAATATAAAATTCAGATAAATCCTCAAATTCTAATCAGGCTGCCTAGATGGAGTTTGCCACCAATATTTTATTAACTAACAATATATACATTTTTGTTTTATTTTGCTTTAATGTGATTTGTATATGAAGACAGTGAAAGCAAATCGAGAGTGCAAATGACAATTACAGGGTAGCTGTAATTTAGAAAAGATGTTGTCTTTAAGTTCAAAACTACTCATTAATTGGTGACACTTTACATTCTGTGCAACATTAGGGTGCTATTTCTTAGTTAATTGAAATCCTTGCCACAGTTTTGTTTATTTAGTGGATAACAAAAGTTTCAGAAATGGCATGTATGTAGTTAAATTCAGCTGTTAACAACATTAACTCGAAACTATAACTTTAAAGCTATTAACACAGAATCTCTAAAACCAACTAATACCTACACTGAAATAACTGCCTAACACCAACTTCACTTTTTCTGAAAATTCAGAACATGTTCCCAGCAATAGTCCTCAATGTTTTAGTTAACTTTTCAACTGATGTGGAAATGAAACTCCAAAGTGTACTGAATGTTTGATATTATATGACAACAAATTGCTGTATAGATGAGAGAGAAAACTTCATACACTATTAATAATGTTCCTGGAGCAGTTCACTGCACCTCAACATATCCAAGTTCCCTTACTCTATGCTTTGGATGTCTGCCAGCATAACTTGAGATGATGATTGCGCTAAACAAAAGAAAGGAGAAAAAACTCATTAATGCTTTCCTAATTAAGTAATAAGGTTAATAAAAGTTCTTTGAAAATGATGAACCCTGCATCTACTGGTGGAATAGTTGGATACAGAACAACAACAGTAAACTTCACAATGTGCGCCAGACTTCTACTGCAGAGTATCAAGTTAAAAACCTCAAACTTAGAGACCAAATTACAGTAACCCGCCTACGAATTGGACACACCAGAATTACACACTCCTATCTGTTAAACAGAAGTCCTCCACCGCCTGCGATAAGTGTCAAACAGCACTAACAGTAGAACATATTATACTGATATGTTCAAATTTTAACAACAGAGAAAACAATTTGGTATACCAATAAACCTTCAATAATCCTTCTCACTATCGAAATATTATCAGTTTCATTAAAGCAATTGAATTATATAACCATATTTAATCAAAAGAATTAAGAAATTGTTTTGTTATTCTAAAATTACTTGTTCTTGTAAACTATTATTATGTGTAAGGTGTAATAGCTGTAATTGTAAGGCTATCGTTATTTTCAATGTGAATTGTTATGTTCTTGTAAAATCTTGGTAAGAAATATTTGTAAAATCGTTCTACTGAGCCTAAGTCGGTCACGATTAGACCAAAATGGTTAAAGCGACCTTAAACTAATAATAATGATAATAATCATAATAATAATAATAATAAAACTATCCATGACTGACATTTCATCACTAATTGCTACATTAAGCAAGAGTTTCAACTATGAAGTATCCTGTTATTTTTAACATATCCTCTTTTCATTCCCAGCAACTGTTTTGTTCATTATTCAGCAACACAGAGCAAAAAATAGCTTGATTTTGTAAATATGGCACTGTATTTTCACTTATTTACTATAAAAACTTGCTTTTTAATATTTTTTTAGTTGAACTGGAAACTCGATGGTTTTATAAAGAAATATTTTCCGTGTGAAGATACACAAGCTGTGTATAAGTTAAACTAAATATCAAGTAAACCAATGGTAAGATTGTGTAGACTGATACATTGCAACAATTTATGAAGTATTCAATACCAGTTGTTTTACATCTTTCTTTACTAAAGTTTGGAAATTTAAATAATTTCTTTGATAAAACAGTACTATTAGTTTGAGCACTTTGCAAAAGTCTTTAATCTTAGCATATAGTACTAGACCATGGCGTAATGCTGCATAATAATGTTCATAGTTGGTGCTATGTAATCTCACAGTGAAAAAGGAAAGACAAAAAGATAATTTAGAAAGATGTGGCAAAGACTCTGTCATTGGCTTATGAGAGCAAAACGGAAGTTCTGTTAAATATAACTTACTTCAAATGATGAACGAAGGAAATCTGTGCCATAATCCTGAGGATATTACTTTTGGAGATGTTGAGCAGGAGAATGAACTTCAGTAGTCCATATATATATAATTTACAGTTCTGAAATTCAAAGAATGAAAACATGAATTTAATATTTAAATAGCTTTCTAACAACTTTAAGCCTATCTAGAATACCAAATAGATTTTTTATTTTTCACTAGTATTTCACTCATCAAATCGCCATTATTATTAGTATTATTGTGAGCCATGATATGTGAATACAATTTTATTTTGAGAATAAATGTATAAGTAATGCACTTCTGGTTATGTTTTGGATTTAACTTTGGTTATTCTATATTATTTATTACATTCATACATCCTGCTTACCAACACACCTTTGAAAAAAATAGATCGCTTTCTTCTTGCTGTTCATACTCTCTTGTATGCCTTTCAAATCTTGCCAGTTTTACTAAAGCGAAGAATTTGCTTCTCAGATTTATTCTCGTATCCATTTAAATACGATCCGCAGCTTTGAAATTTGGTCTCACTTTCGTATACACTTAGCCAACTTTGTTTTTTTCACATCGCACACTGAGCTGAAATACAGCACAAACCGGTCCACTAATATTATGAAAACGACTTTATACATAGCAAACTGGTGTAATATATCAAACTTTGGACTAAATATACGTATTATTTTTAACACAATTTAATATTCAATACAGCAGCTTAGAATACCTGTATTGGCAGCTTTGGATGTCAAACGTACGGGTTGCATAGTGTCATCTAGCGTCTACATTTGGAAGCAATGGGCATATGCAGCGCACAAAATGTACTTTCGGGAAATCGATGCGCGAACATCGATGCTGCACCGGAAGTACCTATCCTAGTTTATATACACTGGTCCAGGACCCTCTAGAAGCAACGGATCTACACTGGGTTCGAGATTGAGAAAAATGGCAGCGGTAGTTGGTGGTGATCCCTGAGGCGTTTACGCTATGTTTACTGTAATTTAGAGTATTTTAGTAAATGCGGCAGTTTGTTAGTGAAACAATAGTGTTTGAAAACCTTTATTTGTGCAATTTAGGAAAGAGAATAATCCCAGTCATGTGTTTTCGTGCCATGTGCTTTCCATGCATTAATTATGTTTACTAATATATTACATGTAGACTATGGCTACATTAAATGGAAGGTATATATTATAATTTTTTTAATTTATCTGTTTGTGAATATAATTTGTGTCACGGCTACTGTGGTGATATAAAAAAGAAATTGTTACTTTGGGGACGTTATAGTTGTAAATATGTTAACAACACCGTTATATTCCCGGATGTAAATCGAACTTTGGTTATAATAAGTAGGGATGCAAATAATTGTGATACATGCTTTAAAATGTGCTATATGCAGTGTTAATTTGCATAATTGCTATATTTCAATTGAAGTACTGGTTTAAGATTACTTATTTGTTATATTTCAGTCTGTCGGTGCGGACTCTTTCTGCAAAAACTAGTAAAGAACGCTATAAGTCACTAAGTAATGGGTAAATTTTTGAATAATTATTGCAAACTTAGAAATTAAAAGCTTTCAGGAAAGCAAAAGCAAAATTCCACCCTAAAGCTTATAAATTTAGTACAGAATTGCTGTAAATAATAGCATTTCGTGTGTGAGCCATCCAGTACATATTTTGTGTACATAATATTGTGTACGGTGTGATAAATGGTGTAAATAATGGCAGGTAATTTTGTGTGAAATCAATCAGTGTCAACTGATATATCAGCAGTTCTGTTGCATGCAAGTAAAATATTACAGTGTACAGTGATTGCAGTTTATAAAGCTATTGTAATTAAAATATGTAGCTGTAGTTTAGAAATGCTGTTAAGTTATAGCATCCAAAACTATAGACTGCATGAATATTGTTTCAGGTTACTTACGAATATTTAATTGATCACCACTTAATGTTAAAATACATTTAGTTTACTTTTAAGACAGCGTTTTTGTGTACAACAGAGTGTATATCTGCACAAAATGCATGTCATTACATCAAATTAATTGTATTTTACTTCAGAGAAGTCATAGCTTGTTGACAAGAGCTGTTTAAAGTATTTCCCAAATTCCCACCACATACGGCCGCCATTTTGGATGTCAGTGTCAGGCCCGTTATCAAGAGGGTCCTGTTTAGTCAGCCCACATCAGTCAGCATGTCAGTCATGCATCGCGAGGACGGATGGCACCTTCCGGGTAGCTAAGCTGGGCTAGCCAGAACACATCGACAGCCGACGAGAGAAACACCGGAGTGTAACTTCAGAGGCACGTAGCACATGGCGTGGTGAGAGTATGCAAATTCTACACTTTTGGACTATTCTAAATTATTACACATTCTTTGGTAACTCTTCTCAAAATTCGTTTTCTCGGGTTTTCGGTGGAGGCGTTAGATAAGTAGGAGGCATAAATTGTAATCACGCCATGAGTATTCAAAATTTTAAGGATTCAATTATGGACTTGTACAAAAGCAATAATCTTTCAAATTGTAATTTATCTAAAGTTGTTATATGGTTATATGCTGTAGCTTATAAAGTCAAATCGAAGATTTATAACTTTATGTGAGTTGTACTTAAAGCAAAGTATATGCTATTCCACACAATTCCATACCTTCTGGACAGAGAAGTAAATGTTATTGTCAAGAATGCTTATAGTCATGATAAAATAAAACACGAAATATTGATGTCTTTTCAGCATTTCACCTAAGCTTTTCTTCATTGTAAACCTTTAAGTTCACATCACGCTTCCATATCTTCTGGGCAGCAAAGTAAATGTCAAGGTTCAGCACCGCTTAATTTGACCTTTTTAACCATGGCATAATAACACTAGCAAGGCGAATAAAACCGCATTACAAAAGTTACCAGAACATAATCAAAATGGTAGAAAAATGGCAGCAGAACGTATACACCACTATCAACTGGGTAGTAGAAGTTTGTGCTGTACTGCTCTATAAATCGTTACACAAACGGTAGCAGGCATTTAACGTTAACTCTAACGGTGTTTAACAGCTAGCAAATTACTATTATCCGAAACTATCATTACAAAAATGGCAGCAGAACGTACACATCACTACCAAAACGGCAATAGAAGTCTCTGCATTGCTGCCCTGTAAAGCGGTGCATTACAGTGTTGTTTCATTTCTGAACGTGCTTTGTGAGATGTCAAATGGCGTCAAGTATTGAATTGGAACGTAGTGAAATTGCTAAGAAAAGAAAGAAAGGAGAACTCAATGTTTGGCAATTACGAACAGAATGTTATAAAAACAGCAAGAGTGAGAGAGAGGTCATGAGCAGAGACGGAATTTTGGCAGAATGCCTTTTTAAATGTGCTAAGTTTTTGGAGAAGTATACAGACGAATCTGTGCCCAGTGAATCAAGTTTACGAAAACGTTACTTAAGTAATGAAAAACATCAAATATGAACCAAAAAATAAAAAGATCTGGATTTCAATCGAGTCAACTGATTCTATGGGCCGTTTTATTGCCAATGTCATTGTTGGACCATTAGATCCTTCAGAAGGTGAATCAATAAAAGCTTATAGCAGAGTATCTGGAAAAAGTTGACAATTCAATTATTTACCAATTCATTACAGTTGCTGTGGTCTGAAGAAATTAGAAATTCAATACTGCAATGTATTATTTTTCATCTCAGACACTGCACCATACATGAAAAAGGCCGTGACAAGTTTAAAAGCGCTATTTTCAAACATGCTTCACATGACCTGGGTAGCACATGGTTTTCACAGGGTGTCAGAAGAGATACGAACCTTGTTTTCGGGTGTGGACAAATTGATTTCCAGTACTGAGGATATATTTGTGAAAGTCCGTCAAGGATTCAGACATTTAACGACATTGCACCAAATATACCTCTGCCCCTGAACCTATGATAACGAGATGGGAGGACATGAATTTTAGCAGTAGTTTACTACGCTTCAAATTTCCTGAGTATAACTAAGGTGGTCGCCGTTCTGGAGGATGAAGCATCTTCAATTGTAGCAGCAAGGGTACTTCTCGAATCTTCGGAAGTGAGAAATGACTTAACTTTCATTGCGACCGAGTTCGGTTTCCTGCCACACGTGATCTGCCAGCTTCAAGAAAGAGGGCAGCTTTTGACGATATTGACAAACCTAAAAACATTTAAGGTGACGGTGGAAACATTTAAGGTGCAGTAGAAGTGGACGCTGCAATAGCACAATGCTTTAGATTTGCTCCAATTACCTCTGTAGATGTTGAGAGGTGATTTAATAATCTCAGATGAAACATGTATTTCTAGAGAATCCAACATGACTTCAGAAAATATAAAAAAATCATTTAGTTGTCTTGTGCAACCAATAAACCGATAAGGCATTGGAATGCATAGGCCTCCAAGAAACATTTTCAATTTTCTCTCAAGTACAATTACATTTTGGCAACATGATGTTACTAAATATGCTGATGTGCAATTGTCTGAATAGTGCTATCTAGTAAATAAATAGGTATAATGTACGGTTTTTCTTAGGGATGGGACCTCGATACCTCGATACTTCGATACTCTCGATACTCAGTGGTATCGAAGTATGCCTAATGCTTTGAGATAAACCTTCGAGTCTCTTTTGATACTTTTAAAATTTTCAAATTTTGCATCATTGAAAGTTGTTGCGTTTATACTAGATAAGGAATGAAAGGTATCGAGACTTCACGTTATTGCCTCGCACGTGTCCCCAAATACTTGGTGGACTATAGTTCTTGATAGACCTTGTCTGCGTTTCCTTTGGTGAATGAATGCAATATTCCATAGACTCTTGAGTCTAAAATAAAAACATAAAAAACAATGAGGGAAGGACTAGAGATACTCATGTAACATGCAGTGTTAACTGAGTTACGAATGATGATGATTTAGCTGATGCACTAAATCACATTTCTGCAATAGCCTGGCTTGATGACTCACTGTCTGCCATTACATTTACCTAAATCTGTGAATCCAGCAGAAACAAATTAGAACTTAAGACGTGAGATAATACAGCGTATGGAAATACTTGTTTCCTCAGTAATGCTCGTTTCGTAAACAAAAATGTTGGTTTCTTTTATATTTCTGCATTTCATATAATAATTTCCTGATTTTTTTCCTTCAAATTTTTAATTGTGTCTGATATGCTTATGTATTAAATATGTATATGTTAATGTACCTATGTGGGCGATTAGTAGAGAGGCCCACAAATTATGGCGTGTGGTGCTTAAGCAGCGACTCAGAGTGAGGCAGTATTTTTATCACTTGAATGATTTCAGTCTGGTTATATAATGTGTAAATTCAATAACAGCCCGCCTTGAAGCAATATGCGTATGTAATAATTTGTAAAATGTATGTAACAGTCATTGCATATGCTTATATTATTGTATCCATGTGTAATAATGTTATGTGAATATATTACGTAATTTAATAATATAGGAGCTATGAGAATAATAAGTTAAACGTTGCTAACAGTGAGGTAACAATGAGGTAACCTTGAGGCAATAATGAGTTTCAGAGTTTAAAAGTTATTTGTGATTCTTGGAATCATTAATGTGACAGTTTATAAAAATAGCCAATCAACAACCAGAAAAAAGCTTTAGTTAAATGCAGGTATTCTATTGGAGTAAAAATAGCCAATCAGAGACTTTAAATACAGAAATTTACAAGTTTAGACGGTTGAAATCTATTCAGTTGCCTGCAGACAGTGATAGTAATTGGATGTAAGATAAGTCCTTGAGAGATTTAATATGTATTCGTGTGAGACTAAAATAGTTTTACGTGGTAAAAAGTGTAATTAATTAATAAAAAGGATCTCACAGCTCTCAATATCAGTGAAATGCTATTTAACTTGTGTCAAGGATTAATAAAAAGAAGTGAATTAAAACTTAAAATCTGCGTAAGCCCACATTCTTGTCGCATCACGCCCTGCCAAGACTTCCATGTCTCTAACAATAATACTGACGCAGCCGAGGCAAACATAAATATATAACATCTAAAGAAACAGTCAAATTACAAAGCTATTATTTTTAAACTTGGGGCAAAGGCCACCTGAAAGTACATTTGGGGCGAAGGCTATCGGAAACTGTTTACTATACGTGCGGTTGCAACTACTACAAGTTCGGTTCCCCAACAGTTGAAATACGATACAACTCCTACTTCTAAACTACTTCAAGAGGCAGAGTGGGAGAGGCATGCCCGCCCAAGGTAGTTAGAGAGGGGGAATACATGATCAGCTAAGTTACCACTCCCAAGTTTATTTTTTATTTTTTAAGTTGCTACTTTTTTTTACAAGATTTTCTATCCATAGAAAAAGAACTACTAGCAATTCTTCTTTATTCTGCAATCTTGAAAATGTAAACTAATATACGTTTTACATGAAACTTAAACAACTAAAAATAATATGTGTATTACACCATTCTACCACTACTCACAACTACCAAAAATATGTATTTTTTTTATCCGCTAATAAGAAATTAGCCATATAACATTCGGAAACATTAAAGTTGCTGATCCACTGTCGTTGAGTGTTTCTCAGAGAAACACTTATGCACTTATGCTAGCATCGTGTTGTATTATATTTTTAAAGTAACTTTAGGGTTTTAAGCAAAAGCTGATTGTACTTGGCAGAAAAATGAAAATGTTTTTTGAAGGCCTAGGCATTACAATGCATAAATTTTAAGAACCAGATCTTTCACTTCACGCAAATTTCTGCGATACTTGATAGGAGTACTTTGAGGCTGTTGGGAAAATTAACGGGTGGTCACATCATACGAGCGTATGTTCAAACTCACTGGTCATTTAAACATTCAAAACTGCCATATATGGGTATCGGAGTCGCCCAGAAATTCGTAGAGGCTTGTCTGCATCCTACAATTTCGGATTTTTAGGCTGCTTTCTTCAAAAAAGAGTTTTAGATCCTGCCCTTTTTAAGACAGAGTGCTATTCGATACCAAAATGAAGTTTTGGTCGATTTCTTTGACAACTGGATGGGAATGAACTACAAAACGGGTGGCTTCAACAGGTTGGTGTTCCTTCATACAATGTCGTTAAAGTAATTCGGTATATTTAGGCATTCTACCTAGGCAGGTATAACAAAAATTAGAAAAAGAGGATAAATCCGATGAAATTATCGTATTTTTATTCTGAAACCGAAGAATTTTATGCAGTACTAAGTTTCCGTTCTAGAAGCATCAGCAATCTTCTTTGCCTTCCAAGATCACCTGATCTGGCACTGACTGATATTTTACTGTGGGGCTGTCTTAAAGACCGTATCTATTCAAGACGCCAACTTAAATTGAGTTTTTTACGCTCTTTAACTGCTGTGGTCCTTAGCGTCCCATTCTATATCGGGCGTGAAAGATCGGTAATTTTGCTCAGAGGTCTCTTTATCAGGTTTGAGGTTCTTTTACGTGCCGTAAGTCTACGACACCGGACTACCGGCTTTACTTCCCTTCAGAAGGAAGCCATGCTAAGGATTTTTACGCCCAACAACATCGATCGCCCTCCACCGGGTTTGAACCCGCGACCTCGGGAACTAGCAGCTAGCATGGTAACCACTACACCACGGAGGACAAGACGACCATGGAGTAAAGACCAACAAAGAAATTTCTTCTGTAGGAGACGACTACCTTTGCTCTAAGCTACTTATCAGTGCTTGACAAAACGAGATAGAAGGTGTTTAGAACTCAATGGTAGACACGTGTAACTGTATATCTAAAACAGTTATTTATATTTCCGCAAGCGGTGAGCTGGCCGAGTGGTTAGACCGCTCGCCTCTCACCAAGGAGGCCCGAGTTCGATCCCAAGGACCCGCACCTCGGATTTGTGGTGGATAAAGTGGTGTGTGGGTAGGTTTTCTCCGTGAACTCCGGTTTCCCCCGCCATTCAATCTCCATCATCACCTTTCTTTTCATCCATTTCAGTATCATTTCATATCATCTACTTCCTCGCACTCATACCATGCATCGGCTGATCGTCTATTCTGGATATTCTATCTAATGCAAAACGTCTGTTCCTTGACAGCACCCGCTTGTAAGTCTGGAGGGAGTAAGTTCTATTACAAAGATGGTAAACAGAGAAAGAAAGAGAAAAGTACTTCCAGACTAAACATTTGCATTTCGTTTTAGTTTGTAATGTTAAAATGCGGTACTTTCTGTTGTATGTAAATAACTTCAGATCCCTAACTACCTGATATCACAGAAATTCAGCTGCAACTTTTAAGCAAAAATTAATTGTAAAAGTAAATTATTTGAAAATAATCAGTGCTGCCTTATTTTCAACAAGTTACAATTATGGATAGCAAAGCAAGTTTGAATGCTTAGCTGAAAACAGTCTTTAATCGTAACCAACTGGAATCCCCCTTAATTTGAAGAAATTTTCCTTGTTTTATACGGTAGAACATATTTTTCCCGTGGATGTTTAATTTATTACGGGTTGTTTATGGCACATAATTTTTCTGTCACATAAGTTGCTTTATTTCATTTACAATAATTATTTTATGTCTTAATTATCATAGCCTTTTCTCTCGCTCTTTATTTTACGCCGCTTTACGTCGACTACTACGTAGTCATATCGCGACAGATACCTCTTGGATCGGTGTGTGACGGTCAGTTAGCCTTCTAGGTCACATCCCTGTACAATACTATCTTGCTTCATCACGTGTCCACAGAGGCCTTAATGCTAGGCAACTGTACCTCTACATTTATGACGGTCAGATGGCAGCTTCGACACATCCACAGAGACCTTAGTGCTAGGGAACTGTATCCCTGCTTCTTCTGCACATGCCGGGCAGATGGCATGATGGAAACGTAGTCTACCTACTGCCATTATCTGTGGTTAGATGGAAGTGTATTCGATATCACCACATTTTTCACTGTTACTTTTGTTTTAGTAAAGTATTAACAGGATGGTACACTCCTTAGTTAGCCCATCCCAGGGTGTGATCGACCCTACCCTTTTGTGAGGTCCACATCTCAGTAGTCCGGTAGGTAGTACCTGGTAAGGATCCCATCCACGGGATACGTCGGGGGTAGGTGAGGCTCCATACCGCAGTGAAGACAACTCACCTAGACAAGTTAAGTAGAGTAAGGAAATCCAAAGTCAAACCTGGCATACGAGGGGCTGGTAACCCCCCCATTGGAATTTTCTCTTACTCAAAAGTCTCACAGAAAATAGCCGGACATAACTACTGTATACCGACCTCAGCATGCGAAAAAGGATTTACGATTTGGTAGCAAAGGTATATTGAATGTGGAATATATTAAAATGGAATATCTACTAAAAAAGAAGAGCTAAAACGGGAATTGTGTACATAGGAAATAAATGTATAAATATTCCTGTTTATACAGAAACAAAAAAGAAATGAAAGGATACATTTGAGATAAATGATTGCACAGTTGTATAGGTGCCCTGAGGTGAAACAGAAGACAATCGCAGCAAATGGTGTCGCAATCTGGGTAGATAAGAATTGTAAGAACAGCACAGAAGCTTATTCTTTTATAAACGAGAGAATAGTAACAACTCAGCCAAAGATGGATAGAGGTAAAATTATCGGAGTTTATGCACCTGAAGAAGGAAAAAGGGGAGAAGCAGAAGCATTTTTGAAGAGTTACAAAACATACTGTATAAGTATAATAAGACACATAGTATTATTTTAGGTGATTCAAATGCCAGAACTGGTAAATTACCACAAGTCTGTGGAACATTTGGAGAAGATTGCATTAATGAAAATGGGAAAATTTTGAGAGACTTCTGCACATATAATTCTTTAAGAATAACTAACACCTTTTTCCGAAAAAAGATATTCAGAAATATACTTGGTCTTCTATAGGATTGAGATGTATTATATACTGTGCAATTTTAAACGAAAAACTAAAATCTTTAGTGAAGGACACCAGTGTACTTAGAGGCAGTGAGCTCTTTATAGATCATTTCTGAAGTTTATATATTATCCAGATGGAAAAAGATAAAAAGTAATGAATTAAGAAATAATTGACGGGAAAACATATTTAAAATTTACCTTCTCCAAAAAAATTATGTAATATACTTATGCCAAAGAAGAATATCTTTATATTTAAGTGAGGCAGCTACTGGGGAAGACGTGGATGACGAGTGGATAAATTTAAAGGATGCTATCTCAAATGAAGTTTTGGAGATTAGGAATAAATACAAGGCTAGAAAACAATTATATGAAATCTTTCTTCAGAATCACAGTGACCATTCAAGAATGCAGTATTTTGAAAAAAGAATCATTACAAAAGATATAATACGTAAAGCACATATAAAATTCTGGAATAAACATATAGCAAACATTGAACACGATATCCACAAGAGACAGCTAATTGCTTGGAAAACTCTGAGAGATATGAATTCAACTGAAATTCTTGTATTAATGCAAAAGATTAGATAAACCACTATCAAAATTTAGGGTATAACAAATATACTAAGAATATAAATTTAGAAAATGAATAGATCGAAGAGTCAGCAGATCTCATCACCCTTGAGGAATTAAATCACATTATATTGAGGTCTAAAATAGGAAAGCTGCAGGAACAGATGGTCTCCCAATAGAATTATTTAAATATGGAGGGTTACTACTTACATTAAGACTTTTTTATTTATTAAACATGTGTTAGAAAGCTAAAAAAAGGACTGGAAATTAGCTAAAGTACTCTAACTTTTTAAGGAAGGAGATAAAACTAAATGTAATATCTACAGAGATCTGGGTCTTTTAAATATAAATCACAAAAAATACGCAGGAACAATATGTAATAGACTAAAAGTTATATCAGAAACAAAAATAATGGAAGAGCAAAATGGATTTAGAAAAAAATAGATCGTCTGTGGATAATGCGTTCGTCCTAAAGCAAATAATAGAAAAGGAATAGAGTTTAATTTAGAGACCCATCTTTCACGTTGGACTTTAAGAAGGCCTTCGATCGAGGAGACCAAAATAAAGTATATATATATATATATATACTCATATTAAAAACAGAAGGATACCCAGAGTATTTAGTTAAAGTTATACGAAGTTTATATGAAGAAAGTGAAATGGTTATTGAAATAAATGGAAAGTTAACAAATGAAATTAAAATAAACCAGGGGTTTAAACATGATGCAGTTTATCGCCCCTTTAATTTAATATTATCTAAACAACATCATTCAAGAATGGAAAGTTAAAGTACATAATGGTATTAATATAGGACAAAGCACATTAAATACATTAATGTTTGCTGATGATGTGGTTTTAATTTTTAACACTGAGGATGGACTGCAAGAAGGAATGTATGAATTAAATAATATTAGTAAATTTTACAACATGAGAGTTTCAAGTAAAAAGACTAATAATGGCATTCCACGGCAAATTTCCAGCAAGAACAAAAAAAATTAATTGTAAATAATATCACTGAACAAGTATCGCACTTTAAATATCTTGGATGTGATTTAAATTATGAATAGATCAAGATATAAAACAGAAAATAAATTCCAAACACAATGTGGTACAATTAAAAGATCATTGAAAGGGAGAACAAGAAGAGATACACAATTAAAATTTTATTCCGTCGTGGCGCTTCCTGTCTTATTATATGGTAGTGAGACGTGCACGCAAGAAGTGAAGACTTTAGTAAATTACAAGCAGCCGAAATGTGTTTCCTAACATTTGTTAAAGGTTGTACAAGAGAACCGATTTAGAAACGAAGATATTAGAATGGATTACATATTGAATCCATTATAGAAAAGCTAATGAAATATGGGGAAAACTGGCTTCGACATTTAGCAAGAATGGCACCTGAAAGAATTCTCAAACAAATAAGGGAATATGAATAAAGAGGACAGAAGCCAATGGGAAGACCTAGAGAACGTTGGATTGATGTGACAAGGAGAAGACGGCTATTGTTTTAGACTTAAGGTGGAACTCTGGGTGTGGTATTAAATATCCAATCCGGTATTTACCTTGGAAACTGAGGGAAACCAAAGAAAGAAGAAGAAAAAAAACAGAGACTGGTCGACTCACTGGATTTGAATCCGGTATCTTCCGAATGGGGCCACAGAGGTTACTGCTAGGCATCCCGCTCGGTCAGAGAACTCTGTTAATAGGATATCCGAAAGCTTCTAAGAGTTTCACCAAACAAAGCTCTTTATAATAACCGCCTGAAGCAACCACTTTTACATGCTCTTAACAGGCGCTGATATACATAATGTTGACGACCTAATTACTATATGCATATAAAACAAGGGAATTCTAATTGCTTTCTAATAAACGCCAACTGAATTCGCTAAGAAATGGTGCTATTAGCAAAAGTCGTGTGATTATTACACATATCGATGAATGAATGCAATGAAATAAATTATCAAATTTCCTGGCGTCCAATGAGATTAGTGTTATCGCCATGAGGGAAACCCCAGTAAAAGCATAAATACCTTATGCAATAACTTATATCAACTCAGATTTGAACTCCAGCCCTCAGAAATCTTCTGTCTTGATTTGTAAAGGACAGTTTAAAAATAAATATCAGGGGATTGCTCTGGATAAAAATATATAGCACCTTTTCAATTTTACGTGAACAACATTTTAGTTGTTTTTTCTAAAAGGAATATATATATTTATATTTTGTACATTCTAGCTTTTGGTGTTTTCGTTGGCTGTAAAATTCAACATTTCCCCTACGGATTCTGGGCTTATGTAAACAAAAAGAACATTAATTTAGTTAACCATCAGTTTGCTGTCCCACAGTAGCCAAAAGAAAACAGGTAAACAACAGGAAAACGTAGTTTAAACTCCCTCTGCATTTAGGTCTAAATTTAATTTGCTCAAGGGAATTTCAGAATCAAATACTGCAGCATGTATGTAGATACTAAAAATTAAATTCAAATCCAAATGAAGCTTAGATATAGGTTAGTTAAACACGACTGGTAATGTCTTGGGGTTGTATAGCTCTGCAGAAAGGTAAAAGTTTGCATAACGTATTAATAACTACTTTATGAGAATAAAAGGAGTAGTTGTTTGTTTTATTTGAAAACGTTTCCTATTTACTTTCCTTGATGATTTACTCACGCGGTCGCTGTTCACCTACATGTGTGAGTCGAGCATCAGCATATCTGGATCTCAGAAGCACAAGAACAGATGTTGATTTTAACGTTCTCTTCCGTTTGCCTAGGGTATAGTTAGAAATGAATTTTACCCCCCCCCCCACCACCAATGCTGCAAAACAAGATATCAAGATTTTACTGGAAATGTGCACCTTTGGACACGATAACTAAAAACAGCACATTCATACAAATCTGATGTGCTACATTTACATGCCCTTCTCTACACTCTATCATTTATTAATGAGTATAAGGATTATTCTTATGGAAGCTTATTTTTCTATCTACTTCATTTTATTCGAGACAAAACTTTCCAGATGTAGCCACATTACACATTTCGTTATAAATGCAAAGGGAATAGAGATAGTCAGATGTTTTAAGAACTAGACGCTATGTATATACCGGTCTTAAAATTCCATAATCTTTCATGCAATCGCGAGAGACAACTGAATGGCAACAAGACTTCAAAAGAGTAAGAATTAAATAATTCAAACTATTAACATCGGATATCCCGAAAATCGCTGATGCCACAAAAATCGTTATTTGAAATAGGTTCTGTACTTTAAAGAGATCCAAATTTTTTGTATAGTACGTTTTCGTCTATCGCATAACGTTTACCAGTTATACAAGATTATAGAAAATTCGTTTCATATACAGTGGACTTCACAGGCTATTCCCAGAAATTTCTAGATATACGTTTTATTTTTCATGTAAACATCCTTAATATATAGTATTTTAATCAAAATCGTTTTAGCCATTTATTAGAGAATAAAAACAAATCGAAAATTTGTGAATGTAAAGGGTAGCTGGGATGAGGGGATTTTCTTCAGAATCTTCGTGTCACATCTTTGGTAGAAACTGAAATTATATTCCAAGTTAGGTATTTATGCCATATTTCGTTTTTGAGTTATGCTGTTCACAGACACACACACACACACACACACACACACACACACACACACGAACCCTTTTCTAAAAATTCCCTTTTTGGATTCTGTGGGCTTCAAAAGTGTAGTCCGGTGAAATCTCGATTTCGAATTTTTGGTGGAATGCAATATCATATCTATCTACTATGTACGTGTAGAAATAGTAAAAATCGAATGTGTTGTTTTCACCCGATTTTCTCTACCCACACGTTCATCACTTTCTTTACCACTTACCTACAATAAGTAAAGAAAGCATTGCATTTCACTCAAAAAAGCTTTATGCTGAGATTACAACAGAATAACATGCTTTGAGGCTCCCTGAATCCAAAAAGGGGATTCTTAGCAAAAGCTTGCGTATGTATGTGAGTGGGTGGCTGTATGTATGTCTGTCTGTCTCTCTGTGGACAGACAAAATTAAAAATTCGATATATAGCAAAATTTGTATTTAAGTTCAGCGTCTTCTAAGAATGCGTCACCAAGATTTTTCATAAAATCCTCCCACCCCAATCTACCCTTTAAATAAAGCTTTGATTTTCTTTCCGATTTTTTATTTTCTTTAATAATTTTGATTAAAACGCCACATGTTTTAAGATAATTTCGCGACAAGTAAAACGTAAATCTCAAATTGTCTGCGAGTAGCCAGTGAAGCCCTCTTCATTCTAAGTGAATTTTATATAATTTATAAACCGTGAGAGATAGGCAGAAACTTACTACATAAAAATATAAATGTCGTTAAAATATGAAATTTATTTCAAATCAATTTTTTGTGTACTGCCTCCAAATCTGGAGGTCCCGGCTTCGATTCCTACCTGGAGGTGGCAATTATTCTTTAGCCAGGATTACCTACTCCCTATCCTCCTAGAATCTGGAAGTATGAAAGAGAGTGTAATAAGAGCCCAAAAATTAATACAATCGTAAACAAGTGAATACCATTGCCATGAGCAACTTTTCCAGAGTCAAATGACCTAGATGTTCAGGCAGTACATAAATGGAACAAAAAAAATTTCTGATGTGTTACATTCACATGACTTTCTGCTCTCCATCGCTTATTAGAGAGTATATGAACTTTTCTTACTAAAGCTTTTTTTTATCTACTTCATTTTAATCCAAATAAACATTTCCGGAAATAGATTTATTACACATTTCGTTATAGATTCAAACGAAGCAGCGACAGTCAAATCTTTTAGAACAGACACCATGCACTGGCTTTAAAATTCCATACTGTGTCCATAACATTGCGAGAAACAACTGAAAATCGACAGGACTTTAAAGAATGGCTAAGTATTGATCGATTCGAAGCATTAATAACGTATATCTCGGAAATGGCTCATGACAAACAAAAATTTATTTAAATGTGTGTCTTAAAGAGATCTTCATGTTTTGTATAGTACGCTTTTGTCTATCGCTTAATTTTTACTGTTATACAAGATTATACAAAATTAGAGCCATTTTTAGAACACAAAAAAATTCAAAAAATGATGCATGTAAAGGGTAGGTGGGGTGGAGATTTTCTTGAAATTCTTCGTGTCGCATCTTTGGAAGATACTGAACCTAAATACCATGTTTGGTGGTTATCCAACTTTTCGTTTTTGAGTTATGCTGTTCACAGACACACACACACACACACACACACACACATGGGTCACTTTCTAAAAGTGCTTTTATTGTTCAGAGGGTCTAAAAACATGTATTTCCGGTGAAATCTCCCTATCGAATTTTTGGGTGAAATGCAATACCTCCTCTACCCACTATGTACTTGGTAGAGAAAGTAATTATGGAGTTTCGAGACATTCTTTCGTTTTGGTTTGAACATTCAAGTACTTCATACTTTTTATTTTCTCTATTACTTACATATAGTAATATATTACTTGCATTCCACACAAAGAATTCGATACCGAGAGTTCACTGGAAATACATGTTTAGGGTTCCCTGATGCAAAGAAAACCCATTTTTAGAACAACTTCCGTTTGTGTGTGTAAACAGCATAAGTAAAAATGATGCACACGAAGATTTTCTAACCACCTAAACTACCCTTTACGTCTAAACATTTTGGATATTTTTAATTTCCTCAAAAATGACTCTAATGAATTTATTTAACTACTATAAATAATTTTTATGACAAATAAAATGTATATCTTGAGTTTACTAGGAGCAGTCTGTAAAGTCCTCTTCTTTCCGAAGCAATTTTGTATAGAAGTAATTGTTTTTCCACATGTTTTGGACATGTTTGGACTGAAAAATTCAATGCCAGAGCCAGGATTTGAACTACGGACCTGCCGGTCCCCGTCCGGTTGCTCTAACCACTGAGCCACCATGGCAAAATGCCGGCACGACACTAAATTCGAATCAGCTGGAGAAAATTGAAGAGCAGTGGAGACGGTCCGTCACCCTATTTTACTCTAATTTCGACTTCAAAGGATTCCGAAATTTTCCCCATGAATTTAATTTTAGTCTTTGTATCAGTTAGTGTCTGTTTAATAAATGCAAGAGTTTTACGGTCTAAACCTTGCTCCTTCAGTACTTCAAATATTGATTCACAATCAACGAATCGTATGCTTTTTTTTTAAAGTCAACGAATGTACTACCAATTCTTTGATGTCTTAAGATTAGATTAATGTTCAAGATTTCTTCTACCTGGTCTAAGTCCTGCTTGATTTTCTTCAATTTTCTGTTCTACTTATTGTGCTCTGCCAGCGGACGTTGAGATAGAATTTTGTATGGAACTGATAGTAATGAAATTACTGTATTGTTGTTTACATCTGCTTTGGTCCCTCTTTTTATGTAACGGGTAGATTAATGTCGTCTTTCAATCCTATGAAATTGGTTCTGTTTGCCAGATTTCTTGGTAAGTGTAGCAATTTCTTGTATGCTGTTTGATCGTGCCACTTTGAGGAGATCTGCTGTAATTCCATTTCACCAGCTTTTGTATTCTTTTTTAAATATGTCAATTTTGTTGAATAATTTAATCTTCAATCGGTGATAATGAATCTGGATTTATAGCTTCAGGTTCCTGTGGGGGTTATTATTGTTATTATTATTATTATTATTATTATTATTATTACAAACTTTATTTTCCAGATGGATCAAAATTTGACACAAACATTCCGGTAAGTATTTCCATCTTCAAGTTTCGAGAGTTGCTGTGTGTTTTTATTGTTCACGAAGAACGGATTGCATTGCAGAGGACGGCTTTGAGAAACTAATTACCATTCACAATGGCGAATACAAACCAAAATCACGGTATTACCTATCCTCCAAATACTTTAAATAAATTATTGTCTACGTGAATTTGCGGATATCCAACTCAAGCGTTTGAGCTAACGCAAAATTCTGTGTTGAGAGTCACATGAATTTCACTCCACTGCTCTACTAAGTATTCTTACTCCATTGTGAGGCAGTACTTTGTATCACAACACTGTAAATGCCAGAGTGATTGTAGTGTAAATTAGCATTATTGTATGACAATGATTTGAAATGTTTGTTAATTATATAAGTTTACACGGCCTCACTGAAACTGACAATAGGAGCGGATAACAATGAAACGAGGGGGTGAGTTGTTTATCAATTAGAAGAGACAAACAAATGACGTCAGAGTAGCGTGCCTTTATTTAGAAATGGAGGGAATATCTTCCCTAGACATACGTGTTCGTAATTTTGATTGGATAAAAAAATAGACGCTAATGTTGACGCGCTTTATTAACCAATAGCAACTCTGTTATAATGTTTAGGCATATCGGGGTGAGGGAGTATAAATTCTGAAGCCAAAGACAGGTAACGCGCAGTTCAACAGAATCATTCACGAGTTACACGTCGCGCAGTTCTAAGAAATATCTCTCGCGAGTTACACGTCAAGTAGATCTATGGAAGCATTCACGAAGTACACGTTACGCAATTCTATAGAATCTCTCGCAAAGTAAAGTTAGTTACAAATGTGAAATATGCGAATTAATAATGCGCGGCAAATAAGTGATTATAGTTACATTCGAATATATAACAGTTTCAGTCAGGCGTGTATCAAGATTAAATATATGAAATTAATAAAGTGTGACGGCAATAAAACTGTAAAAACAAATTCTTTTATCAGTGTTATCTTTCAGTAACAAATCCTTTCCGTTTACACACCCTGTTCAAGAGATTTGCTCGACTGAGTAATAATAGCTAGCCGGAGGACAAAGAACCCAAAATTCAAAATAGTAAAACAATAACAGGCGCTCAATAAATAAGATAACACGAACGATACCGCGACAATTGTCTACTTTTGTTAATCGATATATAAATGTTTTCAGAAATAGTTTCATTACACATTGTTGTAGGTACAATGGTGGAACAAATGCTTGAGCATAATCTTTATTTTGCATATTTTATTGCAAGGTATAAGAGGGAAATAGTTGACGCGATAGCAGACTCCGGAAAGCGGAAGGTTCGTGATTAAAATCCGGACTATGGCATTGATGTTTCAGTGTATTCTACCTTTCAAAAGTTGGTCTACATACGGGTTGTGTGAAAGAATAATTAATTATTCATATTTATTAAACATACGGCATTTTAATCAGAATCAATACACCACTTAAAAATAAATATTGAGCAATTTTCATTTAAAGGGTTGTTTGACGTCGGTGGATTATCTTGAAAAACCTTTGTATCACTATTTGGAAGATGCTGAACTTAAATACTTTTGATATGTATAGAACTTTTCGTTTTTGAGTTATTTTACTCCCAGGCATACTTCTAAACATAGTTTTTTATTCAGTGTACCTCAAAACATGCATTTCGGGTAAAATCCTGATAACCAATTTTTGGGTGGAATCTCATACCACAGATAACCCAGAAGTATCAGGTTTAGTTTCCGGCTGGGCGGATATTTTTCCTTAACCAGAGTCCCTCTGTGTCCTCCGCAGAAGAAAAAAAATTGAGTTTTATTTAACGATGCTCTTTAACTTCTATGGTCGTTAGCGTCCCTTACTACGAGTATATTACGCATGAAAGACCGGAAATTTTGCACAGAGGCTTCTTTCATCAGGCTTGAGGTTCTTTTACGTGCCGTAAATCTACGACACGGGGCCGCCGGCTTTACTGCTCTTCCGAAGGAAGCTATGCTAAGGATTTTTACTCCCGAAAAATTCCATCACGCTCCTCCGCGTTTGACCCCGCGGTTTCGGAAACTACAGGCTAGCTTGGTACCCCTAGACCACGGAGGATGACATCCTCCGCAGAGTCTAGGAGTATGAGTGTGAGAGTGAATGTGCGGTAATGATAAGCAGCAAAAAAGTATTTAAAAACAACGTTAAGAAAGCTACAACTCAGGGTGTAAAAACAACATCATTATTTGTTTTTCATGTCAAAGCCCACGATGTGACCATAGAAGTTAAAAGGGAGTATACAAATGAAAATAAGGAAACCACGTAAGTGCTAGAGAAGGATAAAAACTATTATGAGTTATATTCACGTAACTTTCTCTATCCTCCATCGTTCGTTAGTGGGTATACAAATTATTCTTACGAGAGCTTATTTTACTACCTACTTCATTTTAATCGGGATAAACTTTTGTAAAAATAGCTACATTACACATTTCATTGAAGATACAAGGGGAACAGCATATAATAAAACATTTAAGAACTGAACACTATATGCAGATCTACATACTCTTAACCACGCAATCGCTAAAAGCAACTGAATGTGGACAGGACTTGAAAAGAATGACAAAAGTTTTGAAGAATGCGAACCATTAATGCGACACTAGTCTGCGTGATATCGGATGACTGAAAATTAATAAGTGATTCTGACTCACTTTTTTATGCTGATTTCAGAACTGCTTTTAGTTTTTTCTATCGCGTTCAGTTTTTTCACAATTTCACTTCAAAAATATAGAGATATAGAGATATAGAGATATAAAGATATTGCTTCCGCCACTACACATAGAATTAGGCTTGATGAAGCAATTTGTAAGGGCTCTACCACAGAATGGACCCTGCTTCAGGTACCTTTCCAAGAAATTTTACTTCATTATACAAGACAAATTAAAGGCTGGAATTTTTGTTGGTCCTCAAATAAAGAAATTGTTGAAGGATGAAGATTTTGAGAAGACAATGAATGAGAGAGAAATAGAAGCATGGACCGCCTTCCGATCCTTAATGAAAACTTCTTAGGCAATAACAAAGTTCCTAATTACAAGGCCATTGTCGAAACAATGTTGGAACATTTCAGGAAGATGGATTGTAACATGAGTCTAAAGGTGCATTTACTGCATTCACATATCGACTACTTTCCAGAAAATCTAGGATATTATAGTGAAGAGCAGGGGGAACCTTTTCACCAAGATATTAAGGAAATGGAGAGGAGGTACCAGGGGAGATGGAATGAAACTACGATGGCCGAATATTGTTGGATTTTGTGGAGGGACAGTCATCTTCAAGGATCTGCAAGAAAGTCAAAGAAGAGAAAGTTTGAAAAAAATTAAATGAAACACTTTGGCTTCTTGTTCTGTTAAAATGTAGTCATGAAATAAATTAGGGAAGTTCTTGAGAGTATTCTTAAAATTTTTATTGAATAAAAACTTACTTTGTGTAAATTGGTATTTGATGAATACTTTCCTACGCTCATTAGTAAAATCGTCAAACATTACTTATTATGTGTAAAAGCCTGACGTGATAGAAAAAACGGAAGTTATTTCTGGAATCAGCATAAAAAGTTGATTCAAGAACACCTACTTTTAAGAAATCATTTGAAAAAAAGTTTGAAAATGCAGACTAGTGTAATATCTCAGAATGACATATTTTCAGATATCTCAGAAATGGCTTATGTCACAAGAAATTATTTAAAATAAATTGTATGCTTAGAAGATATCTACATGTTTTTGTGTGGTAAATTTTCGTCTATCGCTCAAGGTTTACAAGATATATAAAATTCATCCCCAATGAAGAGCACTTCACATGCTATTCCCAGAAAATTCAAGATGTACATTTTATTTGTCATATAAATATCATTAATATATGGCATTTCAATCAAAGTCGTTAGAGTAATTTTTCAGAAAATCAAAACTTCTTAAAAATCTTCAATGTAAAGGGTAATTGGGGTGTGGGATTTTCTTCAAAGCTTTTGTGTCGCATCTTTGGAAGATACTGAACTTAAATACCAATTTTGGTAGGTATTTATCCGAGATTTCGTTTTGAGTTATGCTGTCCAAAGAAATATACACAGGCCTTTTTCTAAAAGTGCTTTTGGGGGGGAATTCAGGGGGGCTCAAAACATGTATTTCCGTTGAAATCTCGGTATGAATTTTTGGGTAGAATGCAATACGTCCTCTAACTATTATGTACGTACGTGGTAAAGAAAGTAAAAAATAACGCTAGCACGCATTGCAACGCCAGTGTGGGCTATCATACGCTATGTAGTATTTTATTCTTGCAGAAATATTTTTGGTGCACGTTCCTTTTCCAAAATTCGATGTGTTGCCTCCTCGTCTCACGCACTTCCCTCATCCCCACATGTCACGCTCTGGTTTATTAGCGCGCGTGTGCTCATGTGTTGCTGTATGCATACTGATTTACATAACGTGTGGAACTAGATTTCGGGCACATTTTTGTTTGTAATCACATTAAGGTAGTACTCTCGTCTGCTGAGCGGCCACGATGTAGTTTGACATTGCCTGTAGTGGTTTTTCCCATTGTTTGGGAAACCAATTAGGCATGATTTATTCTTACGGGAGAATTGCGGTGAAAAAAGATTATTACAAATTCAATTTCTACTTTCTCCAGCTCTACTAGAGGAAGAGCTGTATTCAATCCAACAATTCGATACCTAGATTTCATCGGAAATACATGCTTTTAAATCTCCTAAACAAACAAAAAAGAAAGAGACCCGTGTCTACGTATGTGTGTTTGTGTGAAAACCGTATAACTCCAAAACGAAAACAAAAACATCACACTTGGTTTGTGTTCTAAAATTTCCGGGTTGTTATGCCGAAGTCTGCAGGTTAAAATGCTATCGGCCGTGAAAGCTTAGGTATTTAAGTACGACATCGAAACAAACATTTTCAAGAATCCCCCTCAAAAGTCTACCATACTTTACGTTATTTTGATTTTGTGAAAAATGGCTCTAACGATTTTCGTTAAACTATCGTATGCTTTATGGTTCTCATAATAAGAAGTATTACTTTGATTTTTTGGGAATAGTCTTGAAACCTTCTTCATTTGGGCCAAGTTTTGTTGTATAGCTTGCAAACTGTAAGAGATATGTAAAAACTTCCGAAAATAGCTGCAATACACATTTCGTTATATATATATATGTAAAGCGAATAGCTACACTAGAATTCCATACTCTTTCCATGACAGGTCGAGAAACAGCTGAATGTCGACAGAACTTCAAAGGAATGCTACGTAATGAACAATTCGAACCAATAATAATGGATATCTTGGAAATGACTGATGCCATAAAAAATTATTCGAAAGAAAATGTTTGTTTTAAAGAGATCTACATTTCTTGTGAACTATGCTCTCGTCTATCGCTTAAAAGTTTACCAGTTATACAAGATTATACAAAATTCCTTCCAAATGAAGAGAATTGAAGATGAAATATTTCGAAAAATGTTCCATGTAAAGGGCAGTTTGGGTTGAGGGAAATTTTCTTGAAAATTTTCGTGTCGCATCTTTGGATGCTATTGAATTTAAGTACGAAGTTTGGTATTGATCCGACTTTTCGTTTTTGAGTTACGCTGTTCAAAGACTCACAGGCGCGCGAGCGCGCACACGCACACACACGCGGACGTTTTTTTTTTTAAAACAAATGCTTTTTTGTGTTTAGGGACTTTAAAACATGTGTTTCCGGTGAAATCTCGGTGTGGAATTTTTGGCAGGAATGCAATACCTTCTCTATCTACTAAGTACGTGATAGAGAAAGTAAAAAAAAATAATAAATAAAAGAAACAAGGAAAGAAAAATGAAACGAAGATGTAGCTTTCATTAAAACACACAATTTATTTTTTTGTGGCAATATCCCAGATATCCGTTATTAATGGTTCGAATTGTTGATTACTTGATCACTCTTTAAGGTCCTTGCAACATTCAGTTGTTTCTCTCGATTGCATGGAAACAGTAGTTAAGGCAGCATATAGCATCCTGTTCTTAAACATTTCACTTTTGCTTTTCCCTTTATATCTATAACGAAATGTATAATGTAGCCATTTCTGCAAAGGTTTATTTGGATTAAAATGAAGTAGGTGTACAGAAATATACCCACCAATAAACGATAGAGGGTAGAGAAAATTATATGAATGTATCAGATCAGATTTTTACTTTCTGTGCTATGTGTAGTAAGTGGGGGAAGTATTGTAACCCACCAAAAATTCCATAACATATTTCACTTGAAATACACGTTTTGAAGCCCCCTGAATCCAACAAAAGTATTTTTAGAAATCGGTTCTTGTGTGTATGCGTGTGTGTGTGTGTGTGTGTCTGTGAATAACATAACTCAAAATCTAGAATTCGGATAAATAACAAATTTATGTTTTATTTTAAGTTGAGTATCTTTCAAAGATGCCACACAAGATTTTCAAGAAAAATTCTTCCCCAACTGACCATTACATGAAACATTTTTTGAAATGTTCCATTTTCTCAAACTATTGCTACAACGATTTTTATTAAAATATCATATATTAAGGATATTTAAATGACAAATAAAATTTATATCTTGCATTTTCTGGGCATAGTCTGTGAAGTCCTCTTCAATCGGAAGAGATTTTGTAGAATCTTATGTAATTTGAAAACGTTAAGCGATATACGAAAATGCACTACACAAAAAGATGAGACGGTAATTTGTATCACAAATTACTTTAATGTAAATAATTATTTACATATGAATATGTATTTTTATGTAACATTGATTTCAGAGGTTTAATAATTGTAATTATTAATGGTAAATAATAATTTTCGGCTCTACTGAAACTGTTAACAATAACAATACTGCAATGAAGGGTTTGAGTTGTTTATCGTTACCGGGAACCAGGAAGTTACGTAATGTTTCGCGCCTTTTCAGTAAAAAAAGCTTCCAGAATGTTCTATAAAAGTAATATGTATTAGTGGTTTTCATTGGATAGTAAAATAGACGCTAATGTTGGCGCGTTTTATTAGCCAATGGTAATTCATTTATAATCTTTAGGTGTATCTTGGGGCAAGCCTATAAATAGCCATGCTCGAAGTCAAGCGTCCCCCAGTTCGTCAAGATTCACGAAGCATTACACATCGTCTCCCGCTCAGTTCATCAAAGATTCGTGTACAGTACGTGACTACATGTCGCCTATCGGTCCTTCAGTTCGTTAAATTACACGCAGTGAAAATCATTAAAGATCTAAAATATTACAAAGTCACTTATATACAAAAATTGAAGTACGTGAGTTAAAAGTGAGACGTTATTATAAACAGTTTCAGTATGGCGATCATCTAGATAAATCTGTGAAAGTGTTAGTGCACGTGTTCGACAATAAAACATTATAAAACACATTTCTTCACTAGTAATTTTTTGGATAAAAGATTCCTTTTCCGCTTCACACCCTGCAAGAATTAAATGCCTACCTAAATAGCTGGCCGGAAGACAATATACATAACCTTAAAACTAATTCATATAGATTGCTACGTCAGAGGGAACTACGAGCCAGACCAACGAATGACGTCACACGAGATGGCTGCACTAGTGAGGTAAACAACATTACGTGAGAAACAACATCCACAACGTGGTGCTACAAATATACAATACAACATTAATATACTACTTCAAATTGGCGCATCAACGTGGAGCGACAACTAGGAAAGGAAGGCTAGACGACTAGGAAAGGAACAAGAATAACCAGAAACAGAAACAGGCGAAAGCAGCAGTGAAACGACCTACAAGACGCAGATTCCGAGACAGAAGGGTAATTCAGCTACAAGAAAACATCGAAACGACGTAGATTCATCACGATACAACGCAGAAGCGACATACAAACCTAGGAGAATGGGGCAGAACGCTGGACATCAAAACTACAGCATCAGACAGCATCACAAAGTCAGGTGATTGTATTTTTTTTTAGAAAACAAAAACAATGGCCACTAATAACATAGAAAAAACAATGATGGAGGGAGATAGTGTAACAGTTAGCTGTAAGTCAATACAGGTTACAAAAAAAAGCTCAAACAATGTAATATTGGAGGGAGGAAATGTTAGTAAACAAAATCAGAATAGAATAGCAGGAAATATTAATATTGATGCTGGTATGATGAAGGAAATAATGGAATCGTTGAGAAATCTTGGTAAAACACTAGATCAGAGTTTTGAGAAAATGAGAGAAGATATGCAAAAGAATAATGAGAAATTAGAAAAGAAAATAGATCAAAATAGGGAAGATCTTGGTAAGAGTATTGTAGATCAAGTAAGGGAAAATATGCAAAAGAGTCATAAGGAATTAAGGGAAGATATTCGTAGGAGCTTTGAACAAAACAGAAAAGATATTGGTAGGAGGAATGAGAAAGTAGAGCAAACAGTAGATCAAAGCAGTGAAGAAATTGAAAAGAAAGTTATAAAGCTAGATAGTAGTATGCCAAAAATGAGAGATGAAAATGAAGTAATAGCAAGTGAGATAGGAGAAATTTCAAAGAAAATGCTAGACATGAGCAGGGAAATATGTAACAAAAAAAGTGAGGTTAATGTAAAAGGCACAGAGTTAGGAAGTCAAATGAGTAGTATTTCAAGTGAGCCAAGAGAGATAAATGAGGTTAGGAATGTAGATGTAAATCAGGCGCAAGTCAATTTCAGAGCGGAGATATCAGAAATGCAAAAAGAATCAGAAATGCAAAGAAATAAATTGTACCAATATGTTCAAAATGAAAACTCCAGTCCAGTACAGCTTAGTACAGATTTGTCAGAGTACTTTCAAAGTAAAAAGATAGCAGAAGAATTGAAAATGAAAGTTGTTAAAAGATGTGTAGTTCAAGAAACTGTAGATTGTTTTCAAGTATTATCAGGGAACGAAATGTCAAATGAATACAAGAGGTTATTCATGAACAATTTGGAGGTTAGGTTACGGCTACGAGTAATGTTTAGCCACACACAATTTGATCCAGGAGGGTAAATAGCAATGAGATGAAAAGTAAATGCTGGATAGCTAAAGACGACTTGCAGAGAAATGTATTGGAACGTAAGAGGGTTAACTATTTATATATATGTCATTTGAAAAGAGAAATAAGTTATAAAAAAAAAATATAAATAAATAAATAAATACATTTTAGTAACTGTAACAACATTTAAAAATTAAGAATGCAAAGATTGAAACTTAAGATGTTATATTTAAGTAAAATACATAAATACAATTACAAGAGTATTGTTAAAATAAAATTCAGAATAACAAAAATTGGTAAAAAAAAAATAATTCAAAACAAATACTTATGCAGCAAACAGAAAAGGTGAAACATTGTCAAGATTTAAGAGATGTAAATATATTTGCAAAGTACAAAATAACAAAAAAAAAAAAAAAAAAAAAAAAATTGGTAAATATAATTAAAAATAATTGAAACAAATACTTATGTAGTAAATAGAACATGGGAAACATTGTCTAGATTTAAGAGATGTAAATATTTGTGTTGAGGGTGAATATTTTGGTACATATGTATAATTGCAAAAATCTTAAATGTATAAATTTTTGTCAACAGCTTAAAGTAAACAATTTGGTACTAGTAAATAAATAGTTTAGGGTATAGTATTTGCTATAAAAAAAAATTTATTGTAACGACAGATTAATATCAAAACAAATTAAACCAAAGCCAGTAAGTAGTGGCGAGATAAAACATATGTCGTGTGTTAAATACGTGTGAAGTGTTAAGTGAAAGTGATAACGTGTGTTCCAAGATTTAGGAGACTAAAAACACCAATTATAAAATTCTAAACAAGTTATAAATGTTTATAATTATGTTTCTAGTGGGGCATATGAGACGGTAATTTGTATCACAAATTACTTTAATGTAAATAATTATTTACATATGAATATGTATTTTTATGTAACATTGATTTCAGAGGTTTAATAATTGTAATTATTAATGGTAAATAATAATTTTCGGCTCTACTGAAACTGTTAACAATAACAATACTGCAATGAAGGGTTTGAGTTGTTTATCGTTACCGGGAACCAGGAAGTTACGTAATGTTTCGCGCCTTTTCAGTAAAAAAAGCTTCCAGAATGTTCTATAAAAGTAATATGTATTAGTGGTTTTCATTGGATAGTAAAATAGACGCTAATGTTGGCGCGTTTTATTAGCCAATGGTAATTCATTTATAATCTTTAGGTGTATCTTGGGGCAAGCCTATAAATAGCCATGCTCGAAGTCAAGCGTCCCCCAGTTCGTCAAGATTCACGAAGCATTACACATCGTCTCCCGCTCAGTTCATCAAAGATTCGTGTACAATACGTGACTACATGTCGCCTATCGGTCCTTCAGTTCGTTAAATTACACGCAGTGAAAATCATTAAAGATCTAAAATATTACAAAGTCACTTATATACAAAAATTGAAGTACGTGAGTTAAAAGTGAGACGTTATTATAAACAGTTTCAGTATGGCGATCATCTAGATAAATCTGTGAAAGTGTTAGTGCACGTGTTCGACAATAAAACATTATAAAACACATTTCTTCACTAGTAATTTTTTGGATAAAAGATTCCTTTTCCGCTTCACACCCTGCAAGAATTAAATGCCTACCTAAATAGCTGGCCGGAAGACAATATACATAACCTTAAAACTAATTCATATAGATTGCTACGTCAGAGGGAACTACGAGCCAGACCAACGAATGACGTCACACGAGATGGCTGCACTAGTGAGGTAAACAACATTACGTGAGAAACATTATCCACCACGTGGGGACACAAATACACAAATACAAAACACTATAACTACTTCAAATTGGCTCCCATACGTGGGGCAGTTAAAGTGAAGCATATATACAATTTGTAATATACTACTTCAAAGAACACAATTTATTTATAATAACTTTTTTGTACATAAGCCATTTCCGAGATGTCGGTCATTAATGGTTCGAATTGCTCACTACTTTTAAAGTCCTGTCCAGTAGTATATCCCTACTGCGCAACATAACAAAATGTGTAAAACTGCAACGGTTTATCTCGATTAAAATGAAGTAGACAGAAAAATAAGCTTGCGTAAGTTATTAATTATTGCGTAACCTATTAATAAATTATACAGGGTAGAGAAAAAAAATGTGAATGTAACACATCAGATTTCTTGCAGTTCTATCATTATTCAGTTGTTTCTTGTGAAGTCATACAACCAATATCTAAGTAATTTCAAAGCCAGCATATATAGATTTGATTAACGCTTCAGCCTCCTGTGTTCCTCTTGTACCCACAACGAAATAAAATGAAACTATTTCTGGAAAGTATTTCGATCAACATCAAGTAGACGGAAAAATAAGCTTTTTGTAAGAGTAGTTTGTAGAAGAGATATACAATAGATAGTCTTAGAAGGCAACATAAGATTATATTTATGTGATCACAACCTTATATTTTAAGTCCCATTCAGTAATACATTGCTGGAATGCAGTCATGAACAACTGTTTTATTTTTTATTATTTATTTATTTAGCCTTTGGTGGTCAAGGACCAATCAGGAAGTCATATTTCTATTATATTCACACACGCGCCGCACGCACATACACACACACACACACATTTACTGTCTCACTTATATTTCCACACTCTAAGGAGAATGGGGAAAATCATGGCTCCAGCCGAAAATCGAACCCGGGATCTCTGGCGAGCAATTGTTTCTCTGGTTGAAGAAATTGAGAAACCGGTGTTGTTCAACTACTACAATAACTTGAGATCACAGCTATTTCTCTATTTTGCTAATTAATTCGTGAACAGTAAGCGTTTCTAATAGAGCAGCAACTCAACCTGTTAATCTTGTCCTTCTGGTCCAAATAAATTGATAAGCATATGCAGACATATTTCCTTATCGTAAACCCCTCTTCAGTTTTAGATAATTATTATATCTTTCGCGTACTGCCTGTGTGTTTCTACCTGTGAGGCAATATTTTATATCATAACATGCTGAATGCCAGATTGATTGTAGTGTAAATTAATATTATTGTATGTACAGGATTTTAGATGTTTGTTAGCCATAAGTATTCTTAGGAAATAAGTTTACACGGCCTCACTGAAACTGACAATAGAAGTGGGTAACAATAAACCGAGGGGGTGAGTTGTTTATCACTAAGAAGAGGTAAACAAATGACGTCAGGGTAGCGTGCTTTTTTTAGAAATGGAGGGAATATCTTCCCTAGAGCATATGTGTTAGTAGTAGTGATTGGCTGACCAAAACAGACGCTAAAGTTGGCGCAATTTGGTAACCAATAGTAGCTATATTATAATGTTTAGGCAATTCGAGGTGAAGGAGTATATATTCTCGAGCCATAAGCAAGAATCGCGCAGTTATGAATAACCTCTCACGAGGTGCACGTCACACAGTTCTGAAGAATTTCTCGCGAGGTACACGTCGGAGTTAGTTACAAAAATGTAAAGTAGGCGAAGTAATTGGTGCGCGGCAACTAAAACGACTGTAGTTACATTCAGAAATATCACAGTTTCAGGCGTGTATAAAGATTAAACATGTCAATTATTGATTAAGTGTGACGGCAATAAAAGTCTAGATTCAAATTTTTTTATCAGTGTTATCTTTTAGCAACAACTCCTTTCCGTTTACACGCCCTGCTTACAGATACTTGCTCGACTAAGTTATAATAGCTAGCCGGAGGACAAAGAACCCAAATTTAAAAGTAATTATACAATAGGCGCCCAGAAAATAAGATATCACAAGATATTGAGAACTGCGACACCTGTGGGCTTTGTTTTGTTTGCAACTAAACAGCACTCAGCTCCAAGTAGATTTACTGAGCGCGAGTAGATTTTCTGAGACCAAACAAGAGTATTAAACTTTAAACCTAAGGATCCAAGTTAAAATCCCTGTCTGGGCGCTTGTGTTTTGTTTCTAAGTCCACAGCACACAACCCGCAGTAGATTTAGCTAGTGCAAGTGAAACGATTAGTTTTAGTCAGGAAAGTTCCTTTAAGAGCCTTTAGTCGGTAGCTCTAATCTCGGAGTCCAGGGCTTGAATTGCTACATGGGTGCTATTCTTTAGTTTCTAACTCCACAGTCTACAGTGGATTAGTTTTCTCAAGTGAAACTTTGCATTTATGTGAGAAAACGTGACATGAAACCTTTCGTTGAATGTCATTTTAGTATTACTCTTATGTTATAAAATATACGAGTAAACATAATATTCCTCCAACAATAATAGCCGTTTTGTGTGAGCGTGTGTGTGTGTGTGTGTGTGTGTGTGTGTGTGTGTGTGTGTGTGTGTACAAGGTTACCGACCAGTACGTGTGGCACATATTCTCACATTCTTGTTGAACGGTGGACAAAATGGATTCATCTCCTGAGGCAGTATTTTTAACACTTAAATGATTTCAGTCTAATTATATAATATATAAATTCAATAACAGCCCACCTTAAAGCAATATGTGTATGTAACAATATATAAAAAGTGTATATTACAGTCATTGTATTTATGTTTATATTATTGTATACATGTATAATAATGTTATGTGAATGTATTACGTAATTTAATAATGTAGGAGCTGTGATAATAGAGGTCAAAAGTTGCTAACAATGAGGTTACAATGAGGTAACCTTGAGGCAATAATGAATTAGAAAGTTTAATAATGCTGCTAGTAATTTTTGGAAACAATAATGTAATATTTTTAAAACAGTTTATAAATAGCAATCAACAAATAGAAAGGTTAAAAAAAATAAATAAAAGTATTCTATTGGAGTAGGATTAGCCAATCCGAGACTTAAAATAGATAAAATTTGCAAATTCAGGCGGTAGAAGTCAGTTGCTAGAAGGCAACGTACCTGAGCAGTTCGTTTGCTCAGTTCGTATCCAGTGTGAGAGGAAAATTCATTACAGCGAGAATATTATAAACTTTACGTGTTTAAAAGTGCAATTAATAAATAATCTCACAGCTCTCTATATAAGTGAAGTGTTATTTAATCATGTGAAGGATTAATAAAAGGAGTGAAGTAAAAAATTGTAATCTGTGTATGCCTACATTCTTTAGAAATACATGCTTCTACAAATTAATACTGACGCAGCCGAGGCAAACATAAATATATAATATTTAAAGAAACATAAAAGTACAAAGTGGATTCCTAAACTTGGGGCGAAGGCCACCGAAAAGTGAACATTGGGGCGAAGGCCACCGAAAACTTTGTACATACGTCAGGTATTCAATCTTCTCAAATTGGCTTTCAATACGCCAAAGATACTACTTCTTCACTCCTAGACGAGTGTATGAACACGAACGGAGCTGCAGTGGCTTCAACTGATGTTTCATTTCATCAGTGTGCTGTGATTGTCGTTGAAGAGGTAATCTCCGCTGTAGAAGTTCACTGGAGATTTCAAATGGGTACCTGCAGGGCAAGAAATGTAAAATATCTTAAAATTGGAGAGGTAAAGGTAGAGGTTATTCAACGGATGGGTGGACTATCTCTTTGAAATCAACAAGTAGAGAAGTTACTGTAAATGAGAAATTCTTCCTACCTAGCCTACAACCATGATTTAGCGTCCTCCGGTTTTCGATTTTTTTTTAGAACTGTGACGGAAAGTTTACAAGGAAAGCGGAGGATAAAGAAGAAAGTATTCCGTCATTATATACTATGGTAAGGGATATTCTAACTCTTACTATGATGGGATATATACCGTGTGAGTCTTCTCATCCTGCAGATTGGTAATTAGCAACCCGCATTTTATAGACGATGCGAAATGCAGGTGCTGACACTGCATACACCAGCTCGCTGATTAGGGCTACGGTGGTGCTCGTTATTAACGTTTTCTAGTAGCCCAGTGGTTAACATACTGGAAAATCATAGCGAAGGTCGTAATTCAAATCACGCCTGCAAATAAATAAATTTGTTTTTCATTTCTGTTCATGTTTTGAGAACGTTCTAGCAAATCAGGCTTTCTTTCCGAATGCACTAGAAAGTGGATTTGCCTATAAATATGAAGTACCAGACGTTCGCGCTCACTGTGGAACAACGTTTTCTAATAGAGAGTATCTGGTCATGCTGTTAGTATACGGAGTAGCGCAGCAGATTGCAACGGTGACACGTCGTCCTTACCGACAGAGGTTTTCGCAGAGAACACTTGCTACAGATCACACGTCTTTGCGAGTTGCGAACCGCCTTTTGGAATCAGGACCAATGCACAAAACACCACATCCACGAAGACATCACCCTGTCTGTGACCAAGCAACGACGGATCGTGTGACTGACTATGTCATTCAGCATCCGTATTGTAGTACGAGGGACATTCACAGGCATTTCAATATTAACCAATCTTCCGCATGGAGAATACTACATCATCAAAGTTTCACCCTTATCATCTTCAACCACGCCAGGAGCGCTGCAGCCGGACCATGGTCGGAGAGTGGCGTTCGCTGGATGGGTCATACGACAAACTGAACAAGATCCCCCTTTTTGGCAACTGTATTATAATACAGGCTATGTAAATCACCACAACGTGTATTACTGGAACACCGTAAACCCACATTGGATGCAAGAGGCGGTCTTACAAGTCCGATGAGGGTTTAAACGTTTGGGCTGGTATATTCGGTGATCATGTAGTAGGCCCGTATTTTTATGATGGCCAACTCACTGGGAGTCGTTATATACACTTCCTACAACACCAGCCGTCTACTCGACTGGATGAAGTGCCGTTGCAGAACCGACTATGTGGTACCAACATGATGGGGCGCCAGCTCATTCGGCCCGTCGTTTAACGGCTTATCTCAATGCCACCTAACCTGAGCAATGGATCGGGCATGGACCAATAGGGTGGCCAGCACGCTCACCAGATCTAACCCCATAGATTTCTTCTCATGGAGTTATCTTAAAGATACCGTATACCAAGAGCGGCCAAAGCGGTCAACAGTTCAGGGAACGCATCATCTGAGATTGCCGTGACATGTTGCACCAGGTTAGGCTGGCGATGATGGTTAGATTGAGATCTTGCATCCGCCGGCATGATGACCAGTTCTAACACCTATTACAACCACATGGAGGAAATGGGTAAATGGTAGAGGTTTATCTGTGCGATGGTCCGCATGATGTCATAATCACTGTTAAACGCACTACTTATGGAACCAGAAAGGTTCACAACGATCATAATATGGGCTTGGAAATGTTATCCAGTTCGTATGCACGCACTGCATTTTGTAAACTCTCAGAACAATTTATTGGCTTTCTTTTGTATGAAAGAGTAACTTTAAATAGTAAAATATTAGATGACTGAAAAATTCAATGCCATAGCGGGGATTTGAACCACGGCTATGGCATTAAATTTTTCAGCCGTCTGATTCTACCTTTCCAACCCTGTCCAACACACGGCTTGTGTGAAAGAACAATTAATTCCAGTAAAATATTATTTAATGATGCCCTATGTTGGTATGTTATAATGAAAATGTTATATGCATTTATTTATGATGTTCATTAAAGCATATTCTAACAGGTAACAGTTTTTACTTTGATGAAAGTCACATAATTAAACTAATTAAGTGAAACGACTCTTCCATTCCAAACTATCAGTTCTCGTTAACTTTACTAAACATAAAACGCACCTTCATGTGGCAGTATTTGAACCTGGGACCTTCACCACTAAAGGCCAACAAGCACACTGTTGTGCTACAAGTGTAAGTCACTGCATGCACAGCGGTGCAAAGCAGTCATTTCGACCGAAATTGATACTACGCGTGCTGTGGTAGTGTTAATGGCATAGTCTGTACAATGCCGGGACTGCATAACTTCTCAATCCGCAGGCTGAGAAGACTCATCCGATATATATATATATATATATATATATATATATAGGTATATATAAAAAGTAAGGGTATTTGAAAATATGAAGTTATGTTTGTTTTCCCAAAAATAAGTACATATGATTTATAAAAGAATTGTGATTCATGGATTTTATTGTGAACTAGGTTTATAATTCAATAAACTACTGAAGAAAAGGATTTCGTAGAAAATTTTAAGAAGCAATGGATTTAATAAGATAATAAGCTGTATAAAGTTTCATTCAATTTGTAATTTGTAGAAAATGTAGGTAGTGAGGAAAGAGATTTCTTATAGCCTTTATAGCTTAATCGGTAGAGCATTAGGCTATTTTACCCTAAGGGTCCAGAGTTCAAGTCCCTGTCCGGGAAGTGGAATTTTTGTTATAGGCATAAATTGTAGAACTCATAAACAATGAATAGGCCTCTAAAACAACCATGGGTTGAAGGAAATACGGGCCGCATGAAACTCAGTGACTTAAAAAGGTTTTGTTTACTTCTGTGACATTCTTTATGGACATTGTATTCATTCATTATCTGTTTACCCTCCTCTTATGTATGACTTACACCCCCCAGGACTTACAAGCGGGTGCCTGGGGTCAGAGGCCCGTCGAGGAGCAGACACTCATGGATCAGACAGAGCAGCCAGGAAGGGTGATCAGCCCGATGCCTGGTATGGGATGAAGGAAGTAGATGAAATGGATGAAAGGAAAGGTGATGATGGAGCAGTTGGTGGAATGAAAGGCGGGGGAAACCGGAGAACCCGGGGAAAACCCGCCCAGACGCCGCTTCGTCCACCACAAATCCCACATGCAGGTCCCTGGGATTGAACCCGGGCCGCCTCGGTGGGAGGCGAGCGGTCTAACCACTCGGCCACGGCGCCGCCCTAAGGACATTGTAGATTTCAATAATTTCAGAAACTTAAGAATTGGGCTGTTTAAAAGCTGTTATGGGAAGTAATTCTTGACTGAAAGCAAGAGACATATACTATTTTGGGAACAAAATATCCAGTACAACGTTTTTGAGATGTGCAGAGAATGGACAATATATAACTGATAATCGAAAATTAAAGTATAAGTATTTAAGCCAACTAAACGTGGAGTATTAAATATACATCTGCAGTTTATTGATACTAAGGCGATGTAGGCTGTTGGCGCATTATCAAGCAGTAAGCAAACTGTTTGAAAAGAGAAACTTTGTACCGTCTAAGAAAATTGTAATTGTTAAGAAGAAATGCAATGATGAGAGTATGTTTTTCATTAAATATATATGTGCATTTGCTCGTTCAAAAACAGTTTAATATATATTGTAGTTTAAGGACAATAAATCCCTTTTTAGAAATATAGTTTGAAAAGTGCTGATTTTCTCAACCTTTAATCGTTTTTTGGGGGAGAGGGGACAAACCTTCAATTTTAGTCATTTGTGTTGCATAGGCGGTATTCTCTTCAGGTTTGTAAAGTTTATGAGGTAAGCAAAACACACGCCCCCGGATGGGCTCGAACCACCAACCTTTCGGTTAACAGCCGAACGCGCTAGCCGATTGCGCTACGGAGGCAACGTGTAGCTCCGCCCTCTAGAATTGTAGAACTTCGATGTGTCGCTTAAACTGGTTTAAAGCTTCTAAGGATTTAAAGATCTCACTCGTTTGTTCATATCGACAATAGAGCCACATTAGACAGCCATACCAATCACCACCAATAAACCAAAAATCTGAGGTTGTTCAAGAGGGCCGTAAAACCTGGGTAATGGTAGAAATATAAATACAGTCGCTATGACAAAATATCACATTCAGTTTCTTTTTTATTTTTAAATAATAAGACATTTTTACAAGTTGATGGCCAGTATTAAACGCAAAGGTTTAAGCTATTCATCATAGATTATGAATTGACTCAAATTAGACAGTAATTTCAGAAGCAGTGTGTGTTAGGCTTGTAATCTAAGGAACAGGTTAAAAACAGCTCTGACAGTCTGTTTGTAAGGTCCACAGTGTGTAACGCTCGAGGACATTGAACACGCCATACAAACTAATACATTACCATTAAATAAACACAATTAAACATACACCCATTACCCTTTTTCTTCACGCATTAAGTAAAATAGAAGAAATTGGAAGTTGCAACATCACCTACAGCAAGCAACTACTTCCGATTTAAAGCCTTGGCTTTATTTGCCAAAACATTGCTCATGATCATATTATGGGAGTGAGTAGATAAAACTGATTTTTAATTCCTTTTTTGAAGATTTTATGTTTCAAAGATCACCTAGCAGCTTTAAAAAGCATGGAAATTGATTACAAACCTTTATTACGAAATAGTATCATACCTTCTGGAATAGTTTTAAACTATTTACTGCCTATGCAGATCTTCACCATATCTAGTATGCAACACTTGTAATGGTTGGGTTTTTAATGTTCTATAGTATTGTAATGTTTACTTGTTGCGATGCACTTGTACATTCTTCGCAATGGCTTTCACTTGCACTGTTATTACTTTCACTTATTTTTACCTTGTACTGAACAGTACTGGTTGCTGTGTGGAGGAAAAAACCAACTGTAAACTGTTTGACTTTAACACAATAATGCACTCGACCCATTATCAAAGCGCTGTTTAACATATTTATATATTTTAAATTTCAAAGAATATACAATTTTTACATGCATAATTAATGTGCTTACAAGTAAAGTAAAAATCTTTAAACGTTTATATAACTGGAAGTTACAATAACTATTTCTTGCATGCTGAACGTTTGACTTGATTTACCATAATTTCTAACTATGATTTTATAATGTTCGTACTGTAGTCTTTATCCTTGTAGATTATATGCACTTTCTTACATACAAATATTTTAACATCTTTCTTTTATTTAACATGGTTCGACTTCTAAAATAATTACGCATGAATAAACTTTACAACACTCTAAAATGAAACTTTCATACTTGAATATTGTATTTTGCTCGAGAAGGATTGCACAGTAACTAATATACAAAATACTTTAAACCAAAATGCAATCCTTCACCATTAAGTTAGATTGCGTTACATCGGAGTTTTCAAAAGCTGCTGTGTAATTCCATTTAACATGTTGTTGCTGGATTGCACCCAACTCTGAAATTAGTTGACTGGCTACGTCGTTTATTCTCTATGCTGTTGAGCTGGCAGTCCCATCCTTTGTCCATGCCCACGTAGACAATTGTACCACAACCTTTTGTGGTTTAGTACTAAATGACACTATAATAACTTCATATTGTAAGCCGAAGCACCTGTGATAAGAGCATCAAGGTGTCCTGTGAATTGTATTACGAATGCCCTGCATGCCTACTTGCAATTTGCTTACAGTAGGGACAATAGTACTGTGTCGGTGCCCTTTCCTCTCGCACTGAAGAGAGTCTATGCCTAACGCCAGTTACTCTCTTACAGGCAGCTTTCTGTCTGCTGGAAGACGTGGGACTTTGTTGATACGACATAAACACACAACATCACACCACTGCATGACTGGTTTATTGTCACTATGTTCAGATTGCTCTATCATTCTTTTATATTTACACATTACACACAAACCTTGACACGCAAATGCATTGTCTTAAACTAGCCGGGGCTTTATTAGTGTGATAAACACTCTGCATCAGAAATATCACCACCGTCGTATTCTTCTGCAAGACTTTCCCTTTCATCTTCTTCAGATATTTCCCTTTCATCGTCTTCAGTCCTCTCTCCTTCGCTGTCACTATATTCCCTAACTTGAATTACAAAACCTTCTATGACATTTTCAAACAGGCCTTGTTGCTCTTCAATATATTTGTCTTCCTAGTTAATAACGCATTGTGTATAAAAAACCAAACATTGAAATAAGGCAAAAGTTAAAAATAGAAGAGTTAAATAAAGTAATAATAGAATATAGAACTAATTGGAAACAACATTTAGAAAGAATGCCACTAAATAGGATATTTAATCAACATATAACTACATACCCCAAGGATACAGAAACCCAGGACGACCAAAAAAGAGATGGAAACAACAATATTTTGGAGCCAGAACAGGCTAAACGGTCTAAAACCGTGAAGTAGAAGAAGAAGACATAAAAATTCGCAGAAGGCAAGAACCTATAATAAACACACAAAAATACACAATATATGCAATCCAAGTTTAATTACAAAAACACAAGGGTGTCATTTAGGGGGCAGGGGGTCAATTCGGCCCCTCCCATAAGTTAAAAGAAATAATTAGGTTACATTATTCCTCTATCAAAAGAAAAATTACATCTGTACTTTTAATACAAATATTTCACATTTAAGAAATAAAAAATTAGTTTCTTTTAGGCCAAAAATACCGTTAAAATCCACATAAAAGTTTGTGAAACTACTCCAAGCAATCTTGTCCCCCCATGCAGAAACTGAAATGACACTCCTACAGAAACATATAGTAACTAATTTATGAACACAAAGTTCAAGGTAGCATAAAGTCATAAACAGACGGCTGGCAAAAGAGATGATGCTCGAACTACTGCCGCCGCTAGACTGAACTGATTGCACTCACTGCGCATGCCCGAGAATTGGGGCTCGCTCACTGTCCAGATAACCAGGGTGCATCCAGGCTTCACCGGCACAGAACCATCGTCCCTACTGTACACAGCGTCCACCGCGTGGCTGGGCGAACACTAGAACTGCTTCCGGGTTGTGACGTAGTCCTTTCCCCTACTCTTGATTTTCCTCACCTAGAAAGTTCTAGAACTTCCACCAAGAGTAGTTACGTGAGCCACAATACCTCTCTCGTCTCTCGCCTCTTCGCCTATACATCATGTTACGAAACGAGTGTTTGACCAGGAAATATATTACTTTAGCCATTTTTAATACTGTTTTATGGCGGGTTCAATTTTAATGCATTTGTAACGAAGTATCGTTACAAGTATTAGGACCACACTCAGCAAAGTTTGTTTTAAATGCATCACAACAATTATTTGCAACATTGCTTAGGACTGAAATTATGCACTTTGGAGTAAGTGTGAGAATTTTTAGATTTTTAAACAATGGACTATAGGCCCAACACCACAAAGAATTCTCATAACTCCATTTTTAGCACAAACGCTTTCTTACTGGGTACAGAATTACCCCAAAAGATTATTCCATTTCACAAGAGAGAGTGAAAGTAAGGAAAGCTGATCTCAGGCATTTTGATTGAGAAGATGGTTTAGGTTTCTTAATGCAAACACGCTGAGCTAAGTTTTGGAGTATGGTTCCAACGTGTTTTCTCCAACTAAGATTTGCGTCAAGGGAGTCTGTATGAGGAACTTCAGTAATGGTTCAATTGCTGTACCTAATAGCTATTTCATTTACTTACTTACATCCAGCTTTTATCATGTCTTAATTACAGCTTATTTTCAATAAACTAAGTACTCAGCTGCTCAACTGCCTTGTTAGTGGTCAGATGCGCATGTGGTTTTCCAGCTAAGGTTATTGTGTTTTCACTTCCTCGTTTAGCGGTGAACAAGTTGGATTCAGCTCCTAGATGCAAGAATGAACAGAAATGAGACTGCAACGGCTACAACTGAGGTTTTATTTCATAAACCTACTGCGATTGAATGTGTCGTTGAACGGGAACCTCCGCTGTAGAAATTCATCAGAGAGATCAATTTGGATATAGAAATGTGCGCATGGTCACTGAAAGGTAATCTTAAAAGTGACTCCTTAGTTAAAATTAATAATACAAGTATAAAACTGAGAACGTAATTGAATACATATATATATGGATAGAAGCAAACTTTTGATACGTATATCGATCAGGTAAGAGCTACGGCAAGTAGTGTAACGACGAAACTGGCAATATTGGCGACATAAAAATTTAAACCATCGCTAAATGCAACAAGAATTTATCATACGATAGGAATAATGGGATATGGAGCGTGGATATGGGCACATAAAATCAAATTACTAAAGAACATTACGTTAATAAGAAGAACACAACGACAAGCCTTATTAAGCTGGCCCACTGCTCTATTATGGCACTACTGGTAACCCTCGCAATACGGCCTATTGATCTGACAATAAAAAAAAGAAGAACTTACTACTGGGTTAAAAGAAAGCAATATATCAAAGTAGAGGAAATTATTGGAGCATCATATAGGAGCAAAGGGCAAATACCGAGGATTCTAATTCAGGACTGGCAAAAGGAATGACACCAGATCAACGTAGAAAGAACATAAGATCTTATTCCAAACATTAACAAATGATTAAGGCTAAAGGATGTACAACCAAGGAAGGGAAGATGTACAATTTATTGCGAGACATGGCCCGTACAAGACTTATTTTAAAAAGATTGGAAGAAGGAATGATGATATTTGCGAGCTATGTGGAGTTGAGTTCTCGCCAGAACACGTTTTATTCGAATGTAGAAAATACAAAGAGAAACTGCAAGAGCGGAGAACGACTTTAGCAGGGAAACCGATGCGAAATATATTAAGGAATAAAGGCGATTACCAAATTTTGGAAGAAGTGGCTGAGAAAGTATCTACAAAAGTGATGGAAGAATGCTCACAACAACAAATGGAAGGACTTATACACCGAGTAAGACGTCAGGAGGAGCTAAACGATATACTCAGAAGATCTGAAAGACTACAACAAAAACGTTTGAGATATGACCAACAGGAAACACAACAGAGGAAACTGCAGATTCAGTGAAGTAAAAAGTCGAAAACCAGATATCAGAAAGGATAAATAGCAGGAGGACGTTATTGACATTTATTGGACGAAACGAAGCAGCAACAGCAACAAGAAGAAGAAGATGAGAGCTACAGCCGGATCAAGGCGAAGATACTGGATTGGGATCACAGCAGTGATAGGAAAGTTGAGTAAGAGTTAGTTATAAGAAGAAGAAGTAGTATGATAGCTGTAATGCTAGTGGTTTTTAGTAGCTGTATGTCAGGATGTAGTTAGATTAGCTTAAATTTTGTATCTGCACAGGCAATACACGGAGCGTTTTAAATAAAAGAAATCTGATGTGTTACACTCACATGACTTTCTCTACTCTTGTACAAACTATTTTTACAAACGCTTATTCTCCATCTACTTCATGTTAATCAAGATAAACATTTGCAGACTCTATCTTATTGCTAAGTTTCTTGTAGATGTAAGGGGAATATATATTTACAAGTGAAATATAGAAATACTGTAGCCTTTAAGCACATACATATCTTAATAGCTGGTTGCTAGGTGCAGCACCATTCTCTTTGCCACAGATTAATACTCTTTGCATATCCAAGACAAAACAATGAATAACGAATTCCCATTGGAGAAAATAAGTATAGAAAAATTTAAGGGAATAACAAGCAATATCTCGAAAATGGTTCACTCAACAACAAAAATGTATATGACATAAATTGTGTATTTTAACGCGATCTACATTTCTTGTGTAGTAAAATTTTGTCTATCTCTTATGGTTTACCAGTTATGCAAAAGTCGTTCACAATGAAGAATACTTTTGGAGACATTCCCAGAAAATTCAAGATATACATTTTATTTGTCATACAAATATCTTAAACATATGATATTTTAATCAAAATCGTTAGAGCCATTTTTGAGAAAATTATGTCTGTATAATTATATGTCAAAATTATGAAGAGTTCATCCGTCATAACAATAAGCGGAATTTGGCACGGAACACTTCAACAGTTCAACACAAATGACGAAACCATCAGATGTAACATTAGAGCTCAAAGAACGCTCAAAACATCGTGTTAACCCGTAATTCAATGAAACACGACTAAATGTGACATTATTAGAAAGGAACAGCGAGAAAAGCGAACTTTCAACCTTCAAGCGGATATTGCTTTGAAATATTTACAGCTTTTGATGTAAAACAAAAGACAATATAAGTGAGATTTATTGTACATTGATGCCTTGGTTAAATCATGCGATAATTTTATTACAAACTGTCAATACCTAGACTACATTGTTTTCTTTTTCCTTCCAATATTCCTTAATGTTGGTCTGCCTGCTATCGAAGTAGGGTGTACTGCCTTCAAACTATACATCATATTTGTTTACAGAGAATACTACAAGGTCATTTAAAGCTTCTCTCGCCACCAACCCTCGGTACGTTCCTAAATTGATGGTTTACTTATTAAAACTCCTCTGCCTGCTTCAAATTCTGATGGTTATAAAAACATTTTCCCCAAAGCAATATATATCCTGTGAGCCAAGGCCTGTACTAGCCTGTTTCAGTTTCAATCTTGTGCAATCTAAGTTACCCTGAAGCACTCCCATCGTGTTAAGAAGCTCTTTCACATGAGCTGAAATGTGAGAAATGCAATAATTGTTCTCAGCTGAAGTCTGTTACATTTAAATAAATTTTCAGCTGTTTTCTTATGTGGTGTTCTAATACATAGCTAACTATGCTTGTTCCCTGGAGTTTTAAACCAGTTTTTGATGTTCTACTTTGGATCAGTTCTTAATAGCTTCTCTTGCTAAACATTGAGATGTTCCTAGAGTCCTTTCTCGGCTAATAAATTGTGAAGATGATCCTTATCTACCAAGTTCATCAGCTTTTTCGTTTCTCTCTATGCCACTATGACCCCTCAGTCAGATAAGTTGAAGTTCATTCTGTTCTGCCAAGCTTGTGAGCATATTTAGGCAGTGTAAAACCATATCTAACGTTACCTTATGACTACTTGGAACCTTAAGTGTAGCCTGGCTATCTAAGAGGGTAAGGATCTGTTTACCAGTATAAGCTCTCCTCATTTTTTTTGTAAGCATAACCTTTACTTAACATCAAAACATTCCTGCTGATCATATTACGAGGAGTGAATAGATAAGACTGACCCTAATTAAGTTTTGAAGATTTCATATTTCTAAGGATCGTGTAGCACCTTTAGGTATCATGGAAGTGGACTATAAACTTTTATTGTGGAATAGTATCTATTATCCTTTTTGGAATACTTTTAAACTATTTGCGGATCTGTGCAGATCATCTGCGTGCCTTGTATTATGATCATGTACAGCGAGGTTTGTTTTAAAGGTATCATAACTATTTGCAAGATAGCTTAGGTGTGAAAGCACGTACTCTCCAGTAAGTGCCACAATTATTAGATTTTTAAACAATGGCCTACAAAGACCAACATGACTAAGCACTCTCACAGCTTCTTTTGTTGCATAAACACTTCATCAGTATGTACAAAATTACTCCAAAAGCTTACTATATTTCACAAAAGAGAGCGAAAGTAAGCAAAGTATGCTGATCTCAAACATTGTGTTTGAGAAGATGTTTGACGTTTGTAATGCAAAGCATGTTGATGCAAATTTTGAGTAGTATGATTTCAACTTGTTTTCACCAGTTAAGGCATTCGTCTATGTGAGGCCCACGAGATTTTATAGAAACAAGCTCAGTAATGGTTCATTTGTTATACCTAATAGTTATTTAACTTACCTGCTTATGCCTAGTTTTGAACTTATTTGCAACAAACCAAGTACTCTTTCGTTCAAGCGTTTTATTTGGTGTCTTTCAGATACTAAGGTGATTTCACAATTACAATAATATGTCAGTGTAGATGAGAAGTTCATCCATATCTCGTCTACAGCCACGATTTAGCATACTCTGACTGTCATATTTTTTGATACTGTTAAGGAGAGTATGCAAGGCTAACGGATGACAAAGATGAAAGCATTGCGTCATTAGTTTCTATGAGAAGGGGTATTCCAACTCCCACAACTGTGGAAGAATATTTATAAAAATAGACCATGAGAAAAATAAATAAGAGGATCTAAAATATTAGAATATATTTGCTTTTCCGAAAATACATTTATAGAATTGTGCTCTTCGCTTTTAGTATGGACTAGGCGGTAATCAGCCTCTCCCTGTCCTACGTCACGTCGCTAAACCATACTAGCCTTGCAGCGTTGAAAAACGCGAGAGGAATGTGTTGGTTGGCAAAGAAGGTGAGTTTGTCCGAGTTCCATAGAGGAAGGGAAGTGACGTATGAAGGGAGAAATTGTTTGCGGAAAGGTCCGGAAGTGTAACTGAAACGGATCGTAGAAAATGCAAATAACAATGCGCAGATAAAAGGGAGCATACGATGTGGGCATCCATTACTTATTGTGTATTGCATTACCTTAAGTTTATTTCATTAGAAATGTAAACCCGTTACGAAATGTATCTATTTACCGATTTGGGGAAATGCACGAGGATGTGATTTATTAGTTATTTGAGGTTATGTGGTACGTAACTTAGCGAAAGGTTATTTAATCACAATATGAAGAGGCCGTGATTTATTCTGCAATTGTACTGCTCAGCATTGAGTTATTTTTGATTGAATTAAGGAATGTAATGCATAGGCAACACGCCACTCTCAAATAATAACTGGTGTATTGCTAGCAGTGAATACATATATCAGTAAAAGTCGTAATTAAAGTAAATAATAATCGTAACTTTCAGCATAATCCAACCAGATCTTCACATGATTCAGCAGGCAATTAAAATGCGGAGATAAACAAAAGAAAATAATACCCATTAGTAATGCAATACTTCGATATTGGATTATGGCCGGTATCACTATATACACGTAACACACGGATACACTGCATGCCTTTTATTGGCTTCAACATATTATTACACATAATAAAGAACAAAAAATCATGGTGCTTTACTTATTTTCATGAATATATGGCATATTTTGCCACTTTTGTTCCATATTACTGACACTCAGAAGTTGCATCGCATGCATCTCACCTGTGGCAGCATGGGAAGGTCAGTTGCGCTGTCTTTCCGCTGCCAACATTTGAAATCCAAACATAGCTGAAAACACGATTTAGGGCCCTCAGCCTCAAGGCGTAGCCGAGGGATGTTGTGTAGCAATTGAGGCCGGAGTACGCAACTGCGAAGCGATGACAGGGCATGGCCGAGGGATCTGTGCGTCTAAAACTCGAATGATTCACGTTGGCAGCAGTTCCTTCCAAAAGTCGACAAACACGCCAAAAACGACTGTATAAGAACGGCTGCATAAAAGGGTGGGCGAGTGGGCAATAAATTACCCCCGGAGCAACCTCTACTACACCAAAACGTTCCTCATTAACCAAGAATTACTGTGGATAGCAAAACACCCCGATCTCGTAAGTTAAAAGCTTCTATTTTCAGCATAATCCAATATGGAAGTAACTCCCGAATAATCATCGTAACTTTAAGTATTGTTAGTCCAGCCAATTCTACTTGCTCTTTTATGATACAAGTGTTAGCCTTAAAAAAGGAGGTTTTTACTTTCTCTACTACGTATAGCAAGTAGGGGAAGTATCGCATTCCACCCAAAAATTCGATACCGAGATTTCACCGCAAATACATGTTTTGAGACCCCCTGAATCCAAAAAAAGCATTTTTCGAAACATGTCCGTGTGTTTGTCTGTCTGTATGTCTGTCTGTGTGTCTGTGTGTCTGTCTGTGAACAGCATAACTCAAAAACGAACAGTCGGATCTTCCAGAGATGCGACACGAAGGTTTTCAAGAAAATTCCCCACCCCAGTCTGCCCTTTACATGGAACATTTTTCGAAAATTTTAATTTTCTCAGAAATGGCTCTAACGATTTTGATTAAAATATCATATGTTCAAGATATTTTCATAACAAATGAAATGTATATGTCGAATTTTCTGGGAATGTCTCCAAAAGTATTCTTCATTGTGAACGACTTTTGCATAACTGATAAACCATAAGAGATAGACAAAATTTTACTACACAAAAAATGTAGATCGCGTTAAAATACACAATTTATGTAATATACATTTTTTTGTTGAGTGAACCATTTTCGAGATACTACTTGTTATTCTCTTAAGTTTTTCAATACTTATTTTCTCAAATGGGAAATCGTTATTCATTTTTTTTGTCTTGTATATGCAAAGAGTATTAAACTGAGGAAAGAGAATGGTGCTGCATCTAGCAACCAGCTATTAAGAGGTATGTCGATGCTTAAAGGCTACTGCATTTCTGTATTGCCCTTGCAAATACAAAACAAGGAGAACTTAGTAGGCCTTAAGCCATACTCAAATATTTTTAGAACTAGTCAAAATGTTTAAAATGTAATTCTCTTTACATGTCAGAAGATCGTTTCTGCAAATGTTTATCTCGATTAATATAAAATAGATGGAGAATAAGAGTTTGTAAAAATAGTTTGCACAAGAGTAGAGAAAGTCATGTGAATGTAACACATCAGATTTTTTTCATTTGTTTGGTTAAAGAAACCGCACAATCGTAAATTTACCCCAGTTGGCCATTTTGAACAGCGATGACTTTTTCTGCCGCTTTCTTCCTCTCGGCGGCATGGATTACCTACTGCCAACAATACTGGTATTCTGCAGTAGTGCTACTTGCGTATTTTTAGCGATTTTTTAAGTATGTGGGTTGGCAGCATACGGTGACGTAGAGCAGGGAGAGGCTGGCAGCAACATTACCGACTAGATTTACAGCTGAATGAATAAGGAAAGAACTTTGTAGCAAAATTTAAGAAGCTAACTGAATTAACTGTATCATTCTATTTGTAATTTGTGGAGAATGAAGGAAATTAGAAAACCCACTTCTCGTAGCCCGGATAGCTCAGTCGGTAGAGCATTAGGCTTTTAACCTAAGGGTCCAGGGTTCAAGTCCCTGTCCGGGCGCTATCATTTTTACTTTCTCTACTACGTATAGTAAGTAGGGGAAGTATTGTATTCCACCCAAAATTTCGATACCAGGATTTCACCGGAAATACATGTTTTGAGACCCCCTGAATCCAAAAAAAGCATTTTTGGAAACATGTCCGTGTGTGTGTCTGTGTGTCTGTGTGTGTGTCTGTGAACAGCATAACTCAGAAACGAACAGTCGGATAAACACCAAACTTGGTATTTAGGTTCAGTATCTTCCAAGGATGCGACGCGAAGGTTTTCAAGAAAATCCCCTCACCCCAGAGTACCCTTTACATGGAAGATTTTTCGAAAATTTTAATTTTCTCTAAAATGGCTCTAACGATTTTGATTAAAATATCATATATTTAAGATATTTTTATGACAAATAAAATGTATATCTTGAATTTCCTGGGAATGTCTCCAAAAGTATTCTTTATTGTGAACGACTTTTGCATAACTGGTAAACCATAAGAGATAGACAAAATTTTACTACACAAAAAATGTAGATCGTGTTAAAATACACAATTTATGTCATATACATTTTTTTAGTTGAGTGAACCATTTTCGAGATATTGCTTGTTATTTCCCTAAATTTCCCAATACTTATACTTTTTCTCAAATTCGTTATTCAATTTTTACTTTCTCTACTACGTATAGTAAGTAGGGGAAGTATTGTATTCCACCCAAAATTTCGATACCGAAATTTCACCGGAAATACATGTTTTGAGACTCACTGAATCCAAAAAAAGCATTTTTGGAAACATGTCCGTGTGTGTGTCTGTCTGTGTGTCTGTGAACAGCATAACTCAAAAATGAAGAGTCGGATAAACACCAAACTTGGTATTTAGGTTCAGTATCTTTCAGAGATGCGACACGAAGGTTTTCAAGAAAATCCCCCCACCCCAGACTACCCTTTACATGGAACATTTTTCGAAAATTTTAATTTTCTCAAAAACGGCTCTAACGATTTTGATTAAAATATCATATGTTTAAGATATTGTCATGACAAATAAAATGTATATCTCGACTTTTCTGGGAATGTCTCCAAAAGTATTCTTCATTATGAACGACTTTTTCATAACTGGTAAACCATAAGAGATAGACAAAATTTTACTACACAAAAAATGTAGATGGCGTTAAAATACACAATTTATGTCATATACATTTCTTTTGTTGAGTGAACCGTTTGCGAGATATTGCTTGTTATTCCGTTAAATTTTCCAATACTTGTACTTTTTCTCAAATTCGTTATTCATTTTTTTTATGTCCTGGACATGCAAAGATAATGGAATGCGCCACATAGCAACCAGCGTTAAAATATTTGACTATCGCTTAAAGGCTACCATATTTCCCTTGCATCTACAAGAAAATTACCAATAAGATTGACATCTCGATATCTCGATTAACATGAAGCATATGGAGAATAGGGTTTGTAAAAATAGTGTGTACAAGAGTAGAGAAAGTCATGTGAGTGTAACACATCAGATTTTTTTATGTCCTGGACATGCAAAGAGAATGGAATGCGCCACATAGCAACCAGCGTTAAAATATTTGACTATCGCTTAAAACCTACCATATTCCCCTTGCATCTACAAGAAAATTATCAATAAGATTGACATCTCGATATCTCCATTAACATGAAGCATATGGAGAATAAGCGTTTGTAAAAATAGTTTGTACAAAAGTAGAGAAAGCCATGTGAGTGTAACACATCAGATTTTTTATGTCCTGGATATGCAAACAGAATAGAATGCGCCACATAGCAACCAGCGCTTAAAAGATTTCACTATCGCTTATAACCTACCATATTCCCTTTGCATCTACAAGAAAATTAGCAAAAGATTGACATCTCGATATCTCGAGTAACATGAAGCATATGGAGAATAAACGTTTGTAAAAATAGTTTGTACAAGAGTAGAGAAAGTTATGTGAGTGTAACACATCAGATTTTTTACTTTCTCTACTACGTATAGTAAGTAGGGGAAGTATTGCATTCCACCCAAAAATTCGATATCGAGATTTCACCGGAAATACATGTTTTGAGACCTCCTGAATCCAAAAAAAGCATTTTTGGAAACATGTACGTGTGTGTGTCTGTGTGTGTGTGTGTGTGTGTGTCTGTGAACAGCATAACTCAAAAACTAACAGTCGGATAAACACCAAACTTGGTATTTACGTTCAGCATCTTCCAGAGATGCGACACGAAGATTTTCAAGAAAATCCCCCCACCCCAGACTACCCTTTACATGGAAGATTTTTCGAAAATTTTAATTTTCTCAAAAATGGCTCTAACGATTTTGATGAAAATATCATATGTTTAAGATAATGTCATAAGAAATGAAATGTATATCTCGAAATTTCTGGGAATGTCTCCAAAAGTATTCTTCATTATGAACGACTTTTGCATAACTGGTAAACCATAAGAGATAGACAAAATTTTACTACACAAAAAATGTAGATCGCGTTAAAATACACAACTTATATCATATACATGTTTTTGTTGAGTGAACCGTTTTCGAGATATTGCTTGTTATTTCCTTAAATTTTCCAATACTTATACTTTTTCTCAAATTCGTTTTTCATTTTTTTATGTCCTGGACATGCAAAGAGAATGGAATGCGCCACATAGCAACCAGCGATAAAATATTTGACTATCGCTTAAAAGCTACCATATTCCCCTTGCATCTACAAGAAAATTACAAATAAGATTGACATCTCGATATCTCGATTAATATGAAGCATATGGAGAATAGGCGTTTGTAAAAATAGATTGTACAAGATTGTCATGTGAGTGTAACACATCAGATTTTTTTTATAAGTATGAATTGTAACACTTTGAAAACAATAGTAGGAGGAAAGTAATAGAGCTACATGAAATGTAATGATTTAAACAGACGTTATGGACTTCTATGACATTCTTTAGCGATATTTCCGATTTTATTAATTTCAGAAACTTACAAATTGGTTATTTTCAAAGTCTTATGAAAACAGGATTATGTGGTATTTTGAGAACAAAATATATAGTGCAATGTTTTTAAGAAAATTAAAGTAGGTATGTGTGTTTATGTTAAACTAAACTGGAGCATTAAAATACTCCTGGAATGACGGAGGCTGTTGGAGCATTGGTAACATTATCAAACAGTAAGCAGAATATTTGAAAAATTCTGATGTGGTACATTCACTTGACTTTTTCTACCCTCTATTGTTTACTAGTGAGTGTACAAACTATTCTTACTAATATACTACCTTTTGATCCAAACAAATCTTTTTCGAGAAATAGCCACATTACACATTTCGTTATAGATACAAAGAGAACAGCCATAGTCAAATGTTTAAGAACTGGATGCTATATGCTGACCTTAAAATTCCACGCAATCGCGAGAAACAACTGAATGTTGAAAGGACTTTAAAGAATGAATAAGGAATGAACAATTCGAACCATTAATAACGGATAACTCAGAAATTGCTATTGCTACTAAAAGACTTATTCGAAATAAATTGTGTGTTTTAAACTGACCTACATTTCTTGTGTAGTACGTGTTCGTCTATCGCTTAGTTTACCAGCTATACAAGATTATACAAAATTCCTTCCAAATGATGGGAACTTCAAAGGCATTTCCCAGAAAATTCAGAATAAACATTTTATTTGTCATGTACTCGTAAACACCCTCAATATATGGCTTGTAATCTGAGGGGCAGGTTAAAAATCAGCCTTGACTGTTTGTTTGTTTGGTTTTATTCTTTAGGTCCACAGCGTGTAACCCTCGGGAATATTGAACACGACATACAACCTTATGCATCCAACTAAACAGACAGCAATCATTCCGCCCCCCCATTTATTAGGTAAAATAGAATAAATTGAAAGTTCCATCCACCACCTCATACAGCAATACTTCTAATTTAAAACCTTTAACTGCTACTTGACATTAAACATTCCTCCAGAGCATATTATCGGAGTGAGTGCATTAGATTTATTTTAATTTGTTTTGAAAATTTTTATGCTACTAAGAAACGCCTAGCATCTTTAGCAATCATGGAAGTTGATTATAAGCTTTTATTTCAGCATAGCAATAGCCTTTTCGGAATAGTTTAAACTATTTACACCTTCTGCATGTCTAGTATTATGATCACGCACAGCAAAGTTTGTTGTAAGGGCAGCATAAGTATTTATAAGGTAGCTTAGGAGTGAAAGCACATACTCCTCAGCATGAGAGACAATTGTAAGATTTTTAAACAATGTTCTGTACCCCAACACTACAAATAAATTCCCACAGCTCTTTTTTGTAGCACAAACATTTCCTTGCTGTCTATAAAATTGTTCAAAAACGTTTATTCCATATCTCAAGATACAGTGAAAGTAAGCAAAGTGTGCAGATCTCTAGCATTTTGATTGAGAAGATAGTTGAGGTTTCCTGATGCAAAACACGCTGAGATAAGTTATGGTTAATATGACTTTGTGTTCCCACCAGCTACAATGTTTGTCTGCGTGAAACCCAAGAAATTTTGTATAAACAACTTCATCGAACATCTATTTGTTCTACATAATGGTTATTTTATTTACTCGCTTACGTCTAGGTTTAAATTGAAAAAAAAAGAACTTTTATCGTGTCCAGCGGCAGCTTATTCACATCAAACCAAGCAATGAGTGGCTCAATGTCTTATTTAGTGTCTCTCAGAAGCTCACGTGATTTCCCAGCTACAGTTATAGTGCTTTCACTTCCTTGTTCATCGGTGGACAAGTAGGATTCAGCTCATAGATGCAGGAATAAACAGGATTCATTCTTGCATCTTCTAGCTGCAATGGCTATATTCGGTGACGTAGCGTGACTTTCGGTTAAGGAAAAGGATTAATAAACGGTTCCAAAGTTAAATGAAGATGATGAAACGTTTTTAGATGAATAATAAACATGTTTATGTTAATAATCTTACCCTTTTTTTATAAAGCGGTTCAATTCTTTGATTTTTTTTGCAAATAGCTCGACATTCATACTGAAAGCTCGGTGTGCACTTAGTAACGCAATGGAAGGGGAAGAAAGAAAGTGTTCCTATTGAAGTACAGTCGGCTATATGAGGCCATTTATACAATAAACCATAATGTTTCCGAACGATTTTTGGAGGAGAAAAAGATTTGATTTTTTACTCTTCTTGATTCAAAAATGTTCATGGCCATACAACATCATCCCCATAAGAGGGCTTTTGTTTTTAAAGAGAATTACGTATTTTTCTTTGATTTTTTGGTTTTGAAATGTGAGCTTATGGAAGTCTAAAAGTCTGTTAAAGAATGGTGAGACTTATTCCAGTGCATGTGAAAACTCAACCTGACATGTGTTTTCCCAGAAACATAAAACGTTTTTGAATTAATATCCACAACTGTAAAACAATTTCTCATGGATTTACCATTTGCGGATCAGGCTATCACTGATCCTTGAGAGAAAGCAAGACAAGCAGCCCTTCTCAAGTTCTCACACCACCCCATTAGAAAAAAGTTCATTCTTCTGAACTCGGTGTCAGAATGTTGTAGGTGTGGCACGCAATGTGAAATATGAAGAAAACGTTACCTACTTGAATTCGTTTGCCACTTAATAAGCGTGCCACATAATAAAATATTTTTATTAAAAATTAAAAGGGAAAGCAATGTCTCCACCACAAACATTGACGGTTCTCCTCTGACTGCAACTGATGTTTCATTTCATCAGCGTGCTGTGGGTGAAAGAGTCCCTGAAAGGGAATCTCCGCTGTACAAATTCACCGAAGACTTCAACATGGATATGGGAAAAAGTGCATGGGCACCTACAATACCAAAAACTTTGAAAAATATTTTAAAATTGGAGGAATGTAAATCTAAGATAATCCTCGTAGCGGCCTCGTGACTGCCTTTAACAAATAAGAAGAGAACCCACATGTCAGCGTAGATGAGAAGATTCTTCCACACCTTGCTTACAGCCATGATTTAGTAACCTCCGATGGTAAAAATTTTTGGGACTGTAAATCAGAGTTTACAAGGCCAACAGAGGATAAATAATATAGCAGTACGTCAATATTTTCTATGGTAAGGTATATGCAAATTCCCTCATGGATGGGAAATATATATATATATATATATATATATATATATATATAAGTAAGTAGTCTATGAGATAAATAAATAAATAAATAAATAAAGGTATTTTGAAATACGATGATGTATTTGCATCTTCAAAAATATTTTTATAGTAATATTTATAAAAAACTATTGCTCCTGGCTGTTACTATTTACTAAGTTTATTATTCAATGAATCACAAGGAAGGGACTTTGTGGGCTTCATTATTAAGTTGTGTAGCGCCCAGTGACGCGCTTGAGTTAGAAAGATTGAGCGAATATTGTGTAGAGGTCTTTCCGAATAAAAGTTTTGCGACTTACAGCCTTCAACAGAATATTTTAGTGAACATTTAAATTTACAGCTAACTAAACTGGTGATATTTAGGCAGTATTTTAATGCCTAAATAATATTATTGTATTTTATTATAATTAAATTCAATAACAGCCCACCTTGAAAAACAATATTTATATAATTATTATTTAAATTGTATTTAAGTCATTGCAAATACTTATTTTTTATTGTAAACGTATTTATTAATGTTATGTAAATGTTTATATACCCTAATAGTGCAAAAACTGTGAGAATAATATGTTTTAGGTTGTTAATAATGAGTAATAATGTAATTTTTGTGACAATAATGTGTCTGGAATTTTGAAAACTACTGATCATGAAAAGATCGGTAATGATGTAATTTCGCTTACAGTTTGGAATTAGCCAATCAACAATAAAGAAAAGTTTTAGTTTGAATGCTTAAATTCTATTGGACTAGATTTAGCCAATAAGAGACTGGCATTACCGAAGCTTTAAGGTTTTTACCGTTGGAATTAGTCAGTCGCGGACATGATGTGATAGCGTGCAGATGGCAAAAATTGTGTTCTCCGCTTTAAGAGTATATAAAGCTTTCTCACAGTTTTCTTTTATAAAGTGTTGTGTTTTATAAATGTGCAAGTATTAAGAAATAAAAATAAGTGAAATTTAAAAGTAAATTCTGTGACGTCTTTAATTTTTGTCATATCACAACCTTAAAAAGACCTTAAGTTTCTATAGTTCGACTGAAGCAGCCGAGGCAGATTTAAATAATAGTACGTAACACAAGCATCATCTTCATTACGTGGGGCAAATACTGTTACAAACTTTAGATTGAGAAAACTACTTTCTCAAAGTGGCGTACAATTGTGGGCAAACTCCTCCAAACAACTACCATCATCATAACAATCTCAAAGTGGCGCCTCAACGTGGAGCTAAATAATTACATAACAGCACACTTTTTCAAATATACGTAATAATATTACGTAACCTAAAAACATTCTCAATATCCTTTTACACCATGTGCATGCATACTCTGAGACAAGACTCGTAGCTATACCACTAAAGCAGCTGCCGAAACACACAACACAGAACAAGATAGGGGATGACGATCAGAGAATTCAAGAACAAAGCAGGTAACATTAAACGTTATCAAATTGATGCAATATAGAGATAACGGCATAACATTTGATGCGACAAGAATCACTTCAGTATCCAGTACAACGTTTTTAAGATGCATAGAGATAAACAATATATACACAAATGATCTTCGAAAATTAAGCATTATAAATTTAGTTTACATTATTAAACTTATGATGCATTATAAACCCTTATTGTTTTTTTGGGGGGGGACCTTGACTTTTAGTAATTTCTGTTGCACAGGCTATATTCAAGCTCTGTAAAGATTATGGGTGCATAAACAAAACACATCCCCGGGTGGGCTCGAACCACCAACCTTTAGGTTAACAGTTGAACGCGCTAGCCGATTGCGCCACGTTTTCAAGGATTGTGGAACTACGATCTGTCGATTAACCAGTAGGTTAAACATTTTAACGATTTAAAGTGCCATCGTTTGTTCATATCATATTTCCAACACCACCAAAGATTTCCACAGATCTTTTTTCTAACACAATGCCACGGCCACCTTAGACAGGCATACCAATCACCTCAAATAAACCAAACAACTCAGGTCGGTCAAGAGGGCCCTAATTCTGGGTATTGGAATAAATATAAATATAATTAATACAGTCGTGATGGCAAAATGTAACCACGTGTTCTTTTTTTTCTAAATAATGATATTCTTAAAAGCTGGGAGCCAGAGGTTTGAGCCACTCACACTTGATTAGTTGACTCAATCAGGGAGTTGTTTCTGAAGGAGCATGCATTACGCTTGTAACCTAAGGGACAGATTAAAAATCAGCCTTGGCAGTTTGTTTGTTAGGTCCACAGTGTGCAACGCTCGGAGACATTGAACATGTTATACAACCTTATACACATCATCAAATGCATCCATTTAAACATACACCCATCATCCTTTTGCCCATGCATTAGGTAAAACAAGAGAAACTGAAACTTGCAACCACCTCGTACGCCTACAGCATATACCTCTAATTTAAAGCCTTTACCTGTTACTTGACAGTATAACATTCCTCCAGATCATAGTATGAGGAGTGAATAGATAATAATTACTTTAATTCTTTTATGAAGACTTTATTATTCTAAGAGCCGCCTAGCAGTCCACAAAACTTGGAAGTAGATTATAAACCTTTTATTTCGGAATAGTAACATCCTTTTTGGAAGAGTTTTAAATTATTTACTGGGCTGTGCAGATCATCTGCATACCTAGTATTATGTTCAGGAGCAGCAAGGTTTACCTTAAAGGCACCATAGTTATTTGCAAGATAGCTGAGGAGTGAATGTATATATTCTCAAGTAAGGGTTGGAATTATAAGGTTCCTAAACAATGACCTATATGTCCAAATCACCAAGGATTTACATAGCTCTTTTTTTAACACAAACACTTTCTTACTGTGAGTAGAATTAGCCTAAAAGGTTATTCCATGTCTGAAGACAGAGTGAAAATAAGCTACTCTGCTGATCTCAATCATTTTGATTGAAGAGATGGTTGAGGATTCTTAATGTAGAACCTGCTGAGCTTAGTTTTGGGTAGTATGATTTCGATGTGTTTTCTGAAGCTAAGATCTCCTTTGATGTGAAAGCCAAGAGATTTTGTGTGAAGAATTGTAGTAATGCTACAGTTGCTGTGCCTAGTAGTTATTTCATTTATTTGCTAAAGCATAGAAAAACAATGAAAACAATATGATTCTTTAATGAAGATTATTTGCATCAAACCATGCACTGAGCTGGTCAAATACCTTATATAGTGCCTGTCAGTTGTTCCTGTGATATTCCAATTATAAGTATACCGGTATCATCTGCAAAATGTATTGCTTTTAACTCCTCGTTTAAATAATGTGGCAAGCCAATAACAAATATTAAAAGCAATACAGGACCAAGTATAGAGCATTGTGGAACACCTTTGGTTTTAATACCACGCTCATATTTGAGGCATTGATTCTAGCTATCTGGACTTTCTCGTTAATCATAACATGAGCCAATTATAGAGACCTCTTCGAAGCACTAATAATGCAACTTTTGCAGTAGTAGATAATGATGGTCTATGCTATCAAAAGCCTTAGCTAGATCACCAAACATTCAATCGCCAAATGTTTTTATCTAATGCCGTTAAAACTATAATAGGGAACGTGTATATAACACTTTCTGTTGACACATATTTGCTAAATTCAAAATGGGATGCGGAGAGTATCTTATTTAACTCTTCGTAATTTACAATACAATGAAACAGGCTTTTTAACGTAAGGGTCCGGTATTAGAGCCCATTTATTTCAGTCGTATATTAGCTTGGTACATGTTTTTAATTCATTCATTCATTATCTTTTACCCTCCTCTTATGTAGGACTTACACCCCCCAGGACTTACAAGCGGGTGACTGGGGTCAGAGGCCCTCGAGGAGCAGACACTCATGGATCAGACAGAGCATCCAGGATGGGTGATCAGCCCGATGCCTGGTATGGGATGAAGGAAGTATATGAAACGAAATGTTCGTGAAATGGATGAAAGGAAAGGTGATGTTGGAGCAGTTGGTGGAATGAATGGCGGGGGAAACCGGAGAGCCCGGAGAAAACCCGCCCAGACGCCGCTATGTTCACCACAAATCCCGGGCCGCCTCGGTGGGAAGCGAGCGGTCTAACCACTCGGCCACGGCGGCGCCCTAACGATGGATCAACCTTCTTATAATCGATTTGTAATTTGTGGAAAATAGGGGGAGTGAGGAAAACTCGTGCTTGTAGCCCGGATAGCTCAGTCGGTAGAACATTAGGCTTTTTAATCTAAGGGTCCAGGGTTCAAGTCCCTGTCCAGGCGATGATATTTTTAGTACAAGCAACAGTATAACTTGGTCTCAAACATTTAGGATAAACAAAAAAGAGCTGAATGAAACGTAGTGATTTAAAATGCCTTATCTCTTTATATGATTCTCTTTTGTACCTTTGGATGTTATTAATTCCAGAATATTAAAATTAGGCTGTTTACAGACTCATATGAGAAGTATCCGAATGAAGAGAAGAGACCTATGGCAATGTGAGGAGAAAATATTGAGTAGAATGTTTTTAAGGTGCGTAGAAAATAAAATATAACCAACTGTTCCTCGAAAATAAAGTATCAGTATTCACGCAAACTACAGGCGGAGCATTCAAATACTCCTGGAGTTTATTGATAGCAAGATGATGCAGGCTATTGGTGCATTAATCACATTATCAAGTAATAGGTGTAAATCTTGAAAAAAAATGTTTCTCCCTATAACGAAACAGTAATTGTTAATCATGTAACAATTTTCTCTATCTTCGAATTTTCAGTAAGCATACTGTGCTGTTACGCATATTTCAAATGCGTTGTTAACTTAGACCAATAAATGTCTTTTTTTAAACATAGTTTCATTAGTGCAGATTTGCTCATCTTTAATATTTTCGAGACAAACATTCGGTTTTAGCCATTTTGTGCCAAATAGGCTGTATTTTTTTTAGGGTCTGTAAAGAATATTGAGTAAACAAAACTTACGCCCCCGGGTGGGCTCGAACCACCAACCTTTCGGTTAACAGCCGAACGCGCTAGCCCATTGCGCCACGGAGGCGATGAATTAAGGCCCATAAACACAAAGTAATATTGGTAATGATATATGTAGTAATGTATGCCGTGCGTACATAAGCAAATTGCATTTACTGTAAAGTAAATATAACCAACGCAACGCAACACTGCGGATTTATGACTGTAGATTATTCTACATAGTTGTGAACTATTACTTTATTGCGTGTTAAACGTTTAGGATATTAACAGTGTGGACATCAATTATTTTACATTAAATGTGGTTTCAGAAAGCATAAAACATTATTTTGGGAAATGAACTTGAATATTCTAATAATCTCTAGCAGATAATTCTTATGTTATTGTGAATTGGAACATTTTGAGAATTTAATAAAACAACAGTGCATGCTCCGATTTACTCTTATCTTATTTACCCTTCTCTAAGTCTACGGGAAAAAAAATTACTGCTTTTAGACAGTTTAGTACGGAATTCTTAAGGCATTGCTCGAACTTTATGAAAAAAAGGCGGTCAACAGGTACAGAATAACTAAAATTACAAATAGGTAGTCTTAACTACACCTACATATGCAGAATAAACAGCAGAATTAATTAACAATTAATTAATTAGTTTTTTGCTGTTGATGACTACTAATCTACGTCTTGGCGGATAGTAAACAACGAAGCCAATAAGAAAATGCGCAATGAATAGTTTCAACATTTTCAACACAAAACAGGTTGGCGAAACTGTAAGTATCATTTATCAGCATCGGCTTATTTAAAATGAGATTACGTGACGTATTGTAGCTTTGTATCGCTTATTATTGTGCTTAAAGCGTTACTTTGCCTACAGCGACAATTTAATAATGAATGGGTAATTATGCATAAGTAAGCTGCTCACGTAAAGGACTCACCTACTAACTGTAAGGCTAAATTACCGAGTCAACATTAGATATGCTTTAATGAGTTAAAATGCAATTTTTGCCTATTGGAATATTACCTTATTAATATCACTGCTACATGACGTAGGAAGTTTGAGTAGATGTATGATAAGTAAAAAACGACTTTTCGGATTGAAGCATAATTTGCATTTAACCATTACATCGGAAAGGAAAAGTTTATGCTTATTTTTGGAAGTCTGCATTAACGTTCAAGCGAAGCCTTCATTGCATTTGTCGTGTTATTCAAGAGGACATTTAACATCAAATATCCATAAATGACACACACTTGAATTCATCAGTTCTTGAGTCAAGACTATTGACTTAATTTACCTAAACAGTTTTTTTTCAAATTATAATGTGACACAGGCTGCACTGACGTCACCTCATTTATCTTAAACGAAAATGATATCGAGGTTTATGGCGACTTCTAGATACTACCATAACGCAATACTGATAAGGTGTTGGAATGGCAATGCAATTGGTGGAATAATGCAATTGGAAGTGGAAGTAGCCCCGACGGAGTTGGAAGTAAATGCATTTCAATTACTCCGGCGGAGTGGAATTAAACCTGGTGTGGAAACACTTCGCTGGAGTTGGGAGTGGTTGGACGAAAGGAAGTGCCAGTTCCGAAAAGGGAACGGTTACTTCACACTTCCAAAGGATGAAGCGTTCCTTTGAAACGACTCCAACTTCTTCGACCCCTCTCTATATCCGTTATCCAGCAGGTATTTAGAAGCAGGGCTTCTATTTATGTGAAGAGGCTATTTGAATGCGGAAAGAAAGAAGAAAGAACTCATTTTAAAGATCCCACTCATTTAATTATCGGCAATTCCACGGTTACATTAGACAGCCCAATTATCACCTTAACTAAATTAAGCTACTATAAACAGCTGAGGTTGTTCGAGATCCGTATATACTGGATATTGGTGTAAATATCTTCCCTACAGATGATAGTCCTAGAAGGACGGCTCTACTCTACATAAAATTCTCCCACCGTCTCTTTATAAGGACAACCCATTGATTTTTTCCCTGGTGATCTGTAGATAAAGGTAGCTCGGGAGATCCTAATTCTGGGCAAATGCTTGACGTACTGTAACCAATTTTCTTGATATTGATGACTATATTGCATGATAGCTTCCATTCTCAATCCTTTTATGTGGACTTCATTTCTTTGATGATCCCATTTAATGTAGCCTGCTCTTCGGCACATAAATTTCATTTCTCTGGCAGTAGTTCTATTTTCATCACACTTTCGTAAGGTTCAAGCTTCGCTGCCATAATAAAGGACAGATCTTGGCAAATTCTTGTAAACTCGAGTGCAGGTGTGCTTTTGACTATGATAATGGCAGCATTTGGACTATTGATACGCCAGCAGTTTTATTGAATTTAAACATTTTTCGTGATATGTCTAGATGATGCTAAAAAGAAAGTTTAAAACCAAGATGAATGAATGCATAACCCTTTCTAAAGTTTGGTCATTTGTACAAATTTTGCTGCAGAATACCATTGCTTTTCGTTTCACTGTGGTTGTTTCCATGTGATATTTATGAGTAATTAATGTTAAATTTATAAATAATATAATGAATAAGTCGTAACGGAAAAGTATCATGTTAATTTTATTTTTATGTTTAAATAATAACACATCAGTTTTGTCACTAAAGTCTTGGATTCGTCTATACACAGTCCATCTTCATAGGCTTACTTATTCATGTTGTCTTGTCAGGATTGAATTCCTCCGCCCCTATTTTTAAACAATGCTGGATGAAATCTTCATCTGATGATTGCGATCATTTTGCTAATTAAAGAGATGTTCTGTAAGAAAGACGGACGGCTGTTTCGTCGTTTATATTGAAAATTTCATTATCCTGAAAGTAAACAATGTAATGTAATGTTACCCATAGTTCAGATTATTCCTATATCCTTATACTCAGGTTTTAGGTTATATATTTTGCTTGTTTCTTGTCATATTTACAAGCCTCTAGCGAAGTGCTAATAATACGTAACAGAATGATATCATAGATAGTGCATATTCAGTATTCATTTGACCATTGTTAATAAACTAATATAAAAGGCACCATTTAATAATGAATACTGAAATATTAGAGCATAACACCTATCCCTTGGTTGATTATTTCCTTTTTTAGTCGCTTTAATTGTGCTAGACGTGCTTCATCTTATATTGATCGCAATCCTTGATAAATGCTATAGTGCCGCTTGAGGTTGAGTCTTTTCAGTACATTCAAGTTTTTATGACAAATTAAACATTCTGCCAACCCGTCAGTTTCCAGAAATAGGTAGGTATAATACTTCCCATTCGTTTCGAAACGACAACGATGTCGAGAGTCTCCGCTTCGAAACGTTTACAGTAGAGTACATTATCTTAACTTATGTGGGCTAAACCACTGTATCATACGAGGAGAGCAATTCGCCATTTTGAATCTCAAGCTCCATGATCCTTGCCAGGCAGGAAATCTCTCTGTGGATATACTTCAATTTTTAACACCACAGCCGTACAACCAACCTACAGTGGTTGGTTGTACGGCTCCAAATTGCATAAATAGCAGTAGGCATGGTTTATATTGTGACGTATGCAGAGATTGTCGCGCATACGTCTCTCTGGTCACCTAGATTCGAGATGACGGTTAAAGCTTGGGTAGGGGATTAGCAGTTTTAGGTGGGGATAGGTTGATTGGCGTCCCCTACGCTTTAGGAAGCGTGGCTTGGGACAGAGAGTCAGTGAGGTGAAGTCAACCAGTTCAGACGTGTAATCGCCTTCTCCGTGCAGGCAATGCATGGCGGCCTCGCCCGACAGACAGGGGACTAAGGAGATAGGTAATGTATCCTGTTTTATCTAATAAACCCCTTACCATCCAGATCTTTCCTGTTTTATTTATGATAGTATAAAGTTCCTTCCTTCCATTTTGAGCCATGTAAGTGTTCCTTTTGCCAGTAGTTAATAATATTTCTGTACTTTCTTTAGCTGCGTCCCTAGTCGTAGCCTCGCCATGTTATAAGTTTGTTAATTTTCCGGTACCTGCAAGCGAGTTGCCCACCTCACAATGAGGATTAGTTAAGAGGCTACGACAATATATGTAGTGTCGTTTTTCTTCTGAAAATTAATAATTAATGCTTTGGAGAACAAAAAATCTGTATTGCTTTTATTCATTAGCGATTACAAACTAACTACTTATCATTAGCATTTAAAAATCAACCAATGACGGCTGACCTCCTTAAGTTATTTCCCTAGGGACATGTATTGAATTGAAATATTAGCTCAGTCGGTAAATCGAAAGCTTGCCGAGTAATACGTCGTGAGATCAAATCCTCACGATTTCTGTTTTTCCCCTTTTCATTTATAACGTGAAATCACCTAGAATCTAGTTTATAAATTACTATTAAAATTTTAAAGGTCTTATTACAGTTCGTTAGATTTAACACAAAGATGTTAATTTAAACGTTTTCACAAGTGCATTGCGAAGGAAATTATTGAACAAAGCCGTGCTGATGGGAAAAGGAAACTGAAGCCTAATGCAATACCAACAATGTTCAATGTGTCTAACTCAGCATCTATAATTGCACTCCAGAGAATGATTTTCAAGAAAACTCCCCGCCCAAAGCTTTCCTTCGCATGGCATCTACTTCGAATTTTGTTATTTTTTAAATCATGGCTGTAACGATTCTAATGAAAATGTCATGTTTTAAAGATATTTACATGACAAATAAAGTCTATATCTTGAATTTTCGGGGATTAGCCTATGAAGTCCTCTTCATTCGGAATATTTGGGATAATATTGTGTAACTGGTAAACTAAGTGATAGGCGAAAGCGCACTACACAAAAAATGTAGAGCTCTTTAAAACACACAATTTATTACAAATAACTTTTTATGGTAACACCCATTTCGAGGTATCCGTCATTGATCGAATCTTGTTGTGTATGAATTTCTATTTGATACAAGAATACTTAGATCATAATTTGACGTAGTAATGATGATTTTATATTTTGTTTAGCTGACTAAATCTAATGCAGCACGTGCAAGGGTTGTTGTTGTTGTTATTATTATTATTATTATTATTATTATTATTAATGCAATCAGTAAATAAGGACGATTAAGTGTCCGTAAGCTATTTTATTTTGCATTTATCGTAACCCTGTTTCTTTTTAAGGGAAAACAGGAATAAAGGTATAAAGAAAAACAAGATGTAAAGGGTGTTTGGAAGGAAAAAGGGAGAGGAATAGAAGGGATCTTATTCTGGGGTGACACAATTTATTGTGGCATATTGGTGACCGGTTCCGCCTAAGCGCCCCGGAGGCTCGTGGGTGATGATATATTTGTGGCGGAGTAAATCTGTCGACGTGGCATCAATTAGCTTAGATTATAACAGCGTTACTTCTAATCTATAGTAGAATATCTAGACATGCGGAGTAAGAAATGCGTAAATTCTAACAAGCTGTCAGAATCCGATTTGAAACATTTCCTGTAGTTTTCAACTTATGTCAAATTAACCAAAACAAGGGAGTTAACTACTCAACGGAAACGTGATTTCAACGTTATTTTTTAAGTTTAAAGTTTAGCTTTTGTACATTACAAAAAGCAATTCTGTAATACTTATGTATATTAAAAACGCTTTGTATAGGTGAAATAAAAAGTGTATGTTTTAACTACCTTAAACGTGCACACACATATTTTCCTTGCAGAATCATCTTGTATTTAAACTGGCGCGTTGAATATGTGATTCAAAATAGCGGATTGGTCTGCTTGTATAATACAGCGCTCTAATGTGGACTATGACACACACGCACATGCCTATGCAATGTGCCCGGTGCCCGCTGCTCGCTACCCGCCTAAGCGCTCGCTGCCGGTTTCCCAGCATCTGCACATCGCTTCCGTATGGTAAACTGAGATCATTTTGTGGGGTGTATGTGATAATTGTTAATTCAAGATACGGAAATATATAAAATATACTTATTGGCATCTCACCATGCTTTCTGAAACAAAAGTCCAGTGAGAATGGGGTTCGAAACCAGCATGAAGCACATCGAATTAGCAGTCCAACGCCTTAATTACTCGCCTGCCTTATCACATGCAAGTACTCAAGGTCCTAAAAGCTTGTAGAAATAATCAAATTTAGGTATATAAAGAGATGCATGTTTTGTGCTGATTAATATTTTTTCATTCACAGTCGGTAATAACGTATAGTTTAATACAGCGAAACAAGACATCGTAGGACATGAAAGCTTTCATTGAAAGTTATTTTGGTATTATCTTTATTTTGTAAAATATAATAGAGAAAATTCTTCACCAATAATAGGTGTTCGTGTGTGTGTGTGTGTGTGGGGGGGGGAGGCACGCGCGGCTATGTGTACAGGGATCGTTAGAAATGGTAGCTGGTACGAAAACAAACGCAAATTCGCCGGCCTACATAGCTTTATTGCTTCCTATTCAGGGGAGGATAAGTTGTATTTAACTCTTAAACCAAGAATGAAAAGGAATTGGGCTGCAACAGCTGCAAATGTTGCTTAGTTTTACCGGCGTACTATGATTGAATATGTTGCTTTCAATCTCTGATGTAGAAGTTCACCAGGGACTACAGCATGTCTATGGAGATGTGTACTTGGGTGCTAGTAATGCAAGAAATTCTGTAAAACAGTTTTAAAATGGAGAAGTATGCATCTAGACTAGCCAAATAGCGTCTGCCGCTGGACTGTACGAACGCGACTAGGACACGCCATGTAGATGAGAAGTCATTCGCCTATAGCCACGATTTAGCACCCTCCGATTATCGTATTCGTAGGACTGTGAAGGGGAGTATGGAAGGGCAATGAAGATCTAAAAAAGCTATTATGTCGTTATGGTAAGGATATTCTAACTCCCAATGTTGGGGAAAGTACGTACAAAAAAATCTGATGTGTTACACTCACATGACTTTCTCTACCCTTGTACAAACTATTTTTACAAACGCTTATTCTCCATCTACTTCATGTTAATCGAGATAAACATTTGCAGACTCTATCTTATTGCTAATTTTCTTGTAGATGTAAGGGGAATATATATTTACAAGGGCAATATGGAAATACAGTAGCCTTTAAGCACATATATAGCTCTTAATAGCTGGTTGCTAGGTGCAGCACCATTCCCTTTGCCACAGATTAATACTCTTTGCATATCCAAGACAAAAAAAATGAATAACGAATTCCCATTTGAGAAAATAAGTATTGAAAAATTTAAGGGAATAACAAGCAAATTCTCGAAAATGGTTCACTCAACAAAAACAAAGTACATGACATAAATTGTGTATTTTAACGCGATCTACATTTTTTGTGTAGTAAAATTTTGTCTATCTCTTATGGTTTACCAGTTTACTAAAAGTAGTTCACAATGAAGAATACTTTTGGAGACATTCCCAGAAAATTCAAGATATAAATTTTATTTGTCATGAAAATATGTTAAACATATGATATTTTAATCAAAATCGTTAGAGCCATTTTTGGGAAAATTAGAATTTTCGAAAAATGTTCCATGTAAAGGGTACTCTGGGGTGGGGGGATTTTCTTGAAAACCTTCGTGTCGCATCCTTGGAAGTTACTGAACCTAAATACCAAGTTTGGTGTTTATCCGACTCTTCGTTTCTGAGTTATGCTGTTCACAGACAGACACACAGACACATACACGGACATGTTTGCAAAAATGCTTTTTTTTGGATTCAGGGGGTCTCAAAACATGTATTTCCGGTGAAATCTCGGTATCGAATTTTTGGGTGGAATACAATACTTCCCCTACTTAGTATACGTAGTAGAGAAAGTAATAAGTAGTCTTTGGCAATGTTTAAGAATATGATGATGTATCTGCTTTTTCTAAAACACGTTTATGTTATTATCCATAAAACAATTTTGGCCCGTGACTGTTGGTATGCACTAGGTATATACTTCTACGATTTACTAAAGGAAAGAGCTTTGTAGGACCTCTTAAGAAGCACTGGATTTAATAAAATAGCAACGATAGATAATCCATAAGTGTATTAATCATTATATTTGTAATTCGTGGAACATGGACTCGGTGAGGATGGTCACCTACGCCAGCCCGGGTAGCTCAGTCGTAGAGCGTTAGGTTTTTTAACCTAAGTGGTCAGGGTTCATGTCCCGCGTGGTGGTGGGTTTCTTTTCACCAGCATAAAATGTAGAACTTTGTCTCAAAAACGAATGTGGTATAAACGAAATAAGGCCATCTGAAGCTCAGTGATTAAAATAACTTTCTGCATTTATGAGTTGCTTTATCTTGTCGATTTTAGTAATTCCAGAATCTTCAAAATTGGGTTTAACAAAATCTTATGACAATTAATGATTGAGTGAAGAGAAGAGTCATGCGGTATTCTGAAAAGGTATCCAGTATAATGTATCTAATATATGTAGAGGATGATCCGAATATAACCAATGACCACCGAAAATTAAAGCATTAGTTTCAACGCGTTCGTTTAACATGCAGATGTTTGGGAGCACGGCTTCAGTGCATGTAAAAGAAACTATCTCATTTCATTTTAAAGATACCGCTTGTTGATTATATCGACAACGGTAACCGAGCGAGATGGCTCCGCGGTAATTTGGGACGCTCATATCCAGGTGTTCCGGGTTCATTCCCATCGACCGCCCACTATAGTCTTGGATTTTCGTGGTTTTGCCTACTCAGTAGACGAATGCTGTGGTGGTTCCTCATTTATTACGACTTTCTTCCCAACATTTCGCTTTCATTCCGTTTCCTTCTGAGCTTCTAGACCTCTTCACTTATGACGGTTTCGGACAAATGGCGCATATGCTTGCTCAAAAGATAGAGTACTATCTGTGGATGAGGGCTGCTTTTTCGATGGGTGTTCATTGTCTTTCTAGGCAACTCCAGCAATGCGACGGGTGTTGGAGCCTGGAATTGTTACAGGAGCGTGCGGTCAGTGAACTAGTAGTACCAGGCTAGACTCCTAAGTATCATCAGCTTATACAATATAAACTTTATTATATTTTATATTTTAACTTTAGAAATCATGACAACATTAGTCTTTTTCGTCCATTCAGCGCCTGTACGTTTACGGGGCAACCACCCAGCTTTCTACTCCTCCTTTGTCGCTTAGGACTAGTGTTCTAAGTGGTCCTCGTCCACGTTATAAATAGTATACGGTGGGCATGCGCTGATGAACAACTTCTGTGTATCCTATCTTATTAGAAAGAATATGTTAGTATGTTTATTGCTTTTGTGTATTATGAGTTAAGTGCTGAAAGTGTACCTGTGAAGTGTCACACGGATTTAAACAATATTATGTGCTTTACGCTGTTTAGTATTCACGGAGAGGGACTCAGTTGAGAATACAAGTCCTCTGCATCTCACATCAGCTGAATCGCGCCTATCAACAGTCACAATGTTGTGTTTTGGATTATTTAAGTACCGGTAATTCGTTCGGAGCTTTGGGTTTTCAGGAAAAGCAACAAATTATAGTAAGGGGCAGATCTACTCCATACGTTTATATGAATACACAAATGAAATACTATGTACGTGATTTTAAAATTGGATGCTATATTTCTTGAAACCCACGAGGTTTTTTATGAAGAACTGCAGTAATGCTGCAATTGTTGTACCTAGTGGTTATTTCATTTAATCGATTATGCATAGTTTTAAGTGAAAACAATTGTCAATGTTTAATAACAGCTTATTTGCATTAAACCAAGTACTGAGCCAAGTAATAAATACCTTATTTAATGCCTGTCAGTTGCTCGCGTGATTTTCCACCTATAAATATACCCATTTAATCCCCAAAAAGCACTGTTTTTGACTTCTTGTTTAAATAATGTGGCAAGCCATTAACAAACATTAAAAACATCCGAGGACCTGGTATGGAACACCTTTAGTACTAATCCCATATCAGATTTGCAGGCAACGATTCTGGTTTTCTGGACTCTCTCGTTAAGCATGGCATAAGCCAATTTTGGAGATCTCTTCGAAGCCATAAAATGCAACTTTTGCAGAAGCAAATAGTGGTGTATACTATTAAAAGCCTTAGTTAAATCATCAAGTATTTCAGTCGATAAATCCTTTTTATATAATGCCGTTAAAACTATAATAAGGAATGTGTATATAGGGTTATTCATAAGTTCAATGTCACATTTCGGAAGTTTTTTGTGAAATAAGTATTTGACATATCAGTGTGAGAGATATACCAAATGAAAGGCAATCTCTCAAAGTTTGTTTGGTATAGCTTACAAGTGTTCAATGTGTGCGCCTCTGGTTACACGGGAGACATCCGTGGTAGTCCATTCCGCCCACACCTGCACTATAATTTCAGGGTCGATCGTAGCTATCGCTACTGTAATGCGATCTCGGAGGTCCATGAGGTCAGCTGTAAGTGGCGGAATGGACACCATATTCTTCATATATCCCCAGAGAAAGAAATCACATGGTGTTAGGTCCGGGCGGCCACCGAAACAATGCGACGTCATTGTCAGCATTTCCTTCAATCCAATGTCGCGGTAAGTTCTGGTTCGGGTACGCGCGCACGAGTCGGAAGTGGGGTGAGGTCCCGTCCTGTTGGAAAACGAAGTCGCATCTGTCTGTCAGTTGCGGCATAAGCCCTTGTTCTAACATGCCAGTTAAGTGATGCCAGTCATTGTGGATTCAGCGAAGAAAACGGGGCCCGTCAACCTTGTCCTTTGACAGGGCGCAGAACACGTTGATCTTTGGGGAGTCGCGTATATGCTCTACTGTCACATTGTTGCAGTAATCTGTTCGTGTTATCTTATTTTCTGGGCGCCTGTTATTGTTTTATTATATTTAAATTTGGGTTCTTTGTCCTCCGGCTAGCTATTATTACTCAGTCGAGCAAATATCTCTGAGCAGGGCGTGTAAACGAAAAGAAGTTGTTACTAAAATATATCACTGAAAAAAGAATTTGTTTTTACACTTTTATTGCCGTCACACTTAATTAATTTCACATCTTTAATCTTGATACACGCCTGACTGAAACTGTTATATTTCCGAATGTAATTACTGTCGTATTGGTTGCTGTGTACTTCACATTTTGTAACTAACTTTACGCCGCGAGAGATTCTTCCAAACTGAATGACTTGTACCTCGTGAATTCCCTTAATGTGTAGCTCGCGAATGATTCTGTAGAACTGCGTAATGTGTATCTCGCGAATGATTCTGTAGAACTGCGTAATGTGTACCTCGCGAACGATTCTGTAGAACTGCGTAATGTGTATCTCGCGAATGATTCTGTAGAACTGCGTAATGTGTACCTCGCGAATGATTCTGTAGAACTGCGTAATTTGTACCTCGCGGAATGATTCTGTAGAACTGCGTAATGTGTACCTCGCGAAAGATTCTGTAGAACTGCGTAATGTGTATCTCGCGAATGATTCTGTAGAACTGTGTAATGTGTACCTCGCGAATGATTCTGTAGAACTGCGTAATGTGTACCTCGCGAATGATTCTGTAGAACTGCGCGATACTTGCTTTTGGCTCGAGAATATATACTCCTTCACCTCGAAATGCCTAAAATTATAATAGAGCTGCTATTGGTTACTAAATCGCCCCAACATTAGCGTCTGTTTTATCAGCCAATCATAATTACTAACAAATATGCTCTAGGGAAGATATTCCCTCCATTTCTAAAGAAAGGCACGCTACCCTGACGTCATTTGTTTGTTTCTTCTTAGGGATAAACAACTAACCCTCTCGCTTCATTGTTACCCACTCTATTGTCAGTTTCAGTGAGGCCGGTTAAACTTATTTCCTTACAATGCTTATGGCTAACAAACATCTGAAGTCATTGCCATACAATAGCGTTAGTTTACACTACAATCACTCTGGTATTCACAGTGTTGTGATATAAAATACTGCCTCAACATGTGGATGTTGGGTTCCACAAATGCGCACGTTTTGACGGCCCACTTTCCCGACAAGTGAAAGGTTGCTTCATCGCTGAGGACGATTCTGTCACCAAAGCCATCATCATCTGCCATTGCAGCCTGCATGTCGATGGCAAATTGTGTGCGAACCTCCTTGTCACCATCTGTGAGCGCCTGCAGGAGTTCCAGTTTGTGCGGTTTCACCTTCAGTTGTTTGCAAAGAATCCGCTACAAAGTTGACTGAGACATTCCCAGCTGCAGACCTGCACGATTTGTCAGTTTCTGAGGGCTGCGCGCAAACATATCACGAACCTTGCAACAGCGGCGTCTGACGGTCCCGACTTTTCGGGTCGTTTGGGTGGACACAGACAACCAGTGCGCTCGATACCACCTCTTGATGGTCTGTATCTGGTGCATCCTTGTGAAAAAAGTGCCAAATCGTCCCTGAACAGTCACAGTAACCTCTGTTTTGACCAATTGTATCACACAAAACGCTCTCTCGTTACATGCGAACGCCATTTTGTATACTCCTGCCGTCTAGTGGCCTACATGCGCGCTTCACGTGGCACAAACTTGGAGAGCTTCTGTTTCCATATGTACATGATTCGGACACAAACGTCTTATACGTCACGCACAAAATGTTTTCCAAATGTGACACTGACTTATGAATAACCCTGTATAACATTGTCTATTGATACACGTTTGCTAAATCCAAAATGGGATGCGCAGAGGATATTATTTAACCCTTAGTAATTTACAATATAATAATACAGGCTTTAAACATCAGGGTTCAGTATTAGACCGTCTTTTTTCAGTTGTATTTCAACTTCGTACATATGTTTATTGAAACAATAACAAAATGCGTCTCCAAGGACATGAATGTTTTCATTCAATGTTATTTTAGTATTACATTTATTTCATAAAATGTATACATAATATTAATCCTAACAATAATAACTCTGTCTGCATGCCTGGTTATGTATTAGTGTTAGTGTGTGTGTGTGTGTGTACCAGGCATCGTCAATAGTATGGCTCAGCGTAAACAAACGCAAGGTGGCCGGCCTGTTGCAATTGCTGCAGTTATAGTGTCCTAATTTTCTCGGTGAACAAGTGCATTCAGGTTCTAGATGCGTGAATGAATAGGAATGGGGCGTAATGACTGCAACTGATGTTTCATTTTATCAGCGTGCTGCAGTTGAATGACTAAGGGAATCTACAGTGTGGAAATTCACCAGAGACTTCAACCTGCATATGGAGATGTGCACATGGGCGCCGGAGTTGAAAGAAACATTTTTAAATGTTTAAAAATTCCAGAAATGTATATCCAGGGTTAGCTCCGTAGCAGTTGGCCATGGACTGCCTGTAGTGAACGCAATGGAGAGAAGAAAAATGTCAATGTAATGAGAAGTTCTTCCACATCTGACCTACAGTCACGAATTAGCACCCACCGATTGTCTTATATTTTTGCTACTGCGAAGGAGAGTATACAATACCGATGGAGGATATGAAGAAAGCATTGCGTCATTATTTTCTATGGAAGTTATACTCCAACTCTCACAATGGTGGGAAAATATTTATAATAATAGATAGTCTATGGGAAAAATAAATAAGAATTATGTATATTACTTATAAAGAAATTGTGGCTTGTGGACCTTAGTATGGACTAGGTTTATAATTCATAAGATTACTGCAGGAAAGGGCTTTATAGGACGTTTTAAAAAGCATCTTAAAGATTTAAAAGGATAGTAACGATGGATAAACCCTGGCTCGTAATTTTTGTAATTTGTAATTGGTGGAAAATCGAGGGAGTAGGGAAAGACCTTTCATGCAGCCCGGATAGCTCAGTCGGTAGAGCATTAGGCTTTTAACCTAAGGGTCCAGGGTTCAAATCCCTGGCGGGGCGTTAATAGTTTTATTATAAACAATATTATAGCTTTGTCTAAAAAACACGCAAGAAAAAGGAAAAAGACATAAACGAAACTCAGTGTTTTAAATGTCTTATCTCACTTTATGTTTTTCTTTTCTAACTTTTCGGTTCTATTAATTCCAGAATCTTAAAAACCGGACAGTTTACAAAATCTTATGAGAAGTATCCTTGAATGAAGAGCAGAGACACATGGTAATTTGAGGACAAAATATACTGTACAGTGTTTTAAGATGCGTAGAAAAAGAACACAATATAACCAATAGATCATCGAAAATTAACATATGAGTATTTAAGCAAATTACAGACGGAGTATTAAAATACTCCTGGAATTTATTAATAGAAAGCTAATGGAGGCTTTTGGTGCATTAGACACACTATCAATAATAAGCATACATTTAAAAAGAACATTTTTCCCTATAGCAAAAAAGTAATTGTTAATAATGCAATGATAATATTTTCCGATTTTCGGTAACCATATTTGTCTGATGCTTGCTCAAAAAGAATTTTAAACGCGCTGTAAATTAAGACTAATAAATGTTTTTTTGAAAATATAGTTTCACTATTGTTCAGCTCTAATATTTTTGGGACAAACATTCCGTTTTAGCCATTTGTGTTCCATAGGCCGCATTCTTTTCAGCGTCCGTAAAGATTATGGGGTAAACAAAACACACGCCCCCGGGTGGGCTCGAACCACCATCCTTTCGGTTAACAGCCGAACGCGCTAGCCGATTGCGCCACGGAGGCGACGGCCAGCTTCAACTTCTAGGATTGTGGAACTACAGTGTATTCGTTTAGTGACTGATCGAGAGTGTTACTTTATCGCACTACTTTCTGCACTCCACTCCGCAGTCGGAGTCGTTTCAAGGAAGTAGTTCCAATTCCACTCCGAGGAAATAGTTCATCATTTGTTGGAACTAGTTGCATTAGTAGTGCTTCCAATTTACACTCCGGAGTATTGGCGAAAGTACTTCCAGTGATTTACTCCGAGTGCTGCTGGAATGACTTCCTGTACTCATAAACAGGAGGCATTGCAGATTGCAATATCATAAGGCATAGTCGTTTTAAAGCGAATGACATCCCAAGGGATGCCACACTATACAATTAATGTCTGTTGTCGCATAAACAAGTGTTTGTGATTTAATGGCTGGCAGTTTTGTGGTAGTATGTTATGCTTTTCCTCTCGTATAATAAACTACAAGGAATATTGGTAATATCATGTGTAGTAATGAATAAATTTCGTTTGGTAAAGCAAATATAACCAACGGAACGCAACGCTACGGATTTAAGGCTGAAGCTTATTTCGGTACTTCATAAAATATTGCTTTATAGCATGTTAAACGTTTAGGTTATTAACAGTGTGCAGATAAAATTATTTTACCTTAAATGTGGTTTCTGCAAATATAAAACATTCTTTTGGGAAATGAACTTAAATATACCCATAATCTTTAGCAGCTGATTTTTACGTTATTTGAAGTGGAACAAGTGGTCGATATAGCTATAGGCTTTTAATGATTCAGCTTCCAATACCTTAATATTTGTCTATGGTTTACTTATGTACCTATAGTATTTGCTTCGCACTCAGAAAAAGCATAGTATTTGCTCAACCAAACTTAGCATTTAATTACAATGATTTTTTTTCTGGAAACAGATTTACGATTATTAAAAACTAATATTTAACGCTAAAAAAGTCTCAAATACTGATGGACACGAAACACCATGCTTTCAGTTCAAAGCTGGAGATGCTGGGGAATAAATAAGGTTCAAATACTCCACTGAATTTTTACTTCAGGAACAAATATTTATGTTCTATACCCTTACAGTCCAAGTTAATGAGCTAAATTTACACTGCGTTGAGCAATATCAATCACTCCTGGGTGGGATCGAACCACCAACCTTTAGGTTAACATCCAAACGCACTACCACGGAGGGTGTTACAGGAAAATTTAAACTATCACTGTAATGTGTAGTAATTAAGAGCCTATAGAAGTGAGCTATTGGAGTATCGTTCTTGTACAGCAGGAATGAGCAGGCTTTGCTCGCTATAGCAGCCCACGAGCAGCTACTGCCAGTATCCTAGCGATGATCCTCGGACTGGAACAACAACCCGTAGACTAGAGCTCCACTGGCAGTAATTTACTGTTTTGAAGATCAGTACTGTACTGCTTTTTAAAACCATTGCTTTGACTGAGGTCCAGGGTCCATTGCGATACAGGCAGTGTACACTGTGAAGTGGTTGTCCAATGCAAAACTATTATCACTTTTAACTTTCTCTACCACATGTATAGTAAGTAGGGGAAGTATTCTATTCCACCCAAAAATTCGATACTGAGATTTCACCGGAGATACATGTTTTGAAGCGCCTGAATCCAAATAAAGCACTTTTGGAAACATTTCCCTGTGTGTGTCTGTGTATACAATAACTCAAAAGCGAAACCTCGGATAAACACCAAACTTGGTATTTGAGTTTAGTATCTTCCAAGGATGCGACATGAGGATTTTCAAGAAAATCCCTCACCCTAGAATACACTTTACATGGAACATTTTCCGAAAATTTTGATTTTCTCAAAAATGGATCTAATGATTTTGATTAAAATATCATATGGTAAAGATATTTTCAATGAAAACTAAGTGTATATCTTGAACTTTCTGGGAATGTCCCTGAAAGTCTTCTTCATTCTGAATTAACTTCGCATAACCGATAAACCGTGAGAGATAGACTAAATTTTACTTCACCAAAAATGTAAATCTAGTTAAAACAGACAATTTGTGCCATATGCATTTTTTTTTGTCGTGTGAACCATTTCCGAGATATTCCTTGTTATTTGGTTAAATTTTCCAATACTTTCCATATTTTTTCCAAGATGAAGATGGAGAAGCTCTGTCAATGGAGAAAGATACCGGGCTCTTATAAGGGACTATTTTGACCTCAAATGAATGGTATGGATCTCAGAAACATCTGGTTCCAGCAAGATGGTGCCACATGTCATACTGCTCTCGAAACCATCGATGTTTTGAAGTAGAAGTTCAGAGGTTTCATCATTTCCCGTGGTGGTGATGTTAACTGGCCCCCGAGGTCATGTGATTTAACGCCGTTGGATTACTTTTTGTGGGGTTATGTTAAATCTCGAATTTATGTCAACAGGCCAGAAAGAGTAAATGATCTTATGAATAACATCGCGCGTGTTATTCGTGAAGTTGAACCTAATTTACGTTCTTCTGTCATTGAAAATTGGGTCAACCGTATACACGCAACCCAACGAAGTCGCGGCGGTCACTTAACCGATGTTCTCTGCCACACGTAATGACATTGGTTATGTTCCAAAATAAAAAAAGAAATAAACCTCTATCATTTATAGAACGTGTTTTATTTAAGTTCAAAGATAGGACACTCTTGTTGAAAGACCTATACTTCCCATTCATTTCAAAACGACAACGAAGTCCAGAGCCTCCGTTATGATAGTCCGCAGTAGATAACATTCCGTTATTTAGGTGGACTGTGACGTCACACGCATTGTCTATGAAATGCGCCCGCAGCCCGCCTAACCGCCCGCTGCCCGCCTAACCGCTTGCTGCCAGTTTCCCAGCATCTTGCACATCACTACTGTACGGTAAACTGAGATCATTTTAGGAGGTGCATGTGAAAGTTGTCAATTGTAGATATGGAAATACACAAAATGTACTTATTTGCATCTCACCATGCTTTCTGAAACAAAATGCCCAATGAGGATGAGGTTCGAACCCAGCGTGCAGCACAGCAAATTAGTAGTCCAACGCCTTAACCCCTCGCCGCCTTATCGTATGTAGTACTCAAGTTGTTCCTCAAAGATTTTACAAATAATCAAAGTTAGCTATTTTAAGAGATGCGTGATTTTGGCTCATCAGTATTTTTTCATACGTACACTCGTGGCTTCGTGTGATTTGAAATTTTTCATTGCAAGTTATTTTGTATTACTTTTATTTTATAAAATATAATAGAGAATATTATTCACTAATAATGGTGGTCCGTGCGCGGGTGGGGGGTGGCCCGCGGGTGTCTGTGTGTACAGCTATCGTTAGAGATGGTAGCTCTGCGTAAACAAACGTAAATTCGGCGCACAGGTAGCGCAGTTGTAGTCTTTTCCTTTCCTTGTTCAGGGGTAGACTAGTTGGATTTAACTCTTAGATGCAAGAATGAACAGAAATGGGGTTGCAACAGCTGCAACTGACGTTTAGATTAATCAGCGTGCTGTTATTGAATGTGTCGCTTTCAATCTCCGATGTAGAAGTTCACCAGGGAATTCAGCATATCTATGGAGATGTGTACATGGATGCCAGTGATGCAAGAAATTCTCTAAAACAGTTTTGAAATGGAATAGTATGCATCGAAGAGTCTGCCGCTGGACTGTCTCTAACGAACGCAACAAGGATGTCTGTCACCTACAGCCACGGTTTAGCACCCTCAGATTATCGTATTCGTAGGACTGTGAAGGAGACTATGTAAGGCCAATGGAGGACAGAGGAAGACAAAGAGCATCAGAAAAAGTTACTAAACAGACAACGCAGTATAGGAAGGGAGGAAAAATATAACAGGGAAATGAACTTCAAAAGAATGCAGGTGTAATAAAATAGTCTTGGAATTAATTCAATATCACGATGGCATAGATAATGGACGCATTAAGCACCTTATTATGTAATAAGCAAAATATTTGGAAAAAATCTTATGTATTATATTCACATAACGTCTACGCGCTGTTGTTTAATTGTATATAAGTTCTCACACTATCCTTTCGAAAGCCTATTTTTATATCTGCTTCGTTTTAATCGAGATAAACCTTTGCACAAATAAGTTACATTACTTAATTTGTTATAGATACAAGGGGTATAGAGAAAAGTGAATCGATAGCCAGATATTTAAAACCATGCAGCTATATGCTGATTTGGAATACCTTACCGTTTGCTTGACCTCATGAGAAATAACTGAATAGCGACAGCATTTTTAAATTTTTACAAAGTATTGATGAATTCAAACCAGTAATAACCGAGATGTCGAAAATGGCTGATCGCATAAAAAAAGTTATTTGTAATATAATATGTGTTTTAAGGAGATTAAGAGCGGGGGTGTTATTTCAAATATCTAGAGTATAGTGCATTACAGTAACCAAAGAGGAATTATTTCAAATTTGTGTAAAAGTAACAGACTGGGTTACACTATTTGAATCCATGCCATGTTATCCTATTAAGTTCTAGAATATAGTAAATTACAGAAACCGTAGAATTATTTTTCGAAAATTGGGTCTAAGTAACACTGAGGAAATCGAATGTTTAGTCAAATATTTAAAATCTGGTGGCTATATCCCGGTAGTCTTTAAATTCCATACTCTTGCCATTACATCGCGAGAAACAACGGAATAGCGACAACAGTTTCAAAAATGACAAAGTGGGAAGGATTTTGTTGAAAGTTCTCGTATCGCAACCTAAATTGCACTATGGTATTTATCGGACTTTAATTTTTTTATTTATGCTGTTTACAGACACGCGCGCGAATCACTTTTGGATTCAAGTAACCTCAAAACAGATCGTTCCTTTGAAATCTATCGAATATGTAATTAGTACAATGCCTCCTCTATCTACTATGAGTAAGAGCTAGAGAAAGTAAAAACCTGCCACCTGAATTCCTTCAAACCAAGAAATTAGAGTTCCGTCAAAATTGGGAACATGGAAGGGCGTTAAAAATATTTTTAATGAAAAGTTCGTTAACAGGAAATTATACCGCATTGTGATGTTATGTTCTTTTGAAACAAGGAAAAATATTTTACGCCTCCCTATTCACAAGTTTCTCAGAACTCTGCCGAGTAGTCGATCGAGCTGTGACGTCATCGTTAAGCACAGTGAAGTGGTGCCTTATACTTGTGTTGATGTGGATGTATATTGTTGGTTGGAACTTTACTTTCGCATATTTTTTCTCAAAATAATGTATGAAGGTTTTGTGAAGGATATAATCGGATGATCTGTCATGTGTGGATACATTAATGATGCCATTGTTTATCAGAAGTAACCTGTGCTTTTAATCTTGCCTCTCCGCAAATGCGAGACACACTTGCTTTACCGACACCACACGCTTTAGCAGCAAGCTGCTGAGGATTTTTGAAATAAATTTTATTTCTGTGTTCCTCATTGTTGCATTTTTTAAAAAACGAGTAGACCTTAAATATAATACTTCGAGCCTGACTTCGCAATACCTGCCTCTTTGACTCGCCACTAAATTCACTACAATAAGCCATTGCACATTTTACTTTTGCTGCTTGCTCTCTGAACAACTGCATACTGATATTAACTGCGTATGGTAACTAAACTCCAACCCAGATTTAGAAACAACACACAATAATAAACATGTGACGACTCACGTTCTGCAGATTCAGCATTCTACAAGTAACACAAGTGAGCTGGGTGGGCTGTTTGCTCTCTCTCTCTCAGCTTTAACAAACGCCTTGGTTTTTCAACATAATTCTTTATCACCATCAAGTCAGTAGTTCTGTATAATTACAAATATATATATATATATATATATATATTTGTCGCGTGCCTCAATAATTTGTAATTTATTATTTAACTTTCAGAGGAGAGCTACTCGCTGTGAGAGGGGTCGTTATTCAAGCTAAGGAAACTTTACTTTAAGAGGCGCCGACACAAAGGGACGCAGCTAAAGTTAAACTCACAGATATTCTTACACTCACATAATTCCTGGCTGAAGGGAAAGGCAAGGATTCTATACTACCATAATTAAAAAGTCAAGGAAGAAGCATAAGTAGAAGATTTATTAAATATGCTTACCCATGTGTCTGCCGGGACGAGGACGCCCTATCATTGCACAACTATCCGTACATCTCAACACCGCGAAGACTAGACACTGACTCTACTTGAAAAAACTCGTTAAGCTTGGCGTCCTAACGCCATATCCCCTCCAATGAGACTATTTCCCCTCAAACGCCCCTCCTCGGATAGCCTGCCAACCTTCAGCTTGAGTAACCAGAGGGCACGGCTATTACTACAATCTGTGCACATGCCACATCTCCCCCTGGCCACCCAAGTCGACGTCCTCGTCGACAGAAAGAACATAAGTACAAAATACAGGAAAAAACAAAAGAAAGACATACCAAAAAAAAATGACATAGAAATGTGTGATGTAAAATAAAAGAACAATACATATTTGTGGTTGCACCCAGCCGACGACAATGGTGCTGGGCGATAACGAGAAGCGAGAGCGATGTAAGTGCAGTCGACGTAATATTGTTAATGCACTAGCTTTGGCATCCCGCACACGCACACACCACGCTGCCTTAGTTCACAGACACACTACACTGCGCAAAAGGGTGATGAACTGCCGTAACTGTTTGTGGGTGGTTGAGACAGTGCCCACAACGACGATTTGTCCTGGTGTAGGATTAGCACCGCAGGTCTCTGGTGATGACAACAGGGTGGGCAGTCGCTGGCTTGGACTGCCCCCCGACATGGTGGCTCCTTATGCCACGGCAGTGTAGTGGCTGCCCGACAGCTTCCCTGTGGTGTTTCTTGACTTCTGGTGTGCTCTGGGGATGCTCCTGGATTTTCTCGCTCTCTGCCACAGCACAATTCTAAAACAAAACCACGACACAATAAACAGGATGCTCCCACAAAGAATCACACAGAAAAGAAGGGTATGTCCTTTACAAATAAAGATTTTAAAGTATGAAAAGTGTACACTAAAAATTCTTTTGACATGGGCAAGTAAAGAGAAAAGGAAATTAGAACAAATTGGCATAAGAAAGAAATTTTACATAGTTGCCATCGAAAATTGAACTTACAATGCTTCATAATCCAAATAACAGTAAAACAGACTCAAAGTACATAAACATGACAGAAATGAAACATAACCTTATCTTGGGATCCCAATATTACATCTCAATAACCAGCTGGTATCAGTAACAAAAGAAAGTAAGTGCACTTACAAGACAGTCACACATGACGATGAAATGAACTCATTCACACTGACCATGGCCCCAAATTACACACAACACTAACTTAACTATCTACTCAAACTAGTGTATACATCACTACAAGCTACATCCACAATACATTTCTAAACTACGCCACGTGACATGCTTTCAACTACTAGTGTCCTACTCTTGTCATGAATACAACTTCTTATCCACATCATTATTGTTCTCATCGCAGTTTAACTATCATCTTCCATAATCATCATCATCAGTAGCAGTAATAGTGCAATCTCAATCATTACTTCAATCATCATCATCTTTCAATTTTCTCTCCAAAACAAAACATCTGCACTTACGTGTCTCATTTAACATGCTGTAAATTCAAAACATTTGACATAGGCATAACCTTCAAGAAATCACATTAATTCAGGAATTACACAAATAACATGACATTATAATGTTGCATCTACATCCTCAAAATCAAGAAATAAGCTGGAAAACAGGTGGTATTAACATTTGCTATCTAAGATGGTAATAAACTTGTTGCATAAACAGAGAAAAAAAAATTATTTTCATTACATTCACTTCCATCTATTTAATCTCTCGTGTGAATTCATCACACACGCTATACTGGGCACGTTACAGCAACACCAATAAGCAAAATCAGTACAATCATCACATCAACTTTCCAGGTACATGTAGCCCTCCTGAAAAATCAACACATTCATACACTTCAACTATCGGGGTTACACTGTGGCACCTCCACCGAAGCTGACATCATCTCATCTCTTCTCATCTCTCCTCATCAACACCGTCGGGGTTACTCTTACGCACATCCACCGAGGCAAATCTCAACTCATATTTCTCACATAACCTCACACTACGCCATCGGGGTTACTCTGACGCACATCCACCGAGGCAAATCTCACCTATATCACATAACCTCAAATACACACATACATACAAACACTATTCATGCAACAAATTTCTGCAAATAAAGTACACAGCATCATTATGAAAATCAAATAGAGTCAAAATCAAATCATATCAAATCAAATCGAATGCAACAAAACAACATCACATCATTATTCAAAACAATATTGTCACATAACATTCCTGAAAATGAAAGCTCAATTAAGCATATTGTACACCTAAAACACATTCCTGCAGTATAATACAACAACAAAACAAATGATTTGCAGTTACCAAAACATAATTCAAAATTTAAATTACACCCACAATAATAATACACTTATAATTTAGCAGAGACATTCATATCACATATTCCTGAAAAACAAAGCTTAATTAAGCATCAAAAACTCAGACTTTACAGCCTATAAGGACCCACAGGATCATAGTAAGGGTAAAGGCGTGACACATGAACACTCTGATGTTTGGTACGGGGAGCATGAGGTCGACCAACAAGGTAGGTAACAGGAGTGATCTGTCGGATAATTTCAAAAGGACCAAAATATCTATGTAACAACTTTGTACATTTACCTTTCTTCCTAATGGGAGTGAAAACTTTAACTAATTGACCCACATTATAAACCACATCTCTATGTTTAGCATCAAATGCTTCTTTTTGCTTCACCTGCTGCTTTGTAATGTTAGCAACAGCAACCTCTCGTGCCTTTTGAATCTCTTGCAATGTCTGTCTCACAAAAAGGTCATTCGACGTAGCTTGTAGTTGAACCTGGTTAGGTAAAGAAGGTTCTCGACCATATATCAAGAAAAAGGGTGAAAATTTAGTAGACTCTTGAACACTCGAGTTATATGAAAAGATGACATAGGGCAAAATTGAGTCCCAATTCTTCTGATTATTATCCACAAAATGGCTGAGCATATTTAAGAGGGTTTGGTTAAATCTTTCAGTAAGTCCGTTGCAAGCTGGATGATAAGCACTGGTGAAATTGGAAGACACTGATAAAGATCTCAACAATTCTTGTGTCACCTCACTCAAGAAAACTGAGCCACGATCAGATAACAAGGCAGCAGGGGCTCCATGCTTACAGATGATGTTTTGCAAAATAAATTTAGCAACTTGAGGAATTGTTGCTGAAGAAAGCGACGCAGACTCGACCCAGCGAGAAGCATACTCGGTCGCAACGACAACATATTTGTGTCCAGAATTGGAGCGTGGGAGAGGCCCAAGCAAATCAATACCCCACCGCTCGCCTACAGATGTAACCGGAATTGGTTGTAATAAGCCTGCTGGTTTCTGATTCTTCGGTCCCTTTCTTGTTTGACAGCTGGGACAGGTTCGGACAAAATGTTCAATATCTTTCTTCATACCAACCCAGTAATACCTGGAGTGAATTTTGGCAAATGTTTTCGAGAAACCTAAGTGGCCTGAAAGAGGATCATCATGACATGAAGAAAGAATTTCATGTTTTAGAGCTTCTGGAATAACCAGTAGATGGAGGGGGCCAGTAGAGCCAGCATTTTTACGATAAAGAACACCTGATTTGAGTGTGTAGTTGGAAACTTGTCTCTGAAGCTTAGCAGGGGCCGACGGAGGATCATGGAGAGCATTAATAAGCTCCAGTAACCCAGTATCTTTCTTCTGATGGTCAGCAACTTCAACTGATGACAGCAAACATGTGGGGAGTTCATCAAGCTGATCAAGATCACCTTCTGTAGGTTGTAACACAGGAAATCTCGATAGAGTATCAGCATCATGATGTTTCTTGCCAGACTTATAAGAAATGGTATAATCAAACTCTTGCAATTTCAAACTCCATCGTGCCAAACGCCCAGTCAAATCTTTCAAATTATTTAGATAACAAAGAGAGTGATGATCAGATACAATATGAACCTTGTAGCCATAAACAAAACTGCGAAAGTGGGTAAGTCCAAACAAGATGGCCAACAATTCCAACTCAGGAACACTGTAATTACGTTCACATTTAGATAGTGTCCTCGAAGCATAGCCCACTGGTTTCAACACATTATCAATCTTCTGATACAACACTGAGGCAACCCCTAATCCACTGGCATCAGAGTGTAGTTCTGTATAAGCACCAGGAGTATAGTGAGCTAAGACAGGGGCCGAAACTAATAAGTCTTTCAAATTTTGAAATGCAGTTTGCTGATCAGATCCCCAAATAAAACTTTGATTCTTCCTAGTCAACTGAATTAGAGGTTGAGCAATATTAGCATAGTCCTTGATGAATTTCCTGTAAAAATTAAACAATCCTAAAACTTTTCTGACATCTCGAACATTCTTAGGACGAGGCAAATTTTGAATAGAAACAACTTTGTCAGAATCAGGTGAAATACCATCTTTAGAAACTTCAAAACCTAAGAGTTTGATCTTTTGCATGGCGAAGAAACATTTTTCTGGTTTAAGTTTAAACTTGTGGTGATCCAGACGTTGAAAAACAGCCTCAAGATTTTGCAACAACTCCTCAAAGGTTTTAGCAAAAACAACAATATCATCCAGATATGCAATAGCCTTTTTAAAATTCAAATCGCCTAACAACTTGTCTGCGATATAACTGAAGAACCCAGGGGCATTTGCCAACCCAAAACTCAAGCGTGTAAATTGATATTGACCCTGAAAAGTGACAAAAGAAGTGTACTTCTGGCTATCCTCTGCAATAGGTACCTGAAAGTATGCTGACAGTAAATCTAATGAGACAAACCATTTAGCCTCCCCCAAATAACTTAACAAATCATCTATCAATGGTAAAGGGAAAGAGGTGGTCTCTGTAACAGCATTCAATTTTCTATAGTCGACACAAAATCTCATGGAGCCATCTTTCTTTTTGACAAGTACTACAGGAGAAGCCCAGGAGGACTGTGATTCCTTGATAATGCCAGCGTCTTGCATCTCTTTAACTTGCTCAGCAATAATTTCTTTTTGTTTATGGGGAACTCTATATGGTCTTTGCTTAATAGGTTTAGGATCATTTACTTTGATATCAAATTCTGCAACATCTGTAGTACCAAGTTCTTGTAATGTTGTGGCAAAAAGATCACTACATTTCAATAACAAAGCATGTAAGTCAGCCCTTTGTGTTTCCAAGAGTTTACCATTAACATTAAAATTACAATTTGGAGCTGGCAGAGGAGTAACATCGGATGACAAAACAGAATTACTCTGAACAAGTGCAACATCATACGCTTTAGCTAAGACTGTATTTGCAAACAATGTTTGTGGAACTGAAGTATTATTATGCACTGGAATACTAAGTTCAGAGATAGAATGACACAATAACGGTGGAATAGAAAGATTCTTCTTTTGCATTATGTTGAGAGCAGGTTCAAACATAACCTCATTACTAATGGTTGACAAAGGCTTAACTGATATATAGCATGTAGACAGAGGTGGAATTTTAACATCATGCATAACTGCCATTTTAACACCAGAATCTGTACAATCATTATCTTGGAGAGGGTTTACTGCCATATCAACAAAAGGTCCTTGTGTGAGAGTTATTGGTATACTGAATGCATCATTCTTAGAAGATTTCAAGGTTATCAGATTTTGTGCATAATCAATTATAACATCATGGGTTTGCAAAAAGTCATTACCTAAAATCAAATCATGGGACAACTCTTTCACAACTAGTACATCCTCCTGAAAAAGAACATCATTAATATGGAAATCTAACACAGTGTGGTAAGGTGCATCAAGTAACTTGTTTCCTGCAGTGCGGAGCATCATCTCTATAGGTTTTAGTGTAGAATGATCAATAACATGTGCAGCATTCACAATACTCACTGCGCTTCCTGTATCGAGCAAGATGGAGAGCTCTGTCTGGGCAATACGACCAGGAACTTGCAATATCTGACCTGATACTGCAGACACATCCCGTTGAGGTGTAGCCATGTCCCGTTGAGGTGCAGCCATGCTGGTGGGTGGTGGTGCTGCTACGTCTCGTCGCGCGAGGCTCGGCGCCAGTCGTTTTTTGACTGCGGGAGGCGGCTCCGGCAAAAGCGAACCAGGTGGCCCTGCCTGTTGCATCTATAGCAGGTGACGGGTGGGTCCCTCCGGTTGAAGTCAGCTGACCGTGGAAGCTGTGAATGCTGGGAAGTTCTCTCCGCAGATGGTAACTGAAACTGGTTAACTCTGTTACATAACTGTTCCACACAATCAATCAGCTGATGCATAGGATCGATAGGTACGCTCACAAGAGAAGGCTGAGGAGAAGCTGGTAAAATAACAGCAGGAACAGATGCAGTATTAAATAGAGCAGAGGGTGGCGTAACCACTGCAGCCTGAGATTGAGCAGACACTAGATGTTCACGGTTCTGCATGTAAAACTGAGCTTTGTCCACTCGTCGAATGATTTGAATCACCTCATCAACAGTTTGAGGATTTAATGGCAATAAAGCTTGCACATACAGAGGTCTAAGACCTTTAAGCAAATGTTTAATTTGTTCCAACTGCAACATAGCTGGATTGACTTGGTCACATAAAGATAGTACATCATAGATGTAACTAATAACAGGTTCATCATCCAACTGTACCCGCTGTCTGAGTTTCATTTCCAGAATATCACTCTGGTTTGTTAACTGAAATGCATTTAAAAATTGTGTAGATAAGAAAATCCAATCATGGTGAGGGTGCCGATGGCGAAAAGTTTGAAACCATGATGCAGCAGTATCTCGTAAATAGCATGGAAAGCATTTCAATTTAATTTCCTCTGACCAGCCATTAGCAGCAGCGACCATTTCAAAGTTCTGCAGAAATTCATGTGCCGACATCCTACTAGAATTCTCAAAGTACGAGGGGTCAATGACCGGACGGCAGGCAGCTGGTGGCGGGACATGTGCCACGACAGGCGGAGTAGGCATCACTGACAACTGCGTAACAACAGGCGTACTAACACTGGACAGAGATTCCATCTCACTGTGCTCGGTAACTGGAACAATTGCTATATCAGATTTCTGTGCAGTACGTCGTTTAGGCATGATTGTAGCACAAAAGATAACGCAACCAATAAACAAACAGTAGAACCAAGCAATTCAGATTACACCAACCTAAACACTTATAGCATCACATGAATGTAAGTAGCAAGATCAGAACATAGCCAAATAAAACAGTTGCAGAAAGAACACAATTAAGCGCCCGCGGCGAAATATCAGAAAATTATACTAACACACGGCTACACAAGCCACTTGGACACAATACCAAGATTTTTAAGCAGAATGGACATATGGAAGATAACCAAAATGATAGCTGCAGTGAGAAACCTCGAACTGGAACTTAAAAAAAACTACGTCACACTTACTGTGACCACCGCGAAGAATCTCAAAAGGAGCAGAATACAGACTTATAATTCTAAACTAGCACACAAAACTTCTCATTTTTTTTCTAAAATCAAATGTATATAATCTGATATGCACACGCAAAGAAACGCGCCAAAACACGTGCTGAAGAAGACTGGTTACACAAGCTAAAAATTGTTGCTGAAATGCACGACCACGCGGGAATTACACAACACACGTGCGTACATAAAAGTTACACGAAAAATAACTCAGAAAAGTGCAGTAAATAGCTAGAAATCACAATCACTGGAATATAAAGTTATACATTTCCAAACCACTGCTAATAAGCACAGAAAAGAAGATTTGCAAACGGATAGCCAACACCTGACGAGCACATTTTGAAACAACTATCTCGCTCGTTTCTTCTCAAATTTCACAAAAACATTTTTTCTTGAAAATAACCAGCACAAAGAACGGAACACAGTGATATAATTTAAAGGAAATGAAGCCAAAACAAGGGGAAAATGGAGTCAGAAGTTTTAGCGTCACCCGGCAGACAATGAAAAAAAATGCAAAAATGAACTCAAAATTGAAATTTCGACACCAAACTTTCAGAAATGATGGAAACAAAATTTAGAAGAAGAGAACCACAAATAAAAGTATAAAAATCCTTACCCTTTAGCCAGAAAGAACTTTACATTTTTCACGACCACGTGGAGGACAAACCGTTACATAATTTTGCACTTAAAATCTCAAAACAAATCAAACTAATTACCCGGCGCCTCCACCAATTTGTCGCGTGCCTCAATAATTTGTAATTTATTATTTAACTTTCAGAGGAGAGCTACTCGCTGTGAGAGGGGTCGTTATTCAAGCTAAGGAAACTTTACTTTAAGAGGCACCGACACAAAGGGACGCAGCTAAAGTTAAACTCACAGATATTCTTACACTCACATAATTCCTGGCTGAAGGGAAAGGCAAGGATTCTATACTACCATAATTAAAAAGTCAAGGAAGAAGCATAAGTAGAAGATTTATTAAATATGCTTACCCATGTGTCTGCCGGGACGAGGACGCCCTATCATTGCACAACTATCCGTACATCTCAACACCGCGAAGACTAGACACTGACTCTACTTGAAAAAACTCGTTAAGCTTGGCGTCCTAACGCCATATCCCCTCCAATGAGACTATTTCCCCTCAAACGCCCCTCCTCGGATAGCCTGCCAACCTTCAGCTTGAGTAACCAGAGGGCACGGCTATTACTACAATCTGTGCACATGCCACAATATATATACATAATGTATACGATAATGCATACATACAAATAATGTGACAATTACAGTGCTTACGTGGTTATGATATAACATATGGATATGTTTATTCGTTTGTATTATGAGAACTATTTGAGCTAAAAATATGTGGTTTTTACGGTTTTGTTACGAAAATTACTCCCTACTTCTAGTGGGTTACTTTTTGCAAAATTTGAATTTTTGTCTCAGCGCAAATTATGTTTATTAGAAACAGATTCGCTTAGCGCGCGTCACGCTTAGTTTACGGCGAATGCAGTATGACAACACAGTGGAACTCCGATTGGTTGCTGCTCTGGCCGCGCTCAAGGACAAACATCATCCCATTTGAAAATCACAGTAGCTGTGACTTGTTGGTAGTATGAAACACAAGAATAGCATCATAGATATAGCATCATAAGATAGGTTGCCTGCATCGATTTGAAGTTCATCTTCCGGATCTTTTTCTCCCTTCCTATACTGTATTATCTGTTAACAGCTTTCTATGATGCTGTTTGTCCTTCTCTGTCCATATACAACAATCAGTTCAGTGTGAATTACCAAAGTATTTAAGGGAACAGTAGGTAAATTGTGCCAGAAACTGATTCTCTGTAACATTCTAATGTTATAGGTTGTACGGTTAAGAATAACTCCACAGGTATTTGTTTGCTTTCCAGCTTTAAGTTCAAATAAAAATTTAAATACTTTGGCAATGCAACTATGCCACGTCCCATTTTCAGACCAGGTGGCAGCAATAAAGGCTGTTGTGTTAAAATTGTTACATCCCTATTTGTTCCACTAAAGTTGCAAATCGCAATTTTAAATATTACAAGAGGCATATAACGAGTGAACCCAAAAATGAGTGTCTAGAGCCCAATGCTAGTTAAGAATATGAATAAACCGGTATGTTTCGAACATTTATAAAGCAGCTGTCGCACCCGCTGCTTGTACCTGCCCTTCACCATGCAAGCATGTCTTATCTACGATTATTTAACCTGGGCCCAACCCATCCAAATACATGGACAAATGCAATTGTCATCCACTATCCCATGGACCTCACAAAATGTACTCAGCTTCAAAGTATAGGTGCGAACCTCAGTTCAGTTCTATGGGAACTTTTTAACTTTGAAGAGCCATTTGAAAAGTACTTGAGGCAGCCTCCGTGGCGCAATCGGTTAGCGCGTTCGGCTGTTAACCGAGAGGTTGGTGGTTCGATCCCACCCGGGGGCGGATAATTTTGCACTACATTCTGCATAAATTTAGCTATTTAGATCGGGCGGGATCACGTAGCACATAAATGTTTTTTCTGAAGCAAACTTCAGTGAAAACGTTAAACTTAGTATGTAACCAAGTATCTGCAGTTATTAAAAGGAATGGTGTTTCGAGCCGACCAATAGGATTCAACTGTTGATTTCTAATCTTCGCAAACATAATAGTCTCAAATAGCTCTCTCAGAAAAATTGCAAAACATATAGTTGTGAAAATTATAAGACAGCCATAGTCACACATAGCAACAATACAGCACTCTCTGCCCTGATCTGCCAATTGCAACCAGATATATTCATGTTTCTTGGGTTAAGTGGGTGCCCATATACGTAGTGCTCACAGTTCCCATTCCACTTAAGACATCTCCCAACTTAACAGTTACAAGCAATTAGAAATAACTATTGAATGTTTTTATTGTGTAAAACAGGTTTAAAATGCATAATTCAGTTTCAAACAATGTTGTTTAAACAACAGCAAAGGAAACTAAACTGTGCATTATTATTTATGGAACATAATTATACACACTACAGTACGCAAAAGTATACACTATACTCGGGTTATTCAGGAGCATTAGTGCGTTTGGAATGTTATGTTCTACAGCAGTGAACCCAGCCACGCTATTGTCCATTCTGGTATCTGGCAATTGAATCCAACATGTCCATCGCTGAACAAAACAGCGATAGCATTCTGCTAGTAATCGCGCCACCTACAGTAGACTGGCGATCTTCCGCTTCTTTACACTAAGCCATAATCCGTTCGAGTTGCCAGTTATAATGGAATTAAAAATCTGCTGCTGTTTTCAAGCAGCAAACTTACAGCTAAGCATATAATAAGCAAATTAAAAATATTGATGTTGCAACACCTATCACCTTTTATGTGCCATACTTGTAGCATTTACTATGGCGTTCATGATGTTTGGCTATAGAAATACCTATTCGTTGCTATTTTCTGCTATTGCAACATTCATGGATTCTGTAGGTACAGCCAATCACCGCTGGGTAAGAAAGTGAGAACACTGCATGTAGTAACCGCATCACCTGCAGCAAGCTAGCGACGTTACATTTGTTTACACCATCACTGACGTGCCTGTACACACAAAACTACAGCTAATTTTGTTGGAGGAACATACTGTACATACTTTATCACACAAAAGTAATACTAAAATGACATTCAATGAAGGCTTTGATTCCCTCGAAGGTGTGTTTTGTTATTACTTGAATACACATTTGTGCCTGGATGGAAACTTATTGGAAACTTAAAAAAAAACACAATTGATAAACAAAATCTTAATTACTTAATGCAGTTAACCATAGTTACATGTGCTAACTTGTGAGTGCCTGTTTCATATACGACGAGGTGGCCGAGTGGTTAAGGCGTTGGACTGCTAATCCAATGTGCTCTGCACGCGAGGGTTCGAATCCCATCCTCGTCGGAAGTTTTGTTTCACATACCACGGTACAATTCTTCACATGAGGCTGGTATTTGATATATTGCTTTACCAGGCTCGTGGCGCACACCGCTACAGCCATCGTTGTTAAACCAAATGTTGGTGGTTCTATCTCCCGGAGGCGATTAATTTACTCAACGCATTGTACAAGTATAGCTCAATGGTTCGGGCAGGTTGGGTAATCACTGTAAGAAACTAACATTTGCATTTATTGTTTGTACAAAATTTTATACAAAGTATATCTGAGGCAATTTAAGGGACACCAATACATTTCCAATGCACCGGCATCAGTACAATACATGTCTGCTCATTTGGGCTCACACTTCATTTCTATGGTCTCTATAATTAAAAGAAGTGTTGGTAACTGTGATGTTTAATACATTATTAATTCATTACTTTCGGAGTACTTCTACGGCCCTCAAAATCAAATGCCATTGTGATGTGGGTAATAAAAAACCGATTCATCATGTTTTTATAATGGTTTATGTATTACATATTTCTTATAACACTGGGTTATAAATATCTGTTACTTCCAATACTATAAATTACTTGTTGAAAGGGATTGCGTTTTAAGAAAGCAATCGATGCTTCTAATTGTATGCAAATCTACAAATTCGCTTAAATTTAAGGACTAAGCAAATCCCGGACTTGAAATACGCAAAAGAACTCAGTGAGTATAACCGTTATATTCGAATACATTCTGACCAGTAGATGCAGATAAAGGCTACACATTTTAGAAAAAAAGAACTGCATCTTAGGTACTGACCATCAAAGTAACGTCTAGCACCATAAATTCTGTTGTCTGCATCCTCTTGAAGTTCAACCTCCGGTTTTCTTTTTCTTCCTCGCCTTCACTTGTCTCTTAACAGCTTTCTCTAATGCCCTCAGTCTTTCTCTGTTCAAAAACAACTGTTTGAGAGTGAATTACCAAAGTATTTAAACGATAATGAACGCAAAATGTGACAGAACAATTTTATAACATTATTATGTTATAACTAATACAGTTTAAGAACATGTTTCCACGGTATTTGTTTTCCACCTCTAAGTTCATTTAGAAATTTAAATACCGTAGCAGTGCAACTTCTCCACCTCCCACTTTTTCAGATCAGGTACCAGGTGTGCTTTTGTGGTATTTATGTTGTTACATTGCTACATTCTACTAAAATTGTAAATTCTTTTAAAACTCACAAGAGTTATATTCCGAGTGCCCCAAAGCTCAGATTAGAGAATGGAAAGTTAATGAAAAAAAATCTGATGTGTTACACTCACACGAATTTCTCTACTCTTCTACAAACTATTTTTACAAACGATTATTCTCCATCTACTTCATGTTAATCGAGATAAACATTTGCAGAGTCTATCTTATTGCTAAGTTTCTTGTAGATGTAAGGGGAATATATATTTACAAGGGCAATATAGAAATACAGTAGCCTTTAAGCACATACATATCTCTTAATAGCTGGTTGCTAGGTGCAGCACCATTCCCTTTGCCACAGATTAATACTCTTTGCATATCCAAGACAAAAAAATGAATAACGAATTCCCATTTGAGAAAATTATTGAAAAATTTAAGGGAATAACAAGCAAAATCTCGAAAATGGTTCACTCAACAAAACAAATGTGTATGACATAAATTCTGTATTTTAACGCGATCTACATTTTTTGTGTAGTAAAATTTTGTCTATCTCTTATGGTTTACCAGTTATGCAAAAGTCGTTCACAATGAAGAATACTTTTGGAGACATTCCCAGAAAATTCAAGATATACATAAAAATATCTTAAACATATGATATTTTAATCAAAATCGTTAGAGCCATTTTTGAGAAAATTAAAATTTTCGAAAAATGTTCCATGTAAGGGGTAATCTGGGATGGGGGGATTTTCTTGAAAACCTTCGTGTCGCATTTCTTGAAGATACTGAACCTAAATACCAAGTTTGGCGTTTATCCGACTGTTCGTTTCAGAGTTATGCTGTTCACAGACAGACACACAGACACACACACGGACATATTTCCAAAAGTGCATTTTTTGGATTCAGGGTGTCTCAAAACATGTATTTCCTGTGAAATCTCGGTATCGAATTTTTGGGTGGAATACAATACTTCCCCTACTTACTATACGTAGTAAAGAAAGTAATATAATAAACTAGTATGTTTCCAAAATTTATGAAACAGGTGTAGAACTGGTTGCTTCTACTTACCCACTCACCATGCAGGCATGCCGAACCAATGATTATTTCACCTACGCCCATCCCATCCATATAGATACACAAACAAACTGCAGCTGGCATCCACTACTCCATACACCTCACAATTTGATCTCAGCTTTACCGTACAGGTGTGAACCTACAAAAAGGCAACTTAGCTCATTCCTATGGGTTGTTCAATTGTTCGTATTTGTAAGTTTGTTAAACAGCCTCCGTGGCGCTATCGACTACCGCGTTCCGTTGTTAACCGTGAGGTTGGTGGTTCGATCCCACCCGGGGACGGTTAATTCTGCTGACACACTGCACAAATTTAGCTGATTCGTTCGAGCAGAGAGCTTGTGGCACATATATGTTTGTGTTGAAGTAAACCTCAGTGAAGTAGTTAAAGAAAAGGTTATATGCCAGCATTTACAATTAATTGAAGGGATGAGGTTTCGAGCCGAGCAAGAAGTGAAACACTTTTTAAGAATTCAGCGTTGATTTCTAACATTCGCAGAACAGTAAAATTGTCAACTCTCTGCTGCCAATTGTATTTAAAGCAAAAACATCTGGATTCAACTTTTTTTTCTTTTTCTTGCATATATTTTTAGAAACTAACTTTTTTTCTGGCAGACTACAAAGCATACACTTGTGAAATGTTTAAGAGAGATATTAGTCATATGTTGACAGTACACCATTGGCTACATTGATCTGTTAATTACAGGCAGATATATCACTGTTTTGGGTTAGTTGCATGTCCATATGGCGTTCATAGTTCCCACTCCACTTAAGACATATCCCAACCTAATAGTTACAAGCGAGGAGAAATAACGTTGAATGCTTTTACTGCATATAAGAGTTTCAAATTGTATAATTAAGTAGCAAACAATGTTGTTTAAATCACAGTAAAGGAAAACAATCTCTATATTATGATTGTCAGAACATAGTAATATATCATTTCTTTGCTCAAAAGACGACAATATTTTGGCGCAATTCAGGAACATAAATAGCTTTGGAATGTATATGCTACAGTAGTGAACACAGGCACATTTCTGTTCACCGAGGCTTTGTTTTGTTATTACTTGAATATACATATAAACCTGACTGGAAACCGTAAATGAAACAGGCTGATAAACCAATACGAATTGTCTTATATCACCGACTTTAAATATATGTGGTAACTTGTACCGTTACTCCCACATAGGACGAGAAGACAAATGGTTAAAGCGTTGGGCTATTATTCAAATGTGCTCTCCACGCGTGAGTTGAAATCTCATCCACTTCAGACATTTTGTTTCAGAAGCTTCAGTAAGATACCAATTAATATTTGTTTATTTCTTTATCCGCAATTGGCATTTACTAACTCTGAACCTCAAAAAGTAAACTCATCCTAACCGTCAGGAATGATTCTGAAAGAACCAGCTTCACCTCTATTGGTATTTAATTCTTTGTATGACATCTGTTCGAAATGCTGTTTTAGTTGCCTCCGTAGACAATTGACTAGCGCATTCAGCTCTTAAAGGAAAGATTTGTGATTTTCTCCCAACCGAAGGGGTTAATGCTGCTCAATGAACTATACAAATTTAGCCCATCATTATGTTACGTATTGTGTAGCTCATAAAAGTTGGTTCCTGGTGTAAAATTTAGGGAAACATTTAAACTTAGTTTATTTCACAGAATCTTCTGTTAACTGACTAAAATGGCGGTTAGAGCTCACTAAGGCCTGAAACTTTCTTAAGGATTCAAGTGTTAATTTCTAACCTACGTAAAACAGACTGCTTGAAAACCACTGTAATGGAATGTTAAGTTGGGATGTCCAAATGCACAGTTTTTCTTGGATGCGAGGTGTCTACAGCACACATATAACCAAATACGTAAGCCTGACTTGGACGCTGGAGTTGAAATCGTAATTCTCTATCCTCTGAGCTATTTGGGCACTTCATAATCGGCTCCTGATAGAGTGCAAAAGTTTCACTTTTTTAATTAATGCAACCGTCAATGGATGCCGCGGACATGGAAACAAAACACAACCGCCCAAACAGGGAACAAAAGCCTGACTCTAGGTTAAAACCCAAATATTCTACTTACTAAGGATTTTGACGCTTTAGAATGGATTACTGACACAACCCAGATGTCTCATTTGCACTAAATAAATATGCCTTAAGCTAGGTGCTATGGGCTTAGAAACGACTTTCCAGACAGGGTCCAAAGGCTTGGCTCTTAGATTTTGAAACCTAAAGTTCTAATAATGTTTCACTAGCGCTAACTAAGTCTACTGCACTGGGGTCTGTGGACCAATAAACGAAATACTACCTCCGAAATAGGGACTCAAATGATTAACCCTTAGGTTAACACCAAATACTCCACCTACTGAAGCATTTGGACCCTTTAGAATGGATTTCTGACTTAATCCAAATGTTTCATTGATGCTAACTAAATCTGCTGCCATCTGGGATCTGTAGATCAACAAACTAAACACTACTGGCCAAATAGGGACTCAAATGCTTGACATTTAGGCTTATACCTAAATGCTCCACCTACTGAGGCACTTGGACCCTAAAGCATGGATTCCTGACACAATCGAAATGTTTCATTGGCGCTAACTACTGCCAGCTGGGGTCTGCGGACTTAGAGACAAAACACAACCTTCCAGACAGGGACGCAAAGGCTTGACTCTTGTATTAAAAGCCTAATACTCTATCCAGTGAGGTATTTGGACCTTTTACACAGCAGACAGAGACGTGAAGGCTGGACTGTTTGGTTAAATACCTAATACTCTACACAGTGAGGTATTAGGACTCTTTGGATTGTGTTCGTGACAAAATCCATGTGTTTCACTTGCGCTAAATAAATCTAGTATAAGCTGGGTACTGTGGACTTTCGAAACAAAACCAACCTCTCAAACAGTGACTCGCAACCTGGACGCTTAGGCTAAAACCTTGATGTTCAACCAACTCAGCTATCTCGGCTCTTAAAGGAACTTTCCTTTAAGCATTTTCCCCAAAAGTTGAACTTATTTTTAAGAACTACCTATAATTATTGCCTCCCTACAAAAATTAAATTACGATACTTTACCGAAATTACATTACGAGATATTCTGAGGTTAACTTAAAAAAAAGTTTTAGAGAACGTTACGTAAATGCATGTATGCGAGTGTATGTGTTTATATGCGTATTTGTGTGTGAGAACGTGTGAAGAAAATTAATAAGAAACGTTGAGTCGCATAAATACAAAATTAACCGAGCGGGATGGCTCCGGTGGTAATGTCTATGGCATGCATTCAGGAGGTCCCGAAAATAAACCGCGTAGGACGGCCAATACAACTGAGATTCTTTCGTGTTTTCCATTCAGTCGCATATATATATATATGTATAATATGTGTGTGCTATTTTAAATATAAATATACAAAGCTCCAAAAGAAAATGAACAAGTCATAAGTATGTTGCAAACTACAACTATTCTTCTTCTTTATTTTAACGCTTTTTACTCCAAGTACCTACTGTTGCACCCCAATAATGATGGCTCCAAAGTAGAAACCCACAAACCAACCCAAGAAACCCAAACACAAAAACCTACAACCTCACCCAAATTGATTTTGGGAAAAAAAACCCCAAAACAATGGCTCCCAAGTAGAGGTATACAAAACATGAAGCAACATATTTACAAGAGTCTACCGTGCATTTAGTATGTAATGAGGATTAAAAAGCGGTACTTTCTTTACAGTCGGTTGGTAACCTGGTACTTTCGGTAAAGTACAGTCACAGGGAGCGTTGAGTTTCTGTAGCCCGGATAGCTCAGTCGGTAGAGCGTTAGGCTTTTAACCGAAAGGTCCGGAGTTCGAGTCCCGGTAGTTGTTTTTATTAAAGGTATACATTCTGAAAAAAATGTCTCAAAAGAAGCATAACAGAAGAAATAATTCCTCCTGAAACTCAGCTGAGCTTAAAATGCGTTTTTCTTTTTCGAGGGTGTTGTTCTCATTTTTTGGTCTTCCAATTTGAGTAATTTTTAGACTTAGCCATCTAAAAGTCATATGTAAGGCTGAGAATATAAAACCTCCTATATATTTTAATATGCGCGGTATGAATGAAGAAGAAATTAATAAAATGATTACACCGAAAAAGAAACTCTATTTAATTAGGCATACTAGAAGTGGTGCTGGAAAATGCTTCTGTCATTTTATGATAGCAGGATGGCACACATTAAATGCGGTGAGCAAATATCTGAAAATGGTTCTATCTGTAAACAAAGAGTAATTATTAAGCAGGCGAAACGTTGCAATGTTGGCAGCCCTTTAGAGATGTTTTAAAATAACTGCGTTATTGTTCACTGAAAAACAATTATTTGTAAATTACATGTATACACCCTGCAGATTCTTCTCTTTTTATAACGCTAATATTAATGTTGTATCTATTTGTAATGCATATGTCGCACTCTTCTGGGTGTTTGTGGAGATAATAATAATTCTTTATTGCTTGTATACTGACTACACAATTTTAAGCATTGTCACATATATAAAACTACCAAAACATAATATACATTGTTTAATTGTACATTAAAATAAAAAATTAATCTCATACATTTGTCAGTTTACAATTACGTAGTAAACCAATCACAAAACAATGATATACAAAGTTTATGTATTTATAATATTTACAATATTAGATAGGCAGTATATTTCAATAAGACATAATTGCATCTCTACATACACACACACTCCATCATATTTTTATAATCATAATCGGTCCAGTCTATACAAAGGTCTATTTACAAGACATTGTTTTAATTTTGTTTTAAACGGATTACCCTTTGTAAATTTCAGTTCTCTAGGAAGCTTGTTGTACAGAGTTTCTCCTATATTTAGATGATCTTTATCAACACATTTTCTAGTAAGAGCATACCTATATATCATTTTGACTTCTAGTATTATGTTCATGTACCTCACAATGTCTAGTAACACCATTGGAGTTCTGTAATAGCATAATTACTTTATAAACATATAGCGATATTACAGTAAGTGCTTTATTTTTTATAAACAGTGCTTTGCTTGGATGTACCGTGCTAACGTTTGATATGATTCTCAAGCATTTATTTTGCAATATAAGTAGTCTATTAATATGTACATTAGCAACACCCTCCCTCAGAGTTCTATACCGTATAATAAATGTGGTAATATAATTCCATAATAGATGTTATTTACAATTTTTAAGTTTTTAAATCTTGAGAAATATCTTAATAGGAATATGTCATTACTTACTTTACTACATATCTTATCAATGACTTCATTCTAGGTAAAGTCTTTATCGAGGAATATTCCCAGAAACAATACTTGTTCACTTTCTTGAATAAATTCATTACATATTTCCGCAACAAATTGATTTCCACTATGTCTATGGTATACGTAAAATTAACTGTTTTTGTCTTGCTTATGTTGCATCCTATTAGTATTAAAGTAATTTATTAACTGATCCGAGACAGTATTAATTTGTTCAGCAAGGCCCTGTGTGGATATGTCCCAGCACAATACTGATTTATCATCAGCATATGATAACAATTTCGAGCTTGTAATAGACGGGGTAGTCATTTCTATATAATGTAAATAGCAATGGACCCAATACTGAGCCATGCGGAACTCCACATTGTACTATTCCTTCTTTTGATTCGTGTGTTTCTTTGAGACATCCACTATAAAAAGGATTACTTCCGATTACTTAGAGATGATGTAACTAATTTTTCTGCTTGCCCCCTTATTCCATAACTATTAAGTTTTACTAAGTAGTATTTTAAGGTCAACATAACCAAATGCTTTCGTTAAGTCTAAGAATACATCCGCTATCTTATTCTCGCTCTCAAGTTTAGCAACACTTTTCCCCAAGAAATTCTGAGGTGACCGTTATGGTAGAATAGTTCTTACGGAACCCATGTTGTGTATTCCTAACCATATTATTTGCTGATAAAAATTTATCCATTCTGACAAGTGTAGCTTTCTCTAAAGGTTTCCCCAGTGATGAAGTTAGTGTAATAGGTCGATAATTTGTTATTTGTGTTTTGTCGCCTTTTTTAAAAAACTGGACGTACTACACTAATTTTCAGGCATGAAGGAAATTTCCCACATGCCAAAGAATAATTTATCAAGTGTACAAAGGGTGTAATCAACTCATATATACATTGCTTTAAACATTTTGGTGTTATATCATCCCAGCCACTAGATTGTTTGTTGTCACTATATTCAGTATTTCCCTTTCATCTGTATGATACATAAACATTGTATTAGTGACTTGTACAATATGTTTCACTTGGATTACCTGATTTACATTACCTTTTTTATAAGAGGTGGACTTAAAAAAGATCATTGAACATATTGCATGTGATATCTCGATTTGATTCCGCTTTACTCTGATTATTAATTACAATGTTTACACTTTTTCCATTCTGTTTTCTTGCGTCATTTATAAAATCCCAGGCACTTTTAGTTATATTACTGATTAGCGATAAACAAAACAAAAGCCCACGGGTGGGCTCGAACTACTAACCTTTCGATCAACAGCCGAACGCGCTTGCCGATTGCGCCACGAAGGCAACAGAAATACCACGAACTTCTATTATCATACCAGGAATTATTAAACTAGGAAATATCTGCTCCCAAAAAGGTTTTATCTTTTTGTAATATATCCTTAGCTTGAAGAATGAAATTATCACTGTGAATGAAGTTATCAGTATTTCCGTCAGGTCATGTTAACAGCATCAGCGAAATTGAGTGTCGCAGTCGGTTGTGGCAGCCCCACGTACGTTAGCCAAACCTGCAGGTGTTGTAGCCCCACTGTTGGAGAGCCAAACTTACAGTAGTTATTTTAGACCACGTATGGGAGCCAAACTTGAAGTGCACCAAGTATTGCGGGGGATATGTTTATTGCAGTGTTCGCCCCACGTACGATACAAACTTTCCGGTGGCTTTCGCCCCACGTTTACTTTTCCGGTGGCCTTCACCCCACGTTTAAAAATCAACTTTGTATTTTAATGTTTATTTAAATATTATATATGTATGCTTCGGCTGCGTCAGTCGTAATTTTTTAGAACATGTATCTCTTAGAAGGGCTAGTATAGCTAAAACAAGGCTTACACTAATTATAATTGTATTGTGCTTTGTTTATTAATCCTTCACACGATTAAACAACACTTCACTGATATATCCTACTATAGAGCTGTGAGATTATTGTTAATTGTACTTTTTAACACGTAAACTTTATATTTCTCTCACCGCAATGAATTTTTTGTCTCACACTGAACATGTACCAAATCTAACTGCCTGCTTGTGTACGCTATCCTGTAGCGTCTCCCGCCTGAATTTGTATATTTCCCCTATTTCAAGTCTCTGATTGCCTAAGCCTACTCCAATAGAATACTTTTTTTTAACTTAAGCTTTTTCTAATTTTTGATTGGCTATTTATAAACTGTTTTAAATGTTACATCATTGTTCCAAGAATTATTAGTAGCATTATTAAACTTTCTAATTTATTGTTGCCTGAAGGTTGCCTCATTCATAGCAACTTTGGCTTTTACCTTGTAATTCTGTTTGCTACGGAAAGCAGATTGCTTATATTCTCACAGCTCCTACATTGTAAATTACGTGATACATTTACATAACATTATTATACATGTACATACTAAAATAAACATAATACAATGCGTAACATACATTCTATATTATATTATACACATATTGCTTTAAGGCAGGTTGTTATTATATTTTATATTATATAATTAGACTAATATTATTTAAGTGTTAAAAATATTGCCTCAAAATGCTCCCCTTTTAGAAATATTTAAAAATTATGTTCTTTTTTTTGTTCTTTAAATTTTAAAATATTTACTGAAGGTCTCCTGAAAGAAAGATACATAACTTTTTATTATAACACTTGCTATTTCTCACTGTGACTATTTATGTAACACTCACTGGTTTTCACAGCACTCGCGTAGCAGAATAGTTTATCTATGGTCTGCCACATGTTTGACACTTTTAAGGTCAACGATCTGGTGTTCAGTGACCTGGGTGAAGTTTGTTTGTTCATTAACACAGATACTATTAAGTATCCTATTTGCTAGACATTTAATACTTAATCAGGCATATTAACACTTGTTACCCTTTCATTTACAACTTATTTCTTAAACACTTTTATATTTCTAATAATTTCTAATAATTTCTACGAATTTATATCTTATATACTATAAACGTAGTTGCTATTCAGATTTCTTATGTTTTTCTCGCTAACAGTGGATTTTCTTCTATTACATCATTTTATCTATACTCCCCTTCTGTTATTGACAATTTGTTACATATAGTAAATATATTTTAAATAGTACCTTGCATTATTTAAGTGATTTTGTGCACATTATATTGTAGTTATTAAATACATTGTAAGACTATAATTATTATAAATTTTGAGTTACATTGCTGTCCCCTTTTATGTTCCAGATACTTCATTTTCCTTTTCTGTTTCTTCTTGTGCCACTGACTGTTTACTTTTGTACGGTTTCAACATTTGTTTGTGGAATCTTCCAATTACTTTATTTGTTTTGTTGTTTCTTACTTGGTATGTATCTGTTCCAAATATATTTATTATTTCATAAAGGCATGATAACTAAGAAACAACTTCCAATATTCTTTACGAAGTTTATTTGACAACCTCTTTTTCTTCACTAGCACTTGATTTCCTATGTTTACTTTCCAAATCCTTCTTTTTCTTTCTTCATGTTTTTGTTTTCTCTTCAGGGCCTTTGCTTGTATTTTTGAAAATGCAAATTTAAAAATTTCCTCTTTTTCTGGCAATTTAGCTGTTTGGTCTTCAATAACTTCTGGTAAATTACAGCTCAAAGTATTATATAGTTTTCCATGATTAAGTTCTATTGGTTTAATCCTCTTACTGTATTTACGGATTGATTAAGTAGATTTTGAATAATATTAATGTATGAGTACCAACTGCTCTGCTTGTTATGAACACTACACGTAGATAATTTGAAATTTCTTTTATCTCTCTCTCTACTGATTGGTATTGGGTCTATATCTTGATGAGAAATACTGTTTGACTCCCAAATTTTTGATTGCATTTATAAATTTAGAACTGGTAAACTCTGATGCATTATCACAAAGTATGGCCTGAACTAATCCTTCCTATGGGAAATATGATTTTGTTAATTTGTTTAAACATGCTGTGCTGTTTGCATTCTTGAGTGCATATATTCGTACATATTTACTAAATACTCATAGCATACAAATAACAATTTGTACCCAAATGTACTTACAGGCAAATCTAAACTTAATAAACATCTTGGTTTATCTCTAAGTATTGAGTTTGTTGAATATTCATAAGCTACATTAATTTGTTTTGCTTTCTGACAAAGACCACAACATGATATGTATTTTCTTACTTTATGTCCTAGTTTAGAGATATATAAATTTTCCAAAATAGTTAGGGTTGTCTTCTCTGTACCGGCATGCATTAATCCTAAATGAAATTGTTCTATTATTTCTAACTCCATAATTGTTGGAATATATTTTTTCCACCTCTTTATCTCCTTTCCATTTTTCTTATATAATACACCATTTTCAACAGCGATTGTATTCTTCTTTGCCTCTTCTATCTTAGGAGCTTTTTGTTTCAACCTTGCTAGTTTAATGCCTTTATCTTGCTCTTCTTTAATATTTTTAAATTGATTCATTAATTCTTTCTTCATTGGAATGTCTAACGTAAGCACTTTAATTTCATATTGTTGTCTAGAACAGCTTTCAGGAAATTGTTTGTTGTGGTTGATCCTTGGTATTAAATCACTGAATGTATTTTGTTTGCCTGTAATATGTATAATTTCTACATCAAATTCCATTATAGCGAGAATCATTCTAGCTAACTTGCCACTATATAACTTACATTTCTGAATGAAAGTCAAGCTAATATGATCTGTATATGTTTTCACTTTCTTCTGAAATATATACGTTTTAAATTTAAGTAGTGGAAAATATAGTGCTCCAATTTCTAACATTGTTACTGATGCATTTCTTTCTATATTGGTTAAGCCACGTGAAGCAGTACTTATTACATGAAATGTGTTGCCATGTTCTCTTTGCCCTAGTATTCCTGCTTATCCTTGACATGATGCATCCTTATACAACTCAAAATCTAATTCATCTCTTGGACGTTCCAGCAATATTGCATTTGCAAACAACTTTCTTACATTTTCAAAATATTTTTGTAGGTCTGCTGTTCAATTCCATTTATTTGTTTTCTTTAGAAGTTGTCTTAAAGGTTCTAATTCTATAGCATATCTTGGTAAAAATTTACTTTCATAATTCCAAATTCCAATTAAAAGTCTTAGCTGTCAAATATTTTAGGTGGTGGTATTTTTAATATGGCTTCTATTCTTTCTTCATCTGGTCGAATGCCTACTTCATTAACTACATATCCCAGAATTTAATTTCAGGTGCACAGAAGTTTGACGTTTTTATATTTACGGTCATACCATGTTCATGTAATTTATTTAATACATAATTTGCATTCTCTAAACGTTCCTCAAAGGTTTGAATTATTATTAGAAAGTCATCAGTGTATCTGATTAAGAAATCATCTGCTGTGTCACCAAAGATACTATGTATTGCTCTCAGGAATCCACTAGGTTCATGTCGTAGTTCACACTTAGAAATTTTTGCACATGTAATAGTCACAATAGGTACTTTCAACTGAATTTAAAATCATACATTAACTTTGAAAGGGTCAAAGGTATGCTGAGGGTACTTGTTAAAGTAGTGGCAGAGATCTGCTCCATCTACATCAGCAGAGATACGTAGAACTGCAATGTAGAAGCATATAATTATATACATGTAGATTTATTCATCCTGTTGTTTATTAATATTATATATAACGCGCCAATAAGGCATTTACCACAATGTTTACAAATGTAAGAATATTCCGTTTAATACACTAAAAACACTTACAAACATTGGCATGTTAATTCTACTAATAGCATTGTATTTATATTACATATAAACGAATTTTGACATGTACTGGCGGTGTGTGAACAGCTCTGATACATTTTGTTACATATATAGAACATATGTGACAAGTGCATGACGCAGACAAATATAGTAATTTCTTCGGAAAGCATTTTTCACTTATTTTCGCATCAAGCGAAATCATTTGCTCCAACATTGTGTGTCATACATGCATGGAACAATTAAAGAAGTGGAATGAAGGTAAGAATAAGTGTTTGAATTTCGCTATCCCCATGGTATGGTGTGAACTGAAGAACAAAGTGCATGATTGTTGATTTTGTATGACGAACATAGCGGAATTCAACAGAAGAGACATGAACAAATCGTATATCGGAACGTAGATTCGTCGATTAGACCTGTCCCTCATGGTCCAGGGCTCCCGATCTCCTCTCCACTAGATTCAATGGTTGCATTTCAGTCAATGAACCGGAGGTAAGTATTTAAATTAGTTAATCCAACGTTTCCGAGGGTGATATTGATAGTAACCCAAAACCTCTTACTCAAACGGAACTTAGTAATTTGGGAGAGTCTTGGGGCTCTCAAAGACGCAGAATAACTTCTGAAATCACGGCTCAGTGAAAAAAGTTGCTTGCTCAGGTACATCATATTCAATATACAGAAATCGTGATAAAGACTTTAGGGAATTTTTTGCTGATGATGGTTTAATGGTGTTATGCAAAGGCATCGCCTGTTGATAAAAATGGGGGTTCCAAAGCATGACAGTAAGTAATAGAGAATACTTACACATTCTTCGAGGGGAAGTTTGAAAGCCAGACTAATTTGGAATGAGCTAGCGTCAATTCCAATTGCATATTCATTACATTTAAAACAGACGCACAATGCCATGAAAATGTTCCTTCAAAATGCATAGTATGAGGAACACCAGTAACTTGTAAGTGGTGATATACAAGTGGTGATCGACATCCTTTTCAGCCAGAAAGCAGGGTACACCAAGATGCCTTGCTATATGTGTGAATGAGACAGAAGACCATCATGGGCATTAGAGGAGAGAGTGGCCTAAGAGAAAACTGCTAGTGGGATAGAAGACCGTTGTAAATGAGCAATTGGTTGATCCACATAATATGCCTCTACCGCACATCTGATGAATTAGTATGTGAAAGCATTGGAAAAAACAGGAAGCTGTTTCCAATACCTGTATAGTCGATTTCAAAATCTATCAGCTACAAAGATGAAGTAACGGACATTTGTTAGCAAATATACGTGAGTGCTAATGGCCTAGTAGTAGAGCGCACTTAAAGGTAAATGATCATCCGGATATATGTGAGTTGATGTGTGACGAACACTTTGAGGGCACAATGACGAAAATAGAACAGCAAGCTTGGAGAAGCTTAATAAATGTTGAGCATCATTGCCTTGGCCAGAATAAGGAGCCTCATTACAAAGAAGTTTTGGGAGATATGCTAGAAGTTTAAAAATTTAGGATGCAAGGTGAGTCTAAAACTACATTATCTAATGTCGCAACGGGACAATTTTCAGGAAAATTTGGGCGACATATCTGAGGAATATGGTGAACGGTTCCACCAGAAACTTAAAAATCTGTAATAACGTTATGAAAGTCGTTGGGGAGTAAACATTTTGTCTGACTACACATGAAGAAGAAGTGACACACAGAAGGAAATGCGTCTAGCATTCATTCGCAGGCAAGCATCAATGGAAATAATTCCTCCATCTGCCTTGTAAATATTCATATTACGATAAATCACTTCTTCTAATATCATAGGTCTCTGACGTTACTTTTTTACCATTTTAATTGCTCCATTTTGTCTCTATCTTCCTGTAAATGCTTTCAGATCTAAATGGGTACACATTACGATGATGATGGTTATGAAAATACCTGACTTGATGTAGAGAAACGTGCATCAGTTTCATGATCAGTGCAATGGATTTAGTCAGAAAATAGCAATTTCATGCAAACCTCACATAAGAAGTAAAAATTTGTCCATCTGTGTAATCGTCTTAATTTATTCTTAAATTCCACTTATTGGTTGTCTTTCCTTGAGGTTTCCAGAGACAGTTAATTTTATAATTGTGTTCCATTGCACATTGCACTTTGTTTATATAATGGTTTACTGTGAACAATGTTTTTCAGTTTCATTTTATTTTTAATGTCATGGTTATGGTTGTTTTTATTTTGTTTGAATTTTGATCCTTTTTTCCCAACAATTCTAGCATGTATACCTATGGAAATGGCAATACTTTTTTGTAATGTACAATGGTTTTATGATTCCCTCCCTCCTTTTGAACATGATAGTCATAATTACCTATTCACCTATTACCCCCCCCAAATAATGCCATGTTTCATTGGGTTGTGGAACTATATATAGTACAGACGTCTTAGTTCAATGAAGTTAACTCTTTCCGTTGTTATAACATTAAGGACAAAACATACTTGACTCATTTTGGCTGAGCTTGTCAGTATGAAGCCCCATTTTAACTTTCCATGAACCCAAATATTTAAAAACTTGACATGTTCAAAAATATTGTTTTGCCCTCTGATACCAAATGAGCTTCGAAGCATTTATTACTTTTTAAATGCTTACGTCTGAGTCTTTTCTGTATTTATCTGAGAACCACTCTGGGATTTCTTCCAAGCCTACCTTCCAGAAATAGCTCACTTTGTGGCTATGCGGTTCATACGAAGAGCCAACATCGGAACGAAAAACGCAGCGAGAGCTCCCTCTCGCGTTGTTTTTGCGATTCACATCTGCAAGATTTCCAACACATGATTAACAAACATCCTTACGCGAAGCGAATGACTGATTTTGGCCCTAAGTCGCAAACCGTAGTTGAGGGATATCTTAAGTAGAGGAGTGAAGTAGCGCCACTGTGGATTGCCGACACAGTGTAGCCATAAAACCCAATGAAAAATTATGTCACTATAGTGTGGGATACATGCAGTAGATAAGGTGCATTTGGAAGAACACAAAATGTGGATTTTGCTTGTACTAATGGTCTGACACCTTCTTCCGTGCATGCATAGCGTAACCAAATGGAGCACTTTGTTGACATTTAGCTATTTATTTCGTGTATAAGAAACTGCCTTAGAAAGGGACGGTGGGTAAGTTCCAGGCTTTCAAACTGTTTGTATCTCGTTTCAATCCGTGTAATGTACGCATTTTCCTTCTTTAAATCATCTTTCTTCCGCATTTCAATCAGATGGTATATATGGAACTGTTACCTCACTCCGCATGAGCTGATTTTAATTCACACTCAATTCCGCTGTTGCTATTAGCATGACCTGATGGAGTCAGTGATGACAGAGAAACAGTGATAACTTCATTCTTCAAGCCAACGATCCAATACTAAAAGATAAAATATTTTGGGGAGTAGATGCTTGCTGGTTTAATAATTGTTTGTGTGATAGTAGAAGTTCATACTAAACTCATTGCTTCCGTGGCGCAAACGGCTAGCGTATTCGGCTGTTAACGGAAGGGTTGGTGATTCGAGCCCTCACGGGGATGTACGTTTTGTTTATCGCTAATATCACCAGACACCCAGAAGAGTGCGATTTATGCAATACAAATAGACAGAACATTAATATTAGCACAAAAAAGAGGAAAATCTGCCGCGAATATACATGTAATATACAAATAATTGTTCTTTTAGTAAAGTAGTGCCACTATTGTAACGTTTTCCGGGTTAAAAATTACCTTTTGTTCACAGATAGAAACATTTTCAAATGCTTGCTTACCGTGTTTAATGTATGACGTCCTGCTGTCATAAAATGACTGACAGAAGTATTTTCCAGGACCACATCTAGTATACATAATTACATATGGTTTCATTTTCGGGGTGATCATTCTAATAATGTTTTTTCATTCCTACCGCGCAAATTAAAATATATAAGAGGTAATTTAATCTGAGTGTTTCATATGGACCTAGCATTTAAACAGCCAAGTCTAAAAATAATCAAATTAAAATGCAAGAATGAATACGCACCCGTGAAAACGGAAAACGTATTTTAAGCTAAATTTCAAGAGGAATTATTTCTTCTGTTATGCGTCTTTTGATACACTTTTTCAGCATATATAATTTTGACATAAATACAGCGCCCGGACAGGGACTCGAACCCTGGACCCTTAGGTTAAAAGCCTAATGCTCTACCGACTGAGCTATCCGGGCTACAAGAAATGAAGCTTCACTGTGTCTTTAGTGCTGTTTCGAAGCTACCAGGTTACCAACACACTGCAAAGACAGTAGCGCCCTGTAATCCTCCTTATTACATTACTAAACGCACGATAAGCTCTTGTAAAGTCCGTTGCTTCGTTATTTCACTGTTATGTATTCATCCACTTGGGAAGCAGCAATTAGGTATTGGGGTGCAACAGTAGATAATTAAGGAAAAGAAACATTAACATAAAAAATAGGAATAGTTGTGGTTTCCAGCATGCTTACGAGCTGTTCATTTTCCTTTTGGAGCTTTATATGTATCTTGATTTTAGAATAGTACACACACACACACACCCACACATGTGAAAACATCAAAGGAACAAATCCCAGAGATGCAGAGCTGACAGAGTAAATTGGGTTGCCAATATAGAAAACGAAACAAACCAAGCAATGTTCGACATAAACCGAATTTTGTTTTCATTTTCGGATATTTAAGATCAACTTTTAGACTGCAAAAATAATACAGGTCCTATCAAACGTTTAAGGACACCCATTAAAATTTTGAAAGCTTTTATTCTAAGAACATATCACATTATACATTATTACATATTTCTTATGTATTGTTTCAAATTTACATTGCACTTGTTTTTAATACTTTATTGCTCCTCCTTTGGCTTTCAAACAAAGTTCTATTTGTTTGGGCATGCTGTTCACAAGATTCCTGCACTCTTGTACGGTAATGTTGCTCCAAGATACGGACAATGCCTCTCGAAGTTCTTGGCGGTTTTTCGGTCTGCAGGCAGCCACTTTTCTACCAATTAGGTTCCACGGGTTCTTAATAGGATTGAGATCAGGACTTCTGCCTGGTCATCCCAAAAGTGGTATTTCATTGTGTTGGAACCATAGCGTTGTCATTGCTGATTTGTGGCAGGGTGCATTATCCTGCTGATACACAAAAGTATCGGCCATGGAGCTTTTCTGCAGAAGGGAGCATGTTGTCCTGCATTGTAGAAATGTACTCTTTGGAGTCCATGGAGCCATCAACGAATCTTAAAATCCCAGTTCCATTTGCAGACACACATTCCCAGATCATAACTGCATCACTACCACCTTGAACAGCTGGCGACAAACAGGCTGGGAGAAATCACTCAGTAGTTGTACGCCTCACAAGAACTCTCTGGTTGGAATAAAGCTGAAACCGAGACTCATCACTAAATAAAACCTTACCCCATCTTTTTATTCCCCAGTTCTTCTTACTTCTGCACCAAATCCTTCGATTTCCGCGAGAAATTGCGGTCAGAAGAGGTTTCTTTAGCGCCACGTAGGAAAGAAGACTTTGTTCCCGAAGTCTACGAGAACAAGTCGTTTGTGAGACTGTTTTTCCAGTTGTGTCTTGATATTACCTCGTATTTTGGGAATAGAAGCCTGCCGATCACGTTTGGATATAATTGCTAAGGCCCTATCCTCCCGGGCTGACGTAACCCTTGGCCTACCACTTCGCTGCATTCTGAAACGCTGCCGCTTTTCTTATATTTTCCTACTGTCTCTGCCTCACAGGTTCTACTTATCCCCAGTTAAGTTGCAATATCTCTATATGACTTACCGCACTTGCGCATACCAATCACTTGCCATGTTATGTCCTTATTTACACTTTTCTTTCCCATTTTTACTTAACAATCATTTTTGTTATCAGAACAAAATGGAAGCCACAAACCAAGTGAATGTCGTGGCATGTACAAGAAGTAACCCAAAGACTTCATGGTGCGTTCTACAGTACACACCTTACGCTATAAATAGACACCAATCCGGCTTCGCTGGCTCTTACATCATGGGATTAAATCATTGTCAAATAATACTAATTTAAACTCTTTTTCCCCATTTCTTTTAAAATTATACACATGATGTCAATTGTTGATAAACAGTATATGATAACAATGCCATATTTATAATTTTTTTAGTTTTTCAAAAAGTGAAAAAATCATAACTCCTTCAAAAATAGTGAGATTTACATAATTAATTTTTTTAAATGTACGTCTTAGTAAGATAATATTTTTTACCAAACATAAGACTGCTGGACAAAATAGTTTAAGGACAGGGTGTATTTCAGTGAAATATACAGGTGTCCTTATACTTTTGGTAGGTACTGTAAGCTAATCTGAATGTTTCCGGATAGTAAGGAAGGCATATTTAAACTAACTACACGTTTTAAACATTTGTTTACAGAACTGCATACGTGAATTATCATTTCTAAGTTTTACCGTTACCAATACCACTTTAAATGTGAATTGAATAAATGGCTGTACCACTGCATTGTAGTTACAGTTTGTGCTGAACAACTAAACATAGGAATATTCCGATAGCTGAACTTCAGTTGAATAACTACTGCCGACACTGGTTTGGAATAAACATGTTAAGTCAAGTTAATATTTGGACATGAGCAAACTTTTCTTCCTCATATTTTCTTTTCTTTTCTTTACTCTTCGTGGAACAATACGCTCATTCATCAAACGGGCAAAGTTCCATCACCATAGGCAATGCACAAAGTATCGCTGCAGCTTCTCATATTTGATAGCTAAGGTTGGATGGTTGCTTGCTGATACTTTGGCTTTATGTTTCCGATGGACGAGATTTGCGTGTGATGTCAGTAAACACAAACTTCTAACGGTTAACCAGCTGAAACAAATCCACTAAACTTTGAACCAAGCAATACTACAAAGTTCTATTAACTTCTCAAAAAAGCATCTGAGAATGTGTTAGCATCGCAGATGGTAATGCCATCACCGTGACCTTGACATCTCTGACAGAACACTAAGAGCACAATACGATAATGGTGATTCTTTCTTCATAGTTAACTGCTGTTTCCTGTATTGCAGTAACCTCACCCAAATACCATTTCCTGTTTGCCTTCAGCACTTAAAGGCATTGCGCTGAAGCAACTGCAGTAGTATTGAAACAAGAAGAGAACAGCTCACTCATAGACTGCCGGGTGTCCAAGCTTGGAACTATTAGGGATCTCTGCCCACTTACTGTATCTCTGCAGCCCATACGTTTCCTGCTGTTCCCTCACGTCAACCGTTCCACTCGGGGGTGTACGCATAAAAGATCCATTATGATCGAGGTGCTAGGTGTTCCCTCCCTTAACTACTCCTATCCTATTTTGTTTTCTTATCATACGAGGGCTGTCCCAGAAGTACCCGACATAACAAAGAAAACACAAAAAATTTGGGAAAAACAGCTTTGTTTCTCTACATAGCCTCCTTTTAGCTGGATACATTTTCCCCAGCGGTGTTCAATAGCTTCGATACTCTGTTTATACTGAGAATCATCGAGTTCTGCAAAATAGCCATCAACTGCAGACTCCAGCTCTTCGCTGTTTGCAACTTTTTACCACCAAGCCATTTCTTCAACTTTGGAAACAAAAAATGATCAGAGGGGGCTAAATCTGGCGAATAGGGTGCATGAGGAAAAAATTCGAACTTTAACTCATTGATTTTGGCCATGGCGATAATGGACTGTGTACTGGTGCATTTTCTTAATGAAACAAGTGTTTCTTTTCCATTAAATCGGCAGTGTTTGCTTGATTTCATCATTAAAGTATGGCAATAAGTTTGCGTAACACTCGCGATTGATTACTTTTCCTTTTTGAAGATAATCAATGAAAATTATTCTACACACATTCCAAAAAACTGACGGCATGATCTTGCCTGCAAATGGAACTGTCTCGCCTTCTTTGGAGCCGATTCCCCTCTTTCAATCCACGGTTTTAACTGTTCCTTCGTCTCAGGTGTGAAGTGATGAACCCATGTTTCATCCATGGTTATGAATCGACACTAAAACTCGGCTATATAGCAGCAACACATCGCTAAATACTCGACTGAATCATCTTCAGGATGCTGCTTTTGTTCCATTGTGAGTAAACGCGGCACCCATCTTGCGCATAGCTTTCTCATGTCTGAATTTTCAATCAGATGCGATGTACAGCACTTTTTGAAATGCCTACGATGTCTGCTAGCTCGCGCACTCGGTCGACGGTCATCCAACACCATTTTGTGGATTTTCCTCAATTTCTGGTGTGGTCACCTCATTTGGTCGATGTTCGTCTTGGCAGCTGCTACGACCTCGCTTAAACTCTGCCACCCAATATTTTACTGTTGTAAACGAAGAAGCAGACTCTCTCAAAGTGGAATCTAGCTCAGCTTTAATATTAGTTGGACTAAGACCTTTAAAATGAAAGTATTGTATCACATAACGATGACCAGTTTTATCCATGTTTGCAAATTTGCTGAGAGCGTTCACTATTGATGGTTGCCAAACAATTACTAAACGACGTAACATCATCAAACTTCAGACTTAAGCTTTATAATGTTGGTACTTTCTACCACAGTCATTTGTTTGAAACAACAACCACTATCTATATATCAGGTCGGGTACTTCTGGGACTGCCCTCGTGCTTCACAGTTAAGTGAAAATTATCAGTGGAATACAAACCTCATAGATTTTTAAGTAATTTGTCTTCTTGGAAAATAGTATTTTATCTCAGACTGACGGTCTATGAACTGTGTATTATCAGTAAAATGTATGCGGTGTTATTCATTTAGATGCTGTAGGTATAGTAAACAATTAATAAAACAGTAATTCGTCTATCTTCGTTGCGAAACTCTCAATACATCCTTACCCAGGAATAATTAAAAAGTTGATAATAGGGTAACTTACATAGAAGATATGGAAACTGCATTAATACATTTAGTCACAGCAACAAGATTTGCAGTACCTACAAGGAAGAAAAGTACAATCACATACTTTAAAAAACGCCAGGAAGAAAACGTACTTAGAAAACTGCGAATATAAAGCGTGGAACACATACAAAACACCTAACATCGCTAGGAAAAACTTATTTGACATATAAAGCTCATACCTTAATGAGCTCTACATTATTTCAGCAGTAGCTTCTTACATCTCTATTAATTTCTGAGTTACAACAAATTCAGACTGTTTCAGGAAGATTTCGTGCCCTATTCAAACAAAATTTTAAATGTATTTAATTTATCTAATTAATATCTCAAATACGTTACACTTAAAATAAAATTATTATATACATTTTAAACATAAAAAATAAAGAAGAATGTTGCGCATGTAGCAGTAAATGAAAATATGCTAATTTTCTTGAAAAATCCTAGCTTAGAGTGCAGAGATAGCGTTTGACTTAAGATTTAAATGTTTCCTTTTTACTCTCTATTTTACATCGCTTTAACTACGTGCTCATATGGCGACGGGTCTGTTACAAGATACCTCGTGGTTCGATGTGTGGCGACAGCCTACTAGGCCCCATCCCTGTACCATACTTTCTTACTTCGTCACAAGCCTTCAGAGAACTTAGTGCTAGGCAATTGTACCTCTGCTTCTGTTACGGTCAGATGGCGGCCTCGACGCCTGTCCACACAGCCCTTAGTGCTAGGCAGTTGGACCTCTGCTTCTGTTACGGGCACACATAAGCGTCGACACGTGTCCACTGAGCTTTAGTGCTAGGCAGTTGTGCCTCTACTTCTGTTACGGTCAGATAGAAGCCTCGACACGTGTCCACATAGCCCTTAGTGCTTGACAGTTGTGCCTCTGCTTCTGTTACGGTCAAAAGGAAGCCTCGACGCCTGTCCACAGAGCCCTTAGTGCTAGGCAGTTGCACCTCTGCTTCTGTTACGGTCAAATAGAAGCCTCGACGCGTGTCCACAGAGCCCTTAGTGCTTGACAGTTGTGCCTCTACTTCCGGTACGGTCAGATAGAAGCCTCGACGCGTGTCCACAGAGCCCTTAGTGCTTGGCAGTTGTGCCTCTACTTCTGTTACGGTCAGATAGAAGCCTCGACACGTGTCCACAGAGCCCTTAGTGCTTGGCAGTTGTGCCTCTACTTCTGTTACGGTCAGAAAGAAGCCTCGACGCGTGTCCACAGAGCTCTTAGTGCTTGGCAGTTGCACCTCTGCTTCTGTTACGGTCAAATAGAAGCCTCGACGCGTGTCCACAGAGCCCTTAGTGCTTGACAGTTGTGCCTCTACTTCCGTTACGGTCAGATAGAAGCCTCGACGCGTGTCCACAGAGCCCTTAGTGCTTGGCAGTTGTGCCTCTACTTCTGTTACGGTCAGATAGAAGCCTCGACGTGTGTCCACAGAGCCCTTAGTGCTTGGCAGTTGTGCCACTACTTCTGTTACGGCCAGATAGAAGCCTCGACGCGTGTCCACAGAGCCCTTAGTGCTTGGCAGTTGTGCCTCTACTTCTGTTACGGTCAGATAGAAGCCTCGACGCGTGTCCACAGAGCCCTTAGTGCTTGGCAGCTGTGCCTCTACTTCTGTTACGGTCAGAAAGAAGCCTCGACGCGTGTCCACAGAGCCCTTAGTGCTTGGCAGTTGTGCCTCTGCTTCTGTTTCGGTCAGATAGAATCCTCGACGCATGTCCACAGAGCTCTTAGTGCTTGGCAGTTGTGCCTCTACTTCTGTTACGGTCAGAAAGAAGCCTCGACGCGTGTCCACAGAGCCCTTAGAGCTTGGCAGTTGTGCCTCTGCTTCTGATACGGTCAGATAGAATCCTCGACGCGTGTCCACAGAGCTCTTAGTGCTTGGCAGTTGTGCCTCTACTTCTGTTACGGTCAGATAGAAGCCTCGACGCGTGTCCACAGAGCCCTTAGTGCTTGGCAGTTGTGCCTCTACTTCTGTTACGGTCAGAAGGAAGCCTCGACGCGTGTCCACAGAGCCCTTAGTGCTTGACAGTTGTGCCTCTACTTCTGTTACGGCAAAAAGAAGCCTCGACGCGTGTCCACAGAGCCCTTAGTGCTTGGCAGTTGTGCCTCTACTTCTGCTACGGTCAGAAGGAAGCCTCGACGCGTGTCCACAGAGCCCTTAGTGCTTGACAGTTGTGCCTCTGCTTCTGTTACGGTCAGAAGGAAGCCTCGACGCGTGTCCACAGAGCGCTTAGTGCTTGGCAGTTGTGCCTCTACTTCTGTTACGGTCAGAAGGAAGCCCCGACGCGTGTCCACAGAGCCCTTAGTGCTTGACAGTTGTGCCTCTGCTTCTGTTACGGTCAGAAGGGAGCCTCGACGCGTGTCCACAGAGCCCTTAGTGCTTGACAGTTGTGCCTCTGCTTCTGTTACGGTCTGAAGGAATCCTCGACGCCTGTCCACAGAGCCCTTAGTGCTTGACATTTGTGCCTCTGCTTCTGTTACGGTCAGATAGAAGCCTCGACGCGTGTCCAAAGAGCCCTTAGTGCTTGGCAGTTGTGCCTCTGCTTCTGTTACGGTCAGATAGAAGCTTCGACGCGTGTCCACAGAGCCCTTAGTGCTTGGCAGTTGTGCCTCTGCATCTGTTACTGTCAGATAGAAGCCTCGACGCGTGTACACAGAGCCCTTAGTGCTTGACAGTTGTGCCTCTGCTTCTGTTACGGTCAGATAGAAGCCTCGACGCGTGTCCACAGAGCCCTTAGTGCTTGACAGTTGTGCCTCTACTTCTGTTACGGTCAGATAGAAGCCTTACGCGTGTCCACAGAGCCCTTAGTGCTTGGCAGTTGTGCCTCTGCGTCTGTTACGGTCAGAAAGAAGCCTCGACGCGTGTCCACAGAGCCCTTAGTGCTTGGCAGTTGTGCCTCTGCTTCTGTTACGGTCAGATAGAAGCCTCGACGGGTGTCCACAGAGCCCTTAGTGCTTGACAGTTGTGCCTCTACTTCTGTTACGGTCAGAAGGAAGCGTCGACGCGTGTCCACAGAGCCCTTAGTGCTAGGCAGTTGTGCCTCTACTTCTGTTACGGTCAGATAGAAGCCTCGACGCGTGTCCACAGAGCCCTTAGTGCTTGACAGTTGTGCCTCTGCTTCTGTTACGGTCACATAGAAGCCTCGACACGTGTCCACAGAGCCCTTAGTGCTTGGCAGTTGTGCCTCTACTTCTGTTACGGTCAGAAAGAAGCCTCGACGCGTGTCCACAGAGCCCTTAGAGCTAGGCAGTTGTGCCTCTACTTCTGTTACGGTCAGAAAGAAGCCTCGACGCGTGTCCACAGAGACCTTAGTGCTAGGCAGTTGTGCCTCTACTTCTGTTACGGTCAGATAGACGCCTCGACGCGTGTCCACAGAGCCCTTAGTGCTTGACAGTTGTGCCTCTACTTCTGTTACGGTCAGATAGAAGCCTCGACGCGTGTCCACAGAGCCCTTAGTGCTTGGCAGTTGTGCCTCTACTTCTGTTACGGTCAGAAGGAAGCCTCGACGCGTGTCCAGAGAGCCCTTAGTGCTAGGCAGTTGTGCCTCTGCTTCTGTTTCGGTCAGAAGGAAGCCTCGACGCGTGTCCACAGAGCCCTTAGTGCTTGACAGTTGTGCCTCTGCTTCTGTTACGGTCAGATAGAAGCCTCGACGCGTGTCCACAGAGCCCTTAGTGCTTGACAGTTTTGCCTCTGCTTCTGTTACGGTCAGATAGAATCCTCGACACGTGTCCACAGAGCCCTTAGTGCTTGGCAGTTGTGCCTCTACTTCTGTTACGGTCAGAAAGAAGCCTCCACGCGTGTCCACAGAGCCCTTAGTGCTTGGCAGTTGTGCCTCTACTTCTGTTACGGTCAGAAAGAAGCCTCGACGCGTGTCCACAGAGCCCTTATTGCTAGGCAGTTGTGCCTCTACTTCTGTTACGGTCAGAAAGAAGCCTCGACGCGTGTCCACAGAGCCCTTAGTGCTAGGCAGTTGTGCCTCTACTTCTGTTACGGTCAGATAGAAGCCTCGACGCGTGTCCACAGAGCCCTTAGTGCTTGACAGTTGTGCCTCTACTTCTGTTACGGTCAGATAGAAGCCTCGACGCGTGTCCACAGAGCCCGTAGTGCTTGGCAGTTGTGCCTATACTTCTGTTACGGTCAGAAGGAAGCCTCGACGCGTGTCCAGAGAGCCCTTAGTGCTAGGCAGTTGTGCCTCTGCTTCTGTTTCGGTCAGAAGGAAGCCTCGACGCGTGTCCCCAGAGCCCTTATGCTTGACAGTTGTGCCTCTACTTCTGTTACGGTCAGAAAGAAGCCTCGACGCGTGTCCATAGAGCCCTTAGTGCTAGGCAGTTGTGCCTCTACATCTGTTACGGTCAGAAGGAAGCCTCGCCGCGTGTCTACAGAGCCCTTAGTGCTTGACAGTTGTGCCTCTACTTCTGTTACGGTCAGATAGAAGCCTCGACGCGTGTCCACAGAGCCCTTAGTGCTTGGCAGTTGTGCCTCTACTTCTGCTACGGTCAGAAGGAAGACTCGACGCGTGTCCACAGAGCCCTTAGTGCTTGACAGTTGTGCCTCTGCTTCTGTTACGGTCAGAAGGAAGCCTCGACGCGTGTCCACAGAGCGCTTAGTGCTTGGCAGTTGTGCCTCTACTTCTGTTACGGTCAGAAGGAAGCCCCGACGCGTGTCCACAGAGCCCTTAGTGCTTGACAGTTGTGCCTCTGCTTCCGTTACGGTCAGAAGGAAGCCCCGACGCGTGTCCACAGAGCCCTTAGTGTTTGACAGTTGTGCCTCTGCTTCTGTTACGGTCTGAAGGAATCCTCGACGCCTGTCCACAGAGTCCTTAGTGCTTGGCAGTTGTGCCTCTGCTTCTGTTACGGTCAGATAGAAGCCTCGACGCGTGTCCACAGAGCCCTTAGTGCTTGGCAGTTGTGCCTCTGCTTCTGTTACGGTCAGATAGAAGCCTCGACGCGTGTCCACAGAGCCCTTAGTGCTTGGCAGTTGTGCCTCTGCTTCTGTTACGGTCAGATAGAAGCCTCGACGCTTGTCCACAGAGCCCTTAGTGCTTGACAGTTGTGTCTCTGCTTCTGTTACGGTCAGATAGAAGCCTCGACGCGTGTCCACAGAGCCCTTAGTGCTTGGCAGTTGTGCCTCTACTTCTGTTACGGTCAGATAGAATCCTCGACGCGTGTCCACAGAGCCCTTTGTGCTTGGCAGTTGTGCCTCTACTTCTGCTACGGTCAGAAAGAAGCCTCGACGCGTGTCCACAGAGCCGTTAGTGCTTGGTAGTTGTGCCTCTGCTTCTGTTACGGTCAGATAGAAGCCTCGACGCGTGTCCACAGAGCCCTTAGTGCTTGACAGTTGTGCCTCTGCTTCTGTTACGGTCAGATAGAAGCCTCGACGGGTGTCCACAGAGCCCTTAGTGCTTGACAGTTGTGCCTCTACTTCTGTTACGGTCAGAAGGAAGCCTCGACGCGTGTCCACAGAGCCCTTAGTGCTAGGCAGTTGTGCCTCTACTTGTGTTACTGTCAGATAGAAGCCTCGACGCGTGTCCACAGAGCCCTTAGTGCTTGACAGTTGTGCCTCTGCTTCTGTTACGGTCAGATAGAAGCCTCAACACGTGTCCACAGAGCCCTTAGTGCTTGGCAGTTGTGCCTCTACTTCTGTTACGGTCAGAAAGAAGCCTCGACGCGTGTCCACAGAGCCCTTAGTGCTTGGCAGTTGTGCCTCTACTTCTGTTACTGTCAGAAAGAAGCCTCGACGCGTGTCCACAGATCCCTTAGTGCTTGGCAGTTGTGCCTCTACTTCTGTTACGGTCAGATAGAAGCCTCGACGTGTGTCCACCGAGCCCTTAGTGCTTGGCAGTTGTGCCACTACTTCTGTTACGGCCAGATAGAAGCCTCGACGCGTGTCCACAGAGCCCTTAGTGCTTGGCAGTTGTGCCTCTACTTCTGTTACGGTCAGATAGAAGCCTCGACGCGTGTCCACAGAGCCCTTAGTGCTTGGCAGCTGTGCCTCTACTTCTGTTACGGTCAGAAAGAAGCCTCGACGCGTGTCCACAGAGCCCTTAGTGCTTGGCAGTTGTGCCTCTGCTTCTGTTACGGTCAGATACAATCCTCGACGCGTGTCCACAGAGCCCTTAGTGCTTGGCAGTTGTGCCTCTACTTCCGTTACGGTCAGAAAGAAGCCTCGACGCGTGTCCACAGAGCCCTTAGAGCTTGGCAGTTGTGCCTCTGCTTCTGTTACGGTCAGATAGAAGCCTCGACGCGTGTCCACAGAGCTCTTAGTGCTTGGCAGTTGTGCCTCTACTTCTGTTACGGTCAGATAGAAGCCTCGACGCGTGTCCACAGAGCCCTTAGTGCTTGGCAGTTGTGCCTCTACTTCTGTTACGGTCAGAAGGAAGCCTCGACGCGTGTCCACAGAGCCCTTAGTGCTTGACAGTTGTGCCTCTACTTCTGTTACGGCAAAAAGAAGCCTCGACGCGTGTCCACAGAGCCCTTAGTGCTTGGCAGTTGTGCCTCTACTTCTGCTACGGTCAGAAGGAAGCCTCGACGCGTGTCCACAGAGCCCTTAGTGCTTGACAGTTGTGCCTCTGCTTCTGTTACGGTCAGAAGGAAGCCTCGACGCGTGTCCACAGAGCGCTTAGTGCTTGGCAGTTGTGCCTCTACTTCTGTTACGGTCAGAAGGAAGCCCCGACGCGTGTCCACAGAGCCCTTAGTGCTTGACAGTTGTGCCTCTGCTTCTGTTACGGTCAGAAGGGAGCCTCGACGCGTGTCCACAGAGCCCTTAGTGCTTGACAGTTGTGCCTCTGCTTCTGTTATGGTCTGAAGGAATCCTCGACGCCTGTCCACAGAGCCCTTAGTGCTTGACATTTGTGCCTCTGCTTCTGTTACGGTCAGATAGAAGCCTAGACGCGTGTCCACAGAGCCCTTAGTGCTTGGCAGTTGTGCCTCTGCTTCTGTTACGGTCAGATAGAAGCTTCGACGCGTGTCCACAGAGCCCTTAGTGCTTGGCAGTTGTGCCTCTGCATCTGTTACGGTCAGATAGAAGCCTCGACGCGTGTCCACAGAGCCCTTAGTGCTTGGCAGCTGTGCCTCTACTTCTGTTACGGTCAGAAAGAAGCCTCGACGCGTGTCCACAGAGCCCTTAGTGCTTGGCAGTTGTGCCTCTGCTTATGTTACGGTCAGATAGAATCCTCGACGCGTGTCCACAGAGCCCTTAGTGCTTGGCAGTTGTGCCTCTACTTCCGTTACGGTCAGAAAGAAGCCTCGACGCGTGTCCACAGAGCCCTTAGAGCTTGGCAGTTGTGCCTCTGCTTCTGTTACGGTCAGATAGAAGCCTCGACGCGTGTCCACAGAGCTCTTAGTGCTTGGCAGTTGTGCCTCTACTTCTGTTACGGTCAGATAGAAGCCTCGACGCGTGTCCACAGAGCCCTTAGTGCTTGGCAGTTGTGCCTCTACTTCTGTTACGGTCAGAAGGAAGCCTCGACGCGTGTCCACAGAGCCCTTAGTGCTTGACAGTTGTGCCTCTACTTCTGTTACGGCAAAAAGAAGCCTCGACGCGTGTCCACAGAGCCCTTAGTGCTTGGCAGTTGTGCCTCTACTTCTGCTACGGTCAGAAGGAAGCCTCGACGCGTGTCCACAGAGCCCTTAGTGCTTGACAATTGTGCCTCTGCTTCTGTTACGGTCAGAAGGAAGCCTCGACGCGTGTCCACAGAGCCCTTAGTGCTAGGCAGTTGTGCCTCTACTTCTGTTACGGTCAGATAGAAGCCTCGACGCGTGTCCACAGAGCCCTTAGTGCTTGACAGTTGTGCCTCTGCTTCTGTTACGGTCACATAGAAGCCTCGACACGTGTCCACAGAGCCCTTAGTGCTTGGCAGTTGTGCCTCTACTTCTGTTACGGTCAGAAAGAAGCCTCGACGCGTGTCCACAGAGCCCTTAGTGCTAGGCAGTTGTGCCTCTACTTCTGTTACGGTCAGAAAGAAGCCTCGACGCGTGTCCACAGAGCCCTTAGTGCTAGGCAGTTGTGCCTCTACTTCTGTTACGGTCAGATAGACGCCTCGACGCGTGTCCGCAGAGCCCTTAGTGCTTGACAGTTGTGCCTCTACTTCTGTTACGGTCAGATAGAAGCCTCGACGCGTGTCCACAGAGCCCTTAGTGCTTGGCAGTTGTGCCTCTACTTCTGTTACGGTCAGAAGGAAGCCTCGACGCGTGTCCAGAGAGCCCTTAGTGCTAGGCAGTTGTGCCTCTGCTTCTGTTTCGGTCAGAAGGAAGCCTCGACGCGTGTCCACAGAGCCCTTAGTGCTTGACAGTTGTGCCTCTGCTTCTGTTACGGTCAGATAGAAGCCTCGACGCGTGTCCACAGAGCCCTTAGTGCTTGACAGTTTTGCCTCTGCTTCTGTTACGGTCAGATAGAATCCTCGACACGTGTCCACAGAGCCCTTAGTGCTTGGCAGTTGTGCCTCTACTTCTGTTACGGTCAGAAAGAAGCCTCCACGCGTGTCCACAGAGCCCTTATTGCTAGGCAGTTGTGCCTCTACTTCTGTTACGGTCAGAAAGAAGCCTCGACGCGTGTCCACAGAGCCCTTAGTGCTAGGCAGTTGTGCCTCTACTTCTGTTACGATCAGAAAGAAGCCTCGACGCGTGTCCACAGAGCCCTTAGTGCTAGGCAGTTGTGCCTCTACTTCTGTTACGGTCAGATAGAAGCCTCGACGCGTGTCCACAAAGCCCTTAGTGCTTGACAGTTGTGCCTCTACTTCTGTTACGGTCAGATAGAAGCCTCGACGCGTGTCCACAGAGCCCGTAGTGCTTGGCAGTTGTGCCTCTACTTCTGTTACGGTCAGAAGGAAGCCTGGACGCGTGTCCAGAGAGCCCTTAGTGCTAGGCAGTTGTGCCTCTGCTTCTGTTTCGGTCAGAAGGAAGCCTCGACGCGTGTCCCCAGAGCCCTTAGTGCTTGACAGTTGTGCCTCTACTTCTGTTACGGTCAGAAAGAAGCCTCGACGCGTGTCCACAGAGCTCTTAGTGCTTGGCAGTTGTGCCTCTACTTCTGTTACGGTCAAATAGAAGCCTCGACGCGTGTCCACAGAGCCCTTAGTGCTTGGCAGTTGTGCCTCTACTTCTGTTACGGTCAGAAGGAAGCCTCGACGCGTGTCCACAGAGCCCTTAGTGCTTGACAGTTGTGCCTCTACTTCTGTTACGGCAAAAAGAAGCCTCGACGCGTGTCCACAGAGCCCTTAGTGCTTGGCAGTTGTGCCTCTACTTCTGCTACGGTCAGAAGGAAGCCTCGACGCGTGTCCACAGAGCCCTTAGTGCTTGACAGTTGTGCCTCTGCTTCTGTTACGGTCAGAAGGAAGCCCCGACGCGTGTCCACAGAGCCCTTAGTGCTTGACAGTTGTGCCTCATCTTCTGTTACGGTCAGAAGGGAGCCTCGACGCGTGTCCACAGAGCCCTTAGTGCTTGACAGTTGTGCCTCTGCTTCTGTTATGGTCTGAAGGAATCCTCGACGCCTGTCCACAGAGCCCTTAGTGCTTGACATTTGTGCCTCTGCTTCTGTTACGGTCAGATAGAAGCCTAGACGCGTGTCCACAGAGCCCTTAGTGCTTGGCAGTTGTGCCTCTGCTTCTGTTACGGTCAGATAGAAGCTTCGACGCGTGTCCACAGAGCCCTTAGTGCTTGGCAGTTGTGCCTCTGCATCTGTTACGGTCAGATAGAAGCCTCGACGCGTGTCCACAGAGCCCTTAGTGCTTGGCAGCTGTGCCTCTACTTCTGTTACGGTCAGAAAGAAGCCTCGACGCGTGTCCACAGAGCCCTTAGTGCTTGGCAGTTGTGCCTCTGCTTCTGTTACGGTCAGATAGAATCCTCGACGCGTGTCCACAGAGCCCTTAGTGCTTGGCAGTTGTGCCTCTACTTCCGTTACGGTCAGAAAGAAGCCTCGACGCGTGTCCACAGAGCCCTTAGAGCTTGGCAGTTGTGCCTCTGCTTCTGTTACGGTCAGATAGAAGCCTCGACGCGTGTCCACAGAGCTCTTAGTGCTTGGCAGTTGTGCCTCTACTTCTGTTACGGTCAGATAGAAGCCTCGACGCGTGTCCACAGAGCCCTTAGTGCTTGGCAGTTGTGCCTCTACTTCTGTTACGGTCAGAAGGAAGCCTCGACGCGTGTCCACAGAGCCCTTAGTGCTTGACAGTTGTGCCTCTACTTCTGTTACGGCAAAAAGAAGCCTCGACGCGTGTCCACAGAGCCCTTAGTGCTTGGCAGTTGTGCCTCTACTTCTGCTACGGTCAGAAGGAAGCCTCGACGCGTGTCCACAGAGCCCTTAGTGCTTGACAATTGTGCCTCTGCTTCTGTTACGGTCAGAAGGAAGCCTCGACGCGTGTCCACAGAGCCCTTAGTGCTAGGCAGTTGTGCCTCTACTTCTGTTACGGTCAGATAGAAGCCTCGACGCGTGTCCACAGAGCCCTTAGTGCTTGACAGTTGTGCCTCTGCTTCTGTTACGGTCACATAGAAGCCTTGACACGTGTCCACAGAGCCCTTAGTGCTTGGCAGTTGTGCCTCTACTTCTGTTACGGTCAGAAAGAAGCCTCGACGCGTGTCCACAGAGCCCTTAGTGCTAGGCAGTTGTGCCTCTACTTCTGTTACGGTCAGAAAGAAGCCTCGACGCGTGTCCACAGAGCCCTTAGTGCTAGGCATGTGTGCCTCTACTTCTGTTACGGTCAGATAGACGCCTCGACGCGTGTCCGCAGAGCCCTTAGTGCTTGACAGTTGTGCCTCTACTTCTGTTACGGTCAGATAGAAGCCTCGACGCGTGTCCACAGAGCCCTTAGTGCTTGGCAGTTGTGCCTCTCCTTCTGATACGGTCAGAAGGAAGCCTCGACGCGTGTCCAGAGAGCCCTTAGTGCTAGGCAGTTGTGCCTCTGCTTCTGTTTCGGTCAGAAGGAAGCCTCGACGCGTGTCCACAGAGCCCTTAGTGCTTGACAGTTGTGCCTCTGCTTCTGTTACGGTCAGATAGAAGCCTCGACGCGTGTCCACAGAGCCCTTAGTGCTTGGCAGTTGTGCCTCTACTTCTGCTACGGTCAGAAGGAAGACTCGACGCGTGTCCACAGAGCCCTTAATGCTTGACAGTTGTGCCTCTGCTTCTGTTACGGTCAGAAGGAAGCCTCGACGCGTGTCCACAGAGCGCTTAGTGCTTGGCAGTTGTGCCTCTACTTCTGTTACGGTCAGAAGGAAGCCCCGACGCGTGTCCACAGAGCCCTTAGTGCTTGACAGTTGTGCCTCTGCTTCTGTTACGGTCAGAAGGAAGCCTTGACGCGTGTCCACAGAGCCCTTAGTGTTTGACAGTTCTGCCTCTGCTTCTGTTACGGTCTGAAGGAATCCTCGACGCCTGTCCACAGAGTCCTTAGTGCTTGGCAGTTGTGCCTCTGCTTCTGTTACGGTCAGATAGAAGCCTCGACGCGTGTCCACAGAGCCCTTAGTGCTTGGCAGTTGTGCCTCTGCTTCTGTTACGGTCAGATAGAAGCCTCGACGCGTGTCCACAGAGCCCTTAGTGCTTGGCAGTTGTGCCTCTGCTTCTGTTACGGTCAGATAGAAGCCTCGACGCTTGTCCACAGAGCCCTTAGTGCTTGACAGTTGTGCCTCTGCTTCTGTTACGGTCAGATAGAAGCCTCGACTTGTGTCCACAGAGCCCTTAGTGCTTGGCAGTTGTGCCTCTACTTCTGTTACGGTCAGATAGAATCCTCGACGCGTGTCCACAGAGCCCTTAGTGCTTGGCAGTTGTGCCTCTGCTTCTGTTACGGTCAGAAAGAAGCCTCGACGCGTGTCCACAGAGCCGTTAGTGCTTGGCAGTTGTGCCTCTGCTTCTGTTACGGTCAGATAGAAGCCTCGACGCGTGTCCACAGAGCCCTTAGTGCTTGACAGTTGTGCCTCTGCTTCTGTTACGGTCAGATAGAAGCCTCGACGGGTGTCCACAGAGCCCTTAGTGCTTGACAGTTGTGCCTCTACTTCTGTTACGGTCAGAAGGAAGCCTCGACGCGTGTCCACAGAGCCCTTAGTGCTAGGCAGTTGTGCCTCTACTTCTGTTACGGTCAGATAGAAGCCTCAACACGTGTCCACAGAGCCCTTAGTGCTTGGCAGTTGTGCCTCTACTTCTGTTACGGTCAGAAAGAAGCCTCGACGCGTGTCCACAGAGCCCTTAGTGCTTGGCAGTTGTGCCTCTACTTCTGTTACTGTCAGAAAGAAGCCTCGACGCGTGTCCACAGAGCCCTTAGTGCTTGGCAGTTGTGCCTCTACTTCTGTTACGGTCAGATAGAAGCCTCGACGTGTGTCCACAGAGCCCTTAGTGCTTGGCAGTTGTGCCACTACTTCTGTTACGGCCAGATAGAAGCCTCGACGCGTGTCCACAGAGCCCTTACTGCTTGGCAGTTGTGCCTCTACTTCTGTTACGGTCAGATAGAAGCCTCGACGCGTGTCCACAGAGCCCTTAGTGCTTGGCAGCTGTGCCTCTACTTCTGTTACGGTCAGAAAGAAGCCTCGACGCGTGTCCACAGAGCCCTTAGTGCTTGGCAGTTGTGCCTCTGCTTCTGTTACGGTCAGATAGAATCCTCGACGCGTGTCCACAGAGCCCTTAGTGCTTGGCAGTTGTGCCTCTACTTCCGTTACGGTCAGAAAGAAGCCTCGACGCGTGTCCACAGAGCCCTTAGAGCTTGGCAGTTGTGCCTCTGCTTCTGTTACGGTCAGATAGAAGCCTCGACGCGTGTCCACAGAGCTCTTAGTGCTTGGCAGTTGTGCCTCTACTTCTGTTACGGTCAGATAGAAGCCTCGACGCGTGTCCACAGAGCCCTTAGTGCTTGGCAGTTGTGCCTCTACTTCTGTTACGGTCAGAAGGAAGCCTCGACGCGTGTCCACAGAGCCCTTAGTGCTTGACAGTTGTGCCTCTACTTCTGTTACGGCAAAAAGAAGCCTCGACGCGTGTCCACAGAGCCCTTAGTGCTTGGCAGCTGTGCCTCTACTTCTGTTACGGTCAGAAGGAAGCCTCGACGCGTGTCCACAGAGCGCTTAGTGCTTGGCAGTTGTGCCTCTACTTCTGTTACGGTCAGAAGGAAGCCCCGACGCGTGTCCACAGAGCCCTTAGTGCTTGACAGTTGTGCCTCTGCTTCTGTTACGGTCAGAAGGGAGCCTCGACGCGTGTCCACAGAGCCCTTAGTGCTTGACAGTTGTGCCTCTGCTTCTGTTACGGTCTGAAGGAATCCTCGACGCCTGTCCACAGAGCCCTTAGTGCTTGACATTTGTGCCTCTGCTTCCGTTACGGTCAGATAGAAGCCTAGACGCGTGTCCACAGAGCCCTTAGTGCTTGGCAGTTGTGCCTCTGCTTCTGTTACGGTCAGATAGAAGCTTCGACGCGTGTCCACAGAGCCCTTAGTGCTTGGCAGTTGTGCCTCTGCATCTGTTACTGTCAGATAGAAGCCTCGACGCGTGTACACAGAGCCCTTAGTGCTTGACAGTTGTGCCTCTGCTTCTGTTACGGTCAGATAGAAGCCTTACGCGTGTCCACAGAGCCCTTAGTGCTTGGCAGTTGTGCCTCTGCGTCTGTTACGGTCAGAAAGAAGCCTCGACGCGTGTCCACAGAGCCCTTAGTGCTTGGCAGTTGTGCTTCTGCTTCTGTTACGGTCAGATAGAAGCCTCGACGGGTGTCCACAGAGCCCTTAGTGCTTGACAGTTGTGCCTCTACTTCTGTTACGGTCAGAAGGAAGCCTCGACGCGTGTCCACAGAGCCCTTAGTGCTAGGCAGTTGTGCCTCTACTTCTGTTACGGTCAGATAGAAGCCTCGACGCGTGTCCACAGAGCCCTTAGTGCTTGACAGTTGTGCCTCTGCTTCTGTTACGGTCACATAGAAGCATCGACACGTGTCCACAGAGCCCTTAGTGCTTGGCAGTTGTGCCTCTACTTCTGTTACGGTCAGAAAGAAGCCTCGACGCGTGTCCACAGAGCCCTTAGTGCTAGGCAGTTGTGCCTCTACTTCTGTTACGGTCAGAAAGAAGCCTCGACGCGTGTCCACAGAGCCCTTAGTGCTAGGCAGTTGTGCCTCTACTTCTGTTACGGTCAGATAGACGCCTCGACGCGTGTCCACAGAGCCCTTAGTGCTTGACAGTTGTGCCTCTACTTCTGTTACGGTCAGATAGAAGCCTCGACGCGTGTCCACAGAGCCCTTAGTGCTTGGCAGTTGTGCCTCTACTTCTGTTACGGTCAGAAGGAAGCCTCGACGCGTGTCCAGAGAGCCCTTAGTGCTAGGCAGTTGTGCCTCTGCTTCTGTTTCGGTCAGAAGGAAGCCTCGACGCGTGTCCACAGAGCCCTTAGTGCTTGACAGTTTTGCCTCTGCTTCTGTTACGGTCAGATAGAATCCTCGACACGTGTCCACAGAGCCCTTAGTGCTTGGCAGTTGTGCCTCTACTTCTGTTACGGTCAGAAAGAAGCCTCCACGCGTGTCCACAGAGCCCTTAGTGCTTGACAGTTGTGCCTCTACTTCTGTTACGGTCAGAAGGAAGCCTCGACGCGTGTCCATAGAGCCCTTAGTGCTAGGCAGTTGTGCCTCTACTTCTGTTACAGTCAGATAGAAGCCTCGACGCTTGTCCACAGAGCCCTTAGTGCTTGACAGTTGTGCCTCTGCTTCTGTTACGGTCACATAGAAGCCTCGACACGTGTCCACAGAGCCCTTAGTGCTTGGCAGTTGTGCCTCTACTTCTGTTACGGTCAGAAAGAAGCCTCGACGCGTGTCCACAGAGCCCTTAGTGCTAGGCAGTTGTGCCTCTACTTCTGTTACGGTCAGAAAGAAGCCTCGACGCGTGTCCGCAGAGCCCTTAGTGCTAGGCAGTTGTGCCTCTACTTCTGTTACGGTCAGATAGACGCCTCGACGCGTGTCCGCAGAGCCCTTAGTGCTTGACAGTTGTGCCTCTGCTTCTGTTACGGTCAGATAGAAGCCTCGACGCGTGTCCACAGAGCCCTTAGTGCTTGGCAGTTGTGCCTCTACTTCTGTTACGGTCAGATAGAAGCCTCGGCGCGTGTCCACAGAGCCCTTAGTGCTTGGCAGTTGTGCCTCTACTTCTGTTACGGTCAGAAGGAAGCCTCGACGCGTGTCCAGAGAGCCCTTAGTGCTAGGCAGTTGTGCCTCTGATTCTGTTTCGGTCAGAAGGAAGCCTCGACGCGTGTCCACAGAGCCCTTAGTGCTTGACAGTTGTGCCTCTGCTTCTGTTACGGTCAGATAGAAGCCTCGACGCGTGTCCACAGAGCCCTTAGTGCTTGACAGTTTTGCCTCTGCTTCTGTTACGGTCAGATAGAATCCTCGACACGTGTCCACAGAGCCCTTAGTGCTTGGCAGTTGTGCCTCTACTTCTGTTACGGTCAGAAAGAAGCCTCCACGCGTGTCCACAGAGCCCTTAGTGCTTGGCAGTTGTGCCTCTACTTCTGTTACGGTCAGAAAGAAGCCTCGACGCGTGTCCACAGAGCCCTTATTGCTAGGCAGTTGTGCCTCTACTTCTGTTACGGTCAGAAAGAAGCCTCGACGCGTGTCCACAGAGCCCTTAGTGCTAGGCAGTTGTGCCTGTACTTCTGTTACGATCAGAAAGAAGCCTCGACGCGTGTCCACAGAGCCCTTAGTGCTAGGCAGTTGTGCCTCTACTTCTGTTACGGTCAGATAGAAGCCTCGACGCGTGTCCACAGAGCCCTTAGTGCTTGACAGTTGTGCCTCTACTTCTGTTACGGTCAGATAGAAGCCTCGACGCGTGTCCACAGAGCCCGTAGTGCTTGGCAGTTGTGCCTCTACTTCTGTTACGGTCAGAAGGAAGCCTGGACGCGTGTCCAGAGAGCCCTTAGTGCTAGGCAGTTGTGCCTCTGCTTCAGTTTCGGTCAGAGGGAAGCCTCGACGCGTGTCCCCAGAGCCCTTAGTGCTTGACAGTTGTGCCTCTACTTCTGTTACGGTCAGAAAGAAGCCTCGACGCGTGTCCATAGAGCCCTTAGTGCTAGGCAGTTGTGCCTCTACATCTGTTACGGTCAGAAGGAAGCCTCGCCGCGTGTCTACAGAGCCCTTAGTGCTTGACAGTTGTGCCTCTACTTCTGTTACGGTCAGATAGAAGCCTCGACGCGTGTCCACAGAGCCCTTAGTGCTTGGCAGTTGTGCCTCTACTTCTGCTACGGTCAGAAGGAAGACTCGACGCGTGTCCACAGAGCGCTTAGTGCTTGACAGTTGTGCCTCTGCTTCTGTTACGGTCAGAAGGAAGCCTCGACGCGTGTCCACAGAGCGCTTAGTGCTTGGCAGTTGTGCCTCTACTTCTGTTACGGTCAGAGGGAAGCCCCGACGCGTGTCCACAGAGCCCTTAGTGCTTGACAGTTGTGCCTCTGCTTCTGTTACGGTCAGAAGGAAGCCTTGACGCGTGTCCACAGAGCCCTTAGTGTTTGACAGTTGTGCCTCTGCTTCTGTTACGGTCTGAAGGAATCCTCGACGCCTGTCCACAGAGTCCTTAGTGCTTGGCAGTTGTGCCTCTGCTTCTGTTACGGTCAGATAGAAGCCTCGACGCGTGTCCACAGAGCCCTTAGTGCTTGGCAGTTGTGCCTCTGCTTCTGTTACGGTCAGATAGAAGCCTCGACGCGTGTCCACAGAGCCCTTAGTGCTTGGCAGTTGTGCCTCTGCTTCTGTTACGGTCAGATAGAAGCCTCGACGCTTGTCCACAGAGCCCTTAGTGCTTGACAGTTGTGCCTCTGCTTCTGTTACGGTCAGATAGAAGCCTCGACGCGTGTCCACAGAGCCCTTAGTGCTTGGCAGTTGTGCTTCTACTTCTGTTACGGTCAGATAGAATCCTCGACGCGTGTCCACAGAGCCCTTAGTGCTTGGCAGTTGTGCCTCTGCTTCTGTTACGGTCAGAAAGAAGCCTCGACGCGTGTCCACAGAGCCGTTAGTGCTTGGCAGTTGTGCCTCTGCTTCTGTTACGGTCAGATAGAAGCCTCGTCGCGTGTCCACAGAGCCCTTAGTGCTTGACAGTTGTGCCTCTGCTTCTGTTACGGTCAGATAGAAGCCTCGACGGGTGACCACAGAGCCCTTAGTGCTTGACAGTTGTGCCTCTACTTCTGTTACGGTCAGAAGGCAGCCTCGACGCGTGTCCACAGAGCCCTTAGTGCTTGACAGTTGTGCCTCTACTTCTGTTACGGCAAAAAGAAGCCTCGACGCGTGTCCACAGAGCCCTTAGTGCTTGGCAGCTGTGCCTCTACTTCTGCTACGGTCAGAAGGAAGCCTCGACGCGTGTCCACAGAGCCCTTAGTGCTTGACAGTTGTGCCTCTGCTTCTGTTACGGTCAGAAGGAAGCCTCGACGCGTGTCCACAGAGCGCTTAGTGCTTGGCAGTTGTGCCTCTACTTCTGTTACGGTCAGAAGGAAGCCCCGACGCGTGTCCACAGAGCCCTTAGTGCTTGACAGTTGTGCCTCTGCTTCTGTTACGGTCAGAAGGGAGCCTCGACGCGTGTCCACAGAGCCCTTAGTGCTTGACAGTTGTGCCTCTGCTTCTGTTACGGTCTGAAGGAATCCTCGACGCCTGTCCACAGAGCCCTTAGTGCTTGACATTTGTGCCTCTGCTTCTGTTACGTTCAGATAGAAGCCTAGACGCGTGTCCACAGAGCCCTTAGTGCTTGGCAGTTGTGCCTCTGCTTCTGTTACGGTCAGATAGAAGCTTCGACGCGTGTCCATAGAGCCCTTAGTGCTTGGCAGTTGTGCCTCTGCATCTGTTACTGTCAGATAGAAGCCTCGACGCGTGTACACAGAGCCCTTAGTGCTTGACAGTTGTGCCTCTGCTTCTGTTACGGTCAGATAGAAGCCTCGACGCGTGTCCCCAGAGCCCTTAGTGCTTGGCAGTTGTGCCTCTACTTATGTTACGGTCAGATAGAAGCCTTACGCGTGTCCACAGAGCCCTTAGTGCTTGGCAGTTGTGCCTCTGCGTCTGTTACGGTCAGAAAGAAGCCTCGACGCGTGTCCACAGAGCCCTTAGTGCTTGGCAGTTGTGCCTCTGCTTCTGTTACGGTCAGATAGAAGCCTCGACGGGTGTCCACAGAGCCCTTAGTGCTTGACAGTTGTGCCTCTACTTCTGTTACGGTCAGAAGGAAGCCTCGACGCGTGTCCACAGAGCCCTTAGTGCTAGGCAGTTGTGCCTCTACTTCTGTTACGGTCAGATAGAAGCCTCGACGCGTGTCCACAGAGCCCTTAGTGCTTGACAGTTGTGCCTCTGCTTCTGTTACGGTCACATAGAAGCCTCGACACGTGTCCACAGAGCCCTTAGTGTTTGGCAGTTGTGCCTCTACTTCTGTTACGGTCAGAAAGAAGCCTCGACGCGTGTCCACAGAGCCCTTAGTGCTAGGCAGTTGTGCCTCTACTTCTGTTACGGTCAGAAAGAAGCCTCGACGCGTGTCCACAGAGCCCTTAGTGCTAGGCAGTTGTGCCTCTACTTCTGTTACGGTCAGATAGACGCCTCGACGCGTGTCCACAGAGCCCTTAGTGCTTGACAGTTGTGCCTCTACTTCTGTTACGGTCAGATAGAAGCCTCGACGCGTGTCCACAGAGCCCTTAGTGCTTGGCAGTTGTGCCTCTACTTCTGTTACGGTCAGAAGGAAGCCTGGACGCGTGTCCAGAGAGCCCTTAGTGCTAGGCAGTTGTGCCTCTGCTTCTGTTTCGGTCAGAAGGAAGCCTCGACGCGTGTCCACAGAGCCCTTAGTGCTTGACAGTTGTGCCTCTGCTTCTGTTACGGTCAGATAGAAGCCTCGACGCATGTCCACAGAGCCCTTAGTGCTTGACAGTTTTGCCTCTGCTTCTGTTACGGTCAGATAGAATCCTCGACACGTGTCCACAGAGCCCTTAGTGCTTGGCAGTTGTGCCTCTACTTCTGTTACGGTCAGAAAGAAGCCTCCACGCGTGTCCACAGAGCCCTTAGTGCTTGGCAGTTGTGCCTCTACTTCTGTTACGGTCAGAAAGAAGCCTCGACGCGTGTCCACAGAGCCCTTATTTCTAGGCAGTTGTGCCTCTACTTCTGTTACGGTCAGAAAGAAGCCTCGAAGCGTGTCCACAGAGCCCTTAGTGCTAGGCAGTTGTGCCTCTACTTCTGTTACGATCAGAAAGAAGCCTCGACGCGTGTCCACAGAGCCCTTAGTGCTAGGCAGTTGTGCCTCTACTTCTGTTACGGTCAGAAGGAAGCCTCGACGCGTGTCCAGAGAGCCCTTAGTGCTAGGCAGTTGTGCCTCTGCTTCTGTTTCGGTCAGAAGGAAGCCTCGACGCGTGTCCCCAGAGCCCTTAGTGCTTGACAGTTGTGCCTCTACTTCTGTTACGGTCAGAAAGAAGCCTCGACGCGTGTCCATAGAGCTCTTAGTGCTAGGCAGTTGTGCCTCTACATCTGTTACGGTCAGAAGGAAGCCTCGCCGCGTGTCTACAGTGCCCTTAGTGCTTGACAGTTGTGCCTCTACTTCTGTTACGGTCAGATAGAAGCCTCGACGCGTGTCCACAGAGCCCTTAGTGCTTGGCAGTTGTGCCTATACTTCTGTTACGGTCAGAAGGAAGCCCCGACGCGTGTCCACAGAGCCCTTAGTGCTTGACAGTTGTGCCTCTGCTTCTGTTACGGTCAGAAGCGAGCCTCGACGCGTGTCCACAGAGCCCTTAGTGCTTGACAGTTGTGCCTCTGCTTCTGTTACGGTCTGAAGGAATCCTCGACGCCTGTCCACAGAGCCCTTAGTGCTTGACATTTGTGCCTCTGCTTCTGTTACGGTCAGATAGAAGCCTCGACGCGTGTCCACAGAGCCGTTAGTGCTTGGCAGTTGTGCCTCTGCATCTGTTACTGTCAGATAGAAGCCTCGACGCGTGTACACAGAGCCCTTAGTGCTTGACAGTTGTGCCTCTGCTTCTGTTACGGTCAGATAGAAGCCTCGACGCGTGTCCACAGAGCCCTTAGTGCTTGGCAGTTGTGCCTCTACTTCTGTTACGGTCAGATAGAAGCCTTACGCGTGTCCACAGAGCCCTTAGTGCTTGGCAGTTGTGCCTCTGCGTCTGTTACGGTCAGAAAGAAGCCTCGACGCGTGTCCACAGAGCCCTTAGTGCTTGGCAGTTGTGCCTCTGCTTCTGTTACGGTCAGATAGAAGCCTCGACGGTTGTCCACAGAGCCCTTAGTGCTTGACAGTTGTGCCTCTACTTCTGTTACGGTCAGAAGGAAGCCTCGACGCGTGTCCACAGAGCCCTTAGTGCTAGGCAGTTGTGCCTCTACTTCTGTTACGGTCAGATAGAAGCCTCGACGCGTGTCCACAGAGCCCTTAGTGCTTGACAGTTGTGCCTCTGCTTCTGTTACGGTCACATAGAAGCCTCGACACGTGTCCACAGAGCCCTTAGTGCTTGGCAGTTGTGCCTCTACTTCTGTTACGGTCAGATAGAAGCCTCGACGCGTGTCCACAGAGCCCTTAGTGCTTGACAGTTTTGCCTCTGCTTCTGTTACGGTCAGATAGAATCCTCGACACGTGTCCACAGAGCCCTTAGTGCTTGGCAGTTGTGCCTCTACTTCTGTTACGGTCAGAAAGATGCCTCCACGCGTGTCCACAGAGCCCTTAGTGCTTGGCAGTTGTGCCTCTACTTCTGTTACGGTCAGAAAGAAGCCTCGACGCGTGTCCACAGAGCCCTTATTGCTAGGCAGTTGTGCCTCTACTTCTGTTACGGTCAGAAAGAAGCCTCGACGCGTGTCCACAGAGCCCTTAGTACTAGGCAGTTGTGCCTCTACTTCTGTTACGATCAGAAAGAAGCCTCGACGCGTGTCCACAGAGCCCTTAGTGCTAGGCAGTTGTGCCTCTACTTCTGTTACGGTCAGATAGAAGCCTCGACGCGTGTCCACAGAGCCCTTAGTGCTTGACAGTTGTGCCTCTACTTCTGTTACGGTCAGATAGAAGCCTCGACGCGTGTCCACAGAGCCCGTAGTGCTTGGCAGTTGTGCCTCTACTTCTGTTACGGTCAGAAGGAAGCCTCGACGCGTGTCCAGAGAGCCCTTAGTGCTAGGCAGTTGTGCCTCTGCTTCTGTTTCGGTCAGAAGGAAGCCTCGACGCGTGTCCCCAGAGCCCTTAGTGCTTGACAGTTGTGCCTCTACTTCTGTTACGGTCAGAAAGAAGCCTCGACGCGTGTCCATAGAGCCCTTAGTGATAGGCAGTTGTGCCTCTACATCTGTTACGGTCAGAAGGAAGCCTCGCCGCGTGTCTACAGAGCCCTTAGTGCTTGACAGTTGTGCCTCTACTTCTGTTACGGTCAGATAGAAGCCTCGACGCGTGTCCACAGAGCCCTTAGTGCTTGGCAGTTGTGCTTCTACTTCTGCTACGGTCAGAAGGAAGACTCGACGCGTGTACACAGAGCCCTTAGTGCTTGACAGTTGTGTCTCTGCTTCTGTTACGGTCAGAAGGAAGCCTCGACGCGTGTCCACAGAGCCCTTAGTGCTTGACAGTTGTGCCTCTGCTTCTGTTACGGTCAGAAGGAAGCCTCGACGCGTGTCCACAGAGCGCTTAGTGCTTGGCAGTTGTGCCTCTGCTTCTGTTACGGTCGGAAGGAAGCCCCGACGCGTGTCCACAGAGCCCTTAGTGCTTGACAGTTGTGCCTCTGCTTCTGTTACGGTCAGAAGGAAGCCCCGACGCGTGTCCACAGAGCCCTTAGTGTTTGACAGTTGTGCCTCTGCTTCTGTTACGGTCTGAAGGAATCCTCGACGCCTGTCCACAGAGTCCTTAGTGCTTGGCAGTTGTGCCTCTGCTTCTGTTACGGTCAGATAGAAGCCTCGACGCGTGTCCACAGAGCCCTTAGTGCTTGGCAGTTGTGCCTCTGCTTCTGTTACGGTCAGATAGAAGCCTCGACGCGTGTCCACAGAGCCCTTAGTGCTTGGCAGGTGTGCCTCTGCTTCTGTTACGGTCAGATAGAAGCCTCGACGCTTGTCCACAGAGCCCTTAGTGCTTGGCAGTTGTGCCTCTGCTTCTGTTACGGTCAGATAGAAGCCTCGACGCGTGTCCACAGAGCCCTTAGTGCTTGGCAGTTGTGCCTCTGCTTCTGTTACGGTCAGAAAGAAGCCTCGACGGGTGTCCACAGAGCCGTTAGTGCTTGGCAGTTGTGCCTCTGCTTCTGTTACGGTCAGATAGAAGCCTCGACGCGTGTCCACAGAGCCCTTAGTGCTTGACAGTTGTGCCTCTGCTTCTGTTACGGTCAGATAGAAGCCTCGACGGGAGTCCACAGAGCCCTTAGAGCTTGACAGTTGTGCCTCCACCTCTGTTACGGTCAGAAGGAAGCCTCGACGCGTGTCCACAGAGCCCTTAGTGCTAGGCAGTTGTGCCTCCACTTGTGTTACTGTCAGATAGAAGCCTCGACGCGTGTCCACAGAGCCCTTAGTGCTTGACAGTTGTGCCTCTGCTTCTGTTACGGTCAGATAGAAGCCTCAACACGTGTCCACAGAGCCCTTAGTGCTTGGCAGTTGTGCCTCTACTTCTGTTACGGTCAGAAAGAAGCCTCGACGCGTGTCCACAGAGCCCTTAGTGCTTGGCAGTTGTGCCTCTACTTCTGTTACTGTCAGAAAGAAGCCTCGACGCGTGTCCACAGAGCCCTTAGTGCTTGGCAGTTGTGCCTCTACTTCTGTTACGGTCAGATAGAAGCCTCGACGCGTGTCCACAGAGCCCTTAGTGCTTGGCAGTTGTGCCACTACTTCTGTTACGGCCAGATAGAAGCCTCGACGCGTGTCCACAGAGCCCTTAGTGCTTGGCAGCTGTGCCTCTACTTCTGTTACGGTCAGAAAGAAGCCTCGACGCGTGTCCACAGAGCCCTTAGTGCTTGGCAGTTGTGCCTCTGCTTCTGTTACGGTCAGATAGAATCCTCGACGCGTGTCCACAGAGCCCTTAGTGCTTGGCAGTTGTGCCTCTACTTCCGTTACGGTCAGAAAGAAGTCTCGACGCGTGTCCACAGAGCCCTTAGAGCTTGGCAGTTGTGCCTCTGCTTCTGTTACGGTCAGATAGAAGCCTCGACGCGTGTCCACAGAGCTCTTAGTGCTTGGCAGTTGTGCCTCTACTTCTGTTACGGTCAGATAGAAGCCTCGACGCGTGTCCACAGAGCCCTTAGTGCTTGGCAGTTGTGCCTCTACTTCTGTTACGGTCAGAACGAAGCCTCGACGCGTGTCCACAGAGCCCTTAGTGCTTGACAGTTGTGCCTCTACTTCTGTTACGGCAAAAAGAAGCCTGGACGCGTGTCCACAGAGCCCTTAGTGCTTGGCAGTTGTGCCTCTACTTCTGCTACGGTCAGAAGGAAGCCTCGACGCGTGTCCACAGAGCCCTTAGTGCTTGACAGTTGTGCCTCTGCTTCTGTTACGGTCAGAAGGAAGCCTCGACGCGTGTCCACAGAGCGCTTAGTGCTTGGCAGTTGTGCCTCTACTTCTGTTACGGTCAGAAGGAAGCCCCGACGCGTGTCCACAGAGCCCTTAGTGCTTGACAGCTGTGCCTCTGCTTCACTTACTGTCTGAAGGAATCCTCGACGCCTGTCCACAGATCCCTTAGTGCTTGACATTTGTGCCTCTGCTTCTGTTACGGTCAGATAGAAGCCTCGACGCGTGTCCACAGAGCCCTTAGTGCTTGGCAGTTGTGCCTCTGCTTCTGTTACGGTCAGATAGAAGCTTCGACGCGTGTCCACAGAGCCCTTAGTGCTTGGCAGTTGTGCCTCTGCATCTGTTACTGTCAGATAGAAGCCTCGACGCGTGTACACAGAGCCCTTAGTGCTTGACAGTTGTGCCTCTGCTTCTGTTTGGGTCAGATAGAAGCCTCGACGCGTGTCCACAGAGCCCTTAGTGCTAGGCAGTTGTGCCTCTACTTCTGTTACGGTCAGATAGAAGCCTCGACGCGTGTCCACAGAGCCCTTAGTGCTTGGCAGTTGTGCCTCTGCGTCTGTTACGGTCAGAAAGAAGCCTCGACGCGTGTCCACAGAGCCCTTAGTGCTTGGCAGTTGTGCCTCTACTTCTGTTACGGTCAGAAGGAAGCCTCGACGCGTGTCCAGAGAGCCCTTAGTGCTAGGCAGCTGTGCCTCTGCTTCTGTTACGGTCAGAAGGAAGCCTCGACGCGTGTCCACAGAGCCCTTAGTGCTTGACAGTTGTGCCTCTGCTTCTGTTACGGTCAGATAGAAGCCTCGACGCGTGTCCACAGAGCCCTTAGCGCTTGACAGTTTTGCCTCTGCTTCTGTTACGGTCAGATAGAATCCTCGACACGTGTCCACAGAGCCCTTAGTGCTTGGCAGTTGTGCCTCTACTTCTGTTACGGTCAGAAAGAAGCCTCCACGCGTGTCCACAGAGCCCTTAGTGCTTGACAGTTTTGCCTCTGCTTCTGTTACGGTCAGATAGAATCCTCGACACGTGTCCACAGAGCCCTTAGTGCTTGGCAGTTGTGCCTCTACTTCTGTTACGGTCAGAAAGAAGCCTCCACGCGTGTCCACAGAGCCCTTAGTGCTTGGCAGTTGTGCCTCTACTTCTGTTACGGTCAGAAAGAAGCCTCGACGCGTGTCCACAGAGCCCTTATTGCTAGGCAGTTGTGCCTCTACTTCTGTTACGGTCAGAAAGAAGCCTCGACGCGTGTCCACAGAGCCCTTAGTGCTAGGCAGTTGTGCCTGTACTTCTGTTACGATCAGAAAGAAGCCTCGACGCGTGTCCACAGAGCCCTTAGTGCTAGGCAGTTGTGCCTCTACTTCTGTTACGGTCAGATAGAAGCCTCGACGCGTGTCCACAGAGCCCTTAGTGCTTGACAGTTGTGCCTCTACTTCTGTTACGGTCAGATAGAAGCCTCGACGCGTGTCCACAGAGCCCGTAGTGCTTGGCAGTTGTGCCTCTACTTCTGTTACGGTCAGAAGGAAGCCTGGACGCGTGTCCAGAGAGCCCTTAGTGCTAGGCAGTTGTGCCTCTGCTTCAGTTTCGGTCAGAGGGAAGCCTCGACGCGTGTCCCCAGAGCCCTTAGTGCTTGACAGTTGTGCCTCTACTTCTGTTACGGTCAGAAAGAAGCCTCGACGCGTGTCCATAGAGCCCTTAGTGCTAGGCAGTTGTGCCTCTACATCTGTTACGGTCAGAAGGAAGCCTCGCCGCGTGTCTACAGAGCCCTTAGTGCTTGACAGTTGTGCCTCTACTTCTGTTACGGTCAGATAGAAGCCTCGACCCGTGTCCACAGAGCCCTTAGTGCTTGGCAGTTGTGCCTCTACTTCTGCTACGGTCAGAAGGCAGACTCGACGCGTGTCCACAGAGCGCTTAGTGCTTGACAGTTGTGCCTCTGCTTCTGTTACGGTCAGAAGGAAGCCTCGACGCGTGTCCACAGAGCGCTTAGTGCTTGGCAGTTGTGCATCTACTTCTGTTACGGTCAGAAGGAAGCCCCGACGCGTGTCCACAGAGCCCTTAGTGCTTGACAGTTGTGCCTCTGCTTCTGTTACGGTCAGAAGGAAGCCTTGACGCGTGTCCACAGAGCCCTTAGTGTTTGACAGTTGTGCCTCTGCTTCTGTTACGGTCTGAAGGAATCCTCGACGCCTGTCCACAGAGTCCTTAGTGCTTGGCAGTTGTGCCTCTGCTTCTGTTACGGTCAGATAGAAGCCTCGACGCGTGTCCACAGAGCCCTTAGTGCTTGGCAGTTGTGCCTCTGCTTCTGTTACGGTCAGATAGAAGCCTCGACGCGTGTCCACAGAGCCCTTAGTGCTTGGCAGTTGTGCCTCTGCTTCTGTTACGGTCAGATAGAAGCCTCGACGCTTGTCCACAGAGCCCTTAGTGCTTGACAGTTGTGCCTCTGCTTCTGTTACGGTCAGATAGAAGCCTCGACGCGTGTCCCCAGAGCCCTTAGTGCTTGGCAGTTGTGCCTCTACTTCTGTTACGGTCAGATAGAATCCTCGACGCGTGTCCACAGAGCCCTTAGTGCTTGGCAGTTGTGCCTCTGCTTCTGTTACGGTCAGAAAGAAGCCTCGACGCGTGTCCACAGAGCCGTTAGTGCTTGGCAGTTGTGCCTCTGCTTCTGTTACGGTCAGATAGAAGCCTCGTCGCGTGTCCACAGAGCCCTTAGTGCTTGACAGTTGTGCCTCTGCTTCTGTTACGGTCAGATAGAAGCCTCGACGGGTGACCACAGAGCCCTTAGTGCTTGACAGTTGTGCCTCTACTTCTGTTACGGTCAGAAGGCAGCCTCGACGCGTGTCCACAGAGCCCTTAGTGCTTGACAGTTGTGCCTCTACTTCTGTTACGGCAAAAAGAAGCCTCGACGCGTGTCCACAGAGCCCTTAGTGCTTGGCAGCTGTGCCTCTACTTCTGCTACGGTCAGAAGGAAGCCTCGACGCGTGTCCACAGAGCCCTTAGTGCTTGACAGTTGTGCCTCTGCTTCTGTTACGGTCAGAAGGAAGCCTCGACGCGTGTCCACAGAGCGCTTAGTGCTTGGCAGTTGTGCCTCTACTTCTGTTACGGTCAGAAGGAAGCCCCGACGCGTGTCCACAGAGCCCTTAGTGCTTGACAGTTGTGCCTCTGCTTCTGTTACGGTCAGAAGGGAGCCTCGACGCGTGTCCACAGAGCCCTTAGTGCTTGACAGTTGTGCCTCTGCTTCTGTTACGGTCTGAAGGAATCCTCGACGCCTGTCCACAGAGCCCTTAGTGCTTGACATTTGTGCCTCTGCTTCTGTTACGTTCAGATAGAAGCCTAGACGCGTGTCCACAGAGCCCTTAGTGCTTGGCAGTTGTGCCTCTGCTTCTGTTACGGTCAGATAGAAGCTTCGACGCGTGTCCACAGAGCCCTTAGTGCTTGGCAGTTGTGCCTCTGCATCTGTTACTGTCAGATAGAAGCCTCGACGCGTGTACACAGAGCCCTTAGTGCTTGACAGTTGTGCCTCTGCTTCTGTTACGGTCAGATAGAAGCCTCGACGCGTGTCCCCAGAGCCCTTAGTGCTTGGCAGTTGTGCCTCTACTTATGTTACGGTCAGATAGAAGCCTTACGCGTGTCCACAGAGCCCTTAGTGCTTGGCAGTTGTGCCTCTGCGTCTGTTACGGTCAGAAAGAAGCCTCGACGCGTGTCCACAGAGCCCTTAGTGCTTGGCAGTTGTGCCTCTGCTTCTGTTACGGTCAGATAGAAGCCTCGACGGGTGTCCACAGAGCCCTTAGTGCTTGACAGTTGTGCCTCTACTTCTGTTACGGTCAGAAGGAAGCCTCGACGCGTGTCCACAGAGCCCTTAGTGCTAGGCAGTTGTGCCTCTACTTCTGTTACGGTCAGATAGAAGCCTCGACGCGTGTCCACAGAGCCCTTAGTGCTTGACAGTTGTGCCTCTGCTTCTGTTACGGTCACATAGAAGCCTCGACACGTGTCCACAGAGCCCTTAGTGCTTGGCAGTTGTGCCTCTACTTCTGTTACGGTCAGAAAGAAGCCTCGACGCGTGTCCACAGAGCCCTTAGTGCTAGGCAGTTGTGCCTCTACTTCTGTTACGGTCAGAAAGAAGCCTCGACGCGTGTCCACAGAGCCCTTAGTGCTAGGCAGTTGTGCCTCTACTTCTGTTACGGTCAGATAGACGCCTCGACGCGTGTCCACAGAGCCCTTAGTGCTTGACAGTTGTGCCTCTACTTCTGTTACGGTCAGATAGAAGCCTCGACGCGTGTCCACAGAGCCCTTAGTGCTTGGCAGTTGTGCCTCTACTTCTGTTACGGTCAGAAGGAAGCCTCGACGCGTGTCCAGAGAGCCCTTAGTGCTAGGCAGTTGTGCCTCTGCTTCTGTTTCGGTCAGAAGGAAGCCTCGACGCGTGTCCACAGAGCCCTTAGTGCTTGACAGTTGTGCCTCTGCTTCTGTTACGGTCAGATAGAAGCCTCGACGCATGTCCACAGAGCCCTTAGTGCTTGACAGTTTTGCCTCTGCTTCTGTTACGGTCAGATAGAATCCTCGACACGTGTCCACAGAGCCCTTAGTGCTTGGCAGTTGTGCCTCTACTTCTGTTACGGTCAGAAAGAAGCCTCCACGCGTGTCCACAGAGCCCTTAGTGCTTGGCAGTTGTGCCTCTACTTCTGTTACGGTCAGAAAGAAGCCTCGACGCGTGTCCACAGAGCCCTTATTTCTAGGCAGTTGTGCCTCTACTTCTGTTACGGTCAGAAAGAAGCCTCGAAGCGTGTCCACAGAGCCCTTAGTGCTAGGCAGTTGTGCCTCTACTTCTGTTACGATCAGAAAGAAGCCTCGACGCGTGTCCACAGAGCCCTTAGTGCTAGGCAGTTGTGCCTCTACTTCTGTTACGGTCAGAAGGAAGCCTCGACGCGTGTCCAGAGAGCCCTTAGTGCTAGGCAGTTGTGCCTCTGCTTCTGTTTCGGTCAGAAGGAAGCCTCGACGCGTGTCCCCAGAGCCCTTAGTGCTTGACAGTTGTGCCTCTACTTCTGTTACGGTCAGAAAGAAGCCTCGACGCGTGTCCATAGAGCTCTTAGTGCTAGGCAGTTGTGCCTCTACATCTGTTACGGTCAGAAGGAAGCCTCGCCGCGTGTCTACAGTGCCCTTAGTGCTTGACAGTTGTGCCTCTACTTCTGTTACGGTCAGATAGAAGCCTCGACGCGTGTCCACAGAGCCCTTAGTGCTTGGCAGTTGTGCCTATACTTCTGTTACGGTCAGAAGGAAGCCCCGACGCGTGTCCACAGAGCCCTTAGTGCTTGACAGTTGTGCCTCTGCTTCTGTTACGGTCAGAAGCGAGCCTCGACGCGTGTCCACAGAGCCCTTAGTGCTTGACAGTTGTGCCTCTGCTTCTGTTACGGTCTGAAGGAATCCTCGACGCCTGTCCACAGAGCCCTTAGTGCTTGACATTTGTGCCTCTGCTTCTGTTACGGTCAGATAGAAGCCTCGACGCGTGTCCACAGAGCCGTTAGTGCTTGGCAGTTGTGCCTCTGCATCTGTTACTGTCAGATAGAAGCCTCGACGCGTGTACACAGAGCCCTTAGTGCTTGACAGTTGTGCCTCTGCTTCTGTTACGGTCAGATAGAAGCCTCGACGCGTGTCCACAGAGCCCTTAGTGCTTGGCAGTTGTGCCTCTACTTCTGTTACGGTCAGATAGAAGCCTTACGCGTGTCCACAGAGCCCTTAGTGCTTGGCAGTTGTGCCTCTGCGTCTGTTACGGTCAGAAAGAAGCCTCGACGCGTGTCCACAGAGCCCTTAGTGCTTGGCAGTTGTGCCTCTGCTTCTGTTACGGTCAGATAGAAGCCTCGACGGTTGTCCACAGAGCCCTTAGTGCTTGACAGTTGTGCCTCTACTTCTGTTACGGTCAGAAGGAAGCCTCGACGCGTGTCCACAGAGCCCTTAGTGCTAGGCAGTTGTGCCTCTACTTCTGTTACGGTCAGATAGAAGCCTCGACGCGTGTCCACAGAGCCCTTAGTGCTTGACAGTTGTGCCTCTGCTTCTGTTACGGTCACATAGAAGCCTCGACACGTGTCCACAGAGCCCTTAGTGCTTGGCAGTTGTGCCTCTACTTCTGTTACGGTCAGATAGAAGCCTCGACGCGTGTCCACAGAGCCCTTAGTGCTTGACAGTTTTGCCTCTGCTTCTGTTACGGTCAGATAGAATCCTCGACACGTGTCCACAGAGCCCTTAGTGCTTGGCAGTTGTGCCTCTACTTCTGTTACGGTCAGAAAGATGCCTCCACGCGTGTCCACAGAGCCCTTAGTGCTTGGCAGTTGTGCCTCTACTTCTGTTACGGTCAGAAAGAAGCCTCGACGCGTGTCCACAGAGCCCTTATTGCTAGGCAGTTGTGCCTCTACTTCTGTTACGGTCAGAAAGAAGCCTCGACGCGTGTCCACAGAGCCCTTAGTACTAGGCAGTTGTGCCTCTACTTCTGTTACGATCAGAAAGAAGCCTCGACGCGTGTCCACAGAGCCCTTAGTGCTAGGCAGTTGTGCCTCTACTTCTGTTACGGTCAGATAGAAGCCTCGACGCGTGTCCACAGAGCCCTTAGTGCTTGACAGTTGTGCCTTCACTTCTGTTACGGTCAGATAGAAGCCTCGACGCGTGTCCACAGAGCCCGTAGTGCTTGGCAGTTGTGCCTCTACTTCTGTTACGGTCAGAAGGAAGCCTCGACGCGTGTCCAGAGAGCCCTTAGTGCTAGGCAGTTGTGCCTCTGCTTCTGTTTCGGTCAGAAGGAAGCCTCGACGCGTGTCCCCAGAGCCCTTAGTGCTTGACAGTTGTGCCTCTACTTCTGTTACGGTCAGAAAGAAGCCTCGACGCGTGTCCATAGAGCCCTTAGTGCTAGGCAGTTGTGCCTCTACATCTGTTACGGTCAGAAGGAAGCCTCGCCGCGTGTCTACAGAGCCCTTAGTGCTTGACAGTTGTGCCTCTACTTCTGTTACGGTCAGATAGAAGCCTCGACGCGTGTCCACAGAGCCCTTAGTGCTTGGCAGTTGTGCTTCTACTTCTGCTACGGTCAGAAGGAAGACTCGACGCGTGTACACAGAGCCCTTAGTGCTTGACAGTTGTGTCTCTGCTTCTGTTACGGTCAGAAGGAAGCCTCGACGCGTGTCCACAGAGCCCTTAGTGCTTGACAGTTGTGCCTCTGCTTCTGTTACGGTCAGAAGGAAGCCTCGACGCGTGTCCACAGAGCGCTTAGTGCTTGGCAGTTGTGCCTCTGCTTCTGTTACGGTCGGAAGGAAGCCCCGACGCGTGTCCACAGAGCCCTTAGTGCTTGACAGTTGTGCCTCTGCTTCTGTTACGGTCAGAAGGAAGCCCCGACGCGTGTCCACAGAGCCCTTAGTGTTTGACAGTTGTGCCTCTGCTTCTGTTACGGTCTGAAGGAATCCTCGACGCCTGTCCACAGAGTCCTTAGTGCTTGGCAGTTGTGCCTCTGCTTCTGTTACGGTCAGATAGAAGCCTCGACGCGTGTCCACAGAGCCCTTAGTGCTTGGCAGTTGTGCCTCTGCTTCTGTTACGGTCAGATAGAAGCCTCGACGCGTGTCCACAGAGCCCTTAGTGCTTGGCAGGTGTGCCTCTGCTTCTGTTACGGTCAGATAGAAGCCTCGACGCTTGTCCACAGAGCCCTTAGTGCTTGGCAGTTGTGCCTCTGCTTCTGTTACGGTCAGATAGAAGCCTCGACGCGTGTCCACAGAGCCCTTAGTGCTTGGCAGTTGTGCCTCTGCTTCTGTTACGGTCAGAAAGAAGCCTCGACGGGTGTCCACAGAGCCGTTAGTGCTTGGCAGTTGTGCCTCTGCTTCTGTTACGGTCAGATAGAAGCCTCGACGCGTGTCCACAGAGCCCTTAGTGCTTGACAGTTGTGCCTCTGCTTCTGTTACGGTCAGATAGAAGCCTCGACGGGTGTCCACAGAGCCCTTAGTGCTTGACAGTTGTGCCTCCACCTCTGTTACGGTCAGAAGGAAGCCTCGACGCGTGTCCACAGAGCCCTTAGTGCTAGGCAGTTGTGCCTCCACTTGTGTTACTGTCAGATAGAAGCCTCGACGCGTGTCCACAGAGCCCTTAGTGCTTGACAGTTGTGCCTCTGCTTCTGTTACGGTCAGATAGAATCCTCAACACGTGTCCACAGAGCCCTTAGTGCTTGGCAGTTGTGCCTCTACTTCTGTTACGGTCAGAAAGAAGCCTCGACGCGTGTCCACAGAGCCCTTAGTGCTTGGCAGTTGTGCCTCTACTTCTGTTACTGTCAGAAAGAAGCCTCGACGCGTGTCCACAGAGCCCTTAGTGCTTGGCAGTTGTGCCTCTACTTCTGTTACGGTCAGATAGAAGCCTCGACGCGTGTCCACAGAGCCCTTAGTGCTTGGCAGTTATGCCACTACTTCTGTTACGGCCAGATAGAAGCCTCGACGCGTGTCCACAGAGCCCTTAGTGCTTGGCAGCTGTGCCTCTACTTCTGTTACGGTCAGAAAGAAGCCTCGACGCGTGTCCACAGAGCCCTTAGTGCTTGGCAGTTGTGCCTCTGCTTCTGTTACGGTCAGATAGAATCCTCGACGCGTGTCCACAGAGCCCTTAGTGCTTGGCAGTTGTGCCTCTACTTCCGTTACGGTCAGAAAGAAGTCTCGACGCGTGTCCACAGAGCCCTTAGAGCTTGGCAGTTGTGCCTCTGCTTCTGTTACGGTCAGATAGAAGCCTCGACGCGTGTCCACAGAGCTCTTAGTGCTTGGCAGTTGTGCCTCTACTTCTGTTACGGTCAGATAGAAGCCTCGACGCGTGTCCACAGAGCCCTTAGTGCTTGGCAGTTGTGCCTCTACTTCTGTTACGGTCAGAACGAAGCCTCGACGCGTGTCCACAGAGCCCTTAGTGCTTGACAGTTGTGCCTCTACTTCTGTTACGGCAAAAAGAAGCCTGGACGCGTGTCCACAGAGCCCTTAGTGCTTGGCAGTTGTGCCTCTACTTCTGCTACGGTCAGAAGGAAGCCTCGACGCGTGTCCACAGAGCCCTTAGTGCTTGACAGTTGTGCCTCTGCTTCTGTTACGGTCAGAAGGAAGCCTCGACGCGTGTCCACAGAGCGCTTAGTGCTTGGCAGTTGTGCCTCTACTTCTGTTACGGTCAGAAGGAAGCCCCGACGCGTGTCCACAGAGCCCTTAGTGCTTGACAGTTGTGCCTCTGCTTCACTTACTGTCTGAAGGAATCCTCGACGCCTGTCCACAGATCCCTTAGTGCTTGACATTTGTGCCTCTGCTTCTGTTACGGTCAGATAGAAGCCTCGACGCGTGTCCACAGAGCCCTTAGTGCTTGGCAGTTGTGCCTCTGCTTCTGTTACGGTCAGATAGAAGCTTCGACGCGTGTCCACAGAGCCCTTAGTGCTTGGCAGTTGTGCCTCTGCATCTGTTACTGTCAGATAGAAGCCTCGACGCGTGTACACAGAGCCCTTAGTGCTTGACAGTTGTGCCTCTGCTTCTGTTTGGGTCAGATAGAAGCCTCGACGCGTGTCCACAGAGCCCTTAGTGCTAGGCAGTTGTGCCTCTACTTCTGTTACGGTCAGATAGAAGCCTCGACGCGTGTCCACAGAGCCCTTAGTGCTTGGCAGTTGTGCCTCTGCGTCTGTTACGGTCAGAAAGAAGCCTCGACGCGTGTCCACAGAGCCCTTAGTGCTTGGCAGTTGTGCCTCTACTTCTGTTACGGTCAGAAGGAAGCCTCGACGCGTGTCCAGAGAGCCCTTAGTGCTAGGCAGCTGTGCCTCTGCTTCTGTTACGGTCAGAAGGAAGCCTCGACGCGTGTCCACAGAGCCCTTAGTGCTTGACAGTTGTGCCTCTGCTTCTGTTACGGTCAGATAGAAGCCTCGACGCGTGTCCACAGAGCCCTTAGCGCTTGACAGTTTTGCCTCTGCTTCTGTTACGGTCAGATAGAATCCTCGACACGTGTCCACAGAGCCCTTAGTGCTTGGCAGTTGTGCCTCTACTTCTGTTACGGTCAGAAAGAAGCCTCCACGCGTGTCCACAGAGCCCTTAGTGCTTGGCAGTTGTGCCTCTACTTCTGTTACGGTCAGAAAGAAGCCTCGACGCGTGTCCACAGAGCCCTTATTGCTAGGCAGTTGTGCCTCTACTTCTGTTACGGTCAGAAAGAAGCCTCGACGCGTGTCCACAGAGCCCTTAGTGCTAGGCAGTTGTGCCTCTACTTCTGTTACGATCAGAAAGAAGCCTCGACGCGTGTCCACAGAGCCCTTAGTGCTAGGCAGTTGTGCCTCTACTTCTGTTACGGTCAGATAGAAGCCTCGACGCGTGTCCACAGAGCCCTTAGTGCTTGACAGTTGTGCCTCTACTTCTGTTGCGGTCAGATAGAAGCCTCGACGCGTGTCCACAGAGCCCGTAGTGCTTGGCAGTTGTGCCTCTACTTCTGTTACGGTCAGAAGGAAGCCTCGACGCGTGTCCAGAGAGCCCTTAGTGCTAGGCAGTTGTGCCTCTGCTTCTGTTTCGGTCAGAAGGAAGCCTCGACGGGTGTCCCCAGAGCCCTTAGTGCTTGACAGTTGTGCCTCTGCTTCTGTTACGGTCAGAAAGAAGCCTCGACGCGTGTCCACAGAGCCCTTAGTGCTAGGCAGTTGTGCCTCTACATCTGTTACGGTCAGAAGGAAGCCTCGCCGCGTGTCCACAGAGCCCTTAGTGCTTGACAGTTGTGCCTCTACTTCTGTTACGGTCAAATAGAAGCCTCGACGCGTGTCCACAGAGCCCTTAGTGCTTGACAGTTGTGCCTCTACTTCTGTTACGGTCAGATAGAAGCCTCGACGCGTGTCCACAGAGCCCGTAGTGCTTGGCAGTTGTGCCTCTACTTTTTTACGGTCAGAAGGAAGCCTGGACGCGTGTCCAGAGAGCCCTTAGTGCTAGGCAGTTGTGCCTCTGCTTCTGTTTCGGTCAGAAGGAAGCCTCGACGCGTGTCCCCAGAGCCCTTAGTGCTTGACAGTTGTGCCTCTACTTCTGTTACGGTCAGATAGAAGCCTCGACGCGTGTCCACAGAGCCCTTAGTGCTTGACAGTTGTGCCTCTTCTTCTGTTACGGTCAGATGGAAGCCTCGACGCGTGTCCACAGAGCCCGTAGTGCTTGGCAGTTGTGCCTCTACTTCTGTTACGGTCAGAAGGAAGCCTCGACGCGTGTCCAGAGAGCCCTTAGTGCTAGGCAGTTGTGCCTCTGCTTCTGTTTCGGTCAGAAGGAAGACTCGACGCGTGTCCACAGAGCCCTTAGTGCTTGACAGTTGTGCCTCTGCTTCTGTTACGGTCAGAAGGAAGCCTCGACGCGTGTCCATAGAGCCCTTAGTGCTAGGCAGTTGTGCCTCTACATCTGCTACGGTCAGAAGGAAGCCTCGCCGCGTGTCTACAGAGCCCTTAGTGCTTGACAGTTGTGCCTCTACTTCTGTTACGGTCAGATAGAAGCCTCGACGCGTGTCCACAGAGCCCTTAGTGCTAGACAGTTGTGCCTCTGCTTCTGTTACGGTCTGAAGGAATCCTCGACGCCTGTCCACAGAGTCCTTAGTGCTTGGCAGTTGTGCCTCTGCTTCTGTTACGGTCAGATAGAAGCCTCGACGCGTGTCCACAGAGCCCTTAGTGCTTGGCAGTTGTGCCTCTGCTTCTGTTACGGTCAGATAGAAGCCTCGACGCGTGTCCACAGAGCCCTTAGTGCTTGGCAGTTGTGCCTCTGCTTCTGTTACGGTCAGATAGAAGCCTCGACGCTTGTCCACAGAGCCCTTAGTGCTTGACAGTTGTGCCTCTGCTTCTGTTACGGTCAGATAGAAGCCTCGACGCGTGTCCACAGAGCCCTTAGTGCTTGGCAGTTGTGCCTCTACTTCTGTTACGGTCAGATAGAATCCTCGACGCGTGTCCACAGAGCCCTTAGTGCTTGGCAGTTGTGCCTCTGCTTCTGTTACGGTCAGAAAGAAGCCTCGACGCGTGTCCACAGAGCCGTTAGTGCTTGGCAGTTGTGCCTCTGCTTCTGTTACGGTCAGATAGAAGCCTCGACGCGTGTCCACAGAGCCCTTAGTGCTTGACAGTTGTGCCTCTGCTTCTGTTACGGTCAGATAGAAGCCTCGACGGGTGACCACAGAGCCCTTAGTGCTTGACAGTTGTGCCTCTACTTCTGTTACGGTCAGAAGGAAGCCTCGACGCGTGTCCACAGAGCCCTTAGTGCTAGGCAGTTGTGCCTCTACTTGTGTTACTGTCAGATAGAAGCCTCGACGCGTGTCCACAGAGCCCTTAGTGCTTGACAGTTGTGCCTCTACTTCTGTTACGGTCAGATAGAAGCCTCGACGCGTGTCCACAGAGCCCTTAGTGCTTGGCAGCTGTGCCTCTACTTCTGTTACGGTCAGAAAGAAGCCTCGACGCGTGTCCACAGAGCTCTTAGTGCTTGGCAGTTGTGCCTCTACTTCTGTTACGGTCAGATAGAAGCCTCGACGCGTGTCCACAGAGCCCTTAGTGCTTGGCAGTTGTGCCTCTACTTCTGTTACGGTCAGAAGGAAGCCTCGACGCGTGTCCACAGAGCCCTTAGTGCTTGACAGTTGTGCCTCTACTCCTGTTACGGCAAAAAGATAACTCGACGCGTGTCCACAGAGCCCTTAGTGCTTGGCAGCTGTGCCTCTACTTCTGCTACGGTCAGAAGGAAGCCTCGACGCGTGTCCACAGAGCCCTTAGTGCTTGACAGTTGTGCCTCTGCTTCTGTTACGGTCAGAAGGAAGCCTCGACGCGTGTCCACAGAGCGCTTAGTGCTTGGCAGTTGTGCCTCTACTTCTGTTACGGTCAGAAGGAAGCCCCGACGCGTGTCCACAGAGCCCTTAGTGCTTGACAGTTGTGCCTCTGCTTCTGTTACGGTCAGAAGGGAGCCTCGACGCGTGTCCACAGAGCCCTTAGTGCTTGACAGTTGTGCCTCTGCTTCTGTTACGGTCTGAAGGAATCCTCGACGCCTGTCCACAGAGCCCTTAGTGCTTGACATTTGTGCCTCTGCTTCTGTTACGGTCAGATAGAAGCCTAGACGCGTGTCCACAGAGCCCTTAGTGCTTGGCAGTTGTGCCTCTGCTTCTGTTACGGTCAGATAGAAGCTTCGACGCGTGTCCACAGAGCCCTTAGTGCTTGGCAGTTGTGCCTCTGCATCTGTTACTGTCAGATAGAAGCCTCGACGCGTGTACACAGAGCCCTTAGTGCTTGACAGTTGTGCCTCTGCTTCTGTTACGGTCAGATAGAAGCCTCGACGCGTGTCCACAGAGCCCTTAGTGCTTGGCAGTTGTGCCTCTACTTATGTTACGGTCAGATAGAAGCCTTATGCGTGTCCACAGAGCCCTTAGTGCTTGGCAGTTGTGCCTCTGCGTCTGTTACGGTCAGAAAGAAGCCTCGACGCGTGTCCACAGAGCCCTTAGTGCTTGGCAGTTGTGCCTCTGCTTCTGTTACGGTCAGATAGAAGCCTCGACGGGTGTCCACAGAGCCCTTAGTGCTTGACAGTTGTGCCTCTACTTCTGTTACGGTCAGAAGGAAGCCTCGACGCGTGTCCACAGAGCCCTTAGTGCTAGGCAGTTGTGCCTCTACTTCTGTTACGGTCAAATAGAAGCCTCGACGCGTGTCCACAGAGCCCTTAGTGCTTGACAGTTGTGCCTCTGCTTCTGTTACGGTCACATAGAAGCCTCGACACGTGTCCACAGAGCCCTTTAGTCTTGGCAGTTGTGCCTCTACTTCTGTTACGGTCAGAAAGAAGCCTCGACGCGTGTCCACAGAGCCCTTAGTGCTAGGCAGTTGTGCCTCTACTTCTGTTACGGTCAGAAATAAGCCTCGACGCGTGTCCACAGAGCCCTTAGTGCTAGGCAGTTGTGCCTCTACTTCTGTTACTGTCAGATAGACGCCTCGACGCGTGTCCACAGAGCCCTTAGTGCTTGACAGTTGTGCCTCTACTTCTGTTACGGTCAGATAGAAGCCTCGACGCGTGTCCACAGAGCCCTTAGTGCTTGGCAGTTGTGCCTCTACTTCTGTTACGGTCAGAAGGAAGCCTCGACGCGTGTCCACAGAGCCCTTAGTGCTAGGCAGTTGTGCCTCTGCTTCTGTTTCGGTCAGAAGGAAGCCTCGACGCGTGTCCACAGAGCCCTTAGTGCTTGACAGTTGTGCCTCTGCTTCTGTTACGGTCAGATAGAAGCCTCGACCCATGTCCACAGAGCCCTTAGTGCTTGACAGTTTTTCCTCTGCTTCTGTTACGGTCAGATAGAATCCTCGACACGTGTCCACAGAGCCCTTAGTGCTTGGCAGTTGTGCCTCTACTTCTGTTACGGTCAGAAAGAAGCCTCCACGCGTGTCCACAGAGCCCTTAGTGCTTGGCAGTTGTGCCTCTACTTCTGTTACGGTCAGAAAGAAGCCTCGACGCGTGTCCACAGAGCCCTTATTTCTAGGCAGTTGTGCCTCTACTTCTGTTACGGTCAGAAAGAAGCCTCGAAGCGTGTCCACAGAGCCCTTAGTGCTAGGCAGTTGTGCCTCTACTTCTGTTACGATCAGAAAGAAGCCTCGACGCGTGTCCACAGAGCCCTTAGTGCTAGGCAGTTGTGCCTCTACTTCTGTTACGGTCAGAAGGAAGCCTCGACGCGTGTCCAGAGAGCCCTTAGTGCTAGGCAGTTGTGCCTCTGCTTCTGTTTCGGTCAGAAGGAAGCCTCGACGCGTGTCCCCAGAGCCCTTAGTGCTTGACAGTTGTGCCTCTACTTCTGTTACGGTCAGAAAGAAGCCTCGACGCGTGTCCATAGAGCTCTTAGTGCTAGGCAGTTGTGCCTCTACATCTGTTACGGTCAGAAGGAAGCCTCGCCGCGTGTCTACAGAGCCCTTAGTGCTTGACAGTTGTGCCTCTACTTCTGTTACGGTCAGATAGAAGCCTCGACGCGTGTCCACAGAGCCCTTAGTGCTAGGCAGTTGTGCCTCTACTTCTGTTACGGTCAGATAGACGCCTCGACGCGTGTCCGCAGAGCCCTTAGTGCTTGACAGTTGTGCCTCTACTTCTGTTACGGTCAGATAGAAGCCTCGACGCGTGTCCACAGAGCCCTTAGTGCTTGGCAGTTGTGCCTCTACTTCTGTTACGGTCAGAAGGAAGCCTCGACGCGTGTCCAGAGAGCCCTTAGTGCTAGGCAGTTGTGCCTCTGCTTCTGTTTCGGTCAGAAGGAAGCCTCGACGCGTGTCCACAGAGCCCTTAGTGCTTGACAGTTGTGCCTCTGCTTCTGTTACGGTCAGATAGAATCCTCGACACGTGTCCACAGAGCCCTTAGTGCTTGGCAGTTGTGCCTCTACTTCTGTTACGGTCAGAAAGAAGCCTCCACGCGTGTCCACAGAGCCCTTATTGCTAGGCAGTTGTGCCTCTACTTCTGTTACGGTCAGAAAGAAGCCTCGACGCGTGTCCACAGAGCCGTTAGTGCTAGGCAGTTGTGCCTCTACTTCTGTTACGATCAGAAAGAAGCCTCGACGCGTGTCCACAGAGCCCTTAGTGCTAGGCAGTTGTGCCTCTACTTCTGTTACGGTCAGATAGAAGCCTCGACGCGTGTCCACAAAGCCCTTAGTGCTTGACAGTTGTGCCTCTACTTCTGTTACGGTCAGATAGAAGCCTCGACGCGTGTCCACAGAGCCCGTAGTGCTTGGCAGTTGTGCCTCTACTTCTGTTACGGTCAGAAGGAAGCCTGGACGCGTGTCCAGAGAGCCCTTAGTGCTAGGCAGTTGTTCCTCTGCTTCTGTTTCGGTCAGAAGGAAGCCTCGACGCGTGTCCCCAGAGCCCTTAGTGCTTGACAGTTGTGCCTCTACTTCTGTTACGGTCAGAAAGAAGCCTCGACGCGTGTCCACAGAGCTCTTAGTGCTTGGCAGTTGTGCCTCTACTTCTGTTACGGTCAGATAGAAGCCTCGACGCGTGTCCACAGAGCCCTTAGTGCTTGGCAGTTGTGCCTCTACTTCTGTTACGGTCAGAAGGAAGCCTCGACGCGTGTCCACAGAGCCCTTAGTGCTTGACAGTTGTGCCTCTACTTCTGTTACGGCAAAAAGAAGCCTCGACGCGTGTCCACAGAGCCCTTAGTGCTTGGCAGTTGTGCCTCTACTTCTGCTACGGTCAGAAGGAAGCCTCGACGCGTGTCCACAGAGCCCTTAGTGCTTGACAGTTGTGCCTCTGCTTCTGTTACGGTCAGAAGGAAGCCTCGACGCGTGTCCACAGAGCGCTTAGTGCTTGGCAGTTGTGCCTCTACTTCTGTTACGGTCAGAAGGAAGCCCCGACGCGTGTCCACAGAGCCCTTAGTGCTTGACAGTTGTGCCTCATCTTCTGTTACGGTCAGAAGGGAGCCTCGACGCGTGTCCACAGAGCCCTTAGTGCTTGACAGTTGTGCCTCTGCTTCTGTTATGGTCTGAAGGAATCCTCGACGCCTGTCCACAGAGCCCTTAGTGCTTGACATTTGTGCCTCTGCTTCTGTTACGGTCAGATAGAAGCCTAGACGCGTGTCCACAGAGCCCTTAGTGCTTGGCAGTTGTGCCTCTGCTTCTGTTACGGTCAGATAGAAGCTTCGACGCGTGTCCACAGAGCCCTTAGTGCTTGGCAGTTGTGCCTCTGCATCTGTTACGGTCAGATAGAAGCCTCGACGCGTGTCCACAGAGCCCTTAGTGCTTGGCAGCTGTGCCTCTACTTCTGTTACGGTCAGAAAGAAGCCTCGACGCGTGTCCACAGAGCCCTTAGTGCTTGGCAGTTGTGCCTCTGCTTCTGTTACGGTCAGATAGAATCCTCGACGCGTGTCCACAGAGCCCTTAGTGCTTGGCAGTTGTGCCTCTACTTCCGTTACGGTCAGAAAGAAGCCTCGACGCGTGTCCACAGAGCCCTTAGAGCTTGGCAGTTGTGCCTCTGCTTCTGTTACGGTCAGATAGAAGCCTCGACGCGTGTCCACAGAGCTCTTAGTGCTTGGCAGTTGTGCCTCTACTTCTGTTACGGTCAGATAGAAGCCTCGACGCGTGTCCACAGAGCCCTTAGTGCTTGGCAGTTGTGCCTCTACTTCTGTTACGGTCAGAAGGAAGCCTCGACGCGTGTCCACAGAGCCCTTAGTGCTTGACAGTTGTGCCTCTACTTCTGTTACGGCAAAAAGAAGCCTCGACGCGTGTCCACAGAGCCCTTAGTGCTTGGCAGTTGTGCCTCTACTTCTGCTACGGTCAGAAGGAAGCCTCGACGCGTGTCCACAGAGCCCTTAGTGCTTGACAATTGTGCCTCTGCTTCTGTTACGGTCAGAAGGAAGCCTCGACGCGTGTCCACAGAGCCCTTAGTGCTAGGCAGTTGTGCCTCTACTTCTGTTACGGTCAGATAGAAGCCTCGACGCGTGTCCACAGAGCCCTTAGTGCTTGACAGTTGTGCCTCTGCTTCTGTTACGGTCACATAGAAGCCTTGACACGTGTCCACAGAGCCCTTAGTGCTTGGCAGTTGTGCCTCTACTTCTGTTACGGTCAGAAAGAAGCCTCGACGCGTGTCCACAGAGCCCTTAGTGCTAGGCAGTTGTGCCTCTACTTCTGTTACGGTCAGATAGACGCCTCGACGCGTGTCCACAGAGCCCTTAGTGCTAGGCATTTGTGCCTCTACTTCTGTTACGGGCAGATAGACGCCTCGACGCGTGTCCGCAGAGCCCTTAGTGCTTGACAGTTGTGCCTCTACTTCTGTTACGGTCAGATAGAAGCCTCGACGCGTGTCCACAGAGCCCTTAGTGCTTGGCAGTTGTGCCTCTCCTTCTGATACGGTCAGAAGGAAGCCTCGACGCGTGTCCAGAGAGCCCTTAGTGCTAGGCAGTTGTGCCTCTGCTTCTGTTTCGGTCAGAAGGAAGCCTCGACGCGTGTCCACAGAGCCCTTAGTGCTTGACAGTTGTGCCTCTGCTTCTGTTACGGTCAGATAGAAGCCTCGACGCGTGTCCACAGAGCCCTTAGTGCTTGACAGTTTTGCCTCTGCTTCTGTTACGGTCAGATAGAATCCTCGACACGTGTCCACAGAGCCCTTAGTGCTTGGCAGTTGTGCCTCTACTTCTGTTACGGTCAGAAAGAAGCCTCCACGCGTGTCCACAGAGCCCTTATTGCTAGGCAGTTGTGCCTCTACTTCTGTTACGGTCAGATAGAAGCCTCGACGCGTGTCCACAGAGCCCTTAGTGCAAGGCAGTTGTGCCTCTACTTCTGTTACGATCAGAAAGAAGCCTCGACGCGTGTCCACAGAGCCCTTAGTGCTAGGCAGTTGTGCCTCTACTTCTGTTACGGTCAGATAGAAGCCTCGACGCGTGTCCACAAAGCCCTTAGTGCTTGACAGTTGTGCCTCTACTTCTGTTACGGTCAGATAGAAGCCTCGACGCGTGTCCACAGAGCCCGTAGTGCTTGGCAGTTGTGCCTCTACTTCTGTTACGGTCAGAAGGAAGCCTGGACGCGTGTCCAGAGAGCCCTTAGTGCTAGGCAGTTGTGCCTCTGCTTCTGTTTCGGTCAGAAGGAAGCCTCGACGCGTGTCCCCAGAGCCCTTAGTGCTTGACAGTTGTGCCTCTACTTCTGTTACGGTCAGAAAGAAGCCTCGACGCGTGTCCATAGAGCCCTTAGTGCTAGGCAGTTGTGCCTCTACATCTGTTACGGTCAGAAGGAAGCCTCGCCGCGTGTCTACAGAGCCCTTAGTGCTTGACAGTTGTGCCTCTACTTCTGTTACGGTCAGATAGAAGCCTCGACGCGTGTCCACAGAGCCCTTAGTGCTTGGCAGTTGTGCCTCTACTTCTGCTACGGTCAGAAGGAAGACTCGACGCGTGTCCACAGAGCCCTTAATGCTTGACAGTTGTGCCTCTGCTTCTGTTACGGTCAGAAGGAAGCCTCGACGCGTGTCCACAGAGCGCTTAGTGCTTGGCAGTTGTGCCTCTACTTCTGTTACGGTCAGAAGGAAGCCCCGACGCGTGTCCACAGAGCCCTTAGTGCTTGACAGTTGTGCCTCTGCTTCTGTTACGGTCAGAAGGAAGCCTTGACGCGTGTCCACAGAGCCCTTAGTGTTTGACAGTTCTGCCTCTGCTTCTGTTACGGTCTGAAGGAATCCTCGACGCCTGTCCACAGAGTCCTTAGTGCTTGGCAGTTGTGCCTCTGCTTCTGTTACGGTCAGATAGAAGCCTCGACGCGTGTCCACAGAGCCCTTAGTGCTTGGCAGTTGTGCCTCTGCTTCTGTTACGGTCAGATAGAAGCCTCGACGCGTGTCCACAGAGCCCTTAGTGCTTGGCAGTTGTGCCTCTGCTTCTGTTACGGTCAGATAGAAGCCTCGACGCTTGTCCACAGAGCCCTTAGTGCTTGACAGTTGTGCCTCTGCTTCTGTTACGGTCAGATAGAAGCCTCGACTTGTGTCCACAGAGCCCTTAGTGCTTGGCAGTTGTGCCTCTACTTCTGTTACGGTCAGATAGAATCCTCGACGCGTGTCCACAGAGCCCTTAGTGCTTGGCAGTTGTGCCTCTGCTTCTGTTACGGTCAGAAAGAAGCCTCGACGCGTGTCCACAGAGCCGTTAGTGCTTGGCAGTTGTGCCTCTGCTTCTGTTACGGTCAGATAGAAGCCTCGACGCGTGTCCACAGAGCCCTTAGTGCTTGACAGTTGTGCCTCTGCTTCTGTTACGGTCAGATAGAAGCCTCGACGGGTGTCCACAGAGCCCTTAGTGCTTGACAGTTGTGCCTCTACTTCTGTTACGGTCAGAAGGAAGCCTCGACGCGTGTCCACAGAGCCCTTAGTGCTAGGCAGTTGTGCCTCTACTTCTGTTACGGTCAGATAGAAGCCTCAACACGTGTCCACAGAGCCCTTAGTGCTTGGCAGTTGTGCCTCTACTTCTGTTACGGTCAGAAAGAAGCCTCGACGCGTGTCCACAGAGCCCTTAGTGCTTGGCAGTTGTGCCTCTACTTCTGTTACTGTCAGAAAGAAGCCTCGACGCGTGTCCACAGAGCCCTTAGTGCTTGGCAGTTGTGCCTCTACTTCTGTTACGGTCAGATAGAAGCCTCGACGTGTGTCCACAGAGCCCTTAGTGCTTGGCAGTTGTGCCACTACTTCTGTTACGGCCAGATAGAAGCCTCGACGCGTGTCCACAGAGCCCTTACTGCTTGGCAGTTGTGCCTCTACTTCTGTTACGGTCAGATAGAAGCCTCGACGCGTGTCCACAGAGCCCTTAGTGCTTGGCAGCTGTGCCTCTACTTCTGTTACGGTCAGAAAGAAGCCTCGACGCGTGTCCACAGAGCCCTTAGTGCTTGGCAGTTGTGCCTCTGCTTCTGTTACGGTCAGATAGAATCCTCGACGCGTGTCCACAGAGCCCTTAGTGCTTGGCAGTTGTGCCTCTACTTCCGTTACGGTCAGAAAGAAGCCTCGACGCGTGTCCACAGAGCCCTTAGAGCTTGGCAGTTGTGCCTCTGCTTCTGTTACGGTCAGATAGAAGCCTCGACGCGTGTCCACAGAGCTCTTAGTGCTTGGCAGTTGTGCCTCTACTTCTGTTACGGTCAGATAGAAGCCTCGACGCGTGTCCACAGAGCCCTTAGTGCTTGGCAGTTGTGCCTCTACTTCTGTTACGGTCAGAAGGAAGCCTCGACGCGTGTCCACAGAGCCCTTAGTGCTTGACAGTTGTGCCTCTACTTCTGTTACGGCAAAAAGAAGCCTCGACGCGTGTCCACAGAGCCCTTAGTGCTTGGCAGCTGTGCCTCTACTTCTGTTACGGTCAGAAGGAAGCCTCGACGCGTGTCCACAGAGCGCTTAGTGCTTGGCAGTTGTGCCTCTACTTCTGTTACGGTCAGAAGGAAGCCCCGACGCGTGTCCACAGAGCCCTTAGTGCTTGACAGTTGTGCCTCTGCTTCTGTTACGGTCAGAAGGGAGCCTCGACGCGTGTCCACAGAGCCCTTAGTGCTTGACAGTTGTGCCTCTGCTTCTGTTACGGTCTGAAGGAATCCTCGACGCCTGTCCACAGAGCCCTTAGTGCTTGACATTTGTGCCTCTGCTTCCGTTACGGTCAGATAGAAGCCTAGACGCGTGTCCACAGAGCCCTTAGTGCTTGGCAGTTGTGCCTCTGCTTCTGTTACGGTCAGATAGAAGCTTCGACGCGTGTCCACAGAGCCCTTAGTGCTTGGCAGTTGTGCCTCTGCATCTGTTACTGTCAGATAGAAGCCTCGACGCGTGTACACAGAGCCCTTAGTGCTTGACAGTTGTGCCTCTGCTTCTGTTACGGTCAGATAGAAGCCTCGACGCGTGTCCACAGAGCCCTTAGTGCTTGGCAGTTGTGCCTCTACTTATGTTACGGTCAGATAGAAGCCTTACGCGTGTCCACAGAGCCCTTAGTGCTTGGCAGTTGTGCCTCTGCGTCTGTTACGGTCAGAAAGAAGCCTCGACGCGTGTCCACAGAGCCCTTAGTGCTTGGCAGTTGTGCTTCTGCTTCTGTTACGGTCAGATAGAAGCCTCGACGGGTGTCCACAGAGCCCTTAGTGCTTGACAGTTGTGCCTCTACTTCTGTTACGGTCAGAAGGAAGCCTCGACGCGTGTCCACAGAGCCCTTAGTGCTAGGCAGTTGTGCCTCTACTTCTGTTACGGTCAGATAGAAGCCTCGACGCGTGTCCACAGAGCCCTTAGTGCTTGACAGTTGTGCCTCTGCTTCTGTTACGGTCACATAGAAGCATCGACACGTGTCCACAGAGCCCTTAGTGCTTGGCAGTTGTGCCTCTACTTCTGTTACGGTCAGAAAGAAGCCTCGACGCGTGTCCACAGAGCCCTTAGTGCTAGGCAGTTGTGCCTCTACTTCTGTTACGGTCAGAAAGAAGCCTCGACGCGTGTCCACAGAGCCCTTAGTGCTAGGCAGTTGTGCCTCTACTTCTGTTACGGTCAGATAGACGCCTCGACGCGTGTCCACAGAGCCCTTAGTGCTTGACAGTTGTGCCTCTACTTCTGTTACGGTCAGATAGAAGCCTCGACGCGTGTCCACAGAGCCCTTAGTGCTTGGCAGTTGTGCCTCTACTTCTGTTACGGTCAGAAGGAAGCCTCGACGCGTGTCCAGAGAGCCCTTAGTGCTAGGCAGTTGTGCCTCTGCTTCTGTTTCGGTCAGAAGGAAGCCTCGACGCGTGTCCACAGAGCCCTTAGTGCTTGACAGTTTTGCCTCTGCTTCTGTTACGGTCAGATAGAATCCTCGACACGTGTCCACAGAGCCCTTAGTGCTTGGCAGTTGTGCCTCTAATTCTGTTACGGTCAGAAAGAAGCCTCCACGCGTGTCCACAGAGCCCTTAGTGCTTGACAGTTGTGCCTCTACTTCTGTTACGGTCAGAAGGAAGCCTCGACGCGTGTCCATAGAGCCCTTAGTGCTAGGCAGTTGTGCCTCTACTTCTGTTACAGTCAGATAGAAGCCTCGACGCGTGTCCACAGAGCCCTTAGTGCTTGACAGTTGTGCCTCTGCTTCTGTTACGGTCACATAGAAGCCTCGACACGTGTCCACAGAGCCCTTAGTGCTTGGCAGTTGTGCCTCTACTTCTGTTACGGTCAGAAAGAAGCCTCGACGCGTGTCCACAGAGCCCTTAGTGCTAGGCAGTTGTGCCTCTACTTCTGTTACGGTCAGAAAGAAGCCTCGACGCGTGTCCACAGAGCCCTTAGTGCTAGGCAGTTGTGCCTCTACTTCTGTTACGGTCAGATAGACGCCTCGACGCGTGTCCGCAGAGCCCTTAGTGCTTGACAGTTGTGCCTCTACTTCTGTTACGGTCAGATAGAAGCCTCGGCGCGTGTCCACAGAGCCCTTAGTGCTTGGCAGTTGTGCCTCTACTTCTGTTACGGTCAGAAGGAAGCCTCGACGCGTGTCCAGAGAGCCCTTAGTGCTAGGCAGTTGTGCCTCTGATTCTGTTTCGGTCAGAAGGAAGCCTCGACGCGTGTCCACAGAGCCCTTAGTGCTTGACAGTTGTGCCTCTGCTTCTGTTACGGTCAGATAGAAGCCTCGACGCGTGTCCACAGAGCCCTTAGTGCTTGACAGTTTTGCCTCTGCTTCTGTTACGGTCAGATAGAATCCTCGACACGTGTCCACAGAGCCCTTAGTGCTTGGCAGTTGTGCCTCTACTTCTGTTACGGTCAGAAAGAAGCCTCCACGCGTGTCCACAGAGCCCTTAGTGCTTGGCAGTTGTGCCTCTACTTCTGTTACGGTCAGAAAGAAGCCTCGACGCGTGTCCACAGAGCCCTTATTGCTAGGCAGTTGTGCCTCTACTTCTGTTACGGTCAGAAAGAAGCCTCGACGCGTGTCCACAGAGCCCTTAGTGCTAGGCAGTTGTGCCTGTACTTCTGTTACGATCAGAAAGAAGCCTCGACGCGTGTCCACAGAGCCCTTAGTGCTAGGCAGTTGTGCCTCTACTTCTGTTACGGTCAGATAGAAGCCTCGACGCGTGTCCACAGAGCCCTTAGTGCTTGACAGTTGTGCCTCTACTTCTGTTACGGTCAGATAGAAGCCTCGACGCGTGTCCACAGAGCCCGTAGTGCTTGGCAGTTGTGCCTCTACTTCTGTTACGGTCAGAAGGAAGCCTGGACGCGTGTCCAGAGAGCCCTTAGTGCTAGGCAGTTGTGCCTCTGCTTCTGTTTCGGTCAGAGGGAAGCCTCGACGCGTGTCCCCAGAGCCCTTAGTGCTTGACAGTTGTGCCTCTACTTCTGTTACGGTCAGAAAGAAGCCTCGACGCGTGTCCATAGAGCCCTTAGTGCTAGGCAGTTGTGCCTCTACATCTGTTACGGTCAGAAGGAAGCCTCGCCGCGTGTCTACAGAGCCCTTAGTGCTTGACAGTTGTGCCTCTACTTCTGTTACGGTCAGATAGAAGCCTCGACGCGTGTCCACAGAGCCCTTAGTGCTTGGCAGTTGTGCCTCTACTTCTGCTACGGTCAGAAGGAAGACTCGACGCGTGTCCACAGAGCGCTTAGTGCTTGACAGTTGTGCCTCTGCTTCTGTTACGGTCAGAAGGAAGCCTCGACGCGTGTCCACAGAGCGCTTAGTGCTTGGCAGTTGTGCCTCTACTTCTGTTACGGTCAGAAGGAAGCCCCGACGCGTGTCCACAGAGCCTTTAGTGCTTGACAGTTGTGCCTCTGCTTCTGTTACGGTCAGAAGGAAGCCTTGACGCGTGTCCACAGAGCCCTTAGTGTTTGACAGTTGTGCCTCTGCTTCTGTTACGGTCTGAAGGAATCCTCGACGCCTGTCCACAGAGTCCTTAGTGCTTGGCAGTTGTGCCTCTGCTTCTGTTACGGTCAGATAGAAGCCTCGACGCGTGTCCACAGAGCCCTTAGTGTTTGGCAGTTGTGCCTCTGCTTCTGTTACGGTCAGATAGAAGCCTCGACGCGTGTCCACAGAGCCCTTAGTGCTTGGCAGTTGTGCCTCTGCTTCTGTTACGGTCAGATAGAAGCCTCGACGCTTGTCCACAGAGCCCTTAGTGCTTGACAGTTGTGCCTCTGCTTCTGTTACGGTCAGATAGAAGCCTCGACGCGTGTCCACAGAGCCCTTAGTGCTTGGCAGTTGTGCCTCTACTTCTGTTACGGTCAGATAGAATCCTCGACGCGTGTCCACAGAGCCCTTAGTGCTTGGCAGTTGTGCCTCTGCTTCTGTTACGGTCAGAAAGAAGCCTCGACGCGTGTCCACAGAGCCGTTAGTGCTTGGCAGTTGTGCCTCTGCTTCTGTTACGGTCAGATAGAAGCCTCGTCGCGTGTCCACAGAGCCCTTAGTGCTTGACAGTTGTGCCTCTGCTTCTGTTACGGTCAGATAGAAGCCTCGACGGGTGACCACAGAGCCCTTAGTGCTTGACAGTTGTGCCTCTACTTCTGTTACGGTCAGAAGGCAGCCTCGACGCGTGTCCACAGAGCCCTTAGTGCTTGACAGTTGTGCCTCTACTTCTGTTACGGCAAAAAGAAGCCTCGACGCGTGTCCACAGAGCCCTTAGTGCTTGGCAGCTGTGCCTCTACTTCTGCTACGGTCAGAAGGAAGCCTCGACGCGTGTCCACAGAGCCCTTAGTGCTTGACAGTTGTGCCTCTGCTTCTGTTACGGTCAGAAGGAAGCCTCGACGCGTGTCCACAGAGCGCTTAGTGCTTGGCAGTTGTGCCTCTACTTCTGTTACGGTCAGAAGGAAGCCCCGACGCGTGTCCACAGAGCCCTTAGTGCTTGACAGTTGTGCCTCTGCTTCTGTTACGGTCAGAAGGGAGCCTCGACGCGTGTCCACAGAGCCCTTAGTGCTTGACAGTTGTGCCTCTGCTTCTGTTACGGTCTGAAGGAATCCTCGACGCCTGTCCACAGAGCCCTTAGTGCTTGACATTTGTGCCTCTGCTTCTGTTACGTTCAGATAGAAGCCTAGACGCGTGTCCACAGAGCCCTTAGTGCTTGGCAGTTGTGCCTCTGCTTCTGTTACGGTCAGATAGAAGCTTCGACGCGTGTCCACAGAGCCCTTAGTGCTTGGCAGTTGTGCCTCTGCATCTGTTACTGTCAGATAGAAGCCTCGACGCGTGTACACAGAGCCCTTAGTGCTTGACAGTTGTGCCTCTGCTTCTGTTACGGTCAGATAGAAGCCTCGACGCGTGTCCCCAGAGCCCTTAGTGCTTGGCAGTTGTGCCTCTACTTATGTTACGGTCAGATAGAAGCCTTACGCGTGTCCACAGAGCCCTTAGTGCTTGGCAGTTGTGCCTCTGCGTCTGTTACGGTCAGAAAGAAGCCTCGACGCGTGTCCACAGAGCCCTTAGTGCTTGGCAGTTGTGCCTCTGCTTCTGTTACGGTCAGATAGAAGCCTCGACGGGTGTCCACAGAGCCCTTAGTGCTTGACAGTTGTGCCTCTACTTCTGTTACGGTCAGAAGGAAGCCTCGACGCGTGTCCACAGAGCCCTTAGTGCTAGGCAGTTGTGCCTCTACTTCTGTTACGGTCAGATAGAAGCCTCGACGCGTGTCCACAGAGCCCTTAGTGCTTGACAGTTGTGCCTCTGCTTCTGTTACGGTCACATAGAAGCCTCGACACGTGTCCACAGAGCCCTTAGTGCTTGGCAGTTGTGCCTCTACTTCTGTTACGGTCAGAAAGAAGCCTCGACGCGTGTCCACAGAGCCCTTAGTGCTAGGCAGTTGTGCCTCTACTTCTGTTACGGTCAGAAAGAAGCCTCGACGCGTGTCCACAGAGCCCTTAGTGCTAGGCAGTTGTGCCTCTACTTCTGTTACGGTCAGATAGACGCCTCGACGCGTGTCCACAGAGCCCTTAGTGCTTGACAGTTGTGCCTCTACTTCTGTTACGGTCAGTTAGAAGCCTCGACGCGTGTCCACAGAGCCCTTAGTGCTTGGCAGTTGTGCCTCTACTTCTGTTACGGTCAGAAGGAAGCCTCGACGCGTGTCCAGAGAGCCCTTAGTGCTAGGCAGTTGTGCCTCTGCTTCTGTTTCGGTCAGAAGGAAGCCTCGACGCGTGTCCACAGAGCCCTTAGTGCTTGACAGTTGTGCCTCTGCTTCTGTTACGGTCAGATAGAAGCCTCGACGCATGTCCACAGAGCCCTTAGTGCTTGACAGTTTTGCCTCTGCTTCTGTTACGGTCAGATAGAATCCTCGACACGTGTCCACAGAGCCCTTAGTGCTTGGCAGTTGTGCCTCTACTTCTGTTACGGTCAGAAAGAAGCCTCCACGCGTGTCCACAGAGCCCTTAGTGCTTGGCAGTTGTGCCTCTACTTCTGTTACGGTCAGAAAGAAGCCTCGACGCGTGTCCACAGAGCCCTTATTTCTAGGCAGTTGTGCCTCTACTTCTGTTACGGTCAGAAAGAAGCCTCGAAGCGTGTCCACAGAGCCCTTAGTGCTAGGCAGTTGTGCCTCTACTTCTGTTACGATCAGAAAGAAGCCTCGACGCGTGTCCACAGAGCCCTTAGTGCTAGGCAGTTGTGCCTCTACTTCTGTTACGGTCAGAAGGAAGCCTCGACGCGTGTCCAGAGAGCCCTTAGTGCTAGGCAGTTGTGCCTCTGCTTCTGTTTCGGTCAGAAGGAAGCCTCGACGCGTGTCCCCAGAGCCCTTAGTGCTTGACAGTTGTGCCTCTACTTCTGTTACGGTCAGAAAGAAGCCTCGACGCGTGTCCATAGAGCTCTTAGTGCTAGGCAGTTGTGCCTCTACATCTGTTACGGTCAGAAGGAAGCCTCGCCGCGTGTCTACAGTGCCCTTAGTGCTTGACAGTTGTGCCTCTACTTCTGTTACGGTCAGATAGAAGCCTCGACGCGTGTCCACAGAGCCCTTAGTGCTTGGCAGTTGTGCCTATACTTCTGTTACGGTCAGAAGGAAGCCCCGACGCGTGTCCACAGAGCCCTTAGTGCTTGACAGTTGTGCCTCTGCTTCTGTTACGGTCAGAAGCGAGCCTCGACGCGTGTCCACAGAGCCCTTAGTGCTTGACAGTTGTGCCTCTGCTTCTGTTACGGTCTGAAGGAATCCTCGACGCCTGTCCACAGAGCCCTTAGTGCTTGACATTTGTGCCTCTGCTTCTGTTACGGTCAGATAGAAGCCTCGACGCGTGTCCACAGAGCCGTTAGTGCTTGGCAGTTGTGCCTCTGCATCTGTTACTAGAAGCCTCGACGCGTGTACACAGAGCCCTTAGTGCTTGACAGTTGTGCCTCTGCTTCTGTTACGGTCAGATAGAAGCCCTCGACGCGTGTCCACAGAGCCCTTAGTGCTTGGCAGTTGTGCCTCTACTTCTGTTACGGTCAGATAGAAGCCTTACGCGTGTCCACAGAGCCCTTAGTGCTTGGCAGTTGTGCCTCTGCGTCTGTTACGGTCAGAAAGAAGCCTCGACGCGTGTCCACAGAGCCCTTAGTGCTTGGCAGTTGTGCCTCTGCTTCTGTTACGGTCAGATAGAAGCCTCGACGGTTGTCCACAGAGCCCTTAGTGCTTGACAGTTGTGCCTCTACTTCTGTTACGGTCAGAAGGAAGCCTCGACGCGTGTCCCACAGAGCCCCTTAGTGCTAGGCAGTTGTGCCTCTACTTCTGTTACGGTCAGATAGAAGCCTCGACGCGTGTCCACAGAGCCCTTAGTGCTTGACAGTTGTGCCTCTGCTTCTGTTACGGGTCACATAGAAGCCTCGACACGTGTCCACAGAGCCCTTAGTGCTTGGCAGTTGTGCCTCTACTTCTGTTACGGTCAGATAGAAGCCTCGACGCGTGTCCACAGAGCCCTTAGTGCTTGACAGTTTTGCCTCTGCTTCTGTTACGGTCAGATAGAATCCTCGACACGTGTCCACAGAGCCCTTAGTGCTTGGCAGTTGTGCCTCTACTTCTGTTACGGTCAGAAAGATGCCTCCACGCGTGTCCACAGAGCCCTTAGTGCTTGGCAGTTGTGCCTCTACTTCTGTTACGGTCAGAAAGAAGCCTCGACGCGTGTCCACAGAGCCCTTATTGCTAGGCAGGTTGTGCCTCTACTTCTGTTACGGTCAGAAAGAAGCCTCGACGCGTGTCCACAGAGCCCTTAGTACTAGGCAGTTGTGCCTCTACTTCTGTTACGATCAGAAAGAAGCCTCGACGCGTGTCCACAGAGCCCTTAGTGCTAGGGCAGTTGTGCCTCTACTTCTGTTACGGTCAGATAGAAGCCTCGACGCGTGTCCCACAGAGCCCTTAGTGCTTGACAGTTGTGCCTCTACTTATTTACGGTCAGATAGAAGCCTCGACGCGTGTCCACAGAGCCCGTAGTGCTTGGCAGTTGTGCCTCTACTTCTGTTACGGTCAGAAGGAAGCCTCGACGCGTGTCCAGGGAGCCCTTAGTGCTAGGCAGTTGTGCCTCTGCTTCTGTTTCGGTCAGAAGGAAGCCTCGACGCGTGTCCCCAGAGCCCTTAGTGCTTGACAGTTGTGCCTCTACTTCTGTTACGGTCAGAAAGAAGCCTCGACGCGTGTCCATAGAGCCCTTAGTGCTAGGCAGTTGTGCCTCTACATCTGTTACGGTCAGAAGGAAGCCTCGCCGCGTGTCTACAGAGCCCTTAGTGCTTGACAGTTGTGCCTCTACTTCTGTTACGGTCAGATAGAAGCCTCGACGCGTGTCCACAGAGCCCTTAGTGCTTGGCAGTTGTGCTTCTACTTCTGCTACGGTCAGAAGGAAGACTCGACGCGTGTACACAGAGCCCTTAGTGCTTGACAGTTGTGTCTCTGCTTCTGTTACGGTCAGAAGGAAGCCTCGACGCGTGTCCACAGAGCGCTTAGTGCTTGGCAGTTGTGCCTCTGCTTCTGTTACGGTCGGAAGGAAGCCCCGACGCGTGTCCACAGAACCCTTAGTGCTTGACAGTTGTGCCTCTGCTTCTGTTACGGTCAGAAGGAAGCCCCGACGCGTGTCCACAGAGCCCTTAGTGCTAGGCAGTTGTGCCTCTACTTCTGTTACGGTCAGATAGACGCCTCGACGCGTGTCCACAGAGCCCTTAGTGCTAGGCATTTGTGCCTCTACTTCTGTTACGGGCAGATAGACGCCTCGACGCGTGTCCGCAGAGCCCTTAGTGCTTGACAGTTGTGCCTCTACTTCTGTTACGGTCAGATAGAAGCCTCGACGCGTGTCCACAGAGCCCTTAGTGCTTGGCAGTTGTGCCTCTCCTTCTGATACGGTCAGAAGGAAGCCTCGACGCGTGTCCAGAGAGCCCTTAGTGCTAGGCAGTTGTGCCTCTGCTTCTGTTTCGGTCAGAAGGAAGCCTCGACGCGTGTCCACAGAGCCCTTAGTGCTTGACAGTTGTGCCTCTGCTTCTGTTACGGTCAGATAGAAGCCTCGACGCGTGTCCACAGAGCCCTTAGTGCTTGACAGTTTTGCCTCTGCTTCTGTTACGGTCAGATAGAATCCTCGACACGTGTCCACAGAGCCCTTAGTGCTTGGCAGTTGTGCCTCTACTTCTGTTACGGTCAGAAAGAAGCCTCCACGCGTGTCCACAGAGCCCTTATTGCTAGGCAGTTGTGCCTCTACTTCTGTTACGGTCAGATAGAAGCCTCGACGCGTGTCCACAGAGCCCTTAGTGCAAGGCAGTTGTGCCTCTACTTCTGTTACGATCAGAAAGAAGCCTCGACGCGTGTCCACAGAGCCCTTAGTGCTAGGCAGTTGTGCCTCTACTTCTGTTACGGTCAGATAGAAGCCTCGACGCGTGTCCACAAAGCCCTTAGTGCTTGACAGTTGTGCCTCTACTTCTGTTACGGTCAGATAGAAGCCTCGACGCGTGTCCACAGAGCCCGTAGTGCTTGGCAGTTGTGCCTCTACTTCTGTTACGGTCAGAAGGAAGCCTGGACGCGTGTCCAGAGAGCCCTTAGTGCTAGGCAGTTGTGCCTCTGCTTCTGTTTCGGTCAGAAGGAAGCCTCGACGCGTGTCCCCAGAGCCCTTAGTGCTTGACAGTTGTGCCTCTACTTCTGTTACGGTCAGAAAGAAGCCTCGACGCGTGTCCATAGAGCCCTTAGTGCTAGGCAGTTGTGCCTCTACATCTGTTACGGTCAGAAGGAAGCCTCGCCGCGTGTCTACAGAGCCCTTAGTGCTTGACAGTTGTGCCTCTACTTCTGTTACGGTCAGATAGAAGCCTCGACGCGTGTCCACAGAGCCCTTAGTGCTTGGCAGTTGTGCCTCTACTTCTGCTACGGTCAGAAGGAAGACTCGACGCGTGTCCACAGAGCCCTTAATGCTTGACAGTTGTGCCTCTGCTTCTGTTACGGTCAGAAGGAAGCCTCGACGCGTGTCCACAGAGCGCTTAGTGCTTGGCAGTTGTGCCTCTACTTCTGTTACGGTCAGAAGGAAGCCCCGACGCGTGTCCACAGAGCCCTTAGTGCTTGACAGTTGTGCCTCTGCTTCTGTTACGGTCAGAAGGAAGCCTTGACGCGTGTCCACAGAGCCCTTAGTGTTTGACAGTTCTGCCTCTGCTTCTGTTACGGTCTGAAGGAATCCTCGACGCCTGTCCACAGAGTCCTTAGTGCTTGGCAGTTGTGCCTCTGCTTCTGTTACGGTCAGATAGAAGCCTCGACGCGTGTCCACAGAGCCCTTAGTGCTTGGCAGTTGTGCCTCTGCTTCTGTTACGGTCAGATAGAAGCCTCGACGCGTGTCCACAGAGCCCTTAGTGCTTGGCAGTTGTGCCTCTGCTTCTGTTACGGTCAGATAGAAGCCTCGACGCTTGTCCACAGAGCCCTTAGTGCTTGACAGTTGTGCCTCTGCTTCTGTTACGGTCAGATAGAAGCCTCGACTTGTGTCCACAGAGCCCTTAGTGCTTGGCAGTTGTGCCTCTACTTCTGTTACGGTCAGATAGAATCCTCGACGCGTGTCCACAGAGCCCTTAGTGCTTGGCAGTTGTGCCTCTGCTTCTGTTACGGTCAGAAAGAAGCCTCGACGCGTGTCCACAGAGCCGTTAGTGCTTGGCAGTTGTGCCTCTGCTTCTGTTACGGTCAGATAGAAGCCTCGACGCGTGTCCACAGAGCCCTTAGTGCTTGACAGTTGTGCCTCTGCTTCTGTTACGGTCAGATAGAAGCCTCGACGGGTGTCCACAGAGCCCTTAGTGCTTGACAGTTGTGCCTCTACTTCTGTTACGGTCAGAAGGAAGCCTCGACGCGTGTCCACAGAGCCCTTAGTGCTAGGCAGTTGTGCCTCTACTTCTGTTACGGTCAGATAGAAGCCTCAACACGTGTCCACAGAGCCCTTAGTGCTTGGCAGTTGTGCCTCTACTTCTGTTACGGTCAGAAAGAAGCCTCGACGCGTGTCCACAGAGCCCTTAGTGCTTGGCAGTTGTGCCTCTACTTCTGTTACTGTCAGAAAGAAGCCTCGACGCGTGTCCACAGAGCCCTTAGTGCTTGGCAGTTGTGCCTCTACTTCTGTTACGGTCAGATAGAAGCCTCGACGTGTGTCCACAGAGCCCTTAGTGCTTGGCAGTTGTGCCACTACTTCTGTTACGGCCAGATAGAAGCCTCGACGCGTGTCCACAGAGCCCTTACTGCTTGGCAGTTGTGCCTCTACTTCTGTTACGGTCAGATAGAAGCCTCGACGCGTGTCCACAGAGCCCTTAGTGCTTGGCAGCTGTGCCTCTACTTCTGTTACGGTCAGAAAGAAGCCTCGACGCGTGTCCACAGAGCCCTTAGTGCTTGGCAGTTGTGCCTCTGCTTCTGTTACGGTCAGATAGAATCCTCGACGCGTGTCCACAGAGCCCTTAGTGCTTGGCAGTTGTGCCTCTACTTCCGTTACGGTCAGAAAGAAGCCTCGACGCGTGTCCACAGAGCCCTTAGAGCTTGGCAGTTGTGCCTCTGCTTCTGTTACGGTCAGATAGAAGCCTCGACGCGTGTCCACAGAGCTCTTAGTGCTTGGCAGTTGTGCCTCTACTTCTGTTACGGTCAGATAGAAGCCTCGACGCGTGTCCACAGAGCCCTTAGTGCTTGGCAGTTGTGCCTCTACTTCTGTTACGGTCAGAAGGAAGCCTCGACGCGTGTCCACAGAGCCCTTAGTGCTTGACAGTTGTGCCTCTACTTCTGTTACGGCAAAAAGAAGCCTCGACGCGTGTCCACAGAGCCCTTAGTGCTTGGCAGCTGTGCCTCTACTTCTGTTACGGTCAGAAGGAAGCCTCGACGCGTGTCCACAGAGCGCTTAGTGCTTGGCAGTTGTGCCTCTACTTCTGTTACGGTCAGAAGGAAGCCCCGACGCGTGTCCACAGAGCCCTTAGTGCTTGACAGTTGTGCCTCTGCTTCTGTTACGGTCAGAAGGGAGCCTCGACGCGTGTCCACAGAGCCCTTAGTGCTTGACAGTTGTGCCTCTGCTTCTGTTACGGTCTGAAGGAATCCTCGACGCCTGTCCACAGAGCCCTTAGTGCTTGACATTTGTGCCTCTGCTTCCGTTACGGTCAGATAGAAGCCTAGACGCGTGTCCACAGAGCCCTTAGTGCTTGGCAGTTGTGCCTCTGCTTCTGTTACGGTCAGATAGAAGCTTCGACGCGTGTCCACAGAGCCCTTAGTGCTTGGCAGTTGTGCCTCTGCATCTGTTACTGTCAGATAGAAGCCTCGACGCGTGTACACAGAGCCCTTAGTGCTTGACAGTTGTGCCTCTGCTTCTGTTACGGTCAGATAGAAGCCTCGACGCGTGTCCACAGAGCCCTTAGTGCTTGGCAGTTGTGCCTCTACTTATGTTACGGTCAGATAGAAGCCTTACGCGTGTCCACAGAGCCCTTAGTGCTTGGCAGTTGTGCCTCTGCGTCTGTTACGGTCAGAAAGAAGCCTCGACGCGTGTCCACAGAGCCCTTAGTGCTTGGCAGTTGTGCTTCTGCTTCTGTTACGGTCAGATAGAAGCCTCGACGGGTGTCCACAGAGCCCTTAGTGCTTGACAGTTGTGCCTCTACTTCTGTTACGGTCAGAAGGAAGCCTCGACGCGTGTCCACAGAGCCCTTAGTGCTAGGCAGTTGTGCCTCTACTTCTGTTACGGTCAGATAGAAGCCTCGACGCGTGTCCACAGAGCCCTTAGTGCTTGACAGTTGTGCCTCTGCTTCTGTTACGGTCACATAGAAGCATCGACACGTGTCCACAGAGCCCTTAGTGCTTGGCAGTTGTGCCTCTACTTCTGTTACGGTCAGAAAGAAGCCTCGACGCGTGTCCACAGAGCCCTTAGTGCTAGGCAGTTGTGCCTCTACTTCTGTTACGGTCAGAAAGAAGCCTCGACGCGTGTCCACAGAGCCCTTAGTGCTAGGCAGTTGTGCCTCTACTTCTGTTACGGTCAGATAGACGCCTCGACGCGTGTCCACAGAGCCCTTAGTGCTTGACAGTTGTGCCTCTACTTCTGTTACGGTCAGATAGAAGCCTCGACGCGTGTCCACAGAGCCCTTAGTGCTTGGCAGTTGTGCCTCTACTTCTGTTACGGTCAGAAGGAAGCCTCGACGCGTGTCCAGAGAGCCCTTAGTGCTAGGCAGTTGTGCCTCTGCTTCTGTTTCGGTCAGAAGGAAGCCTCGACGCGTGTCCACAGAGCCCTTAGTGCTTGACAGTTTTGCCTCTGCTTCTGTTACGGTCAGATAGAATCCTCGACACGTGTCCACAGAGCCCTTAGTGCTTGGCAGTTGTGCCTCTAATTCTGTTACGGTCAGAAAGAAGCCTCCACGCGTGTCCACAGAGCCCTTAGTGCTTGACAGTTGTGCCTCTACTTCTGTTACGGTCAGAAGGAAGCCTCGACGCGTGTCCATAGAGCCCTTAGTGCTAGGCAGTTGTGCCTCTACTTCTGTTACAGTCAGATAGAAGCCTCGACGCGTGTCCACAGAGCCCTTAGTGCTTGACAGTTGTGCCTCTGCTTCTGTTACGGTCACATAGAAGCCTCGACACGTGTCCACAGAGCCCTTAGTGCTTGGCAGTTGTGCCTCTACTTCTGTTACGGTCAGAAAGAAGCCTCGACGCGTGTCCACAGAGCCCTTAGTGCTAGGCAGTTGTGCCTCTACTTCTGTTACGGTCAGAAAGAAGCCTCGACGCGTGTCCACAGAGCCCTTAGTGCTAGGCAGTTGTGCCTCTACTTCTGTTACGGTCAGATAGACGCCTCGACGCGTGTCCGCAGAGCCCTTAGTGCTTGACAGTTGTGCCTCTACTTCTGTTACGGTCAGATAGAAGCCTCGGCGCGTGTCCACAGAGCCCTTAGTGCTTGGCAGTTGTGCCTCTACTTCTGTTACGGTCAGAAGGAAGCCTCGACGCGTGTCCAGAGAGCCCTTAGTGCTAGGCAGTTGTGCCTCTGATTCTGTTTCGGTCAGAAGGAAGCCTCGACGCGTGTCCACAGAGCCCTTAGTGCTTGACAGTTGTGCCTCTGCTTCTGTTACGGTCAGATAGAAGCCTCGACGCGTGTCCACAGAGCCCTTAGTGCTTGACAGTTTTGCCTCTGCTTCTGTTACGGTCAGATAGAATCCTCGACACGTGTCCACAGAGCCCTTAGTGCTTGGCAGTTGTGCCTCTACTTCTGTTACGGTCAGAAAGAAGCCTCCACGCGTGTCCACAGAGCCCTTAGTGCTTGGCAGTTGTGCCTCTACTTCTGTTACGGTCAGAAAGAAGCCTCGACGCGTGTCCACAGAGCCCTTATTGCTAGGCAGTTGTGCCTCTACTTCTGTTACGGTCAGAAAGAAGCCTCGACGCGTGTCCACAGAGCCCTTAGTGCTAGGCAGTTGTGCCTGTACTTCTGTTACGATCAGAAAGAAGCCTCGACGCGTGTCCACAGAGCCCTTAGTGCTAGGCAGTTGTGCCTCTACTTCTGTTACGGTCAGATAGAAGCCTCGACGCGTGTCCACAGAGCCCTTAGTGCTTGACAGTTGTGCCTCTACTTCTGTTACGGTCAGATAGAAGCCTCGACGCGTGTCCACAGAGCCCGTAGTGCTTGGCAGTTGTGCCTCTACTTCTGTTACGGTCAGAAGGAAGCCTGGACGCGTGTCCAGAGAGCCCTTAGTGCTAGGCAGTTGTGCCTCTGCTTCAGTTTCGGTCAGAGGGAAGCCTCGACGCGTGTCCCCAGAGCCCTTAGTGCTTGACAGTTGTGCCTCTACTTCTGTTACGGTCAGAAAGAAGCCTCGACGCGTGTCCATAGAGCCCTTAGTGCTAGGCAGTTGTGCCTCTACATCTGTTACGGTCAGAAGGAAGCCTCGCCGCGTGTCTACAGAGCCCTTAGTGCTTGACAGTTGTGCCTCTACTTCTGTTACGGTCAGATAGAAGCCTCGACGCGTGTCCACAGAGCCCTTAGTGCTTGGCAGTTGTGCCTCTACTTCTGCTACGGTCAGAAGGAAGACTCGACGCGTGTCCACAGAGCGCTTAGTGCTTGACAGTTGTGCCTCTGCTTCTGTTACGGTCAGAAGGAAGCCTCGACGCGTGTCCACAGAGCGCTTAGTGCTTGGCAGTTGTGCCTCTACTTCTGTTACGGTCAGAAGGAAGCCCCGACGCGTGTCCACAGAGCCCTTAGTGCTTGACAGTTGTGCCTCTGCTTCTGTTACGGTCAGAAGGAAGCCTTGACGCGTGTCCACAGAGCCCTTAGTGTTTGACAGTTGTGCCTCTGCTTCTGTTACGGTCTGAAGGAATCCTCGACGCCTGTCCACAGAGTCCTTAGTGCTTGGCAGTTGTGCCTCTGCTTCTGTTACGGTCAGATAGAAGCCTCGACGCGTGTCCACAGAGCCCTTAGTGTTTGGCAGTTGTGCCTCTGCTTCTGTTACGGTCAGATAGAAGCCTCGACGCGTGTCCACAGAGCCCTTAGTGCTTGGCAGTTGTGCCTCTGCTTCTGTTACGGTCAGATAGAAGCCTCGACGCTTGTCCACAGAGCCCTTAGTGCTTGACAGTTGTGCCTCTGCTTCTGTTACGGTCAGATAGAAGCCTCGACGCGTGTCCACAGAGCCCTTAGTGCTTGGCAGTTGTGCCTCTACTTCTGTTACGGTCAGATAGAATCCTCGACGCGTGTCCACAGAGCCCTTAGTGCTTGGCAGTTGTGCCTCTGCTTCTGTTACGGTCAGAAAGAAGCCTCGACGCGTGTCCACAGAGCCGTTAGTGCTTGGCAGTTGTGCCTCTGCTTCTGTTACGGTCAGATAGAAGCCTCGTCGCGTGTCCACAGAGCCCTTAGTGCTTGACAGTTGTGCCTCTGCTTCTGTTACGGTCAGATAGAAGCCTCGACGGGTGACCACAGAGCCCTTAGTGCTTGACAGTTGTGCCTCTACTTCTGTTACGGTCAGAAGGCAGCCTCGACGCGTGTCCACAGAGCCCTTAGTGCTTGACAGTTGTGCCTCTACTTCTGTTACGGCAAAAAGAAGCCTCGACGCGTGTCCACAGAGCCCTTAGTGCTTGGCAGCTGTGCCTCTACTTCTGCTACGGTCAGAAGGAAGCCTCGACGCGTGTCCACAGAGCCCTTAGTGCTTGACAGTTGTGCCTCTGCTTCTGTTACGGTCAGAAGGAAGCCTCGACGCGTGTCCACAGAGCGCTTAGTGCTTGGCAGTTGTGCCTCTACTTCTGTTACGGTCAGAAGGAAGCCCCGACGCGTGTCCACAGAGCCCTTAGTGCTTGACAGTTGTGCCTCTGCTTCTGTTACGGTCAGAAGGGAGCCTCGACGCGTGTCCACAGAGCCCTTAGTGCTTGACAGTTGTGCCTCTGCTTCTGTTACGGTCTGAAGGAATCCTCGACGCCTGTCCACAGAGCCCTTAGTGCTTGACATTTGTGCCTCTGCTTCTGTTACGTTCAGATAGAAGCCTAGACGCGTGTCCACAGAGCCCTTAGTGCTTGGCAGTTGTGCCTCTGCTTCTGTTACGGTCAGATAGAAGCTTCGACGCGTGTCCACAGAGCCCTTAGTGCTTGGCAGTTGTGCCTCTGCATCTGTTACTGTCAGATAGAAGCCTCGACGCGTGTACACAGAGCCCTTAGTGCTTGACAGTTGTGCCTCTGCTTCTGTTACGGTCAGATAGAAGCCTCGACGCGTGTCCCCAGAGCCCTTAGTGCTTGGCAGTTGTGCCTCTACTTATGTTACGGTCAGATAGAAGCCTTACGCGTGTCCACAGAGCCCTTAGTGCTTGGCAGTTGTGCCTCTGCGTCTGTTACGGTCAGAAAGAAGCCTCGACGCGTGTCCACAGAGCCCTTAGTGCTTGGCAGTTGTGCCTCTGCTTCTGTTACGGTCAGATAGAAGCCTCGACGGGTGTCCACAGAGCCCTTAGTGCTTGACAGTTGTGCCTCTACTTCTGTTACGGTCAGAAGGAAGCCTCGACGCGTGTCCACAGAGCCCTTAGTGCTAGGCAGTTGTGCCTCTACTTCTGTTACGGTCAGATAGAAGCCTCGACGCGTGTCCACAGAGCCCTTAGTGCTTGACAGTTGTGCCTCTGCTTCTGTTACGGTCAGATAGAAGCCTCGACGCGTGTCCACAGAGCCGTTAGTGCTTGGCAGTTGTGCCTCTGCATCTGTTACTGTCAGATAGAAGCCTCGACGCGTGTACACAGAGCCCTTAGTGCTTGACAGTTGTGCCTCTGCTTCTGTTACGGTCAGATAGAAGCCTCGACGCGTGTCCCCAGAGCCCTTAGTGCTTGGCAGTTGTGCCTCTACTTATGTTACGGTCAGATAGAAGCCTTACGCGTGTCCACAGAGCCCTTAGTGCTTGGCAGTTGTGCCTCTGCGTCTGTTACGGTCAGAAAGAAGCCTCGACGCGTGTCCACAGAGCCCTTAGTGCTTGGCAGTTGTGCCTCTGCTTCTGTTACGGTCAGATAGAAGCCTCGACGGGTGTCCACAGAGCCCTTAGTGCTTGACAGTTGTGCCTCTACTTCTGTTACGGTCAGAAGGAAGCCTCGACGCGTGTCCACAGAGCCCTTAGTGCTAGGCAGTTGTGCCTCTGCTTCTGTTTCGGTCAGAAGGAAGCCTCGACGCGTGTCCCCAGAGCCCTTAGTGCTTGACAGTTGTGCCTCTACTTCTGTTACGGTCAGAAAGAAGCCTCGACGCGTGTCCATAGAGCTCTTAGTGCTAGGCAGTTGTGCCTCTACATCTGTTACGGTCAGAAGGAAGCCTCGCCGCGTGTCTACAGTGCCCTTAGTGCTTGACAGTTGTGCCTCTACTTCTGTTACGGTCAGATAGAAGCCTCGACGCGTGTCCACAGAGCCCTTAGTGCTTGGCAGTTGTGCCTATACTTCTGTTACGGTCAGAAGGAAGCCCCGACGCGTGTCCACAGAGCCCTTAGTGCTTGACAGTTGTGCCTCTGCTTCTGTTACGGTCAGAAGCGAGCCTCGACGCGTGTCCACAGAGCCCTTAGTGCTTGACAGTTGTGCCTCTGCTTCTGTTACGGTCTGAAGGAATCCTCGACGCCTGTCCACAGAGCCCTTAGTGCTTGACATTTGTGCCTCTGCTTCTGTTACGGTCAGATAGAAGCCTCGACGCGTGTCCACAGAGCCGTTAGTGCTTGGCAGTTGTGCCTCTGCATCTGTTACTGTCAGATAGAAGCCTCGACGCGTGTACACAGAGCCCTTAGTGCTTGACAGTTGTGCCTCTGCTTCTGTTACGGTCAGATAGAAGCCTCGACGCGTGTCCACAGAGCCCTTAGTGCTTGGCAGTTGTGCCTCTACTTCTGTTACGGTCAGATAGAAGCCTTACGCGTGTCCACAGAGCCCTTAGTGCTTGGCAGTTGTGCCTCTGCGTCTGTTACGGTCAGAAAGAAGCCTCGACGCGTGTCCACAGAGCCCTTAGTGCTTGGCAGTTGTGCCTCTGCTTCTGTTACGGTCAGATAGAAGCCTCGACGGTTGTCCACAGAGCCCTTAGTGCTTGACAGTTGTGCCTCTACTTCTGTTACGGTCAGAAGGAAGCCTCGACGCGTGTCCACAGAGCCCTTAGTGCTAGGCAGTTGTGCCTCTACTTCTGTTACGGTCAGATAGAAGCCTCGACGCGTGTCCACAGAGCCCTTAGTGCTTGACAGTTGTGCCTCTGCTTCTGTTACGGTCACATAGAAGCCTCGACACGTGTCCACAGAGCCCTTAGTGCTTGGCAGTTGTGCCTCTACTTCTGTTACGGTCAGATAGAAGCCTCGACGCGTGTCCACAGAGCCCTTAGTGCTTGACAGTTTTGCCTCTGCTTCTGTTACGGTCAGATAGAATCCTCGACACGTGTCCACAGAGCCCTTAGTGCTTGGCAGTTGTGCCTCTACTTCTGTTACGGTCAGAAAGATGCCTCCACGCGTGTCCACAGAGCCCTTAGTGCTTGGCAGTTGTGCCTCTACTTCTGTTACGGTCAGAAAGAAGCCTCGACGCGTGTCCACAGAGCCCTTATTGCTAGGCAGTTGTGCCTCTACTTCTGTTACGGTCAGAAAGAAGCCTCGACGCGTGTCCACAGAGCCCTTAGTACTAGGCAGTTGTGCCTCTACTTCTGTTACGATCAGAAAGAAGCCTCGACGCGTGTCCACAGAGCCCTTAGTGCTAGGCAGTTGTGCCTCTACTTCTGTTACGGTCAGATAGAAGCCTCGACGCGTGTCCACAGAGCCCTTAGTGCTTGACAGTTGTGCCTCTACTTATTTACGGTCAGATAGAAGCCTCGACGCGTGTCCACAGAGCCCGTAGTGCTTGGCAGTTGTGCCTCTACTTCTGTTACGGTCAGAAGGAAGCCTCGACGCGTGTCCAGGGAGCCCTTAGTGCTAGGCAGTTGTGCCTCTGCTTCTGTTTCGGTCAGAAGGAAGCCTCGACGCGTGTCCCCAGAGCCCTTAGTGCTTGACAGTTGTGCCTCTACTTCTGTTACGGTCAGAAAGAAGCCTCGACGCGTGTCCATAGAGCCCTTAGTGCTAGGCAGTTGTGCCTCTACATCTGTTACGGTCAGAAGGAAGCCTCGCCGCGTGTCTACAGAGCCCTTAGTGCTTGACAGTTGTGCCTCTACTTCTGTTACGGTCAGATAGAAGCCTCGACGCGTGTCCACAGAGCCCTTAGTGCTTGGCAGTTGTGCTTCTACTTCTGCTACGGTCAGAAGGAAGACTCGACGCGTGTACACAGAGCCCTTAGTGCTTGACAGTTGTGTCTCTGCTTCTGTTACGGTCAGAAGGAAGCCTCGACGCGTGTCCACAGAGCGCTTAGTGCTTGGCAGTTGTGCCTCTGCTTCTGTTACGGTCGGAAGGAAGCCCCGACGCGTGTCCACAGAACCCTTAGTGCTTGACAGTTGTGCCTCTGCTTCTGTTACGGTCAGAAGGAAGCCCCGACGCGTGTCCACAGAGCCCTTAGTGCTAGGCAGTTGTGCCTCTACTTCTGTTACGGTCAGATAGACGCCTCGACGCGTGTCCACAGAGCCCTTAGTGCTAGGCATTTGTGCCTCTACTTCTGTTACGGGCAGATAGACGCCTCGACGCGTGTCCGCAGAGCCCTTAGTGCTTGACAGTTGTGCCTCTACTTCTGTTACGGTCAGATAGAAGCCTCGACGCGTGTCCACAGAGCCCTTAGTGCTTGGCAGTTGTGCCTCTCCTTCTGATACGGTCAGAAGGAAGCCTCGACGCGTGTCCAGAGAGCCCTTAGTGCTAGGCAGTTGTGCCTCTGCTTCTGTTTCGGTCAGAAGGAAGCCTCGACGCGTGTCCACAGAGCCCTTAGTGCTTGACAGTTGTGCCTCTGCTTCTGTTACGGTCAGATAGAAGCCTCGACGCGTGTCCACAGAGCCCTTAGTGCTTGACAGTTTTGCCTCTGCTTCTGTTACGGTCAGATAGAATCCTCGACACGTGTCCACAGAGCCCTTAGTGCTTGGCAGTTGTGCCTCTACTTCTGTTACGGTCAGAAAGAAGCCTCCACGCGTGTCCACAGAGCCCTTATTGCTAGGCAGTTGTGCCTCTACTTCTGTTACGGTCAGATAGAAGCCTCGACGCGTGTCCACAGAGCCCTTAGTGCAAGGCAGTTGTGCCTCTACTTCTGTTACGATCAGAAAGAAGCCTCGACGCGTGTCCACAGAGCCCTTAGTGCTAGGCAGTTGTGCCTCTACTTCTGTTACGGTCAGATAGAAGCCTCGACGCGTGTCCACAAAGCCCTTAGTGCTTGACAGTTGTGCCTCTACTTCTGTTACGGTCAGATAGAAGCCTCGACGCGTGTCCACAGAGCCCGTAGTGCTTGGCAGTTGTGCCTCTACTTCTGTTACGGTCAGAAGGAAGCCTGGACGCGTGTCCAGAGAGCCCTTAGTGCTAGGCAGTTGTGCCTCTGCTTCTGTTTCGGTCAGAAGGAAGCCTCGACGCGTGTCCCCAGAGCCCTTAGTGCTTGACAGTTGTGCCTCTACTTCTGTTACGGTCAGAAAGAAGCCTCGACGCGTGTCCATAGAGCCCTTAGTGCTAGGCAGTTGTGCCTCTACATCTGTTACGGTCAGAAGGAAGCCTCGCCGCGTGTCTACAGAGCCCTTAGTGCTTGACAGTTGTGCCTCTACTTCTGTTACGGTCAGATAGAAGCCTCGACGCGTGTCCACAGAGCCCTTAGTGCTTGGCAGTTGTGCCTCTACTTCTGCTACGGTCAGAAGGAAGACTCGACGCGTGTCCACAGAGCCCTTAATGCTTGACAGTTGTGCCTCTGCTTCTGTTACGGTCAGAAGGAAGCCTCGACGCGTGTCCACAGAGCGCTTAGTGCTTGGCAGTTGTGCCTCTACTTCTGTTACGGTCAGAAGGAAGCCCCGACGCGTGTCCACAGAGCCCTTAGTGCTTGACAGTTGTGCCTCTGCTTCTGTTACGGTCAGAAGGAAGCCTTGACGCGTGTCCACAGAGCCCTTAGTGTTTGACAGTTCTGCCTCTGCTTCTGTTACGGTCTGAAGGAATCCTCGACGCCTGTCCACAGAGTCCTTAGTGCTTGGCAGTTGTGCCTCTGCTTCTGTTACGGTCAGATAGAAGCCTCGACGCGTGTCCACAGAGCCCTTAGTGCTTGGCAGTTGTGCCTCTGCTTCTGTTACGGTCAGATAGAAGCCTCGACGCGTGTCCACAGAGCCCTTAGTGCTTGGCAGTTGTGCCTCTGCTTCTGTTACGGTCAGATAGAAGCCTCGACGCTTGTCCACAGAGCCCTTAGTGCTTGACAGTTGTGCCTCTGCTTCTGTTACGGTCAGATAGAAGCCTCGACTTGTGTCCACAGAGCCCTTAGTGCTTGGCAGTTGTGCCTCTACTTCTGTTACGGTCAGATAGAATCCTCGACGCGTGTCCACAGAGCCCTTAGTGCTTGGCAGTTGTGCCTCTGCTTCTGTTACGGTCAGAAAGAAGCCTCGACGCGTGTCCACAGAGCCGTTAGTGCTTGGCAGTTGTGCCTCTGCTTCTGTTACGGTCAGATAGAAGCCTCGACGCGTGTCCACAGAGCCCTTAGTGCTTGACAGTTGTGCCTCTGCTTCTGTTACGGTCAGATAGAAGCCTCGACGGGTGTCCACAGAGCCCTTAGTGCTTGACAGTTGTGCCTCTACTTCTGTTACGGTCAGAAGGAAGCCTCGACGCGTGTCCACAGAGCCCTTAGTGCTAGGCAGTTGTGCCTCTACTTCTGTTACGGTCAGATAGAAGCCTCAACACGTGTCCACAGAGCCCTTAGTGCTTGGCAGTTGTGCCTCTACTTCTGTTACGGTCAGAAAGAAGCCTCGACGCGTGTCCACAGAGCCCTTAGTGCTTGGCAGTTGTGCCTCTACTTCTGTTACTGTCAGAAAGAAGCCTCGACGCGTGTCCACAGAGCCCTTAGTGCTTGGCAGTTGTGCCTCTACTTCTGTTACGGTCAGATAGAAGCCTCGACGTGTGTCCACAGAGCCCTTAGTGCTTGGCAGTTGTGCCACTACTTCTGTTACGGCCAGATAGAAGCCTCGACGCGTGTCCACAGAGCCCTTACTGCTTGGCAGTTGTGCCTCTACTTCTGTTACGGTCAGATAGAAGCCTCGACGCGTGTCCACAGAGCCCTTAGTGCTTGGCAGCTGTGCCTCTACTTCTGTTACGGTCAGAAAGAAGCCTCGACGCGTGTCCACAGAGCCCTTAGTGCTTGGCAGTTGTGCCTCTGCTTCTGTTACGGTCAGATAGAATCCTCGACGCGTGTCCACAGAGCCCTTAGTGCTTGGCAGTTGTGCCTCTACTTCCGTTACGGTCAGAAAGAAGCCTCGACGCGTGTCCACAGAGCCCTTAGAGCTTGGCAGTTGTGCCTCTGCTTCTGTTACGGTCAGATAGAAGCCTCGACGCGTGTCCACAGAGCTCTTAGTGCTTGGCAGTTGTGCCTCTACTTCTGTTACGGTCAGATAGAAGCCTCGACGCGTGTCCACAGAGCCCTTAGTGCTTGGCAGTTGTGCCTCTACTTCTGTTACGGTCAGAAGGAAGCCTCGACGCGTGTCCACAGAGCCCTTAGTGCTTGACAGTTGTGCCTCTACTTCTGTTACGGCAAAAAGAAGCCTCGACGCGTGTCCACAGAGCCCTTAGTGCTTGGCAGCTGTGCCTCTACTTCTGTTACGGTCAGAAGGAAGCCTCGACGCGTGTCCACAGAGCGCTTAGTGCTTGGCAGTTGTGCCTCTACTTCTGTTACGGTCAGAAGGAAGCCCCGACGCGTGTCCACAGAGCCCTTAGTGCTTGACAGTTGTGCCTCTGCTTCTGTTACGGTCAGAAGGGAGCCTCGACGCGTGTCCACAGAGCCCTTAGTGCTTGACAGTTGTGCCTCTGCTTCTGTTACGGTCTGAAGGAATCCTCGACGCCTGTCCACAGAGCCCTTAGTGCTTGACATTTGTGCCTCTGCTTCCGTTACGGTCAGATAGAAGCCTAGACGCGTGTCCACAGAGCCCTTAGTGCTTGGCAGTTGTGCCTCTGCTTCTGTTACGGTCAGATAGAAGCTTCGACGCGTGTCCACAGAGCCCTTAGTGCTTGGCAGTTGTGCCTCTGCATCTGTTACTGTCAGATAGAAGCCTCGACGCGTGTACACAGAGCCCTTAGTGCTTGACAGTTGTGCCTCTGCTTCTGTTACGGTCAGATAGAAGCCTCGACGCGTGTCCACAGAGCCCTTAGTGCTTGGCAGTTGTGCCTCTACTTATGTTACGGTCAGATAGAAGCCTTACGCGTGTCCACAGAGCCCTTAGTGCTTGGCAGTTGTGCCTCTGCGTCTGTTACGGTCAGAAAGAAGCCTCGACGCGTGTCCACAGAGCCCTTAGTGCTTGGCAGTTGTGCTTCTGCTTCTGTTACGGTCAGATAGAAGCCTCGACGGGTGTCCACAGAGCCCTTAGTGCTTGACAGTTGTGCCTCTACTTCTGTTACGGTCAGAAGGAAGCCTCGACGCGTGTCCACAGAGCCCTTAGTGCTAGGCAGTTGTGCCTCTACTTCTGTTACGGTCAGATAGAAGCCTCGACGCGTGTCCACAGAGCCCTTAGTGCTTGACAGTTGTGCCTCTGCTTCTGTTACGGTCACATAGAAGCATCGACACGTGTCCACAGAGCCCTTAGTGCTTGGCAGTTGTGCCTCTACTTCTGTTACGGTCAGAAAGAAGCCTCGACGCGTGTCCACAGAGCCCTTAGTGCTAGGCAGTTGTGCCTCTACTTCTGTTACGGTCAGAAAGAAGCCTCGACGCGTGTCCACAGAGCCCTTAGTGCTAGGCAGTTGTGCCTCTACTTCTGTTACGGTCAGATAGACGCCTCGACGCGTGTCCACAGAGCCCTTAGTGCTTGACAGTTGTGCCTCTACTTCTGTTACGGTCAGATAGAAGCCTCGACGCGTGTCCACAGAGCCCTTAGTGCTTGGCAGTTGTGCCTCTACTTCTGTTACGGTCAGAAGGAAGCCTCGACGCGTGTCCAGAGAGCCCTTAGTGCTAGGCAGTTGTGCCTCTGCTTCTGTTTCGGTCAGAAGGAAGCCTCGACGCGTGTCCACAGAGCCCTTAGTGCTTGACAGTTTTGCCTCTGCTTCTGTTACGGTCAGATAGAATCCTCGACACGTGTCCACAGAGCCCTTAGTGCTTGGCAGTTGTGCCTCTAATTCTGTTACGGTCAGAAAGAAGCCTCCACGCGTGTCCACAGAGCCCTTAGTGCTTGACAGTTGTGCCTCTACTTCTGTTACGGTCAGAAGGAAGCCTCGACGCGTGTCCATAGAGCCCTTAGTGCTAGGCAGTTGTGCCTCTACTTCTGTTACAGTCAGATAGAAGCCTCGACGCGTGTCCACAGAGCCCTTAGTGCTTGACAGTTGTGCCTCTGCTTCTGTTACGGTCACATAGAAGCCTCGACACGTGTCCACAGAGCCCTTAGTGCTTGGCAGTTGTGCCTCTACTTCTGTTACGGTCAGAAAGAAGCCTCGACGCGTGTCCACAGAGCCCTTAGTGCTAGGCAGTTGTGCCTCTACTTCTGTTACGGTCAGAAAGAAGCCTCGACGCGTGTCCACAGAGCCCTTAGTGCTAGGCAGTTGTGCCTCTACTTCTGTTACGGTCAGATAGACGCCTCGACGCGTGTCCGCAGAGCCCTTAGTGCTTGACAGTTGTGCCTCTACTTCTGTTACGGTCAGATAGAAGCCTCGGCGCGTGTCCACAGAGCCCTTAGTGCTTGGCAGTTGTGCCTCTACTTCTGTTACGGTCAGAAGGAAGCCTCGACGCGTGTCCAGAGAGCCCTTAGTGCTAGGCAGTTGTGCCTCTGATTCTGTTTCGGTCAGAAGGAAGCCTCGACGCGTGTCCACAGAGCCCTTAGTGCTTGACAGTTGTGCCTCTGCTTCTGTTACGGTCAGATAGAAGCCTCGACGCGTGTCCACAGAGCCCTTAGTGCTTGACAGTTTTGCCTCTGCTTCTGTTACGGTCAGATAGAATCCTCGACACGTGTCCACAGAGCCCTTAGTGCTTGGCAGTTGTGCCTCTACTTCTGTTACGGTCAGAAAGAAGCCTCCACGCGTGTCCACAGAGCCCTTAGTGCTTGGCAGTTGTGCCTCTACTTCTGTTACGGTCAGAAAGAAGCCTCGACGCGTGTCCACAGAGCCCTTATTGCTAGGCAGTTGTGCCTCTACTTCTGTTACGGTCAGAAAGAAGCCTCGACGCGTGTCCACAGAGCCCTTAGTGCTAGGCAGTTGTGCCTGTACTTCTGTTACGATCAGAAAGAAGCCTCGACGCGTGTCCACAGAGCCCTTAGTGCTAGGCAGTTGTGCCTCTACTTCTGTTACGGTCAGATAGAAGCCTCGACGCGTGTCCACAGAGCCCTTAGTGCTTGACAGTTGTGCCTCTACTTCTGTTACGGTCAGATAGAAGCCTCGACGCGTGTCCACAGAGCCCGTAGTGCTTGGCAGTTGTGCCTCTACTTCTGTTACGGTCAGAAGGAAGCCTGGACGCGTGTCCAGAGAGCCCTTAGTGCTAGGCAGTTGTGCCTCTGCTTCAGTTTCGGTCAGAGGGAAGCCTCGACGCGTGTCCCCAGAGCCCTTAGTGCTTGACAGTTGTGCCTCTACTTCTGTTACGGTCAGAAAGAAGCCTCGACGCGTGTCCATAGAGCCCTTAGTGCTAGGCAGTTGTGCCTCTACATCTGTTACGGTCAGAAGGAAGCCTCGCCGCGTGTCTACAGAGCCCTTAGTGCTTGACAGTTGTGCCTCTACTTCTGTTACGGTCAGATAGAAGCCTCGACGCGTGTCCACAGAGCCCTTAGTGCTTGGCAGTTGTGCCTCTACTTCTGCTACGGTCAGAAGGAAGACTCGACGCGTGTCCACAGAGCGCTTAGTGCTTGACAGTTGTGCCTCTGCTTCTGTTACGGTCAGAAGGAAGCCTCGACGCGTGTCCACAGAGCGCTTAGTGCTTGGCAGTTGTGCCTCTACTTCTGTTACGGTCAGAAGGAAGCCCCGACGCGTGTCCACAGAGCCCTTAGTGCTTGACAGTTGTGCCTCTGCTTCTGTTACGGTCAGAAGGAAGCCTTGACGCGTGTCCACAGAGCCCTTAGTGTTTGACAGTTGTGCCTCTGCTTCTGTTACGGTCTGAAGGAATCCTCGACGCCTGTCCACAGAGTCCTTAGTGCTTGGCAGTTGTGCCTCTGCTTCTGTTACGGTCAGATAGAAGCCTCGACGCGTGTCCACAGAGCCCTTAGTGTTTGGCAGTTGTGCCTCTGCTTCTGTTACGGTCAGATAGAAGCCTCGACGCGTGTCCACAGAGCCCTTAGTGCTTGGCAGTTGTGCCTCTGCTTCTGTTACGGTCAGATAGAAGCCTCGACGCTTGTCCACAGAGCCCTTAGTGCTTGACAGTTGTGCCTCTGCTTCTGTTACGGTCAGATAGAAGCCTCGACGCGTGTCCACAGAGCCCTTAGTGCTTGGCAGTTGTGCCTCTACTTCTGTTACGGTCAGATAGAATCCTCGACGCGTGTCCACAGAGCCCTTAGTGCTTGGCAGTTGTGCCTCTGCTTCTGTTACGGTCAGAAAGAAGCCTCGACGCGTGTCCACAGAGCCGTTAGTGCTTGGCAGTTGTGCCTCTGCTTCTGTTACGGTCAGATAGAAGCCTCGTCGCGTGTCCACAGAGCCCTTAGTGCTTGACAGTTGTGCCTCTGCTTCTGTTACGGTCAGATAGAAGCCTCGACGGGTGACCACAGAGCCCTTAGTGCTTGACAGTTGTGCCTCTACTTCTGTTACGGTCAGAAGGCAGCCTCGACGCGTGTCCACAGAGCCCTTAGTGCTTGACAGTTGTGCCTCTACTTCTGTTACGGCAAAAAGAAGCCTCGACGCGTGTCCACAGAGCCCTTAGTGCTTGGCAGCTGTGCCTCTACTTCTGCTACGGTCAGAAGGAAGCCTCGACGCGTGTCCACAGAGCCCTTAGTGCTTGACAGTTGTGCCTCTGCTTCTGTTACGGTCAGAAGGAAGCCTCGACGCGTGTCCACAGAGCGCTTAGTGCTTGGCAGTTGTGCCTCTACTTCTGTTACGGTCAGAAGGAAGCCCCGACGCGTGTCCACAGAGCCCTTAGTGCTTGACAGTTGTGCCTCTGCTTCTGTTACGGTCAGAAGGGAGCCTCGACGCGTGTCCACAGAGCCCTTAGTGCTTGACAGTTGTGCCTCTGCTTCTGTTACGGTCTGAAGGAATCCTCGACGCCTGTCCACAGAGCCCTTAGTGCTTGACATTTGTGCCTCTGCTTCTGTTACGTTCAGATAGAAGCCTAGACGCGTGTCCACAGAGCCCTTAGTGCTTGGCAGTTGTGCCTCTGCTTCTGTTACGGTCAGATAGAAGCTTCGACGCGTGTCCACAGAGCCCTTAGTGCTTGGCAGTTGTGCCTCTGCATCTGTTACTGTCAGATAGAAGCCTCGACGCGTGTACACAGAGCCCTTAGTGCTTGACAGTTGTGCCTCTGCTTCTGTTACGGTCAGATAGAAGCCTCGACGCGTGTCCCCAGAGCCCTTAGTGCTTGGCAGTTGTGCCTCTACTTATGTTACGGTCAGATAGAAGCCTTACGCGTGTCCACAGAGCCCTTAGTGCTTGGCAGTTGTGCCTCTGCGTCTGTTACGGTCAGAAAGAAGCCTCGACGCGTGTCCACAGAGCCCTTAGTGCTTGGCAGTTGTGCCTCTGCTTCTGTTACGGTCAGATAGAAGCCTCGACGGGTGTCCACAGAGCCCTTAGTGCTTGACAGTTGTGCCTCTACTTCTGTTACGGTCAGAAGGAAGCCTCGACGCGTGTCCACAGAGCCCTTAGTGCTAGGCAGTTGTGCCTCTACTTCTGTTACGGTCAGATAGAAGCCTCGACGCGTGTCCACAGAGCCCTTAGTGCTTGACAGTTGTGCCTCTGCTTCTGTTACGGTCACATAGAAGCCTCGACACGTGTCCACAGAGCCCTTAGTGCTTGGCAGTTGTGCCTCTACTTCTGTTACGGTCAGAAAGAAGCCTCGACGCGTGTCCACAGAGCCCTTAGTGCTAGGCAGTTGTGCCTCTACTTCTGTTACGGTCAGAAAGAAGCCTCGACGCGTGTCCACAGAGCCCTTAGTGCTAGGCAGTTGTGCCTCTACTTCTGTTACGGTCAGATAGACGCCTCGACGCGTGTCCACAGAGCCCTTAGTGCTTGACAGTTGTGCCTCTACTTCTGTTACGGTCAGTTAGAAGCCTCGACGCGTGTCCACAGAGCCCTTAGTGCTTGGCAGTTGTGCCTCTACTTCTGTTACGGTCAGAAGGAAGCCTCGACGCGTGTCCAGAGAGCCCTTAGTGCTAGGCAGTTGTGCCTCTGCTTCTGTTTCGGTCAGAAGGAAGCCTCGACGCGTGTCCACAGAGCCCTTAGTGCTTGACAGTTGTGCCTCTGCTTCTGTTACGGTCAGATAGAAGCCTCGACGCATGTCCACAGAGCCCTTAGTGCTTGACAGTTTTGCCTCTGCTTCTGTTACGGTCAGATAGAATCCTCGACACGTGTCCACAGAGCCCTTAGTGCTTGGCAGTTGTGCCTCTACTTCTGTTACGGTCAGAAAGAAGCCTCCACGCGTGTCCACAGAGCCCTTAGTGCTTGGCAGTTGTGCCTCTACTTCTGTTACGGTCAGAAAGAAGCCTCGACGCGTGTCCACAGAGCCCTTATTTCTAGGCAGTTGTGCCTCTACTTCTGTTACGGTCAGAAAGAAGCCTCGAAGCGTGTCCACAGAGCCCTTAGTGCTAGGCAGTTGTGCCTCTACTTCTGTTACGATCAGAAAGAAGCCTCGACGCGTGTCCACAGAGCCCTTAGTGCTAGGCAGTTGTGCCTCTACTTCTGTTACGGTCAGAAGGAAGCCTCGACGCGTGTCCAGAGAGCCCTTAGTGCTAGGCAGTTGTGCCTCTGCTTCTGTTTCGGTCAGAAGGAAGCCTCGACGCGTGTCCCCAGAGCCCTTAGTGCTTGACAGTTGTGCCTCTACTTCTGTTACGGTCAGAAAGAAGCCTCGACGCGTGTCCATAGAGCTCTTAGTGCTAGGCAGTTGTGCCTCTACATCTGTTACGGTCAGAAGGAAGCCTCGCCGCGTGTCTACAGTGCCCTTAGTGCTTGACAGTTGTGCCTCTACTTCTGTTACGGTCAGATAGAAGCCTCGACGCGTGTCCACAGAGCCCTTAGTGCTTGGCAGTTGTGCCTATACTTCTGTTACGGTCAGAAGGAAGCCCCGACGCGTGTCCACAGAGCCCTTAGTGCTTGACAGTTGTGCCTCTGCTTCTGTTACGGTCAGAAGCGAGCCTCGACGCGTGTCCACAGAGCCCTTAGTGCTTGACAGTTGTGCCTCTGCTTCTGTTACGGTCTGAAGGAATCCTCGACGCCTGTCCACAGAGCCCTTAGTGCTTGACATTTGTGCCTCTGCTTCTGTTACGGTCAGATAGAAGCCTCGACGCGTGTCCACAGAGCCGTTAGTGCTTGGCAGTTGTGCCTCTGCATCTGTTACTGTCAGATAGAAGCCTCGACGCGTGTACACAGAGCCCTTAGTGCTTGACAGTTGTGCCTCTGCTTCTGTTACGGTCAGATAGAAGCCTCGACGCGTGTCCACAGAGCCCTTAGTGCTTGGCAGTTGTGCCTCTACTTCTGTTACGGTCAGATAGAAGCCTTACGCGTGTCCACAGAGCCCTTAGTGCTTGGCAGTTGTGCCTCTGCGTCTGTTACGGTCAGAAAGAAGCCTCGACGCGTGTCCACAGAGCCCTTAGTGCTTGGCAGTTGTGCCTCTGCTTCTGTTACGGTCAGATAGAAGCCTCGACGGTTGTCCACAGAGCCCTTAGTGCTTGACAGTTGTGCCTCTACTTCTGTTACGGTCAGAAGGAAGCCTCGACGCGTGTCCACAGAGCCCTTAGTGCTAGGCAGTTGTGCCTCTACTTCTGTTACGGTCAGATAGAAGCCTCGACGCGTGTCCACAGAGCCCTTAGTGCTTGACAGTTGTGCCTCTGCTTCTGTTACGGTCACATAGAAGCCTCGACACGTGTCCACAGAGCCCTTAGTGCTTGGCAGTTGTGCCTCTACTTCTGTTACGGTCAGATAGAAGCCTCGACGCGTGTCCACAGAGCCCTTAGTGCTTGACAGTTTTGCCTCTGCTTCTGTTACGGTCAGATAGAATCCTCGACACGTGTCCACAGAGCCCTTAGTGCTTGGCAGTTGTGCCTCTACTTCTGTTACGGTCAGAAAGATGCCTCCACGCGTGTCCACAGAGCCCTTAGTGCTTGGCAGTTGTGCCTCTACTTCTGTTACGGTCAGAAAGAAGCCTCGACGCGTGTCCACAGAGCCCTTATTGCTAGGCAGTTGTGCCTCTACTTCTGTTACGGTCAGAAAGAAGCCTCGACGCGTGTCCACAGAGCCCTTAGTACTAGGCAGTTGTGCCTCTACTTCTGTTACGATCAGAAAGAAGCCTCGACGCGTGTCCACAGAGCCCTTAGTGCTAGGCAGTTGTGCCTCTACTTCTGTTACGGTCAGATAGAAGCCTCGACGCGTGTCCACAGAGCCCTTAGTGCTTGACAGTTGTGCCTCTACTTATTTACGGTCAGATAGAAGCCTCGACGCGTGTCCACAGAGCCCGTAGTGCTTGGCAGTTGTGCCTCTACTTCTGTTACGGTCAGAAGGAAGCCTCGACGCGTGTCCAGGGAGCCCTTAGTGCTAGGCAGTTGTGCCTCTGCTTCTGTTTCGGTCAGAAGGAAGCCTCGACGCGTGTCCCCAGAGCCCTTAGTGCTTGACAGTTGTGCCTCTACTTCTGTTACGGTCAGAAAGAAGCCTCGACGCGTGTCCATAGAGCCCTTAGTGCTAGGCAGTTGTGCCTCTACATCTGTTACGGTCAGAAGGAAGCCTCGCCGCGTGTCTACAGAGCCCTTAGTGCTTGACAGTTGTGCCTCTACTTCTGTTACGGTCAGATAGAAGCCTCGACGCGTGTCCACAGAGCCCTTAGTGCTTGGCAGTTGTGCTTCTACTTCTGCTACGGTCAGAAGGAAGACTCGACGCGTGTACACAGAGCCCTTAGTGCTTGACAGTTGTGTCTCTGCTTCTGTTACGGTCAGAAGGAAGCCTCGACGCGTGTCCACAGAGCGCTTAGTGCTTGGCAGTTGTGCCTCTGCTTCTGTTACGGTCGGAAGGAAGCCCCGACGCGTGTCCACAGAACCCTTAGTGCTTGACAGTTGTGCCTCTGCTTCTGTTACGGTCAGAAGGAAGCCCCGACGCGTGTCCACAGAGCCCTTAGTGTTTGACAGTTGTGCCTCTGCTTCTGTTACGGTCTGAAGGAATCCTCGACGCCTGTCCACAGAGTCCTTAGTGCTTGGCAGTTGTGCCTCTGCTTCTGTTACGGTCAGATAGAAGCCTCGACGCGTGTCCACAGAGCCCTTAGTGCTTGGCAGTTGTGCCTCTGCTTCTGTTACGGTCAGATAGAAGCCTCGACGCGTGTCCACAGAGCCCTTAGTGCTTGGCAGGTGTGCCTCTGCTTCTGTTACGGTCAGATAGAAGCCTCGACGCTTGTCCACAGAGCCCTTAGTGCTTGGCAGTTGTGCCTCTGCTTCTGTTACGGTCAGATAGAAGCCTCGACGCGTGTCCACAGAGCCCTTAGTGCTTGGCAGTTGTGCCTCTGCTTCTGTTACGGTCAGAAAGAAGCCTCGACGGGTGTCCACAGAGCCGTTAGTGCTTGGCAGTTGTGCCTCTGCTTCTGTTACGGTCAGATAGAAGCCTCGACGCGTGTCCACAGAGCCCTTAGTGCTTGACAGTTGTGCCTCTGCTTCTGTTACGGTCAGATAGAAGCCTCGACGGGTGTCCACAGAGCCCTTAGTGCTTGACAGTTGTGCCTCCACCTCTGTTACGGTCAGAAGGAAGCCTCGACGCGTGTCCACAGAGCCCTTAGTGCCAGGCAGTTGTGCCTCCACTTGTGTTACTGTCAGATAGAAGCCTCGACGCGTGTCCACAGAGCCCTTAGTGCTTGACAGTTGTGCCTCTGCTTCTGTTACGGTCAGATAGAAGCCTCAACACGTGTCCACAGAGCCCTTAGTGCTTGGCAGTTGTGCCTCTACTTCTGTTACGGTCAGAAAGAAGCCTCGACGCGTGTCCACAGAGCCCTTAGTGCTTGGCAGTTGTGCCTCTACTTCTGTTACTGTCAGAAAGAAGCCTCGACGCGTGTCCACAGAGCCCTTAGTGCTTGGCAGTTGTGCCTCTACTTCTGTTACGGTCAGATAGAAGCCTCGACGCGTGTCCACAGAGCCCTTAGTGCTTGGCAGTTGTGCCACTACTTCTGTTACGGCCAGATAGAAGCCTCGACGCGTGTCCACAGAGCCCTTAGTGCTTGGCAGCTGTGCCTCTACTTCTGTTACGGTCAGAAAGAAGCCTCGACACGTGTCCACAGAGCCCTTAGTGCTTGGCAGTTGTGCCTCTGCTTCTGTTACGGTCAGATAGAATCCTCGACGCGTGTCCACAGAGCCCTTAGTGCTTGGCAGTTGTGCCTCTACTTCCGTTACGGTCAGAAAGAAGTCTCGACGCGTGTCCACAGAGCCCTTAGAGCTTGGCAGTTGTGCCTCTGCTTCTGTTACGGTCAGATAGAAGCCTCGACGCGTGTCCACAGAGCTCTTAGTGCTTGGCAGTTGTGCCTCTACTTCTGTTACGGTCAGATAGAAGCCTCGACGCGTGTCCACAGAGCCCTTAGTGCTTGGCAGTTGTGCCTCTACTTCTGTTACGGTCAGAACGAAGCCTCGACGCGTGTCCACAGAGCCCTTAGTGCTTGACAGTTGTGCCTCTACTTCTGTTACGGCAAAAAGAAGCCTGGACGCGTGTCCACAGAGCCCTTAGTGCTTGGCAGTTGTGCCTCTACTTCTGCTACGGTCAGAAGGAAGCCTCGACGCGTGTCCACAGAGCCCTTAGTGCTTGACAGTTGTGCCTCTGCTTCTGTTACGGTCAGAAGGAAGCCTCGACGCGTGTCCACAGAGCGCTTAGTGCTTGGCAGTTGTGCCTCTACTTCTGTTACGGTCAGAAGGAAGCCCCGACGCGTGTCCACAGAGCCCTTAGTGCTTGACAGTTGTGCCTCTGCTTCACTTACTGTCTGAAGGAATCCTCGACGCCTGTCCACAGATCCCTTAGTGCTTGACATTTGTGCCTCTGCTTCTGTTACGGTCAGATAGAAGCCTCGACGCGTGTCCACAGAGCCCTTAGTGCTTGGCAGTTGTGCCTCTGCTTCTGTTACGGTCAGATAGAAGCTTCGACGCGTGTCCACAGAGCCCTTAGTGCTTGGCAGTTGTGCCTCTGCATCTGTTACTGTCAGATAGAAGCCTCGACGCGTGTACACAGAGCCCTTAGTGCTTGACAGTTGTGCCTCTGCTTCTGTTTGGGTCAGATAGAAGCCTCGACGCGTGTCCACAGAGCCCTTAGTGCTAGGCAGTTGTGCCTCTACTTCTGTTACGGTCAGATAGAAGCCTCGACGCGTGTCCACAGAGCCCTTAGTGCTTGGCAGTTGTGCCTCTGCGTCTGTAACGGTCAGACAGAAGCCTCGACGCGTGTCCACAGAGCCCTTAGTGCTTGGCAGTTGTGCCTCTACTTCTGTTACGGTCAGAAGGAAGCCTCGACGCGTGTCCAGAGAGCCCTTAGTGCTAGGCAGCTGTGCCTCTGCTTCTGTTACGGTCAGAAGGAAGCCTCGACGCGTGTCCACAGAGCCCTTAGTGCTTGACAGTTGTGCCTCTGCTTCTGTTACGGTCAGATAGAAGCCTCGACGCGTGTCCACAGAGCCCTTAGCGCTTGACAGTTTTGCCTCTGCTTCTGTTACGGTCAGATAGAATCCTCGACACGTGTCCACAGAGCCCTTAGTGCTTGGCAGTTGTGCCTCTACTTCTGTTACGGTCAGAAAGAAGCCTCCACGCGTGTCCACAGAGCCCTTAGTGCTTGGCAGTTGTGCCTCTACTTCTGTTACGGTCAGAAAGAAGCCTCGACGCGTGTCCACAGAGCCCTTATTGCTAGGCAGTTGTGCCTCTACTTCTGTTACGGTCAGAAAGAAGCCTCGACGCGTGTCCACAGAGCCCTTAGTGCTAGGCAGTTGTGCCTCTACATCTGTTACGATCAGAAAGAAGCCTCGACGCGTGTCCACAGAGCCCTTAGTGCTAGGCAGTTGTGCCTCTACTTCTGTTACGGTCAGATAGAAGCCTCGACGCGTGTCCACAGAGCCCTTAGTGCTTGACAGTTGTGCCTCTACTTCTGTTGCGGTCAGATAGAAGCCTCGACGCGTGTCCACAGAGCCCGTAGTGCTTGGCAGTTGTGCCTCTACTTCTGTTACGGTCAGAAGGAAGCCTCGACGCGTGTCCAGAGAGCCCTTAGTGCTAGGCAGTTGTGCCTCTGCTTCTGTTTCGGTCAGAAGGAAGCCTCGACGGGTGTCCCCAGAGCCCTTAGTGCTTGACAGTTGTGCCTCTGCTTCTGTTACGGTCAGAAAGAAGCCTCGACGCGTGTCCACAGAGCCCTTAGTGCTAGGCAGTTGTGCCTCTACATCTGTTACGGTCAGAAGGAAGCCTCGCCGCGTGTCCACAGAGCCCTTAGTGCTTGACAGTTGTGCCTCTACTTCTGTTACGGTCAAATAGAAGCCTCGACGCGTGTCCACAGAGCCCTTAGTGCTTGACAGTTGTGCCTCTACTTCTGTTGCGGTCAGATAGAAGCCTCGACGCGTGTCCACAGAGCCCGTAGTGCTTGGCAGTTGTGCCTCTACTTTTTTACGGTCAGAAGGAAGCCTGGACGCGTGTCCAGAGAGCCCTTAGTGCTAGGCAGTTGTGCCTCTGCTTCTGTTTCGGTCAGAAGGAAGCCTCGACGCGTGTCCCCAGAGCCCTTAGTGCTTGACAGTTGTGCCTCTACTTCTGTTACGGTCAGATAGAAGCCTCGACGCGTGTCCACAGAGCCCTTAGTGCTTGACAGTTGTGCCTCTACTTCTGTTACGGTCAGATGGAAGCCTCGACGCGTGTCCACAGAGCCCGTAGTGCTTGGCAGTTGTGCCTCTACTTCTGTTACGGTCAGAAGGAAGCCTCGACGCGTGTCCAGAGAGCCCTTAGTGCTAGGCAGTTGTGCCTCTGCTTCTGTTTCGGTCAGAAGGAAGACTCGACGCGTGTCCACAGAGCCCTTAGTGCTTGACAGTTGTGCCTCTGCTTCTGTTACGGTCAGAAGGAAGCCTCGACGCGTGTCCATAGAGCCCTTAGTGCTAGGCAGTTGTGCCTCTACATCTGCTACGGTCAGAAGGAAGCCTCGCCGCGTGTCTACAGAGCCCTTAGTGCTTGACAGTTGTGCCTCTACTTCTGTTACGGTCAGATAGAAGCCTCGACGCGTGTCCACAGAGCCCTTAGTGCTAGACAGTTGTGCCTCTGCTTCTGTTACGGTCTGAAGGAATCCTCGACGCCTGTCCACAGAGTCCTTAGTGCTTGGCAGTTGTGCCTCTGCTTCTGTTACGGTCAGATAGAAGCCTCGACGCGTGTCCACAGAGCCCTTAGTGCTTGGCAGTTGTGCCTCTGCTTCTGTTACGGTCAGATAGAAGCCTCGACGCGTGTCCACAGAGCCCTTAGTGCTTGGCAGTTGTGCCTCTGCTTCTGTTACGGTCAGATAGAAGCCTCGACGCTTGTCCACAGAGCCCTTAGTGCTTGACAGTTGTGCCTCTGCTTCTGTTGCGGGCAGATAGAAGCCTCGACGCGTGTCCACAGAGCCCTTAGTGCTTGGCAGTTGTGCCTCTACTTCTGTTACGGTCAGATAGAATCCTCGACGCGTGTCCACAGAGCCCTTAGTGCTTAGCAGTTGTGCCTCTGCTTCTGTTACGGTCAGAAAGAAGCCTCGACGCGTGTCCACAGAGCCGTTAGTGCTTGGCAGTTGTGCCTCTGCTTCTGTTACGGTCAGATAGAAGCCTCGACGCGTGTCCACAGAGCCCTTAGTGCTTGACAGTTGTGCCTCTGCTTCTGTTACGGTCAGATAGAAGCCTCGACGGGTGACCACAGAGCCCTTAGTGCTTGACAGTTGTGCCTCTACTTCTGTTACGGTCAGAAGGAAGCCTCGACGCGTGTCCACAGAGCCCTTAGTGCTAGGCAGTTGTGCCTCTACTTGTGTTACTGTCAGATAGAAGCCTCGACGCGTGTCCACAGAGCCCTTAGTGCTTGACAGTTGTGCCTCTACTTCTGTTACGGTCAGATAGAAGCCTCGACGCGTGTCCACAGAGCCCTTAGTGCTTGGCAGCTGTGCCTCTACTTCTGTTACGGTCAGAAAGAAGCCTCGACGCGTGTCCACAGAGCTCTTAGTGCTTGGCAGTTGTGCCTCTACTTCTGTTACGGTCAGATAGAAGCCTCGACGCGTGTCCACAGAGCCCTTAGTGCTTGGCAGTTGTGCCTCTACTTCTGTTACGGTCAGAAGGAAGCCTCGACGCGTGTCCACAGAGCCCTTAGTGCTTGACAGTTGTGCCTCTACTCCTGTTACGGCAAAAAGAAGCCTCGACGCGTGTCCACAGAGCCCTTAGTGCTTGGCAGCTGTGCCTCTACTTCTGCTACGGTCAGAAGGAAGCCTCGACGCGTGTCCACAGAGCCCTTAGTGCTTGACAGTTGTGCCTCTGCTTCTGTTACGGTCAGAAGGAAGCCTCGACGCGTGTCCACAGAGCGCTTAGTGCTTGGCAGTTGTGCCTCTACTTCTGTTACGGTCAGAAGGAAGCCCCGACGCGTGTCCACAGAGCCCTTAGTGCTTGACAGTTGTGCCTCTGCTTCTGTTACGGTCAGAAGGGAGCCTCGACGCGTGTCCACAGAGCCCTTAGTGCTTGACAGTTGTGCCTCTGCTTCTGTTACGGTCTGAAGGAATCCTCGACGCCTGTCCACAGAGCCCTTAGTGCTTGACATTTGTGCCTCTGCTTCTGTTACGGTCAGATAGAAGCCTAGACGCGTGTCCACAGAGCCCTTAGTGCTTGGCAGTTGTGCCTCTGCTTCTGTTACGGTCAGATAGAAGCTTCGACGCGTGTCCACAGAGCCCTTAGTGCTTGGCAGTTGTGCCTCTGCATCTGTTACTGTCAGATAGAAGCCTCGACGCGTGTACACAGAGCCCTTAGTGCTTGACAGTTGTGCCTCTGCTTCTGTTACGGTCAGATAGAAGCCTCGACGCGTGTCCACAGAGCCCTTAGTGCTTGGCAGTTGTGCCTCTACTTATGTTACGGTCAGATAGAAGCCTTATGCGTGTCCACAGAGCCCTTAGTGCTTGGCAGTTGTGCCTCTGCGTCTGTTACGGTCAGAAAGAAGCCTCGACGCGTGTCCACAGAGCCCTTAGTGCTTGGCAGTTGTGCCTCTGCTTCTGTTACGGTCAGATAGAAGCCTCGACGGGTGTCCACAGAGCCCTTAGTGCTTGACAGTTGTGCCTCTACTTCTGTTACGGTCAGAAGGAAGCCTCGACGCGTGTCCACAGAGCCCTTAGTGCTAGGCAGTTGTGCCTCTACTTCTGTTACGGTCAAATAGAAGCCTCGACGCGTGTCCACAGAGCCCTTAGTGCTTGACAGTTGTGCCTCTGCTTCTGTTACGGTCACATAGAAGCCTCTACACGTGTCCACAGAGCCCTTTAGTCTTGGCAGTTGTGCCTCTACTTCTGTTACGGTCAGAAAGAAGCCTCGACGCGTGTCCACAGAGCCCTTAGTGCTAGGCAGTTGTGCCTCTACTTCTGTTACGGTCAGAAATAAGCCTCGACGCGTGTCCACAGAGCCCTTAGTGCTAGGCAGTTGTGCCTCTACTTCTGTTACTGTCAGATAGACGCCTCGACGCGTGTCCACAGAGCCCTTAGTGCTTGACAGTTGTGCCTCTACTTCTGTTACGGTCAGATAGAAGCCTCGACGCGTGTCCACAGAGCCCTTAGTGCTTGGCAGTTGTGCCTCTACTTCTGTTACGGTCAGAAGGAAGCCTCGACGCGTGTCCACAGAGCCCTTAGTGCTAGGCAGTTGTGCCTCTGCTTCTGTTTCGGTCAGAAGGAAGCCTCGACGCGTGTCCACAGAGCCCTTAGTGCTTGACAGTTGTGCCTCTGCTTCTGTTACGGTCAGATAGAAGCCTCGACGCATGTCCACAGAGCCCTTAGTGCTTGACAGTTTTTCCTCTGCTTCTGTTACGGTCAGATAGAATCCTCGACACGTGTCCACAGAGCCCTTAGTGCTTGGCAGTTGTGCCTCTACTTCTGTTACGGTCAGAAAGAAGCCTCCACGCGTGTCCACAGAGCCCTTAGTGCTTGGCAGTTGTGCCTCTACTTCTGTTACGGTCAGAAAGAAGCCTCGACGCGTGTCCACAGAGCCCTTATTTCTAGGCAGTTGTGCCTCTACTTCTGTTACGGTCAGAAAGAAGCCTCGAAGCGTGTCCACAGAGCCCTTAGTGCTAGGCAGTTGTGCCTCTACTTCTGTTACGATCAGAAAGAAGCCTCGACGCGTGTCCACAGAGCCCTTAGTGCTAGGCAGTTGTGCCTCTACTTCTGTTACGGTCAGAAGGAAGCCTCGACGCGTGTCCAGAGAGCCCTTAGTGCTAGGCAGTTGTGCCTCTGCTTCTGTTTCGGTCAGAAGGAAGCCTCGACGCGTGTCCCCAGAGCCCTTAGTGCTTGACAGTTGTGCCTCTACTTCTGTTACGGTCAGAAAGAAGCCTCGACGCGTGTCCATAGAGCTCTTAGTGCTAGGCAGTTGTGCCTCTACATCTGTTACGGTCAGAAGGAAGCCTCGCCGCCTGTCTACAGAGCCCTTAGTGCTTGACATTTGTGCCTCTGCTTCTGTTACGGTCAGATAGAAGCCTCGACGCGTGTCCACAGAGCCCTTAGTGCTTGGCAGTTGTGCCTCTGCTTCTGTTAGGGTCAGATATAAGCTTCGACGCGTGTCCACAGAGCCCTTAGTGCTTGGCAGTTGTGCCTCTGCATCTGTTACTGTCAGATAGAAGCCTCGACGCGTGTACACAGAGCCCTTAGTGCTTGACAGTTGTGCCTCTGCTTCTGTTACGGACACATAGAAGCCTCGACGCGTGTCCACAGAGCCCTTAGTGCTTGGCAGTTGTGCCTCTACTTCTGTTACGGTCAGATAGAAGCCTTACGCGTGTCCACAGAGCCCTTAGTGCTTGGCAGTTGTGCCTCTGCGTCTGTTACGGTCAGAAAGAAGCCTCGACGCGTGTCCACAGAGCCCTTAGTGCTTGGCAGTTGTGCCTCTGCTTCTGTTACGGTCAGATAGAAGCCTCGACGGTTGTCCACAGAGCCCTTAGTGCTTGACAGTTGTGCCTCTACTTCTGTTACGGTCAGAAGGAAGCCTCGACGCGTGTCCACAGAGCCCTTAGTGCTAGGCAGTTGTGCCTCTACTTCTGTTACGGTCAGATAGAAGCCTCGACGCGTGTCCACAGAGCCCTTAGTGCTTGACAGTTGTGCCTCTGCTTCTGTTACGGTCACATAGAAGCCTCGACACGTGTCCACAGAGCCCTTAGTGCTTGGCAGTTGTGCCTCTACTTCTGTTACGGTCAGAAAGAAGCCTCGACGCGTGTCCACAGAGCCCTTAGTGCTAGGCAGTTGTGCCTCTACTTCTGTTACGGTCAGAAAGAAGCCTCGACGCGTGTCCACAGAGCCCTTAGTGCTAGGCAGTTGTGCCTCTACTTCTGTTACGGTCAGATAGAAGCCTCGACGCGTGTCCACAGAGCCCTTAGTGCTTGACAGTTTTGCCTCTGCTTCTGTTACGGTCAGATAGAATCCTCGACACGTGTCCACAGAGCCCTTAGTGCTTGGCAGTTGTGCCTCTACTTCTGTTACGGTCAGAAAGAAGCCTCCACGCGTGTCCACAGAGCCCTTAGTGCTTGGCAGTTGTGCCTCTACTTCTGTTACGGTCAGAAAGAAGCCTCGACGCGTGTCCACAGAGCCCTTATTGCTAGGCAGTTGTGCCTCTACTTCTGTTACGGTCAGAAAGAAGCCTCGACGCGTGTCCACAGAGCCCTTAGTGCTAGGCAGTTGTGCCTCTACTTCTGTTACGATCAGAAAGAAGCCTCGACGCGTGTCCACAGAGCCCTTAGTGCTAGGCAGTTGTGCCTCTACTTCTGTTACGGTCAGATAGAAGCCTCGACGCGTGTCCACAGAGCCCTTAGTGCTTGACAGTTGTGCCTCTACTTCTGTTACGGTCAGATAGAAGCCTCGACGCGTGTCCACAGAGCCCGTAGTGCTTGGCAGTTGTGCCTCTACTTCTGTTACGGTCAGAAGGAAGCCTCGACGCGTGTCCAGAGAGCCCTTAGTGCTAGGCAGTTGTGCCTCTGCTTCTGTTTCGGTCAGAAGGAAGCCTCGACGCGTGTCCCCAGAGCCCTTAGTGCTTGACAGTTGTGCCTCTACTTCTGTTACGGTCAGAAAGAAGCCTCGACGCGTGTCCATAGAGCCCTTAGTGCTAGGCAGTTGTGCCTCTACATCTGTTACGGTCAGAAGGAAGCCTCGCCGCGTGTCTACAGAGCCCTTAGTGCTTGACAGTTGTGCCTCTACTTCTGTTACGGTCAGATAGAAGCCTCGACGCGTGTCCACAGAGCACTTAGTGCTTGGCAGTTGTGCCTCTACTTCTGCTACGGTCAGAAGGAAGACTCGACGCGTGTACACAGAGCCCTTAGTGCTTGACAGTTGTGCCTCTGCTTGTGTTACGGTCAGAAGGAAGCCTCGACGCGTGTCCACAGAGCCCTTAGTGCTTGACAGTTGTGCCTCTGCTTCTGTTACGGTCAGAAGGAAGCCTCGACGCGTGTCCACAGAGCGCTTAGTGCTTGGCAGTTGTGCCTCTGCTTCTGTTACGGTCGGAAGGAAGACCCGACGCGTGTCCACAGAGCCCTTAGTGCTTGACAGTTGTGCCTCTGCTTCTGTTACGGTCAGAAGGAAGCCCCGACGCGTGTCCACAGAGCCCTTAGTGTTTGACAGTTGTGCCTCTGCTTCTGTTACGGTCTGAAGGAATCCTCGACGCCTGTCCACAGAGTCCTTAGTGCTTGGCAGTTGTGCCTCTGCTTCTGTTACGGTCAGATAGAAGCCTCGACGCGTGTCCACAGAGCCCTTAGTGCTTGGCAGGTGTGCCTCTGCTTCTGTTACGGTCAGATAGAAGCCTCGACGCTTGTCCACAGAGCCCTTAGTGCTTGGCAGTTGTGCCTCTGCTTCTGTTACGGTCAGATAGAAGCCTCGACGCGTGTCCACAGAGCCCTTAGTGCTTGGCAGTTGTGCCTCTGCTTCTGTTACGGTCAGAAAGAAGCCTCGACGGGTGTCCACAGAGCCGTTAGTGCTTGGCAGTTGTGCCTCTGCTTCTGTTACGGTCAGATAGAAGCCTCGACGCGTGTCCACAGAGCCCTTAGTGCTTGACAGTTGTGCCTCTGCTTCTGTTACGGTCAGATAGAAGCCTCGACGGGTGTCCACAGAGCCCTTAGTGCTTGACAGTTGTGCCTCCACCTCTGTTACGGTCAGAAGGAAGCCTCGACGCGTGTCCACAGAGCCCTTAGTGCTAGGCAGTTGTGCCTCCACTTGTGTTACTGTCAGATAGAAGCCTCGACGCGTGTCCACAGAGCCCTTAGTGCTTGACAGTTGTGCCTCTGCTTCTGTTACGGTCAGATAGAAGCCTCAACACGTGTCCACAGAGCCCTTAGCGCTTGGCAGTTGTGCCTCTACTTCTGTTACGGTCAGAAAGAAGCCTCGACGCGTGTCCACAGAGCCCTTAGTGCTTGGCAGTTGTGCCTCTACTTCTGTTACTGTCAGAAAGAAGCCTCGACGCGTGTCCACAGAGCCCTTAGTGCTTGGCAGTTGTGCCTCTACTTCTGTTACGGTCAGATAGAAGCCTCGACGCGTGTCCACAGAGCCCTTAGTGCTTGGCAGTTGTGCCACTACTTCTGTTACGGCCAGATAGAAGCCTCGACGCGTGTCCACAGAGCCCTTAGTGCTTGGCAGCTGTGCCTCTACTTCTGTTACGGTCAGAAAGAAGCCTCGACGCGTGTCCACAGAGCCCTTAGTGCTTGGCAGTTGTGTCTCTGCTTCTGTTACGGTCAGATAGAATCCTCGACGCGTGTCCACAGAGCCCTTAGTGCTTGGCAGTTGTGCCTCTACTTCCGTTACGGTCAGAAAGAAGTCTTGACGCGTGTCCACAGAGCCCTTAGAGCTTGGCAGTTGTGCCTCTGCTTCTGTTACGGTCAGATAGAAGCCTCGACGCGTGTCCACAGAGCTCTTAGTGCTTGGCAGTTGTGCCTCTACTTCTGTTACGGTCAGATAGAAGCCTCGACGCGTGTCCACAGAGCCCTTAATGCTTGGCAGTTGTGCCTCTACTTCTGTTACGGTCAGAAGGAAGCCTCGACGCGTGTCCACAGAGCCCTTAGTGCTTGACAGTTGTGCCTCTACTTCTGTTACGGCATAAAGAAGCCTCGACGCGTGTCCACAGAGCCCTTAGTGCTTGGCAGTTGTGCCTCTACTTCTGCTACGGTCAGAAGGAAGCCTCGACGCGTGTCCACAGAGCCGTTAGTGCTAGACAGTTGTGCCTCTGCTTCTGTTACGGTCAGAAGGAAGCCTCGACGCGTGTCCACAGAGCGCTTAGTGCATGGCAGTTGTGCCTCTACTTCTGTTACGGTCAGAAGGAAGCCCCGACGCGTGTCCACAGAGCCCTTAGTGCTTGACAGTTGTGCCTCTGCTTCTGTTACGGTCAGAAGGGAGCCTCGACGCGTGTCCACAGAGCCCTTAGTGCTTGACAGTTGTGCCTCTGCTTCTCTTACTGTCTGAAGGAATCCTCGACGCCTGTCCACAGAGCCCTTAGTGCTTGACATTTGTGCCTCTTCTTCTGTTACGGTCAGATAGAAGCCTCGACGCGTGTCCACAGAGCCCTTAGTGCTTGGCAGTTGTGCCTCTGCTTCTGTTACGGTCAGATAGAAGCTTCGACGCGTGTCCACAGAGCCCTTAGTGCTTGGCAGTTGTGCCTCTGCATCTGTTACTGTCAGATAGAAGCCTCGACGCGTGTACAAAGAGCCCTTAGTGCTTGACAGTTGTGCCTCTGCTTCTGTTTCGGTCAGATAGAAGCCTCGACGCGTGTCCACAGAGCCCTTAGTGCTTGGCAGTTGTGCCTCTACTTCTGTTACGGTCAGATAGAAGCCTTACGCGTGTCCACAGAGCCCTTAGTGCTTGGCAGTTGTGCCTCTGCGTCTGTTACGGTCAGAAAGAAGCCTCGACGCGTGTCCACAGAGCCCTTAGTGCTTGGCAGTTGTGCCTCTGCTTCTGTTACGGTCAGATAGAAGCCTCGACGGGTGTCCACAGAGCCCTTAGTGCTTGACAGTTGTGCCTCTACTTCTGTTACGGTCAGAAGGAAGCCTCGACGCGTGTCCATAGAGCCCTTAGTGCTAGGCAGTTGTGCCTCTACTTCTGTTACGGTCAGATAGAAGCCTCGACGCGTGTCCACAGAGCCCTTAGTGCTTGACAGTTGTGCCTCTGCTTCTGTTACGGTCACATAGAAGCCTCGACACGTGTCCACAGAGCCCTTAGTGCTTGGCAGCTGTGCCTCTACTTCTGTTACGGTCAGAAAGAAGCCTCGACGCGTGTCCACAGAGCCCTTAGTGCTTGGCAGTTGTGCCTCTGCTTCTGTTACGGTCAGATAGAATCCTCGACGCGTGTCCACAGAGCCCTTAGTGCTTGGCAGTTGTGCCTCTACTTCCGTTACGGTCAGAAAGAAGTCTCGACGCGTGCCCACAGAGCCCTTAGAGCTTGGCAGTTGTGCCTCTGCTTCTGTTACGGTCAGATAGAAGCCTCGACGCGTGTCCACAGAGCTCTTAGTGCTTGGCAGTTGTGCCTCTACTTCTGTTACGGTCAGATAGAAGCCTCGACGCGTGTCCACAGAGCCCTTAGTGCTTGGCAGTTGTGCCTCTACTTCTGTTACGGTCAGAAGGAAGCCTCGACGCGTGTCCACAGAGCCCTTAGTGCTTGACAGTTGTGCCTCTACTTCTGTTACGGCAAAAAGAAGCCTCGACGCGTGTCCACAGAGCCCTTAGTGCTTGGCAGTTGTGCCTCTACTTCTGCTACGGTCAGAAGGAAGCCTCGACGCGTGTCCACAGAGCCGTTAGTGCTTGACAGTTGTGCCTCTGCTTCTGTTACGGTCAGAAGGAAGCCTCGACGCGTGTCCACAGAGCGCTTAGTGCTTGGCAGTTGTGCCTCTACTTCTGTTACGGTCAGAAGGAAGCCCCGACGCGTGTCCACAGAGCCCTTAGTGCTTGACAGTTGTGCCTCTGCTTCTGTTACGGTCAGAAGGGAGCCTCGACGCGTGTCCACAGAGCCCTTAGTGCTTGACAGTTGTGCCTCTGCTTCTCTTACTGTCTGAAGGAATCCTCGACGCCTGTCCACAGAGCCCTTAGTGCTTGACATTTGTGCCTCTGCTTCTGTTACGGTCAGATAGAAGCCTCGACGCGTGTCCACAGAGCCCTTAGTGCTTGGCAGTTGTGCCTCTGCTTCTGTTACGGTCAGATAGAAGCTTCGACGCGTGTCCACAGAGCCCTTAGTGCTTGGCAGTTGTGCCTCTGCATCTGTTACTGTCAGATAGAAGCCTCGACGCGTGTACACAGAGCCCTTAGTGCTTGACAGTTGTGCCTCTGCTTCTGTTTCGGTCAGATAGAAGCCTCGACGCGTGTCCACAGAGCCCTTAGTGCTTGGCAGTTGTGCCTCTACTTCTGTTACGGTCAGATAGAAGCCTTACGCGTGTCCACAGAGCCCTTAGTGCTTGGCAGTTGTGCCTCTGCGTCTGTTACGGTCAGAAAGAAGCCTCGACGCGTGTCCACAGAGCCCTTAGTGCTTGGCAGTTGTGCCTCTGCTTCTGTTACGGTCAGATAGAAGCCTCGACGGGTGTCCACAGAGCCCTTAGTGCTTGACAGTTGTGCCTCTACTTCTGTTACGGTCAGAAGGAAGCCTCGACGCGTGTCCACAGAGCCCTTAGTGCTAGGCAGTTGTGCCTCTACTTCTGTTACGGTCAGATAGAAGCCTCGACGCGTGTCCACAGAGCCCTTAGTGCTTGACAGTTGTGCCTCTGCTTCTGTTACGGTCACATAGAAGCCTCGACACGTGTCCACAGAGCCCTTAGTGCTTGGCAGTTGTGCCTCTACTTCTGTTACGTTCTGAAAGAAGCCTCGACGCGTGTCCACAGAGCCCTTAGTGCTAGGCAGTTGTGCCTCTACTTCTGTTACGGTCAGATAGACGCCTCGACGCGTGTCCACAGAGCCCTTAGTGCTTGACAGTTGTGCCTCTACTTCTGTTACGGTCAGATAGAAGCCTCGACGCGTGTCCACAGAGCCCTTAGTGCTTGGCAGTTGTGCCTCTACTTCTGTTACGGTCAGAAGGAAGCCTCGACGCGTGTCCAGAGAGCCCTTAGTGCTAGGCAGTTGTGCCTCTGCTTCTGTTTCGGTCAGAAGGAAGCCTCGACGCGTGTCCACAGAGCTCTTAGTGCTTGACAGTTGTGCCTCTGCTTCTGTTACGGTCAGATAGAAGCCTCGACGCGTGTCCACAGAGCCCTTAGCGCTTGACAGTTTTGCCTCTGCTTCTGTTACGGTCAGATAGAATCCTCGACACGTGTCCACAGAGCCCTTAGTGCTTGGCAGTTGTGCCTCTACTTCTGTTACGGTCAGAAAGAAGCCTCCACGCGTGTCCACAGAGCCCTTAGTGCTTGGCAGTTGTGCCTCTACTTCTGTTACGGTCAGAAAGAAGCCTCGACGCGTGTCCACAGAGCCCTTATTGCTAGGCAGTTGTGCCTCTACTTCTGTTACGGTCAGAAAGAAGCCTCGACGCGTGTCCACAGAGCCCTTAGTGCTAGGCAGTTGTGCCTCTACTTCTGTTACGATCAGAAAGAAACCTCGACGCGTGTCCACAGAGCCCTTAGTGCTAGGCAGTTGTGCCTCTACTTCTGTTACGGTCAGATAGAAGCCTCGACGCGTGTCCACAGAGCCCTTAGTGCTTGACAGTTGTGCCTCTACTTCTGTTGCGGTCAGATAGAAGCCTCGACGCGTGTCCACAGAGCCCGTAGTGCTTGGCAGTTGTGCCTCTACTTCTGTTACGGTCAGAAGGAAGCCTCGACGCGTGTCCAGAGAGCCCTTAGTGCTAGGCAGTTGTGCCTCTGCTTCTGTTTCGGTCAGAAGGAAGCCTCGACGCGTGTCCCCAGAGCCCTTAGTGCTTGACAGTTGTGCCTCTACTTCTGTTACGGTCAGAAAGAAGCCTCGACGCGTGTCCATAGAGCCCTTAGTGCTAGGCAGTTGTGCCTCTACATCTGTTACGGTCAGAAGGAAGCCTCGCCGCGTGTCTACAGAGCCCTTAGTGCTTGACAGTTGTGCCTCTACTTCTGTTACGGTCAGATAGAAGCCTCGACGCGTGTCCACAGAGCCCTTAGTGCTTGGCAGTTGTGCCTCTACTTCTGCTACGGTCAGAAGGAAGACTCGACGCGTGTCCACAGAGCCCTTAGTGCTTGACAGTTGTGCCTCTGCTTCTGTTACGGTCAGAAGGAAGCCTCGACGCGTGTCCACAGAGCGCTTAGTGCTTGGCAGTTGTGCCTCTACTTCTGTTACGGTCAGAAGGAAGCCCCGACGCGTGTCCACAGAGCCCTTAGTGCTTGAGAGTTGTGCCTCTGCTTCTGTTACGGTCAGAAGGAAGCCCCGACGCGTGTCCACAGAGCCCTTAGTGTTTGACAGTTGTGCCTCTGCTTCTGTTACGGTCTGAAGGAATCCTCGACGCCTGTCCACAGAGTCCTTAGTGCTTGGCAGTTGTGCCTCTGCTTCTGTTACGGTCAGATAGAAGCCTCGACGCGTGTCCACAGAGCCCTTAGTGCTTGGCAGTTGTGCCTCTGCTTCTGTTACGGTCAGATAGAAGCCTCGACGCGTGTCCACAGAGCCCTTAGTGCTTGGCAGTTGTGCCTCTGCTTCTGTTACGGTCAGATAGAAGCCTCGACGCTTGTCCACAGAGCCCTTAGTGCTTGACAGTTGTGCCTCTGCTTCTGTTACGGTCAGATAGAAGCCTCGACGCGTGTCCACAGAGCCCTTAGTGCTTGGCAGTTGTGCCTCTACTTCTGTTACGGTCAGATAGAATCCTCGACGCGTGTCCACAGAGCCCTTAGTGCTTGGCAGTTGTGCCTCTGCTTCTGTTACGGTCAGAAAGAAGCCTCGACGCGTGTCCACAGAGCCGTTAGTGCTTGGCAGTTGTGCCTCTGCTTCTGTTACGGTCAGATAGAAGCCTCGACGCGTGTCCACAGAGCCCTTAGTGCTTGACAGTTGTGCCTCTGCTTCTGTTACGGTCAGATAGAAGCCTCGACGGGTGTCCACAGAGCCCTTAGTGCTTGACAGTTGTGCCTCTACTTCTGTTACGGTCAGAAGGAAGCCCCGACGCGTGTCCACAGAGCCCTTAGTGCTAGGCAGTTGTGCCTCTACTTCTGTTACTGTCAGATAGAAGCCTCGACGCGTGTCCACAGAGCCCTTAGTGCTTGACAGTTGTGCCTCTGCTTCTGTTACGGTCAGATAGAAGCCTCAACACGTGTCCACAGAGCCCTTAGTGCTTGGCAGTTGTGCCTCTACTTCTGTTACGGTCAGAAAGAAGCCTCGACGCGTGTCCACAGAGCCCTTAGTGCTTGGCAGTTGTGCCTCTACTTCTGTTACTGTCAGAAAGAAGCCTCGACGCGTGTCCACAGAGCCCTTAGTGCTAGGCAGTTGTGCCTCTACTTCTGTTACGGTCAGAAAGAAGCCTCGACGCGTGTCCACAGAGCCCTTAGTGCTAGGCAGTTGTGCCTCTACTTCTGTTACGGTCAGAAAGAAGCCTCGACGCGTGTCCACATAGCCCTTAGTGCTAGGTAGTTGTGCCTCTACTTCTGTTACGGTCAGAAGGAAGCCTCCACGCGTGTCCACAGAGCCCTTAGTGCTAGGCAGTTGTGCCTCTGCTTCTGTTACGGTCAGAAGGAAGCCTCGACGCGTGTCCACAGAGCCCTTAGTGCTTGGCAGTTGTGCCTCTACTTCTGTTACGGTCAGATAGAAGCCTCGACGCGTGTCCACAGAGCCCTTAGTGCTTGACAGTTGTGCCTCTACTTCTGTTTCGGTCAGAAAGAAGCCTCGACGCGTGTCCACAGAGCCCTTAGTGCTAGGCAGTTGGTCCGCTGCTTCTGTTACGGGCAGAGAGCTGTGCATTTGGTCATTGAAACTTAGTATTCCATTAAAGTAATGTTCGTATAGTCTGCTTTTCGTAGGTTAAAAATTAACACTTGAATCCTTAAGAAAACTTCAGGTCTTGGTGAGTTCTAATCGCCATTTTTTTTCAGCTAACAGGATATTCTGTGATATAAACTAAGTTTAAATATTTCCCTAAATAATTACACCAGAAACCAACTTCTATGCGCTATACAACCCCTAACATAATGATGACCTAAATTTATATAGTGCATTGAGCAAAATTAAGCCCTTCAATTGGGATAAAATCACAAATCTTTCCTTTAAGAGCCGAATGCGCTAACCAATTGCCCAATGAGGCAACTAAAACTGTGTTTTGAACAGATGTCATAAGAAGAACCAAATACCGATAGAGGTGAAGTAAGTTGGCTCCTACAGAACCATTCCTGTACGTTGAGGTGAGTTAATTTTGTAAGGTTAGTAATGCCAGTTTCAGATACAAAAATAAACAAATATTAATTGGTATCGTCCCGAAACTTCTGAAACAAAGTAAGGGAAGAAAGCGATATTTGAACTCACGCGCGGTGAACACATTTGATTAAGAGACTAACACCTTATCCATTTGACCATCCTGTTCTATCTGAGAGTAGTGTTACGAGTTAACACGTATATTTAAAGTCAGCTACATTAGGCAATGCAAATTAGTTTACCAGCCTCACTTCATTTATAGTTTCCATTCAGGTACATATGTAGATATATTCATGTAATAACTTAACAAAGCCTCAATGAACAGAATGTGTCTGGGCTCACTACTGCACCACATACCTTCCAAATGTATGCATGTTCCTGAACTGTGTCAAAATATTCTTGTTTTTTACTTTCTCTACTACGTATAGTAAGTAGGGGAAGTATTGTATTCCACCCAAAAATTCGATAGCGAGGTTTCACCGGAAATATATGTTTTGAGACCCCCTGAATCCAAAAAGAGCATTTTTGGAAACATGTCCGCGTGTGTTTCTGTCTGTCTGTCTGTGTGTCTGTGTGTCTGTGAACAGCATAACTCAGAAACGAACAGTGAGTTAAACACCAAACTTGGTATTTAGGTTGAGTATCTTCCAGAGATGCGACACGAAGGGTTTTAAGAAAATCCCCCCACCCCAGACTACCCTTTACATGGAACATTTTTCGAAAATTTTAATTTTCTCAAAAACGGCTCTAACGATTTTGTTTAAACTATCATATGTTTAAGATATTGTCATGACAAATAAAATGTATATCTCGAATTTGCTGGCAATGTCTCCAAAAGTGTTCTTCCTTATGAACGACTTTTTCATAACTGGTAAACCATAAGAGATAGACAAAAGTTTACTACACGAAAAATGTAGATCGCGTTAAAATACACAATTTATGTCATATACATTTCTTTTGTTGAGTGAACCGTTTGCTAGATATTGCTTGTTATTACCTTAAATTTTCCAATACTTATACTTTTTCTCAAATTCGTTATTCATTTTTACTTTCTCTACTCCGTATAGTAAGTAGGGGAAGTATTGCATTCCACCCAAAAATTCGATACCGAGATTTCACCGGAAATACATGTTTTGAGACCTCCTGAATCCAAAAAAAAGCATTTTTGGAAACATGTCCGTGTGTATGTCTGTGTGTGTGTGTGTGTCTGTGTGTGTGTGTCTGTGTGTGTGTGTGTGTTTGTCTGTGAACATCATAACTCAAAAACGAACAGTCGGATAAACACCAAACTTGGTATTTAGGTTCAGTATCTTCCAGAGATGCGACACGAAGGTTTTCAAGAAAATCCCCTCACCCCAGACTACCCTTTACATGGAAGATTTTTCGAAAATTTTAATTTTCTCAAAAATGGCTCTAACGATTTTGATTAAAATATCATATGTTTAAGATATTGTCATGAGAAATGAAATGTATATCTCGAATTTCCTGGGAATGTCTCCAAAAGTATTCTTCATTGTGAACGACTTTTGCATAACTGGTAAACCATAAGAGATAGACAAAATTTTACTACACAAAAAATGTAGATCGCATTAAAATACACAACTTATGTCATATACATTTCTTTTGTTGAGTGAACGGTTTTCGAGATATTGCTTGTTATTTCCTTAAATTTTCCAATACTTATACTTCTTCTCAAATTCGTTATTCATTTTTTTATGTCCTGGACATGCAAAGAGAATGGAATTCGCCACATAGCAACCAGCGTTAAAATATTTGAATATCGCTTAAAAGCTACCATGTTTCCCTTGCATCTACAAGAAAATTACCAATAAGATTGACATCTCGATATCTCGATTAACATGAAGCATATGGAGAATAGGCGTTTGTAAAAATAATTTGTACAAGAATAGAGAAAGTCATGTGAGTGTAACACATCAGATTTTTTTATGTCCTGGACATGCAAAGAGAATGGAATGCGCCACATAGCAACCAGCGTTAAAATATTTGACTATTGCTTAAAACTTACCATATTCCCCTTGCATCTACAAGAAAATTATCAATAAGATTGACATCTCGATATCTCGATTAACATGAAGCATATGGAGATTAAGCGTTTGTAAAAATAGTTTGTACAAGAGTAGAGAAAGTCATGTGAGTGTAACACATCAGATTTTTTCGTAAAGTACTGATATGTGATTGTGTTCTTACAATAGTATTCTAGAGTTTATTTTCCATTACTGTGATTTAAACATCATTGCTTGCTACTTAATTATACAATTTGAAACTCTTATACACAATAAAAGCATTCAACATTATTTCTCCTTGCTTGCAACTGCTCAGTTGGGATATGTCTTAAATGGAATGAGAACTATAAATGAAGATGCAGCTAACCCAGGAAACATAGATATATCGAACTATAATTGACAGATCAATACAGATCATGTTGTGTTGTAAATATAAGTGCTAATACCTCCTTAAACTTCCACAATTATATGTTCTGTAGTATGCCGGAAAAGAATTAGTTTCTAAAAATATTTGCTAGAAAAAGAAAACGAATAATTGAATCAGGATGTTTTTGCCTTAAATACCATTGGCAACAGAGAGCTGAGAATTTTACTGTTCTGCGAAGGTTAGAAATCAACGTTGAATGCTTAGGAGTGTTTCACCTCTTGCTCGGCTTGAAACCTCATTATTTCAATTAACTGAAAATGCTGGCATATAACCTTTTGTTTAACTACTTCACTGAGGTTTACTTCAACACAAACATTGTGTCACACGCTACCTGCCCAAACTTATCAGCAATTTGTGCAGTGCGTCAGCAAAATTAGCCGCCCCCGGGTGGGATCGAACCACCAACCTTTCGGTTAACAGCCGAACGCGCTAGCCGATTGCGCCACGGAGGCTGTTGTAAGAGTACTGCAAATATCTCTATCAAGCGAACAATTGAACAGACCATAGATATGAGCTAAGTATGTTGGTACCTGTACGGTGAAGTTGAGATCAATTTGTGAGGGGATGCAGTAGTGGATGCCAATAGCAGTTTCTTCATGTATATGTAAGGGATGGGCTTAGGGGAAATAATCGTTCGTTCGGCATGCTTGCATGCTCATGGGGCAGGCAGAAGCAACCGGTGCGACACCTGCTTTGTAAATTTTCGAAGCATACTGGTTTACTCATATTCTTAACCAACGTTGCGTTCTCAACACTAATGCTTGGGTATATTATATGCTTAATTGTATGTATTTACGATCCAAAAGCAGCAGAAGATTTTTAATTCAATTATAGCTGGATGTGGCTTAGTGGCTTAGTGTAAACAAACGGAAGATCGCCAACCTACTGCAGGTAGGCGATTACTAGGAACAGTGCTTTTTGTACCTTTTCAGCAGTGGACAAGTTGAACTCAGTTCCCAGATGCCATAATGAACAGGAATGTGCTTGGGGTCACTGTTGTAACACATTACATTCCAAATGCATTGATGTCCCTGAATTACCAAGAAAATATTGTACATGGTTGCGCTAAGGTGTTGCATCAACAATAATGCAGAGTTTAGTTTCCTTTACTATGATTTCAACAACAGGGTGTGCTACGTCATTATACAGTTTGAACCTGTTATACGCAGTAAAAAATTCAACAGTTATTTCTCCTTACTTAAAATAAATTGAGTGTATTATATAATTTGTTTATGGACGCTCTTGAACTACTATGACACTTAGCGTCCTATTCTATACTGGACGTGAAATACCAGAAATTTTGCTCATAGGCCTCTTTATCAGTATTGAGGTTCTTTTACGTGCCGTAAATCTACGATACGGGATCACAGGCTTTACTTTCCTTCCGAAGGAGGTCATGATAAGTATTTTTTTACCCAGAAAACATCCATTACCCTCCGCCGGGTTTGAACCATAACTTCGGGTACTAGAGCCTAGTATTCTAGGGAAATTAATTCCCTTCGAGGGGATGGAACTACAAACATTTGGTTTAACAACCGAAGGCAGTAAGGTGAGCGCCACGAAGCCAGTTAAAGTTATATGTGAAATATTAGTGTCACGTGAAGAATTGTACAGCTCAGCACTTCGTGTTGTTTGCTACACGGAGAATCGGGGTGCATTGTGTGAGATCCGTGCGGTAGTGGATGCCAAATGCATAGAGTTAAATAGTTAGTATCTTACCGTGGTCTCTGAAACAAAACATCCGACGAGGATGGGATCCGAACCCACGCGTTCAGAACACATTGGATTAGCAGTACAACGCCTTAACCATTCAGCCTCTCGTCATGTATAAGTCAAGCAGCTAGAACTTAGCACATGTAACTATAGCTAACTGCATTAAGCAATTTACATTTTCTTATCAATCTTGTTTTATTTAGGCGTTTCCAACCAGGTACACATGTCAATTCAAGTAATAACAAAACAGAACTTCAAGGGACATGAAAGCTTTTATTGGATGTCACTTCAGTATTCCTTTTTATGATAATATATGTAGAGAATGTTCCTCCAACAAAAATAGTTGTGTTTTTGTGTTTTCAGACATCGTCAGCGATGGTAATGAGAGTAAACAAACGTAACGTCGCCGGCCTGTTGCAGGTGTCGCGGTTACTGGAAGAGGTGTTTTTACTTTCTTGCTCACCGGTGATTGGATATTCCTACAGAATTCATGAAATTGCAACAGAAGGTGCTGTAACAGAAAATAGAAACGTAGAAGTTTTCTATAGCCAAACATCATGAACACCATGGTAAATACCGTAAGTGTGGACAAATGAAAGGCCACAGGTGTTGCGAACATAACAATTTTTAGTTTTTTATTACATGCTTAACTGCATGCTACTTACACTCCCATAGCAGCAGCTGATTTTTATTTCGATTGTAACTGGCAACTCTCACGGATGATGGCTTAGTGTAAACAAAAGGAATATCGCCAGCGTACTGCAGGTGGCGCTATTACTAGGAGCAGTGCTTTCGCTTTTTGTTCCGCAATGGACAAGTTGGATTTAGTTGCCAGGTGCCAGAATGAACATAAATGTGGCTGTGTTTACAACTGTAGTACATACATTCCAAACGCAATGATCTCCTTGAATTACCCAGAAAATGTTATATATTGATGTATAAGGCAATTATATATAATTATCTTACATCAATAATAATGTAGTTTCCTTTACTATGATTTAAACAGCTTTATGTATTACTTGATTATACAATTTGGTACTGTTTTCACATTAAACAGTTATTTCTCCTTGCATGTAACTATTAAGTTGGAATATGTGGGAACTCTTAGAACATGGTCACCCACATAACCCAAGAAACATTAATATATCTGGCTGCAATTGACAGATCAATGTTGTATTCTTACTATATGTGACTACATCTCTCTTAACATTTTATCAACTATATGTTTTGCACTCTGCCTGAAGGAATTAATGGAGACTATCACGTCTACGAAGATTACAAATCCACATTTGAGTCCTCTTGTTTGGCTTGAAACGTCATTCTTTCGACTAATTGCAGATGCTGGGTTATAAACTAAGTTTAGCGCCTTCACTGAGGCTTAATTCATAAAAACCATTTGTGTGTTACACGTTACCCTTCCGAGCTAAACAGCTATATTTGTGCGAAGTGTACAGAAAAATTTAGCGCCCCCGGGTGGGATCGAACCACCAACCTTTCGGTTAACAGCCGAACGCGCTAACCGATTGCGCCACGGAGGCTGCTTGCTTTATCATTTTAAATGGCTCTTCCAAATGAATAAATTGAATAGCCCATAGACCTAAAGGTTAACACCTGTACACTGAAGCAGATTTTGTTTTGTGATGTCCATGGGATAGTGGATTGCGGTTGCAGTTTATTCGTGTATTTGGATCGGTTAGGCCCAGGTTAAATAATCGTTGGTAGGGCATGCTTCCATAGTGAAGGGCAGGTATAAGCAGCCTGTGCGACATGTGATTTGTAAATTTTCCAAACATACTACTTTACTCACATTCTTAACCAGTATTGGGTCCTAGACATGATTTTTGGCTTCACTCGGAATACGCCTCATAATATTTAAAATACTTTGCAATTTTAGTAATACTAATAGGAAAGAAACATTTTAACACAACATAAGCATAGCCACTACCTAATCTGAAATGGGGCGTAGTGCAGTTGGACTGCCAAGTTATTTAAAGTGTTATTTGGGCTTAAAGGTGGATACAAATACCGGAGAAGATATTCTTAAAAACGCGGGCTACTGATCCCATAGGGAAAGATATTTTCATTGCATGAAAGGCATTTTGTGGCAGTAATTTGTATCACAATAATGTAAATGCCAGAGTGATTGTAGCGTAAATAAGCATTATTGTATGACAATGATTTGAAATGTTTGTTAATTATAAGCATTGTTAGGAAATAAGTTTACACGGCCTCACTGAAACTGACAATAAGAGCGGGCAACAATGAGCGAGGAGGTGAGTTGTTTATTAATTAGAAGAGGCGAACAATTGACGTCAGATTGGCGCGCTTTTCTTAGAAATGGCGGAAATTTCTTCCCTAGAGCATATGTTTTCGTAATTTTTGATTGGATATAAAAATAGACGCTAATGTTGGCGCGTTTTATTAACCAATAGCAGCTCGGTTATAATCTTTAGGAATATTAGGGTGTGGGAGTATAAAAAGCTAAAGCCAGAGGCAAGTATTGTCCAGTCCAACAGAAACATTTGTGCATTACACGTCGCTCACTCCAGAAGAAGCATTCGCGTGTAATACGTCGATCAGTTCAACATAAGTATTCGTGAGTTATACGTCGCGTAGTTCAACGGAAGCATACATAAAGTGCACGGTACGCAATTCTACAGAATCTCTCGCGTCGTAAAGCTAGTTATAGATATGAAATACACGAATTAATAAGGTGCAACAAATAAGTGATTATAGTAACATTAGAAAATATAACAGTTTCAGTCTGGCGTGTATCAACAGTCAATATGTGAAATTAATAACGTGTGACGGCAATAAAAGTGTAAAAACAAATTCTTTTATCAGTGTTATCTTTCAGTAAAAACTCCTTTCCGTTTACACACCTTGATGAAGAGATATGCTCGACTTAATAATAATAATAGCTAGCCGGAGGACAATGAACCCAACATTTAAAGTAGTAAAATAATAACAGGCGCTCAACAATAGATAACACGAAGTGACCGCGACAAATTGGCTTCCATACGTGTGGCAGATAAACATAAAGCATCTACCAACTACCAACAAATATTCCACTTCAAATTGAATCCCAAACGTGGGGCTAACAAACCAACCACTTCAATTTTCAGGTACTGCCTTGATGATTGAATGTATTTATCTAAATAACAATATACATACATAAATCATTTTCAATCGTACGGATCCGCAGGCCATACATGCTGCTATAATACCCAGAATAATAAGCATGGTTAAAACATAAAAAACTAAGTAATATAAATACCGACAAGGAATAAAAGGAAACTGAAAACAATTACCACTTTAAGAAAACACCGTTGGACGGAAACAAAGTAGAACATATGTATTCAAATATAGCATCTCAAATATGAACAACCCACATAACAACGGTAAATCTTATTTCAGTGTATTAGTATTATTTATATTTAATTTAAACATTACAAGAGGCGTATTCCGAGTGCACACAAAAATTAGTGTCTAGAACCCAATGTTAGTAAAGAATATGAGTAAAGTAGTATGTTTCGAAAATGTACCAATCAGATGTCGCACCGGCTACTTCTACCTGCCATGTCACCATACAAGCATGGCTTACCAACGATTATTTAACTTGGGCCCACCCCATCCAAATACACGGATACACTGCAATTGCCATCCACTACCCCATGGACCTCACAAAATGAACCCAGATTCTCCGTATAGGAATTAACCCACAAGAGTTGAGCTCTGTAATTGTTCACATACACTAATACTTCAAGTATTGCTTTAACTGGCTTTGTAGCGCTCAGCGCTACCGCCTTTGGAGGCGATTAATTTTCCTCAACACACCTTACAATGGTTCGGACAGGTGGGGTATATAACTGTAAAGGAAGGTAAAATGTTCATTTATTATTGGTGAAACACAATTCTATGCAAAAATGTACAATACATGGAGGTAATTTAACGGACAACAATCCATTTCTAATTCACCGGTTTCAGTAGTCAACCCAGGTAATTCCTGTCTATTCGGGCAGATGGTTTAGTTTTATGGTCTCTTCAGTTCTTGCATGACAATGATTTTAGAAATGTCGTGAAACATATTGACATAAAGGTGCTTTTTCCAAAAATACTGAGACGATAACTGAGAAATATTGCTTATTTCTTATAATGGTAACACAGAGTGTTTATAAATATGTGTTACTTCAAAAATGATAAATTCTTTTGTTGAATGCGATTGAGTTTTAAGAAAACCATCTCTGCTTCTAATTGTATGTAAGTCTATAATTTCGTTTAAATTAAAGGAATAAGGAAATCCCTGACTTAATATATTCAGAGGAACTCAGTGATGTATCAATTATATGAGAACAAATTCTGACCAAAAATGCAGATAAGGACTACACTTTTTAGCAAACAAGAAATGCAACTTACGTAAGTAACCATCAAAGTAGTCAGTACCTCTATTTTCTAAAGCTGTGTTTCTGCATCCTCTTGAACTTCAACCTCCGGGTTCTCTTTATTCCCCTCCTTAACGTCTCTCTACGGTTTTCTGTAATGGTCTTAGTCTTGGATTGGATTGTGAACGGAAGTGGCTACGACATCGATCCAGAAATTAAGATATTGTACCGACGCCACATGAGGGGGCGCCCCGAGAGGTGAAGGGAGACCCCGGGCAATAACAGGGTGCCTACAGTTTCCAGATATGGAGAGGCAGAGCGGGGATCCCGCGCCATACATGATACAATGCCCCCTAAGGGGCGGTTCTTATACAGTGGCAACCTACCGAAGCCCGAGGAACATAGAAAATTCTCAAGAGCATTCTTTTCCCTACCACATTCCACCGAAACACCATCGCCGACACTTCCAACCCTGAAATAGATCTAACGGGGTGCAGGATCAATGCAATGAAAAACAGAACGAAATGGAGATCCTAGAATTTCGGAGGATGAAAGAAACCAATCCTGCTTTTGCCTGACGACCCGGGAAAACCCCAAAAGACCCCATGGGTCAGAGTGGGCGGCCACCGGGGATCGAGCCCGGGACTTCCAGAATGCGGGGCTCTCAGTCTCTCTCTATTCAAAAATAAAAATTGCTTGAGAGTGAATTACCAAAGCATTTAAGGATAATGAGCGAAAATTGTACCAAAACAATATTTATAACATGTTTATGTTATAGGTAATACAGTTTAGAAAATGCCCCTGTGGTATTTGATTTGTACCTCTAAGTTCATTTAGAAATTTAAATTTCTTAGCAGTGCAGCTGTTCCATCCACCATTTTCAGATCAGGTACCAACTCTACCTTTGAAGTATTCGTATTGTTACGTTGCTATTTATACTACTAAAATTGTAAACTCTTTTAAATCTTACAAGGGACATATTCCGAGTGAACCCAAAATCAGTGCAGGGAATGGAACTTTGATTAAGTATATGAGAAAACTAGCATTTTTCGAAAATTTACAAAATAGGTGTTTCACCGCTTGCTTCTACCTGCCCAGTCACCATGCAAGCATGATGTAACAACGATTATTTAACATGGACCCACTCCATCTAAATACAGGGACAAACTGCAATTTTCATCCACTACCCCATGGACCTCAGAAATTCAATTCAGCTTCAAAGAACACGTTTGAACCTTATTTGAAATTGTAATTCTTTACCCACTGAGCTGTCTTGCTTTTTGGAATCGGCTCCTGATAAAATCCAAGTATCTCACATTTCCTAATTAAAGTAATTGAGATGGACCCCTGACACAATACAAATGTTTCATGTGCACTACTAAATCTACTGTAAGCTGGATGCTGTGGTATTAGAAACACAATCTTCCAGACAGGGGCGCAAACGTCTGACACTTAGATTAAAAACCTAAAGCTCTATCCAGTGAGGTATTTGGACATTTTACACATCGGCCCAGAGAGGAACGTAAAGACTGGACTGTTAGTTTAAAAGCCTAATATTACACCCAATGTGGAGAAAGAAGGTATGACTCAACGATGTGGTCAGAAACAATAACAAACCATATGTTCACAATAGTGGCTCTTCTGCACAATAGCATCGGAATTTTCATATGCCATATTTGACTGATCTTGGCGTTCAGAATCGACCCATTGGCCCCTGGCAAACGTGGCCTCATCGATGAACAACTACCTGACATGAACACTCTAATGGCTGCCTTAGATTCAATTTACAAAACTGCGGGAATAAGTTACAATCTTTGGGAGTTAAGGCTGCACCTTTTGCAGAATGGAAGAGAAAGAGTTGCTCTTCCTGCAGGACTTACCATACATTCCTGTGGTTGGTGCCCATTGTACGTACAATAGTACAAGTGCTAGTTGACGGTTCTATTCCAGTGGACGCAGTACCTTTTCTCCAAACTCCAGAGTGTGATGGGTACGCGTTGCCCGCAATTTGCTTTATTGTTCACCAAAGATCACGTTCTCCCAAACGTTGATCTACATACTCGAAAGTAGTCTAACGTGGGTACCGTCTAATGGAACACCTTTCGTTGTGGATTTGTGCAGCAATTAGAGTACGAACTCCTGCTTCGCCATCCAGAAAAAGGATTGCTCCATGTTTCCTGAATGTGCGTTTACAGTTCATTTTAAACAAGAGAAACTTGTGACCTTTACTGGAGGGGCATGTGTTCTTCTATTTTCCCCTTCGTCATTGCTCTAGCTAGCCAGTAAGGTGCCACCACCCTCTTTCCCTTCGCCATAAAGCTCAACTTCGAGGGGTAACATGTGTCGTATTATACTACAAGCACGTGCTTCCATACTGCTTACTAGTTTTCTACTACAACCCGGCAACGTTCTTCTCTTACTTTCCTGCTATGAGTGAACTGTCACAAGTCTCTTCTTGTTTAACTGCTCCAGCTGCTTGAACGCAGTTCCTTTGTATGTTGGAGGAAAAAAAGGAAACGTGACGTGGGTGAGGTTACTGAAATACATGGAACATCAGTTATATAGAGTAAGAGAAAATCATCATTACCTTATGCTGTTGTTGGTTTTCTGCCAGGAATGTCAGGGTTATAGTGATGGTACTACCATACGCAGTGCTACCACATTCTCAGCACCCATTTTGAGGAGTAAGAATACTTTGTACTATTGCTTGGGTCAAGGTTTAGTGGATTTGTATCAGTTGGTTAACTGTTAGATTCAGTTTGTCTTTTCCAGTAATGCCCAAACTTACAGAGAGAGGGGATGAAGGGAGCTTCTCTTCCCAGTCATTTCCACTCGTGCTGCCAAGGACTGAAAAGAGAGTGAATCTCTTCAAATATAGTAGGTAGAGTAAGCTATGAACTTTAACCTTAGCTCTTAAGAGAGCAGACTACACAACCCTAAGCTTGAAGAGGCGAGAAGATGCGCTGCACATAGTGATGGAACTGTGCCACTTTAATGGATCAGCATATCGTTCCCACACAGGGAAAAGAAAAAAAAATAAGTTTACCCATGTTCAAGTATTAACTTGATTTCACATGTATATTTCAACTCACATTCGGCAGCCTAATCTTTCGGCTAAATTACAGCTAACACAATATGTTTGTTTAGCTGTTCAGCACAAACTGTAATAAAATTGCACTGGCGTTCAGTCATTTATTCAGTTCACACTTAAAGTGATTTTGGTAACAGCAAAATTTAAAAATGCTAATTCACAACCTGCAAAACAGTAAATAAATGTTTAAACGTGCAGTTAGTTTAAATAAATCTTCCAAGCTATCTGGAAATACTGAGATGAATTTATTACCTTCACAGTGGAGAAATCGAACTTAACGATGGTACAAAAACACAACATAATAACATGGAAATTAAAGTGGAATTCGATTAGTGTCGAACAGTTTTTTCTTCTTTCTTTCATTTTTTTTATTTGATTTTGTTTCTTTCCTATGCTATATTGGTAATGAAATTCACAGAAATATGTCAGCTTTGCATTTCTGAGATTGTTTGCTCTGATAACATTATTCATGACTATTTCATATATAAAAACTCCAAAATAAAGTGAATAAGTCATAACTGTGTTTCAAACATTTCTTCATGTTTCATGTTAATGTTCCTTTGCCCTATGTACCTGCTGTTGAAACCTAATGTCTAAATGATAGCCCCCAAGTAGAGGTGAACAGAACAATGAAATACCGAAGCAACGGACTTTACAAGAGCAATTCGTGCATCTAGGAACGTAATAAGGAGGATTAAAGAGAGATACGTTTTTTGCACAGAGTTGGTAACCCGGTAGCTACGGGAAACTACAGTCAAAAGAACGTTCCGGTTATGTAGCCCGAAAAGCTCAGTCGGTAGAGCATTAGGCTTTTTAACCAAAGAGTCCAGGTTTCGAGTCCCTGTTTGGGCATTGTGGTTTTTTTAAAAGTATACGTGCTGAAAAGTAGTCTCAAAAGACACATTACAAAAGAAATATAACGTAACGAAATCCACCACTCATTAAAATAAGCTTTCTGTTTTTGCGTGTGTTGTTTTCTAATTTCAGCATTAGATACTTGGCCGTCTAAAGGTCATACGAGAGTCTCAGAATAAAGCACCTCCTATACATTTAAACGTGCGAAGTGAATGAAGAACACATTAATATGTCCATGTCTGTGGAATTTTCTTGCTACTTGAGACACTTTTGCCATTTTAGGATAGCAGGATAATACAGATTAAATACAGTAAGCAAACATTTGAAAATATTTCGATCTGTAAAAAAATAATGATTATTAACCGGAAGAAACGTTACAACCTTGCCAGTCCTTAAGACAGCTTAAAAATAATTGTATTGTTGCTTACTCAAAACCAATTAATGTAGATTACATGTACACACTTTACAGATATTCCTGGTGTTTTTGGTGCTAATATTAAAGTTGTGTCTATTTGTATTGCATATCCTGCATTCGTTTGGGTGTTTGGTCAGATTAGCGATAAACAAAACATATGTCCCGGGTGGGCTCGAATCACCTACCTTTCGGTTAACAGCCAAATGCGCCAGCCAATTGCGCCACGGAGGCAACGAAATTTGTGCTACCTTCTCCTATCGTACAAGTAATTATTAAACTAGTGAATATTTTTAAATACTGGGGTGAGGGCCAAAAGGTTTCCAGCAAAGTATTAAATTTTAATCACCCCATCATGCACATGGTGAGACGTACCTATAGATACAGCGAGAGGACTAGGACCTTGTTATTCACATTTCTGATCAGCCTGGGGTATTCTTAACAAATTAGACATATTTCGCACTATACACATTACCTGTGAATTATTCAATAAAAGAAATGGTGTCCCTATATCATCACACAAAAGAGATAAAGAAAGAATTGAGGGGAGATACCTCACACACGAACTACATTTACACTCGTTCGCACACAGACTCACACACTCTACTCTCAAACCAAACTAACAAATCAGACAAAGAAAAGTAACGTTAAAACTATTCCCCCCTCTCTGCAACACTAGCTATGCTCGCCAGCTGAGGTGGCGAGTGTCACACCAGATGGAAATCAAACACAAGGCCAAAAGAAATAATAAAATTACCCCAACAATGCTGTCACCAATACGACGCAATAATGCGTTTGGCATGACAATAGCTACTAATACCTACCAATACGCCACACCAGTCTCCGCTTACAATAGTGAGGCGTCCCCGCTGAAAGGAAAAGAAAGGGAAAAAACATGAAAATACAAAGTGGTTGCATATAAACAAGTTATAATATCCCCAGATGAATCCCCACAGGAATAACAATAATGGCTTGACAGATGATGTAGTATCACAAGAATCCCCCCAGCTCGCAAATCGTCTTCTGCCCAACATAGTTGGTGATGAAAAATGTTGGAGAAGGCACAGAAACACTGCCTTGTTCGGTGAATTTCACCCACCACTGAACCACCCCACCGACGAAAGAAGAGAAGAAAGTGTAGCACGCATAGTCCGTATCTATTAATCACCATGGCGAAAAACAGTAAGGTTGCTAGTTATCTGAAGTGTTGATCTGTGGCCGATGGGCCCTGTCGGCAAAGAAGAAAAAAAAAGGAGAACACCCTTGTAACAAGCCGTGGTGAGACAGTCCAAGATTTTGATGTGCTACTGGAAGACCTCTGCGGGTGCGTCCTGGGGAACAACCACCATTCTCCGGGTGACCTGGAGTAGTTCTCTTCTGTGGAGTGGAGCGTATCCTGGGGCTACCGGCAGAGTACAACAAGATTCTGAAAAACATCAGATTTCACAATAGACCAAAAAATACACAATACAAGTGTTACAAAAACACAAAACTAATAAAACTTAAATATAGAACAAGGCCTTGTAAAAAAAATACATTGACGCTCAATTATTGGATATAACTAAAAACTACTAACCAGTATATTTAAAGTACAGACGCCCAGACTAACATTAAATGACAAACATTTTGATAATTTAACATGACAACGTGAATGTTAATGGAAGCAAAGAATGAGCTGAGAACGTCGTGTGAATGTTAACAAAGCATGAACCTGCATGGGAACAAAGAATGAGTAGAGGAAATCATGTGAGTGTATAGTGAAACAAAGAATGAGGGTAAAGTCGTATGAATGTTTATGTAAGAAGAATGTGTGGCGAAAATCATGTGAATGTTAATGGAAGCAAAGAATGTGAAGAGAAAGTCATGTGAATGTTAACAGAGCATGACCCTGTAGGGGGAACAAAGAATGAGTAGAGGAAATCATGTGAGTGTATAGTGAAACAAAGAATGAGGGGAAAATCGTGTGAATGTTTATGTAAGAAGAATGTGTGGCGAAAATCATGTGAACTGAAGAAGAGTATGCAGTGAAATCCATGTGAATGTAAAGCACAGATTAGAAAATATGATGCTCTTTGTAACGAATCGTCTTTCATGTACTGTAACGTTTAAATAAAATTAAATGTATTGTAAAAGCCAACAGTGATTTTGTATAGTTATTTAAAACTCACCTTGCATTGCCCCGTTTTGATATGTGCTGAATGTGTAGACGGCCTGTAGCTCAGGTTGCTTTTAAAGCTCTTTAAAACTTGAATGTAAAGTTAATAAGTACACAACAGTTCTAACATGGGACAGATGTCTGTTTACATAGGGATCTAAACCCCCTCCAGGCGATGCCTGCACGTCATCATGGCTGTGATACTTACACGTCACGTGATTATTGCAGCCAATGGCATCATCTCTTGCTACGCATGCGCAGAGGCCCTCAGCACTTCTATCCCTGCTTGTTTCACTTCCTCTCCCTCTCTCGCGCTCTCTCTCTCTCTCTCCCTCTCTCGCTCTCTCTCACACAGAGTACATCCATAATGTCGTTACACAAAGCTGCATGCAGTTAAAGCATCAATCTAAGCGATGTATTCCAGAGTACAGAGGAAAATCAGTGAAGTCATTGAAAGTTCGGGATTCGAACTAGGGGCAACTGATTGAAAATTATATACAGCATTAATTGTTCATTGTATGAGCTATCAAACATGCTTTCGTCTACAGCTCTATCTCTGCCTGTTTCTGCGATAATTGAGATTTAAACTTAAGGATCGAACCCTGGACGTCAGATACCCTAATATACGCCCGCAAGATATTATCTGATGACATAAACGTAATATGTTTATTTGGTGCCTTTGTCTTAATTATTTCCTGTTATTAAATTTATAAGTAAACTTCATTGAATCGGTATTCGAACTCAGAACGCCAGAAACAAAATTATTTATAATATTAGTTTGATGTGCTTAAAGACCTGTATGCCGTTGCAACATTGATCTAAGTGATATATTCTAGAACACAGTGGAAAATTAAGGAAGTCACTGAAAGATCGGGATTCGAGCTAGGGACACTGATTGGAAATTATATAAAGCATTAATTGTTCATCGTAGGAACTAAAAATCGTACTTTGGTCCGCACCTTAATCCCTGCTAGTTTCTGAGATAATTGAGATTTTAAAGTTAAGGATCGAACCCATGACACCTGGACTCTAATATACATGCACAAGAAAGGAGCTAATGGCATAAAAGTAATAAAGTTTATTTACTGTCTTTATTTTAATTAGTTTCGGAGTTATTAGAAGACCGGTTTCGAGCAATCGTAAATGGAGCCTTGCATCCCGAGCTATAATTAGTTTTTATTGCATCATTTTGTCTCTTTTCATTCAGGACATGCGCGTTGGTTGGTGTGTGCGTGTGTGGGTTGGTGCTGTTGGGTGTAAGTGAACAGGCATATGTGCTTGCACGTGTGTGTGTTTGTCCATGTATATGTATGTGTGAGTGTAAGAGCACTGGTGTATGTATGTATGTATACGCATGAGGTGCGTGAATGTGTGAGTGTAAGAGCACTGGTGTATGTATGTATACGCATGAGGTGCGTGAATGCGTGTGTGTACTGGTGTATGTGTGTGTACTGTTGTATGTATGTGCATGTGTGTGTGTATGTGCTGGTGTATGTATGTGCATGTGTGTGTGTATGTGCTGGTGTATGTGCTTGCGTGGGTGCGTGTGTGCGTGTGTGTACTTACATGTGCGTGTATGCGTGTGTGCACTGGTGTATGTGTGTGCATGTGTGTGTGTGTCCATGTATATGTATGTGTGTAAGAGCACTGGTGTATGTATGTATACGCATGAGTTGTGTGAATGCGTGTATGTGTGTGTGTGTACTATTGTATGTATGTGAGTGTGTGTGTGCGTGTGTGTGCATGCGTGCACCAGTGTATGTTTGCTGATGTGTGTACAAGTGCTCGTGTATATGTGAACGCCTGAATGTGTACAAGTCGTGGAGAAAGAAAGAGATAGATAGAAAGAAAAAGAGAGGAGAAGAAGAAAGAATGTTGTCTAGGCATCGAGATATCTAAGTATGCATCAGGGTTTAATTTAAATAATTATATTTGCTAATTGCAATTTTAATCCGACCGCCCCCTGCTTCAATAACTTAATAGTTATTATAGCATTTCGCAGGGCAGGATTCGAACTATGGACCTCTGGTTCCTAAGAATACAGATCGTTAAACATTGTAATGTCGTGTATATTAAATTATATTTGTTAAACACGTTTTAATCTGACCGCCCAATACTCACATAGTTTAATATTTATTAAGCATTAGAGTTTAGCAGATTCGATCTAGAACCCTCTGAACACCGTTTCATTAATTAAATTATATTTGTTAAATATATTTTAATCTAGCCGTGCATAGTTTAATAGTTATTGGGCATTAGAGTTTCGCAGATTCGATCTAGGACCCTCTGAACGGTCTTTCATTAATCAGGGTAATGATGTATAAAAAAATTATATTTAATAAATACATTTTTAAATCTGACCTTGCATAGTTTAATATTTATTAAGCATTAGAGTTTCGTTGGGTAAGATTCGAGCTAGAACCCTCTGAACACCCTTTCATTAATTAGGGTAATGATATATAAAAAATTAAATTATAATTGATAAATACATTTTTTTAATCTGACCTTGCATAGTTTAATAGTTATTACGCGTTAGAGTTTCACTTGGTAAGACTCGAGCTAGAATTCTCTGAACGCCCTTTTATTAATTGCGTAATGATATAATAATATCAATCATTAATTTCTCATTAGCAATAAACTTTTGATTACAGTAAGAATCGAACACCAATCTATGGATATCACTCAGAGGTTTAATGCACGTAATGAAATGTATATTAGGCGCTTTTTCGGAGTCGTTGGCTGAAACAGAATGCTTGTTAACTATGCTCGGGTATATTCGTAGGAGGTCGTAAAACATCGGAGAGAACTCCCTCAGGCAAAATCATGATGGCCGACTATGACGTCACGCAGAGTTGGTAAACAAGTTTCTCTCTCTTTCACACAAACAAGGACAGGACGAGTATAAAGCAACCCTCGAATTCTTTTGTTAAACTAGCAGGTGGCCAAACAATGGAAAGGGTCAGGCTTTGTTATGGAGCAGGTGTCTTTCTAAACTAGCCTTGCCAAGGACAATAGAAAGGCACACACAATAGAATCTCTTACACAATGGAAAGGGTCAGGCTTTGTTATTGGATTGTGGGAACGCTGCAGGTGTCTTTCTAAACTAGCCTTGCCAAGGACAATAGAATCTCTTACACAATGGAAAGGGTCAGGCTTTGTTATTGGATTGTGGGATGAGTATGCCAGGTGGTCTTTCTAAAGAATGCTTGCATCGGACAATAGAACTTGTTTCTCTTTGTTACAACCCTAATTCATCATGGGCTTTGTTCATTTTGACAGCTGAAGGGCAAGCATTGTTCTTTTGTTAAAAGCTAGTGGAACGAGTATGCCACGTGTTCGACACACAATGGAAGTGGGGGTGGGTAACTGACCAGGTGCAGAAGTGGCCTGATGTGGGATGGGTAGGAAAAACATCTCGCCTTTGTTACAGAACCTTAAATTTATGACCCCTTTGTTCGTTTTGACAGTTGATTGACAGCCTTAATTGCTTAACTGTCAAGCCTCCATTGTACTCAACATGATTTACGACCGCAGCTGCAACTAAAACTACCAAGGCACAGCGGGGAGGGGAGGGGGCGGGGGATAATTAGCATATTAATTGCATTCCATGCATATTAAGTGCGCCAGCTCTGTCATTTCTATACTACTACCATGGCATATATCTGGAGATGTGGGTGTGGGTGCTAGCGGTGCAAAAAATTCTGTAATGCAGTTTAGAATGGAGAAATGTTCATCGAATATTATTCCAATAACGTCCACTCCAGGACTGCCTCTAATGAACGCAACAAGGAAATGTTACTGTAGAAATGAATTCCGCGTGTAACCTACATCCCGATTTAGCACTCTACGGTTATCGTATTGGTAGTACTTTGTAGGAGAGTATATAAATCCAATGGAGGACAAAAGAAGTTCATTGCGTCATTATGGTAAGGGATATTCCAACTCTCACAATGGTGGGGTAAATATGTATAAAAATAAGTAGCCTGTCGGGAAGATAAAGTAGACTATTTAAGAATATGATGACGTATTTGTTGTCCCAAAAATACATTTGTAGTCTGTGTTCCAAAAGAAGTTCACGTGGATTGTAACTTTTAATATGGACTATGTTTATAATTGAGCGAGTTACTGAAGAAAACTGCTTTGTAGGGGGTTTTAACAACCAAAGGATTAAAAAGATAGTAACAATCAATAATCACCGAGTGTATAAGTCATTTTATTTGTAATTTCTGTAAAATGGACTTAGTGGTATACGAATCCGGGTATTTCAGGCGGTACCGCATCAGACATTTAAACTAATGGTGAAAGATTCAAGCCCCTGTCCGGGCGCTGGAATTTTTGTTACGAGGATAAATGGTAGAACTTTGTCTCAAAAACGAATGTAACATAAACGAAATAAGGACCATGTGAAACCAGTTATTCAAAAATGTCTTATCTATTTTTATGTCTTTCCTTACCTATCCTTTCGATTTTACCAATTCCAGAATCTTAAAAATTGGTGTTAACAAAATCGTATGACAAGTAATTCACTTCTTCATTGAGGACAAGATGCATGTGGTATTTTGAAAACAAAATGTCCCGTACAATTTTTTTAGATGCGTTGTGGATGAACCAAATATGAACAATTGATTCATAGAGAATTAAAGTACCATCAATGTTTATGTAAACTAGACGTGAATAATGAAATATTCCTGGAATTTGTTTTAGCAAAATAATGGAGGCCGTTGACGCATTAGACACATTATCAAGTAGTAAGCAAAATGCATCAGAAGGGCATATACACCGGCCTGTAATTTTTAATACTACAGTAACAATTTTCCTTGATTGTCTGACTTTCAGCAAGTACGTTTGTACTAGGTCTTATTAAAAAAGAATCGGACAGCTTGTAGGTTCTACTTAAAATGAGTTTTTTCATAATGTAGTTTCACTACTGAAATGTTGTTCTCCTTTTTTCGTTTTATGCGACAAGAATTCACTTTAGCCATTTCTTTGATTTCCTATATTCTTTTGATGGTTTGTAAAGATGATGGAGTAGGTATACAAAATCCTCGCCCCCGTTGGGCTCGAAACATAAGCTTTTTAATTAACAGCTGAACGCGCTAACCGATTGCGCAACGGAGGCGACAGTTCGGAGCTCCTACTAAGATTGTGGGACTCTGATGCGTCGAATGACGTTCATTATGATTTTTCTTTTTATATAATAAGATATTTTTAGAAGGTGATAGCCAATTTCGGACACAAAACTTTAAGCTATTCATCATTGAGGAGTTGACTCAAATCAGAGAATAGTTTCAGAAGGAGGCTTATAAGCTAAGGGTTGGTGTTAAAACCAGTCTTGACAGTTTAATCTGTTCTTATATGTCTGCAGTTCACGATTTTTTTTAATATCCCACAGTACTGGAATGAATAAATATTATGCTGCCTAAGGGAAATAGTAAAGACAAGTATTTAAAAATATGAAGGTATACTTGATTTTCCAAAATTAAATGTATATGATTTATGAAAAAATTGTGGCTTGTGTCCTCTAGTATGGTTAGATATATTCGAGGGCTGATCAATAAAGACTGAGACTGATTTTTTTCACAGATATTTATTACTCCATTTCAATTTTGACATGATCTTTTTCAAAGTAGTCCCCTCCTAACTGAATGCACTTTTTATAGCGTCTCTGTCAGTTCTCGAACACATGGTGCAGGCTATTCTTTGTCAGGTCTTTGAGAATCGCCTCACTTTTCCTTAGAACTGCTTCAGTGCTCTCAAATCGAATGCCCCGGAGCTTTGCCTTTAGTAATGGGAATAAAAAGAAATCACACGGGGTAAAACCGGTGCTTTAAGGCGGATGCGGCACACAGGTAATGTTGAATTTAGCCACAAATTCCTGGGCTGGATTTGCGACGTGAGGCCGCGCGTTATCGTGATGAAGTCGCCACCCATTCCGATGATGTTCTGGACGTTACCTTGTAATGTGCTTCCTCAGTGTAGCCAATACTGACGTGTAGTAGCTGCTGTAACAGTAGTGTGAGGGGGGGAACTGCATGCTAGTAAATCATTCCATTCCGAAACACCAGGCCCACCTTGCTTAGCACAGAGATCTCGCCCTTCTTTGAAGTCCTTGAACCACCTAAACACCGTTGCATGAGGTAGTGCATCTTCACCGTATGCTTGCTTCAGCTTTTCGAAAGTTTCAAGGCTGTATGATTTAAACGAAAATAAAATTTTATTGCGCTGTATTGCTCCTCTCGTGTCACCTCCATTTTGTGGTATGCGAAATTCAAGTAGGGTCAACAATATACAGCATTACTACCAACCTACCGTTACGAGAGTGCTGTCGCTTATGGACATTATATATGAAACCCTGCTCTTTTAAGTATTCGTGGTACAGACATAAAAATATCAAGGAAACTACAGAAAAACATCATTCGCAGTCTTTATTGATCAGCCCTAGTAGTTCAATGAATTATTGAAGGAAATGGCTTTGTAGGAAATTTTAAGAAGCAATGGATTTAATAAGATAGTACCGATGAAGTGGAGCGACTGAGAACAATTTCTCTGAGCCCGGAGAACTCAGTCGTAGAACATAGGATTTTTAACCTAAGGGTACAAGGTTCAAGTTCCTGTCCGGGTAAGTGAATTTTGCTTTGAAGTAGAAATTTGTCTCTAAAATAAATGTACGATGAAAGAAATAAGAGCGATATGAAACGCAGACTTTAAGTATGTTTTGTCTGTTTTTATGACTTTGTGTATCGTCTTCTCGATGTTATAAATTCAAAATCTTAAAAGATTTTAACAGGATCTAATGAGAAGTAATGAAGATGAAGAGAAGGACCATAGGGATGTATTATGACTATTATGCAGATAATGCTTGCGTAGTGGATGAAGAAATGTAACCAAACGCTAATCGAAAACTAAAGTATCGGTGCTTATGTAAACTAGGATGGTGGAAGTATGTCGGTTAACAAGTGGGTATTTAGGAAGTTGTAAAGAAGCTATCTGTAACATAAGAGAAAACTACATATTATTATAAAGATCTCACTCGGTGATTACGTCGACAATGTCACTATATTGCATTTCAATCATTTATTTTCATTCTTCTTTTTAAATAAATCGTAATTTTTACCATGCGCAATGGTTTAAGGTATTTACCGTTGAGTGATTGACTCAAATCAGAGAGTAGTTTCTGAAGGAGTAGACATTTAATTTAAGGGTAAGGGTTAATAACCAATCTTGACAGTTTCATGCGTTGGGAATAGGTAGAGGTGATTCAACGGAGCGGGACACAGACCTACATAATCTACTGCGCATACCACATCTCTAAGAGGCAGGGATGAGATGAAGGTACCATAGGAGGCTACAGGCTAAAGAGACGTGCAGAAATTCCTAATATTTCCAAGCTCGCAGACCCCTCCCACTAATGGAGCCGTTAAGACTGGGCGAAGAACGATCCAACAAGCAACCGGCCTTCTGGTGTCCACGGGCAGCATTAAAGCCAGAAGGAAGGAAATAAAAAGGTACAAAAAGTAATAACATGGATAGATTTAGCCCATTCACAAGAGCCCCGACAACTCAGTCGGTAGAAAATTAGGCTTTTTAACTTAAGGGCCCAGGGTACAAGTCCCTATCCGGAAGCAGGTATGTTTGTTATAAGTAACTGTACGAATTTCCAAGCACTAAACCCAGAAGAAAGGATATAAGATGGTAATGAAAGTAAAAACATCGATTGATTAAGCCCATTCACAAGAATCCGGATAGCTCAGTCGGTAGAGCATTAGGCCTTTTTACCTAGGGGTCCAGGGTTCAAATCCCTGTTCGGGTGGTGGTATTCTTGTTACACGTAGCTATAGGAATTCCAAGCAATGAAGCCAGAAGGAAGGAAACAAATAAGAGACAGTAAAAACATGGATTGATTAACACCATTCATAACAGCCCGGATAGTTCAGACCTTTTAACCTAAGGGTCCAGCATTCATGTCCCTGTCAGGGCGATGGAATTTTTGTTATAAGTGGATATGGAAATTTCCAAGCAATAAAGCCAGAAGGAAGGAAATAAGAGAAAGTATAACATTGGTTCAATTAACACCATCCACAAGAGCAGAGATAGCACAGTCGGTAGAACATTAAGCGTTTTAAACTAAGGGTCCAGCGCTCAAGTCCCTGCCCGGGCGGTGATATTTTTGTTATAAGTAGCTATAGGAATTCCAAGCAATAAAGACGGAAGTAAGAAAACAAATAAGAGAAAGTAAATAATGGATTGATTAACAGCATTTACAACAGACCGGATAGCTCAGTCGGTAGGGCATTAGGCTTTTAACCTAAGGGTCCAGGGTTCAAATCCGTGTCCGGGTGATGGTGTTTTTGTTATAAGCAGCTATAGAAATTTTACTGCAATACATACAGAAGGAAGAAAATAAGGGAAAAATAACATTGGTTTAATTAACTCCATTCACAAGAGCCCGGAGAGCTCTGTCGGTAGGACATTAGGTTTTTAAAGGTAAGGGTCCAGGGTTCAAGTCTCTGTCCGGGCGATGTTATTTTTGTTACAAGTAGCTATAGGAATTTCCAAGCTATAAAGTCAGAAGGAAGGACATAGAAGAAAGTATAGCATTTGTTTAATTAACACCATTCGCAGCAGCCCAGATAGCTCAGACGGTAGAGCATTAGGCTTTTAACCTAAGAGTCCAGGGTTCAAGTCCCTGTCCGGGCGATGGTGTTTTTGTTATAAGTAGCTATAGGAATTTCCAAGCAATAAAGCCAGAAGGATGGCAATAAGAGAAAGTATAACATTGGTTTAATTACACCATTCAAAAGAGCCCGGATAGCTCAGTCAGTAGAGCGTTTGGCTTTTTAAACAAAGCGTCCAGGGTTAATGTCCCTGTCAGGACGGTGGTATTTTTGTTATAAGTAGCTATACGAATTTCCAAGCAATAAAGCAAGAAGGAATAAAATAGAAGATAGTATAACATTGGTTAATTAACACCATTCCACAAGAGAGCGGATAGCTCAGTCGGTAGAGCATTTGGCTTTTAAACTAAGGGTCCAGCGTTCAAGTCCGTGTCCGGGCGATGGTGTTTTTGTTATAAGCAGCTAGAGAAATTTTCCTGCAATACATACAGAAGGAAGAAAATAAGGGAAAAATAACATTGGTTTAATTAACTCCATTCACAAGAGCCCGAAGAGCTCTGTCGGTAGAACATTAGGTTTTTAAAGGTAAGGGTCCAGGGTTCAAGTCTCTGTCCGGGCGATGTTATTTTTGTTACAAGTAGCTATAGGAATTTCCAAGCTATAAAGACAGAAGGAAGGACATAGAAGAAAGTATAGCATTTGTTTAATTATCACCATTCGCAACAGCCCGGATAGCTCAGACGGTAGAGCATTAGGCTTTTAACCTAAGGGTCCAGGGTTCAAGTCCCTGTCCGGGCGATGGTGTTTTTGTTATAAGTAGCTATAGGAATTTCCAAGCAATAAAGCCAGAAGGATGGCAATAAGAGAAAGTATAACATTGGTTTAATTACACCATTCAAAAGAGCCCGGATAGCTCAGTCAGTAGAGCATTTGGCTTTTTAAACAAAGCGTCCAGGGTTAATGTCCCTGTCAGGGCGGTGGTATTTTTGTTATTCGTAGCTATACGAATTTCCAAGCAATAAAGCAAGAAGGAATAAAATAGAAGATAGTATAACATTGGTTAATTAACACTATTCCACAAGAGAGCGGATAGCTCAGTCGGTAGATCATTAGGCTTTTTACCCTAAGGGTCCAGGTTTCAAGTCCCTGCCCGGGCGGTGTTATTTTTGTTATAAGTAGCTATAGGAATTTCCAAGCTATAAAGCCAGAAAGAAAGAAATAGAAGAACGTATAGCATTGGTTTAATTAACACCATTCATAAGAGCCCGGAAATCTCAGTCGGCAGAGCATTAGGCTGTTAATCTGAGGGTCCAGGGTTCAAGTTCCTGTCCGGGCGGCGGTACTTTTGTTATAAGTAGCTATAGGAATTCCAAGCAATAAATACGGAAGTAAGAAAACAAATAAGAGAAAGTAAATAATGGATTGATTAGCAGCATTCACAACAGCCCCGATAGCTCAGTCGGTAGAGCATTTGGCTTTTAACCTAAGGGTCCAGGGTTCAAGTCCGTGTCCGGGCGATGGTGTTTTTGTTATAAGCAGCTAGAGAAATTTTCCTGCAATACATACAGAAGGAAGAAAATAAGGGAAAAATAACATTGGTTTAATTAACTCCATTCACAAGACCACGGAGAGCTCTGTCGGTAGAACATTAGGTTTTTAAAGGTAAGGGTCCAGGGTTCAAGTCTCTGTCCGGGCGATGTTATTTTTGTTACAAGTAGCTATAGGAATTTCCAAGCTATAAAGTCAGAAGGAAGGACATAGAAGAAAGTATAGCATTTGTTTAATTAGCACCATTCGCAACAGCCCGGATATCTCAGACGGTAGAGCATTAGGCTTTTAACCTAAGGGTCCAGGGTTCAAGTCCCTGTCCGGGCGATGGTGTTTTTGTTATAAGTAGCTATAGGAATTTCCAAACAATAAAGCCAGAAGGATGGCAATAAGAGAAAGTATAACATTGGTTTAATTACACCACTCAAAAGAGCCCGGATAGCTCAGTCAGTAGAGCATTTGGCTTTTTAAACAAAGCGTCCAGGGTTAATGTCCCTGTCAGGGCGGTGGTATTTTTGTTATTCGTAGCTATACGAATTTCCAAGCAATAAAGCAAGAAGGAATAAAATAGAAGATAGTATAACATTGGTTAATTAACACCATTCCACAAGAGAGCGGATAGCTCAGTCGGTAGATCATTAGGCTTTTTACCCTAAGGGTCCAGGTTTCAAGTCCCTGCCCGGGCGGTGTTATTTTTGTTATAAGTAGCTATAGGAATTTCCAAGCTATAAAGCCAGAAGGAAAGAAATAGAAGAACGTATAGCATTGGTTTAATTAACACCATTCATAAGAGCCCGGAAATCTCAGTCGGCAGAGCATTAGGCTGTTAATCTAAGGGTCCAGGGTTCAAGTTCCTGGCGGGCGGCAGTACTTTTGTTATAAGTAGCTATAGGAATTCCAAGCAATAAAGACGGAATTATGAAAACAAATAAGAGAAAGTAAATAATGGATTGATTAACAGCATTCACAACAGCCCGTATAGCTCAGTCGGTAGAGCATTTGGCTTTTAAACTAAGGGTCCAGGGTTCAAGTCCGTGTCCGGGCGATGGCGTTTTTGTTATAAGCAGCTAGAGAAATTTTCCTGCAATACATACAGAAGGAAGAAAATAAGGGAAAAATAACGTTGGTTTAATTAACTCCATTCACAAGAGCCCGGAGAGCTCTGTCGGTAGAACATTAGGTTTTTAAAGGTAAGGGTCCAGGGTTCATGTCTCTGTCCGGGCGATGTTATTTTTGTTACAGTAGCTATAGGAATTTCCAAGCTATAAAGTCAGAAGGAAGGACATAGAAGAAAGTATAGCATTTGTTTAATTAACACCATTCGCAACAGCCCGGATAGCTCAGACGGTAGAGCATTAGGCTTTTAACCTAAGGGTCCAGGGTTCAAGTCCCTGTCCGGGCGATGGTGTTTTTGTTATAAGTAGCTATAGGAATTTCCAAGCAATAAAGCCAGAAGGATGGCAATAAGAGAAAGTATAACATTGGTTTAATTACACCATTCAAAAGAGCCCGGATAGCTCAGTCAGTAGAGCATTTGGCTTTTTAAACAAAGCGTCCAGGGTTAATGTCCCTGTCAGGGCGGTGGTATTTTTGTTATAAGTAGCTATACGAATTTCCAAGCAATAAAGCAAGAAGGAATAAAATAGAAGATAGTATAATATTGGTTAATTAACACCATTCCACAAGAGAGCGGATAGCTCAGTCGGTAGATCATTAGGCTTTTTACCCTAAGGGTCCAGGTTTCAAGTCCCTGCCCGGGCGGTGTTATTTTTGTTATAAGTAGCTATAGGAATTTCCAAGCTATAAAGCCAGAAAGAAAGAAATAGAAGAACGTATAGCATTGGTTTAATTAACACCATTCATAAGAGCCCGGAAATCTCAGTCGGCAGAGCATTAGGCTGTTAATCTAAGGGTCCAGGGTTCAAGTTCCTGTCCGGGCGGCGGTACTTTTGTTATAAGTAGCTATAGGAATTCCAAGCAATAAAGATGGATGTAAGAAAACAAATAAGAGAAAGTAAATAATGGATTGATTAACAGCATTCACAACAGCCTGGATAGCTCAGTCGGTAGAGCATTTGGCTTTTAACCTAAGGGTCCAGGGTTCAAGTCCGTGTCCGTGCAATGGTGTTTTTGCTATAAGCAGCTATAGAAATTTACCTGCAATACATACAAAAGGAAGAAAATAAGGGAAAAGTTACATTGGTTTAATTAACTCCATTCACAAGAGCCCGGAGAGCTCTGTAGGTAGAACATTAGGTTTTTAAAGGTAGGTGTCCAGGGTTCAAGTCTCTGTCCGGGCCATGTTATTTTTGTTACAAGTAGCTATAGGAATTTCCAAGCTATAAGGTCAGAAGGAAGGACATAGAAGAAAGTATAGCATTTGTTTAATTAACACCATTCGCAATAGCCCGGATAGCTCTGACGGTACAGCATTAGGGTTTTTAACCTAAGGGTCCAGGGTTCAAGTCCCTGTCCGGACGATGGTGTTTTTGTTATAAGTAGCTATACGAATTTCTAAGCAATAAATCAAGAAGGAATAAAATAGAAGATAGTATAACATTGGTTAATTAACACCATTCCACAAGAGACCGGATATCTCAGTCGGTAGATCATTAGGCTTTTTACCCTAAGGGTCCAGGTTTCAAGTCTCTGCCCGGGCGGTGTTATTTTTGTTATAAGTAGCTATAGGAATTTCCAAGCTATAAAGCCAGAAGGAAAGAAATAGAAGAACGTATAGCATTGGTTTAATTAACACCATTCATAAGAGCCCGGAAATCGCAGTCGGCAGAACATTAGGCTGTTAATATAAGGTTCCTGTCCGGGCGGCGGATATTTTGTTATAAGTAGCTATAGGAATTCCAAGCAATAAAGACGGAAGTAAGAAAACAAATAAGAGAAAGTAAATAATGGATTGATTAACAGCACTCACAACAGCCCGGATAGCTCAGTCGGTAGAGCATTTGGCTTTTAACCTAAGGGTCCAGGGTTCAAGTCCGTGTCCGGGCGATGGTGTTTTTGTTATAAGCAGCTATAGAAATTTTCCTGCAATACATACAGAAGGAAGAAAATAAGGGAAAAATAACATTGGTTTAATTAACTCCATTCACAAGAGCCCGGAGAGCTCTGTCGGTAGAACATTAGGTTTTTAAAGGTAAGTGTCCAGGGTTCAAGTCTCTGTCCGGGAGATTTTATTTTTATTACAAGTAGCTATAGGAATTCCAATCAATAAAGACGGAAGTAAGAAAACAAATAAGAGAAAGTAAATAATGGATTAACACCATTCGCAACAGCCCGGCTAGCTTAGACGGTAGAGCATTAGGCTTTTAACCTAAGGGTCCAGGGTTCAAGTCCCTGTCCGGGCGATGTTATTTTTGTTACAAGTAGCTACAGGAATTTCCAAGCTATAAAGTCAGAAGGAAGGACATAGAAGAAAGTATAGCATTTGTTTAATTAACACCATTCACAACAGCCCGGATAGCTCAGACGGTAGAGCACTAGGCTTTTTAACCTAAGGGTCCAGGGTTCAAGTCCCTGTCCGGGCGATGGTGTTTTTGTTATAAGTAGCTACAGGAATTTCCAAGCAATAAATCCAGAAGAAAGGAAATAATAGAAAGGACAACAATGGTTTAATTAACACCATTCAGAACTGCATGGTAAGCACATTCGGTAGAGCATTAAGCTTTTTAAACTAAGAGTCCAGTGTTCAAGTGCCTGTCCGAACGGTGGTATTTTAGTTCTAAGTAGCTATAGGAATTTCCAAGCTTTAAAGCCAGAAGCAAGGAAATAGAAGAAAGTAAAACTTTGGTTTATTTAACCCACTACACGCTCGCAGGGATAGCTCAGTCGGTAGAGCATTATACTTTTTAAACTTTTGGTCCAGGGTTCAAGACCCTGTCCGTGTGGTATTTCTGTTATACGTAGCTATAGAAATTTCCAAGCAATAAAGCCAGAAGTAAGGAAAAAAGAGAAAGTATAACATTGGTTTAATTACACCATTGACAAGAGCAGGAATAGCTCGGCAGAGCATTACGCTTTTTAACCTAAGGGTCCAGGGTTCAAGTCCCTGCCCGGGGGGTGTTATTTCTGTTATAAGTAGCTATAGGAATTTCGAAGCTATAAAGCCAGATGGTAGGAAATAGTAGAAAGTAAAGCAATGGTTTAATTAACGTCATTTGCAGCAGCCCGGATAGCTCAGTCGGTAGAGCATTAGGCTGTTGACCTAAGGGTCCAGGGTTCAAGTTCTGTTACAGGCGTGGTATTTTTTTATACGTAGCTATAGGAATTCCAAGCAATAAAGCCGGAAGTAAGAAAACAAATACGAGAAAGTAAATAATGGATTGATTGACACCATTCACAACAGCCCGGATAGCTCAGTCGGTAGATCATTAGGCTGTTGACCTGAGGGTCCAGGGTTCAAGATCCGTTACGGGCGTGGTATTTTTTTATATGTAGCTATAGGAATTCCAAGCAATAAAGCCGGAAGTAAGAAAACAATTACGAGAAAGTAAATAATGGATTGATTGACATCATTCACAACAGCCCGGATAGATCATTCGATAGAGCATTAGACTTTTAACCTAAGGGATCAGGGTTCAATTACCTGTCTTGGCGGTGAAATTTATGTTATAAGTAGCTATAGGAATTTCGGAGCAATAAAGCATGAAGGAAGAAATAAGAGAAAGTATAACATTGGTTTAATTACACCATTCAAAAGAGGCTGAATTGCTCAGTCGGTAGAGCATTAGGCTTTTAATCCTAATGGTCCAAGGTTCAAGTTCCTGTCCGGGCGGTGTTATTTTTGTTATAAGTAGCTATAGGAATTTTTAAGCAATAAAGCCAGAAGAAAGGAAATACGAGAAAGTACAAAATTGGTTCAATTACACCATTCAAAAGAGGCTGTATAGCTCAGTCGGTAGAGCATTAGGGTTTTAAACCTAATGGTCCGAGGTTCAAGTGCCCGTCAGGGCGGTGGTATGTTTGTTATAAGTAGCTACAGGAATTTCCAAGCAATAAAGCCAGAAGGAAGGAAATAAGAGAAAGTATAACATTGGTTTAATTAACACCAGGGGCGGCTGGTTACTCTGAAGGTTGGTGGTTCACAACATTATCCTTGCAATTTGAAATGCTTTAAGCAATAAATACGTAATAAATTTCCCACTGTTGGCTGACTAATTTACGCAAATAAACAACAAATGGGAATTCACAATATATAACACATGCACATTTCATAACGATGCTACAGATGATTCACGCCATCCTTTGTCCATGTATTTCCACCACCAAACAAAACGCAAGGAAAGCAAAACAGGGCGTTTTTAATATCACAGCCACTTATACAATCATATTCTGCATACACATCGGTGTCAAAATACGTGTTAAAACCTCTGGTGTTTGTTAGAACTACCTGAGTGATTTTTAGGTATGGTGTGAGTCTGCCAATGCGTTTAATTTCATTCTTTTCCTCCAAGTTTAGCGTTGAAAACGTTTGCATTAAAAGAGACTGAATGGAATTCATTGTTTCTCCTTATAGCACAGTTTAACTGTGTTTAGCTAAATAAACCACTTTGATTCATAAATTAAAACCCGATACACACAACACGGCACAAACCGCGTGGCATAGAGGCATCGTGATTATCAGAGATGCAAGGCAGCTAGAGTATAGTCAGAGATGCAGTTCAGTATATAGAAGACCGGAGGTGGGGTAAATGTCTACTGTGAATTCAATAGATGGCTCTGTGCATGGGACGAAACGAAAAGTATTGCTCCTGTTGATCATCCTATTCTATGCTCTCTGATTACTAGGTTAACCAACAACATGCAGCTTATGCCCCTCACTCCCCCTTCCCCTAAACCTCTGGACTGCCTTGGTTCGTCATTCCCTATAATTCACCATTATACTAATGTGGGTTGCGGCTGGCAGTGCACTACTTGGCACCTGCAAATAATACAACGCTTGTCAAAGTCCACTCCACAAGATCATGTAACAATGATAACCGAAATGTATGAATCGTATACGTTATTTACATTAAAGGGAGAGCAGGACTTTGGTTGTAGCGCAAACGTGCTACCATATTAAGAAGGCGCCCCTGAGTAATAACACTTGCAAGAGCCCGAATAGCTCAGTCGGTAGAGCATTAGGCTTTTAACCTAAGGGTCCAGGGTTCAAGTCCCTGTCCGGGCGATGGTGTTTTTGTTATAAGTAGCTAAAGGAATATACCAGCTATAAGGCCAGAAGAAAAGAAATAGAAGAACGTATAGCATTGCTTTAATCAACACCATTCACAAGAGCCCGGAAATCTCAGTCGGCAGAGCATTAGGCTGTCAATCTAAGGGTCCAGGGTTCAAGTTCCTGTCCGGGTGATGTTATTTTTGTTATAAGTATCTATAGGAATTTCCAAGCAATAAAGCCAGAAGGAAGGAAATACGAGAACATATAAAATTGGTTTAATTACACCATTCAAAAGAGCCTGAATAGCTCAGTCGCTAGAGCATTAGGCTGTTGACCTAAGGGTCCAGGGTTCAAGTTCTGTTACAGGCGTGGTATTTTTTTATACGTAGCTATAGGAATTCCAAGCAATAAAGCCGGAAGTAAGAAAACAAATACGAGAAAGTAAATAATGAATTGATTGACACCATTCACAACAGCCCGGATAGCTCAGTCGGTAGATCATTAGGCTGTTGACCTAAGGGTCGAGGGTTCAAGTTCCGTTACGGGCGTTGTATTTTTTTAAACGTAGCTATAGGAATTCCAAGCAATAAAGACGGAAGTAAGAAAACAAATAAGAGAAAGTAAATAATGGATTGATTAACAGCATTTTCAACAGCCCGGATAGCTCAGTCGGTAGAGCATTAGCCTTTTAAGCTAAGGGTCCAGCGTTCAAGTCCGTGTCCAGGCGATGGTGTTTTTGTTATAAGCAGCTATAGAAATTTTCCTGCAATACATACAGAAGGAAGAAAATAAGGGAAAAATAACATTCGTTTAATTAACTCCATTCACAAGATTCCGGAGAGCTCTGTCGCTAGAACATTAGGTTTTTAAAGGTAAGGGTCCAGGGTTCAAGTCTCTGTCCGGGCGATGTTATTTTTGTTACAAGTAGCTATAGGAATTTCCAAGCCATAAAGTGAGAAGGTAGGACATAGAAGAAAGTATAGCATTTGTTTAATTAACACCATTCGCAACAGCCCGGATAGCTCAGACGGTAGAGCATTAGGCTTTTAACCTAAGGGTCCAGGGTTCAAGTCCCTGTCCGGGCGATGGTGTTTTTGTTATAAGTAGCTATAGGAATTTCCAAGCAATAAAGCCGGAAGGAAGGAAATAAGAGAAAGTATAACATTGGTTTAATAACACCATTCAAAAGAGCCCGGATAGCTCAGTCAGTAGAGCATTTGGCTTTTTAAACAAAGCGTCCAGGGTTAAGGTCCCTGTCAGGGCGGTGGTATTTTTGTTATAAGTAGCTATACGAATTTCCAAGCAATAAAGCAAGAAGGAATAAAATAGAAGATAGTATAACATTGGTTAATTAACACCATTCGACAAGAGACCGTATAGCTCAGTCGGTAGATCATTAGGCTTTTTACCCTAAGGGTCCAGGTTTCAAGTCCCTGCCCGGGCGATGTTATTTTTGTTATAAGTAGATATAGGAATTTCCAAGCTATAAAGCCAGAAGGAAAGAAATAGAAGAACGTATAGCATTGGTTTAATTAACACCATTCATAAGAACCCGGAAATTTTCAGTCGGCAGAGCATTAGGCTGTTAATCTAAGGGTCCAGGGTTCAAGTTCCTGTCCGGGCGGCGGTAATTTTGTTATAAGTGGCTATAGGAATTCCAAGCAATAAAGACGGAAGTAAGAAAACAAATAAGAGAAAGTAAATAATGGATTGATTAACAACACTCACAACAGCCCAGATAGCTCAGTCGGTAGAGCATTTGGCTTTTAACCTAAGGGTCCAGGGTTCAAGTCCGTGTCCGGGCGATGGTGTTTTTGTTATAAGCAGCTATAGAAATTTTCCTGCAATACATACAGAAGGAAGAAAATAAGTGAAAAATAACATTGGTTTAATTAACTCCACTCACAAGATCCCGGAGAGCTCTGTCGGTAGAACATTAGGTTTTTAAAGGTAAGTGTCCAGGGTTCAAGTCTCTGTCCGGGCGATGTTATTTTTGTTACAAGTAGCTACAGGAATTTCCAAGCTATAAAGTCAGAAGGAAGGACATAGAAGAAAGTATAGCATTTGTTTAATTAACACCATTCACAACAGCCCGGATAGCTCAGACGGTAGAGCACTAGGCTTTTAACCTAAGGGTCCAGGGTTCAAGTCCCTGTCCGGGCGATGGTGTTTTTGTTATAAGTAGCTACAGGAATTTCCAAGCAATAAATCCAGAAGAAAGGAAATAATAGAAAGGACAACAATGGTTTAATTAACACCATTCAGAACTGCATGGTAAGCACATTCGGTAGAGCATTAAGCTTTTTAAACTAAGGGTCCAGTGTTCAAGTGCCTGTCCGAACGGTGGTATTTTAGTTCTAAGTAGCTATAGGAATTTCCAAGCTTTAAAGCCAGAAGGAAGGAAATAGAAGAAAGTAATACTTTGGTTTATTTAACCCACTACACGCTCGCAGGGATAGCTCAGTCGGTAGAGCATTATACTTTTTAAACTTTTGGTCCAGGGTTCAAGACCCTGTCCGTGTGGTATTTCTGTTATACGTAGCTATAGAAATTTCCAAGCAATAAAGCCAGAAGTAAGGAAAAAAGAGAAAGTATAACATTGGTTTAATTACACCATTGACAAGAGCAGGAATAGCTCGGCAGAGCATTACGCTTTTTAACCTAAGGGTCCAGGGTTCAAGTCCCTGCCCGGGGGGTGTTATTTCTGTTATAAGTAGCTATAGGAATTTCGAAGCTATAAAGCCAGATGGTAGGAAATAGTAGAAAGTAAAGCAATGGTTTAATTAACGTCATTTGCAGCAGCCCGGATAGCTCAGTCGGTAGAGCATTAGGCTGTTGACCTAAGGGTCCAGGGTTCAAGTTCTGTTACAGGCGTGGTATTTTTTTATACGTAGCTATAGGAATTCCAAGCAATAAAGCCGGAAGTAAGAAAACAAATACGAGAAAGTAAATAATGGATTGATTGACACCATTCACAACAGCCCGGATACCTCAGTCGGTAGATCATTAGGCTGTTGACCTAAGGGTCCAGGGTTCAAGATCCGTTACGGGCGTGGTATTTTTTTATATGTAGCTATAGGAATTCCAAGCAATAAAGCCGGAAGTAAGAAAACAATTACGAGAAAGTATATAATGGATAGATTGACACCATTCACAACAGCCCGGATAGATCAGTCGATAGAGCATTAGACTTTTAACCTAAGGGATCAGGGTTCAATTACCTGTCTGGGCGGTGAAATTTATGTTATAAGTAGCTATAGGAATTTCGAAGCAATAAAGCACGAAGGAAGAAATAAGAGAAAGTATAACATTGGTTTAATTACACCATTCAAAAGAGGCTGAACAGCTCAGTCGGTAGAGCATTAGGCTTTTAATCCTAATGGTCCAAGGTTCAAGTTCCTGTCCGGGCGGTGTTATTTTTGTTATAAGTAGCTATAGGAATTTTTAAGCAATAAAGCCAGAAGAAAGGAAATACGAGAAAGTACAAAATTGGTTCAATTACACCATTCAAAAGAGGCTGTATAGCTCAGTCGGTAGAGCATTAGGGTTTTAAACCTAATGGTCCGAGGTTCAAGTGCCCGTCAGGGCGGTGGTATGTTTGTTATAAGTAGCTACAGGAATTTCCAAGCAATAAAGCCAGAAGGAAGGAAATAAGAGAAAGTATAACATTGGTTTAATTAACACCAGGGGCGGCTGGTTACTCTGAACGTTGGTGGTTCACAACATTATCCTTGCAATTTGAAATGCTTTAAGCAATAAATACGTAATAAATTTCCCACTGTTGGCTGACTAATTTACGCAAATAAACAACAAATGGGAATTCACAATATATAACACATGCACATTTCATAACGATGCTACAGATGATTCACGCCATCCTTTGTCCATGTATTTCCACCACCAAACAAAAAGCAAGGAAAGCAAAACAGGGCGTTTTTAATATCACAGCCACTTATACAATCATATTCTGCATACACATCGGTGTCAAAATTCGTGTTAAAACCTCTGGTGTTTGTTAGAACTACCTGAGTGATTTTTAGGTATGGTGTGAGTCTGCCAATGCGTTTAATTTCATTCTTTTCCTCCAAGTTTAGCGTTGAAAACGTTTGCATTAAAAGAGACTGAATGGAATTCATTGTTTCTCCTTATAGCACAGTTTAAATGTGTTTAGCTAAATAAACCACTTTGATTCATAAATTAAAACCCGATACACACAACACGGCACAAACCGCGTGGCATAGAGGCATCGTGATTATCAGAGATGCAAGGCAGCTAGAGTATAGTCAGAGATGCAGTTCAGTATATAGAAGACCGGTGGTGGGGTAAATGTCTACTGTGAATTCAATAGATGGCTCTGTGCATGGAACGAAACCAAAAGTATTGCTCCTGTTGATCATCCTATTCTATGCTCTCTGATTACTAGGTTAACCAACAACATGCAGCTTATGCCCCTCACTCCCCCTACCCCTAAACCTCTGGGCTGCCTTGGTTCGTCATTCTCTATAATTCACCATTATACTAATGTGGGTTGCGGCTGGCAGTGCACTACTTGGCACCTGCAAATAATACAACACTTTTTAAAGTCCACTCCACAAGATCATGTAACAATGATAACCGAAATATATGAATCGTATACGTTATTTACATTAAAGGGAGAGCAGGACTTTGGTTGTAGCGCAAACGTGCTACCATATTAAGAAGGCGCCCCTGAGTAATAACACTTGCAAGAGCCCGAATAGCTCAGTCGGTAGAGCATTAGGCTTTTAACCTAAGGGTCCAGGGTTCAAGTCCCTGTCCGGGCGATGGTGTTTCTGTTATAAGTAGCTAAAGGAATTTACCAGCTATAAGGCCAGAAGAAAAGAAATCGAAGAACGTATAGCATTGGTTTAATCAACACCATTCACAAGAGCCCAGTAATCTCAGTCGGCAGAGCATTAGGCTGTCAATCTAAGGGTCCAGGGTTCAAGTTCCTGTCCGGGTGATGTTATTTTTGTTATAAGTATCTATAGGAATTTCCAAGCAATAAAGCCAGAAGGAAGGAAATACGAGAACGTATAAAATTGGTTTAATTACACCATTCAAAAGAGCCTGAATAGCTCAGTCGCTAGAGCATTAGGCTTTTTAAACTAAGCGTCCAGGGTCAAAGTCCCTGTCCGGGCTGTGGTATTTTTGTTATAAGTAGCTATAGGAATTTCAAGCAATGAAGTCAGAAGGAAGGAAATAGAAGAAAGTATAGCATTGGTTTAATTAACACCATTCGCAACAGCACGGATAGCTCAGTCGGTAGAGCATTAGGCTTTTTAAACTAAGCGTCCAGGTTTAAATTCCCTGTCCGGGCGGTGGTATTTTTGTGATAAGTAGCTATAGGAATTTCCAGGCAATAAAGCCAGAAGGAAGGCAATACGAGAAAGTATAAAATTGGTTTAATTACACCATTCAAAGGAGCCCGGATAGCTCAGTCTGTAGAGCATTAGGCTTTTTACACTAGGCGTCCAGGATTCATGTCCCTGTCCGGGCGGTGGTGTTTTTGTTAAAAGTAGCTATAGGAATTTCCAAACAATAAAGCCAGAAGGAAGGAAATAAGAGAAAGTATAACATTGGTTTAATTAACACCAGCGGCGGCTGGTTACTCTAAACGTTGGTGGTTAACAACATTATCCTTGCAATTTGAAATGCTTCAAGTAATAAATACGGAATAAATTTCCCACTGTTGGCTGACTAATTTACGCAAATAAACAAGAAATGGGAATTCACAATATATAACACATGCACACTTCATAAAGATGCTACAGATCATTCACGGCATCCTTTGTCCATGTATTTCCACCAGCAAACAAAACGCAAGGAAAGCAAAATAGGGCGTTTTTAATATCACAGCCACTTATACAATCATATTCTGCATACACATCGGTGTCAAAATTCGTGTTAAAACCTCTGGTGTTTGTTAGAACTACCTGAGTGATTTTTAGGTATGGTGTGAGTCTGCCAATGCGTTTAATTTCATTCTTTTCCTCCAAGTTTAGCGTTGAAAACGTTTGCATTAAAAGAGACTGAATGGAATTCATTGTTTCTCCTTATAGCACAGTTTAACTGTGTTTAGCTAAATAAACCACTTTGATTCATAAATTAAAACCCGATACACACAACACGGCACAAACCGCGTGGCATAGAGGCATCGTGATTATCAGAGATGCAAGGCAGCTAGAGTATAGTCAGAGATGCAGTTCAGTATATAGAAGACCGGTGGTGGGGTAAATGTCTACTGTGAATTCAATAGATGGCTCTGTGCATGGAACGAAACCAAAAGTATTGCTCCTGTTGATCATCCTATTCTATGCTCTCTGATTACTAGGTTAACCAACAACATGCAGCTTATGCCCCTCACTCCCCCTACCCCTAAACCTCTGGGCTGCCTTGGTTCGTCATTCTCTATAATTCACCATTATACTAATGTGGGTTGCGGCTGGCAGTGCACTACTTGGCACCTGCAAATAATACAACACTTTTTAAAGTCCACTCCACAAGATCATGTAACAATGATAACCGAAATATATGAATCGTATACGTTATTTACATTAAAGGGAGAGCAGGACTTTGGTTGTAGCGCAAACGTGCTACCATATTAAGAAGGCGCCCCTGAGTAATAACACTTGCAAGAGCCCGAATAGCTCAGTCGGTAGAGCATTAGGCTTTTAACCTAAGGGTCCAGGGTTCAAGTCCCTGTCCGGGCGATGGTGTTTTTGTTATAAGTAGCTAAAGGAATTTACCAGCTATAAGGCCAGAAGAAAAGAAATCGAAGAACGTATAGCATTGGTTTAATCAACACCATTCACAAGAGCCCGGTAATCTCAGTCGGCAGAGCATTAGGCTGTCAATCTAAGGGTCCAGGGTTCAAGTCCTTGTCCGTTCGGTGGTATTTTTTTATTAGTTGGTAAAGGAATTTCGAAGTATTAAAGTGTTAGGAAGGAAATACGGTTGAGTTGTCACTGAACTATTGCAGGGAGGTCGCAGATAACAAAAACTCTCTCCCTCTTTTAGGTTTTTGTGTTTGTAGTCCTTGAATCGGTTTTTACCTGCGTGTCAGTAATCCTTTTCCTTTGTAGTTTTGCCTTCTTTATAGTGATAATGTGTTAGTCAATTTGAACCCTGCGGCATAATAATTCACATGCCTACTTATAAGCATATATGTAGAACTTTGTCTTTAACCCATGTAGGATTAAGGGAATAAGGATGACGTAAAATGCTGTGATTCAAAATATCGTTTTTGCTTTTATGTCCTGTTTGTTTAGCATTTCGATTTGTTTTGCTCGAATCTTAAAAGCTTTTTGTTAACTAAATAGTATAAGAATTGAGCATTGGCTGAAGAGAAAATTAAACATTTCAGGAGTCATTAGGTATTCTAAGAAAAAATATCCAGCACATCGTTTTTAAGATGCGTAGTGGATGAACAAAACACAACCAGATGATCATCGAAAATTAAGGTATCAGTATTTATGAAAACCAAACGTGATTTACTATAACCCTTCTGGAATCTGTTGATAGTAAGACGTTAATCTCCATTGGTACATTAGACATTAAGTAAGCAAAATACCCTGGCCTCTAACAATTCAATGATATTACTCCCTAGGTCTGACTTTCAGTACGTATATTGTACTGTTGCTTGCTCGGAAATAATTGAAATTTATTGTAGATTATACTTATTTTTTTAATACAGTTTCACTGCTGCAGATTTTCTCCTTTCTTCATTTTCTTTGGGACTGGCATTCACGTTTAGCCATTTCCGTTGCATATAAGAAATCTATATACCTGAGCACAATGAATTTTTCTCGTAGACAGAAAAGATAGCCATACAGCTGCACTGGACAATGGGTAATAAATCCCGCTTTGTAATAGGCACGGCATTTTGGCGCCTGTGCTATAATACCTGCCCTTTGTTTGACGGTAAAAAAAGAGAGGGACCCCTTCCCACGAAGCAAGCTTCGATTAACTGTTAACAATACATTTTTCCTACTCGACACAGTGGGTGACCATACAGCTTCGCCGGACAATGAGTATTAAATTACGCTTTGTTATAGTCTCCGACATCGTGGCGCCACTCCCTTCTCACGGAGCAAGTTCCATTACCTGTTTAGCGATAAATTTCCCGCTCAAAAAGCTCGCATGCCCATTAATTACGGACCTCGCCATCATGGCACGGACTATGTCCGCGGGCAGCCATCACTACACGACAAGCAGTTCTCTCCGAGAGCACCCGAACCTGCACGACAACTTACGGACATCGTCGAACTTAGTTCTGTTTTTGCACCTACTGTCTCTCAAACAGCAATGTCAAAAATGTATTTAATATATATCATTACCTATATTAAACCCCGTGTATACTTATGTATCCTTAGGTCTGTGTTCGAATCTAACTGCAAGAAAAATGTGTAATCTTTAATTGCTAATGAAAAATGATACTTGCAATAGCGTAAACCATTATTACAGCATTACTCTAATAAAAGAAAGGCGTTCTCGGGTTTTCAGAGGTCCGAGTTCGAGTCTTAGTGTGACGAAACATTAATGTCTAATAACTAATAAATTAAGTAACATAGAGGAGTATAGGTAAATCATGTTAAATTTTATATATCATTACGATGCTCAATGTAGGACATTCTTAGGTACAATGAGGTCTTAGTTCGAATCTTACCCATGCGAAACTCCAATGCTTAATAAATATTAAACTATGGGAGTATGGACGGAAAGACTGAAATGTATTTAACAAATATAATTAGTTATATTAAATCCTGGTGTATACTTGGATATCTCGATGCCTAGACTCTATTCTTTATTTCCTTTCTTTTCTCTCTTTTTCTTTTTTCCCTTTTTTCTTTCTATATCTTTCCGTCATCTTGACTTGTATACATCCGAGCATTCATATATACACGTGTATATACACGGAGCCATTATACATACACAAGTACAGTTATAAACATACACACGGACACACATGCACACACGCGCTAGCATTGGAAACTACTGTCTTTACATATTTAAAAAATTATTGTTTCATTTCCTTGTAACCTAGCAAAATGTAATACTTTTCAGGCTACCACATTCACATTACTTTCATCCCCACGCATTGTTATAACTCGTTTAAAGGCATTATGGAGGTACTCTCTGAGAGGGAGACAGAGTGAGAGAGAGGGAGGGAATTGAAACAAGTAGCGATAGAAATGCTTAGAGCCTCTGCGCATGTACAGCAGATGAAAATTCCATTGGGTGCAATAATAAAGTAACGTGTAAACGCTCCTGCCATGGCGATGTGTTGGCATAGCCAGGGGAATTAAGATGTCTATTTAGACAGCTAACGACGCTTGCTAAAATGTTGTGAGTTTATGAACTTTACATTTACGTTTTAAAGAACTTCAAAAATAGCAACGTGAGGTGCTTTTTTATTTAAGAACAAGTGTGAGTCATCAATTTCTACACACACACGCAGACACACAGCATTCATCAACACTAATTCAATGCAAGGTGAGTGCGCAATTTATATAACTATACAAATCAGTGTTGACTCTTTTACAATACATTTAATTTTGTTTAAATGCTATAGTGCATGATGGACGAATCGGGACGGGACTATAATTTTTTTATCCGAACTACACTCACATGGATTTCCCGGTGCACTCTTCTTCCATTAACATTCATACGGTTTTCTCTACAACCTCTTCTTCCATTAATATTCACACGATTTTCAGTACCCATTCCTTGTTCCTCTACACATTCTTCTTCCATGAACATTCATACGATTTTTTACTCATTCTTTGTTTCTCTACACATTCTTCCATTCGCATGATTCGCACTATCCCTCATTGTTTCAGCATCACAGTGATTCCTTGACCCGCTCTTCTTCCATTGGCATTCATACAATTTTCTCTACTCATTCTTTGTTTCTCTACATATTCATCTTCTATTCCCAATCACATGATTTTCTCTACCCCCTCATTGTTTCATCATCAAATGGATTTCTACACCCGCTCTTCTTCCATTCACATTCACACTATTTTCTCCTCTCCCTCATTGTTTTACCATCACTAGGATTTCTACACCCATTCTTCTACCATTCACATTCACACGATTCCCTCTACCCGCTCTTTGTTTCGACATCACAGGAATTTCTACACACGCTCTTCTTCCATTCACCATCATGTAGAATTCTCAGCATACAAGATCGCCACAAACTAACACTTCTACCAAGCACCCGAAGCTGTAAGAAGTGCTACCAGCATACTCGAACACAAGATGCATATAAACATACTTTCAACCCTGCTTTGTTATAAAACTAGCACTTCTACCAAGCAGCCAAACCTCCAAGAAGACCTACGGATATCCCGGAAAACAAACATAGATAAACATACTTACAAAAAAGCTGCGGTCATGTAACACAACACATACTTTAGTTTTAATATAAAGAAGTGCACAAATTTTCCTTCCATCTGAATACTACATTGAAAAAATGATTCATGATCAATGTCTGTTACAGAGTGTTTAGCAGATAGACTTAACAAGATGGCTGAAGTGTGTAGATTCCTAGCGGCTCGGAGAGTTCAAGATCTCGAAATAGGTCTTAAATATGAGATAACGCCTTTAAATAGAGCTCAAACAAGATACGGTACCAGGATCGTATGTTCGTTGGAGGATTGTCAAGTGTTCTTTCCTGAACGATATAACTCGATAACTGACGAAGATCTTGCAGCAGTGCCAGAAAAAGTATATTTGGTATCTAAGGGCATGACAGAGATGGTGAAATATAAGACATGTGAATTGTATTTTGCACCCAAGAGAAGGTATGTGGAATTTCCAAACTTAAGTATTCAATATTTTCCTATACTACTATGAAAAAATTCGCAAATAAAACACCTGACTCATTGATATTTCAGATAAAGATAGAAAATATACATGCTATAGAATTTATAAAAACATTCATGAAATCACAATGTAACATGCTTTGATTTCAGTTATACATGTATATATATATCACATTGAAATAAAGCCTGATATCCGAATGTTTATACAAATCTTTGTGTTTCATTTTCCATGTAACCTAACAAAAAATGTAATTGTTGTAAGGTTACCTACACTTCCAAAAGCATGTTCCCTAAGACTTTCATTGTACAATGTTTCAGATGGAATAAGGGGAATAATAAACAATTTGCAGCTCAGGAAAGAATGCTGACGCTCTTGGAGAATAGAATAACAAGCCTCACTACATCATCGAAACATGCAATAAGCTTGCGCAGAGACTTCTACATTTGGAGAAGCCGCAATGTAAAGTTAGAACTCTTATATAACATTCCAGGGCATATGGTGAAAAACATGGACAATTTTGTACACATTCCAAGGCATAGCTGAGAGTTAGCTCGAGCGAGTCTCCCTGTATGAGGTGAAAATAACAATTGGGAGCAGTAATTTAAATGTTTGTGAAAATACTTTTTAAATGTTGATTAGACTTGTAATTAAAAAGATTTGAATCCTGTATACATTAACAGTACCAAGATTATTTGCAGCGGGGAAAATGATGAAAATAAAGAGACTTTCATTTAAACAATAAAGACAATTTACATAACTTAACTTAGTAAGTGTAACGCCATATGCAGGAACTATGAGTTGGAGGAACGAAAGTGCTGGAATTGTATGATAAAAATAATAAAATAGGAATGAAAGTGTGGTTTTACAACTTGTTTTATTCATTAAAAATCCTTACATTGCTATTGAAAAGGACATTCCTACATCGCAATGATTGGTTTAAAATAAAAGCTGTATCACATGTGAGAGATATTTCTATGTAAATACTTTATCATGAATTATCAAACAATACAATGAGGTCTGTGCAGGGATATTTGCACTAGCTTGAATTTCTGTTCAGAGATTGACAGCTCCATTTACAAATTCCTGTTTAATGCGAGTAATCTATAACCTCATATAGGGGCATATTTAAGAAAATACTTTCCTTGCAATAAAGGGCTATTTTCTTTTTCATAATAAGGGATTGAGTACATATCATACAGTGATGCATATCTCGAGTTTCCAAAGTCCAAACTCATATCATGATAGGGATAACATTCACTAGAAGATAAAGTGTAAAATTAGTTACTTACAATGATAAAAATGGAAGAGTCTTTAGATACATTACTCGATCTTGAAGTCTGAGCGCCTAAAATGACAAATCTCGACTTCTCCATTTTTAATGTGGTGGCAACAATGCAGGTTAATGGTGTACAATGTCCATATCTTCTCTTAGATAACAACATCCAGCATTAGGCAGACGATCAGATTCCATTGGGTTGAGAGCAGCATAATGGCTTAAAGTTGATGCGATCCAGGGTTTTCTGATTCGATCAATAGTTGACCCGTTCATATTCAATCAAATCTCCTCAAACATGCATGACATAGAGTTATTGGCAAGCTTTGCAGTAGTAGCTGCTCCGTTAGGTTTAGTAGTACTTCCATTGATGAATATATAACTTCAATTAGGTAAAATACTTGCATCCTCTGCTTGATAAGCGATTCTAATCTCGTCATTAGCGTCCAGAGCTGATGCATTATAAGAAAAAAACGCATGTTCCTATTCTTTGGTGATCTCGTCGTCGAATCTCGACGTCTCGGTAACACGGAGATATCCATCATTATAGGATTATAAAGTACAAAGTCTTGAAGAATTCTTGATTAAATGACGTTGACACACTGGCTGTTAATGGCAGAACATGGTGTGGGCGTGGATCGCTCAATTATTATATCCTCGACGTTGCTGATTTCTTCTTCTAAAATCTATGAGCACTGCGACGGATGTGAAGTCTTATGCTTATATCCCTGTTTCTAAAGTCAATGATATTACCGTTCAGGTCTCCTATACGAAGGCTGATTTGCTCTATCATGTGTGTGTTTATGAAAGGCAGTTAAATAGTATTTTGTGGTTCTTGTGAAACATGATATGCAGCTGCAGCAGATGGGAAAATCTCATAGATCGAGTGTCCACTTTTCTATTCGATGAGACTGATGCAATACTGGGCTTGATTCGAATGATGCTGGTCTTAAATATATTCAGCGTGAAATCAGATTCAGCCAGCCGATTAGCTGGAACAACGTTATTGGCACTGAAGCCCAAGAGCATTCATGTAGAACGATCATTGCAAAAATCAACGGTGAAAGGAATTTAATTTCAGGCTTCAATGTATTATTAATTGATCTCACGAAGAAGACATTCTCATTCACCCCTAGTTTATTTCAGATGTATTCGTTAATTTTGGTAAACTTGTAAGTTCCATAGGTTGTATTGAGGTCCTTAATTTCATCATTGTAAATGTATTGAAATTGATTATTAGTCCGATTAATATTGGGAATAGAAGGTTTCAAAAAATCAATAGAGCAATCTCATAATACCCCAAGGGGGTATCTGAAGAGGGGGATTCAGGTATGTAGTAAGAACAGATTCGTTGCTGCTAACAACGATAGTGTTACTCTTTGAGATAGATATATCAAGCACAAATTCCCGCAGATGACCGATCTGAAATTCTGAAACCTCTTAGTATTATACAGCACCTTAGCATCTCTTAGGGATCTTTCTAACTCTTTCGCGGGTTTCAAGGTTCCACAGATGCTAATCACGCTATAAAACCGGTCGTCTTTAACATCAGAATAATGCCAAGAATCTCATCCGAAAAGTCATTTTTATCTTCCGTATGGAACATCATTAGCACCCTTAGGCTGTCTACTAAGTCATTAAGATCAGTGTTGAGGTATAGTATCTCCTCAATATTCGCTTTGGATATATCTTCTAGTCTTGGTAAGTTAACACTTGAATGTTTGCTTTCATTGGTTTTATTATTCAGAGTTTGCTCATTCAAAGAAACTGCTCTTATTGATTCATCCATGACATCTCTTGATGCTACTTCAGGAACACTTGAGTGAGTTCCGATTATTGTACATCTTGAATCCGTCAATTCAGAAGTTGAAGAGATTCCAGCGGGAGTTCCAGCCGCTACACAACTGGTCATCTCTTTACGCATCTTCTCCTATGTTGTTTGAGCCTTGAAAAAGATCTATTCTTTAAAGTTCTATTGTATATGCAGCACTTAACAAAACGATTGCTTCTCCCTTGGGAAACATGCGAAAAATCAAGAGTCGCGTAAATTGAGTGTAATTGAGTATCTATATGAGTATTCATGCTCAAGCAGTATAGTATACATTAACTAGTATATATATACTAGTTAATGTATACTATCGATGCTGAATTCGTATACGACAACAGGAGACTGAATTATTATTCGACATTTACGCCTCTTATATATGATCTCAGGCTTTGATAAATATAAACCACCCTAGCCAAATTAGGTAAAACGAAATTTTTTAGTATTCACATGTTAATTATGTAATTCTGTTAATTATAATTGTTTCATTAATTACATACAGATTCAAGTATCATGAAATGGGTTCATATGGGGAAGAATACAACTTTGCTTGTTAGTTAGCACAGAGACTGTCCAAGTTGAGTGAGATATGCATGTAGGTATGTCGAAGCTGAAACTCATGCATCGTAGTTTTAGCGAAAATGCTGTACATATATGAGAGCTTTTAGCGAGAGCGGGCTAGCTTTTAGCGTGAGTGGGCTACATTTTTAGCATGAATGCGTTACCTTTTAGCGTGAGTGGGTTAGGTGTTAGCGAAGGTGGGTTACCTTTTTAGCGAGAGAGGGTTACGTGCTGGAGCTGCCTAGAATTAGTATTCTAACATTTACAGGAAACAGCTTTCCATTACGTTCGCGTCTAAAGTTGCTTTCAAATCCTATCATCTGAATAGACTGCAAACAATCTTGCTTCACATGCTTCATCATAGCAACTAAAAAAATAAATCATATTTAATGTATATGTGCTAATGACCATAAGCTATGACAGAGTATAAAAGAACAAGGCGTCAATAAAATAAAATAGTATACAATGAGAGCTAACGATATTAAGTTTGCAAGAGATTCGGTTTAATTAACGCTCTCATTAACTGGAAGCTATTTCAAGCATATTTGCATGGTTACAGATAGTGCGGCCCTGGAAAAAAGCTAGAAAAAAGAATAAAGATAGAAAACCCTGGAATCAACCAACTAGACGAAGCGTGCAAACGTTACGACACTGCCTACGCCCAGCATAAGGCTCTGGTTCGAGAAACATTGCAGACAAGATCTTGCCTGAAAAGGTGTGGAAAAGAGTGCAATCATCTAATGCTACATTAGGCAGCGCGACTAGTAACAACAATTATGATGTGAAAGGTGGCTGTTGCTGCCAGATTTAAGAAGAAGAATCGAGGGGGATTTCTACCTCTCATATCAATTATTGCAGCTCTAGGTACTGCCGCTGGAGGTGCAGCACTAATTGCTACAGCCGTAAATAACTAAAAGGCTGCAATAAACAACTGGCCGAAATGATGAGGCATAAGAAAGAAATATAGGGAAAAGTGTCTGTTGGTGCTGCATCCAAAAAGAAGCCACGGGGAGGATTTCTACACATCTTACCAAATATTGCAGCTCTAGGTGCTGTCGCTGGAGGTGCATCACCATTTGCTAAAACCGTAGATAAGAAAAAGGCTGCTGATAAACATCTTGCTGAAATGGTGAGACATACCAGAGAAATTAGAGCAAGAGTGAAAAGCTTCGACTGCAGAAAAATAAGGCGAGTTACATTGAAACGAAGAGGGAACAGAGCAAGAAAGGGAATTCAAAAAACTGCGGCAGACGGCTATACTTTTCTCGGAAAAGCATTGAGTACCATCGATCTCGAAATGTAGGCACGACGTTTAAACACTCCTCATTTTAGAGCTGTATACATGGTCGATCAGCTAACTTCAAGGCTCCTATCAGAGAGAGAATTATCGTCTAACTCGATACTTCAGGGAATGAAGGCACTCGTTGAATTGTTATAACGAAGGATCGCAATGTATCCTTTATTTCGATAACTACGAGTTTTTAGAAGGAAGATATGCTTTTGTCTTATAATACATCAGTTCTGGATGCTAATGACGAGATTAGAGTCGCTTGTCAAGCAGAGGACTTATAGGCTTTACCTAATTGAAGTTATACAGAATGTTTCAGAAATACTTTTACAAACTTCGGGTATGGGTTCCTTACACCACAAGAAGGAAAAACGTTCATATGAACATATGTCCCATAATCCTTTGTTTTCTCGTTAGGTGTTGAATACAGTGGTACACTTATAACACACAAAACTCATAATAAATGCACGAAATGTCCTCCTCTTGGTACTATGCATGCCTGTAGTCGTCGAATCATGGAATGTCAAAACATCCGGGATGGTGCCGAATTGTTTCGCAGGCTTCCATGACACATCGATGAAGCGTTTCTGCATCCAGAATGGCTGCTCCACAAAACAATGATTTACGATGCCCCCAGAGGTAAAACTCCACAGGATTGAGGTCGGGAGAAAGTGCAGACAATGGAACTGGTCCTTCTCTACCTATCTATGGATCAAGGTAGATACCAGTTAGTGCATCTCGAACAATGCGACTAAAATGTGCCGGAGCTCCATGATGTATAAACCACATGTTTTTTCTTATTTGCAGAGGCACATCTTCGTGAAGTAAGTCGGGAAGAGTGTGATGGATAATGTCCCTGTAGACAGCACCAGTAAGATGTGCTGGTAAAACGCATGGACCTACCAGACAGTCACCTACAATGCCAGGCCACACATTCAGACTAAACTGTTGCTGATGTCTAGCCTAAAGTACAGCATGAGGATTACGATCTGCCCATACGTGTACGTGTGGAAATTAGTAACTACATCTCTCCTAAACGTTGCCTCGTCTGTAAACAAAACTGACGAGACAAACAATGGATTGGCCTTTTGTGCTACAAACCATCGGCAAAAGTTATCCCGTGGTGGATAATCGGCAGGCGAAAGGCCCTGCACAAGTCGAATATGATATGGACACAGCAGCTCGTGAAGTACTTTCCATGCTGTCACGTGTGATGTACCATATGCCACAGCCAATTGTCTTGTACTGATACCTGGATCGTCTTCGACACAGTTTAACATCTGTTCTTAGCGTTCCGGCGTACGAACAACTCTTGGTCTTCCTCAATCAATAGTCCGTGGTTCCTGTCTCAGCAAGGCGACGATAAACAGCGACAAAGGTTGGATGACTCGGTAGTCTTCGGTCTGGAAACTCCACCTGATAGAGCCTTGCAACCTCGCGTCCGTTACCATTCGCGCGACCATACATAAAAATCATGTATGCCTGTTCACGAAATGAATATCCAGCCACGGTGGAACGAAACACGTGCAGTTATTTCACTACATGTACACAATTGAAACGTTGAAGACAGACTAATAACAAATGACAAACGTAAACAAGTCTCGATGGCAACACTTCGCCATCTACTTATGTAGTACAATGGGTCAACGCCTTCTATGAATGCATAGAGAAATGAAGTTTTGAGGGTGGACCCGAAGGCCGTTGAATTCATACTTCCATTGTGACAGGAATGACCTGAAAATCAAGGATTATGGGACATATGTTCATATGAACTTTTTTCCTTCTTTTGGTGTGAGGAACCAATACCCGAAGTTTGTAAAAGTATTTCTGAAACACCCTGCATATACATCAATGGAAGTATTAGTAAACTTAATGGAGCAACTAATACTGCAAAGAATGCCAATAACACTATTGCATGCAAGTTTGAGGAGGTTCCATTGGATATGAACGGGTAAACTATTGATCGAACCAGAAACCCCTGGATCGCATCAACTTTACGCAACTATTCTGCTCTCAAACCAAAGGAATCTGATCTTCTCCTGAATGCTAGTTGGTGTTATCCAACAGAAGACATGGATATTGTACACCATTCACCTGGAAAGTTGCCACCACATCAAAAATGGAGAAGTCGAGATTTGTTATTTTAGGCGCTCAGACTGCAAGATCGAGTAATGCATTTAAAGACTCTTCCCTTTTTTATAGTCTAAATAACTAATTTTAGACTTTATCTTACTAGTGAATGATATCCCTATCACGATATGAATTTGGACTTTGGAAACTCGAGATTTGCATCATAGTATGATATGTACTCAAACTCTTATTATGAAAAAGAAAATAACCCTTTCTTGAAGAGAAATGATTTTCTTAAATATGCCCTATATTTGTTATACATTACTCGCATCAAACAGGAATTCGTAAATGGAGCTGTCAACCTCAGAATAGACATTCAAGCTAGGGCAAATATCCCTGCACAGACCTCATTGTATTGTTTGATAATTCATGATAAGGTATTTACATACAAAACACTTTCTCATATGATACAGCTTTTATTTTAAACCAATCATTGTAATGTAGAGATTTCCTTTTCATTAGGAATGTAAGGATTTTTTAATGAACAAACAAGTTGTAAAACCACACATTTATTCTTTTTATTATTTTTAATCATACAATTCCAGTACTTTCGTTCCTCCAACACATTGTTCCTGCACATGGCGTTACACTTTTATGGTTAGGTTATGCAACTTTTTTTATTGTTTAAATGAAAGTCTTTTTATTTTCATCATTTCCCCCGCATAGCAAATAATCTTGATACTGTTAGTGTATACAGAATTCAAGTCCTTTTAAATTACATGTCTCATCAACATTTAAAAGGTATTTTCACAATCATTTAAGTTACTGCTCCAATTCTTATTTTCACCTAATATAGGGGGACTCGCTCGAGCTAACTCTCGGCTATGCCTTGGAATGTAATATAAGAGTCCTATCTTAACATTGCGGCTTCTCGAAATGTAGAAATCTCTGCGTAAGCTTATTGCATGTTTCGGTGAAGTAGTGAGGCTGGTTATTCTATCCTCCATGAGCGTCAGCATACTTTTCCTGAGCTGCAAATCTGTTCTTCCCCTTATTCCGTCTGATGCGTTACATAATGAAAGTTTTAGGGAACATGCTTTTGGAAGTGTAGGTAACCTTAAAACAATTACATTTTTGTTAGGTTAATTGGAAAATGAAACACAAAAGATTTGTATAAACATTCGTATATCAGGTTTTATTTCAATGTGATATATATATGTATATATATGTGTGTGTGTATAACTGAAATCAAAGCATGTTACACTGTGATTTCATGAATTTTTTTAATAAATTCTATAGCATGTATATTTTCTATCTTTATCTGAAATATCAATGAGTCAGCTGTTTCATTTGCGAATTTTTTCATAGTAATATAGGCAACCATTGAATACTTAAGTTTGGCATTTTTACATACCTTTTCTTGGATGCAAAATTCAATTTACATGTCTTAAATTTCGCCATCTCTGTCATGCCCTTAGATACCAAATATACTTTTCCTGGCATTGCTGCAAGATCTTCGTCCGTTATCGAATTATATCGTTCAGGCAAGAACACTTGACATTCCTCCAACGAACATACGATCCTGGTACCGTATCTTGTTTGAGCTCTCTTTAAAAGCGTTATCTGTTATTTAAGACCTATTTCGAGATCTTGAACTCTCCGAGCCGCAAGGAATCTACGCGCTTCAGCCATCTTGTTAAGTCTATCTGCTAAACACTCTGTAACAGACATTGATCAAGAATAATTTTATCAATGTAGTATTCAAATGAAAGGAAAATTTGTGCACTTCTTTATATTAAAACTAAAGTATGTGTTGTGTTACATGACCGCAGATTTTTCTGTAAGTACGTTTATGCATGTTTGTTTTCGATGATATCCGTAGGTCTTCGGGGAGGTTTGGCTGCTTGGTAGAAGTGCTAGTTTTATAACAAAGCAGGGTTGTAAGTATGTTTATGCATCTTTGTGTTCGGGTATACTCGTAGGACTTCTTACAGGTTGGGATGCTTGGCAGAAGTGTTAGTTTGTGACGTTCATGTATACTGAGAAATGTACGTGATGGTGAATGGAAGAGGAGCGAGTGTAGAAATACTTGTGATGGTGAAACAAAGAGTCGGTATAGAGAATGGTGTGAATGTGAACGGAAGAAGAATGGGTGTGGAAATCCATGTGAAGATAAAACAATGAGGGGGTGGAGAAAATCTTGTGAATGTGAAAGAAAGATGAGTGGGTGTAGAAATCCAAGTAATGGTGAAACACCGAAAGGTAGAGAAAATCATGTGAGTGCGAATGGAAGAAGAATGTGTAGAGAAAATTTGAATGAATTTTATTGGAAGAAGAGCGGGTGTAGAAATCACTGGCATGGTGAAACAATGAGGGAGTAAATAAGATTATTGTGAATGTGAATGGAAGAATCTGTAGATAAAAATAATGAGTTGAGTAAACTGTATGAATATTAATGGAAGGAAAATATGTGGTGAAACAAAGAATGAGTCGAGAAAATTGTATGAATACTAATGGATAGAAAATGTGTAGTAAAATCGGATGAATGTTAATAGAAGAAGAGCGGAAGTAGAAATCACTGTGATGCTGAAACAATGAAGGAAGAGAAAATCATGTATATAGAATAATGTGTAGAGAAAGAAAGAATGAGTAGTGAAAATCGAGTGAATATAAATGGAAGAACAGGGTTTAGAGAAAACCGTATGAAAAGAGGTGTGCACCACGAAGTCCATGTGAGTGTAAAGTTCAGATAAGTATTGTACTTCGGCCCCAATTTGTCTTTCATGCATGTTTAGGAAAATTAAATGCATCGTAAAAAAGTCAACACCATTTGTATAGTTAGGTAAAATAACTCACTCACCTTGCATTGTGTTAGTATTGATGAATGCTCTGTGTGTGTGTTTGTGTGTGTGTGTGTGTGTGTGGAAACCGATGATTCACACTTACGTTGCTATTTTTTAAGTTCTTTAAAATTTAAATGTAGAATTAATAAGCTCACAATGGTTCTCGCAAGCGTCGTTAGCTGTTTATATAGATATCTAAATCTCCCTGGCTATGCCAACACATCGCCATTGCAGAGGTGGTAACACGTCACGTGATTATTGCACGCACTGTAATTATCACCTGCTGGACATGCGCAGAGGCTCTCAGCATTTCTATCCCAACTTGGTTCAACCCCCCTATCTCTCTCACTCCCTCTCCCTCTCAGAGAGTACTTCCATAATGTCATTACATGAGTTATAAAAATTGTGTAAAGATGAAAGTCATCTGAATGTGGTAGCCTGAAAAGAATTACATTTTCTAGGTTACAGGGAAATAAAATAAAAAATTTTGAATACTGTAAAGACAATAATTTCCAATCCTAACGTGTGTGTATGTGCGTGCGTGTCTATGTGTGCAAGTGTACTGGTGTAGGTGTAATGGCTCTGTAATGTGCACGTGTATATATGAATGCTCGGATGTAGTCAAGAAGAAACAAAGAGATAGAAAGAAAGAAAGGAAAAAAGAAAAAGAGAGAAGATGAAAGAACATAAAGAATACAGCCTAGGCTTCGCGATATCTAAGTATACACCAGGGTTTAATATATATAATTAGATTTGTTAATCACATTTTATCTGATCGTCCATAATCCCATAGATTAATATTTATTAAGCATTAGAGTTTCGTAGGGATAAGATTCGCACTAAGACCTTAGGGTACCTAAGAATATCCGACATTAAATATCGTAATGGTAGATAAAAATTTAGAAGATTTACGTATACTCCCCTATGTTACTTAATTTATTATACATTAATATTGTGTCACCTTAAGACTCAAACTCGGACCTTTGAAAACCCATTATCTGGGTAATGCTATAATAATGTCTTATCCTATCAAAGTATCAGTTTTCATTAGCAATTAAACATTACACTTTTGCTTGCAGTCAGATTCAAACACAGATCTAAGGATACCTAAGTATACACGGGGATTTAATATCGGTAATGACATATGTTAAACCAATTTTTGATATCGCTGTTTGAAAGAGACAATAGGTGCAAAAACAGAGATTTAGATCATGTATAACTATGTTCGACGATGTCCGTAGATTGTCCTGCAGGTTCGGGTGCTCTCGGAGATAACTGCTTGTCGTGTAATGATGGCTGCCCGCGGACATAGTCAGTTCCATGATGGCGAGGCCTGTAATTAATGGGCATGCTCCATTTTTGAGTGGGAATTTTATCGATTAACAGGTAATGGAGCTTGCTCCGTGGGAACGGGGATGGCCCACGATGTCGGAGACTATAAAAATCATAATTTATTACTCACTGTCAAGCGCAGCTGTATGATTACCATCTCTGTCGAGCAGGAAAATTTATTGCTAACAGTTAAATGAAGCTTGCATCGTGCGAACGGGTCTCTCTTTTTACCGTCAAACAAAAGGCAGGTCTTGTATAATAGCACAAACGCCAAGATGTCGTGGCTATAACAAAGCGTGATGTATTACCATTGCCCAGCGCAGCTGTACGGTTACCCTCTCTGTCGAGCAGGAAAATTTATTGCGTCCTGGTATTCATGGTAAATGTAGGTTGTCCCGGCGCGTGGGGGAGCTATGGCGCCAGTCTGGTATTTTGTTATATCGCAGGTGCGCATGTTTGGAGGGAGTGGAATGCAGTGGGAGAGGGGATTGCTAATGTGTGGCCTTCCTAACGAACACATGTGCAGGTATTGTGGAATACAAGGAGATGGAGACAACAGCATCTGTTCTTTTGTCTCCGCAATTACAAAGCATAAATTATTCCATTCTATCATACTTTTTGATAGGGGATAGAAGACCTGAATAGCACAACTGTAATTATCCTGTCAATCTTTCCATTATACTTACATAATTTATGTCCTCAGTTATAACAAAAGCCACCAGGGGGTGTGGCATGTGGATGGGTGAGACTTAATTAGCATATTACTTCAAATTCGTGCATATTAATTGTGTTTCAAACCCCATTTTATTACTACTTATGTTGTATCTAGAACCATTAGCGCTTTACGTTGTCCGAGGTTTTGGATTGGGTTGACCCACGTTAAATAAGCGGTGGCAAGGCATGTTTGTATGATCAAGAGTCAGGCGGAAGCATCCGGTTGAGATGTGTTTTTTAAATTTTATAACGCATGCCTATGCTCACATTTTTCATGTTGGACCGTTTGTTGAGGTTAAGGGTATGCGTTTCATAAATCATTACATTTCTCAACAAAATTATTTTGTAACAGAAAACTAATCACTGCATTGTTATTGAGGCATAGTGTAATTACTGAAATGTTTACTTACCATTGAATTAGATTTTGTGAAAATAAAAGTACAGTTAAAGGCTTGCACAGGAAAAAAGGCACGTTTTTTGTCATTAAAAACTGTTTTGCCTTGGATTATCTGAGAACCAGCTTGCTGCTTCACTTAGATTCCAGGTGTCGGCTACAGTATCTCAAAAATACTTTCTACACAAAGATTCATGCAATGAAAATATGTTTTCCTTTTGGGTTCATTTAACACCTTAAGGGTCCAATTAGCCCGTGTTGACGGTATCAGTGTTTATAGATGTAATAAAATGTGATTAGAATTTATTCAGTGCAGGATGGCATAAGCAACGGACACATTAAGCACTTTATTATACAGTAAGACAAATATTTCAGAGTATATAATGCGTCACATTCACATGGCCTCTTCTCATTATCGTTTATTTTTGTATATATTCTACACTCTGTTCTTTCGAAAGCTTATTTTTATATCTGCTTCATGTTAATCCAGATAAACCTTCGCAAAGTTAGTTAATTTATACATTTAGTTATTGTAAAAGGATTAATGAGGAAAATAAATTTATAGCCGATGTTTAAAAGCCGGTAGCGATATGCTGACTTGGAACTTCATTCTATTTCCATGACATCGTAAGAAACAACCGAATAGCGACAGCCTGTAAAATTGACAAAGTAATGATAAATTCAAAACAGTAATAGCGGAAATCTCGAAAATGGTTACTTGACAAATATTATGTACTTTAAAGAAATCTACATCTACTATTGAGAGAGGTTATTTTAATTGAATGGAATGTGGAAATCACAGTAACCAAACGGGAATTATTTAAAGTTTTTGTAAAAGTAACACTTGGACTAAGGCTATTGAACCCACGTCATTTCTTTCTATTGAGGTCTAGAGTACAGAATAGTCTGGAAAATGAAAGTAATATAGTTTTCAAAGTATATTTCTTGAAAGAGGAATCTATTAAATAGTTGTGTAAAAATCGTTTGAACCTTTACTCAGTATGCCATCCAACAAGTAAGAATACAAAGCAAGAATAGAAAGACACTAATACAAAAGCAGCAAAGAAGCGTTGGGCACAAGGACTATGTAAAAGAAGTGGTATACAAATATGAAACGATGACTTATAAAGGATAATTAAAAGAAAATAAAGATGCATGTATGAAATATTTGAATCAAAGAACAGAAGGAGATTTAATAGACTACAAACGTATGAGCTATCGTTCATAGGAAAGTCCGTAAACAGAAAAGATATTTCTGGAAGGAACATATTGGTGACATAGAATATGACATAAATGGAAATCAGGTTAGAGGTTATAACATTCTAAGCCACCTGAACAAACAAGAGAGACATTATTTAAAGCTTAATCCGATATCAAATGAGCAATGGATAAAATATTTTCAAAAACCTATGGACAGAATAATCCGAGGACGAAAAAGAAAACATAATTAAAATGAAACCAGGCGAACATGACGATCCTAATTTATATGACGAATTTAAAAACCTACTATAATTGAAGAAAAAGCCATCCTCAGAATCAGACAAGATAAATAATGAGTTAATCAAACATGCTTCTGGGTCAGTAAAATATCATATATTGGATGTGTTTGTTGGAAGTTTGACCATGTACTTGAGAAATGGAGATTGGCCAAAGTATATCCTATATTTATAACACAATAAGCCCAAGGCTGAAGTACGTCCGAAGCAATGACGGAAATCGGTATCGAACAAGACATACCCTATATACAAAAAAGTTAAAAACAAAAATTGTAATAATTATAGAGGAATACGTTTTTTAAACACGTGTTATGGCCATATGCACCAATAATAAAGAATCGGCAGAAGGAAATAATGGGGAACATCATCTCAGAAGTCCAACATGTTTTCCGTAAAGGAAGAGCTTGTATTTAGTGTTCATAAAATAATGTAAAAACACGGTGAAGATAACATATATGGCGTTTACAGATTTTGAAGAAGATTTGATAAGGTCAGTAGAAATAAATTATGGCATATTATGAAAAGGTATACCGAATCGTTTAATAACAACAATAAGTATTTTATACATGGAAAATAAAATAATGACAGAAACAGGGATAAAGAATATTGATATAACAGCAACAATTAATAAAGGTGGAAAACTACATATACATTGATGATGTCATTGGCAGATAGCAGCTACTTTTAGAAACTCATTTTAAAACCAAGAATACGTTTTTTGGACACAATTTTATTTGCAGATGACCAGCTTTGAATATCTAACTAAGAAGACAATTTACAAAAAGCCGTATACGAATTAAATACTGTATGCAAAAAATATTCATTAAATATCTCTACCCCTAAAACAAAACGGTTCGCATTTCAAGGGTCCTATAAAATTCCAGCAAGAATCCCTTTAGAAGGAAAGATGGTAGAGCAAGTGAACAATTTCAACTACTTAGGCTGCAATGTTTCGTATATTAAAAATCTGATGTGTTACACTCATATGACTTTCTCTACTCTTGTAAAAACTATTTTTACAAACACTTATTCTCCATCTACTTCATGTTAATCGAGATAAACATTTGCAGACTCTATCTACTTGCTAATTTTCTTGTAGATGTAAGGGGAATATATATTTACAAGGGCAATATAGAAATACAGTAACCTTTAAGCACATACATATCTCTTAATAGCTGGTTGCTAGGTGCAGCACCATTCCCTTTGCCACAGATTAATACTCTTTGCATATCCAAGACAAAAAATGAATAACGAATTCCCATTTGAGAAAATAAGTATCGAAAAATTTAAGTGAATAACAAGCAATATCTTGAAAATGGTTCACTCAACAAAAAAAATGTATATGACATAAATTGTGTATTTTAACGCGATCTACATTTTTTGTTTTAGTAAACGTTTGTCTATCTCTTATGGTTTACCAGTTATGCAAAAGTCGTTCACAATGAAGAATACTTTTGGAGACATTCCCAGAAAATTCGAGATATACATTTCATTTCTCATGACAATATCTTCAACATATGATATTTTAATCAAAATCGTTAGAGCCATTTTTGAGAAAATTAAAATTTTCGAAAAATGTTCCATGTAAAGGGTACTCTGGGGTGGGGGGATTTTCTTGAAAACCTTCGTATCGCATCTCTGGAAGATACTGAACCCGAATACAAAGTTTGGTGTTTATCCGACTGTTCGTTCCTGAGTTATGCTGTTCACAGACACACAGACACACACACACACACACACACACACACTATCACACACACACACATACACAGACACACACGGAGATATTTCCAAAAATGCTCTTTTTGGATTCAGGGTGTCTCAAAACATGTATTTCCGGTGAAAAATCGGTATCGAATTTTTGGGTGGAATACAATACTTCCCCTACTTACTATACGTAGTAGAGAAAGTAAAAATGAATATGTATAAAATAATATCTGTAAATTTAATTATGGGTGCCATAGAACTAAACGAAACCTTAAAGCTACTAGGAGAGAATTTAACCTAATGGTGTATAAAGTAGCGGTTATGCCCGTGTTGCATAGATTAGAATGTTGGACACTTCGCAAAAAGATGAAGAAAGAAAAACAGAAATGAGACTCCTAAGGAGCGTCGCAGGCTACATTTTATTAGACAAAATGATAGATGACGAATTAGAAAGGAACTCGGCATATTTAAGCTCATTGAGAAGATGCACCAGTATAGAATCAGATGCACCAGTATAGAATCAGTCAGAGAAACATACTGCGGATGGATTACCACATCTCGGAATTGGTACTAAATTATAAACCTATATTCAACAGAAACAGACAACAGACCTCAGAAAAGATGGACGAAGCAAACATTTGATTCATGAGAGCGCAACAAGCTTTCAAGGATCCCTGAAGATGATGAGTGCAGTAAATTACAGAAATCTTAGTGGAACTTTTCGAAAATTGACTCAGGAAACCGAATCGATAGTCAGATGTTTAAAAGTAGGCCGCTATATTATGATGGCCTTTACATTCCTTACTCTTTCCATGACATCGCGAGGAACAACTAAATAGCGACAGCAGTTTCAAAATGAAAACGTGGCGGTTTTTCTAAAAAAATGCTCAGTCACATCCTTCAAAGATGCTGAACTTAAGCTCCAAGTATGATATTTATCCGATTTTGGTTTTTGAGTTCTGCTGTTCATGGACACAACCGAGCGTATGCGCGCGTCTAAGCCTTTTTTTGATTCAAGAGACCTGGAAATATGTATTTCCGTTTAAATCTACCGAATATGTAATTAGCGCAATGCCCTCTCTACTTAATATGACTAGGTGCTAGGGAAAGTAAAAACTCTGTCCCTGACTGAATTCCTTTAAGCCATGAGGTTACAGAGGCCTAGGTTCTGTCAAAATTGGGTACATGGAAGAGTGTTAAACACATTTTTAATGAAAAGTTCCTTAAAAGAAAATTATATTGCATTGTGGTGTTACATTATTTTGAATGTAAGGAAATTTTTTTTTGAAACTCCCATTTTGTAAGACTCTCAGAACGCTGTCGAGTAAGCGATCGAGGTGTGACGTCATCTGAAAGTACCACGTGAAGTCATGCTTTATATTTGCGTTGATGTGGATCTACACTACGTGATCAAACGTATCCGGACACCTGGATGAAAATGACTTACAAGTTCGTGGCGCCCTCCATCGGTAATACTGGAAGTCAATATGGTGTTGGCCCACCCTTAGCCTTGATGACAGCGTTCACTCTCGCAGGCATACTTTCAATCAGGTGGTAGAGGGTTTTTTGGGGAATGGCAGTCCTTCTTCACGGAGTGCGGAACTGAGGAAAGGTATCGATGTAGGTCGGTGAGGCCTGGCACGAAGTCGTCGTTCCAAAACATCCCAAAGGTGTTCTATAGGATTCAAGTCAGGACTTTGTGCAGGCCAGTCCATTACAGGGATGTTATTGTCCCGCAACCACTCCGTCACAGCCCGTGCAGTATGAACAGGTGTTCGATCGTGTTGAAAGATGCAATCGCCATCCCCTAATTGCTCTTCAACAGTGGGAAGCAAGAAGGTGCTTAAAATATTAATGTAGGTCTGCGCTGTGATCCTGCCTCGCAAATCAACAAGGGGTGCATGACCACACCATAACACCACCACCTCCGAATTTCACTGTTGGCACTACACACGCTGGCAGATGACGTTCACCGGGTATTCGCTATACCCACACCCTGCCATCGGATCACCACATTATGTACCGTGATTCGTCACTCCACACAACGTTTTGCCACTGTTCAATCGTGTAATGTTTACGCTCCTTACACCAAGCGAGGCGTCGTTTGGCATTTTCCTGCGTGATGTGTGGTTTATGAGCAGCCGCTCGACCATGGACTCCCAAGGTTTCTCACCTCACGCCTGTCATAGTACTTGGAGTGGATCCTGATGCAGTTTGGAATTCCTGTGTGATGGTCTGGATGGATGTGCGCCTATTACTCTTTATGACCCTCTTCAAATGTAGGTGGTCTCTGTCAGTCAACACACGAGGTCGGCCTGTACGTTTTTGTACTGTACATGTCCCTTCAAGTTTCCACTTCACTATCACATCAGAAACAGTGGACCTAGGGATGTTTAGGAGTGTGGAAATCTCGCGTACAGACTTCTGACACAAGTAACACGCATCACCTGACCACGTTCGAAGTCTGTGAGTTCCACGGAGCGTCACATTCTGCTGTTTCACGATGTCTAATGACTACTGAGGTCGCGGATAATGAGTACCAGGTAGTAGGTGATAGCACAATGCACCTAAGATGAAAAACGTATGTTTGTGGGGTGTCCGGATACTTTTGATTACATAGTGTATATTGCTGGTTAGAACTTTACTTTCGCATATTTTTCTCAAAAGAACAAATGAAGGTTTGAAAAGGCACATTCGGATAATTTCCATGTGTGGATGCATGAATAATAACATTGTTTATCATAAATAAAGACTTTTTTGTGGTTGCCGAAATTTGTGAATGAAGAGTCAATTGTTAACAAATCTAATGCCTATGTCTAAAAGCTGAGCTGTTTAATAATTACTCTTTAGAAGCTGATAGTGAAGCATGGAAATCCTGTTTCTCATTCGCTATGAGGTCAAACATCTGGACTAAAACTGTTTTTCATTAGACTACCAGATTTGTTGTCTATTATCTTCTATTACTTAAACATAGCGGGATATAAAGGATAATAGAGCAGAACGAAAATAACTGCAACTTGTTGTCACAACGAAACACAAAAATGTGATACTTAAAAACCTGCACGAACTTGCAATATATGAAAGGATAACACGAGAAAAAGACCAACAAATCAGAACTTTGTTACATTCTGTTGCATTATTTTGTATCAAAAAGACGATGGTGATGAAGATGATGGGAAACGTTAATTGCTTAGCGTAGAATGATCCGATGTTCTGATTTTTGTCCTAACGGTTTCTTAATTTGGCACGAGGATTATGTTTGACTAATGTATTTATTACCACCTTTCCTTAAACACCTATCGAAGATCCCAAACGTTAAATATTGCCCTTAAAGACATCAAAAAGACACATTAGAAAAACAAAGCATCTGATACAAAAAAGATGTTGAGGTACATTTAAATTACATCAAAATTATCCTCGCAAAAATGCACTGTAGGTTTTTACGAGAGATCTTTGGCATTTTTTCGCCATGGCAAGATACCTTTCTTCCTGATTTCAGGATTTTGGTTACATGAATAAACAATTTGTTGGAAGTAAGCGACCTATTGATGCACAAAGGAATAAACCTGCCAAAGCTCATTTAATTCATTCTGTAGCCATTTCTGTTCTTTGCATGACTGTAATGTTTGAAACAATCCTATAGAAATTGTACAGTTTAAAATGTACATTATATCACCATGAGAAAGGTTGCCTGCATCATTTTGAAGTTCATCTTTCGGTCATCCTTTATCTCCCTCCCAATACTGTGAATTCTCTTAGCAGCTTCCTCTGATACTGCTTGTCTTTCTCTGTCCACATATAATAACTAATTTAAAGTGAACTACCAAAGTATTTAAGGGAACATGTGCGGAAATTTTGCCATAACTCATTTTCTATAACATTTCTATATTATAGATTGTACAGTTCAGAATATCCTACCGGTATTTTTTTCTCCCTTAAATTCAAATAAAATGTTAAATACCTTGACAGTGAAACTGTACCACCCCCATTTTCAGACCAGGTAGCAGCTGTGTGTTAATATCTTACATTCCTATTTGTTCCACTAAAATTGCAAACTCTTTTAAATGTTACAAGAGACACATTCCGAGTAAACCCAACAATCACTGCTTAGAACACGATGATTTTTAAGAATATGAGTAAACTGCTGTGTTCCAAAAATTTACAAATCAGCTGTCGCACGTGTTGCTTGTACCTGCTCTTCACCATGCAAACATTTCTTATCTACGATTATTTAACCTGGGCCCAACCCATCCAAATACATAGACCAACTGCAATTGCCATCCACTACCCCATGGACCTCACAAAATGAACTCAGCTTCAGTGTACAGGTGTGAAACTTAGACCACTACTGTGGGCTGTTCAATTCATTCACTTGAAAGAGCCATTAGAAAAACTGATAAAGCAGCTTCCGTACCGCAATCGGCTACCGCGTTCGGCTGTTAATCGGAAGATTGTTGGTTCAATTCCACTCGGGGGCGGATAATTTTTTTCTACACTCTGCAGAAATATGGACGTTTAGATCGCGTAGGGAGCGTGTAGCACATACTTTTTTTCTCTGCATCTCTGGGATTGTTCGCTATGGAATTTTTATACCTGTACTATTTTAAATTCAAAGATATAAAACTCCCAAAACCATTAATATGCTTCATTTTTTATTTCCATGCTTCTTGTACCTAAGTACTTCCTGTTGCAACACAAGACCTAAATCATAGCTCCAAGTAGAGGTATACAGAACAATGAAAGACCAAAGCAACGGTTTTCACAAGAGCTTATCGTGCACTTAGGAACATAATAAGGAGGATTAAAAAGAGGTACTTTCCTTGCAGTTGTTAAGCTAGTAGTTATGAGAAACTAGTGACAGAGAGGCCTCTGTATCCGTAGCCCGCATAGCTCAGTCGGTAGAGCATTAGGCTTTAAACCTAAAGGTTCAGCGTTTTGAGTCCCTTTCCGGGCGACGTAGCTTTAATTAAAACCATATGTACTGAAAAAGTGTCTCAAAAGACGCATAGCAGGAGTAATATGTCCTCAAGAATTGCAGCACGCATTTCTGTTTTCACGAGTTTCGATTTATAATTGCAGCATTTGTATACCTGGACATCTGAAGGTCATGTAAAAGCCTCAGAATTAAGTATCTCATATGCATTTAAAGTGCGAAGTGAATGAGGAACAAATTAATAAAATGATCACTCCGAAAAAGAAACTATGTCAATGCTTGTCGACTAGTTGTGCTGCTCGAAAATACTTCTCTCATTTATGATAGAACATTTTATGCACATTAAGGATGGTAAGCAAACATTTGAAAATATTTGAATCTGTAAAAAGATAATAATTATTAACCAGCGGAAATGTTACAGTAGTGGCACCCCTTGACCGATGTTTTAAAATAATTGTGTTGCTGCTTACTCAAAAACAATTAGTTGCAAATTACAGGTATACACCCTGAAGATTTCTCGTTGTTCTAGTGCCAACTTTAATTTTGTGTCTATTTCTATTGCATAGCTCGCATTCTTCTGGGTGTTTGGTGGGATTAACGATAAACAAAACATACGCATCCAGGTGGGCTCGAACCAGAAAATTTTCGGTTAACAGGCGAACGCGATAGCCGATTGCGCCACGGAGGCAACAGGATTCTCGTGAACCTTTGCTGTCATAAAAGTAATTATTAAATTATCAAATACCTACTCCCAAAGGTTCATCTTTTAGTACTACATCCTTGGCTTTGAAGAACGAAATCCTCACTGTCTCTCCCCAAGCAGATCCCAACAGGTCAGGTAATTTGCAGCAGGGGAATCGAACGTGAATAAAAATTACTTCATGCAGAGTTGGGTAGAGGTTCCTATGCACTTTCCGATTGAAATGCGGAGGAAAGATGATTTAAAGAAGGAAAATACATACATTGCACACTTTAAAGGAAGGTGTGAAGAGCCTGAAATCCTGTGACCCACCACCGTCACCGTCTAAGACAGTTTCTTATTTACGAAATAAATCATTAAATATCAACAACGTACTCTATTTTAGTACGCACGGAATGAAGTGTCAATCCATGAGTCAAGCGAAACCCGCGAAAATAGCGATAGTAGTAGTAGTAGTAGTAGTAGTAGTAGTAGTAGTAGTAGTAGTAGTAGTAGTAGTAGTAGTAGTAGTAGTAGTAGTAGTAGTAGTAGTAGTAGTAGTAATAGTAGTAGTATTTCTTTTGGCGCTAATACTCGTAATCTTTTACGTATTTGGTGAGATTGATTAGTAAACAAAGCACTCTCCCCATGGTCGTCTAGAACCACCAACCTTTCGGTTATCAGCCGAACGCAATATCCGATTGGGCGTCCGGGAATTTGTAAAACTGTCTCTGTAGTTCACGACAGTCGAAGTGCTATGAAATTCAGATGCGTCATTTACCTTCTCTACTGTTTACGTATAGAAGGTAGGGGATGTATTTTGTTATGCTCGGCAATTCTAAATCGGTATTTCAACGCAAATACGCGTTTTGTTTCTCGACGGAACCCAGAAACAAATTCGAATGAATACCAGATTTCATATTTGAGTCAGAAACTTTTCAAAGGTGCGAGGTAAATATTTACAAGAAAATAATCACACCAAACTACTCTTTACATGGTAAAATGTTCGTTATTTTTTATTTTCTCAATAATGGCTCTAAAGTTGTGGATTAGAATATAATATAATTAAAACATTCACCAGAGTATAGCTGAATGGATTTGTATAATTCAGTTACCCTGAAAGTGGGAAGGACATACCTTTCGGAAATTTCAGTTTCTAAGCAACCTTACACCTGGTTGAATGCCCAAGAATATCTAGAATATATCACATATTCTTTCCCTCGTGGATTCAATAGCAATAAAAACCTGGCTAACAATATGTGAACACTCGTTTAGTTTTGTGTGTGCATAAAGCCACATGGCTTAATTTGAAATTGTTTCTAGCAAAATATGTGTCATAAAAATAACGTGAATGGAAGACTGGTGTTTTTATATGACCACAATAATACAGATGTCCAAAAACTAAATATCGAGTTTAAAGAAACAAGGAGTGTAGAGGTAACGTGTATGTTAGTGCATTGCAGGTGCATTATAGATGTAAATGTTATTGTTGGTGATGGAATCGAGCATTGGCTTCATGATACAGCAGGAACAGTGTTCTGTTACGGATAACTGAACATGCATGTGTTAATTTTGAATGAGAGTATAGCCATTATAACATGGAGGTTGCAGAGATTAACGCATGGTGAGATTCAGACAAAACTTGATCACCGATTTCATAATCCTTGGACCTACTGAAAGGGCAGTTAAAAAGTTGCTGAATAAGCTTAAGTGCACTGGTGATGTTAAGAACAAGCCCAAAATGGCCATCCATTAACCTCTACTGACCGATTTGAATCCATTAGGACATCCAATTAAGGCAGTCCAAAATTGGTGCAACAATTATTAATGGAACTGGACATTTCAGCATCGACGGTACGTGAAGTGTTGTAATAAATGCTGAAAAAGAAGAAGAAGAAAACCGTACCTTCTGCAGATTCTGTACCAATTACATAATGAGGATTTGGTAGAATGTATGAGCGCGTGTCTGGATTTGTTTGAAGCAAATGAAAATCACAACATCCTCGAGTCCATCTTTTTAACGTCGAGGTATACTTCCATAGCCCTGTAGAAGGGTTAAACGGCATAATTGCATCCTCTGGACTGATGCACCATAGTGGAGCAACTCTACAGAACAAATCGCTGAGGAATACATCAGAGTCTGAAGATGACCCCAGAAAAAGAAATCCATGAGATTGAGGTCTCGAGAACGAGGTCCGGTGCATGATATGACTGCCTCTTCCGATCCAGCGATTGAGGAAGATTCGATTTAGATGCTCCTGTACTTTAATGGTATTACGAACAGGAGATCCATCTTATTGGAAATGCAGTTAAGTGCAAAAAACAAGCGGCAATTCTCCCACAAGACCTGGCATTTATACTCCAGAAAGTTTCATATGTATCCCGACTCAGTAGGGGAGAAGGAAGGTATGAGCCATTAATGTGGTCAGAAGCAACACCAAATCATAAATATGTCCACGACATGTCAACTCATTGATCAAATTTGCTGCCCATTCCTCTTCTACGGAAACACCAATAATGGAGCAACCTACCTGCATATATTGTGACAGTTTCTGTTTTCACATCTTGTGCATGATGAACGTGTAAACACAGTTTACTTCCAACAGGACGAGGTACCATGTCACCATCCTATAGATGTTTGTATGTTTTTGAATTGTGTGTTTTCTGGAAGATGGATTGGGCTCACAGGACCCATGATCTGGGCGGCATGTTCTCTCGAACTCACTTCTGTGGACTTCTTTACGTGGGGATTTATTAAGGGATGTATTGTTTTGACAACGACGTATTAACTCAATGGCGGAGCTCCGAGACCAAATTAGAACAAACTTCTACAACTATAATACCACAAATGCTCCGGAACCTATTTCGTACCCCAGCCAACAGATGGGAGTGGTGTCGCGATACGAATGCTGCTCATGTTGAACTAGCCTGTGATAAATATATGTCAGTATAAACAATAAGAATACATCACTATTTCAACCAAATGGATACTTAATTGCTGGATATCCTGTATAAAAATGATTATAATATGAAGTTGTAATTGATAGAGAAAGAATGTGTGCATCCTTCACTATTTTACCTTCCCTGTTGCTTCTCGAAGTTATTATCTATTATCATCTTTCCTGTGCAATTTCTTTATTGAGCATTGATTTATGAAATTTCTCGTATTTTTATATCAGTTGTATCTTCTTAGTTCTAAAATCATTCCCCCACCCCGATATATAATTTTAAAAAGTTTAGAACTAAATGTTAATGTAAATCCACAGTTACACTTAAGTGTAGAATAAAAAATATCATTTATTAATATATTAATAGACGAGTTAACAGACAACGCTTTGAATATTATTAAATAGTAAAATACCATATTTCATTGTAAACATGTGTTTAAAACAGAGAGAGTATTATTTTATAGGTAAAAAATATTACGTATAACTACAATCGTAATAAAGAGAAAAATATACTTAAAACTGGTAAAGACTGACTGTGTAAGCTCTTAGTACTCATTTACATGATACTTCAGTTAATTTGCGGCATCAGGAGAATTATCTCACTTTAATTGTTATCCATACTCAGACATGACTAAGGAATCCATTTATAAGGTAGCATCCCCACAAAAGGAACTCCTTAGAATTAACTACATGATTCCCATGGATTCATTTGATCACCATAACACAAGGAAAATAACTTAGACATTTTATAAATATTTTAACACTGCTCTGTGGTTTTCCTTATTTAAAACGGTGAACAGCTATCCTTATTTGATTCCATTTTAATGATGATAGTGTTATGTTAAGTTAGATTAGTTTAGGTTAGGTTAAGTTGTGTTAAGTGTGTGGTTATGTTTCATGATGTGAATTCCAGCTTCCAGTTGCTTGAAAAATATTTTAGTCAACATTCGAAGTACGATCGGAGTAATTTGCACCTTCTCGAGGTTCATGTCATAGTTTTCACTTAGAAATGTTAGCAGCATGTAGTAGTCACCATAGATAGTTCCAAATTAATTTAAAATCATACATTAAGTGACGAAAGAGTGGAAACTATGGTGAGGGTATTCGTTAAAATAGTGGCATATATCTACTCCATTTGAATGAGCAGATATATTCTTAGAACTGAAATATAGATGTTTATACATTATGTACGTGAGATTTATTCATCCTCTTGATCATAAACATGATATAGGGCACGCCAATAAAATGTTTATAAGAACTTTCACATATGCAGGGAGAATTTATGTAATATGCTAAAATGTAAATTGAGTTTTCTTTATGGACGCTCTTTAACTACTATGGTTCTTAGCGTCCCATTCTATATTGGGCGTGAAAGACCGGTAATTTTGCTCAGAGGCCTCTTTATCAGGCTTGAGGTTCTTTTACGTGCCGTAAATCTACGACACGGGACCACCAGCTTTACTTCCCTTCCGAAGGAAGCCGTGCTAACGATTTTTACGCCCGAAAAAAATTCATCGCCCTCCGCCGGGTTTGAACCCGCGACCTTGGGAACCAGAGGCTAGCACGGTAATATGCTAAGAAGAATGTTTACAAACATTAACATTTTCATCATGCTAACAGCATTTTATTTTATCACATATGAACCAACTTTGAACACCAGATAAATGTAATGTTGTTGCTTACTAATGCTGAGCATTTGGCAGTGCAGTCATTAGCTCTCTTACTCTCCAGTATGTCCCAGGTATTGTGGCTTTGGATGAAAGTGTAGAACGTTTTTTAAGGTATTCTGATCTATCTCTTCCTGTAGAGGACTCAAGGGACAAAGTGCGGAACAAGTAATTCCAATTCTGTAGGGCACCAGGTAAATGTAGCATACATTAAAAATGGAATAGAAGCTCCTCGCTTATAATGAAGTTAGATACTCATCTAAATAAGAGAATTTTGCATTTACAATTTAATTTATTCTTAAATGTCTTTATTGGTAGTATTTCCTTGATTTCCTGCAATAGGAAATTATACCTAGGTATAATTAATGTAATCAATTGTGTATTGCACTGCGACGGATCTCCCTCTCCGGCTGCTTGTCGTCTTCCTTCTAGTGTTTGTTGAATTGGTGTAAGAGAATACCCTACAACACTCTACGGCAGTCACCTCCTCCGTCCGTTGCTGTAGGCTTACCTTGATGCATCTCCCATGTTAATTCCAGAAGTTCGCAGTGTGCTGGTTCTCTGCAATTTTATCCTCGGCTAGCTGCAGTAGTTTTCTTTAAACTATATGTGAGCATGGACTTATCCTCGGTAAAGGAAGCGTAGATCTCGGGTGGTGATATAGGAAGACATATACGTGCTTTGGTTATGAAAAGATGACACTGCCGTTTCTTTTTTTATTTAACTAACACACGTAGTATACAACACTGGTATTGTCGCCGTAAAATACTGTCCACCGCTGTTAAAATGCGGCGCGGATATGACACGAAGTTTAAATATGCTTATTATCTCTTTACGAGTAGCGGTTCTTAGGTGTGTTTCTAAAACTATCTTTATTCCCCTTTTTGGCGCGATATCTCACACATCTTGCAGCATCTCTCCCTGACCACACATGACAAAATGCCGAACTGAAATGAAATGCAAAACTGCCCAACTGACAAAACTACCAAACTGCCCGGCCAAAACTGCCATGACAAACTGCCCCGAATTTGCTCCAAACAGATCCATTTATAGTCGCAGGCTACTGAGGCTGCTTCCTTTCCTATTGGTCCATTTTAGCGCCACTCGACGTGTCTAACTATTTCGTATAAACTTCCAGGGATCTCATTGGTCCAAGTTTAATATAAATCGCGGCTTTTCCCAAGTTTACCGTTAAGCTATCTGTCTCTCTCTCTTGGTCACGGCGAATTATCAAATAAAGGAACAAAGGCGCTACACCCTCGCTGTAGGAATAATGGCCCTGCGACCAAAGAGACGTCATAAAACTAGATTTTCTGCCTTCGAAGGCACTATTGCTGTAGCTAAAACATTTCGTCGGAGACAGTATTTTAACATAGCGCTTAAATTATTTACATTAAACCATTTATAACTCTTCTAATATTAGTAACCTAGATACATACATAACGTTAAATCACCCTTCTTAAACTATACACGCATTATAAGAAAAAGATATGTACATAGTATGATTTAACATCAATAAAAATTAATTAATAAATTATCTATAATTACAGTCCTCGGGCTCGGCCTAGAGTTGCCGTTTCAACTCTTATGTGGGGTGTGATCGAAATGAAACGATTTAGGTTCACTTTGAAGCAGGGTACTTGTGATGCTGCGATGGTACAACAATTTGAAGCAGTAACGTTGGTCGGCACTCTGAAACCGTAACTTCACCTGCTTCTGATGTTTCGTTGTTGATCCTGCGGCCGTGATCTCGTAGCTCGTTCTGTTGTCTCGTGCGCCAGCTGCTCCAGTGGTACGCCATTAGACCTTTCCTTTATGATATACGCGAGCGTATTGTTAGCGGATAACACCAGTTTAAATTGACTGAAAAATATAACGCTATCTAATACTTGAGCTTTTGATGCGAGTTGCCGACCATTTTAAGCTAAAGAATGAAACTGATTATAAATCGTAGCAGTTCGGATTTTTAACAAATTAATTTTTATACCTGCTAACTCTTGCTGTATTAAAGTTAAGGTAGGAAATAACTGTTTCCACAATAAAAGAAACTAGAAGCGTAACTTGCCGTAAGTCGCTAAAATGCTTATGGTGAGACCTTTCATAAGAGCCGCGAAATCTTATTCACACAAGTGCTCACTAGACTCTTAGAATATCGCACGAACAGTGCCTACTGAAGACGGTACCAGAATAAACTCTCTCATCTTAAACTGTACGTCTTTATTATTTTCACCTCCGCTTACTTATTATTCCCCCTCCAAAATTTTTACGTCCTCGCCAATATTCAACTCTCTTCATGCGACACTGACTTTTGTTGTTAACTGAGCTTTTACTTATCTAAGAATTTCTTTTGCTTCTCTAACTTACAGAATTTGACCTACGTGTCTGCAAATGTACTGAAATAAACTCCTAATGGGTTTTAGAATTCATGGTGATAATGTGTATTTCTTACTTCAACTGCTACGTGACTTATTTATGTAACGTTAATGATCCTCTCTGGATAAATCTCTCAACCCAAGGTTATTTTGTTATATAATGATTTAACACACGGAAATTATTTATTGCAATTAATTCTTTTATCTTCCTATCGTTTCATTATTTAATTATTTATATATTCCCGTCAATAATTACGGTATCGACTTAAACTGTAGTTTATTTGCATACTTGTTCGCAGCTAGGCGTGAATTCCGTCCCACCATTATTTGACTGGGCTATGGAGCCTATCTTTCTTTCAAGCCGCACCTTTCACGTTATGTTGCTTTTTTAAATTGCTAACAGGTCCTTCATATTCTCAGCCATCTGAGTGGCATTAAGTTCACCCCCCGAGGAAATTGTATAAAGTCCCGCACCTATTTTAAAGCAAAATTATGATTGGCAGATCACATTAGCATCGTATGAGAACATGTACTCTCGTATCTTCCACCATGACGAATTCGAACTTTCCGATTCTGTCCCGGCCTCTCGCTATCTCTTTTCAACCTCCCCTCATCTCTCTCACTCAAACGTGTCTCCTGCTCATATTCAGCCGATAGCCGGTGCTTCGAGGCACCCTAGAGATAATTCCGCCTGGTACCGCGTAGTTTCAGGCATCTGAATTGCAAGTTGCACGGTTAGCTAGCTTCCATTACATTTGCCATATAACATATTTACATTTGCACAACTTTAATGCAGATATTAAATTGATGCACCAGAGTTCCCGCTACACCACTTTGCTTACACAATGCTCTACTGTGAAAAATATCGCTCAGTTTCCTTTTTAGTTTTAATGTCATGGTTATCGTTGTCTTTACTTTGTTTGAATTTTAATGTCTTTTCTTAACAATTCGAGCACGTATATCCATCGAAATGGTAATATATTTGTTGCAGTGTACACTTGCTTCCATTTATTCCATCCCCGCAGTTTTGGAAGACATTCTACGGGCCATCATATGTATAGCAAAGAGGGGGTGCGTGTATCTGCTTTTTTGCGCATTCAGTGGCGTCCATTTTACGTGCAGAGTTCTAGATTATTCACATTATGAATGTATAGCTTTAAGCGTTATATTTACTAATCATCACTTATAATAAACGTGTTTAAATATCTAACTAAATAAATCCCTGCTTTGCACAATATTTACACAAAAATATATTTTTAATGGCAACATAATGCAAAATTGAGATACTTTATACTTTATACTCTCAAAGAAAACACATTTGTTAGACATTATTGGGCTCGTGTGTACAGTCCAAATATATAACTAAATAAAACACTGTTTTTCACAATTTCTTTATGAAAGTGTATTTTTGAATGACAACATGGTAAAACTAAAGCAAATTATGCTTTCTATTTTGAAAGAGGACACATCTACTGGAGATTATTTTAATTATCTGTCCAATCTCTATTCTTTTCCAATACTTGATTTAGCCACCTAGGCACTGTTTCACTTAGGTGATGGAAGATTTCTGGCTCTAAATGCAAATGTCTCCACATTTCATGACAGGGCGGGCGGCGCCGTGGCCGAGTGGTTAGACCGCTCGCCTCTCACCGAGGCGGCCCGGGTGGGATTTGTGGGACAAAGCGGCGCCTGGGCGGGTTCTCCGGTTTCCCCCGCCATTCATTCCACCAACAGCTCCATCATCACCTTTCCTTTCATCCATTTTACCATCATTTCGTTTCATCTGCTTCCTTCCTCCCGTACCAGGCATCGGGCTGATCACCCATCCTGGATATTCTGTCTGATCCATGAGTGTCTTGACGGGACTCTGACCCCAGGCACCCGCCTGTAAGTCCTGGGGGGGTATAAGTCCTACATAAGAGGAGGTTAAACAGATAAAGAAGAAGTTCCCAAGGGCGATCAGTGGATACTATAAATGATGAATAAAGCTATATATTCATTTGTGTGTAATCCAGAATTGTTCACGTAAAACACGACACTACTGCATGCGCGATAAGTTAGTTAAACAGATACACTCCACCTGTGAAGGCCAGTAGAATGCCTCCCAAAGCCGTGGTGACGGCATAAATGGAAGTGAGCGTACAATAGTTTACATGAGTACCACCCTCCTTTGAACAACAACATGATAGCTCTAATTACCTATTTTATACTTTAAAATTGTCTCCCTTAGCCCCCAAAAGTGATAGCATATAGTAGGTACAGACTTCTCAGTACAATGAAGTTGACTCTTTCCTTTATTATAACATTAAGGGAAAAACAACCTTACCCAATTTGGCTGATATGTGGTCAATATGAAGCCCCGTTTTAACTTTTCATGTATCCAAATAGCTAAACGTTTACTCGTTCAAAAGTTTTGTTTTGGCCTGTAATGCAAAATGTTTTTCGAAGCAGTTATTATTTCTTAAATGTGTAAATGAGAATACCTGAGCCTTTTCTTTATTTATCTCGAACTTATTATGTCAGAAGCACCTTGGGGCTTTGTTCCAAGTCTACCCTCCAAAATTTGCTCGCGCTTTGAAGGGACAACACTTTGTGACTGTGCTGTTCATACGGAAGGTTCGACAACTTCAGAAGGGAGTTCACAGCCAGAGGCTCCCTTTCGCGCTATTTATGAGATTCACAACTGCAAAATATGATTAAGAGTACCGTAATCTCTCGCAAATGACTGATTTTGGGACCTAAGCCGCAAAGCGCAGCCGAGAGGATTGAAGTAGCGCAACAGCTGAACGACAACAGAGCATAGCCATAGGATCTGTGAGGCTAAACCCCAATGAAGTATTAGGACACTTTATTTGGTGGAATGGATACCGTAGTAAAGACTGTGTTTGGAAGAACTAAAAATATCGCTATTTTCGCGGATTTCGCTTGTACTAATGGTTTGGCACTTTCTTCCGTGCATGTCAAGTATTAACAAACTGGAGTACTTTGTTGATATTTAATGGTTTATATTGTAAACAAGAAGCTGTCATAGAAAGGGACGGTGGAGGATGCGAGGCTTACAAATTGTTCACATTTTTCTTTAAACTGTGTAATGTATGCTTTTTACTTGTTTAAATCATCTTTCCTCCACATTTCAATCGGAAAGTATATATGTAACCCTTAGCATGAGCTAATTTTTATTCACGTTTTATTCCGCTACTGCTATTTACGTGGTCTGTTGGAATCTGCTTGGTTACAAACTGTTATGACTTCATTCTTCAAGCCAAGGATGAGGTACTAAAAAATAAAACACCTTTACGAGAAGGTATTTGTTGATTTAGTAATTCTTTTTATGACAGCAGATGGATGCAATAATCCCGTTGCCTCCGTGGCGCAATTGGCTAGCGCGTTCGGCTGTTAACCGAAAGGTTGGTGGTTCGAGCCCACCCAGGGGCGTTTGTTTTGTTTATCGCTAATCTCACCAAACATCTGGACGAATGCGGGCTATGCAATAGAAATAGATACAAAATTAATGTTAGCACTAGAACAAAGGAAATTCTGCAGGGTGTACACATGTAATCTAGAATTAATTGTTTTTGAGTAAGCAACAACACAATTATTTTAGGACATCACTCAAGGATTACTGTAACGTTTCCGCAGGTTAATAATTACTATTTGTTTACAGATCCAAATATTTCCAAATGTTTTCTTACAATGTTTAATATGCATAAAATATGCTATCATAAAATGATAGGAGTAGTTTCCAGCAGGACATCTAGTCTACAGATATCGTCTTAGATTATTTTTCGGAGTGATCATTTTATTAATTTCTTCTTCATTCACCTCGCACGCTTAAACTATATGAGATAGTTGTTCTGAGGCTCTCATATGACTTTTAGATGCACAAGTATAAAAATGTTGCAATTAGAAAACGAAACAACGAAAAGACACCCGAGAAAGCAGAAAACGTATTCTAATCTGTTCTGCAATTCTTGAGGCCATATTCCTCTATGCTATACGTCCTTTTACACACTTTTTCAATACATATACTTTTAATAAAAACTACATCGCCCGAACAGGGACTCGAACCCTGGACCCTTAGGTTAAAAGCCTAATGCTCTACCGACTGAGCTATCCGGGCTACTTTGATTGAGCTTGCTCTGTCACTAGCTTCCCGTAGCTACCAGGTTACCAACTGTGCAAAGAAAAACCTCTCTTTAATCCTCCTTATTATGTTCCTAAGTGTATGATAAGCTGTGATAAAATCCGTTGCCTTGACCTTTCATTGTTCTGTATACCTCTACTTGGAGCCATCAGTTAGGTATTGTGTTGCAACAATAGATACTTAGGGGCAAGAAACATGGAAGTAAAATATGAAGAAATTATGGTTTGAAATATAGTTACGACTTATTCACTCCTTTGGGAGTTCTATATCTTTATATTTAAAATAGTACGTGTATGAAAATACCATAGTGAACAAACCCAGAGATGCAGAGCTAATATATATCTGTATATTTGATTACCAATATAGCAAACAAAAGAAATAAAAAAAAAGATGTAGAAGAAATGTTCGGCATAAAACGAATTACATTTTCATTTCGATCTTATTAAGTTGCGTTTTAGTCCAATATTTAACTTTGATTTTAGGCTCTTAAGATAATAAATCAATCTGAACATTTCCAGATACCACATAAGTTTTATTTAAACTAACTGCACGTTTTAAACATTTTTTACTGGATTGCACGCTGTGAATTAGCATTTCTTTATTTTACCGTTACCAAATCGCTTTAATTGTGAACCGAACAAACGGCTGAACGACACTGCAATGTAATTAAGTTTGTGCTGAACGTTTAAACAAACATGGGAATATTGCCATAGTTGTTGTTAAGCCGAACGATTAATTTAACGACTGTGAGTTGGAGTAAACTTGAGAAGGCAAGTTAAAGTTTGAAAATGGGTAAATTTCTGTTATTCGATTTTTCCTTTCCCTACTTGGGAACAATATGCTCATCTATTAAACTGGCAAAGTTCCATTCACCTTGCACAATGCACAAGTTTACGGTGGGAGACATTTACGTGTGGTGTCAGTAAAGATAAGCTGAATCTAACACTTAATCAGCTGAAACAAATCCACTAAACCTTCAACCAAGCAATACGTATAGTATCCTGAGTCCTCAAAAGAGGCGCTGAGTATGTGGTTGCATCGCGTATGTTACTGCCATCGCTATAACCTTGACATCCCTGGTAGAACACTAAGAGCACCATATGGTAATGGTGATTTTCTCTTACGCTAGGCAACTGTGATGCAGCTTGTTTTCTGTAATCTAGTAACCTCAGTCACATCAAATTTCCTGTTTGCCTTCAGCATACAAAGGAACTGCATTGAAGCAGCTGCAGTGGCATTTAAACAGAAGAGACTTGTGACAGTTCACTCATAGCAGGGAATTGGGAGAAGAGCGTTGCCGGGTTGTAATAAGAAACTAGTAAGCGGTATGATAGCACGTGCTTGTAGTATAATATGGTAAATGCTACCCCTCAAAGTTCAGCTTGGTGGTGAAGAGAAGGGAACCTTACTGGTTAGAGCAATAGTGGAAGGGAGGTTATCATGGAAACTATACGAACACATGCCCCTCTAGTAAAAGTCACAGGTCGCTATTGTTTAAAATAACCATAAATACATGTTCAGAGCACATGGAGCAATATACCTTTTCTGGATGGGAAGCAGGACGTCGTACTCTAATAGCTGCACGAATTTACAACGAGTGCTCGAGTCTGTAAATCACGTTTGAGGGAACATGGTTCTTTGATGAAGAATAAAGCAGTTCGAAGAAAACGTACTGCGTCCACTGGAAACTGTCAACTAGCACTCGTACTATTGTACGTACAATGAGCATCAACCACATGAATGTATGGTAAGTCCTGCAAGGGTACAGCCTTAAATCCTAAAGATTGTAACTTATGCTTGCAGTTTTGTAAATGGAACTTAAGGCAGCCGCTGGAATTGTTTTCGTTAGTGTTGTTCATCGATTAGCCCATATTAGCCGATTCTGATCGCCAAGATCAGTCACATATGGCATATGCATATTCCGAGAAAATCCGAAAATCTAGAACCCAATATTAGTTAAGAATATGAGTAAACTAGTATGTTTCGAAAATTTAAAAAACAGGTGTCGCACCAGTCGCTTCTTTTTGCCCTTTCACCTTGCAAGCATAGCATACCAGGGATTGTTATTATTTTTTTAACTTCCTTTGTTTTACCCAGTTAATGCTTACTGCGTTTTTACTGCTTTCGTTACCGCTTATTACGCAATTATACAACACACAAACACCCATGCCCATGGTTGGACTTGAATCCGCGACCCTCAGCTTGGTGGAGCTTCGGAGCTATACACTCCAGCGACCACGGCTACAAGGTATGAACCTGCAACAGCTCACTTAGTTCAGTTCCTTGGGCTCTTCAATTCTTCACTTGACAGAATTATTTGAAACGTTGTAAACAGCCTTCATGGCGAAATCGGCTTGCTGTTAACTGGAAGTTTGGTGGTTCGATCCAAACTGGGAGCGGTTAATTTTGCTCGACAGACTGCACAAATTAGCGGATTCGTTCGGGCGGTGAGCGTGTAGCACATAAACACTTATTTGTGAAGTAAACCTCAGTGAAGTAGTTAAAAAATTTATATGCCAGTATTTCAGTTAACTGAAAGAATGAGCTTTCAATCCCAGTAACAGGTGAAACATTCCTAAGGATTTAACTGTTGATTTCTAAACTTTCAGCAATGTAGTAAAAATCTCAGCTCACTTTTTCGAAAGGTGTTTAAAAAGTACCAAATGTTTTTAGAAGCTAAGAGATTATCAAGAAAACTACAAAATGCACATTTGTGAAGATTTGAAGAGAGATTTAGGAATACAGTATTGTCTGTGTCAATCTGTCAGTTACAGCCAATATATCCCTTTTTCTTGAGTTGACTGCATGTCCACGTAGTGCTCACAATTCCCATTTCTCTTAAGACGTATACCAACATAACGGTTACAAGCAAGGAGGAACTACGTTTGAATAGTTTTATAGTGTGTAACTGATTCAAATTGTGTAACTAAATAGCAAACAGTGTAGTTTTAATCATAGTTAAGGAAACTAAATTTTACATTACTGTTGGTGTAACATAATTATATAACATCACTTTATGCAACAAAGTATTATATTTTCTGGTAATTCAGAGATATCTATATATTTTGAATATGTGTGATACGGTGGTGAAACAAGGCACATTCCTGTTCATTCTGGCATCTGGACTCTTAATCCAACGTGTCACTGCTAAACAAGAAAGGTAAATCACTGCTCATAGTAATCGCACCACCCGCACTAGGCTGGCGATCTTCTGTTTGTTTGCACTAAGTGAACATCCGTTCGAATTGCCAGTTATAATCGAGTTAAAAGTCTGCTGCTGCTTTCGGAGTATAAATAACATGCAGTTAAGCATATAATAATAGTAGTAGTAATAATAATAATAATAATAATAATAATAAGAAGAAGAAGAAGAAGAAGAAGAAGAAGAAGAAGAAGAAGAAGAAGAAGAAGAAGAAGAAACTGTTGATGCCCGCAACGTCTATAACTTTCATTTGTCCACACTTTCAGCATTTACTATGGCGTTCAAGGATGCTTGGCTGTAGAAACATCTTTGTTGTTACTCCTGCTACAGCCCATTCTATAGCAATATTCATGAATTCTGTAGGGACAACCAAACACCGCTGAGCACGAAAGTGAAAACACTGCTTCTAGTAACCCTGTCACTTGCAGCAGCCAGGTGAACTTACGTTTGTTTACACTCAGCTAACATCCCTGACAATGCCTGTGCAGACAAAAATACATCTAATTTTGTTAGACGAACATAGAGTATATATTTTATCACATAAATGTAATACTAAAGTGACATTTAATGAATATTTTAATGTTCCTTGAAGGTGTATTTTGTATATGAATGTATACTGGCTGGAAATTATAAAGTTAACAAGATTGATGAAGAAACATGAAGTACTTAATACAGTAAACTTGAGTTATATGTGCTAACTCCTAGTTCTAGTGAATACTTGACGAGGTGGCCGAGTGGTTAAGGCGTTGGACTGCTAATCCAATGTGCTCTGCACGCGTGGGTTCGAATCCCATCCTCCTCGTATATTTTGTTTCAGAGTCCACGGTAATATACACATAAGCATTTGTTTAATTCTATGTAGTTGGCATCCATTACCACATGGACCTCACAAAATGAGCCCAGTTTCTCTATATAGAAATTAACCTGCAAATACTCTATTACTTGAGTTCTATAGGCCTTAAAGTTCCTCATGTGATACTAATATTTCAAATATGGCTTTACTTGGCTCCATGGGAACATCGCTACCATTTTCACTTGTTGGTGCTGATGTCAGTGTATAAATAACGTGCAGTTAAGCATATAACAATAATTACAAGCTGTTGATGTCCGCAACGTCTATAACTTTCATGTTTGCACATGTCAGGCGATTGATTTTCCTCAACACACTGTAAAAATATAGCTCAATGGTTCGAGCAGGTGGGGTAATCACTGTAAAGAAAATAAAACTTGTATTTATTATTCTACATAAATTTATGCTACAGTATACAATATATTCGAAGCATTTTAAGGGTTATCAATGTATTTTCAATGCACTTGTTACAGGTACATTTCTTTTTATTCGAGCCCTTTGTTCGGTTCTATGGTCCCGTTATTTCTTTCCATGATAGTGATGTTTGAAATGTTCTTATGCACATTGATATAAAAATGTTTTTTTTCTGAAATAATACTCTGACGAGAAGTGTGAAAACTTATGGTTCATGCATTAAATATTTATTATGACATTAACACAAGGGCATCTAAGGTAGTTATTGTTGAAATGGTTGCGTTTTAAGAAAACATTCTGTGTTTCTCATCTATGTAAGTTTCTAAATTCTTTTAAATTTAAGCAAATATTAAAATCCCTATACTAAGACATGCACAAAAATTCATTGGGCGTATCCATAATGTTTGAACAAATTCTGAATCTATCGGGAAAAATTCGAGACAGTTGGAGAATTAAATGCTGCACCGGCGTGTTGCCATTGTAGCTCAGTGTTTAGAGAGGCCTGGGAACTCGTAAACGAGAGGTATTGTGACATAAACCCCACTCCACCTAAAATTGGTTTTACTGTCCGGTCGGCAATATCAGCAGTATACAGCTATAATGTTTGGCGAGTACTATAGAGATGCAATTGTTTGCTCTCTTAGGAGCGCAAGTTCCCCATGCCTGGTTTAGAGCAACCGCGCGGAAAGCCGGACTTCCGTGTTCAAATCCTGACAAAGGATTTAATTTTTCAGTCTGATTCTACATTAAAATTCTGACAGGTATGCAGATGGAGATAAAAGCCATACGTTGTAGAAAAACAAAATACAAATTACGGAAGTAATCATGTAAGTAGTCTGCACCGTCTAGCGCCATAAGTAGGGTAGTAAGCATCCTGTTAAGTTCTACTCTGGTTTTCCTTTTACTCCTCTCCTATAGCATATTGCCTTTTATTTTCATGTCCGTTAACAGTTTTTCTGCTGCTCTCAGTTTTCTCTATGGAAATATCACAGCTGCTTCAGAGCGTATTACCGAAGTATTTAAGCGATGAAGACCAAATTGTGCCAAGACAAGAATGTTTTTAGCATTTTGTGTCACAGGCTATACAGTTTAGAACATGTACCTGTGATATTTGTTTTCCTTTTGTAAATTCATTAGAAATTTAAGTACCTTGGCAGTGGAAATTTTCCAATCCCCATTTTCAGATCAGATACCCGTTGAGCGTTTGTGGTGTTTATATTGTTTGTATTGCTATTTCTTATATTTCTTCTTCTTTAACGGATTACCCTCTTCTTCACTTGTGAAATGAGTTAAGTTTGACAATTTCACTCATTGTAAAACCAGAAATACTTACTTGGCTTTCATCTCAGACGGCAGCACAACATTCTTGTATCACGACAGTCCGGATTTGGCACCAAGCGATTTTCATGTTTCTTCATCTGAAGAAATTTCTTGATAGAAAACGTTTCAACAATGATGTTGTGAAACAGAAGTGCAGACTTGGATTTCATCACAGGCGGCATCATTCTTTGACGAAGACATACAAATCTAGCTTCCTGTTACAAGTACCAGAATTGTTCCTGGCAGTGACTACGTGGAGAAGCAGTGCAAGGTGCAAAGTAATGAATGATAATAAAGTAATTGGAAAATAAAAACATATCGGTACTTGCGTTAAAAATACGTCTCGTATAACAGGTTAATTAGCAAAGAATGTTGTTTCCATCACAGTAAAGGAAAATAAACTATTTATATTTATTGTTAGAGCATAATCATATAACGGTAGTTTACGCAAAAGTCTACAATATACAGGGCGTAATTCAGATACATGAATACATTTGGAATGTATGTGCTACAGTAATGAACCCAGGCACATTCCTGTTCATTCAGACACCTAGAAACTGACTGCAACTTGTGCACCACTGCACAAGAAACCGAAAGCACTGCTTCTAGTAACCGTGTCACCTGCAGCAGGCAGGGATCTTCCTTTTAATTACACTGAGCCACCTTCCCCGACAATACGTAATTGCTTTGTATGTATTACTTATGTATTCAACATGAATAAATCTGTAGCCAGAGGGTGGCACTGATGACCACAGTAGTTTTGTGCCACTCAAACAGCTGCTACTGCTACTACTACTACTGAAAATGCCTGTACACAAAAACTGCTATTATTCTAGGAGGAATTTATGTGGGTAATTTGTAAAATAAATGTAATTCCAAAGTGACATTTAATTAAGGATTTTTTAGATAGCAAGGCCTAAAAGTAAAACTTCTAACACAGTTTCACATCAGGTAAAGGATTTAGATTATCGCACTAGTTTTAGATCAACTTAGGTCAGGGATTGTGTAGCATAAAAATGTTGATTCCTGATACAAAGTGAAATATTTAAACCTAGTTTATATGCCAGAGTCTCCTATCAATTGAAAGAATGGCGTTTCGAGCTCACCAAGAGCTGAAACTTTCTTAAGGGTTCAAGTGTTAATGTCTAATCTTCGTAAATCAAACTGCACGAAATTCACTATAATTACATGTTAAGTTGTGATTACCAAATCCACACATATAGGGTCTTTCAAGAAGAGTGTCCTATCTTTGAACTTAAATAAAACACGTTCTATAAATGATAGGGGTTTATTATTTTTATTTTGGAACATAATTAATGTCATTACGTGTGGAAGAGAACATTAGTTAAGTGACCGCCACGATTTCGTTGGGTTACGCGTAAACGGTTGACCCAATTTTCAATGACAGAATAACGTAAATTAGGTCTAACTTCACGAATAACACGTGTGATGTTATTCATAAGATCATTTACTGTTTCGGGCTTGTTGACATAAACTCGAGATTTAACATAACCCCACAAGAAGTATTCCTACGGCGTTAAATCATATGACTTCGGGGGCCAGTTGACATCACCATGAAATGATGAAACCTCTGAACTTCTCCTTCAAAAGATCGATTGTTTCGAGAACAGTATGACATGTGGCACCATCTTGCTGGAACCAGATGTTTCTGAGATCCATACCATCCAACTGAGGCCAAAAATAGCCGCTTATAAGAGCCCAGTATTTTTCTCCATTGACAGTTAGAGCTTCTCCATCTTCATCTTGGAAAAATAGGGACCAATGATTCCACCATACCAAAATCCATATATCACTCCAGCATTCTCTTTGTGCCGACCAGGAAAGGTTGACAAAATCCATGGTCAGAGTGAACGGCCATCGGGAATGGAACCGGGACCTCCCGAAAGCGAGCCTCACACGTTATTACGCAGTCATCTCGCTCGGTAATACAAGAAAATAAGTGTAAGAAAACGGAATATGTGTCTTTAGCCTAATGGATGTTGCCAGGGATGTGCAGGAAAATAGATATTAGAATTACATGTTGGAGGCCCAATGACCGTGTATTTATTTATTTACTTTTCCTTCTTTATATTTAAGCTTAATTTACACTAAACATTTATTTGTGCTTTGTGGGTATAATTTTCAACGTAAGCAATGTTTAAGTTCTTAATTTTTTAATTCTCTAAATTGTCATTTACACATTCATGGCCTAAATAGTACACACTAAATACTTACAATATTGTTCAATTAACTGGCAAAAGTCTCCACAAATAACGACTTAGAAAACACAGATATTTAAAAGTTCTGAGTGACTGAATTATTAAATCGCTATGGACGATAGAGTAACTATTATAGGTAGATATAATTTGAATCCAGATAAGCAACCAAATCAACAACGGCACTTCAAAGAAATTGCTCAAAATGTCGACCTCTAACATCAATGCATGGTTGACTCAGCGCACGAATATTTTTTAAGCCTATTGAGCATTCCTGTTATAGTTACGAATCCCATGATTAACAATAGTGATGCGGGCAACCGGTGCTTCTACAGAATCAATCGGTGAGGAATGAACTATAATCTACAGACGACTTCAGAAAAGAAGTCCATGGGATTGTGGTCCGGAGCATACACGTTGGACTGCTTCTTCTGATCCAGCGATTCAGGAAGATTAGATTGAGATGTTCCTGTACTTTTATAGCAGAATGCGCAGGAGTACATCGTATTGCAAATGCAGTTGAGCACGAATATCAAGTCGCACTTCTTAGAAAACAGCTGGATTACATACTCCAGAAATGTTTTGTATGTATCCCCATGCATTAGACGAGGAAGAAGGTATGACCCAATTACGTGACCAGAAATATACCAACCAATGTGTTCGACATAGATTTTTTTCGCACAGTGACATGGGAGTTTTCGTATACGTATATAACAGTTCTTGGCATTCAGAATCGGTTCATTCCTGGTAAACGTGGTGAGTAACACACTAACAATAGGTGAGTAATACTAATGAAAACGATTCCGGTGGCTGTCTTAAGGTCAATTCACAATATTGCTGACGTAAATTACAATCTTTGGGAGCTAAAGTTGCACCTTTTGCAAATGGAAGAGACAGAGGTGCTTCTCCTACAGGACTTGCCATACATTGATGTGGTTAGTGCCCGTTACATGTGCAATGGTACGAGTGCTAGTTGATGGTTGCTGTTCCAGTACAGCAGTACGCTTTCTTCGATCTCCAGGGTGCTATGCGTACGAGTTGCACCGCAATCTGCTTTATTCAGCACCATAGAACCATGTTCTCCCAAACACCGATCTACGCTCTACTCTACTTGCCTTGGATTTACAGACTCGAGAGCAGTTCAATGGGAATGCCGTCTATTGGGGTCCCATTCTTTGTAAATCCGTGCAGCTATTAGAGTACGACCCCTTGCTTCGCCATGCACAAGGTTTACATCAACGAGTTCCGAAAAAAAACAACAATAATGCTGCCCCATGTTCCCTGAATAGGTATTTACACAGCGACTTGTGATTTTTACTGGAGGGGCACTTGGTTTCTATGGCAAGCTCCCCTCCGCTATTGCTCTAGCCAGGAAGGTTCAAACCTTCTCCTTCGCCTACAAGCTGAGCTTTGAAGGGTAGCATTATGTCGTATGAGTTAACTGTCACAAGGTGCCCCTTGTTTAAATGCTACTGCAGCTATTTCAGCGCAGTACCTTTTTATACTGAAAACTAAAACAATGGCAATGTGACGTGGGTGAAGTCACTGCATTACAGGAAACAGTTATTTATGACTTGAGTAAGAATCACCATTACCGAATGGTGTTATTAGTGCTCTGCCAGGGGCATCAAGGTCATAGTTTTGACAGTACCATACGTGAGGCTACCACATTCTCAGCACCTTCTTTGAGCAGTTATAGTACTTTGTAGTATTGCTTGGTCCAAGGTTTAGTGGGTTTATTTCAGCTGGTTAACTGTCAGACTACGTTTGTCTTTACTGACATCACACGTAAATCTCTCCCATCGTACACTTAAAGCCAAAATATCACAGCATAACCCTTTAACTTTAGCTATCATATTTAAGAAAATGTAACATTTAGCGATATCTTGTGCACTGCGCATGGTGATGGAGCTTTTACAGTTTAATGGATGAAATTATTATTCCCAGGAAGGGAAAAGAAAAAGAACGAAAAAAATAAGTTTACCCATGTCCAAACTTTAACTTCCTTCATATGTTTATTCCAACTCACAGTCTAACGTTCGGCTAAAGTACAGCTATCGGAATCTTACTATGTTTGTTTAGTCGCCCAGCTCAAACAGTAAAGCATTGCAGTGGCGTGCAGCCATTTGTTCAGTCAACGTTTAAAGCGAGTTTGATAACGGAAGTTTAGAAATACTAATTCGCAGCATGCAGTCCAGTAAATAAATGTTTAAAACGTACAGTTAGTTTAAATAAAATGTCTGTGCTATCTGGAAATGTTCAGGTTAGTTTTTTGTCTTAACAGCATAGAGATCGAGCTTAAATGTTGGCACTAAAATACAACATAATAACTTGAAAAAGGAATTCAGTTTATGTCGAACATTGTTTGGTTTCTTTCGTTTTTTATATTGAGAATGCAATTTACAGATATACATCAGCTCTGCATCTCTAAGATTGTTTAGTTTGGTATTTTCATATATATACAGGATAACTATTTAAGTTGATACTCTATGTACAATATCTCCAAAACTAAGCGTTGTAGAAAGAAACGTCTTTAATAAAAGTCGCTTGATATTATGGGGGAAAGTAAATGCCATTAGTGGTGTGATGGTCATTTTAGGGCTAATTTAATTTTTTTTAAATGGGAACATACAATTAGGGTAAAATTAATTGATCTTATAATGACCATCACAGCGTCCTCCAAATAAAACACGACTAATGGTATTTACTTTCGCCCATAATATCAAGCGACTTTTATTAAAGACATTTCTTTCTATAACGCTTACTTTTGGAGATATTGTACAGTCTGAAATTAAATGGTTCACCGTGTATATATATGTGTGTATGTGTATTATTTTAAATATAAAGATGTAAAACTTCCAACGAAAGTGGATAAGTTGTAACCATGTTGCAAACCACGACTACTCTTCTTTTTGCCCTAAGTATCTACTGTTGCAACCCAATACCTAAATGATGGCTCCCAGGTAGAGGTAGACGGGTCAATGAAATATCCAGGAAACGACTTTGCAAGAGCTTATCGTGAGTTTAGTAATGCAATAAGGAGGATTAAAAAGCGGTACTTTCTTTGCACAGAGTTGGTAGCCCTGTAGCTATGGGAAACTGGAGTCACAGAGGGAGGTAAACTTCTATAGACCGGACAGTTCAGTCGGTTGAACATTAGGCTTTTTTTTAACCTAACGATACAAGGTTCAAGTCCCTGTCTGGGCTTTATGGTTCTTATTAAAGGCGTACGTGCTGAAATGTGTCTCAAAAGGCACATAATGGAAGAAACAAGCCCTCCTGAAGTGCAGCCAATAGTAAAAAACGTTTACTGTTTTCGCTGGTGTGGTTTTCATTGTTTCGTTTTCTTAGTTTGGGCGTTTTTAGACTTGGGCCGTCTAAAGGTCATACGAAAGCGCCAGAATAAAACACCTACTATATTTTAATATGGGTGTTAGTGAATGAAGAACAAATTAACAAAACCCGAGAAAGAAGCTATGTATGTAGACTACACATGCTGATGGAAAACACTTCTATCATTAAACACCAACTATATTTTAAGATGCGCGGTAATTACCGAAGAACAAATGAACAAAATTATCAACCCGAAAAAGAAACTATGTCCATGTATGTAGATCAGATGTGCTGCTGGAAAATACTTCTGCCATTTTATGACAGATGGATGATACACATTAAAACCTGTAAGAAAACATTTGAAAATATTACGATCTGTAAACAAATAGTAATTATTGACCAGGGGTAACTTAAAATATTTCCAGTCTTTGAGAGTAGTTTTAAAATAACTTTATTGTTGCTTACTCCAAAACAAGCAATTGTGGATTACGTCTTGTATACCCTGCAGATTTTCCTCTTTTTCTTTAATGATAATGTTAATTAGTGTTTATTTGTATTGCATAGTCAGCATTCTTCTGGGTGTTTAGTGAGATTAACGATAAGTAAAACACTCGCCCCCGGGTGGGCTTGAACCACCAACCTTTCGATTAACAGCCGAACGCGCTAGCCGATTGCGCCACGGAGGCAACGTGGCTGTCGGGAACTCCTGCTATCATACAAAGAAATATTAAACTAGCAAATATCTATTCCCAGAAAGGATTTATATTTTAGTAATACATCCTTAGCTTGAAGGATGAAGTCATTACTGTCGTCTCCCTAAACACATTCTAACAGGCAATGTTAATAGCAGCAGCAGACTTGAGTGTGAACTAAAATTAGCACATGCAAAGTGAAATAACAGTTCCATATACATCTTCCGATTGGAATGCGGAAGGAAGATGATTTAAAGAAGAAACATTTGTACATTACACACTTAAAAGAAGATGTGAACAGTTTCCAAACCCGGAAAGTACCCACAGTCCCTTTCTAAGACAGTTTCTTATTACGAAATAAATCGCTAAATTCAACTAAGTACTCTATTTGTGTTACTAGTATGCATGCGCGGAAAGAAAGCGCCAACCTATGAGAACAAGCAAAATCCGTGAATATAGTGATATTTTTAGTTCTTCCAAACACACTGCTTAGCTACTGCAACTACGCCAACAAATAATGTCGTAATTCTTCATTGGGGTTTAGCCTCACAAACCCTGTAGCTACACTCTGTCATCGTTCAGCAGTTGCAATACTTAATTCCTCTACTTATAGAAAAAACTTCTCTCGGCTACGCTTTGCGACTGAAAGGGGATATACCATACTTATATAAGAATTGTACATAGTAATAATATAATTCACCAAGAAAATGTTAAAATATTCAACAACCAAGAATTGTACAAAGCAGATTGTAAGAAACGAGCGAGCTATCAAATTCCAGGTAAAAGATAATTCTAAGTAGAGCCCACCTTTCTCCAAGCTAATGAACAGGGAGCTGGTACGGTAAGGAGAAATAGAAAGAGACAGATAGAGAAAATAAGGAGACGGAGATATTGATCCCGCTTCCCAACGCGTCATGGTGACGCGTAAGCGCAAAACTTTGGAGTAGAATATTCTCATACATATTAAGGTAACGCGGTCTGAGGACCAATTAGAAACGTCGTTACATTTTGAAGCGCAGAGGTAAGCGTCACTAGGCCCAGGTATATAAAGGGAAAGAAAACCCCAGATTTTCACTCTCTCATCTAGAATTTCGGCGACACAAAGTGCTAAGCTCTTGACGACAGATGCACGTGTGTGCATATGGGTGGGGAAGACGTGTGCAGTTAGTTTAGGCTCCTGAGTTATTCAAATGGTGGGATTGGTATAATGGCATAAGCTAGCCACCCATAAATATTTAAATTGACAATAAACCACATGTATTAAGGGAAATGCAGCATATTTTTAATTTGCCTCACCCACGATAACCCTGAGAATCAAGAATTAGCTATATAGGGAAATATTAGAAATGGAAAACACAGCAGCCGATGAGCATCCATAGCCGAGAACAAGAACACTGCAGCAGATAGCATCAACCAGAGGAAGGACGCTTTCCAGATGCTACTGACCAACGATTTCCCGCTACGAATGTCGTCCAACAACCGTTTCCGCTACACGGCTTAGGGCCCTACGTGTCATTCGCGTAAAGATGGCGGTGTTGTTAGTCATACATTGGAAACTTTGCAGTTGTGAATCGCAAAAACAGCACGAGAGAGAGACTCTCGCTGTATTTTTCGTTCAGATGTTGGCTGCTCTTTGTATAACAGCTACAAGCAGCCACAAAGTGCCTGCTATCAGACCAAGAGTGAACTAATTCTGGAAGATAGGCTTGGAATAAAGCCCAGAGTGGTTCTCTAATAATAAGCTTGAGATAATCAAAGAAAAGACTCAGGTAATCCGACTTAAACATTTAAAAATAATAATTGCTTCTAAACTCATTTGGCATTAGGGGGCAAAACAACATTTTTGAACATGTGAGGTTTTTAGATATTTGAATACATGGAAATTTAAATGTGGCTTAATATTGACCAAATATTATCAGTCAAATTAATGCAAGTATGTTTTTCTCTTAATGGTGTAATAAAGAATTTACTAAGAAATCTGTACTCTACATTCTTTTAAAGCCCAAAGAAATGTGTGAACACTTTTGGGGATTAAAGGAGACATTTTTAAAATACAAAATAGGTAATTAGAGTCATCATGTTTAAAGAAAGGAGGAAATCATAAAACTGTTGTATATTACAACAAACATATTAGAATTTCTATTGGTATACATGTGAGGGTTGTTAGTAAAAGATGTATCAACATTCAAACAAAATAAAGATAACCTTAACCATGACACTAAAAATAAGAAGAAACTGAGCACAGTGGAGCATTAAGCAAGCAAAGTGCAAGGTACCTTGGAACACAATTATTAATAAAGGTTCTCAGGAAATAAAGGAAATTCAACCAATAAGGTCGTTTATGAATAAATATAGATGATTACCCAGGTCGACAAGTTTTTACTTTTAGTCTGGGGATTGCATGAAAATTTGATTTTCTGATTAAATCTATTGCACTGATCATGACATCGATGGCTGTTTCTCTACACCACCTCAGATTTTTCCACAATATGATTCATCATCATCATCATCATCATTATCGTAATCTATACACAATGAAATCGGAAAGCAATTACAGGAAGATGGAGGCAAAATGAAACAATTAAAATGGGTCGTCCTCCGTGTCTTGCGGTACCATCCTCTAGTTCCGGATGTCGCAGGTTCAAACCGGTGGGCGATGAATTTTTTGGACGTAAAAATTCTTAGCATGACTTTCTTCGGAAAAGAAGTAAAGCTGGTGGTCCCGTGTCTAGATTCACGGCAGGTAAAAGAACCTCAAGTCTCATAAAGAGGACCCTGAACAAAATTTCCGTCTTTCACACCCAATATAGAATGGAATGCAGGGCCATGACAGCTAAAGAGCGCCCATAAATAAAACTCCATTTAATTTTAACTTTTAACATTCAAATGGTAAAAGAGTAGCGTCAGACACCTATGACATTAGAAGATGCAAGTTATTGTAATATGGAAGTTTACCAGGCAGGTGAAGGCATTATTTCCATTGACGCTTGATGCGTTTCCTTCCTCTTCTTCTTCATATGTGAAACACCAGAAGTAGTCGGACGTCATGTTTATTCCCCAATGACTTTCATAACGATGTTCCAGAGTTTTAAGTTCCTAATGGAAACGTTCACCCTGTTCGTTAGATATGTTAACCAAATTTTCATGAAAATTGTCTAAGTGCGAAGTTAGACAATGTAGTTTTAGGCTCACCTTGCATCCTAACTCAAAACTTCTGTAGTATATCTTCCACTACTTCCTTGTTATCAAGCTGCTTATTCCGGCCAAGGAAATGATGCAAACATTTTTTTAAACTTCTCTACTCTTGCTGTTCTATTTCCGTCACTGTACCTTCAAAGTATTTATCAGACATTAGCTTAGTATATGTGGATAATGGTTTATATTTAAGAGCGCTCAGCTATTAGGTCATTAGCGCCCACGTATATATGGCTCAACAATTATCTCTCCTTCAAATTTGTAGCTGATAGATTTTGGAATCGGCTACACAGGTATTGGAAACAGTTTCCTGTTTCGTCGTATGCTTTCACATACTTCTTCATCAAATGTGTAGTGGAGACATGTTATGTGGATCAACTAAATGCTCATTTACAATGTTCTTCTATCCCAATAGCAAGTTTCTCCTCTCTGTTACTCCAATGCCCATGATATGGTCTATTGTCCCGTTCACACACATAGCAAGGTATCTTGGTGCACTATGTTTGCTGGCCGAGAGGGATGCCGATCACCATTTGTATGCCACCATATATGAGCTAATGATGTTATTCATAGTTCACATTTTGAAGGATTACTTTCATGATACTCTACGTCTCTATTAAGTGTAATGAATATGAAATTGGAATTGATGCTAGCTCATTTAGAGTATGTAGTAGAATACAGCTTTCAAACTTCGCTTTGAAGAATTTATAAGTAACCTTCATTGATCAATATCATACCTGACTGCCTCTAACGAACGCAACACGGACATGTCACTGTATATAAGTCCTGCCGCATCTCATCTACAGCCACAATTTAGCACTCTCCGATTATCGTATTTTGAATACTGTGAAGCAGAGTATGTAAGGCAATTGGAGGGCAAAAGAAGCCATCAGGTAATCACGGTAAGGGATACTCTAAATCCCACATTAGGAAAAATGTATAAAAATGAATAGTTTAAGGAAAAATAAATTAGAGTTCATATTTAAGAATATGATGATTTGTTTGCTGTTCCAAAAACACATTTATAGTACGATTTGTAAAAGAATGGTGGTCCTGGACTAGGCATATGATTCACTGAATTTCTGAAGGAAAGAACTTTGTATGAAATGTTAAGAAGCAATGGATTTAATAAGGTGGTGGTGATTGATAATCATTGAGTGTATCGAAACATTATACTTGTAATTTCTGGAAAATGGACTTGGTAGAAGGTGAAACATATGCGTCCGGACAGCTCAGTCGGTAGAGCATTAGGCCTTTTTTAACCTAAGGGTCCAGGGTTCAAGTCCCGTTTGGGCGATAGACTTTTTGTTACTAGTCAATTAGACAACTTGTCTCAAAAATTAATCTCGTATAAACAAAATAAGGACCATAGATACGCAGTGATTTAAAAAAGCCTTGTTTGCGTTTATAACTTTCCTTATCTATCTTTCCGATTTTATTATTAACTCCAGAATCTTAAAAACTGGTCTATTAACAACATCTTATGAGAAGTAATTCCTGTCTGAAGTCAAGCGGCATGTGATATTTTGAGAACAATACATTATATATGAGGTTTCTAAGACACGTAGTGGATGAACAAAATATAAGCATATGATCATCGTAAATTAAAGTACCTTCAGTGTTTATATAAACTACACGCGGAATACTGAAATGCCCTGGAATTTATTGACAGCAAGTTGATGGAGGCTGTTGTCGCCTTAGGCATATTATCAAATAGTAAGCAAAATGTACCTAAAAAAACGTTCTTCTCCGGTCTATAACAAAATAGTAATTTTTAGTGATACAATGATAATATTCCTTGATAGACTGAATTTCAACAAATATTCTGTGCTGTTTCCTGTTCCAAGCGAATTGAGAATTAATGTAGGTTATACTTAAATAAATGTTGTTGTTTTTTAAATATAGTTTCACTAATGCAGTTCTGCTTTCTTCGTTTTATGGGGGCTCAATAATTCACTTTAGCCATTTGTGTTGAGTGGCTGTATTCTCTTGAAGGTTTGTAAACTTTATGGAGTATACAAAACGCACTCCACGTGCGGGCTCGGACCTTTCAGTTAACAGCCGATCTCCCTAGCAGATGGTGCCAGCGTTGAGGATCTCTTTCAATAATTGTGAACAAAGCTTTAAGCTATCGCTCGTTGTGTATTTGACTCAAACAGAGAATAGTTTGCATAGGAGTATGTATTACGCTTGTAATATAAGGGCAAGGGTTAAAAAATCAGCCTTGACAGTTTAATGCATTCTTATGTCTGCAGTACACACATTTGTTTCTAAATCTTTAATGTTGAAAAAATATGTTTAAATATTAAGCTGCCATGGAAGATAGTAAACAAAAATATTTTAAAATTGAGTTATATAGTTGCTTTTCCAAATTTAATTGTTTCAGATTTGTGAAAAAATCGTGGCTCGTGGCTTTTAGTATGGATTAGGTGTATAATTCAATGATAACTTTGAAGAAAAGGGTTTTGTAGGAAATTTTAAGCAGTAATGGATTTAATAAGATAGCAACGATGGATAATAAGCAATAAGTGGAATGAGGGAGGAAGGCAGCTTCTCAGAGGCTCGATAGCTCCATCGGTGGAGCATTAGGCTTTTAACCTGAGTGTCCAGGTTTGTAGTTCCTGTCCGGGCATTGGAACTCTCGTTATAAGCATAAATTATAGATCTTTGTTTTTAAAATAAATGCAGGATGAAGGTAATAAGTGATATATGAGACCAGACATTTAAAACCCTTTTCATTACTTCCTTTATTGATCTTTTCGATGTTATTAATACCGGAACCTTAAAAACTGGGCTTTTAACAAGGTTTTATGAGAAGTAATGCTTGACTGAAGAGAAGAGTATGTGGCATTCTGGTAACAAACTAGCTAGTGTTAATGCTTCAGACTCGCAGTGGATGAACAAAATATACCAAACTCATCATCGAAAATTAAAGTATCAGTATTTAGGTAAACTGGTATTCTGGAACTATGACTATTCGGTTGACATTAGTTATTTGGTAACAGTGCTTGAATACATATAAAATAAACCGCAAGGTGGCGCTGTGATAATGTGTGCTCCTGGTTCGGAGGTCCCGGGTTCGATCCCGGCGACCACACATTCTGACCTTTGGTTTTTCGTGGTTTCCCTGAAGTCGGCAGGCGAATGCTGGAGTGGTTTCTTCTTTACCACGATTCATTCCTCAGGTGTCCTTCTAGGTTTTGTGGTGGGTGGCGGTGCTGGGCAGATGGCGCGCATGCATCCTCAATGGAAAGAGTATTCCCTGTGGACAACAGAAGGCTGCTTGGACGGTGGGTGGTTCGTCGCCCTCGTCGAGTTTGGAAATGCTAGGGACTTTCGCGCGTCTTTGTAGCCTGTTTGCCTAAGGCTGTTGCCTCCTATGATTGCCCCACTTTCTCCCTTCCTCCCGTAGATGGTAGCCATAATAGATCTCTTTAGGTCGCAGCATATAAGAGAAGCTATCTCGCGGTAACAAAGGAGAAAAGACATTTCATTTTAAAGATCCCACCCGTTGATTATATCGACAATACCACGATTACATTAAACAGCTAAACTAAGCATTTTAAATACACCAGGCAGCTGAGGATAGTGAAGAGGTCGTAAAAGCTGGATATTTGTGAACATACAATTAATACAGTCGTGACGGCAGAATAACATGGTTATTTTCATTTTTCTTTTTAAATAATTCTGTATTTTTACAAAGTTATAGCGAATATTAGGTACAAACGTCTAAACTATTCGCCAATGAGGAATTTGGTCATATCGTAGAGTGGCTTGCAAATGACCTGTAGGGACCCTGTCATTGCTGTTCCGTCACTCCTGGTTCCGGCCGTACGGTGTTTTCTCACATCTCCTCCTACCTTCCGAGGCGTCCCCTAGTGGGGCACAGGTACACTATCCACCCTGGATCGGTACCGAGTCCCCTCCAATAATAAGAGGATGAGAGTAATAACTTTTGAAGGAGTGTGCACTGGGCTTTTAATCTAAGCGTAGGTAAGGATTAAAAACAGTCTTTCAGCTTTACACAATATTACAAGTCTGCCATACAGGTGCTGTACTCGAAAAAAATGTATTAGATTCAATACAAAAAGAGAATTTGATATTTTTAAAGCCATGTAAGGGAATCCAGAATTCTTTGTCCATATAACATTAAGCTTTTTGCACAAGCGTCCGCGGCTGAAGGCCTTTTTAAGGAGCCTAACTCTCTTAACCGTGTAGGTCATATCGGACCAATGAATGAATGAAATGGGTGAAATGATGCTGAAATAAGCGAGGGTCCATAGAGGTTAAAGTTAACGATATTCACCTTTCCAGGACAAGGGAAAACCCTGGAAATTTTATCCGAGTAACAGCCTAACCGAGATTCAAACTCGACCTTTTGAATGTGAGGCAGACAACCTATACTCTCACCACAGAGGTGGAGTCTTTCTAAGTGCAAGAGCCCGGCTCGCAGTGAAGCATGTGTTTCGTCAGGAAAGTTCCTTATGTATTCCAAATTGCAATCTCTATAATATTAGGCATTTTAACCTAAGGGCCAAGGTTTTTTCGAGCCTCTCTCTTGAAATAATTGCAATTTTTATACGTCCTCAATACCTAGGCATCTCACCATGATTTCTGAAACAAAAAGTTCGACGAGGATGGAATTCGAACCCATGCTTGTTTATTACTAGAAGAATAGAAATTTCTGTTCGTGTATTTTTTGATTTATTGTAAAAGGATATCCCATTTTGTGTGTGCATGGGCAATAACATAAAACTCAAGTGATGTGTTAAAGTATGAATATACATTTATAAAACCAACAATAGGAAACAAAAATGTTCAGAAAGATTTGAACACAGAGAAAGAGAATAACACCTTTTAAACCACTCGATTCAGCTGGTGTTTTCTTTCTGATGCCTTTAGTGGAGATCAACGCATTCTCTGGTAAAGAAGCTACTGCAGTCAGCTTATTCGCTTTATGACGACAACGTTTCCGAGCGTCCTAGCTCTTCGATTCATTTAGCATCTGGGAATGGTTAATTGTTTGTGTCGATGTCTATACATAGCTCATTATATCTGTAATTTGTTAAACCCGATTGTCAAGGCTGTTCTAGTGCTTCCTCCTTATAAAGAGCAGTTCTTGTATATACATAGAATATGGATTGAGAGAATCGGTTCATGAGAGACTGGATGGGTCAATCGGTAGAGCATTAGGCTTTTTAACCTTAAAGTCTAGGGTTCAAGTCCCTGTTCGGTTGGTGGTGTTTTTGTTATAGCTAGGTATAGTAATTTCCAAGCATTTAGAATTCAGGGCGGAAGGAAATAAGGCTGAACTGTTACGGAATTATAGGCAGTGAAGTCGCAGATGGTACCCACCCCATCCCTCGTACAGTCTTTTGGCGTTTGTAGACAGCACTCGGACAGGTTTTTACCTGTCTGTCAGTGATCATTGCCCTCTGTTGTTTTGTCTTCTTTGTAATGATAATAAATGGGTTTGAGTGTATAAAGCTTCAAGCCAACTATTTAAGAATTCCTAAGGCTGGTTATAATCATAAATTGTAGAACTCTTGTCTCTAAAAGAAGTATATGAAAGCGGCAATAAGGATCATGTAAAGTGCTGAGATTTAAATTTACCTTATCTACTTTTATGGTTTGTAGGGCATCAAGATAGGCATACTCATAATAATAGGTGGAAAAAAACATAGCTGGAACTTATTGACACCATGAAACACAAAAATGTAATGCTTAAAATGCTGAGCGTTAACTCCAATTATGGTTTAAGGATAACATGCAGAAAGGAGCTAATAAATCAGAAAGATTTTATTTTGTTACAAGGAGATGCTGATGATGATAGTGATGATAACTAGAAACGTTAAATACTTATAGAATCATCCGATGTTTTGATTTTTAACTGATGTTCCATAATTTGGCACGAGAAAAAATAGAATTTGTTTGGCAAATACATATTTATTATCACCTTTCGTTAAATAGGTATCAAAGACATCCGAAACGTTAACTGAAGTCCTTAAAGTGGCAAAGGTATGGTTTCAACGACTTGCCATTGTAAAAATAATTAGCAATAAAGGGGGAAAAATTAATTACTTCAAAATGATCCTCGCAAAAATATAACAATGAATGTTCCTTTGAGGTTCTTTCGCCATGGCAAAATGCCTCTCTTCCTGATTTCAGGATTTTTGGCACGTGAATAAACAATTCGCTGAGGGCATGCGGCTTGGTGCACGGGGAATGAATCTGCAAGAGCTCATTTAATTCATTCTATGGGCACTTCATTTCTTCATATGACAGTGATATTTGAACTAATGATACACAAAATGTGCAGTTTAGAAGAAAAAAATCAACAATTCAAATTGAGTACATTACAGCAACATAGGATAGGTCCTCTGCATCCTCCTGAGTTTTATTCTCAGGTTTTCTTTTTACTGCCCTCCTATACTGCATTGCATTTACTTCCATGTCTCTTAACAGTTTTCTCTGGCTCTCAGTTCTTTTCAGTCCTAACATAACTACTGCTTCAGTTCTTAATGGAATATGTACGCAAATTGTGGCAAAGACAAATTCTTTCTAACATTGTTTTTTTTATAGTATACATTTATGAAACGCTCCTCGGTATTCTTTTCTATCTCTAAGTTAATTTAAATTTTTAAATACCTTTGCAGTGCAACTGTTCCACGCAAAATTTTTAGATCAGCTACCAGAAGTGCTTTTGAGATGTTTATATCTTTACATTGCTATTAATTCTACTAAAATTATTTTAAATCCCACAAGAGTCATATTCCAAGTGTAGCCAAAAACGAGTATTAAGAATGCAAAGCAAGTTAGGAATATGAGTAAACTAGTATGTTTCCAAAATGTACAAAACAGGTGTCGCAGGTTTGAATCTAACTGCCCCGTCACCATGAAAGTATGTCTTACCAAAAATTACTTAACCTAGGCCCATCCCATCCAAATACACGCACAAACCGCAATTACCCTCGCCCCCATGGACCTCACAAATCGCTTCAATGCACACGTATGAACCTGCAAGAGCTATCTTAGCTCAGTCCCATGGACGCTTCATTTCTTCACTTGGCAGAGCTTTTCAAAACGCTGTTAAAACAGCCTCCGTGGCGCAATCGGCTAGCGCGTTCGGCTGTTAACCGAAAGGTTGGTGGTTCGATCCCACCCGGGGGCGGTTAATTTTGCTCGACACTCTGCACAAATTTAGCTGTCTCGATCGGGCGGGGAGCGCATAGCATATAGGTGTTTGTTTCTGAAGTAAATCTCAGTGAAGAAGTTAAACCTATTTTATAACCAAGCACCTCTGGTTAACCAAAAGAATGACGTTTTGAACCAATCAAGAGGTAAAACACTTTTAAGGATTCAACTGTTGACTTCTAATCTTCGTAGGTATGATTAGTCTCCAATAACATTTTCAGGCAAACTGCAAAACATATAATTGTGAAAAGTTTAAGAGAGATATGTCCATATATATTGACAACACATATTTTTCTGCATTGATCTGTCAATTACAGCCGAATATAGCTTGGGTTAGTTGCATGTCATATATAATGCCCACAGTTCCCATCCCAGTTAAGGCATATCCAAATGTAATAGTTACGAGCAAGTTGAAATAACTATTGAACCTTTTTATTGTGCATAACAGGTTCAAATTGCATAATTCATTTGCAAACAATGTTATTTAAATAAAAATAGGGAAACTAATTGTGTATTATTACTGATGAAACATAACTGTACAGCACCACTAAAAGCACAAATATACAATATTTTCGGGATTTTATGGATATCAGTACTTTTGGAGTGTATGTTCTACAGCACTGAAGCCAGACACCTTCTGTTCATTCTCGCATCTGGGAACTCAATCCAACTTGGCATCGCTGAACAAGAAAGCGAAAGCACTTTCCTAGTAATCGCACCATCTGCGGTAGGCTGGCGAACTTCTGGTGTTTACACTAAGTCAAACTAAACCACACTAAATGTAAATAACATAGAGCAAAGCATATAATAAACAAATGAATAATATTGAAGCATTCGATGATGTTTGACTATAGAAGAATCTCTTCGTTGTTACTTTCTGCTACAGCCCAGTCTGTTGGAATATGCATAGATTCAGTAGGACTATCTAATCACTGCTTAGCAAGAAAGCGAAAACACTGCTTCTGGTAACTTCGTCACGTGCAGCAGGCCGGCGATATTACGTTTGTCTTCATTCCACCACCATCATGACGATGCCTGTACACACAAAAACACAGCTATTATTGTTGGACAAACATTCTGTACATTACATCACATAAAAGTATTACTAATGTGACATTCAATAAACGTGTGTTTTGTTATTTCTTGAATATACATGCGCGCTTAGTTGGAAACAGCAAATGAATCAGCATTGATCAAGGAAATGTGAATTACTTAATAGTTTTGGATACCTATGCTCAAACCAAGAAGACACTTTGTATGCGACGAGGTGGCCGAATGGTTAAAGTGTTGCATTGCTAAACCAATGTGCTCTGCACGCGTGGGTTTAAATCTCCTTCTCATCGGATGTTTTGTTTCAGAGACCACGGTAAGATACCCACAAGTATTTGTTTAATTATATACAATTGGCATTTACTACTCCATAGATCTCAAAAAATTATCCCATCTTCTCTGTATAGGAATGAATCTGCAGGAGCTCAAGTACAGTTCTATGGACTCTGCAATTCCTCATATGAGAGGGGGTTTTGAAATATTGCTTTATTTGCCTCCCTGGCGCACATCGTTACCACTTTCGGTTGCTACCCCAAAAGTTTTTGGCTCCATCCATCCCGAAGCTATTAATTTTTTTCAACACGCTGTACAAATATAACAAGATGCTTAGGGCAGATGGGGTATATCACTATAAAGGAAACTAAAATTTGCATTTATTACTGCTACAACATAACTTTGTACAAAAATATACAATGTATTCGGGGTAATTTAAGGGAAATCAGTACATTTCCAAAGCACCCGCTACTGTAGTGAACCCAGGTACAACCCTGTTCATTCGAGAACTTAGTTCTGTACTACAGTCTCTTCAGTTCTTCCCATGAGAGTGGTGTTTGAAATGTTCTTAAACACATTGACATAATAAAGCCCTTTCTAAATACTACGAGAGGAGAAGTCTGAAAATTCATGGTTCATAGATTACATATTTCTTACAACATTAAAACAGGAGAATTTAAAAATATCTGTTAATTCAAGAATAATAAAATTTTTTGTTGAAAGTTTTAAGAAAGCAATCTATGTTTCTCATTGTATGCAAACATACATATTATTATAAACTTAAGCAATGAGGAATTTTTACTTTTACTCTCTTAAAATGTATAGAAGAACTCAGTGTGTGTATCCATTATAACTGAACACATTCTGACCAGTTGAGGCAGTATTTTGTATCCCTTAACTGTTATCAATATAAATATATAATATAAAAATAATTTCCCGTCTATAAGCGATCAGTAATTGCTATAAAGTGTATATTACAGCCATTGTGTTATATACATTTATTGTACATATGTGTATGTGTATACAATTGTATATATTGTATATCTGTCAGTTCTGCATCTTTGGGATTGTCTACTTTGGTATTTTCATACATAACATGTGTATTCCTTTAAATATAAAGATATAAACCTCCCAAAGAATCGCATGTTGCAAACATGCATGTTTTTCCTTTTTGTGTTAATGTTTCTTTGCCCTAAGTATCTATTGTTGCAACCTAATACCCAAATGATGGACCCCAAGTAGAAGTATACAGATCAATTAAACAACACCGAAGCAAACGGACTTTACAAGAGCTTATCGTGCGTTTAGTAATGTAATAAGGAGGATTAAAGATCCGCATTTTCTTTGCGCAGTTGGCAACCTTGTAACTGGAGTCACAGAGAGAAGCGACTTCCAATAGCCCGGATAGCTCAGTCGGTAGAGCATTAGGCTTTTAACCTAAGGGTCCAGGGTTCGAGTCCCTGTCCGGGCGTTGTACGTTTTATTAAAAATATACATGGTGAAGAAGTAACTCAAAGAATGCATAAAAGCAGAAATGTGTCTTCAGGAAATGCATCCAGCCGATATTAAATTAGGTTTTTTGTTTTCGCTGGTGTCTTATCATTGTTTCGTTTTCTAATTTCAGCATTGTTACACTTAGGCAATCTGAAAGTTATATGAAAGCCTCAGAATTAAACACCTACTGCATTTAATATGCGCGGTAAATGAAGAACAAATTATTAAAATGAGCACCCGAAAAAGAAACTGTATCCATGTGTGTAGACTAGATGTGACACAGGATAATACTTGTGCCATTTTATGACAGCAGGATGATGTATATTAAACACGGTAAACAAACATTTGAAAGCATTTCTATCTGTAAACAAATAGTAATTATTAACCAGGGAAAACGTTACAATATTGCCAGTCCTTCGGAGAAGTTTTAAATTTAAAATAAGTTTGTTGTTTTTATTCAAAAGCAATTATTCGTAGACTGCGTGCATTCTCTCTGCAGATTTTCCTTTATCTCTTTTCTATTTAGTGCTAATTTAACCTTCCTTCTATTTGTATTGCATAAACCGCATTCTTGTTGGTGTTTGCTGAGATTAGTGACAAGCATAGGCCTCTTGGTAGGTTCGAACCACCAATCTTTCGGTTAACATACGAACGCACTAGCCGTTTGCGCCACACAGGTAGAGACGGCTCCTAATGTTTTCCGGGGCAGGGGGGTAAGCAGGGTGTCTGATGGAGAGGTTATGCCAGGTGCGTTAGCTCATACCTGCTCTAGAAGGTTAGGGAATGCAACAGTGCTTAAGAAAATATCATTCCACACATTTCCCTTAGACTTGACTGTAAGAAAGCAATAGCTGTGAAAAAAGCAGCAAATAATATTACAGCACAGCGGCATAAACATTATACAAACTAATTTTTAGAAATTAGAGGCATCATATCATTGTATAACAAGCAAGTGCTAAAACAAAGTTTTCAATATTCATACTTTTTCTACCCATTATCAACTAACATATGTTCTTTATTTATCTTAATGTCCTTATAAAGTATGGTTTTTCTGTGCACTTTACCATAATCGTGACAACAATTTAGGCCCGAAATTATTTCAAGTTACGTTACACTTTTCCCTATTTTGTTGCATGCAAGATGCAGAAATGACAAACAGCCGTTTATCTATAATAAGTAGGGAAAGTATTGTATTCCACCAAAAAATTAATAAGGAGATTCACTGGAAATACACGTTTAGAGACCCTCTGAATCCGAAGATATTTATCTACTACGTAGTTACAGGAGGTATAGAGTATTGTATTCCGCCCAAAAACTGTATAACGACATTCACCGGAAATACACGTTTTGAGACTCCTTGAATCAAATGAAATCATTTTTACTTTCCCTACTACGTAGCTACAGCAGGTAGAGAAAGTATTGTATTCTACACAAAAATTCAACAAAGAGATCCACCGGAAATACACGTTTTGAGACTCACTGAATCCAAAGAAAGCGTTTTTACTTTCTCTACTAGTAGTTTCAGTAAGTAGAGCAAGTATTGTATTCCACCCAAATATTGAATAACGAGATTCACCGGAAATACACGTTCTGAAACTCCCTGAATCCAAAGAAAGCATTCTTATTTTCTCTACTACGTAGCTACAGTAAGTAAAGCAAGTATTGTATTCCATCCAAATATTAAATAAGGAGATTCACTGGAAATACACCTTTTGAGACTCCCTGAATCCAAAGAGAGCATTTTTACTTTCTCTACTACATAGCTACAGTAAGTAAAGCAAATATTGTATTCCACCCCAATATTGAAAAGGATATTCACTGGAAATACACCTTTTGAGACTCCCTGAATCCAAAGAAAGCATTCTTACTTTCTCTACTACGTAGCTAAAGGAGGTAGAGAAAGTATTGTATTACACTCAAAAGTTCAATGGAGATTCACCGGAAATCTCGTTTTGAGACTCCCTGAATCCAAAGAAAACGTTTTTACTTTCTCTACTATATAGCTACAGCAGGTAGAGAAAGTATTGTATTCTACCCAAAAATTCAATAAACAGATTCTCCGGAAATACACGTCTTGAGACTCACTGATTCCAAAGAAAGCATTTTTACTTTCTCTACTACGTAGCTACAGTAAGTAGAGAATGCATTGTATTCCTCCAAAAAATTGAATAACCAAATTCACCGGGAATACACGTTTGGGACCCCCTGAAACCAAAGAAAGCGTTTTTTTACTTTCTCTACTACGTGATACAGGAGGTAGAGAAAGTATTGTGTTCCGCCTAAAAATTCAATGTCGTTGTGACTCCCTGAAGCCAATGAATTTATTTTTAGAAAATGGTCCAAGTGAGTGTGTGTTTGTGTGTGTGTGCGCATGAGTGTGCGCGCGCGCTCACGCGCGCGCACAGCATAGATTAAAAACAAAAAAGTTGGTTAAAAATCAAACTTAGTGTTTAAGTTAAACTTTTCCAAGAATGCGACACGGAGATTTAAAGAGAATCCCCCACTCCAAACTACCTGTAACATTGTAAATTTTTCGAAAATTTTTATTCTTTCAGAGTTGTTTGTTTAAAATACATATGTTTAAGCTATGTTCAAGATAAATAAAATGTATATCTTTAATTTTCCAGGAATAACCTGTAAATTCGTCGTTATTGTGAATGACTTTTGATAATTAGTAAATCTAAGAAGGAGACAAAATTTTACTGCACGACAAATGTACCAAATAACATTTTTATATTTTACCTATTCTGAAATATTCTTTGCTATTAGGATGAATTTTCAAATACTTTATACTTTTCTCAACTGCAAATAGCTGTAGTTATTGTTGTTTCTTTCTTTCCTTCTTTCTTTCCCGTGTTCATACAAAGAGAGCGGAATTTCAAAGCTATCAGGTCTGTGGCACGCTTTCGGGATGTCGTGAGTTCGATTCCTGTGGCCGACCTTCCTGACCCATGGATTCTTTCGGAGGCTTTGCCCGGGTCGCCAGGCGAATGCTGGGAAGAATTCTCAAATTCCCGAATTCCCTATCCCTCCATTTCATTTCCACTCTCATTTCGCTTCATCTTTCATCCGTTGATGTCTTTCAGGCTGGCAAGTGTTGTTGGTGTTTCGGTGCAGTGTGGCAGGGGAAAAGGCTGCTCTTGTTGACTGCCTCCGTCCCTCGGCTTTCGGCTAGCTGTCGGGTGTATCCTAACCCTCTTGAGGGGCGTTGGATCCCCTCTGTGCGGAGTGGGTTCCCCGATCTGCCTGTCCGTTTGACGGGGAGTCTCTATCTGAAAACTTAGGGACCCTGCCATTCCTATGCCGTCACTCCTGGTTCCGGCCTCCCGGTGTCTCCTCTCGCCTTATCCTTCCTCCCGGAGACGCACCCTTGTGGGGCGTAGGCACAATATCCACTATGTGAATCAGTGCCGAGACCCTCCGTAGCTAACCAATCCAAAGGTATCACATAGCGATCAGCTTTGAGGGGTTTGGCTATCACTTTAGCTTAATATGTTCTACTTATATCTACAACAATTTGCGTTAAATAAGTGATGAAAGTTTATTTGTATTAACATGAAATAGCTGCAGAATAAGCTTTGTAATAATAGTTTTTAGAAGAATGAGTAGAGAAAGTTATGTGAATGCAACACATCATACTTTATAGCAAAAGCTCCATATGCCTGTGTGTCTGTAAACAACATAACTCCAAAACGAAAAGTCGGTTAAATACCAAACTTGATATTTAAGTTCAGCATCTTTCAAAGACGTAGCACAAAGATTTTCAAAAAAAATTTCCACTACCCCGAACAACCCTTTACATGGAAAAGTTTTCGAAATTTGTTATTTTCTCAAAAATGGCTCTAACGAGTTTGATTAAAATACTCTCTCTTTAAATTTTTCATGACAAACTAAATATATATTTTGGATTTTCTGAGAAGAGCCTTTTCAAGTATTCTTCATTCTGAATGACTTTTTTATAACTGGTAAACTGTAAAAGATGGACAAAGTTTTGCTACACAACAAAAGCACGCATTTTGTCATACATATGTTTAATGAGATCAACTATTTCCCAGATATTTTTTGTTATTGGTTTGAATACGTTTTGTAACTGGGAAGTCATTATTAGTTTTGTTTTTGTCGCGGTCATATAAACAGCATGGTCTTTCAAAGCATCACGTAGTGAAATGCCTTTTTGAAAATGTGACTATCGCTTTATATACATATACTACAACGAAATGTGTATATGTGAACTTTTTCTTTTGGTATTTAATTGAAGTCCTTTAACCGGGTAGGCCATTACGGATGGTAAATGAACGAAATGGTTAAAATGATACTCAAATGTGCCCGAGGTTTCTAGAACTTAGAGTTATCTGACATTCACCTTCTCAGGATAAGAGGAAACCCTGGAAAAGTTTATCCAGGTAACTCACTCTAACTGATTCGAACTCGGGACCTTTGAATGTGAGACAAACCGCTACACCACAGAAATGGACTAAATGTAAATTGGAAGTTTATCTGCATTGTAAGAAGTAGACAGAAAAATAAGATTTAGTAAACAGAATTTGCAGAATGGTGAAAAGAGAAAGCCATGTGAATGCAACGCGTTAGATTTTCTCGTGGTAACGTAAAGAGCGTGGAGTTTCAAAGGCACCACATAAAACTCTGACTGTCGTTTTAGCTACTGCATTCTTCTTATACTTACAATGAGGTTTGTAATGGCAGTTCATTTTAATTAACAAGAAGACTCTTTCACTCAAGCCGTGTATAGGACAAAGTTGGAAAGATAGAATCAGATTGAAAAATTCAATGTCATAGCCGAGATTTGAACCATAGATCTTCGAGTTTCCGTCCAGGTGGCACCACGTTAACGCGTGCGGCTCGCATTCGCGAGATCCTAGTTCGCTTCCCAGCGACCGCCCACTTTGATTCACGGGGTTTATTCGGGAGTTTTCCCGGGTCATCAGGCGAATGCATGTAGTTTCTCTCAGCCCCCGAATACCGTTCCATTCCTCATTTTATTCATCCTTAACCCCATTAGGTTTCTTTCAGGGTTGGAAGTGTCGGTGATGGTGTTCCGTGCGGCGTGGCAGGTAAAAGGATGCTCTCTGTGTAATCTTATCCGACTCTCGGCCTTCAGCTGGTTGCCAGGTATACAGATCCTCTATGTGGGGTGGAGTGCGCGGTTTGCCTGCCCGACTGTCAGGGCGTCTCAATTCGGAAGCTTTAGGAACTTTGTCATTGCTGTGCCGTCACTCCTGGTTCCGGCCATCCGGTATCTCTCACCTCGTCCCTCCCTCCCTCCCGGGAGCGCCCCCTCGAGGGGCACAAGCTCAATATCCTCATTCACTGGATCGGGGTCGACTCCCCTTCGTTACACATCCAATTCCATTCCAGACCAGGGAAAGAAGCATTTTAAGAATTTAGAACATGAATCATAATACAAAGTATTTAAGTTTTAGCTTTTCTTTCTTCAGATTTGTAATTTGAAAGCAAGTTTACTTTTGAAAACAATTTAATTTTCAACAAAAGCACATCAACCGTTTTGCATTAACACTTTCGGGTTACTATTTTGAAAATTTAGCTTATATGCTATCCTAACCGAATAAAACACCTATGCAGAAACTGCTATGTTGCGCTAAACGTTGTTTCCTCGTATCTATTAACATTTTCTCCTTCTAGATACAATAACTATTTTACTCTATGTCCACTGTATTGTTGGCATGGTTTTTCTTCCTTTGTCTTGTGAGTGTGTGAAGGGGGAATTATGTTTGAAATAAAACAATCTATCTGCGTTTTTCAATAACAAACGCAAAATATATGTCATTTGAAGAAAATTTAATGTTGCATTTAATTATGGTCAAAGTACTTCAACAGTTTCACATTAATATTACTTTTGCTTCCGTATTTTTAAACCATACTTGAATATTATCAGAACTGAATATGCCAACTGTAGAGAACTACACACTTAGTGTTAAAGGTTGTGATCAACTTCTATGAAAATTAAAAAGAAAAAACAAACTTATATTCAAGATAATGAATACCCTCTGTTTCGAAGTGCGCGTAGAAAGGTATATTGGTGGCAATTATGAAGCGATTATTATTAACATAATTTAAAAACAAGCTACGCATTATGTGCACCTTGTTTCTCAAGAAAATTACTGAATAATGCATCTTAAACTTCTGTAGCATCCGCATAAACAGTGCAATATTTCATTTTTAAACAACATATTATTTAAAGAAAATGTTAATTTATTTTGCAAGGATAGATCTAGTAAGGAGAAAAGTATTTAGTTTTGTCTTCTTTCCTCTGAAAATCAGGTCACTGAATTATACGAGCATACGCAATATTAAATGTGACTTTGAGACGATACCGGCACTTACTACCAGCTGTAGCCAGGCATGATCAGTCGAGAAGACATATCTTCCCCCCCTCTTCCTCTACAACACCTGGTCCATCGGAAAACATTTGGAGCCTTCTGTACGTGGCATTCTTTTTTCGGATTTACCTTCACGTAGCCTCTGCCTGCGCTCTGTAGTCGTTTAGCAGTTGCGCTGCTTCACTTCTCTACCTATAAAAAACATCTCTCGGCAAGGCTTTTAGGCTTTGGCTCTAAATCAGTCATTCGACTAAGGTGTCTGTTAGTCACATGTTGAAAACGTTGCAGTTGTGAATCCCACAAACAGGAGGGGGATCCTCTTGCTGTGTTTTTCGTTCAGATGTTGGTGGCTTTTCGTATGCACGGACTAGTCACAAAGTACCTGCTACAGCCAAAGAGTGGAAGGTAGACTTAGAACAAAGCTCCAGAATGGTTCCCACATAATAGCTTGGGATAAATAAAGAAAAGACTCAGGCAATCTCATTTAAACATTTAAAAAATAACAACTCTTCGAAACTTATTTGGCATTAAAAAGTCATTGAACATGTAAAGTTCTCAGATATTTGGAAACATGGAAATTGAAAATGAAGCTTCATATTGACCAATTATTATCAGCCAATAAGAGCGAAATATGTTTTGCCCTTAATATTATAACTTCATTGTACCAAGAAGTCTGTACTATGCATACTTTGACGCAGATTTTAGTTATATGCGCCTAAATATATTACTTTCTCTACTACGTATAGTAAGTAGGGGAAGTATTGCATTCCACCCAAAAATTCGATACCGAGATTTCACTGGAAATACATGTTTTGAGACCTCCTGAATCCAAAAAAAGCATTTTTAGAAACATGTCCGTGTGTGTGTCTGTGTGTGTGTGTGTGTGTGTGTGTCTGTGTGTGTGTCTGTGTGTGTGTGTCTGTGTGTGTGTGTGTCTGTGAACAGCATAACTCAAAAACTAACAGTCGGATAAACACCAAACTTGGTATTTAGGTTCAGTATCTTCCAGAGATGCGACACGAAGGTTTTCAATAAAATCCCCCCACCCCAGACTACCCTTTACATGGAACATTTTTCGAAAATTTTAATTTTCTCAAAAATGGCTCTAAGGATTTTGATGAAAATATCATATGTGTAAGATAAAGTCATGAGAAATGAAATGTATATCTCGAATTTTCTGGGAATGTCTCCAAAAGTATTCTTCATTGTGAACGACTTTTGCATAACTGGTAAACCATAAGAGATAGACAAAATTTTACTACACAAAAAATGTAGATCGCGTTGAAATACACAACTTATGTCATATACATTTCTTTTGTTGAGTGAACCGTTTTCGAGATATTGCTTGTTATTTCCTTACATTTTCCAATACTTATACTTTTTCTCAAATTCGTTATTCATTTTTTTATGTCCTAGACATGCAAAGAGAATGGAATGCGCCGCATAGCAACCAGCGTTAAAATATTTGACTATGGCTTAAAAGCTACCATATTCCCCTCGCATCTACAAGAAAATTACCAATAAGATTGACATCTCGATATCTGGATTAACATGAAGCATTTGGAGAATAGACGTTTGTAAAAATAGATTGTACAAGAGTAGAGAAAGTCATGTGAGTGTAACACATCAGATTTTTTTTGTATTCTCTTTGCCCATCATTTGAAGTATAGGCTGTATATGTAGACAATCTGAATCATCTGTAATTGTGTATTTTAGTACAACATAATATTTATCCTATGTATAAGGTTCCTGGTCCACGAGTTGGTAGTTGCCTTTGACGCAATATTTTATATCATAACATGCTGTGAATACCAGAGTGATTGTAGTGTAAATTAATATTATTGTATGTACAGGATTTTAGATATTTGTTAGCCATAAGTATTGTTAGGAAATACGTTTACACGGCCTCACTGAAACTGACAATAGAAGTGGGTAACAATAAACCGAGGGGGTGAGTTGTTTATCACTAAGAAGAGATAAACAAATGACGTCAGGTTAGCGTGCCTTTTTTTTAGAAATGGAGGGAATATCTTCCCTAGAGTATATATGTTAGTAGTAGTGATAGGCTGACCAAAACAGACCTAAAGTGGGCGCGATTTGGTAACCAATAACAGCTTTATTATAATGTTTAGGCAATTCGAGGTCAAGGAGTATATATTCTCGAGCCATAAGCAAGTTTCGCACAGTTGCGAAGAATCTCTCACGAGGTGCACGTTACACAGTTCCGAAGAATCTCTCACGAGATGCTCGTCACACAGTTCTAAGGAATCTCTCACGAGGTGCACGTTACTCAGTTTGGAAGAATCTCTCACGAGGTGCACGTCACAATGTTAGTTACAAAAATGTAAAGTACGCGAAGTAATTTGTGCGCGGTACTATAACGGCTGTAGATACATTCGGAAATATCACAGTTTCAGTCAGGCGTGTATAAAGATTAAATATGTGAATTATTAATTAAGTGTGACGGCAATAAAAGTGTAGAAACCTTTTTTTTTATTAGTGTTATCTTTTAGCAACAACTCCTTTCCGTTTACACACCCTGCTTAGAGACGCATGTTCGACTGAGTTATAATGGCTAGCCGGAGGACAAAGAACCCCAAATTTAAAATAATAAAACAAGAGGTGCCCAACAAATAAGATAACATTAGCCATTGAGAACTGCGACACCTTAAATCCGACAGTTTCGTCGGAAGGGAGCCTGTCTGCGAGCGTTGGAATGCAGAAGACATCTTTGACACGAGGGGAAAAAGTCACATGATAAATGCAACCAATGAGATGCTAGAGAAAATATAAAATGTTAAACGGACGCTTAGCATTCCGCGAAAAGTGGTCCAATAATGTAGCAGAAACTTTAAGTATCGAGTGGGGGATAGGATGCATAAATATCTCGGGTTCACCCCACAAAAGGGCCAGTCGATATGTAATCCCGGACACAGACTCCACGTCACTCACAAGCAGAATTTGGCGCGCAAATAGGGCCCGGGAAATCGTGGTAGCTTCCTTAAAGTGCCGAAGTACACCATGGTCGCGTGCAATTGTAGTGCTGCATCGCGGAATAAGTGACGCCCAGGTGCAGCGGACTAACAAAGGGCCGTGAGACGCGCGAGAAACTCGTCAGCTCCCAGTGACCAGGAGCATTAGTTATTGTTTTTATGGTAGTAATACATTTCAGTTCTGCGAAACTCCGTAGTGCTTCATATTTCCCCTGGAGTTCCTTTATCCCACAACCTGGATCGCCGAAGCTTAACCTTTCCTGATAGGCAGAGTCTACGTGCACGCCTCCACTGAGAACCAACCTAGCCGAGGCCAACTACTAACTAAATTATTACAAGCCATCATCCGCCGACGAAGGAGCAGCAGAAGAGAAGTCCCGATGAGAGGACCTCAAAACAGGTACGGTAACGTCGAGACTGCGGCGACCCGTATCCGCCCGAGGTACTAACCACGGACCGCAGCGCGCAGAGCCAACCGTGCCTCTCTCAGGCGTAGGCTTCTGAGCGAGGCGCCAAGGAACCAGCCTCTATTTCCATAGCCCAATAAAATATGGCATCCTTTTTGGGGGATAAGGCGGACATTTCTAAAATCTAAAATAGGCAATTAGAGCTATCGTGTTCAAAGGAATGAGTAAATCATGAAACTATTGTATATTGCAACAAAAATATTGTCATTTCCATAGGTGTAGTTGGTAGAATTGTTAGGGAAGCTGTATCAAAAAGTCAAACAAAATAAAGACAACCATAACCTGACACTAAAAATAAGAAGAAACCGAGTAAAGTCATTCACACTAGAGCATTATTATATGCAAAGTGCAGTGTAGAATGGAACACAATTACCTATATAATAACTGTGTCAGGAAATCAAGGAAATACAACCAATACAGACAACTAACAATACATTAAAGGGATTATTAATGCAAAATTGTTTTATACAGATGAGTATCTGCCTGCAGTGTAAACGCAGGACTTCTAGTCCATTATTATTGTATGCCACGTTTGCCTGGTGTTCAAAATTGGCTTAAATGTGATATAAATACAACGCTTTTAGTATAATATAGAATGTTAATGTTAACAATTGTTACTAGCATATTACATAGGTTATTCCAATGGGTTATTCCTACATTTGTAAACATCGTTGAAAATATTTTATTGGCGCGTCCTACATCAGGGTAATGACATTTCTGACAAACTCGTATAAAACAATACTCTCTCTGTTCTAAATACATGCTAACAAAGAAATACGGCACTTTACTATACAAAATATTATACCTAACAGATTACAATCTGTGCAATAGAAATTGGCATAGAGTGAGTATTAGCATAAAAAAATACAAACTATAATTTACGCAACACGATTGCGTTCTGAGCATGAATCACTGAATAAAGCGATTTTAAATTGTAAATTATAAATGAGTGAAATATTATAATTATCACGTTTTATTGTAGGTCGGGTGATAACATGTTTTACAAGCGATTACCTCATTGTCTGTAAACAGCATAACTCAAGAAGGAAAAGTTGGTTAAATACCAAAATTGGTATTTATGAAGTTCAGGGTCTTACAAGCATACCACACGAGGATTTTTAAGTAAACTTCAACCCAAACCATCCTTTACATAGAAAAAGTTTCGTTATCTTTTATTTCCCCAAAAAACGACTCTGGCGGTCCAGGATTTTTTCTAGAATTGTGGAACTACTATGTGTCGGTTAACCAGCAGGTATTTGCGAGCAGGGCTTCTATTCATATGAACAAGTTATCTCGAGGCAGAAACAAAGAAGAAAAGATCCATTTTAATGATCCCACTCGTTTAAATATTATCGGCAAACAGGTCAACTTGTCACCTTAAATAAACTGAACAACGGTAAACAGCTGAGGCTGGTCAAGAGGCCCTAAAACCTGCATATCGGTATAAATATCACCATATATCTAAGAGGTAATCGCCCTAGAAGGACTGACCGTTCTACGTAAAATTCTCCCGCCATCGCTTCACAGGGCGAGTCAATGATCACTTTCCTCGTTGTCTGCAATTCAAGATAGCTCGGGGATCTGCTTCTGAGCATATGCCTGAGGGCAGGTCTTGTACTGGTGAGTACGGGGATATTTTGGGGTAAGAAAGGTTTCATTATGCTGTTGACAATGCCAGCAGTTTACTGAATTTAAAGATTTTACGTGATATGCCTAGATGGGCTAAAAAAAGTTTAAGATCCAAAAACTTAAATTTAATAACCCTTTCTACAATTTTGCTGCTCACAGGCACATTGCCACAGATAGCTATTACTTTTGTTTTTGCTGTGAATATTTCCATGTGATATTTATCAGCTATCAATGTTAAACTATACACTGACCCTGTAAATCATCTTGTGTGGTGAATAAAAAGAAGAAATCATTTGCCATAAAATAAATATAATTGATAAGTCGTGACGGCAAAATATCACCTTCACTTTACTTTTTCCTTTTAAATAATAATATATTATTAAAAGGTGATACCCAGTATCAGACACAAAGGTGAAGAAGACTTGACTAAAATCAGAGAGTAATTTCCGAGGGAGTATGCAACAGGCTTCTAATTTAAGGGCAAGAGTTAAGAATAATCACTGACATTTAGTTACTCTTCTTAGAAGTGCACAGTACACATGTTGCATCAAAAAAACATGAGAAGAAAAGTTAGATTTAGTCAACCCAAAAAGACAATTTGACTTTTTAAAATGTATGCGCGAGAGTCCAGATACCATAGTCGACATGACATTAGGCTTTAAACACCAGGATCCTGGTTCGAGTTCGTATTTACACGTTTTGGCTTTTGTTTCCAAACCAAACTATACAGGCCACAGTACATATAGTTACCGCACTAGTGAAACATTTGTTTCGTCAAGAAAGCTCTGTGAATGTCTCAAGTAGTTCGTCGGTACCATTAGCCTTTTTAACCTAAGGTTCCAGGATTGGAACCTCTTTCTAGCAGTGGTAAATTTTGAAGCCCACAGCACAAAGTAGATTTAGTTAGCGCAAGTGTAATGTTTGGTTTCTGGCAGAAATTGTCCAAAGAGCACAGCTGGCTCATTTTTGCAGCATTAGGCTTTTTAAGCTATAGGTACAACGTTCAAGTCTGTATAATGGTTAATCACAGCTAGCGCAAGTGAAACGTTTGATCTTTGCCAGAAAATTCCTTAAAGAGTATAGCTGGCACATTAGTAGCGTTTTAACTAGGTATAAAGTTCAGATCTGTATAGTGTATGTCACTGGAGCTAGGACAAATATCTGTTTAGCGAGGAATTAACATAACTGCCAACCTACCTAGCACATGTGACGCCGTACTGAATACACGGACCTAGGGCTGCATAGTCGATAATCAGTATTTCGCTGGCATTGCTGGTATGCTGGAGTTGCTTTCTGAGCGCTCTGTGTTTATGTTCTCTTCCACCCCTGACGCTGTTCCAGGTTACTTTGTGGCACAACCCCGCTCGCCGCATTGTCAATACAAAGTCGCTGCGTGAACAGATTGTATGCCAAAGGATATTTTTCCTAGCTCTTTATATCACACAGCGCTCAGTGGATACTTTTTGTTTAGTTTACTTTACTGTACACATTTTGGTTACAATTTACAATATTTCGATACATTTATACATCATATTCTTACTTTAATATGTGCATGCATGGTACCTTCCTTGTGTTGCACAGTCAGTATGACTCCCGATCCCTCAGTAGATATAGTTAGGGCAGCTGAAACGTTGGATTTTTATCAGGAGATCATTCTAAACTTCTCATATTTCTAGGTCGGTATAGCTTTAGGCCGGTTATCTAATGGTTTAGCCTTCAAATCGCTGCAGCTGTTCGCTTACGTTTTTACTATGTGTTTGCAGTATTTACTTCGCATTCAGGAAAAGCAGAATACTTGTCAACCGAACTTAGCATTTAATTACATTGATTTCTTCTGAAACAGATCCACGATGATTAAAAATCAACATTTAACCTTAACAACCTCTCGGTGGGCTCGAAATTTCATGCTTTCAGTTGAAAGCTGAAGATGTTGGGGTATAAATTAAGTTTAAATACTCCACCGAAATTCTACTTCAGAAACAAACACCACCAACTTTTCGGTTAACAGCCGAAGCGCTACCATTACCTACGGAGGCTGTTATAAGAAAACTGAAAATATCACTCTAACTTGTAGTAATTAAGAGCCTATAGAAGTTCACTAAATGAACTCTCGAAGTTTCATTCCTGTACAGCGGGCATGAGCAGGCTTTGCTCCCTACAACAGACCACGAGTAGCCATTGTCAAGAAGCTACCTATGGCTGCGGACTGGCAACAACCTCTACGGTCACCGAAAGTTTTCCTTCTAAGCGCTGTTTCACATTTTACTTTTCTAGCACTACCAAAAAGATAAAAACAAAGGCATGACGAACACAGGGGCTGTCGAAATCGGGGCAGAGCATCGCACGCAGGATATCCGTCCCCTTGTGCTTCTACAGTGACCCCTGAGAGGGAGGGGTGAGGGCAGAGACGCGAAGGGCGACCATAATCGGGATGACGGGGCAAGCACGGACGGGGCCCCTTAATATTTCTAGATTGAACCCTCCAACGCCTCCCGAGAACTTCCATTGGGGAAGTCTCCCAAAGAGCACATACCCTAATGCACCCAGAGGCGGGTATTCAAGCGAGCAGCCCCTAGACGACGTCAGGAAGGAACTTCACAGAGCACATAGCCACCGTTCAGCCGCAACCCACCGAATATCGCCGCCTGGGCCTACAACATTGAAACAGATTACAAGGAAGATGACGAGTACAGGAAAAGAGGAGCAGGAGAGTCGTGGGAGGTGATGAACCACGCCAGCATTCACCTGTCGACCCAGGGAAACCACGAAAAACTCATGGATCAGTGTGAGTGGTCGCCGTACCACTACCATAAATAACTATCTGTACTACTAATAATAATACTATCAGTTTGTTCCTAAGATCTTGAATTTGTCGACTCACAGTTCATCTTCATAGGCTTACTTATTCATATTGTTTTATCAGATTTGGACTAAATTCCTCCGCCCACAGCTTTACACAATCCTTGAAAAATTCTCCATCAGATGAACTTTGTAAGCATTTCGCCAATTGAACAGATATTCTGTAGGAGAGGCGGACGGATGCTTCGTTGTTTATATTTACAATTTCATTATCCTGAAAGTAAGCAAGTGCTTTAAAATAGATCATATAATTCTTATATCTTTAAATGCTGGTTTTAGGTCATATTTTCTGTTTGTTTCTGATAATATTTAAGACCCTCTAGCAATGTGCTATAAATACGTTACGGAATATGTCGTAGATAGTGCATATTCTGAATTAAGGTGATTATTGTTAATAGGCTAATATACAGGCAGAAATTAATCAGGAATTTGAAATATTTTAGTAAAATACTCTTACCTATCTCTTGTTTGATGCTTTCCTCCTTTAGTTGGTTTATTTGTGCTAGACGTTCTTCATCTTATAATGATCAAAATCTTTGATAAATGCTTTGGTACGGTTTCAGGTTGATTTTTTTTTAAATTAATTCAAGGTTTTGTGACAAATTAAACATTTTACCAACCCATCAGCTTCCCGAAGTAACTAGGTGTAATAATTCCCATTCATATCGACAACGAAGTTCGAGAGCCTACGCTTCGAAACATTCCCCGAAGACTCCATTATGTTAACTGTGCACTAGAGCATAGTGAACTGTAATGTCACACATCTATGTGATCTATGCCTATGCAATGTGCCCGCTGCCCGCCTAACCGCACGCTGCCAGTCCCCCAGCATCTGCACATCGCTTCTGTACGGTAAACTGAGATCATCTTCCGATGTCCATGTGATAGTGGGTGCCAATTGTAAGTATGCAAATACACAGACTATTCTTATTGGCATCTCGTCATGGTTTATGAAATGAAATGCCCAATGATGCAGCTCCTTGAATACTCCAGTGTCTGGCTCCCTTATCGCATGCAAATGCCGAGGTTCGTAGAAGCTTGCACAAATAATCACGGTTGGGTACATTAAGGGATGCATATTTTTGGCTGATCTTTATACATTCAAAGTATTCAGCCGGTACATATGTGTATTTAACAATACCAAAACACGGCTTCGTGTGATATGAAAGCTTTCATTGAATGTTCTTTTGGTATTGCCGTTATTTTAAAAATTGACACGGAATATTCTTCATCAATAATAGTTGTGTGTGTGCGCATGCGTGTGTATATACCTACAGACATCGTCAGAGATGGTGGCTCTGCGAAAACTACCGCAAGATCGCCGACCTACTACAAATGGCGCAATTGTGTTTTCGCTTCCTTGTTCAGCGGTGGACAATTCAGATTCGGCTGTTAGATGCAAGAATGAACGTGAATGAGACTGCAACTGCTGGAAGTGATGTTTCATTTTATTAGCGTGAGTAGGGTATACAGAGGGATTCTGGCACAGTTTTGCGTTTATATGGGAAAGGATAGGGAAAACGAGGGTGGATGCGGTGGAAAATGCGTTTATATGGGGAAGATAGGGACTACGAGGATCGATGCTAGGCTAAGTCATGGATTGAAGGACTGGGGATGTGTTTTATATGAGAGATACGGGGAATACGAGAAGAAGTGCTATGCTAGACAGGGCTTGAAGGGTAGAATATGACTTTTATATGGGAGAGCTGCTAGACTATTCAGAGTTTGAAGGGTAGAGTATGGCTTTTTATATGAAGAGACGAGGAAAACGAGGGGAGTAGCTAGGTTGAAGGAGCGTTCAAGGAGGAAAATGCGTTTATATGTGAGAGATAGGGAAAACGAGGAGAGTGAGATATGCTTTATACGACAGAGATGGGACATACGAGGGGAGGTGCTAGTGTAGACGAGATTAAGGAGTAGGGTATACGTTTATATGAAGAATATAGGGAAAACGGGGCAGGTGGTATGATAGACAGAAGCTGGGCTACTTTTGCGTTTGTATGGGAAAGGATAGGGAAAACGAGGGTAGATAGGGAATACCAGGGCTGATGCTAGGCTAGTCAGATGCTGAAGGAGGGATGAATGCGCTTTATACGAGAGAGATAGGGAATACAAGGAAAGATGCTATACTAAACAGAACTTGAAGGCTAGAATATAGCGTTTTTATATGGGAGAGATAGCGAACCGAGGAGAGGTATTAGGCTAGGAGGGTTGAATGATAGAGTAGGCGTTTATATGCGAGAGATAGGGAATACGAGGGTCGATGCTAGGCTAGACAGGACTGAAGTAGGGGAATGCGCCTTATATGAGAGAGGTAGGGGAATATGAGGAGAAGTGTTAGGCTAGACAGGATTTGAGGTGTGGAATATGTGTTTATAGGGGAAAGATAGGGGAAACGTATTCAGATAATACGCTAGACAGATGCTGAAGGACGGGAATAGAGACTTATACGGGAGAGATGGGGAAATCCGAGGAGAGGTGCTAGACTAGACTGATGCTGAAGGAGGAGGGGATACGCTTTATACGGAAGAGATAGGGAATACGAGGAGAGGTACTAGAAGGGTAGAATATAGCGTTTTTATATGGGAGAGCTAGCAAACCGAGGAGAGGTATTAGGCAGGAAGGTTTGAATGACAGAGTATGCGTTTATATGGTGAGACGAGGAAAACGAAGGTAGGTGCTAGGTTGAGAGAGTCTTCAAGGAGGAAAATGTATTTATATGAGAGCGGTAGGGAATACGAGGAGAGGTGCTAGTCTAGAGAGGGTTGAGGAGTAGAGTATACGTTTATATGGGAGAAATATGGAACACTGGAGTGGTACAAGGATAGACAGGGGTTGAAGGAGGAGGGATGTAGGTTTATACGGTAATATAGAGAGTAATTCGATTATAAAACATTTCTCATCCAACATTACAACACTGTTATATACTTATTTTCTAAACCTTACAAACTTTATATATGTTAAACAGTAGCGCGCGAGACGGAGAGGGACAAACTGTATATCGGTTTACAGCGAAGTATACGTCCTAACCTATTGCCACCTTGTATGCTCTGGATCTTCTCATTGTCTATTCATTCCTAACATAATCACGTAACAAGACGTAACCAACAAACGTAACCGCGTAACAAGACGTAACACAACGTAACATAACAGCATGACAAGACGTCACACTAAGTAGCATATGCACGTATCCTCATAACATCACGTGACATCTCGTAACCAGAAACGTCACACGACGTAACAACACGTACCAACCATGTAACCACGTAACAAAACGTAAGAACAACACGTAACCAGCCCATTGCTAAGGTAATCTAAGCTAATCCATCCTTCATAACTTAGACAATAAGTACGAGAACCTAGCCTAGATTAACCCGACCAATCCAAACGTTCCTCTCATTATCTATTCTACTCAGTCATCGACTAACCTAATCTGGCTAACCAAAGATAACCTCAACTTTCTTTTAGTGAAATTGCAATGTTTCATTCAGGTTTTATTATTCGAGAGTTTTAATTGAAAAGTTTACGTCATCATACCTTTATTTTAGTTCGTTGTAGGCGTCTCTCCCCTTTTTATCTAGGCTTGAGACTAGCACTAGGATTGCTCCTAATGGCAGGGTTACCACCTTCCCTTCCATCTTCTTCTTTCTTCATCTGTCGTCAGATAGTTGCATACACAGCACACGGATATCCTTCATTTTTTTAAGATTGTAGACTCACGAGAAAATCTTTATGTTTGACTTACATTCTTTTAAGCGCTGGCTGTAATGGCGTAATGTCCATACGCATATGTCGTTATTCCGTCCTCAGCAATAATTCTTTTATCATCAAACGGAGTCAATGCAATTTTATTCACTTGCACTGTGGCAAGAGCATGCTCCCGAGACAGGATCAGATTCATGGGTGTTCTGATGATTTCTCCGGTTTTAAGACAGTCTGTACAGCTGTCAAACGAAATGTACTGCTTAATAGCGCTACGTTTTATACCTTTAATCTTTTTTATCATTGAGCCTTGAATATCTAAGGCATACATCTTAGGACGTAGTCCAACAAAGCGTAGGATGATTTTAGCATTAGCCTCATCTTTAAATTTTCCCAACACCTTGTTTGGAGCTGAATAGCATATATGATTGACAGGGTAATCAGCTGTATCCAGGTGTTCGAGAAAACGTAGCTTGTCCTGGTATACATCTTCAGTTGTAACACGATGAATGAACGAATCAGTGTCCATATACATAAGCTTCTGGTTTTCAGCTCCATAATACGGTAACAACACGTCGTAATGATAGTTATACATTAATGTCTTGGATATATCCAACACGCTCATACCAATGTATATAGGCTTGTTGAACACGATCTGACGAGAGGCCATATGTACAGCAGCTAGATTAGAAGCATATATCGTCCTGTCGATAAACGTAGGCTTTGCAATTAACTTTTCCAGAGTCTTCTCATTTGTCACCAGCCGTATATCCATACGATTACGCAGGCTCTCCATAGTTTTTCCGAACATTGCATTGTTGAACAATTTGTAGAGATCCTTCTCAAAATCATTTGCGGCCTTTTGTCGTAGTCTGTTAAATTCCACATACGGTTTTAACCATCGAGACTGTTGGAATTGTAGCACACGATGGATTTTTGTTAGCCGTAGTCCATGATCAAGAGCTTGCTTCAACGCCATGTAATGTAGTACATACTTATTTCGAGGTCCGAGATGAGGTATCAGTTTCTTTGTAGGAGAGTCCTTAGGAGTCATACACTCAGGTAGGAAAGGTAAATCATTATGCAGATCGTGAAGTTCTGCAGGATACTCGATGTCGACTTCTAATATGTAGCCGTAAGGATCATCTTCTTGTAGTCTTTCTAAGTCAATTTTTTCAGGCGATACCCACTCAAATCCACCATAAGGGAGAGCGTGACTCATTGCCCACCTATATTGGTTGTTGGCATCCTCATAGGTAATTAAATTGGGTTGGTCTCGACGGATCATACTTCTCCATGTAGGTGTTATTAGCCTCTGCATAGCGGCGGGAAACTTGACATAAACCTCCTCTTATGCCAGATTCCACCATGAGTAATTGATAATAATCCTGTAACAATTCCAGCTGAATTCCAGTATACAGTAACATAGCGTCCCATGTAAGTCCTGGAGAGGTAAAATAATGCGCTGGATCGACTTTATCCGTTTTGAGAGTTTGATCTCTAAATGTCTCAAAGACATCAGCTAGAAGAAGTACATCAGATATTAAGTAGAGGTCACTGTATTCTCCCAGGTTTCTTGCATTGAACAGTCTCCATGCATTTCTAGCATGTTCGTAGTCAGCATCACTAATTTCTTCTTCATTCAGTTTATTGTAGAAGTAGTTCTTAGGAGACAGGCAGGTCTCGTTCAAGACGTCCCATGAAGTGACGTAATCATAGGGAAATACACCCTTACGTGTCATCAACTTCATCTTGTCTTCTCCGAAGTGTTTCAGTGTTTCAGGGTACGATGTTAGATTCTTCACCAGCTTGTACTCAAGAACCGAAAACTATCTACAAACCGGAGCTTTATATCTCCGACATACTTGGAGAATGATATATAGCTTTCTTCAGAGTTAGGAATTACTTCCACCCGCTCACGTGTACATCCCAGCTCCTTAACAATGAAGTGTGAGTCATATCCACTGAGGTTGTGCATGAAGACAGGGATATATTTAGGTGTTTTGCAGGCTAAATTACATTCATTATGCAGACTTCCCCGATATTCACCACTGATGTGATCATGGTCGCGTACTTTATAGTTCTCTTCAGTAAAGGTTTTTCCACACAAGTAGCATACTGTAGAGGCGTTGAAATCCATCTGCTGTTGATCTGTAAGTTTCAGAGGCATGACAGATTTGTATATATTATTAATCTCCTTTGCAAGGAATGACAGGTATTCCATAAACTTCTGAGCAGCATCAACACTACGATATACATAGGGATGCTTAGGAAGACCAGTTTCCAGATGTTCAACGTTGGTTGATGGTTTAACATAAACGTAGAAACTCATGGGAACATGCTGCTGATAAGGCGATGTATATGAAGTTTCAGGATTGGGTATGCATGTATGGCATGGAGCGAGACTGCTTTCAAAGTCTGCGTAGATGACGTGAGGTAGTTTCAACATCCTTTCAAAATTTTTAAACTGTAAATTGATTTCTCCTTTGTAGGCATAACTACCCTTGCAACACCATGCTGATTACAGATGGATGCATGTTCTTGTAGTTTTTCCAGTCCACTTTGTCCATATCGATCGTCAAAACGTGTAAAACATCGCTTACAGGTATAAACACGTTCCTTACATTTGGTTTTCTGACATCCAATAAGTTTTTCAAAATTCTTTATATAAACGTAGTGATGTCTCCCACTACTGTCACTCAATAGTAGGAGGTCACGATGCTCAGGTAGTTCAGTCTCAGCAACCTTTATCGGAAACACTTCATGCTTCTCATCCAGACCGAAGACGTTGATAGACATCCTATTAAGCTTCTCAAATTTAGGTATTTGAGAAAGTGGAGTAGGATAGGAAACACAGCTGAAGTCGTACTTATCTTGGAATTGTTCGTATTTGCTCACCCGTTGGGCATTCTTTCCTATGAATTTAGCTAATATAGAGTACATGAAACATAGCTCATCAGTTAAATTCTGGATGTTAATGCAGGCTTTTCTTGCTTCAACAGATGGAGGTAGGGGTATGTAGCTACTTCCTCGTAGCGGATTGTACTTGTTAATACGAAGACGCACCCCTTCCACAGCAAGCAGAGCAGTTTAGTTGTGATTCCTCCATTTCAGTAACCAATTTCTTCATTTTGGTTTCCAGCATAGAGTCCAGATCCGTTTCTAGAAAAACAGCTTGATTTCTGGTTTTAAATGTCTTGTCACAGGTTTCTCCGATACTGTTAACAAATCTACACTCAGCTAACAGATTAATTTTCAAACTCTTGTGAATACCAAGCTCTTTATGCACGGCCTGGATTATCCGTTGTTTTGCTTCATGCAGGTATATATTCAGGTCATTAGTCGATTCACATCGTATAAAATGCGATTTCAAACGTCCATGGAATGAAGTTTCATATTCTTTCATGTCACACTCCTCCATTGTAGATAACAACTCTTGCTTTGACGGTTCTAATCTACGTTTCTTCTCAGGTCTGTTTATTTCACACGCATCTTCGTGTCGACGACCCTTATAACTGTCTTTGAAGGCTACATTACAATATTTACACTTGAAGAGCTTTTTACAACGTAGCTCATGTCGTCTTTTATCATATCCACGGAGGAACTTCTTACAGCATTTACCACAAGAATATCCTGAGACACTAGGAATGATATTCTTATACACCGAGTTATTCATCTTTATTCTTGATGTAATAACGTATTAATCCTTCTTCAAGGGAAATGTAGACCTCTTCACCTTGATATCACTTAGAAAGCTGATTATTTTCTGAGAGAACAGCGATGTTAGCACCACAGAGATGATCAACAGAATGAATTTCATAGCTAGAGGTCGCTCTATTTATAGAGGAAGCACGAACCTTTTTATAATCAATTATATCCTGATTATTAATACTAAAAACGGTGATGAAGCGTGTAAGCTCTTATATTTCAATTCGTGTTACACTGATGTTCGAGCGTCTCCGTATAGCTTCGTATGCTTAGAGAAAGTGTAAAGTATTGTGAAGATGTATGTATTGTTCGGGTATAATCGTACAGATTCGGAGAGCTTGACTCGTGAAGGTGATGAACGATCCGTCGGCCGAGCAGGAGGCAAGCATTCCCTCCGCGCAACGAAACCTAGATGCAAATGCAATAAAATCGTGATAGATGAGAAACCACCCAGACATTCGCCTGCAGACCATGGAAAACCATGAAAAATGTCAGAGTGAGCGTCCAACGGAACTCGAACCTGGGACTCTAAAAGCACTCGTAAAAGATACAAATTATATAGAATGAAAGGAAATCGGATTCGATGAGAAACCACTCCAGCATTCGCCTGCAGACCAGAGAAGACGCTAAAAAATATGTCAGAGTGATCAACCAACAGGAATCAAACAAAGGACCTTAGAAGCATATAGGTTAAGATGTAAATCAAATAAAAATGCAATAAAATCGTGATAGATGAGAAACCACCCAGACATTCGCCTACAGACCAGGGAAAACCACGAAAAATATGTCAGAGTGAACAACCAAAGGCAATCGAACGAGGGAAACCATAAGATTACTCTAGAAGCATAAAGTTGCAAATGAAAGAAAATCGTGATAGATGGGAAACCACTCAGGCATTCGCCTGCAGACCAGGGGAAACCATGAAAAAAAATCAAAGGTCTGAGCGACTGGCGGATAGAGTGTACGACCGACAGAGAAATCAAACAAAAGGACTCTAGAAGCAAAAAAAGATGCAAATGAAAGAAAATCGTGATAGCAAATACCACTACAGCATTCGACAGCAGACCAGGGAAAACCATGAAAAATCGAGATCGGAGTAAACAATTGATTGAAATCTAACCCTGAACCCTAGAAATTTACGTGAAAAATGGATTGAAAGGGAATCGCGATAGCAAATACCACTAAGGCATTCGACAGCAGACCAGCGAAAACCATGAAAAGATCCGTGATCAGAGTAAACAATCGATGGAAATCTAACCCCTGAACCCTAGAAATTCACGTGAAAAAATACAAATAAAATGGATTGAAATGGAATCGTGATAGCAAATACCACTACAGCATTCAACAGCAGACCATCGAAAACCATGAAAAGATCCGTGATCAGAGTAAACAATCGATGGAAATCTAACGCCTGAACCCTAGATATTCACGTGAAAAAATACAAATAAAATGGATTGAAAGGGAATCGTGATAGCAAATACCACTACAGCATTAGGCAGCAGACCAGCGAAAATCGTGAGAAACCTAAGGCCAGAGTGCTCGTCCCTACGGGAATCGAATCCGAGACCTCTCGAATGCAAAGTGCTGCCGTTATTGACTGAACAAAACAGTAAAAACAGACCTCATTCGCAGTCGACAATGCTTAAACACGTTAACTTTCACCATATGACGTCACAGTTGGGGACAGTTTGACTATCGCCAACATGTCGAGACATGTACATTTTAGCCATCTCATAAACAAGAGAAGCATATACAGAAGTTTCATGCCAACGTACTCACTACGCTCGCAAAGATAATCTAAAATTTCATCGTTGAAATACTTTGGAAATAGCGTAGAAGTTTTTCCGCCCTTATTTAATTAAATTCATGTATATACCCTATTATTTAGTGATTTTTTCAATAATTTCTTCCTCTCATGTCCGTCATTCTTCAAAAAATCAGTGTACAATATGCATTTTTATACGTTTTAATGTCCGTTTATTTTTAAAACCGCTGCATTTGCCTGTAATTACGAGCAATAATTTTTTCAGATTTACTCCGATTTTTAGCTTATAGAATCGAATTAGGAAATGTTTTAATAAATGTATTGTATTTTTTTTAGCTTAAAGTATCTACATTTTTAAAGTTAGCATGCCCGTTATTTGTATTTATTGTAAAGATTATCATATATCATTTTTAAATCCGTCTTCATAAATATAATGTATCACAATCCATTTTTAAAATCAAATCATACATGCGTTTAGTGCATATAATGGATGTCTTCATATACCCAATATGGCTGCCATGCACGTTAAACATTCAATATGGACGCGTCTAGACATCCTTCTTCATTGAACATGCTTCCGACTCTCTCCGCTAGGTGGAACGCATGATGCCTGCTGCGAGGATGGAGGGGGACAAGACAGATTTATTTACGCATGCATTGAAGATAGAGTGCCAGTCGGCCTGAGAGCCTCGTTCAGGGAGGTCGTATAGTTCTCGCAGCCATGGTAATACGCGTCGTCGTATCGCGTGTTCGTTACGTAATTCTTTTTGTTTTTACCTTTCTTAGTCATACATTCATCTAAGAGATATAATATTCGTCAGGATGACAGATGTCCAAATATACATAACAAAGAAATTAGTTACTGATATAAATGTAATATCGTACGTTCACCATTTTATTTTTAATTACTTTTTTATTTTATTTGAGGATGACTTTGTATTCATGTCACTGGATTCAATCCTAGTCCTCCAGCCCGACTTGCAACAACAATCAATAACGCGCTATAATCCCAGGATATAATCGGTAATAATAAAAAAAATTTTTTTTGGTAAAGACCGTCAAATAGAAAGCTCTGTAAACGTATGTATTTCCCCTCACTTCCCCTCTTCCCCCACCAGTACCAGGACAAGCTACGTTTTCTCGTACACCTGGATACAGCTGATTACCCTATCAATCATATATGCTATTCAGCTCCAAACAAGAAGGTGTTGGGAAAATTTAAAGATGAGGCTAATGTTAAAATCATCCTACGCTTTGTTGGACTACGTCCTAAGATGTATGCCTTAGATATTCAAGGCTCAATGATAAAAAAGATTAAAGGTATAAAACGTAGCGCTATTAAGCAGTACATTTCGTTTGACAGCTATACAGACTGTCTTAAAACCGGAGAAATCATCAGAACACCCATGAATCTGATCCTGTCTCGGGAGCATGCTCTTGCCACAGTGCAAGTGAATAAAATTGCATTGACTCCGTTTGATGATAAAAGAATTATTGCTGAGGACGGAATAACGACATATGCGTATGGACATTACGCCATTACAGCCAGCGCTTAAAAGAATGTAAGTCAAACATAAAGATTTTCTCGTGAGTCTACAATCTTAAAAACTGAAGGTTATCCGTGTGCTGTATATGCAACTATCTGACGACCGATGAAGAAAGAAGAAGATGGAAGGGAAGGTGGTAACCCTGCCATTAGGAGCAATCCTAGTGCTAGTCTCAAGCCTAGATAAAAAGGGGAGAGACGCCTACAACGAACTAAAATAAAGGTATGTTGACGTAAACGTTTCAATTAAAACTCTCGAATAATAAAACCTGAATGAAACATTGTAATTTTACTAAAAGAAAGTTGAGGTTATCTTTGGTTAGCCAGATTAGGTTAGTCGATGACTGAGTAGAATAGATAATGAGAGGAACGTTTGGATTGGTCGGGTTAATCTAGGCTAGGTTCTCGTACTTATTGTCTAAGTTATGAAGGATGGATTAGCTTAGATTACCTTAGCAATGGGCTGGTTACGTGTTGTTCTTACGTTTTGTTACGTGGTTACATGGTTGGTACGTGTTGTTACGTCGTGTGACGTTTCTGGTTACGAGATGTCACGTGATGTTATGAGGATACGTGCTTATGTTACTTAGTGTGACGTCTTGTCATGCTGTTATGTTACGTTGTGTTACGTCTTGTTACGCGGTTACGTTTGTTGGTTACGTCTTGTTACGTGATTATGTTAGGAATGAATAGACAATGAGAAGATCCAGAGCATACAAGGTGGCAATAGGTTAGGACGTATACTTCGCTGTAAACCGATATACAGTTTGTCCCTCTCCGTCTCGCGCGCTACTGTTTAACATATATAAAGTTTGTAAGGTTTAGAAAATAAGTATATAACAGTGTTGTAACGTTGGATAAGAAATGTTTTATAATCGAATTACTCTCTATATTATCGTATAAACCTACATCCCTCCTCCTTCAACCCCTGTCTATCCTTGTACCACTGCAGTGTTCCATATTTCTCCCATATAAACGTATACTCTACTCCTCAACCCTCTCTAGACTAGCACCTCTCCTCGTATTCCCTACCGCTCTCATATAAATACATTTTCCTCCTTGAAGACTCTCTCAACCTAGCACCTACCTTCGTTTTCCTCGTCTCTCCATATAAACGCATACTCTGTCATTCAAACCTTCCTGCCTAATACTTCTCCTCGGTTTGCTAGCTCTCCCATATAAAAACGTTATATTCTACCCTTCTAGTACCTCTCCTCGTATTCCCTATCTCTTCCGTATAAAGCGTATCCCCTCCTCCTTCAGCATCAGTCTAGTCTAGCACCTCTCCTCGGATTTCCCCATCTCTCCCGTATAAGTCTGTATTCCCGTCCTTCAGCATCTGTCTAGCGTATTATCTGAATACGTTTCCCCTATCTTTCCCCTATAAACACATATTCCACACCTCAAACACTGTCTAGCCTAACACTTCTCCTCATATTCCCCTACCTCTCTCATATAAGGCGCATTCCCCTACTTCAGTCCTGTCTAGCCTAGCATCGACCCTCGTATTCCCTATCTCTCGCATATAAACGCCTACTCTATCATTCAAACCTCCTAGCCTAATACCTCTCCTCGGTTCGCTATCTCTCCCATATAAAAACGCTATATTCTAGCCTTCAAGTTCTGTTTAGTATAGCATCTTTCCTTGTATTCCCTATCTCTCTCGTATAAAGCGCATTCATCCCTCCTTCAGCATCTGACTAGCCTAGCATCAGCCCTGGTATTCCCTATCTAACCTCGTTTTCCCTATCCTTTCCCATATAAACGCAAAAGCAGCCCAGCTTCTATCATACCACCTGCCCCGTTTTCCCTATATTCCTCATATAAACGTATACCCTACTCCTTAATTTCGTCTACACTAGCACCTCCCCTCGTATGTCCCATCTCTGTCGTATAAAGCATATCTCACTCTCCTCGTTTTCCCTATCTCTCACATATAAACGCAGTTTCCTCCTTGAACGCTCCTTCAACCTAGCTACTACCCTCGTTTTCCTCGTCTCTTCATATAAAAAGCCATACTCTACCCTTCAAACTCTGAATAGTCTAGCAGCTCTCCCGTATAAAAGTCATATTCTACCCTCCAAGTCCTGTCTAGCATAGCACTTCTTCTCGTATTCCCCGTATCTCTCATATAAAACACATCCCCAGTCCTTCAGTCCATGACTTAGCCTAGCATCGATCCTCGCAGTCCCTATCTTCCCCATATAAACGCATTTTCCACCGCATCCACCCTCGTTTTCCCTATCCTTTCCCATATAAACGCAAAACTGTGCTAGAATCCCTCTGTATACCCTACTAGCGTGCTGTGATTGAATATATCGTTGAAAGGGAAGTTCCGAAGTAGAAATTCACTAGAGGGATTCAGCGTGGATATTAAGATGTGTGCATGGGTACCAGGGGTGATGGAAATGTTGTAAACCAATTTAAAATGGCAAAATATGCATCAAAGATATGCCTTACAGCGGCTACCCGCGGACTGTCTCTAAAGATCACAACAGGAACATGTCACTGTAGATGAGAAGTTCTTTCGCATCTCGCCTACAGCCACCATTTAGTACCCACCGATTATCGTATGTATGGTATTGTAAAGGAGAGTGTGTAAGGCAATTGGAGGGCAAAAGAAGCGATTGAGTCATTATGGTAAGGCATACTGCAACTCTTATATTGTGGCATGTGCACAGATTATAGTAATAGCTGTGCCCTCTGGTTACCCAAGGTGAAGGTTGGCAGTTTATCCGAGGAGGGGCGTTTGAGGGGAAATAGTCTCATTGGAGGGGATATGGCGTTAGGACGCCACGCTTAACGAGTTTTTTCAAGAGTCAGTGTCTAGTCTTCGCGGTGTTGAGATGTACGGATAGCTGCGCAACGATATGGCGTCCTCGTCCCGGCAGACACATGGGTAAGCATATTTAATAAATCTTCTACTTATCCTTCTCCCTTGACTTTTTAATTATGGTAGTATAGAATCCTTGCCTCTCCCTTCAGCCAGGAATTATGTTAGTGTAAGAATATTTGTGAATTTAACTTTAGCTGCGTCCCTTTGTCGGTGCCTCTTAAAGTAAAGTTTTCTTAGTCTGAATAACGATCCCTCTCGTAGCGAGTAGCTCTCCTCTGAAAGTTAAATAATTAATTACAAATTATTGAGGTACGCGACAAATTGGTGGAGGTGCCGAGCAATTAGTTTGATTTGTTTTGAGATTTTAAGTGCAAAAATTTTTTTTCCCTCCAAATTTAACGGTTTGTCCTCCACGTGGTCGTGAAAAATATAAAGTTCTTTCTGGCTGAAGGGTAAGGATTTTTATACTTTTATTTGTGGTTCTCTTCTTCTAAATTTTGTTTCCATCATTTCTGAAAGTTTGGTGTCGAAATTTCAATTTTGAGTTCATTTTTGCATATATTTTCATTGTCTGCCGGGTGACGCTAAAACTTCTGACTCCATTTTCCCCTTGTGTTGGCTTCATTTCCTTTAAATTATATCACTGTGTTCCGTTCTTTGTGCTGGTTATTTTCAAAAAAAAAATGTTTTTGTGAAATTTGAGAAGAAGCGAGCGATATACGTGTTGTTTCAAAATGTGCTCGTCACGTGTTGGCTATCCGTTTGCAAATCTTGTTTTCTGTGCTTATTAGCAGTGGTTTGGAAATGTGTAACTTTATATTCCAGTGATTGTGATTTCTAGATATTTACTGCACTTTTCTGAGTTATTTTTCGTGTAACTTTTATGTACGCACGTGTGTTGTGAAATTCCGCGTGTCGTGCATTTCAGCAACAATTTTTAGCTTGTGAAACCAGTCTTCCTCAGCACGTGTTTTGGCGCGTTTATTTGCGTGTGCATATCAGATTATATACCTTTGATTTAAGAAAAAAAAAGAGAGACGTTTTGTGTGCTAGTTTAAATTACAAGTCTGTATTCCTCTCCTTTTTGAGAATCTTCGCGGTGGTCACAGTAAGTGTGACGTAGTTTTTTTAAGTTCCAGTTCGAGGTTTCTCACTGCAGCTATCATTTTGTTTTCTGCCATAGGTTCATTCTGCTTAGAAATCTTGGTATTGTGTCCAAGTGGCTTGTGTAGCCGTGTGTTAGTATAATTTTCTGATATTTCGCCGCGGGCGCCTTAATTGTGTTCTTTCTGCAACTGTTTTATTTGGCTATGTTCTACTCTTGCTACTTACATTCATGTGTTGCTATAAGTGTTTAGTGTGGTGTAATCTGAATTGCTTGGTCCTACTGTTTGTTTATTGGTTGCGTTATCTTTTGTGCTGCAATCATGCATAAGCGACGTCCTGCACAGAATGTTGATATAGTAATTGCTCCAGTTGGCGAGCACAGTGTGGTGGAATCTGTCCAGTGTTGGTACGACTGTTGCTCAGTTACCAGCTGTCTACCGCCGGTCATTGACCCCTCTCACGTGGAACATTCCAACGAGTTGTCGCCGTGTGAGTTATTTTAGAATGTTGCAATGTTGGCTACTACTGCTATTGGCCGCTCTGAGAATGATGATAATTTTGCTTTACCGTTGCCAAGTTTGGTTTAATTCCGTAATGTATATTTTTAAGGGAAGATCTTTCGCAGTTACTCATGTAAGTAAAAGTTTCAGGGGCTACCAACCTTGCCAGTATCTACACCTAATTAGGTTTGATGTGCTTCTGATATGGACCAGTACGATGTGGATGTTGATGAACCAGCTGTACGTGTGTTACCAGATTTTGGACAATTTGCACGGGAATTTTGTGGTAAACGAGTAAGACAAAAGAAAAACATCACCTGTAAGTATGTAATCATTGTGAGTGCTAAAGTTTGGACGAATGAAACAGTTTTACGACTCACACAGGTATGCTAAATTTCTTGTTTCAGTGACTGATGCTTAATTAAGCTTTGTTTTTCAGGAATGTGTGATATGAATGTCTCTGCTAAATTAAAAGTGTATTATTATTGTGGGTGTAATCTAAATTTTGAATTGTGTTTTGATAACTGCAAATCATTTGTTTTGTTTTGTTGTGTTATGCTGCAGGAATGTGTTTCAGGTATACTATGTGCTTAATTGAGCTTTCATTTTCAGGAATGTTATGTGACAATATTGTTTTGAGTAATGATGTGATGTTGTTTTGTTGCATTCGATTTGATTTGATATGACATGATTTGATTTTGACTATTTGATTTTCATAATGATGCTGTGATCTTTATTTGCAGAAAATTTGTTGCATGAATAGTGTTTGTATGTATGTGTGTATTTGAGGTTATGTCATATAGGTGAGATTTGCCTCGGTGGGAGTGCCAAAGTGTAACCCCGATGGCGTAGTGTGAGGTTATGTGAGAAATGTGAGTTGAGATTTGCCTCGGTGGATGTGCGTAAGAGTAACCCCGACGGTGTTGATGAGGAGAGATGAGAAGAGATGAGATGATGTCAGCTTCGGTGGAAGTGCCACAGTGTAACCCCGATAGTTGAAGTGTATGAATGTGTTGATTTTCCAGGAGGGCTACATGTACCTGGAAAGTTGATGTGATGATTGTATTGATTTTGCTTATTGGTGTTGCTGTAACGTGCCCAGTATAGCGTGTGTGATGAATTCACACGAGAGATTAAATAGATGGAAGTGAATGTAATGAAAATAATTTTTTTTTCTCTGTTTATGCAACAAGTTTATTACCATCTTAGATACCAAATTTTAATACCACCTGTTTTCCAGCTTAAATTTCTTGATTTTGAGGATGTAGATGCAGCATTATAATGTCATGTTATTTGTGTAATTCCTGAATTAATGTGATTTCTTGAAGGTTATGCCTATGTCAAATGTTTTGAATTTACAGCATGTTAAATGCGACACGTAAGTGCAGATGTTTTGTTTTGGAGAGAAAATTGAAAGATGATGATGCTTGAAGTAATGATCGAGATTGCACTATTACTGCTACTGCTAATGATGATGATGATTATGAAAGATGATGGTTAAACTGCGACGAGAAAGATAGTGATGTGAATAAGAAGTTATATTGATGACAAGAGTAGGACACTAGTAGTTGAAAGCATGTCACGTGGCGTAGTTTAGAAATGTATTGTGGATGTAGCTTGTAGTGATGTATACACTAGTTTGAGTAGATAGTTAAGTTAGTGTTGTGTGTAATTTGGGGCCATGGTCAGTGTGAATGTGTTCATTTCATCGTCATGTGTGACTGTCTTGTAAGTGCACTTACTTTCTTTCGTTACTGATACCAGCTGGTTATTGAGATGTAATATTGGGATCCCAAGATAAGGTTATGTTTCATTTCTGTCATGTTTATGTACTTTGAGTCTGTTTTACTGTTATTTGCATTATGAAGCATTGTAAGTTCAATTTTGGATGGCAACTCTGTAAAATTTCTTTTTATGCCAATTTGTTCTAATTTTCTTTTCTCTTTACTTGCCCATGTCAAAAGAATTTTTAGTGTACACTTTTCATACTTTAAAATCTTTATTTGTAAAGGACATACCCTTCTTTTCTGTGTGATTCTTTGTGGGAGCATCCTGTTTATTGTGTGGTGGTTTTGTTTTAGAATTGTGCTGGGCAGAGAGCGAGAAGATGCACCAGCATCCCCAGAGCACACCAGAAGTCAAGAAACACCACAGGGAAGCTGTCGGGCAGCCACTACACTGCCGTGGCATAAGGAGCCACCATGTCGGGGGGCAGTCCAAGCCAGCGACTGCCCACCCTGTTGTCATCACCAGAGACCTGCGGTGCTAATCCTACACCAGGACAAATCGTCGTTGTGGGCACTGTCTAAACCACCCACACACAGTTACGGCAGTTCATCACCCTTTTGCGCAGTGTAGTGTGCCTGTGAACTAAGGCAGCGTGGTGTGTGCGTGTGCGGGATGCCAAAGCTAGTGCATTAACAATATTACGTTGACTGCACTTACATCGCTCTCGCTTCTCGCCACATCGCCCAGCAATATTGTTTCGTCGGCTGGGTGCAACCACACATATGTATTGCTCTTTTATTTTACATCACACATTTCTATGTCATTTTTTTTTGGTATGTCTTTCTTTTGTTTTTTCCTGTATTTTGTACTTATGTTCTTTCTGTCGACGAGGACGTCGACTTGGGTGGCCAGGGGGAGATGTGGCATGTGCACAGATTATAGTAATAGCTGTGCCCTCTGGTTACCCAAGGTGAAGGTTGGCAGTTTATCCGAGGAGGGGCGTTTGAGGGGAAATAGTCTCATTGGAGGGGATATGGCGTTAGGACGCCACGCTTAACGAGTTTTTTCAAGAGTCAGTGTCTAGTCTTCGCGGTGTTGAGATGTACGGATAGCTGCGCAACGATATGGCGTCCTCGTCCCGGCAGACACATGGGTAAGCATATTTAATAAATCTTCTACTTATCCTTCTCCCTTGACTTTTTAATTATGGTAGTATAGAATCCTTGCCTCTCCCTTCAGCCAGGAATTATGTTAGTGTAAGAATATTTGTGAATTTAACTTTAGCTGCGTCCCTTTGTCGGTGCCTCTTAAAGTAAAGTTTCCTTAGTCTGAATAACGATCCCTCTCGTAGCGAGTAGCTCTCCTCTGAAAGTTAAATAATTAATTACAAATTATTGAGGTACGCGACAATATTAGTGTGGGAAAATGTATAAAAATGAGTAGTCTGTGGGAAAAATGAATTGGAGCTCATATTTAAGAATATGATGGTGTATTTGCTTTTCCTAAAATGAATTCATAATATGATTCATAAAATAATTGTGGCTCGTGGTCTAGGCATACAATTCACTGATTTACTGAAGGAAAGAACTTTTTGTGGAATATTAAGAAGCAATGAATTTAATAAGGTAGTGGCGATGGATAATCACCAAGTGTATCAAATCATTATATTTGTAATTTATGGAAAATCGATTTAATACTAGATGACATATGAGCACGAATAGCTCAGTCGGTACAGCGTTTAACTTAAGGGTCCAGGGTTAAATTTCCTGTCCGGGCGATGGACTTCTTTTTGTTTCTACTAAATTATACAACTTGCCTCAAAAGCTAAGTTAGCACAAACAAAAGAAGGACCATATGAAACGCAGGGATCTAAAAAGAGCCTTGTCTGCGTTTATTGCTTTCTTTATCCATCTTTCCTGTTTTATTAATAACTCCAGAATCTTAAAAACTGGTCTATTAACAAAATCTTATGAAAAGTAATTCTTGACTGAAGACAAGATGTATGTGTATTTTGAGAAAAAAATATCCAGTATAAGGTTTTCAAGATAGGTAGTGGATGAACAAAATACAAACAAATTATCACCGTAAAATAATGTACCATCTGTGTTTATGTAAACTGCACGCGGAATACCGAAATACCCTGGAACTTATGAACAGCAAGATGATGGAGGCTGTTGGCGCATTAGGCACATCATCAAATAGTAAGCAAAATTTATCTAAGAAACTGGTTCTCCGGTCTATAACAAAATAGTCATTTTAATAACACAATTGCAATTCTCCTTGATGGACTGAATTTCAGGAAGTATATTTGTGCTGTTTCCTTGTCTAAACGAACTGGGAATCTTTGTAGGTTATATTTAAATCAATATTTTTTTTTGGAAATATAGTTTCAGTACTGCAGTTCTACTTTCTTCCTTTTATAGGGGCACAAGTCCACTTTAGTCATTTGTGTTGATTGATTGTATTCTTTTGAAAGTTTGTAAAGATTATGTAGTATACAAGACGCACGCCCCTGGTGGTCTCGAACCACTACCCTTCCAGTTAATAGCCGAACTCCCTAGCAGATTGCGCCAGGAGTCAACGTTTAGGAACTTTTTCTAGGATTGTGATACTGTAATGCATCGGATCACGTTCATATTCATGTTTGTTTTCAAATCATAAGATATTTTTAGAGGTGACAGCCAATATCAGACAGAAAGCTTTAAGCTATTCCTCATTGTGTAGTTGACTCAAATCAGAGAGTAGTTTCCATAGGAGTATGTATTAGGCTTGTAATCTAAGTGGGAGGGTTAAAAATCAGCCTTGATAGTTTAATACATTCATATGTCTACAATACAGACATTTGTTTCTAAATTCTTAATGTCCAATAATGGTGAGAAAGAAATATGCATATATTAATTTTCTATAGGAGATAGTAATTAAAAATATTTAAAAATTGGGTTATATATTTGATTTTCCAAAATTAATTGTACATGATTTGTGAAAAAATTGTGGCTCGTGACTTTTAGTATGGATTAGATGTATAATTCAATGAAAACTTTAAAGGAAAGTGCTATGTAGGAAATTTTAAGAAGCAATGAATTTAATGATATAGTAACGATGGATAATAATCAATAAGTCAAGTGAGGGAGAAAGGTAGTTTCTTAGAGCCCGGATAACTCATTCAGTAGGGCATTAGGATTTTAACCTAAGGATCCAGGGTTGCATTTTCGGGCCGGGCAATAGAACTTTCATTATAAGCATAAATTATAGAGCTTTGTTTTTAAAATAAATGCAGGATGAAGGAAATAAGGGATATATGAAACGTAGGCATTTAAAAGCTTTTTATGAGCCTCTTTATTGATCTTTTCGGTGTTATTAATTCCAGAATCTTAAACACTGGGCAGTTAACAAAATTACATGAGAAGTAAAGCTTGACTGAAGAGAAGAGTCATGTGGTATTCTGGTAACAAAATATCCCGTGTTAATATGAAGAAAATATAACCAACTGATCATCGAAAATTAAACGTATCCATATTTATGTAAACTAATATTGTGGAACTATGATGCGTCGGCGGACATTAAGTATTTGTTAGCCGAGCGCAATACATAAATTAAACAGCGAGGAGGCGCCGTGGTAACGTGTGCGGTCCTATTTGGGAGGTCCCGGCTTCGATCTCCGGCGACCGCCCAATCTGACCTATGGGTTTTTCGTGGTTTTCCTGGAATCGGCAGGCGAATGCTGGAGCCGTTTATTCTTTACCACCATTTCCCTTTCAACTGTTCCTTCTCATCTTTCAGGTGTGCTTCTAGGTTTCTTAGTGGATAGCGCTGCCGGACAGATGGTGCGGATGCATGCACAACGGAAAGAGCATTCCCCGTGGACAATAGAGAGCCGCTTGATTGGTGGGTGGTTCATCGCCTTCTGCGAGCTTGGATATATTAGGGACCCCCGCGCGTCTCTGTAGCCTGTCTGCCTAAGACGTGTTGCGCCTATGTTTGCTTCACTTCCTCCCTTCCTCCTGGGACTGATACCCACAATAATCTTATGCAGTGTCCCTCTCCATAATAAGAGTAATGAGTGTAATAGGCTTCTGAAGGAGTATGCACTAAGCCTTTAATTTAAGGCTGGGTAAGGGTTAAAAACCAGTATTGACAGTTTTATGCATTATTAAAAGTGTGCTGTACCCAAAAAGAAGGCATTAGATTCAACCCAAAAAGAGAATTCAATATTTTTAAACCCATGTAAGAGAGTCCAGAATTCTTTGTCAATATAGCATTAAGCTTTTTGCACAAACGAGTTTAACTGCTTTAACCGGGTAGGTCATATCGGGCCACGAATGAATGAATAAATAAATAAAATGGATAAAGTTAAGCTTAAATAAGCACGGGTCCATAGAGGTTAAAGTTAACCGACATTCATCTTTCCAGGACAAGGGAAAGCCCTGGTAATCTCATTCGGGTAAAGCCTAACCGAGATACAAACTCGAGACCTTTTGAATGTGAGGCAGACACGCTCCACTCACACCATAGAGGTGGTGTGTTTCTTAAAGCAAGAGCCCAGCTCGCAGTAAATATGATTAGTCCAAATGAAAGATGTGTTTCGTCAGAAAAGTTCCTAATGTATTCCAAATAGCCCAGACTCTATAATACTAGGCTATTTAATCTAAGGACCAAGGTTTCGAGCCTCTCTCTTGAAATAATTACAATTTTTATACGTCCTCAGTGCCCAGGCATCTCACCATGGTTTCTGAAACAAAATGTCCGACGAGGATAAGATTCGAACCCACGCTTGTTTATTACTAGAGGATAAAGCTTTCTGTTTTTATTTATTTGTAAAATAATATCTCAGTTTGTGAATGTCGTCCTCCGTGGTGTAGTGGTTACCATGAGCCTCTAGTTCCCGCGGGTTTGAACCCGACAGAGGGCGTTGGATTTTTTCGGGCGTAAAAATCCTTGGCATGGCTTCCTTTGGAAGGAAAGTAAAGTCGCTGGTCCAGTGTCGTAGATTTACGGCGCGTAAAAGAACCTCAAGCTTGATAAAGAGGCCTCTGAGCAAAATTACCGGTCTTTCATGCGCAATATAGAATGGGACGCTAAGCACCACAGCAGTTAAAGAGCGTCCATAAATAAAACTCAATTTAATTTAATTTTTCTGTGTGTGCATGGGAAATACCATAAGACGCAAGTGATGTGTTCAAGTAATAATATACATTTATAAAACCAACAATAAGAAACAAAAATGTTCTGAAATATTCGAACCTAGAACATTGGAAAAGAAAATAACATATTTTAAACCACTCGACCACAGCAATGCCCCGCTGTCATTTCTTTCTGGATGCTTTTAATGGTGATCAACGCATTCCCTGGTGAAGAACCCACTGCAGTCATTTTATACGCTTTGTGACCCCAGCGTTTCTGAGGGTACGAGCTTTTCCATTCATTTAGCATCTGGGAACGGTTAATTTTCTGTGACGAAGTCTGTAGATACGTCATTATATTCGTAATTTGTTAAAACAGACTTTCAAAGTTGTTCTTGTCTTCCTCTTTAAAAATGGCAGTGTTTATATATACATAAAATATGGATTTAAAGACTGGGTTTATGAGAGACTGAATAGCTCAGTCGGTAGAGCATTAGGCTTTCAACTTGAGGGTCTCGAGTTTAAGTCCCTGTCCGGTCGGGGTGTTTTAGTTATAGCCACGCATAGGAATTTCCAAGCATTTAAAATTCAGAACGAAAGGAAATAAAGTTGAACTGTTACTGAATTATAGTCAGTCAGGTCGCAGCTGGCAAACCGTCCCATCCCTCGTACAGTAATTTGCGTTTGCAGGCAGCACACGGACAGGTATTTACCTGTTTGTCAGTGATCCTTGTTCTCTTTGTAATGATAATAAATGGGTTTGAGTGTAGAAAACTTGAAGCCAACTGGTAAAGCATTCCTATGCCTGGTTATAATCATAAATTGTAGAAATCGTGTCTCTAAAAGAAATAAATGAAAACAGGAATAAAGATGATGTAAAATGCTGAGACTTAAATTTACCTTACCTAGTTTTATGGCTTGTAGGGCGCCGAGATAGTACATACCGAGAATAATAGGCGGAAACAAACATAGCTAGAGATTGTTGACAGCATGAAACACAAAAACGTGATGCATAAGGGGTGCGCCGAAACCCCAATTATGGTGTAAGGACAACACGAAGAAAAGAGCAAACAAATCAGGAAGGTTTTCGTTTGTTTCAAGAAGATGCTGATGATATTAGTGATGATAACGAGAAACATAAATTGCTTAACATAGAATGAACCGATGTTTTGATTTCTAACCTACGGTTTCAAATTTTGCAAGAGAAAGAAAAAGGTTATATTTGGTTAATACTGTATTTATTACCACTTTCGTTAAATACGTATCAAAGTCATCCAAAACGTTAAATGAACTCCATAAAGAGATTAAAGTGGCAAGTATGGTTTCAACGTCTCGGCATTAGAAAAAAATTAGGCATAACATAGAAAAACTTTACAGTAAACTTAACTTACATAACAATTATCCTCGCAAACACACAACGATGGTTTTTTTCGAGATTCTTTCGTCATGGCAAAATACCTCCCTTCCTGATTTCATGCTTTTTGCCATTTGAATAAACAGTCTGCTAAGATGCAACTTATTCGTGTACAGTGGAGCGAACCTGCAGGAACTCATTTAATTCATTCTACGGGCACTTCAGTTCTTCACATAACATGAACTAATGCTGTAGAAAATGTACACTTAGAAGAAAATTCAATAACGGGAAAGACCTTCAAGCAACAATACATTACAGCACCATACAATCAGTTGTCTGTATTCTCTTGAAATTCATCCTCAGGGTTTCTTCTTCTGTCCTTCTGCAATGCATTGCCTTTGTTTTCATGTCTCTTCACAGTTTTCTCTGTTTCTCAGCAAGACAGAGTGAATTACAACAAATTTTAGGGGATTATGTGTGCAAATTGTGCCAAAAACTAATTCTTTCTAAACATTTTTTGTTACAGATCATACAGTTATAAACCTCTCCCACCGGTATGTTTTCTAAGCTCATTACAATTGTTAAATATTTTAGCCCATTTCCCGCCCCAATTTCACAGCCGCTACCAGGTGTGCTTTTGTGTTGTTTGTATTGTTATATTGCTATTTGTTCTAATAAAACTAAAACTTCTTTTAAATCTTACAAGAGGCAAAATCAGAGATCTGAATGCATTGTTAGGTAAGATATAAGATTTGCAATACAGGAGTCGCAACGCTCCTTTCTACTTGCCACGTCACGATGCAAACAAACATTTTCCAACAAAGATTACTTAACCTGGGCCCATCCCAACCAAAAACACGGACCATAAGCAAACTACAATTAGCATCTACTGTCCCATGGTACTCACAAAATATACTCATCTTTAACGTACACGTATGAGCCTCAAGAGTTCACTTAGATCAATCTTATGGGCTCTTCATTTCTACACTTGAGAGAGCTTTTAGAAACGCTTCCAATAGTCTCCGTGGCGCAATCGGCTAGCGCGTTCGCCTGTTAACCGAAAGGTTGGTGGTTCGATCCCACCCGGCGGTGGTTAATTTTGCTCGACACTGTGCACTAATTTAGCTGTTTCGATCGGGCAGAGAAGCGTGTAGCGTGGTTTCTGAAGTGAATGTCCCTGAAAGAGTTACACCCAGGTTATAACGCAGTATTTCTAGTTAACCGAAAAAGTTACGTTTCGGGCCAACTTAGGGCTGAAACATTCTTATTGTATCATCATTATCAAACAATGATAGACCACTGGTGATCCAAATAGTTGGTTTCTAATCTTCGTAGATGTCATAATATCCAATAACTTTTTAAGGCAAACTGCAAAACATAAAAATGCAAAAACTTTGAGAGATGTATATTCATAAACACTGACAATACAGCTTTGTCACAATTGACCTGCCAATTACACCCAAACATATGCTGTACCTTGGCATAGCTACACGTTATCTACTGCTTACAGTTCCCACCGCAATTAAGACATAACCCAACTTAAACTAGGAGAAAAAATACTATTGAGACTTTTTATTGTGTAATAGAACAGGTTTAAACTGCATACTCCAGTTGCAAACAATCTTATTTAAATCACAGTAAAAACAGTGCATCATTAATGAAGAAACATAGTTATATAACATCACTTTACGTAAACTACACAGTATTTTTAGGGGAATTCTAGCGAAATCAGTACATTTGGAACGTATGATTTAAAACAATTGGCCCAAACACACTACTGTTCATGCTGGCAACTGCTAATTGAACCCAACTTGTCCATCACTGAACAAGAGGGCAGAAGCATTCTCCTAGTAATCGAGCCATCTGCAGTAGGCTCATACTCTTCCGTTTGTTTACGCTAAGCCACAATCTGTTCAGGTTGCCAGTTGTAATCAAATTACAAATCTGCTGCAGCTTTCCAGGTGTCAGTACCATCTCGTATAATAACCAAATTAGAAATATTGATGTACGCAACGTCTATAACCTTTCGTGTGTTGTCAATTGTAGCACGTACTAGGGAAATCCATGATCTTTGTGCAAGAAACATCTTTTCTTGTTAATTACTGCTACACCCCACTCTGCTGGAACATTCATGCATTCAGTAGGACTATGCAATCGCCGCTTAGCCAGAAAGCTAAAACGCTGCTTCTAGTAATCTCATCATGTGCAGCAGGCCGATTATATTACGTTTGTTTCTACTCAGCCACCAGTGCTGATGCCTGTACACACAAAGACACAACTATTATTGTTGGACAAATATTCTGTACACATTACATCACATAAGAGTATTATTATTGTTACATTCAATGAACGTTTTAATGTACACCGAAGGTGTGCTTTGTTATTACTTGAATATACGCATGTACTTGCCTGGAAACTACAAATATAACAAGACTGATAAAGGAAATGCGAATTACTTAATGCAGCTAACTTTAGTTACATATGCTAAATCTAGAAGCTAATTTACATGCGACGAGGTGGCCGAGTGGTTAAGGCGTTGGACTGCTAATCCAATGTGCTCAGCACACGTGGGTTCGAATCCCATCCTCGTCGTATGTTTTGTTTCAGAGACCACGGTAAGATACTAATAAATATTTGTTTAATTCCAAGCAATTAGCATCAGCTATTCCATAGACCTCACAAAATGAACCTAGATTCTGCATATAGGAATGAACCTCCAGGAGCTCAATTGTTTGAGTTCTCAGAACTCTATAAGCCTTCATATTACAGTAGTATTTGAAATATTGCTTTTGCTGCCTCTGTAGTGAACATCGCTACCGCCTACGGTTGCTAACTCAAATGTTGTTGGTAATATACAGCCCCCAGTTCATACTAAGTTTTATCAACACACTGTACAAATATAGCACGATGGTTGGGGCAGGTGGTGTACATATATCACTGTAAAGAAACAAAATTTTCATTTATTATCGGTACAACAATACTTTATGCAAAAATATACAGTATATTCGGGGCAATTTAAAGGACATGAATGCGTTCCCAATGCACCTATTACTGAGTAAACCCTGGTGCAACCCAGTTCATCCGAGCACTTAGCTCTCTTTTGTCTCTCCAGTTTTTACCATGAGAATGATGTCTGAAATTTTCTTAAGCAAATTGACGTAAAAAGCCATTTCCTAAATACTACGAGAATCGAAATGTAAAAACCTATGCTTCATGGATTGCACGCTACTTATAACATTAGCACGGGGAATTTAAAGGTATCTGTTAATTGCAAAATTATTAAGTTTTTATTGAAAGTGATTGCATTTTAAGAAAACATTGTATGGTCTATAAATAAGTAAATCCCTCCCTTAAAATATGTAGAAGAACCCAGTGAGTGTATATTTAAATACTGTGCAAATTCTGGTCTGTACATGCAGATAAATGCTACACGTTGAAGAAGGAATATACGAAAGTGACAGTCAAAGTATTCTGTACCGTCTAGCACCATGAGATGGGCGGTCTGCCATCTCTTAAGGTTCGACATTTGGCTTTCTTTTTGCTCCCTTCATATAATGTATTGCCTTTACTTTGATGTTGGTCAAGAGGTTTCTCTAATGCTTTCAACCTTTATCTGCACAAATAAAACAACCGCTTCAGAAGGAATTGCCATGTATTTAAGCGATGATTAACGCAAATTGTGCCAAAACAACCTTTTTCTAACAGTTTATGTTATAAAAGACACAGTTTAATACATGTCCCTACGGTATTTGATTTCAACCTCTAAGTTCATTTAGAAATTTAAATACCTTAGCAGTGCAAGTGTTCCACGCCCCTACTTTCAGATCAGGCAGCAACTGTGCCTCTAAGATGTTTACATTGTTACATTGCTATTTAGTCTATTAAGATTATCACTTCTTTAAATCTTAAAAGAAGCATAATTGGAGTAGATCAAATAATCAGTGCTCTGAATGCATTGATTATTAAGATACGAGTAAATCAGTATGTTTCGAAAATTCACAAAACAGGTGCTGAAACCGTTGCTATTACCTGCCCCGTCAGCATGCAAATATGTCGCACCAAAGGTTACTTAACCCCATCCAAATACATGGGCAAACTGCAATTTGTATGTCCACTGCCCCATGGCCGTTACAAAATGAAGTCTTCTTCAATGTACACTTAGGAACCTGCAAGAACTCACTTAGGTCAGTTCTATGGGCTCTTAGTTTCTTCACTTGAGAGAGCTTTTAGAGGTCCTCTTGAAACAGCCTCCGTGGTGCAATCGGTTAGCGCGTTCGGCTGTTAACCGAAAGGTTGGTGGTTTGATCCCACCCGGGGCGGTTAAGTTTGCTCGACAATCTGCATTAATTTAGTTTCTTGGATCGGGCAGGGAGCGTGTAGCACATAAATGTTTGTTTATGAGGTAAACGTCAGTGAAAAAGTTAAATCTAGTTTATAACGCATTATCTCCAGTGACCCGAAAGAATTACGTTTCGAGCCAACCAAGAGGTGAAACATATTTAAGGTTTGAATAGTTGATTTCTAATCTTCGTACATATCATAATCTCCAGCACATTTTTCAGGTAAACTGAAAAACATATAAATGTGAAATCTTTAAGAGAGATATAGACATATTTCCGGCTATAAATCTTTGTCTGCATTGACCTGTTAATCACAGACAGATATATCCATGTTTCCGGGTTAGCTTTTATGTTCATATAGTGGTCAAGTTCCCATTACATTTAAAACATATAGAAATAACGTTTGACTGTTTTTGTGTGCACAAGGAGTTCAAATTGTATAATTAAGTGGCACACAATGTTATATAAATCTCAGTAAAAGAAACAACTGCGCATTACAATTGCTAGAACACAATTATAAACCACTACTTCATGCTACAATATTGTACAATATTTCCTGGGTAACGTGGGGATATGAGTATATTTGGAACACAAACATACCCCTATTCATTCTGGCATCCAAACTGTTCATCGCTGAACAGGAAAGTGAAGACACTGCAGGTAGTAATCGAGTCTCCTGCAGCAGGCCGAAGATCTTCCTTTCGTTTACACTGAGTCACCATTGCCGACAGTGCCTGTACACACAGAAACACTGTGTTATTTTTGGGGGAAAATTCTGTAGATAGTTCGTAAAAAAAGTGTAATACGAAACGAACATTCAATTTGCCCTCGAAGGTGTGTTTCGTTATTGCTTCAATACACACGTGTACCATGCTGGACGGTTCTTTTTACCCTATCCAAGCATATTACAAAAGGTCTTTAAATTCAATCAACCATTATCAACAGATTAGTGAAACCTTCCTTAGTCCAAAAACATACACGCACTCCCCTGCACAAGGGGCTTGGCAAGACCTGTCCCCTGTTATGCAACGAAGCTTGCACCTTACGAAGGTGTATGAAAATAGAATTACTGCCAGTGAAAGGAACTACATGCGCGAATAGCAGGCTACACTAAATTGGACAATAAAATAAATGAAGATATCCTACATGAAGTCGGAATGCAACTGGCATGCAGTATATTCATCAATGTCAAGAAAATGGGCTCCGGCACGTTTAGCGTATGCCCAGAAGCAGGTTGTTGGACTACAGACCACCAGGGAAAAGATCACTGGTTCACTCTGTGAAGATATGAAAGGAGAATTTTATGTAGACTGGAACAGTCCTTCTAGGACTATCATTCCCTTTCTTTTATTTTTGTTTTGATAGGCCGAAATGGCACATATGTATGATCCTTTACAAGAGCGGGTTTAAACATGGATCGGCATACAAACTCTGGCGCAGAATACATTTAACGTACACCAAGTGTGACTGCATGAATGAGAGGACACTATACATAGACACAGAACGTCACACGCAGTATTCACCCTTATAACCACTGCTTTTTATTCATTTATTACATCACAATTTAATAATATATATAGATATAGAAATAGTATAGTATTAAATACAAAAATTTGCTTGTGTTCTTAATTACCACTCAAACATTTCAATGTTTGAATCTTATATATGTGTATGTGTGTGTATATACCAGGTGAGTCCGCTGCCCCTATGTATTCGTAACTATGCAACCCGCAGTTTATAAACTAATGTGAAAACATTGACCCTTTTATCAAACAAACTGTTATTGTAGGTCTGTCCTTCTATTTGATACTATAGGCAACCACCATTAAGGGTTAAAGGCCTGAATGATCCAAGGAGCAGCGAAAGGCTTTAAAAAGGCGGCTTTTCATGATTATAATCCTTGCAAGGAGATAGAGGTATGTTCCCCCGAAAAGGAGAAGGCAACACTTGAGTTCTGGCTGAGTGGATTAGCTACAGGGATGTGTTAAGGAACGGTAGGTTTCGGAAGTTCGAATCTAATACAAACATCAAATTGTTTTGGTTATTTTTTTTCTTTCTCCTTGCACTTATTTTCTTTATTTTAGTATACTAATCTCCTGTGAGCCAAAGACACAAGAATTACAATCACATAATTGTGAATCATGCTTACGATAATAATCTGTACCTATCCGGTGTTGTAAACTGTGTCACGCAGTTAGCTTTTATTCTTTTGGGCACATATCGACGATATTAAATCTAACAGCTTTTGTTTCATGCTTAAACCTTATGTTTCACTTCTTCTACTGACTGCTTAGTTAATGGTAAACAGAATAACAAATTGTTGAAGAGCGTGGATTTCATCAACGAAGTAAAAATGACGACCCCTTTCATCATTGCCCTTTTATGTACATTGCAGGAAAGACCTTCTTGCATGTTGTAACATGCCCGGTGTAATCTGCCTGCATTCTTCACGTATGAGAGCCCGGAAATGATTTGGGCTTTGCAGTTCAATGCTACGTTGCGTGTTGGGGTTCCTGTACGAATTAATAATAGTAAAACTCAACCCCACCTCAAAACTTTACATGCTTTTTGCAACTTCATACAGCGTTTGAAGGCCACTTTGGTAACTCTAACTCAAATAAAGTAACTGCATCAGCTATTTTAATTACTGCATGAACTGAAATATGCCATAGTTCGTGCCAGAAGAGAAATTATATACCTAATGCTTAATATTTTTTGATAAGAATGTACAACGAACCTTTCTTGACTGACGGCTTAAATCCAATTGATCGCACTGCTAGATCATCCATTTTGTTTTCAAATAGTTTTGTCAACCGATGCAAGTGATAAGTTGTTCCTTCAGGAGCGTTTTCAAAGGTATGTACGAATGCATGCGAATGAATAAAAGTTTGTAAAATCAGCTTAAAGTGCCGCTGAAGCTCCCAGTGTCAGGGTGGGATGTTTTTGGCATCCATATACATGACGAAGGCATTATGTCCCGTAAAACACTTGTGCACTGAGTTATCTATCCCTCTTCTAGTTATACAAATCAGCCTTTAGAAGGAATTCAAGAAAGGCGTAAGTCACATATGTTGCCCGGCACGTTTTATAAATTCAAAAATAAATACGGGCAGCTTACTCACTTGGTATATATAATCACATGACCTCTTACATTTGACACCTAGAGATTGTGTAAATGCGCGAGTTCCAAGGACTTCCGTTTGTCCGACTTCCAGCGTTGTTTCCGAATAAAGATATGGGAAGCCAGTAGATTTACCATGTCTCCAACCATAATTATTTAAAAATGGGCGGCAAAGATTATCCAAGAAAGCGCATCTGTCATCTGCTTATCATCTTGATAGAATTCGAGGGTCAGATAGTCACCCAATGCGGACACGTGTACGCACGACAGATCCCACAGATTAGCCCATACACCCTGTCCCAAATAGAACGTAAGACCGCACGGGCTACTAGTTTGTGTTGCAAGGATTTGATGTTGCTCTGCCATTTCTCAGGTGTCGGAACTACCTCATTGACAACCGAGTATACTGCAGCTTTCTAGTCAATGGGGATCTTCGGATTCATCAATTTGTTCTAAATGTTTCTCCATCGTCTCTGAGAATACTTCTGTTACACTCAGGTAGAACACTGTTGGTAGTCATGAGATATTTGTAAAGAAGGCAGATCGTTTAAAAAACCTCTGATTAGTCGTAGTTGGCAGTGTCTCCCAACACCGCCGAAATTGCGATACCGCTTACCTGGAAGATGAAGTTGTTCTGTCCAAAGAGATTTCTGTAGTGAAAGGCCCTCGCCGTCCAGAATACACAGAATACACTCCCTATACAGGGGGTCTCAAACATTTTGCATCCACTGCTATCGCTCCACAACCACCTTTATTAACTAGAAGTCGTACTTGTTCTCTGGAGACCCGACAAGCCCCGGAGAATAGAAAATAACCAATTAGACATTTAATCCTTTGAGAAAATTGCTTGGTAATGGGCAGCACTTGAGCAGTGCACCAAACCCTACTGAGTGTGTAAGTGTGCACATACCACACTCGTTGAAAAATCTTGAGTGTCCGAGTCCGCTGCTCTACTAAGGGAACCCGTAACTTGGTCAGTTTTTCAGTGCAACTAAGTGCCTCTCTCCAGAAAGCAGTGCGCAATGTGTGGCTGACAACCTGCATACCTAGGAGACTAAGTGGGTTTTGCCAATGACCAAACTAAAACCTCCGACTTGATAAAATTTAGTTTTCCTCCCGGCACAACGCTATAGTCTCGAACACACTGATGCAACTTAACCATTTCAGCATTATTTGCCACGAATACCGTCAAATTATCCGCATATGTGTATTTAAATATATCAAAACACGGCCCCATATGACACGAAAGCTTTCATTGAATGTTATTTTTGTGTTGTCTTTATTTTATAAAATTTGTACAAAATATTCCTGACCAATAATAGCTGTTTGTGCGCATGTTTGTGTATACATGGGTTTATTCAAAAAGAAGAAACAGATTTAAGTATTTATTTCTAATGAACGACAATAAATGGCGACACGTACAATACATCACGGAATAGAGAAGAATTCAAAATTTTATTTTATGTTTTAAAATTGAGCACCATTTGTGATGGGAGGACGACTAGTGCTTTTCTGTTTGCATACGCAAACATTTTCTACGAATTTATTGTATCAATGGTAATTTCTTTTATGAGAGGCGGCTCGTTGTTAAACTTACAACAAAATAAACGCTGCAATGAAGTAATGGATTCAATCTTTGCATAATGCAGCACACAAAACGACTTATCCTGTGGCGTCGCCATTTTCTCGTAAACAAACACAGCTCCGCTGAAGCTACCGAATGGGACTAATAGATGGGGCTTAAAACTTTGGATTTTCCTCTATTCGATGATGTGTCGTATGCTTCGCTATTTATTGTCACACATTAGAAATAAATATTTAAGCCTGTTCCTTCTTTTTTAATAACTCTGTATACAGACGTTGTCAGAGATGGTGGCTCTGCATAAACAAGCTCAAGGTCGCCGGCCAGCTACAAGTGGTGCAGTTGTAGTGTCTTCTCTTCCTTTTCCGCGTAGGACAATTTAGATTCGCCTCTTAGATACAAGGATGAACAGGAATGGGGCTGCTACGGCTGGAACTGATGTTTCATTTCAGTAGTGTGCTGCGATTGAATATGTCATTGAAAGGGTACTTCCGATGTAGAAATTTTCAGAGACTTAAGTGTGCATATCGAGATATATACATGGGTGCCAGCGGTGCAAGAAATTTGGTAGAACAATTTTAAAGTGAAGTATATATTGAGGATAAGCTCATAGTGGCCACACGCGGACTGCCTCTAACAACGCAACAAGGACATGTCACTGCGGTTGAGAAGTCCTTCCGCATCTCACCTACAGCCACGATTTATCAACCTCGGATTATCGTATTTGTGGTACTGAAAAGTAAAGTATGTAAGGCAATTGGACAACAAAAGAAGCCACTGAGTCATTATGATAAGGGGTATTTCAAAGCCCACAGTTTTGGGGAAAATGTGTATCAAAATAGATAGTCTGTGAGAAAAATAAATTGGTGTACATATTTAAGAATATGATGATGTATTTGATTTTACAAAAATACATTTATAGGGTCGAATTCATAGTCGTCGCTTATGTGAAAAGGAGACGCTTAAGCAATAAGTATTTCCTTCTGATATGGAAACGCTTATAACCATTTAGAACACATAGACTCAGCCTTAAACGCTTACGTATTTCCGAAGAACAGGATCAGCTGTTTCACAGCCACTCAGATGCGCAAAGGAATGTATAAACGAACATGCACGTCACCACATAACCATCCGCCATTTTCATTATCGTTGTTGTTTTTGTCACAACAGCTTCTGAGTACGTGGTAGAGGTTTGCGATTTTTAAATCATACATTTATTAATTAGTTAGCTTTCGTTTAAAATCAAGTAGATTGCAAATTTAGTTAAGGGTTTGTACTCATAGTTGTAGAGTTACATCAATTAGATCGAAAACATGCCAAAAGAAAAACATTACCGCGAGCAGGAAGGAAACCAACTAAAAGAGTTGGTGCTGATACACAAAGACATCGTATAATGCAGGCAATCGGACGCTGTGTGATGTACTGGTCTTAAGTGATATTTACTCGTGGACTGTTTTAAAACTCAAAAACCTGAATTTCTAGGGCGAAGTGTGAAGTGCATGGAAACAAATCACAAATGCAATTACTACACCACCCAGCAGTAATCAGAAAAGCCAAAGTACCCAATAACTTATAATGTTTGGCTTTAACGGCTGTCTGAGCACTGAAATCGCTGCTGAAGGACTTCCTTGAAATAAGCGACGACTATGAATTCGACCCATAATGTGATTTATAAAAGAATTGCGGCTCATGACTTTCAACATGGATTTAGTGAATTACTGAAGGAAACAACTTTGTATGGATTGTTAAGAGGCAATGTATCTAATAAGATAGTAACGGTAGAAGATCACCGAGTGTATCATCATACTGTCATTTGTGGAAAATGGACTTAGTGCTTTTTCCAGTTTCCGAGCCCGGATAGCTCAGTCGGTAGAATATTAGGCTTTTAACCTAATGGTCCAGGGTTCAAGTCCCTGTTCGGGCGATCGACGTTTTGTTACCAGTAAATTGTACACAACTTGTCTCAAAAATGAATGCAGCATAAATAAAACAAGCGCCATAAGAAAAGCAGTGATTTAAAAACTCATTGTCTGCGTTCATAACTTTCTTTTATATTTTTCCTATTTTACAAATATCTCCAGAACCTTAACAACGGACTATTAAGAAAATCTTATGAGAAACAATTCTGGACTGAAGACAAGAGGTATATGTTATTTTGAAAACAAAATATTCAATATAAGGTCTTTAAGACACGTAGTGAATGAACAATATAGAAACAAATTATCACCGAAAATTAGAGGACCATCAGTATTTACGTAAACTACACGTGGAATACTGAAATATCCTGAAATTAATTGACAGCAAGATAATGGAGATGTTGGCGCATTAGGCACATTATCAAATAGTATACAAAATGTAGTTAAAAAGCGTTGTTCTTCAACCTATAACAAAAAAGTATTTTTTAGTATTACAATGATTCTTGATTGCTGAATTTCGGCAACTGTGTTAATGCTATTTCTTGCTCGAAGCGAATAGGGAATCTCATGTAGTTTATACTTAAATAAATGGTTTTGGAAATATAGGTTTACTACTGAAGTTCTCCTTTTCTGGTTTTATGGAGGCACAAGTTCACTTTAGCCATTTGTATTGATTGATTGTATTGTTGTGAAGGTTTATAATGATTATAGGTATACAAAACAGAGGCACCCGGGTTGGCTCGAACCTTTCATTTAACAGCCGAACGTGCCGCCAGTTTGCGCCAGGAGGCAACGTTTGGTAGTCTTTCTAGGAATGTGGAACTGTGATGTAACGGATCACGTTCATTTTCATGTTTGTCACTAAATAATATGAAGTTTTTAGAGGTAATATCCGATGTCAGACAGAAATCTTTAAGCTATTCATCATTGAGGAGTAGTAGTAGGAGTAGTCATCAGAGAGTAGTTTCAAAACAAGTGAGTATCAGGGTTTTAATGCAAGGGTGAGAGTTAAAAATCGGCCTTGTCACTTTAATGCCTTTTGTCTACAGTACACACACTTGTTTCTAAGTTCTTAACGTCTCACAATGGTGAAAGAGATATATTTAAATATTAAGCTGCCATGGGATGTAGTAAATAAAAGCAATTAAAATTGAGTTGTAGATTCTCTTTTCCAAAATTAAATGTATATGACTTGCGAAAACATTGTGGCTCGTGCCTTTTACTATGAACTAGGTGTATAATTCAATGAAAGCTTAGAAGGAAAGGGCTTTGTAGGAAAATTTAAGATGCAATAGATTTGATAGAATAGAACGATGGATAATCAATAAGTGCAGTGAAGCAGAAAGGTAGTTTCTCAAAGCCAAGATAGCTCAATCGGTAGAGCATAAGCCTTTTAGCCTATGGGTCTAGGGTTATAGTTCATGTCTGGGCAATGGAGTTTTCGATATAAGCATAAAATATAAAGCTTTTCTCCAAAATAGATACAGGATTGGGGAAATAAGGAGTATACGAACGCAGGCATTTAATAGTTTTTTTATGACTTTCTTTATTGAATTTACGATTAATTCTAGAATCTTAAAATCTGGGCTGATGACAAAATTTTATGAGATGTAATGCTTGACTGAGGAAAAGAGTCATGTAGTATTCTGGTAACAAAATATACAGTGTTGATGCTTAGGATGATTAAAATATAAGAAACTGATCATCGAAAATTATAGTATCAGTATTTATGTAAACTGGTATTGTGGTGCTATGATGCATCGGTTGACATTAGGTATTTGGTAGCACAGGCTGAATACATATAACATAAACCGCATTGTGGCGCCGTGGTAACATGTGCGATCCTGGTTGGGAGGTACCGTGTTTAATCCCAGCGAGGCCTGCTGACCTATGGGTTTTTCCTAATGTCCCCGGAGTCGGCAAACAAATGCTGGAATGATTTCTTCTTTACAATTTCCTTTCCCTGATTTCCCTTTCATTCCGTTTTACTCTCACCCCTCATGTGTGCTTCTAGGTTGTGGTGATTATAGAACGAGGATGGAGGAAGAAGAGGAAAGGAGAGAAGACGTTGGGGTGCAGGTTTATCATTATTGGAGGAGCATCTACCAGGTTTGCCGTTGGAGGAATAGTTAATGTGGTTTGGGAGGGAGTAAGTGGAGGTATGGAGATATTAGATGCACAGGGCCGTGATTTTGTTATTGATGTTAATAACAGGGAAAATTTGGAGCTTATATAGGTTGGAGATGGAGGTGTGTTAGAATAAAATGGAGAATGTGATAGAGTGAAATGTTGGGAGTAGCGATAGAAAAAATAAGAAAGAAGGTTTAGTGTTTGGTTAAAAGAGGTAAAGCTTTAGTATATAGTGATCAAATTTAAAAATTGGTATATAAAATGAATTAATAGTGAGATAATAGAAAATTAATTTTGAGATTAAACAAAATGTTGTACGGTAAATAAATAAACATATAAACACAAGTGCATAAATAAAGATGTAAATGAATTAAATAAAACGTGGAACTACTATACATTAAATCATTACTATAAAAACAATGGAATGTAATAAATAGATAACCTTAACTTTATAAAAAAACTTATTATGGAAAATTTAAATAAAATATAAATAAACTTACTAAAATGATAAGTAGTTTAGTAGAAGATGTTGTGCTGGCTATCAGTATATTTTCGCTGGTTTCCAGTGAATATCATTAAATAGTAGTAGATAGTGACTGGTTACCAGTTGCTAAGTCTGCTGTTTCCCAGCAAGTGTAAATAAATTTAGCAATGTAATTAAGTTTTTCTTACATTGTGCAGTTTATAGTTATTTTATCTGAAAAAACTGGATGTAATACAAAATGAGAGGCTTATGATTGTTAATGATATAATTGCATTTTAATTCCAATTAAGAAGATGTGTTGATCGAATATAACCTGAAAACTTATTATTTAAATGTATTGTGAAAGTAATTGTTAAGTTTGAATGTTTGTCCCGCTGTAGTGACCAAGGTGCTGGGATAGTATATTCACATTTTATTTATTTTGTGCTTCTGGGATTCGTGGTGGATGGCGGTACCAGACAGATGACGCCCATACCTGCTCAATGGAAAGAGTATTGCCCGTGGACAACAGAGGGCTGTTTGATTGGTGGGTGGTACGTCGAACTTGAAAATGTTGGGGACTTCCGCGCGTCTTTGTAGCCTGTCTGCCTAAGGCCTGTTGCCTCCTATGAATACTTCACTTCCTCCCTTCCTCCTGGGGCTGATAGCCACAATAATCTTTGTAGGTCACAGTGCCCGAGGTGTCCCCCTCCGTTGAATAACCTATACAAATACATATGAGAGATGCTGTCTCGAGTCGGTAACAAGGGATCCCACATTGGACAGCTAAACTAATCATCTTCAATAAGCCAGGCAACGGTAAACAGCTGAGGATAGTGAAGGGACCTGTAAACACCGGATATTGGTATACATATAATTAATACAGTCGTAATGGCAGAATATCACGTTCATTTTCAATTTTTATTTTTTAATAATTCGTTATTTTTGCAAAATGATAGCCAATAGCAGGCACAGAGGTCTAAGCTATTCGCCAAAAAGGCATTAAGTCTTATCAGAGAGTAGCTTCCGTAGGAACTGTAGGAACCCAATGATTGCTGTTCCGCCACTGCTGGTTCCGTCTGCCCGGTGTCTCCTCTCATTTCCTCCTACCTCCCGAGGCGTCCCTATTGGGGCACAGGGACACTATACTCCATGGATCGGTACAGAATCCCCTCCGAGAATAAAAATCATGAGAGTAATAAGATTCTGAACGAGTATATACACGACTTTTAATCTAAGGGTAGGTAATTATTAAAAACCAGTCTTGAGAGTTTTATGCATTATTACGAATCTACAATACTGGTGCTGCATTAGAAAAAAAAACATTAGATTCAACCCGAAAAGAGAATTCGATGTTTTCAAACTCATGTAAGGGAGTCCGGAATTCTTAGTCCATATAGCATTAAACCTTTTGCACAACTGTCCGTGGTCGAGTTCCCATCTAGACTTTTATAAGGAGTTTAACTGAAGAAGACTCACACCATAGAAGTAGTGTCTTTCTAAGTGCAAGAACCCAGCTCGCAGTAGTTATAGTTAGTGCAAGTGAAACATGTGTTTCGTCAGGAAGATTCCTTAAGCATTCCAAATATGGCAGTCTCTATAAAATTAGGCTTTTTAACCTAGGGGCCAAGGTTTCGAGTCTCTCCTTTGATATAATTGTAATTTTTATACGTTTTCAGCACCCAACCATCTCACCATGGCTTCTGGAACAAAAACTTTGATAAGGAAGGAATTCGAACCCATCCTTGTTTATTACAAGAAGATAAAGATTTCTGTTCATGTAAGTTTTTATTTATTTTCTAAAACAATATCTCAGTTTATATGATGCTTTTGTTTAAGCATGGGCAATACTATAAAACTCCAGTGATGTGTTAAAGTAAGTATATATAATTATAAAACCACAAACAAGAAACAATAATGTTGTGAAAGATTCTGGGAAAGAGACCAGTATATTTTATACCACTCGACCACAGTAACACAAGGCTGTCTTTTTTTCTGGGTGCTTTTAGTGGAAATCAACGCTTTCACTGGTAAAGTACCTACTGCAGTCATTTTATTGGCTTTCCGACGACAGTGTTTCCGAGAGTCCGATCTCTTCGATTCATTTAGCATCTGCGAATGGTTGATTCTTCGTGAGAAGTCTATAAGTAGGTCATTATATTTGTAATTTGTTAAAACAAATTTAAAAGCTGTTCTTATGCTTCCTCCTTATAAAGAGCAGTGTTTATATATACATAAAATATGGATTGAGAGCTTCGTTTCACGAGAGACAGCATATACCAATCGGTAGAGCATTAGGCTTACAACCTGAGGGTATAAGGTTCAAGTCCTTATCCGGGCGATGGTGTTTTGTTATAGCCAGGCATGGTAATTTTCAAGCATTTGAAATCAAGGACGGAAGGAAACAAAATTGAACTGTTACTGGATTATAGGCAGGAATGTCGCAGTTAACAAAACACCCCATCCCTCGTACAGCTTTTGCGTTTGCATACAGCGCTCGGACTGGTTTTTTGCCTGCCTGTCACTGATCATTTGCCTCTTTGTAATGATAACAAATGAGTTTGAGTGCATAAAAATTGAAGCCAGCACTAAAGAATTCCTATGCCTGGTTATACTCATAAATTGTAGAACTCTTGTCTTTAAAAGAAATACAGGTAAGTGGCAATAAGGATCATGTAAAATGCTGAGATTTAAATTTACCTTACCTACCCATATGTCTTGTAGGACGCCGAAATAGTCATACGCAGATTAACAGGCGGGAACAGACATAGCTGGAGCTGGCAAACTGCATGAAGCACGAAAATGTAATGCTTATAAGGTGCGCGGCAACTCCAAATATTGTGCCAGGACAACAAAGGAAACAGCAAATAAATCAGCAAGTTTTTATATTTTTACAAGAAGATGCTGATGACGTTAGTGATGATAACGAGAAATGTTAATTGCTTAACATAGAATGTTTCGATGTTTTGATTTTTAACTTACGGTTACATAATTTGGCAGCAGAAGAAAGAGTTGATATTTGGTTAATACTGTATTTATTACCACTTTGGTAAAATACATATCAAAGTCATCCGAAGCGTTAAATGAAGTACGTACAGAGATTATTAATTGGCAAGCATATGTTTTTAACAGCTTCAGATTAGTAAAAATTAAGCAACAAAATAGATAAACGTTACAATATATTTAACTTACATAACAATTATCCTCGCAAAAACACAACGATGCTTTCTTTGAGATTATTTCGCCATGGCAAAATGCCTTCCTTCCTAATTTCATGCTTTTTGCCATGTGAATATACTATCTGCTAAGATGCAACTTATTGGTGTACAGTGGAGCGAACGTGCAGGAACTCATTCAATTCATTCTATGGGCACTTCAGTTCTTCACATGACATGAACTAATGCTATAGAAAATGTACACTTAGAAGAAAACAATTCAATAACGGGAACTGACTTTCAAGCAACAATACATTACAACACCATAGCCCTCAGTTGTCCGAATCCTCCTGAAATTCAACCTCTGGGTTTCTTTTTGTGTCCTGCAATGCATTGCCTTTATTTTCATGTCCCTTTACAGTTTTCCCTGTCTCTCAGTGAGCCAGAGTGAATTACAACAATTTTTAAGGGATGATGTATGCAAATTGTGCCAAAAACTAATTCTTTCTGAAGATCTTTTGTTACAGATCATACATCTCCACCGGTATGTTTTTATTATTTACCACTTCTAAGCTCATTAAAAGTTTTAAACATCTTAGCCCATTTCTTGCCCCAATTTCAGAGCCGCTACAAGGTGTACGTTTGAGATGTTTGTATTGTTATATTGCTATTTGTTCTACTAAAACTATAACTTCCTTTAAATCTTAAAAGAGGCAAAGTTAGAGATCTGAATGCAGTGTTAGGTAAGATATGAGATTTGCAACACAGGAGTCGCAACGCTCCTTTCTACTTGCCACGTCACCAGGCAAACAAACATGTTCCACCAAAGATTACTTAACCTGGGCCCACCCCAGCCAAAAACACGGACAATTAGCATCCACTGTCCCATGTAACTCACAAGATATACTCATCTTTAATGTACACGTATCAGCCTCAAGAGTTCACTTAGATCAATCTTATGGGCTCTTCATTACTACACTTGACAGAGCTTTTAGAAACACTTCTAACACAGCCTCCGTGGCGCAATCGGCTAGCGCGTTCGGCTGTTAACCGAAAGGTTGGTGGTTCGATCCCACCCGGGGGCGGTTAATTTTGCTCGACACTCTGCACTAATTTAGCTGTTTCGATCGGGCAGGGAAGCGTGTAGCATATAAATGTTGGTTTCTGAAGTAAACGTCCCTGAAAGAGTTAAACCCAGGTTATAACGCAGTGTCTCCATTTAACCGAAATAATTACGTTTCGGGCCAACATAGTAATGAAACATTCTTATGGTGTCATCATTATACAAACAATGATAGACCAATGGTGGTCCCAAAAGTTGGATTCTAATCTTCGCAGATGCCATAATACTCAATAACTATTTCAGACAAACTGAAAAACATAAAGATACAAAGACTTTGAGAGATATATAGACATAAATACTGACAATACAGCTTTGTCACAATTGACCTGCCAAATACACCCAAATATATGTTGTATCCTGGCATAGCAACATGGTATCTACTGCTTACAGTTCCCACCCCACTTAAGACATAACCCAAATTAAACTAGGAGAAATAACTATTGAGACTTTTTATTGTGTACTATAACAGGTTTAAACTGCATACTCCAGTTGCAAACAGTATTATTTAAATCACAGTAAAAACTGTGCATCATTAATGAGGAAACATAGTTATATTACTCCACTTTACGTAAACTACACAGTATTTTTAGGGGAATTCTAGCGAAATCAGTACATTTGGAAAGTATGAAGTAAAACAATTGGCCCAAACACACTCCTGTTCATGCTGGCAACTGCTAATTGAATCCAGCTTCTCCATCACTGATCAGGAGGGCAGAAGCACTCTCCTAGTAATCGCGCCATCTGCAGTAGGCTCGCTCTCTTCCGTTTGTTAACGCTAAGCCATAATCCGTTCAGGTTGCCAGTTGTAATCAAATTACAAATCTGCTGCAGGCTTCAGGTGTCAATAGCATCTCGTATAATAACCAAATTAGAAGTATTGATGTACGCAACGTCTATAACCTTTCGTGTGTTCTCAATAGTAGCACTTATCTCCCGTAAGGGGGGGGTTGCGACCCTTTCAGCTGCCGTGGTGCGGGCGCTGCGGACCCTTAGCACTCGTGGTACTTCTGACGTTACCAGAAGTACGCTGGGCCGAACATCTGAGCCCCTCCCGAATGGGAGTTGTTCGGATTGTGTTGGACTCGGCGGGGCAGTGCTTCCCGATACCCATGGGTTATTGGGTACGCTTGGCTATGTTAATTCTACCCAGGCGGGGTTGTGAGACGCCTCGGGACTCTCCGGCACCAGCCATGAGGGATAGCTGGTAGACGGTAGCTAGAAACTGTCGGCCCCACCGAGGTTGTTCGGTAGTCTCCCCCAGTTAGGGTTCGCCCTGCTGGCCTGACGCGCGTAAGTGGCGTATCCACTTCCGTCCCTGCTTGGAAGGGTCGGTGCTGGAGCTTTCTGGCCCGATTTCGACCAGGCAGGGGGGGCGGTATATAAAATAGGCACCGCTCCTAATGGAAAGCCCCACGAGTTTACTCCTGGGTTTGCGAGGGTGTGGTCTCTGCGTTGGCAGACCCGGTCCCGTATTTAGTAGCACTTACCATGGAATTCCATGATCTTTGTGCTAGAAACATCACTTCTTGTTAATTACTGCTACAGCCCACTCTGCTGGAACATTCATGGATTCAGTAGGACTATCCAATCGCCGCTTAGCCAGAAAGCGAAAACGCAGCTTCTAGTAATCTCGTCACATGCAGCCGGCATTTTATATTACGTTTGTTAGCACTCAGCCACCATCAGTGCCGATGCGTGTACACACAAAAACACAACTATATTGTTGGACGAATATTCTGTACACATTACATCATAAGAGTATTACTATTGTTACATTCAATGAACGTTTTAATGTACACCGAAGGTGTGCTTTGTTATTACTTGAATATACGCGTGTACTTGGCTGTAAGCTACGAATAAAGCAAGATTGATTAAGGAAATGCGAATTACTTAATGCAGTTAACTTTAGTTACATATGCTAAATCTCGAAGCTAATTTATATGCGACGAGGTGGCCGTATGGTTAAGGCGTTGGACTGCTAATCCAATGTGCTCAGCACGCGTGGTTTCGAATCCCATCCTCATCGTATGTTTTGTTTCAGAGATCACGGTAAGATTCTACTAAATATTTGTTTAATTCTAAGCAATTAGCATCAGCTACTCCATAGACCTCACAAAATGAACCTAGATTCTGCATATAGGAATGAACCTCCAGGAGCTCAATTGTTTGAGTTCTCAGAACTCTATAAGCCTTCATATTACAGTAGTATTTGAAATATTGCTTTTGCTGTCTCTGTAGTAAACATCGCTACCGCCTACGGTTGCTCACTCAAATGTTGGTGGTAATATACACCCCCCAGTTCATACTAATTTTTATCAACATTCTGTACAAATATAGCACGATGCTTAGGGCAGGTGGTGTACATATTTCACTGTAAAAGAAACAAAATTTGCATTTATTCTTTTTACAACAATACTTAATGCAAAAATATACAGTATACTCGGGGCAATTTAAAGGACATGAATGCGTTCCCAATGCACCTGTTACTGAGAAAGCCCTGGTGCAACACTGTTCATTTGAGTACTTAGCTCTCTTTAGTCTCTCCAGTTATTACCATGAGAATGATGTCTGAAATGTTCTTAAGCACATTGACGTAAAAAGCCTTTTTCTAAATGCTACCAGAATCGAAACACAAAAACCTATGCTCCATGGATTGCACGCTTCTTATAACATTAGCACGGGGAATTTAAAGGTATCTGTTAATTGCAAAATTATTGAGTTTTTATTGAAAGTGATTGCATTTTAAGAAAACATTGTATGGTCTATAAATAAGTAAATCCCTCCCTTAAAATATGTAGAAGAACCCAGTGAGTGTATATTTAAATACTGTGCAAATTCTGGTCTGTACATGCAGATAAATGCTACACGTTGAAGAAGGAATATACGAAAGTGACAGTCAAAGTATTCTGTACCGTCTAGCACCATGAGATGGGCGGTCTGCCATCTCTTAAAGTTCGACATTCGGCTTTCTTTTTGCTCCCTTCATATAATGTATTGCCTTTACTTTGATGTTGGTCAAGAGGTTTCTCTAATGCTTTCAACCTTTCTCTGCACAAATAAAACAACCGCTTCAGAATGACTTGTCATGGCATTTAAGCGATGATTAACGCAAATTGTGCCAAAACAACCTTTTTCTAACATTTTATGTTATAAAAGACACAGTTTAATACATGTCCCTACGGTATTTGATTTCCACCTCTAAGTTCATTTAGAAATTTAAATACCTTAGCAGTGCAAGTGTTCCACGCCCCTACTTTCAGATCAGGCAGGAACTGTGCCTCTGAGATGTTTACATTGTTACATTGCTATTTAGTCTATTCAGATTATCACTTCTTTAAATCTGAAAAGAAGCATAATTGGAGTAAATCAAATAATCAGTGCTCTGAATGCAGTGATAATTAAGATATAAGTAAATTAGTACGTTTCGAAAATTCACAAAACAGGTGCTGAAACCGTTGCTTTTACCTGCCCCGTCAGCATGTAAATATGTCGCACCAAAGGTTACTTAACCCCATCCAAATACATGGGCAAACTGCAATTTGTATGTCCACTGCCCCATGGCCGTTACAAAATGAAGTCTTCTTCAATGTACACTTAGGAACCTGCAAGAACTCACTTAGGTTAGTTCTATGGTCTCTTAGTTTCTTCACTTGAGAGAGCTTTTAGAGGTCCTCTTGAAACAGCCTCCGTGGTGCAATCGGCTAGCGCGTTCGGCTGTTAACCGAAAGGCTTGCGGTTTGATCCCACCTGGGGCGGTTAAGTTTGCTCGACAATCTGCATTAATTTAGTTTCTTCGATCGGGCAGGGAGCGTGTAGCACATAAATGTTTGTTTATGAGGTAAACGTCAGTGAAAAAGTTAAATCTAGTTTATAACGCATTATCTCCAGTGACCCGAAAGAATTACGTTTCGAGCCAACCAAGAGGTGAAACATATTTAAGGTTTGAATAGTTGATTTCTAATCTTCGTACAAATCATAATCTCCAGCACATTTTTCAGGCAAACTGAAAAACATATAAATGTGAAATCTTTAAGAGAGAAATAGACATATTTCCGGCTATAAAGCTTTGTCTGCATTGCCCTGTTAATCACAGATAGACATATCCAAGTTTCCGGGTTAGTTTTCATGTTGATATAGTGGTCAAGTTCCCATTACATTTAAAACATATCCAAACTTAGTTTTACAAGCAAGAAGAAATAACGTTTGACTGTTTTTGTGTGCACAAGTTCAAATTGTATAATTAAGTAGCACACAATGTTGTATAAATTTCAGTAAATGATACTGCTTATTACAATTGCTGGAACACAATTATATACCACTACTTCATGCAACAATATTGTACAATATTTCCTGGGTAACGTGGGGATATGGGTATACTTGGAACACAAACATACCCCTGTTCATTTTGACATCCAAGCTGTTCATCGCTGAACAGGAAAGTGAAGACACTGCAGGTAGTAACCGAGTCTCCCGCAGCAGGCCGACGATCGTGCTTTCGTTTACACTGAGTCACTATTGCCGACAGTGTCTGTACACACAGAAAAACTGTGTTATTTTGGGGGGAATATACTGTAGATATTTCGTAAAACAAGTGTAATACGAAAGTAACATTCAATTTGCCCTCGAAGGTGTGTTTCGTTATTGCTTCAATACACACGTGTACCATGCTCGACTGTTCTTTTTACCCTATCCAAGCATATTACAAAAGGTCTTTAAATTCACTCAACAGATTAGTGAAACCTTCCTTAGTCGAAAAACATACACGCACTCGCCTGTACAAGGGGTTGGCAAGACCAGGCCCCTGTTATGGCAGCTAAGCTTGCACCTTAAGAAAGTGTATGAAAATAGAATTACTGCCAGTGAAAGGAACTTCATGCGCCGAACAGCAGGCTACACTAAATTGGACCATAAAATAAATGAAGATATCCTACATGAACTCGGAATGCAGTATATTCATCAATATCAAGAAAATGGGCTCCAGCACGTTTAGCGTATGCCCACAAGCAGGATGTTGGACTACAGACCACCAGGAAAAAGATCACTGGGTCACTCTGTGAAGATGTGAAACGAGAATTTTATGTAGACTGGAACAGTCCCTCTAAGACTATCATTCCCTTTCTTTTATTTTTGTTTTGATAGGCCGAAATGGCCCATATGTATGATACTTTACAAGAGCGGGTTTAAACATGGATCGGCATACAAACTCTGGCGCAGAATACATTTAACGTACACCAAGTGTGACTGCATGTATGAGAGGACACTATACATAGACACAGAACGTCACACGCAGTATCCACACTTATGACCGCTGCTTTTTATTCATTTATTGCATCACAATTTAATAATATATAGATATAGAAATAGTATAGTATTAAATACAAAAATTTGCTCAAATATTTCAATGTTTGAATCTTATATATATGTATGTGTGTGCATATACCAGGAGAGTCAGCTGCCCCTAGGATTTCGTATCTATGCAACCCGCAGTTTATAAACTAATGTGAAAACCTTGACCCATTTATCAAACAAACTGTTATTGTAGCTCTGTCCTTCTATTTAATACTATAGGCAACCACCATTAAGGATTAAAGGCCTGAATGATCCATGGAGCAGCGAAAGGCTTTAAAAAGGCGGCTTTTCATGATTATAATCCTTGCAAGGAGATAGAGGTATGTTCCCCCGAAGAGGAGAAGGCAACACTTGAGTTCTGGCTGAGTGGATTAGCTACAGGGATGTGTTAAGGAACGGTAGGTTTCGGAAGTTGGAATCTAATACAAACATCAAATTGTTTTGGTTATTTTTTTTCTTTCTCCTTGCACTTATTTTCTTTACTTTAGTATACTAATCTCCTGTGAGCCAAAGACACAAGAATTACAATCACATAATTGTGTATCATGCTTACGATAATAATCTGTACCTATCCGGTGTTGTAAACTGTGTCACGCAGTTAGCTTTTATTCTTTTGGGCACATATTGACGATATTAAATCTAACAGCTTTTGTTTCATGCTTAAACCTTATGTTTCACTTCTTCTACTGACTGCTTAGTTAATGGTAAACAGAATAACAAATTGTTGAAGAGCGTGGATTTCTTCAACGAAGTAAAAATGACGACCCCTTTCATCATTGCACTTTTATGTACATTGCAGGAAAGACCTTCTTGCATGTTGTAACATGCCCGGTGTAATCTGCCTGCATTCTTCACGTATGAGTGCCCGGAAATTATTTGGGCTTTGCAGTTCAATGCTACGTTGCGTGTTGGGGTTCCTGTACGAATTAATAATAGTAAAACTCAACCCCACCTCAAAACTTTACATGCTTTTTGCAACTTCATACAGCGTTTGGAGGCCACTTTGGTAACTCTAACTCAAATAAACTAACTGCATCAGCTATTTTAATTACTGCATGAACTGAAATATGCCATAGTTCGTGCCAGAAGAGAAATTATATACCTAATGCTTAATATTTTTTGACAAGGATGTACAACGAACCTTTCTTGACTGACGGCTTAAATCCAATTGATCGCACTGCTAGATCATCCATTTTGTTTTCAAATAGTTTTGTCAACCGATGCAAGTGATAAGTTGTTCCTTCAGGAGCGTTTTCAAAGGTATGTACGAATGCATGCGAATGAATAAAAGTTTGTAAAATCAGCTTAAAGTGCCACTGAAGCTCCCAGTGTCAGGGTGGGATGTTTTTGGCATCCATATACATGACGAAGGCATTATGTCTCGTAAAACACTTGTGCACTGAGTTATCTATCCCTCTTCTATAAAGTGTTATGCAAATCAGCCTTTAGAAGGAATTCAAGAAAGGCGTAAGTCACATATGTTGCCCGGCACGTTTTATAAATTCAAAAATAAATACGGGCAGCTTACTCACTTGGTATATATAATCACATGACCTCTTACATTTGACACCTAGAGATTGTGTAAATGCGCGAGTTCCAAGGACAAAAGGGTCCGTTTGTCCGACTTCCAGCGTTGTTTCCGAATAAAGATATGGGAAGCCAGTAGATTTACCATGTCTCCAACCCTAATTATCCAAAAATGGGCGGCAAAGATTATCCAAGAAAACGCATCTGCCATCTGCTTATCATCTTGATAGAATACGAGGGTCAGATAGTCACCCAATACGTACATGTGTACGCCAAGACAGATCCCACAGATTAGCCCATACACCCTGTCGCAAATAGAACGTAAGACCGTACAGGCTACTAGTTTGGGTTGCAAGGATTTGATGTTGCTCTGCCATTTCTCAGGTGTCGGAACTACCTCATTGACAACCGAGTATACTGCAGCTTTCTAGTCAATGGGGATCTTCGGATTCATCAATTTGTTCTAAATGTTTCTCCATCGTCTCTGAGAATACTTCTGTTACACTCAGGTAGAACACTGTTGGTAGTCATGAGATATTTGTAAAGAAGGCAGATCGTTTAAAAAACCTCTGATTAGTCGTAGTTGGCAGTGTCTCCCAACACCGCCGAAATTGCGATACCGCTTACCTGAAAGATGAAGTTGTTCTGTCCAAAGAGATTTCTGTAGTGAAAGGCCCTCGCCGTCCAGAATACACAGAATACACTCCCTATACAGGGGGTCTCAAACATTTTGCATCCACTGCTATCGCTCCACAACCACCTTTATTAACTAGAAGTCGTACTTGTTCTCTGGAGACACGATAAGCCCCGGAGAACAGAAAATAACCAATTAGACATTTAATCCTTTGAGAAAATTGCTTGGTAATGGGCAGCACTTGAGCAATGCACCAAACCCTACTGAGTGTGTAAGTGTGCACATACCACACTCGTTGAAAAATCTTGAGTGTCCGAGTCCGCTGCTCTACTAAGGGAACCCGTAACTTGGTCAGTTTTTCAGTGCAACTAAGTGCCTCTCTCCAGAAAGCAGTGCGCAATGTGTGGCTTACAACCTGCATACCTAGGAGACTAAGTGGTTTTTGCCAATGACCAAACTAAAACCTCCGACTTGATAAAATTTAGTTTTCCTCCCGGCACAACGGTATAGTCTCGAACACACTGATGCAAGTTAACCATTTCAGCATTATTTGCCACGAATACCGTCAAATTATCCGCATATGTGTATTTAAATATATCAAAACACGGCCCCATATGACACGAAAGCTTTCATTGAATGTTATTTTTGTGTTGTCTTTATTTTATAAAATTTGCACAAAATATTCCTGACCAATAATAGCTGTTTGTGCGCATGTTTGTGTATACATGGGTTTTTTCAAAAAGAAGAAGCAGATTTAAGTATTTATTTCTAATGAACGACAATAAATGGCGACACGTAAATACATCACGGAATAGAGAAAAATTCAAAATTTTATTTTATGTTTTAAAATTGAGCACCATTTGTGGTGGGAGGACGACTAGTGCTTTTCTGTTTGCATACGCAAACATTTTCTACGAATTTATTGTATCAATGGTAATTTCTTTTATGAGAGGCGGCTCGTTGTTAAACTTACAACAAAATAAACGCTGCAATGAAGTAATGGATTCAATCTTTGCATAATGCAGCACACAAAACGACTTATCCTGTGGCGTCGCCATTTTCTCGTAAACAAACACAGCTCCGCTGAAGCTACCGAATGGGACTAATAGATGGGGCTTAAAACTTTGGATTTTCCTCTATTCGATGATGTGTCGTATGCTTCGCTATTTATTGTCACACATTAGAAACAAATATTTTAGCCTATTCCTTCTTTTTTAATAACTCTGTATACAGACGTTGTCAGAGATGGTGGCTCTGCATAAACAAGCTCAAGGTCGCCGGCCAGCTACAAGTGGTGCAGTTGTAGTGTCTTCTCTTCCTTTTCCGCGTAGGACAATTTAGATTCGCCTCTTAGATACAAGGATGAACAGGAGTGGGGCTGCAACGGCTGGAACTGATGTTTCATTTCAGTAGTGTGCTGCGATTGAATATGTCATTGAAAGGGTACTTCCGATGTAGAAATTCTCAGAGACTTAAGTGTGCATATCGAGATATATACATGGGTGCCAGCGGTGCAAGAAATATGGTAGAACAATTTTAAAGTGAAGTATATATTGAGGATAAGCTCATAGTGGCCACACGCGGACTGCCTCTAACAACGCAACAAGGACATGTCACTGCGGTTGAGAAGTCCTTCCGCACCTCACCTACAGCCACGATTTATCAACCTCGGATTATCGTATTTGTGGTACTGAAAAGTAAAGTATGTAAGGCAATTGGACAACAAAAGAAGCCACTGAGTCATTATGATAAGGGGTATTTCAAAGCCCACAGTTTTGGGGAAAATGTGTATAAAAATAGATAGTCTGTGAGAAAAATAAATTGGTGTACATATTTAAGAATATGATGATGTATTTGATTTTACAAAAATACATTTATAGGGTCGAATTCATAGTCGTCGCTTATGTGAAAAGGAGACGCTTAAGCAATAAGTATTTCCTTCTGATATGGAAACGCTTATAACCATTTCGAACACATAGACTCAGCCTTAAACGCTTACGTATTTCCGAAGAACAGGATCAGCTGTTTCACAGCCACTCGGATGCGCAAAGGAATGTATAAACGAACATGCACGTCACCACATAACCATCCGCCATTTTCATTATCGTTGTTGTTTTTTTCACAACAGCTTCTGAGTACGTGGTAGAGGTTTGCGATTTTTAAATCATACATTTATTAATTAGTTAGCTTTCGTTTAAAATCAAGTAGATTGCAAATTTAGTTAAGGGTTTGTACTAATAGTTGTAGAGTTACATCAATTAGATCGAAAACATGCCAAAAGAAAAACATTACCGCGAGCAGGAAGGAAACCAACTAAAAGAGTTGGTGCTGATATACAAAGACATCGTATAATGCAGGCAATCGGACGCTGTGTGATGTACTGGTCTTAAGTGATATTTACTCGTGGACTGTTTTAAAACTCAAAAACCTGAATTTCTAGGGCGAAGTGTGAAGTGCATGGAAACAAATCACAAATGCAATTACTACACCACCCAGCAGTAATCAGAAAAGCCAAAGTACCCAATAACTTATAATGTTTGGCTTTAACGGCTGTCTGAGCACTGAAATCGCTGCTGAAGGACTTCCTTGAAATAAGCGACGACTATGAATTCGACCCATAATGTGATTTATAAAAGAATTGCGGCTCATGATTTTCAACATGGATTTAGTGAATTACTGAAGGAAACAACTTTGTATGGATTGTTAAGAGGCAATGTATCTAATAAGATAGTAACGGTAGAAGATCACCGAGTGTATCATCATACTGTCAATTGTGGAAAATGGACTTAGTGCTTTTTGAAGTTTGCGAGCCCGGTTAGCTCAGTCGGTAGAGCATTAGGCTTTTAACCTAAAGGTCCAGGGTTCAAGTCCCTGTTCGGGCGATCGACGTTTTGTTACCAGTAAATTATACACGACTTGTCTCAAAAATAACTGCAGCATAAATAAAACAAGCGCCATAAGAAAAGCAGTGATTTAAAAAATCATTGTCTGCGTTCATAACTTTCTTTTATATTTTTCCTATTTTATAAATATCTCCAGAATCTTAACAAACGGACTATTAAGAAAATCTTATGAGAAGCAATTCTTGACTGAAGACAAGAGGCAAATGTTATTTTGAAAACAAAATATTCAATATAAGGTTTTTAAGACACGTAGTGAATGAACAATATAGAAACAAATTATCACCGAAAATTAGAGGACCATCAGTATTTACGTAAACTACACGCGGAATACTGAAATATCCTGAAATTAATTGACAGCAAGATAATGGATGTGTTGGCGCATTAGGCACATTATCAAATAGTATACAAAATGTAGTTAAAAAGCGTTGTTCTTCAACCTATAACAAAAAAGTATTTTTTAGTATTACAATGATTCTTGATTGCTGAATTTCAACAACTGTATTAATGCTATATCTTGCTCAAAGCGAATAGGGAATCTCATGTAGTTTATACTTAAATAAATGGTTTTGGAAATATAGTTTTAGTACTGAAGTTTTCCTTTTCTGGTTTTATGGAGGCATAAGTTCACTTTAGCCATTTGTTTTGATTGATTGTATTGTTGTGAAGGTTTATAATGATTATAGGTATACAAAACGAAGGCACTCGGGTTGGCTCGAACCTTTCATTTAACAGCCGAACGTGCCGCCAAATTGCGCCAGGAGGCAACGTTTGGTAGTCTTTCCAGGAATGTGGAACTGTGATGTAACGGATCACGTTCATTTTCATGTTTGTCACTAAATAATATGATATTTTTAGAGGTAATAACCATGTCAGACAGAAACCTTTAAGCTATTCATCATTGAGGAGTAGTAGTAGGAGTAGTCATCAGAGAGCAGTTTCAAAACGATTGTGTATCAGGGTTTTAATGCAAGGGTGAGTGTTAAAAATCGGCCTTGTCACTTTAATGTACACACACTTGTTTCTAAGTTCTTAACGTCTCACAATGGTGAAAGAGATATATTTAAATATTAAGCTGCCATGGGATGTAGTAAATAAAAGCAATTAAAATTGAGTTGTAGATTCTCTTTTCCAAAATTAAATGTATATGACTTGCGAAAACATTGTGGCTCGTGCCTTTTACTATGAACTAGGTGTATAATTCAATGAAAGCTTAGAAGGAAAGGGCTTTGTAGGAAAATTTAAGATGCAATAGATTTGATAGAATAGAACGATGGATAATCAATAAGTGCAGTGAAGCAGAAAGGTAGTTTCTCAAAGCCAAGATAGCTCAATCGGTAGAGCATAAGCCTTTTAGCCTATGGGTCTAGGGTTATAGTTCATGTCTGGGCAATGGAGTTTTCGATATAAGCATAAAATATAAAGCTTTTCTCCAAAATAGATACAGGATTGGGGAAATAAGGAGTATACGAACGCAGGCATTTAATAGTTTTTTTATGACTTTCTTTATTGAATTTACGATTAATTCTAGAATCTTAAAATCTGGGCTGATGACAAAATTTTATGAGATGTAATGCTTGACTGAGGAAAAGAGTCATGTAGTATTCTGGTAACAAAATATACAGTGTTGATGCTTAGGATGATTAAAATATAAGAAACTGATCATCGAAAATTATAGTATCAGTATTTATGTAAACTGGTATTGTGGTGCTATGATGCATCGGTTGACATTAGGTATTTGGTAGCACAGGCTGAATACATATAACATAAACCGCATTGTGGCGCCGTGGTAACATGTGCGATCCTGGTTGGGAGGTACCGTGTTTAATCCCAGCGAGGCCTGCTGACCTATGGGTTTTTCCTAATGTCCCCGGAGTCGGCAAACAAATGCTGGAATGATTTCTTCTTTACAATTTCCTTTCCCTGATTTCCCTTTCATTCCGTTTTACTCTCACCCCTCATGTGTGCTTCTAGGTTGTGGTGATTATAGAACGAGGATGGAGGAAGAAGAGGAAAGGAGAGAAGACGTTGGGGTGCAGGTTTATCATTATTGGAGGAGCATCTACCAGGTTTGCCGTTGGAGGAATAGTTAATGTGGTTTGGGAGGGAGTAAGTGGAGGTATGGAGATATTAGATGCACAGGGCCGTGATTTTGTTATTGATGTTAATAACAGGGAAAATTTGGAGCTTATATAGGTTGGAGATGGAGGTGTGTTAGAATAAAATGGAGAATGTGATAGAGTGAAATGTTGGGAGTAGCGATAGAAAAAATAAGAAAGAAGGTTTAGTGTTTGGTTAAAAGAGGTAAAGCTTTAGTATATAGTGATCAAATTTAAAAATTGGTATATAAAATGAATTAATAGTGAGATAATAGAAAATTAATTTTGAGATTAAACAAAATGTTGTACGGTAAATAAATAAACATATAAACACAAGTGCATAAATAAAGATGTAAATGAATTAAATAAAACGTGGAACTACTATACATTAAATCATTACTATAAAAACAATGGAATGTAATAAATAGATAACCTTAACTTTATAAAAAAACTTATTATGGAAAATTTAAATAAAATATAAATAAACTTACTAAAATGATAAGTAGTTTAGTAGAAGATGTTGTGCTGGCTATCAGTATATTTTCGCTGGTTTCCAGTGAATATCATTAAATAGTAGTAGATAGTGACTGGTTACCAGTTGCTAAGTCTGCTGTTTCCCAGCAAGTGTAAATAAATTTAGCAATGTAATTAAGTTTTTCTTACATTGTGCAGTTTATAGTTATTTTATCTGAAAAAACTGGATGTAATACAAAATGAGAGGCTTATGATTGTTAATGATATAATTGCATTTTAATTCCAATTAAGAAGATGTGTTGATCGAATATAACCTGAAAACTTATTATTTAAATGTATTGTGAAAGTAATTGTTAAGTTTGAATGTTTGTCCCGCTGTAGTGACCAAGGTGCTGGGATAGTATATTCACATTTTATTTATTTTGTGCTTCTGGGATTCGTGGTGGATGGCGGTACCAGACAGATGACGCCCATACCTGCTCAATGGAAAGAGTATTGCCCGTGGACAACAGAGGGCTGTTTGATTGGTGGGTGGTACGTCGAACTTGAAAATGTTGGGGACTTCCGCGCGTCTTTGTAGCCTGTCTGCCTAAGGCCTGTTGCCTCCTATGAATACTTCACTTCCTCCCTTCCTCCTGGGGCTGATAGCCACAATAATCTTTGTAGGTCACAGTGCCCGAGGTGTCCCCCTCCGTTGAATAACCTATACAAATACATATGAGAGATGCTGTCTCGAGTCGGTAACAAGGGATCCCACATTGGACAGCTAAACTAATCATCTTCAATAAGCCAGGCAACGGTAAACAGCTGAGGATAGTGAAGGGACCTGTAAACACCGGATATTGGTATACATATAATTAATACAGTCGTAATGGCAGAATATCACGTTCATTTTCAATTTTTATTTTTTAATAATTCGTTATTTTTGCAAAATGATAGCCAATAGCAGGCACAGAGGTCTAAGCTATTCGCCAAAAAGGCATTAAGTCTTATCAGAGAGTAGCTTCCGTAGGAACTGTAGGAACCCAATGATTGCTGTTCCGCCACTGCTGGTTCCGTCTGCCCGGTGTCTCCTCTCATTTCCTCCTACCTCCCGAGGCGTCCCTATTGGGGCACAGGGACACTATACTCCATGGATCGGTACAGAATCCCCTCCGAGAATAAAAATCATGAGAGTAATAAGATTCTGAACGAGTATATACACGACTTTTAATCTAAGGGTAGGTAATTATTAAAAACCAGTCTTGAGAGTTTTATGCATTATTACGAATCTACAATACTGGTGCTGCATTAGAAAAAAAAACATTAGATTCAACGCGAAAAGAGAATTTGATGTTTTTAAACTCATGTAAGAGAGTCCAGAATTTTTAGTCCATATAGCATTAAACCTCTTGCACAACTGTCCGCGGTTGAGTTCCCATCCAGACTTTTATAAGGAGTTTAACTGAAGCAGACACGCTACACTCACACCATAGAAGTAGTGTCTTTCTAAGTGCAAGAGCCCAGCTCGCAGTAGTTATAGTTAGTGCAAGTGAAACATGTGTTTCGTCAGGAAGATTCCTTAAGCATTCCAAATAGATCAGTCTCTATAGAATTAGGTTTTTTAACCTAAGGGTCAAGGTTTCGAGTCTCTCTCCTGATATAATTGTAATTTTTATACGTTTTCAGCACCCAACCATCTCACCATGGCTTCTGTAACAAAAACTTTGCTAAGGAAGGAATTCGAACGCATCCTTGTTTATTACAAGAAGATAAAGATTTCTGTTCGTGTATTTTTTTATTTATTTTCTAAAACAATATTTCAGTTTATGTCGTATGATTTAAGCATGGGCATTACTATAAAACACCAGTGATGTGTTAAAGCAAGAATATATATTTATAAAACCACAAACAAGAAACAAGAATGTTGTGAAAGTATCTGGGAAAGAGATCAGCATATTTTAAACCACTCGACCACAGTAACACAAGGCTGTGTTTTCTTTCTGGGTGCTTTTAGTTGAAATCAACGCATTCACTGGTAAAGTACCTACTGCAGTCTTTTTATTCGCTTTCTGACGACAGCGTTTCCGAGCGTCCGATCACTTCAAATCATTTAGCATCTGTCATTATATTTGTAATTTGTTAAAACAGATTTCAAAGCTATTCTTGTGCTTCCTCCTTATAAAGAGCAGTGTTTTTATATACATAAAATATGGATTGAGAGCATCGTTTCACGGGAGACAGCATAGCCCAATCGGTAGAGCATTAGGCTTACAACCAAAGGTCTAGGGTTCCAGTCCTTATCCGGGCGATGGTGTATATGTTATAGCCAGGTATGGTAATTTCCAAGCATTTGAAATCAAGGACGGAAGGAAATAAAATTGAACTGTTACTGAATTATAGGCAATAAGGTCGCAGTTAACAAAACACCCCTCCCTCGTACAGTGTTTGCGTTTGCATATAGTACTCGGACTGGTTTTTACCTGTCTGTAAGTAATCATTTGCCTCTTTGTAATGATAACATATGAGTTTGAGTGCAGAAAACTTGAAGCCAACACTAAAGAATTCCTATGCCTGGTTATAATCATAAATTGTACAACTGTGTATCTAAAAGAAGCATACAAAAGCGAATAATGTAGTGTCTAGATTTAAATTTTTCTTACCTACCTTTATGTCTTGTAGGACGCCGAAATAGTCATACAGCAGAATAACAGGCGGGAACAGACATAGCTGGAGCTTGTAGACAGCATGAAACACAAAAATGTAATGTTTAAAAGGTGCACGGCAACTCCAAATATTGAGCTAAGAAAACACGAAGAAAAGAGCAAACAAATCCACAAGTTTTTATATTTTTACAAGAAGATGCTGATGACGTTAGTGATGATAACGAGAAATGTTAATGGCTTAACATACAATGATCCGATATTTTTATTTTTAACTTACGGTTACATAATTTGGCAGCAGAAGAAAGAGTTGATATTTGGTTAATACTGTATTTATTACCACTTTGGTTAAATACATATCAAAGTCATCCGAAACGTTAAATAAAGTACGTACAGAGATTATTAAGTGGCAAGCATATATTTTTAACAACTTCACATTAGTAAAAATTAAGCATAAAATAGATAAACGTTACAATACATATAACTTACATAGAAATTATCCTCGCAAAAACACAACGATGCTTTGTTCGAGATTCTTTCGCCATGGCAAAATACCTTCCTTCCTAGTTTCATGCTTTTTGCCATCTGAATAAGCAATCTGCTGAGATGCGACTTATTGGTGCACAGTGGAGCGAACCTTCAGGAACTCATTCAATTCATTCTATGGGCACTTCAGTTCCTCAAATGACATGAACTAATGTTATAGAAAATGTACACTTAGAAGAAAACAATGCAATAACGGGAAAGACATTCAAGCAACAATACATTACAACACCATACGGTCAGTTGTTTGTATCCTCCTGAATTTTTTTTCTCTCCTTTTGCAATGCATTGCCTTTGTTTTTATGTCTCTTCACAGTTTTCTCTGTCTCTCAGCGAGACAGAGTGAATTACAAAAAAAATTAGGGGATTATGTAAGCAAATTGTAACAAAAACTAATTCATTCTAAACATTTTTTGTTACACATCATACAGTTATGAACCTCTCCCATCGATATGTTTTTTGTTTACCACTTCTAGGCTCATTACAATTTTTAAATATCTTAGCCCATTCCTCGCCCCATGTTCAGAGCCGTTACCAGGTGTGCTTTTGTGGTGCTTGTATTGTTATATTGCTATTTGTTCTATTAAAACTATAACTTCCTCTAAATATTAAAAGAGGCAAAGAAGGGGATCTGAATGCAGTGTTAGGTAAGATATGAGATTTGCAACACAGGAGTCGCAACGCTCCTTTCTACTTGCCACGTCACCATGCAAACAAACATGTTCCACCAAAGATTACTTAACCTGGGCCCACCCCAACAAAAACACGGACAATTAGCATCCACTGTCCCATGGAACTCACAAGATATACTCATCTTTAACGTACACGTATGAGCCTCAAGGGTTCACTTAGATCATTCTTATGGGCTCTTCATTTCTACACTTGACAGAGCTTTTAGAAACACTTCTAACACCGCCTCCGTGGCGCAGTCGGCTAGCGCATTCGGCTGTTAACCGAAAGGTTGGTGGTTCGATCCCACCCGGGGGCGGTTAATTTTGCTCGACACTGTGCACTAATAGCTGTTTCGATCGGGCAGCGAAGCGTGTAGCATACAAATTTTTGTTTCTGAAGTAAACGTCCCTGTGAGGCAGTATTTCATATCACAACACTGTGAAGGCCAGAGCGATTGTAGTGTAAATTAACATTATTGTATGACATTGAACATATGCTGTACCTTGGCATAGCTACATGTTATATAATGCTCACAGTTCCCACACCACTTAAGACATAATCCAACTTAAACTAGAAGAAATAACTATTGAGATTTTTTATTGTGCAACTATAACAAGGTTTGAACTGCATACTCCAGTTGCAAACAACGTTATTTAAATTACTGTAAAAATTTTGCATCATTACTGATGAAACATGGTTATATTACACCACTTTACGTAAAATACACTATATTTTTAGGGGAATTCTAGCGAAATCACTACATTCGAAATGTATGATCTAAAACAATTGGGCCAAATACACTCCTGTTCATGCTGGCAACTGCTAATTGTATCCAACTTGTCCATCCCTGAACAAGAGGGCAGAAGCACTCTCGTAGTAATCGCGCCATCTGCAGTAGGCTCGCACTCTTCCGTTTGTTTACGCTAAGCCATAATCAGTTCAGGTTGCCAGTTGTTGTCAAATTACAAATCTGCTGCATCATTCGAGATGTCAATACCATCTCGTATAATAAACAAATTACGAGTATTCATGTACGCAACCTTTCGTGTGTTCTCAATTGTAGCACTTACTATGGAATTCCATGATCTTTGTGCTAGTAACATCACTTCTTGTTAATTACTGCTACAGCCCATTCTGCTGGAACATTCATGGATTCAGTAGAACTATGCAATCGCTGCTTAGCCAGAAAGCGAAAACACTGCTTCTAATGTGTTTTTCAAATGGGATGATGTCTTTCCTTGAGCGCGGCCAGAGCGGCAACCAATCGGAGTTCCGCTGTGTTGTCATATTGCATTCACCGTAAGCTAAGCATGACGTGCGCTAGGCGAATCTGTTTCTAATAAATATAATTTGCGCTAATACAAAAATTCAAATTTTGCAAAAAGCAACCCACTAGAAGGTAGGGAGTAATTTTCGTAACACAACCGTAAAAACCACATATTTTTAGCTCAAATAGTTTTCATAACAAGCGAATAAACATACCCATATGTTATATCATAACCACGTAAGCACTGTAATGGTCACATTATTTGTATGCATGGATTATTGTATACATTATGTATGTATATTTGTAATTATATACCACTACTGACTTGATGGTGATAAAGAATTATGTTGAAAAACCAAGGCGTTTGTTAAAGCTGAGAGAGAGAGAGCAAACAGCCCACACAGCTCACTTGTGTTACTTGTAGAATGCTGAATCTGCAGAACGTGAGCAGTCACATTTTATTATTGTGTGTTGTTTCTAAATCTGGGTTGGAGTTTATTTACCCCACACAGTTAATATCAGTATGCAGTTGTTGTTCAGAGAGCAAGCAGCAAGAGTAAAATAGTGCAGTGGCTTATTGTGGTGAATTTAGTGGCGAGTCAAAGAGGCAGGTATTGCGAAGTCAAGCTCGAAATATTATATTTAGGGTCTACTCGTTTTTTAAAAAATACAACAATGAGGAACACAGAAATCAACTTGATTTCAAAAATCCTCAACACTACTAAAGCGTGTGGTGTCGGTAAAGCAAGTGTGTCTAGCATTTGCGGAGAGGCAAGATTAAAAGCACAAGTAATTCATAACCTATAATTATATAACACTTAAAAAATATGTACGTAACATGCGAGTATATTCCCAATTATGAATTTAAACACCAGGAGAATTATAAAAGTTTAGAAAATTCAGTTTGGGTTGCTGTGCTTCGACAATTCTAGCGCCAGGCCGATGTGTGAGTGAGAGGGAAATATGAAAAGAGTGGGGGTAACGAGGCGGCAACGCTGTGCACGCAAATGCACCTCATTCGCTGCAGCTCAGAACTCTTCCCATTTGAAACTAATAGTAGTAATCTCGTCAAATGCAACAGGCCGATTATATTACGTTTGTTTGCACTCAGCCACCATCAGTGCCGATGCCTGTACACCCAAAAACGCAACTATTATGGTTGGACGAATATCCTGTACACATTTCATCACATAGGAATGATACTATTGTTACATTCAATGAATGTTTTAATGTCCACCGAAGGTGTGTTTTCTTATTACTTAATATACGCGTGTACTTGGTTGGAAACTACAAATAAAACAGGATTGATAAAGGAAATGTGAATTACTTAATGCAGTTAACTTTAGTTACATATGCTAAATCTAGAAACTAATTTCCATAAGACGAGGTGGCCGAGTGGTTAAGGCGTTGGACTGCTAATCCAATGTGCTCAGCACGCGTGGGTTCGAATCCCATCCTCGTCGTATGTTTTGTTTCAGAGACCACGGTAAGATACTAATAAATATTTGTTTAATTCTAAGCAATTAGCATCAACTACTCCATAGACCTCACAAAATAAACCTATAATCTGCATATACGAGTAGGAATGAACATGCAGGAGCTCAATTGTTTGAGTTCTCTGAGCTCTATAAGTCTTCATATTACAGGAGTATTTGAAATATTGCTTTTGCTGTCTCCGTGGCGAACATCGCTACCTCCTAGGTTGCTAACTCAAATGTTGGTGGTGATATACAACCCCCCCAGTTCATACGAATTTTTATCAACACACTGTACAAATATAGCACGATGGTTGGGGCAGGTGGTGTACATATATCACTGTAAAGAAACAAAATTTTCATTTATTATCGGTACAACAATACTTTATGCAAAAATATACAGTATATTCGGGGCAATTTAAAGGACATGAATGCGTTCCCAATGCACCTGTTACTGAGTAAGCCCTGGTGCAACCCTGTTCATCCGAGCACTTAGCTCTCTTTAGTCTCTACGGTTGTTACCATGAGAATGATGTCTGAAATGTTCTTAAGCAAATTAACGTAAAAAGCCATTTTCTAAATACTACGAGAATCGAAATGTAAAAACCTATGCTTCATGGATTGCACGCTACTTATAACATTAGCACGGAGAATTTAAAAGTATCTGTTAATTGCAAAATTATTAAGTTTTTATTGAAAGTGATTGCATTTTAAGAAAACATTATATGGTCTATAAATAAGTAAATCCATCCCCTAAAATATGTAGAAGAACCCAGTGAGTGTATATTTATATACTCAGCAAATTCTGGCCTGTACATGCAGAAAAATGCTACACGTTGAAGAAAGAATATACGAAAGTGACGGCCAAAGTATTCTGTACCGTCTAGCACCATGAGATGTGCGGTCTGCATTCTCTTAAAGTTCGACATTCGGCTTTCTTTTTGCTCCATCATATAATGTATTGCCTTTACTTTGATGTTGGTCAAGAGGTTTCTCTAATGCTTTCAACCTTTATCTGCACAAATAAAACAACCGCTTCAGAATGACTTGTCATGGCATTTAAGCGATGATGAACGCAAATTGTGCAAAACAACCTTTTTCTAACATTTTATGCTATAGAAGACACAGTTTAATTCATGTCCCTACGGTATTTGATTTCCACCTCTAAGTTCAATTAGAAATTTAAATACCTTAGCAGTGCAAGTGTTCCACGCCCCTTCTTTCAGATCAGGCAGCAACTGTGCCTTTGAGATGAATACATTGTTACATTGCTATTTAGTCTACTAAGATTATCACTCTTTTAATTCTTAAAAGAAGCATAATTGGAGTAACTCAAATAATCATTGCTCTGAATGCATTGATAATTAAGATATGAGTAAATTAGTATGTTTCGAAAACTTACAAAACAGGTTTTGTAAGCTTTGCTTTTACCTGCCCCGTCAGCATGCAGATATGTCGCACCAAAGATTACTTAACCGCATCCAAATACATGGGCAAACTACAATTTGCATGTCCACTGCCCCATGGCCCTTACAAAATGAAGTCTTCTTCAATGTATACTTAGGAACCTGCAAGAACTTACTAAGGTCTATTCTATGGGCTCTTCGTTTCTTCACTTGAGAGAGCTTTTAGAGGTTCTCTTGAAGCAGCCTCCGTGGTGCAATCGGATAGCGCGTTCGGCTGTTAACCGAAAGGCTGGTGGTTCGATCCCACACGGGGGCGGTTAAGTTTGCTCGACAATCTGCATTAATTTAGCTTCTTGGATAAGATAGGGAGCGTGTAGCACATAAATGTTTGTTTATGAGGTAAACATCAGTGAAAGAGTTGAACCTAGTTTATAACGCATTATCTCCAGTTAACCGAAAGAATTACGTTTCGAGCCAACCAAAAGGTGAAACACCTTTACGGTTTTAATAGTTGATTTCTAATCTTCGTAGATATCATAAACTCCAGCAAATTTTTAAGGCAAACTCCAAAAAATATAAATGTGAAATCCTTAAGAGAGATATAGCCATATTTACGGCTATAAACCTTTGTCTGCATTGACCTGTTAATCACAGACTGATATATACATGTTTCCGGGTTAGTTTGCATGTTCATATAATGTTCAAAGTCCCACTCCATTTAAAACATATCCAAACTTAGTTTTACAAGCAAGGATAAATAACGTTTGACTGTTTATGTGTGTAAAACGAGTTCAAATTGTATAATTAAGTAGCACAAAATGTTGTATAAGCCTCAGTAAAGGAAACTAAATTGTGCATTACAATTGCTAGAACACAATTATATACCATTACTTCTTGCAACAATATTGTACAATATTTCCTGGGTAACGTGGGGATATGAGTATATTTGGAACACAAACATACCCCTGTTCATTCTGGCATCCAAACCGTTCATCGTTGAACAAGAAAGTGAAAACACTGCAGGTAGTAACCGAGTCTGCTGCGGCAGGCCGACAATCTTCCTTTCGTTTACACTGAGTCACCATTGCCGAAAGTGCCTGTACACACAGAAACACTGTGTTATTCTTGGGGGGAATATTCTGTAGATATTTCGTAAAACAAGTGTAATACGAAAGCAACATTCAATTTGCCCTCGAAGCTGTGTTTCTTTATTGCTTCAATACACACCTGTACCATGCTGGACTGTTCTTTACCCTATCTACGCATATTACAAAAGGTCTTTAAATTCAATCAACCATTATCAACAAATTATGGAAACCTTCCTTAGACCAAACACATACACGCACTCGCCTGTACAAGGTGTTGGCAAGACCAGTCCCCTTGTATGGTAGCGAAGCTTGCACCTTAAGAAAGTGTATGAAAATAGAATTACTGCCAGTGAAAGGAACTTCATGCGCCGAACAGCAGGCTACACTAAATTGGACCACAAAATAAATGAAGATATCCTACATGAACTCGGAATGGAACTGCCATGCAGTATATTCATCAATGTTAAGAAAATGGGCTCCAGCACGTTTAGCGTATGCCCAGAAGCAGGATGTTGGATTACAGACCACCAGGGAAAAGTTTACTGCGTCACCCTCTGAAGAAAGGAGAATTTTATGTAGACTGAAACAGTTCTTCTGGGACTATCATTCCCTTTCGTTCTTTTTTTCATTTTTTTTTTGGTAGGCCGAAATGGCCCACATGTATGATCCTTTACAAGAGCGGGTTTAAACATGGGTCTGCATACAAACTCTGGCGAAGAATACATTTAACGTGCACCAAGTGTGACTGCATGTATGAGAGGACACTATACATAGACACAGAACGTCACACGCAGTATTCACCCTTATAAACGCTGTTTTTTATTTATTTATTACATTACAGTTTAATAATATATAGATATAGTATTAAATACAAAAATTCGCGTGTATTCTTAAATACCACTCAAGCATTTCGATGTTTGAATTATATATGTGTATGTGTTTGTATATATAGGTGTGTATATACCAGGTGAGTCAGCTGCCCCTAGGTATTCGTATCTATGCAACCCGTAGTTTATAGTCTAATTTGAAAACGTTGACCCTTTTATCAAACAAACTGTTATTGTAGCTCTGTCCTTCTATTTGATACTATACTCGAACACCCTTAAGTATTATAGGCCTGAATTATCCAAGGAGCCGCGAAAGGCTTTAAAAAGGGGGCTTTTTATGGATGTAATGCCTGCAAAGAGATAGAGGTATGTTTTCCCGAGTAGGAGGAGACATCATGTGAGTTCTGACCGAGTGGATTAGCTGCAGGAATGTGGTAAACTAACGGTTAGCTTCGGAAGTTCGAATCTAATGCAAACATCAAATTGTTTTGGTTACTTTTTTTCTTTCTCCTTGCGTTTATTTTCTGTATTTTAGTATACTAATCTCCTGTGAGCCAAAGACACAAGAATTACAATCAGATAATTGTGTATCATGCTTACGATAATAATCTGTACCTATCCGGTGTTGTAAACCGTGTCACGCAGTTAGCTTTTATTCTTTTGGGCACATTCGACGATATTAAATCTAACATCTTTTGTTTCATGCTTAAACCTTATGTTTCACTTCTTCTACTGACTGCTTAGTCAATGGTAAACAGAATAACAAATTGTTGAAGAGCGTGGATTTCATCAACGAAGTAAAAATGACGACCCCTTTCATCATTGCACTTTTATGTACGTTGCCGGAAAGACCTTCTTGCATGTTGTAACATGCTCGGTATAATCTGCCTGCATTCTTCACGTATGAGTGCCCGGAAATGATTTGGGCTTTGTAGTTCAATGCTACGTTGCGAGTTGGGGTTCCTGTATGAATTAATAATAGTAAACCTCAACCCCACCTCAAAACGTAACATGCTTTTTGCAACTTCATGCAGCGTTTGGTGGCCATTTTGGTAACTCTAACTCAAATAAACAAACTGCATCAGCTATTTTAATTACTGCATGAACTGAAATATGCCATAGTTTGTGACAGGAGTTCAAATAGTTTTGTCAACCGATGCATGTGATAAGTTGTTCCTTCATGGGCGTTTTCAAAGGTGTGTATGAATGTATGCGAAAGAATAAAAGTTTGTAAAATCAGCTTAAAGTGCCACTGAAGCTCCCAGTGTCAGGGTGGATGTTTTTGGCATCGACATACATGACGATAGCATTCTAACCCGTAAATCACTATTGCACTGAGTTACCTATCCCTCCTCTATAAAGTGTTATGCAAATTAGCCTTTAGAAGGAATTCAAGAAAGGTTTAGCCACATATGTTGCCTGGCACGTTGCATAAATTAAAAAATAAATAGGGGCAGTTGACTTCTGGTATATATGCATATATAACCCATGCCCTTCTACATTTGGCACCTAGAGACTCTGTAAATGCGGGAGTTCTAACGACAAAGGGGTCCGTTTGTCCATCTCCCAGTGTTGTTTCCGAATAAAGATCTGTGAAGCCAGTAGATTCGCCACGTCTCCAACCCTAATTATCCAAAAATAGGTGGTAAAGATTATCCAAGAAGGCGTATCTGTCATCTGCTTATCATCTTGATAGAATTCGAGGGTTAGATAGTCACCCAATGCAGACACGTGTACGCCACGACGGATCCCAAAGATTCGTCCATACTTCCTGTCCCAAATAGAACGTAAGACCGCACAGGCTACTAGTTTGTGTTGCAAGGATTTGATGTTGCTCTGCCATGCCGCCACAATTTGTCAGGTGTCGGAACTACCTCATTGACAACCGAGTATTCTGCAGCTTTCCAGTGAATGGGGATCTTCGGATTCATCAACTTGTTCTAAATATTTCTCCATCGTCTCTGAGAATACTTCTGTTACGCTCAGGTAGAACACTGTTGGTTGTCATGAAATATTTGTAAAAGAAGGCGGATCGTTTAAAAGGTAACCTCTGATTAGTCATAGTTGGCAGTGTGTCCCAACACCGCCGAAATTGCGATACCGCTTACCTGCAAGATGAAGTTGTTCTGCCCAAAGAGATTTCTGTAGTGAAAGTCCCACGCCGTCCAGAATACACAAAATACACTCTCTATCCAGGGAGTCTCAAATATTTTGCATCCACTACTATCGCTTCACAACCACCTTTATTATGTAGAAGTCGTACTTGTTCTCTGGAGACCCGATAAGCCCCGAAGAACGCAAAATAACCAATTAGACATTTAATCCTTTGAGAAAATTGCTTGGTAATGGGCAGCACTTGAGCAATGCACTAAACCCTACTGAGTGTGTAAGTGTGCACATACCACACTCGTTGAAAAATGTTGAGTGTCCGAGTCCGCTGCTCTACTAAGAGAACCCGTAACTTGGTCAGTTTTTCAGTGCAATTAATTGCCTCTCTCCAGAAAACAGTGCGCAATGTATGGCTTACAAACCGCTTACCTAGGAGATGACCAAACTGCAAAACCTCCGACTGGTTAAGATTTAGCTTTTCTCCCGACACAGCCCTATAATCTCAAACAGACTGATGCAAGGTAACCATGTCATCATTATTTGCCACGAATTTTTTCAAATCATCCGCATATGTGTATTTAAATATAACAAAACACGGCCCCATATGACATGAAAACTTTCATTGGATATTATTTTGTGTTGTCTTTATTTTATAAAATTTGTACAAAATATTCTTCACTAATAATATCTGTTTGTGCGCATGTGTGTATACATAGGTTTATCAAAAAGAAGGAAAGTATTTATTTCTAATTTACGACAATAAATGACGACACGTGCAATACATCACGGAATAGCGAAAAGTTCAACATTTTATTTTATGTTTTCAAAATGAGCACCATTTGTCATGGGAGGACGACCAGTGCTTTTCTGTTTGCATACGCAAACATTTTCTACGAATTTATTGTGTCAATTGGAACTTGTTTTATGAGAGGCGGCTCGTTGTTGAACTTACAACAAAATAAACCCTGCAATGAAGCAATGGATTCAATCTTTGCATAATGCAGCACACAAAAGGACTTATCCTATGGCGTCGCCGTTTTCTCGTAAACAAATAAAGCGCCGCTGTAGGTACTGAATGGGACTAATAGATGGGGCTTAAAACTTTGGATTTTCCTCTATTCGATGATGTGTCGTATGCTTCGCTATTTAGTGTCACTCATTAGAAATAAATATTTAAGCCTGTTCCTTCCTTTTGAATAACCGTGTATACAGACATTGTCAGAGATGGTGGGTCAGCGTAAACAAGCTCAAGGTCGCCGGCCGCTACAAGTGGTGCAGTTGGAGTGTCTTCTCTTCCTTTTCCGCGTAGGACAATTTAGATTCGCCTCTTAGATACAAGAATGAACAGGAATGGGGCTGCAACGGCTGGAACTGATGTTTCATTTCAGTAGTGTGCTGCGATTGAATATGTCATTGAAAGGGAACTTCCGATGTAGAAATTCTCCAGAGACTTAAGTGTGCATATCGAGATATATACATGGGTGCCAGCGGTGCAAGAAATTTGGTAAAACAATTTTAAAATGGAGAAGTATGTACTGAAAATAAGCTCATAGTGGTCACACGCGGACTGCCTCTAACAACGCAACAAGGACATGTCACTGCAGTTGAGAAGTCCTTCCGTATCTCACCTACAGCCACGATTTATCACCCTCGGATTATCGTATTTGTGGTACTGTAAAGTAAAGTATGTAAGGAAATTGGACAACAAAAGCAGCCACTGAGTCATTATGGTAAGGGATATTTCAACGCCCACAGGTTTGGGGAAAATGTGTATAAAAATAAATAGTCTGTGAGAAAAATAAATTGGTGTACATATTTAAGAATATGATGATGTATTTGCTTTTACAAAAATACATTTATAGGGTCGAATTCATAGTCGTCGTTATGTGAAAAGGAGACGCTTAAGCAATAAGTATTTCCTTTTGATGTGGAAACGCTTATTACCAGTTAGAACGCATAGACGGTACTTATATGCTCAGCCCTAAACGCTTACGTATTTCCGAAGCACAGGTTCAGCTGTTTCACAGCCACTCGGATGCACAAAGGAATTATAAACGAACATGCAGGTCACCACATAACCAGCCGCCATTTTCATTATCGTTGTGGTTTTTGTTCACAACAGCTTCTGAGCACTTGGTAGAGGTTTGCGAATTTTAAACGATACATTTATTAATTAGTTAGCTTTCGTTTAAAATCAAGTAGATTGTAGACTTAGTTAAGAGTTTGTAGTAATAGTTGTAGAATTACATTAATTACATGCCAAAAGAAAAACATTTCCGGAGCAGGAAGGAAACCAACTAAAAGAGTTGGTGCTGAGGTAGAAAGACATCGTATAATGCAGGCAATCGGACGCTGTGTGATATACGGGCCTTAAGTGGTATTTACTCGTGGACTGTTTTAAAACTGAAAACCTGAATTTCTAGGCTGAAGTGTTTACAATATACGCACTGTGTATACACATGCATGAAAACAAACCACAAATGCAATTACTAAACCATGTATCGGTAATCAGAAAAGCAAAAGTATCCAATTACTTACAATGTTTGGCTTTAACGGCGATTTACACGCGACATAGGTAAATCTATGTTCAAGATTTTGATAACCCAATGTATATTTGCAAATTAAAGACAAAGACGTGTTACTTGTTAAGTGATCCATTGCAGTGGTAGTAATTTTGCAAAATATGCAATTTGATCAAGAAAAGTTCGCAGAGATGTATTTTATTGATAGCAGAAATATTTCCGCATTTTATTTTTAGAATTTTATTAAATGATTCTGAATAAGTGCAACGTAATCTCGTTCTCTAGGGGCCTAAGGACTTTGGACAACATAAATGGGAAAAGATTGAACAGAAAGCATATGGATAATGTCACAGCACTGATATTCTATACATTATTTGTTTTCAAGTAAGCCTGTCACACGTTACAACTTCATAAGCTCCATTACGTTGTTTAGCGGAGGCATTAGATTATTACAACAGCGGTTTTGGTATTTTTTTTCGAGTGGAGGAAAAATACTTTTGCGTACTAACCCCATCTAAGATGAGAGTGTGGGACTCCACCTCGGCGTGAAGCCGAGGCCATACCCACTAAAAAACCTCCACCGGAGGGAAAAGTCATGGTAAGGTGAGGCAGTACCGCTCTTGCAACTGCGGATTGAAGGAAAGGAAATGTTGGCCAGCCGTAGGCTGAGGCCAAGGTGTGGAAGGAGGCCGGACGCAACCATTACCGAAGCCCTGGTTGCGCCCTGGCGAAATTTTAGGTGATCGTTTTTGAGTATTCTGGAAGGCGCCATGGCGCTGCGTCCTAAGATATTACTGGTGTTGGGCGTCACAAGCAGGCATTTGTGCGCGAGTCGTTGGATCTGAGCCAATGGCTGCGTCTCTTTAACAGATATTTAATACATGCAAGTATATAATTACATAAATATACGGATTTGATTAGTAATTAATCAGCTTAAGCTATTTTTCTTAGCTTATTACTTATGTTAATATTCTAGGGTACACATACACTTAGGATTGCGGTAAATATTTGTAGAATTAATTTGCTCCGCCAGGTGGCGTCGTCTCTTATCATTAGTTAGGATGCTTAATTGTATTTGTTTGTAATTTTATTTTTCGCCCAAAAAGGCTTCGTCCCTAATGTTGTCCATATCATTAACCATCTATGCTGGGTCATATAGAGTGCACACCGGCGGGCAGTCTGCCTACAGTTGCAGGTGCGAGCCAGTGCCACTTGCGGGGGGGCCCCCTTCCTCGGGACCGCCTTGACTCAGAGAGCAAGGACTTCGAGGCCACCAATTGTCACGTCGTGAAGCTGTAGTCATGGGTGTTATAATGGGTATATTACTAGCGTGTCAAGATACGCTTGAATGTCGATTTCGGGCTCCCCGAAGCCTAGGGTTCTGTCAAACAGTGACAGCGGTCTTTTGTGCTTGTTGTGGTTGGTTTCATATGAACCTAATTCTTGAATGAGTGTGTTTGTGTTCTTTTCCTTGCTTTTATAGAGGTTGAAGCTTAAGCTCTTAACGTATTCTTCAACTGAGTGTAATTTTAGTTCCTCGTGTAGGAGATATGTCGGCGCTAGCGGCGGTTGTTTAGTAATTATTCGTATTATTCTATTTTGGAGTGTTTGTATTTTGTGCATATGTGTTTTGGCCGCGTAGCCCCAAACTGGGGCTGCATACGTCAGTATTGGACTTATTAGTGTTTTATATAGGGTTAGCCCCATGTTTATTTTCAATTGGTTACTTATGTTAAAAATTGGGTAAAGTCTGTTTAGTTGACCATTGGCCTTGGCTCTGACTTTCGCAATTTGCTTATTCCAGGTCAGGCCTTGGTCCATGTTGAGACCTAAGTAGGTCACTTGGTCCTTCCATTCTATTCTTTCGCCTTGATAGTTGAGGGGCTGGAGAGCATGTTTACTTTTACGGTGAAATGTTCTTTTAGTGAATATTATTGCTTGGGTTTTTCTAGCATTTACTTTGATCCTCCATTTGGTGAACCAAGGTTCTAGTGTGTTAAGCACATTTTGCAGTCGTAAATGTATAATTCTCGGTTGTGTTGAGTGCGTGGTTATCGCGGTGTCATCTGCGTAAATGTATTTGTTTGATCTTACCAATACTGGCATATCATTTATGTATAAATTAAACAGCGTCGGTCCCAATAGCCTTCCATGTGGGTCGCCGGCCTTGATTGTTTTGGTGCTCGATGTCGCTTCCTCTACCGATGTATGAAAGCGCCGGTCGCAGAGGTAGTCCCTAATTAGCGGAGTCAGGGAAATTGTAATGTTTTAATTTATTAAGAGTCCGGCGTGGCATACTTTATCGAACGCGCGTTCAATATCTAGGTAAATGGCGCCTGTTGATTTATTCGTGTTGTAGCCTTCAGTGATTTCCTCCGTCATCCTGAGGAGTTGCAGGGTTGTTGAGTGTTGGTTCTGAAACCAAACTGTTCAGGCATAAGTATACTTTGCTTGTATATATGTTTACTAATTCGCTTTAGTAACACTTTTTCAAGTACTTTACTTAGCATGTTCAATAGGCTTATTGGCCTGTAATTTATGGGGAGTGTCAAGTTTTTGTTTGCTTTCGGGAATAACAGTATTTTGGCCTCTTTCCATACAGGGGGGAACCGGCCATGTTCTATTGTGTAGTTAAATATTTTGGCTAGTGCTTTTAAAGCTGTGATTGGTAGATTCTTCAGAACCACATTTGGTATTTTGTCTGGTCCAGGTGCTTTTCTGGTAGACAGGTGTTTAATAATACACCCTATTTCCCCTGGGCTAGTTTTTCGCATTTTATTGTGCGTAGGCTCTTGTCCTATATTATTAGCTTCGTTTTCTGTTTCTGCGATAAAATCGTCGTGTCCTGCCGTTTGGTTCGGGGAGAACACATTTTCAAGCGTGACCGCAATGGCTTCTGCCTTGGCCCGGGGAGTTTCTGCAATGACGTTATTAATCTGTAACGGAGGTATATTGGTTCGAGTGCGCGTTAGGCATTTTGCTATTCGCCAAACTGTGTTTTGTTGCGAGTTTAAATTTTCTAGGGTGTTATCCCATTGGTTTTGTATGTATGTTCTCGCTCTTTCGTTTGCTCGGTCTCTTGCTTGGTAATATTCTGTTCTATGTATTATGTTTCGCGTTTTTTGCCATTTGAGCCTGGCTCTGTTTTGTGCTTGTTGCAGCATTTTTACGTCTTTCGGGAATTTGGGGTTTGTGGAGCGTGGCTGTGTAAGCGGCACGCATGCCGTGGTGGCCAGTTTGATTGCGCTTTCCAATCTATCTATCGCAGTGTCGTGTTCATTTGCGGAGTTAACCTCTAGGTCTGGTAGGTAGTAATCTACCGTGTCTTTAAAGGTATCCCAATCTACTTCATCGTAGTTATGCCTTAATGGAACTGGTTTAAATGCTACTGGTGCATTAATTGTCATCAGAACCGGTAAGTGGTCTGATGTAAGCTCCTGTAAGACTTCTAATTCTATACTGTAGCGAATGTTATTTAATAGCGCAATGTCCAGAATGTCTGGCGTGCAATTTGGTAAATGTGGTACAAAAGTGGGCTCCTCCAGCCCTGAGATTAAAGTTTCGGTTATTGATATAATTTAATAGCTTAGTGCCTTGAGCGTTGGGGTTCCTGCAATTCCAGAGGTAATGCTTGCAATTGTAGTCCCCGGCCTCAATGACCCGTGATCCTAGATTCATTATTTTATCTAAGTCGTCTGTGTCAACGTTCCCAGAGGGATTGTACACTGACGCTATCACAATTTCAGAGTTATCTATCTTAAGTTTTATTGCCGTTGTTTCAGCATGTGATAGGGTGGGGGATTGAATTTGATAATGATCAATGCTGGGCTGAATGGCTATCGCGGTCCCCCCTCCTCTTCGGTCGCGATCATTTCTGTAGATTTTATAGCCCGGAACAGATAGGCGATCGGTGTTATTGATATGTGTCTGATAGTAGAGCTACTTGTATTGAATATGTTTGCAGAAAATCTGCTAAATGTTTGGTCTTTTTCCTAATACCGTTGCAGTTCCAGAAAATTATTCTTAATGTGTCCGAACTAGCCATGACTACAGTCTTCGAAGATTTGTCAGAAAGTCAGCGAGGTAGTGAGCTATGATTATGTCATCTGTTCCGAAATGACTAATCGTGTCACAGAGCTTTTTGACCATGGTGTGAACTTCATTGAGAGAAACCTTTTTTGTGGACTTGCCTAGTGACTTCACTAGTGCGTCCATTGCCTTGCCTGCATCTTTGTGCGCTGGTCTTTTCCGTTGGGGGAACAACTTTGCTGCCTGGTTAGGCCCGACAGCCTGCAGTAGGGGACCTACAGCTACTGATGGAGGGTTGTCCTGACTTTCGCGAGGGTGGTTGGTTCGGCCTCAGCAGTGAGCTGAGGTTCCCCAACCACTGGTGGCTCAGGCTCTGGGGCTGGTCGCGTCCTACCTTTGCTGTCCCTAGTGAGCCACTCAGTCTTTTTCGTGGTAACCTCCGCGTAAGTTTGCGCTCTTCCTATCTTTGGGGGATTCTTTGGAGGTTGTCCACTGGGCAAGGTCTTTTTCTTGCATGCTGCTTGATATGTTGGGCAACCGCTCCAGGTTGCTCCATGGCCCTGAGCGCCATATAAGAAGCATAATCGGTCCTTAGGTGGAACCGCGCATGTCCCTGAGAAAGGGGGTCCGGCACATTTGACGCACGTGGGTTTAGGGGACCTACATTCTCTTCTCACATGCCATAACTTTTGGCAGTGTGAGCACTGTTTTGGCTCTGTGCCGGCCCTATACTCTTCTACGTGTACTTGGAAGTGTGCCAAAAAGCGGAGGTCAAGAACTTTCCTACTATCAGTTGTGTCCTGGAGTTCAATTAAGAACATCGGCAGGGGGCCCTATTTCGCTTGCGCCGCCGCATCTGAACGGCCCTGATTGCTTCGAAACCGCATTGAGCCAGGTCTTCTACGATTTCTGCGCCGTAGACTTTGGCGTACAGCCCCTTAACGACATAGCGTGCGGTTCTGTTCTCGGGTTGCTCTAAAAGATAGTGCTGTACGCCCCTGTCCTTGAGATGCTTAGCCACAGTTTGGTAAGTCTCGGGGTTGAGCGCCTTGATACAAAAGTTTCCGGAGTTTCTAGCTACACTCACAGAGTAATGATTATTATTCAGGTGGTGTGTCTTGTCTAGGTCTTTGATTAGCTGGTGGAATGTCGCGGCCTGGTTCTTTCCTACAAAGATTAGCGCTACGTGGGACCTCTTGTCCTCCATGAAATCGGAGGGTTCCGGTCGAGCGTCTGGTCCTGCGTCCTTAGAAGTGCCAGGTTTCGGCGAGGATGGTATCACAGAAGTAGGTGTTTGAGTAGAAGTAGGTGTAGGAATGGGAAGTCGGGAGTTGGGTGTCACAGGATTGGGTTTAGTAGGTGAGTCAGAAGGTGTAGGGCTGGAAGGCGTTGTGGTGCTAGGTGAAAAAGACAGAGAAGTGGAAGTGGAAGGAGTAGGAGAGATAGGTTTAGGAAGGGCGGCCTTCTTCCTAGTCATCATTGTCTTCGGTGGTGAAAGGGTTGGCTTGGTAGCCGTCGTGGTCCTGTTTCCATTTGCAATCCTATCTTAGGTGAAGTTGTATAAGAGTTCAAGAGAGAAGGGAAAGCCTAATAGTTAGCCTATCAGGGGGCTTAGTCTAGAAGGAAAGATGAAAAGGTACAGTAGAAGAGAAAGAACAGTAAGTGAGCGCTAAGAAGCACGGGGAGACAGAGGGTCGAACCTCGGAGAGGTGCTTAAGCAAGTCTTGCGACTGCTTGCTATGACCGTGTATCCCCTACTCGTCTGTACTGCGAGAGTTGTGCTCAAAGAGCTAGGCTTTGGTTAAGCAACCGCGGCAATGCCGAGCCGAAGGCTTTGGTACAAGTACCACGGCAATGCAGAGCCGTTCCAGCGGTGGCTGCTTCTTTGCAGCGGACTGCTTCTTCTTTCTTGTCTGGGAGCTCCTCTAGTAGATGTTGCTTGGTCCAGATCTCGAAGCGAAGTGCTTTGGTAAAGCGATATGCCTTCTTAAATTCAACAACCCTATGCATTTCAATGGAATTCTGCAAATCACGCAAATTCGTTTATTAATATGCAATATAAGTTCGTTATGAAATTCCATATACTCCACGAAATTGTCATTATCGTTAACGTCCGTTGTAAGCAGTTGATGCAAGCGGCATCGGCTCTCCTTATTGCATATAAGTGGGGGCCGGAGCTTCCTTACATGAATAAGGATTTCCTTATTCTCCTGAAAGAGTAGCGTCTGAGTACTGAAATCGCTGCTTAAGGACTTCCTTGAAATAAGCGACGACTATGAATTCGACCTATAATGTGATTTATAAAAGAATTCCGGCTCATGACTTTTAACGTGGATTCAATGAATTACGGAAGGAAACAACTTTGTATGGAACATTAAGATAGCAACGGTAGAAGATCACCAGTGTAACATCGTACTGTCTCTTCTGGAAAATGGACTTAGTGCTCCTTTAACTATGCGAGCCCGGATAGCTCAGTCGGTAGAGCATTAGGCTTTTAACCTAAGGGTCCAGGGTTCGAGTCCCGATTCGGGCGATCGAAATTTTGTTACTAGTAAATTATACACGACTTGTCTAAAAATAAATGCAGTATAAATAAAACAAGTGCCATAAGAAAAGCAGTGATTTAAAAAATCATTGTCTGTGTTCACCACTTTAATTTATATCTTTCCTATTTTACAAATATCTCCAGAATCTTAACAAAGGGACTATTAACAAAATCTTATGAGAAGCAATTCTTGACTGAAGACAAGAGTAATATGGTATTTTGAGAACAAAATATTCAATATAAGGTTTTTAAGACACGTAGTGTATGAACAATGGATAAACAAATTATCACCAAAAATTAGGGGACCATCAGTATTTACATAAACTACACGCAGAATACTGAAATATTCTGAAATTAATTGACAGCAAGACAATGGAAGCTGTTGGCGCATTAGGCACACTATCAAATAGTAAACAAAATGTAGCTAAAAAGCGTTCTTCTCCTGTCTATAACAAAAGAGTAGTTTTTAGTATTACAGTGATAATACTCCTTGATGACTGAATTTCAGCAAGTATATTTGTGCTGTTTATTGCTCGATACGAATAGGAAATCTCATGTAGATTATACTTTAATAAATGGTTTTGGAAATATAGTTTTACAACTGAAGTTCTTCCTTTTTGGTTTTATGTGGGCACAAATACACGTTAGCCAGTTGTATTGATTGATTTATTGTTGTGAAGGTTTATAATGATTATAGGTATACAAAACGAAGGCACCCGCGTTGGCTCGAACCTTTCAGTTAACAGCCGAACGTGTCGCCAGATTGCGCCAGGAGGCAACGTTTGGCTCCTCTTTCTAGGATTGTGGAACTGTGATGTATCGGATCACGTTCATTTTCATGTTTGTTACTAAAAAATATGATATTTTTAGAGGTAATAACCGATATCAGACGGAAAACTTTAAGCTATTCATCATTGAGGAGTAGTAGTAGTAGTTATCAGAGAGTAGTTTCAAAACAAGTGTGTATCAGGGTTTTAATGCAAGGGTGAGTGTTAAAAATCGGCCTTGACAGTTTAATGGCTTTTGTCTACAGTACACACACTTGTTTTTAAATTCTTAACGTCTCATAATGGTGAGAGAAGTTTGTTTAAATATTAAGCTGCCATGGGATGTAGTAAATAAAAGCAATTATAAAAATTGAGTTGTACATTTTCTTTTCCAAAATTAAATGTATATGATTTGCGAAAACATTGTGGCTCGTGGCTTTTGCTATGGATTAGTTGTATAATTCAATGAAAGCTTTGAAGGAAAGGGCATTGTAGGAAAATTTAAGAAACAATGGATTTAATAGAATAGAACGATGGATAATCAATAAGTGCAGTGAAGGAGAAAGGTAGTTTCTCAGAGCTAGGATAGCTCAATCGGTAGAGCATAAGGTTTTTATCCTAAGGGTCTAGGGTTATAGTTCATGTCTGGACAATGGAGTTTTCGATATAAGCACAAATTATAAAGCTTTGTCACCAAAATAGATACAGGATGAGGGAAATAAGGGATTTACGAACGCAGGCATTTAAAAAAAATTATGACTTTCTTTATTGAATTTACGATCAATTCCAGAAACTTAAAAACTGGGCTGCTGACAAAATTTTATGAGAAGTAATGCTTGACTGAGAAAAAGAGTCAAGTAGTATTCTGGTAACAAAATATACAGTGTTGATGCTTAGGATGACAAAATATAAGCAACTGATCATCGAAAATTAAAGTATCAGTATTTATGTAAACTAGTATTGTGGTGCTATGGTGCGTCGGTTGACATTAGGTATTTGGTAGCAGAGCCTCAATACACATAACATAAATGGCATTGTGGCGCCGTGGTAACATGTGCGATCATGGTTGGGAGGTACCGTGTTTATTCCCAGCGAGGCCTCTCTGACCTATAGGTTAGCGATAGAAAAAATAAGAAAGAAGGTTTAGTGTTTGGTCCAAAAGAGGTGAAGGTTTACTTTATAGTGATCAATTTTAAAAATTGGTATATAAAATGAATTAATAGTGAGATAAAAGAAAATTAATTTTGAGATTAAACAAAATGTTGTACGGTAAATAAATAAACATATAAGCACATGTCCATAAATAAAGATATAAAATGAATTAATTAAAACGAAGAACTACTATAAATTAAATAATTACTATGAAAACAATGGAATGTAATAAATAGATAAACTTATCATTATAAAAAAACTTATTATGGAAAATTTAAATAAAATATAAGTAAACTTACTAAAATTATAAGTAGTTTAGTAGAAGATGTTGTGCTGGCTACCAGCATATTTTCCCTGGTTTCTAGTGAATATCATTAAATAGTAGTAGATAGTGGCTGGTTACCAGTTGCTAGGTTTGCTGTTTCCCAGCAAGTGTATATAAATTTAGCATTGTAATTAAGTTTTTGTTTCATTGTGTAGTTTGTAGTTATTTTATCTGAAAAAACTGGATGTAATACAAAATGAGAGGCTTATCATTGTAAATGATATAATTGAATTTTAATTCCAATTAAGATGTGTTGATCGAATATAACTGCTAACTTATTATTTAAATGTATAATGAAAATAATTGTAAAGTTTGAATGTTTGTCCCGCTGTAATAACCAAGGTGCTGGGATAGCATATTCAGATTTTATTTATTTTGTGCTTCTAGGATTCGTGGTGGATGGCGGTACCAGACAGATGGCGCCCATGCCTGTTCAATGGAAAGAGTATTGCCTGTGGACAACAGAGGACTGTTTCATTGGTGGATGGTATGTCGAACTTGGAAATGTTGGGGACTTCCGCGCGTCTTTGTAGCCTGTCTGCCTAAGGCCTGTTGCCTCCTATGAATACTTCTCTTCCTCCCTTTCTCCTGGGGCTGATAGCCACAATAATCTGTGTAGGTCACAGTGCCCGAGGTGTCCCCCTCCGTTGAATAACCTATACAAATACATATCAGAGATGCTGTCTCGAGTCGGTAACAAGGGATCCCACATTGGACAGCTAAACTAATCATCTTCAATAAGCCAGGCAACGGTAAACAGCTGAGGATAGTGAAGGGACCTGCAAAAATGTAATATTGGTATATACAGAATTAATACAGTCGTGATGGCAGAATATCACGTTCATTTTCATTTTTGTTTTTTAATATTTCGTTATTTTTTCAAAATGATAGCCAATAGCAGGCACAGAGGTTTAAGCTATTCGCCAAAAAGGCATTACATCATATCAGAGAGTAGCTTCCGTAGGAACTGTAGGGACCCAGTGGTTGCTGTTCCGCCACTGCTGGTTCCGTCCGCCCGGTGTCTTCTCCTACCTCCAGGGGCGCCCCTATTGGGGCACAGGGACACTATACTCCATGGATTGGTACAGAGTCCCCTCCGAGAATAAAAATTATGAGAGTAATAAGATTCTCAACGAGTATGTACAGGACTTTTAATCTAATGGTAGGTAAGGATTAAAAACCAGTCTTGAGAGTTTTATGCATTATTACAAATCTGCACTATTGGTGCTGCATCCGAAAACAAAACATTAGATTCAACCCGAAAAGAGAATTTGATGTTTTTAAACTCATGTAAGAGAGTCCAGAATTTTTAGTCCATATAGCATTAAACTTCTTGCACAACTGTCCGCGGTTGAATTCCCATCCAGACTTTTATAAGGAGTTTAACTGAAGCAGACACGCTACACTCACACCATAGAAGTAGTTTCTTTCTAAGTGCAAGAGCCCAGGTCACAGTAGTTATAGTTAGTGCAAGTGAAACATGTGTTTCGTCAGGAAGATTCCTTAAGCATTCCAAATAGGACAGTCTCTATAGAATTAGGTTTTTTAACCTAAGGGTCAAGGTTTCGAGTCCCTCTCCTGATATAATTGTAATTTTTATACATTTTCAGCACCCAACCATCTCACCATGACTTCTGTAACAAAAACTTTGCTAAGGAAGGAATTCGAACGCATCCTTGTTTATTACAAGAAGATAAAGATTTCTGTTCGTGTATTTTTTTATTTATTTTCTAAAACAATATTTCAGTTTATGTCGTATGATTTAAGCATGGGCAATACTATAAAACACCAGTGATGTGTTAAAGCAAGAATATATATTTATAAAACCACAAACAAGAAACAAGAATGTTGAAAAAGTATCTGGGAAAGAGATCAGCATATTTTAAACCACTCGACCACAGTAACACAAGGCTGTGTTTTCTTTTTGGGTGCTTTTAGTTGAAATCAACGCATTCACTGGTAAAGTACCTACTGCAGTCTTTTTATTCGCTTTCTGACGACAGCGTTTCCAAGCGTCCGATCACTTCAAATCATTTAGCATCTGCGAATGGCTGATTCTTTGTGACAAGTCTATAAGTATGTCATTATATTTGTAATTTGTTAAAACAGATTTCAAAGCTATTCTTGTGCTTCCTCCTTATAAAGATCAGTGTTTTTATATACATAAAATATGGATTGAGAGCATCCTTTCACGGGAGACAGCATAGCCCAATCGGTAGAGCATTAGACTTACAACCTAAGGGTCTAGGGTTCAAGTCCTTATCCGGGCGATGGTGTATATGTTATTGCCAGGCATGGTAATTTCCAAGCGTTTGAAATCAAGGACGGAAGGAAACAAAATTGAACTGTTACTGAATTATAGGCAATAAGGTCGCAGTTAACAAAACACCCCTCCCTCGTACAGTGTTTGCGTTTGCATATAGTACTCGGACTGGTTTTTACCTGTCTGTCACTAATCATTTGCCTCTTTGTAATGATAACATATGAGTTTGAGTGCAGAAAACTTGAAGCCAACACTAAAGAATTCCTATGCCTGGTTATAATCATAAATTGTACAACTTTTGTCTCTAAAAGAAGCATACAAACGCGAATAATGTAGTGTCTAGATTTAAATTTTTCTTACCTACCTTTATGTCTTGTAGGACGCCGAAATAGTCATACAGCAGAATAACAGGCGGGAACAGACATAGCTGGAGCTTGTAGACAGCATGAAACACAAAAATGTAATGTTTAAAAGGTGCACGGCAACTCCAAATATTGAGCTAAGAAAACACGAAGAAAAGAGCAAACAAATCCACAAGTTTTTATATTTTTACAAGAAGATGCTGATGACGTTAGTGATGATAACGAGAAATGTTAATTGCTTAACATAGAATGATCCGATATTTTTATTTTTAACTTACGGTTACATAATTTGGCAGCAGAAGAAAGAGTTGATATTTGGTTAATACTGTATTTATTACCACTTTGGTTAAATACATATCAAAGTCATCCGAAACGTTAAATGAAGTACGTACAGAGATTATTAAGTGGCAAGCATATGTTTTTAACAACTTCACATTAGTAAACATTAAGCATAAAATAGATAAACGTTACAATACATATAACTTACATAGAAATTATCCTCGCAAAAACACAACGATGCTTTGTTCGAGATTCTTTCGCCATGGCAAAATACCTTCCTTCCTAATTTCATGCTTTTTGCCATCTGAATAAGCAATCTGCTGAGATGCGACTTATTGGTGCACAGTGGAGCGAACCTTCAGGAACTCATTCAATTCATTCTATGGGCACTTCAGTTCCTCAAATGACATGAACTAATGTTATAGAAAATGTACACTTAGAAGAAAACAATGCAATAACGGGAAAGACATTCAAGCAACAATACATTACAACACCATACGGTCAGTTGTTTGTATCCTCCTGAATTTTTTTTTCTGTCCTTCTGCAATGCATTACCTTTGTTTTTATGTCTCTTCACAGTTTTCTCTGTCTCTCAGCGAGACAGAGTGAATTACAAAAAAAATTAGGGGATTATGTAAGCAAATTGTAACAAAAACTAATTCATTCTAAACATTTTTTGTTACACATCATACAGTTATGAACCTCTCCCACGGATATGTTTTTTGTTTACCACATCTAGGCTCATTACAATTTTTAAATATCTTAGCCCATTCCTCGCCCCATGTTCAGAGCCGTTACCAGGTGTGCTTTTGTGGTGCTTGTATTGTTATATTGCTATTTGTTCTACTAAAACTAAAACTTCTTTTAAATATTAAAAGAGGCAAAGAAGGGGATCTGAATTTAGTGTTAAGTAAGATATGAGATTTGCAACACAGGAGTCGCAACGCTCCTTTCTACTTGCCACGTCACCAGGCAAACAAACATGTTCTACCAAAGATTACTTAACCTGGGCCCACCCCAGCCCAAAGCACGGACAATTAGCATCCACTGTCGCATGGAACTCACAAAATATACTCATCTTTAACGTACACGTATGAGCCTCAAGGGTTCACTTAGATCATTCTTATGGGCTCTTCATTTCTACACTTGACAGAGCTTTTAGAAACACTTCTAACACAGCCTTCGTGGCGCAATCGGCTAGCGCGTTCGGCTGTTAACCGAAAGGTTGGTGGTTCGATCCCACCCGGGGGCGGTTAATTTTGCTCGACACTGTGCACTAATAGCTGTTTCGATCGGGCAGAGAAGCGTGTAGCGTGGTTTCTGAAGTAAAGGTCTCTGAAAGAGTTAAACCCAGGTTATAACGCAGTTTCTCCAGTTAACCGAAATAATTACGTTTCGAGCCAACTTAGGGGTGAAACATTCTTATGGTATCATCATCATATAAACAGGGATTAGACCACTGGTGATCCAAATAGTTGGTTTCTAATCTTCGTAGATGTCATAATATCCAATAACTTTTTCAGGAAAGCTGCAAACATAAAAATGTGAAAACTTTGAGAGATATATAGTCATAAATACTGACAATACAGCTTTGTCACAATTGACCTGCCAATTACACCCAAACATATGCTGTACCTTGGCATAGTTACATGTTATATAATGCTCACAGTTCCCACCCCAATTAAGACATAACCCAACTTAAACTAGGAGAAATAACTATTGAGACCTTTTATTGTGTACTATAACAGGTTTGAACTGCATATTCCATTTGCAAACAATGTTATTTAAATCACAGTAAACATTGTGCATCATTACTGATGAAACATAGTTATATAACACCACTTTACGTAAAATAGACAGTATTTTTATTTAGGACAATTCTAGCGAAATCAGTACATTTGGAATGTATGATCTAAAACAATTGGCCCAAACATATTCCTGTTCATGCTGGCAACTGCTAATTGTATCCAACTTGTTCATCCCTGAACAAGAAGGCAGCTCTCTCCTAGTAATCGTGCCATCTGCAGTAGGCTCGCACTCTTCCGTTTGTTTACGCTAAGCCATAATCCGTTCAAGTTGCCAGTTGTAATCAAATTACAAATCTGCTGCACCTTTCAAGGTCTCAACACCATCTCGTACAAAAAAAAAAAAACAAATTAGAAGTATTGGTGTATGCAACGTCTATAACCTTTCGTGTGATCTCAATGGTAGCACTTGCTATGGAATTCCATGATCTTTGTGCTAGAAACATCACTTCTTGTTAATTACTGCTACAGCCCACTCTGCTGGAGCATTCATGCATTTAGTAGGACTATCCAATCGCCGCTTAGCCAGAAAGCTAAAACGCTACTTCTAGTAATCTCGTCATGTGCAGTAGGCCGATTATATTACGTTTGTTTCTACTCAGCCACCATCAGTGCCGATGCGTGTACACACAAAGACACAACTATTATTGTTGGACAAATATTCTGTACACATTACATCACATAAGAGTATTATTATTGTTACATTCAATGAACGTTTTAATGTACACCGAAGGTGTGCTTTGTTATTACTTGAATATACGCGTGTACTTGCCTGGAGACTACAAATATAACAAGACTGATAAAGGAAATGCGAATTACTTAATGCAGCTAACTTTAGTTACATATGCTAAATCCAGAAGGCAATTTACATGCGATGAGGTGGCCGAGTGGTTAAGGCGTTGGACTGCTAATCCAATGTGCTCAGCACGCGTGGGTTCGGATCCCATCCTCGTCGTATGTTTTGTTTCAGAGATCACGGTAAGATTCTACTAAATATTTGTTTAACTCTAAGCAATTAGCATCAGCTACTCCATAGACCTCACAAAATGAACCTAGATTCTGCATATAGGAATGAACCTCCAGGAGCTCAATTGTTTGAGTTCTCGGAACTCTATAAGCCTTCATATTACACTAGTATTTGAAATATTGCTTTTGCTGCCTCTGTAGTAAACATCGCTACCGCCTACGGTTGCTAATTCAAATGTTGTTGGTAATATACAGCCCCCAGTTCATACTAAGTTTTATCAACACACTGTACAAATATAGCACGATGCTTAGGGCAGGTGGTGTACATATATCACTGTAAAGAAACAAAATTTTCATTCATTATTTTTACAACAATACTTTATGCAAAAATATACAGTATATTCGGGGCAATTTAAAGGACATGAATGCGTTCCCAATGCACCTGTTACTGAGTAAGCCCTGGTGCAACCCTGTTCATCCGAGCACTTAGCTCTCTTTAGTCTCTACGGTTGTTACCATGAGAATGATGTCTGAAATATTCTTAAGCACATTGACGTAAAAAGCCATTTTCTAAATACTACGAGAATCGAAATGTAAAAACCTATGCTTCATGGATTGCACGCTACTTATAACATTAGCACGGAGAATTTAAAAGTATCTGTTAATTGCAAAATTATTAAGTTTTTATTGAAAGTGATTGCATTTTAAGAAAACATTGTATGGTCTATAAATAAGTAAATCCATCCCCTAAAATATGTAGAAGAACCCAGTGAGTGTATATTTATATACTCAGCAAATTCTGGCCTGTACATGCAGATAAATGCTACACGTTGAAGAAAGAATATACGAAAGTGACGGACAAAGTATTCTGTACCGTCTAGCACCATGAGATGTGCGGTCTGCATTCTCTTAAAGTTCGACCTTCGGCTTTCTTTTTGCTCCCTTCATATAATGCATTGCCTTTACTTTGATGTTGGTCAAGTGGTTTATCTAATGCTTTCAACCTTTCTCTGCACAAATAAAACAAGCGCTTCAGAATGAATTGTCATGTATTTAAGCGATGATTAACGAAAATTGTGCCAAAACAACCTTTTTCTAACATTTTATGTTATAAAAGATACAGTTTAATACATGTCCCTATGGTATTTGATTTCCACCTCTAAGTTCATTTAGAAATTTAAATACCTTAGCAGTGCAAGTGTTCCACGCCCCTTCTTTCAGATCAGGCAGCAACTGTGCCTTTGAGATGAATACATTGTTACATTGCTATTTATTCTAATAGGATTATCACTTCTTTTAAATCTTAAAAGAAGCATAATTGGAGTAAATCAAATAATGCAGTGATAATTAAGATATGAGTAAATTAGTATGTTTCGAAAATTTACAAAACAGATGTTGCAGCCTTTGCTTTTACCTGCCCCGTCAGCATGTAAATAGGTAGCACCAAAGGTTACTTAACCCCATCCAAATACATGGGCAAACTACAATTTGCATGTCCACTGCCCCATGGCCTTACAAAATGAAGTCTTCTTCAATGTACAATTAGGAACCTGCAAGAACTCACTTAGGTCAGTTCTATGGGCTCTTAGTTGTTCACTTGAGAGAGCTTTTAGAGGTCCTCTTGAAGCAGCCTCCGTGGTAAAATCGGCTAGCGCGTTCGGCTGTTAACCGAAAGGCTGGTGGTTCGATCCCACCCGGGGGCAGTTAAGTTTGCTCGACAATCTGCATTAATTAAGCTTCTTGGAGCACATAGGGAGCGTGTAGCACATAAATGTTTGTTTATGAGGTAAACGTCAGTGAAAAAGTTAAACCTAGTTTATAACGCATTATCTCCAATTAACCGAAAGAATTACGTTTCGAGCCAACCAAGAGGTGAAACACCCTTAAGGTTTCAATAGTTGATTTCTAATCTTCGTAGATATCATAATCTCCAGTAAATTTTTCACGCAAACTGAAAAACATATAAATGTGATTGTGTTAAGAGAGATATAGCCATATATACCGGCAACAAAGCTTTGTCTGCATTGGCCTGTTAATCACAGACAGATATATCCATGTTTCCGGGTTAGTTTTCATGTTCATATAGTGTTCAAATTCCCATTTCATTTAAAACATATCCAAACGTAATTTTACAAGCAAGGAGAAATAACGTTTGACTGTTTTTGTGTGCACAACGAGTTCAAATTGTATAATTAAGTGGCACACAATGTTGTATAAATCTCAGTAAATGAAACTAAACTGCGCATTACAATTGCTAGAATACAATTATATACCACTACTTCATGCAACAATATTGTAAAATATTTCCTGGGAAACTTGGAGATATGAGTATATCTAGAACACAAACATACCCCTATTCATTCTGGTATCCAATCTGTTCATGGCTGAACAAGAAAGTGAAAACACTACAGGTAGTAACCGAGTCTGCTGCGGCAGGCCGACGATCTTCCTTTCGTTTACGCTGAGTCACCATTGCCGAAAGTGCCTGTACACACAGAAACACTGTGTTATTCTTGGGGGGAATATTCTGTAGATATTTCGTAAAACAAGTGTAATACGAAAGGAATATTCAGTTTGTCCCTCAAAGATGTGTTTTGTTATTGCTTGAATATACACGTGTACCATGCTGGATTGTTCTTTACCCTATCTAGGCATATTACAAAAGGTCTTTAAATTCAATCAACCATTATCAACAAATTATGGAAACCTTCCTTAGACCAAAAACATACACGCACTTGCCTGTACAAGGGGTTGGCAAGACCAGTCCCCTGTTATGGCAGCGAAGCTTGCACCTTACGAAAGTGTATGAAAATAGAATTACTGCCAGTGAAAGGAACTTCATGCGCCGAACAGCAGGCTACACTAAATTGGACCATAAAATAAATGAAGATATCCTACATGAACTCGGAATGGAACTGCCATGCAGTATATTCATCAATGTTAAGAAAATGGGCTCCAGCACGTTTAGTGTATGCCCAGAAGCAGGATGTTGGATTAAAGGACCACCAGGGAAAAGTTTACTGCGTCACCCTGTGAAGAATGGAGAATTTTATGTAGACTGAAACAGTCCTTCTGGGACTATCATTCCCTTTCGTTCTTTTTTTCATTTTCTTTTTTGATAGGCCGAAATGGCCCACATGTATGATCCTTTACAAGAGCGGGTTTAAACATGGGTCTGCATACAAACTCTGGCGAAGAATACATTTAACGTGCACCAAGTGTGACTGCATGTAGGAGAGGACACTATACATAGACACAGAACGTCACACGCAGTATTCACCCTTATAAATGCTGCTTTTTATTTATTTATTACATTACAGTTTAATAATATATAGATATAGTATAGTATTAAATACAAAAATTTGCGTGTATTCTAAAATACCACTCAAGCATTTCGATGTTTGAATTATATATGTGTATGTGTTTGTATATATAGGTGTGTATATACCAGGTGACTCAGCTGCCCCTAGGTATTCGTATCTATGCAACCCGCAGTTTATAGACTAATTTGAAAACATTGACCCTTTTATCAAACAAACTTATTGTAGCTCTGTCCTTCTATTTGATACTATGCTCAAACACCCTTAAGTATTATAGGCCTGAATGATCCAAAGAGCCCCGAAAGGCTTTAAAAAGGCGGCTTTTTATGGATGTAATGCTTGCAAGGAGATAGAGGTATGTTTTCCCGAGGAGGAGGAGACATCATGTGAATTCTGACCGAGTGGATTAGCTGCAGGAATGTGGTAAACTAACGATTAGCTTCGGAAGTTCGAATCTAATGCAAACATCAAATAGTTTTGGTTACTTTTTTTCTTTCTCCTTGCGTTTATTTTCTGTATTTTAGTATACTAATCTCCTGTGAGCCAAAGACACAAGAATTGCAATCAGATAATTGTGTATCATGCTTACGATAATAATCTGTACCTATCGGGTGTTGTAAACCGTGTCACGCAGTTAGCTTTTATTCTTTTGGGCACATTTGACGATATTAAATCTAACATATTTTGGTTCATGCTTAAACCTTATGTTTTACTTCTTCTACTGACTGCTTAGTTAATGGTAAACAGAATAACAAATTGTTGAAGAGCGTGGATTTCATCAACGAAGTAAAAATGACGACCCCTTTCATCATTGCACTTTTATGTACGTTGCCGGAAAGACCTCTTGCATGTTGTAACATGCTCGGTATAATCTGCCTGCATTCTTCACGTATGAGTGCCCGGAAATGATTTGGGCTTTGCAGTTCAATGCTACGTTGCGAGTTGGGGTTCCTGTATGAATTAATAATAGTAAACCTCATCCCCAGCTCAAAACTTTACATGCCTTTTGCAACTTCATACAGCGTTTGGAGGCCATTTTGATAACTCTAACTCAAATAAACAAACTGCATCAGCTATTTTAATTACTGCATAAACTGAAATATGCCATAGTTCGTGCCAGGAGTTCAAATAGTTTTGTCAACCGATGCATGTGATAAGTTGTTCCTTCATGGGCGCTTTCAAAGGTGTGTATGAATGTATGCGAAAGAATAAAAGTTTGTAAAATCAGCTAAAAGTGCCACTGAAGCTCCCAGTGTCAGGGTGGATGTTTTTGGCATCGACATACATGACGATAGCATTCTAACCCGTAAATCACTTATGCACTGAGTTACCTATCCCTCCTCTATAAAGTGTTATGCAAATCAGCCTTTAGAAGGAATTCAAGAAAGGTTTAGTCACATATGTTGCCTGGCACGTTGCATAAATTCAAAAATAAATAGGGGCAGCTGACTTCTGTTATATATAACCCATGCCCTTCTACATTTGGCACCTAGAGACTCTGTAAATGCGGGAGGTCTAACGACAAAGGGGTCCGTTTGTACATCTCCCAGTGTTGTTTCCGAATAAAGATCTGTGAAGCCAGTATATTCGCCACGTCTCCAACCCTAATTATCCAAAAATAGGTGGCAAAGACTATCCAAGAAGGCGTATCTGTCATCTGCTTATCATCTTGATAGAATTCGAGGGTCAGATAGTCACCCAATGCGGACACGTGTACGCCACGACAGATCCCACAGATTCGTCTATACACCCAGGTCCCAAATAGAACGTAAGACCGCACAGGCTACTAGTTTGTGTTGCAAGGATTTGATGTTGCTCTGCTATTTCTCAGGTGTCGGAACTACCTCATTGATAACCGAGTATTCTGCAGCTTTCCAGTGAATGGGGATCTTTGGATTCATCAACTTGTTCTAAATATTTCTCCATCGTCTCTGAGAATACTTCTATTACACTAGGTAGAACACTGTTGGTAGTCATGAGATATTTGTAAAAGAAGGCAGATCGTTTAAAAGCTGACCTCTGATTAGTCATAGTTTGCAGTGTCTCCCAACACCGCCGAAATTGCGGTACCGCTTACCTGGAGGATGAAGTTGTTCTGCCCAAAGAGATTTCTGTAGTGAAAGGCCCTCGCCGTCCAGAATACCCAGAATACACTCCCTATCCAGGGAGTCTCAAATATTTTGCATCCACTGCTATCGCTCCACAACCACCTTTATTAACTAGACGTCGTACTTGTTCTCTGGAGACCAATAAGCTCCGAAGAACGGAAATATAACCAATTAGACATTTAATCCTTTGAGAAATTTGCTTGGTAATGGGCAGTACTTGAGCAATGCACTAAATCCTACTGAGTGTGTAAGTGTGCACATACCACACTCGTTGAAAAATGTTGAGTGTCCGAGTCCGCTGCTCTACTAAGAGAACCCGTAACTTGGTCAGTTTTTCAGTGCAATTAATTGCCTCTCTCCAGAAAACAGTGCGCAATATGTGGCTTACAAACCGCTTACCTAGGAGATGACCAAACTGCAAAACCTCCGACTTGTTAAAATTTAGCTTTTCTCCCAACACAGCGCTATAGTGTCAAACAGACTGATGCAAGGTAACCATGTCAGCATTATTTGCCACGAATACCGTCAAATCATCCGCATATGTGCATTTAAATATATCAAAACACGGCCCCATATGACATGAAAGCTTTCATTGAATGTTATTTTTGTGTTGTCTTTATTTTATAAAATTTGTGCAAAATATTCTTCACTAAATATAGCTGTTTGTGCACATGTGTGTATATACATAGGTTTATCAAAAAGAAGGAACAGACTTTAAGTATTTATTTCTAATTTACGACAATAAATGACGACACGTGCAATACATCACGGAATAGAGAAAAGTGCAAAGTTGTATTTTATGTTTTCAAAATGATCACCATTTGTCATGGGAGGACGACCAGTGCTTTTCTGTTTGCATACGCAAACATTTTCTACGAATTTATTGTATCAATTGGAATTTCTTTTATGACAGGCGGCTCGTTGTTGAACTTACAACAAAATAAACCCTGCAATGAAGCAATGGATTCAATCTTTGCATAATGCAGCACACAAAACGACTTATCCTGTGGCGTCGCCATTTTCTCGTAAACAAACACAGCGCCGCTGTAGGTACTGAATGGGACTAATAGATGGGGCTTAAAGATTTGGATTTTCCTCTATTCGATGATGTGTCGTATGCTTCGCTATTTATTGGCACTCATTAGAAATAAATATTTAATCCTGTTCCTTCCTTTTGAATAACCCTGTATACAGACATTGTCAGAGATGGTGGATCAGCGTAAACAAGATCAAGGTCCTCGGCCGCTACAAGTGGTGCAGTTGGAGTGTCTTCTCTTCCTTTCCACGGTGGACAATTTAGATTCGCCTCTTAGATACAAGAATGAGAAGGAATGGGGCTGCAACGGCTGGAACTGATGTTTCATTTCAGTAGTGTGCTGCGATTGAATATGTCATTGAAAGGGTACTTCCGATGTAGAAATTCTCCAGAGACTTAAGTGTGCATATCGAGATATATACGTGGGTGCCAGCGGTGCAAGAAATTTGGTAGAACAATTTTAAAATGGAGAAGTATGTACTGAAAATAAGCTCATAGTGGCCACACGCGGACTGCTTCTAACAACGCAACAAAGACATGTCACTACAGTTGAGAAGTCCTTCCGTATCTCACCTACAGTCACGATTTATCACCCTCGGATAACGTATTTGTGGTACTGCAAAGTAAAGTATGTAAGGCAATTGGGCAACAAAAGCAGCCACTGAGTCATTATGGTAAGGGATATTTCAACGCCCACAGTTTTAGTGAAAATGTGTATAAAAATAAATAGTCTGTGAGAAAAATAAATTGGTGTACATATTTAAGAATATGATGATGTATTTGCTTTTACAAAAATACATTTATAGGGTCGAATTCATAGTCGTCGTTATGTGAAAAGGAGACGCTTAAGCAATAAGTATTTCCTTTTGATGTGGAAACGCTTATTACCAGTTAGAACGCATAGACGGTACTTATATGCTCAGCCCTAAACGCTTACGTATTTCCGAAGCACAGGTTCAGCTGTTTCACAGCCACTCGGATGCGCAAAGGAATTATAAACGAACATGCAGGTCACCACATAACCAGCCACCATTTTCATTATCGTTGTGGTTTTTGTTCACAACAGCTTGTGAGCACGTGGTAGAGGTTTGCGAATTTTAAACGATACATTTATTAATTAGTTAGCTTTCGTTTAAAATCAAGTAGATTGTAGACTTGGTTAAGAGTTTGTAGTAATAGTTGTAGAATTACATTAATTACATGCCAAAAGAAAAACATTTCCGGAGCAGGAAGGAAACCAACTAAAAGAGTTGGTGCTGAGGTAGAAAGACATCGTATAATGCAGGCAATCGGACGCTGTGTGATGTACGGGCCTTAAGTGGTATTTACTCGTGGACTGTTTTAAATCTGAAAACCTGAACTTCTAGGCTAAAGTGTTTACAATATACGCACTGTGTATACACATGCATGAAAACAAACTACAAATGCAATTACTACACCATGTATCGGTAATCAGAAAAGCAAAAGTATCCAATTACTTACAATGTTTGGCTTTAACGGCGATTTACACGTGACATCGGTAAATCTATGTTCAAGATTTTGATAACCCAATGTATATTTTCAAATTAAAGGCAAAGACGTGTTACTTGTTAAGTGATCCATTGCAGTGGTAGTAATTTTGCAAAATATGCAATTTGATCAAGAAAAGTTCGCAGAGATGTATTTTATTGATAGCAGAACTATTTCCGCATTTTATTTTTAGAATTTTATTAAATGATTCTGAATAAGTGCAACGTAATCTCCTTCTCTAGGGGCCTAAGGACTTTGGACAACATAAATGGGAAAAGATTGAACAGAAAGCATATGGACAGTGTCACAGCACTGATATTCTATACATTATTTGTTTTCAAGTAAGCCTGTCACACGTTACGACTTCATAAGCTCCGTTACGTTGTTTAGCGGAGGCATTAGATTATTACAACAGCGGCTTTGGTATTTTTTTTTCGAGTGGAGGAAAAATACTTTTGCGTACTAACCCCATCTAAGATGAGAGTGTGGGATTCCACCTCGGCGTTAAGCCGAGGCCATACCCACTAAAAAACCTCCACCGGAGGGAAAAGTCATGGTAAGGTAGGGCAGTACCGCTCTTGCAACTGCGGAGTCAAGGAAAGGAAATGTTGGCCAGCCATAGGCTGAGGCCAAGGTGTGGAAGGAGGCCGGACGCAACCATTACTGAAGCCCTGGTTGCGCCCTGGAGAAATTTTAGGTGATCGTTTTTGAGTATTCTGGAAGGCGCCATGGTGCTGCGCCCTAAGATATTACTGGTGTTGGGCGTCAAAAGCAGGCATTTGTGCGCGAGTCGTTGGATCTGAGCCAATGGCTGCGTCTCTTTAACAGATATTTAATACATGCAAGTATATAATTACATAAATATACGGATTTGATTAGTAATTAATCAGCTTAAGCTATATTTCTTAGCTTATTACTTATGTTAATATTCTAGGGTACACATACACTTAGGATTGCGGTAAATATTTGTAGAATTAATTTGCTCCGCCAGGTGGCGTCGTCTCTTATCATTAGTTAGGATGCTTAATTGTATTTGTTTGTAATTTTATTTTTCGCCCAAAAAGGCGTTGTCCCTAATGTTGTCCATATCATTAACCATCTATGCTGGGTCATATAGAGTGCACACCGGCGGGCAGTCTGCCTGCAGTTGCAGGTGCGAGCCAGTGCCACTTGCGGGGGGCCCCCTTCCCCGGGACCGCCTTGACTCAGAGAGCAAGGACTTCGAGGCCACCAATTGTCACGTCGTGAAGCTGTAGTCATGGGTGTTATAATGGGTATATTACTAGCGTGTCAAGATACGCTTGAATGTCGATTTCGGGCTCCCCGAAGCCTAGGGTTCTGTCAAACAGTGACAGCGGTCTTTTGTGCTTGTTGTGGTTGGTTTCATATGAACCTAATTCTTGAATGAGTGTATTTGTGTTCTTTTCCTTGCTTTTATAAAGGTTGAAGCTTAAGCTCTTAACGTATTCTTCAACTGAGTGTAATTTTAGTTCCTCGTGTAGGAGATATGTTGGCGCTAGCGGCGGTTGTTTAGTAATTATTCGTATTATTCTATTTTGGAGTGTTTGTATTTTGTGCATATGTATTTTGGCCGCGTAGACCCAAACTGGGGCTGCATACGTCAGTATTGGCCTTATTAGTGTTTTATATAGGGTTAGCCCCATGTTTATTTTCAATTGGTTATTTATGTTAAAAATTGGGTAAAGTCTGTTTAGTTGACCATTGGCCTTGGCTCTGACTTTCGCAATTTGCTTATTCCAGGTCAGGCCTTGGTCCATGTTGAGACCTAAGTAGGTCACTTGGTCCTTCCATTCTATTCTTTCGCCTTGATAGTTGAGGGGCTGGAGAGCATGTTTACCTTTACGGTGAAATGTTCTTTTAGTGAATATTATTCCTTGGGTTTTTCTAGCATTTACTTTGATCCTCCATTTGGTGAACCAATGTTCTAGTGTGTTAAGCGCATTTTGCAGTCGTAAATGTATAATTCTCGGTTGTGTTGACTGCGTGGTTATTGCGGTGTCATCTGCGTAAATGTATTTGTTTGATCTTACCAATAGTGGCATATCATTTATGTATAAATTAAACAGCGTCGGTCCCAATAGCCTTCCATGTGGGTCGCCGGCCTTGATTGTTTTGGTGCTCGATGTCGCTTCCTCTACCGACGTATGAAAGCGCCGGTCGCAGAGGTAGTCCCTAATTAGCGGAGTCAGGGAAATTGTAATGTTTTAATTTCTTTAAGAGTCTGGCGTGCCATACTTTATCGAAAGCGCGTTCAATATCTAGGTAAATGGCGCCTGTTGATTTATTCGTGTTGTCGCCTTCAGTGATTTCCTCCGTCATCCTGAGGAGTGGCAGGGTTGTTGAATGTTGGTTCTGAACCCAAACTGTTCAGGCATAACTATACTTTGCTTGTGTATATGTTTATTAATTCGCTTTAGTAACACTTTTTCAAGTACTTTACTTAGCGTGTTCAATAGGCTTATTGGCCTGTCATTTCTGGGGAGTGTCACGTTTTTGTTTGCTTTCGGGAATAGCAGTATTTTGGCCTCTTTCCATACAGGTGGGAACCGGCCATGTTCTGGTGTGTATTTAAATATTTTGGCTAGTGCTTTTAAAGCTGTGATTGGTAGATTCTTCAGAACCACATTTGGTATTTTGTCTGGTCCAGGTGCTTTTCTGGTAGGCAGGTGTTTAGTAATACACCCTATTTCGCCTGGGCTAGTTTTTCGCATTTTATTGTGCGTAGGCTCTTGCCCTATGTTATTAGCTTCGTTTTCTGTTTCTGCGATAAAATCGTCGTGTCCTGCCGTTTGGTTCGGGGAGAACACATTTTCAAGCGTGACCGCAAAGGTTTCTGCCTTGGCCCGGGGGTTTCTGCAATGACGTTATTAATCTGTAACGGAGGTATATTGGTTCGAGTGCGCGTTAGGCATTTTGCTATTCGCCAAACAGTGTTTTGTTGCGAGTTTAATTTTCTAGGGTGTTATCGCATTGGTTTTGTATGTATGTTCTCGCTCTTTCGTTTGCTGGGTCTCTTGCTTGGTAATATTCTGTTCTGTTTATTATGTTTCGCGTTTTTTGCCATTTGCGTTTGGCTCTGTTTTGTGCTTGTTGCAGAATTTTTACGTCTTTCGGGAATTTGGCGTTTGTAGAGCGTGGTTCTGTAAGCGGTACGCATGCCGTGGTGGCCAGTTTGATTGCGCTTTCCAATCTATCTATCGCAGTGTCGTGTTCATTTGCGGAGTTAACCTTAGGTCTGGTAGGTAGTAATCTACCGTGTCTTTAAAGGTATCCCAATCTCCTTCATTGTAGTTATGCCTTAATGGAGCTGGATTAAATGCTACTGGTGCATTAATTGTCATCAGAACCGGTAAGTGGTCTGATGTAAGCTCCTGTAAGACTTCTAATTCTATATTGTAGCGAATGTTACTTAATAGCGCAATGTCCAGAATGTCTGGCGTGCAATTTGGTAATTGTGGTACAAAAGTGCTTGCAATTGTAGTCCCCGGCTCAATGACCCGTGGTCCTAGATTCATCACTTTATCTAAGTCGTCTGTGTCATCGTTCCCAGGGGGATTGTACAATGACACTATCACAATTTCAGAGTTATCTATCTTAAGTTTTATTGCCGTTGTTTCAGCATGTGATAGGGTGGGGAATTGAATTTGATAATGATCAATGCTTGCCTGAATGGCTATTGCGGTCCCCCTTCCTCTTCGGTCGCGTTCATTTCTGTAGATTTTATAGCCCGGAACAGATAGGCGATCGGTGTTATTGATATGTGTTTCTGATAGTAGAGCTACTTGTATTGAATATGTTTGCAGAAAATCTGATAAATGTTTGGTCTTTTTCCTAATACCGTTGCAGTTGCAGAAAATTATTCTTAACGTGTCCGAACTAGCCATGACTACAGTCTTCGAAGATTTGTCAGAAGGTCAGCGAGGTAGTGAGCTATGATTACGTCATCTGTTCCGAAATGACTAATCGTGTCACAGAGCTTTTTGACCATGGTGTGAACTTCATTGAGAGAAACCTTTTTTGTGGACTTGCCTAGTGACTTCACTAGTGCGTCCATTGCCTTGCCTGCATCTTTGTGCGCTGGTCTTTTCCGTTGGGGAGCGACTTTGGTGCCTGGTTAGGCCCGACAGCCTGCAGTAGGGGACCTACAGGTACTGATGGAGGGTTGTCCTGACTTTTGCGAGGGTGTCGCTCGCCGCTGGTTGGTTCGGCCTCAGCAGTGAGCTGAGGTCCCCCAATCACTGGTGGCTCAAGCTCTGGGGCTGGTCGCGTCCTATCTTTGCTGTCCCTAGTGAGCCACTCAGTCTTTTTCGTGGTAACCTCGGCGTAAGTTTGCGCTCTTCCTATCTTTGGGGGATTCTTTGGAGGTTGTCCACTGGGCAAGGTCTTTTTCTTGCATGCTGCTTGATATGTTGGGCAACAGCGCCAGGTTGCTCTATCGCCCTGAGCGACACATAAGAAGCATACTCGGTCCTTATGTGGAACCGTGCATGTCCCTGGGAAATGGGGTCCTGCACATTTGGCGCACGTGGGTTTGGGGGACCTACATTCTCTTCTCACATGCCATAACTTTTGGCAGTGTGAGCACTGTTTTGGCTCTGTGCCGGCCCTATACTCCTCTACGTGTACTCGGAAGTGTGCCAAAAAGCGGAGGTCAAAAATTTTCCTACTTTCAGTTGTGTCCTGGAGTTCAATTAAGAACATCGGCAGGGGGCCCTATTTCTGTTGCGCCGCCGCATCTGAACGGCCCTGGTTGCTTCGAAACCGCATTGAGCCAGGTCTTCTACGATTTCTGCGCTGGAGACTTCAGTGTACAGCCCCTTAACGACATAGCGTGCGGTTCTATTCTCGGGTTGCTCTAAAAGATAGTGCTGTACGCCCCTGTCCTTGAGATGCTTAGCCACAGTTTGGTAAGTCTCGAGGTTGAGCGCCTTTATACAAAAGTCTCCGGAGTTTCTAGCTACACTCACAGAGTAATTATTATTATTCAGGTGGTGAGTCTTGTCTAGGCCTTTGATTAGCTGGTGGAATGTCGCGGCCTGGTTCTTTCCTACAACGATTGGCGCTACGTGGGTCCTCCTGTCCTGCATGAAATCGGAGGGTTCCGCTCGAGCGTCTGGTCCTGCGTCCTTAGAAGTGCCAGGTTTCGGCGAGGATGGTATCACAGGGGTAGGTGTTTGGGTATAAGTAGGTGTAGGAATGGGTAGTCGGGAGTTGGGTGTCACAGGATTGGGTTTAGTAGGTGAGTCAGAAGGTGTAGGGCGGAAGGAGTTTGGGTGCTAGGTGAAAAAAACAGAGAAGTGGAAGTGGAAGGAGTAGGAGAGATAGGTTTAGGAAGGGAGGCCTTCTTCCTAGTCATCATTGTCTTTGGTGGTGAAAGGGTTGGCTTGGTAGCCGTCGTCGTCCTGTTTTCCTGTGCCATCCTATCTTAGGTGAAGTTGTATAAGAGTTCAAGAGAGAAGGGAAAGCCTAATAGTTAGCCTATCAGGGGGCTTAGTCTAGAAGGAAAGATGAAAAGGTACAGTAGAAGAGAAAGAACAGTAAGTGAGCGCTAAGAAGCACGGGGAGACAGAGGGTCGAACCTCGGAGAGGTCCTGAAGCAAGTCTTGCGACTGCTTGCTATGACCGTGTATCCCCTACTCGTCTGTACTGCGAGCGTTGTGCTCAAAGAGCTAGGCTTTGGTTAAGCAACCGCGGCAATGCCGAGCCGAAGGTTTTGGTACAAGTACCACGGCAATGCCGAGCCGTTCCAGCGGTGGCTGCTTCTTTGCAGCGGACTACTTCTTCTTTCTTGTCTGGGAGCTCCTCTAGTAGATGTTGCTTGGTCCAGATCTCGAAGCGAAGTGCTTTGGTAAAGCGATATGCCTTCTTAAATTCAGCAACCCTATGCATTTCAATTGAATTCTGCAAATCATGCAAATTTGTCTATTAATGTGCAATATAAGTTCGTTATGAAATTCCATATACTCCACGAAATTGCCATTATCGTTAACGTCCGTTGTAGGCAGTTGATGCAAGCGGCATCGGCTCTCCTTATTGCATATAAGTGGGGGCCGGAGCTTCCTTACATGAATAAGGATTTCCTTATTCTCCTGAAAGAGTAGCGTCTGAGTACTGAAGTCGCTGCTTAAGGACTTCCTTGAAATAAGCGACGACTATGAATTCGACCTATAATGTGATTTATAAAAGAATTCCGGGTCATGACTTTTAACGTGGATTCAATGAATTACGGAAGGAAACAACTTTGTATGGAACGTTAAGAAGCAATGGATCTAATAAGATAGCAACGGTAGAAGATCACCAGTGTATCATCGTACTGTCTCTTTTGGAAAATGTACTTAGTCCCCCTTCAAATATGCGAGCCCGGATAACTCAGTCGGTAGAGCATTAGGCTTTTAACCTAAGGGTCCAGGGTTCGAGTCCCTGTTCGGGCGATCGAAATTTTGTTACTAGTAAATTATACACGACTTGTCTAAAAATTAATGCAGTATAAATAAAACAAGTGCCATAAGAAAAGCAGTGATTTAAAAAATCATTGTCTGTGTTCATAACTTTATTTTATATCTTTCCTATTTTAGAAATATCTCCAGAATCTTAACAAACGGACTATTAACAAAATCTTATGAGAAGCAATTCGTGACTGAAGACAAGAGTAATATGGTATTTTGAGAACAAAATATTCAATATAAGGTTTTTAAGACACGTAGTGAATAAACAATGTATAAACAAATTATCACCAAAAATTAGGGGACCATCAGTATTTACGTAAACTACACGCAGAATACTGAAATATTCTGAAATTAATTGACAGCAAGACAATGGAAGCTGTTGGCGCATAAGGCACACTATCAAATAGTAAATAATTCATTCGTTCATTATCTGTTTACCCTCCTCTTATGCAGGACTTACACCCCACAGGACATACAAGCGGGTGCCTGGGGTCAGAGGCCCGTCGAGGAGCAGACACTCATGGATCAGACAGAGCATCCAGGATGGGTGATCAGCCCGATGCCTGGTATGGGATGAAGGAAGTAGATGAAACGAAATGTTGGTGAAATGGATGAAAGGAAAGGTGATGATGGAGCAGTTGGTGGAATAAATGGCGGGGGAAACCGGAGAACCCGGAGAAAACCCGCCCAGACGCCGCTTCGTCCACCACAAATCCCAAATGCAGGTTCCTGGGAGGGAACCCGGGCCGCCTCGGTGGGAGGCGAGCGGTCTAACCACTCGGCCACGGCGCCGCCAAATAGTAAATAAAATGTAGCTAAAAAGCGTTCTTCTTGATGACTGAATTTCAGCAAGTATATTTGTGCTGTTTATTGCTCGATACGAATAGGGAATCTCATGTAGATTATACTTAAATAAATGTTTTGGAAATATAGTTTTACAACTGAAGTTCTTCTTTTTTGGTTTTATGGGGGCACAAATACACGTTAGCCATTTGTACTGATTTATTTATTGTTGTGAAGGATTATAATGATTATAGGTATACCAAACAAAGGCACCCGCGTTGGCTCGAACCTTTCAGTTAACAGCCGAACGTGCCGCCAGATTGCGCCAGGAGGCAAAGTTTGGCGCCTCTTTCTAGGATTGTGGAACTGTGATGTATCGGATCACGTTCATTTTCATGTTTGTTACTAAATAATATGATATCTTTAGAGGTAATAACCGATATCAGACGGAAAACTTTAAGCTATTCATCATTGAGGAGTAGTAGTAGTAGTTATCAGAGAGTAGTTTCAAAACAAGTGTGTATCAGGGTTTTAATGCAAGGGTGAGTGTTAAAAATCGGCCTTGACAGTTTAATGGCTTTTGTCTACAGTACACACACTTGTTTTTAAATTCTTAACGTCTCATAATGGTGAGAGAAGTTTGTTTAAATATTAAGCTGCCATGGGATGTAGTAAATAAAAGCAATTATAAAAATTGAGTTGTACATTTTCTTTTCCAAAATTAAATGTATATGATTTGCGAAAACATTGTGGCTCGTGGCTTTTGCTATGGATTAGTTGTATAATTCAATGAAAGCTTTGAAGGAAAGGGCATTGTAGGAAAATTTAAGAAACAATGGATTTAATAGAATAGAACGATGGATAATCAATAAGTGCAGTGAAGGAGAAAGGTAGTTTCTCAGAGCTAGGATAGCTCAATCGGTAGAGCATAAGGTTTTTATCCTAAGGGTCTAGGGTTATAGTTCATGTCTGGACAATGGAGTTTTCGATATAAGCACAAATTATAAAGCTTTGTCACCAAAATAGATACAGGATGAGGGAAATAAGGGATTTACGAACGCAGGCATTTAAAAAAAATTATGACTTTCTTTATTGAATTTACGATCAATTCCAGAAACTTAAAAACTGGGCTGCTGACAAAATTTTATGAGAAGTAATGCTTGACTGAGAAAAAGAGTCAAGTAGTATTCTGGTAACAAAATATACAGTGTTGATGCTTAGGATGACAAAATATAAGCAACTGATCATCGAAAATTAAAGTATCAGTATTTATGTAAACTAGTATTGTGGTGCTATGGTGCGTCGGTTGACATTAGGTATTTGGTAGCAGAGCCTCAATACACATAACATAAATGGCATTGTGGCGCCGTGGTAACATGTGCGATCATGGTTGGGAGGTACCGTGTTTATTCCCAGCGAGGCCTCTCTGACCTATAGGTTTTTCCTGATGACCCCGGAGTCGTCAAACAAATGCTGGAATGATTTCTTCTTTACAACTTCCTTTCCCTGATTTCCCTTTCATTCCGTTTTACTCTCACCCTCATGTGTGCTTCTAGGTTGTGGTGATTATAGAACGAGGATGGAGGAAGAAGAGGAAAGGAGAGAAGACGTTGGTGGTGTTGGGGTGCAGGTTTGCCATTATTGGAGGAGCAACCAGCAGTTTCGCCGGAGTAGCAGCTACGAGGTGTGCCATTGGAGGAGTAATTAATGTGGTTTGGGAGGGATAGTGAGTGGTGGTATGGAGATATTAGATGCACAGGGCCGTGATTTTGTTATTGATGCTAATAACAGGGAAAATTTGGAGCTTATATAGGTTGGAGGTGGAGGTGGTGTTAGAATAAAATGGAGAATGTGATAGAGTGAAATGTTGGGGTTAAAGTATGTAGATATGTAGCGATAGAACAAATAAGAAAGAAGGTTTAGTGTTTGGTTAAAAGAGGTAAAGCTTTAGTATATAGTGACCAAATTTAAAAATTGGTATATAAAATGAATTAATAGTGAGATAATAGAAAAATTATTTTGAGATTAAACAAAATGTTGTACGGTAAATAAATAAACATAAGCACATGTGCATAAATAAAGATATAAATGAATTAATTAAAACGAAGAACTACTATAAATTAAATAATTACTATGAAAACAATGAAATGTAATAAATAGATAGACTTAACATTATAAAAAAACTTATTATGGAAAATTTAAATAAAATATAAATAAACTTACTAAAATTATAAGTAGTTTAGATGTGCTGGCTACAGGCATATTTTCCCTGGTTTTCAGTGAATATCATTAAATTGTAGTAGATAGTGGCTGGTTACCAGTTGCTAGGTTTGCTGTTTCCCATCAAGTTTATATAAATTTAGCATTGTAATTAAGTTTTTGTTTCACTGTGTAGTTTGTACTTATTTTATCTGAAAAAAACTGGATGTAATACAAAATGAGAGGCTTTTCATTGTAAATGATATAATTGAATTTTAATTCCAATTAAGATGTGTTGTTCGAATATAACCTGCTAACTTATTATTTAAATGTATAATGAAAATAATTGTAAAGCTTGAATGTTTGTCCTGCTGTAATAACCAAGGTGCTGTGATAGCATATTCAGATTTTATTTATTTTGTGCTTCTAGGATTCGTGGTGGATGGCGGTACCAGACAGATGGCGCCCAGGCCTGTTCAATGGAAAGAGTATTGCCCGTGGACAACAGAGGACTGTTTAATTGGTGGGTGGTACGTCGAACTTGGAAATGTTGGGGACTTCCGCGCGTCTTTGTAGCATGTCTGCCTAAGGCCTGTTGCCTCCTATGAATACTTCTCTTCCTCCCTTCCTCCTGGGGTTGATAGCCACAATAAACTCTGTAGGTCACAGTGCCCGAGGTGTACCCCTCCGTTGAATAACCTATACAAATACATATGAGAGATGCTGTCTCGAGTCGGTAACAAGGGATCCCACATTGGACAGCTAAACTAATCATCTTCAATAAGCCAGGCAACGGTAAACAGCTGAGGATAGTGAAAGGACCTGCAAAAATGTAATATTGGTATATACAGAATTAATACCGTCTTGATGGCAGAATATCACGTTCATTTTCATTTTTGTTTTTTAATATTTGTTATTTTTGCAAAATGATAGTCAATAGCAGGCACAGAGGTTTAAGCTATTCGCCAAAAAGGCATTAAATCATATCAGAGAGTAGCTTCCGTAGGAACTGTAGGGACCCAGTGGTTGCTGTTCCGCCACTGCTGGTTCCGTCCGCCCGGTGTCTCCTCTCACCTCCTCCTACCTCCCGGGGCGTCCCTATTGGGGAACAGGGACACTATACTCCATGGATCGGTACAGAGTCCCCTCGTGAGTGTAATAAGATTCTGAAAGAGCATGTAGAGGACTTTTAATCTAAGGGTAGGTAAGGATTAAATACCTGTCTTGAGAGTTTTATGCATTATGACAAATCTGCACTACTGGTGCTGCATCCGAAAAAAAGCATTAGATTCAACCCGAAAAGAGAATTTGATGTTTTTAAACTCATGTAAGAGAGGCCAGAATTCTTAGTCCATATAGCATTAAACGTTTTGCACAACTGTCCGTGGTTGAGTTCCCATCTAGACTTTTATAAGGAGTTTAACTGAAGCAGACACGCTACACTCACACCATAGAAGTAGTGTCTTTCCAAGTGCAAGAGCCCAGCTCGCAGTAGTTATAGTTAGTGCAAGTGAAACATGTGTTTCTTCAGGAAACATTCCATATAGGACAGTCTCTATTGATTTAGGCCTTATAACCTAACGGCCAAGATTTCAAGTCTCTCTCTTGATATAATTGTAATTTTTATACGTTCTCAGCACTCAACCATCTCACCATGGCGTCTGTAGCAAAAACTTTGATAAGGACGGAATACGAACCCATCCTTGTTTATTACAAGAAGATAAAGATTTCTGTTCGTGTATTTTTTTATTTATTTTCTAAAACAATATCTCAGTTTATATGACGCTTTTGTTTAAGCATGGGCAATACTACAAAACTCCAGTGATGTGTTAAAGTAAGAATATATATTTATAAAACCACAAACAAGAATGTTGTGAACAATTCTGGGAAAGAGATCAGCATATTTTAAACCACTCGATCACAGTAACACAAGGCTGTGTTTTCTTTCTGGGTGCTTTTTATTGGAAATCAACGCAGTCACTGGTAAAGTACCTATTGCAGTTATTTTTCTCATTTTCTGACGACAGCGTTTCCGAGCGTCCGATCACTTCGATTCATTTAGCATCTGCGAAGGGTTGATTCTTTGTGACAAGTCTATAAGTAGGTCATTATATTTGTAATTTGTTAAGGTCACACAGCAATGGGAAGGAAGAAGCAGCGCCGCCTGGAAGGGATACTGCAAGAAGGTTCCTCCACTACTACCTCGGCTCGCTCTGAGGGACCAACAGCCGAACCGCCGACCACAGCCTCTTCTACGGTCTCCGTCACCGCCGATGAGCCGGCCGCTCTACCGGCGCCTATGGCCACAGCTGCCGCCGAAACACCATCCGCTCCGCCGTCTTCATTCATGAAGGCTGCCACCGCCGAAATGCACGCCGCTTCACCGGCATCCGCCTTCAAGCCTGCTACACCAATGCCGGCCGCATCATCGACATCTACCGACAGTTCTGCACCACCACCACCGGCGGCCAGGCCCTCCTTCGCCTCGGTCGCCTCAGCACAGCGAACACCAAGAGTACCAGCACCCGAGATGACATCACCTTCTCAAGGAGCCAACACAGAACAACAATCCCAGACGCAGCCACCAGCACTGACACCAACTGCACCGCCACCTTCTCACACTGCGCATCCGGACAGATGCAGCGTAGTGGTCTACGGAGTACCCCGGGACCTGCCAACTAGATTTATCCTCGCCGCCGCTCGACAACAATTCTCTTCAGCCCAGAAGGCCAGTCGCATCATTTCGTCCCGGGGACCGTCTTCTCTCGTCCGACTGGCCATGGCTGATACGGCCGACTACGAAGCAGCCCTGAGGTCGGGCCTGCCCTTATTAGGGCGGGTTCTTCGACTCGAGGCTAGCCGAGCAGAAAGCCATTAGCCATGTCGTCGCTACTGCTCCTACGGCCACACTACGCATCTCTGCACCGCATCATCACCACGCTGCCACTACTGCGGCTCTCCCAGCCTCACGTCAGAGTGTCGAGGCCATGACCTACGCCGACGACGCCGGTACTGTGCCACGTGTAATGGCTTCGGGCACTACACGGGTCAGGCACAGTGCCCGAGATACCCTCATCCGCCGAGGGCCACACCGCCAGGCGAAACAGCACCACCACAGGTATCCCAAAACACTGGGCCACTTCCACAGCACACGGCAACACCAACACCACAGGGACAGCCCACACTGCACCATCGCACATCAGAGCAGCGCATCTGGGAGGCCGTCCAGGACCTGCACTCCGAGGTCCTGACGATAGGCGGCCGTCTCGGGGTCGGGCTGAAGCTGTCCGCACCACCTCATCTTCCACCGCAGAAGACATTGCAGTAACCCGTCTCCGCCGCCGCCTCGACAGCATCGACGCCAACATTCAGAGTCTCCAAGAACAACTGACAGCCTTCAACACCAGATTCAGCCAGCTACACACACTACTCCAGTCAATGCAGGAGCGTGTGCATCAAATCCACGACCGACTGGACAATCAGGACTACCCATCGGGCTCTACATCAAGGCAGTCATCATCTCCTACACCAGACGACTCCGCACCGCCCTCTCCTCGGAGTGAGCGCGCGCGACGAAACCTCCACTTCTTTGAGAATTACATCAGGAACAACCAGCAGGAATACTACCCCGACACCGATCCAGCGTCAACAGCAACCACCACTAAGGAACTCTCGCTACAATACGACTGAACACGCCAGCATTTACGTCACAACTGAGCGCTCCTCTCCAGGGGCACTCAACAACGCCCTACGCTGACACAATAAAATAACAAACAACGCTACATCCCTTCCAAATCCTATCCACGTAACTCCCCGTGTGTGGCGGCCAGGACCTCTGTCATGGTCGTCACCCGGACACTTCCTCACTCCACTGCCAGCGCAATAAGCTGGCAGTCATCCTTCCGCGTACTAACGGGGGTGCAGCAGCGGAACCCCAATTCCTTACCTTACTTCTCCTATCTACACCACGCCAAATCCTTCCTATTCCCGAAACCCCCCCAAAATTGTTAAAACAGATTTCAAAGCTGTTCTTGTGCTTCCTCCTTATAAAGAGCTGTGTTTATAAATACATAAAATATGGATTGAGAGCTTCGTTTTACGAGAGGCAGCATAGCCCAATCGGTAGAGCATTAGGCTTATAACCTGAGGGTCTAGGGTTCAAGTCCTTATCCGGGTGATGGTGTTTTTGTTATAGCCAGGCATGGTAATTTTCAAGCATTTGAGATCAAGGACGGAAGGAAACAAATTGAACTGTTACTGGATTATAGGCTGGAAGGTAGCAGTTAACAAAACACCCCATCCCTCGTACAGTGTTTGCGTTTGCATACAGCACTCGGACTGGTTTTTCCCTGTCTGTCAGTGATCATTTGCCTCTTTGTAATGAGAAAAAATGAGTTTCGGTTCATAAAACTTGAAGCCAACACTAAAGAATTCCTATGCCTGGTTATAATCATAAATTGTAGAACTCTTGTCTCTAAAAGAGAAGTGGCAATAAGCATCATGTAAAATGGTGAGATCTAAATTTACCTTACATACCTTAATGGCTTGTAGGGCGCCGAGATAGTCATACGCAGAATAACAGGCGGGAACAGACATAGCTGGAGCTTGTAGACAGCATGAAGCACGAAAATGTAATGCTTATAAGGTGTGCGGCAACTCCAAATATTGTGCTAGGACAACACGCAGAAAAGAGCAAACAAATAAGCAAGTTTTTATTTTTTTACAAGATGATGCTGATGACGTTAGTGATGATAACCAGAAATGTTAATTGCTTAACATAGAATGATCCGATGTTTTGATTTTTAACCTACGGTTTCATAATTTGGCAGCAGAAGAAAGAGTTTATATTTGGTTAATACTGTATTTATTACCACTTTAGTTAAGTACGTATCAAAGTCATCCGAAACGCTAAATGAAGTACGTACGGAGATTATTAAGTGGCAAACATAAGTTTTTAACAACTTCACATTCGTAAAAATTAAGCACAAAATAGAAAAAACGTTACAATACATTTAACTTACATAAATATTATCCTCGCAAAAACACAACGATGGTTTCTTCAAGATTCTTTCCCCGTGGCAATATACCTTCCTTCCTAATTTTATGCTTTTGCCATCTGAATAAGCAATCTGCTGAGATGCGACTTATTGGTGCACAGTGGAGCGAACCTTAAGGAACTCATTCAATTCATTCTATGGGCACTTCAGTTCTTCAAATGACATGAACTAATGCTATAGAAAATGTACACTTAGAAGAAAACAACTCAATAACGGGAAAGACTTTCAAGCAACAATAAATTACAACACCATACGGTCAGTTGTCTGTATTCTCCTGAAATTCATCCACAGAGTTTTTTTTTTTTTGTCCTTCTGCAATGCATTGCATTTGTTTTCATGTCTTTTTACAGTTTTCTCAGTCTCCCAGTGAGCCAGACTGAATTAAAACAATTTTAGGGGATTGTGTATGCAAATTGTGCCAAAAACTAATTCTTTCTAAAACTTTTGTAAAGGGATCATACATCTATGAACCTGTCCCACCGGTATGTTTTTTGTTTACCACTTCTAAGCTCATTACAATTTTTAAATATATTAGCCCATTTTCCGCCCCATTTTCAGAGCCGCTACCAGTTGTGCTATTGAGATGTTTTTATTGTTATATTGCTATTTGTTCTACTAAAACTATAACTTCGTTTAAATCTTAAAAGAGGCAAAGTCAGAGATCTGAATGCAGTGTTAGGTAAGATATGAGATTTGCAATACAGGAGTCGCAACGCTCCTTTCTACTTGCCACGTCACCATGCAAACAAACATGTTCTATCAAAGATTACTTAACTTCGGCCCACCCCAGCCAAAAACACGGATAATTAGCATCCACTGTTCCTTGGAACTCACAAAATATACTCATTTTTAACGTACACGTATGAGCCTCAAGAGTTCACTCAGATCAATCTTATGGGCTCTTCATTTCTACACTTGACAGAGCTTTTAGAAACACCTCTAACACAGCCTCCGTGGCGCAATCGGCTAGCGCGGTCGGCTATTAACCGAAAGGTTGGTGCTTCGATCTCACCCGGGGGCGGTTAATTTTGCTCGACACTCTGCACTAATTTAGCTGTTTCGATCGGGCAGGGAAGCGTGTAACGTGGTTTCTGAGGTAAACGTCCCTGAAAGAGTTAAATCCAGGTTATAACGCAGTTTCTTCAGTTAACAGAAATAGTTACGTTTCGGGCCAACTTAGGGGTAAAACATTCTTATGGTATCATCATTATACAAACAGGGATTAGACCACTGGTGATCCAAATAGTTGGATTCTAATCTTCGTAGATATCATAATATCCAATAACTTTTTCAGGCAAACTGCAAAATATAAAAATGTGAAAACTTTGAGAGATATATAGTCATAAATACTGAAAATACAGCTTTGTCACAGTTGACCTGTCAATTACACCCAAACATATGCTGTACCTTGGCATAGCTGCATGTTATCTACTGCTCACAGTTCCCACCCCAATTAAGACATAACCCAACTTAAACTAGGAGAAATAACTATTGAGACTTTTTATTGTGTACCTATAACAGATTTGAACTGCATACCACAGTTGCAAACAATGTTATTTAAATCACAGTAAAAATTGTGCATTATTACTGATGAAACATAATTATATAACACCACTTTACGTAAAATACACAGTACTTTTAGGGGAATTCTAGCGAAATCAGTACATTCGGAATGTATGATCTAAAACAATTGGCCCAAACACACTCCTGTTCATGCTGGCATCTGCTAATTGAATCCAACTTGTCCATTCCTGAACAAGAGGGCAGAAGCATTCTCCTAGTAATCGCGCCATCTGCAGTAGACATCTCTTCCGTTTCTTTACGCTAAGCCACAATCCGTTCAGGTTGCCAGTTGTAATCAAATTACAAATCTGCTGCAGATTTCGAGGTGTCAATACCATCTCGTATAATAAACAAATTAGAAGTATTGATGTACGCAACATCTATAACCTTTCGTGTGTTCTCAATTGTAGCACTTACTAGAGAATACATGAGCTTTGTGCTAGAAACATCACTTCTTGTTAATTACTGCTACAGCACACTCTGCTGGAGCATTCATGCATTCAGTAGGACTATCCAATCGACGCTTAGCCAGAAAGCGAAAACGCTGCTTCTAGTAATCTCGTCACATACAGCAGGCTGATTATATTACGTTTGTTTCTACTCAGCCACCATCAGTGCCGATGCGTGTACACACAAAAAAGAACTATTATTGTTGGACGAATAGTCTGTACACATTGCATCACATAAGAGTATTACTATTGTTACATTCAATGAACGTTTTAATGTACACCGAAGGTGTGTTTTGTTATTACTTGACTATACGGGTGTACTTGCCAGGAAACTACAAATATAACATGATAGATAAAGGAAATGCGAATTTCTTAATGCAGTTAACTTTAGTTATATATGCTAAATCTAGAAGAGAATTTACATGCGACGTGGTGGCCAAGTGGTTAAGGCGTTGCACTGTTAATCCAATGTGCTCAGCACGCGTGGGTTCGAATCCCATCCTCGTTGTGTTTTTTTTCAGAGACCACGGTAAGATACTGATAAATATTTGTTTAATTCTAAGCAATTAGCATCAACTGCTCCATAGACCTCACAAAATGAACCTAGATTCTGCATATAGGAATGAACCTTCAGGAGTTCAATCGTTTGAGTTCCCTGAGCTCTATAAGCCTTCATATTACAGGAGTATTTGAAATATTGCTTTTGCTGTCTCTGTAGTGAACATCGGTACCGCCTACGGTTGCTAACTCAAATGTTGGTGCTAATATACACCCCCCCCCCAGTTCATACTAATTTTTATCAACACACTGTACAAATATAGCACGATGCTTGGGGCAGGTGGTGTACATATATCACCGTAAAGAAACAAAACTTTCATTTATTATCGGTACAACAATACTTTATGCAAAAATATACGGTATATTCGGGGCAATTTAAAGGACATGAATGCGTTCCCAATGCACCTGTTACTGAGTAAGCCCTGGTGCAACCCTGTTCATCCGAGCACTTAGCTCTCCTTACTCTCTCCAGTTGTTACCATGAGAATGATGTCTGAAATGTTCTTAAACACATTGATGTAAAAAGTCTTTTTCTAAATACTACGAGAATTGAAGCGTAAAATCGTGGATTGCACGCTTCTTATAACACTAGCACGGGGAATTTCAAAGTATCTGTTAATTGCAAAATTATGAAGCTTTTATTGAAAGTGATTGCATTTTAAGAAAACATTGTATGTTCTCATCCTATACTGGCACATAAATAAGTAAATGCCTCCCTTATAATATGTAGAAGAACCCAGTGAGTGCATATTTATATACTGTGCAAATTCTGGTCTGTACATGCAGATAAATGCTACACGTTGAATAAGGAATATACGAAAGTGACAGCCAAAGTATTCTGTACTGTCTAGCACCATGAGATGGGCGGTCTGCAATCTCTTAAATTTCGACCTTCGGCTTTCTTTTTGCTCTCCTCTCTTTGATGTTGATCAAGAGTTTTCTCTAATGCTTTCAGCCTTTCTCTGCACAAATAAAACAACCGCTTCAGAATGAATTGTCAAGTTATTTAAGCGATGATGAACAAAAATTAATCCAAAACAATCTTTTCCTAACATTTTATGTTATAGAAGATACAGTTTAATACATGGCCCTACGGTTTTTGATTTGCACCTCTAAGTTCATTTAGAACTTTAAATAGCTTAGCAGTGCAAGTGTTGCACGCCCCTTCTTTTAGATCAGGCAGCAACAATGCCTTTGAGATGTTTACATTGTTACATTGCTATTTATTCTACTAAGATTATCACTTCTTTTAAATCGTAAAAGAAGCATAATTCGAGTAAATCAAATAATCAGTGCTCTGAATGCAGTGATAATTAAGATATAAGTAAATTAGTATATTTCGAAAATTTACAAAACAGATGTTGTAACGTTTGCTTTTACCTGGCCCGTCAGCATGCAAATATGTCGTACCAAAGATTACTTAACCCCATCCAAATACATGGGCAAACTACAATTTGCATGTCCACTGCCCTATGGCCCTTACAAAATGAAGTCTTCTTCAATGTACACTTAGGAATCTCCAGAGAACTCACTTAGGTCAGTTCTATGGGCTGTTAGTTTCTTCACTTGAGAGAGCTTTAAGAGGTCCTCTTGAAGCAGCCTCCGTGGCGCAATCGCCTGTTAACCGAAAGGCTGGTGTTTTGATCCCACCCGGGGCGGTTAAGTTTGCACGACAATCTGCATTAATTTAGCTTCTTGGATCGGATAGGAAGCGTGTAGCACATAAATGTTTGTTTATGAGGTAAACGTTAGTGAAGGAGTTAAGCCTAGTTTATACCGCATTATCTCAGTTAACCGAAACCAACCAAAAGGTGAAACATTCTTACGGTTTCAATAGTTGATTTCTAATCTTCGTAGATATCAAAATCCCCAGCACATTTTTCAGGCAAACTGCAAAAAATATAAATGTGAAAGCTTTAAGAGAGATATAGCCATATATACGGCAATAAAGCTTTGTCTGCATTGACCTGTTAATCACAGACAGATATATCCATGTTTCCGGGTTAGTTTGCATGTTCATATATGTTCAAAATCCCATTCCATTTAAAACATATCCAAACTTAGTTTTACAAGCAAGGAGAAATAATGTTTGACTGTTTTTGTGTGTACAACGAGTTCAAATTGTATAATTAAGTGGCACACAATGTTGTATAAATCTCAGTAAATGAAACTAAACTGCTTATTACAATTGCTGGAACACAATTATATACCACTACTTCATGCAACAATATTGTACAATATTTCCTGGGTAACTTGGGGATATGGGTATACTTGGAACACAAACATACCCCTGTTCAGTCTGGCATCCAAACTTTTCATCGTTGAACAAGAAAGTGAAGACACTGCAGGTAGTAACCGAGTCTCCCGCAGCAGGCCGACGATCGTGCTTTCGTTTACACTGAGTCACTATTGCCGACAGTGTCTGTACACACAGAAGAACTGTGTTATTTTGGGGGGAATATTGTGTAGATATTTCGTAAAACAAGTGTAATACGAAAGGAACATTCAATTTGCCCTCGAAGGTGTGTTTCGTTATTGCTTCAATACACACGTGTACCATGCTCGACTGTTCTTTTTACCCTATCCAGGCATATTACAAAAGGTTTTTAAATTCACTTAACAGATTAGTGAAACCTTCCTTAGTCCAAAAACATACACGCACTCGCCAGTACAAGGGGTTGGCAAGACCAGGCCCCTGTTATGGCAGCGAAGCTTGCACCTTAAGAAAGTGTATGAAAATAGAATTACTGCCAGTGAAAGGAACTTCATGCGCCGAACAGCAGGCTACACTAAATTGGACCATAAAATAAATGAAGATATCCTACATGAACTCGGAATGCAGTATGCATCAATATCAAGAAAATGGGCTCCGGCACGTTTAGCGTATGCCCACAAGCAGGATGTTGGACTACAGACCACCAGGAAAAAGATCACTGGGTCACTCTGTGAAGATGTGAAGGGAGAATTTTATGCAGACTGGAACAGTCCGTCTAGGACTATCATTCCCTTTCTTTTACTTTTGTTTTGATAGGCCGAAATGGCCCATATGTATGATCCTTTACAAGAGCGGGTTTAAACATGGATCGGCATAGAAACTCTGGCGCAGAATACATTTAACGTACACCACTGCATGTATGAGAGGACACTATACATAGACACAGAACGTAACACCCTTATGACCGCTGCTTTTTATTCATTTATTACATCACAATTTAATAATATATATATATATATATATATATATATATATATATATATATATATATATAGAACTAGTATAGTATTAAATACAAAAATTTGCTTGTATTCTTAATTACCACTCAAAAATTTCAATGTTTGAATCTTATAATATATATATATATATATATATATATATATATATATATGTGTGTGTGTGTGTGTGTATGTGTGTGCATATACCAGGTGAGTCAGCTGCCCCTAGGTATTCGCATCTATGCAACTCGCAGTTTATAAACTAATGTGAAAACATTGACCCTTTTATCAAACAAACTGTTATTGTAGCTCTGTCCTTCTATTTAATACTATAGGCAACCACCATTAAGGATTAAAGGCCTGAATGATCCAAGGAGCAGCGAAAGGCTTTAAAAAGGCGGCTTTTCATGATTATAATCCTTGCAAGGAGATAGAGGTATGTTTCCCCGAAGAGAAGAAGGCAAGACGTGAGTTCTGGCCGAGTGGATTAGCTACAGGAATGTGGTGAAGTAACGGTTAGCTTCGGAAGTTCGAATCTAATACAAACATCAAATTGTTTTGGTTATTTTTTTTTCTTTCTCCTTGCACTTATTTTCTTTATTTTAGTATACTAATCTCCTGTGAGCCAAAGACACAAGAATTACAATCACATAATTGTGTATCATGCTTACGATAATAATCTGTACCTATCCGGTGTTGTAAACTGTGTCACGCAGTTAGCTTTTATTCTTTTGGGCACATATCGACGATATTAAATCTAACAGCTTTTGTTTCATGCTTAAACCTTATGTTTCACTTCTTCTACTGACTGCTTAGTTAATGGTAAACAGAATAACAAATTGTTGAAGAGCGTGGATTTCATCAACGAAGTAAAAATGACGACCCCTTTCATCATTGCACTTTTCTGCACGTTGCCGGAAAGACCTTCTTGCATGTTGTAACATGCTCGGTATAAGCTGCCTGCATTCTTCACGTATGAGTGCCCGGAAATGATTTGGGCTTTGCAGTTCAATGCTACTTTGCGAGTTGGGGTTCCTGTATGAATTAATAATAGTAAACCTCAACCCCACCTCAAAACTTTACATGCTTTAGCAACTTCATACAGCGTTTGGAGGCCAGTTTGGTAACTCTAACTCAAATAAACAAACTGCATCAGCTATTTTAATTACTGCATGAACTGAAATATGCCATAGTTCGTGCCAGAAGAGAAATTATATACCTAATGCTTAATATTTTTTGACAAGGATGTACAACGAACATTTCTTGGCTGACGGCTTAACTCCAATTGATCGCACTGCTAGATCTTCCATTTTGTTTTCAAATAGTTTTGTCAACCGATGCATGTGATAAGTTGTTCCTTCAGGAGCGTTTTCAAAGGTATGTATGAATGCATGCGAAAGAATAAAAGTTTGTAAAATCAGCTTAAAGTGCCACTGAAGCTCCCAGTGTCAGGGTGGGATGTTTTTGGCATCGATATACATGACGATAGCATTCCATCGCGTAAAACACTTGTGCACTGAGTTTTCCATCCCTCCTCTATAAAGTGTTATGCAAATCAGCCTTTAGAAGGAATTCAAGAAAGGCGTAAGTCATAGAGGTTACACGGCACGTTTTATAAATTCAAAAATAAATAGGGGCAGCTTACTCACCTGGTATATATAATCACATGACCTCTTACATTTGACACCTAGAGATTGTGTAAATGCGGGAGTTCCAAGGACAAAAGGGTCCGTTTGTCCATCTTCCAGCGTTGTTTCCGAATAAAGATCTGGGAAGCCAGAAGATTTGCCATGTCTCCAACCCTAATTATCCAAAAATAGGTGGTAAAGATTATCCAAGAAGGCGTATCTGTCATCTGCTTATCATCTTGATAGAATTCGAGGGTCAGATAGTCACCCAATGCGGACACGTGTACGCCACGACAGAACCCACAGATTAGTCCATACACCCTGTCCCAAATAGAACGTAAGACCGCACGGGCTACTAGTTTGTGTTGCAAGGATTTGATGTTGCTCTGCCATGCCGCCACAATTTGTCAGGTGTCAGAACCATCTCATTGACAACCGAGTATACTGCAGCTTTCCAGTCAATGGGGATCTTCGGATTCATCAATTTGTTCTAAATATTTCTCCATCGTCTCTGAGAATACTTCTGTTACACTAGGTAGAACACTGTTGGTAGTCATGAGATATTTGTAAAAGAAGGCAGATCGTTTAAAAGCTGACCTCTGATTAGTCGTAGTTGGCAGTGTCTCCCAACGCCGCCGAAATTGCGTTACCGCTTACCGCTGGAAGATGAAGTTGTTCTACCCAAAGAGATTTCTGTAGTGAAAGGCCCTCGCCTTCCAGAATACCCAGAATACACTCCCTATCCAGGGAATCTCAAACATTTTGCATCCACTGCTATCGCTCACAACCACCTTTATTAACTAGAAGTCGTACTTGTTCTCTGGAGACCCGATAAGCTCCGAAGAACAGAAAATAACCAATTAGACATTTAATCCCTTGAGAAATTTGCTTGGCAATGGGCAGCACTTGAGCAATGCACCAAACCCTACTGAGTGCGTAAGTGTGCACATACCACACTCGTTGAAAAATGTTGAGTGTCCGAGTCCGCTGCTCTAATAAGAGAACCCGTAACTTGGTCAGTTTTTCAGTGCAGCCAAGTGCCTCTCTCCAGAAAGCAGTGCGCAATGTGTGGCTTACAATCCGCTTACCTAGGAGATGACCAAACTGCAAAACCTCCGACTTGTTAAAATTTAGCTTTTCTCCCGGCACAGCGCTATGGTCTCAAACAGACTGATGCAAGGTAACCGTGTCAGCATTATTTGCCACGAATACCGTCAAATCATCCGCATATGTGTATTTAAATATATCAAAACACGGCCCCATAAGACATGAAGCTTTTATTGAATCTTATTTTTGTATTGTCCTTATTTTATAAAATTTGTACAAAATAGTCTTCACCAATAATAGCTGTTTGTGCGCACGTGTGTATACATAGCTTTATTCAAAAAGAAGGAACAGACTTATGTATTTATTTCTAATGAACGACAATAAATGGCGACACGTGCAATATATCACGGAATAGCGAAAACTTCAACATTTTATTTTATGTTTTCAAAATGAGCACCATTTGTGATGGGAGGACGACCAGTGCTTTTCTGTTTGCATACGCAAACATTTTCTACGAATTTATTGTATCAATTGTAATTTCTTTTATGAGAGGCGGCTCGTTGTTGAACTTACAACAAAATAAACGCTGCAATGAAACAATAGATCCAATCTTTGCATAATGCAGCACACAAAACGACTTATCCTGTGACGTCGCCATTTTCTCGTAAACAAACACAGCGCCGCTGTAGGTACTGAATGGAAGTAATAAATGGGGCTTAAAACGTTGGATTTTCCTCTATTCGATGTGTCGTATGCTTCGTTATTTATTGGCACTCATTAGAAATAAATATTTAAGTCTGTTCCTTCTTGTTGAATAAGCTTGTATACGGACATTGTCAGAGGTGGTGGCTCTGCGTAAACAAGCTCAAGGTCGCCGGCCGCTACAAGTGGTGCAGTTGTAGTGTCTTCTCTTACTTTTCCACGGTGGACAATTTAGATTCGCCTCTTAGATACAAGAATGAACAGGAATGGGGCTGCGACGGCTGTAACTGATGTTTCATTTCAGTAGTGTGCTGCGATTGAATATGTCATTGAAAGGGAACTTCAGATGTAGAAATTCTCCAGGGACTTAAGTGTGCATATGGAGAAATGTACATGAGTGCCAGCGGTGCAAGACATTTTGTAAAACAATTTTAAAATGGAGAAGTATGTACTGAAGATAAGCTCATAGCGGCCACACGCGGACTGCCTCTAACAATGCAACAAGGACATAACACTGCAGTTGAGAAGTCCTTCCGTATCTCACCTACAGCCACAAATTATCACTTTCGGATTATGGTATTTGTGGTACTGTAAAGTAAAGTATGTAAGGCAAAATTGGACAACAAAAGCAGCCACTGAGTCATTATGGTAAGGGGTATTTTAACGCCCACAGTTTTGGTGAAAATGTTTATAAAAACAAATAATCTGTGAGAAAAATAAATTGGTGTACATATTTAAGAATATGATGATGTATTTTATTTTACAAAAATACATTTATAGGGTCGAATTCATATTCGTCGCTTATGTGAAAAGGAGAGGCTTAAGCAATAAGTATTTCCTTCTGATATGGAAACGCTTATTACCATTTAGTGCACATAGACGGTACTTATATGCTCAGCCCTAAACGTTTACGTATTTCCGAAGCACAGGTTCAGCTGTTTCACAGCCACTCGGATGCGCAAAGGAATTTATAATCGAACATGCAAGTCACCACATAGCCAACCGCCTTTTTCATTATCGTTGTTGTTTTGTTCACAACAGCTTCTGAGCACGGGGTAGAGGTTTGCGAATTTTAAATGACACATTTATTCATTAGCTAGCTTTCGTTTAAAGTCAAGTAGATTGTAAGTTTAGTTAAGGGTTTGTAGTAATAGTTGTAGAGTTACATTAATTAGGTCGAAAACATGCCAAAAGAAATCATTTCCGCGAGCAGGAAGGAAACCAACTAGAAGAGTTGGTGCTGCGTTACAAAGACATTGTACAGTGCAGGCAATCGGACGCTGTGTGATGTACTGGACTTAAGTGGTATTTACTCGTGAACTGTTTTAAACTGAAAACCTGAATTTCCAGGGTAAAGTGTTAGTAGCTGGAAGTATTTACATTATAAGCACTGTGTATATACATGCATGGAAACAAATCACAAATGCAATTACTACACCATCTAGTAGTATTCAGAAAAGCAAAAGTACCCAATAACTTAGAATGTTTGGCTTTAACGGCGGTTTTACACGCGAAATCGGTATTCTATACATTATTTTTTTTCAAGTAAGCCTGTCTCACGTTGCGAATTCATAATCTCCGTTTGTTAAGGTTATGTTGTTTAGCGGAGGCATTAGATTATTACCACAGCGGCTTTGGTAAAGCGATATGCCTTCTTAAATTCAGCATTCCTATGCATTTCAAGTGAATTCTGCAAATCACGCAAATTCGTTTATTAATGCGCAATATAAGTTGGTTATGAAATTCCATGTACTCCACAGAAATTGCCATTATCGTTAACGTCCGTTGTAGGCAGTTGATGCAAGCGTCGTTGGCTCTCCTTATTGCATGTAAATGTGGGTCGGAGCTTCCTGATATGAATAAGCATTTCCTTATGCTCCTGAAAGAGTAGCGTCTGTGTACTGAAATCGCTGCTTAAGGACGTGCTTGAAATAAGCGACGACTATGAATTAGACCCATAATGTGATTTATAAAAGAATTGCGGCTCATGACTTTTAACATGGATTTAGTGAATTACTGAAGGAAACAACTTTGTATGGAATGTTAAGTAGCAATGGATTTAATAAGATAGTAACGGTAGATGATCACAGTGTGTATCATCATACCTGTCATTTCTGGAAAATGGACTTAGTGCTTCTTCACATATGCGAGCCCGAATAGCTCAGTCGGTAGAGCATTAGGCTTTTAACCTAAGGGTCCAGGGTTCGAGTCCCTGTCCGGGCGATCGATTTTGTTACGAGTAAATTATAGATGTCTTGTCTAAAAAATGAAAGCAGCATAAATACATTAAGTGTCATAATAAAAGCAGTGATTCAAAAATTCGCTGTCTGGGTTCATAACTTTCTTTTATATCTTTCCTATTTTACAAATAACTCCAGAAATTTAAGAAACGGACTATTAACAAATCTTATAAGAACCAATTCTTAATTGAAGACAAGAGGCGTATAGTATTGAGAACAAAATATTCAATATAAGGTTTTTAAGACACGTAGTGGATGAACAATATATAAACAAATTATCACCAAAAATTTGAGTACCATCAGTATTTACGTAAACTACACGGAATACTGAAATAACCTGGAACTTATTTACAGCAAGATAATGGAGCTGTTGGCGCATTAGGCACACTATCAAATAGTAAATAAAATGTAGCTAAAAAGTGTTGTTTTTCAGCCTATAACAAAACACCAGTTTTTAGTATTACAATGATAATACACCTTGATGACTGAATTTCAGCAAGTATATTTGTGCTGTTTGTTGCTCGAAACAAATACGAAATCTCATGTAGGTTATACTTAAATCAATGTTTTTTTAAGTATAGTTTCACCACTGAAGTTCTGCTTTCTTCGCTTTATGGAGGCACAACTTCACCTTAGCAACTTTTATTCATTTATTGTACTCTTTTGAAGGTTTGTAAAGATTATGGGTATACAAAACGAAGGCACCCGTGTGGGCTCGAACCTTTTATTTAACAGCCGAACGAGCTAGCAGATTACTTCACGGAGGCAAAGTTTGGGACCTCTTTCTACGATTGTGGAAGTGTGATGTATCGGATACCTTAATTTTCATGTTAGTTTTTAAATAATAGGATATTTTTAGAGGTGATAGCTGATATCAGACAGTAAAGCTTTAAGCTATTCATCATTGAGGAGTTGACTCAAATCAGAGAGTGGTTTCAAAAGGAGCGTGTATCAGGGTTTTAACGCAAGAGTGAGGTTTAAAAATCGGCCTTAACAGTTAAATGCCTTTTATCTAAAGTACCCAATTTGTTTTTAAATTCTTAACGTCTCATAATGGTGTAAAAGGATTTTTAAAGAGGGAATTACTGCCATGTGCGGCAGTCACCTGCTCCTGTCCGTTGCTCGCGGTTTACCTTGCTGCATCCTCTATGTTGGCTCCAGATGTTCGCAGTGTGCTGGTTCTCTGCAATTTTGTCCTCGGCTAGCTGCAGTAATTTTCTTTAAAACTAGGTGGGAGCATGGAGTTATCCTTGGTAAAGGAAGCGTAGACCTCGGGTCGAGGTAAAAAGGAGAAATAGACGTGCTTTGGTTACGAAAAGATGACAATGCAATTTCTTTTATTTAACTACTCCACGCAGCACACAACACTGATATTACCGCCGTTAAAATACTGTCCACCGCTGTTAAAACGCGGCGCGGATATGACACGAAGTTTAAATATGCTTATTATCTCTTTACGAGTAGTGGTTCTTAGGTGTTTTTCGAAAACTGTCTTTATATTCCCTTTTGGCGCGATATCTCTCACACATCCTGCAGCATCTCTCCCTGCCCACAAATGACAAAATGCCAAAATGAAATGCCTCGAACTTGTTCCTAACAGATCCATTTATAGTCGCAGGCTTCTGGGGCTGCTTCCTTTCCTATTGGTCCATTTTTTAGCGCCACTCGACGCGTCTCACTATTTCGTATAAACTTACAGGGATCTCATTGGTCCAAGTTTAACATAAATCGCGGCTTTTCCTAAATTTACCGTTAAGCTAGCTGTCTCTCTCACTTGGTCACGGCGAATTATCGAATAAAAGGACAAAATCTTTACACCCTCGCTGTGTGAACAATGGCCCTGCGACCAGAGAGACATCGTAAAACTAGATTTTCTGCCTTCGAAGACACTATTCCTGTAGCTAAAACATTTCGTCGTGGACAGTATTTTAACATTACGCTTAAATTATTTACATTAAACCATTTATAACTCTTCTAATATTAGTAACCTAGATACATACATAACGTTAAATCACCCTTCTTAAACTATACAAGCAGTATAAGAAAAAGATATGTACATAGTATGATTTAACATCAATAAAAATTAATTAATCAAATTATCTATAATTACATTTCTCGGTCTCGGCCTAGAGTTGCCGTTTCACATGGGAGGTAGTAAAGAAAAATATTTAAAACTGAGAGATATATTTGCTTTTCCAAAATTAAATGTATATGATTTGCGAAAAAATTGTGGCTCGTGGCTTTCGCAATGGACTAGGTGTATAATTCAATCAAAACGTTGAAGGAAAGGGCTTTGTAGGAAATTTTAATAAGCAATGGATTTAATAAGATACAACGATGGATAATCAACAAGTGGAGTGAGGGGGAAAGGTAGTTTCTCAGAGCCAGGATAGCTCAATCGGTAGAGAATAAGTCTTTTAACCTAAGGGTCTAGGGTTGTAGTTCCTGTCTGACCAATGGAGTTTTCCTTATAAGCATAAATTGTAGAGCTTTGTCTCCAAAATAAATGCAGGATGAAGGAAATAAGGGATATATGCCACGCAGCTATTTAAAAGTCTTTTTATGACTTTCTTTATTGCTCTTTCCGATCTTATTAATTCCAGAATCTTAAGAACTGGGCGGCTGACAAACTTTTATGGGAAGTAATGCTTGACTGAGGAGAAGAGTCATATGGTATTCTGGTAACGAAATATCCAGAGGTTAATGCTTAGTATGTATAGTGGATGAACAAAATATAAAGCAACTGATCATCGAAAATTAAAGTATCAGTATTTATGTAAACTGGTATTCTATGATACGTTGGTTAACATTAAGTATTTGGTAGCATGCATATAACATAAACCGCGATGTGGCGCCGTGGTAACGTGTGCGCTCCTGGTTGGGAGGTCCCGTATTCATTCCCCGCGAGGCCAATCTGACGTATGGGTTTTTCAAGATTTCCCCGGAGTCGGCAGACGAATGCTGGGATGGCTTCTTCTTTACAACAACTTCCTTTTCTTCATTTCCTTGTCATTCAATTTTCCTCTCACCCCTCAGGTGTGCTTCTAGGTTGGAGGAAGAAGACGAAAGGAGAGAAGACGATGGTGGTGTTGGGGCAATTATTGGAGTAGCAACAGTTTAGCATCCTTGGAGGAACAGCTACCAGGTTTGGCATTGGAGGAGTATTTAATGTGGTTTGGGAGGGATAGTGAGTGGAATTATGGTGATGTTAGATGCACTGAGCCGTGATTTTGTTGTTGTTATTAATAGCAGCGGAATCTTGGAGTTTATGTAGGTTGGACGTGGAGTTGGTGTTAGAATAAAATGGAGGATGTGAGTGAGGTGATATGTTGTGGGGTACAGTGAATAGATATGTAGCGATAGAAGAAAGAAGAAAGGAGATTTAGTGTTTGGTTAAAGAGATAAAGGTTTAATATATATTGATAAAATTTAAAAATTGATATATTAAACAAATTAAAACGGAGATAATATAAAATTAATATGGAGATTAAATAAAATGTTATAAGGTAAATAAATCTACAAATAAACAAAAATGGAAAAATAAAGATATAAATGAATTAAATAAAGTATTGAACTCCTGTAAATTAAATAATTACTATGAAAACAATGGAATGTTATAAACAGATAACTTTACCTTTATAAAAAATTCTTATTATCGAAAATTTAAATAAAATATAAATAAACTTACTAAAATGATTAGTAATTTAGGAGAAGGGATTGTGCTGATGCCAGCACATTTCCCCTGCTTTCCAGTGAATATAATTAAATAGGAGTAGATTGTGGCTGGTTAGCAGTTGCTATGTTTGCTAGTTTCCAGCAAGTGTAGAGATATTTAGAATTGTAATTAAGTTGTTTTTTTCGCCTTTACTCTAATATAATAATTTCTATTTCTCTCTTTCTTTTATTTTTATTTATTATTATTTTATAGACATTGTGTAGTTTGTAGTTGTTTTATCTGAAAAACTTGGATTATATAAAATGTAAATGTGTTGTGAGAATAAATGTAAAGCTTAAATCGTATGTCCAGTATAGTAACCAAGATTCATTTTCATTTTTATTCTTTAATAATTCGATATTTTTGCAAAGTGATAGGTAGTATCAGAAACAAGGTCTAAGCTATTCGCCAAAAAGGCATTCAGTCATGTCAGAGAGTAGCTACCGTAGGAAGTGTAGGAACCTTTTGATTGCCATTCCGCCACTGCTGGTTCCGTCCGCCCGGTGTCTCCTCTCACCTCCTCGTAGCTCCCGGGGCGCCCCGTGTTGGGGCACGGGACATTATCCTCCCTGGATTGATGTCGAGTCAATTCCGATAATAAGAGTAATGAGAGTAACAAGCTTCTGAAGGAGTATGCACTAGGCTTTTTAATTTAAGGGTAGGTAAGGTTTAAAAACCAGTCTTGACAGTTGTATGCGTTATTATAAGTCTGAACCCGAAAAAAGCATTATAATCATAAGATTCAACCCGAAGGAGAATTTGATATTTTTAAAATCATGTAAGAGAGTCCAGAATTCTTAGTCCATATATCATTAAGCTATTTGCACAAGCGTCCGTGGTTGAGTTCCTATTTAGTCTTTTATAAGGAGATTAACTAAAGCAGACACGCTACACTCAAACCACATATTGTCTTTCCAAGTGCCCAGCTCGCAGCAGTTATAGTTAGTGTAGGTGAAACATGTGTGTCGTCAGGAAGTTTCCTTAAGCATTCAAAATAACTCAGGTTCTATAGAATTAGGCTTTTTAACCTAAGGGCAAACGTTTCGGGCCTTTCTCTTGATATAATTGTAATTCTTACACGTTCCCAGCACCCAACCATCACACCATGGTTTCTGTAACAAACAGTTTGATGACAAAGTAATTCGAACCCAGACTTGTTTATTACAAGAAGGTAAAGGTTTCTGTTCGTGTATTTCTTTATTTAGTAAAACAATATCTCCGTCTAAATGACGCTTTTGTGTGTTCATAGGCAATACCATGAAACTCAGGTGCTGTGTTAAACTAAGAATAAACATTGTTCTGAAAGTTTCGAACCCAGAAGCTTGGGAAAAAGTATAACATATTTTATACCACTCGACCACAGTACCACTATCCTGTTTTTCTTTCTGGGTGTTTTATAATTTGGCAAGGGAAAAAACAGGTTATATTTAGTTAATACTGCGTTTATTATGCTTTTGTTAAATACGTATCAAAGGCATCCGAAACCTAAAATAGAGTACGTATGGAGATTAAAAAGTGGCAGGCATATGTGTTTAACAACTTGACATGAGAAAAAATTAAAAATTTTATGCAAAAATATACAGTATATTCGGGGTAATTCAAAGGACATATAGCACTCATAATGCACCCGCTATTGTTGTAAACGCTGAAGCAACCCTGCTCATTCGAGCACTTAGTTCTGTTCTATAGTGTCCTCAGTTCTTCCCACGAGAATTATGTTTGAAATGTTCTTAAGCACAGTGACGTAAAAAGGCCTTTGCTAAATACTATACTTTCACACCTTCTAAGACGGGAGGAGCGAAAAGTTATGATCCATTGATTGCATGCTTCTTATATCATTAACACAAGGAATAAAAAAAATGTCTGTTAATTAAAAGAATTATGAAGTTTTTGTTGAAAGTGATTGTACTTTAAGATAACACTGTATGTTTCTCATTGTATGCAGTGCTACAGTTGCTTATAAATTTAAATAATTTGGAGTTCCCTCTCTTAAAGCATATAGAAGAAGCCAGTGTATATATACATTATATACTGAGCAAATTCTGGCCAGTACATGCAGATAAAAACTACATGTTGAAGAAATAAAATACGAACGTGACAGTCAAAGTAGTCTGTACCGTCTAGCACCATGAAATGGGCGGTCTGCAACCTCCTGAAATCAAGCTTAGGCTTTCATTTTGCATCCCTCATATAATGTATTCCTTTACTTTCATATTTGTCAAGAGGTTTCTCTAACGCTTTCAATCTTTCTCTCTCCAAATATAGCGACCGCTTCACTATAAATTGCTAAAGTATTTAAGCGATGATGATCGCGAATTGTGCCAAAACAACCTTTTGCTAACGTTTTATGTTATGGTTCATAGAGTCTAATACATGTCCATACGTACTTTTGTTCAACTATGAGCTCATTTAGAAATTTAAATACCTTAGCAGTGCAACTGAGTTTATGTAGGTTGGAGGTGAATTTGGTGTTAGAATAAAATGGAGGATGTGAGTGAGGTAAGATGTTGTGGGGCAAAGTGAGTATATATGTAGCGATAAAAGAAAGAAGAAAGGAGATTTAGTGTTTGGTTAAAACAGAAAAAGGTTTAATATATAGAGATAAAATTTTAAAATTGATATATCAAACAAATTTAAACGGAGATAATATAAAATTTATATGGAGATTAAATAAAATGTTATAAGGCAAATAAATGAAACAAATAAACAAAAATGTATAAATAAAGATATAAATGAATTGATGCAGTAATTTGTATAAAAATTATTTAAATGTAAAGAGTGATTATAGTATGAATTTGCATTTTTATGTGACATTGATTTGAGATGTTTGTTGATTGTAATTATTGTTGAGAAGTAAGTTTATACGGCCTTACTGAAACTGACAATAATAGCGTGCAATAATGCAGCGAGGGGGTGAACTGTTTATCATTATTAGAGACGAGGAAGTTACGTAATGTTGGCGCGTTTTTCCTTTAGAATCTTCTGGAACATTTCCCTAGAGCATAGTATTCATAATTTTGATTGGATATAAAAATAGACGCTAATGTTGGCGCGTTTTATTAGTCAATTGCAGCTCAGTTATAATCCTTAGGCATATCGGGGTGTAGGAGTATAAAAGGGCTAGGTTAGAGGTAAAGTCGTTCAGTCCTTCAGTTCGTCGAAAATATTTGTATGCTACATGTCGCCTTCAGTCCAGCAGAAATATTACACGTCGGCTATCGATTCGCAAGTTACGCGTAGCAGAGTTAGGAAAATTCTAAAGTGTTGTAAAGTTAATTATACAAAAGGTTGAACTACGTGAATTAAAAGTGATCAGTAAGAAGTTGTTATAACAGTTTCAGTTTGGCGAGTGTCTAGATCAATGTGTAAATATGATAGTGAATGTGTTCGACAATAAAAGTGTAAAACAAATTCTTTAATCAGTGTTATCTTTGGATAAAAGACTCCTTTCCGTTTACACAACCTGTATAAAGAGATGTGCTCGACCAAAAAGATCATAGCTAGCCGGAGGACAGAAAACCAAAATTAAATAAAATAACAGTAGCATTCTTTCAAACAAACGCTAATACTGCCGCAAATTGCTAACACCAGATGGAGCTAACAAACATTATAAAGAATCACGTCACAAAATGGCTTCACCACCCGGAGTAAACACACATACACAAACATTATAAGTAATACCGTCGCAAATTGGCTCCCAAAAGTGGGGCTCAACAAAATAAATATAATATTACAAGTATACAACTTCAAATTGGCTACCACAATGTGGGGCTACAAAAAATGTTAAATATAAATAACATTAAACCACATCAAATTGGCTCCCAAACGTGGGGCTAACAAAACAACCATAATGTTACTTCAAATTGACGCCCATACGTGGGGCAGTTAAAATTATGTAACCAAACAAAACAAAAGCAGCACAATATAAGATCTTCAAGTTCTAATAATTTACGTAAAAACATATTACGTAAGCACTAAACCACTTCAGAATTAAATGAAACATTGAACTACTGTAAATTAAATAATTACTATGAAAACAATGGAATGTTATAAATAGATAACTTTAACTTTATAAAAAGATTTTATTATGGAAAATTTAAATATAATATAAATATAAATAAACTTACCAAAATGATTAGTGGTTTAGTAGAAGGGTTGTGCTGGTTTCCAGTCAATATAATTAAATGGGAGTAGATAGTGGCTGGTTACCAGTTGCCAAGTTTGCTAGTTTTTAGCAGGTGAAAATAAGTTTAGAATTGTAATTAAGTTGTTTTTTACGCCTTTACTACAATAATTTCTATTTCTCTCTTTCTTTTATTGGTTATTATTTTGTAGATATTGTATAGTTGGTAGTTGTTTAATCTGAAAAAGTGGATTATATAAAATGTAAATGTGTTCTGAGAATAAATGTAAAACTTGAATCGTATGTCCAGTGTAGTAACCAAAGTTAATTTTCATTTTTATTCTTTAATAATTCGATATTTTTGCAAAGTGATAGCTAGTATCAGAAACAGAATTCTAAGCTATTCGCCAAAAACGCATATAGTCATATCAGAGAGTAGCTTCCGTAGGAAGTGTAGGAACCTTGTGATTGCTATTCCGCCACTGCTGGTACTGTCCGCCGGTGTCTCCTCTCGCCTCCTAGTAGCTCCCGGTTCGCCCCCTTTGGTGCACGGGACACTATCCTCCCTGGATTGTTATGTCGAGTCCCCTCCGATAATAAGTGTAATGCAAGTAACAAGCTTCTGAAGGAGTATGCACTAGGCTTTTAATTTAAGGGTAGTTAAGGGTTAAAAATCAGTCTTGAAAGTTTTATGCATTATTATAAGTCTGTACCCGAAAAAAAGCATTATAATCATAGGATTTAACCAGAAAAGAGAATTTGATATTTTTAAAATCACGTAAGAGTGTCCAGAATTCTTAGTCCATATACCATTAAACTATTTGCACAAGCGTCCGAGGTTGAGTTCCTATCTAGGCTTTTATAAGGAGTTTAACTCAACCAGACACGCTACACTCAAACCACATATTAACTTTCTAAGTGCCCAGCTCGCGGTAGTTATAGTTAGTGCAAGTGAAACATGTGTTTTGTCAAGAGGTTTCCTTAAGCATTCAAACTAACACAGTCTCTATAGCATTAGCCTTTTTAACCTAAGGGCAAAGGTTTCGAGCCTTTCTCTTGATATAACTGTAATTTTCTCATACGTTCTCAGCACCCAACCATCACACCATGGTTTCTGTAACAAACAGTTTGATGAGAAAGGAATTCGAACCCATGTTGTTTATTACAAGAAGGTAAAGTTTACTGTTCGTGTATTTGTTTATTTATTTTGTAAAACAATCTCTCAGTTTGTATGACTCTTTTTTGTGTGCATGGACAATACCATAAAACTCAGGTTATGTGTTAAAGTAAGAATAAACATTGTTCTGAAAGATTCGAACCCAGAAGCTTGGAAAAAGAATAACATATTTTAAATCACTCGACCACAGCAACACCATCCAGTCTTTTCTTTGTGGGTGCTTTTCTTGGAAAACAACGCACGCCCTGGTAAAGAACCTATTGCAGTCGTTTTATTCGCTATGTGACGACAGCGTTTCCGGGCGTCCAAGCTCTTGGATACATTTAGCATCTTGGAATGGTTAATTCTCTGTGACAAGTCTATAAGTAGGTCATTATATTTGTAATTTGTTAAAACAGATTGTCAAAACTATTCTAATGCTTCCTCCTTAAAAAGAGCAGTGTTTTTATATAATGGGTTGAGTCACTCGCCTTACGACAGACATCATAGCCCAATCGGTAGAGTATTAGGCTTTCAACATTAGGGTTTAGGGTTCAAGTCCTGATCAGGGTGATGGTGCTTTTGTTATAGCCAGGCATGGTAGTTTCCAAACATTTAAAATTAAGGACGGAAGGAAATAAAATTGAAATGTTACTGAATTATAGGCATATGAGTCGCAGTTAACAAACCACCCCATCCCTCGTACAGTGTTTGCGATCGCATACAACACTCGGGCTGGTTTTTTGCTTGTCTGTCCCTGAACATTTGCCTCTATGTAATGACAACAAATGAGTTTGGGTGCATAAAACTAGAAGCCAAAACTAAAGAATTCCTATGCCTGGTTATAATCATAAGTTGTAGAACTTTTGTCTCTAATAGAAGTATACGAAAGCGGCAATAAGAATTATGCAAAGTGCCTATATTTAAATTTTTCTTACCTACCTTTATGGCTTGTAGGACGCCGAGATAATCATGTGCAGAGTAACACGCGTGAACAGACATAGCTGGACCTTGTAGTCAGCACGATACACAAAAATGTAGTGCTTAAAAGGTGCACGGAAACTCCAATTATTGTGTTAGTACTGCATGAAAAAAGAGCAAACAAATCACTAAGTTTTTGTTTTTCTACAAGAAGATGCTGATGATGTGAATGATAACATTAAACATTAATTGCTTAAATTAGAATGATCCTAAGTTTTGATTTTTAACCTCGGTTTCATATTTTGGCTAGAGAAAAAAACAGGATATATTTCATTAGTATAGTATTTACCATCACTTTGGTTAAATACGTATCAAAGTCATCCTCAACTTTAAATGGAGTACGTACGGAGATTAAAAAGTGGCAAGCATATGTGTTTAACAACTTGACATTAGAAAAAATTATGCATAACGTAGAAAAACTTTACAATACATTTAACTTACATAAAAATTATTCTCGCCAAAATACAACGATGGTTTCTTCGCGATTCCTTTGTCATGGCAAAATAGCTCCCTTCTTGATTTCATGCTTTTTTGCCATGTGAATAAACAATCTGCTGAGATGCGACTTATTGGTGCACAGTGGAGCGAGCCTGCAAGGGGCCCATTTAACTCATTCTATGGGCACTTCAGTTCTTCAATGACAGTGATGTTTCTACTAATGCTATAGAAGAAAACGAATTCACTAACCGAAAATGACTTTCAAGCAACAGCAGATTAAAACACCATAAGGTCGGTTGTCTCTATCCTCCTGAAATTCATCCTCTGGGTTTCTTTTTCTGTCCTTCCGAACGGCATTGCCTTTATTTTCATGTCCCTTCACTGTTTTCTTTGTTTCTCAGTCCTTCTCTTTCCAAATACAAAAACCGCTTCAGAATGACTTACAAAGTTTTTTTAAGGAATTATGTATAGAATTGTGCCAAAAACTAATTTTTTCTAAAACTCTTTTGCTACAGATCATGCAGCTATGAACTTCGCACCCCAGTATCGTTGTTGTTTACCAACTCTAATCTAATTAAAATTTCTAAATATCTTAGCCCATTCCTCGCCACACTTTCAGAGCCGCTACCAATTGTACTTTTGAGATGATTGTATTGTTACATTGCAATTTATTGCACTAAAGCTATAACTTCTTTTAAACCATAAAAGAGGCATAATCCGAGTGAACCAAAACTCAGTGCTCTGAATGCAGTGATAACTGAGATATGAGTAAACCAGTATGTCTCGAAAATTTACAATACAGGAGTCGCAACGCTCGATTATGCCTGCCACGTCACCATGCAAACATGTTTTACCAAAGATTACTTAATCTGGGCTCACCACAACAAAAACACGGTCATACTGCAATTAGCATCCACTGCCCCATGGACCTCACAAAATGAACTCACCTTCAATGTGCACGTATGGGCCTCAAAAGCTCACATACGTCAATCTTATTGGCTCTTCAGTTCCACACTCGACAGAACCTTTAGGAGCTGTGCAAGAACAGCCTCCGTGGCGCAATCGGCTAGCGCGTTCGGCTGTTAACCGAAAGGTTGGTGGTTCGATCCCACACGGGGGCGGTTAATTTTGCTCGACACTCTGCACTAGTTTAGCTATTTTCGTTCGGACAGGGAGCTTGTAGCACCGGAATGCCTGTTTCCGAAGTAACGTCCGTGAAAGTGTTAAACCTAGTTTATAATTCGGTATCTTCACTTAAACGAAAGAATTACGTTTCGAGCTAACATATAAATGTGAAATCTTTAAGAGAGATATAGGCGTATACAGCTTTGTCACCATTGACCTGTCAATTACACTCAAACATAACTTGTACCTTGGCATAGCTGTATGCTATATAGTGCTCACAGCTCCCGCACTACTTAACACATAAACCAAATTAAACAAGGAGAAATAACTATTAAGACTTTGTATTGTGCACTTACAACAGGTTCAAACTGCATAATCCATTAGCAAAAAATCTTATTTAAATCACAGTAAAAACTGTGCATCGTTACTGATGAAACATAGTTATATAACACCACTTTACGTAAAATACACTATATTTTTAGGGGTATTTAAGGGAAATCAGTACATTTGGAATAAATGATCTAAAGCGGTGAACCCAGACACACTTCTGTTCATGGTGGCATCTGGGAAATGAATCCAACTTGTCCATCGCTGAACAAGAAGGCAGAAGCACTCTCGTAGTAATCGCGCCACGTGCAGTAGGCTCGCACTCTTCCGTTTCTTTACGCTAAGGCATAATCCGTTCAGGTTGCCAGTTGTACTCAAATTACAAATCTGCTGCCTCATTCGAGGTGTCAATAGCATCTCGTATAATAAACAAATTAGAAATATTGATGTCCACAACGCGTATAATCTTTCGTGTGTTCTCAATTGTAGCATTTACTATGGCATTCGATGATGTTTGGCTATAGTAACATCTCTTCTTGTTACTTACTGCTACAGCCCAATCTGTTGGAAGTTTCATGGATTCAGTAGGAATATCCAACCGCCGCTTAGTAAGAAAGCGAAAACACTGCTTCTAGTAAAATCGTCACACACAGCAAGCCGATTGTATTAAGTTTGTTTGCTCTCAGCCACAATCAGTGCCGATGCCTGTGCACACATAAATACATCTATTATTGTTGGACGAACATTCTGTACATATGACATCACATATAAGTATTACTAATGTTACATTTATTAAACGCTTAGAAGCTCCTCGAAAATTTATTTTGTTATTAATTGTTTATTCAAGCCTACTTGACCGGAAAGTACAAATAAAACAAGATTGATAAAGGCAATGTGAATTACTTCATGCAGTTAACTTTAGTTATATATGCTAAATCCTGAGAGATAGTTTACATTCGACGAGGTGGCCGAGTGGTTAAGGCGTTGGACTGCTAATCCAATGTGCTCTGCACGCGTGGGTTCGAATCCCATCCTCGTCGAGTGTTTTGTTTCAGAAACCACGATGAGACACTAGTAAATATGTGCTTAATTCTATGCAAGTAGCTTCCATTACTCCGTAAATCTCACAAAATTAACCTAGCTTCTCCGTGTAGGAATGTACCATCAGGAGCTCATTTATTTGAGCTCTACAAGTCTTCATATGGCAGGGGTATTTGAAATATTGTTTTGCTGTCTCTGTGTCGCACATCCCTACCGCCTTCAAATGTTCGTGGTTCCACCACCCCCTACCGTGTAAATTAATTTTTGTACACACTGTACAAACATAACGCAATGCTTGGGGCAGGTGACGTATATTTCTGTAAAGGAAAGCAAACTTTGCATTTATTATTGGTAGAACACCGTTTTATGCAAAAATATATAGTATATTCGGGGTAATTCAAAGGACATAAAAGCACTCCTAATGCACTCACTATTGTTGTAAACGCTGGAGCAACCGTGTTCATTCGAGCACTTAGTTCTGTTCTATAGTGTCCTGAGTTCTTCCCACGAGAATTATGTTTGAATTGTTCTTAAGCACGGTGACGTAAAAAGGCCTTTGCTAAATACTATACTTTCACATCTCCTAAGACGGGAGGAGCGAAAAGTTATGATCCATGGATTGCATGCTTCTTATAAGATAAACACAAGGAATTAAAAAAATGCCTGTTAATTAAAAGAATTATGAAGTTTTTTGTTGAAAGTGATTGTACTTTAAGAAAACACTGTATGTTTCTCATTGTATGCAGTGCTACAGTTGCTTATAAATTTAAATAATTTGGTGTTCCCACTCTTAAAGCATATAGAAGAAGCCAGTGTATATATACATTATATACTGAGCAAATTCTGGCCAGTACATGCAGATAAAAACTACATGTTGAAGAAAGAAAATACGAACGTGACAGTCCAAGTAGTCTGTACCGTCTAGCACCATGAAATGGGCGGTCTGCAACCTCCTGAAATCAAGCTTAGGCTTTAATTTTGCACCCCTCATATAATGTATTCCTTTACTTTCATATTTGTCAAGAGGTTTCTCTAACGCTTTCAATCTTTCTCTCTCCAAATATAGCAACCGCTTCACTTTAAATTGCTAAAGTATTTAAGCGATGATGATCGCGAGTTGTGCCAAAACACCCTTTTTCTAACGTTTTATGTTATGGTTCATAGAGTCTATTACTTGTCCATACGTACTTTTGTTCAATTATGAACTCATTTATAAATTTAAATACCTTAGCAGTGCAACTGAGTTTATGTAGGTTGGAGGTGGATTTGGTGTTAGAATAAAATGGAAGATGTGAGTGAGGTAAGATGTTGTGGGGTAAAGTAAGTATATATGTAGCGATAAAAGAAAGAAGAAAGGAGATTTAGTGTTTGGTTAAAACAGATAAAGGTTTAATATATATAGATAAAATTTTAAAATTGATATATTAAACAAATTTAAACAGAGATAAAATAAAATTTATATGGAAATTAAATAAAACGTTACAAGGTAAAGAAATGAAACAAATAAACAAAAGTCTATAAATAAAGATATAAATGGATTAAATGAAACACTGGACTACTTTAAATTAAATAATTACTATGAAAACAATGGAATGTTATAAATAGATAGCTTTAACTTTATAAAAAATTCTTATTATGGAAAATTTAAATATAATATAAATATAAATATAAATAAACTTACTAAAATGATTAGTAGTTTAGCAGAAGGGTTGTGCTGGTTTCCAGTCAATATAATTAAATAGGAGTGGATAGTGGGTGGTTACCAGTTGCCAAGTTTGCTAATTTTTAGCAGGTGAAAATAAGTTTAGAATTGTAATTAAAATGTTTTTTACGCCTTTAGTCTAAAACAATAATTTCTATTTCTCTCTTTCTTTTATTGGTTATTATTTTGTAGATATTGTGTAGTTGGTAGTTGTTTTATCTGAAAGGTGTATTATATAAAATGTAAATGTGTTGTGAGAATAAACGTAAAACTTGAATCGTATGTCCAGTGTAGTAACCAAAGTTAATTTTCATTTTTATTCTTTAATAATTCGATATTTTTGCAAAGTGATAGCTAGTATCAGAAACAGAGTTCTAAGCTATTCGCCAAAAACGCATATAGTCATATCAGAAAGTAGCTTCCGTAGGAAGTGTAGGAACCCTGTGATTGCTATTCCGCCACTGCTGGTACTGTCCGCCGGTGTCTCCTCTCGCCTCCTAGTAGCTCCCGGTTCGCCCCCTTTGGTGCACGGGACACTATCCTCCCTGGATTGTTATGCCGAGTCCCCTCCGATAATAAGTGTAATGCAAGTAACAAGCTTCTGAAGGAGTATGCACTAGGCTTTTAATTTAAGAGTAGTTAAGGGTTAAAAGCCAGTATTGAAAGTTTTATGCATTATTATAAGTCTGTACACGAAAAAAAGCATTATAATCATAAGATTCAACCAGAAAAGAGAATTTGATATTTTTAAAATCACGTAAGAGTGTCCAGAATTCTTAGTCCATATACCATTAAAGTATTTGCACAAGCGTCCGAGGTTGAGTTCCTATCTAGGCTTTTATAAGGAGTTTAACTCAACCAGACACGCTACACTCAAACCACATATTAACTTTCTAAGTGCCCAGCTCGCAGTAGTTATAGTTAGTGTAAGTGAAACATGTGTTTTGTCAAGAAGTTTCCTTAAGCATTCAAACTAACCCAGTCTCTATAGCATTAGGCTTTTTAACCTAAGGGCAAAGGTTTCGAGCCTTTCTCTTGATATAACTGTAATTTTCTCATACGTTCTCAGCACCCAACCATCACACCATGGTTTCTGTAACAAACAGTTTGATGAGAAAGGAATTCGAACCCATGTTGTTTATTACAAGAAGGTAAAGTTTACTGTTCGTGTATTTGTTTATTTATTTTGTAAAACAATCTCTCAGTTTGTATGACTCTTTTTTGTGTGTATGGACAATACCATAAAACTCAGGTTATGTGTTAAAGTAAGAATAAACATTGTTCTGAAAGATTCGAACCCAGAAGCTTGGAAAAGGAATAACATATTTTAAATCACTCGACCACAGCAACACCATCCTGTCTTTTCTTTGTGGGTGCTTTTAGTGGAAATCAACGCACGCCCTGGTAGAGAACCTATTACAGTCATTTTATTCGCTATGTGACGACAGCGTTTCCGAGCGTCCAAGCTCTTGGATTCATTTAGCATCTTGGAATGGTTAATTCTCTGTGACAAGTCTATAAGTAGGTCATTATATTTGTAATTTGTTAAAACAGATTGTCAAAACTATTCTAATGCTTCCTCCTTAAAAAGAGCAGTGTTTTTATATAATGGGTTGAGACATTCGCCTTAGGACAGACATCATAGCCCAATCGGTAGAGCATTAGGCTTTCAACATTAGGGTTTAGGGTTCAAGTCCTGATCAGGGTGATGGTGCTTTTGTTATAGTCAGGCATGGTATATCCAAGCATTTAAAATTAAGGACGGAAGGAAATAAAATTGAACTGTTACTGAATTATAGACATATGAGTCGCAGTTAACAAACCACCCCATACCTCGTACAGTGTTTGCGATCGCATACAACACTCGGACTGGTTTTTTGCCTGTCTGTCCCTGATCATTTGCCTCTATGTAATGACAACAAATGAGTTTGAGTGCATAAAACTTGAATCCAACACTAAAGAATACCTATGCCTGGTTATAATCATAAGTTGTAGAACTTTTGTCTCTAAAACAAGTATACGAAAGCGGCAATAAGAATAATGTAAAGTGCCTATATTTAAATTTTTCTTACCTATCTTTATGGCTTGTAGGATGCCGATATAATCATATGCAGAATAACAGGCGGGAACAGACATAGTTGTTGCTTGTAGACAGCATGAAACACAAAAATGTAATGCCTAAAATGTGCACGGAAACTCCAATTATTGTGTTAAGACTGCATGAACAAATCAGTAAGTTTTTGTTTTTCTACAAGAAGATGCTGATGATGTTAGTGAATTATAACAAGAAACATAAATTGCTTAACATAGAATGGTCCTAAGTTTTGATTTTTAACCTCGGTTTCATAATTTTACAAGAGAAAAAACAGGTTATATTTGGTTAATACCGTATTTATCATCACTTTGTTTAAATGGGTATCAAAATCAAGCGAAACCTTAAATGGAGTTTAAAAAGTGGCAAGTATATGCGTTTAATAACTTGACTTTAGAAAAAAAATAAGCATAAGATAGATATCTTACATAAAAATTATTCTCGCCAAAATACAACGATGGTTTCTTCGCGATTCTTTCGTCATGACAAAATGGCTCCATTCCTGATTTCATGCTCTTTGCTATGTGAATAAACAATCTGCTGAAATGCGACTTATTGGTGCACAGTGGAGCGAGCCTGCAGGAGCCCATTTAATTCATTCTACGGGCTCTTCAGTTCTTCATATGCCAGTGATATTTGAACTAATGCTACAGAAGAAAAAGAATTCACTAACGGGAAATGACTTTCAAGCAACAGTACATTACAACACCATACGGTCGGTTGTCTGTATCCTCCTGAAATTCATCCTCTGGGTTTCTTTTTCTGTCCTTCCGCACGGCATTGCCTTTATTTTCATGTCTCTTCGCCGTTTTCTCTGTCTCTCAGTCCTTCTCTGTCCAAATATAAAATCCGCTTCAGAATGACTTACAACGGCTTTTTAAGGAATTATGTATAGAATTGTGCCAAAACTAATTTTTTCTAAAACTCTTTTGCTACAGATTATGCAGCTATGAACTTCGCACCCCAGTATCGTTGTTGTTTACCAACTCTAATCTCATTAAAATTTCTAAATGTCTTAGCCCATTCCTCGCCACAATTTCAGAGCCGCTACCAATTGTACTTTTGAGATGATTGTATTGTTACATTGCAATTTATTGCACTAAAGCTATAACTTCTTTTAAATCATAAAAGAGAGATATTCCGAGTGAACACAAAACTCTGTGCTCTGAATGCACAGATAACTAAGATATGAGTAAACCAGTATGTTTCGAAAATTTAGAATACAGGAGTCGCAAAGTTCGTTTATACCTGCCACGTCACCACGCAAACATGTTTCACCAAAGATTACTTAACCTGGGCTCAGCATAACAAACCCACGGTCATACTGCAATTAGCATCCACTGCCCAATGGACCTCACAAAATGAACTCACCTTCATTGTGCACGTATGGGCCTCAATAGCTCACATACGTCAATCTTATGGGCTCTTCAGTTCCACACTCGACAGAACCTTTAGAAGCTGTGCAAGAGCAGCCTCCGTGGCGCAATCGGCTAGCGCGTTCGGCTGTTAACCGAAAGGTTGGTGGTTCGGTCCCACCCGGGGGCGGTTAATTTTGCTCGACACTCTGCACTAGTTTAGCTATTTTCGTTCGGACAGGGAGCTTGTAGCACAGGAATGCCTGTTTCCGAATAACGTCCGTGAAAGAGTTAAACCTAGTTTATAATTCGGTATCTCCACTTAACCGAAAGAATTACGTTTCGAGCTAACATATAAATGTGAAATCTTTAAGAGAGATATAGCCGTATACAGCTTTGTCACCATTGACCTGTCAATTACACTCAAACATAAATTGTACCTTGGCATAGCTGTATGCTATATAGTGCTCACAGCTCCCGCACCACTTAACACATAAACCACTTAAACAAGGAGAGATAACTATTAAGACTATTGTGCACTTACAACAGGTTCAAACTGCATAATCCATTAGCAAAATATCTTATTTAAATCACAGTAAAAGCTGTGCATCATTACTGATGAAACATAGTTATATAACACCACTTTACGTAAAATACACTATATTTTTAGGGGTATTTAAGGGAAATCAGTACATTTGGAATAAATGATCTAAAGCGGTGAACCCAGACACACTCCTGTTCATGATGGCATCTGGGAAATGAATCCAACTTGTCCATCGCTGAACAAGAAGGCAGAAGCACTCTCGAAGTAATCGCGCCACGTGCAGTAGGCTCGCACTCTTCCGTTTCTTTACGCTAAGGCATAATCCGTTCAGGTTGCCAGTTGTACTCAAATTACAAATCTGCTCCAGCTTTCGAGGTGTCAATGGCATCTCGTATAATAAACAAATTAGAAATATTGATGTCCACAACGCGTATAATCTTTCGTGTGTTCTCAATTGTAGCATTTACTATGGCATTCGATGATGTTTGGCTATAGTAACATCTCTTCTTGTTACTTACTGCTACAGCCCAATCTGTTGGAAGTTTCATGGATTCAGTAGGAATATCCAACCGCCGCTTAGTAAGAAAGCGAAAACACTGCTTCTAGTAATCTCGTCACACACAGCAAGCCGATTGTATTAAGTTTGTTTGCTCTCAGCCACCATCAGTGCCGATGCCAGTGCACACATAAATACATCTGTTATTGTTGGACGAACATTCTGTACATATGACATCACTTATAAGTATTACTAATGTTACAGTTATTAAACACCTTAGAGTCCCTCGAAGATATCTTTTGTTATTAATTGTTTATTCAAGCGTACTTGACTAGAAACTACAAATAAAACAAGATTGATAAAGGTAATGTGAATTACTTAATGCAGCTAACTTTAGTTACATACGCTAAATCCTAAAAGCTAGTTTACATGCGACGAGTTGGCCGAGTGGTTAAGGCGTTGGACTGCTAATCCAATGTGCTCTGCACCCGTGGCTTCGAATCCCATCCTCGTTGAGTGTTCTTTTTCAGAAACCACGATGAGGCACTAATAATAATGTGCTGAATTCTAAGCAAGTAGCTTCCATTACTCCGTAAACCTCACAAACTTAACCTAGCTTCTCCGTGTAGGAATGAACCTGCAGGAGCTCATTTATTTGAGCTCTACAAGTCTTTATATGGCAGGTGTATTTGAAATATTGTTTTAGCTGACTCTGTGTCGCACATCCCTACCGCCTTCAAATATTCGTGGTTCCCCCTCCCCCTACCGTGTATATTAATTTTTTGAACACACTGTACAGACATAGCACAATGCTTGGGGCAGGTGATGTATATCTCTGTAAAGGAAAGCAAACTTTGCATTTATTATTGGTAGAACACCGTTTTATGCAAAAATATACAGTATATTCGGGGTAATTCAAAGGACATAAAAGCACTCCTAATGCACCCGCTGTTGTTGTAAACGCTGGAGCAACCCTGTGCATTCGAGCACTTAGTTCTGTTCTATAGTATCCTCAGTTCTTCCCACGAGAATTATGTTTGAAATGTTCTTAAGCACACTGACGTAAAAAGGCCTTTGCTAAATACTATACTTTCACACCTTCTAAGACGGGAGGAGCGAAAAGTTATGATCCATGGATTGCATGCTTCTTATAACATAAACACAAGGAATTAAAGGAAATGTCTGTTAATTAAAAGAATTATGAAGTTTTTGTTGAAAGTGATTGTAGTTTAAGAAAACACTGTATGTTTCTCATTGTATGCCGTGCTACAGTTGCTTACAAATTTAAATAATTTAGAGTTCCCTCTCTTAAAGCATATAGAAGAAGCCAGTGTATATATACATTATATACTGAGCAAATTCTGGCCAGTACATGCAGATAGATAAAAACTACATGTTGAAGAAAGAAAATACGAACGTGGAAGTCAAAGTAGTCTGTACCGTCTAGCACCATGAAATGGGCGGTCTGCAACCTCCTGAAATCAAGCTTAGGCTTTCATTTTGCACCCCTCATATAATGTATTCCTTTACTTTCATATTTGTCAAGAGGTTTCTCTAACGCTTTCAATCTTTCTCTTTCCAAATATAGCGACCCCTTCACTATAAATTGCTAAAGTATTTTTGCGATGATGATCGCGAATTGTGCCAAAACAACCTTTTTCTAACGTTTTATGTTATGGTTCATAGAGTCTAATACATGTCCATACGTACTTTTGTTCAACTATGAGCTCATTTATAAATTTAAATACCTTAGCAGCGCAACTGAGTTTATGTAGGTTGGAGGTGGATTTGGTGTTAGAATAAAATGGAGGATGTGAGTGAGGTAAGATGTTGTGGGGTAAAGTGAGTATATATGTAGCGATAAAAGAAAGAAGAAAGGAGATTTAGTGTTTGGTTAAAACAGATAAAGGTTTAATATATAGAGATAAAATTTTAAAATTGATATATTAAACAAATTTAAACGGAGATAATATAAAATTTATATGGAGATTAAATAAAATGTTATAAGGTAAATAAATGAAACAAATAAACAAAAATGTATAAATAAAAATATAAATGAATTACATGAAACATTGAACTACTGTAAATTAAATAATTACTATGAAAACAATGGAATGTTATAAAGAGATAACTTTAACTTTACAAAAAATTCTTATTATGGAGAATTTAAATATAATATAAATATAAATAAACTTACTAAAATGATTAGTTATTTAGTAGAAGGGTTGTGCTGGTTTCCAGTCAATATAATTAAATAGGAGTAGATAGTGGCTGGTTACCAGCTGCCAAGTTTGCTAATTTTTAGCAGGTGAAAATAAGTTTAGAATTGTAATTAAGTTGTTTTTTTACGCATTTACTGTAATACAATAATTTCTATTTCTCTCTTTCTTTTATTGGTTATTATTTTGTAGATATTGTGTAGTTGGTAGTTGTTTTATCTGAAAAAGTGGATTATATAAAATGTAAATGTGTTGTGAGAATAAACGTAAAACTTGAATTGTATGTCCAGTGTAGTAACCAAAGTTAATTTTCATTTTTATTCTTTAATAATTCGATATTTTTGCAAAGTGATAGCTAGTATCAGAAGCAGAGGTCTAAGCTATTCGCCAAAAACGCATATAGTCATATTAGAGAGTAGCTTCCGTAGGAAGTGTAGGAACCCTGTGATTGCTATTCCGCCACTGCTGGTACTGTCCACCCGGTGTCTCCTCTCGCCTCCTAGTAGCTCCCGGTTCGCCCCCTTTGGTGCACGGGACACTATCCTCCCTGGTTTGTTATGCCGAGTCCCCTCCGATAATAAGTGTAATGCAAGTAACAAGCTTCTGAAGGTGTATGCACTAGGCTTTTAATTCAAGAGTAGTTAAGGGTTAAAAACCAGTATTGAAAGTTTTATGCATTATTATAAGTCTGTACCCGAAAAAAAAGCATTATAATCATAAGATTCAACCAGAAAAGAGAATTTGATATTTTTAAAATCACGTAAGAGTGTCCAGAATTCTTAGTCCATATACCATTAAACTATTTGTACAAGCGTCCGAGGTTGAGTTCCTATCTAGGATTTTATAAGGAGTTTAACTCAACCAGACACGCTACACTCAAACCACATATTAACTTTCTAAGTGCCCAGCTCGCAGTAGTTATAGTTAGTGCAAGTGAAACATGTGTTTTGTCAAGAAGTTTCCTTAAGCATTCAAACTAACCCAGTCTCTATAGCATTAGGCTTTTTAACCTAAGGGCAAAGGTTTCGAGCCTTTCTCTTGATATAACTGTAATTTTTATACGTTCTCAGCACCCAACCATCACACCATGGTTTCTGTAACAAACAGTTTGATGAGAAAGGAATTCGAACCCATGTTGTTTATTACAACAAGGTAAAGTTTTCTGTTCGTGTATTTATTTATTTATTTTGTAAAAGAATCTCTCAGTTTGTATGACTCTTTTGTGTGTGCATGGACAATACCATAAAACTCAGGTTATGTGTTAAAGTAAGAATAAACATTGTTCTGAAAGATTCGAACCCAGAAGCTTGGAAAAAGAATAACATATTTTAAATCACTCGACCACAGCAACACCATCCTGTCTTTTCTTTGTGGGTGCTTTTCTTGGAAAACAACGCTCGCCCTGGTAAAGAACCTACTGCAGTCGTTTTATTCGCTATGTGACGACAGCGTTTCCGAGCGTCCAAGCTCTTGGATTCATTTAGCATCTTGGAATGGTTAATTCTCTGTGACAAGTCTATAAGTAGGTCATTATATTTGTAATTTGTTAAAACAGATTGTCAAAACTATTGTAGTGCTTCCTCCTTAAAAAGAGCAGTGTTTTTATATAATGGGTTGAGTCACTCGCCTTACGACAGACATCATAGCCCAATCGGTAGAGTATTAGGCTTTCAACATTAAGGTCTAGGGTTCAAGTCCTGATCAGGGTGATGGTGCTTTTGTTATAGCCAGGTATGGTATATCCAAGCATTTAAAATTAAGGACGGAAGGAAATAAAATTGAACTGTTACTGAATTATAGACATATGAGTCGCAGTTAACAAACCACCCCATCCCTCGTACAGTGTTTGCGATCGCATACAACACTCGGACTGGTTTTTTGCCTCTCTGTCCCTGATCATTTGCCTCTATGTAATGACAACAAATGAGTTTGAGTGCATAAAACTTGAAGCCAACACTAAAGAATACCTATGCCTGGTTATAATCATAAGTTGTAGAACTTTTGTCTCTAAAACAAGTACACGAAGGCAGCAATAAGAATAATGTAAAGTGCCTGTATTTCAATTTTTCTTACCTATCTTTATGGCTTGTAGGACGCCGATATAATCATATGCAGAATAACAGGCGGGAACAGACATAGCTGGACCTTGTAGACAACATGAAACACAAAAATGTAATGCCTAAAAGGTGCACGGAAACTCCAATTATTGTGTTAGGACTGCATGAACAAAAGAGCAAACAAATCAGTAAGCTTTTGTTTTTCTACAAGAAGATGCTGACGATGTTAGTGAATTATGACAAGAAACATAAATTGCTTAACACAGAATGATCCTAAGTTTTGATTTTTCACCTCGGTTTCATAATTTGCCAAGACAAAAAACAGGTTATATTTGGTTAATACCGTATTTATCATCACTTTGTTAAAATGGGTATCAAAATCAAGCGAAACCTTAAACGGAGTTTAAAAAGTGGCAAGTATATGCGTTTAACAACTTGACTTTAGAAAAAATTAAGCATAAAATAGATAACTTATATAAAAATTATTCTCGCCAAAATACAACGATGGTTTTTCGCGATTCCTTCTTCATGGCAAAATAGCTCCCTTCTTGATTTCAAGCTTTTTGCCATGTGAATAAACAATCTGCTGAGATGCGACTTATTGGTGCACAGTGGAGCGAGCCTGCAGGAGCCCATTTAATTCATTCTACGGGCTCTTCAGTTCTTCATATGACAGTGATATTTGAACTAATGATATAGAAGAAAACGAATTCACTAACGGGAAATGACTTTCAAGCAACAGTACATTACAACACCATACGGTCGGGTGTCTGTATCCTCCTGAAATTCATCCTCTGGGTTTCTTTTTCTGTCCTTCCGCACGGCATTGCCTTTATTTTCATGTCCCTTCACTGTTTTCATTGTTTCTCAGTCCTTCTCTTTCCAAATATAAAAACCGCTTCAGAATGACTTACAACGTTTTTTAAAGAATTATGTATAGAATTGTGCCAAAAACTAATTTTTTCTAAAACACTTTTGCTACAGATCATGTAACTATGAACTTCGCACCCCAGTATCGTTGTTTACCAACTCTAATCTCATTAAAATTTCTAAATATCTTAGCCCATTCCTCGCCACATTTTCAGAGCCGCTACCAATTGTACTTTTGAGATGATTGTATTGTTATACTGCAATTTATTGCACTAAAGCTATAACTTCTTTTAAATCATAAAAGAGGCATAATCCGAGTGAACACCAAACTCAGTGCTCTGAATGCAGTGATAACTAAGATATGAGTAAACCAGTATGTCTCGAAAATTTACAATACAGGAGTCGCAACGCTCGTTTATGCCTGCTACGTCACCATGCCAACATGTTTCACCAAAGATTACTTAGCCTGGGCTCACCACAACAAAAATACGGTCATACTGCAATTAGCATCCACTACCCCATGGACCTCACAAAATGTACTCATCCTCATGGGCCTCAATAGCTCACATACGTCAATCTTATGGGCTCTTCAGTTCCACACTCGACAGAACCTTTAGAAGGTGTGCAAGAGCAGCTTTCGTGGCGCAATCGGCTAGCGCGTTCGGCTGTTAACCGAAAGGTTGGTGGTTCGATCCCACCCGGGGGCGGTTAATTTTGCTCGACACTCTGCACTAGTTTAGCTATTTTCGTTCGGACAGGGAGCTTGTACCACAGGAATGCCTGTTTCCGAAGTAACGTCCGTGAAAGAGTTAAACCTAGTTTATAATTCGGTATCTCCACTTAAACGAAAGAATTACGTTTCGAGCTAACATATAAATGTGAAATCTTTAAGAGAGATATAGGCGTATACAGCTTTGTCACCATTGACCTGTCAATTACACTCAAACATAACTTGTACCTTGGCATAGCTGTATGCTATATAGTGCTCACAGCTCCCGCACCACTTAACACATAAACCAAATTAAACAAGGAGAAATAACTATTAAGACTTTGTATTGTGCACTTACAACAGGTTCAAACTGCATAATCCATTAGCAAAGAATCTTATTTAAATCACAGTAAAAGCTGTGCATCATTACTGATGAAACATAGTTATATAACACCACTTTACGTAAAATACACTATATTTTTAGGGGTATTTAAGGGAAATCAGTACATTTGGAATAAATGATCTAAAGCGGTGAACCCAGACACACTTCTGTTCATGGTGGCATCTGGGAAATGAATCCAACTTGTCCATCGCTGAACAAGAAGGCAGAAGCACTCTCGTAGTAATCGCGCCACGTGCAGTAGGCTCGCACTCTTCCGTTTCTTTACGCTAAGGCATAATCCGTTCAGATTGCCAGTTGTACTCAAATTACAAATCTGCTGCCTCATTCGAGGTGTCAATAGCATCTCGTATAATAAACAAATTAGAAATATTGATGTTCACAACGTCTATAAACCTTCGTGTGTTCTCAATTGTAGTATTTACTATGGCATTCTATGATGTTTGGCTATAGTAACATTTCTTCTTCTTACTTACTGCTACAGCCCAATATGTTGGAAGATTCGTGGATTCAGTAGGAATATCCAACCGCCGCTTGGTAAGAAAGCGAAAACACTGCTTCTAGTAATCTCGTCACACACAGCAAGCCGATTATATTACGTTTGTTTGCTCTCAGCCACCATCAGTGCCGATGCCTGTACACACATAAATACATCTATTATTGTTGGACGAACATTCTTTACATATTACATCACATATAAGTATTACTAATGTTACATTTATTAAACGCTTAGAAGCTCCTCGAAGATATCTTTTGTTATTAATTGTTTATTCAAGCCTAATTGACCGGAAACTACAAATAAAACAATATTGATAAAGGCAATGTGAATTACCTAACGCAGTTAACTTAAGTTATATATGCTATCTCCAAAGAGCTAGTTAACATGCGATGAGGTGGCCGAGTGGTTAAGGCGTTGGACTGCTAATCCAATGTGCTCTGCACGCGTGGGTTCGAATCCCATCCTCGTCGAGTGTTTTGTTTCAGAAACCACGATGAGACACTAATAAACATGTGCTTAATTCTAAGCAAGTAGCTTCGATTACTTCGTAAACCTCACAAACTTAACCTAGCTTCTCCGTGTAGGAATGTACCTGCAGGAGCTCATTTATTTGAGCTCTACAAGTCTTCATATGGCAGGGATATTTGAAATATTGTTTTAGCTGTCGCTGTGTCGCACATCCCTACCGCCTCCAAATGTTCGTGGTACCACCACCCCCTACCGTGTATATTAATTTTTGTACACACTGTACAAACATAACGCAATGCTTGGGGCAGGTGATGTATAGCTCTGTAAAGGAAAGCAAACTTTGCATTTATTATTGGTAGAACACCGTTTTATGCAAAAATATATACTATATTCGGGGTAATACAAAGGACATAAAAGCACTCCTAATGCACCCACTATTGTTGTAAACGCTGGAGCAATCCTGTTCATTCGAGCACTTAGTTCTGTTCAATAGTGTCCTCAGTTCTTCCCACGAGAATTATGTTTGAATTGTTCTAAGCACAGTGACGTAAAAAGGCCTTTGCTAAATACTATACTTTCACACCTTCTAAGACGGGAGGAGCGAAAAGTTATGATCCATGGATTGCATACTTCTTATAACATAAACACAAGGAATTAAAAAAATGCCTGTTAATTAAAAGAATTATGAAGTTTTTGTTGAAAGTGATTGTAGTTTAAGAAAACACTGTATGTTTCTCATTGCATGCAGTGCTACAGTTGCTTATAAATTTAAATAATTTGGAGTTCCCTCACTTAAAGCATATAGAAGAAGCCAGTGTGTATATACATTATATACTGAGCAAATTCTAGCCAGTACATGCAGATAAACACTACATGTTAAAGAAAGAAAATACGAACGTGACAGTCAAAGTAGTTTGTAGCGTCTAGCACCATGAAATGGGTGGTCTGCAACCTCCTGAAATCAAGCTTAGGTTTTCATTTTGCACCCCTCATATAATGTATTCCTTTACTTTCATATTTGTCAAGAGGTTTCTCTAACGCTTTCAATCTTTCTCTCTCCAAATATAGCGACCGCTTCACTATAAATTGCTAAAGTATTTAATCGATGATGATCGTGAATTGTGCCAAAACAACCTTTTGCTAACGTTTTATGTTATGGTTCATAGAGTCTTATACATGTCCATACGTACTTTTGTTCAACTATGAGCTCATTTAGAAATTTAAATACCTTAGCCGTGCAACTAAGTTTATGTAGGTTGGAGGTGGATTTGGTGTTAGATTAAAGTGGAGGATGTGAGTGAAGTAAGATGTTTTGGGGTAAAGAGAGTAAATATGTAGCGATAAAAGAAAGACGAAAGGAGATTTAGTGTTTGGTTAAAACAGATAAAGGTTTAATATATAGAGATAAAACTTTAAAATTGATATATTAAAGAAATTTAAACGGAGATAATATAGAATTTATATGGAGATTAAATAAAATGTTATAAGGTAAATAAATGAAACAAATAAACAAAAATGTATAAATAAAGATATAAATGAATTGATGCAGTAATTTGTATCACAAATTATTTAAATGTAAAGAGTGATTATAGTATGAATATGCATTTATATGTGACATTGATTTGAGATGTTTGTTGATTGTAATTATTGTTGAGAAGTAAGTTTATACGGCCTTACTGAAACTGACAATAATAGCGTGCAATAATGCAGCGAGTGGGTGAGCTGTTTATCATTATTAGAGACGAGGAAGTTACGTAATGTTGGCGCGTTTTTCCTTTATAATCTTCTGGAACATTTCCCTAGAGCATATGTATTCATAATTGTCATTGGATATAAAAATAGACGCTAATGTTGGCGCGTTTTTTTTAGCCAATTGCAGCTCAGTTATAATCTTTAGGCATATCGGGGTGTAGGAGTATAAAAGGGCTAGGTTAGAGGTAAAGTCCTTCAGTCCGTCAGTTCGTCGAAAATATTTCTATGCTACATGTCGCCTTCAGTCCAGCAGAAATATTACACGTCGGCTATCGATTCGCAAGTTACGCGTAGCAGAGTTAGGAAAATTCTCAAGTGTTGTAAAGTTAATTATACAAAAGGTTGAAGTACGTGAATTAAAAGTGATCAGTAAGAAGTTGTTATAACAGTTTCAGTTTGGCGAGTGTCTAGATCAATGTGTAAATGTGATAGTGAATGTGTTCGACAATAAGAGTGTAAAACAAATTCTTTCATCAGTGTTATCTTTGGATAAAAGACTCCTTTCCTTTTACACAACCTGTATAAAGAGATGTGCTCGACCAAAAAGTTCATAGCTAGCCGGAGGACAGAAAACCAAAATTAAATAAAATAACAGTAGCATTCTTTCAAACAAAACCTAATACTGCCGCAAATTGCTAACACCACATGGAGCTAACAAACATTATAAAGAATCACGTCACAAAATGGCTTCACCACGCGGAGTAAACACACATACACAAACATTATAAGTAATACCGTCGCAAATTGGCTCCCAAACGTGGGGCTCAACAAAATAAATATAATATTACAAAAATACCTCTTCAAATTGGCTACCACAACGTGGGGCTACAAAAAATGTTAAATACAAATAACATTAAACCACATCAAATTGGCTCCAAACGTGGAGCTAACAAAACAACCATAATGTTACTTCAAATTGACGCCCATACGTGGGGCAGTTGAAATTATGTAACCAAACAAAACAAAAGCAGCACAATATAAGATCTTCAAGTTCTAATAATTTACGTAAAAACATATTACGTAAGCACTAAACCACTTCAGAATTAAATGAAACATTGAACTACTGAAAATTAAATAATTACTATGAAAACAATGGAATGTTATAAATAGATAACTTTAACTTTATAAAAAGATTTTACTATGGAAAATTTAAATATAATATAAATATAAATAAACTTACTAAAATGACTAGTAGTTTAGTAGAAGGGTTGTGCTGGTTTCCAGTCAATATAATTAAATAGGAGTAGATAGTGGCTGGTTACCAGTTACCAAGTTTGCTAGTTTTTAGCAGGTGAAAATAAGTTTAGTATTGTAATTAAGTTGTTTTTTACGCCTTTACTATAATAATTTATATTTCTCTGTTTCGTTTATTGGTTATTATTTTGTAGATATTGTGTAGTTGGTACTTGTTTTATCTGAAAAAGTGTATTATATAAAATGTAAATGTGTTGTGAGAATAAATGTAAAACTTGAATCGTATGTCCAGTGTAGTAACCAAAGTTAATTTTCATGTTTATTCTTTAATAATTCGATATTTTTGCAAAGTGATAGCTAGTATCAGAAACAGAGGTCTAAGCTATTCGCCAAAAACGCATATAGTCATATTAGAGAGTAGCTTCCGTAGGAAGTGTAGGAACCCTGTGATTGCCATTCCGCCACTGCTGGTACTGTCCGCCCGGTGTCTCCTCTCGCCTCCTAGTAGCTCCCGGTTCGCCCCCTATTGGTGCACGGGACACTATCCTCCCTGGATTGTTATGCCGATGCCCCTCCGATAATAAGTGTAATGCAAGTAACAAGCTTCTGAAGGAGTATGCACTAGGCTTTTAATTTAAGAGTAGTTAAGGGTTAAAAACCAGTCTTGAAAGTTTTATGCATTATTATAAGTCTGTACACGAAAAAAGCATTATAATCATAAGATTCAACCAGAAAAGAGAATTTGATATTTTTAAAATCACGTAAGAGTGTCCAGAATTCTTAGTCCATATACCATTAAACTATTTGCACAAGCATCCGAGGTTGAGTTCCTATCTAGGCTTTTATAAGGAGTTTAACTCAACCAGACACGCTACACTCAAACCACATATTAACTTTCTAAGTGCCCAGCTCGCGGTAGTTATAGTTAGTGCAAGTGAAACATGTGTTTTGTCAAGAAGTTTCCTTAAGCATTCAAACTAACTCAGTCTCTATAGCATTAGCCTTTTTAACCTAAGGGCAAAGGTTTCGGGCCTTTCTCTTGATATAACTGTAATTTTTATACGTTCTCAGCACCCAACCATCACACCATGGTTTCTGTAACAAACAGTTTGATGAGAAAGGAATTCAAACCCATGTTGTTTATTACAAGAAGGTAAAGTTTTCTGTTCGTGTATTTGTTTATTTATTTTGTAAAACAATCTCTCAGTTTGTATGACTCTTTTTTGTGTGCATGGACAATACCATAAACTCAGGTTGTGTGTTAAAGTAAGAATAAACATTGTTCTGAAAGATTCGAACCCAGAAGCTTGGAAAAAGAGTAACATATTTTAAATCACTCGACCACAGCAACACCATCCTGTCTTTTCCTTGTGGATGCTTTTAGTGGAAATCAACGCACGCCCTGGTAAAGAACCTATTGCAGTCGTTTTATTCGCTATGTGACGACAGCGTTTCCGAGCGGCCAAGCTCTTCGATTCATTTAGCATCTTGAAATGGTTAATTCTCTGTGACAAGTCTATAAGTAGGTCATTATATTTGTAATTTGTTAACACAGATTGTCAAAACTATTCTAGTGCTTCCTCCTTAAAAAGAGCAGTGTTTTTATATAATGGGTTGAGACATTCGCCTTACGACAGACATCATAGCCCAATCGGTAGAGTATTAGACTTTCAACATTAGGGTTTAGGATTCAGGTTCTGATCAGGGTGATAGTGCTTTTGTTATAGCCAGGCATGTTAGTTTCCGAGCATTTAAAATTAAGGACGGAAGGAAATAAAATTAAACTGTTACTGAATTATAGGCATATGAGTCGCAGTTAACAAACCACCCCATCCCTCGTACAGTGTGTGCGATCGCATACAACACTCGGACTGGTTTTTTGCCTGTCTGTCCCTGATCATTTGCCTCTATGTAATGATAACAAATGAGTTTGGGTGCATAAAACTAGAAGCCAACACTAAAGAATTCCTATGCCTGGTTATGATCATAAATTGTAGAACTCTTGTCTGTAATAGAAATATACGTAAGCGGCAATAAGAATTATGCAAAGTGCCTAGATTTAAATTTTTCTTACCTACCTTTATGGCTTGTAGGACGCCGAGATAATCATATGCAGAATAACACGCGTGAACAGACATAGCTGGACCTTGTAGTCAGCATGAAACACAAAAATGTAATGCTTAAAAAGTGCACGGAAGCTTCAATTATTGTGTTACTACTGCATGAAAAAAGAGCAAACCAATCACTAAGTTTTTGTTTTTCTACAAGAAGATGCTGATGATGTGAATGATAACATTAAACATTAATTGCTTAAATTAGAATGATCCGAAGTTTTGATTTTTAACCTCGGTTTCATATTTTGGCTAGAGAAAAAAACAGGATATATTTCATTAGTACTGTATTTATCATCACTTTGGTTAAATACATATCAAAGTCATCCGAAACTTTAAATGGAGTACGTACGGAGATTAAAAACTGGCAAGCATATGTGTTTAACAACTTGACATTAGAAAAAATTATGCATAAAGTAGAAAACTTTTACAATACATTTAACTTACATAAAAATTATTCTCGCCAAAATACAACGATGGTTTCTTCGCGATTCCTTCGTCATGGCAAAATAGCTCCCTTCTTGATTTCATGATTTTTGCCATGTGAATAAACAATCTGCTGAGATGCGACTTATTGGTGCACAGTGGAGCGAGCCTGCAAGGGGCCCATTTAATTCATTCTATGGGCACTTCAGTTCTTCAATGACAGTGATGTTTCTACTAATGCTATAGAAGAAAACGAATTCACTAACCGAAAATGACTTTCAAGCAACAGCAGATTACAACACCATAAGGTCGGTTGTCTGTATCTTCCTGAAATTCATCCTCTGGGTTTCTTTTTCTGTCCTTCCGCACGGCATTGCCTTTATTTTCATGTCCCTTCACTGTTTTCTTAGTTTCTCAGTCCTTCTCTTTCCAAATACAAAAACCGCTTCAGAATGACTTACAACGTTTTTTTAAGGAATTATGTATAGAATTGTGCCAAAAACTAATTTTTTCTAAAACTCTTTTGCTACAGATCATGCAGCTATGAACTTCGCAGCCCAGTATCGTTGTTGTTTACCAACTCTTATCTAATTAAAATTTCTAAATATCTTAGCCCATTCCTCGCCACATTTTCAGAGCCGCTACCAATTGTACTTTTGAGATGATTGTATTGTTACATTGCAATTTATTGTACTAAAGCTATAACTTCTTTTAAACCATAAAAGAGGCATAATCCGAGTGAACACAAAATTCAGTGCTCTGAATGCAGTGATAACTAAGATATGAGTAAACCAGTATGTCTCGAAAATTTACAATACAGGAGTCGCAACGCTCGTTTATGCCTGCCACGTCACCATGCAAACATGTTTTATCAAAGATTACTTAACCTGGGCTCACCACAACAAAAACAGGTTCATACTGCACTTAGCATCCACTGCCCCATGGACCTCACAAAATGAACTCACCTTCAATTTGCACGTATAGGCCTCAAAAGCTCACATACGTCAATCTAATGGGCTCCTCAGTTCCACACTCGACAGAACCTTTAGGAGCTGTGCAAGAGCAGCCTCCGTGGCGCAATCGGCTAGCGCGTTCGGCTGTTAACCGAAAGGTTGGTGGTTCGATCCCACACGGGGGCGGTTAATTTTGCTCGACACTCTACACTAGTTTAGCTATTTTCGTTCGGACAGGGAGCTTGTAGCACAGGAATGCCTGTTTCCGAAGTAACGTCCGTGAAAGGGTTAAACCTAGTTTATAATTCGGTATCTCAACTTAACCGAAAGAATTGCGTTTCGAGCTAACATATGAATGTGAAATCTTTAAGAGAGATATAGCTGTATACAGCTTTGTCACCATTGACCTGCCAATTACACTCAAACATAACTTGTACTTTGGCATAGCTGCATGCTATATAGTGCTCACAACTCCCGCACCACTTAACACACAATCCAACTTAAACAAGGAGAGATAGCTATTAAGACTTTGTATTGTGCACTTACAACAGGTTCAAACTGCATAATCCATTAGCAAAGAATCTTATTTAAATCACAGTAAAAGCTGTGCATCATTACTGATGAAACATAGTTATATAACACCACTTTACGTAAAATACACTATATTTTTAGGGGTATTTAAGGGAAATCAGTACATTTGGAATAAACGATCTAAAGCTGTGAACCCAGACACACTGCTGTTCATGGTGGCATCTGGGAAATGAATCCAACTTGTCCATCGCTGAACAAGAAGGCAGAAGCACTCTCGTAGTAATCGCGCCACGTGCAGTAGGCTCGCACTCTTCTGTTTCTTTACGCTAAGGCATAATCCGTTCAGGTTGCCAGTTGTAGTCAAATTACAAATCTGCTGCCTCATTCGAGGTGTCAATAGCATCTCGTATAATAAACAAATTAGAAATATTGATGTCCACAACGTCCATAACCTTTCGTGTGTTCTCAATTGTAGCATTTACTATGGCATTCGATGATGTTTGGCTATAGAAACATCTCTTCTTGTTACTTACTGCTACAGCCCAATCTGTTGGAAGTTTCGTGGATTCAGTAGGAATATCCAACCGCCGCTTAGTAAGAAAGCGAAAACACTGCTTCTAGTAATCTCATCACACACAGCAAGCCGATTATATTGCGTTTGATTGCTCTCAGCCACCATCAGTGCCGATGCTGTACACACATAAATACATCTATTATTGTTGCTCGAATATTCTGTACATATGACATCACATATAAGTATTACTAATGTTACATTTATTAAACGCTTAGAAGCTCCTCGAAAATTTATTTTTTTATTAATTGTTTATTCAAGCCTACTTGTCCGGAAACTACAAATAAAACAATATTGATAAAGGCAATGTGAATTACTTAATGCAGTTAACTTTAGTTATATATGCTAAATCCTAAGAGATAGTTTGCATTCGACGAGGTGGCCGAGTGGTTAAGGCTTTGGACTGCTAATCCAATGTGCTCTGCACGCGTGGGTTCGAATACCATCCTCGTCGAGTGTTTTGTTTCTGAAACCACAATGAGACACTAATAAATATGTGCTTAAGTCTAAGCAAGTAGCTTCCATTACTCCGTAAACCTCACAAACTTAACCTAGCTTCTCCGTGTTGGAATAAACCTGCAGGAGCTCATTTTTTGAGGTCTACAAGTTTCTATATGGCAGGGGTATTTGAAATATTGTTTTAGCTGACTTTGTGTCGCACATCCCTACCGCCTTCATGTGTTCGTGGTTCCACCTCCCGCTACCGTGTATATTAATTTTTGTACACACTGTACAAAGATAACGAAATGCTTGGGGCTTGTGATGTATATCTCTGTAAAGGAAAGCAAACTTTGCATTTATTATTGGTAGAACACCGTTTTATGCAAAAATATATAGTATATTCGGGGTAATTCAAAGGACATAAAAGCACTCCTAATGCACCCGCTATTGTTGTAAACGCTGGAGCAACCCGGTTCATTCGAGCACTTAGTTCTGTTCTATAGTGTCCTCAGTTCTTCCCACGAGAATTATGTTTGAAATGTTCTTAAGCACAGTGACGTAAAAAGGCCTTTGATAAATACTATACTTTCACACCTTCTAAGACGGGAGGAGCGAAAAGTTATGATCCTTTGATTGCATGCTTCTTATAACATAAACACAAGGAATTAAAAAATGCCTGTTAATTAAAAGAATTATGAGGTTTTTGTTGAAAGTGATTGTACTTTAAGAAAACACTGTATGTTTCTCATTGTATGCAGTGCTACAGTTGCTTATAAATTTAAATAATTTGGAGTTCCCTCTCTTAAAGCATATAGAAGAAGCCAGTGTATATATACATTATATACTGAGCAAATTCTGGCCAGTACATGCAGATAAATACTACATGTTGAAGAAAGAAAATACGAACGTGACAGTCAAAGTAGTCTGTACCGTCTAGCACCATGAAATGGGCGGTGTGCAACGTCCTGAAATCAAGCTTAGGCTTTCATTTTGCTCCCCTCATAAAATGTATTCCTTTACTTTCATATTTGTCAAGAGGTTTCTCTAACGCTTTCAATCTTTCTCTCTCCAAATATAGCAACCCCTTCACTATAAATTGCTAAAGTATTTAAGCGATGATGATCGCGAATTGTGCCAAAACAACCTTTTTCTAACGTTTTATGTTATGGTTCATAGAGTCTAATACATGTCCATACGTACTTTTGTTCAACTATGAGCTCATTTAGAAATTTAAATACCTTAGCATTTTAACTGTTCCACGCCACATTTTCACACCAGGTAGTAACTGTGCCTTTAAGGTGTTTATATTGTTACATTGCTATTTGTTCTACCAACACTGTAATTTCTTTTAAATCTTAAGAGGTAAAATTCGAATGAATCAAAAAATCAATGCTCTGAATGCAATATTATTTATTAGTAAACCAGCAAGTTTCGAAAATTTACAAAACAGGTGTCGCAACGTTTGCTTTTACTGCACCGTCTGCATGCAAACATGTCGTACCAAATATTACTTAACTCCATCCAAATACACAGGCAAACTACAATTTGCATGACTACTGCCCCATGGACCTCACAAAATGAATGTACTTCAATGTGTACGTATGAATCCTCAAGTGCTCACTTAGGTCAATTCTATGGGCTTCCTTACTTGAGAGACCTTTTAGAGATCCTCTTAAAGCAGCCTCAGTGGCGCATTCGGCTAGCGCGTCGGCTGTTAACTGAAAGGTTGGTGTTTCGATGCCAACCAGTGGCGGTTAATTTTGCTCGAAACTCTGCACTAATTTAGCTGTTTCGATTGGGCAGGGAGCGTGTAGCACATATATGTTTGTTTCTGAAGTAAACGTCCGTGAAAGAGTTAAACCTAGTTTATAACTCACTATCTCCAGTTAACCGAACGAAATAATTTTCGAGATAACCGAGATATGAAACATTCTTAAAGGCTTCAAAAGTTGATTTTTAATCTTCGTAGATATTATAGTCTCCAATAACTTTTTCAGGCAAACTGCAAAACATAAACATGGAAAATGTTAAGAGAGATATAGCCATGTATATTGACAATATGGCATTGTCTGCATTGACTTATTAATTACAGCCAGCTATACCCATGTTCCAGGGTTAGTCTTATGTTCGTATAGTGCTTACAGTTTCCATTCCAGTGAACACATATTCCAATTTAATAGCTACAAGCAAGGAGAAATAATGTTTAAATGTTTTTGTGTGTATAACGAGTTCAAGTTGTATAATTAAGTGGCACACAATGTTGTTTAAATCTCAGTAAATGAAACTAAACTGCGCATTACTATTGTTAGAACACAATTATATGCCACTACTTCATGCAACAATACTGTGCAATATTTTCTGGCCAACTCAGATATATGAGCACATTTGGAACCCAGACACACTCCTACTACTCTGGCATCTGAGAGCTGAATCCAGCTTGTTCATCGCTGAACAAGAAAGCGAAAGTACTGCTTGTAGTAATCGTGTCACATCCTGCATGCCGGCGACCTTCCCTTTATTTACACTGAGCCATAACCGCCGACAGTACCTGTACACACAAAAACACTGTATTATTCTTAGGGAATATTCTATAGATATTTCGTAAAATAAACGTAATACGAAAGGAGGATTCAATTAAGGCTTTGATGTCCCTCGAAGGTGTGTTCCGTTATTCTTTAAAATGCATGTGTACCTGGCTGGAATCTGTAAATGAAACAAGATTGATAAATTAATATAAATTGCTTAAAATAGTTAAATTTAAATATATGTCCTAACTCGTAACATCAGTCTCTTACAGGACGAAATGGCCTGGTGGTTAAGGCGTTTGACTACTGATTAAGTACACGAATGCACGTGTTGGTTCAAATACCATCGTCGCGGAAGCTTTGTTTCAGAAACCATGGTAAAATGCCAATAAATATTTGTTTACATCTCTTCAATTGGCATTCACTAACCCGTGAACCTCACAAATGAACTCATCCTCAATATACAGGAATAATCCTGCAAGAGCTCTTTAATTCTTCACATGAATGTGATGTTCCAAATACTGTTTTAGTTGCTTCTGTAGGACAAAGTGCCAGCGAATTTGGCTCTTAAAGGAAGCTTTTGTGGTTTTATCCTAACCGGGGGATATTTTGAAATATTTAAACATAGTTTATATCCCAGAATCTGCTGTTAACTGAAAAATAGCGCTTCAAGCTCACTAACAGCTGCAGCTTTCATAAGTGTTCAAGTAATAATTTCTAACCTTCGTAAATCAGATTGCACGAAAATCACTGCAATGAAATGTTAAGTTGGGATGACCAAATCTCAGGTTTTCTTTGGACACATGTATGCAGTGCATATATAAGCAAAAGCAAAACCATCCATACTGGGACTCGGACGCTGGAACCTAAGATGAAGGTCTAATTCTCTACACCACTGAGCTACTTCTATTTGGAATCGGCCCGTGATAAATCCAAAAGTTTTGTTTTCGCTTTACAACTGCGAGTAGAGCGATACGGACTTGGAAACTAAACACAACCGCCCAAAAAGGACCCGAATGTTTGACCGCCTAGGTTGATACCCAAATGCTGTATTTACTGAGGTATTTGAATTCTTTAGAATGGATTCTTGGCACAATCCAAATGTTTCATTCTCGCTAACTAAATCTACTGCTGGGGTCTATGGATTTAGAAACAAAACACAACCTTCCAGACCGGGGCGCGAAATCTTTACTCTTCTATTAAAAGCCTTATGCTCTATCCATTGAGGTATTTTAACTTTTTACACTGACGACCAGACAGGGCGGCGAAGGCTGGACTGTTTGTTTAAAGGCCTAACTCTCTCCCTAGTGAGGTATGTAGTCTCTTTAGAAAGGGTTCGTGGCAAAATCGAAATGTTTCACTTGCTCTAACTAAATCTACTGTAAACTGGGTAGGCTTGGAAACAACATACTACATCTCAAACAGGGACTCCAATTCTGGACCCTTATATTAAAAGCCTGATGTTCAACCGACTCATCTATCTCGTCTCTTAAAGGAATTTTCCTGAGAAAACCAAGGCATTTTCCGCAAGTCTTGATCTTATTTGTAAGATTTTACTTTACCGACTACCTATAATTTACAGGAGTATTGTTGTATCCTTATAAAAAATTACATTAAGAGATTTCACCGAAAGTAGATGCTTTGAGGTCAACTGAAAGAAAGATCGGTATGTACGAGAGCTGATAAACAAAGACTGAGACTGATTTTTTTTACAAATATTTATTACTCCAATTCAATGTTTACATGATCTTTTTCAAAGTAGTCCCCTCCTACTTCAATGCACTTTTTATAGTGTCTCTGCCAGTTCTTGAACACGTGCTGCAGACCATTCTTTATCAGGTTCTTGAGAATCGCCTCACTTTTCTTGAGCACTGCTTCAGAGTGCTCAAATCGAATACCCCTAAGCTTTGCCTTTAGCGATGGGAATAAAAAAGTCACAGAGTGCAAGATCGGGGCTATAAGGTGGATGTGGTACACAGGTAATGTTGAATCGAGCCAGAAACTGCATGACTTGATTTGCGACGTGAGGCCGTGCATTGTCATGATGAAGTCGCCACCCAGTCCGAGAAAGCTCTGGTCGTTTCTTTGCAATGTGCTTCCTCAGTGTAGCCAATACTGACGTGTAGTATGCTGCTGTAACAGTAGTGTGAGGGGGAATTGCATGCTGGTAAATCATTCCATTACAGTCAAAAAATGTGATCGCCATCACTTTCCCTGCAGATGGAACAACGTTTGCCTTTTTTGATGTTGGAGAACCTGGCGATTTCCACACTGTGCTGGCTTGTTTTCCTTCAGGATCATAATGATGCAGCCATGAATCATCACCGGTGATAATCGATTTAAAAAATGCATCACCTCCATTGTCTGGTATGCGAAATGCACGTAGGGTCTACAAAATAGAGCATTACTACCAACCTACCAATACTTGAGTGCTACCGCCTACCAACATTATACATAAAAACCCGCTCTTTTCAAATATTTATGTTACAGCTACGAAACTATCCCGGAACCTACAGGAAAAAATCAGTCTCAGTCTTTGTTAATCAGCCCTCGTATGTGTGGGTGTGAACAGCAGAAATCAAAAGCGTTATCGAATCAGAACCGACCCATCGGCCCCTGTTAAATGTGGCCTGTTCGATGAAAAACACCAATGAAAACAATTCCAGTGGCTGCCTTACGGTCCATTCACAAAACTGCAGGAGTTATAAATTACAATGTTTGGCAGAAAAGGCTACACCTTTTGCAGATGGAGGATACAGAGCTGTTTCTCCTGCAGGAGTTGCCATACAATGATGTTGTTGGTGCCCATTGCACGTGCAATAGTACGAGTGCTAGTTGATGGTTCCTGTTTCAGTAGACATTGTACGTTTTCTTCAGATTCCAGCGCTGTGGGTACTGTTGCACCGCAATCTACTTTATTCATCACCACGAAACCATGTTCTCCCAAACGGAGGTCTGCAGACTCAAAAGTACTCCAATGGGGATGGCCTTTATTAGAGCACCTTTCATTGTAAATCCATGCAGCTCTTAAGGTACAACCACCTGCTTCAACATGCATACAAATGTAATATTGCTTCATATGGCCTGAATAGGTATTTACAGTTTCTTTTAAACACTAGCGACTTGCGACTTTTACTGGAGGGACATGTTTCGATGTGGTTTCCATGACAATGTCTACTCCACTATTGCTCTAGCCAGTAAGGTTCTGCCATTCTCATTTCCCTTCGCCAACAAGCTGAACTTTGAGGGGCAGTACTACATCGTAGCACGTGCTTTCATACTGCTTACTAGTGTTCTATTACAATTCGGCAATATTGCTATCCACTTCCCTGCTATGAGTGAACTGTCACAAGTCCATCTTGTTTAAATGCTACTGTATCTGCTTCAACGCAGTCTCTTTGTGTGCTGAAGGTAAACAGAAATGTGACACGGGTGAGATTACTGCATTACAGGAAACAGCGGTTACCTAGAGCAAGGGAGACTTACCATTACCATATGGTGCTGCTGGTATTCTGACGGGGATGTCAAGGTTATAGTTAGAGCGCTGTATTATACTAGCAGACCAATCCGCCATTTTAGATCACATAATCAAGGCGCCAGTTAAATACACGGGAAGAAAAGAATGTGTGTGTGCACATTTAAGGTAGCTAGACACACACTTTTCATTTCACTAATATAAAGTACATTTAATACACAAAAGAATTACAACAATTGCTTGTTTAATGTTACACAAAAGAGAAACCATAAAGTTACAAATACAATATGGCAGCCACGGTGCCGATTTGTACCTAACGTACTTGTATTGGTTAATTTGACACAAACCGAAAACTATAGAAGATATGTAACCGGATAACAGATTCTTTAAGTTTGTTTAAAATGTGCGCGTTTCTTAAACTACATATCCAGATCTAGGTATCTGTAATAGCTTAGGAGCAACAGTTGACGTTAATTGATGCCCTCGTCGGTACCTTAAGGTTACAATAAGTGCAAAATGAAATAGCCGACGGATTCTTAAACGTCTTTATTTACTGATGATTCAAATAAATAGTTAGGCTAGTGAATAAAAACAATACAGATTTTTTCTCCGGAAAATTCATTGTTCATCTATGTTCACATCACAAAGGTAATTATTTGTTGTCGGTGCCCAATCCTTGCGCCTGGAATTTATAAGCAATTTCTTTCTTCTTTCGTTGTCAGCAAGAAAACGATGGAATCCATGCCTACTGCTATTTGTGCAATTTGGAGTCGCGCAGCCAACCATTGCGTAAATTAAGAGCTGAAATTTAAATTATATCTACACGAGAGACCTCCTGCCTAGTAAGAACCATGGAGGTTGTGATTAAAATGGCGGATTGGCCTGCTCGTATGATAAGAGTACTTTAGTTATATTGGTGGCAGTACCATACGCAATGCTACCACATTCTCAGCACCTCTTTTTAGAAGTCAGAGAACTTTGTAATATTTCTTGCTTCAAAGCTTAGTGGATTTGTTTCAGCTGGTTAACTGTTAGATTGAATTTGTCTTTAATGACACCACACGCAAATCTCACTCACCAAAAATTTAAAGCCAAGTATCAATACTCAGACCTCCAATCTTAGCTATCTGATGTGAGAAGATGGAGCAGTTGGCGTTACCTTGCGCATTGCGCATGGTGTTGGAACTTTGCCAATTTAATGCATAACCTTATTGTTCACAAGAAGAAAAAAGAAAAGAAGTTTGCCCATGTCCAAATTTTAACTTGACTTGACATGTTTATTCCAACTCACAGCAATTTAGCCGTTCAACACAAACTGTAATTGCATTGGAGTGACGTGCAGCCATTAATTCAGTTCACACTTACAGCGTTTTAGCTAACGGTAGAATTTAGAAGTACTAATTCACAGCATGCAGTCCAGTAAATAAATGTTTAAAACGTGCACTTAGTTTAAATTGAATTACACAAGTCCATTCAAATATACAGAAGTGAGTATCTTTATTATATGATATTTTAATCAACATCTTTAGAGACATTTTTTTAAAAAATTGAAAATGAGGATCATGTTGCCATGTAGAGGCGGTTAGGATGGGGGATTTTTCTTGTAAATCTTCACCTTGCACGTTTGAACAGTGTCTGACTCAAATATGAAGTCCGGTATACTTCCGAGTTTGTTTCTGTGTTCTGTCCACATCAAAACACGTATTTCCGATTTCGAATTGTCTAGTGGAATAGAATACTTTCCCTACCTACTATAGGTAAACACTAAGAAAGTAAGAATTTCCTAACACTTCGACTGTCAACCTGAACCACACTGCCGGTTTACAAGTGGACTGTCGCCTCCGTGGTGAAATCAGATGGCGCGTTGTGCTCTTAACATAAAGGTTGATGTTCTAGTCGACCCATTGGTGAGTGCTTTTTTCTTACTAGTTAATCTCCCCAAACACTTAAAATATTACAGTCTCTGCGATAGAAAGGGCAGAGAGTATTAGCGCAAAAATTATATGTATACAATAATATACAAACACGAATGCATTTTGAATACGAATCAGAGAATAAATGCAATTTTTAAAAGATAAATTCTAAATGAGTGGAATATTATAATCATCACGTGTTATTATAAGTCGGCTAGTAACACGTTTTTCAGCTGATTATTTCATTTCTGCGAGCAGCATAACTGAAAAAGAAAAGCTTAGTTTAATACCAAAATTGGTGTTTATGAAGTTCAGCATCTTCCAAGGATGCCACACGAGGATTTTTAAGCAAATTCCTCCACACCAAACACCCCTTTACATAGAAAAGTATTATTTTTTATTTTCCCAAATATATCTCTGACGGCACAACATTATTTCTTGGATTGTGAATTCACGATGTGTCAGTTGACCGGCAGATATTTGTGATTGGGGCGTTTATTCATATGAGAAAGTTATCTATAGGCGGAAACAAAGAAGAAAGTATCATTTTTAGATCCCACTCGTGTAATTATCGGCAATACCGCGGTTAAATCAGACAGGTCAACTGATCATCTTACGTAAACTGAACAGCTGGTAAACAGGTGAGACTGTTCAAGAGGCCGTAAAACCTGGATATGGGTATAAATATCATTATCTTCCTAATAGGCGATAGTCCTGGAAGGACTGTGCCGTTCTACATTAAATTCTCCCACCAACTCTTCACAGGGCGAACCAATAATTTTTTCCCTCATAGTCTGCAGTTCAAGATCGCTCGGGTATCCTGTTTATGAACATATGCTTGACGTGCTGAAAGCAATTTTCGTGATATCGATGAATATACTGTATGACAGGTCCCATTTCAAGCTCTTGTACGATGTCTTCATTTAGTGTAGCTGCTGTTCGGAAAATAAACTTCATCTCATTGGCAGTAATTCTTTTCCTTCACAGCTTCGCTGTCAGAACAGAGGATAGGTCTTGCACAGGCGAGTGCGGGATGTTTTGGACTAAGAAAGACTTCATTATATTGTTGATAATGCTAGCAGATTTGTTGAACTTAAAGATTTTTCCATATTTGTGTAAATACGGTAAAAACAACGTTTAAAATCCAAAAAAATGAAATTCAATAACCCTTTCTAAAATTTTGTTGCACACAGGTTCTTTGCTACAGATAGTTATTACTTTTGTTTCGTTGTGAATATTTCCATGTGGCATTTATCAGATATTGATGTTAAATTATAGACTGGCCGCTGTAAATCATCTTCTGAAGTGGCTCACAAGAACAAATATTTGCCATAAAATAAATATAATTGATAAGTCGTGACGGCAAAATATCACCTTCAATTCTTTTCCTTCTAAATAATAATACATTATTACACGGTGATAGCCAGTATCAGACACAAAGGTGAAGATTTGACTCAAATCAGAGAGTATTATCCGAGGGAGTGTGCATCAGCTTTTAATTTAACAGAAAGGGTTAGGAATTATCGTTGACATTTATTTACTCTTTGTATAAGTCTACAGTACAATGCTGCAACCAAAAAAAATTGAAAAGAAAGGTTACATTTAGTCAACGCAAAAAGAGAATTTGGCTTTTAAAATTTGACCAGCGTGAGAGTCCAAATACCTTAGTCCACATAGCATTATGCTTATAACACCAGGATCCTGGATTCGAGTTTGGGTTTAGACGTATTTGTTTTTGGTTCCAAGCCCAACCACCGAACTCACAGTGCATATAGTTAGTGCACTAGTGAAACATTTGTTTCGTCAAGGAAGCTCCATGAATGTCCCAAGAAGTACGTCGGAGCCATTAGCCTCTTTAGTCTAAGGCTCCTGGGTTGGAGACTCTTTCTAACAGTGATATATATTGAAGCCCACAGCACAAAGTAGATTTAGTTGGCGCAAGTGAAATGTTTGATTTATGACAGAAAATTGTTTAAACAGCTCAGCTACCTCATTCTTGCAGCAATGGGCTTTTTAACCTATAGATAAGCGTTCACATCTATATCGCTGTTAGCGCTAGCAAAACGTTTGATTTTTGCCAGGAAATTTCTTAAAGAGCGCATTAACTCATAGTTGAAGCATTAGGCTTTGTAAGCTATAGATGTAAGGGTCGAGGCTGTATAATGGTACGGCATAAATCACTCAGCTCTCACCGCATATGGTTAGCGCAAGTGAAACGTTTGATTTTTGCCAGGAAATTCGTTAAAGATACGCTAGCTCAGTAGTTGTATTTTAACTTATAGGTACAGATTTCAAATCTGTATAGTAATAACCCACTACCTAGGAAAAATATCTATTTAGCGAGAAACTAACATAACTGCCAACCTACCTAGCACACGTGTCGTCTTACTGAATACAGGACTTCACAAGTGAAAGTCAACATTTTATTGGCATTACTGGTATGGCAGAGTTGCACTCTCAGCGCTCTGTGTTTATGTTCTCTTCTCTCCCGACCTTCAGTTTACAGTTACAGGTTGCCTACGGCACCCTCTCCTCTTCATCGTACTATCGATTTAAAGTCGCTGCGTGAACACATTGTAAGCCAAAGTATATTTGTTCTATCTCTGTATATCACACAGCTCTCAGTGAATATTTTTAGCTTAGTTTAGTTTACTGAAAACATTCTGGTTACAATTAACAATATTCCGATTATTTTATACATCAGATTCCTACTTTAATACGCACATGCATGAGTAGTATAAACATAGGGCTTCAGATCCATTTTAGGTGCCCCCGATTGATAAGATGTGTCAGATAAGCCTTTGTTCTATGCCGCGGGCTACGCCCCCACTTTGTGTGCTACTCCAAACGCTGCCCGCCAGAGAACCGGAACAATAGACTATTGTTCCCATCACTAATGGAGGTATCATGTAGCTGTTGGTGTGGCCACAACCCCTCTTTGTGTGTTACTGTGACACTGTCCGCCGCCTCTCCTTGTGTCACTTACCACTAATGAATGTGTGATGTAGCTGTCAGATACCATTGACATTGACAGGGTTTGAGCCATAGAGAGACGCCACTAATTGATACCCTTGTAAACCCATTGACTGTATAATCAGATAACCGATTGTTTCTTTCACACCTCCCGCCTGTCCGGCATTTTCCGACCTCTAGGACACTCAGTCGCGAGCCACCGCCCTCTCCCCGTAAATCGATGGAAGAGATTTAGACCACAAACATATCGCCAATTAAAGTTTAATTCAGCGTAATGTAAGCATGTGTGTTTACATATGTTTTACACACTCTGACAGCATTTTCCCGACACAGGAAGTGCCCTCCTCCCTCTCCTTTGTGTGGTGTGACGTTCCTATTGCTAAAGTTCTAAATATCTGTGTCACTCAATCAGGTAATGTTCGTCCATGCATAACATCATGTGGTCTCATCGAAATCAAGGATTTAAATCGCTAACAAAGGCTATATCGCACTCTAGCGTCTTGGATTCCCCGTAGTCACGTACGCTAAAGGGCTGGACGCAGACCGTCGATCGTTTAACACAACTACTCCAATTGAGTATCTTTGATTGATACAGTGTGAAGAGTTGATACCGATAAAGTACCACGCTCACCCCCGCAGACCCGGGCGCCCGCGCAAATCTTTTTCTAAAACTTAACTAAGCGATTATTACGAAAGTATAATTATTATGATTAATAACACTTGTCTAATTCTGCTTTGAGGGAAATTTTCGATTTTATAAGAATATTACACCTCTTAGATGAATTAAAAGTGCACGACTAAAACGCAGTTCGCGTAAATAGCTACTTAAAAAATACGCAATACGCTAACGTATTTAAAAAGGATATTTTCGGAGCATGAGTATAGCTCCACCCTCGAGGGTACGCTCACTCTGACTGAAACACCTCAGATCTGCGAGCTGCACATATACCCACTCCCACCATTTCCACCCTAGGGAGGGAACCGGATTCAGAACAATGGGGCTTATCCTCCTATGCAGTCAGCCAGTCAATTGCACGTTTACCGCTCCCACTCCTATCCTCTCTCTCTCTCTCTTTCTCATTCTCTGCCTTCCAATGAGGGGCAAACCTTGCTTGACCGCTCCCTACATGAGATAAAGCTGGAAGCCTGCCATGGTATGCCTTAACGTAAATAATTAAAAAATGAAATACAAGGCTCCCTAAACTGGCAGGACAATAAACCATTCCAATTGTTATTCTTTTAATTATATATTTCAGCAACAAGTGCGTGTAACAGAGCCGTGATTGATTAGACACGCTACGAACCTCTGAAATTCCTATAAACATATTATTACTGGCAGGTGGAAGATTCATGTCATTTCACGCTTGACCTGATTTTAAAGAAATTTAAAAGGGGATGTATCTTTGTCTATAATACCTGATCGAACAGATGTATATAGGATTTAACAGGGACATTTGACTACCTTTAAACCTAGGTTTAAAAGATATTATCTTTAACAAAAGCAGCCTTAAAATGAAGTATGACAATTTTAGACACGACAACAACAAGGTTATACTTTCGATTTTCTACAAAAGCAACCAAAAAGGAAGTCCTGGAGTTGTTTGCAAGCGCTACGATGGCTTCCATGGCATTTCCGAGAAAACAGATAGTGTCTCACTCCGAGGTTCCATACCTGCTACAGCATACTGCATTTGTGGAAGGAAAAATATACTGTATTACACTCAAATGACTTTTCCACAACCGCTTATTCCTAGATCCACAACATAAAACGATTTCTCATTTGAGAAAATATATAACTATTTGAAAAAATGTAAATAATATGGATCTGGGGACTTTGAAACATTCGACACTCAGGGTAAAATATAGGAGCCTTCAAAACACGCATTTCCTATTAGAGAATACGTAAGTAGTATAAAAATGTAAATAACATGGATCTGGGGACTTTAAAATATTCGGACACTCGAGCTAAAATACAGGAGACTTCAAAATGCGCATTTCCTCAGAGAAAATATATAAGTATTCCAAATATGTAAATAACATAGATCTGTGGACTTTAAAACATGCGGACACTCGAGGAAAAATACAGGGCCCTTCAAAACAGACATTTCCTCTGACAAAATATTTAAGTATTGCAAGTTGTAAATAATATGGATCTAGGGACTCTAAAACATGCAGACAATCTGGTAAAAACCGCCGGCCTTCAATGCAGGCGTTTGCTCTTAGGAAATATATGAGTATTGAAAAAATTTAAAGTTGAAGTACCTAGGGACTTTAAAACATGCGTACCCTCGACCTAAAATACAGGAACCTTCAAAACACGCATTTCCTATGAGAAAATACATAAGTATTGCAAATATGTAAATAACGTGGATCTGGGGACTTTAAAACATGCGGACACTCGAGCTAAAATACAGGAGCCTTCAAAATAGACATTTCCTCTGAGATAATATATAAGTGTTGCAAAATATGTAAATAACCTGGATCTGGAGAGTTTAAAACCTCCGGACGTTCGAGGTAAAATACACGGTCTTCAAAAAAAAGGCATTTCCTCTGGAATAAGATATTCGAGGAGATAAAATTAAAACATGTCATAAAATGCACACCAGCGGTCTTCGGGAAGATGCGCCAGCGAGTGATACTGATTGCTAAACAACCCTACCAAATATGTTGTATACCTCTGAGATGGGTAAATTAGACCTCGGGAATTCCGCTTTTAAAGGTAATCACAGTCGTCGGCACTCCGCACTTTAACGGCAGGGATTTCCAAACAGTACACTTCGATTTTCAGGTTTCTCGTTTGTCTGAAAAGACCATACCTATATGAAAAACTTATCCACAGATCCCCTGTCCCATTAAGCGTCTTTAAAAGGATACATGATGCTGGAAATCTCCTAATTTTTTAGACGGGTTTATTTATACTCCTGTCAAATACAAGAATTGTTTGTTTTATATTGATAATAAACTTATTTTTTATGGAATGTTAAACCATAATATATGAACTTGGAGGGAATGAAATGAAGAGATTCCATTTTGAATTAAAATGGGATAAGGAATTCAACTTAGGCACCCCTTCATTTCCTAGAAATTCTCTTAAAGCTAATTCAACATCCATTGTATAGAGCGCTGTCCTTAAACATCCGTAGAGGAAAGGGAAAGCTATTCGAGTATATCACATCACATACTTTCTTTACATGTTATGGATGTATGTAAGGTATTTTTTAAGTAATACTTTATAAGAAATTAACTATCGCAACTACTCTAATAATTTCCTTCTTCAGTGCTGCAATCACGTTTATTATTATTATTATTATTATTATTATTATTAATGCCGTCAAGTAAGCTTATCTGTTTATTTCACATTAAACACATTGGTGTTTTAGTCCTCGTCTAAAAATTATAGGATCCGTACATTGCTCCCGGAAAATTAAATCAAGAGAATCAATACTTTCTTTACATTATATACCCTAAAATTGTAGTTAAATAATACACGCAATCTTTATTTATACAGACCTATGTATGAGCTCGGATTCCAGGGCTACGGCATCCTACGTGTGTACTAACTATAATGTCATGATAGACTAACGGTCTTTCTTAGCAGAAACAATTCCAATAACAGATCCATTACATAAAAATCCTGTTCAGACTTAAAAATGTTTTATGGTTGAATGAACATTAGTTATAAAGACGTGTTTACATGCAACAGACAACACTGAACACGGCTTTCTACCGTCTGGAGCTATCGCCCCTTCCACAGCGACCCAACGAAAAAATTATTTTCGCAAGCCAGCGAAGAGCTTTTGTTTCAAGAACCAACCTGTAAAAGCAGGCTAACCTATCATATTAAAATGAGTTTTATTTTTGGACGCTCTTTAACTGCTATGGTCCTTAGCGTCCCCTTCCATATTGGGCGTGAAAGATTGGAAATTTGGATCAGAGGCCTCTTTATCAGGCTTGAAGCTCTTTTACCTGCGGTAAATCTACGACCATACTTACCTCACTTAGTAGAGAATGTAACACAAAGGAAGGTAAAGACTTGCATAAGATCTAAATGGCAAAATTCAGCAATCAAATATGGTCTGCAATAATAAATACTCATATAGTTATAAAACGCTACAGGATTTAGTAAATTTATGCACATACCTGCAGTAAAATAGATATTGCATTCACACAGGTTAGGTTACCAGCAATGAATGCTGGAAATTCAAAATTTTACCATGAGAGTATGAAGGATAAATGGATAAAAACGTATTTCTGATTTGAAATTAAGATGTGACATTCTATTTCAATATGTTACCTTATGATACTGTCTGATTTAGTAAATAGTATGTTACCAGTACCCATAATGAGATTTGAATGACAGGCTTTAATTTAGATATTTATTTACAACCATAACAAGAACACAGCACAACTAAATAGTTTCAAGCGCGAGTAGTACAGTTTTCAAATTCAGTGTCTTAGGCAGGAACATTCTCTTTAAGACACGCTATGTATGCTATTCAGTTGTTTGGGCTCAACAGAGGTCCTAAACTTACATATCGGAAAAAAATCGTAAGCAATTTTGTATACTCTGAAAGTCAACATAATTTTATCGGGGATTCTCTTCAAGGAACTCATAACAGGCAACATTTGCTGGATTATGCTTATTATATGTGCTTAGAATTAGGAGGTAGCGAGTTCAGATGCACGTATCCGATAATCGACTAATTTGCTCACGGTTTTGCTCAGACGCCTGATAAATACCGGAATATATTTAATAGCGTGACCCAGAAACAGATGCTGAGACCTGTGCCGGAACGGGCTTCATAGTTTAATCTTGAAGAAAGAAGATCGATAACTAGGACCATCTGTAATCAAGATGGTGCTCTAAGACGACTACGCAACTAAGTTCATTTGTGTGTAACAAACTAACTAATCGAAAACGGAATGGCTCAGACGGTAGCTTCAGTGGTCTGCATTCGGAGGTCGGGGTACAATTCCCGCAGCCGACACTCCTGACCAAAGGGTTTTTTTTTTGTTTTTTCCGGTAGCTAGACGAATGCTGTGAAAGTTCATTACATCTCCGAATTTTTCCTCGCTCCGTTTCACCTACATTCTCATTTTACTTCATCTTTCATCTCTTTGGTTGTTTCAGGGTTGAAAGTGTCAGAGGTTAGTCTCGGCATACGCATAGCAGAGAAAAAGGATGCTCTCTGTAGCCTTCATTCATAGTCTGACGGTGGCCTACTAATCCCGGGATTCAGAAGATGTGTAATCCCGCAGCCCTAGAGGAGCTACAGGTTGCACCAACTACCACCAGGGAATTTCTAATCTGTGAAAGGTAGGGAACCTGCCCTCTGCCCTATAAATGTCCCCTGTCTCCACTCAATCCTCCCATCCGTAAAACTAAACATCCCAGCAATGTCTGGATGTTTTATATAGTAGAAGCTCTTGTTAACTATCGTCGAAGTTCATTAACATCATTTTCGTGAATGTCATGCTATAACTTTAGATGCTTTCACCTTACTAATAATTTACCAGTGTATTTGGATTTTTCAAGCGTAGATATCACTGAATTATCACCATAGAAACGTCAAATGAGTAAACACATGACTTCCACTGTATTCCCATTCCTCACACGCAGGAGACTTAAGTGTTGGTCAGAGATCGAGCGTAGATATATGGAAACGTCAGATTAGTAAACAGACTACTTCCGTTGTATTCTAATTCCTCGCCCACAGGAGACTCAAGTGTAGGACTGAGAGTCGATTCAGTATAACATTTTCCTCCATGCATCTTAAGTCTAGACAAACAACGTTTCTTTAAAATCTGGCCGCATATACAGCATTTAATGATTCGCCTTCCTCCGAGAGTAAGGGTTGAAAAATTGAGTTTCTCATAAGTCGGTTGCATCGATTTTCTCCCACAATACCTCATACTGAAACTCTAAAGGAAATTAAATGAATACGTGAATGGTAAAGCACGAAGGAATTAAAAACGAATGAATGAATTGATAACGCGAAACTATGTATATATCTCAAATGAGGGTGACGGAGGGGAGATTTGGAACTTTAGCCGTAGGAACTTCACCCCACACAAAGGAGAGGGAGGAGGGCACTTCCTGTGTCGGGAAAACACCGCCAAAGTGTATCAAAGCATATATAAGCACACGTGCTTACATGTACGCTGAATTAAACTTTTATTGGCGGTGTACTTGTGGTCTAAACCTCTTCCATCGATTTACGGGTAGAGGGTGGTGGCTCGCGACTGAGTGTCCTAAAGGTCGGAAAATGCCGGACAGGCGGGAGGTGTGAAAGAAACAATCGGTTATCTGATTATACAGTCAATGGGTTTACAAGGGTATCAATTAGCGGCGTCTCTCTGTGGCTCAAAACCTCATCAGTGGTATCTGACAGCTACCTCACACATCCATTAGTGGTAAGTGACACAAAGAGAGGCGGCGGGTAGTGTCACAGTAACACACAAAGAGGGGTTGTGGCCACAGCAACAGCTACATAATACCTCCAATAGGGATGGGAACAATAGTTTATTGTTCTGGTTCTCTGGTGGACGCCGTTCGAGTAGCACAGAAAGAGGTGGCGCGGCCTACGGCATAAAACAAAGGCTTATCTGCCACATCTTTTCAATCGGCGGCATCTATTTGTGTCTCTAAAGCCTATGTTTATATTACTTGCATGGTACCTTCCTTTGTGTTGAACAGCCAGTATGACTCCCGGTCTCTCAGTGGATATAGTTAGCGCAAGTGAAACTGGATTTTTGTCAGGTGCTCATTCTAAACTGCCCAGATTTCTAGGTCGGTATAGCTTTAGGCTGTTTATCTAATGGTTCAGGCTTCAAATCGTTGTAGGTTCATCTAAGTGTTTACTCCTTGTTTACATTATATACTTCGCATTTAGGAAAAGCAGAATATTTGGTCAACTCAACTCAACATTTAATTATAGTGATTTTTTTCTGAAACAGATTTATGATGATTAGAAATTAACATTTAATCTTAACAATCTCTTGGTGGGCTCGAAACGCCCTGCTTCAATTAAAAGCTGGAGATGTTGAGGTATAAATTACGTTTAAATACTCCACCGTATTTCTACTTCAAAAAGAATATTTCTATGCCACCACCAACTTTTCGTTTAACAGCCAAACGCGCTACCATTACGCCACGTAGGCTGTTACAAGAAAACTGAAAATGTCACACTAAGGTGTAGAAATTTGGAGCCAATAGAAGTTCACTAACTGAACCCTTGAAGTTTCGTTCCTGTACGACAGGCATGAGCAGGTTTTGCTCCCTAGAGCACATTACAAGCAGCCACTGCCAGTAAGCTAGCGATAGCCTGCGGACTGAAGACAATCTCTTCGGTCACGGAAGGTTATTCATTCAAGCGCTGTTTTTCATTTTACTTTTCTAGCACTACCATAAAGATAAAAGCAAAGATACTGACGAACGGGAGGCCTGGTTAAACCGGTTCAGAGCACCGCAAGCAGACCATCCGTACCCTTGTTCTTCTACCATGACCACTGAGAGTGTGGGGTGACGGGACAGACGCGAAGGACGACGAACAGATCCGGATGACAACGGGAGCAAGCATGGATCGAGTCTCTAATATTTCTAGATTGAACGCCTCCAACCCCACCCGAGCCCATACATTGGGTTCCGAGCCCCCGGGGAAGTCTCCGAAGAAGCGCATGCCCGAAAGCAACCAGAGGCGAATGTCAAGCAAGCAACTTCTAAACGACGTCAGGAAGAAACTTCACAGTGCTCATAGCCATCGTCCAGCCACAATCCGCCGAACATCAGCATTGAAACAGATGACAAGGAAGATGACGGGGTACAGGAAACGAGGTGCAGGAGAGTTGCGGGAAATGAACCACGCCAGCATTCACATGTCGACCCGGGGAAACAACGAAAAATCCATGGGTCAGTGTGAGTGGTCGCCTTACCACTACCATAAATAACTATCTGTAGTAATAATAATGCTATCTGTTTGTATCTAAGATCTTGAATTTGTCGATTCACAATTTATCTTCATAGGCTTACTTATTCAAATTGTTTTATCAGATTTGAACTAAATTCCTCCGCCCACATTGAAAAACTCTCCATGTGATGCACTTGCTAAACATTTCGCCAACTGAAGAGATATTCTGTAGGAGAGGCGAACGTCTGGTTCGTTGCGCATATTTACAATTTCGTTATCCTGAAAGAAAACAAAGTGCTTTAAACTAGCTCAAATAATTCTTATATCCGTAAATGGAGGCTTTACGTTATATTTTCTGTTTGTTGTTAATAATAATTGCAAACCTCTAGCAATGTGCTAATAATACCTAACAGAATATGTTGCAGCTAGTGCATATTCTGAATTAATTTGATCAATGTTAATAGGTTAATATAAAGGCAGAAATTAATTAACAATACTGAATTATCTGAGTAAATTACTCTTACCTAGCTCTTGTTTGATAAATTCCTCTTTTAGTCGGTTTAATTATGCTAGATGTTCATCATTTTATATTGATCGTAATCCTTGGTAAATGTTTCAATACAGTTTCAGGTTGAATGTTTTCAATACATTCAAGATTTTATCTCAAATTAAAAATTTTACCAACCCTTCATCTTCTGGAAATAACTACGTATAATACTTGCCATTCATTTCGACAACGAATTCGAGAGTCCGCAGTGTACTCTATTATGTTAACTGTGCAATATAGCACAGTTGACTGTAACGTCACAATCTAGTCAAATAATGCCTCCGCTGCCCGCCTAACTGCTCGCTGCCAGTTTCCCAGCATCAGCACATACGATAAACTGACATCATTTTCTGAGGTTCATGTGATAGTGGATGCCAATTGTAGATATGGTAATACACAGAATATACTTTTTGACATCTCACCATTGTTTCTGAAATAAAACGCCCAACGAGGATGGGATCCGAACCCACGCGTGCAGCTCCTTGAACTGTCCAACGTCTCGTCCACTTTATCGTATACAAACACCGAAGTTTGTACAAATAATCTAATGTTAACTACATTAAGGGATGCGTACTTTTGGCTGATCTTTTTGGCATTCGAAGTATTTAGCCGGTACAAAGTGTAATACATACGATAATTATAACAAAACGCGACTACGTGTGAAACGAAACCCTTCATTGGCCTGTTGCAAGTGGCGCAGTTGTGCTATCGCTGCAAGAAGTTTTGTAAAGCAATTTTAAAATGGAGAAATATCCGTTGCCGATAAGCCTCATAGCTGTCAGCCGCGGGCTGCCTCTAACGAACGCAACACGGAGATGTCACTGTAGTTGAGAAGTCCTTCCGCATCTCACCTACAACCACGATTTAGCACTCTTCGATTATCGCATTTGCGGTACTGTGAAGGAGAGTATGTAAAGCCAATGGTGGACAAAAGAAGCCATTGAGAGTCATTATGGTAAGGGATATTCCAACTCTCACAATGTGGGGAAATATGTATGAAATGAATAGTCTGTGGGAAAAAGCAGTTAGACTACATATTTACGAATATGATGATGTATTTGTTTTTCCCAAAAATACAATTATAGTACTATTTATAAATAATTGTGGCTCGTGACCTTTAGCATGGACTAGGTATATGATTTAAGGAATTACTGAAGGAAAGAACCCTGTGTGGAATTTTAAGAAGCAATGAATTTAATAAGACAGTAACAATGGATGATCACCGAGTGTATCAAGTCATTATACTTGTAATTCTGAAAAATAGACTTAGTACTACCTAAATATACGAGCCCAGATAGCTCAGTCGGTAGAGCATTAGGCTTTTAACCTAAGGGTCCAGGGTTCAAGTCCCTGTCCGGGTGTGTAATTTTTGTTACTAGTAGATTAGGCAACTGTCTCAAAAAGTAATATAGCATAAAAATAAGGACCATATGAAACGCAGTGATTTAAAAAAAAAGGCCTTGTCTGAGTTTATATCTTTCCTATTTTATTATTAACTCTAGAATCTTAACAACTGGCCTATTTGCATAATTTAATGAGAAGTAATTCTTGACTGAGGCAGGTGGTATTTTCAGAACAAAATATTCAGTATAAGGTATGTGAGATACGTAGTGGATGAACAAGATATAAGCAGCTGATCACCGTAAATTAAAGTACTATCAGTGTTTACGCAAACAACACGGGGAATACTTAAATACCCTGGAATTTATTGACAGCAAGATGATGGAGGCTGTTGAAGCATTAGGCATATTATCAAATAGTAAGCAAAATGTAGCCACAATGCGTTGTTCTCCGGTCTATAACAAAATAGTAATTCTTGGTGATAAAATGACAATACTGCTTGATAGTTTGAATATCAGCAAGTATATTTGCGCCGTTTCTGCTACAAAATAATTGAGAATCTCATGTGGATTATACTTATTAAATGCTTTTTTGGATAGTTCCACTATTGCGGTTCTGCTCTCTTTGTTTTATGAGTACACAGGAATTCTCGTTGCCCATTCGTGCTGATTGCCTTCATTCTTCTGTTTTTAAAGATTATGGAGTATACAAAACGCCCGACCCCAGGTGGTCTCGTACCACCAACCTTGCAGTTAACAGCCGAACGTGCTAGCAGATTGCACCAAGGAGTCAACGTTTAGGAACTCTTTCTAGGATTGTGGTCCTGTGATGCATCGGATAAAGTTCATTTTCAAGTTTGTTTTTAAATAAAAAGATACTTTTAGAGGTGACAGCCGATGTCACACACAAAGCTTTAAGCTATTCATCATTGTGTGGTTGACTCAAATCCGACAGCAGTTTCCATAGGAGTATACATCAGGCTTGTAATCTAAGGGAGAGGATTAAAAATCGCCCTTGACAGATTAATGCATTCTTATGTGTGCAGTACACACACCTGTTTCTAAATTTTTAACATTCCATAATGTTGAAAAACTATGTTTAAATAAATATTAAGCTGCCATGGTAGATAGTAAGTAAAAACGTTTAAAAATTGAGTTATATATATAAGCTTTTCCAAAATTATTAGTTTATGATTTGTGGAAAAATTGTGACTCGTGGCTTTTAGTATGGACTAGGTATATAATTCAATGAAAACCTTGAAGGAAAGGGCTTTGTAGGAAATTTTAAGAAGCAATGGATTTAATAAGATATTAACGATAGAAAATCAATAAATGGCGTGAGGGAGAAAGGTAGTTTCTCAAAGACCGGATAACTCAATCGGTAAAGCATTAGGCTTTTAACCTAAGGGTTGTAGTTCCTGTCCGTGCAACAGAATTTTCGTTATAAACATAAATTATAGAGCTTTGTTTTTAAAATGAATGCAGGATGAAGGAAATAAGGGATATATGCAACGCATGCATTTAAAAACTTTTTATGACTTTATTTATTGATCTTTTCTATGTTACTAATTCCAAAATTTTAAAAACTGGGCTGCCACCAAAATTTTATGAGAAGTAATGCTTGACTGAGGAGAAGAGTATGTGGCATTTTGGTAACAAACTATCCAGTGTTAATGCTTCAGATCCGCAGTGGATGAACAAAATATATCCAATCGATCATAAAATTAAAGTGTCAGTATTTATGTAAAGTAGTATTGTGGAATTAAGATGCACGGTTGACATTAGGTATTTCGTAGCAGGGCTTCAACACATGTAGCATAAACCATTGGGTGGCGCCGTGGTAACATCTGCGCAACTGGTTAGAAGTTCCCGGGTTCGATACCCGGCGGTAATCCACTCGACCTCTGACCCCGGTGCAGGCAAGCGAATGCTGGGGTGGTTTCTTCTTTACCATGATTTCCTTTCCATAATTTCCTTTATATTCCGTTCTCTCTCAACCTTCAGGTATGGTTCTAGGTTTAGCGTTGTATGGCGCGGAGGCGTGCTCAGTGGAAAGAATACTCCCTGTGGACAACAGAGGGCTGCGTGACTAGGGGCTCTTCGTCGCCCTCTGTGAGCTTGGAAATGTTAGGGAATTCCGCGCGTCTTTGTTGCATTTCTGCCTAAGGCTGTTGCCTCCTATGATTGCTTCACTTCCTCCCATCCTCCTGGGACTAACAGCCACAATAGATCTCTGTAGGTCGCAACGCGCTAGGTGTCCCGCTCCGTTGAATAATGTATACATTTACATATAAGAGATGCTATCTCGAGTCGGTAGCAAAGGATCCCACTCGTTGATTACATCGACAAGGACACGGTTACATTGGACAGCTAATCTAATCAACTTAAGTAAACCAGACAACAGTTGAGGTTGGCGAAAAGATCTGTAAAACTGGATATTGATATACATTCAACTAATATAGTCGTGACGGCAAAATAACAAGTTTTTCGTTTTTATTTTTCTATAATTTGATGTCTTTACAAAGTGACAGCCAATAGTAGACACAAAAGTCTAAGCTATTCGCCAATAAGGAATTCAGTAATATCAGAGAGTAGCTTCCAAAGAAACTGTAGAGAACCTGCCAATGTTGTTCTGGCACTCCTGGTTCCTTGCGGCCCGCGGGCACCGCCTAGTGAGGCACAGGTACACTGTCCTGCCTGGATCAGGCCGAGTCCCCTGCGATAAACCGAGCGGGATGGCTCAGGCGGTTGCGTCTCTGGCTCGCATTCGGGAGGTCCGGGGATCGGTCCCCGGCGACAGGTTGCTACTGGACGATGGCTTGCACTCTGTAAAGGTTTCTTCCCTGGCGGTACCGCTCAGTTAGATCTCTCCTCAGCGTGTGACTCCGTTCCGGGCGACCCTGTGGGTTGGTGGCTTATGGGCAGGTACCGTGTGGATTTGTATGCGATCTATCGTTAGGGACACCGTCCATGCTTGAGCCCGTCGGCATCCGGATCTGGTTGTCCTTCGGGTCCCTCCCCTCATCCCTCTCTCCCGGGGGCTATGTTGGAAGCACAATGGATCGACTGGTCTGCGTGCGGTGTTCTGCCTCGGTTCCGGGGGCCACTCCATGATACGTACCTTTACCTTTACTCGTGTTCAAGGCCCATCTCTCACGGGCGCTGTCGCGCTTATGAAGTACTCTCGGGTCTGTAACCAGGGGTAGACCAGCTCAACTCCCCAACCCATCACTCGCTCCTACCTCCCACTCCTTCCCTTTACCTGCCTGTCACTGCCTTCCGTGCGCTCTAGTGGACAGCGAAGGAGGTACTCTCTTCCGGCCTGCGAGGAAGAAGCCGGAAGCCACCATTTTGGGGTTTTTAAAACACGGAGGGCTGCCATGTTGGCTCCCGGGGAAATAACTATCACATATCATTTGAAAGGGTGATAAAGAACTTCGCGCTTCAAATATTTTTTCTAAGGCTTGTTTACACGTAGGGTTGGCTCTGAAAAATAAATAAATGAATACGGATTAACATTATATTTAAATACTACATACGTTACTTATAAATCAATAAATAATGAAATACAGGCTAACATACATGCAAGGCGTTATTTAATAAATAATGAAATATTGAGAGTACCCTAAACAAAAAAATCCCTTTTGTTGCTCTTTTAATTAACGCCAGTTAAGGAGCGATCATAAATAAATACTCTATTTTTTTATTCCCGTAACAAAAATGAAAAAGACAACTGTAACAGACTCGTAATTGTTTAGACATGCAATCAAATATTCATCTGATAATAAAAAAAATCTATTAATGAATAACTTCTGATTAAAAAACAAAAGATAATAAAATTAAAGCTAATCTTACCTCATAAGAAATTGTTTGAGCAATTGCTCGTAAACTCCCTAATAAAGCATAATTAGAATTTGAAGATCATCCAGCGGTATTGAATACCAGCGGGAAATCGAACTCTGAACTCAAGCTAAAAATACATGCACTTTCAAAACATGCATTCCTGTTCTAGTAAATATGTAAGTATCGCGAGAAGGCGTAAATAACATAGCGAGAGCACTTCTAAACATCATTCTCTCGAAAGATATGTTGACTACTCCAGCAGAGAGATCGAGCCATTACGAAAACTTAAAATATAAATTTGATATTCGTTTTAAAATCTTTTTTCTAAAGGTGCATACCAGTGGTCTTCGAGAAATTCAACAATGAGTTATTCAGTTGCACACCCCTTGCAAAAATTTGTTGTACAACCTTTTAAGGGGGTAAACCATGGTGCAGTCGAGGTTTTCCAGTTTTGGGGCCATATGCACTTACAGCTTAATGGATGGGATTCCTGAGTAGACATAACATCTACAAGTGAATGTTTCAAATATAACTCATTGGGTGGGGCTTTAGCAATACGTGTCTTCAAAAGAATATCCCAGACATATACACGCGAGTGGATTTTACACCGGGGAATCCCTAAGCCAAAAAATTACAGGATCTCTACATTGCTCCAGGTAAATTATATCAAGAGAAACAACGATACCTTCTTTTCATTACTGCCACTAAAATTATTCTTAAATAATAGATGCAGTACGTTATAAATAAATAATGAAATATGGGAGTACCCTAAAAAAACATCCCCATTGTTACTCTTTTAATTAACTAGTTAACGAACGCTCATAAATAAAGCTCAATAGAAATATATAAAGACACTCGAGGTAAAATACAGGAGGTCTTCATTCTTGGTGGTCTTCGATAAGTAAAATAACATGGACACGGACTTTAAAACATGCATTGTCTATAAAATACCCCAGCCACTCATGCAAGCATGCTCATAGGTAGGGGCTTTAAAACACACATTGTCGATAAAGTACCCCACCCGCTCACGCAAGCATACGCGTAGGCAGGGACTTTAAAGCAGTGATTGTCGGTAAAGTACCACACCCACCAAGCACGCGCTCTCTCTCTCCTTTGCGCTAGCACAATGCCGCAGTAATATAATTACCAATCCACTGATACGTTATGCCAACAATTTATATAGCGGTTTACACACCCCTTGCAAAATATGTTGTATATCCCTTAAGAGTATAAACCAGGTCTCGGGAAATTCCGGGCAGCAGGATTCCCTTCTACAGACACTGCCGGACAAGGGCAAACCCTCCCATTAAGCGTTTTTATAAGCGCAGGTGTCATATATTTCCTGGGGTTATGGTGTATAGATCCTGTATATAGAACACTACTTAAACATTCGCAACTATCGCGATTATTATTACTATTATTATTATTATTATTATTATTATTATTATTATTATTATTATTATTATTATTATTATTATTATTATTATTATCGTCAAGAAAGCTTATTTGTTTATTCCATTAAACAGACTGGCGTTTCAGCCTCCATGTGTAAAAAATTATATGATTCCGCATCGCTCCAAGATAATAATAAATAAATAGAAGGCTTCTTTGAGAGGTAGCGTGTCTACTGCACATTCGAGCGGTCCCGAGTTCGAATCTCGGTTATGTGAGTTACCGGGTAAGGGCAAACCCTCCCATTAAGCGCCTTTATAAGCGCAGGTGTATATTGCGTGGTTTTTAAAATGATTTCCTATTCGCCTTAAAATACCGTTCTTATTGAGAAAAAAAAACTCCTAATATGCTGTAAATCCTCTAACTTGCTTAGTCGCATTTTATTTATATACCTATGAAATACAAGAATAGTTAGTATGATACCAATAATAAACTGATTTTAATGGAATGTTAAACAAAGAAATATGATTTGGAGAGGGTGATAAGAAGAGTATGGTATTTAGAATTAAAATGGGAGAAAGAATTCAACTTAAGCATCGCTGCATTTCTAGGACATGCTCTTAAATATATATTCAATAAGGTGATCCAGAGCCTGATGTGGAGTTGTCTTTTGCGTCGGATCAGACTTCATAGTTTGATCTTTAAGAAAGAACATCAGTAACTATCGCCGTCTGTAATCACGATAAGCCTCTAAGACGACTACGCAACTAAGGTCATTTGCGAATAACAGAATAACTAATCGACCGGAATGGTTCAGACGGTAACGTCATGGACCGCATTCGGAAGTTTTGAGTTCGATTCCCAGCAGCTGATCCCCGGGGGTTTTCGGGGTTTTCCCTGGTCGCTAGGCGAATGCTGCGAATTTTTAGAATGTCTTCATCAAGAATTACTTCTCATTAAATTTTATAAATATGCCATTTGTTAAAATTCTGGAGTTATTAATAAAACAGGAAAGATATATAAGTAGACAAGGCCTTTTTTAAATCACTGCGTTTCATACGGTCCTTATTTTGTTTATGCTATATTAATTTTTGCGACATGTTGCCTAATCTACTAGTAACAAAAATTACACGCCCGGACAGGGACTTGAACCCTGGACCCTTAGGTTAAAAGCCTAATGCTCTACCGACTGAGCTATCCGGGTTCGTATAGCTAGATAGTACCAAGTCTATTTTTCGGAATTACAAATATAATGTCTTGATACACTCGTGATTAGCCATCGTTAATATCTTATTAAATTCATTGCTTCTTAAAATTCCATACAGGGTTCTTTCCTTCAGTAATTCCTTAAATCATATACCTAGTCCATGCTAAAAGTCACGAGCAACAATTATTTATAAATAGTACTATAATTGTATTTTTGGAAAATACAAATACATCATCACATTTGTACATACGTGGCCTAATTTTTTTTCCCACAGATTATTTATTTCATACATATTTCCCCACCATTGTGAGAGTTGAAATATCCCTTACCATAGTGACTCTCAATGGCTTATTTTGTCGACCATTGGCTTTACATACTCTCCTTCACAGTACCGCAAATGCGATAATCGAAGAGTGCTAAATCGTGACTGTAGGTGAGATGCGGAAGGACTTCTCAACTACAATGGCATCTCCGTGTTGCGTTCGTTAGAGGCAGCCCGCGGCTGACCGCTATGAGGTTTATCGGCAACGGATATTTCTCCATTTTAAAATTGCTTTACAAAACTTCTTGCAGCGATAGCACAACTGCGCCACTTGCAACAGGCCAATGAAGGGTTTCATGTCACACGTAGTCGCGTTTTGTTATAATTATCGTTTGTATTACACGTTTGTACCGGCTAAATACTTCAAATGCCAAAAAGATCAGCCAAAAGTACGCATCCCTTAATGTAGTTAACTTTGATTATTTGTACAAACTTCTATGAACTTCAGTGTTTGTATGCGATAAGGCGGACGAGACGTTGTACAATTCAAGGAGCTGCACGCGTGGGTTCGGACCCATCCTAGTTGGGCGTTTTATTTCAGAAACAATGGTGAGATGCCAATAAGTATATTCTGTGTATTACCATATTTACAATTGGCATCCACTATCACAAGAACCTCAGAAAATGATCTCAGTTTACCGTACAGAAGAGATGTGTTGATGCTGGGATACTGGCAGCAAGCAGTTAGGCGCGCAGCGGAGGCATTGTTTGACATAGATTGTGACGTCACAGTCAGCTGAGCTGTATTGCACAGTTAACATAATAGAGTACACTGGGGATTCTTCGAAGTGTAGACTCTCGAATTCGTTGTCGAAATGAATGGAAAGTATTATACATAGTTATTTGCAGAAGATGACGGGTTGGTAAAATACTTAATTTGAGATAAAATCTTGAATTTATTGAAAACGTTCAACCTGAAACCATATTGAAGCATTTATCAAGGATTACGATTAATATAAAATGAAGAACATCTAGCACAACTAACCGACTAAAAGAGGAATTCATCAAACAAGGGCTAGGTAAGAGTAGTTTACTCAGATATTTCAGTATTCCTAATTAATTTCTGCATTTATATTAAACTATTAACATTGATCAAATTAATTCAGAATATGCACTAGCTACGACATATTCATTTAGGTATTATTAGCACATTGCTACAGGTTCGCAATTATTAATAACAACAAACAGAAAATATAATGTAAAGCCTCCATTTAAGAGTATAAGAATTATTTGAGCTAATTTAAAGCGCTTTATTTTCTTTCAGGATAACGAAATTGTAAATATGAGCAACGAACCAGACGTTCGCCTCTCCTACAGAATATCTCTTCAATGTGCGAAATGTTTAGCAAGTGCATCACATGGAGAGTTTTTCAATGTGGGCGGAGGAATTTAGTTCAGATCTGATAAAACAATTAGAATAAGTAAGACTATGAAGATGAATTGTGAATCGACAAATTCAAGATCTTAGATACAAACAGATAGCATTATTATTACTACAGATAGTTATTTATGGTAGTGGTAAGGCGACCACTCACATTGACCCATGGATTTTTCGTTGTTTCTCCGGGTCGACATGTGAATGCTGGCGTGGTTCATTTCCCGCAATTCTCCTGCATCTCGTTTCCTGTACCTCGTCATCTTCCTTGTCATCTGTTTCAATATTGATGTTCGGCGGATTGCGGCTGGACGGTGGCTATGCGCACTGTGAAGTTTCTTCCTGACGTCGTTTAGAAGTTGCTCTCTTGAATCCGCCTCTGGGTGCTTTCGGACATGCGCTTCTTAGGAGACTTCCCCGGGGACTCGGAACCCAATGTATGTGCTCGGGTGTCGTTGGAGGCGTTCAATCTAGAAATATTAGAGACCCCGTCCATGCTTGCGCCCGTTGTCATCCGAATCTGTTCATTGTCCTTCCCGTCTCTCCCCTCACCCCACACTCTCAGTGGTCATGGTAGAAGGACAAGGGTACGGATGGTCTGCTTGCGGTGCTCTGACCCGGTTTAACCAGGCCTCCCGTTCGTCAGTATCTTTGCATTTATCTTTATGGTAGTGCTAGAAAAGTAAAATGAAAAACAGCGCTTGAATGAATAACCTTCCGTGACCGAAGAGATTGTCTTCAGTCCGCAGGCTATCGTTAGCTTACTGGCAGTGGCTGCTTGTAATGTGCTTTAGGGAGCAAAACGTGCTCATGGCTGTCGTACAGGAACGAAACTTCAAGGGTTCAGTTAGTGAACTTCTATTGGCTTCAAATTTCTACACCTTAGTGTGACATTTTCAGTTTTCTTGTAACAGCCTACGTGGCGTAATGGTAGCGCGTTTGGCTGTTAAACGAAAAATTGGTGGTGGCAAAAAATATTTTTGAAGTAGTAATACGGTGGAGTATTTAAACGTAATTTAAACCTCAACATCTCCAGCTTTTAATTGAAAGCAGGGCTTTTCGAGCCCACCAAGAGATTCTTAAGATTAAATGCTAATTTCTAATCTTCATAAATCTGTTTCAGAAAAAATCACTGTAATTAAATCATAAGTTCAGTTGACCAAATATTCTGCTTTTCCTCAATGCGAAGTATATAACGTAAACAAGGAGTAAACACGTAGACAAACCTACAGCCTGAAGCCTGAACCATTTGATAAACAGCCTAAAGCCATAACCGACCTAGAATACTGGGCAGTTTAGAATGAGCTCCTGACAAAAATCCGGTTTCACTTGCGCTAACTATATCCACTGAGAGAACAGGAGTCATACTGGCTGTGCAACACAAAGGAAGGTACCATGCAAGCAATATAATCATAGGGCTTCAGAGACACAAATAGATGCCGCCGATTGAAAATATGTGCTAAATAAGCCTTTGTTTTATGTTGTAGGCCGCGTCGCCTCTTGCTGTGCTCTTCCGAACGCCGTCCGCCAAGAACCAGAATAATAAACTATTGTTCCCATCCCAATTGGAGGTATCATGTAGCTGTTGATGTGCCACAACCTCTCTTTGTGCGTTACTGTGACACTCCCCGCCGCCTCTCTTTGTGTCACTTACCACTAATGGATGTGTGATGTAGCTGTCAGATACCATTGATGAGGGTTTGAGCCATAGAGAGACGCCGCTAATTGATACCCTTGTAAACCCGTTGACTGTATAATCAGATTACCGATTGTTTCTTTCACACCTTCCGCCTGTCCGGCATTTTCCAACCTCTAGGAGACTCAGTCGCGAGCCACCACCCTCTCCCCGTAAATCGATGCAAGAGATTTAGACCACAAACACACCGTCAATTAAAGTTTAATTCAGCGTACATTTAAGCATGTGTGTTTACATATGTTTTGACACCCTTTGGCGCTATTTTCCCGTCACAGTAAGTGCCCCCTCCCTCTCCTTTGTGTGGCGTGAAGTTCCTACGGCTAAAGATCTAAATATCTATATCAATCACTCAGGTAATGTTCGTCCATGCATAACATCACGTAGCCTCATCGAAATCTAGGGTCTAAATCGCTAACAAAGGCTTTATCGCACTCTAGCGTCTTGGATTCCCCGTAATCACGTACGCTAAAGGACTGGACGCAGGCCGTCGATCGATTAACACATCTCCAATAGAGTATCTTTGATTGATACAGTGTAAAGAGTTGATACCGATAAAACACCACGCTCACCCCCGCAAACCCGGGCGCCAACGCAAATCTTTTTCTAAAAGTTAAGTAAGCGATTATTACAAGTGTATAATTATTACGATTAATAACACTTAACTAATTCTGCTTTGAGGGAAAGTTTCAACTTTATAAGAATATTACAACTCTTAGATGAATTAAAAGCGCATACCTAAAAGGCAGTTAACGTAAATAGCTACTTCCGAAAATACTTTTAGGAAGAGCAGGCAAAGGTGAGAGACCTGAAAGAAGAGGGTTAGTGGTCCCATCTGGTAATGGTAAAGGCGGAGGACCCAAAACATGAACAGAAGACTGCGACTGTGCAGCGGCAAGTACTCTGTTTGGGTGATATAAAATTGTGCTTAGGAGCCTGTAAAAGATCATCTACGGTAGCAGGGTTCATTGGCCTTATAATGTTTACAAACTCAGGTTTCACACATTTTAATAAATTTCTTGTTTGCTCAGTTTGAGACATACGTGTATTAACCTGATCACATAATTACAGATCATCAGAGACATGGTGCAAAACATGTTCAGAATCTCGCTGAATTCTTGGCGACTTTGATTTCTAATAATTCGTCTTGGTGAGCAACCTGAAAAGCTGTAATAAAAGAAGTGTTTAAAAGAGATCACTTATGAGAGGGATGCCTGTGACAAAATGTCTGAAGCCATTGTATGGCAGTATCTTTAAAATAGCAAGGTAAATACTTCACTTTTTGCATATCTGACAAGTTTTAGCAAAGGCTACCTTTTTAAACGTATTCAGAAAATGAAACGGATTATCCTACTGCAGCATCAAAGTAAGTTGATTCGACAGAAGATCGTGCAGGGGATATTGTACGGTGGACAAGGTACTCTCGACAACTGCTTGTAAAAGTTTAAATCATTATTGGTGGCCAGCAAGTTCGATGACCCAATACTAACCGAGGTCTAAGGATAAGGCTCATCCACAGACAAGTTTGAAGATTGTCTAGTACCCCTCTTTGGCATAATGAATTTAAACAGCACAATATTAACAGGCAAAAAAAAGAATAATTAGTCACAGACATTGCAATTAAACACAGACTGTAATGAAAAGGATCAGTAGGCATACACTATGTAGAAATATTATTGCATCAGAAACAAAAATGGGTATGGGCAAAATGCATCAGTATCAATGCTGTAAGAAAGGCATAATTTGCATTCATAAAAACAACACAGCTCAAAAACATATTTCCATAGACAATGCCAGAAATTAGCAATAAGTCAAATATATAAGCCAATGGTATACATAGTAATAATTAATCACTCAGTATGAAGCAGTATCCGCCAGTAATATTCAAAGAAACATATATGGCAGTGGGAAATAATTATAGTATCGTATCACCGTTGAATAAAATCAAAATATTTGTATTATGAAGTTAGAAGCAAATAAGCTCAATGAGACTGGACATGGCCAAAATGAACAGAATTTCAGTAGTAAAATTGTACACAAAGTAACAATGTGTGCTAAAATTAGTAATTTTATACTGAAAAGGTAGTACAAGTAGTCAAATGTACTATAATGAACCAAATCAAGGTAGTATGTTAAATGAAAAAGAATTCCTGGTATTCAGCAAAAACTAACAATACCTGTGCTAAAAGCATATATAAATAATGTTGACAGTATCTGGAATTTGTAACAGTAAGCACCAAATGGAAAGAAAAAACATTCAACCATAGCACTAGTCAGAGTTTGAAGTTATACAACACATCTGTAATGCAATACATTGACAAATTTCTCATCAGAAAGCAAAATTCATAAGCCTTATTAAAACCCCACTAGCACAAATTATTAATAGATATATATTATACAGTAGAAATGTGGCATAACACACATAATAATGTCATTATTTTGAGCCAAGGGACAAACTTGAAAAATTACTGTAGAATACTTCATAGAAATAAGTGAGTCACTGCTCACGTACATGATATACTCATCATGTTGAATGTCGTTGACTCGCTGTCACGAGCGCTTTAAGCTGAACTACCGAATGGCATGATTAAAAAATGTGAAAATAAAGCGGGCAAAACCGAGAGGCAACTATGGTTGTTAGAAAAACACATAGTACCACATAATGAAACTCACACCAGGCTGCGTGCATTGTCCTCAGAAAATGAAATGTATAATTTGCAAAAATGCTAGGCAAAGGCACATGTCTTACATACAAATTAAAACATAGGAAAGAAAAAACAACACACAGGAAATAAAGTGGCAGAAGGGAATGGAAAGAGAAAAGAAGAAGAAAACAGGGGAGGGAGGGGGAGTGGAACATATAGCGGTGAGAGGGAGAGGGGCGAAGGGAATGATGCAGAGACGCCGAAGATTTATGTGGCCATCACACCAGTGTCACAAAACACACTACAAAAATCGAAATTTGGGAGCCAAAGAGGTATTTAAAAAAAAGAAAAAAAGAATTATGCTTAGCCAAAGAGCGCCAAGCTCTCCGAAAGACAATGCAGAATTTCAACTGTTACGGTTTCGTTACAAGCCAAAATATGCTGCATAAATGTGGTACGCAATCCCGCAAAATTTTTGTCACATTACTACAATCTTAAATAAAAACTCACAGCACACACCCACACACGAAAACTATATCCTATACACGCTTAAATTTCACAAAACTTACCCTGACATACAGAACTTTATGCACACGCCACGTGGTCACAATAAAAATATCACAATATTTACATATTGACAGCATTCGACCATACACACACGCACACACACACAAACAAAACACACGGCGACCTCCAACAAAAACATCGCCTTTCACCAAAAATGTTACACGTTGGGGTGAAGGCCAGAAAAGTTACCAGAAAATAATTAATTTAGATCATGCCTACACGCACATTAGGGGGGTGCAACTCGTTGAAAGCTAAAGTCCGGGACCTTGGTGTATATTTAAGGGGAAGAGGTGCGTTTTATGTTACACTGAAGGATTAAATATAACACAATATCTTCACATAGGAGGGATTTATTCACAAAAACGTTTGGCGACTCTACATAATGAACAAAGGAAACAGAATGAAGGGAGATGCCACCAAATCGTAGACCGGCTACACACACATCTGGCTTCAACGATCACTTCCACTGAAGTGGCGCTAACCTACCCCAACCAACCGCGTTTAGCCGAAGCCAAACAGGGCTGACATCATATCAAACAGTTTCAAACAGATCTTTCCCTTTGGCGGTCCGCGCTGAAAGGAAATATCGTTAAGCCGAAATATAACTAAGGAGATCCAAAATGCTACGTCTGGTAGCAACAATGACACCGTAATTAATAATACGCACAATGTTTCATTTAGCTGAATAAATCTATTGCAGCACATGCTAAATAGTGTTTTTAAATTACTACTACTACTACTACTACTACTACTACTACTACTACTACTACTACTACTACTACTACTACTACTATTATTATTATTATTATTATTATTATTATTATTATTATTATTATTATTATTATTATTCAAATCATCAGTAAGTAAAAATGTTTAAGAACCTGTAAGCTATTTCATTTTGCATTTGTTGTTACCTTAAGGTTAACGAACAGACGTGGGCATGAATTAACACAGCTGTTACTCCTAATCTATTATAGATAGATCCGGACACGTAATGTAAGAAATGCATAAATTTTAACTAGCTTTCAGAATCCGTTATCCGACTTTAAATATCTTCTATAGTACTCGACTTATGTCAAATTAAGCAATACAAGGACGTTAGGTACGAATCGGCATAGTGACTCGCATGCTATATTTATAACTTTACAGGTTCTGTTCTGTTTAACACTAAAAGGTAATTGTTGTTGTACGGTATTAATTTTAACACCATTTTTTCAATTTAGAGCATTCAGACAGGTAGACAAGGCACACTTGGCTCTTACTATACCATACCATACCTAGCGATCCGAGCTTGTGAATAATGGCTGATAATGCCGGCCCATGTTGTCAATGAGTTACTGTGTCGTGGAGTTAGTTATACTAATGTAGTTGAATCTGAGTGCGCTAGATAGCCTAAATGAAACTTTTGGATATAAACATCAGAATATACTGTATATCTTTGCATAAAATGATGCTGTAACAAATAATAAATGCAAATTGTTCTTTCCATTACAGTGATATAGACCACCTGCCACAAGCTGTCTGCTATATTCTGTACAGTGTGTTGAAGAGAATTAGTATACACGGGGGAAGGATAAAACCACGAACTTTTGTGTTAACAGACGAAGGCGGTATGGATGTGTGCAACGGAGACAGCTAAAGCAATATTTCAAATGCCCCTGTAATATGAAGACTTGTAGAGCTCAGAGAACTCAAATAATTGAGCTCTTGCAGGCTCATTTTGAGAGGTCTATGGAGTAGTGGAAGCCAAATGCTTAGAATTAAGCACATATTTACTAGTGTCCCATCGTGGTTTCTGAAACAAAACACTCGAAGAGGATGGGATTCGAACCCACGCGTGCAGAGCACATTGGATTAGCAGTACAACGCCTTAACCACTCGGCCACGTTCTCGCATGTATTATAGCTCTTAGGATTTAAGGTATATAACTAAAGTTAACTGCAGTAAGTATTTCACATTTCCTTTATTAATCTTGTTTTATTTGTAGTTTACAGTCAAGTACGCTTGAAGAAATAATTAATAACAAAAGAAATCTTCGAGGAGCTTCAAAGCGTTTAATAAACGTAACATTAGTAATACTTATATGTGATGTAATATGTACAGAATATTCGTCCAACAATAATAGATGTATTTATGTGTATACAGGCATCGTCATAATGGTGGCTGAGTAAAAAACAAACGTAATATAACCGGCGTGCTGCAGGTGACGAGATTACTAGAAACAGCGATTTCGCTTACTTGCTAAGAGGCGATTGATAGTCCTGCTGAGTCCATGAATGTTCCAACAGATTAGGCTGTAGCAGAAAGTAACAAGAAGAGTTATTTCTATAGCCATAATCATCGAACGTCGTACTAAATGCTACAATTGAGAACACATAAAAGACAAAACTTTGGGCACATAAATATTTTTAATTTGTATATTATATGTTATTGACACCTCGTTTGTAATTTGACTACAACTGGCAGCCTGAACGGATTATGCCTTAGCGTAAACAAACGGAAGAGTGCGACCCTACTGCAGATGGCGCGATTACTACGAGAGTGCTTCTGCCCTCTTGTTCAGCTATGGACAAGTTGGATTCAATTCCCAGATACCAAAATGAACAGGAGTGTGTCTGGGATCACTGCTTTAAATCATATATTCCAAATGTACTGATTTCCATAAAATATTGTGAATTTTTGCGTAAAGTGGTGTTGTATAACTATGTTTCACCAGTAATAATGCACAGTTTTTACTGTGATATAAACAACATTGTTTGCAACTGTATTATGCAGTTTGTACCTGTTATACCCAATAAAAAGTGTCAATAGTTATTTCTCCTTGCTTCTAGCTATTAAGTTTTCTGCTATGTCTTAAGTGGAGGATGAACAATACATAACATGCAGCTATGTCAATGTACAAGTATATATTTGGGTGTAGTTGACATATCAATGTTTACATAGCTTTATTGTCAGTATATATAGCCATATCTCTATTAAAGTTTTCACATTTTTATATTTTGCAGTTTGCCAGTAAAAGGTATTGGAGATTATGACAACTGCGAAGATTAGAAATCAACTATTGAGATCACCATTAGTCTAAATACTATCTGTATGATGATACCTTAAGAATATTTCACCTCTTGATTGACTTGAAACGTAATTATTTCTGTTAACTGGAGATACTGGGTTATAAACTAAATTGAACTACCTCACTGACGTTTACTTCCGAAACAGAGATTTATGTGCTACGTGCTCCCTGTCCGATCGAAGCAGCTAAATTAGTGCAGAGTGTCGAGCAAAATTAACCGCCGCGTGGAATTGTGCTATCGCAAAGGAGAGAGAGTGCGTGCGTGCGTGGTGGGTGTGGTACTTTACCGACAATGACTGTTTAAACTCCCTGCCTATGCGTATGCTTGCGTGAGCGGATAGGGTACTTTATCGATAATGTGTGTTTTAAAGTCCCTACCTATGAGCGTGCTTGCATGAGTGGGTGGGGGTATTTTATAGACAATGCCTGTTTTAAAGTCCGTGTCCATGTTATTTTACTTATAGAAGACCGTCAAAAATCAAACCTTCTGTATTTTACCTCGAGTGTCTTTATATATTTCTATTGAGCTGTATTTATGAGGGTTGTTTAACTAGAGTTCATTAAAATAGTAACAATGGAGATGTTTTGTTTAGGGTACTCTCCATATATCATTATTTATTTATAACGTATTGCATCTATTATTTAAGAATAATTTTATCGGCAGTAATAAAAAAAAGTCGTTGTTTCTCTTGATATAATTTTCCTGGAGCAATGTACAGATCGTGTAACGTTTTGACTTAGGAATTCCCCGGGTGTCTATAGGGGAAATCCACTCGCGTGTATAAGTCTGGGCAATTCTTTTGAAGACATGTATTGCTAAAAACCCACTCAAAGAGTTATATTTGAGACATTCACTTTTAAAACTTCCCGTTCATTAAGTTGTAAGTGCTTATGGCACGAAAACTGGAATACCCCGACGGCACCATGGTTTTCCCTCTTCAAAGGGTGCACAACATATTTTTTCAGGAATGAACAGCTGAATAACTCATTGTTGAATTTCTCAAAGACCACTGGTGTGCGTCCTTAGAAAAAAGATTTTAAAACGAATATCAAATTTATATTTGAAGTCTTAGTAATGCCTCGATCTCTCTGTTGGAGTAGTCAACATATCTTTCGAAGGGAATGATGTTCAGAAGTGTTCTCCTTATGTTATTTACGCCTTTTCGCGATACTTATATATTTACTAGGAAAGGAATGCATGTTTTGAAAGTACATGTATTTTTAGCTTGAGTTCAGAGTTCGATTTGCCTCTGGTATTCAATACCGCTTTAGACATTGCTTGTCTAAACAATCACGAGTCTGTTACAGTTGTCTTCTTCATTTTTGTTACGGGAATAAAAAATAGAGTATTTATTTGTGATCGCTCTTTAACTGGTGTTAATTAAAAATGCAACAAAGGGGAATGCTTTGTTTTGGGTACTCTCCATATTTCAGTATTTATTAAATAACGTGTTACATGTATGTTAGCCTGTATTTCATTATTTATTTATTTATAAGTAACATATGTAGTATTTAAATATAATGTTAATCCGTATTTATTTATTTATTTTTCAGAGCCAACCCTACGTATAAACAAGGCTTAGAAAAATATCTTGAAGCGCGAAGTTCCTTATCGCCCTTTCAAATGATATATGATAGTTATTTTCCGGGAGCCAACATGGCCGCCCTCTGTGTGTTAAAAACCCCAAGAAGGTGGCTTCCGACTTCTTCCTCGCAGGCCTGAAGAGTGAACCTCCGTCGCTGTCCGCTAGAGCGCACGGAAAGCAGTGAGGCAGGGAAAGGGAAGGAGTGGGAAGTAGGAGCGAGTGATGGGTTGGTGGGGTGAGCTGGACTACCCTTGGTTGCAGACCCGAGAGTACTTCATAAGCGCGACAGCGCCCGCGAAAGATGGATCGTGCACTCGGGTTTTCCGTGAAAGATTCACTCAATAGCGTCTCGTGTTAGCTATTTACGCTAACTACGTCCTTTCAGTGATGGATTTTTTTTAATTCACCTAAGTGATGTAATATTCTTATAAGCCCACAAATTTGTTTTCCCTCAAAGCAGAGTTAAACAAGTGTTGTTAGTCGTAATAATTATACACACGTAATAATCACTTTAACACACACATATACGAATGCAACCAGGTACGCGAGTCAATTCATATACACTTATCTACACGAATCAATAAAAAGTACTTAATTGGAATAACTGTATTCGTCGATCGACGAGCAGCGTTTAATTACATTAATAAATCGAAATACATGCGGCGGGGTACTTCGATCGAGGGTGTGCGTCTAGCCGTTTAGAGGCACGATGCTGGAACATTAGCAGTATAAATCCTCGATTCTTTTTCAATAATGTTAGATGATGTTATGCATGGACGAACATTACCTGATTGATTGACATATATATTTATGAACTTATCTCCTCCATCGATTTTTGGGGCGATGGTGGCGGCACGCGACGAAAACAATAGCCCATTGTTCGACGACCTCCTGCTGCCGGTATAAGTAGCGCACAAACAGCCACCTCCATTAGCGACGAGAACAATAACCCTTGTCCTCGTGCAAGGACAATACCCCATTGTTCTAATCCTCCACCCGGAGGCATTCAGAGCAGGCCACAAAGGACAACAACTCATTTTTCTAACACTCTACCGCGCGGCATTCAGGTCAGGCCACAAAGGAGGGGGGTCGTGGTCGGCGACTTTCGGGGTTAGGCCACATAGGAGGGGGCGGGAGCCGGTGGCACAGAACAAAGGGTCAATAATCCTATTCTGATCATAACAATGCCCCATGGTTCTGGAATGAACATCTTTTTACTACTGAAGTGCAAGAGCCCAGCTCGCAGTAGTTATAGTTAGTGCAAGTGAAACATGTGTTTTGTCAAGAAAGTTCTTTATGCATTCCAAATAGTTCAGTCCCTATAGCATTAGGCATTTTAACCTAAAGACCAAGGTTTCGTGCATGTCACTTGAAATAATTGTAATTTTTATACGTCCTCATTACCCGTCCTTTCACCATGGTTTCTGAAACAAAAAGTCCCTCGAGGATGGAATTCGAACGCACGCTTGTTTATTATTACAACATAAAGATTTCTGTTCGTGTAAGTTTTTATTTATTTGTAAAAGGGTGTCTAATTTTGTGGTGACGCTTTTGTGTTTCATGGGCAATACCATAAAACCAGAAACAAAAGAGTTTTGAAAAATTCGAATCCAGAAGCTTGTGAAGGAGAATAATATCCTTCGAAGCATTCGACCACAGCAACACCACGCCTACTTTTCTTTCTGTGTGCTTTTAGTAGAGATCGACGCATTCACTGGTAAAGAACCCATTGCAATAATTTTATACGCTTTGTTACAACAGTGTTTCCGAGCGTCCTAGCTCTTCGATTCATTTAGCATCTGGGAATGGTTAATTCTTTGTGACCAAGTCTATACATGGGTCATTATATCTCTAATTTGTTAAAACGGATTGTCAAATCTGTTCTTGTGCTTATCCTTAAAAGGAGCAGTGTTTATATATAGATAAAATATGGATTGAGAAATTCAGTTCATGAGAGACTGGATAGTCCAATCGGTAGAGCATTACGCTTTCAACCTGAGAGTCTAGGGTTCAAGTCCCTATCCAGGCGATGGTGGTTTTGTTATAGCCAGTCATAGTAATTTCAAAGCATTTAAAGTTCAGGACGGAAGGAAATAAAGTTGAACTGTTACGGAACAGTTACTGAATCACAGGCAGGTCGCAGATAGCAAACCACCCTATCCCTTTTACACTTTTTGCGTTTGCAGACAGCACTCGGACAGGTTTTTATCTGTTTGTCAGTGATACTTCTATGTAATTATAATAAATGGGTTTGTGTATAGAAACCTTGAAGCCAACTGCTGAAGAATTACTATGTCTGGTTATAAATATAAATTGTTGAACTCCTGTCTCTAAAAGAAATATACGAATGCCGCAATAAGATCGTGTAAAATACTGAGATTTAAACTTACCTTACCAACTTTTATGGCCTGTAGGTCACCGAGATAACACATACGCATAATAATAGGCGCGAACAAACATATCTGGAACTTGCTGACAGCATGAAACACACAAAATGTAATGCTTAAAGAGAGCGCCGAAACTCCAATTGTTGTGTTAGGACAACATGAAAAGAGCAAACAAATCAGTAACGTTTTGTTATTTTGTTTCAAGAAGATGCTGATGATGATAGTGATGATTACGAGAAACTTTAATTGCTTCACACAGAATGAACCGATGTTATGATTTATAAACTAGGGTTTCATAATTTGGCAGGGGAAAAAATGGGTTATATTTGGTTAATGCTGTATTTATTACCACCTTCATTAAATACGTATCAAAGTCACTCCAAACGTTAAATTAAGTCCTTAAAGATATTAAATGTGGCAAACATTATTACAAAGACTTGGCATAGAGTTTCTTTTTGTAATGCATTCCTTCATGTTCATATCACTTCACAGTTTTCTCTGGCTTTGTCTTTCTCTGTCCAAATATAAATGCCACTTAAGAGTGAATTGCAACAGTTTTTAAGGAATTGTGTATGCAGGTTATGCCAAAACTAATCCTTTCTTAATCTGTTTTCCTACAGATCATACAATTATGAACCTCCGCCTCCCCCCGGTATCGTTGTTGTTTACCGCCTCTAAGCTCATTAAAATTTTTAAATATCTTAGCCCCATTTTCACGCACCATTTTTAGAGCCGCTACTGTTGTGTTTTTTAAGGTGTGTGTATTTTTACATTGCTAGTCATTCTACTAAAACTATAACATCTTTTAAATCTTAAAAGTGGCATAAACCAAGTAAATAAAAAGTCAGTGAGTAAACCAGCATGTTTCAAAATTTACAATGCAGGTGTCGAGACGATTATTTCTACCTGCCACGTCACCATGTAAATAAGTTTTACCAAAGGTTACTTAACCTAGGCCCACCATAGCCAAAAACACGGACAAACTACAATTAGCATCCACTACCCCATGGACCACACAAAATGAACTCATCTTCAATGTGCACTTGTGAGCCTCAAAAGCTCACTTATGTCAATCTTATGGGCTCTTCAGTTCTACACTTGGCAGAACCTTTAGAAACTCTACTAGAGCAGCCTCCGTGGCGCAATCGGCTAGCGCGTTCGGCTGTTAATCGAAAGGTTGGTGGTTCGATCCCACCCGGGGGCGATTAATTTTGCTCAACACTCTGCACTAATTTAGCTGCTTCGATCGGACAGGGAGCATGTAGCACATGAATGCCTGTTTCCGAAGTAAACGTCAGTGAGGTAGTTGAATTTAGTTTATAACCCAGTATCTCCAGTTAACAGAAAGAATTACGTTTCAAGTCAATCAATAGGTGAAATATTCTTAAGGTATCATCATCATACAGATACTGTTTAGACTAATGAAGATCTCAATAGTTGATTTCTAATCTTCGCAGCTGCCATAATCTCCAATAACTTTTACTGGCAAACTGCAAAATATAAAAATGTGAAAACTTTAAGAGATATGGTTCATATATACCGACAATACAGCTATGTCAACATTGATATGTCAACTACACCCAAATATATCCTTGTACATTGACATAGCTGCATGTTATATAGTGTTCACCCCCAACTTAAGACATAGCACAAACTTAATAGCTAGAAGCAAGGAGAAATAACTATTGACACTTTTTATTGGGTATAACAGGTACAAACTGCATAAAACAGTTGCAAACTGTTGTTTATATCACAGTAAAAACTGTGCATTATTACTGGTGAAACATAGTTATACAACACCACTTTACGCAAAAATACACAATATTTTAGGGAAATCAGTACATTTGGAATATATGATTTAAAGCAGTGAACCCAGATACACTTCTGTTCATTTTGGCATCTGGGAATTGAATCCAACTAGACCATCGCTGAACAAGAGGACAGAAGCTCTCTCGTAGTAATCGCGCCATCTGCTGTAGGCTCGCACTATTGCGTTTGTTTACGCTAAGCCATAATCCGTTCAGTTGACAGTTGTAATCAGTTTACAAATCTGCTGCTGCTTTCGAGGTGTCAATAACATATAATATACAAATTAAAAATGTTGATGTGCCCAAAGTTTTGCCTTTTATTTGCTCTCAATTGTAGCATTTACTACGGCGTTCGATGATTTTGGCTATAGAAACAACTATTCTTGTTTCTTTCTGCTCCAGCCTAATCTGTTGGAACATTCATGGACTCTGCAGGACTTTCAATCGCCGCTTAGCAAGTAAGCGAAATCGCCGCTTCTAGTAATCTCGTCACCTGCAGCACGCCGGTTATATTACGTTTGTTTGCACTCAGCCACCATCTATGACGATGCCTATACACACATAAATACATATATTATTGTAGGACAACATTCTGTACATATTACATCACATATAAGTATTACGAATGTTACATTTATTAAACGCTTTGAAGCTCCTCGAAGATTTCTTTTGTTATTAATTATTTCTTCAAGGGTACTTGACTGTAAACTACAAATAAAACAAGATTAATAAAGGAAATGTGAAATACTTACTGCAGTTAACTTTAGGTATATACCCTAAATCCTAAGAGCTATAATACATGCGACGAGGTGGCCGAGTGGTTAAGGCGTTGGACTGCTAATCCAATGTGCTCTGCACGCGTGGGTTCGAATCCCATCCTCGTCGAGTGCTTTGTTTAGAAACCACGATGGGACACTAGTAAATATGTGCTTAATTCTAAGCATTTGGCTTCCACTACTCCATAGACCTCTCAAAATGAGCCTGCAGGAGCTCAATTATTTGAGTTCTCTGAGCTCTACAAGTCTTCATATTACAGGGGCATTTGAAATGTTGCTTTAGCTGTCTCCGATGCACATATCCCTACCGCCTTCGGTTGTTAAAACAAAAGTTCGTGGTTTTATCCCCCCTCCCGTGTATACTAATTTTCTTCAACACGCTGTACAAAATATAGCAGAGAGCTTGGGGCAGGTGGTCTATATCACTGTAAAGGAAGGAACAATTTGCATTTATTATTTGTTACAGCATCATTTTATGCAAAGATATAAGGTATATTGGGATGTTTCTATCCAAAAGTTTCATTTAGGCTAACTAGCGCACTCAGATTCAACTACATTACTATAACTAACTGCACGACCCTGTAACTCATTGACAACATGGACCTGCACTATTAGCCGTTATTCACAAGCTCGGATCGCTAGGTCTGGTATGGTATAGTAAGAACCGAGTGCGCTCTTCCTCAAGCTTTGTCTACCTATCTAAATGCTATAAATTAAAAAAATGGTATTAAAAATTAATACCGTACAACAACAATTACCTTTTAATGTTAAACAAAACAGAAACTGTAAAGTTATAAATATAGCATGCGAGCCACTATGCCGATTGTACCTAACGTCCTTGTATTGCTTAATTTGCCATAAGTCGAAAAATGTAGAAGATATTTAAAGCCGGTTAACGGATTCTGAAAGCTAGTTAAAATTTATGCATTTCTTACATTACATGTCCGGATCTATCTATAATAGATTAGGAGTAACAGCTGTGTTAATTCATGCCCACGTCTGTTCCTTAACCTTAAGGTAACAAAAAATTGTAAATGAAATAGCTTATAGGTTCTTAAACATCTTTACTTACTAATGATTTGAATAATAATAATAATAATAATAATAATAATAATAATAATAATAATAATAATAATAATTTAAAAACACTATTTAGCATGTGCTGCAATAGATTGTCAGCTAAATGAAACATTGTGTGTATTATTAATTTCGTTGTCATTGTTACTACCAGACGTAGCATTATTGGGTCTCCTTAGTTATATTTCGGCTTAACGGTCTTTCCTTTCAGCGCGGACCGAAAAAGGGAAAGATCTGTTTGAAACTGTCTGGTATGACGTCAACCCTGTCTGGCTTCGGCTAAACGCGATTGGTTGGGGTAGGTTAGCGTCACTCCAGTGGAGGTGATCGTTGAAGCCAGATGTGTGTGTGGCCGATCTACGATTTCGTGGCATCTCCCTCCATCCTGTTTCCTTTGTACATTATGTAGAGTCGCCAAACGTTTTTTTGAATAAATCCCTAGTATGTGAAGATATTGTGTTATATTTAATCTTTCAGTGTAATATAAAACCCACCTCTTCCCCTTAATTACACACCAAGGTCCCAGACTTTAGCTGTCAACGAGTTGCAGCCCCCTAATGTGCGTGTAGGGGTGATCTAAATTAAGTATTTTCTGGTAACTTTTTTGGTCTTCACCCCAACGTGTAACATTTTTGGTGAAAGGCGATGATTTTTTAACATTTTTGTTGGAGGTCGCCCTGTGTTTTGTTTGTTTGTTTGTGTGTGTGTGTGTATGTTTGAGTGCTGTCAATATGTAAATATTGTGATAAGTTTTTATTGTGACCACGTGGCGTGTGCATTAAGTTCTGTATGTCAAGGTAAGTTTTGTGAAATGTAAGCGTGTATGGGATATATTTTTCGTGTGTGGGTGTGTGCTGTGAGTTTTTATTTAAGATTGTAGTAATGTGACAAAAATTTTGCGGGATTACGTACCACACTTATGCAGCATATTTTGGCTCGTAACGAAACCGTTACATTTGAAATTCTGAATTGTCTTTCCCGAGCTTGGCGCTCTTTGGCGCAGCAAAATATTTTTTTCTTTTTTTAAATACCTCCTTTGGCTCCCAAATTTCGATTTTTTAGTGTGTTTTGTGACACTGGTGTGATGGCCACATAAATCTTCGGCGTCTCTGCATCATTACCTTCCCACCTCTCCTTCTCTCCGCTATATTTTCCATTCCCCTCCCACCCTGTTTTCTTCTTCTTTTCTCTTTCCATTCCCTTCTGCCACTTTATTTCCTGTGTGTGTTGTTTTTTTCTTTCCTGTGTTTTAATTTGTATATAAGACATGCGCCTTTGCCTAGCATTTTTGCAAATTATACATTTCATTTTCTGAGGACAATGCACGCAGCCTGGTGTGAGTTTCATTATGTGGTGCTATGTGTTTTTCTAACAACCATAGTTGCCTTTCAGTTTTGTCCGCTTTATTTTTATATTTTTAATCATGCCATTCGGTAGTTCATCTTAAAGCGCTCGTGACAGCGAGTCAGCGACATTAAATATGAGTATATTATGTACGTGAGCAGTGACTCACTTATTTCTATGAAGTATTCTACAGTAGTCTTTCAAGTTTGTCCCTTGGCTCATAATAATGACATTATTATGTGTGTTATGCCACATTTCTACTGTATCATGTATCTCCATTAATAATATGTGCTAGTGGGGTATTATTAAGGGTTATGAATTATGCTCTCTGATGAGAAATTTGTCATTGTATTGCATTACAGATGTGTTGTATAACTTCAAATCTCTGACCAGTGCTATGATTGCTTTTTTTTTCTTTCCACTTAGTGCTTACTGTTACAAATTCCAGATACTGTCAACATTATTTATATATGCTTTTAGCACTGGCATTGTTAGTTTTTGCTGAATACTAGGAATTCTTTTTCATTTAACTTACTACCTTGATTTGGTTCATTATAGTACATTTGACTACTTGTACTAACTTTTCAACATCAAATTACTAATTTTAGCACACACTGTTACTTTATGTACAATTGTACTACTGAAATTGTGTTCATTTTGGCCATATTCAGTCTCATTGAGCTTATTTGCTTATAACTCCATAATATAACTATTTTGATTTTATTCAACGGTGATACGATACTATAATTATTTCCCACTGCCATATATGTTTCTTTGAATATTACTGGCGGATACTGCTTCATACTGAGTGATTAATTATTACTATGTATACCATTCGCTTATATATTTGACTTATTGCTAATTTCTGGCATTGTCTATGGAAATTTGTTTTTGAGCTGTGTTGTTTTTATGAATGCAAATTATGCCTCTCTTACAGCATTGATACTTATGCATTTTGCTCATACCCATTTTTGTTTCTGATTCAATAATATTTCTACATAGTGTATGTCTACTGATCCTTTTCATTGCAGTCTCTGTTGAATTCCAATGTCTGTGACTAATTAATCCTTTTTTTGCCTGTTAATGTCGTGCTATATAAATTCATTATGCCAAAGAGAGGTACTAGATAATCTTCAAACTTGCCTGTGGATGAGCCTTATCCTTCGACCTCCATTAGTATTGGATCATCGAACTTAACTTGGTGGCCACCAACAATGATTTAAACTTGTACAGGCAGTTATCCAGAGTACCTTGTACGCCGTACAATATCCCCTGCACGATCTTCTGTCGAACCAATTTACTTTGATGCTGCAGTAGGATAATCCGTTTCATTTTCTGAATACATTTAAAAGGGTAGCCTTTGCTAAAAACTTGTCAGATATGCAAAAAGTGAAGTATTTACCTTGCTATTTTAAAGATACTGCCATACAATGGCTTCAGACATTTTCTCACAGGCATCCCTCTCATAACTGGTATCTTTTAAACACTTCTTTTATTACAGCTTTTCAGGTTGCTCACCAAGATGAATTATTAGAAATCAAAATCGCCAAGAATTCAGCGAGATTCTGAACCTGTTTTGCTCCATGTCTATGATGATCTGTAATTATGTGATCCGGTTAATACACGTATGTCTCAAACTGAGCAAATAAGAAATTTATTAAAAGGTGTGAAACCTGAGTATGTAAACATTATAAGGCCAATGATCCCTGCTCCTGTAGATGATCTTTTACAGGCTCTTAAGCACAATTTTATATCACCCAAACAGAGTACTTACCGCTGCACAGTCGCAGTCTTCTGTTCATGTTTTGGGTCCACGCCTTTACCATTACCAGATGGGACCACTAACCCTCTTCTTTCTGCCTGTTCTTCCTAAAAGTGATGTCACTTAGCTGCAAAAGTGAACCATTTGGCCAGCCATTTATACTCATTGAACGCATCCTCTAATCCTGAGGCGAACAGACCATCATTTTACACACAGAGGGGACAATGGCAACCGCGTTCACGACCTCAAGATCGCCGCCAAACTGTAATTTGTTTCAGATGTGGCAAACTAGGGCACACAACGAGGTTTTGTTGGCAACAGGTATCACAATCAAAAACCGAGCAGCGCCACGCCTCACAGTCACATTGGTAGTGTCGCCTCGCAGTGATGGGCAGCAACCTACTGTTGCTAGTGCTTCCCTTCCTCAGGTCTACATTCTGCAGGTCCCTGGACTCATCGATGGACAACAAATTAACATTCTTTTGGATACAGGCAGTGCTGTTAACGTCATCCATGCCCGCCATGTCTATGACGTTACCAAACTGGAGCCTATTGATGAGCTACTGCGCACCTCTGGAAATAAATTATTGGATGGTTCTTACCACACTGTTTTGCCTTTCCATATTAATGTTTTTTCCTTCCAGGACTATGTTTTAGTAGTAAAAAGTTTAGCACATGATTTCATTCTGGGTAATACCTTCTTAAGTGAACATAAAGTTATAGATTACGCACATAACACAGTTATTATTGCAGTAGGAGATGATATTTGTAAGGTTGATATCTTAGAAAATGACGTTTTGCCTTTGTCTGACATAGCTTTAATCTTATTATTGGACGAACAGTTTGAAAAATCAACAGCTAAGGCTTTTGTTAAAAGTGATGTCCGAATACCTCCGTTTTCAGTTTATGATATCTCGATACAGTTTTCAGAGACTCCCTCTCATGCTGTTATGTTAGAGCCTTCACAAAGCATTATGCACAAATGCATAGTGTTATTCCGTCTATTGTTTGTGAACCCAGAGATGAAATTTTTCTTCCTGTGCACAACACTTTCACTCAACCTCAAACACTATTTGCTAATACTGTTCTCGCTACTGCGCAAGATGTTGCATTTGTACAGAGTAATTCTATCTATCCTAGGGAGTTTTCTACATTGAAAGCTCCTAATGTCAACTTTAATGTTAATAATAAACTTTCTAGTAGCCAATCTGAACAGTATCGTCAGCTTTTCCTTAAATATTATCATGTCTTTGCTATCTCATTGCAAGAATTAGGAGCGACTGATGTTGCTGAACTTTCTATACAGTCACTGACCCACTCCTATCAAACTACGATCCTATAGGTTTCCTCATAAAGAGAAAGAAATTATGCTCAACAGGTTCATGAAATGAAGGATGCTGGCATTATTACTGAGTCTCAGTTTCCTTGGGCATCACCTGTTGTACTTGTCAAAATGAAAGATGACTCCATGAGATCTTGTGTTGACTACAGGAAGTTAAATAGTGTAACATCACGTCTTCTTTTGCATTACCCATAATTGATGACTCCCTCAGTTACATTAGTGAAGCTTCCTGGTTTCTTTTCTCTTGATTTATTGTCGGCTTACTTTCAGGTGCCCTTAGAGGACAGTTCTAAGCAGTTCACGAGTTTTGTCTCTCATCAGGGATAGTATCAATTCGAGGGGCTTAGTTTTGGTTTATCTAATGTTCCACGCTTTTTCAGTTGCATTGCTGATAAATTAGTAGATAACTTAAACTTCAAAAAAGCCCTGGCATATCTTGATTACATTCTGGTTTTCGCCAAATCATCAGGAGCTGCTCGACAATCTAGAGGCTGTTTTTAGAGACTGGAGCGACATAAGTTTAAGCTCAAGCCCGAAAAATGATCTTTGGAATGAATAAAGTTAAATTGTTGGGCTTTGAAGTGTCTAGAGACCGTCTTTCTCCAGATCCGGATAACGTTACAATCATCCAGAAATTGTTCTCACCCAAGAATATTCGGGATGTCCGTAAGATGTTATATTTATTTAATTTCTATAGGAAATCTTCAACCTATGGCGTATGCGTCTCGGACACTCTCAAAGTGTGAGAAATACTGAAATGTTCCAGAATTGGAATTATTGGCCATTGTTTCTGTTGACATATTTCAGATGTTTTGTTTATGGATATAAAGTCCATATTGTTTCGGACCCCATTCCTTGTGTTATCTCAACAACCTTAGGGATTTCACAGGCAGGGTAGCTCGCTGGAGTCTTAGGTTGCAAGAGTTTGATTACACCATCTGTTACAAATCTGGCAAATTACATAATGATGCTGACACTTTATCTCGTCTCCCTGTCTAGTACCCTGAGGAACATAAAGTCGAAAAACTCGACGACCTCATTACTTGTTTGTTGTTTCCACTTGTAGTTGCTGAGAAGCAAAAAGCTGATCCTCTTCTCCGACCTCTCATTGATACTTTACAGCCTGATTCGACCGCCTCTCCAAAATTGCAACGTCAAGCGTCTGTTTATACACTTAAGTCCAATGTCCTTTATAGGAAAAATTCTCGGTCAACAGGGCCTCTTCACTTATTAGTGATTCCTGATCTCTGAAGCACGAGATTTTGTCTTCATATCATGACGACCCTCTGCCCGGTCATTTAGGTTTATATAAGACCTTCTCCGAGATTAGTTCTCGCTACTACTGGGTAGGCATGAAGAAGGATATTGATCACTATGTCCGTACTTGTCCTAGTTGTCAATCTAGAAAGACTACCAAGAATCAACGGCCAGCTGGCCTTCTTCAACCCATCCCGTAACCGCCATAGGTGAACGTTGGGGCACTGATCATTTGGATCCCTTATCACTGTAAAATTCTAGAATCGCCACGTCATCGTCTGCACAGAGTATGCTTCAAGCTGGGTGGAAGCAGGCGCCTTATCTCTTGTCACTATTCCCCATGTAGCCAAGTTTATTTTACATCGCATTATTTGTCGCCATGGTGCCCCAGCAATGTTACTTTCTGATCGTGGATCGGTCTTCATTAGTGAGGTGATGCAGGAACTGTTTAAATCCCTATCAGTTTCGCCACACTTTTCAACTTATCATCCAGCCTCACTGAGCGCTTTAATTAGACGCTGGCTAATATGCTGAGGCATTTCGTTGACTCAAATCAAAGAAACTGTGACACAATTTTGCCCTGTGTTATTTTCTGAAACAACACCTCTATCCAGAAAACTACTAGGTTCTCACCCTTTTCCTTAATTTGTGGCCGAGAACCCACTTTACCTCTCCAGCTACAACTCCAGTCATCTTCTAACAATTTATTTGTCCGTAATACTCTGCGGAATATATAAGAGGCCAGGGAATCTGCCATCAGGAATATAAACCAATCTCAACTGAAGCAGAGATATGATATGAAGCGTCGTGATGTGAAATTTCAAGTGGGTCAAATTGTCAATGTCTTTACTCCCTTTAGAAGAAAAAGGAAAATGTACCCACTTATTCATCGATGTCTTGGTACCTTTGAAATTGTTAAGCAAATCACACTTTCACCTATACAATCCGTCACCCTAACGCTCCCAGGACCAAAACCCAGTCAGTACATGTCTCCCGCATCTGCTCTTACTACGCCTCGTAGAACCATATACGTTATAAACTGTTAATTGCTCTCTCCTACATAGAACTAATTTTTTTGCCTATTCCTCCATGTACTTTGTTGTGATACTGCATTTTGTTTTGGGCAATAAATGTGACATGTACTTACTTATACTTTAATGTGATTCTTTTTAGTTTTGTGAGGATATTTTAATGTTGTGATATGAAAGAGGGATATGCTTTTGTTGTTCACTTACTAATTTGCTGATATGTATTTAGTAAGAAGATTTACTCCCTGTGTTTGCTGTATGTCCACAGTGATGTAGGATTGATGTTTATAGAATATATGAGTTTGGTTACAGTGACGACGCGGTTCGTGTCCACTCTGCTGGATGTGTTGTACCCTCTGATCACAGCAAGCTTCCGGAATTATGGAAATGGTCGAAGTGCCATCCTTCTGTACGGCAGTAGAGTAGGTGTCCACCCTCTACAATTTGTTCTTTGGGTAAGTGTCTCAAAATTTGAAGATTTTTCAATTTGATGTGTGTCACAATGATTACTTCTGATAATTTATTTATTTTGTCAGTTCCAACTTTTCAATTCTGTATGTATGTTTCTATGAATATATTTTTCAGAAACCTTTTGACTGGGCTTGTCCACATTCCTACTATGAGAGTAACAAAAGGGGGATATAAACAGAGTTCGAGCTAGTCGCTTGTTAACTATGCATGGAGCTTTTGTATGTAATACGTCCATAGTATACAGTCCTACCTATACTAACTTTTGCAGTTAGTGTGTATTTCTGTAGCTATGTTGTAATTTGTTGGTAGATTGACTTAACAATTTTTAAGAGTAACATGTTTTGTAAAAATTTATAAATGTGTTTGGTCCTTATTTGTGTTGATTGTCACAGGGTATAACAATTATTATGTACAGCTTCCATTGTAAAGTATCAAGAACCTTAATTTCATTGTGTAATGTAAAAATATTCAAAATTCTCGTCATCTAATTTTGGCTTGGTTAGCACTATTTTTTACATATACGGATCAGTATTTCCTAATTAGATCAAATAACAGAGCGCTCAATGTGTGACTGTATTTGTTTTCTTCTTCTTCTTTGCTAGGTCTTGCTCTGGGTTTAAGCTTTATTAGCTTTGTGAGGCCCGTGCCTTTTTTTAACGTTTGTATTTTGTGTCTTCTCTATTTGCCTTTGAATATTTTGAAACCTGATGCTTCCCCGAATATTGTTTCAGTCAGCCAGTAGTTCAGATAACGCTCCTCTCCACAGAAGAGGACACCTCCAGCTCATCCAGGAAATGGTGGTTCTTTCCCGGGCTTCACCCGCAAAAGTTACCTACCAGCACAACAACAATTGGACTGTCACTCAACCACAGCATTACATGAGCGAGTACCTTCTTGTCTTCGTCTGTGCCGACAGGGCCACAGAACATGCTTTGAACTGTACAGCAAGCCCGCTATACTTTGCGTTGTGACCGTCACAAGCTGCGTGCTGTGCTATAGCATCTAGTATGTTACCAAACAGTTACCATTTGTGCTCTAACTTCTGTCATTTTGTCGGCGGGTGTGGTTGAGTTTTGGTGAAATTCAATGAACAGTGCATTGCTACTGCGCCATTCTCAAGCTGGTATCAACAGCTAGCTTCAAACATTTGGCACCACCAAATGTTCATGTACAGAAGAGGATTTGCGAACTGGGGGTGGGGGTCGTGTGGGATCACAATACCCATACCTATATAAATTCTGAATTGTAAATTTTCATGAGCGAAGTGATCATAGGCCAACTGTTAGTTCAATTCTTTTGTATTCATTCAATTTATATTTCTATATTTTTCTCTGTTCTCTTTCTTTTTCAGTGGGGGCGTCTTCTTGTAAGTGGGGGAGATGTGGCGTATTAATTTTATTGTCATTACCAGACGCACTGTTGTGCTGTATTGTTGCATTGTAGACGTAGCATTATTAGGTCTCTTTAGTTATATTTCGGCTTAACGGTGTTTCCTTTCGGCGCGGACCACGCCGAAGAAAAAGATCTGTTTGAAACTGTCTGGTTTGACGTCAATCCTGTCTGGCTCTGGCTAGAGACGGTTGGTGGGGGAAAGATAGATCACTCCAGTGGAAGAGGTGTGTGAGGCCCGTCTACGGTTTCATGGCATCTTGCTTCATTCTGTTTCCTTTGTTTATTATGTAGAATCGCCAAACGTTTTTGTGAATAAATCCCAGGTATGTGAGGGTAATGTGTGATATGTAATCTTTCAGTGTAATATAAAACCCACTTCTTCCCCTTAATTACACACGAAGGTCCCGCTCTTTAGCTGCCAACGAGTTGCGTCCCTCCCACCCATGTGCCTGTTGGGGTGATCTAAATATAACCATTTTCTGGTATCCTTTTTGGCCTTCACCCCAACATGTATCAGTATTCACTAAATTATTATCTAAGTATTCTCATATAAAATAAGTTATTCTTACACAACAAACTTTTCACTTTATTCTTGAAAACATTGTAACATTTACTTACTTATTTAGTCGGCTTACCCTCCCCATAAGTAGGGTTACATCCTCTAGAACTCATAACCATGTCTGGAATCAGAGGCCTGAGGACGAACATTGAATTATAGAACGAAGAACCCGGAACGCGGGATCTGCCCGTAATCAGGAATGAGAGTGAGGGAAAAAGATGATATGAAATATAGGCGAAATTAATGAAAGTGAAGGTAATTATGGAGCAATTGGTGGAATGAACGGCGGGGGAAACCGGAGAACTCGGAGAAAAACCTGCCCAGACCGCTACGTGAATCGCAAATTTCACAATCAGGTGCCTGGGATCAACTTGATGGGAGACGAGCGGTCTAACCACTCGGCCACGGCGCCGCCCTATTCCTTTAAATGAGCACATCATTAATTATAAAACTTAATGATCACACACACACACACACACATATATATATATATGTATGGCTATCCGTATTTCTTTACAATCTAAATTTTGGAGCAGCAAGTTTATTCCACTTTCTATCTCCATAAGGGTGTGTATCCATAAACAAATTACATGAAATATATAGATGCTAACACAAAGGTTGGTGATGTGAATATGCCACATTTTGTTTTAAAAGAAATGCTCACAGTGCACAGTGTTGATGTGAATCACATATCCTTTATTAAAAGTGTAAGTTTTTTCTGCAGTAAGAAACAATTCTGGTATTCCATAATAAACTACTCAAGACAATGGAGAAAACAGCTATAGTAAAAATTTACTAAAGCATCCAGAGAAGAAGAATCTTCCTAATACAAAGCTTATTAACGTAACTCCTGCTGTTTTGACTTACCACAAATATACACATAATAGCTTTTAAACCCAATATATTTCCTACTTATTTTTTAGGATTCTGGATTAAAGCGCATCAAGTCGAAATTCTTAAGCTAAGGTGGCGGATTATATACATTGAAAACCGTTGGTATGGCATTAGGCTTGAGTTTCCTTTTTTCACCAGCATGGTTTCTATTTCATATTGGCTTCCTTCGAAATGTCGTTGAAAATACGTGCTTAAATTAATTTTTTCTTTTGTGTTAGACCTAACATACATTAATAACAATACATATAAAAGTTTGATGGTAATCTATAAAGAAATTCTAGGTGATTTCGTGTTAAAAATGAAAAGAAAGAATGCAATAGACAAGACTCGAGCTCACGACCTATTGTTTATTAGTGTCTCGCATTACCGACTGAGCTAATGTTTCAATTGAAAACTCTGAGCTTCAGAATGAGCTTAAGCAAGTCAGCCAGCTTTGGCTTTGACTTTTAAATGTTAATGATAAGCAGTTAGGCCCTAATGGCTAGTGAATAAAAGCAATAAATATGTTTTCTCCAGAAAGTGTACTATTCATTTGTGTTTTGAAGTGATAAGATCCGCGAGAATAATAATCACAGCCAGAATAAAAGTTTAAGACTAATCCGCTAATAAAACAAAATAAGGAGATAAACGAGAATATTAAAGATTAAGAAAAGGGGGGAATAAACATTATTACGAATGAAATAAAGTAAAGTAGAGACACGAATAAATAAATCAGAATGTGAAAGGAAACGCAGGAAAAGAAAAGACACAAGGAAATCGGCCAGAAAGCAAAACACTTTAATAAATACAGGAAAGGCGACCAGGAGAAACAGTTAGGTTCTATAGAAATCGACGGCGACTCGCCGGAAAGCGAAACAATGAAACGGATGTGCTAGGCACTCATGCGGACAGAAAATCAAATCAGCCGTTAATAATGTGAAACAGAAGAGACCCTCGCGGAGCACAAGGTGGCAGAAATTTAACCAATGGTAGGAAAAGCACAGAGTAGCTAAAGAGCCAATAAGGAATAATAAAAGTCACGTGAATAGTAACGCCAGGGAACGAAACTAGAAAAGAGGCGTGAAATAGATTTTTGTCTAGGAGCAGGAGCGAGTTTTCGACACGCGAAACATGGAACACTTTGTGTCGGGAAGAGCTAGGATGAGGACGTAAAAACTTTGTGTCGTGAAGGATCAGGGAGAACAAGATGAAATACTTAGTGTAGTAAAAGATTGGGAAATCAGCAACGTGTAACAGTTTATATTATCACTAGGGAAAGAGATACGATAGGAAATCATCATAGTAGAACAGTGAGAGATAGGGTAGCTAGGAATGACAAAAGTCATATTGTGTATAACTAAGAAAGAGAATAAAATCCAGGGTAGAAGCACGGAAACTGTAACGGGGAAAACAGATAGGAACGCGTCTTGTGTAAAGGGTCTTCAGTACGACAACAAGTGTGGATCTTCAGAATAAATGGGCCACTGAGAGGAGCTGTGAGTATTATTCATCTCCCATCCACACAATCCCTGAGATTAGAATCTCACAACCACTTATCCTCTACCTGAGTAGCCGGCAATAATCTTTCCGTACATGAAACCCTAAACCAAGTTCATACCCACCAGAAAACGTTCCTTATTTTCCAAACCCCCGCTACAGTTTACATTACAAAGGTAATTATTTGCTGTCGGTATCCTATGGTCGTGTGCGTCATTCTCGTTAAACAAACCCTTCAGGGACCTTCAGTTTACCGCGGTAAGAATTTGACCGGGATAATCATCACGCAGCGGTGCACCAATGTTCATTGCAGTTTAGGTGAACGTGGTTAGCTAACAGGCGCTACCTTGGTTCATTGCAGATAAACTCTACTGAACGCACCCGGAAGTACAGTACGTCGTCTCTTTTCCACTTGTTCTACTTCTTTGCTGAAGCCATGCATGCACTTATTCAGCGTGCAATAGAGGAAAGAAAAATCAGACCCAAGTTTTTCTAGTATGTTATTAAATTTAACATGCAGCTCTTAAGAAAACATAGAAAGTACAGAAGAAGATAGAAGCAATAACTTTAAGCTGGACACGTGGGGGTAAGCTGGCCTTATAATTGATTAAAAACACAGACTGAAATATTATAGATTTTTTCTTCCCTTTCACACTAAGTTTCAGTTAGCTTAGTCGAAATTCACCTACTGAAAGAGAGGCGGAAAAAAAGAAGGAAAAAAAAAACATTATCCCCAGACAAGACTTGGACTCGAAACCTCTTAAATATGAAGCACGCATGCTACACCCTTCGTGTCATTGGACGATGACTTCAGACATTTTAGCACTGACTTCTTTAGGTTACTGGATTCCTATATCTGTGCAATTAATGTATCCTAATATTCCTGAAAATGTACTAATTGCGCTATTTTTATTGGTCCTCTTATTTCTGCCTTGTTCTTGGAATCATGCTTCAACCAATATAATTTTATATATAATGCCGTGATTGTGTGGATTTTCGTAATGTCTTGGGTCAGGATATTTAAAACATAGTTGCACGAAAAGTCTTAAGGCATTAAAAATTACAAAATACATTAAAGTAACTTTATCGGTATGCATTCATTGGTAAAAATGCAGTGTTTCTTTTAGTTGAGAATTCTAACCTATACTTTTCCGCCATTTTAACATTGCAACACAAGTGAAGTTGGAGATAATCTACGAAAACTGGTCCTTCATGGCCGGTCCGATTTAACCGCGGTAAAATCCTCATAAACTTTTACCGTCGCCAATGCACCATAAATGACCGTTCATCGCGGTTAAGTCCATACTTTGCCACTTAAAATCTTAATGGAGAAAGCAGCACACGACCACTAACCTTGCGCCTGGAACTTAAATGCCACTTCTTTTTTCTTTCGTTGTCAGCAAGAAAACGATAAAAACCACAAATAGCTGCTGCTATTTGTGCAATTTGGAGTCGCACAGCCAACCATTGTGAAAATTATTTTCTTAAAAAGTAAAGTCTATCCACACGAGAGATCTCCCATAAGAACCATGGAGTTGTGATTCAAATGGCGGATTGGCCTACTCGTATGATAAGAGTACTTTAGTTCTAGTGTAGTCCTCCGGGGTGTAGTGGTTATCACTAGCCTCTAGTTCCCGAGGTCGCGGGTTTAAACCCGGGAGAGGGCTATGGATCATTTTGGGCGTAAAAATCCTTAGCATGGCTTCCTTCGGGTGGGATGTAAAGCCGATAGTCCCGTGTCGTAGATTTACGCCACGTAAAACAACCATAAGCCCGATAAAGTGGCCTCTGAGCAAAATTACCGGTCTTTCACGCCCAGTATAGAATGGGGCGCTAAGGACTACAGCAATTAAAGAGCGTTCATAAATAAAACTAAATGTATTTATTTATTATTTAGTTATAGTGATGACAGTACCATACACGATGCTACCACATTCGCAGCGCCTCCTTTGAGGAGTCAGAGTACTTTGTGTGTTGCTTGGTTCAAAGATTAGAGGATTTATTTCAACTGGTTAACTGTTAGATTCAGTTTATCCTTACAGACATTACACGCAAATCTCTCCCACCGTAACCTAAAGCCAAAGTATCATACACAAACCTCCAATCTTGACTTCTCATATGAGAAGAACGGAGCAGTTAGTGACACCTTGTGCATTGCGCATGGTGTTGGAGCTTTGCCAATTTAATGGATGAGCTTATTGTTCCCATTTTACATGTTTATTCTAACTCACAGTCGGGCAGCCTAATCGTTCGGCTTAAGTACCTACAGCTATCGCAATATTCCTATCTTTGTTTAGCCGTTCAGCACAAAATGTAATTACACTGCAGTGTCGTGCAATTTATTCAGTTCACGCTTAAAGCAATTTTGTGCGGTAAAATTTAGAAATGATGATTCACAACGTGCAGTCCAGTAAATGTTTAAACGTGGAGTTGATTTAAATAAACCTTGTGTGCTATCTGGAAATGTTATGATCAGTTTATTATCTAAACAGTAAAAAACTTGAACTTAAATATTGGCACTAAAATAAAACGCAATAACATGGACATTGAAATGGAATTCGGTTTATACAGAGTATTGCTTGTTGTTAGTTTGTTTTTCCGTTTTCTACATTACCAATGAAATTTACAGATACATGTCAGCTATGCGTCTCTGGGATTTGGTATTTTAATACATATATGTCTTTCTTTACATATAAAGATATAAAACTCCCAAAGAAAGTGGAAAAATCGTAATTATGCTGCAAACCACAAGTATTCTTACCTTTTTTTGTTAATGTTTATTTGTCCTAAATACCTACTGCTGCAACACAATATCTAAATGATGGCTTCCAAGTAGAGGTGTACGGATCAATGAAATATCGAAGCAACCGACTTTACAATAGCTTACCTTGCGTTTAGTAATGTAATAAGGAAGATTAAATAGCACTACTTTCTTTGCGCAGAGTTGGTAATCTTGTAGCTTCGGGTAACGGGAGCCACAGAGATGACTAAACTTCCGTAGCCCGAATAGCTCAGTCGGTAGAGCATTAGGGTTTTAACCTAACGGTCCAGGGTTCGAGTCCCTGTCCGGGCGTTGTAGTTTTTATTTAAAACACTATTAACCCGGGGAAAGTTACAATATTGCCAGCCCTTGACAGACGCTTTAAAATAAGTGTGTTGCTGCTTACTTAAAACAATTATTTGTAAACTACATGTACTATATACTCTGCAGATTCTCCTTTTTAATTTTGTGTGTATTTATATTGCATAACCCGCATCCTTCTGCGTGCTTGGTGAGATTAGCGATAAACAAAACATACGCCCCCGGGTGGGCTCGAACCACCAACCTTTCGGTTAACAGCCGAACGCGCTAGCCAATTGCGCCACGAAGACATTGGGACGATTACGCCCTTCTGCTATTATACAAGAATTATTAAACTAGCAAATATACACTCCTAAAACTGCTTTATCTTCTAGTAATAGTCTTGCCTTAAAGGATAAAGTCATCAGTTTTTCACTAAACAAATTCCAACAGGCCATGTCAATGGCACCAGAATCGAATAAAAATTAGTTCATGCAGAGTTCAGTAACGATTCCATACACACCTTAGGATTGAAATGTGGAAAAACGATGATTTAAAGAAGGAAAATGCGTACATTACATAGTTTGAAAACAGATACGAACAATTTGAAAGCCTGGAACATATCCACCGTCCCTTTTTAAGACAGTTTTTATGTACGAAATAAATTCCTAAATATCAACAAAATAGTCCATTTTGTTACTACTACGCATGAGGGGAATAAAATGCCAACCCATGAGTACAAGCGAAAGTAGCAACATTTTTTAGTTTTTCCAAACACAATTTACCTGCCGCATCTATCCCATCAAATAAAGTGTCATAATTCTTCCTTGGGATTTAGCCTCACAGATCCTATGGCTACGCCTTGTTGTTCAGCGTTCGTTGCGCTGCTTCACTCTTCTACTTACGAAAAACATCACTCGGTTCGCTTTGCAGCTTAGGGCCCTAAATCAGTCATTCGCGTATGGATGGTGGTGTTTGTTAGTTTGTTTTGCCCTTATTGTTATAATAACGGAAAAAATTAACCTCATTATAGTAAGAAGTCCCCAATGAAATATGGTATCATTTTTTGGGAGTTAAGGAGACATTTTTAAAACCTAAAATAGGTAAATTAGAGTTATCATGTTCAAAGGAAGAAGGGAATTATGTTAGCTATTGTACATTGCAACAAATATGTTGCCATTTCCATGGCGTACTTGCTAGGATTGTTAGGAAACATGTATTAAAATTCAAACAAAATAAAGACAACCATAACCATAATACTAAAAAAAATGAAACAGCAATATTGTTCAAGTAGATCATTATATAATCAAATTGCAATGTACAATGAAACACAATTATGCAATAAACTGCCTTAGGAAATCAAGCAAATACAACCAATAAGACAATTAACAATGTGAACACTGATGCAAAATTGTTTTTATATAGATGAGTGTCTGCCTGCAGTGTAAACGCAGGACCTCTATTCCATTATTACTGTATGCTACATTTAGCTCGTGTTCAAAATTAGCTTGTATATAATATAAATACAGTGATATTGGTAGAACTGGAATGTTCATGTATGTAATTGTTATTAGCATATTACATAGGTTATTGCTACATTTCTAAACGTTGTTGAAAATATTTTATTGGCGCATCTTTTATAATCATAATGATCAACATAGGGAGGTCCGAAGCTACAGGGTGAATCAACGACAGCTAACAAACAGCTTCAGTTCGAAATAGCGATTATGCTCGAAATAACGATTATACCCAACAGGAATAAATCTGTATGTACATAATATTTACCTCTACACTGCAATTATACATAGATCTGCTCATGTAGATGGAACAGATATCTGCTACTACTTTAATGAGTATCCTCACCATATTTTCGACCCCATCATCAGTTAATGTATGATCTTAAATTCAGTTAGAACTATCTATTGTGTCTGTTATATACTGCGAATATTTCTAAGTGGGAACTATGACATGAACCTCGAAAAGGTACAAATTACTTTACACCAAACATTCTTCGAAAGTTGACTAAAATATTTTTCAGACAGCTGGAACTGAATACACTCACACACTCACACTCACAATCTCACACTTAACCAACCTAAATCAATACGTATAAACTATCCTAACTTAACCTAAACTAACACTTGTACCCTTAAAAATTGAATGGATAGAGTTGTATTTGAATTTGTTTATTTTTACATAAGAAAAGACACAGGATGCAGTTAAACATTAATTATAAATAATACAAAAATCTTTCGTCTTGTGTTCTGGTGAACAAATTAAACCACGATTTAGGAAACATCTATTTAATTCAAGGGAATTCCTTTTGTGAGGACGATGGCTTATCTTCAGTCATGTATGAGCATGGATAGCAATTAAAGTGAGATTATTCTACTGATACCCTAAACCTTCTGAAGTATTATTTAAAGCGGTACACATAGCTTACACAGCCAGTCTTTGAAAATGCTGAATATATTTTTTTGTCTCTCTATTACTGTTGTAACTATGCCAAGAAATTTGAGGCACATAAAATAATACTCTGTGTGTGACTTTATAATGAAATATAACGTTTTATTTTTTTAAAAAATATGGAAAACTGTGACTGAAAGCTTAGTTATTCATGTATTAATATTTAATATTTGTAATTCTATACTAAAAGCGAAACTGTGAACAGTTACACTAATTTTGTGTTCTAAACTTTTTAAAATGACTTATCAAGAAAATATAACGACCGAATCAACCGACTGAAGATATAACAGACATAAAGTACTGCAAGAAATTTCATGAATCAAGGTTCAATAGCTTATGAATTAATAAGAAAACTGTATACTACAAATAAAATGGTTTCGAGAAGAAACAAGGTAGGATGGTGATGAAAACGCAAATTCACTTGACTTTCTCTACCTTTTATAGAAATAAGTGATTATATAAAAAGCAAGTCTTCCATTCAGGTTATACGTTATAATAAACTTTTGGCTAGTAATAATATTTCCAAGTAAACAATATTGACTTGGTTGCATGCACAATACAGAAAACAAAACACAGTTCTTCGCATATCGCTATGTTTTTGTTGCTATTGAATCCATGCAGAAAAACACAAGAACCAGGGGAACTTGAAGATATAAGAATGATGCTTCGAAAACGAGTAATGATGCAGAAAAAATCATTTGGTATAACTCGTACATTTCAATGTGCTACTCTACGTTTTGTGTAGAAGTTGTCTTTCTTATGGTTTTCCAGTTATACAGAATTATATAAATCCGTTCAAATATACTCGGATGAATATCTTAATAGTATAATATTTTAATCAACACCATTAGAGACATTTTCGAAAAAATTAAAAAGGAATGTTTACCCATATAAAGTTAATTTGGAGTGGGGAACATTCTTGTAAATCTTCAGCTTGCACGTTTGAAGAGTGTCTGACTCAAATATGAAATCTGGTATTCATTCGACTTTGTTTCTGTTTCTGGGTTCTTTCGAGAACAAAATGCGTATCTCCGGTGAAATACCGATTTTGAATAGTCGAGTGGAATAGAATACTTCCCCTACCTACCATAGTAAACAGTAAAACAACTGAATTTTGTCTACTTTCCAATGTGGACGTGAAGTGTAACTCTGCCAGTTTCCAGCAGTGCCTATCGCCTCCGTGGCGCAATCGGCTAGCGCGTTCGGCTGTTAACCGAAAGGTTGGTGGTTCGAGCCCACCCGGGGGCGAGTGTTTTGTTTACTCATTAATCTCACCCAATGTTTAAAAGATTACAGAATGCGCCATAAGAAGTAGCACAGAGTGTGTATTAGCGAAAAACAAAACAAATAATAAATATGCATCACGAATGCTTTTTGACTATGCATCATAAAATAAATATGTCTTTTGAAAGGTGAAGGTAAAGGCATGAGTGGAATATTACAATTATCACGTTTTATTATAGGTCAGAGGGTAATATATTCTTCAGCTGATTATCTTATTATCCATTTAAGAACAGCATAAACCAACAAGGAAAATCTGGTTAAACAGCAAACTTGGTATTTAAGTTCATTCATTATCTTCCAAGGATGCAACACGAAGATTTTCAAGAAAATCTGCCCATCCTAAACTACTCTTTGGGTAGAAAATGTTTCGTTACTATTTTTTTTTTTTCAAAACTGGCCCTGATGAAAATGCCTCTTGCATCACAAATAGTGTGTGTATATCGTATTTTCTACGAATAGCCGGTGAAGTCCTCTTCATTCGAATGACTTTTGTAACTGGAACCGAAAAAGATAAGACAAAATTTATGCACAAAAAAATAATTTTGTTAAAGCACATGCAATTTATGTCAAATAATGTTTTATGGCGATAATAATTTTCGGGTTATTCTTTGTTATTGGTTCAAATTATGAAATAGTTACTAATACTTTCTTCCAGTTGTAAGTCGCTATTTGTTTTTTCTCGTAGTCATACAAAGAGCATGGAATTTCAAAGCCATCACATTGCGACCCGCTTTTTAAACATCTGGCTATCACTTTCGCCTACTGTTTCCTTATACCTGCAACAAATGTGCAAATGAGTAATTAAAGCTTATCTCGATTAACATTAAGTAAATCGAAGATAAGCTGTTGTAAGAATAGTTTGTTAGAGTGAGTAGAGAAAATCACGTGAATACAACACATGACCTTTTAAGGTTCAGTGAGACTCAAAAGATATATTTTGGGTGAAATCTCCGCATCGAATTTTGGAGTGGAATGTAATAATATTTAGGTGAGCCGCGGAGAAAGTGGAAACCGAAAAAAAAAGAAAACACCAAGACGACATATTGCCTTATATCGCTGATTTTTCATCTGCAATTTATTTTTTCATTTTTGCATGTTTTTCGAGATTAAACTGCAGACTACATTCTAATTACAAAAATTCCAACGCCCGAACAGGGACTTGAACCCTGGACCCTTAGGTTAAAAGCCTAATGCTCTACCGACTGAGCTATCCGGGCTACGTGAACTTGGCGCCCGCAGTGTCTACACATTACCGAGCTTTCTGGTCCTACCGACTTCGTCCTATCTTGCTAAACCTGTTTGTTTTTTATAGTTCTTGTAAAGTCCTTGCCTCAACATTTCACAGGTAACACATGTCTCTTTGACAACAAACATTTACATTCTATTTAGGAATATTCGCTACTTAATTTAGTGAACATAAAACTTTACAAAATGCAAAACTAGTTTTGGTTTAAGCCTGGTTACTCTCCATAAATTTTAACTCTTGATTTTCAGTAGTTTAACATTAAAAAGAATCAAGACACGTAATATTATAGGCAGATAAATAGCTGAAGCTCATCTGTCTGTATTTTCATTGCCTACTACAATAAAATAATAGAAAATGCATATAACTAATAAGCAATTTATAAACTACGTCAGTTGCATTATGAATGTATATCTAGGGTAGGTTTATCTTGTTCAGATGACTCACCATTGAGATAATGCGATTTTGAAGTTTTAATCAAAAGAGCTAACAAGGTTTTTTAAATACCCGTATTGCAAGAATGCATTCTATGAAAATAGACACGATCTATTAGGTTTTTGCCTTCAGAAAAATACTTTTTTTCAATTGATTTCCTCACTATGACTGGCATGTAACAGAAACTTAAGTGCATTTGTGGGTACGCAGATAATACCAATTTTATGTTATTACCACTCAGTGAATATAATACTGTGTTGTATATTTAGCATATTAGGTATACCTACATGATTTACTGATACTATAAATATGTTTAAACATATCCTCAAATACTGAAAATGAAAATTTTTGTTACATAAGCTCTAAAATCTGTGCTTTTTGAGAAAATTATGTTGTATACTGATATTAAACTATATGATATATACATAAATAAATAATTTGTTCTTACTAGAACCAATGTTATTCTAATAAATGTGATTGTAACTAGTATGCAGTAAACTTTAATATTCTTTTTATTTATCATTCATTAAGTGAAATTAAGCATATTACGACTAAATAACATTAGAACATTCACTAATACCGAGCTATTAATGGAAAAGAATATATGTGCACATAAGAATGATAGTTTTATTCGCTATTCCATGCATTGGCAGTCTTCAGTTGAAGAAGCAGAATTTTTCAATAAATTCTTTCTCTCTATAATTCGTAACAGACCTTTTGTAAGTGTTATATCTTACATAATTGCATATTTGTGAGCTAAAAAGTATTATTATTATTATTATTATTATTATTATTATTATTATTTTTATTATTGAATTTATATACACACAAAATTAAAAAAAATAATCAGCTTCCCTCAATTGGAGGGTGCCATTTACAAAAGGATATAATTACGGAATTAAATTTATAAACTATATACTTAAGTTTAAAAGAAGTTAATCATAAAGCAACAAATGAATTTCCACACATTAAACATTAGTTTTGAATAACTAGTGGACAGCTAATCATTTACAGGACCATGGTTTTGGTAAATGCATTCTTTAATTTGTAATTTCTGCAAAGTGTTGCAAAAGAACTTGATATCTTGATGTACCCTGTGTTATATAAATACTAATTATCATCATAAAAGTAAAAACATTAATTATTTTTCATTCGTTACAGGTTTAGTGCAGAATTACGTAAAGTACATATTACAAAGTTTCAAACGTTAAACTAGACCTGAAAAATTCCATACTTCGTTTGGGCCTGGGACCACAGATCTTCTACTTTATTATCACTTGCTGCTGCGACCCTAGCACTATTTAGCTTCCCTCGTCTGATACACATATCCCGGTGACTTCCACGGCGATCCCAATTAGTATAAAATAAAAATAAAACATCTGTAGTACTACGTCCCGGTACCTGGTTTCTTACACCGGGATGTGTACTCCATGACCTTTATCATTTACTTCACATTTCACATAGTTACATTATTACATTATTTAAATTCATAAAGAAAACCATTGGAAATATTGATAAATAGAATGAAAGCAAAGAAAGAAAAGTAGAAAGTAAGATGAGTCTGAAAGAAGAAAAATAAAACAAGTAAAGAACCAAAATACAAGTAGCTAAGAATACTAAAACAAAAGCGAATCAGGAATTATCATAAGTAGTGGCACTACAATAGTGCTGATAATTTTATGACAATTTAATTGAGGTTATGCTTCTTTTCATTATAATTATTTCGAGACCGAAGGCCGTGATAATCCACGAAAAAATTATAATGAACCTAGCTAGCTTAGCTCCAACCATGTTTGTAAGTCACTGCAGTGTCGATTATGAGGCATGTTTGTAAAAGGAATGCGTGGGATCTCTGAAATTATATGGTTTTATTGAAACAAAATATGAAACAATTAACTAAGTTACGAATAACTAAGGTTAGGGAATACATTTAATAATTATTATTGATTGTACAGTTGTAATTTATAACTGATCCTTGGTTTTTTGATTGACAGTTTGATTGCTGCTACTGGTGCAATTAACCTTTCCTCACAAATTTTCAATCATATTGGTGTGGCGTTCCTTGCTTACGTTCAGATATGTTTAATAAAAATTCGCACTAGCATGTCCTGTTAACTTGATAAGTTGATGTTCCCCTAGTCCATATTCTGCCAAATTCGACACTGCTGGTTATATTACCAATATTTCGACTTCCAAAGCTCGGCATTTTCAGTTGCTATTATTGTAGTTACAGCCTACGTGATCTCACGCACTGCATTTATACAAATTAAAAACAAGTTTATCACCATGAAATACTATCAGTGTAGTACGGCTTTAATTGGCCAACTGGCTGGAATACTCTACCTGTCATTGGCTAATGGCATATTGAGTGCGATTATCTACATAACTTACACATTATAACCTAGGTCATTATTCCCCAACTACAGCAGGATTAACTTGCAACTATCTGTTTATACAAAATCGAAACAAAAACCTCACTAATAGGTTCAAATAATATAAAAAATTAGGTGTTTTACTTTAATTTTTGCTTAAGTCTAATGTCCTTTAACTTGGTAGGTCATATAGGACGATTAAAGAATGCGATGGGTAAAATGACCTCAAATGATCCCGGAGTCCATAGAGCTTAGAGTTACCCGACATTAGTCTTCGCAGGATAAGGAAAAACTCCGGAAAAACCTAGTCCGAGCAATTCACCCTAACCAAATTCGAACTCCAGACCTCTTGATGTGAGGCAGATACGGTACTTCACAATTGAGCGACCGACCAAAGATTAGGATTTATTCAACGCTTTCCGGGAGAAATATGTATGGGTATCCAGTGCAGCATTTACTTCAGTGTCTCTGTAGTGTAGTGGTTAGCATTCGCAACTCTCAACCAAAAGATCCCAGGTTCAATACCCTGTATGAGGATAAACAATTTTTTGCCCACAATTATTCCCTATCCTCCCTAGAATCTGGAAGTATGAATATGTGTGGACTTAGTAGAATAACCAAACGTAATACCAACCTAAAGATTTACACTACTGTAAGCGAGTATTATTACCGAAGAACAAGTAAAGTTTAATTTAGTACTTGTGATTATTATTTCTCCTTTAACAAGGAAAAAACAATAAAGACAATTCTGTGAGATTAAACGATTAGCTAATTTCAAAACTGGGAGATGCTTCACGGGCCATACTGGCCCCATGTAAACTAACAATACGATTATAATTTTAACAAGACGTAAATCGGTGTCAGAAGAAGACTCCGAAAATGAAACACCCATGATTCATGTCCTGGCCATAATGACATAGGTGTTTTATGCTTATCACTTTGGCTCTCATTCTAAGGAAGACTTCATTTTCATTACGTTTTTAAATAGCTAGCATTAATATTAAAGTTCAAAAAATAAATAAGAAAATACGCGAGGGACTTAGGGGGAAAGAAGGAGAAATGTTAAAATAATGACAGCTTAGTTATACGTTGTTGGGTCTCTTGTGTGTTGTTTCAATTTTCTCAAGCTGCTTTTATCTGCCCGGTGTGGCAAAGTTGGAAGGGACGAGGTGGCCGAGTGGTTAAGGCGTTGGACTGCTAATCCAATGTGCTCTGCACGCGTGGGTTCGAATCCCATCCTCGTCGACAGAATTTTGCATTTACACCGTGCTCATTATGACTTATTCATTCCTTAGTATTTACTAAACCAAACGCAGGATATGTAGTATATCCAGTGATGGTGAATTTTTACAACTGCTATATAGCACGAAATGTCACAAAGGCTTGTACTCTTGTATTTTCATTTAATGACCTTTAGACCACTGTATGGTGTGTTTTGAAGATGCAATTAAATGCGAAATGGACCCAAAAAATGTGTAGTATGTTACAATTCATGGACTCTTTTTCAAGTAAAAATGTAAAAAACGAAATGAATACATGTTTATGGAATGTTTGCTTACCTGCAACAAAAGATTGAACCGTCGCATGGAAGAGAATTCGAAAAATATGTATTTTTTCTCTCAAGAGGTTGGTAAACTTTTTAATTCTGTCGTTGGCCAAGTATTGCTATTGTTTTCAAAGACACAAGAGCAAGTAAAAGAAATACAGCATTATTTTTGGAGTTGCTAATATTTATAGTTTTCCTTCTTTTTATTGAAGGACATGAACATGTTCATTCCCAAATTGTACAAATTATACAAAACAACTATGTAAACAGCCTGAAAAAGCTGTTGACTGTTAAACTCGACTAGCCAGAGTTTGCTTAAGCATTTCTGCAATGTATTTGGGATCCTCCTAACAGCATAGATGCTGAAGATAATTTAAGTTTAATTTGGTTTGATTTTAACGACAGGAGAACAGGACAAACAGAACAAAACATTGATGTATGTTCTATATGATTTCATTCAACTTGCAAGATTTGAATTAATTTTGCGTATTTTCTTTTATTATTCATCAGAATTTCCCCTTTTTCTGCGTTAGGCTTTAGCCTGTATCAATTCTCTTTTTCTCTGTGTGTCTTTAACATGTATTAATTTTTCAAAAATGCGCAACTTTTGCATTTTTATTTGATATTAATCCTTTAAAAATGTGATTATAATTGTACATTAAAGTTATGACAAAAGACATTAGCTGTTTATCAAAATGCTATAAAATGATAAATGTAGAAATCAAAATACTAAATTTATGATTTCAAAATGCTAAGAGCCACCACTCCTAAATATATCGCTGTGCTTAAACAGATTTCTTTATGGATTTCTATCTAATTGGGGAGGCAAACTTTACCGGGTCGTGCCATAGTAACTTTTGTCATAGACATGACAATTTAATATAAAATTATATATATATATATATATATATATATTAATAAATTAAGCTTGTTGAGAGTTTATCTTTCATTGATGATGATTATCGTTTTTAATTTTACAATGAATACAGAATAGACCCGTCTTTACTTTCAAAGGTTTTAGCGTCCAAATTAAGGGACGAAAATTCTACTTTTTAATATGTAAAAGGAATAAATCATACGAGTATTACACTTTGCATGCTCCCACGTTTTCGAGCTTTCTCATTTTTTGATTATATAATTCTTTGAAAATTGCACAGATTTTTCATTCTTCTGTGTATGTAGTTTACAAAAACATTTCACACGTAGATAGTACAGAAAACGTTTTGGTATCTGAAATTGCGAAAAGGAGTTTTGATCTGGCGAGTAAAACATATCATAGGGGAGTAGTGGTAAAGCACGGTAATGAGCATACCTATGAACGTGAGTTTGAACCCGCCATATAAACAAATGGTGTTAGAAACCGTCTATATGAGTAACGTGAGGGGATTACGTGATGTTGAGAGTCTAAGGTGAAGTGTGTATGAATCTCGTCCCTCTCTTTCCCTCCCTCCCTCTGTGGGTTGTTTTTTTGAAACAGGTATGTATGTATGTATGTATGTATGTATGTATGTATGTATGTATGTATGTATGTATGTATGTATGTATGTATGTATGTATGTATGTATGTATGTGTGTGTTAGAAGCCGTGTAATGAATAATCGGAGTTAGTACCCGTGTGTGGGATTACGTGACGTTTGGGAGTCTGAGTGGTAGAATTCTGAAGTCCGTCCCCCTCCCTGTATTGTTATGTTGTGAAATTAAATGAATAATAAAATAATTAAAAGCCGAAAAAAATATATCTGTAGCACGTTATTTCCCCTCGTGAAGTTGTTGATACACTGTTATTTTATGTTGCAGAGTTAAATGAAGAATAAAATAATTAAAAGCCGAAAAAAAATATCTGTGTGTGTGCGCGCGTGCGCGCTCACGTGTAGTAAAATTTTGTCTATCTCTTATTATTTTTTTACCAGTTATGCAAAAGTCGTTCACAATGAAGAATCGTTAGAGCCATTTTTGAGAAAAATGTTCCATGTAAAGGGTATTCTGGGATGGTGGGGATTTTTTCTTGAAAAAACCTTCGTGAAGATACTGAACCAAAATACTAAGTTTGGTGTTTCCCACAGCTAAAAACTTGGAATCTTTCATCAAGAAGGCAATGGACTATAAAATAAGAAAACCATGCGAAGCTAATATAATATTCGAGTTAGGTGTATGAATGTTAGGCTGCATGAGTATGTTACAGAAGACTGTGTATGTGAGAAAGTGCCCACGTGCGTAACGGTATAAACCAGGTCAGTGCAAGAACGAGCATGTTCAATCCCCACCACCGCCCCTATCCATTAAATGTGAAACGAGAATGGATCGGCGTTCACAGTCGACTGTGAGCCAGCACGATGAGTAGTGAAAATATCAGAATCGCGAGCGATAGTGACAATTGTTGCTGGGTGAACCTCGAGGAGTACGAGCAAATGAAGCAGCACTGTCTCGATAAGCATGAGGAAATATGTGATGGCGATACGCATACCATCATCTGTAAGGAACCATCACAGCATCAACAAATGTCGTCATTCTTCCGTTGTGGAGAGTGCTGCGACGTGTATCTCAAAGCAAAAGGGTAAGTAAGTAAAGAACATGTGATAGAATAGATTTAGTAGGGGGAGAAAAAAGATAGCTAGCAAAAAACCTGTGCCTTTATTTTTACAGAACGCCCGAAGGAGAAGATGTGCCACCGCATCGCGACGTGGATCGGTCGGTGTCGACATCCGAACCCGTGGAGGAGAAAGAAGAAGAAAGGTAAGCAGAATCATTGTGAATAAAAAGAAAGAGTTTTTTTTATTAATGACTCGTGTGTGTTAAAACAGAGACGTTGTGTATATGTCTACAGGTCCGAAAAAAAGCCTGACAAGAAGAGGAACAAGGCAAAAGTCGTAAACAAGAAGAAGATGTTGGAAGCCTCTCGAGAGAACGTTATAGTGCTCATCTTTGACCCCATCCCAGAAAAGTCAGAGGAAGATGAATCCAAATAGCGTGTTTATGCACGACGACATCTCCATCAGCTCCAAGCATCGTGTGAATATAGGACTGCATTACGAACTCGCATCCCTCTTCATCAAAGCAGTTGACGAAACTTTTGTATACATAACAAAAGAGGACTGGCAGATAATAGTTCGAAATATAGCTGTGATTGAAACGTATGTGAAAGACGGTAAGCTTCCTCGTTTATCGTACAGTGAGAATATAATCTATGCATATAACGTAACAGTGCATATGAATAAAGTTAATGAAATAGCATTTGTGAATACGTGTCTAAACGAAAATGTCATAAACCTGGACATTGTTGCAATAGCAGGACTGAAGAGACTAATTCCATACATTGAAATACATTTATTTCAATTGCATGACGTTCATAAATCAATGTGTTCATACGATGTTAGAGGTAGGAGTGTCAGAACAAAGTTAAAGGAGATGTATGCTAAAATCAATAAAAAAATATAAAAATTTCATTCTTTATTGATATAAAAAAATACATTTTTCATTTCTTATATGATAGATTGAACAACATGAGTTAGGTGTTTATAAGTGAACAATTTGTCATGAATAATCAAACAAAACAAAGATGTTTGTGCAGGAAAATTCGCCGATGCTTGAACTTCCAATCTGATGTTAACGGCTCCAGTCACGGTCTCCTCCGGTTGATGAGAACAGTCTATGACGAATAGTGGTGCATATTTCAGAAAATCGCCTCTCTTCAAAAGAGGGTAATTTTCTTTGCCATAATAAGAGTATTGAAATTTAGAATACTGATCATACAGAGATGCAAACTTTGAATTTGCAAAATCCAAATTCATGTCATGATACGGATAACATTCGCTGTTGAGATAAAGCTTCAGATTGGTGATATTGCAGTGATCAAAGATAGAGCTATCTTTAGCAAGGTAGTTCAGTCTGTCGGTCTGTGCACCCACTATGACAAAACGCGGTTTCTCAAGCTTCGATGTCGTTGCAACGTTCCACGTGAACGCTTTAGTCTGCGGTACTGCAGGTTGAGTGTGAAGGTCCAGGGTTCAAAAAGCAACGTGCAGTGGGCGATCTGACTGGACGAGTTTAAGTTTCTCCACCCTCTCGGCATCGGAGAGTCTAAGTACGGGCATCCTCCATTCGATACGGTTTAGTTTAATGATAGTCACATCGTTGCCCATCACAAAATTATTAGAATTTTTAGATCTAATGAGAACCAGTTCAAACTTGCTATTAAGTATCAGCTCCTTGTGATCGTCTGCGAAACCCAGAAGCATCGAAAGAGGAACGATAGCGTTGAATACACCGTTCGATGCGTTCACGATGTCTACAGGTTCTCCGGGATACGTCCAGCCGGCGTTCTGCAGGCGATTGGAGTCCAAAGTGTTGAGAGCCGCATAGTTGCGCATAGTCGTAGAAATTCCAGGATTTCTCGTTCTATCTATGGTAGTACCATTCATATCTAAGCGAACTTCATCGAACAGAAACGCCATGGCATTGTTGGTCAGTGTTGCAGATGAAGCTTCGCCAGTAGGTTTTGTCACAGATCCCTCTATGTAGAGGTAACTTCTGCTAGGAAGCGTGTACAAATCCTCGGCTTGGCATGGTATTCTAATTTCATCATTCACATCTAGAGCAGACGTATTGTAAGGTAGGAAGACATGTTCCTCCTCTTTACTAATCTTATCGTCAAACGTCGGAACCCCGGTCACATCTAAAACATCCATTACAGAACCTTGAATCCCAGACGCTCGAGGAACTCTCGGTTGGATGGTGTTAGCAGTTTGCGTGTCGAAGACTGAGTAGGTATCAATCTCGAGAGAAGCTTTTTATTATAGTAATGCCTTTTAAAATTTATTCCCATTCCGTCTTATGTGCAGTCTCACTGTTATAGTTTCGTTTCTGAAGTCGAGCGTATCCCCGTTCTGGTCTACCACGCGAATGCTGAGATGATCAATGAGATTCGTGTCGATGATGGGTAGATATATAGGACTGGGCGGTTCCTGCGAGATGTGGTAGCCCGGAGGAACCGACGGGAAAAACTCGTAGAGAGAATGCCTGCTTTTACCGTTGATGAAGGATCCAGTGGCAAGGCTGCACTCGACGCGTATGATGCTGACCTTAAAGATGTTCACCAGTTCGTCAGACTCGGTCAGTACACCCGGTTCCACCGTGCGCTTGCCGGTGAAACCGAGAAGAGAGCCCACCGATCTCTCTCGAGCGAAATCGATAAAGTAGGGGCACCGAACCTCAGCCTTCATAGTGTTATTATTGGGACGGAGAAAAAAGTCATCGCCGGCTTTGAGTCTATCCTTGAGGAAGGTGTTTATATCTTCTATTTCATAAGTTCCAGGTGGAATTTCGACAGTTTCAAGTTTTCCATCCCGCACGTAATGGAAAAGGTTATTGCTAGGATCAACATTTGGTATCGAGTAAAATGTCTCGAAATTCAGTAGAGCAATCTCGTAAACCCCATCTGGATCCAGATGGAGTGGCGGATTCAAATGGGTAGAGAAACTAGAATCAGATCCGCTCACAGTGATAGTGTAACTCATTTTGACCATTCGAACTTCCTGTCGAAAGTGTTTTATAACAGAAACTGCAAGCACAGATGACCACAAATGACAGAATCGAAATTCTGATACCTGTGTCTGTTATACATGATCTTAACACCGTCGAGATAGGATTCTATCTCTCTTGGAGGTTTCAGATTGCCGAAACTGTCAAAATAAAATGCTAAATTTCCATCCTTGCGTATAGCAACCCAATGGGTACCGGGATTCTGCGAGTTGTCCAAATTGACGACGATCCTCTCTGCACGTCTAGGTCGTAGAGGCAGTTTATCTAGCATGTATACGCCTCTAAAATTAGGAATGCGTAGACGTTCAGCATAAGTTTCAATCTCCGCACCGCTTAAGGCTTTTTCCGGGATAAGTACAGACCTCGCCCCGAGTTTTTTGGACGTAGATACAAGCCCCTCCCCTTCCTGCGTCGTCCACCTCCCTTCTTAAGACCTCTGCCCTTGCCCGTGGCTAATGCTTCCATGTGCTGATTGTGACGAACCAGCTCGTTCAGTTGCTTCTCCGCAGCACGTTTCTTATTCACCGAGGTAGCGATCTGTGCGGCTCCACCTGCCAAGCTACCTGCAGCACCCAATGCTGCCAAAAGCGGTAGCAAAGGTAAGATCCCACCTCTAGCGGGTGGCGGTAGTATTCTCTTCCGACGTTTGCGCAATCCGGCACCCATGGCCAGCTTTCCCTTCATGATTGCGGTCACAAGTCTAGCGGCAAGCTTCTCGCCAAAAGTAGCGTCGGCAGACTGCACCCGATTCCAGGCTTTTTCCACAAGAACCTTATCAGCCAAATGCCTCGGAACAGTATCCTGATGTGTGGCGTAGGCGATATCGTGTTCTCGACACGCAGCGTCCAATGCGTTTATAGGAGGATCCCCTCGCTGCAATCGCTTATGTAGCTTAGTTCCGGGACCGCAGTACCTGTAGCCGGGCAAATGAGCCTCAAACGGTAGAGAATTAATCAAAGAATTAAGTACTCCGGAACCCTTCCGAGCGCGTCCAGAGCTCATGATACACTATGAAAATAAAAAGCGAAAGATATAACTTATAATCTTAGTCGCACGATGGAAGTAGTGAAGCAAAAGTGCTCGTTACCCATACAAGTTTTAGACTTCGACAATGACATTCGCGAGGGAAGGCACGGCTCTCTCTTCCCGAGCAACGTCAGAGCGCTCATTCTGGGTAGCTCGAATGCGGGGAAGACGAATATCTTACTCAACCTGCTAATCCACGAGTACGGGCTAAGGTTCGAGAATCTTTACATTTACTCGAAATCGCTGCATCAACCGAAATATCAGTACCTGCTCAAAGTGCTGAAAACCATACCCGATATAGGAGTGTACACGTTCGAGGACGGTGAAAAAGTACTGGAAACCTCAGAAGCCAGAGAAAATTCCATATTCGTATTCGATGACGTCATCAACGAGAAACAGGGTAAAATAGCTTCGTATTACAGCATGGGCAGACACCGTAACGTCGATGCTGTATATCTAGCACAATCTTATGCAAAGGTACCCAAACATCTAATTAGAGACAATGCAAATATGATCGTACTATTCCGACAAGATAATCTCAACTTAAAGCACATATACGACGATTACGTAAATACTGACATGTCTTTTACGGAATTCAGAGAGTTGTGTAAGCAAGTATGGGAGAGTAATGACAGATCGAACTCGAGACCCTTTGTTGTCATGGTACCTGAATTTCCACTGAATGAAGGACGATACAGAAACGGTTTCGATGTATTTATCAGAGTGAATAAATAGAGAGTATCGCTCATTACAGCTATGAGTATCGACAGATTCGGATCGCGCAGGATCATCCCATCCAGGGGTGTGCTTAACCGTTATATTATAAATCGAGATGACACGGGAAACTATCAATTCAAGAAAAAGCGATTATGCAACATTCAGGATCCTGAAGAAGAATATGATGCAACGACTAAACACTATGTGGATACGCTTACGACTATCGTCGAGCATCGAATGCAGACGTTCACCGAAAAGACTTCATATCAGCGTATGGGCGAATTTGAAGCTATGCTTAGGCAGCACGTGCAAACATCGCTCGAAGGTCATCAGAGCCTAATGGAATACCTGACTAAATATGCTTTCAAACGCGATGCAGAAAATAATGTCATTCTGGATACGATAAGAATGAAGGTACTATTGCCTCCAGTTGACGATCATGATGTTCCGAATAAAAAATATATTTTGGATTACATAAATGCACACACACCGCTTCCCGATTCGAACGGTAACGTTTCCTTTCGAAAGAAACGGATAAGAGAGATAGCCGATCCCGTGGACGATAACGATGCCGCAAATAAAAAATATGTTAGACATTTAGTTGTAAAGAAAAATGCTGAAACACAGACAGTTTTAAACCGAACTCTAGCTTCTATGCCTCAAGAAATTGTTGCAGCAGTAGAAAAAAAATTTGATACCGTGGTAGCCTCAATTATGAATAGTATTGCTAATCTTAATTCGCGAGTGAATCTATTAAATACTATTTTAGGGAAAATGAGTGGACAGCTCATCATTACATTGCAAACGAAACCGTACAGAGGTAACTCACAGAGATACATGCTAACTTCGGGACTCGAATACTACAGGTCCCCGGTTAGCGGAGAGGTGTTTGGCTGCAATATGATTTCATCATCGCATCCCAATACGAGAACGGATGCAATATTTGCAATAAATGATAAACGCGTTGAAAGTTATCCTGCACTCGTCATGTTGGGCGATAAGTTGACCTTCACAGCTCCAGTTAATCGTGCTAAAGATGGACATATTCTAAGTATCGACTTAAAAATCTCCTATATATTGATGCCAGCAGCTTAAATCTGCATTCATTTTACGATGGATGTAGAAGGCATCAGACTCAAGCAATCCATCGCTCGACACAGTAAAGCGATAAGGGAAAAGTTACGTTCCCTGAGGGGTCTCAGGTTCGAAACCCAACCCGTGATGTCCGAGGTTCTTCAGCCCGTCACCGTTCCTCTGAAGGATATACTAAAGAATCAAGAAAAAAGCAAAACCCCTCTCTCTCACCCCGAAGAAGAAGAAGAAGAAGAAGAAGAAGCCGATACCCTTGTGAATTATCTGAAGAAGGTTCGAACAGCTAGCGGCAGCGATCTGGACGTTACCTTTGGAGTACGGTATGAAGACGGGGATTATAAGATAGGAAATAAATTAATTACATTTGCAGATAACAGTGTTCAGATAGGAGATGAGACTTATGAGGCTAGCCCCGGGCTGTACGAACTATTATTCAAGCGAGTACCTCAGACCTCATCGTATACGGAAGACGATCTGGATATTTATTCTCAGATTTTGAAACAAACTCTAGTTCACAGACAGGGCTACAGCAGGAGCGGTCGTCTGAGATCGAACAAGGGGTATAAATATAAGAATATCATACGCAGGCTTATCGACACTACGACCGGTTCCGGTCTCGAATGGAAGCAGCACGTTCCGGGTAGGAAGTTGGACTACGTATACTGGTCCGATCCTAATAGTCTGATTAGCAGACTCAGATTGCTCATTGCATCGAGAGAGGCTGGCAATTTGAATCATACAACGGAAATTCAAGAGATCATCACAGAATTGAAAAACTCGAAAATAATAGCATGATTAGACGAAACATCGTTAGTGAATTACATTCCCCGGCCAGAAGGAAGTTTCTACGTAGGAAAATAATTAGTAAAGGTCTTAATGACTTATTACAAATAGACCTTATTGAAATGATACCATACGCAAAACAAAACAGAAACTATAAGTACATTCTTATTGCTGTTAATTTTTACTCAAAAATGGCTTATGCAAGACCTGTGAAGGACAAGACCGGAGTGAATGTTACAAAAGCAAAGCGAGATATACTGGAGGATCTGAATACAACACCTAAGAATATTCAATCCGATAACGGCAAGGAATTTTACAATAAGCATTTCAAGCAATTAATGACCAGGTATGGAATTAATCACTATAGTACATTCAGTGTCATTAAGGCTGCTGCTGTCGAGCGTTTAATAAGAACGCTTAAAACTATGATGCATAAGGAATTTTTGACTAAAGGTTCATATAAATGGCTGGATCTCTTGCCAAGAATCATTAACATCTACAATAATACTTACCATTCGACGATTCAGATGAAGCCTCGCGACGTCAGGAACAACGATCTCCTCCTCACGGTGTATCGTCGTGATGTTATGAGGTACGAAAAGAGGAACGCCAGGAGGTTCAGTGTTGGGGACCGTGTTAGGATCTCTAGGCATAAGGGTCTACTCGAGAAAGGTTACACACCTAATTGGAGCACTGAAATCTTTCGCATTGTCAGGGTAAGAAGCACAGTCCCACCCACCTATCATCTGGAAGATGGTGAGGGGAAGGTAATACAAGGTGGATTCTATGGTCATGAATTATTAAGAACTAGTTACCCTGACACATATCTCGTAGAAAAAGTACTACGTCGACGTGGGAATAGGTTACTCGTCAAGTGGCTAGGCTTTCCAAAAAGTGAATGGATAGAAAGGACTGCTGTAGTGTAGAAGATGCAAAAAACTAAGACAAAATGTTTTTAGGATTCAGGATGTGTGTTGTATAATTTTATTTCTTAAGAAATAAAGCAACAGAATCCAAAAGTAATTGAGTTTTATTTATTTTTTAAAAATAACCCTACTTATTCCCCATCACCCCCAAAGAGTATAAACATGTAAAAATGAGTACTTATTCAGGTGGACATGTGTTTGCATTTATAAAACAAGATTTTGTGAACTTCAAAGCATAAAATGAAATCTCTCTAAAAAGTATGGTTTACATCATAAAAAGCTTTAAGTATAAGAAATGCACAACAATCTCTCACATTAAGCAGAATTACATTAAATGGGGACGACATTCATAAACAACACTTGTGAACTCAAAAAATTGGTTTACATAACATATACCATAAACTTTAAAGAAAATATAACCCTCATCCCAAAAAAGTATAAACATGTAAAAATGAGTACTTATTCAGGTGAACATGTGTTTTCATTTATAAAACAAGATTTGTGAAGTTCAAAGTATATAAAAAGTTCAATTACAAAGAAAATGAGTACTGGACATGTGAACTCGAAAAAAGTATGGTTTACCAAGTCCCTCATTAAGCAGAATTACATGAAATGGCATACTTTTAATAATGTAAAAAAACACATAGTCTCTCTCTCTCATTAAACAGAATTACTTGAAATGGCATACTTTCAAATAAGGTAAAAAACACATAGTCTCTCTCTCTCGAATTACATTACAATGTCAGCTGTGCTCAGAGGTAGCAGGATCTCTTGGAATAGAAAAATGTCCCCAGGCCATAGTTTTATGCGAGTTTTCAATCATATAACGTTTGGTATCAAGCCCTCTCAGTGCAATTTTGTTCATTTCTACTGTGTGAACGTTATGCTTACGACTTTGGAAAGTTGTTTGTCTGGCATAATGTGCTACATTCATGTCATTGAGACAAGATAGGTAATCATCAAAAGTTATTGAACGCATTGCAGCCTTTGAAACGCCTTTTGACTTCTTAACGATCTGACCATCAAAACGATATGAGTACAGCTTAGACCTTAGCCCAGCGTATTCTGTCATTAATTTGCCCGATAATTCGTCTTTAAATAAGCCCATTACTTTCCTGTTTACCAGAGGTATCGAATATATGTTATCGGGTGGGTAATTGGTTGTATCAAAATGCTGAATGTTGGTTTTGATAAAATCATAAACATCTGTACTAGTTTCAAACAAAAATGAATCGGTATCCATGTAATTTAGAGACAAATCATTTAGGTTCTTTTTCAGAATGTTATAATAAAAGTGGTACATCACATATTTAGAAATGTCAAGTATTGCCTGTCCTATGTATATGGGCTTACACATGTGAATTTCTTCCTTTGCCAGTTCGATACCCACAAGGTTCTCGTCAAATATAATGTGACGCAAAAACGTTTGACGCGATATCAGCTTTTTCGCTTGTTTCCAACTGGTAACGAGACGAAAATCGTTATACTTACGTACATTTTCCATAAATTTTCCATAAACACAATTATTCATTTTTTTCCATAGATTCTGACCGAATTTAGATTTCTCCTCAGCACGTTTTGCAGCGTTCAAGTCAATGTATGATTTTAACCAGAAGGATTGTTTGTAAGCCACTGCTCTATGTATGCATTTCAACTTCATTCCTAATTCTACACATTGCTGTAGATTACGGTAATGCAAGACATACTTTGACTTATCAGATAGTGTTGCAAGGAGCTTATTGCATGTATCCTTTGGAGGTATTTCGCTCTTTGGACACAGTGGAAGATCGTTGTGTTCGTCGTGAATGGCTTTAGGATATTCGAGATCGACTTCAAGCACATAACCCGTTTCCGAATCTTGGCGGTACGTTTAAGAATTCTATTGCATTAATTTCATCTCTATTTAACCATCTGAGTTCGCCACATGGAGTTGCATATCTTGCCATAACAAATCCGTATAAGTTTGTACAATCGAAAAGTGCTAAGTATTTAGGTGGTAGAGATTCGTTGTATTCATTCATGTACTTGTTATTGGCTTTGGAGTATCCCTGCGACACCGTGCAAAGCCCACCCCTGATTCCTGACTCGAAAAACTCTAGCATTTCTTTGTCGGTGATTAGCGATAATTTTGTTTTAGTCGTCTTTAACATCGCCTGATAGGCCAACCCGGGAGCAGTGTAGAAATGGCACGGATCTAGTTTATATAAATTTAGGCATAAGTTTCTGAAAGTTTCAAAAATGTCAGTCAATAACAATGTGTCAGTCTTAAGATATAGATCGCTGTATTCGCCTAAGTTTCTGATATTTAACTCTCGCCATACTGTTTGAGCATGCAAGTAATCTTCCGTTGTTATATCATCAAATTGTGATATATCTGGTAATGCGGTCTCTTTCAATTTCTCTACGCAATCCAGATATGTGTATGGAAATACGCCTTTACGTATCATTAGCTGCCGATGTGCAGGATTTTCGTATGCTCTGTTTGTATTTTTAAAGTCCTCGGGGTTTAGCATATCAGCTAAATTGCTCAATTTATCATCGAGGAATCTATAACTATCAAGAAATCTGAAATATATACTTTTTCCATTGGACGTATATCTCTTACTGAATGATAGATAGTTTTCAGATGTTTGTGAAATACATGATATGGGTTCTCGATCGTAAGCGAGATGTTTCACGAGAAAATGTGAATCGTAGTTTGACAGACAATGAAAAAAAATCGGTATGTAATTTGGTAACTTTCTATTCAGATTACACGAATTGTGGGCCGCTCCTATGAATCTACCGGTCAAATGGCAATGGTCTAATATTTTGTCAGATTCGGACTCAAATTTATCTTCACACAGATGACAGAAATCAGTATTTCTGAATTTTATTTTATCTGCATCGGTCATATTTAACTCTTTGTTTTTCGAGTAAATATCGATTACATCGTCTGCAATTACAGTTAATTCGCTGAAAAAATCTTGAATCGCATTAGGACCTCTAAAGATTTTGAATTTCGATAAGGTATCGTCATAATTGCATACAAGGTTTAAAGCTATTGATACTGCTTCGTGTCTTTGTATCGATCTCGTCCAACTGCTATCTGCGGAGGGCTGACATGAATGCACTTTTTTAAGTATTGATTCGATATCTGCATATATGACAAATGGCACCGGAGAGCACTTCGAGTATGAATTGAATCGAATGGTGTCATTTACCCCTATTTCAGGCATACTAACAACTTGCGATTTCATGCATCTCCTTTTATGTTTAGCTAGGTTGCTTTCATTCGAGAAGTATTTCATGCATGCCTCACATATACACATCCTACACTTGCGTTTAGTTAATTGTGAGGACAACAGGCGAGATAGGTCATTTATTAAGCAATAGTGTGATCTAGCTTCATCGGCAATTCTTAAGAGGTTCACATGATGCTCTTTACGTTCCGAGGTTTGATATAATGGAATAATTGAATATTCGTCTATACCATATACAGTGATAGATATATTATCATTTTGCTTTTCAAATTTTTGTATGTCATCTAAAGATACTGGAAACTTTATTCCTGCGAAATTAAATTCTTTAAACATATTGTACTTGGAGTACGAACTCACTCTATAGCTGTTACGCTTTACCGGAAATTTGGATGCCAGTAGGCAATATCCGAAACATTTGTTATCAGTATTCCTAATATTGGTCACTGCTCTCTTGTGTTTTATGAAATCTGGCACTTTTATGTTGCAACCTGCATTTAGCGGATCGTAGTGACAGAAATTTAGAATTAACGAACATATTTGGTATAGTGATTTTGAACTGCTTTTCGATTCGAATGTATCAATGTTGAACAATATGGGATGTTTAAGTTTATTCTCATACCAATCGCTAATGTTTGTACCTTGTAAGATAGCATCCATTTTACTATTGAAATTAAATGTCTCGATCTTTTCATTTTCGGGTGTTTGGATGACATATTTGCATACTAATGTGGCACATAACTTTATTCCTGACAAATGACGAGCGAGATTGCTCCGAATTTCACTGCTAACGAGCGGTTGACATTCATCTAGAAATGTTTCAGGATCTATCATTCCCACCGAGTTTTCTATTTGACTCGTATAGATCCGATTTTTAAATGCCGATTCAATAGTCATGCATGCAAGATCCTTCTGCCTCTGTTCACTCACCGATTCTGTTCTTGGTTTCTTTGATGGAGACGCGCTATCATCTTTCGGCGACGTAGTCCTCTTGTTCGGGGATCCGGTCTTATTTGAGATCACGTGCACGTGTTCCTCTGAAATTGAAATAAATGAGGTGTCATCAGTAATACATATTTGATATCTTTTAAGCTGAAAAAAATGTTCAGGTAAAGTTTTTTTAAAAAAACTGAAATCGAATTTTCTTTTTTTCGTGATATTAATTTGTTACTTTTTTGAAGCATGCATGAAAGCTGAAAAATCTATAACAAATAGTTCATTTTTTTATTTACAGTAATCAAAGTATCTTTAAGCTGGAAATAATGTTGATTTTATTTCAAGTAAAGTTTTTTAAATCGAATTTTCGTTTTTCGTGATATTAATTTGTTACTTTTTTGAAGCATGCATGAAAGCTGAAACAAAAATATATAGTTCACTTTATTAAGGCTGAAAACAAAATTGTCATTTTATTTCAAAGTAAAGTTTAAAACCTGAAATCTAATTTTCTTTAAAGCTGAAAAGAAAAATATCCCTTTTTTAGCATGAAATACACTTATATAACAAAACTGCTTCATTATTAATGTTTGATGCTACTGACATTAAAGTTATATATTAAAAAGAGGAAATGGAATTTTACTTATAGCTGAAAAAAGAAATATTGTCAAATTATATTTTTTTGTTGAATGTTTAAGCTGAAAAAATTTATTATCTTATCCGATTACTTTAATGTAATGTTTTGTTTTAACACATACATGCGAACATTAACTCACCTTTTCTTGTCATGGAGTGGATTACTGCAGTGTCTGCAGATGCATCTCCTTCGCTTGAGAATTCTCCTGCATGTTTGAACTCGTCTGAAAATTATACAATTCATTATTGCAACGATCTGAGAAGTGAAAATAGTAACATTTTATCGACTGGCTATAATCTGAAATTTCGAGATACACGTACAAAGACAAGATTGTTATCCAAATTAATCTTAAAAGGTCAAAATGTTAGAACTATTCCATTAAGAATTTTTTTCTCTTTTCCGAGATGCATTATTTTTTTCTGAACTGAGCTAACACATGCAAAAAACTGTTTTAATATACCTTTTTTTGTAAAAAAGTAATCTTGTGACGTCGATACCCGCTAGCTAGCGTCTCTTGTCCCATGTACACAAGGTGATAGCCTCCTTCATTTATAGCAGTTTTCTGTTCTGTAGTCATACTCTTAAATCGCTCGGGAAGAAAGATCTGATACTGATCTAATATTACTACGACGCGTTCCCCATATCTCGTGCTAAGCGTCTTCAGCTTGTTTATTTTGAACGGCACGTTTATTTCCAGATCTGCAAGTTTCTTTGTTGGTACTATTGGAGCGCCTTTTCCAATTTCATTGAGCTGGCTTATGATTTGATCTGAAACATACAGACGCGTTTCAACAGGTTTATATTATTTAGGTCACGAAAAAACACGGAAATAAAAGACACATTGAATCGATCGTTTGGGTCACTGAAGTATATGTAAAAAGACACACAGATCGAAATTGTAAGAAATAATAATTTTTTTCACTTACCATCCATGTTCTTTCCTGGCTGCGCACTTCTGTTGCAAATGGTCTTTTTTCGTACTCCCTTACACATTTTATATGTCCCCGACGTTGTTAGCCCCCCCTCCCCACAAACACTTGTTCTATACTGCAGTCACATGTCCAGCGGAATAAGTACTAAGTTCTTAAGAACGGTATCCTACGTCTTTATAAGTTCACGATACTATTACGCCTATTTTCCCTTCTCCTTCCACGTATGCGCACGCAGTTATCTGACCATTGGCTGACATTCGTTCGTGACAAAAAATTACCTTGTCCACCTGGCCCCTGTACTTACGATAATTATAGCATTGGTAGGATCCGTGTTGCTGCTTCCTTTTTGCTACAGGCAATTTCTTACGCTACTTTCAGTTTTTCCATAACCTATAATTATTTAAAAATTCTGAAGTCCTGGTTTCTCTCTATGCCTTCGGGTTACGGAGACGAGAGAAAAGACATTGCATTTGCATGTCTCAGCATGTGAGCTCGATGTGCCGAGGTTTTTTTAAAGCATTTAATTTTAGTAATTTTTTAGTTCATTGCTGTCTTGACCCTTCTGTTACTGATCCAGCGTGAACGGGAATCACTCGCATGGATTTCTTATTTTGCCTTCTTGATGAAAGATTCCAAGTTTTTACCTGCGGGGGACTCGAAAACGTACGTACGTAACGGTACACCTGACTCGGAATATTATTAGCCCCCTTAGTTCTTTTTGTCATTGCCTTCTTACTGAACGGGATCTCTTCTTCTTTGATTCATACATTGAAAACAAAACCTTGGATATGACGAGATAACCGTACACATAACTCGAATTCACATGTCCTCTGCCTCTGAACGCAGGAGCCATACATTAGTTTTTTTAGCAAACGCGGTAACCATACACATAACTCGAATATTAATTAAGCCATACATTTTTTTTTCTCACTTCATTACCTCTCTTCTTGCAATTCTTTACTTTATCTACTACGTATAGTAAGTATTGCATTCCGCCCAAAAATTCGATACCGAGATTTCACAGGAAATACATGTTTTGAAACCCCCCATTTTTGGAAACATGTCCGTGTGTATGTGAACAGTCGGATAAACACCAAACTTAGTATTTTGGTTCAGTATCTTCACGAAGGTTTTTTCAAGAAAAAATCCCCACCATCCCAGAATACCCTTTACATGGAACATTTTTCTCAAAAATGGCTCTAACGATTCTTCATTGTGAACGACTTTTGCATCACTGGTAAAAAAATAATAAGAGATAGACAAAATTTTACTACACGTGAGCGCGCACGCGCGCACACACACAGATATTTTTTTTCGGCTTTTAATTATTTTATTCTTCATTTAACTCTGCAACATAAAATAACAGTGTATCATCAACTTCACGAGGGGAAATAACGTGCTACAGATATTTTTTTTCGGCTTTTAATTATTTTATTATTCATTTAATTTCACAACATAACAATACAGGGAGGGGGACGGACTTCAGAATTCTACCACTCAGACTCCCAAACGTCACGTAATCCCACACACGGGTACTAACTCCGATTATTCATTACACGGCTTCTAACACACACATACATACATACATACGTACATACATACATACATACATACATACCTGTTTCAAAAAAAACCCACAGAGGGAGGGAGGGAAAGAGAGGGACGAGATTCATACACACTTCACCTTAGACTCTCAACATCACGTAATCCCCTCACGTTACTCATATAGACGGTTTCTAAAACCGTCTAATCATTCCACGGGTACAAACACACATACGTACACGTTTTGAAACCCGCGTTAACACACTACTTAGGGGGTTCAATTTTTATAGAACTTTCTGATTAACTCCTGTTTTATGGTTCCATATATTTTTCTCCGTCACTTTAGAAAATATGTGTTGTGATTGCTCTACTAAACGCACATAAAACAGTTCTAAAACAACACACATGAAAAAATGTAAAAATCGATGCACTTTTAAAAACTCTTTAAAACCAATAAAATGAAAAATCTCGAAAAACGCCAGAACACGTAAACCAAAATATTGTTTGTTTTTATACATTTTAAAAATCTGATGTGATACATTCATATGGCTTTCCCTATCAACTATAGGTCACTTTTATATATCTTCTACAAACTATTCTTACAAAAGGTAGAATCAGACGACTGAAAAATTCAATGCCACAGCCAGAATTTGAATCTCACATCTTATGGTCTCCGTCCGGTTGCTTTAACCACTGAGTTATCACCCCAACCGGCATGACACTGCAACTGATTCACATTTTTCCCGGTAAACCACAAGGAGATCTCAAATTGTATTGAGATGACGTACTCCAATGGCGACTTACAAACTTGTCCAACACACGGCTTGTGTGGAAGAACAATTAATTGCATTATTCTTACAAAAGCTTAATTTTTCTATCCAATTCATGTTAATCGAGATAAACGTTTACAAAAATACTTCCATTACACTTTTCGTTGTAGAGGTGGGGAGCTGAAACGACAGTCTAATCTTCAAAATGCTGGTCGCTAAATGATGGCTTCCACACACTTTGCATGATATCGTGAGAAAGAAATGGACAGTGTCTTAGAATCTTAAAAACTGCAAGTGTACAAAATTCAAACCAATAACAAGAATACGACGGAAATGGTTAATGCCATAAAACATTTAATTGAATATAAACTGTGTGTTTTAACGACATCTACATTTTTGGTAAGGTATGATTTTGTGTTTATCTTATGGTTTAGCAGTATTAATAATACTAATACTAATAATAATAATAATAATAATAATAATAATAATAATAATAATAATAATAATGGTGTACAAAAGTCATTTCTTATGAGGACTTCACAAGGTATTTCCGAAAATTTAAGATATAAACTTTATTAGTCAGGCAAGTACCGTAAATATCTTTTAAACAAAATTGATAGAGCTATTTTTGGAAAAATTAAAAATAACCAAACATTTTCCGTACATCAATGAAGTTTGGGGTGGAGAACTGTTTCCAAAGATTGAAGTTTGGTATTTAATCGAGACTTCGTTTTTAGTTATTCTGTTCACGGAGAGATACATGGAAACACAAATGCACACGCACGGATCTTTCTCTAAAACTGTTTTTTGGGGGGTTAGGAACTCCAAAACATGTACTTCTGATGAAATATCGATATAGCATCTTTGGGCGGATATCAGAGAAAGTAAATAAAGATATTTTCTCTAAGTTGATATGGCTGCTGGAATCTTTTAAAGTGAAGAACAGATCTTTTTAGAGTTACTGTACGAATTCGTGGATGTGATATTAAATGGAAAGGCATCTCTCTCTCTCTCTCTCTCTCTCTCTCTCTCTCTCTCTCTCTCTCTCTCTGAATATGCCCATACAAAGTCACACGAATTATTTTATTATTTTCATATTGATTTTTTTATCAAACGAAGATTATTGCACAACTTTATTTTCAACGTTATTCTATGAACAATAAAAAATACTGTCATGAACGTGACGTGAGTGACGTGAGTACATAACATGTTTATCTACTGAAGGGCAAATATTAGGTACAGATTTCTGTTATTCATATGTGGCTGCTCTTATGTAATGATATCGAGCGAGATGGCTCCACGGTAACGTGTGAGCCTCGCATTCGTAAGGTCCCGGGTTCGATTCACGTTGATCACCCAATTTCACTTTGGGTTTTTCCTGGTCAATAGACGATTACACAGCTTCTCACCCACCAGGATGCCTTTCCTTCATTTCTCTTTCATTCCGTTTCTTTCTCATGTTTCAGGTATGCTTCTAGGTTTCGTGGTTTATGGCGGTGCCGGTCAAAAATTAAATTGCGTTTTATTTATGGACGCTCTTTAACTACTATGGTCCTTAGCGTCCCATTCTGTATTGGGCGTGAGAGACCGTAATTTTGCTCAGAGGTCTCTATATCAGACTTGAGGTTCTTTTATGTGCCGTAAATCTACAACACGGGACCACCGGCTTTACTTCCCTTCTGAAGGAAGCCATGCTGAGGATTTTCATGCTCGAAAAAATCCATCGCTCTCCGCCAGGTTTGAACCCGCGATCTCGGGAATTAGAACTAGGGTGCCGGATAGATGGTGCGGATACTTGCTTAAAGGAAAGAGTACTTCTCGTGGATACTAGAGGTCCGCTTGGTTGAACGGTTCATTAACCGCCCTCCCTGGGCAACTACAGTGGTGGACGGGCGTTCCACTTTTAGGAATTTCCGCGTGTCTCTATGGGTTATCTGCCTGCTGCCTGTAGCCTCCTGTGGTTCTGTCACTTCATTCCTTCCTGTGGGGAGGGGTAGCCGCAATAGATATCACGTAGATATACGCGAGGTGTCCCTCTCCGTTTTATTCCCTACACAATAATTCAATCTCAGCAACAGTAACTTTAACCTTGTCTATAAGGAAAACAAGTTTTTAGATTCATACTTTACTTTGTCAACATATTCCATTTTTTTAATCAGTATACAATTAAGGGTAGTTTGTGATGGTCTTCCAATACTTTTTCAAGTTTTGGGTGAACCGCTGCACTATGAAATTAAATTTTATACTCAGGACTTTACATGACATAATTTGTCAACACATTTCAAAATTGGTTGAAACCAGTATAAAACTAAGGGTAGTTAAAATAGCCTAGGAATCGAGGTTGCAGCTGGAATATGAAATTTTCTGGTTAAAAGAAATACTACGGTGAAATACATACGTAATTGACGGCGGGAGGAATTAAATATGAACATTTTTGTTACGCGCATTGAATTCTACACATTGCAAAACGTAAAAATACTTGTTCTTATCATGATAGCAAGCATGGTTTGCAATTGCCTGTCTCTGGTTATGAGAACTTAGGAAAACCTGGAAAAGACTTTAGCCAGAGATGACGGTTCAGGCGAGAATTGAAACATGCCTTAGTGACTCGGCCACCTTTGGCGGTTTACGGTGAGTGAAAAATGATATAAGAAACCTACATAAAAATTTCTCATCAATACAGTACACATATTGTTCACCGGATGTTCATAGAATCACAGCAAAACCCTTCCAGCAAGTCAGGTACAGGTGAGAAAATGTAGCATTTCCTCTACAACTCTACAACTATTTCCTCTACAACTCACGTACGAAATTAAATGCCCTCTATTCTTGAAAAGTTTTTATTTTCGGTAAACGTGCTTTTAGTGGCATATTGTGATTATTATTTAGCAACGACAAAGAAACCAGTAATTTCTATTGCTTGTTTTATAAGTTTAAGGATTTCGCAATAATTAAAATCTATAAAATCCATGTAAGTTGTTGCATTTTATTTGATATGTACTACTTAATAGAAATAAAATTCTACAAAGCTTATTTTTTTAAAATTAATGAAGCGTATCTGTTAATCTGTTAAGAACTCTTAAATTATAAGATATTTTGGTTTTAAAATATGTATTCCATAATATTTTGCGGTTTCGTTCTGCATATTTTCATATTTTGACAAAAAATATCATACTTTGGTAACATTTTTCTTCATATCTATTTATAATTGGCAAATGCCAGGGTAGTACCCTAAAAGTCTGGAACATTTTTATCCCAAGTTTCGCTTCCCAATTATTTCACTTCATACATCATTAGTGGCCTGTGGTGCCGCAAGAAGTAAGAACGGGCGTTAAAGTCTATTAAAAACAAAATTAGTTATGAAATGATCCTACCGGACTATGAAGCGCTTTAGGACACCTTTCGGTTGTGAACTCAAAAGTTGGCGGTTGTCGCCCCCAAGACATTTCCTCAGTGCTTTGAGGGGTGACTGCAGGTAAGTGAGGCAGATAGAATAGGGTGGGGACATTCAAAGTTGGGAGACAAAACATCGCCTTCTACCCCAAAGCTGCCAACATAATACGGACACCAGCGTTGCAACATATACCACTGTCAGGTGCTGGTTAAATGCAGAAACATATTAAGCATAACGAGAACAAGCTGCAGTACCGCTGTTGTTTGCATTACATCTTATACTAAATACGTCCAGCGGCTGTCAACAAAAAGAATCTTATACGATACATTCACGTGACTTCCTCTATCCACTTTTGTTAATTTTTATATCCCTTCTACACACTACTCTTACAAAAAAGTATACTATTTTCTATCTATTTCATGTTAATCGAAAGAAACGTCGGAAATAGATTCACTACACATTTCGTTGTAGGTGCAAAGCAGATACAGGAGAATGAGCGATAGTCAAATATTTAATAAACAGATTACTAAATGCTGACTTTCAAATTCCACTATTTGTAGGTATGAAATTACAAGAAACAAAATAATGCTGTCTTAGTATCTCAAAAAATGTACAATAAGTATTTAAAAATTCAAACTAATAGGCGTGAATAATATCGGAAATGGCCAGTGACACAGAAAATGTATCGGAAATAAATTGTGTTTTTTAGGATAGGTTAGGATAGGACTAGGAGCGGAGGGGAACTTAGCACCTCGATCTATGCAGATCTTTGTATCTAGGCCCTTGACGGGGCAGCCCCGGGAGAGAGGGATGAGGTGAGAGGAGACAAGGACGGCCGGACCAAGAGGAACGACAGGCTGAGGGAGTGTTCCTACCGCTTACAGATTTAAACTCCCCGATCGGCAGCTGCTGCAGCCGGCTTCCCTCCCCCACGTGGGCTTACACATCCCCTGGGAGGGGGGCCGGACCCGGCTGCCTCCATTCTGGGGGACAAAGTTTCCTCAGAGCATCCGTTTTCCTTGCCATGCACACACCGAGTCCACCTTCCGACACTTGCAACCCTGAAAGAGACCAAGCAGGTGAAAAGTGAAGTGAAATGAGACTGGAGATGAAATGGAGGGACAGGAAATTCGGGGGATGTAATGATCCTTCCCAGCATTCGCCTAGCGATCCGGGGAAACTCCCGAAAAAAACATGGGTCAGGAAGGTCGGCCGCGGGAATCGAACCCACAACCTTTTGAATGAATGCCACGGACGTTACCGTCTGAGCCATCCCGCTCGATAATTGTGTTTCTTAATGAGATCTAAATTTTTCCTCCAGTAAGCTTTTGTACATTTCTTATAGTTTACCAGTTATACAAAATTATACTAAATTTAATCACAGTAAAGGAGACTCCACAAGCTACAAGAAAGTTAATATATACATTCTACTTTCATTTAAGTATATTAAGCACATATATATTAATCAAAATCGCTACAGCCATTTTTGAGAAAATAAATAACGAAATATTTTCATCTAAAATGTAGATTGGAGCGGGGGGACTTTCTTGAAAAATCTCTGCGTCATATACTTGGAAGACTCTGAACTTAAATAGCAAGTTTGGCATTTATTCGATTCTTCTTTTTTGTTATGCTATTTACTCTCTCTCTCTCTCTCTCTCTCTCTCTCACACACACACACACACACACACCACACACACACACGCACACATACACACGCATGGCATATTTTTTTAATTTAGTGTACTCCAAAGCGTGTATTTCCTGTGAAGTCCCAATGTAGAATTTTTGGGCGAAATGCATCGCTAAATGCTAGGACGGATTCATGTGTACAGTTTCTTCATATCAGGAAATTCTTTTTATATTGCTATCTCTTAACGATTTCGCATTTTTGCAGCAATTAATAACTATGGCGCTAGAAATAAATTTGAAAACACTTTTGCCAATAATTTGGTTATCTTTTTCAATCCAATTGCACAGAACACACCAAAAATGAAATTATTAAGTATTTTAGAAAAATTAAATGTTGGGAGACAATCATATCTGCACATCAAACTCTTCTATAGAACAATTTCCGTGATATCAAATGATGAAAAAACAGTTACTCTTGCCAAGTCAAGTTTTAACAGAAACATAATAATTAGAATATTACTTAAGGTACGACTTGATTCCCTTACCACTTGAGAAATAATTACAATAGAGGTTATTATTATTCACTGACTTAGAATCGAATTACACTATTTAATGAACAATGAGATGAAATAAAATTATGAATTTTGACAAATCAAGTCGGGTATCGCAGTGAAATTACCAAATCCCTTTACTGTTGCGACTTACACTTGTCTTTTATTTCAGTCTCAAATAAATTAACGTTCATTTGTTGCAAGATGGCTCAAAAAGGTCGACTATTCATAATACAAACTTATTATTATTATTATTATTATTATTATTATTATTATTATTATTATTATTATTATTATTTTGTAAGCCCAGTTTAGGGGAATGATATTTAAATTCTTATTTTATTCGTTAAATAGTCCCAATAGGTATAACTGGAACGTCTGAGCTTTACAGTTAAATTCACTCACTACGTTCGTGATTATCGGCTACCCCTAAACCTCTTGTAATGCCACTTGTGATAATCAATAGCATTCAACTTAAAAACTAAGTGATGAATTTTATTCCTAGATTCCTTTATTTTCAGTGGCGTGTAGTGAAGGTATTGGTCAGAGTAAGCAGTCTCGCAGTGGTTAAACGAAAGTATTGCAACTAAAACAATCATATTTTTGTCACTCCGTACATTACATTGTAACAAAAACAGTATTTTTACCTTATCTTATTTGAAGCAGAGCTGGATTCTCCTCCTTTTCTTGGGGAAATTGCCAATCACGTGGTCATAAAATTTGGAATCCAGTTGTAGATTTACTAGAAGCTCCTTTTCCAGTGCTATCAAAGATAGGTTTGGAAGCCTTTCCTGCCGCTGAGTGTTGCGTGTGCATAATTTTTATGTTTTTTTTAGCTTAGAAAAACTACGTTCTATTGCAGCACTACTCGCTGGAATAGTTAACTCTAACTCGCACAGTTTTGTTGCTTCACTATATGCCCTGTTCGGTTCATTTGCTTTGATGTAGCCTAGAAGATCATTCATGGATTTATGATACATGTCTAGTGATAGATAGCTGCAGAGAGTTGTGACCTCAAAGCAACAAAATCAAAGACTGTCCCATTGGACTTTCTTAGTGGTTGTAAAGGTAATTCTAGAGGAGATGTTCTTAAAATTTAACAATTCCAGGAAACGCAGAGACTCAGTATTACCAAATCTTTATTTGAGATGAAGTAAAAGCGTATCCAGGACCTCACAATACAAGCGTTTGTATTAAACTTTCCTGTCCAAATTATCACTGCTCTAATCGCGTTTCGTAGTTGGTTCTTGATCTTCTTTATTTTATCCGATATTTCATCAAAGGAATCGCGCTTGTCTTCTACGACCCTCTGAAATTCCTTAACTTTCAATAAGCAATATACAATATCAATGACTTTGCTTGGAGAATATCATACAGAGTGTTAGTGATGGGGAACATTAAAGCAAACATCTGTAATAGAAATTTGAAGGTGAAATCCTCCATTGTGCTCAGGAAACCTCGTGCAGCAATATAAGTATCTTGATCCCGCTTTTCATCAGCATTGGCAATAGTTTCAAACATTGAAAGAAGTTATTTTCACTATTCACAGATTCTTTCCATCAAATGAGAGCTGTAGCTCCAGCGCGTTTATGAAACACGCAGTAATCTTCTATATATCTCATTGTCTGGGGCCTCAGTTCTCTTACAAGAGTTCGAAAAAATGCTATTATTCCATTAATGGTCATGAAGAATATCCTGCATTCTCGGATGTGTGAAACCTCTTGTGATGGAACTAGATTTAATCTGTAGGAAAAACAGTGTACTAATAGATCATGGGGAAATAATCCTCTTACTGTTGCTTGAAGTCCACTTAAATGGCCCACTATAACAGCCGCACCATCGTATGTCTGAGTAACTAGCTTTTCCCCACAGTCAAATAAAGTTCATCCATGAGATATTTCACAATTTTGTATAATGCATCAGCTGATCGATCCTCTGAACTGTTCATGAACGGTAAAATCTTTCTTGAACGTCGCCTTCAGCTCCAAAAATCTCATTATTAGAGAAAATTGGGATAAATTGGTAACATCTGTACTTTCATCCAAACTAATGGCAACGAAGTTGATCTCTTAAATTTCTGTCTTTATCTCCGCCATTAGAACATTGCTTATTGATTCAATTAAGTCATTTTGGATCAGATTTGATAGTCCAGTAAACACTGTCTGTGTTCCATGAAACTTCTCAACTTGTCACACAGATAAAGCAGGTTTACAAGTTCTACTTAACTCCCCTTGCTGCTGGATTATGATGATTGCTGATAACTCCTAAATGCTAATTTTTCTTTCCCTAAAAAACAATATCAATTATGCATTTCATTATTTCTCTATTTTTCTTACTAGTTGTGTTGATTTTTCCTCACTTCCTTATGAATATCCATCAAGTGTCTATTCTGGACTTGCCAAATGTTTTCAGCAGAATGATGGTTTGGGGATGAGTGTTGGTCAAACTGTGTTTTTAATAGCTTTATGAATAGTCCCCATGTTACTGAACCCGCCACTAGACCAGAAAGCCTTTGCGGACAACTGTAAACCATTCAATAGTATGAATAGTGTGAATTGAACTTTCGTATATGATTTTTCATTGCAGTAGTAATGCTTAGGTCAGACATAGGTCTTCCTTCATGAACAATTTTAATTTTTTATTAACATTGCACACTATGCAGTCATCCGCGTTCTGTTCTCCGAGGAAAGCGAAGATTCCATATTTCCTCCCCATGTTTTGTTGTCCAAGCACCTGCGTATACACGTTACTTGCCTTATAACGAATAATTTTGCCCCGGCACGACACGAAATAAGATGACACACTTGTCATCGACTACAAAGGCTAAGCACTGTACAAAAATCACTCGTTACATATATATATATATATATATATTTGCTTGATATACAATTGTTAGTTGTTAAACTGCAAAATGACTGGAAGTTCATTTACTTTTGCCCATACTAAACACATCTCGAGGCGAAGGCGACCAAGCTGACCCGAAATGCTACGAAATATAGTCGCGCGGGCAGAGTCGTTGAACGTATGAGATCGAATCGTTGTACAATAAAATGGAAATTTTAGTTCAAGACCACTGCAGTAGCTAAGCGTTAAAGATAAAACATCACGTACTGCAAGATAATTTAAACTAATTAATTTTGTAGAATTTTAAGGTTAAGCATATGGAACCACGCGCCACAGTTTGTTTTGCAACACCTCTGCTTCGGTTTGTTTACGGAGAAAGAAATCTTAGCAATAGTTTAATTATGGGAGTGCTTTCATCGTTGATCTCGTGTGTGGATTGAGAGAGAGAGAGAGACTTACACAACATATGAGAAAAACAACACATCAGTTTTTGTTGAATTTACTGGCACGAAGTCACAAATCACGCAACACAACTTGAATACCATAAATTATGCTCCAAAGAAACAACCCTTTGTTAGTTTCATCCGCTAAAGTCTCGCAGCTTTGAAAAAGCGCGTGCTAAAACTTCCGGTTCAAAAAAGTTAGTAATTCTCGGATACAACGTTCACGGATTTGTTACGTAACTGATTCACTTAAACTTAATCTCTACCGTCTACTTCTTTGACTCATCTAACTAGTGATTTACATTGCACATAAACTTCCATTGTTCAGTTTGGCGCAAAAATCTCTCACGGATGGACACAGATTCTATTCCGAAAGTTTTCGTCAGACTGGGGTCAAAACTGGCCAAACACCCTGCTTAAATACCTTTAATAATTCCTACCACGGCAGAAGTGCAACTTTTCTTATTCGCTGAACTCCCTACCCGTGATGATTTTCTTCTTGCACACGAGTCTTTCATGCTATTTTTTTATTTTATTTGTTTATTGTCGCTTCAATTATAAAGTCATATCCTGACTGCTTTAGAATACAGAACATGATTACAATGAAAAATACAATATTTTAAAACAGTAATAATACATACAACATTAAATTCTCTATATAAGTGTGCTGTACATTGTTATGCAATATTGTCGTTTTCATAAAGTTTAAAATTCTTTGTTGTGCTGAATTTAAGGCGTCTGGTAGGCTGTTGGGGATGTCACATCTTTCTCTGTGTTGTACATAGCGACGGGAGACTGCAACGAAATGATGAAATGTGATGGATCTGCAGGGGTCGCACAAAGGAAGGTCACGGTTGAGGAAATGCTTGTGCGTTATACAAGTATGTCCAATACGCAGTCGAGTTAATACAACTTGGTCCTTGCGATTGAAATGATGTGTTGAAGTTTGGACTCGAAAGTGTAGACATCGAGTACCTTGCTTCTAAATGTGGCTTTCCATGTTTGTCTCCATTGAGTAATGCAAATCTTTTTGATGAAGTTGATGAAGTCCGTATGTGGAATCTTTATATCCTGAGGAGGATGTTTGTGACATCTTTGGCTACCTGATTAGCTAATACAGTTCCCAGAATTCCGACACAAGACAGAGTCCAGACGAATGATACTGATTTACCAGCAATTAGTATTTGGTTGTACAGTTTCTGAAATTCTTTAACAATATTTTGGGAGGTTGAGGTTTGTTGAAGGGCTGTAAAAGCACTCGAGTCGGAAAATATTATGTAATTACGTAGGTTATCTTTTTTTAAGTATATATTCCAATGAAAGTTGAATTGTGAACAATTCACAAGAACAGAGAGAGAGAGTTGGGAAGACTATACTGAATGGTGTAATCAGGGAATACCGCTGCACTTCCATTATGACCATCAAGTTTGGATCCATCAGTGTAGATATGAGTGTGTGTTGAATAAAGTGTATTTTTATGACTGCTTGACAATAGATCAGGGTGCGCGAGGGGAGCTTTCTCTCTATAATGCAACAGTTAGAACACAAAGGACTGCTTCCTAGCTTAGTAAAACTTGTAACAAAACCTTGTAACAAAACCTTGTAACAAAACCTGGTATCAGAAAGTATGTGTATTACACACAGGGTAACTTTTCTATGTAATTATAATAATTATTACGAAATAATAAGATTAAAATTCGTAAGCATAAAACTGCCTCAAAGCAATATTTGTAGATACATTGGGTGCTCTAATATTCACAAGGATTTGACTAAGTTCCATATTAACAAATGTAAATATTTTAAAATTGAAAATAGCTTTGAATAAGTGGAATTAAATTTATTCAAACAATTACCTGAGGGGAACAGACAGTTAAACTCTATCGCCTTTAAAGGGACATTAAATCTATTCTTTTAGCTTTCTATGCTGTCCACGAATTTTATGACTTTCATTTTTAGTGTGCACATCTTTTAGTGTTACTATATATTTATTTTAGATGTCGTCAGCAATAAAGTATGTTCTTATTCATATTGTCGTGACCTCTAAACAAATACTCAATGGGAGGTAGGGCTACTCGCTACTGAGGTACCAGAAAGTTAATAATTTATATAAGGCGAGGTCACGACAAGGGACGCAGCTAAATGAAAAGTGAAAAATATTAGAGAATATCTAATAAAAGGATTACTACATGGTTCAGATGGGAGAAAGGATCTATCTACTATGATAAATTACACTGGAAAGACGTGGATGGTAAGATAGTGTATTAATAAAAGTGGATACAATACCTCCTTGGTTTCATGTCCGTCGGTGAGGACGCCATACATGCTTTTGTATGGGTAGCACGTACACACAACCTGCCTGCTAGCTGCGACTCTACTGACTGACTGAACGCACACCACTTGGCGTGGGACGCTATCTACAAGCTTGTTTACCCCCACCACTCTCTTACGCAATACCCGATCCAGGCAACCAAGGTCATGTACGCAACAATGCTTACATACGTCACATCTCCCCCTGGAAACTCAGATCGACGCCCTCGTCGACACAAGGAGAATTTTGTTTGTGGATAAAGAATTACAATAAAGAAGAATATATGACATAATTACAATGAATAGTTTAGACAATTGGACTACAGCAAACAATATATGTGAATATGGAGCATAAATATCTGTTAAAGAAATTAAAGGCTGATTGAAACATTCTGGAGTCTCGAGTGCCACCGACGATTTAGTTTGAGAGATCACCTAAGTACGAGTACCCCGCACACGCACACTACACCATACTGCCACTGTTACATGCACACTACACTGCACCTGGTTGTTCCGACGTAACTGTTTGTGGGTGGAATTTCCACATCACCCACAACGACGAATTTTCAGCTGCAGAGTCTTTCAGGTGCTGCAAGTCGCTGAAGATGTGGGGGAGCAATCGCTAGATTGGACTGCCCCGCAAAATAGTGGCTCCTTATGCCACTGCAGTGTAGTGGATGAACGACAGCTCTCCTGTGGTGTCTCTGTAACCTCTGGCGTGTCTGTCTAGCAGGGATACTCCACTGGACACTCGAGCTCCGGAATCAGCAAAGTCACTATAACATAAATCACAGAAGGGTGTAATTGTGCTCCAGAAGATCATCATACAGAAAAAACAAGTAGAATGTCATTTACAGTAATAAGCTTTGAAAATACCAAAAAGTTTACAATCAATCAATTCATTTAGTATGGGGCAAAGAGAAAAAAAATGACTACATGTCGACATAAAAACTGAATTTTACAAGGGGTTATCATCCAAAATTTAACACAAACTGCTTTATAATCCAAATACAGAGACACAAAAGGGTCAGAATACATAAATATTACATCACTTACATTTATTGTTTACATACAATAACACAACACAAATATAGAAACTTATTTGGGATCCCAATATTATTTAACCAGCTGGTACTACTAATGAAAAGAAATAAGTGCACTTACAATACATTCATACATGACAATGAAATGGAATCATTCATACTGACCATGGCCCAAATTATACACAACACTCACTAAAATAACTAACCAAAACTACTGTGTGCATTACTACAGACTTCAAAAATAAATCCACAGTACATACATCAAACTACACCTCGTTACATATTTTCAACTACAATACTCATGCTTTACTGTCAAATAGAAATTCTCCTCTACATTACTATCTTATCCATCTTATTATGATCATCATCTCAATCATCATCATCATTATTTCAATCATCATCATCATCGTAGCTTTCAACTTTCTCGTAGACAGTAATTACTGAGAAAATAAAACATCTTCACTGACGTGTCTCATTCAACATGCTGTAAAGTCAAAAATACCTGACATAGGCATAAACTTAAAGAAATCACATTAACATTTCAGGAATGACACAAATAACATGACATTATACTGTTGCATCCACATCCTCCGAATCAAAATTAAGCTGGAAAATAGATGGTATTAAAACTCGTTATGTAAGATGGTACTAAACTTGTTGCATAAACACAAAAAAATTATTCTCATTGCATTTACTTCATTACATTTACTCTCTCCTGTGAATACATCACACACGCTATACTGGGCACACTTCAGCAACACCAATAAGCAAAATATTTCTCAACTCCACACATTGAATTTCCAGGTACATGTAGCCCTCCTGAAGAATTCAAACATTTACACCTCAACTATCGGGGTTACTCTTTGGCACTACCACAGAAGCTGACTTTATCTCATCTCATCTCTCACATTACCACCGTCGGGGTTACTCTTTGGCACTTCCACCGAGGCTGACATCAACTCATCTCATTTCTCACACTACCACTGTCGGGGTTACTCTTAGGCAGTTCCACCGAGGCAAATATTAACTCATATACTACCACATAACCTCACAAACATATACACACACTATTCATGCAACAATTTTCTGTAAAGAAAAGATCACAGCATCATAATGAAACCCAAAATCAGACCAAACGAATGCAACAGAACAAAGCACATCATTACCAAAACAATACTGTAATATAACATTCCTGAAAATCAAACAAAATTAAGTACACACTCACAGGTTGTTTTTCTTATGCTTTTTACCACAAAATGGTGCAACTTTCCAGTTTCATGTAATATATGCTTCATGCCAACATTAAGGCAAACAATAAAAATAACATCACAAAACTCAAACTTTACAGCCTATAAGGACACACACGATCATAGTAAGGGTGAAGGCGTGACACATGAACACTCTGATTTCTAGTACGAGGAGCATGAGGTCGCCCAACAAGGTAGGTAACGAGTGATCTGTCGGAGAATTTCAAAAAGGACCAAAATATCTATGTAACAACTTGGTACATTTACCTTTCTTTCTTATAGGAGTAAAAACTTTGACTAAATAACCTACGTTGTAAACCACATCTCTATGTTTGGCATCAAACACTTCTTTTTGTTTCACTTGTTGCTTAGCAATGTTAGCAACAACAACCTCACGTGCCTTCTGAATCTCTTGTAAAGTTTGTTTCACAAAAAGGTCATTAGAAGTAGCTTGCAGCTGAACCTGGTTAGGTAAAGAAGGCTCTCGACCATATATCAAGAAAAAGGGTGAGAATTTAGTAGACTCCTGAACACTTGAGTTATAAGAAAAAATGGTATAGGGCAAAATTGAGTCCCAGTTCTTTTGATTAGTGTCAACAAAATGGCTAAGCATATTCAAGAGGGTTTGATTAAATCTTTCAGTAAGTCCATTACAAGCTGGATGGTAAGCACTAGTAAAATTAGAAGACACTGACAGAGATCTCAACAATTCTTGTGTCACTTCACTTAGGAAAACTGAGCCACGATCAGACAACAAGGCAGCAGGGGCCCCATGCCTACAGATGATGTTATGTAAAATAAACTTAGCAACTTGGGGAATTGTTGCTGAAGGAAGCGACGCAGACTCGACCCAGCGAGAAGCATACTCGGTCGCAACGACGACGTACTTGTGTCCAGAATTAGAGCGTGGGAGAGGCCCAAGCAAATCAATACCCCACCGCTCGCCTACAGAAGTAACAGGAATTGGTTGTAATAAACCTGCTGGCTTTTGATTCTTAGGTCCTTTTCTTGTTTGACAACTGGGACAGGTACGCACAAAATGTTCAATATATTTTTTCATTCCAATCCAATAGTATCTGGAGTGAATTTTGGCAAATGTTTTTGAAAAGCCTAAATGACCTGAAAGAGGATCATCATGACACGAAGATAGAATTTCATGTTTCAGTGCTTCTGGAATAACCAGCAGATGTAGAGGGCCAGTAGAGCCAACATTTTTGCGATAAAGAACTCCTGATTTAAGAGTATAATTTGAAATTTGTCTTTGAAGCTTAGCAGGGGCTGACGACGTATCATGGAGAGCATTGATAAGCTCAAGTAACCCAGTATCTGTTTTTTGTTGATCAGCAACTTCAACTGAAGACAATAAACATGTGGGAAGTTCCTCGAGCTGCTGAAGTTCACTTTCTTTGGGTTGCAACACAGGAAATCTCGACAGAAGCATCAGCATCATGTGTTTCTTACCAGATATATAGGAAATAGTATAATCAAATTCTTGCAATTTCAAACTCCATCGTGCCAGACGCCCAGTCAAATCTTTTAAATTATTCAGATAACAGAGGGAGTGATGATCAGACACAATATTAACCTTATAGCCTGAAGCGAATACTTTGACCCAAGATTACATGGATTGTACAAGGAATAATGGCTTGAAGATATATTCATAAAAATAATTAACAACCGTATTCTTTACTTTAATAACTCAACACGTGAATATCACACAAAAGGTTACAATTATCAACCCTTGTTCATTCACTATTTCATTTTAGAGTTTACAGTTTCCATATTTATTATTCAATTACAATTTTTTACAATTTGCTTCCTGCTCTCACATTTATAGATTAATAGTTAAACGCCAAGAATAATTATATCTATCCGACGATAAATCTTTACCGATACCCATTTACAAAAGATAATTTTAAATATATTTAGCCGAAAGAGAATTTTATGTACCGTGCCGAATGCCTCTATCTGACGCGATCCTGCTTGTTTCCCTCGGTGAAGACAGACTGGTTCGTCCTGCTACCCAGCACGTTGGAGCAGATGTCGAGCAGATCGAGAATGTTTTGCGCGTGCGCAGTCGACGGGTCTCGTGGCGTGACCTACTACGTGAGTCCAAACTTGTGCTGGTTCTTCTTCTTGTAGTGAACTAGTTGCAGAACTACTACGTTGATCATTGCACGTCTTTTTGTCGCATTCGGCAGCGTTCCTTTGATACATGCCCGTCGCGTAGTGTATATTTCTCCTGGGAGGGTGGATTTGGCACAATTCTCCCCCCCAGAGGCGACGGGTAGCTCGGGAACAGGAACGTGCGCTGTTGATATGATGATTTGTAGTCTCGTCTGGCCAATCCACGCAATCCACTCGACCTGGCACAGCTCCCCACCGTCCATATGGTATATGTAAAACAAGACCAAGCTATGAAGTAGACAGAAGCATTCAACTCGATTTACATATCATACGTACATTATATAACAAAACAACGTCCAAATATACGTAAAATGTGAGTGTAGAAGCATTCAAATTTTATCATTTTAACTCTAGAATGAAGAAAACACATTAAAATACATAAACCTAAAAAAAAAGCCAGCATTTGATATTCTGTCAGCAACAATGAGAATATGTATCAAAACCTGCTTTTATGCATAAGGCGTTTTATTTCCTTTTTTCAGTGTAATTACTGGACTTACAATAGTTACTTCACCTTAAAACAGGTGAAGTTTACAAATAAAAAGATGAAAGTTAAACATGAATTTTACAATATATGTATAGATAAAATAACTAAATCTTTTTTGTCTTTAAAATTTTCACAACGATAAAAAGTCTTATCTATATAGTAGGCAGCACGTCATTAAGTAATCATCGTCAGCTGTGAGGAAGCGAACCCGCTATGCCGACGATGACCATTTAATAAAAAGGTGCTGCCTATCTGCGGGGAAGCGAGGATTTATATCACGGTACCAGGTACCGGTTTTAATTGAGTAACATGAGCTGTGGTAATCTTCCCAGTAACACAATCCTAAAGTTGAACTGAAACTTGGTTAACTATCTTAACGATCCGAAAAGGTCCAACATACCGAGGGGCTAGTTTCTGTGACAATCTTTTACTAGAATCACTCAACTGGTGTGCCTGTAACATCACTAGATCCCCAATTTGAAATGTACTCTCCTTACGGTTACGATTATATCGGACCTCACGTCGCACATGATCTGCACGTAAATTTTGTAAAGTATTTAACCAAGTTTCTCTATCTTTGTTTACATCTCCCGACTCCGGGAATAAATCGGACAATTTCCACTGATTGACCAAAGGACAAGAAGGTTGAAAACGAAACATTATTGAAAAAGGAGTTGCCTGATGGGCTTAATGAACAGCCGTATTTAGAGCAAACTGAAATTCGGTACACCAGTTATCCCATTGATAATGATGGTCTGAGTGAAATGCAATCAACATACATCTGTTTACACGTTCCGCTAATGATGGTCGCGGATAATAAGGCGATGTTCGCAAAAAATGTACTCCTCTTTCAAACAAAAATGTACGAAAATTGTATGCCCGGAAATAAGATGCATTATCAGTAACCAGTATTTGAGGATTACCAAAAGAAGCAAATATACGCGATAAAACCAATGTTGTAGTAACTGCTGTTGGAGCCCGAACCGGATACAACCACGTAAATTTTGAAAATGCATCTACCAAGACTAATAAGTATGTATTGCTGCTAGAAGAACGTGGTAACGGACCCACATAATCAAGAAATACCCTCTCCATGGGATACCTCGATATCTTGGAATGTAAATGACCCACTCGAGTATTTTGCGCTGGTTTAGCATACAAACATATCTCACATTTGCGAACATAGTTCTTAATGTCGGCGTACATCTGTCGCCACACAAAATAAGTGCGTATTTTCTGTTTTGTTTTAAATACACCTAAATGCGCACCATGTGGCGATGTATGAAAATATTGTAAAACCACCGGTACTAACAAACGTGGTAACAATATCCTAACCAATTTAGACCTTGGTAGTGTTGCATACAAAAGATTATCCTTAAAATAATATCCTTTAGGAATATTACCTAAGCTACACTGATCCCAAATAGGGCCCAACACTTCATCCTTACGTTGATGATCTTCCAAGGATGTAAACAGCGAAGGGAAATCTTTTGAAAAGCTTGGACATAAGAAAAGTGGTGCAATAATCTGAGTATCCTCTACCGGTGGTTCAGCAAACATGCGCGAAGGTGCATCGGCTATAACATTTTCATTGCTAGGAATATGTTTGACTGTAAATTTAAAAGACCCAATTCGGGTAGCCCAACGCGCTAGCTTCCCCGTTTTCCTAGCATGTGATAGTACCCAAGTCAAAGCTTGGTTATCACATTCCAAATGGAAGGTGCGATGTTCCAAAAATGGACGAAATTTTTCACAAGCACTAAGCACTGCTGAAGCTTCTAACTCGTACACCGAGTAATTTCTTTCCGTCTGCGAAAGACAACGCGAAATATAATAAATTGGCTTTCGCGCTCCTTCTAGCTCTTGAAGCAATACCGCCGAAATAGCATATCTAGAAGCATCGGTTTGAAGAATAAAAGCTTCAAAATTTGGCATTGCCAACACTGGCGGATTCATTATAGCTTCCTTTAATTTGTCAAACGCTTTCTGATGAATTGAAGTCCATTCAAATCTTACGGCTTTTCGTCCAAGAGCATTCAATAGTTCGGCTATTTCAGCAAAATTTGGAATAAATTTAGAAAAAACATTCACCATACCCAAATACGATGCCAATCGTTTAGTTGATGAAGGAACTGGAAAACACCGAATTGCCATAGTTCTTTCTAGGTCTACAGATATTCCCTGAGGAGAAACAATATGTCCAAGGAAGGAAATTTGATTTCCAGCAAATTTAATTTTGGACGGACCGACTGTTAACCCAGCCTGACGCAAACATTGAAAGACTAACCTTAAATGCTGCAAATGTGATTGGATATCTGGATAATAAATAACTAAATCATCCAAATAATTAAATACAAACTGAAAGTTGTATTGCCCCAAAATATTATTTAATAAACGAGATAAAGTCTGTGCTCCCGTTGATAAACCAAACGGGACCCGTTTGAAGTGATATAAGTCCCATGGAGTTGAAAAAGCCGTAACGGGACGTGACACTTCATCCAAAGGTATTTGATAATACGCTTGATTCAGATCTAATGTAGTAAAAACTTTTGCTTCTCGAAAATAATGAGCTGCCGTATGAAGCTCTGGCAAAGGCATGGCATCTACCTGAATATTTTGGTTTAATTTACGATAATCCACCACCAATCGAGATTCACCATTCGGTTTCGGAACCAGAAAACACGGGCTCGAATATGAACTCTTGGAAGGTTCAATAATATCTGCTTTTAAAAGTTGCTCAATGTTGGTCCTTAATATCTCTACTTTCGGAGGAGTGCATCTATATGGCGACGAACGAACTGATGTAGTGTCTAATAATTGAATATGATATAGAAAATCTTTTACTCGGCCTATTTTATCTGTAATAACATCCGGGAAACTCGTGCACCATGTCTACAATAGGCTGGCGATATTGTGATTTAAGATGTAATAATTGAGAATGTAAGTCAACGACTTGCATTGATAATGATGGTGCTAGACTAAACGAGTTTGATCCCAAAGCAAAGGGAATTTGTCGTTCCGGTGCAAACGAAAAATGCAAAGTAAGTGAAAAAAAATCCAGTACAGCCCGCGTATTTCTAAGAAATGGACAACCCAAAATAAGGTTCACCGGTAATTTATGAACCACCGCACAAATTATATTCCACGAAAACTCTGCCATTTTAATATGCACATCTATTAACCCAATAATATTGAACTCCGAACCTGAAATTGTAATACCTTTTATCGTAGATTCTTTTATTAATCGCTCCCATTTCGGCAATAGACTATCGAGAAAATATTTATCTATTATATTTAAGGATGATCCGGAATCAATGACAGCTATTGTACACTTACAAAAACAAGAAATTTCTATCATTGGTAATGGCAAATCTCGGCGGCCTTGAATCGACGATTGCCCTGTAATTTTATTCTTTTTGTGTTCTAGCCATAAAGGACGTCTCGGTTTATTACGTTGGAAACAAAATTGAAAAGAGTGTCCACTTCTACCACAATATGTGCATTTTCTACCATCTGCTCCCGAAACTGTATTTAAAACTCCCGGTTTCCCACTTATATCATCTGTATTCTGATTAGTATCTGTTTGAAAATGTAAAGCCGTGGATAAGTGCTGCTGAAAAAGTTCCCTTGATGGAGCTAAAGTTTGCCAGAGGATAAACATTTCATCCAATTCACTATACGAAATTGGTAGCTTATGCAATATACCTTGTAATCGTGTCACCCCATTTAACCCTGAAATAATCAATTTACAGACTTCTGCTTCGGAATCCGATACTTGAAAAACACGTGCAAACAATTTAACCCTTTCAATAAAGATAAGAAATTCTTCCAATTTTCGTTGTGGTGCATAATAATGCTGCATTAACAATTGCATCCGAACTCGTGGAGGAAAGAAAAATTCCAGTATGAACATATGAAATTGCGATAATAAACTCCTTTGCATTTGCGCCTTACGAGCCAACAAAACTATTTTCCCTTCCACAATATTTAGTAATAACACATATACATCGTGTTCCGCAATCTGAAATTGTCGACATAAGTCCTGCAATTGAAGAAAGAATTGTAAAAAATTCACAGCCTGATCTGCCGCATTTACCACAAAATGTTTTCTCCCTATTAAACTTTGTACCGGATGATCTAACTGTAATGATCGAAAGGATATCGTCGATATGTGGCTATCTAATACCTCTGAAGCTGCAACATTTCTGTCACCTAATGAAAAATTTTGTTCCACATCCGAGCCCAATTCGACTGTTTTATCCAAAAGCGACCCCATATACTCCGTATAATAATTAACAAGTTCTTGTAAATGAGCTTTAATATCCGATGTATGCTTCGACATAGTAAATAATTGAAGCCTGCAAATATGATATGTCATCCGTGCTTTAAAACGGCGTAATGTAGCTTGTGAAATACCTGTACTTTGTTCCCCGATTGAATTTTGTATTTCTTGTAATTGAAACTCCGAAGTTTTAATTAACTCTAAAGTTTCTTGTTTCGAAAAAGCATTTACATTAAGTGTACTATTTCCGGCTTCTTTTAATGTTTTCAATATATTAGCTACAGTATCTGATTTATCAAACGGTTAATCTCGAACCATTAAATGAAAACCCAATTCATCTTTACGTAATAAATCCAAATTTTGTAATTCCATGTTATCTAAAGAGTAGAAAGCAATATCAAGTAAACGTATTAGATCAAAATAATTGCAAATAATTATCTATTATCCACCTAAAAATTAGGATATAATCGTGCATACGGTCACTATTTAACTGCCATACCAAAATTCCCCATGCGCTCCGCTGCCATTTTGAAGCGAACACTTTGACCCAAGATTACATGGATTGTACAAGGAATAATGGCTTGAAGATATATTCATAAAAATAATTAACAACCGTATTCTTTACTTTAATAACTCAACACGTGAATATCACACAAAAGGTTACAATTATCAACCCTTGTTCATTCACTATTTCATTTTAGAGTTTACAGTTTCCATATTTATTATTCAATTACAATTTTTTACAATTTGCTTCCTGCTCTCACGTTTATAGATTAATAGTTAAACGCCAAGAATAATTATATCTATCCGACGATAAATCTTTACCGATACCCATTTACAAAAGATAATTTTAAATATATTTAGCCGAAAGAGAATTTTATGTACCGTGCCGAATGCCTCTATCTGACGTGATCCTGCTTGTTTCCCTCGGTGAAGACAGACTGGTTCGTCCTGCTACCCAGCACGTTGGAGCAGATGTCGAGCAGATCGAGAATGTTTTGCGCGTGCGCAGTCGACGGGTCTCGTGGCGTGACCTACTACGTGAGTCCAAACTTGTGCTGGTTCTTCTTCTTGTAGTGAACTAGTTGCAGAACTACTACGTTGCTCATTGCACGTCTTTTTGTCGCATTCGGCAGCGTTCCTTTGATACATGCCCGTCGCGTAGTGTATATTTCTCCTGGGAAGGTGGATTTGGCACAAGCCATATACAAAATTGCGAGAATGAGTAAGTCCAAACAAGATGGCCAACAATTCCAACTCAGGAACACTATAATTACGTTCACATTTAGATGTCCTCGAAGCATAGCCCACTGGTTTCAACACATTATCAATCTTTTGATACAACACAGAAGCAACCCCTAGTCCACTGGCATCACAGTGTAATTCAGTATATGCACCAGGAGTATAGTGAGCTAAGACAGGGCTGAAACTAATGAGTCCTTCAACTTTTGAAATGCAGCTTGCTGATCAGGTTCCCAAATAAAACTTTGATTTTTCCTAGTCAACTGAATAAGTGGTTGAGCAATATCAGCATAGTCTCTGATGAATTTCCTGTAAAAGTTAAATAATCCCAAAACTTTCCTTACATCTCTGACATTTTTAGGACGAGGCAAATTCTGAATGGAAACTACTTTATCAGAATCAGGAGAAATACCATCTTTGGAGACTTCAAAGCCTAAGAGTTTGATCTTTTGCATAGCGAAGAAACACTTTTCTGGTTTGAGCTTAAACTTATGGTGATCCAGTCGTTGAAAAAACAGCTTCAAGGTTTTGTAACAACTCGTCAAAGGTTTTAGCAAAAATGACAATATCATCCAAATATGAAATTGCCTTTTTAAAATTCAGATCACCTAACAAGTTGTCTACGATGTAACTGAAAAACCTAGGAGCATTCGTCAATCCAAAACTCAAGCGTGTGAATTGATATTGACCTTGAAATGTAACAGAAGAAATATATTTCTGGCTATCCTCTGCAATAGGTACTTGAAAATATGTTGACAGCAAATCTAATGAGACAAACCATTTAGCCTCCCCCAAATAACTTAACAAATCATCTATCAATGGCAATGGGAAAGAGGTGGTTTCTGTAATAGCATTCAATTTCCTATAATCAACACAAAATCTCATGGAACCATCTTTCTTTTTAACAAGCACCACAGGAGAAGCCCAAGAGGACTGCGATTCCTTAATAATTCCAGTATCTTGCATTTCTTTGACTTGTTCAGCAATGATTTCCTTTTGTTTATGGGGAACTCTGTAAGGTCTTTGTTTAATAGGTTTGGAGTCAGTTGCTTTAATATCAAACTCTGCAACATCAGTAGTACCAAGTTCTTACAATGTGGTGGCAAAAAGATCACTATATTTCAATAACAATGAATGCAATTCAGCCTTTTGAGTTTCTAGTAGTTTACCATTGACATTAAAATTAAAATTTGAAGCTGGCAGAGGGGTAACATCTGATGATAAAACAGAATTACTCTGAACTAGTGCAACATCCTAAGCTTTAGCTAAAACTGTATTGGCAAACAGAATGTCTGACGAGGGTTTAGCTGTTATATAACATGTAGACAAAGGTGGAATTATCACATCATTCACAACTGCCATTTTAACACCAGAATCATTACGTTAATTATCTTGCAAAGGATTCACTGCCACATCAACAAAAGACATTGTACTAGGGTGATTGGTATACTGAAAGCATCATCCCCGGAAGAGTTCAAAGTTATCAATGTGTGCATAGTCAATTATTACATCATGAGCATGCAAAAAGTCACTGCCTAAAATTAAATGATGCGACAGATCTTTCACAACTAATACATCTTCCTGAAAAAGAACATCATTAATATGAAAATCTAGAACAGTGTGGTAAGGCGCATCAAGTAACTTATTACCTGCAGTTCGAAGCAACATCTCTATGGGTTTCAATGTAGAGTGATCAAGAACATGGGCAGCATTCACAATGCTAACTGCGCTTCCTGTGTCGAGCAAGATGGAAACCTCTGTCTGGGCAATATGACCAGTAACTTGTAAGATCTGACCTGATAATGCAGCCACATCCCGTTGAGGTGCAGCCGTGCTGGTGGGCGGTGGTGATGCTGCTAAGTCTCGTCGTATGAGGCTCGGCGCCAGTCGTTTTTTGACTGAGGAAAGCGGCTGCGGCAGAAGCGAGCCAGGTGGCCCTGCCTGTTGCATCTATAGCAGGTGATGGATGAGTCCCGCCGGTTTAAGTCAGATGACCGTGGAAGCTGTGAAGTTCTCTCCGAAGATGGTACAGCAGGTGGTAACTGAAAGGTTAACTCGGTTACATAACTGTTCTACACGATCAATCAGCTGGTGCATGGGAGCGACAGGTACGTCCCCAAGAGAAGAAGCATTTGTTAGCTGAGTAGTAGCTGGTATAGTAACAGCAGGAACAGATGTATTATTAAATACAGGAGAGCGTGGTGTAACCACTGCAGCCTGAGATTGGGCAGACACTAGATGTTCTCGGTTCTGCATATAAAACTGTGCCTTGTCCACTCGTCGAATGATTTGTATCACCTCATCAACAGTTTGAGGTTTAAATGGCAGCAAAGGCTGTACATAAAGAGGTTTAAGGCCTTTAAGCAGGTGTTTGATTTGTTCTAACTGCGACATAGCTGGATTTACTTGATCACACAAAGATAACACATCATAGATATAATTAATAACAGGTTCATCATCTAACTGTAACCGCTGTCTGAGTTTCATTTCCAAAATATCACTCTGATTAGTCATCTGAAAGGCATTTAGAAACTGTGTAGATAGGCAAAGCCAATCATGGCGAGGATGCCGATGGCGAAAAGTTTGAAACCATGATGCAGCAGTATCTCGTAAACAACATGGAAAACATTTCAATTTCATTTCCTCAGACCAACCATTAGCAGCAGCGACCATTTCAAAATTTTGAAGAAATTCATATGCCGACAACTTACTGGAATTCTCAAAGTAAGAGGGTTCAATGACCGGACGACACACAGCTGACTGCATTGTGCTCACCGAAACAGGCGGATTAGGCATCACTGGTAATAACTGGGTAACAACAGGTGTACTAGTGCTGGAAAGGGATTCTACTTCACTATGCTCACTGACTGGAGCAATAACCACATCAGATTTCTGCGTAGTACGTCGCTTAGGCATTGTGGCAGCACAAAACCAAGATAAACTCAACCAGTAAATGAATGGAAGATCACCGTTACAAATTACACCAAACTAAGCACTTATAGCATCGCATGAATGTAAATAGAAATATCAGAACATAGCCACATAAGACCCAATACCAGGAATAATATAATTAAGCGCCGACGGCGAAATATTAGAAAATTATACCAGCATATTGTTTACACAGACATGACACGCAAGCCACCTGGACACAAAACCAAGGTTTTAAAACAGAATGTACACATGGAAGAGAAAAAAAATTAACAAAGTGATATCTTCAGCGAGAAAACTCGAACTGGAAGTTAAAAAAAATTACGTCATACCTACTGTGACTAGTGCTGAAATTATCTCAAGGAGAGCAGGAATATGCTAAACTCGTAATTTATGCGTACCCGTGTACGATGCAAAATGAATTCCTTCTTCTTTTGTTTTTTTTAAAACAGATGCATCTGCCCTATTATACACACACGCAAATAAACGCACAGAACACGTGCTGGAAAAGATTGGTTTCACAAGCTAGAATTAGTGATGAATTGCATGATTACGTAACACATTTGCGTACATAAAAGTTGCACGAAAAATGCACCCCAAAAATATAGTAAAGAGCAGGAAATCACAATCAATGCAATATAGAATTACAAGCTCCCAAAAGTACTACCAATGAGCACAGAAAACAGCATCTCCAAACACACCGCTAACACGTGACGACCACATTATCAAAGTTGCAAATATCGCCCAATTTTTCACAATTCACAAAAATATGTACTTTAAAATGACCAGTACGAATGATTTATCACAGTAACAGAATTTAGCAGCAGTGAAGCCATGGTAAGGGGAAAAATGGAGCCAAAAGTTTTAACGCCACGCCACCGACAGACAATGGAAAAAATTTAAAAATGAACTTAAAATTAAAATATAAACATGGGACTTTCAGGAAACAATACAAAAGGAATTTAGAAGAAAGGAACCACAAATTATACAACCAAAACCCTTACTCTTAAGCCAAGAAAAAAAGTTTACATTTTCTAACTAACACGTGGAGGACCAAAAATGCTGCATTTTAAAGAAAAAAAATTTTGCAGTTAAAATCTCAAAAATATCCGGCCAAAATACTCGGCGCCTCACACCAAGATGTGACCTCTAAACAAATACTCAATGGGAGGTAGGGCTACTCGCAACTGAGGTACCAGAAAGTTAATAATTTATATAAGGCGAGGTCACGACCAGGGACGCGGCTAAATGAAAACTGAAAAATATTAGAGAATATCTAATAAAAGGATTACTACATGGTTCTGATGGAGAAAGGATCTATCTACTATGATAAATTACACTGGAAAGACGTGGATGGTAAGATAGTGTATTAATAAAAGTGGATACAATACCTCCGTGGCTTCATGTCCGTCGGTGAGGACGCCATACATACTTTTGTATGGGTAGCACGTACACACAACCTGCGTGCTAGCTGCGACTCTACTGACTGACTGAACGCAAGCCACTTGGCGTGGGACGCTATCTACAAGCTTGTTTACCCCCACCACTCTCTTACGCAATACCCGATCCAGGCAGCCAAGGTCATGTATGCAACAATGCTTACATACGTCACATCATCATTCATTCATACCTGATTAAAGGATCTTTAGCAAAATAAATCTGATATATTATGTTCACATGGCTTTCTCTGTCGTTTATTTCAATGTAACTTCTAAAAATGTTTCTTGCAAAAGCTTATTTTTCTATCCAAAAGGGACACAGGAGACTGAAGCCATAGTCAAGCCTTTATATGCTGGCTTTGAAATTCGTGCTCTGTTCATAACCTTGCGAGAAATAACGGAATGGCAACAGCACTTAAAAATGACAAGTATTAAACAACTCAAATCAAAAAGAACCAATATCTCGAAATGGAGGATGCCAGATAAAGGTATTTAAAAACATTTCTCAAGATATTGTGACGTAAGAATGGCGACGACTCCATTGGCGCCCTTATCAGTTGTCATGCAAAGAATGGGGGATCGTAGTACAGGAAGCCTCACAAGGGTGTAGGTTGCGGTAGCAAGGGTGGTGAAAGGGATGACACCATAAGGCATGTAACTTCTGTTTCCAATCTTTATAATCTTTAATTTACCTACTTTAACCTAAACTGCATTTCCAAAAAGGAAGACAGAATTAGACAAGTAGTGGATTTCCCAGAGCGGCAGAGCATGTCCAGCAGTCCGCCGTCGTTTTCCTAGCGCCTAACGCGATTGTAAATTAACACTAAGTGAATTTAAGAACTAACCGAAAAAGAATCCTGCTGGGCACGTGTTTGGTCAATAGAGCACCGTTAAAATCCCATATGTTTAAATACCCGATCAAAATACTGAATTAGTGCGTAGTTGGCAACTGACGTAAGCATATGTCAGCAGAAATTATGCTGTGTCGGACAAGAAGTGATCGATTCCCCTAAACCGCGTGTCATCTAATCTGCAGTTACTTCAGTGTCCGGGAAATGACTAGCAACAAATTTAAAGATGATTTCCTTTGTTTTCCTTGAATATTTCAAACTGTATAAAATCCAATTGATCAAAATCTGTTAAAATAAAATTATAACGACCACAACCTCCGCCGCGGCAAGAAAACTTAGCTGTTCACAGCCGTGATTAAACCTACCAAGAAGAAAAAGAAAAATAATACAAAAGTAAAGGTACATAGCTTGGGAGAATAAAACATAACAATACATAAGTATAGTGACATTAGATTTGATGGGCCGGAAAGAGCGGACAGCTGAGGATAGGCTAAGAAACAGGCAAATCCAAAGGATAACTGAAGATAATGTAAGTTTTGGATGGACAAAAATAGCTTTCACGCCGAGGAAAGCAAAAGGAGAAAAGAAAAGGACACAAATGAACACAGCGGTACTCGCCATGACATAAAGTGAGAACAGTCTAGTCGCTGTTACAGTAAGCACATGAAAGTCCTGAGGAGCGCACCAAACTCACTGCAACATTCTGTTGAGCAAGGATGAGCCTAAGTTTGTTGTTTCCGCCGCAGTCACTGTCCATCGATGGCTTTCTCACAAAAGCAACAGCATAAGTCCGTTAGGAGACAGTATAAGAAAAATCTTGAGGTAAAGTTTCTGGGTACACTTCATCCGTAACAGGGAGTAAAAAAATAGGCGTAATAACTGAGGTGTATATGCAGGCCAGGCAGAAAGACGTAGAGGTGGACCTGAGAAGTCTATGAACACATGGTTCGGACCTAACCTCACCACGCAGAGGCTCACACTCCATCGGCGACGGCCATTGGGCGCAAACATACCATCGCGTCCATCAATGTCCATGAGGGAAGACAGACCCCTCAGCACCTGACGTGAAGGCAAAAACAGTGCAGAAGCGGCGTTTCGGGTGTGTGCTCAATAAGAACTCACCATGAGGCACCTGAAGTGGCGGATCCAGTGTCAGCGAGTACCCGTGCGGCATAGGAAGGAAGTCGGATGGCATGACCCAGAGATAGCTCGGGAAAAACAAGAAAACAGATTAGTAAAAGGTAGCAGAAAATAAAGGAAGAGGGGAACTGAAAGATGGGAAGGGTGTGGGGGACAACATAGGCGTACGAGCAGTAGCAAGAGGGGATTGGCCCCCAAAACACAAAAGTAGCAAGGGAAACAACTAAGTTAACGCTGTTTAAAACCTATCGAAAAAATGGGGTGAAACCTAGAGCTGAATGGAGACCAGGACCGACAGTTAAAACATACAAAAAATAGCATTGTAAAAATGCGAGAGAAAAAACACATGAAAAAGAAACACAGATTTTAAAGAGCACAACAAAAAGAGCAAGAGTCGATCATGCTCTCCGATTAAACTAAAACATTCAGAAATTGCACAACAAGGTACGTGAGCCACGTGTTTTCACTTAGGTAGCATAAAGTTATAGTTTACAGCTTAGCAACCTCATTATGTCAAAAAAATTGGAGCTAGCACATAGAGCGTGAATTATAATAGCAGAACATAAATGAATAATAGGAGATGATATTACAAATCTATAAATTGACTTCCATTAACAATAAAACATATTTAAGCTTTAGCTGAACATAGCACATCTTTGTGTAATACTTCACTATAAACCAAAAGTACTTAATAAAAACAAGGCTCACACAGACTTCCCAGATCACAGAACCTATGAACTATCAGAGACACCAATGTATACATTCACATACAAAACAATGGTAACTACTCAAAGCTCCATAACATCATAGTATCTGCTCAATACATCTCAACAGCAGATCACAAACAAGACCCTGCGGTTTTAACTTGAGTGAACTGAAAAACACAGCATCATTACCCTAAACACTATAAGAATAATACTCGTACTCATCATCATCAGTATCATCACCATCATCACAAAACTTACTGTAACAATAAATAACATCACCAGAAACCGTAAGGTTTGACACACTGGGACAAAAGTTAAACATTACATCTCAACAAGCAATGTGTATGGGCCGCAAGGCTTCAAACGCGCAAAAATACGCAAAAAATATTGGGGTCTGCGATAGGTCACATGTTAGACCTAGAAAAAAAAAACATAATAACCTAGAGAGAAGAGAAAAATACCTAATATCAGATAGAATCTTAATACATAAAATTCATAACTATAGAAGTGACAAGGTGTGTGAAACTTGTAGGGTATACCAACTGTATACTTACTTACTCTTGGTGTTCAATTTTGTGTGTTAATTTGTTTGTTATTTCTAAAAAAAAGAAAAAACTTCTTATTAGATAAGTAACGTCTAGCAGGCGGTGGCCGGAGTAACAGTTGTAGCAGGCACTGAAGTGGGTTGAACTCGAGAGGGTTGCTACAGAGATGATATAACCAAAAGCAGGCCGTTTCCGGGCTGGGGGCCGGGGTTGGCCGAAAGCAAATATCTCGTGTGCCACCAGAGCCGGAAAATATGTAACCCGAACTTAAAATTTTTATAAACAACTGCCAAAACAATGAGAAGAAAAACTACCGTAAAAAGAAGCGAGGCTTCCAGAACTCATGAGGAATAGAATCAGAGGCAGATATACCAGGTACACGTGTCACCACAACAAGCTGCGGACCATGAAAAATTATAAGGGCGAGAACCAATGTGAGCACAGAAGAGCAAATGAGAAGCAAAAGGTACACGAAGTTAGGCCCTCCGTATGGGCTAGGGGTAGCACAGGAAGTGCCGAAAAGGGTCTATGATGAATATCCAGCGATCAGTTAGCACTTAAACACTGAGAGAAGTTCGTAAAAATCAGCTGGTTCGACTGGGAGAGGGGATCAACTTCGAAAGAGGTAAGAGTGGATCACCCAGTGGGAAGAAGATGAATTACTCGGGGTTCCGGACCAAGATCACGAAAATAGGGAAAACGCTAGGGAATTTGTAACCTATGGCCGATAAAGATGTCCCCTGCTGTCGAAAGGAATTTTAATAGTGATCAGAATGTACTGCTGACTAAAGGAACAAGAAATGATTTCCAAATCAAGATAGCGGTGCACGTCATGGACTTCAATAACCGGCTCCACAGTTGTGTTTGCAAGGTGATTGCGGAGATATTGAAGCTCAGCAACAAAAAGACAAGGAACGATGGAAAGGATAAACAGGTGGCTTCTGCACAGCAGCATAGCATCGATGTGTTTAAGAAGTAACACAGTTTGCACCGACCTTGAGAATTTTGCAACACCTCCCACAAGGTGATAAATGGTGGCCAGATACATCCTGAATACGGATCCCAATTGAATTATAAATTGAGTCAGCCTCCGAAACGGCTTGTTGAAGATGCGTATCAATTTTCGCAAAGGAAGTCTCACCTGGGAACTGTAGGAACTTAGCGTCTCTTGTGTAGAAGCGAACCATGCCTGGTCCTGAGACGATAGCCTCCAAAGCTTTATAATGATCTAGCAACTCCTTATCAGTTACCGCAACCTTGTGAATTTGGCTACTAGTGGCAAATCACAATACAAATTTAAAATGTCACCGAAAAAAGCAATGCCCCGCCTTCGGCGAGATTCATCCAGGCTGGTAAAGTTGAAAATAGAAGTATGTAACTTACTGAGCTCAGCGTCGAGGATGCTACCAATAAAATTGATGTTATCCTCCAATTTTGCAATTGGGTACCCTGCAGAGCGCCTCTTCGCCGGGCGTGATGCTATGAGGTGTTGAAAATCAACCCTTTCCCTAAGCACTTGAAACTGATGGGAATGGTAGATGGTTTCCGGTAAGATTCTCGAGCAGCTCCAGTAGTCAGCATCACATCAGGCTCCGGCGTTAGGGAAGTGCCAAAGGGACACCCAAAGACGACGAGGAGAAATACAAGGTGAAGAACCTGACACTAGAGACAGAAAAAAAATAAGGTAGCATAACAAATATGATAAAGTAAAGGCGAGGAGCACTGGATCCGGTAAAAGAGGTAGAGGAAGCGGAATAGAGGTAAAAACAAAAGAATAGGCTTAGGTAAGTATTGGGAACCAGGGATCCGAAAAAAGGGTTAAGAGAACCTTAAAACGCACATAAACAACGTAGAGAGAGAGAAATAGAATAACAGGAGCTTACTGGAATGCATATGGTTACAAAGCCAAAAAGTCCGTAACAAAACTTAAAACTCACATAAGTAACTTAGAAAAAAGATAAGCCTGAAAGAAACAAGGTTTTAATTCATAAATAACTACCGTCCATTCCAAACCAGAGTGCCTTTCACTGAAAACAAACTCTTTGTATTATCCGCGCGAAAGTAGTTCGAAATCCCCGCCCATAATGGCTGCTTGTTCCCCTCCCACGTGCTTGTTGAACACTATTTAATCTATAAAAAGGCGCCCTGCGTGAGAATCATAGTTCAAAATGCAACCTGAGGTAACAATCCAATTTATAAGTATGCGGCAAACATTTTACTTACGTTAATCACAATTCTCGGGCAAAAGTGCAACACCCAAATCTGAATCCTCCGAAGATGACTCAGCTGCCATATCAGAATCAGAACTACTCTCCAAAATAATGACAAGCTTATCCACAATTCCACAGCACTGTTGCACTTAAAACAAGTTCCCACATTTTATCCTCTTATGTTGTATTATGTCTGTTTATATTCCCTGGTCGCTTTCGTTACACTTCTCACTGAAACGCCTGTAAAATCGATATTAGTTTCGTAATATGCAATAATGCAAGTGTCGGGTATTTTTGTAATAGTGAGTTGAATATATGAAGTATTGTTTGTTTTTAGCCACTTTTTAACTGTTTCCCGCTTCTGTGCTTGAAGTGTTTTTTCGCGCTACACGCACCTTCCTCTGCCATGTGAGCTCAAATACCAACTGACTAAATCACATATGCTGAGCATACGTGTGCTAGTGTATTATGAATGACTGTTCGCTTATCATATATCCTGTGTTACGCAAAGTGTTTATTGTGGTACTCAGATAGCGCCTCTGGGAATTCATTGCTGCATTTCTTGTATATGTAAGAGAGTGGCAGTCATATATACGGTTGGTATTATAATTGGCGCAACATTTCTAGACATGTGAAAATCTTAAAGACAGCTATGAAGCGAGTTGCTTACCAGATCAGGAGGTGACCGGTCGTCTGCATGCTGCAGGAGTGCGTGGGACAGTCATTGTCAAATATCCGCACACCGGTTATGCACTGCACCACACTGAGTTGCAATGATAAACTTATAGTTATATACAGTATATTTAAATCCACCGCTGTAAAATGCCATTAATACATATCTAACAGCCCTTGCTGTTCTGTAGAATCACTCATATCATTGCCGTCATCACTGCTGTCGCTACTTTCTGCACCATTATCCTGGATGTGAGTTTTTTCTATCTGATTTTCTGCAATTCCATATTTTTCGAAATAATGATTCTCAATTTATTCAACATATCGACATACATTTTCCCATTCTGGCCTTCCAATTTTTCATATCGCTGCCCACATAACTGCTCCACATATTTTAGTTTAAAAGTGATATTTCCGCATGCCACTCATTTTTTGACATCAGCCCAGATTAATTCGATTGGGTTTAGATGTGAGTGATACGGTAGCAGTCTTAAGTACATTATGCCATGTTGTATTAATATCTGGCCAAGTATTGTGATTTCTGAAGGGGTTTGTTGGCTTTAACTAAGTTATATTTGTTTCACTCATGCTTTCATAAAAAGCTATATTATGCCTAAGTAATCTGGCTCTCATTTCTTCTTTTAAGGAATTTGAGGAAGGTGGTTTGTCAATTTGAGTGTTGACGCATTGTGAAGCATTGTCGATAACCAGAACAGGCATATTAGGTATCAACATGTTGTTGATTCACTTCATGTAATTTTCTGTATTCATTTCTTGATGAAAATCTCCTGTTTTTTGTTGCGACTTGTAAAAGAAGGGCATTTAGAACGAAGCCGATCTTTCCAACAGCATGAACCATAATAAGCAGTGGCGGCCGATAAAGGGGGTCTGCGGGACTGCAGCCCCCCTCCAGAGCAAATTAAACGTTCTTGGCTTAATTGCCTAAATTGAATAGATTACATCCGTATATATAGTATTTTTTCGTCATTTATAACAAAGCCCCGTTCTATCGCAAACATAACATGAGCACCATTAGCATAATGCATTACAACTTGTTCATAACAGGCTGTTAGCCCCGCTGCACATTTAGGCTTACATCGCATCTCATCGTTTAGTGAACTCACTGGACTGCAATGTATGCAGTCCCAAAAGCGGTGTTTAGTGCAATTTCGTGCGGATTTTGGTGAAATCAGACTGTTTGTGAATATTTTCACGGCGATTCAAATATATTTTTGTTTCCTGACATAAAGTACAATCAAATGTGATTTTATATACTGGTGTCAATGGCGTGCTTATAACAATGAGTAATTCAGTCGAGTATTTAAAATCGCTTCGTTTTGGCGCTTTAGCACTGCAAGAGAAATGTGACATTAAAGTGCGTGGAAGACCGACTCCTGTGTTAAATATTATTCGAACTGCAACAAGCGGTCAAAAACAATATAGTAGGCGTTTCAGTCCTGAAATTTACACGAAATATGAGTGGATATGTGGCTGTGAAGTCAGCAATTCCCTTTTCTGTTTTCCTTGCCTTTTATTTGGAATTAAAGACGACGCAGCCAACATTGCATGGGTTCAAAAGTGGGTTTCAGACTTGAAGGGACTATATGAAAAATGACATAAACATGAAATGTCCAAAAACCATGTTAATAACATGCTTAATTTTGCTACACTTAGGTCAGTAAATGTACAGGCATGTTTAAGCCAAGCCTATAAGGAATCAATAGATAGTTGCAACAATCAAGTCAAAACAAATAGGGACACTCTTATAAAGATAACCAACTGTGTGAAATTTTGTGGTTATCACGAGCTACCCCTAAGAGGACATGAAGAGCATGAAGGGTCGCAAAATCAAGGGGTGTTCAGGGGGTTGATTAAATATACAGCAGAAATTGATTCCCTATTTAAGTGCCATTTTAACCATTCATTTTTTAAAGGAACTTCTAAGACAATACAAAATGAATTACTTCAGTGCATTCTTGAAGTTTGTAAAGAAAACATCTTAGAAGAAATTGAAGCAGCAGACTATTTGTCTATTATGGCCGTCGAAACTACAGATATTGTTGACATGTTCCAGCTTGTAATAGTCTTAAGGTATAGTAATGTCTTAGGTAGTCCTGTTGAGGATTTTAGGGATTTTTTTTATTCCGAATGGGCAAAATTCCGATTCAATTGCAGAAGTTGTAATTTCTGAGCTTGGCAATATATTAAAAGATAAGTAGAAGAAGAAGCTCATCGGCCAAAGTTCTGATGGTGCAGCGGTAATGAGCGGGGCTATCAATGGAGTGCAAGTTAAAGTTAGAGATGTATACCCTAACGCGTACTTTGTACATCGCTTAGCACATCAATTAAATCTGATAATGCAGAGAGCTGCCAGGCAAAACACGAAAGCTAGGTTTTTCTTTTTAAATCCTTCTGCTATACCCGCCTTCTTTATCCGTTCTCCACACAAATCATCAGTGTTAGATTCGTGTGTTAAGAAGAGAATACCCAGTGGTGGATCAACTACGTGGAATTACAAATCCAGGACTGCAAATGTTGTTTACGAAAAGAAGGAGGCATTGAAAGAATGTTTTCAAATTTTTTCAGAATCAGAGACTTCAAGCAGTGCGACAATAAATGAGGCATCTGCTATATTGGGATATCTTGAAAATAATGAGTTTTGTTTCTGGCTTAATTTTTCCATTTAATTATGGTTCATGTAGAAATACTGTACAATCAACTGCAGAATTGCCACATAGATGCTGCCAAGATTGCAATGTACATATCTACTTTCACTGCTGAAATTATCAAAGTAAGAAACACAGTGGAGTCCTATGATTTGGTAGTAGAAAACACGTACAAAAGGAAAATTCTTTCAAACCCACAGACCAGAGCAGCAGCAGACAAGGAAGTATGTGAAGTTATACTGTCACAATTGAATCTCCGCTTCCAGTTTAGAAAAGATTTTTGTGTGTCTTCCCTGCTCTAAGAATCACCGTTTGAGCAATTTAATTCAATATTTCCCGAAAATGTGTTCAGTGACTGCGTAAAACTGTTTCCAGCGTTTGATAAGGACAAACTACATGCAGAACTTTCAGTCATCTATTCAAGAGAAGAATTCAGGAATATTGGTGGTGCTGTAAAATTGCTTCAATATCTTAGAGCTAATAATCTTTCTTCCACTTTTTCTGAAGTGTTAAAACTTTTGAAAATAGCCATTACTCTGCCTTTAACAACAAGTGAATCTGAACGCTGTTTCTCTACACTGAAAATAATTAAAACATTCCTTAGGAACACTATTAGAGAAGATAGAGTAACTGCACTTGCTATGTTGTCCATACAAAAGGAAATGATAGAAAACATCCCGAAGTTCAACGAGAGAGTGGTTAATAAGTCTCCTACAAAGAAAGATCGCCGTATGCAATTCATTTTCAAATAAGTAAGGTAAGCTAAAATTCCAACAATCAGTGCAGCCCCCTAGATATAGGCAACATGAGCCGCCACTGATAATAAGTATTTGCCTTTAGCAACAGGTACCTGCAAACCTAATTCGCTATCGTCACTCCAACTTTTAGGTGTTGTATGGCTGCTGTGTAAGTGTGACTCATCTTCATATACTATAGTTTGACCCTCTAATTTGTACCTCTGAGTAAGGTACTCTTCCAGCTGAGATCGTATGTCGCGCTTTTCTACTAGAACTCTTCTATTTGATTTCGTTTTCTTCCACTTGAACCCTAAATCTTTTATAATTTTTCTGAGATTTGTAGCACCACCTTGAAAATTTATGCTGATGTAACTACACACTGATATAAATACATATAAAATTATAGTTATTTAGAAAGGTAGAATCAGACTGAAAAATTCAATGCCATAGCCGGGATTTGAACCACGGATCTTAAGCTTTCCGTGCGTTGCTCTAATCGACTAAACTATCATTGCAACATTTTTTTGCTTTTCTATTAGAACTCTTCTATTTGATTTCGGTTTCTTCCACTTGAACCCTAAATCTTTTATAATTTTTCTGAGACTTGTAACACCACCTTGAACATTTATGCTATCTTTCAGCTTGATGAGCAATCTGCTTATTGTTGGCACAGTTTTTTCTTCCACATAGAAATTGTGTATCGTGCGCCGAATGACGCATTTGTCGAAATCATCTATTTCTGTAATACGTTTAGGGACCTTATGTTTCTTCACAGGTGTGTCAAATGGTACTCTTTCATCCATATGGTTTTTCTTATCTTTGAGAACTCCGGAAACGGAAACTCTTTGAAACACCAGTTGCTCTTTCTTTCACTCTCTTAAGGCTTTTATGGAACTCGGGTGAACGTATATTTTCTTCCTTCATCTCTGCTTCTTGTTTTATGAAGTCGAGGACATTTGCAATTATTTCCTTGCTTTGATTATGTAATACATTACCACTTAACTTTGAAAACGTAGGAGCCATGGTTATAAATATAACAAATATAAAATAAGTACTATTTAAATACTGCTCTCTTTGAAATTACAACCAGATGCGGAATAGTTTCTATGCAGACTGTATGTGTTACGCACTGTGAGTAAGCAAAGGTATTATATCGCTTTCGTTATTAAGCTAAACAAACCATTCCTAGGCTCGGCAGCTGGGGTGGCAATGAATGTCACGATTCCAGAAGTTTTGCGCCAGATGCTCTCGGCGTTAGTGCAATAGCAGGCGAAAATCATATTTTGTAATCTCTTAACAGCTAGTATATATCCATTACCTTTAACGATGAGTTCTTATGATAACCGCAATAAAATGTGCAGTTCTATACCTTTCCTGCTCTAATATTTCATAATACAATACATGTATTAAGGAACTATTTACGTTGGCGTAAGATTATATTCTTGGGCTCGTGACAAGCCGAAGCACGTGCTTCTGTTTACATCAGAGGGAACTCTGGTTTGGAATGGAGAGTAAGCTGCAGGAAGTACATTGAAAACAAAGAGATATGCATGCATGGGTGTAATCTGATTAACGAATACGCAGTGCTTTCTTGTAGAAGCAATGTTCACACGGTCGAAACAGCTATAAGCTTTTGCAGAAAATCCTGCTCTGTAACAGCTAGTGACGGACTTTAAAATAATCTAAACCCTACGGAACAGAGCTAAAAAAAATGAAGGGAATAAAGTCTTAATAATAGGCAAAGGCCCTCCGAAAACAGCACATCAAAATTACAGTTGTAAGCATTAATAATCTCCGGCGGCGAAGCCCGTGCAAAGCAATCGGGCCCCCGCGAAGGCATTAGAATAATCAGTATATACAGTATCTAGGTTATACAACACAAAAAGTAATATACCATAACATATAGAAAGCACAAAACTGATAGAGAAAAAACAAGCCGCTATTTGAGTCACAACGCACAGGCACATTATTATTATTATTATTATTATTATTACTATTATTATTATTATTATTATTATTATTATTATTATTGACTGTAAAAATAAATAAATAACTAATTCTACTACTAGTACTACTAATAATAATAACAATAATAAAGAAGGAGCATTAGGGTAACAGCAATGGAGATACCATGCTAGGAGATACCAGATAAGTTGCGAAGTACTATACACAACATGTGAGCGACTGAACCTTGAACAGGTAACCTAACGCACCCGTGAGAAACGCAGGCAGTCCAGGCGAGGGAAGGAAGAAATGCAATCTCTATGCCTCAACTATGCCTATACGGCAATTGATAATCGCCAATTCTCTTTACATGTCCAGTACGTTCTGTATCTTTCCGGCGACGGGACGCGAATAACATACGTAACAGGTGAGAGCTTCTTTACAATCACAAAAGGTCCGTGATACCGCTGAAGAAGCTTCGTAGTTAAACTATTTTACGCGCAGGGACGTCAGTCATACAAGCCAGCAAGGTGTTTGGACAGGACCTGAGTATCAGTGACCGCTTGCTCATGAGTAGCCAAAATCTTAGCTTGGTTATCACAAAAATCCTCATATAAGCGCAATATTTCTCGGAAAACAGGACTATCAGGGTCCAAAGTCTTAAGAAATTCCATGCAATACAAAGAAACTAGACAGACAACAAACCAGGCAAGAAAATAAAGTAGACAAGGACCGTAGCAACAGCATTATTAATGGGGGAGGGGTGAGCTGAAAAGAAGGAGAATGCAAACTTAAGCTGGATTAACCTATATTGGAACCAGAATTACATGTGCAGAAATAAATATAGGAGTCATTCCACCTCAATTCTTCAAATTTTCACAAAATTTTGTCTCCGATTCACTTCAAATTTCGTCCGTAGATTACAAAAGCAGAGTGAATTATGTTTTAAATTCTTATTTCTTTTAAATAGAAATATTTTAAAACATATTGCCAATCCAATTTATAAAAGGCGGCACACCTCTCTGTCTTTTAATTAGAATATCTCACAGGCGATAAATGATAAAATTATGTTATAAAGTGCAAGAAAAAGATTAATATGTAATCCTTAGCTTAATATTTATTATGATTGATATAATTAACTATTTACATCAATTTTTAAAACCCAAACGCTTAAAAAATATATATTCCCATTAACCCGCAAGTTTAAATTTCTTAAAAATTATAATAAATTCCTTGTAGTTTTTTTGTATATAATTACGTCAAACAAAGATGGGATCCTGTATTTAAAATAAAATAACTTAGAAAGCGGTGCGTAACGAGATTCCAGCGCGGCGCGGCTGGAGAGTAGCAGCAGCAGCGGCAGTCTGTCATTGGATGCCTTATTCAACTGTTCATAGCACTTTAGTTGCATTAGTTTGTTCATATGTATCTTAAATTTGGCATACGTTTCTTCAGTTCACTCATTATGCACTTTCAGAATTCACAGAGCTAAGAATGAACTTCTAACACTTAAAATGAAACAGTGGAGAGAGGTTTTATAGAATATCAGATTCCACTTTCTAAGTTACATCGAAAGTGATAGCCTATCATGTTCGTATTGTGTAACGCATCGGCCTGCGCGACGTGCTGCTGCAGTGTAAAGCTCTGTCAGCAGTCTGTGTTCTAAAACCTACGCGCTAACACAAATAAACTGTGTAAAAGATCCCATTCTGATATTAACATATTTAAAACAGAATATATCATTAAATCTTCCTGTATTTTTTCCAGATGTTAATATTAGGGGATTAAATATGATATTTCGGTTTAAAATATTCATATTTAAAAAAAACTATTGCTTTTCTATTTCGAAAAAAATAGTATTTTATTAATAAGAACCACAATTTTTTTATCTACAAATTCACGTATTGTTCCTATCCCTGGCCATTCTGTACTCGAGAATAAATTACTTTTTCATGTCTGGAACACGTAAACTACAATTTAGAAAATTTAGTGAAAGTTATATTTTGTGTGTGTTCGGTTTGATGTGGAATGACTCATTGGAGAGACAAAATTCACTAAACAAAAACACATAGGACGTGGCCAATACACACAAAAAATTAGGAGACTCACCAATTAATAGTAGCACACCCTTACCACCGGGAAAAATAGAACACGGGGAAAAACACATGGGCACCCTACAGACATGGGAGGGAGGGTGGGAATCGAACCACAACCCTAAGAAAAGGAAGTTGGGAAAGGCGCTCCAACAGATGTGACGTAAGGGTGGCGATGACGCTATTGGTGCCCTTATCAGTCGTCGTGCAAAGGATGGGGGATCGTAGCCTTACGAGGGTATTGGTTGCGGTAGCAAGGATGTAAAAGGGGTGATATAAGACATGTAACCTCTGTTTTCAAGCTTTCTAATTCTTAATTTGCCTAATTTAACTAAACTACGTTCCTAAAAGGAAGAAAGAATTAGACAAGTAATGGATTTACCAGAGCGGCAGAGCACGTCCAGCAGTCCATCGTCGTCGGTCTAGTGCCTACGTCGCGATTGTAAATTAACACTAAATGGATTTAAGAATTGACCGGCAAAGACTCCTGCTAGGTACGTGACTGGTCAAGAGAGCACCGCCAAAAACCCTTATATCTAAATACCCGACCAAAATCCTGAATAAGTCCTAATTGATAATTCAGCAGAAATTACGCTGTGTCGGAACAAGAAGTATCTTTTCTCCTAAACCGTATGCCATTTAATCTGCAGTTACTTCAACATCCGGGAAATGACTAGCAAGAAATCTAAAGACGTATTTCCTGTAGTTATTTAATCCAAGTTTTCCTTGAATCTTTCAAACTGTAGAAAACCCTATTTATCAAAATCTGTTAAAATAAAGTTATAACCATCATGATATCAACGTTTACTGTGTAGTAAGTTTTGTCTCTCATAGCTTTCCATTTATACAAAATTATTCAAAAAATTAATTTCAATTGAAAAGGTCTTAAACCCATTTCGCGAAAATTCAAAGGATATGTTTTATTAGTCCTGTAAATATCTTAAATATATGGTATTTTAACCACAAGCGTTAGAGAAAATCAAAATAAAACAATTTTGCATGTAAAAGGTAGTTTGGGAGGAAGTTTTCTTGAGAAACTTTTTTTTGCTCCCTTATGAATTGCTGAAATTAAAAACGAGGTTTGTTACTCATCCGTTTCTTTTTCTGTAAATTCTTTTTGGGTTTCAGACAGTGGTGGCTGCTGTATAAGAGCACACAATCACCTGAACGCGTTAACTTTTGACACCTTACCGATTCATTGGTTATTTTTTCTTTGAGTGCTATTAAACGTAATATATGCGGTATTTTAAAATATATGGCGTTTAAATCTGCCATACTACTCTTCTAAACTCGATGAAATGTGGCAACAGCGTCGTCGAAGCACATCTTAACTTGTACACGTTTTAAGGAGCTTGTGCGCATGCACAACTGATATGACGTAATTACCTTATGGGCCAAATCATATTCCTAGGTGGCGTTGGCCAAACACAAACGGGTCGTGCACACTTGAAGGTGTACACTTGGTTTCTTCCGCGCTGTTTTCCAATCACTACGATTTTACGCTAATGCCACTAAATGGTAGCACTAGGACAGAAATAGGTAACGTGCAGGAGCGCGGAAACTCCTCCCGGTTATTGCAGACCATCCATGCTCTCAATTATAATTTAATATTATTTAATTTATAGTTACTTCGTTGTCCTAAAACGCTGTATTGAGTTATGTACATAACAACAAACACCCACAAAACAACCCTTTCTTTCGTCAGATATCTTATGAATTATTATTATTATTATTATTATTATTATTATTATTATTATTATTATTATATTATCATAATTATTATTTATGTTACTATTGTTGTTGGGAGTTGCTGCGGTTATATCACTTTGTTCATAATCACAACTATTATCCAGCAGATCCTATTTCACATTTTCAGTCCTATCTCACTCTAAAATTTTGTGAACACCCAAAATGTATACTCACGAGTCGCTACTGGTAATTCCGGTGAAGTCTTATATCCACTTGTTGGGTGGAATAAAATACTTTCTCTTACCTATTATATAAAAGGCAGTAGAAAAAGTTAAAATATGTTTATTTATTTTAGGTAAAATTAATACATATGTTTTATGATTTAGAGTTGCGCAGTAATACATAATAGGGCTTGAAGTCCAGGGAGCATACGTAATATGTATGGTTTTTTCGGAGTCGGGGGACTTCAAAACACATGTTTTCAATGGAGTCTCGAAATTTTGGATCCAGTGAAATATACTTCCTACCCTAGGAAAAGGTGGAGAAAGAAAATGTTAAACTTTTATAGTTTTCTTTTTTTTTAACTTTCTCTACCATGTACATACTAAGTCCCTGAATAAAAACAATTTTTAGAAAAAGGTACGTGTGCGTGTCTGAACAGCATAACTCAAAAACGAATAGTCGGATCAACATTAAGCTTGGTATTTATGTCCGATATCTTCCAGAGATGCGAGACGAATATTTTCAGGAAAATCCCCCACCCCAAGCTATCCTTTATGTGGAATATTTTCCGAAAATTTTGATGTACCGATTTTGTTAAAATACCATATATTAATGATATTTACGTGACAAATAAAATGTATATCTTGAATTTTCGGGGAATAACCTATAAGTCCTCTTCATTCGCAAGGGATTTTATATAATCTTGTATAACTCGTAAACATTAAGTGATAGACGAAAACGTACTGCACAAAAATGCAGATCTCTTTAAAACACAATTTATTTTAAATAAGTTTTTTGTAGCATAAGTTATTTCTGAGATATCCGTTATTAATGGTTCGAATTGTTCCTTCTTGGTCATCCTCTTAAAGTCTTGTCAGCATTCAGCTTTTCTCACGATTGCACGGAAGCCGTATAGAATTTTAAAGCGTGTCCAGTTTTAAAACATTTGAGTATCACTATTCTCTTTGTATCTATAACTAAATGTGTAATGTAGCTATTTCTGCAAAGGTTTATTTGTATTAAATCGCAGTACATAGAAAAATAAGCTTACTAAGAATACTTTGCATACCCACTAATAAACGATAGAGGGTAGAGAAGGTCATGGAATGTATCACATCAGATTTTTATATAAAACAAAACCTGTTATTTACTGAAGAAGGTTGAAACGTTACGTGAACACAGGGTGTCGACTACATTGTCGTTTTGAAGCTTGCTGACAGCCAACCTCGCAAATAAGCCTCGCTATCTATTACAGTTAACTTTAATGAGCAATTAGGAGTAATGGATTCTTGGTTCTCTCGTGTTCCCCAGACATATGATATTAACACAAAGAGCTGTGATGTTCTGTGCTCACGCCGTAACTAATAACATGGTACAATACCGGAAGACACCTCCGCTCATTAGCATTCAGAGATACCGACACGCTTCAACTGAAATGATCCACCCCATAAGCATTTTCTATTTGAACTGCACACACTGACTCTGATTAGTGACCTTTATTCTTTCTGTAGATTATTTACTTGTCGGCAATTACATGTACTAACATCCGCATTTCTGGATCACTCGCAGATTCTTGCTTGGATTGCCAGAGTTGCAAACGTGGAATTTTGGGGGGTTTGAAGTGGTCAGAAATGTTTGTAGTTTTACTTTCTCTACCACGTAAGTAGGTAAGGAAGGTAATGCATTCAACTCAAAAATTCGTATCGAGATTTCACCGAAAGTACATTCTTTGAGGCACCGTGAATTCAAGAAAAGCATTCTTTTAAAAAAAGATCTGTGTATGTCTGTGTGTCTATGTGTTCAGTGTGTTTGTGTCTGTGCACAGTATAACTCAAAAACGAAAAGTCGGATAATACCAAACTTGCTATTTAAGCTCAGCGCTTTCCAAACATGTGACAAAGACTTTCAAGAAAATCCTGCAACTCTAAACTAACCTTTAAATGGAACATTTTTCGGCATTTTTTATTTTCTAAAAAAACGGCTCTAACGATTTTTATTATAATACCATAAATTACAGATATGTATATGACAAACAAAATGTATATGTTGAATTTTGTGAGAATAGCCTGTGAAGCACTTTATTCAGAAGGAATTTTGGGTAATCTTGTATAACTGGTAAATGTTAAGCGATAAACCAAAAGGCACTACACAAAATGTAGATCTCTTTAAAACACACAATTTGTTTCAAATAACTTTTTTTGTGGCATCAGCCATTTTCGAGTTAGCCATTATTAATGTTTCTAGTTGTTCAATACTTGTCAATCCTTTTAAAGCCCTGTCAATTTTCAATTGTTTCTCGCAATGCCATAGAAAGAGTACGGAATTTTAAGGCCAGCGTATAGCGTCCAGTTCTTAAACATTTGACTATCGCTGTTCCCTTTGTATCCATAACGAAATGTGTAATGCAGCTATTTCCGGAAAAGGTTTATCTCGATTAAAATGAAATAGAACGGGAAGTAAATTTTCGTAAGAATAATAATAATAAGCGATAAAGGGTAGAGAAAGTCATATGAATGTAAGGCATCAGATTCGTTTACTCTTTAATCGGGAAGGGCGAGCGAAAACATGTCATTTTTCATGAGTAATATTAGCTTCTGTTATTACTTTCCCTAATAATTACTTATAGTATAGGGTACTTACATAACGGAGGGAGACACCTCGCACTGCAACCTGCAGGCTGCGGTTACGAACCCCCAGAAGGAAGCGATGAAGTGAAGGAACCACACAGGAAGCTACAGGCCGTAGGTTGAAGGCCATAGAGACGCGCAGAAGCCCTAACATTTCCTGCCCCGAATACCCGACCCACTACTGCAGAGGTGGCGAAAAAGTGCTTCGCGAGTTATTTTGACTCGCAGGCGCCGTTCCCTCTCTGCAACCGTCCCTTTGTTTTACACGTGCTGCGAGTGTTGCAGTGCGTGTTGCATATTTGGTGACTCGCGGAAGGAAGTCGTTTTCGCCACCCTTGCACTACTGGAACTGCTCAGAGATGCGTGCAAGCAGGTAGCATTCTAGTATCTTGCTCTATCTTTGACGCAAGCATCAGTGCTATCTGTCCGGCACCGCCTCACGCCACGAAACCTAGAAGCACACCAGGAACATAAGAAGGAAACGGAATGAAAGGGAAATGCCGGAAAAGAAGTCGTGATAGATGAAAAACTACCTAGCATTCTCCTCCCAATCAGGAAAAACCACGACAAATCCATGGTCAAAGTGGGCAGTCGACGGGAATCGAAGCCGGGACCCCCCGATGTGAGCCTCGCACTTTACTGCGGAATCAACTCGCTCTGTCTTGCTTATAGTAAGTAGAGGAAATATTTTATCCCACTCAAAATTCCTTCGCACTCTTTGCATAGAAAACGTTTCATTTTTTAAGTTTCTGAAAAATGGGTCAACGATTTTGCTTAAAACACTGCTTATTTAAAATATCTGCATGACTAATTAAAATGTGTAGGTATATTGAATTTTCTATGAATAGCCAGTGAAATTCACCTCATTCAGAATTAATTTTCTATACATTTTTCTAACTGATAAACCATAAAAATAGACAAAAATTTACTAAGATGTAGAACTCTTTAAAACACAGAGTTATTTCTAATAATATTGTTTTTGGCATCATCCATTTCTGAGGAGTTCATTGTTATTGTCTTGAACTTATCTTAATCATTCTTTTAAGTGCCATCACTATTCACTTGTTTCTCGTGATGCTATGCAAAAAGTATGGAATTTCATAGCCAGCATATACCAATCCAATTTGTAAAGATTTAAATTGCTTTAGCCTCCTGTATTTCCTTGTACCTAGAACAAAATGTGTAATTAAATAATTTCTACAAAGATTTATATCCATTAACATGAAATAGAAAAATAGCCTTTTAAAGAATAGCTTATAGAGGCTATATCAAACAAACAATCAGGGCCATATTTAGAGAGGGACTTTAGGGTTCAAAGCCCCCTGAAACTTCTGACAGTTTTATTTATTTAAATTCATATCAAACCATTATGGAAAATTTTCCTTAAATAACAGTAGGTCTACTGTAGAAGCACATTTACAAGGAAAAGAAAACTTAATATGTCGCCTTACTTAGGCAACGTCCCGGTTTTTGAAGCAGTCTCTGCTGGAATATATTCATCCTGGTGATTTTTCCTGTCTATATAATGTCTCCAAGGAATGTTATTGCCTCCCCCCATAACGTCTGTATACTACAGAATACGTACATGGTAACTGTGTAGGGTACTGTTAAGTTTAAGTCTAGTTATGAAAAACCTACGCCCCGAAATTTTTTATGGGTACGGCCATACAAACAATAGTGCATAAACAAAGTCGTGTGAATGCAACATTAATAAATTATTATGCACCTTTTAATAAAGCCACTTCCCTAACCTGCATTAAAACATTAACTAAAACCTCAACTTGAAAGTTTTTTTCAGATTTTTTAAAAATATATTTGCAAAAGGATGAACATTGTGATAAGCTAAGGCAATAAATCAAATATTTAAATTTTCAAATTTTGTAAGACAAAAAATTGTTTCATAGAGAAATTATGAAACAGAAAAAAATTTAAATGCATAACATAATATCCCATTTCAATTTATGGGTCCTATATTGAGTTTGACCAGTTCTAGACTAAGTCTAGGATCTAGATGTAGATTACTTCAGAAATTACATACATTAAGCACATTTGGTGAAATAGTCATACATTTGAATCTACAAACTCTGTGATGTGGAGCTTGTAAGAGATGACAATATTTATATAATTTGCACTACATACCAGCTTAAAAACAAATTACATATCACTGAACTTAAATGAGTTACATTTAGAATATGTAAAAAATGTTGACTTAAAATATTTAAGTTTAGCCTATTTACAAAATTGTATGAATTGTATAGAGAAAAATTATTACAATTGTTTCTTGATTGAACGAAATCTTTCCCTTTGTAGAAGGTGTGAATGATAAGGAATCTTTTTATGCCAACCTGAACTTATTTTTATTAGTATGCAGCACATGCATAAAATATTGTGAAAATGTAACTTTTAAATATAAAACTGATATGCATATGTTTATAATGACAACATTGTACAAACTTTAGCCTCTGTTAGCTAAACAAAGCACCAAAGTCCTACAGAAACCAGAAAAAGCAATCTCTGGCAAAGAAGGCTGCAAGGTATAAAAAAAATCACAACAGATAAGAACAAGATAAAAATATTTAAATAAGAAATATGAAAACATTAGTAAATGTGCTGCCATAATCAAACACCCGCCATGGAAAATAGCAACAGTGCTTCTAAGATTGGAAATGGACCATAACTGCTTAGGCAAATAACTTCAAATGATGGGATTTGTCTCAGAAACAGGTTGCTCCTTGTGCACAGAAGACAAGACCTTTAAACAGGAGCACTTGTTACAAACAAATAAATAAAATAAATAAATAAATGAAATCTGAACATACTATTCCAGCACCTTGATTACTACACCAGAACGTACATTCAAACGTTACATTTATTTTAATAACACATTTACATTTTATGATGTGGTGTATTATTAATTTTATTGTCATTACCAGATGCACTGTTGTGCTGTATTGTTGCCATTGTTTGTGTTTCTTTAGTAATATTTCGACTTAATGGTGTTTCCTTTCGGTGAGGATCACGCTAAAGGGAAAGATCTTTTTGAAGTTGTCTGGTATGACGTCAACCCTGTCTGGCTTTGGCTAGACACGGTTGGTGGGGGTAAGATAGCGTCACTCTAGTGGAAGTGTTCGTTGGAGCCAGACGTGTGTGTGGCCAGTCTACGGTTTAGTGGCATCTCCCTCCATCCTTTTTCATTTGTTCAATATGTAGAGTCACTAGACGTGTTGTGAATAAATCTCAGGTATGTAAAGGTAATGTGTGTTATGTAATTGTTCAGTATAGCATAAAACCCACTCCTTCCCCTTAATTCTCTACTATCTACTCTTATTTGACTATATTCACTAGAAACCAGCGAAAATGTAGCCAGCACAAAATCTTCTACTAAGCTACTAATGATTTTAATAAGTTTATTTCTATTTCTATTTTATTTAAAATTTCCTTAATAAAATTATATAGTTAAAGTTACCTGTTTATGATATTTCATTGTATTTATAATTTTTTAATTTATGGTAATCTAATATTTTGTTTAATTTATTTAATTATATATTTATGTGTTCATTTATTTGCTGGTTTATTTATTTACCCTACAACATTTTATTTAATCTATATACTGGTTATTCTTTATTTTCTTATTTTTTTATTTTATATATCAATTTTAAATTTTAACACTGTATACTAAACCTTTACCTTATTTAACCAGACACTACATTTTCTTTCTTGCATCACCACATATCCATTCACTTTACTCCACATTATTTCACTTCACTCACATCCTCCATTTTATTCTAACACCAACTCTACCTCCAAACCTTCATAAACTCTAAACTCTCCCTCCTATTAATAATATAATAGCAAATCCATGCCTCCATGCACCTAACATCACTATAACTCCAGTCACTATACCCCTCCTAATCCACATTAACTGCTCCTCCAATAATGGCAAATGTGCTAGCTTCTCCTCCAATGATGGTAAGCTTGCTAGCTTCTTCTCTAACAATGATGAACCTGGTCCAAAACACCAATATCTTTTCTCTCCCTTCCTCTTCTTCTTCTTCTATACTCCTTCTTTAGTCACCACATTTCTACCCTCCTGTTGTTTTAATTGAAAACTTCTTCACTCTGCCCATTCCTATTGCACCATAAAGACAACAAGGAACTGCTTCTATTTATTGTCAAATTTCGGTCTAGTTAAATATTGATATTCATCATTACTTCTCCTCTTCTCATCTCCTCTTCATTCTCCATCAATGTCAACATTTGTAAAGTAACTATACTTTCACTTATACTTCTATCTTTTCCCATAACTAAATTTTTATTTATTATTGTAATCCTCTCAGATCTTCTAATTTCCTCTATCCCAATCATTAATTGTTCTTTCCTTACTTTTAGTAATATATCTTTTTCCCATGCTGTTTTACTCATATAATTTATTAATTGTTATGAACATTTAAATTTAATCAGGATGTCTTAAAATTGTATACTGTAAATGTTTCCTTTCTTCTAATACATGTTGATTGTATATATTACATTCAAAAACTGTATGTTCTGGCATGTCCCTAATTCCATAAACATTGCACATGTCATCATTTGTTCCATTAATTTGTGAATTTTATTCCAATACGTCTTGTATGGGCCATGTCCCATAATGAAGTATATTAATCCCTTTGTTGATTGTACAAGTGTTTGTCACAATCTTTCTTAGCATTTGAAAATAGCTGAAAAACTCTTCTTCCTCCTCTATTTCCTCCCACTACTGTTGCCATTTTGTCTTCAAATTTTGCTTAATATCTAATACCATTTGAAAATCGTTTTTCTTAATGCAAAATCTAGCTCCTTTCAAATATATTAAATAATTAATTAGCCATATTGTCATTGTTATTAATAAAGCTGAATAAAGCCATTGTTAGCATGATGTTTATAGCACCAGTAAAACATAATAATATTTTTCTTTGCATCTTTCTCAACAAGTTTTCTAATAACTACATCATCCATCCAGTTACCCAGGTTCCCACTGCATATATTATTATGGAAGCAAATATTACATTGTGATAGACTGTTGTTGTCTTTAATGATAATTTAAAATTCTTCTGCATAATTCCACCAAGTTGCATCATTATTTTTTTGATTTTTGATGAATATATTCTGCATGTTTTTTAAAATTTAATTTTTCATCCAGCATAATGCCCAAATATTTGGAATCATTTTTCCTTCATATGTTTTCATTTATCTTAGTAACCAGATCTCTTTACTTTCCTTTAGTTAACATATAAATGATTTATTGGATGAAATTTTAAGTTTAGATTTCTTACACCAGTTACTTAATTTCTCTGTCAATTAATTTGCCTTGGTTTTCAATTCTCTTCTATTTTTACCTTCAATTATAAAGATCAGTTCATCTGCCTATGCAATTGTATTTGATATATCATTGTCATTTTCCATTTCTTAATTAAAATTTCCACCACTATGTCTTAAAAAGCCGGCCCCATGACTGTGACTTGAGGACAGACTTTTGTGATATCTTTACATATTTTTTATTAAGGCCTTTAATATACAGTTTTGTACAATAATTCTTAAAATGTTATAAAGAGTCTATGGATAATTCTTTTCTTTAAGTCTGCCAAAAAAATAAGATCATTGTAAGTTATCAAATGCTCCAGATATATCAATACTCCAATTATACAGTTTTCTTGACTTTTCCCAATAGTTCCTAAAAACTCCATAATTGCATCCTCCATAGAAAATCCTTTCTAAATCCAAATTGTTTATTATTTTTCCCAGTCATTTCTCCAAATTCCACAACTCTTTATAGATTAATTGTTCTAAAATGTTTCTGATGGTATTTAGTAAGCATATGGATCTATTTGATTTTGGTTGTTTTGGATCCTTATCATTTTCTTCTCTAAGTATTACTGCTTGTGCCTCTTTCCAAATGTCTGGAAATCCCTTTTCCATAAGCAATCATTAAAAAGCATATGCAAAAAAGGGATTATTTCACCTTTTAAATTAAATAACACTTCAGTAATAATCCGATTTTTGTTCCTTTAGGATATTAAATGTAATTTGTATCTCTGATATATCTATTGGAAATATAATCCTTTCATTATTACAGGATATTTCTACTTCCACTCTACTTCTGGTATTTATTTCTTCATTCTTATTGACTTCGTCATCTGGTAATAAGGTATTCAACAATGATGTAATTCATTCTTCCCAATTATCAGTCTACACTGCAAACAACTAGACCCAGAGAAGAAACACTGAAAAGATCTGGTGGGGACTCTACTTGGAAGCAAGAGGACTAATGGTGTGAAACCAAGCTCCAGCCATATGAAAACAACAACAATAGTTTGAAATGTTCAATTTACATTTTGTTCATCATTTACAGGCAGTTCACCATGCACTCATTACATTTTGTAGTATCTACCATACATAACATATGGAAGCTGATCAAGCAGGACAATAGGAGGGGTGGAGAAGGCATTGCTCACTAGGCTGTGGCAGATTGTGAAACTTTCAGGTTGACGGTAAGTTTTGCCGCATACTGTAAATATTCACTACATGCTGCTTGCTGGGAATTGCAGACCAGGGAAGTGTAGGATGAGAAAGAAACTTTAGCCCACAAGATAGTGCATTCGTCATTGATTGTATATGTAATCAATAAGTAAAGCTTAAGGACAAAGTACCAAAATAGAGAGACATTTCACGATTTTGAAGGACACTGTAAGGTGAAACTGAATCATAATTGTATGGTTCTTCATGGTATATTATAATTACAGTAGTTCTTCCATCACACTCATCTAACTTTATATTTTTAAATTAGCTAATGCTAAACAGAACAATTGACAACAACAACAACACCAGACAGAGATTATTCTGGTTGCAGACCCACTAACATATTCCCAGAATATTAATAAAATACTAAAAAATCGCTTCACAATAATAAAGCTAAAGATTAAGAGAAACAAAAATGAAAATGTATTTTGCTTTTACATAAGTCTGTTGATTTACTTCTATTTATTTTCTGTTCAAATCTGTACTCAGTTTTGCTGCTTTTATACTCCAAATCTTTGAGAACGTCCTTATTTTGCTCTCATTCTTCTTCATAGAAACTTTCTGTATCCATTTTCAAGAAACGTAACAGTGTACTTTATACTGATCATACTAGAGGCAAGGACAATTATCACAGGACACACGTTAACCTTAAATCTACCTGCAAGGGCCCATTCATCAAGGGATTGATACTATTCAATAAATTGCAATGGAGGTTAAATTACATAAAGGAAAGAGATTTAAAAATGAACTTAAAGCATATCTATTCTCAAAAATGCTTATATAGGGTGGATGAACTATGATTATTTATGTTAATAGAAGTTAATTATAGTGGATAAAGATTTGTAAAAATGTTATGTTATATATATGAAAGAGATTGAAACATATCTACTCATAACTGTATAGCAATTTATACAGCAGAAAGGAAACAGTGTGTATGTAAATTAATGTGTACTTAATGTAATTTGATAATGTAGAATGTATGAGAATGTCTGAAACTTGTATGAAGTCTATGGACAATAAATAAATAATATTTGAGCCTGCAGTAGTAAACAGAGGTGGATGTGATAAGTTTGCATGAAGCCAGGTACCAAGTGTAATTTTCTGAAAAACCCAAATGACAGGATGCCCAACATACTGTGATCATGGAAATTGTTGAAGATCCAACTTAAGAAATAGAATTTGTGAAGCTATCCCGAAAAATTTAGGATGGAAAGTAATCTTTATAATCATAAGTCGCTGTTTAGCAACCTATGGTGTAATGTGTAATGTAAATGCAAAGACAGCAGCATATGGTTAAAACACTACGATGCCAGCAATTTCGATTCACCAATTACGATGGTTCAATTTGGCCCTTGTTGCATTTTGAAATAATATAAGCCCGTTTTGTAAATATAGCATAATACATTTATTTCAGTAGCACTATGAACTAAAAATTTACCCACATTTACAACAATGCAATAATTTTAATTTGGCAACAGTAATAAAATACTAAATGCAACAGAGAGAGAAAAGTGATTCTTATATGAAATACTTTAAGTTTTACAAAGGTAATATATATGATTTTAAACCCAATGTTAATTCTCTTTTATATTTTGCAGTCTGTGGTGCGTTCACAAGCTATAAAAAATGTTGCACTTTTTTGGTGCACTTCCCACAGACCATTTTCTTGCAAAGTGAACATTTACTACACAGTACACTAATTTTCCTTACAGAGGTGCTTTATTTCTCATTGGCTGGTTGTCATAATCAGAACTGCCAAGGAATCACATTTGAGATCATATATTTAGGTGTTCATATCCATGCTGGTTACTTTTTGCAAAGTGACAATGGTTTTGTGGAGACTAAGTCCATTTAAAAAGAAGAGGATCCTTATAATTTGGAAATTTGATGTGTGGTGCCATTTATTCTCTGATAAACAGAAACTAAGGAACAACAGGATGGATGAAGTGAAATTAAATAATTTCATAGCTGTTCAAGAATCTCCGGCTATATACTAAATGCTGATAAGATAATTAGTTCCCAAAATGGTGGGAGGAGAAGTATGTGGAGCAATATATATTTTCGTTTAATATATCAAATTGTACAATATGCACCAAATAAACTTGAGGAAATTGAAGTTATGTTACACAACTGTAAATCTAATATTTGCTTTTGACTGAGCATAGCTTGATGAAGGTCAGATTAAATATAAGCATTAACTTAAAAAACTATGAGCTAACTACAAGTTACTGCAGACAATATCATAAAGGTGGTGGAGCAGCTATCCATGTAGAGTGTAGCTTAGGTTTCGCACCACAGATTTGGTCTGAAGACTTTGAAATTGAAATGGGTTTTGAGGTTGTAACAATAAAACTAAATAAAATATAGGAACGCTATCTTTTTACTGGACTTTACAGGTTACAACTACAGGGATGGACAACTAAATGGACTGGATAAGCTGTTAAACAGAGTATACAGAAATAGTAAAACATTATAATTATGGGTGAGTTCACTAACTCTTGTTCAAAACGAGGGGGTTGGGAAAGCTTAAGAGATCTATTAACTAGTTTTAACTGGCTATTTCCAGAAAATTCAAGATGTACATTTTATTTGTCATTTAAATAATTAAAACATATGGTATTTTAATCAACATTTTTAGACCAATTTTGAGGAAATCCAAAATGCCAAAAATCTTCTATGTTAAGGGTAGTTTGGGTTGAATTTTTTAAAAATCTTTGTGGCACACCTTTGGAAGATGCTGAACCTAAATAACGAGTTTGTTATTTATCAAATATTTTGTTTTTGGGTTATGCTGTTCTCAGACACATAGATACACAGACACAGACCTTTTTTTCCAAAAGTGTTTTTTTTTTTTGGATTCAGGGGCCTCAAAGGATGAATTTCTCGATATCAAATTTTTCAGTTCAATGCAATAAGTAGGTATCTTCTCTGCCTACTACAGATAGACCACCAAAAGAAGGCAAGCAAGAGGAATGTGCTACATAAACATTTTCTGCAGTCCTCCATAATGCTTATGCATGCTAGTACCATATCAAATAAACAGGTCAAATAACTCATCCATGGCTAGAAGTGCAGCATGGATGATTAACATACACATACACACGTTTCATAGTAAACAAATTGATTAAGTGAGAAAATAAATAGTTCAAGCCCCTCTTGCACCTCAGGCCCCTCTCGCCTTTTTCTGGTGGTCGAGCGTACGTGGTAGAGAAAATAAAATTGTACTATTAATGAACTCCCTTTATTCTACAGTCAGTATCAAAACCAATGAAAATAAAACTCCAGCAACACTAAGTTATTTTAATGGAACAAACTATAACATAGACATTGTAGACAAACTGTGTAGACAGTACACGGTAAGTAAGGTCTTCATGCAGAAGCTGACATGTAAGCACATTCTATAATATCCTAGATTTAGCAGTAATAAATGCAGTTGTTATATTCAGAGCTATCACAAGGATAAATATTAGATGGAAAGAATGTGTTCAACAACTTGTAGAAGAACAGACATTTTTTGCTGTTGTATGACACAAGAAACTTAAATCTTAGTTTATTTTGATTATTCTTCCTACTCCTACATCCCACCTGAGAGGAACATTAGTTATAATTATTTTAGTATCAGGTGCTATGCAATGTTATTTATCAAGCCCATTGTTTCCCAATGATTTCTTCTGTCTTTACTCCCGTTCGAATATTGTTTGCTTATGTATATTAGCATTTCCTCAGGATTTGCTTCTATTAGGTTGATTTTATTCACTTTATCTTGCAGTTCTTCAAAGAAAACATTCTACTTCAAAACCTTCTTCTTGGCACACTTCCCCAGAAAACTTTAATAATGAATAGCCTACCACAAACACTCCTATTATTATTATTATTATTATTATTATTATTATTATTATTATTATTATTATTATTATTATTATTGTTGTTGTTGTTGTTGTTATTATTGTTGTTATTATTGTTGTTGTTATTATTATTGTTATTGTTATTATTATTATTATTATTGTTATTATTATTATTATCATCATCATTATTATTATCATTATTATTATTATTATTATTATAAAGTATAACTCTTTTTTTTGTTTACATTTCCCTTTGTTTTTCCCTGATCTACAGTTTTCACTATTTCTATCCCCACTTCTAGTGCTTAATACATGTTGCAGCTTGCGAAGCTTACAGCTTGGCTTTGTTTTGTCATGGCTCCTGATCACCAGTTGACTTTTCCTTCAATTTCTTGGCTAGATGTAGTGATGTGAAATAATTGTCAGCTGTTACATTTCTGTCTCTAGGCAAATATGGCTCCTTAAGTTTCATCAAATCACAATATACTCATTCATTCTTTGATCCAAAATTGTTGTTTCCCAGATAGGAGACACCACTTAAAATGTATTTTAATTAACATCTACAGCAAGTCAAAACATTTGTCTACATTTCTCAGACTTAGAAATCATGAGCTCAGTAAAGATTTAGAGGGAAATAATTGATGAATTGTAACATCTGTTCCAGGTATGAAAGAGAGTTTAAAGTTCTCTATAAATTCATTCCATACTTCAGAAATCAGTGCACATTTATCTGCCTGTAATCGATGCAGTAGTAGATTTTAGACCAAATCTCAGAAATTTCATTATCTCACAAAACCTATTGCTACACATGGAATCTTTACAGAGAGGCAGATTCCTAAGAATCTGACCATGAGCTGTGGAACTCTGCAGTGTTACAGTCACTGACACCTCTGGCATACATAATGGCAAAATCTTCCAGCCTTTGAATTATCACAGACCAACACTCTATGAACCTCAGTTAATGAATATTTCTGAACGTTTTGCAGTACGGACTTGGATATAAATAAATGCTATGCACTAAGCACACTCATTACTAGTGATAGGTACAGTAGGCCTTAAAAACATAAAATAAGCAGGCAAATAGGCATTACATCTATTTCAAAATAGGACCTAATATAGTCACTATGATTAATGATAAGCATTGAAGTAGGCACAATCATTTTATTTACTACTTAAAAACACATTTTGACATCACAGAGCAGCAGAAATATAAAATAGCCATATCCCATTTACCTCCACACTCTTCTAATGAGTTGTAAACTGTAAACATTATTTCTTTAAATTTGCACTCTTAGGTTACTATGTATTTTTTAAAGCAAACCCTATTATCAGTTTGTAAGCAATTTCTCTTTTGAATATGTTTTACATTCCCATGCTGATTTGTAATTATTATTGAACCTGTTATGTATTATTGTTAAACAGGTCATTGTTGCATTTGTAAATAAATATGTCCAGTCTCTTGAATTAATGGGTCGGTGATTTGGACACTACATCACACTTACAAGATACTTACTTGTATGTGTTTCAGGAACGGTTTGTTCCCATCTTCAGCATTTGTCTGACTGTATTTGTGTCCACATGGGAAGTAGTAAACAATAAAGCCATCATATTAATTAAAAAAGCAATAGATTAATATCAAAATGATCAACTTTCTAGTCATAAACCAACAATTTTATGTGCTTGACCATTTACCATATACTTTATTGTGCTAAGAAACCATTATTTTGTTATTACATGAAACAATGCAACTGCTGATGTTAGGAAAGGAATGGCGGTATTACAAACTTCCTCAGGCATGTTATCAACAATGGCTCATTAGCTCAGAGCATGAAATATTAATTGCAATACAAAGGTTAACGTTGCATTTGTAAACAATCTTAATAATTGAGGCATTAACATGGAAAGGTAAGTAACCAGCCAGACGTTTGAATTTTCAAGTTTTGAATTAAGAAGGTAGTAATTAGCAATGTGAATATAAATGTAATGTGTCTATATGAAATAAAATGAACTTGAATACATAGTTGCTAGAGATCATTAGCTGTATGTGCACAGCTGTTGTCACAGACAAGGTAGTAACTCCTTGCAGCAGAGGTGGCGAAAACGTGACTTGCGAGTTATTTTGACTCGCAGGTGCACATTCCCTCTCTGCAACCATCCATTTGATTTTCACATGCTCATGAGTGATGTAGTGCGTGTTGCATATTTGGTGACTCGCGGAAGGAAATCGTTTTCGCCACCCTTGCCTTACAGCATCAGAGCTGCTGGTACCTGAATGGAACATGGCTGGAAATGTTGCTAATGAGCAGTAGTGATTGTTGTGATACAGATCTGTATTTACAGTCAATATGCATCCCAAACCTCTTCTATTTAGAATGGCAAGTTAAATTACAGGTTCTTGCTTGAGTGTTTAACCTAACAAAATCCTTCCCAGGCCACATGTAAGTGCCATTAAAAATATCATGAATTTACTGAAGAGGCTAAAAGAAAACTTCACACAGAGTTTTGGAAACACAGCTAATGTGCAAGGTACATTTCTGATGGGCCTCATTTACATTGCTTTAGAATACAACTCTTAAGAAAATCAATACCTTCAGCTGGATTAGAATCTCAAGAGCTGATTTTCGTGTATTAAAAACGAGACAGTCAATCAGTGGTATTGAAACATGGAAGGATTTTTAAAAAAGGACAGTTCAATAACATCAATCACTAACTTACAGTGCTTGCAGCATCTTGAAAGAAGGCTAGTCATCCCTGATGCCAAAAAGAGACACTTGTTAACTATGTGGGACAACCTGAGTGCAAAGTATGAATTTTACTGGAACATTTGTGCATAATGTATAAATAACATTGATTCCGAGTCTTGCTAAGCAGTGATTTCTATGTTGTATTTTCAGAAAAAATGATTTCACAGACAATTTTGTGTTAGAGCTTTCAAATGTCACATATAACACAAATTGTGAGTGTATATTTCTATTCCAAGTAGTTTCTGTAATAACGTTTTTGGGAAAGTGTTCATAAACTTGAGTTTTACTTCCCATGAAAAATTTTGTTTATGGCATTTACTACCTTTCCCATGTCAATGCCTCAATTAACTACAATAACAAAAATAATGACATAATGATAGGCAAAAGCTTGATAAAACTTCTATTCCAAAAAGAAAAGAAAGCCATAATAGGCCTTTAAGCTAGGAAAAGATGCACACTATACACTATAAGAATAGGTAATTATAAGCAATTATAGGCGCTATAAAATTAGTATATTTTACTCCAGTAAGCATGAAATATATTTGTACATATAAAGCCTATGATTCTAAACAAAGAAACAAAATAGGTAAATAGGCAAAGCCAAGCTCTAATCATAATCATCAGCTCTAGTCATTACTTACATTTCTTTAGGTCTGGGATGTTGGAGCAGGAGTTTTCCCTCGGAATATTATGATTAGGACAACTTGCAGGTGGTTTTATGTTCAGCTGTTGTTCCATAAGGAGCAGCCTTCTGATTTTTTTTTAAATTTATTTATTTATGGATGCTCTTTAACTGCTATGGTTCTTAGCATCCCATTGTATATTGGGCATGGAAACCGAAAATTTTGCTCAGAGGCCTTTTTATCAGGTTTGAAATTTTTTTACGTGCCATAAATCTACAACATGGGATCACTGACTTTACTTCCCTTCTGAAGGAAGCCATACAAAGGATTTTTATGCCCAAAAAAATCCATTGTCCTCCACTGGCTTTGAACCCACATCCTCAGGAACTAGAGGCTAGCATGGTACCCCTACACCACGCAGCTTGGTGAAATAAAGATCCAGGAGTACCCCCTGCTAGGACTTGTCTGGTTACTATACTAGATCCGTTCTAAGAAAAACACTTTTGTATTACTCCATGCAATATGTGCACAGCATATGCAATTGATATACAATACTGCTTGTATTGCATATCGCTTGGTTTCTATTTGTAAATAACACTGAAAATGTACTAGTTGGCCACGTTATGAATGCTCTTTGGGGAGAGTACCAGTATTTTTGTTGACACTGCCTAATGTCGTCAAAGCTATGGATCAGAGTTGGCGAAGGTGGTAGGGGAATGTAGTCACACAATGAAAACATTACTACATTTTGCAGGCCTAAGCCTCACTAGTAAGTGCAACTTGGAACAGTGGATGTTGTGTTTACCTGATGCCCCACCCACTTATTCTGTAACTGTTTAGTTCCTCTTTCCATCATACACATTAATTGTGGTCAACTAGTATCATATTGCAAAGAAATCATTAAACATGTTCATCAGCACATGTTAAAAGTAATAACATAAAGAAAAGACAAGATCTAATTTCTACTTGTAGACTGAGTGTTGCAGTCTAGGGCCAATGAGAGCATTTACTGCATCCACTTTTACTGCTTGTGGCTGCCTCTTGCCTTTGTTTACCTCAAGTTAGTTTCTTATTTCTGGAAGGCTATAAGAATTTCTCCAGTACTACCGTTTGCAGGCCCAGTATCTGTAAATTTTATTACAATGAAAATGAAATACTGTAATGCTATTATGAATAATAATTATTATTTATAATCATTGTATTACATATAATAAATTATAGTAAGAAAACATTCACTTACCCTACTCATGCTTTTCCCTATCTCCAGCATTCTCATCCTCATTATTTGTCTTTTCATTGGATGACACATTCAATAACTCATTTGATGAAGGCATATATTTATCTGATTCATCAAAAAAATCTATTCTGCCATCATATTCTTCCATAATATTCATCAGCTCAAGCAGGAGCTCATCTTCATGTAGATACCTACCTATGAGCCATTCTGTGTCACCACATACAAACTGAGGCAAATACTAAACTCAAAATTTCTTCATAATGAGACATCATACATTGTTATTGTTTGCACACTGTTGCATAATACCACACAAAAAAAGTTATTACTGTTCCAAGGCATCAAATTAAGAATATGGAATGAACAACATGCATGTTACGTATCTAGTTGGGTCAAATTGACCCAGCTTGGACATTCTAATGTTAGGTAATCAAAATTATGTGAAGCCAGTGGATGATAGAAAAAAAAATCTCATATTTCATAATAACATGGGTATTTTCATACTAGCGTCCATGTTGTTAAAACTAATCTCTTCAAGGCCATTGTATTGTGGCTGAAGGTTAAATGTGAAATCATGTATTTCACTGGCTATTACGGTCAGCATCTTCAGTGGCAGATCCTGAAGATCCACTAAAGATGCTGACTGCATGAGCCAGAGAAACGTATGATTATAAATTTAACCTATGACCATGGTACTACAGTCCAGAAGAGAATAATTTTAATAATATACATCTTTTATAATACTTTAATTTGATATCTACTTGGTGAATTTGATGCAGAGTTGTTTCCAAAGGAGAAGTATTAGTAGAACAGAAGAAGAATAAATTCCAAGATTTGCTGATTATATGGCATTAATAGATGAAAGTTACTGAGAAACATCCTAATGGATAATGATGAGTGTGAGATGAAGACACTGAAAGCAAGATTTATATAACCTGACCAAGGTAGTGCACTCCTGCATCAGAGAGCACCACTTGTTCACATAATGGCCTCCCCTCTGTACAGTCCAATTGGGTAAATGGGAACAATTAGTGTGTTCAGTGATATTTGTAATAGGTATTGTCTGACTTTCTTTCTTCTCTTCATCACAAAACATAATGTTAAAAATAACACTTTGAGCTTGCTCATGAATAACTCTATTTTCTTTATGTTTCATCATCAGCACTGTGAACATATGCAATGCTTAAAGAGTAAATTAGACTGTACAACATTTCCTGACCTATGCATGTGGTTGTATTGCATCATTGCATTAGTTCACTGTCTTTCTGCTCCCTCTAATGCTATAGTTATTAGAGGGATAACAAGGAAGACGTAGTTGCAAACTCAGGTTGAGGCAATGGAGCATGTGGACACCTTTATGTATTTGGGATGTACCATAAGCAGAACTATAGAGACAGTGTCGAAGCCATGGTTGGATCCATTGAATCAGTCCTCTTAGAGGGGCTATAAAGTGAGAAAACGTATTTTAAAAATTGGAAAAACTATTCAAAAATTATCATTCTGTTTTAATTTAAAGAACGAATGAACTTATGAAACAAACTGCTTATAAATGTTAGTTATAAAGTAATATAATAATACATTCTTTTCAAACAAACAAGAAGATTAACTCACTACAACCTAATGAGAAAAGGATTCACTGCTACAAACTGTAAGAACAACAGGATCATACTTGTAGATATAAACAGCCCCGTATTTGTGCATGTGCCACATGAGCCCGAGCCAGGGTGGCAACATTAAGAAAATAATGAAAAAAACAATTCTATATATATAAGTGTGGGTGTGTGCTGAAAATCAATTTTCACATGTGCTAAAAGAGAGCAGCGATGGTAGCAGAAATTATTATTAGTGAGAGGGAAATAAAGGTAGACAAATGGAGATTTTACGTGCATGGTGTAACTGACAACACTGTCTTCCTGCATGCTGTCTGCATTGTTTTTGAGTGGTGTTGTGTGTATGGGCAACTGAAAAATTGTTGGGCCCATAGGTGCAACATTACCTAAATACAGGGCTGGATATAAAGAAGTATGCCTGTTTATCCCATAAAAGAGGGCCAAAAAAATTTCAGTCATGAGGTCCTCACAACTCTCCATGGTCCTAACCACAAGTATTAAGATGAACCATTGTCAAGTAGTGAAGGAGAGGATAGCAACAGCAAAGCAAATTTTTGACTGGGGGGGAGAGAGGAGATGTGTTTTATCAACATGAATTTCTCTACTTGCTCTTCTACAAACCATTCATACAAAAGCTTAATTATTCTAGCTATTTCTTGTTAATCCAGATAACTTTCAGTTCACACTTACATTTTTCATTGTATGATATAGCAGGTAAAGCAATAATCAGATTTTTAAAGAGGGTGTTGCTGTGTGGTGGCTTTGAAATTCCATGCTCTTTGCATGAACATGAGAAAAAAAACTAATAATGGCCTCCCATCAAAGAAAAGTATAACAAGGAATATCTTAGAAAAGGTTAACCCCACAAAAAATTTATTTTGCATAAATTGTGTGCTGTAACAAGATCTAGGTTTTTTGAATGTTATGGTTTACCAATTATGCAAAGTAGTTGAGAATAAACAGGACTTCAGAGGCTATTTCCAAAAAATTAAAGATATACATTTTATTTTTCATGAAAATATCTTAAACAAGTAGCTTTTTAATCAGAATTTTCAAAAAATTTTCCATTTAAAAGGTAGTTTGAGGTTAGGGGATTTTCTTGAAAATCTATGTGTTGCATACTTGGAAGTTGTTGAACTTAAATACGAAGTTTGGTGTTTCATGACTTTTCATTTTTGAGCTATGCTGTTAACACACACACACACATACACACACACGCTTACACACACACGCTTACACACACACACTCACACTCATGCACACACATACGCATGCACATGTGCAGACCTTTTCCTAAAAAATGCTGTTTTTGGATTCAGGGAGTCTCAAAAGTGTGTTGGTAGTGAAAACTCAGCATTGAATTTTTGCCTCTGCTTACCAATAAGTAGTAGAGAAACTAACAAATTCTTTGAACCCTTGAAGGAACCACTAAGGAAGAGATCAGAGAAGTATGTATAGTGTGGCATAGTATAATGTGGAAAATTTTATGCAAGTAGGGAAGTACGGAAAAGTTATTGGAAGAATTTGAAATGCAGATAATGGGGAATATAAATTAGACAGCGAAAATAAGTAACAAACAAATTACAGAAATAATGGGTGAAGAAAGAGCAATCCTAAAGCCATCATTAAGAAAAAAAGAAATTAGCACTCTTTGGATGGAAGCAAACTTCTGTTAAGAGATGCACTGGTGAAATAGTGGAGGAGAAAATGAATGTAAGGTAGAAGCAAATAGCAGATGAAAGACAATATTAAGATAAATAAGAGAGAATAAGGGAATGTGGAATAAAGGGAATAACAGAGGAGGTTGACTTTACTGTTATGCAAAAAACTATGATGGATTGATTGGTTGAATAATTACAAAAATATTCATATTTTACAAATTTCTTCGTAATTCTTATATATGCTATTGTCTGTCAAAGCCATTTCAAAATAAGATTTCTCATTTACTTGGGTTTTGTTTACTTTTCCTACTGGAAAGGATTGTGATTAGCTTAAATAAAAATAAAAAAAAATAGCTTTCCCCAGCCACTATCGTTTATTCTTATAGTATATACAGTCTATTCTCACAAAAGGTTATTTTTCTGTCTACTTTAAGTTATTCGACATAAACATTTAAGAAACAGTTTTATTACAGATTTCTTTGTAGGTATAAAGAGGATAAGGAGACTAAAAGGATAATCAAATGTTTAAAAATGGAATGCTAATGCTGCCTTTGAAATTCCATACTCTATCTATGACATCATGAGAAACAACTGAATGGTGATAGCTAAAGATGAGAATTCCATGCAAATGCATGTTTTTATAGGACCATTGGACATAGCTCAAACATAGTACTTATCCATTTAATTACTTTCTGATTCCAAATATGAGTACTTTATCTGTGCATATTTGCATATTTTTACTTTTTGGGGGATAAAAACATTCCTAATGTATATATAAGGCATTTTTAGCTTAATTATGCATATAATATACATCATTTTCAGTTCAAATGCATATTTTAATGGTTTTGAGTAAACACCTCAGATTTTTTATTTCATGGTTCTTATTTTTGCTTCAGGAATCAGGATTGAAGAAAGAAAATGGGGGGGGAGGATAACAGAAATAGAAAGTTAAGATTCTCACAATACAATAACTTTCCCAGAATTTTACAAACAGCCCTCTGCAGACTGCCTGTCATAAACACATTTATTTATCCACAACAACCACCAGCAAGACTTTGTTTTCACAACAATGGAAATTTAGCCTTCTAAGTCAGGTCCATGGCTGATGCAACAAAGACCACCTGCAGAGCGGTCTGGTGGAATTTTAACAAACCTTACTAGCAATTTCAATTCTTTTAAAACTGAAATCATTCGCTAAACTATCTTCGCAGTGTGTGTGTGTGTGTGTGAGAGAGAGAGAGAGAGAGAGTGAGTGTGAATCTTGTAAGTGGTAAATGTCTATGTTATTCTGTTTGCGTGTATTAATGTGCTTCTAATATGCCTCCAATCAAAACTTCTGGAAGTATACCCCTTGTACAGTGGATAAAAGGAAATGATTTCATAAGATCAAATGGAGATGTATTCTGTTATTGTTGTAGTAAACTAATCTTTTTCTGAAAAAGATGTTCTTTGTAAAAATTATAAAATTTATCATAAACAATTGATTAAATAAGATTGCTAGATTTTTTAAAAATCATATACATATAACCAGAAGATTTGTATAATTTCAGATAAAATGTACTAAAAAATTTTAAGTCAAACATGTCGCATCTGCATCACATATTGCAAGAATGCAAAAATGAAAAAATCTGCAACACACCAAATCCAATCATTCATTACTGCTCCACACTTTAGGCACTGCAAAATAATTTTTACATGGATTTGTGCGATGCTTTTGTAGGAGTAAGTATACCACTTGAGTAACCCAAAAATCCAACTCTTTAGGGTTTTTTTGGAGAAGTGTATATCAAAAGATCTCCCTGATCCCTCGACATTGAGGAAAGTTTATGTTCCAAAATCTTATAATCAGATAGGCCTACATAATGTATTTGCGAAAATAAATTTAATTTTGTGTAAAAATAAATGAAAACTATTTACACACACATAAAAATACTTGTTTTGCTAACCAGATATTGGATAAAGCTTGTGAAGACTTGGGAACTTCAAACGTATGAACATCTGTAGATGAAACAATTGATCCTATATTAATAACCTAATTGTAGGAAAATTAACTGCGGATGGGCCTGGTCAAACCAATCTAGTGTGCTGTAAAGTCCTGCAAAAAGCAAATAACTTCACAATTGCTGGTTTCTTTGATGATGGACTGTTTATTCAGATATTGTATTTGAATACATTTTAAATAATTATTTTATTCTCATTTAAGATCCTATTTTTATAAATAATTTTCTAAGAAATAATCTAAATAAAAGCAGAGTTCTTTTGCTGTTAAGTGATGCTGACCCCTACATGCTGAAGGCCGGGAAAGTAATTAAAACATTCCACCCAAATGCAAAATACATGTCTTGCTCATGGGTTCCATCGTGTTGTAAAAGCAATATGCTCTAATTATGACAGTGTCAATAATTTGATATCGTCAACTAAAAATCCGATGTGTTGCACTCACATGATTTTCTCTACTCTTGTAAAAACTATTTATACAAATGCTCATATTCCATCTACTTCATGTTCATTCATTCATTCATTATCTGTTTACCCTCCTCTTATGTAGGACTTACACCCCCCAGGACTTACAAGCAGATGCCTGGGGTCAGAGGCCCGTCGAGGAGCAGACACTCATGGATCAGACAGAACATCCAGGATGGGATGAAGGAAGTAGATGAAACGAAATGTTGGTGAAATGGATGAAAGGAAAGGTGATGATGGAGCAGTTGGTGGAATGAATGGCAGGGGAAACCGGAGAACCCAGAGAAAACCTGCCCAGACGCCGCTTCGTCCACCATAAATCCCACATGCAGATCCCTGGGATTGAACCCGGGCCACCTCGGTGGGAGGCGAGCGGTTTAACCACTCGGCCACGGCGCCTACTTCATGTTAATCAAGATAAACATTTGCCGAAACGTATCTTATTGTTAATTTTCTTATAGGTGCAAGGGGAATGTGGCAGGCTTTAAGCAATAGCCAACTCTTTTAAGATCTGGTTGCTATATGGGGCATTCTATTCTCTTTGCATGTCCAGAAAATAAATAAACAAAAAAAAAGAATAATGAATTCCAGTTTGAGACAAAGTATAAGTATTGGAAAATTCAAACAAATAACAAGGAATATCTCAGAAATAGCTCACTTGCAAAACAAATGTATATGACATAAATGGTGTGTTTTAACGAGAACTACAGTTTTTTGTGCAGTAAAATTTGTCTATCTCTTATGGCTTACCAATTATGCAAAGTCATTCAGAATGAAGTTCCCAGGACTTTTGGGAACATTCCCAGAAAATTCAAGATATACATTTCATTTGACATATATCTTAAACATATGATATTTTAATCAAAATCGTTAGAACTATTATTGAGAAAATAAAAATTTTCACAAAATATTTAATGTAAAAGGTAGTCTGGTTGGTAGAATTTTCTTGAAAATCTTCATATTGTATCATTGGAAGATACAAAACTCAAATACCCAGTTTGGTATTTATCCGCATTTTGTTTTTGAGTTATGCTATTCACAGACAGACAGATACACAGATAGACAGACACACCGAGACACACACACACACTTGGATGTGTTTCAAAAAATGCTTTATTTGGATTCAGGAAGCCTCAAAACATGTATTTCTGGTTAAATCTCAGTATAGAATTTTGGGTGGAATGCAATACTTTGCCTACTTACACTACATTGTACAGAAAGTAAAAAGGTATGTGTAAAATTTAGGCTTATATCAGTTTTAATGATCCCAAAGGTATAAAAATAAATTAGCCATTTTCATATTTTGTTTTATTCAGGTGTCTTCAAAAGTCCCTGCATGTGTAGCTGCTTACAAAGAGAGTCTACCTGAGTTACCATTACCCCCTCAGCCCATCCTTACTAAATGGGGTAGTTGGTTAGAAGCTGCAATGTTTTAGTCTGACAATTTTGATACCTTTAAATCAGTATGAAATAAAATTGATACATAGTTAATTGCAATAAAATGAATAGTTCATATTTAATTCTAAAGTAAACATTTCCTTCATTTTAGGTAGTAAACAGTTTCTCGCCAGATGGTGCCGTATATATCCAAGATGCACAAGCTGCATTTGAATGCAAAAATATGCAGCAGGATTTAATTTACATTAAGAAAAACTTCTCTAAATTGCCCTCAACAACAAAACTAAAAACCATGTGTCTGCCACTGGTAACATCAATATCAATTGTTGAGGAATTCCATAGATTCCTCAGTCATGTTGAAGGGAAAGTAGAAGTAGATGCAAAGAACAAACTGGACAGTGTCATAAATAGGAACTCAGACTGCGGAATCTTTTGTTCAGTGAAGAATAGTTTGTGGTGAAAGAATGAATGGAGAACGACATGACACTATCACAAACATGTTTGTTCAAACTTGCGCCTATAACTTCTTGTGATGCAGAGAGGTCATTTTCTGCCTACAAAAATATTTTGACTAATTAGTGCAGGGATCTCACAGAAAAAAATTTAGGAATGTTGTTAGTTGTTAACTGTGCAAAAACGGAATGGAATTAATGAATTGGGAATAAAAACGATAGTGCATATTTTAATGTATTTTTCACTTGATCGTGCATGTATTGTAGTTTGATAGTGCATGAATGTGCATATTTTGGGATTTTATACTGCATGGAATTCTCGTTCTTTAGTGATAGCACTACAGAAAATGGCAAAGTATTAAAAATTGAAAGCAATTTTAACGGATAGCTTAAGAATGACTGCTGGTACAAAAAATAATTACAAGAACTATATTGTGTTTTAAATAGAGGCTATTTGCAGAAAATTCAAGGCATACATTTAATTAGGCATGTAAATATTACAACATTTGGTATTTAATCAATATTATTAGAGCAATTTTTTGGAAAATAAAACTAATCAAAAACTGTACATGTAAAGGTTAATTTGGGGTGGGGGGATCTTATCGAAAATCTTTGTGCCTCATATTTGGAAGATGCTGAACTTAAATTACAAACTTTGATATCTTCATATACTAGAAGTTAATTAAACTATTGTTGAAATCACTTGAATTAAAATTGAGTCAATTAATGACACAAAACAACACCTGTTTTAGAGACTACTTTCCTCCATTGTCAACTGGATATCAGCTGATCTTAGATGGCTGAAGCTGATGATGTTGCATAGTCTGCTCTGGTGGCAATTTTAGAAAATTGTACAAAGAGTCACTCTAGGGGACATCGAAATTCAAGATTCGTTTCTTATTTTTCCAGATGAAAATATGCTCCTATGTGGTCAATTGTTTTCCCGTAGTGCATTTTAATACTTTGGTTCTGATTTATGTCATGAGGTTTTTTCCAAAAATGGGTGGCAACTGCTGATTTTTCTACATATTTATGTCTTATGCTTTTGAAGTGCTCGTTTTCCTTGTTTCCAAGTTCATCCTAATTTTTTTTTTTTTTTTTTTATATATATAAATTTGATTGCAGTTATTCCATTCTATTTGATAAGTGCCAGATTTTGTTTTTATTTGAAGGGATGGTGTCTTTAGAGGTAGAGTCAAGTGCATCTTTTATGGTGTAATTGTTGAGTGGAGCCAGTTGGTGTTGTGTTCTCTGAAAATTTTTTTGATCATCAAACATCTGTGGTTAACTTCTGTTGTAGTGAGTGTGGTTGTTTCTTTTAAGAATGTTTACTTTCTTTATTACTTATATATAGTAAGCAGAGCAAGTATTATGTTCCACCAAAAAATTTGATACCAAGATTTCACCAGAAATACACCTTTTGAGACTGCTTGAATCCAATGAAAGCATGTTTATAAAATGGTCTCTCTCTCTGTGTGTGTGTGATGTGTGTGTATATCTGTCTGTGAATGGCATATCTCAAAAACAAAACTTGTATTCAAAGTTACATTGAGGGATGTACAATCAAGTAGTATTCTAAATTATGAACTAATCTCACAGATGATCCACAGTCCGAGAAAATAATTTGAGAAGGGGTAAAAAGCATCCAGAGAGGATTATTGACTTTGCAAAGTCATGCACTTCTCTAATGTTTTCTTGCAGTTATGATGGGAAACTTCTATCTATCTATGTTGTTTAAAAAAGAAAAATATTTATGACTCCCTCTTGGAGAGATGGAAATCCTAAAGGGACTAGGTATAACTACACAAAAGGTGGGTGGTTCAAACAAAAGCATTTTGAAGATTGGTTTCTTGCAAAAGCAAACTGAGTTAAAGATCTTGATTGGAGATAATCTTTGTCATTTGTCTGGAATTGTGGTAACTTTTTGAAAACAGAACCATATCAGCTTTACAATGCTGACAAAGTATGCACAATACTAGTTGTGACTTTTTTTTAACCCATTTATGTGTAAGTGGCAAATGCTGCTGCATCATTGGTGAGACCAAGGCAACCATGGCACTTTACATTTTCCTCTAAGACTTCTATCCTTCAGATACCTTGAATTTATTCTCAACGCATTTCACCTTCAAGTCAAGGTGAATCTCATTGAGAATAAATTCAAGGCACGAGGGCAATCCCAGAAGTACCCGACCTGACATGTATATAGTGGTTGTTGTTTCAAACAAATGACTATGGTAGAAAGCATCAACCTTATAAAGCTTAAGTTTTTTAAAGTTTGACGATGCTACGTTGTTTAGTAATTGTTTGGCAACCTTTAATAGTGAATTCTCTCACCAAATTTGTAAACATAGATAAAACTCTCCATCGTTATGTGATACAATACTTTCATTTGAAAGGTCTTAGTCCAACTAATATTAAAGCTGAGCTAGATTCTACTCTGGGGAAGTCTGCTCTTCATTTAAAACAGTAAAATATTGGGTGGCAGAGTTTAAGCGAGACTGTATGAGCTGCCAAGACAAACATTGCAGTGGTTGAGAAGAAATTGTGAGGAAAACCCACAAAATGGTATTGGGTGACCATCGACTGAAAGTGCGCAAGTTAGCAGACATCATAGTCATTTCAAAAAGTGCTGTACATTCCATACTAACTGAAAATTAAGACATGAGAAAACTGTGAGCAAGATGGGTGCTGCGTTTACTCACAATGGAACAAAAGCAGCATCGTGAGGATGTTTCAGTCGAGTGGTTAGCGATGTTTCACTGCAATAAAGCCGAGTTTTTGCGTCGATTCATGGGTCATGAAACATGGGTCCATCACTTCACACCTGAGACGAAGGAACAGTCAAAACAGTGGATTGAAAGGGGAGAATCGGCTCCAAAGAAAGCAAATACAGTTCCATCTGCAGGCAAGGCCATAGTGTCAGTTTTTTGGGATGCGCGTGGGATAATTTTCATTATCTTCAAAAAGGAAAAACAATCAATGGCAAGTATTATGCAAACTTATTGCAGCATTTGAATGATGGAATCAAGCAAAACTGGCTGCCTTTAGCGAAAAAGAAAGTTCAGTTTCATCAAGACAATACATCAGTTCACACATCCATTATCACCATGGCCAAAATCAATGAGTTAAAGTTTGAATTGCTTCCTCATTCACCAGACTTAGCCCCCTCTGATTATTTTCTGTTTTCAAAGTTGAAGAAATGGCTTAGTGGTAAAAGATTTGCCAAGACTCAAGAGGTTGAGTTAGCAGTTGATGGCTATTTTGCAGAACTTGGGTTCTCACTATAAACAGAGTATCGAAGCTTTTGAACATGGCTGGGAAAAGTGTATCGAGCTGAAAGGAGACTATATAAGAAGTAAAGATGTTTTTTCCCAAAATTTTGTGTTTTCTTTGTTAGGTTGGGTACTTCTGGGACAGCCCTCGCATGTGAAGTATAGAGTGTCTTAGTAATCTCAGTGTGTATAATTTTTTTAATTATTACATTACTTCACGAGTTAAGTGTAATTAGTTTTTCAAATTTGCATTTTCCTCTTTTACTTAAGAAATTGGTAAAAGCTATTTCTGAGGCAGCTTCAGCAGACATAAAAAGCAGCTTCAGCAAATCATTGGAGTGCAATGAAGTTTTAAAATAGTTTTCCAATGAGGATGTAATCCAGTGGAGGAGGAGGAGGAGGAGGAGGAGGAGGAGGAGGAAGAGGAGGAGGAGGAGGTCATGGAAAACAGTTTTATCAACACATTACATGACTTGCATTATGGGAACAACAACACTCAACCAATAACACAAGGGAACAAGAAACTTCAAGTGGAGCCAGGTAAAAGTGTTGAGAATAGAGATGCATCATGCATCCGAGTGTGATGAGAATACCAGTTCTATCAATGGTACCAGCACGTATGAAGATGAGAGTGAAGAACAAGAAAATGAAGAGAAGTTTGATGAAACTTCCTGGCTCTATAGGAGAGGAAGTTTTTTCTTTTGGTGAAACTGAGAGATTCAATTACAGTTAAGGACAAACATTGTGCCTCTCAAATTTTAGCTGTGGCAGAAAATTGTGATGGTAGTATCAGAACTGTGAAAGTTTAATGTTTTAAACAATATAGGTATCACAAGGATATACTTATGTGGCCCTGAAATTGAGGAGTCTGGTTTGTTTATCCATGAAGAAATTTCAAAGTTTCCATGCGAATGAAACTCTGCTTTGGATGTTTGGACTTCCCATTTAATGTATCATATAGAATCATTACCAGTTGTTTCTAAAACCACTAAATTCATCAATGAAATCTCCTTTTTATTTCTAACTTGTTCACTTGTTTGAGAGGTTATTTAACTTTTAAACATAACAAGGTTTATGTCTAGAGAAGTGAATTAAATATGAATAAAATTGCAAAACACTTTGTTATTTAATACAATAGATGATAATCTGCAGCAAGATTCTGCAGATTAACACTTATACAGCTTTTATAAAACTAAAATGTGTATCACCTCACCCCCAGACCTGATTGAAATGATACAAAATGTAAAATAAACTTATGTACCTATTACTTCACATCTTATTAAGGGGTGAAATGATACACAAAGTTTTCTTTCTATAACATTTCCATTAGTGTACATAATAAAAAAAAAATGATGATGAATGGTAATGAAACCTTGATCCAAGACTGATAATAAGAGTACTAAAAGTTCCCACAAGTTGAAAATTTGCAGAATCCATTTTTGAAATGTAAAATGGTATCATTTCGTCCCATTTTATAGCATATAACTCTTACATACTTTTTGGCAGTAACTGAATGTTCTAACATTGTTTTGTGTTTAAATGAATCACTTTGTAAAGTTTTATTGAATATTAATTAACTACCATGCATAGAATTTATATTCTGTTCTTGAAAATAAAAAAAAATTGTACTTATATATCCATTAGTATAAAATTTATGTGCTGAATGTCTGTTCTATTGAATGAATTATATTCTCTACTACACAACCTATCCTGGCTGTGGATTTTTGCACACAACCCACCTTTTAAACAAGTGATAGAGATGCAGGTGCACCTCTGTCATGCCATCTATAGTTTCAACCAAGTTAAAATACAAGCTGATGTTTAATAGTGTGAAAAGTGCTACTATGTAGTAAACTTTGGGAAGTTTTGCTGTTTTATTATTGAAATGATGGTATAAGTATGTTAATAACGAGCTCATAGAAGCAAATAAATGGACATTTGATTTTACTAGTGAAAAAAGAAACATCTATGATCACAATTAAGAGGCAATGACTCATAACAAGAAACTGAAGAAAAGGAATGGTTATTCTGCTTCTGCTCATTGCTAAAGGCAAATGCTCAGCAAGGGCAGATTCAGATTACTTTAATAACTGGGTGCATGGTGGGATTATATTATAGAAAAGTTGGACCATAGGTACTGAAGATGATTGGTCTTAGCTGCTCTTATGGACCTAAATAGTAAGAACAATATTTTCTTTTGCATTAAAATTTATTTTTCAAATAAAAATCTTGCAAGAATTTATATTGGGTCACACACAGTCTAATAACTTCACTATTTTGAGATTTACCTCAAACGAGTTTTGGAGACATCTTGTTTCTATCATTTATACTACTTCACTGTGTTTTTTCCCTGTAATATTGATACTTTAAATGAAAAATATCTTGATTTGTGTAGAGAAGCATTCACTAGACACTGATGATACATGAAATGAAATGGTAATTTGGAAAGGAAGCTTGGGAAAGAAACGTTCCAGGCCTAAGTTTAGGGTACCTCCGCAGCAATGAGGACTAAGGAAAACCTGCAAGTAACCTCAGTCAGGGATGACAGTTCTGGTGGGATTTGAATGGCAACCTCCTTTTCACAAGCACGTGCCTTAAGGACATGGCTATCCATGTCAGTTTGATTCTCCCTGTGGTGGCTCCAAGAACTTACTGAGAAAATCTTTTGGTGGGAATTCAAAATGTTAGTATATAAAGTGTTCAATAACCCTAGTTTCAAAGTTTCTGTTTGTCTTGGCATTACACATTTTTCATAAGCTCATAACCATTGGAATTAATTGGTATATACCTGCTTTCTTGTTTGGTGGGATGATGTCTTTTGTGGCAGAATTCAAGATGTTTTTATTTAGTACCTGTTTGCTGGGGCTAGCATGACTTTATATTGTTTAAAATTCTGTTGAACTGGTTGAATGCCTAAAAGTGAAAAGTAAATTTCTTAAATGTTTTCTTTTTTCTTCTACTGCTGTATTTGTTATGAATGACATGATTCTTTTTATCTTTTTTGTCTGTGGGGATTTTGTTGAATCCATTTAAATTTGCAATTTCTATGGTTTTTTCATATTCTTTATTTTATTCTATTATAAATGATGTGTTTATGAGCTCGTATAGTAAACTAATGAAGATAGCCTGTTTGTGGTCCTAGGCTAAAACTATACCATTTTATGTTATGTTGTTGTGTAGACTTCCAGCATATCCCAAATTTCACTTCATTACAGACTTTGTTTGGTGTTCTTAGATCCAGAAAAGGTAGATGTCCATCTTCGTCTATTTCTGTGGTAACGTTTATGGCCTTTTCCTGGAGGTTCAAAAGTTTTACAGCATCATTTGCTAGGTTATGTAGTACCTACAATTGCAAAAACATCTTCATATTTGTGTCATGTTTTGAACATCCAGGGGAAACTTCTTTGTTGCTGTTCCTCTATTGCACTCATAAATAAATCAGTCAAGATCAGCAATGGTGAATTGTTCATTGCTAAACCTGATATGTCTATAGAATTTGGTTTGTAGGAGTTGGAAGAAATTGGATTATTGGTTAAGAATGGAAGCAAACATGCTATCAAAACATGCAGCAATATATGCAAGGGGGTAGAGGGCTAAAGTGTCCCCCAGATAATCAAAATCATATCAAAGTGGTGAGGTCTCATTTTTGTTTTTTGTGCTGTTTTATACCTAGAGAATTAGTATACCACATTGTACCTGTTAATAAACAAGTAAATATAAATGCTATATACATTAAAAGTGTTAAATATTGGGGAATGACAAATAAATAAAAGTTATTATACCATGCTTTTGTTGACAGCATTGATTAAATGGCTCGCTCTGCTCATTTTCCATCCACATGTTTATTATACAGGTAGCTAGGTATTAGATGGTTACAAAGCACTTCTGTAGCGAAGTAAAAGTAGATCTCCTGAGTGGGTCTCCCCTTAGTCTAGTGGTTAACACACTTGACTGATTGACTTAATAGTTCATTCTTTTACAATATTTGTAGAAGTGAACCCAATCTGGTAATGGGTCCTGGCTGGGAGTTTAATCTCTAAGTACTCTATTTACCTTTTGCTCCTAAGAAAGCTTAAAAAGATGGTTTTGTCATATTGATCCAGCAAATCCTTTATTTATTCAATGTACCTTAAGAGTGATCCAGTTGGTATTCCCATCTCATGGATAAATCCCTAAAAGTGACCACAGAATGAAGGTAGAACTGAATTCATGTATTTTAGTCACTCTACATATACCCCTGGAAACATGTTCTTAGTAATTAAGTGCAAGTGATGTAATATTTGTCCTCAATTGACTCACTACATCAATTTAACAGTTCAGTTATGCTTGCTGCTACTATGCTGCAAAATAAGTGTAAGTATCCAAGGGATTATTTTAGTGTAAAGTATGCAGAGATTAATTCCAATGTTCTGAGGATCATGGAGACTGTGTAACAAAACAGCTCATTACAAGTTGCTATTCCCTTAAAGGACATTCTGAACCTTGAAAGTTGTCAAACAACTTAATGTATTGACAAATAGTGAAGTGATTGCTAGCTCTAAGATCTCTTGTGAATAATAAGAAAAATCATGTCATAGTATATTCAGATTAAGGATGTGTTAGAAACCAAATGAATTTTCAATCCAGTGAACTGTTTGACTCAGAATACCCATTCTGGCACACTGATATCAGCTGCTACTATTTGGAAACATGAAACCTTTATTAATGGAGACATGCTTTAACACACAGCTTCAGTACCTGACTTTTTATGTAGAACATGTTTCAAAGGGTCTTCCCTTCAACATAGTTCTGCCATCTGAAAAAGAATGAAAGTCACAACAGTCTGAACCAGCTTATAATGAAGCAAGGACCCTTGGAAACATGTTCAGATGAAAAGTTGTGAGTGAAGTTGTATGTTAAAATTATCTCAGTTTATCAATTATTTAATTCACTGTAACTTCCCAAGTAAGAAAATATAAGTAAATGAGACTTCTCTCATACAAACTTGTGCTGGAAATTTTAATCTGTCTACACTATATGCATACCTTATTGTAAGAGACTCCCTTGGTAATCGCGACTTCTACTTGAATGACATCGTATTGCTCCAGCTAGCTTATTTCGTACATTGCAATGTCATATCTTCATCCTTTTCTCTCAATGACTACATAAAGGAAATAGCCTCTTAAACTATAGGGCAGCAATGCATCTATAAACCCAAATTGCTGGGAAGAGCTTTTAATATGCATAACTTATCATAAGTTAATTTTAGTTACTTTAAATAATCGCATAAAAGGCATTTTAATACTTAAAACTACAATAGAATATTTCTCAGCTAAAATATCCATGCATTATGCACTTTTTATCACCCTATAATAGCAAAGGGGCCAATGTATGGGGTTTGTTGCTAATGTGTATGGTTGTATTTCCCTACCAGTAAACTGGGAGTAATGTAAAGATTATTGCTGTTTAACTTTCTTTACCACTTACCTACTTATAGCAACTAGAGGAAGTATTGCATTCCAACAAAAAATTTGATACTGAGATTTTACCAGAAATGCACATTTGAGGCTCTCTGAACCCCAAAAAAGCATTTTTAGAAAAATATCTGTGTGAAGAGCATAACTCAAAAACAAAAAAATGGGTTAAATAAAAGTAGGTTAAATACCAAAACTTGCTATTTAAGCTCAGCATGTTCCAAGGACAGGACACAAAGACTTAAAAAAAACAACTTCCCACACCAATACCCTTTGGTAAACTTTTTATTATTTGTTATTTTCTCAAAAAAGTCTGAAGAATTTTGATTAAAATGACATATGTTTAACCCTTTCATGAGCTGGTTTATTTTATGAATGTTACAAGTTTGTTTTTGTCTACATAGTAATAGTCTATGGATATACTTTTTACTAACTTTCTTTCAAATTTTTACTTCCACTATTTTTAAAAAAAAAATATCAGGGTGGGAATTATGCCCATATGACAGGGAAATATGCAAGGGAAAACTATTAGGTTACATAAAATATTCGCAGCATGTATCCTATGTTGTATTTAAGAACTTTATTATGATAAAACTAAAATAATTAAAAGTATGCATTTTTGTATAACTTAAATGAGCAGGATGTTGTGTCTTCTCCATAAATTCTTGCTACCAGTTCTTTATTTTGGTTACGGCCACAACACTGACTGGTTAACTTATTTATTTATTGAGTAATTCAAATATTTAATAAGCAGATGCACTTTGTGGAGCTTATTATGGCCTGGATGGCCTCTTTGGGGAGTCATGTCATTATTATTTATGTGAAAGTTTTCCCTTATTTCCTTGAACGCTTGGACATGATTACCTTATAAATAAAAGGCTGCCCAAGACCAGGATCTGAACTCCAGTAGTTATCTATCTGAGGCAATACAACAATGCCCATGAAGATATGCATGCCAATCCAGGCCTTGAACTCCTCTAAGGAAATGTCTAACTAATTTTGTGATATGTCATTTACAATTCACCCTGATCTTCTTTTAGGATTTATCTGGTAGCATATAAATAATCAATTTTGGAAAATGTTTCATTGGATCTATATAAAGCTTTTAGCGTTTTTTTTTTTTTTTTTTTTTCAATTCTACCATCAATACACAGGGGATAGAGATAGAATAAAATGTGAGCACGAAATGCAGAATACATCAAATATGATACAACTGGCCATAATGACTTTGACTTGTTCATAGAGTGAGAAAAAAGTATGAAATCTGATGCATCATATATGATTCATGGATACACTAGAGATTAATTTAATAAATAGTAGTTTGCAGTGAGCTAGCTTTGATGAGTCTGGAGTTATTTGAATAACATTTCTTTTTTCAATAAAGGTACAGCAATAACACATGATCTGTTTCCCAAAGGTAAATAAATAAATAAACAAATAATAATTATTACTATTATTATATTTAGGATCTTTTTATGTTTATTGTGTATCTTCATGTGTTCTTGCCTGCCTGGAGGCTTCTCTGTTACTGTCTTTAGAGTGTAAATTCCAAAAATAAAAAAGGTTTTTAAATTTTTAATGGATTAACACATTAAATTATTTCTGTGTCTTTGTGTTATCATCTCTTTGGTTTGGTATTGAATAGTCCAAGAAAAATAAAGTTTCAAAGACAGTTGTTTCTAAACATCAGTTGCTTTTCAAGTGAAGCCCCCTATATGACCAAAGAAGTCAAAGGGGACGGTATAAATGAAACAATAAAATCAGATTTTACTGACATCAAACTTTATTCTTATATAATCCCCCAAAATAAATTACATGAATATAATATTTGTTTACTTGAAGTTGACAATTGCACTTCATTATCCATGCATTCTTCAAATTAAATTTGTTTATTAAAGAACTAGATATCCTTGAAAACAACTAATATTTCTGAATTATAATTGCAATACTAGTATACATTAAAGTTTCAGCATGCTAAATTTTCTTTCTTATATCAAAATTTATTTTAAATTTATGAAATATGTGTAGGAAATGAAAACAAATCTAATGTATTGCATTCACATAACTTTCTCTACCTGCCCTTTTACAAACCATTCTTACAAATGTTTATTATTCTATTTCCTGTTAATTCAGATAAGCCTTCAGTTCACATTTACCCATTTTGTTGCAGGTTTAATAAGGATACAGCAGATAAAGCGATGGATACATTTTAAAAAGCTTTGAAATTCCATGCTCTTTGCATGACCACAAAAAAGAAAGAAGAAGAACAAAATGAAGAAGAAGAAAAAGAAAAGAATGAATGTGACTTAATAAGTATTTGAAAATTTAAACCAATAAAAAGAATTATCTTGGAAATGGTTAACTCCACAAATATAATAAAAAGAATCTGATGTGTTACACTCACATGACTGTTGTACAAACTATTTTTACAAAAGCTTATTCTCCATCTACTTCATGTTAATCGAGATAAACATTTGCAGACTCTATCTTATTGCTAATTTTCTTGTAGATGTAAGGGGAATATATATTTACCAGGGCAATATAGAAATACAGTAGCCTTTAAGCACATACATATCTCTTAATAGCTGGTTGCTAGGGGCAGTACCATTCGGTTTGCCACAGATTAATACTCTTTGCATATCCAAGACAAAAAAATGAGTAACGAATTCTCATTTGAGAAAATAAGTATTGACAAATTTAAGGGAATAACAAGCAATATCTCGAAAATGGTTCACTCAATAAAAAAAATGTATATGACATAAATTGTGTATTTTAACGCGATCTACATTTGTTTGTGTAGTAAAATTTTGTCTATCTCTTATGGTTTACCAGTTATGCAAAAGTCTTTCACAATGAAGAATACTTTTGGAGACATTCCCAGAAAATTCAAGATATACATTTTATTTGTCATGAAAATATCTTAAACATATGATGTTTCAATCAAAATTGTTGGAGGCGTTTTTGAGAAAATCAAAAATAACGAAAGTTTTTCCATGCAAAACTTAGTTTGGAGTGGAGGAATTTTTATTAAAAATCAGGTATCTTATATGATATAACTCCTATAATCCCTTGAAACCTCCTCAAAGTTAAAACAAAATTTGATCTCTTTAATATTATTATATTATTCTGGTCGTTACACATTGATCCACAGAATAAAATGTATGGATGTCTAAATCCTTTATACACCTTGGATGACTGGTGTTTAACTAAGTTTTCGTTTTTTTAATTATGCTGTTTACACGCACACACACACGCAGTTTTTTTTAAAAATGCTTTCTTTTTATGATTCAGGAGTCTCAAAACGTGTATTTCCGGGAAAACCTTGGCAGGTGGAATGCAATACTTCCTCTACTATAAAAGGTAAATAGTAGGGAAAGTAATAAAAACAAAAGCTTGTTGATAAGTGTTAGATGCCAAAAATAAATATTTCGAATGTTGGAGCAATAATGTTTCGGACTCTTATATTACTGTAGCAGCATTAATTATATTATTAAAAGGATTGTTTAGAACGTGCCGCAACTTATATCTAGCGCGTTTGGCATTTACTGCATGTGCGAGTGTGTCGCTTGTATAATGCTGACCTCTGGGTATAGGTTTAGACACAGCCAAGGCCGGTTTCGGTGGCTAAGTGAGTATGCAGAGGATACATTTCGGCAACAGAGGGACTACTGTTGTTACATCCTAAGTGTCTTTGTTGCTAAATTAATAATATAAACGTTTGTTGTGCACACACTCATCTAATATTTCGTAACTCTGTCATAACCATTCAAATCTGTAATTATGGATGCACTTTTTGCATTCTCTTCCACTCGCAGTGGACGTACTGCGTTCCATTCAACATTTTGATATTGATATTTCAGCAAAAGTGCTCGTTTTGAGGACCTCTAAAAAGTAATTTTAGAAAAAGTGTGTTGTACTTGGATGGTTGTAACAACTGTTGATTAAAATATCATGGGCTTAAAATATTAACATAACAAATGAAACGTGTTACTTGAATAGCTTGTGAGATAATCTTCGTTGTGATTGAACTTTATGTAGTGTTATGTTGGGCAAATACTACTTCAAAGAAAATTAGTCATTTTTCGTGGCATTAGCTATTTTCGATACATTAGTTTTTTCTTTTCTTTTCTTTTTTTTTTTTCGTTTTTGTTTCATTTCATAGACCTCTTTAACTTCTATGATCACATCCTGGGCTTCACTTAACAGCAGAATGTGTTATTAATTGACCTCTATGCTTTTTTGGTTGAGTTTTATTCACTTTTACCGTGAAAAACCCCCACAGTCAATCTCACATGCATATTTCCAGACTCTACGGAGGATAGGGAAAGGTTCTAGTTAAAGAAAAATAATTCACCGACCCCAACCGGGAATCGAGCTTTTATGAAATGTTTATTGAAGAGATACGTACATTTTGGTTTGGTTCATGAGTATGGAAGCGCTGATGTTAGACTTTCGTAAACTCTTTGTGTAGAAGGTGATTTTTTTCAAAACGCATGATTTTCATATACTTTCGTCTGTGTGTGTTGAAACAATTCCATGAGGCCAGTCATTCTTACTTAATAAAAATGATGCTCTAAAGCAAACACAGTATAATTAAGACAACAATTGGCTCCAATAATTTCGGAGGTTGGTCAGTAGCAATTCTGCGATTCGCGCATAAATTTATGTATAAATAACGTGAAACCTGATCACGAAAATTGGTTTGATTCAACTTCTTTTTTATTCGGAAGAAATATAACTTTGGAAGCAGGAAGAGAAACTATCCATACCCATATAAGATTACACAGTGCTTTTTCTTCACACTGTGGCCACCGCAGCTCGAACTCCCGCCGAAACATTTATAATATCCCCGGAACCATCTCACGTTTTCATTGTTGAGTTACAATTAATCCTAATAAACACCAACTTATCATAAGAAATGTTGAAAATTTGTCCTTCTCTATCCACACATTTCTGGCATCTGCTCGGGAACTTCTCATTCATACTCGAGTATTCAATATCTGATGTTTTCTTTTAGTTCTGTAGGTGTTACGGCGGGAGTCCGTGCTGCGGACCGGCGCGCGAGTAGTCGTGCGGTGGAACCTATTCCAGCAAGTTCGAATCCCATATTTCGCGTTAGAAATTATGATTTTGCAAAACTGAATTTTACTCCACACATCGGATTGTTTCACCGAATTAGATGTCCTTCGGACACGAGTAAACTAGGATAGTAAAACTCATATTTGAAGGGATTCATATATACTCAGAAATAAAACATATATGCAATTGAAAGTATCATAAAGAAAATCTGTGACTATATTTAAGTCATATAAAAGAGACAGACAGACATAAGACGAGGTGGCCGAGTGATTAAGGCGTTGGACTGCTAATCCAATGTGCTCTGCATGCATGGCTTTGAATCCCATTCTCGTCGCATGCAATTTTGTTTTATATGCGTACATCTATCTCTTACTAGGCCGTACACTCCACATTTTATAGAAGTTTGGTTTTTGTGCCTATACCTCTGCACTACTGTACATTTTGTAGGAATAGTTGAACTACAAATCCGTGTTTTGATTAAATATGTTTGGAATAATATGTTTTATATTCTACAGGTGGTTGAGAGTGGAACATCGTATTACTTAAGAAATAAAACGAGGTTAAAAGAATAAAAAATGAATTATATATTACAGAATTTCAATAACATAATGAAAAAAAACTGATGTGATGCATTACCAATAAATTCACATAAATGTACCTGCTATATCACTATATTATACCAACCATATAAGAAGCTATTCTTCTATCCTTGTTACCCAAATTAAGCATGAAGCTCTTGGGATTGAAAGAAAACGAAGCGAGAAAAAAGGAAGAAAAGCAAACCTTCAAGTTTGTCCCTATGGAAATGTTTAAGAAAGGTAAAACCATGCAACATAAAAAAATTCGAAAACAACTAACGCTACGGAAAAAAATTGAGTACATCGTGTATTTAAAAGAGCTGTATATTTTTCCGTAGTTTCTGTTAAAATTTCATTTTATGTAAAATTATACAAAATTGAATAAGGTAAAGAGAAGTTAACATGATATTCACAGAAAATTAAAGATACACATATATTTTTCGTATCAATTGATTAAACATGTGACATTTTAATCGAAATCATTGGAGCCCTTTTGGGAACAACATAACGACATTTGTTTCTTATGCAAATGTTAGTTTGGGATGGGGGAATCTTCTTCAAAGTTTTCATTTTGCATCCTTAGAAGACACCGAACTTGAATACCAAGTTTGATATTTTTGATATTTGACTATGACAAGGTAACGGAGAGGGACACCTCAACGTAAAGCGGATCCCCCAGAAGGAACGGATGAAATGAAGGAACCGTAAGCGGCTATATAAGCAGAGGGCAGAGGGATCACAGAGAAGCGGAATGGTCCCTAACGAATCCAAACTTGAAGCTGCGGCCACACTGCCGGGCTGCCCAGAGAAAGGTTCCCTCTGGCAGAGTCGGAGAGAACTCGACCCACCTTAGGTGGCTCAAAGAAGGCTATCATGTGGCAGAGCGAGATGGACTATCCAATGAGCAAGTTCTGTGCCATCTGTGCGATACCGACTGACATTGCACAACCTCAACACCCATCTGAAACATAAAAGGAGAAACGAAATGAGAGGGAATGAGGGGACAGGAAATTCGTGGTAGAGGAGGAACCAACCCAGCATTTGCCTACCAATCCCGGGAAATCACGAAAAACAAAACCTATAGTCAGAGCGGTCGAAGGTAATAGAACCCAGGACCTCCCGGAGCCATCTCGCTCGGTAACTTTGGTATTTAATCACCTTTACATTTTTTAGTTATGCTGTTCATACATATATATATATATATATATATATATATATATATATATATATATATGTAATATATACCTTTTTCTAAATTTTTTTTTGGGGGGGCGGGTTCAGCGGGCTTCAAAACGTAATTCCAGGAAATCCCCATATCTATCAAATATTTGGGCGGAATACATTCAGGCTTATTGTCATATTATTAACGTCACTATGCGAACTTCAAGCACGTTCAAGAAAACGTTGCTTGTGCCTAGTATGCTATTGGTATAGCATGTATGTTGCAACATATTTTTAAAAACAGGAGCAGCTGATTATGAATAACCTCTAGATTTGCTTGTCTTTAATGACACGAAGACTGGAATATTTCTGGGTAAGGCTAAAACCATTGTTGCACTTTCACACACAATGTTTGAGCAAAGCCATGTCTTTCTCTAATTTGTATTCACATTTGAACACTCACATTTGTCTAGTTGCTGTAGGTAAGTAGTAGAAAAAATCTGATGTGTTACACTCACATGACTTTCTCTACTCTTGTACAAACTATTTTTACAAACGCTTATTCTCCATATGCTTCATGTTGATGGAGATATCAAGATGTCAATCTTATTGATAATTTTCTTGTAGATACAAGAGGAATATGGTAGGTTTTAAGCGATAGTCAAATATTTTAACGCTGGTTGCTATGTGGCGCATTCCGTTCTCTTTGCATGTCCAGGACATAAAAAAATGAATAACGAATTTGAGAAAAAGTATAAGTATTGGAAAATTTAAGGAAATAACAAGCAATATCTCGAAAACGGTTCACTCAACAAAAGAAATGTATATGACATAAGTTGTGTATTTTAACGCGATCTACATGTTTTGTGCAGGAAAATTTTGTCTATCTCTTATGGTTTACGAGTTATGCAAAAGGCGTTCACAATGAAGAATACTTTTGGAGACATTCCCAGAAAATTCGAGATATACATTTCATTTCTCATGACATTATCTTAAACATATGATATTTTCATCAAAATCGTTAGAGCCATTTTTGAGAAAATTAAAATGTTCGAAAAATGTTCCATGTAAGGGTAGTCTGGAGTGGGGGAATTTTCTTGAAAACCTTCGTGTCGCATCTCTGGAAGATACTGAACCTAAATACCAAGTTTGGTGCTTATCCGACTGTTCGTTTTTGAGTTATGCTGTTCACAGACACACACACACACACACACACAGACACACACACACACACACAGACACACACACACAGACACACACACGGACATGTTTCCAAAAATGCTTTTTTTGGATTCAGGAGATCTCAAAACATGTATTTCCGGTGAAATCTCGGTATCGAATTTTTGGGTGGAATGCAATACTTCCCCTACTTACTATACGTAGTAGAGAAAGTAAAAAGCTGATGTGTTACACTCACATAACTTTCTCTACTCTTGTACAAACTATCTTTACAAACTCTTATTCTCCATCTACTTCATGTTAATCGAGATAAACATTTGCAGAGTCTATCTTATTGCTAATTTTCTTGTAGATGTAAGGGGAATATATATTTACAAGGGCAATTTGGAAATACAGTAGCCTTTAAGCACATACATATCTCTTAATAGCTGGTTGCTAGGTGCAGCACCATTCCCTTTCCCACAGATTAATAGTCTTTGCATATCCAAGACAAAAAATGAATAACGAATTCCCATTTGAGAAAATAAGTATTGAAAAATTTAAGGGAATAACAAGCAATATCTCGAAAATGGTTAACTCAACAAAAAAAATGTATATGACATAAATTGTGTATTTTAACGCGATCTACATTTTTTGTGCAGTAAAATTTTGTCTATCGCTTATGGTTTACCAGTTATGCAAAAGTCGTTCACAATAAAGAATACTTTTGGAGACATTCCCAGAAAATTCAAGATAAACATTTTATTTGTCATAAAAATATCTTAAACATATGATATTTTAATCAAAATCGTTAGAGCCATTTTTGAGAAAATTAAAATTTTCGAAAAATCTTCCATGTAAAGGGTACTCTGGGGTGGGGAGATTTTCTTGAAAACCTTCGTGTCGCATCTCTGGAAGATACTGAACCCAAATACTAAGTTTGGTGTTTATCCGACTGTTCGTTTCTGAGTTATGCTGTTCACAGACACACACACACAGACACACAGGCACACAGACAGACAGACAGACAGACACACAGACACACACACGGACATGTTTCCAAAAATGCTTTTTTTAGATTCAGGGGGTCTCAAAACATGTATTTCCGGTGAAATCTCGGTATCGAAATTTTGGGTGGAATACAATACTTCCCCTACTTACTGTACGTAGTAGAGAAAGTAAAAAATCTGATGTGTTACACTCACATGACTTTCTCTACTCTTGTACAATCTAATTTTACAAACGCCTATTTTCCATATGCTTCAAGTTAATCGAGATATCGAGATGTCAATCTTATTGGTAATTTTCTTGTAGATGCAAGGGAAATATCGTAGCTTTTAAGCGATAGTCAAATATTTTAACGCTGGTTGCTATGTGGCGCATTCCATTCTCTTTGCATGTCCAAGACATAAAAAAAATGAATAACGAATTTGAGAAAAAGTATAAGTATTGGAAAATTTAAGGAAATAACAAGCAATATCTCGAAAACGGTTCACTCAACAAAAGAAATGTATATGACATAAGTTGTGTATTTTAACGCGATCTACATTTTTTGTGTAGTAAAATTTTGTCTATCTCTTATGGTTTACCAGTTATGCAAACGTCGTTCACAATGAAGAATACTTTTGGAGACATTCCCAGAAAATTCGAGATATACATTTCATTTCTCATGACATTATCTTAAACATATGATATTTTCATCAAAATCGTTAGAGCAATTTGTGAGAAAATTAAAATTTTCGAAAAATCTTCCATGTAAAGGGTAGTCTGGGGTGGGGGGATTTTCTTGAAAACCTTCGTGTCGCATCTCTGGAAGATACTGAACCTAAATACCAAGTTTGGTGCTTATCCGACTGTTCGTTTTTGAGTTATGCTGTTCACAGACACACACACACACAGAGACACACACACACAGACACACAAACACACACACACACACGGACATGTTTCCAAAAATGCTTTTTTTGGATTCAGGAGGTCTCAAAACATGTATTTCCGGTGAAATATCGGTATCGAATTTTTGGGTGGAATGCAATACTTCCCCTACTTACTATACGTAGTAGAGAAAGTAAAAATGAATAACGAATTTGAGAAAAACTATAAGTATTGGAAAATTTAAGGGAATAACAAGCAATATCTCGAAAATGGTTCACTCAACAAAAAAAATGTATATGACATAAATTGTGTATTTTAACGCGCTCTACATTTTTTGTGCAGTAAAATTTTGTCTATCTCTTATGGTTTACCAGTTATGCAAAAGTCGTTCACAATGAAGAATACTTTTGGAGACATTCCCACAAAATTCAAGATATACATTTTATTTGTCATTAAAGTGTCTTAAATATATGATACTTTAATCAAAATCGTTCTAGCCATTTTTGAGAAAGTTAAAGTTTTCCAGAAATGTTCCATGTAAACGGTAATCTGGAGTGGGGGGATTTTCTTGAAAATCTTCGTGTTGCATCTTTGGAAGATACTGAACCTAAATACCAAGTTTGGTGTTTATCCGACTGTTGGTTTCTGAGTTATGCCGTTCACAGACACACACACACACATAGACACACAGACGGACATTTTCCAGAAATGTTTTTTTTTTTTTTTTTTTTTTTTGGATTCAGGGTGTCTCGAGACATATATTTCTGGTGAAATTTCGGTATCGAATTTTTGGGTGGAATACAAGACTTCCCCTACTTACTATACGTAGTAGAGAAAGTAAAAACAAAAATCTGATGTCATACATTCACATGACTTTCTCTACCATATGTCGTTTATTAATGCTTATACAAACTATTCTTACTACGCTTATTTTTCTATCTACTATGTTTTAACCCAAATAATGTAGCTATTTGCAGAAATAGCTACATTACACATTTCTTATGGGTATAAGTGGAACAATACGTTTAAGAACTGACGTTTACGCTGGCCTTAAAATTCCATATGTTTTTACATGCAATCATGAGAAACAACTGAATATGGAAAGGACTTTAAAGAATGGCCAAGAAATGAACAATTCAAACCATTAATAACAGATATCTCTGAAATAGCTTGTGCCACAAAAAAACTTATTTAAAATAAATTGTGTGTTTTAAAGAGATTTAATTTTTGGTGTAATACGTTTTCGTCTATCGCTTAACGTTTACTATTTATACAAGATTATACAAAATTCCTTCCGAATGAAGATTTCAAAGGCTATTTCCGGAAAACTCAAGATATACGTTTTATTTTACCATGTAAATATCTCTAATATACGGTATTTTTTAATAAAAATCGTTAGAGCCATTCTTTAGAGAATCAAAATTTTTCATTGTAGAGGGTAGCTGGGGGTGGGAGATTTTCTTGAAAATCTTCGTGTTGCATCCTTGGAAGATACTGAACTTAAATGTCAAGTTCGGTACTTTTCGTTTTTGAGTTGTGCTGTTCACAGAAAAACACACACGCACACGACCTCTTTCTAAAAATGCTTTTTTTGGAATCAGGGGCCTCAAAACTTATAGAATGTTTGGATGGGATACGACACTTCCCCTACTTACAATACATAGTAGGGAAAGTAATAACGTTGCATTCAAGGGGTGTCGTATTCTCTTGGGGAATCTGAAAATATTCGTATTCAAATTGAGAAAGATTGTAAGTGCAATAGTAATTAGAGCCAGAATGGCCGAGTTTTGCGGCGTTTCGTGTGGTTTATTTTTGCACCTAAAAACGTTACGCCCAGACAGGGACTCGAACCCTGGACCCTTAGGTTAAAAGCCTAATGCTCTACCGACTGAGCTATCTGGGCTCTTTGCGGGTGTTTCATCGAAGATACTTGTACAGAACGTACATCCAGTAAAACCGTGAAATGCATCAGGCTAAAAAGGGAAATTCTTGCACACTTGTGTACTTATTAGGTATATGACCGAAGTAACTTGAAAACTTACGACGACAATGTACATTTTAAAGCTCACGCCATTATGGCTAAGTGATTTAAGATGAAGGACTTCTAATTCTCTGTTTTCTGCACGCGTGTGCTCTTTCTTTCTATTAACTTTTTTTTTATTAATGTTTAACGCCGTTATTACTAAACATGGCATCACAGGTGGTGGACATAGCAGTGAAGTGAACAATGCAGTGAAATTATGCTTGGGAAGGAAAAGCTCTTGGTCTAAGTTGAGGTTACCTCCCTGGAATTTGCTAGTTATGAGAACTGAGAAAAACCTGGAGTAAACTTCAGACGCGTGGGTTCGATTCCTATCTTGGTTGTGTGTTTGATTTAGCTACGAATTCCCTGGTTTAAATAAATTGAAACTACAACTTCTAATTAAATCTTCGAAACAATAAGCAACAATAGAAAGTGTCTTAAAAGGAAAAAAATTATATGTCACATTCATAGGAGTTTCTCTACCCACTATCGTTTATTTTTATAAACCTACAAACTATTTTTGTAAAACCTGATTCTTATCCTGTACAGAGCTAATTAGTATATATGTTTGCATAAATAGTTTCACTATACGTTTCGTTATAGGTAGAAAGGGAATAGCGATAGTCAAATGTTTAAACACTGATCGCTATATACTTAAAATTCCATGCTCTTTCCATGACATTGCGAGAAACAGCTGAACGTTGGCTGATGACACAAATAACGTTATTTGGAATAAATTGTGAGTTTGAATCTATAATTTGTGTGTGTGTGTAGTACGTTTTTGTCTATCCCACTGTCTATACGTTTTTGTTTATCTTTTACCAGTGAAGCAAAATTATAAAAAAAAATTCCTTCCGAATGGAAAGAGCTTCACAGGTTATTCCAGAAAATTCAAGATACGAGCTTGTGTCGTATCCTTGAAAGATACCAGCTTAAATACCAAGTTTATATTTTCCGACATTCCGTTTTTGAATTGTGCTGTTCACAGACACGGACCTTTTACTAAAGATATTTTTCTTTTGGGTTCAAGGGGCCTCAAAAATGTGTTTCCGGTGTGATCTTGGTATCGAATTTTTGGGGGAATACAATACTTCCCCTACGTAGTAGAGAAAGTAAAAAAAAATCAAACTGAAACGAAACCAGTAATGTCGACCACGTCACCTACGTTATAGAGAACATTTCTAAATAACAACTTTAAAATCAAAAAGTTAGACCAGGTGGCGAATGTTTAAGGCGTTGGTTGGACTGCAATATGATGTGTCCTGAACGCGTGGGTTCGAATCCTACCATCGTCGGTCGCGCTTTTATTTCATATTCATTTAAAGAAAGGGAGGAAAAGCAATGGTAACGAACAAGGCAGAGAGCCTTCCTCCATAAAACAAATTAAGTACTCCCTCATCTTTTTACTTTCTCTACCACGAAAAAGTAGGTAGACAAGGTATTGCATTCCATTTCAAAATTCGATACCGAGATTTCACCGAAAATACATCTTTTGTGGCCCCTGAATCCAAAAAAAGCATCGTCCATGTGTGCATCTGTTTGTGTGTGTCTCTACCCCAACTACCCTTTACTCGGAACACTTTAGAGATTTTTTATTTTCTGAAAAATGGATTTAACCATTTTGATTAAAATGCTATACATTAAAGGTAGGCATTTACATGACAAATAAAATGTATGTCTTTAATTTTTGAGAATACAAATGTATGAAGTCTTGTTCATTCGGAAGAAGTTTTGTATAATCTTGCATATATCGTATACGTTAAGCGAAAAACGAAAATGTGCTTCACAAAAACTTTTTAAAACAAAACCTATTTCAAATAATTTTTGTGAAATAAGTCCTTTGCGATATATCCGTTATTAATGATTCGAATTGTTCCTAACTTTATTATTATTATTTTGAAGTCCTTTCAAATTTCAGTTGTTTCTCGCGATCGCATGGAAACAACATGAAGTTTTAAGGCCATTACAGCGTCTAGTTCTCAAACATTTGACTGTCCTTGTTTCCTTTGTGTTTGTAACGAAATGTGTAATGTAGCTGTTTCTCCAAATGTTTATCTTGATTAAAATGAAGTAGAAAGAAAAAAATCCGATGTGTTACACTCACATGACTTTCTCGACTCTTGTACAAACTATTTTTACAAACGATTATTCTCCATCTACTTCATGTTAATCGAGATTTACTAGGTCAGCCTCTAGTTTCCGAGGTTGCGGGTTCAAACGCAGAGGGCGATGGATTTTTTTGGGCGCAAAAATCCTTCCGTCGGAAGGGAAGTAAAGCCCGTGGTTCCGTGTCGTAGATTTACAGCACATAAAAGGACCTCAAGCATGGTAAAGAGGCCTCTGAGCAAAATACCGGTCTTTAACGCCCAATATAGAATGGGACGCTAAGGACAACAGTAGTTAAAGAGCGTCCATAAATAAAACTCAAAAATTGCTAATTTTCTTGTAGGTGGAAAGAAAATATGCAAATACAGTAGGTTTTAAGCTAAAGTTAAATGTTTTAAGAGCTGGTTGCTATGCGGAGCACGCCACATTCTCTTTGCATGTCCAGGGGAAAGAAAAGCAAAAAAACCAAAAACGAATAACGAATTCTCATTTGAATTGGAAAACTCAAACAAATAACAAGAAATATCTCGGAAATGGTTCACTCGACAAAAAAATGTATGTGACATAATTTGTGTGTTTTAACGAGATCTAAATTTTCTGCGTAGTAAAATTCTGTCTATCTCTTAGGGTTTACCCGTTATGCAAAAGTCGTTCAGAATGAAGAGGACTTTTGGAGGCATTCCCAGAATATTCATGATATTTTTCCATGAAAATATCTTAAACAACGATATTTTAATCAAAACCGTTAAGAGTTATTTTTTGAGAAAATAAAAATTGTTAAAAACTGTTCGATATAAAGGGTAGTCTGGAGTGGGGGGATTTTCCTGAAAATTTTCGTGCCGCATCTTTGAAATATATTGAACCTAAATACAAAGTTTGGTATTTATCTGACTTTTCGTTTTTGAGTTATCCTGTTCCCAGACACACAGACACATAGACACACACACACACACACACGGACCTTTTTCTAAAAATCCTATTTTTGGATTCAGGTGCTTCAAAACATGTATTTCCATTGAAATCTTGGTATAGAAATTTTGGGAGGAATGCAATACTTCCCCTACTTACTATAGGTAGTTGAGAAAGCAATAAGCTTTCGTAAGAATAGTTTGTATGCCCACTAACAAACGATAGAGGGTAGAGAAGGTCATGTAAATGTAACACATCAGATTTTTAGAATAATGTTCGTGTGTATGTGTGTGTCTATGATTGTGTTTCTGTGAACAGTATAATTCAAAAGCGAAATGTCCGATAAATATCAAAGTATTTAAGTTCCGTATCTTCCAAAGATGTACTCGAAGATATTTAAGGTAATCCCCGCACCTCCAACTACGCTTTACATGAAAGAGTTTTCGAAAATTTTTATTTTCTCAAAAATGGCTCTAACGATTTTGACTAAAATACCATATATTAAGGATATTTACATTACAAAATGCATAATGCATATCTTGGAATTTTTGGAAATAGCCTGTTAAGCCCTCTTCATTCAGAAAGAATTTTTTATAATCTTGTATAACTGTTACGTGTTATGCGATAGAAGAGAACGTACTTCACAACAACAACAACAACAAAATAATGCAGACCTATTTAAAACAGCAAAATTAATTCAAATAGTGCTTTTGAGGTATTTTTTATAATCTTGTATAACTGTTACGTGTTATGCGATAGAAGAGAACGTACTTCACAACAACAACAACAACAAAATAATGCAGACCTATTTAAAACAGCAAAATTAATTCAAATAGTGCTTTTGAGGTATAAACCATCCCCAATATATTCCTTATTAACGGTTCAAATTGTTCAATGCTTTGTCATTCTTTTAAAGTCCTGTCGATTTTCAGCTGTTTTTCAACTGCATTGAAACAGTATGGAATTTTAAGGCCAGCATATAGCGTCCAGTTCTTAAACACTTGACTATGGGTGTTGCCTTTGTATCTATAACGAAATGTGTAATGTAGATATTTCCGCAAACGTTTAAATATCTCGATTAAAATAAGTAAATAGAGAAATAGGCTTTCGTAAGAATAAATTTTATATCCACTAATAAATGTTAGAGGGTAGAGAAACTTATGTGAATGTAACACATCAGAATTTTGAAGTGATGCAAGGCGTTTGAAATATAAATAAATTTGAATGAATTAAGGTATATGTGACTGAATCTGAGAAAAATTCCAGTTGCTCAAAAATTAAATAGAATATGCGTTTGACAGTGTGAAAAAATATGTATGTGTAACAATCCATTAGTCTCGCTAGCAAACATCATTCATCTGCTTCCAAAAGTGCTTTCAGTATATATTTATTGCAGGCATACATGAACATACAGTAAGTATGCTCTTTATATGAACTCATGGTATTCCAAAATGTGACCACTTAACCTTTCAAGGCGAACTGCTTATAATATAAAAGATTTAAACAAATAACAGTGAATATTTTGAAAGATGGACGTCTTTATTTGATATGAGCTGTATATTTGAAGAAGAGTTATATTTTTCCTTTAGTATGATTTTAACCGAGCTGTAGCATTCCGGAGGTCCCGGGTTCAAACCCCCCGGGCCGACAATCTGACCGAGGGTTTTTTCGCGGTTTTCCTTGGTTGCTAGGTGAATGCGGGTTGGATAATTTAATCCGAAAATTTTCCTATCATCCTTTCATCACTACATCTCATCTCCTTCTTCACCGCATTGGGCTGATCAACCATCCTAGATATGCTATGATCCTGAGTTTAGTTGCTACTTGATAGGCTACTGATACAAGGCTTGTATGTCCTTGGGGGTGTAAGTCCTGCAAAGAGGAAGGTAATCCGTTGAAGAAGAAAAAGTAAGATTTTGTCTGTCTTGTTTGATTTCCTTTTCATAGAGAATGAGATAGGAATGAAAGGGCTGCAGACACTATTAACAATAAAACTGAAGATGTGTATTTTATTTATTACACATCTCAAATACATGATGTTTTATTAATTGATAATATCTAACATGGATTACATTTACATGTTTTTCTATAGCTACTCTTCTATAAACTAGTTTTACAAAAGTTTATTCTTCTACTTATTACTTTCTCTACTACGTATAGTATGTAGGGGAAGTATTATATTCCACCCAAAAATTCGATACCGAGATTTCACCGGAAATACATGTTTTGAGAACCCCTGAAACCAAAAAAGCATTTTTGGAAACATGTCCGTGTGTGTGTCTGTGTGTCTGTGTGTGTGTCTCTATGTGTGTGTCTCTGTGTGTGTGTGTGTGTGTGTGTGTGTGTGTGTGTGTGTGTGTGTGTGTGTGTGTGTGTCTGTGTGTGTGTGTGTGTCTCTGTGTATGTGTGTGTGTGTGTGTGTGTGTGTGTGTGTGTGTGTCTGTGTGTGTGTGTGTGTCTGTGAACAGCATAACTCAAAAACGAACAGTCGGATAAACACCAAACTTGGTATTTAGGTTCCGTATCTTCCAGAGATGCGACAAGAAGGTTTTCAAGAAAATTCCCCCACCCCAGATTACCCTTTACATGGAACATTTTTCGAAACTTTTAATTTTCTCAAAAATGGCTCTAACGATTTTGATTAAAATATCATATATTTAAGATATTTTCATGACAAATAAAATGTATATCTTGAATTTCCTGGGAATGTCTCCAAAAGTATTCTTCATTGTGAACGACTTTTGCATAACTGGTAAACCATAAGAGATAAACAAAATTTTACTACACAAAATAGAAGGCGCTAAAATACACAATTTATGTCATATGCATTTTTGTTGTTGAGTGAACCATTTTCGAGATATTACTTGTTATTCCCTTAAATTTTTCAATACTTATTTTCTCAAATGGGAATTCGTTATTCATTTTTACTTTCTCTACTACGTATAGTAAGTAGGGGAAGTATTGCATTCCACCCAAAAATTCGATACCGAGATTTCACCGGAAATACATGTTTTAAGACCTCCTGAATCCAAAAAAAGCATTTTTGGAAACATGTCCGTGTGTGTGTGTGTGTCTGTGTGTGTGTGTGTGTGTCTGTGAACAGCATAACTCAAAAACGAACAGTCGGATAAACACCAAACTTGGTATTTAGGTTCAGTATCTTCCAGAGATGCGACACGAAGGTTTTCAAGAAAATCCCCCCACCCCAGACTACCCTTTACATGGAACATTTTTCGAAAATTTTAATTTTCTCAAAAATGGCTCTAACGATTTTGATTAAAATATCATATGTTTAAGATAATGTCATGAGAAATGAAATGTATATCTCGAATTTTCTGGGAATGTCTCCAAAAGTATTCTTCATTGTGAACGACTTTTGCATAACTGGTAAACCATAAGAGATAGACAAAATTTTACTACACAAAAAATGTAGATCTCGTTAAAATACACAACTTATGTCATATACATTTCTTTTGTTGAGTGAACCGTTTTCGAGATATTGCTTGTTATTCCCTTAAATTTTCCAATACTTATACTTTTTCTCAAATTCGTTATTCATTTTTTTGTCCTGGACTTGCAAAGAGAATGGAATGCGCCGCATAGCAACCAGCGTTAAAATATTTGACCATCGCTTAAAAGCTACCATATTCCCCTTGCATCTACAAGAAAATTAGCAATAAGATTGACATCTCGATATCTCGATTAACATGAAGCATATGGAGAATAGGCGTTTGTAAAATTAGATTGTACAAGAGTAGAGAAAGTCATGTGAGTGTATCACATCAGATTTTTTTTGTCTTGGATATGCAAAAAATATTAATCTGTGGCAAAGGGAATGGTGCTGCACCTAGCAACCAGCTATTAAGAGATATGTATGTGCTTAAAGACTACTGTATTTCTATATTGCCGTTGTAAATATATATTCCTCTTACATCTATAAGAAAATTAGCAATTAGATAAAGTCTGCAAATGTTTGTCTCGATTAACATGAAGTAGCTGGAGAATAAGCGTTTGTAAAAATAGTTTGTACAAGAGTAGAGAAAGTCATGTGAGTGTAACACATCAGATTTTTTTTAATCTAGATAAACGTTTGCAGAAATTATTACATTCTACATTTCGTTGCGGAATATAGGAGTCTGAAGCGATATTCAAATCTTTAAAAAGCGAGTCACTGTATGCTGGCTTTGAAAATCCATTTTGCTCTCACACGAGGAACAACGATTAGCGATTGAGCACTTTGACGTAGTTGAAAAATTCATACCAATAACAACGAATATCTCGGATATTCTTAACGAAACATAAATTGAGATAGTAACCGACACGGATGGCCGAGGTCGTTAAGACACGGACTCTTGAATGGGAGGTTCGGGTTTCAAATCCTGCAAAGATCATCTTCCCTGATAGTTTTTTTTTGTTTTTTTGCCAGGTTCTCCTCAGTCCTCATAACTAACAAATGCCGGGGAGGTATCCTAATTTTATTATTTTATTTCATGTATCACCAGCATCGTATGAACTGAGAATGAACGCTTAAAACTATTAAAAAAAGAAGGGAGTACCTGCCTATATTTTTATGTAGTAAGTTTTGTGTGTCAATTGCAGATTAAACAAAAGGTATACAAAATGCATTCCGAATAAAGAGAACTTTACGGCTTTTTACGGGAAATTCAAGATATAAATTTCATTAGAATAATGTAAATATCTTAATTTAAAATATTTTAATTAAAAGAGCTGCTTTTGGGAAAATAAAACATAAATTTCCATGTAAAGGGTAGTTTGGTACTGAGGGATTTTATTTAAATTCTTCCAGTCCCATGCCTGGAAAAAGCTGAATTTAAATACCTACCAAGTTTGGTATTATTCCAAATTTTCGTTTTTGAATAATATACTACTCAAAGATACAGACGCTAAGGATTAGAGTATTATTTCACTTATAGTTTGCTTTATAGCCAATACATCTTGGAAAACGATTCGTTAATAAATCTTATGTGTTACATTAAAATGACATTCTCTAATCTATCGTTTATTAGTGGCTATAAAATTATTCTACGAAAGTTTATTTTTTATATCTCCTTCATTTTAATCGAGATAAACCTTTACAGAAATAGCTACATTACACGCTTCGTTACAGGTACGAAAAATAGCGATAGTCAAATGTTTAAGAACTGGACGCTATATGCTGGCCTTACTCTTTCCATGCAGTCGCGAGAACCACTGAATGTCAACAGAAACTTAAAAGAATGACACAGAATTAAAAAAATTGAACCATTAATAAGGAATATCTCGCAAATGGCTGATGACATAAAAATGGTTATTTGAAATAAATTGTGTGTTTTAAAGAGATCTACATTGAGAAATTAAAAAAATTCAAAAAAGTTCCATGAAAAGGGTAGTTGGGGTGAAGGAATTTTCTTGAAAATCTTCGAGTCGCATCTGTGGAACTGCATCATTTATCTTTTCTTATTTATTTTATTTAGCCGATCAGCAAGATCGCTAAACAAGTTAGAGATAAATCAGTCTAAGAATTGCTTTACATATAACAAACTGAAGATATTGCCTCTAACATACCCAATAGATAACAAGATAATGATTACAAGTATATGATATTAACAATTAGATTTAACTAGATAACATTAACGAGGTATTAAACAAAGTTAACAAATATATTTATTTGATTGTAATCAATGACTGAAAACAGAGTTTGGATGAGTGAGGTTAGTTATTAGTCTGAGAAATGCACTGTAGGAATCAGTGGGCTGGAAGTCTTGAGGTAGTTTGATATTTATCTGACTTTTCGTTTTTGAGTTATGCTGTTCACACACACACACACACTAACACACACACACACTGGCCTTTTTCTACAAGTGTTTTTTTATTTATTCATTCAGCAGGCCTCAAAACATACATTTCCAGTGAAATCTCGACATAGAATTTTGGTGGAATACGATATTTCTACTTTTTACTATACATAGCAGAGAAGCAAAAATATACTTTTATACTTTCTCTTCACAAATTCAGCTTTTTTTGTCTTTTTCGTACTTTGCATATTACTAGGCATTGCGTACTGTGTAAGTATATTAACCAAAACAAGCAAAAAACAAAGGAATGCATGAATACGCCATCTGTTGTATAGATGAAGAGCACGTATACAGAAATATTGAAGTATAGAGAAAGAAAGAAAACGCATGTGACGGGCTGGTGACAGCCGCAATATAATGACCACGCCATATTCTAACCTAACCTTGTCGCTAAGAATAATGAAAAGCGAAATGTGCACGTCGTTTGTTTCATTGTTCCAGAGGCGGCCACCAGGAAGCAGCCACCTCATCACTCATATCAGCTGTTCGATCACTAAACGCGACAGTTAATATCACGGCGGTGGCCCCATAATTGAGTTCCATTCAATGCGAATCACATCCAATTTCGAATAATCTGGACATCTATCTGTGCGTCATCATCAAACCCAACAAATGAGCAGCTCTCGCACAGATGGCAGCGCCACTAATAATAACGTGACAACACAATGCACTAAACCTCCTCCCCCCAGTGTTAATTTACTTCGCTCGGAACATTGCAATGGTATTAGCGGTGTAGGGGGATACCACAACTCCTGTGTTGGGTTTAATTGCCGAGATAAACATGTTAATGCTATCTGTAAATTGACTATATAAAATCATCATCCATTGTTTGCCTTGGAAAATGGTTTCAAGAAATATTTGTTTTGGGGACAGATGTGCTTTACATTACTGCGCAACGCTCTTTTATCAGTTTGGGAACACTTACAGTGTCAGCAGCAACAGATGCCATGTCTATTTACGTATATCTTCCCTTTACTTTTAGTCATAAATGTATAGCAATATTATAAAGATAGTGTATATGTATAAACATAATCTCGATTCTGGTAATTCTTTCGTCGCTGAAACGGACTATTCTTCCTGACAAACAGACACTGAATACAAGACTCCTAATTTCAATCCCTAAATCACTAAGAGACTAATAAGGATTTACAAGGCCTGTGTTCCGGAATACGAACACATTAGAATTATAAAAGAACATACTTGTGAAGTAGACTTTGAACTTCCTTTAAGATTGCCAAGGAGTAAAAGAAAGTTGTTACTCCACAGAAAATACATGTAAAATGAAACAAAAGCCCCAAAATTCCAAGCAATGTGTGTATATATATACCGACGTGCATAAAAATTGGCCCATAATGTAACGCAGCTGATTATGTTGGTAATGCCAAATGTAGTCCCACCCTCTGCTAGAGTGAACTACTCTGTTTCTTGAGCATAATTTCTAGCTGCATGATTGGCAGAGTATTTTCACTCCTCCAAAATATGCCGAACTGCCAAAGAATAACATATGTTCACTAGCGAAGTATCGTTAAGGCAATGCTTCGTTAATGTTGACGCAAAAATAAAATCCAATATAATAAAAACGCAAAAATAAACACGAAACATTTTTTACCTTCGTCTCCATGTCGCTGATGAAAGCTTTCATAAAATGTCGTGACTGTCGTTTAGTTTAACGACGCACACGAGTAATACTTCACGCCTTCCTCTACAAGGCCAAATTATGTCGTATTGGCCTCAGCGTTTCCTTTTGTACCAGTCGTACCGAAAATCTTTCGCAGAGACGGTATCCGAACCGCCCTTTCATTTCACATCGATTATAACATCGATTATTGGTTAGTTTTTGTGTTTGAATTGTTTTTCAGAACAGCCACATAGAGAAGTGATACCGGCTGGGTTTAGTCAAAGGTTGGTTGCTGAAGCAGGGAAAAACACTATTGCGATCTAAGGAAATGGGCCACTTGGTATGCACAATAGGATACATACATGATTCTATCCTCAGTGGGCATACAAACTATTCTTACGAAGGTTTATCTTTCTACCTACCTCATTTTAATCCAGATAAACCTTTTGCAGAAATAACCACATTACACATTTCGTAAGGACACAAAGAGAACAGCGATAGTTAAATGTTAAACATTATACGCTGGCTTTAAAATTCCATGCTCTTTCCGTGCAAACGCGAGAAACGCATGAAAATCACGGAGACTTTAAAAGATGACAAAGTATTGAACAATTCGAACCATTAATAACGGATACTTCGGAAATGGCTGCTGCTACAAAAAAGTTATTTGAAATAAGTTGTGTGTTTTAAAGAGATCTACGTTTTTTGTGGTGCGTTTTCATCTATCGCTTAACGTTTACCAGTTATACAAGATTATACAAAATTCCTTCCGGATAAACAGGACTTCACAGGCTATTCCCGGAAAAATCTAAATATGAATTTTACTTATCATACACCTATCTTTAAAATATGGTATTTTAATCAAAATCAGTAGAGCCGTTTTATGGAAAATAAAAAAATTCGAAAAATGTTGCATGTAAAGAATAGTTGGGAAGGGAATTTCTTGAAAATCCTCGTATCGTATCTTTGGAAGATACTGAACCTAAAATCAGTCTTGGTACTACTGTCCAAGTTTTGTTTTTTGAGTTATGCTGTTCAAAGACACACGCGCACGCACGCACACATGCACACATGCACACATGCACACAGGACCTGTTTCTAAAAATCCTTTGTTTTCAATGGGTCTCAAAACATGCATTTTCGTTGAAATCTCTGTATGGAAATTTTGGGTGGAATGTAGTACCTGCTCTACCTACTATGTACGTGGTAGAGAAGTAAGAAAACAAAGCAAAACAAAGACAATCGGATATTGTCTATTATCTATAGTAATATTATCAAGAGAGAAATTTTGTGTGCGCGCGTGTGTGTGTGTGTGTGTCTAAGGTAATATCAACATCCACTAAACCGGTTTTTATAAATTTTTCACCCTTGAAAAGCGCTGTTCTTCTTGACGGACCTAGGATATATAATATTTCCACAAATTTTAAAATTGGGGGTTTAAGGGGGAATATTCGTATTCATGTCAACCAATTTACTTTCCATTTCGTTGAATAAAATATCATATAATATTTTTGGCTCTTTATTGCGAATATGGTAGATATTTAATGCCTTTAAACCCAAAGGACTTAAAGGGGGTGATTGATCCTATCCTCAAATTTCCTTCTGAGCATTCAAAGTGTATTTTTGGTTTGATTTGGACAAAAGTCGTACATTTGAGTTTTACAATCTGTCAAAGCTAAGTTTTGCTAATACTTTATAAAAATTCCGTTTCTCTATATTTTAGCCTTACTCATATAAACACTCTTTTACCCATCTATACACAAATGTGTATACCTATAGTATTGCATCCAACGGAAATTGAAAGTTAGCTTACAACTTTCAGAAACTGCTCTTTGTATGCTCATAACCCTTATGTATAAAATTGCAGTCTAACCCGTTGGATCTAAATACTTATTGTACAGCTGTACTATAGGAACTGGAAAAAATCGAAGTTACCTTACAATTTCCAAAAAGCACACCAACTCTCAGTTTTTTCACATTGTATTTTCGGTTTTTAAAAATCGTCCTTCCCTTTCTCAACAGTTACCGAGCGGGATGGCTCAGGCGGTTTACGTCTGTGGCCCACATTCGGGAGGTCCCAGGATAGATCCCCGGCGACAGCCTACTCTGGTCATTGGTTTTTCGTGGTTTCCCTGGGTCGCTAGGCGAATGCTGGGGTGGTCATTTTCCACCACGACTCTTCTTCCTCTTATTTTCTGTATCCATCATCATTGTCATCTGTTTCAGGGTTGTAGTACCAAGCGCCGGTGATCGGCGGGTTGCGGCTGGGCGGTGGCTTGTGCTCTGTAGAGGTTTCTTCCCTAGCATCGCTGCGGTTCCGCTCCGGGGGACCCTGGAGGTTGGTGGCTTGTAGGCAGGGACCGTGTGGCATCGGATGCGTTCTATCTGGAAACGTTAGGGACCCCGTCCATGCTTGCGTTCTTCGGCATCCGTATTTGGTCGCCCTTCGGGTCACTCCCCTCATTCCTCCCTCCCAGGGGCCACGTTAGAAGCACAAAGGGCCGACTGGCTTGCGTGCGGTGCTCTGCACCGCTTCCGAGGCCCCCTGCGTGATATGTACCTTTACATTTTTCTCAACAGTTTAAATATAAAATTGCACCATTTAACCAATGGAGACATTCATTTTTGTACTTACACTATTATAATGCTATACCCACTTAGATTTTCAGCCTCTTACCTACAAAAGATGCACCTTTGACCAATCTGAATAAAACATGGGACATTTAAACAGTTCAGATCTCAGCTAAAATAATAGGCTACTCAAGTCTTTCAAAAGGTGGCCCTATTCTCTTACTTACAGAGTGCAGCCGCGCAAAGCCGGGTAAGGCTTTGTAAGTACGATATTTATCTCACTAATTGACACTTTATTCTAATTCTATCGCGTAGCTGGTGAAGTTTCTGGATGCTAAAAGCTTTTAAAACCCTTAGTAATAAAGTTTTTCTGTATATTCTCTGTGATTTATAATCAACACCAGTATATGTTAAATAAGTATATGAAGAGATAAAATTGTGTGCAGCGTAACACCAGAGACCACTCAACTAATGTTTATAATAAACAACTGAGAATAGTATTTTTCTGGACATTACGGACTGTGTATCATTTCAAAAATATTTAAACTGCTCGCCTGGATATGGAACATTTTTATATTGACCAGTTTTGCCGCTACTTCGCTGAATATTAATCTCAAGGACCAAACTCATGGTATACAAGTTAAACATTTCATCTACTGTGATTTATCTATATTTACTTATACAACCGCTTAATTCTTTCACCGTTAAAGTATAATGCACTCACAGACTATCGAACATCTCCATAATTTGAAATATTGTTGGAGGGAGATTAAGGAAACCAGAAACACAGCATCCGCCGATATTTCATACCAACTTCTGTGAATATCAGGGGACATTTTACCCATTATACGTATGGCATATAACCAGGAGCGGAGGGGGGCTTGGCCCCTCGACCTAAAGAGATCTTTTGTGTCTAGGCCCCTAACGGGGACCCCGGGAAGGAGGAGTGAGGTGAGAGAAGACAGAGGGCGGTTGGACCAGGAGGCACGACAGAGCAGAGGGCAGGGTCCCTACATCTTCCAGGTTGAAGCTTCCCGATTGTAACTGATACAACCGGCTCCTCCCCCACTGGGGTGCCCGGGACTCGGAGACCACTTCCATTCCGGAAACGAAGTTTAACAGAGAGCATCCTTTTTCCCTACCATGCAACGCCAAAACTCTCGACGACACTTGCAACCCTGAAACAACCAAGCAGATGAAAAGTGAAGTGAACTGAGAAAGGAGGTGAAATGGAGGGACAGAAAATCGGGAGATGCAATTAACCTTCCTAGCATTCGCCTAGAGACCCGGGGAAACACCTGAAAATACTCATAGGCCAGGCGGGCGCGGGAATCGAATCCACGACCTCCCGAATGTGAGTCACACGCCCTACCGCCCACACCACTTCGCTCAGTGTTTTTAGCCATTACTGCTATCACACGAACTTTGCGTAATTACAGTTACAAGGGGCAAAGGGATGGATTCCGTATAAAAATCTTCCATGTCATTGCACAATAATTTTATAAAGATTGAGGGTGATGTAAATTAAATTAATTTAATCATCTTTCGATGTTTAAAAATCCACCTGTGCCGCACCAGCTAGCTAGTAATTAATATGCTTATAAATTAATATCCGCCTGAATGATCACGGTAAATGTCGATAACCACTTGAGGGATTCTTTTGTTGTTCTCAAGATTTTTTCTGTAGCAAAAATATCACCTACAGAACAAAATAACCGCCTCCGGGTGGGCTCGGACCACCAACCTGTCAGTTAACAGCCGAACGCGCTAACCCATTGCGCCACGAAGGCTGTGCTTTCTACTGACACAAAACTAGTATAGCTAAAAATAATTAGCTAAATTTTAAAATATAATTTGCTAAAAATAAAAGGAGGCCTACAAATGCCAGCAACTTTTAACACGAGCAACGTCGGTAAAAGGTAAAAGTATAAACTAATTAGGGCAATCATTGAAAGATACTGTGAAGTGTCTACTGCCTCTCGTATCATTGCTGTTTAATAACCTTACCGAAAAACAATGAACGATCGAGCACGTCGTAGAAACTTAATTGTATCACAGTCAGTTTTTAAACTTCCTGGTTCGGGTACAACTCTGACCAGGGACGTGATATTACAGCCTTTTGCTCCCCATTCTGGAATATACGGATCTTTAGATTATTTGGCCGTTGCCGCCAGTCAGTTGTCTGCGCATGGCGTCAATATATTGGAACGAGTGTATCACCAGTGCCACTGGCGGAAGACTAGCGAAAGATGAATGGAAGGGGTGGCTGTAAACAGTTTGTAGGCCATCTTAGTGAAATGGGACTTGTATCGCACCTTTCTAGTATTTGCATTTGAATTTCTTTCATTTGCGTCTCGTAAATTCGAGTCTCAGCATGTATGCTGATAGGGAACTAAAATAATTGGACGCTTTCTGTAGCGCAGAGTATCTCGGCTTTAATGGAACATTTTCAACCTTTAAATAAAAAACATTTTGGTTGCTTCCACTTCTTGTTAATAAAAACAACTGATTTTGTTTTCTATAGTGTTTTGTCTCGGGACTTGATGAAATTCTGGGCAAGAATGGAGAAAATCATTCACATAGAGACCAATATCGTAACCGTAAACTCCTCTCGTATCCTTACAGTTCGGAAGTAGCACTCAACCATGCAAATTCTGTGTTCGGAGGTCACTTCCATCTCGCGTGCAAGAGCGCACAAAATTTTCGCCGCCGCAGTACATCAACCTGTTTACAAACTCGGAAACCATGCAGTCCGAGGTCCAATTCCACACCTCCCCTTTGAAACAAAAGGCTTACTGAAATAATAATTACATCATTCATATAAATCGACTGGTGGTAAAGACCGAATAAATCTGAAGACTAAATTTGAGTTCTGATAAAGAGATTATGAGGTTCATTAACATAATCCTTAATTTAAATTTACTAATGTTTTCCTTACACAGTGCGTCATTTATTACAGCATTAATACAAGGTTTGTTGTAGGACTGGGTGGTACGTAAATAGTACCATGTGATCATAATTTTCTTTATAAACTCAAGTCTAGAAACGCTTTGTTTACGTGCTAGGGCCTTTGAAATGTGGAATACGTAGGCGGATCACAAAAGATAGGCACGAAGTAAAAAACAAAGTAAATAAAACTGAAACATGTAACTAAACAATAATATTTTAATAAACTACTGAAGGTGCTCAAAATAGCTGTTGCCAACTTCGACACATTTGTGCATCCCTGGTTATGTGCTATCGAACACTTGAGTATCCTTGAAAAACATTAGGAAATAACCATGACTATGAAAGCGTTGACTGTTGAGGTGACGCAGAACATCATTTATAACAAGATGTTTCGATGGATAGACATTCGAGGCCCAATGCTTCCCCCCCTTTCTTTTTTCTTCTTCTCAGGATACATTAATTAAAAACTAAATGTGCCTCTTACAGCTTTCTCTGCGGTTTAAATCTTCTATACTATAGCAGGTATTCATAAAAACGATTTTTTTATTCACGATACCTTAGTAAGAATAACTTTTTTTTTTCTGTACCGGGTACCTAGTAGTCAGAGAGGGTACCTACTACATTCCACCCAAAAATTCGATACCGAGATTTCGCCGGAAATACATGCTTTGAGGCCCCCTGAATAAAAAAAAACATTTTTAGAACAAGGTCTGTTTGTGTGAGTGTGTGTGAACATCATAACTCAAAAACAAAAAGTCGCATCAACACCAAACATGGTATTTAAGTTCAGTACCTTCCAAAGATGCGACACCAAGATTTTCAAGAAAATCTCTCTACCCCAAACAACCGTTTATATGGAAAATTTTTCGAAATATTTTATTTTCTAAAAAATGCCTGTAACGATTTTGATTAAAATACCATATAATAAACATATTTATACACAAACAAAATGTATATATTGAATTTTCTGGGAATAGCTATTGAAGTTCTCTTCATTCGGTAGGAATTTTTGTATAACTGTATAACTGATAAACTTTAAGCGGTAAGAAACATACTATACAAGAAATGTAGATGTGTTTAAAACACACAATTTATTGAAAATAACTTTTTTTTGTGGCATCAGCCATTTCCGAGATATCCGTTATTAATTGTTCGAATTGCTCAATTTTTAGCCATTCTTTTAAAGTCCTGTCGGTATTCAGTTGTTTCTCGCGATTGAAAGGAAACAGTATAGAATTTTAAGGTCAGCATATAGGGTCCAGTTCTTAAACATTTGCCTCCCATTCTTCACTTTGTATCTAAAACGAAGTGTGTAATGTAGTTATTTAGTTATTTCTTTAAAAGTGTATTTAGATTAAAATGAAGTAGATATAAAAATACGCTTTAGTAAGGTTAATTGATATACCCACTAACAAATGATATAGTTTAGAGAAATGCAAATGTATTACATCGAATTTTTTGATTAGAAATAATCTCAAATTAAACAATATGAACTTTTACTGCATGCACAATATGAAAAATAAAACACAGTTTGCATATCGTAAGTCAGTTTTTGTTACTAATCAACCCAAGCGGGGAGCATAATGAATGCTGAATGAGAGTTACATAAAAAACGTACGTATTACGAAAAAAAAGTAATTGGCACAAATTGTATATTTCAATGAGTTCTGCACTTTTCCTGAAGTAAATTTTTGTCTATATCTTATGGTTTCCTAGATACACATAATTATACAAAAATCAATTAAACGGTACTTGAAAATCTATTGACAGAAAACACAAGATACACAGTTTACTTCTCATGTCCATATGAAGCATATATTTTAATCAAAACGTTCTGTTTTTGAGAAAATAAAAAATAACGATAACTTTTCCGTGTAGTTTGGTTCTAGGGTGATATTCTTGAAAATCATCGAGTCCCATCCTTGGACAGGTTTGGTATTTATCTGATACTTCATTTTGAGATACATACACATTTCACATACACACGAGCACACCTCTCCTCTCTGAGGCTTTTTTTCCAGGTTCGCCTCGGTCTTCATAACTGGCAAATACCGATGAGGTACCCTAAACTTAGGTCTCGAACGCTTCCTTCCCACATTTCCTTTCCCAATTATCATTACATTTTATGCATCATCAGTGTCCACCTCCTGTGTGTATGTATGCAGTAAAAACAGGCGTTAAACACAGTTTTTAAAAATCTGATGCGATACATTCACATGACTTTCTCTACCCTCTATCATTTATTAGATTATTTTTGTAAAGCTTATTTTTCTAGCTAGTATATTTTAATTCAAATAAACCTTTGCAGAAATAGCACCATTATACATTTCGTTATAGATTCAAAGGCAACAGCGATAGACAGATGTTTAAGAACTGAACGCTATACGCTGACCTTAAAATTCCACATTGTTTCCATGCAATCCGGGAAACAACTGAATGCTGAAAGGATTTAGAAAAATGGCTAAGTAATGAACAATTCGAACCATTAATAACGGATATTTCAGAAAATATTTATGCCACAAAAAGCTTATTTAAAGTAAATTGTGTGTTTTAAAGTCATCTACATTTTTTGTGTAGTACGTTTTCGTCTATCGCTTAACGTTTAGCAGTTGTACAAGATTATACAAAATTTCTTTCAACTGAAGTAGACTTCGCAGCCTATTCCTAGAAAATTCAAGGTATACATTTTATTTGCCATGTAAATATCTTTAATATATTGTCTTTTAATCAAAATCGTTGGAGCCATTATTTTAGAAAATAAAAGAATTTCGAAAAATATTCCATGTAAAGGGTAGTTTAGGGTGGGGGATTTTCTTGACAATCTTTGTGTCGCATTCTTGGAATGTACTGAAGCTAATGTACACACAGGCAGACAGTCAGAACAGACCCACAAACACAGGACCTTTTTCTAAAAACGCATTTTGGATTCTGGGAGCCTCAAAACTGTATTTCCGGTGAAATTTTGGTATCGAATTTTTGCGTGGCATAAAATACTTTCCCTACTTACTATACGTAATAGAGAAAGTAAACAGAAAACACACATACAATAAAAACATACATGGCGTGGGATTTTTTTTCTAAAACACGTTCTTTTGGACTTGAGGACTTCAGAACCTGTATTTACGGTAAAATGTCGATGTCGAATTTTTTGGTGGAGTGCAATGTTTACTCTTCCTACTATAGATAGAGAAAGTAAAACGCTCCAAACTCTTGTCGTGGCCAAAACTATGGTAAGATCAGATCAGGAAAATACTTTTAAACGTATTTCTCCGAAAGTTTTATTGTTATTTGAAGTTCGGCTGTTTTGTGATAAAGATTAATCAATCTTAATATCAAAAATTGCTCTGTATAAATTAGCACTTATCCCAAAGTTTTATACATGGGCCTAAAGATGGAATTATTTTTAGAAGATTTTTAGGAATTTTCATTTTAAAATACAAATGTTTACAAATGTTTACATAGAAGGTTTTTGTTTCAAAAAATTAAATTCTTAAGAATATTTTAGGACTTAAAACGTAACCCAACAATATTAATTGTATATTGTGCTTCAAAAACTATGTATTCTCTGGATTTCCAACTTCGTAGAATACCATCATAAACTATAGAACATAGACAAAAGCTGTACGAACAGAAATACCTTTTGACTAATGCTGAATGTTCGATTAATAAATCTATAAAGTGCAAGCTGATATTTTCACCCTTCTATACAGAATTTGTATAGTGGTACTAAGTGGTTCCCAGTGTTAGGATAGGGGATAGGACTAGTTAACGGAGGGGACACTTAGCCTCGACCACCAATGGATCTATTGTACGTACATCCCCGGGATGAGGTGAGGGAACCGTGGGTGACGTACGAGTTGCAGAGCGAGGCCGGTACAAGTCATTACAGACCCGCAGAGTTCCCTAGCAGTTCCAGGTTTGACCACCCGGCCACGGTAGAGTCGCTCGGAGACATTCCTCTAGTGGGAAACATGACCCAGCAGTGGAGGTTCGACAGGCCTCCCTCTAGCAGGGCCGGGAAGAAGTTCCAAATCGCAAGCTTCTGCACCATTTGGAAAATGAAATGAGAGAAAGTGGGGAAGAGAGAAAATCAGTGGTGGAATAATACACAACACCTTCAAACATTTCATCATGATGGAAGTTTGGTTTCTCTTTTAGGTTTATGTTTAATTATTCAAATAGGAAGATAATTTATTTCCAATCAAAAGGTCTAAATTTAATTAGAATAAAGGCAATCGCCTATATCAACTAGGGAAAACCATACAAAACCCATGGTCAGAGTGGGCAGCCACCGGGAAGCGAACCCGAGCCTCGCACGTTACCGCGGAGTCATCTCGCTCGATATCCTAATGTTAACTAACACAGAAATACAAAAACTGCGAAAAGCTATACTACATAAAGTTGTAATACAAATGAATCAGCACATTAAAAGAAAACTCCCAAGACATTGTCTTCTTTAGGAAAGAAAGGAGCTCAGCTGAAATTACTTTCCTTTCCCCTGGGTTGTGACATGTGATACGGAAAGCAATTATTTGTCAACTAGGGTAAACTAAATCAATAGAAGAGACTTATATTTCACTTTACGGCAATTTCTGGCTATGCTTTGAATGACAGTCACGCAGATGAGGAAGCTTCAGGCTTTCTGGATTCTTCTTTTAAATCCATGCTTTATGAGGTTATAAATATAAGCTCAACTCTACGTCTTTCTCACAAGTGCTGCATTGCGATTTCACCGGAAATAGCATTAGGAGGACCCTTTTTTCTAAAAAGGTACAATTTTAGGAAAGCGCCGCATGCATGTTCATGTAGCTGTGAACAACACATTTGCAGAACGGGAAGTCGTATTAATACAGAATTCAGGTTCAAACCGAGGATGCAAAACAAATATTTTTGAGAAATTTCTGCTCTTCTGGTCCTCCGTTTATTTGCATTATTTTTCGTAATCTTTTATTTTCTTAAATATATGGCTCTAATAAGTTTGCTTAAAATGTAACAAGCTTAAGAAAATACAATTACAAATAATATGCATATCTGATTTTCTACAAAATGTTTGCTAAATCACTTTTCATTCTTGTAGCTCATCGTGTGATAGGGAAACTTTAAGACATGTATAAAACTAATAGAGCAAGTAAATTTGGTTAGAAAATACCATTTATTTACTTATTTATATATTTGTATGAACTATTTTGGGAATATTTGCTGCTATACGTCCAAACCTTCCTAGATATTAAGTGTTGTATTTTGAAGTCTTAAGCGCCTTCTTCTTTGCTTCACTTAGCCAGTACTTATTTCTGTTGTGACGGTTATAATTTTATTTTAAAGATTTTGATAAATATGGTTTTATATATTTTAGATATTCAGGACAGATTTTGTTTAAGTAACTCCAGGGAATTGGCTTTAGCTTTCTTGCGCGTCAGTTCCGGGACGTTGAAGTAAGCAAAGATCAGATAACACGCGGTGTAGAGTAAAAGATCACTTCATGTCCGACACGTGGTGAGTTACGTTATTTCTGCTGACATATACTTACGTCAGTTACTAGCAAGGCACTAATCAGCAATTTGTTGGGTATTTAAACTTATGATTTTTTGATGGCGCTCTCTCGACCAACCAAGTGCCTTGCCGGACTCTCTGCTGCTCAGTTCTTTAAATTTATTTAATGTTAATTTACAATCTCGACGTAGGTGCCAGACCCGACGAAGATAGACCGCCGGAACTCCTCCACGCAGGTAAATCTATCAGCTGTTTAATGTTTTTCTTTTTGAAATGTAGTTAGCTTATATTAGACAAATTAATGTTTATAAAGTTTGGGAACAGAAGTTTCTTGTCTGATAAGGGCACCCTTTCACCACCCTTCCACCCTCTTGAGGCCATCCTATGCTACGCCCCCCTGTTTACGTGACGTCTGTCGTAGTCGCCGGGCTTACACATTTGGTTGAGGCGCCAACCATTACGTCACAATATTATAAGCGATTGTCTCTTGTCTCAAGTTTTTGCGCAGACAGTGTGCATTACCTAAATGAAAGCATTAATTATATGCTGATATTTATGGTGCTTATTTTAAATTCGACAATTATATGTTTACGTGAATGATAAATGTAGTGATGCGATTTCTCTCGAAAGAACAGTTTGTGACCTAACTGTGGGTAAGGTTGAAATTGTCGTATTAGTAAGCAGTTGATACATCCTTATTTGTTACATTATTTTATTCCTTTCTCTGTGTACCTAAATGTCATGTACATAGAGAATCTTTAGTAGGGAATCTCTATTCTAAGTATAAATTACAAATAATATAAACATTTGAATCCTACGTTTTTATTGTTTTCTAAAATGTGGGTTTAGAATGCTTTGAATATGAAATTATGTTAAACAAAATTTTTTTTCGGAAATCTCTTCTTAGGATGATAAGTGCAGTGTGGTATTATGCAAATATTCTTCTTTAATGCTTTTTACTTTATGTAACATTAACTGCAATAGACAGAGGAAGTATTCAGTATCGATATTTTACCATAAATACAGGTTTTGAGGTCCACTGCAACCCCCCAAAAGCATTTTAGAACAAGGTCCACGCAGCAAGTCGGATAAATACCACTGCTTAAGCCTGATACACCAAGATTAAAAAAAATTCCATCTTAAGTTTAAATGCATATCTTGAATTTTCTGTGAAATATCAATGAAATTCTCTCCATTTTGAATACAAATTATACCCATTTCTATGATTGTAAACCATAAGCGATAGACAAACACTTCATGAAAAATATAGAACTCATTGGAATACACATAAAATAGTTTTTAGTTTTCAGATCCTTTCGAAGTATTCTTTGTTAAGTTTTCAAACTTTCACTTTCTCTACACGTACATAGTACCTAGATAAAGTATTGCATTCCACCGAAAAATTCGATACCTTTTGAGGACCCCTGAGTGCAAAAGAATTAATAAAGTTCTGTGTGTGTGTATGTGTGTCTGCGAACAGCATAACTCAAAAATGAAAATTCGGATTCTAATTAACCTGGTATTTAACTTAACACATTCCAAGATACGACACGAAGATATTACAAAAAACACCCCAAATTACCCTATACATGGAACATTTTTAAATTTTTTTATTTTCTAAAAATGACTAACGATTTTTATTAAAATATTAAAGATATAGACATGAAAAATAAAATCTATACCTTCAGTTTTCTGGGAATAGCCTATGAAGTCCACCTCGTTCGGAAGAAATGTTGTATAATTTTGTATAAATGGTAAACGTTAAGCGGTAGACGAAAACGTACTGCACAAAAAGCGATGAACTTTTTAAAACTTACGAGTATTTCAAATAAATTATTTTGTGGCATCAGTCATATCCGAAATATTAATGGTTTGAATTAATTCCTTTAAAGTTCTGTTGATTTTCAGTTGTTTCTCGCGATGCCATGGGAAGAGTATGGAATTTTAAGGCCGGTACATAGCGTCCAGTTAAAACATTTAACTATCGCTATACCCTTTGTACCTCTAAGAAATGTAAATACAGCTATTTAAGGAAACATGTATGTCGATTAAAATGAAATAGATAGGAAAATAAACTTCATTAAGAACAGTACCCACTAGAACAACAACCGCTTACCCACTAGTAAGCGATAGAGGATGGAGAAAGTCATGTGAATGTAACACATAAAATTTTTTAAGTTGATCTGTTATGCCACATCTGCATATAATAGTAATTTATACAAAATGATGTAATCTCTAAGATTGTGGCACGAATCACGAGTGTCATATTAAAATTATTCACGAGTTGGAAACAACATCGTATATAGCCTTAGCGTTATAAATTGTGGGAAATAAATCATGAAATAATTCGGCATGCATAGCTGACAAAAGTCAGAAAATCTTCAAATATTATGAGATTTTAGCTTCTCTCCCTGCATTTCATTCCGTTTTACCTGGCGTGTTAAAGCCATAAACAAGACAGCCACTTGCATGCATTCCTTTCCTGGGAGATAAATGAGCAGGTGTTACGGACTGTGATGTAGCCTACTATCAGCACAACGTGGTAATTATAAATTAAGATCTTAATTATTTTATATTCTATGATATAATGCACAGGGGTTTTTTGCATCTTCGTTGTTCAGAGAAAATAATACTACAAAATGATTTCATAAATAAAATGTGGTATTTACAAATATCACAAAATTTCGCTTCATTTGAGATTATTTCTATTTAAAAACTTGTTGCGAGTAACGTAACATGAATATAATAATAATAACAATAATAACAATAATTGTGATTATTATTTGGAGGTATCAATTGGCATTAATATAGAAAATGAAATAAAAAAAAACCGAATTTATTTCAACAAGATATGTGGAACAATTAAAAGATCATTAACAATGGAAAGTAAGCAAAAATATAACATTGAAACTTCATAAAATAATGGCATTCCCTTTGTTGTTATATGGAAGTGAAAATTGGATAATGAAATCAAAGAATAAAAGCCAAATACAACCAACAGGAATACTATTCCTATTTAATGTAAAGGGATGTACAAGAGCGGATTAAATATAAAATGAAACTATTCGAAAAGAATTAAATACATATATAAGATTGAAGAAAAAAATTAAAACTTACAACAAGAGAGACAGAACATTTAATCAGAATGGGCAACGAAAGAATACCGAAGAGAACCTTTCTAATAATCCAGGAGGAAAATGAGATATTGCCCGACCCCGTAGAAGATGGAAAACACTTGTGACTTCGACGGAACAGGCCTCATAGCCTAAATCCTGATGACGACGATGATGAATAATAAAAGTACGAAACTGTTGAAATTTTACAAAGTATTAGTGATACCAATGCTGTCAAATGGGTCGGAATGCTGGGCAATAAACAAGGCTTTCGAAAGAAGGATAGAGGCAGCCGAAATGAGATTTTTAATATACGTGGCAGGGTATACTTTATTGGTTAAAAAGAAATTCGAAATGAATTAAAAATGTTTAGTATAATGCACAACATTGAAGAATATCGAACAAATTCGTATGAATATGCATTACGAACGGAAAAAGAAAGTATAGTTCTGAATATTTTAAAATATAAACCGAAAGATAAAATAACTCTTGGTCGAGCTAATAAGAGATGCCAATTTAAATGGAGCCGGAACAGACTAATCATAGTCTAATCCATGAAAAATTGTGATAATAAGGATGATACGTATTATATACAATATACTAGGGATTATGTAAGATTTTAATAACTAGAGAAAGTCATTTCTGTATTCACTTTTTTTAATATAATTGTGAAGTGATCTGAAATACTACTGTCGTCCTTCGTGGTCTAGGGGTACTATGCTAGCCTCGAGGTCGCGGGGTCAAAACCGGCCGAAGGTGATGGATTTTTTCGGGTGTAAAAATTCTTAGTTATGGCTTCCTTCGGAAGGGTAGTAAAACCGGTGGTCCCGTGTCTTTTACGGCACGGAAAAGAACCTCAAGTCTGATAAAGAGGCCACTGAGCAAAATTACCGATCTTTCACGCCATATATAGAATGGGACGCTAAGAAACATAGTAGTTAAAGAGGGTCCATAAATAAAACTCAATTTATTTTTATGTAATATTTCTACATTAGATTTCTTCAACTACAGTATTTGATAATAGTATAGTGTAGAAAATGCCTACTGAAGCGAAAATTCCATTTTCTTTATTGTTTTTAGTTTGGAAACAGGTAAATTTCGACGTACGTGGAGCAAATAGCTCTTTAGATCACTCTAAAGTCAAGAGGTGTAAAGAAAGAGGAGTAACTGTTACGTATCAAATGTTTAACCATGTTAATCTCGAAACGCAGTGACTGGCAGAGAACGTATTACGTATGCGTACATTGATTTCCATAAAGTTGGAGAACAGCGATTCTATCAAAGTTTCTTCTGACCAAGTCCGGAAGTACCCGGAAAAATAACTTTTTGTTCCCTTCTGCTTCTTGAATCAATCTTCTGAGTCACGTGAGGAAATGGAATATAAAAATACGTGTGCCGTCGACTCTGTAAGTAATAAAAAACTCCGTAAAACTTAAAACATAAGTTGGTTCCCTTTCTACAAAAATAAGCGATTGGACTTTCGTCTTGAAGAAACCATTCAAAAGTTTTGTTTTTACTGCAACAAGAGACATAAAAATAGAGTAGATAAGTTAGAGAGAACGGGAATTGCGGTAACATTGTAAAGTGTGCCTTGAAAGTTTGTTTTGTGTGTGATTCAATTAGGAAATAAATCATTTCTGTCTGTGTTGGCTTCCAATGAAGGGAGTTAATATCCTTCACAGATATCTTACGTACCATAGTTTTCTGACGTAATAGTGGTGATTTTTAGCATTTTGAAACCAGAAATTTATCTTTTTGATTTGCACATTTAGCATTTTGTAGCGTTATACATTTCCTATTTAGCATTTTATAGCATTTTGAAGAAAATATGACAGTAGAAGTAATATCTTTTGACTGATGTTAATGTAAAATTAAAATAACGTTTATAAGGGATAAATAGTGAAATAATAACGCATAAAGTAAATTGCGTATTTTTAAAAGAAATTAATATAGGCTGATGCAACACAGATATACGCTGGCCTTAAAATTCCATACTTTTTCCATGACATTGCGAGAAACAGCTGAAAATCGACGGGATGAAATTAATGACAACGAATTGAACATTTCGAACCATTAATAACGGAATCCCAGAAATGGCTTATGACATAAAAAATTATTTGGAATAAATTATGTTTTAAAGAGATTTGCATTTTTTTGTAGTACGTTTTCGACTATCGCTTAACGTTTACCACTTATACAAGATTATACAACATTCCTTCAGAATGAAGAGAACTTCAAAGAATATTCGCAGAAAATTCAAGATGTACATTTTATTTGTCATGGAAACATCTTTAATATATGGTATTTTACTCAAAATCGTTACAGCCATTTTTCACAAAATAAAAAATTTCGAAAAACCTTCCATGTAAAGGATCGCTAGGGTGGGGTATTTTCTTGAAAAACCTCGCCTTTTTGGAAGATACTGAACTTAAATACAAGTTTGGTATATATATCCGACTTTTCGTTTTTGAGTTATGCTATTCACAGCGTGAACACACACATACACACACACACACATACGACCGTTTTCTAAAAATGTATTTTAGGATTCAGGGAGCCTCAAAACGTGCGTTTCGGTGAAATCTCGGTATGGAATTTTTGGGTGGAATGCAATACTTCCTCTACTTACTATAGATAATCTGCGGGATTGTTCAGGTGGCAATGTCTATGGCCCACATTCTGGATGTCGTGGGTTCGATTTCCGTGGCCGTACTTCCTGACCCATAGATTTTTTTGGAGTTTCTCCGGGTCGTTAGGCGAATGCTATGAATGTTTATTACATCCGCCGAATTTCCTGTCCCTCCATTTCACCTCCATTCTTATTTCACTTCACCTTTCATTTAAGATTGCAAGTGTCGGCGAGAGTCTCGGCGTTGCATGACGGTGGAAAAGGATGATGTATGTAACACTTCGTCCCCCGGAATGGAGGCGATCTCCGAGTTCCGGGCTCCCCAGTGGGATGTATAAGCCTACAGGGAGAGGGGAGCAGGTTGCACCAGCTGCCATTCGGGGAGTTTCAATCTGGAAAAGGTAAGGAGCTTGCCCTCTGCCCTGTCGGGCCTCCTGGTCCGCCCTCTGTCTCTTCTCTTCTTACCCCTCCCTCCCGGAGCTCCCTGTCAGGGGCTTAGGCACTAAAGATCTTCATAGGTTGAAGGGTTAAGTCGCCCTCCGATCCTAGTCCGAGTCCTAGCCCTATTATAGGTAAGCAGCAGAGAAAGTAAAAAGAAAGCACCCACATAAAATTAACTCAAAGCATACAAGTCCTTAAATAAGTAACATTGATTAAAGAAATCATACAACATATCTCAACATTTTGTTCTGCTATTCCTGTCATCCTGTCATTACAAATAATTATGTAGGTTTCGGTATCTACACTATGGATAGGATCTTAAGTACATTCAGAACTGCTTAAGCAAAATCAGGGTATTTGAGCTTACTATCAGTTGGGAATAAAAATATTCATATATCTCAAAAAATATAGAATATCCATATTAAAAACTCGAAAAAAGAAATGAAATGCTTCTTTTATTTTCAGCGGTGACAGGATTAAAACGTTTACTCTTGGAAGAAAAAATAAAAGTTTTTTTTTTTTTGCATTTTCTTCAATGCAACTGCTGAACATTTTGTTGCACTTAAGCAAACATTCCATTATAGTCAAGTTGCATAAGACTGTTATTGGTTAACGACACCTTAATACCAAAACTTTGAGTTTTTACAAAAAGGTCTTACCTTGTTAACTGTGAGTAATTAATTGCTGATAGGATGGCAGGACCTTGAGCGTGTTACGAGTAGTGGAACAAATGGCAGTATTGTTGAGTCCACGCCGTATGTATTGACTTTCTGCAGGTAACGTGAAAGCAAGACGTATTGAAGCAAAGGAAATGAACTCAGTTTATTGGAATATTAAAATTACAATGAACAGAAGTTATTTTATTTTAAATACACACATGTAATTGTTTCTCTGAGAAATGGACCCCAGTGTATTGCTGATTTGAAGGTACTAAAAGGTATGGGCTGCGCACGCCGCCGAGTCATAATGAGTGCTGAAGTATTATGGATGTCATAATGGTTTAGTTATGTCACATGTAATGAGTATTACAGTATTGTCGATCAAAAATATTTTAATTGGTTTTACATTTTGATTTATAAAACAGTCCATGAATTGGGACATATTTCGAATTTATATATATTTAGTACGCATTTTAAGTCAATTTTGCATGTTATTGCATTTTAAAAACATGAAACAGGGGTTTACAGGTCGTAAAAAATGAAAATACAGGAATATAAGCCTTTATAAGCATTTGCGCCTTCGTGCTTGCGAAAACTCACCGTCCCCAGTAACAGTGTATTCAAATTCCTACAGAGTGGAAGGAGTGAGAATATATTCCTTTTAAGAGAACATACAAATCGGTTAGAGGAACAGCATTCTGTGTGTTTATGGCAAGGGTAGCGAAAACCGCGAGTCACCAATTTTGCAACACGCATGCATCACTCAGCAGCACGTGAAAAACAAAGGGACGGTTGCAGAGAGGGAACGACGCCTACGAGTCAAAATGACTCGCAAGTCACGCTTTCGCCACCTCTGCTTTATGGTATTGTAGTCCTTTTATTTCAGGAAGTGCAATGTCGCATTATGTTTGAAAGGCAGTCCATGCAGCTGCAAGGACAGGATTCCACCCCACCAGGCGTACAATATTAATGCGAACTTCCTACGCAGCATACATAAATTACTCAATTGAACATTAATTACTCAGGAAATAGGAGTAGAATAAGATTTTACAACAAGGAATTTGTTACATACTTCTTGGACTGACAGGCAGAACAATGGTCTGTGATTATCTAATTGTATCAGATTTACTTTCTCTACCATTTACCTTAGTAAGCCGTGGAAGTATTGTATTCCACACAAAAATAAATTCTATATCAGGATGTCACGTTTTACAGGTTATAAAGACCCCTGAATAAAAAGAACAGTTTTTTAGAAAGGGATCTGGATATTTGTGCGCGCGTGTGTGTGTGTTTGTGTGTTTGTCTGTCTATGAAAAGGTGGATGAACACTAAACTTGGTATTTAAATTGAGGCAGTATTTTATATCACAACACTGTAAATACCAGAGTGATTGTAGTGTAAATTAGCATTATTGTATGACAATGATTTGAGATGTTTGTTAATTATAAGCATTGTTAGGAAATAAGTTTACACGGCCTCACTGAAACTGACAATAGGAGCGGATAACAATGAAACGAGGGGGTGAGTTGTTTATTAATTAGAAGAGACAAGCAAATGACGTCAGAGTAGCGTGCCTTTCTTTAGAAATGGAGGGAATATCTTCCCTAGAGCATATGTGTTCGTAATTTTGATTGGATATAAAAATAGACGCTAATGTTGGCGCGCTTTATTAACCAATAGCAGCTCTGTTATAATGTTTAGCCATATCGGGGTGAGGGAGTATAAATTATGAAGCCAGAGACAGGTATCGTGCAGTTTCAGAGAATCATTCACGAGTTACACGTCGCGCAGTTCAACAGAAGCATTCACGAAGTACACGTTACGCAATTCTACAGAATCTCTCGCGTCGTAAAGTTAGTTACAAAATGTGAAATACTCGAATTGATAATGTGCGGCAAATAAGTGATTATAGTTACATTCGAAAATATAACAGTTTCAGTCTGGCGTGTATCAAGAGTAAATATGTGAAATTAATGAAGTGTGACGGCAATAAAAGTGTAAAAACAAATTCTTTTATCAGTGTTATCTTTTAGTAACAACTCCTTTCTATTTACACACCGGGTTCAAGAGATTTGCTCGACTGAGTAATAATAGCTAGCCGGAGGACAAAGAACCCAAAATTCAAAATGATAAAGCAATAACAAGCGCTCAGCAATAAAAGATAACACGAACAATACCGCGACAAAATTCAACATTCAATTCTATCATGACCTTTGAAGATTTTTAAGACAATCCTCGCATCTCAAACTACCCTTTACATAGTTTTGTTTTTCGTTGTTTTTTATTTTTTTAAAAATGACTCAAAGCTGTTTATTAAAATACCATATGTTTAAGATATTTGCATGACTATTTAAACGTATATCTTGAAGTCACCTTTATTGAGAATGAATTTTATATAATTTTGTATAGGTGGTAAACTGTATGCCTAGTAGATAAACAAATACTTCTTTAACGAATTATCCTCCTGGATTTAGGACTAATAAGTCAGTGCTTTGAACCAGTAGCTGCCGAAGAGCAAGCAAACTATGGATCATAGCATATCCAGGATGGGTGGTCAGCCCATTGGATGGTATGGCGGTGAAGAAGAAGGAAATGAAATGTAGTGATGAAAGGGATGTTTGGAAAATTCCGATTCAAAGTACCCAACCGAGCATTCGCCTAGCGACTGAGGAAAACTAAGCAAAACCTTACTACATAAAAATATAGAGCTCATTTAAATAGACAATCTAGGTGTGTCTAATGCATTTCTTGTCGCATTAAGTATTTCCGAGATATTTGTCATTATTAATTTTAATTTTCAAACACTTTATTCTTTTTTTTTTTTTTTGAAGCGCTAAAGTCTCCATTTACGAGGTTCACTCCGAAATTTTTGCAAATGGACGAAATAAAACATTATAAAATTTAGATATGAACACTGCATCTTTTCAAAATATTCCCCATTTCATTCTATACACTGTCTCATTCTTTCAAACAATTTTTCAAATGCTGAGCGACATTATTCTTTGGAGAGAATGCAAATGCATTCTTCGTAAACAGCCACTGCGGCTTCAGGTGACTCAAATAACTTACCTCGAATTTTTTCTTTCATTTTGGGGAATAGAAAAAAGTTGCATGGTGCTAAATCTGGACTGTAGGGAGGATGTGATCCTCCTCCTGCAGAAATTAGGCTGTTTCATGTGTAGTGTGGACAGAGGCATTGTCATGGTGCAACAAAATTCCACGCAGACCAGTCTTAGGACGCTTTTTTCTCAATTCATTGAACACTTGTGGCAGGCATTTTGTGGTGTGCCATCTGGCAGTAACAGTCTTTTATCCTTCAAGCATAATGGTTCAATGTGACCACTTGCGAGAAGGAACAGATCATCTTCTTGCTAACAGCTCTCGTTTGCTTCAATTTTGTTGGGGGATCTTCACTTGGGAAGACCTAGACCGATGATTGTCGTTTAGTTTCTAGATCATACTGGCAAATCAGCTTTCGTCACCTATTATAATGTTAAACATGTTTTTGGAACTTCCTCCATTTAATTTTTTTTTATCATTTCCTGGCACCATTGTACACGTGCTTGTTTCTGCTCGTTTGTGAGGTGATGGAGGGTCCAGCGACTACAGAGATTCCTGACCTCAAATTTTACTTCCAGAATTGTTTTCACTGCGATCTGACATTCAGGGCTTCTTGAATCTGACCACATGTACAACGATGATCTTCCCCCAACATGCGCCCTACTTTCACCATTTTTTCATCCATTGTTGCTGTAGCCGGTCTTCATCTTCGAGGGAATCCCTTCCTCTTCCAAACTCTGTATACTATCGATAAATGGTGAATTGAAAGGGCAAAGATCCCCAAATACATGATGCAGTCTTTCAAGGCATTCTCTCTTCCCCAAACCTACTTTAAAGTCAGAAAATCATAGCTCTTGCTTGAGATCCATCCATAGCAACACCTGCTATGCACACACATACGGTGCTGACGATGCACATTGTTGGAGCGCGCCCAGACTTGCACATGTTGCTCTCTGAACTTAATCTGAAGTTAGGAAAAGCTGATTTGACTTACCAGCAGGCGCGGCGCGTCTATGTGTTCAATGGTTCAGTGAACCCCCGGAAAAAGCTGCATTTTAAAATATATAAACTTATAATTTACATAATCATTCTTCGTTTCTTTCTCGTATTAGCACATTTTATTTGCATTTTTAAATTATTCTATCATATAAAAAACGTTCAAGCCTTTGAGATAGCATGCATACGCTCCAACGCGCTGCCCAGGTTCAATCTCTCTTCTGAACCTCCGAGAATAAGTTTATAGGTGTTTCTTGAGGCAGGGATGTTGTCCTCCGTGGACTAGTGGTACCGCGCTAGCCTCTAGTTCCCAAGGTCACGGGTTCAAACCCGGCGGAAGACGATGGATTTTTTCGGGCGTAAAAATCCTTAGCATGGCTTCCTTCGGAAGGGAAGTAAAGCCGGTGGTCCCGTGTCGTAGATTTACGGCACGTAAAAGAACCTCAAGCCTGATAAAGAGGCCTCTGAACAAAATTACCGGTGTTTCACGCCCAATATAGAATGGGACGCTAAAAACCATAGTAGTTACCTAAAGAGCGTCCATAAATAAAACTCAATTTCAATTTATTTTGCGGCAGGGAGGGGTAAGGGGAAACGTCGCTAACAATGTGAATTTGAGTTGGTGAGACAACCAGCGCCGCTGCGAGTCGGACTCGAGCGGAAACGCACGAATTAATCCGAACCGAATGGGCTACAGAACCGGAGCATTAGCACGTGTGTTTTCATCGTAACAGAGTGAGTTTCTTACAATCGTTAAACCATTGTTTACTGAATAATACATTTAAAAGTGTATTCGGTTACATACTTGTGTTTTAGTGTTCATATGCATATTCATCTGTTCGAGTTTGTTTTCAAAGAAGAATGAACAACGTTCAATATCTTTTAAAAACAAACCTCACATCTTTAAGCTTGGAAGAGAAGTGTAAAATTAAGAAGCTTGGCAGACCAATACCTCAGCTCGAATTAAAACAAGCGCAAACCAGCCGAGGCAAGACATTCTGCAGGTCTTTTAGTGTAAATATATACAAATGAAATAGTTGGATTTGTGATTGCATTTCTACAAATAAGTTGTTTTGTTTTCCGTGCTTACTGTTTGCTAAGGGTAAAGATACAAACTGGACATGCCATGGCGTGTCAGGTCTAAGACATCTAACACAGAAAATTAAGAAGCGTGAGGAATCTATTGCACATAAGAATGCTTATTTAGATTTATCAGTCCTTGGAAAAACGGAAATTAGGCAACAGATTAGCTCAGCTTTCAGACAGAACGCAGAAAGGCACAATCACAACGTAAGGAAATATCGCTATGTTCTTTCGAAAAAATTGATAGTATTAAGTTCTGCGGTGAGTTTGAACTTGCCTTATGTGGACATGATGAAACAGCAGAATCTAACAATCCTGGAATATTCAGAGGGCTAATAAATTTTACTTCAGCTTTAGATGCAGTTGTAAAAGAGCACATTAACAGTGCTACAGTCTTTAAGGGCACATCCAAAGATATACAAAATGATTTGCTAGAGTGTATGTTATATGTGTGTCATGAAGAAATTAATGCTGAAATAGCCAACGCAGATTTCGTGTCTGTGATAACAGATGAAACTTCTGATGTATCGTCTAAATTTCAATTGGTTTTAGTATTTCGTTATCTGTTATCTACTGGAGAGCCTGTTGAAAGATTTTGGACATCTTTAAATCCACCTGGTAGTGACGCTTCCACCTTAGCAGCTTGCATTAAAAATGTCCTCGCCAATGTTGTACAAGAACAGAAAGAAAAAGTAACATCTCAAAGTTATGATGGCGCCACTGTCTTGCACGGCCAACACTCAGGAGTAAAAACAATCGTAAGAGAAGAGTATCATTTCGCGTATTATGTGCATTGTTATGCTCACCAATTGAGCTTGATTCTGGCCCAAGCCACCAGTCAAAATAAACAAGTAAAACTGTTTTTCAATACTATTGCAGAGATTCCAATATTCTTCTCTCATTCACCTCAAAGAGTGGCTGTTTTAGATGCAACTGTGAAGCGAAAAGTCCCTCAGAGATCAGCCACAAGATGGAACTTTAAATCCAGAACGGTTCTTACAGTTCATTAATATAAAGAAGCCATTCTGGAATGTCTCCAAAAATTAAAGACACCAGACAACAACTGTGAATCAAGCTTATGGACTAAGGCTGAAACTGCAACAGCCAAAATTTTCCTTTTGGTTAGAGGTATGTTATAAAATAATGCCCCACATGGATATCTTGTACAGTCAATTACAAAAGCGCACCACTAATCCTGTATCAATAAAGCAAGCAATAGCATCATTCGAATGTGAAATTTTGAAAATTAGAGACAACGTTGATAACATCATAATCGAGGAAGAACCAAATGTAACAAAAAGAAGAAGCGAAGATGTGTATATAACAAGGAATGTAGCAACAAAGGAAGTAGGTGATATAATAGTTCAACAGAGCAAACAAAGGTTTGAATTCTCCAGTCAGCTATTGGCCTCTAATTTACTTGACCAGCAATTCTTCCCTTCACTGAAGAATAAATTTCCTGAAAAAATGCTTTCTGCTGTTGTGCAGTCTTATCCATCTTTAAATAAATCTAAGTTAAAAACAGAAGTGCAGATCATTTATTATCGAGATGATTTTCAAGAAATGAAAAGTTCAATAGCACTTCTCAAGTTTTTAATTGAAAATAACCTTCAAGAACCCTTTGGAGAGGTTATGAAATTGTTGAAATTGTTAGCTACTATCCCAATGACAACGTGTGAAGCAGAGAGGTGTTTCTCTACTTTGAAGCGGATCAAAATGTTTCTTAGAAGCACCTTGGATGAAGATAGACTGTCTGCTCTTGCCATGCTATCTATTGAAAACGAAATGCTCCACAAGCTTCCAGATTTCAACCAGAGAGTCATAGATAGATTTGCCACGAAAAAGGAAAGGAGGATGGACTTTCTCTATAAACATACCTCTACAAGAGATTGAAGTAGGATGTTTATTACGTAATTTTTATTTAACTTGAATATCGTTATTTTTTAGCTTCACGCTTGGGAAGCCAACTTGAAGAAGTAGCTGTTTTGTTTCTCGTAATATTTTTTTAAACTTGAAGAAGATGTATGCTTACGTAATTATATTTTACGTAATATTTATTTAGTTGCATTTAAGGAGTTCCTGAAACACGCTTTGGGCGTCGGTTTGAATTTGTTGATTACGTAATAGTTATCTACTGTTATTACGCAATATGATGCTACGTACGAGAAGCTGATTTCAAGATGTGTTTTTGTTATTACACTCCAAGTTTTACACTATAACATTTAACTTTGTTATTAACACTGTTTCTATATATTATTTACGTTTGAATTTTGCCTCGGCTGCGTCAGTAATGTTTGTAGAGTCATGTGTCTTAGGCAGGGCGCGGTATGACAATGATTTTAGACATCACAGAATTTAAGTTTTTAAATTCACTTCTTTTATTAATTCTTGCACACTTTTATAAAGCACTACACTTTTTAAGAACTGTGAGAATCTTCAATACTTTCACTTAGCGCGTACACATATTTTACGATTCACACGTAGAGAACACATGTTCCATCTGTTCACTACCAAGGCTTGCCAGCAACTGAGCAACTTTCAACGGTTAAAACTCGTAAGCTTCGGTATTTCAAGTCTCTGATTGGCTAATTCTAGTCCAATAGAATATCTGCATTTTACTTAAACTTTTTCCTTGCTATTGATTGGCTAATTTTAAACTGTAACTGAATTTACCTTATCTTTGATATAATCATGACTGGTAACTTTAAAACACTCTAACTCATTATTGCTACAAGGTTACCTCATTATTACCTCATTGTTAGCCACTTAAAACTTAATTATTCTCACAGCTCTTGCATTATTAAAGTATGTAATTTATTCACATAACATTAATAAAACATGTTTACAATAAAAATAAGCATTTGCAATGACTGTTACATACAATTCAAGTAATTATTACATACGTATTGTTTCAATGCGGGCTGTTATTGAATTTACATATTGTAAAATACAATTGAAATTATTTAGGTATTAAAATACTGCCTCAAGATTCAAGCCCATCAAGATCATTTTAAGGTAATTTTAGAACTACAGTATAAGTATTTGAAATAATTTGGAAAGTTAAATATCATAATGCAGTAAATGTGGTGAACCCCCTGTCATTTTAGGCACCAGCCGCCACTGCTTACCAGTATTCATTGTTGCGTATTCTCAAAACTTTTAGAGTGACCCTCGTATTTGTTCCTCATAGTATGCAAAAAGTGAAATTTCAAAGTCAATATGTAGAGAGGCGGTTTTAAAGATTTAGCTATCAATTCATTCTCCTGTATCCATCTGGTATCTACAAAGAGGTGGATAATGAAACCGTTACTGCAGACGTTCATCTCGATTAACATGAAGAAGAAAGACGAATAAGCTTTTGTACGCATCGTTTGAAGAAGTGAGATAATAACAAAAGTTAGTGGGTAGAGAAATTCATGTGAATGTAATACACCCGATTTTTTTCCCGTTTCTGGTGTTACATGAAACTTATTCTCGCTGCTGTTTTCGAGTCAATATATTCTAGGCTGTACGACCTCATTCAAAGTCTCGATTATTGACCGTTGTAGGCCATTATTTAATCTAATCGTTCGATTTCTCTTCCTGGTCCATATACCCTCACCACATATCCCACATTTTATCTCAACAAGAAGTGCAAACATAGTTTAGTAAATGGAAAACACCGCATTGCTCTCAACGACTGTATATTTTTTAGGTGCGACATCTGTCTCTGTTACATTTTTTTGTTTTGTTTTGCTGGCGTGGTAATACTGATATGGAGACAAAAGCGAATCGTATCGTGATAAAGGGGAACATATGTACACAAGAGCTCAGTGATTTATCCTGTCAACACCTAACAAAGCAGAGCCATTTGCACGGATTTTCATAACGAACGTACTCCCGAATTTGATTGCGGCTGCATGCATACGTTTCGCCTATAAGGCCAAGCTTCCTGTGAAATATCTCGGTCATTATGCCCTTGCGAATATTCCAAGCACTGGACTATATTTTAAATAAGCTTTGAATCAGGGGCTGAGTTTCCTTTTTGTGTTCGTGTTTTATTTTTATTAAAGCTATTAAATACCAAATTTATGAGTAAGCAACAATGAGGGGTAGTTCTACTTTCTCTACCATTTACCTACGCAGATAGAAGTATTATATTTTACCCAACAATTAAACATAGATATTTCAACTCTTAAGTTCCCTTAAAGTATCCTAAAAGAATTTTAGAGGAATGCCTTTCTCTACCCTCTATCACTTCTTAATGAGTATAAAAACTATTCTTACGAAAGGTTATTTCTCTATCTACTTCATTATAATCGAGACAAATCTTTGCAAAAGTAGTTACATTACACATTTCGTGTAAATACAAAGCGAATAGCGATAGTCAAATGTTTTGGAACTGGGCGTTATACACTGGCCTTGAAACTTATGCAAAATTCCTTCCGAATGAACAGGACTTCACCGGCTATTCTCAGAAAATTCAAGATGTACGTTTTATTTGTCATGTAAATATCTTTATATATGATATTTTAATCAAGATTGTTAGAGTAATTTTTTTGAAAATAAAAAATTCCAAAGAGTGTTCAATTTAAAGAATAGTTGAAGAGGGATTTTCTTTAAAATTTCTTGTCGCGTCTTTGGAAGATACTGAACTTAAATACCAAGTGTGGTACTTATCCGACTTTTCCTTTTAGAGTTATGCTGTTCACAGACCCACATACAGACACATACACGGATCTTTTTCTAAAAATTATTTTTTTTTGGGATTCAGGGGGACACAAAGTTAAATCTCGGTATCGAATTTTTGGGTGAATGCAATACTTCTCCTACTTACTACACGTAGTAGCGAAGTAAAAAGAGAGATGTAATAAATTTCATATTTCATTAATTCAATGTTTACGCATGCCAGGCGAAAGAGTTCAGGAATCTCCCCCAAACTACCCTTTGGATGGAAACTACCCTTTCGTTACTGAGAGATAGCTGCGCGGTAACGTGTGAGTCTCGCACTCGGGAGGTCTCGCGGTCGTTTCCCAAAGGGCCGGCCACTCTGACCATGGATATTTTCGTGGTTTCCTCGAGCCGGTAGGCGAATGCCGGGCTGGTTCTCCTTCTACCGCGAATTTCCTGGCCATCATTTCCTTTCATGTGTTTCACCTCACCTTTTTCAGGGTTATAGGACCAGGCATCGACGGTTGGTGCGTTGCGGCAGGACGCTATGGAAAGACTTCCCCATGACACTTGGCGGGACTACTGGGGCTCCCTTTCGTCCTGGAAGTGTTTCGTCTATTCCGGGATCCCCAGGTTGTGAGTGACTTAAGGCAGGAATATCCGGCGTCAGAATTGGTTTCATGTTGGAATCATTAGGGACTCCGTCCTTGCTAGTACACATTGTCGTCCGGATCTGATTGCTTTTTGGGTCTCCCATTCGTCCCTTCCTCCCAGGGGTCACATTGGAAGCACAAAGGGCCCAGTATGGCCTACGTGCCGTGCTGTGCTCCAGCTACTGGAGGCCCCTGCGTCTGACTACACCCAATTCCTAACCCTTTCCTTATTTTTCATTTGTTCAAAAACGGACCAAGTTTTACAGTTCCAAAAAACACTCCTCTAGCTTTGCACTAATGCAGTCATTCGAGTATTTTTATAACTGGTTCCAAATGTAACGTCGTGATCGTAAGAGCCCGTTACGTTGCAATACAGCAATTACAGATATTTATATGATGTGAGACTTTGAAACCATCCCTGCTTTAGTGCTTCCAAGTTCCTGCAGCATTGAGTCATGTGGCACATATAGTGTATAGCACGGAGGCTCAAAAATCAATATATATATATATATATATATATATGAATTATTATTTAAAAGCATCGATCCAGAGGTGTTAATTGCTTCGCTGTTCTTTCTAATTATTTTATTTTATATTAGTTAAATTATAAGTGCTGCAAACTAGCTAAAAGAGATAAGAGAAAATCTTCTTCCATTACTCTTGGAACGGAACGAAGAATCACGACTTGATGGGAAAGAACCCGAATCAGAAAAGCAACAGAAGACCATAGAGTGTTTACTGTTATGGTAATGTAAATAGTAAATACTTTTGGTCAAAGTTAACAAATTTGGAAAACTTTTGTAAACTAATCGCACAACAAAGAACTATTTACATGACAATTGTTTTATTATTTTTTTATTTTCTCAAAAGTGCCTATAGTGAGTTTTATTGCAAAATAAAATATATATTTTGAATTTTCTGTAAGTAGTCTATGAAGTCCTGTATTCATATTGTACTTTGCATAATTGGGAATCCCTATGAGATAATTTAAAACTTAATACAGAAGAAATGTAAAACTCATTGAAAATTTACAATTTATGTCAAATAAGTACTTTGTAGTTGTTCATTGGTGTGTACTTAAGTATGTTGATTTTTGATGAGCTCTAAAGTGTTTAAAAACGTGCAGTAAAAATATTTTTTTCATTCGCAAGAGCTTCCAACACAAACCGATTTGGGAATATAAACGCTGAGTACTGTTTTTGCATATTGCATATAACTATGTCAATATTTAATGGAATGAAATAATTTTAGGCGAATATTTATTGTCAGTAACATAAAGTAAATAGAATGGTACTGAACTTGAACAGTGAATAAGTAAAGGGAAACTACCCTCTCACATTTGATGGTATAATTTGGGTCAAATAGATAATAAGAGTAACAAAAAGAAAAATGCAAACTCTATTGTTAAAAGCACAGCTTTATACGGTTCAGAAATACATCACTTAAAAAGATCTATACAAAAATTGGTAGGTATTTGAAATGGATTATTGGCAGCACTCGCCTAGAATATCTAGAAGAAATAAAACTAACAATGAGAAAATAAGACAGGAAATTGTTATTAAAAAGATGTATTATATTTCAACAAAACAATTAATATAGTATGGATATATGATGCGTATGGAACAAGACTGGATGCCATCAAGGAGGCGAAAAAGAGGGCAACCTCCAAGAGCATGGAAGAAAGAAGTTATGGAAGCTATGAAAGAGAGACCTAAGAGGACAATGGATAGATAGGACAGAATGGTTTTTGTTTACACGGAAGGGTGTTTAGTGTAATGTGTACTTGGCTGTCAGAAGATGGTGTAAAAATTGCAAAACTAATAATAATAATAATAATAATAATAATAATAATAATAATAATAATAATAATAACAATAATAATAACAATAATAATAATAATAATAGATACAAGTGATTGTATGAATAGAGTTGATAGGGAGTAGAGAAAATCGGGTGTGTGTTACATATAATATTTTTAAAATTTAACTCAGGCCATATTGTCATGGCAAGCCGGTAGAATTTACCTCAATAAATCTCGGCATTTAGCAGTAACACTGGTTCGCGAATATCGCTCCCCCACTTTTGTTTAGGACGAAGTTGACTGACCGATTCTTTAGGAAGGCCAGTCTTCACACCGAACGTGCAACAATCCGTCACTATAATGTGACGGCTTCATTCAGGCTTTGGCCGCTAGAGCGGCGTGACGGTTCCCCCGACTGTCTGTGCATATAAAGCCCTCAAGATATCACCTCTTCTCCTCGTCTCTTTCCTATAATTACCTTAAAAACAGTATTCGAGGATCTGTAATTTTCGTCTCTCAAGATTATAACTTAATTCACTTATCAGTCAGGAAACATCTTTAAAGAAAAACATGTTTAACCCTTTTTCACTCATCTGCGGGCAGGGTTGCCAACTCGATATTCAGTCAATCCGCTATATGGGAAACGCGAATAAATGCTTCACTTTCTAGTAGGTAAAATTCGATATCGAGATTTCACCAGCAGTAATGTTTTGAGGCCCTTGAACCCAAGGAAAACATTTTAGATATAGTCTGTGCATGTTCGTGTGAGCGTGTGTGTGTCTGTAAATAGCCTAACTCAAAAATGAAATCTCGGATAAATACCAAACTTCGTATTTAAGTTTAATATCTTCCAAGATTTTCAAGAAGAAGAAACAAATCGTTATCTTTTTCATATTTTTTTTTCAAATATTGGGGACTAACGATTTTGAATAAAAAACGTTTGAAATACATGTATGCCCAAAAAAATGTACATCTTGAATTTTTTGCGAATAGCCCGCGAAGCCCTCTTCGTTCGGAATTAATTTTGTATAATTGGTAAACCACAAGAGATATACAAAAGCTTACTCTACACTTACTCTACAGTTTACTCAAAGTAACTTTTTGTGGCATCATCCATTTCCGAGATATTGGTTATTATTGACTTGAATGTTTCAATACTTTTATCACTTTTAAAGTGCGTCACCATTCAGCCGCGAATCAAAGATTTCCTCTACCCCTTTTGTATCTACAACCAAATGCACCGAAACCTAGCGATGATTTTGATTTCCTAGTGTTTTGCTTTATTTAATGTTAGCAGAAATTCTTTATCATCTGCGTTCCCACCAGTCCTGGGTGAGCTAATTTCTTAATAGTTTGAATTCAAGTCCGACACACACGCAGTAACCTATGAACAAATGTCAGGCCTAGGTGAGCGACGAAAGGGGTGGAGTACGAAAACATTTCACCTGAGTGGCTGGAAGGCATGCGTCGGAACAACTGGCCCTGGATGAGTCCGTCTCACATTGGTTTGATATGAAAAGTTTGGCACTCAAAGTGGAGTGCTAGAACCGGATATGTGTTGAGGGCTAGGAGTGGCAGAAACAATTTAGTATTTCCTTACCAGCCTAAATCACTGCACATTATATCGACACGATTCCATGCACTCGACCGTACAGCTATAGGCAAGAAAATTCTAAGCGGTTTTGGAGAGCGGATGTTTCAGTAGATATTGGAATATAATGCCACTGCAGCTTCAAATATTCTCTTATTTACATTCAAACTCGGCAAACTACCTCTTCGATCGGCATATTTTTTGTTGACTAACGTTCATTTTCCGAGATTTATCTCAGATCAGTCAGCAAAACAAGCATGGCGGTTGGGCGGGATAATTTGGCATCTCTGGCAGCCTTGTGGACTGAAAAACGAAAGTATTCCTTTGTGGAGTGAACGGCAACAGTTTTTGCATATAGATATACAGCACAAGTTAGTATTTACATTCTTTATTGTAAATTCAACCTAAACCATAGGCTGCTTCTGTTTAATGTACAGACGTTAATATGACTTTGTGCAGTGCATCCGACAGTCTCGAGCAGGATAATTAATACATAAAATTACAGGAAACATGCATAGGTTTCTAATAAAGAATATGACAATGGTACACTAAAGGGATAAGACCGACAAAATCAGCTAAATTCCTGACAGGCAACCTGTTATGCTGTTACTCAGAATTTGGTAGGGTAGCCTTAGGCAAAAATAATCAGACATGTGCTTTTGCTTTCGGCTCTTATTCAACCAGAAATTTACTCTTAAAATTTAAGGACCAGTATAGCTTAAATGTCGCCAGCTAGACGCTGCATTAATAAATAATTCAACATGTTATTATCGCTTGTAGCTTTTAATGAAATAATTCCACTCTTATTTCGTCACTATACGTCGTGACCAGAAAATAAAAATTCAAGAGCAGAACCGAGCGAGGTAGCGCGCGGTAACCTATACAACTACTATTTGAGAGATCCCGGGTTCGATCCACGGCGATCACCCACTCTGACCTATGCGTTTTTCATGGTTTCCCCGGGGTCGGCAGGCGATGCTGGGTTGGTTTCTTCTCTACCACGATTTCCTTTCCATTATTACCTTTCATTTAGTTTCCTTCTTATCTTTCAGGTGTGCCTCTAGATTTGGTGGCGTATGACGGTGCTGGACAAATGACGCTGATGCATGCTTAATGGAAACAATATTCTCCATGGATCTTTCTTCTGATTGGTGTGTCGTTCATCGCCCTCTCTCGGCGGCTCCAGCAGTGGGACGGGTCTGCGAGGACTTTGGCGCTCTCTGTGCCCTGTCTATCTGCGACCTGTAACCTCCTGTAGTTCCTTCACCTCATCCTTTCCTCCTGGGGGATGGCAGCCATAATAGAACTATGTAGGTCGTGCCCATTGTACAGCGTATACCTATACCTAGCTTAGAAGTCGCCAGCTAGACGCGAACATTTAATAATGCCACATGTTATTATCGCTTGTAGCTTTTAATGCGTTAAATCCACTTTGTACTGTACATCGTGAGGAGAGAAAAAAATGTCAAGGATAGTGGTGTGTCTCGAAAGTGAGTTGCTTAGATAGGAGTTTAAAATTACGTCCACTACGCAAGTCGGGTCATATGCATACTGGCGTCTAGCTGGTAGTATTTAAATGGTCTTTAAGGAATGTTATCTCCGTTTAAATAAGAGGCGGTTGTTATTAATCCCCCTAAATGTAAGTACCATTCCAAAATCGAATGAAATTGATGAACCTACAACTGCGACCTCCCTTACTAGTATGAATGAATGAATGAATCGTTGTGTTTATTTTCGTTAAATCATTGCAGTCAAGAACGTAAACATGCAGATGGCTTGATTTCGGTGCAATTAAATTAACGGTAGGTTTAAAAACTCTGGTGTCTTGTATTTGAATGTCTATCTACTTATTATTCTACAGACTAGTTTTACAAAATTTTATTATTTTATTTATTTCTTGCCAATCCAGATAAACTATTAATTCACATTTACACATTTCACTGTAGGATACGATGATTAAATTAAGTTTTATTTCTGGACGCGCTTTAACTGCTGTGGTCCTTAACGTCCCATTCTATATTGGGTATGAACGACCGGAGATTTTGCTCAGAGGCCTCTATATCAGGCTTGAGGTTCTTTTACGTGCCTAAATCTACGACACGGAACCACCGGCTTTACTTCCCTTCTGAAAGAAGCCATGCTAAAGATATTCACGCCGAAAATAAAAATCCATCGTCCTCCGGGTTTGAACCCGCGAACCAGAGGCTTGGATGGTAACCACTACACGATGGAGGACGACTGCCCACCAGAAGGAAACATAACAAGGAATATTCGGAGATGCCTAACTTCACAGAAAAAGAATATTCTTTGACATAAATCGCGTTTTAACGAGATCTACAATGGTTGCGTGGTAGGGTTTTGTCTATTTCTTACGGTTTATCAATTATGAAAATTTGTCCATATAATGGGTAGTTTGGGGTGGAAATATTTTCTTGGAAATCTTCGTGCCGCATCCTTAGAGGAGGTTGATCTTAAATACGAAGTTTGGTATTTAACCAACATTTTGATTTAGAGTTATGTTGTACACAGGCAGACGGACACACGTACGTACGTATCCGCGCGCGCATAGGCACACACAGACATACACATACACACGGACACACACACACACACACACACACACGGACTTTTAAAACGCCTTTTCTTTAGATTCAGGGAGTCTCAAAACATGTTCTTCCGAAAATAATCTCGGTATCGAATTTTTGGGTGGATGAAATACTTCCTCTGTTTTCTATAGGTAAGCAGTAGGAAAAGTAAAAGAATCTAATGTGTTACATTCACGTGGATTTCTCTACCCACTATCGTTTATTTTTATATCTCTTCGGCAATATATTGTTGCAAAAGTTTTATTTTCCTATCTTCTGTAGGCTAATCAATATAAACGTGCAGAAATATTTAATTACATATTTCGTTGTAGGCAGCACGAAATTACCTATAGACGCGGTAGTGAAATATTTTAAAACTGTCGCTATACTATTTTGGTCTTAAGAATCGATACTTTCTTCCATGACGTCACGAGAAACAACTGCATAGAGACAGCACTGTAAAAATGACAAAGTATTGAAACATTCAAATCAATAATGGCAAATAGTTCGGAAATGGATGATGCCACAAATATTTTATTTGAAATAATGTGTGTATTTTAAAGAGACCTACATTTTTTGTGGTTTTGTCTATCTCTTAAGATTTACCCGTTATACAAAATTATGCTAAACTGATTTTAATGAAGAGGACTTCACAGCTATTCCCAGAAAATTGCGGATATAAATTTTATTTGTCATGTAAGTATATTAAACACTTGGTGTTTTAATCAGAATTGTTAGAGTGATTTATTAGAAAATGAAAAATATAAATGTTTTTCAAGTAAAGGGTACTTTGAGGTGGGGGGTTTCTTCAAAATCTTCGTGTCGCATCTTTGGAAGACATTGAATTTAAATACGAGGTTTAGTATTTATCCGACTTTTCGTTTTTTAGTTATGTTGCTGATACACACTCACAGACAGACACATGGACATATTTCTAAAAATGCCTCTTTTGGGTTTATGGCCTCAAAATGTGTATTTCCGGTGAAATCTCGACATTCAATTTTTGCATGCTATACAATGCTTTCTCTACTTACTGTAAGTATGTAGTAGAGAAAGTATAACGGATTATATTAACACATCAAATATAGTAAGATAAAATACTGAATCTAATCATATTAACCAATACCAATAAGTACGTATACATACCAAAACAAAATAATCGAAAATGGCACAAATACAACCCAGAATGTACTTAGCTGTATTTACAACAGCCCATTCTGTTATCAGCTCGTCCATACCTACGTCACGTTAAGCAAAAGTTTACCTATCACCTACCTAACGCTGCCAGCAGCACACAACATGCCCGTCACCTGTATTCTTTCCGTTAGATACGTTTTCCTTCCCTTCTTTCGTGTCCCCACCAGGATATATGTATAACCACAGTTCCTCCTAATAAACGCATATATTTTCGAAGAATTTTCGTTGTTTACACCGAGCAGCTGTACACATAAGCTAAACCTAGCTTGAAATAAGCTGGGTTGGCAACCCTGTCTGCGGGCCAAACGATGTTCAAATATGCACGTATACCTACTCTGGGGCAGCGATTAGAGTGGGTTGGGAGGCGATTTACCAGCAGGCCATGACGGACGGACCTTACTGTATCCTATTTCATTATCCCTAGCACCGCCGCTCGGTCGGGACTTGATTTAAACGTCTGTTCGTGTTCCATCAACCAACAACGCCTTGCTTCGAGCCAGGGCAATTCATAATCTTCTAGTTCGACAGGTGGTACAGGGTGTGTCAGTATGTTGCTCCATCCGCGACCTTGTAAACTTTGATAAATATTTACTTCAACACAAGCCAGGAGCATTTCCTTCATTTTTTTTAAAACGTCTGACCTGTTAAAGAACTTTCTATAACGGTGGCATTTCACAAGAATTCTGTGGACTATTTCCATAAGAGCGAGTATTAATCTCTACACATGCTTGTACAGAAGTTACATAAAAAGGATGAGGAGCCATAACCTTTATTGTACGATAAAGAAAAATTTAGAGTTGAAAATCTTAATAGAGAATAATCCTAAATTGAGAAAGAACTATGTATATTGCAAATTAACACATTAGAACCTAACTCAGTATTAACTAAGAACAATTAATTTGTTTAACTACATATTTCAAAATACAAACAATATATACAAATTTCGCAAATTATTTGATATAAACCTAAAGGTTATAAAATTAAACTGAACAACTTAGACTGCCCCTGTGGTCTGGTGGTTAGCACCCGACTGTAAAACAAGTGAACATCATTGCTGTTAGGCAATTGTTCCAAAGGTAAAAAAGCGTCGATATGACCTGTGATGTTAAAGGAACATATAAACATTAACAAACAAACATGAAAAAGAACCGAAAGGAAAAGAAAAGTAAGAACTTATTATAAAGGAAATTTAAAACGCAACACATTTTCTAATACGTATAAGGAACATACAATGGGATTTTAGCTCAGTATCTTCCAAAAATGCAATACGAAGATTTTAAGAAAATATTCTTAACCCAAACTGCACTTTACATGGAAAAGTTTTCAAAGTTTTTGTTTTCCTCAAACATCTCTGTAACGATCTTAATCAAAATACCATATATTAAAGACATTTACATGACAAATAAAGTACATACCTTGAATATTCTGGGAATGGCCTTTGAAGTTCTCTTCATTCGGAAGCAATTTTGTAATCTCATAACTGGTAAACTTGAAGCGAACTTTAAAACACAAATTTAAAATAACTTATCTGGCATAAGCCATTTCTGAGATAGTCCATATTAATGGTTCGACTTGTTCAAGACTTCTTTTTTAAGTCCTGTCGACATTCAGTTGCTTCTCACAATTGCATGGAAACAATATGAAATTTTAAGGCCAGCATATAGCGTCCAGTTCTTAAACATTTGACTATCACTGTTCCCTTTGTACCTATAACGAAATGTGTAATGTCGCTATTTCTGCACAGGTTAATCATGATTAAAATGAAGAAGACAGAAAAGTAAGCTTTAGTAAAAATACTTTTATACCCACTAATAAACGATAGAGGGCAGAGAAAATAATACGAAAGATTTTTTCATACGAAGTATCATATTGTTTAAAGTAGTTATATTCATTAAATCCCCCAGATAAATACAATAAATAAGCAGCTTCTTGAAAACATTTTATTTCAAATACAGAGTCCTATACTGCTTTATCATTAATTTCCATAATGCAAACGGACAAACAAATGTCATAAAAGCCTAGTTTATCTGTAATAAATTAACAAAATGATAGCAATATTACATAGCAAACATTGTTGCAATTATGCTGTAAAACGTTTGGCATTCATTGTTTAGAGAAGCAAAACTAGTGTTCAGGAGCTAGATAGATCATAACAAAGGACTTAAATAATTGGAGAAAACTAGTTTACTTATTAGATAAGGAGAAATTTATAAATTCCAAATTTAAAGACAGTCTTAATATTTTGATAATTTGATTCTCTTACTATCAGCACCACTCTGCTAAATTTCAGCCTTCTATTTCAGATAGCTTCCATTTCATTCATTATTTAATCAAGAATTTTTGAGTTTTGATATAAAATATTTTTGTGGAACAGTACACTTAGTAAACGTGTTCTTCATGTAAATAAAAATAAGGAATAACGTAAATAATGCAAAGAAAGTGTAAACATATTTAGCAATACAATGTACTTTAACAATATAATATATTGGTATAAATGCTATAGAGGCTATATAATAACAATAATAATAATAATAATAATAATAATAATAATAGCCAATGGTACGACAGGCTAAGACCAAGGCCTGCCACCTCCATTGCCAGCCTACTTGGATACGGTAGGAGTTGTGGATTATCCAAACTGTATGCGGAGCTGATGTGGTCGGCATTACGCGTCCCCCAAGCGGAATGTTAGTTTTCCTGATCGCCAGTCCTCGCTCCTCAGTTTTATAGCGGATGTGTAAATAGGTTTGTTACTGTGGCGATATGCATGCTTGGGGGTGTTTATTTACTGCCAGGACGTAGTCTCCGTTGCTCTAGGCTATTCACTCTTATCTCAGGTGTGGTTGTGCAGGTGGATAAATGGACAATGATTATTGACACTTGACTTTATAGATTATTGACACTTAACTTATTGCCACTCCTCAACCCCTTAACACGGTTTTTCGATCACTTGGGCACATCCTCTAATAAGCAGATGACTGAGCACAAGCAAGGAAAATGTTAAAATTGATAATACCCCCTGTTCTACTCTCAAACTCCCTTGTATAGAATACTAGCTATGATGTTTGCTGACGTTATTCTTCCGGAGGTTTTATATACATTAAATCTTATTCGCTTATTCATGTTTTAAATTTGTTTCGGCTAACGCTATTGGCTAAAATCAACGAGCATCTTTGAAGTAATACTGGCATGTCGCATACCCAGCTCAACGAATTTCCCAGTCATCTGATAAAATGCATGTCATCAACATGAGTGGGTACTTCTTTCAATCTTGTGTCCATGTTGAAGGAAGCGTGTCCAGGAAGTCAGTTTCTGTTTTAGACTTTCATTCAATAAGTTCTTATAACTAAACATTTAAACAATGTTATAACTAAAACATTTACGGAGTAAAACACATATAAATTACATTATCTCCTAACTACTCACTATATTCATGATAGTTCATCTAAGTTTCCTCATTATGCTGACAGGACACTGTTTTTATACCTGGGCCAAAAAATTCGCTCGCATGGATCGACTTGAACCCAGGCACATTCTGTGGTAGGGAATCGGAGCATCCCATTTCAACCCACTGCATCACGGTGTAGTACTCAACAACCTGTATCTCATACAAAATTCGGACCTGATTACAAAACACCTGATGTGTTGGTTTCACATGACTTTCTCTACCAACTCTCCTTACAGAATCTTATTCTTGTATCTACTTCTTATTAATCGAGATAACTTTACATTACACATTTGCACATTTCTTTCAAAGTATAAGAAAGGATACAGTAGGCTAAAGGAACAGACAAGCTTTTAAAAGTGGTCGCTGTGTAATGGCTTAGAAAGCACATGCTCTTTGCACAACTACTAGAAAAAATCTTATATATCACATTCACATGACTTTCTCTACCAACTCTCTTTACAGAACCTTATTCTTGTATCTACTTCTTATTAATCGAGATAACTTTACATTACACATTTGCACATTTCTTTCAAAGTATAAGAAAGGATACAGTAGGCTACAGGGACAGTCAGACTTTTAAAAGCGGTCGCTGTGCAATGGCTTAGAAATCACATGCTCTTTGCATAATTACGAGAAAAAAATCTGATATATTACATTTCCATGACTTTCACTATCCACTCTTCTACAGACTGTTCTTACAAATGCTAATTACTTTAACAACTTCATGTTAATCGAGATAAACATTTGTCGAAATGATTTATTTGCACATTTTGTTATAGGTGGGTTATGCAGTAGGCTCAAGCAAGTCAAACCTTTTAGGCCCAGTTTCATGTCGTCTTAAGCGGAGGCTTAAGCTATAATGGACTTTTACAGTGCGTAGTTCAAGCGATCAGGCAGCATTGTGAGTGACTTGGTTTAAACCGTACTGAACTGTTATTTAAGCCAAGGAGTCGTGTTATCTGAAGAGATTAATATTAGTGAGAGAAGGTGCAAATTATTTTAACCCATACGTACAACAGAAGACGACATAGAATGTTTAGAATGCGTCCAAATCATTTTCACATATGGAATGACCGAGAATTTTTCGAGAGATTTCGATTAAGTAAATAGTCGGCAATAAGGATACCAAACTTATTGATGATAGAATTAAACATAAAACCGACTGATAAAAATACAAACCTAATTTGACATGCCGTTAATTTTAAATTCATACTTAATACTTTTATCGTATACATTGTCGCACTCATTGCCATCTACATATAACGTATTGCTTTAAATTGTAGGAACCATAGGGCAGTTAGCACTGGGAGTTGCTTAGAACATGGAGGAATAGATTCAGATGGTAGGACTGGGCGGTGCCGGGATGCAAGGCGCCATAGGCGAGGTTCGGATTTCTAGAGGGAGTTAAATAAGAACCCGCGGTTATATAAAAATCTGATGTGTTACACTCACATGACTTTCTCTACTCTTGTAAAACTGTTTTTACAAACGCTTATTCTCAATATGCTTCATGTTAATCGAGATGTTAATCTTATTGCTAATTTTCTTGTAGATGCAAGGGGAATTGGTAGGCTTTAAGCGATAGTCAAATATATTAATAGCTGGTTGCTATGTTGAGTATTCCATTCTCTTTGCATTACCAGGTCAAAAATCTGATGTGTTACACTCACATTACTTTCTCTACTCTTGTACAAACTATTTTTACAAACTCCTATTCTCCATCTATTTCATATTAATTGAGATAAACATTTGCAGAAACGATCTTTTGACATGCAAAGAGAATTACATTTTACACATAGCGACCAGTTCTAAAAATATTTGACTATCGCTTAAGGCGTACTATGTTCTCCTTGTTTTGTATTTGCAAGGGCAATATAGAAATACAGTAGCCTTTAAGCATAGACATATCTCTTAATAGGTGGTTGCTAGGTGCAGCACCATTCCCTTTGCCACAGATTAATACTCTTTGCATACCTAAACAAAAAAATGAATAACGAATTCCCCATTGAGACAATAAGTATTGCAAAATTTAAGGGAATAACAAGCAATATCTCGAAAATGATTCACTCAACAACAAAAATGTATATGACATAAATTGTGTATTTTAACGCCAGCTACATTTTGTGTATAGTAAAACTTTGCCTATCTGTTATGGTTTACCAGTTATGCAAAAGTCGTTCACAATGAAGAATACTTTTGGAGACATCCCAGAAAATGCAGGATATACATTTTATTTGTCATGAAAATATTTTAAACATATGCTATTTTAATCAAAATCCCCTGCGAAAATTAGAATATTCCATGTAAAGGGTAATCTGGGGTGGGGGATTTTCTTGAAAATCCTTCGTGTCGGATCTCTGAAAGATCCTGAAGTTAAATACCAAGTTTGGTGTTTATCCAACTGTTCGTTTCTGAGTTATGCTGTTCACAGACACACACACACACACACACACACACAGACGGACATGTTTCCAAAAATGCTTTTTTTGGATTCAGGGGTCTCAAAACATATGTTTCCGGTGAACTCTCGGTATCGAATTTTTGGGTGGAATACAATACTTCCTCTACTTACTATACGTAGTAGAGAAAGTAAAAATGAATAACGAATTCTCATTTGAGAAAAAGTATAACTATTGGAAAATTTAGGGGAATAACATGCAATATCTCGAAAATGGTTCACTGAACAAAAAACCTGTATATAACATATATTGCGTACTTTAACGCGATCTACATTTTTTGTGTAGTAAAATTTTGTCTATCTCTTATGGTTTACCAGTTATGCAAAAGTCGTTCACAATGAAGAATACTTTTGGAGACATTCCCAGAAAATTCGAGATATACATTTCATTTGTCATGAAAATATCTTAAACATATTATATTTTAATTAAAATCGTTAGGGTCATGTTTGAGAAAATTAAAATTTTCGAAAAATGTTCCATGTAAAGGGTAATCTGCGGTAAGATGATTTTCTTGAAAACCTTCGTGTCGCATCTCTGGAAGATACTGAACTAAATACCAAGTTTGGTGTTTATCCGACTGTTCGTTTCTGAGTTATGCTGCTCACAGACACACAGACACACACACGGACATGTTTCCAAAAATGCTTTTTTTTATTCAGGGGGTCTCAAAACATATATTTCCGGTGAAATCTCGGTATCCAATTTTTGGGTGGAATACAATATTTCCCCTACTTCCTATAAGTAGTAGAGAATGTAAAAAAGTGATTACTATATTCTCAGATAACTAAGTTGACGTTGGGATACCCTCGGTAGAGGGTTCGTCCGTGCAAGAACGTAATATTAGTCATACATTTCTTACCTCTAGGTTTCTTGTCTGTCTTGCTGACAAACACGGCTAAATGTTAAGTGAATAAGTTGGAGCATCGGGCCCTTAACGGACGCGATCTCGGTGTCGTTCTAGTATCCAAGAGAGTAGATACCGATGATCTACCTTACAGTTAATGAGAATTACCAAACAACTTAAAACAAAAAACTGACGTGTTACACCCACATGACTTTCTCTACTCTTGTACAGACTATTTTTACAAACGCTTATTCCCCATATGCTTCATGTTAATCGAGATATCGAGATGTCAATCTTATTGCTAATTTTCTTGTAGATGCAAGGGGAACATGGTAGTTTTTAAGCGATAGTCAAATATTTTAACGCTGGTTGCTATGCGGAGTATTCCATTCTCTTTTCATTACTAGGACATAAAAAAATAAATAACGAATATGAGAAAAAGTATAAGTATTGGAAAAGTTAAGGGAATAACAAGCAATATCACGAAAATGGTTCACCCAACAACAAAAAATGACATAAATAGTGTATTTTAACGCGATCTACATTTTTTGTGTAGTAAAATTTTATCTATCTTTTATGGTTTACCAGTTAGGCAAAAGTCGTTCACAATGAAGAATACTTTTGGAGATATTCCCAGAAAATTCGAGATATAGGTACATTTCATTTGGCATGAAAATATCTTAAACGTATGATATTTTAATCAAAATCGTTAGAGCCATTTTTGAAAAAATTGAGATTTTTGAAAAGTGTTCCATGTAAAGGGTAGTCTGGGGTGAGGGATTTTCTTAGACACCTTCGTGTCGCATCTCTGGAAGATACTGAACCTAAATACCAAGTTTGGTGTCTATCCGACTGTTCGTTTCTGAGTTATGCTGTTCAGAGACAGACACATAGACATAGATACACACACGGACATGTTTCCAAAAATGTTTTTTTGGATTCAGGGGGTCTCAAAACATGTATTTCCGGTTAAATCTCGCTATCGAAGGTTTGGGTGGAATACAATACTTCCCCTACTTACTACACGTAGTAGAGAAAGTAAAAACTGCTAAGAGCCCGCTTCCATCCTTACGCTTTGTCAGAGACGCTACATTTTGCTGTGAAAATTATTATTTTATATGGGAGAAAAAAAAACGTTTAAACATTTTTTCCTGCCCTTATATTTTTCATTTTTACACTTATCCTTCCAGCTGTTTTCCTTCCCTCCTGTTGGTGAGGACTACTCACTTAATTCTGGTGGTCACGCTGGCTTCTTTGCTGTAACAGGTGCTAAAAACCTAGAAAACAGGCGCTCTTTTCCAGGCTTATTCCTAAAACAGGCGCTACACCACTCATAAATTATAGCATAATAATTTAATAAAATTCCTCGGTCTTCGGATTGTGCCAGTATTCGGGAGGGATAAATTGCTCCCACTATACTTGTCTTTTCCTTTAGCTATTGAGTTATCCAATAAGGTGTCTTTAAAGAGGAAGTGGGCTGATTTGCGGGAAACAAGTACCAGTCTCTGGTGTGCATGTAGCAATGTTATAGCGAAGAAAAAATTGATAGGACCTTGTTTACATCGTGATAGCTCAAAAACTAAAATCCGCATGTCAAGTCTGTAAGAAGTATGTTGAAGAGCACAGATTAAAGATGATGATGATGTTGATATATAATTGATCTCTCAGTACAAAAATAAATAAAATATTACCAAATCAATTATCGAGGAAGTTTTTTCTTGAAAAGATAGATGGGGAGTGAAGGCTATGAAATACCCTAAAAAACGTGAATTAACTTTTGGAAAACATCCAATTATAATACGGCATGTATATGAAATGTTATAGCTAGTTATATGCAAACACTTGCTTTCAAACCCGCTGCACCTTCCTCTTTGCGGTACCTGTCACATCAATCTATAAGCTCTGCATTTCTGTTGCACTGCTCATTAGTCCTGCCTCTACAGTTGGATAGTACAACAGTAGTGTGATTAAGCGATAAACGATTTTTTCAGAGTAAAATAAAATAAAACACGGGCTAGGTGAAATTATGGCATGTGGTGCTTTAGCAGCAACTCAGAGGCAGGATGGGAGAGGCATGCCCGCGCAAGGCAGTTAGAGTGGGGGAATACTAAGTTGCTGGACTATAACTTATCGTCCTCCCTTGCGTAAGGTGTAGTGACTACTAATGCACCAGCGTTTGTTTTGTATACAGTTACATCTGAATACTTTAAGACTAACTGAAATAAATGTATATAAGTAACCGTATGTGTATGTACATTAACATGTACAAGAGGGGAAAGAAACAAAAACAATTTTATATCTTCGTTCTTATTTACTAGCCTGTTCCTAATTCATTACTCACTAGATAGGGGGAAGGGGGGCTCTGTATTACTTCCTCTTCCCTCGCTGTTCCTCTGCCTATATCTATATTTACACTGTATTTACAGTTCCTCCTTCTCGATATAAAGTTTGTCTGAACGAACCGCCACTGTGCGTTCGAGGTTCCTTTGCCGCGCCAGTGAAAAATTCTGTAAGATCCTCGCTTGCTGTCGCTTCTCACTGGCGATTCCCATAATGCGCTCTGTGTTTAACCCTGGTCTCATCAGGGCATGTATTTCTGCTCTTCAATTCTGGCAATATAGTGAGTGGCGTATACGTATTATCTCCTGGACGTTTATGTGTTAGCTGTACTTTGATGCTTACGGCACAACATATCAAAAATCGTATATCCAATCGCCGTCATTGCAGTTATGCGTAGTATTAAAATATTTTTATTGTTTTCATATCCTCATATTGTACTGTAGAAACTGCAGTGGTATTCGGAATAGTCGCTGCTATAGTTAGTTCTGGGCGCCTTATCAAAACAAGACTAAATAGAAAGGTTAATAGAGTTGTCCACACGTATGGTACAATTAGCATTGATGGCTTCGCTATCGCTGCTTCTTTTCATGCTGTGTGCGTATCATTGCAAGTGGTGTCTGTTATAAGTTTAAATGCGGTATTTTCAACGACCAGTTGGCGTTCAAACATTGAGTGAGTCTGTAAACACTAACTGATTCGTGCCTGCTCAACACTATTTTCCGGGTTGCTCTTCCGTGTTTTTGTAGCCCTTATTATGACCTTAGACTGTTGGTTTTCACTTATCCGCCACGCTAAATCTAACATTGATTTTCTTAAAAAAATATTCTTCCCGTGTGATCTTAGACATCTATAAGGCACTACAGATGTATTTTTAGTCTTTATACTATATAGAAGGTATGGGAAACTCGCAAAACTCTCATAACTCCTTTACTCATATTGCTGGAATCGTGCATATAATCTGAACATCAACTTCGTCATCAGAATCGTATTCCCTAACTTAGTTTTTAGGACCACAATATACTAGGTTCAGAACTCCATATTTGAAAATCTGATATCTTAAACAGGTGCGGAAATAGTAGAGTCGATTTTTGATTACCTACTGCACCTACTTAAGATATATTTTCCCTTTGATATCTCTAAAAACAACAGTTGGGTCGCGTGGATTACTACCTCCTCCACAAAAGAAAACAAATCACTGAACGATTTTCAAACATTTGAGAACTATCATAGAAATTTAAAACTTAAATAAAATAATAATATAAAACTTAATAAAGAATATATTGGAAATAGTTAATTTTCAAAATATTTATTTCACATAAATTGTGTGATTTAACGAGATCCACATATTTTGTTTAGTATTTGTCTATCTGATATAGTTTTAAGTTAGGCAAAATTCATTCTTGATGATGTGGACTTGGCAGGTTGTTTGCACAAAATTTAAGGTACATATTTTTAATTTTCACAAAAATAACTTAAATATATGATATTTTAATCAAACTCTTTAAACCATTTTTGAGAAAATCAGAAATAAGGAAACATTTTACAAGTAAAGTATAGTTTGGACTTGCGAGGGTGTTTGAAAATCTACGTATCGCATCCCTGGAAGATACCGAACTTATATACCAAGTCTGATATATATTACATCCAAACTTTCATTTTTTAGTTATTCTGTTCCAGACACACACGCACACATACAGATACACATGCAGACTTTTTTCTAAAAATAGATGTAGCATTCAAATGACCTTCTCTGCCCACTCTTCCGAAACCTGTTGCTACTATAGCCTATTCTTCTATCTGCTTCATGTTAATTGAGATAAAACGCTATAGTGAAATCCATCGCTATGCGTTGGATTTAAAGTTTCGTCCCCTTTACATGACCACCAGAAGAGAACAAATGGATACTTAGCAGTTTAAAAAAATCGGATGTGCAGCATTCACACGACCTTCTGTGCCCACTCTTTTACAAATATTCGTAAAAATGAATATTCTTCTATCTACTTCTTGTTAATCCAGGTAAACATTCATTATACATTTACCATTTCATTGTAGAATACAATAGGAAAGGATAATCAGATTTTTAAAGAGTGTGTCGCTATGTGTGACTTTGAAATCCCATGTCCTTTGTATGACCACGAGAAAAAATAATAAATTTGATGTGTTGCATTGACATTTGGTGTGATGCATCTCCACTCAATCCTCTAGAAACCAGGTGGAAGGATAAGGATAGATTTTGTTATAAGCGCGTCCCTATGTAACGATTCTAAAATTCCATGTTCGATGCATGATCACGAGAAAAAATCTCTGAAGTGTTACATTCACATGACTTTCTCTATCCCCTATCCCTTAATGGTATATATACATTTTTTTTCTTATGAGTTCATTTTCCTATCTACTTTATTTTAACCGAGACAAAGCTTTCCGAAAATAGCGGCATTACAAATTTCACTATAGATACAAATAGGTTAGCGATAGCCAGAGTATTAAGAGCTGGACGCTGCAAGCTGGCCTTAAAATTCCATACTCTTTCCATGACATCGTGAGAAACTACTGAAAATCGGCAGGACTTTAAAAGAATGTTTAAGTGCTGAAAAATTCGAAACATTAGTAACGGATATCTCGGAAGTGGCTGATGGCACAAAAAAGCTATTTGAAATAAATCGTATGTTTTATAGAGGTCTGCATTATTTGTGCAGTACAAAATTCCTTATTATATACCAGTTATGCAAGATTCCGAATGAAGAGAACTTCACAAGCTATTCCCAGATAATGCAATATATTCATTTTGCTTTTCATGTAAATATCCTTAATACATAGCATTTTTATCAAAATCGTACACATTTTCTAAAAATTCAAACATTTCAATAAATGTTCCATGTAAAGAGTAGTTTGGATTGGGAGGATTTTCTTGAAAGCCTTTGTGTTTTATTTTTGAAAAGTGTGCAACCTAAATACCAGGTTTGATACTTATCCGACTTTTCCTTTTTTGTATTATACTGTTTTCAAATATACACACAGACAAACAAACACACCACATTCACATACAAACACACACGAAGCATTTTCTAAAAATGACTTTTTTGGATTCAAGGAGCATCAAAACTTGTATTTTGGTGAAATCTCAGTATCGAATTTTTAGGCGAAATGTAGTACCTTCTCTGCCTCTATGTATGTGGCAGAGAAAGTAAAAACGAATAGTGATCTGTCAGTTGAGAAAAGTATTCAGTACTTTAAATTTCGAATCAACAATAAAGACTTTCTCGGCAATGTTATCCGACATAAACTGTATGCCTTAATGGTGTATTCAGTTTTTGTGTAGTTATATTTTGTATATCTCCTACGGTTTTACTTATAAAGTCATTCAGATTGAAGTAGACTTCAGAGACTATTCTCAGAAAATTCAAGATATACACTTCCTTTCATAAAAATATCTTAAACGCGAGCTATGGTAATCTAAGTCGTTAGAGCCGTTTTTGAGAAAGTCAAAATTTTCCAAACATTTTTCATATAATACGTAGTTTGATTTAGGGTTGGATTTTCTTGAAAATCTTCGTGTCACATCCTTGGAAAACATTGAACGGAAATACCAAGTTCGGTATTTAACCAAATTTACGTTTGGTATTGAGCTGATATTGTTTGGTTCTGAGCTATGCTGTTCACCTCCCATACATATACACAGACCTTTTTCTAAAAATTCCTTTTTTTAAAATCAGGTAGCTCCAAAACGCGTATTTTGATGGAATTCAGTGTTTTCTCTACCAAGTATAGGTAAGCAGTAGAGAAATTAAAAATGACAAACTAATAATAGCGGATATCTGGATAATAGCTGTTGTCTCAACAAAAGTTATTAGATATAAATTATGTTTTAAAGAGATCAACATTTTTTGTGTTGTACGGTTTTTCCTATGTCTTAACATTTACCAGCTATGGCAAATTATACAAAATTCACAGACTCTTCCCAGAAAACTATAGATTGTACATACCTATTATTCAACGTGTAAATATTTTAAATATGTTGAATTTTAATCAAAATACCAAGCTGAAGCAACACTCAAATCCTTAATGTGGCCGTCGCCATATACTGGGTTTAAAATTGCACTCCTTGAATGGCGACTTTAACATTTTAAATAATCAAGTACTACCTTGATATTGATTTATGGTGAAAATAGAAGCTTTTAACTTACGATATCTGGATTTTTCGCTATCCAGAGTAATTCTTGGTTAATGAGGAACGTTTTGGTGTAGTCGATGTAGCTCCGATGTTGCCCACCCATCCCTTTTATTCGACCGTTCTTAATATTTTTGGCGGGTTTTGGCGACTTTTGTAAGGAATTACTGCCAATCATTCGAGTTAGTTTTAGACGCGCAGAACCCTCGCTACGCCCTGTCGTTGCTTCACAGTTGCGGCAACTGTTCCACTCCTCTCCTTCTAAAAGGCATCCCTCGGTTACGCTTTGAGACTGAGGGCCCTTAATCCCTCAGCTACGCCTTGCGGCTTAGGGCCCTCAATGCGTTTTCAGCTATTTTGCGATTTCAAATTTTGGCAGCGGAAAGATAACGTATTCATCGTTCCCATGATGCCACGGGTGAGATCCGTGTCATGCGACTTCTGATAGTAATATGAAATAAAGGTGACAAAATATGCCAGATATTCATAAAAATAACTAAAGCCCCATGTTATTTGTTCTTTATTAGATGTAATGATGTTTTGAAATCAATAAAGGTTGTGCAATATGCACGTGTTACGTGTGTATAGTGATACTAGCCATAATCTAATATCGAAGTTTATTCGAAAAGTATTTCAAAATTCAGAAAAATAACGAAGAATAATTGGAAATGGTTAATGCTACAAAATATTGAATAGTTATAAATTGTGCGTTTTAATGGGTTAAACATTTTTTGTACCGAAAGCTTTGTCTATTCCTTACGGTTTACCGGTTACACAAAGTTATACAAAATTCATTCAGAATAAAGAGGGCTTCACATGCTATTCCTTAAAATGAGAAATAATTTTATTAGCCATACCAATATTTTAACCGTTAGTTTATTACAAGGCATTAGAGCCGTCTTTGAGAACATCTGATATAAAAAATTAAATTGAGTTTTATTTATGGACGCTGTGGTCCTACCGTCCCATTCTATATTGGGTATGAAAGACCGGTAATTTTGCTCAAAGGCCTCTTTATCAGGCTTGGGGTTCGTTTACGTGCCGTAAATCTACGACACGAGACCACCGGCTTTACTTCCCTTCCGAGGGTAGCCATGCTAAGGATTTTTACAGAAAAAATCCATCGCCCTCCGTCGGGTTTGAACCCGCGACCTTGGGATCTAGAGGCTAGCATAGTAACCTCTACACCACGGAGGACGAAGTCTCATATAAAGAGGTATTTTCCAGGCAAAGGGTAGATTGAGGAAGAGGTATTTTCTAAAAGACCTTCATGTCGCATCCTTGGAGGATGCTGAACTTAAGTACCAATTTTGGTAATTATCCCACTTAGTCATGCTTCATAAAACACGCTCGCATACCATTTGATAAAAATTAATGTTTCTAATTCAAGGGACCTCAAAACATGTATTCCCGGTGTGTATTGGTTATTTGGGTGGGATACAATACTTCCTCTACCTACCATATGTAGGTAGATGCTAGAGAGAGTGAATATTGCAATGTTTCGGGCACGTAAAGAGGATGGGAAAAGAAACAGTTTTGAAGGTAGTACTGAAATGGACATCTAAAGGCAGAAGGAAAAAAGAAAAAACCTAACTGCGAGAACAATGGATGGATGATATCAGGAGAAATATGATTTGGAAGGAACTTTAGAAGAAACTGCGGAAGATAGAAATCTTTGAAGAAGTAACATTGCTTTGGGTTAAAGGAAAACTTCTGCATTAATTTCCCAACAAAAATAATTTATTATTATTGTTAATTATTATTATTATTATTATTATTGCGTGGAATTATAGTCTGTCTAAAATAGACAGACAAGCGGTTATTAAACATAAAAAATAGACACTTAAAATGCATTCAAAATTTATGTAGCAGGTACTTAAAAGCTAGCAAAATGGTATAGATATCTAGTCAAAAAGTCACAAAACTTCAAAGAATACGCAATAAATGTAAAGCACACATAAAATGAAAACACACTTGATGGTGGAATGAACTGGTCAATAATCATTTTGTGTTCGTGTGCGTGTTTAATTTTTTAATCTCCTGATGAAGAAGAGGTAAACCCGAAATATTGAGCATTTTCGTTGTGTGACTTTGTGTGTTTTTCTTTCACTCCAAAGAATATTGTTCTGTCACCAAATATAAAGATATACAATTTTGTTGAAGTTTCTTCTCTCAATAAATTGTATATAATCAACAAAGAAAAAGTGTTAGAACAAAATATTTGGTGAGATCTGATTAACATTTTGAAATTTGTATCAAATAACTTTTCTGTAGCTTCAGCCATTTTCGAAATGTCCCTTATTCTATAGATTTAACTTTCCCAAGTTGAACTGTCATCGGTATCAATAAAGCATATTAGGCAATGTTGCAATATTAATAACAAAAATGCCTTACTATAAGCGAAGAATTGTGTTTTATTGTCCATGCTGTGCATCCTAATTCCATTTGATTAATATGACATTATTTATACTGAAAAAACATAATGAGTAACCTAACCTGAAAAGAAAAATCACCTTTTATGTGAATGTTACAGGAATATACAATAAAGGATTATGAGAAATTGTAAAAGGCAGAGAAAATGAGACTTTTTTAAATGCTCAATTGATTGCGCCGCATATAATTTGAAATCTTTTTATTTTATTTTGTATACCTTCAGCTATATTATATTATGAAACATTAAATCATAAATAACGGAAATTACTTGTTCTATAACCTGATTATTGATTAGTGATTTTGTTTTATTGTGTATTCTCTCTTAAATGTCAATATATTCGTTTTCTAGATAGAGATTTCTGAGTTAAATTCCAAGGCTGTATTATGAAGCAGGGGTATGTCTCTTATTAGAGTGTCTTTATTCTCAGCAAATATTACAAAATGATTTGTTTGCAAAATAAATCGATTAAGTATGTTACCTAGGAATTTCCCTACATATTTTCTCTTAATATACATTTTTCCCCAAAATAAAGTTTCTTAATGCTGTTTTTCGTATGCATTCTTCAAATTCACGTTTCTATAATCTTAAAATTTCTTAAAATAAAACCTTTTTAATGGTTTTTTCCTAATACATGTTTATAAAATCGTTATTTTTAATGTCTAAATCTCCTCAAAATAATCAAACTTCGTGTATTGGGACTACGTAAATTGCCTGCCGATTTCCTTTTACATAGCCTGTAAATGCCGCATTGTGATATGTTATTACGGTAATATGAGTCCGTACACACATACGCACACGCACACCCATCTCGGGTTAAATCTAGAAACGACAGAACCCGTGGTTTCGCTGCAGTTTGGTAAGGCCGGCGACCCCCTCGCCTTCTACTCGTTTTTGCAAGTACGTGTAATAAATTCGCATCCAAGGGGTTACGCTTGCGACGTTACGATGTTAGCTTCTCTTAATGCTGTTAAGTTATTTTCATATCTCCTAATGCAGTATTAATTCAATCTCTATCTGCAAATTGGTTTAGGAAATTTCCTTTAGGAGAATTGGTTTTTAAGACATTTAGCTTTTAGCAAGTTATTCTAGAAATACAGTAAAGTCTCGTAAACTCGTGGTTCCGCTAAATCGGAGCTACTTGAAGACACGGTTTCCTTTTCTAATCAGATGTGAGTTAGTTTACAAGGTCCTGATATGTATCTGCATACATTTGTATCTCCCTATGGTTTGTGTAAAACGTCGCGACACTCCTAATGCTTAAGAGAGGAGAACGAGGGGAAGTGAGAGTGGTGGGGGAGCAATAAAGAGAAGTGGTGAGAGCGGGGGGGAGGGAGCAAGGGCTAGAAGTGATATCAGAACTAGAAGACAGTCACATACACAAGGCATTGTAAACAACTGTGTAAGCTTCAATACCACATTCACAGCAGGTGGAACCCCACCTTATTATGTAAATGGGCTGGTCGGTGCTATTGCATCCATGCTACAGGAGTGGGGGACTGTTACCACGTTTTGTACAAGCTGTACCTCTCGACTATAGTGCGTGTGTTATCTGGCAAGGATTAACTTCCTTTGAAATAGGGACCAGTCAAAAATTGGGAAAACACTTTCATAATATGTATGTACATACATTGTAGCAAACATTCCCCACCGGAAACACTTTACAGCTGCAATAACAATACACTGACTACATACATTGTAGCAAACATTCCCCACTGGAAATACATTTCAGCTGCAATAATAACACACTGACTACATACATTGTGGCAAACATTCCTCACCGGAAATACCCTTGAAGAAGTTATGTGCCCCACCTATGGGAACCAACCTGAAGAAGTATTGTTCTTCAACTGTTGTAGTTGTTGTCTTTACGTTGTTTATTTATTTATTTCCACACTTGGAAAACCAATTTGAGAAAGTGTTCTGTTGTTGAAGTTTGCACTATGCTTTGGGCGTTAATTTGAAGAAGATTGTTTGTGACGTAATATGCTGCTACGTATGAAAAGCTGATTTTAAGATGATGTTTTTTGTTGTTACACTCCAAGTTTAAAAATAATATTTTAACTTTGTTATTAAACTGCTTCTATAGATAGTATTTATGTTTGTATTTGCCTCGGCTGCTTCAGTATTGTTTGAGAGTCACGTATCTCTTAGGCAGGGTGTGGTGTGACAAGAATGTAGACTTACACAGATTTTAAGTTTAAATTCACTTCTTTTTATTAATCCTTGGCACAAATTAAATAGCACTACACTGATATCAAGAGCTGAGATTCTTTAATTTAATATTTGCACTTTGTTACTCGTATACTTAATTTTCGTTACACACGAATACGTAATATTTCTTTAGAGAACACATCTTCCTTCCGGTCACTACCAAGGTCTGCAGGCAACTGAACATATTTCAACCGTCAAAATCCGTAAGCTTCTGTATTTCAAGTCTCTGATTGGTTAATCCTAGTCCAATAGAATACCTGCATTTAATTAAAGCTTTTTCTGGCTGTTGATTTGCTAATTTTTAAACTGTCAAAGAATTTACGTTATCATTGCTCTAATAATGGCTAGTAGTATTCAAACTCTCAAACTCATTATTGCCTCAAGGTTACCTAATTGTTACCTTATTGTTAGCAACTTTAAACTTATTATTCTCGCAGCTCTTGCATTGTTAAATTACACAATGCATTCATATAACATTACTGAGCATGTTTACAATAATGTAAGTATTTGGAACGACTGTTACATACATTTTTACAAATTATTACATACATATTGCTTCAAGGCGGGCTGTTATTGAATTTACATATTATATAATACAATTGAAATTATTCAAGTATTAAAAATACTGCCTCACCTTTCAGCTGCAATAATAACACACTGACTACATATATTGTAGCAAACATTCCCCACCGGAAATACTTTTCAGCCGCAATAATAACACACTGATTAGTTTATGCCTGCAAATGTTTGATAGCTATTTTAAGAAAGCAGCTAGCCTTAATAGTTAACACATGTTTTGTTGAGAAAAAAAGTATCCCTTGCAACCCAAACAGTAAGCTAGGGAGACAATTAAATGGGAGACAATTAAAAAACTTTCAGTGTAATACGTTGTTGGAGAAGTAACAGTTGGGGACTGGGACTGGAGAAGTATTCTTCATCAAAGTGTTCAGATAACTCTTTTAAAAGAAAGTGTATGAGGAGGTCGGAATATGAAAAAGCTAGTAAAGCATTATTTGTCTGGTTTAGTTCAATAAAGACAGAAGGGAAGTCCAATTTCCGGCCCAATGATGCAAGAAAAAGCATTACATTTTAGAAACGAGTTTAAAGAAGGCGAAGCCGATTTCAGCGCTGGTGTAGGTTAGTTGCAGAGATGGAAGAATAGGTATGGTGTACGACAGCTTGAGATTCGTGGAGAAAAGATTTCCGGTGATTCTGAAGCTGCAGTGAACTTCTGTAAAAGTTTTGAACAACTCATAAAATGTGAAAACTTCACAAATGATCAGTTATACAATTGTGACGAAACAGGGCTCAATTTTAAAGTGTTACCTTCTAAAACACTTACTTCACGAAGAAGAACGCCATGCTCCTGGCCACAAAAAGGCAAAGAAAGAGTGAAAGTACTCGCTGCATCAAATGCATTAGGCACACACCGATTAAAGCTTGTAGTCATAGGCAAGTCCGCGAAGCCCAGAGCTCTCAAAAACATTTCCTTATCTGCACTGCCTATCTTTTACAAGAAGCAAAAGAAAGCCTAGATAGACAGAGGAATTTGTAAGAACTGGTTTTATGAAGAATGTGTGCCAGAAACTAAAACTTTTGAAGAAAAATGGCCTGCCCAGTAATGCAGTCTTATTGATGGATAATGCTGGATTGCATCCAGACAAAGAGGAACAGCCTTGTGATGGAATTCGGGTTTTGTTTTTGCGGGCTAGTGTCAAAAGTTTGATACAACCGAAGGACCAGGAAGCTTTGAATGCTTATAAAAAATCGACGCCGCCTGTTGCAATCACTTCTACAAGCAATGGAAGAGGATGGAAACATCACTAATGTTCTAAAATGAGCAACAATGAGGGACGTAGTGCATTGGTTAGCAGAGTTATGGGATGAAGTGAAGCCTGAGACACCTATGAAATAGCGGAAGAAAATTTTAGAGAGCAAATCGACTGCTGAGAGTGAATTCGATGTTGATGCTGATGAAGATGAAGATGGTGTACCCCTGTCACATCTAATCGCACAGCCTTCCAGGTGGTAGTGAAAGTGAAGTTACGGAATGGATGAAGAGTGATGAACAGTTTGAACTTAAGGAAACATCAATTGTTGAGATGTTGAATGAGCCGACAGAAGAAAGTGAGGAGGAAGATATAGAAGAGAGAGCACAAAAAATGAGACATTATGAGGGTTTTACCGTGTTGGAGGTGGCATTGCACTAAGTAGAACAAAAACCAAAGGCAACACCGTGCAACACCATATTACTCAAACGATGGCGTGACTTTGCCACGCAAAAGCGATTCAGTATCCGAAGCAGAAAACGCTTAAAGATTTTTTAAAAAAATAACTCCATGTATGTATGTACATACAAAAACTTTAAAAGCTTACGGTAATAACTTCACCTTGATTTTTTATTGGTTTAATTTCGTGTTTAATGAGTATTGCTTTGGTGCTCTGTATATCCCAAAGTTATCCCAAATCCGAGGTACCTTCACTCCCCATTATCTCGGATTAGCGAGATCCTACTGTAATGGCTTTTAAGAACATTTGAAATCATTAATTTCTCGTTAGGAAATAGGTTTTAGGAAAAACGTTCGGGAAGATACTTATAACAACAGGAGAATCAAAGGAATGGATCATTTAACATTTCAAATTAAGAAAAAACTAATCATATAAACTCAAATACTTCACAAATGGCAGTGCTAATAGCATAAATTAAGTGCTGACTCCTTATGCATTGCTTTCATCTAGCCAGTACTTCTCAGTATTTTACTGGATGACACTTTGGCCTGTTGACAGAAGAAATCGTTAACAACCTTGAGGCGAGGAGATGAGATTCCATGAAAGTGATGGCGAGATAGAGGCTGCTGTCAATGATACAAGTCTTCCTGTGTAACAATATCATTCCCTTGGATTATAATGATAAATATGTGTTGAGTATCACCGAACAGCAGGGGATGTACGTCTTTATTAGCCGAAGAAGACACCGATGTTAGAGGTCGCAATTATTCAACAAGGCATGCGGCTAGCAACGTTTGTAACCTTCTTGATTCGTTCCTCAAAACCTTTACACGTTTCGCTTGTCGAATGATTACGACGTTGAACGTCCCTGCCTAGGCTTAGGGATTAGCTTCAGTCCTTTGGATGAGAAAAAGATAAAAATGGACCCTTTAAGAAAAACGATCAGTTCCCATTTTGTTGCTAGAATTGAAGACTTTAGTGCAACAACAGGAGTATTTCCATAAAATCTCTATAAATAACATATTCATAATGTGATGTGATAGCAATGGATCACTCTTATTACTTTCTCTTCTACATACATAGTAGGTAGAAAAAGGCATTGCTTTCCATTAAAACATTCGTGTCGATGTTTTATTGGAAACACATGTGTTGAGACCCACTGAATAAAAAAAAAGCATTTTTAGAAAAATATCCATCTGTATGTGTCAGTGTATCTGTGTGTATGTGCGTCGTCCTCCGTGGTCTAATCTTAGTTTCGAAGGTCACGGGTTCAAACTCGGCAGAGGGTGATGCATTTTGCTTAGCATACTTAGCATGACTTCGGAATGGGAGTAAAACCGATGCTCCCGTGTCGTAGATTTACGCCACGTAAAAGAACCTCAAGCCTGATAAAGAGGCCTCTGAGCAAAATTCCCGGTCTTTCACGCCCAAAATTTTTGTCTCTCTTATGGTTTACCAGTTATACAAAATTACACAAAATTGTTTTCGAATGAAGGAGACTTCGCAGTTCATTCCCAGAAAAATAATGCATACGTTTTACTTGTCATATAAATGTTTTAATATAAGGTAATGTAATCAGAATCGTTAGAGCTATTTTTGAGAAAATAAAAGTATAGACACTTTTCCATATAAAGGGTAGTTTGGGGTGGAGAGATTTTCTTCAAAATCTTCGTCCCGTATCTTTGGAAGGCACAAAGCTTAGATACCAAGTTTGGTATCCATCCGAGATTTCGTTTTTAACGTGCGCTGTTCACAGGCCGACACACACACACACACACACACAAACGTTTTTCTAAACGTGTTTTTTTTTTATAATATCGAGTTTTTGTGTAGAAAGCAATATCTCTACATGCTATAGGTGAGCAATAAAGAAAGCAAAAATTCCAATACTCAAAGTAACGAAGATAAATTTCTCAATTTTAATGTGGACTTATTGGAATTTTTCCAAGCTTTTAATTTTATTACTTTTTGAAAATTATACAGACATAATTTTATCATGTGTGGTGTTTCCAAATTGTTTAGTAGAACAAGCGTTTCTGTATAACACCTGAAAATGTCACCAACTTATCATTTAGCTGACGTGACTAACAAATAAATGTTGAAGTTTTGAAAACTAAGGTTTAGTGAAGAAGTTAAATATGCGATAATTCCTGAATTCGACATCTTTTCCTCCTCAGATAAAAACTCATTTTCACCGCAATTTCAGATAGTGCAGTAAATTACTTTACTAAATGTATATAAAATACTCCCACATATGAATACATTTCTATAAATGATCTTTTTTGGAACTCATGGGAACTCAAAAAGTGTATTTCCGGTGAAATCTCAATATCGGATTTTTGAGTGGAATTCATTACTTCCTCTTACTTACTATAGGCAGGTGGTAGAGAAAGTGAAGATATGTGTGTGAAGCATGTAAAGAATGGTGAACGAAGAAGGGTTTGTTAATTGTAATAGTTTATGTTATTGAAGTGTCAGTTCATTAAAAGGAAGAAATTCGGCTTGTTAATTATTTTATGGAATATCTTTTCGAATAACAATCTGCCAGTATTCCTGATTTAATTCACCTCCTCTAGGATTAAAGTCCACGTTTCAACTTATAAGATATATATCCAGAGTTTCCGGTAAATTCCTTGTCAAGCTTTCTTTATTCTGATGGAAGTTTGCATAATATTGTATAGCTAGAAAAACCTAAGATACAAACATAAGTTGCTATAAGAAACGTGTAGAGCTGGTTAAAATTCACCGTGTCCAATAATTTACTTCTAGCATTTGCATTTTCGAAACATTCCAGGTTGCAGGTTTACATTTTATCAAGTGCAAATGTATCATCTGCCTTTATGTTTGAAAGTTTGCTGTTCTTTTACTTTCTCTACCATGTACATAGTAGGTAGAGAAGATATTGCATCCCGCCCAAAAATACGATATCGGGATTTTAGCGGAAATACGTACTTTGAGGCCCCCTGAACCCAAAACGAGTGTTTTATAAAAAGATCCATGTGTGTGTGTGTGTGTGTGTGTGTGTGTGTCTGCGAACAGCATTGCAAAAACTAAATTTCCGATAAATATCAAACGGCATTTAGGTTCAATAGCTTCCAACGATACGACACGTGGATTTTTAAGAAAATTCCCCCACCACAAACTACCTTTCACATGGAAGATTTTCCGAAATTTTCGATTTTATCAAAAATGTCTCTAGTGATTTGGTTAAAATAAAATACAATGTGATACATTTACATTTCTATCTACTACATTTTAATCCAAATAAACCGTTTGAAAAATGCTACGTTACACATTTCGTTACAGATACAAAGGGAGCAGCGATAATCAAATGTTTAAGAACTGGACACTATATGCTGACCTTAAAATTCCATACTGTTTCCATGCAGTCGCGAGAAACAACTGAATATGCATGGGATTTAAAAGGAATGACAAGTATTGAGCAATTTTAACCTTTAATAACGGATATCTCAGAAACGGCTTATGTTACAAAAGCCTTACTTGAAATAAATTGTGTGTTAAAGAGATCTACATTTTTGCGTGATACGTTTTCGTCTATCGCTTAACGCTTTTCAGTTATTCAAGATTATGCAAAAATTCCTTCCGAATGAAGAGGAATTTGTAGGTTATTCTCAGAAAATTCAAGATATAAATTTTATTTGCCATGTAAATATCCTTCAAATATGGTACTTTAACCAAAATCATTTGAGCTATTTTTTAGAAAAGCAAAATGTTCGGAGAAACGTTCCACGTAAAGGGTAGTTAGGGTAGGGGAATTTTCTTGATAACATTCTTGTCACACCCTTGAAAAATACTGAATTCAAATATCATTTGGTATTTATCCGTCTTTTCGTTTTTGAGTTACGTTGTTCACAGGCACACAAACACACACACGGACATGTTTCCAAAAATGCTTTGTTCGTATTCAGGTTGCCTCAAAACATGCATTTCCAGTGAAATCTCCGTATCGAATTTTTGGATGGAATGTAATGCTTCCCCTCTTACTATACGTAGTAGAGAGGGTAATAAGATTTGGTAAGAATGGTTTATAAAGGACTATATAAAACTAAAGGACAGTAGATAATGTTTCTTTTGTTTCTAACGAACTTAGAACTACTCCATACTTCTGACAAACATTTGAATGCAGTTTTCTCAAGTTATGTTTAAATACCTAATGATTAGTTTGGGATCATTTCTGTGGGAAACTATCGTGAATAACCAACATGGATAGAAGAATAGCTTTTTTGTCTGTATCGTAATACGTAATACATGTACATACATATGCCTAAATTTGTAATGCTTAGAGATAGTCATGTGCGTTCACCACTTAAAGTTTTTTACTCTTTTCTCCAAAACATGGACGCTATTGCTAGGGGTTATGAAGCTTGTGGTAGCCGTGTACGATTTGCAGATGTTGACAAGGCCTGTGTATCTACATAGGCACAGAGAGGTCAGGGTTTGAAACTAACTAACCAATTATCTATCCTAATTACCTAATTACTTGCCACCCCGCCCGATCGTTTAATTAACCGGATGCTCATAATCTACTGCAGCTCAAACAGAACTCCGTGTTTCTGCCAGCTGGACCTTAGCTCAAGCCTATGTAAGTTATAAAGCAAGCTTTCTGTGCTTCCGTTTATTTTTACCTTCTCTGCTGCGTTACATTCATATGACCTTCTCTATATTCTATTGCTTATTAGTGTGTATACAAATTATTCTTACGAAAGCTTATTTTCCTATCTACTTCATTTTAATCCAGATAAACCTTTCTGGAAATAGCTACAGTACACAGTTCGTTATAGATACAAAAGGAATAGCGATAGTCAAATGTTTTAGAACTGGACATTATACGCTGGCTTTAAAATTCCATACTCTTTTCATGACATCGCGAGAAATAACCGAAAATCGACAGGACTTTAAAATAATGAATTGAACAATTCGAACCAATAACAATGTTTACCTGAAATGGCTAATTCCACAAAAAAGCTATTTTAAATCAATTTTTGTGTAAAGATATTTAAATTTTTTGTGTAGTACGTTTTAGTCTATCTCTTATGGCCTCTCTATGGTAATTCGCCCTCCGTGGTGTAGTGATTACATGCTAGCCTCTAGTTCCCGAGGTCACGGGTTCAAACCCGGCGGAGGGCGATTGATTTTTTCGGGCGTAAAAATCCGTAGCATGGCTTCCTTTGGCAGGGAAATAAAGCCGGTGGTCCCGTGTCGTAGATTTACGACCTCAACCTCAAGCCTGATAAAGAGGCCTCTGAGCAAAATTACCGGCCTTTCAAGCCCAATATAGAATGAGACGCTAAGTACCACAGCAGTTAAAGAGCGTCCATAAATAAATAAAACAAAATTAAAAAAGTTATGGAAAATCATAAAAAATACTTTCCGCATGAAGAGGACTTCACAAGCTATTCCCAGAAAATTCAAGATGTACATTTGTTTGCCAAGTAAATATCTTAAACATGTGGTGTTTTAATCAAAATCGTTACAGCCTTTTTGCGAAAATCGAACATTTTGGAAAATATTCCATGTAAAGGGCAGTTTGGGGTAGGGAGATTTTCTTGAAAATCTTGTATCGCATCTTCGGAACATTATGAACCTAAATACCACTTCATTTTTAGGTTATACTGTTCAAAGACACACTCATACACACACACACACACACACACACACGCGCGCGCGCGCGCGTGCGTCTGGACATTTGCCTAAAATTGATATTTTGGGTTCAGGTACTTCAAAAATTGTATTTCACTAAAATCTCTATCTCGAAGTTTTGGGTGGTATACAACACTGCTACTTTCTGTAAGTAGGTGGTAGAGAAAGTGAAAGTGTCAAATGCAATCACACACTTTCTCCAACTAGAGTAATTTATTTGTATAGCTATTGTTTTATTTGTTCATAGAACAAGAAAAACATGTTTTCCTGTCTGCATATTGTTTAAAAATTAAGTTTTATTTATGGAAGCTTCTTAACTACTGTGGTCCTTAGCGTCCCACTCTATATTGGGCGCAAAAGACCGGAAATTTTGCCCAGAGGCCTCTTTATCAGGCTTTTAGGTTCTTTTACGTGCCGTAAATCTACAACACGGGATCACCGGCTTTACTTCCCTTCCGAAGGAAACCATGCTAAGGATTTTTACGCCCGAAGAAACCCTTGCCCATCACCGGGTTTGAACCCACGATCTTGGGAACTGGAGGCTAGCATGGTAACCACTACATCACGGAGGACGACTGCACATTGTTTTAATATGACTATTCCATTCATACGCCGCATATCTATAGTGACCAATAACGTTTAGCAATGTCTGAGATATCGACCAACCACGATCGTTTGTCTTATAACATATTCTTGCAAGGATGTGACTTGTCGTATAAAATATTAGCTCTCCACTGAACTTAGTATCAATATGCGGTGATTAATAAGCTATATCATCCAATTGTATTTTTTTAATCAATGCGCATTCGTATAGGGCCAATTTCCAAATAAACTATGCTATTGAAAACAAATTGTGTTTATTGTGTATTACATTTTATTCATTGAATATTCTTAACAAGATTCCTATGACAAACAGTCACCTACAAAACTTCAATGCTCATTTTGTTGTAGCTATGCAGGAACATATCAGAGGCTAGGATAATATCAAAATATTTAAAAAGCAGATCGATATATTCTAGCCTTGATATCGCATGCTCTTTTCATGACCTCTTCATAAAAAGAAGTACTTAACACTGCATTTTTTTTACTTAGAAGATTGAAAAATTCAACCTGTCTTAGAAATAACTAATAGCTAATGCCACAAAAGCGTTCACGGTTCTTCACAGCCTATTCACAGAAAGTTCGACGTACTTATACATTTTATTTGCTAGTGAAGATTTGTGCCATTTTAATAAAACTCTTTATAGCCGCTTTTGATATAGTAAACGGGAATTTTCTTTAAAATCTTCATTTTGTATGTTTATTAAATTGTCAAAAGAAAGAAGAAAAAAGTAAAAGAAAATGCCTTTTTAAAATGTTCGTGGAAAAAATTCTCAAGCATTTTATTATCAGGATCCAATCGAACTTTTGCTTCTGGCCACTAGAATGCCCAAATATGACGTGGGCAGGTGTGTGCAAATAGCGCGTGAAATTTCTGTAATGTTTCTTCTATTTTTTTGCTTCAGGTTCTTTCAGATATTTAGTAGTTATATGTTATTTGAATATAGTTTTGTTGATATCAAGTATAGTTCTGGAATTAAGGTTTACATTCATTTTAGGGGCTTAATATTGTACATATTTTATGTTTTTAAGGAAAAGTTGTAATACTGCTTATACTATTTGATTGTAAAAAGCTATGTTCAAGAAATAATACTAACATTTGAAATTCTTATCACGTAGAGGATTTCAGGTGAAACCACATTTTCGTTTTTGGAAAACTAATATTATACTATGTTCAACAAATTTTGAATGAAGCTGGTATAAGTTTGTAGAAAGTAACAATTTGAGTACCGAAAACCTTAAACAGTGTCCGGCTTAAGTATGAAATCCAATATTAATCCGTTTTTTAGTTATGCTGCTCACAAACGGGCACACCACACACGCACACACACAAACAGGCGCACACGCAGTTTTGTAAAATGCTTCTTTTATGGAGATCAGTGAATCCAAAAACCTGTATTTCAGGTGAAATCTCGATATCGAAATTTTTGCATGGAATAAAAATCTTCTTCTACCTAATATAGTTAAGTAGTTGAGAAAGTCACTAGAGATTGTATATTGTTTCTTCAGCATTTAACATAGTATATGTGCCATCACTGGTCTTAAATTACCTGAGTATCAGTTTTATAGTTTAGTTCAACAGTACAGCCATTCACAAACCTGTTGTTAAAACTGTCCAAACTGTGTGATGCTGAAGATATAGAACCCGTAATTTGGAGCCATCGCGCTTAACTACGAACCAATAGAGCATCTATTCTTGGAATACAATGGCTTTATATTTTTCTTGCGATGGTATCGCCCTGTCACAAACGTGCGGTTTAGCGTACACTGCACCAGGAAGCTTTTTAGCTCAATGACAGTTCTTCTTGCGGAGACGAACTCGGGACCCAGGGCAATATATGGATTTACGAGTATCACACAGTGATACCCGCCTGCTTATACTGCTGTGTTCATGTTCATTCCTCGCTGGGCTTGCACGTTTCTTTTACGTATCTCTGACGCATGGTTGTAAGGTGCATTCGCTATTATACACCTATTAGGTTGGTTTGTTCGTTTGTCAGTCCGTAAGTACGACGTTATTCAGGTTAAAAAAAAACAATGATGGATGGTGCCGCATGTCAACATTTTAACTCGAATCACTAAATATGTAACCAGAGAAATTAGCAATCTATTTACAATTTATTTCGGTTGTCTGCTAGTATTTATGAGGCATTTATCACATTTTATGTCATTCTTATGTTAAAATTATAAATATATAAATGTAACTGGTTCTTTGGCATATCTGTATGAATACAAACATTCCCCTAACGTTGTAATTATTCCTTTCTCTACTACGTACAGTAAGTAGGGGAAGTATTGTATTCCACCCAAAAATTCGATACCGAGATTTCACAGGAAATACGTGTTTTGAGATGCACTAAATGCACATAAAGCATGTTTGGAAACATGTCCGTGTGTGTGTCTGTGTGTCTGTGAACAGCATAACTCAGAAACGAACAGTCGGATAAACACCAAACTTGGTAATTAGGTTCAGTATCTTCCAGAGATGCGACACGAAGGTTTTCAAGAAAATCCCCCACCCCAGATTCCCTTTACATGGAACATTTTTCGAAAATTTTAATTTTCTCAAAAATGGCTCTAACGGTTTTGAATAAAATACCCTAAGTTAAAGACATCTTTATGGCAAATGAATTGTATATCTCGAATTTTCTGGGAATGTCCCCAAAAGTATTCTTCATTGTGAACGACTTTTGCATAACTGGTAAACCATAAGAGATAGACAAAATTTTATAACACAAAAAATGTAGATCGCGCTAAAATGCACAATTTATGTTATATACATTTTTTTATTGAGTGAACCATTTTCGAGATATTGATTGTTATTCCCTTAAATTTTCCAATACTTATACTTTTTCTCAAATGGGAATTCGTTATTCATTTTTTTATGTACTGGACATGTAAAGAAAATGGAATGCTCCACATAGCAACCAGCTCTTAAAACATTTGACTATCGCTTAAAGCCTACCATATTCCCCTTGCATCTAGAAAATTAGCAATTAGATTAACATGAAGCATATGCAGAATAAGCGTTTGTAAAAATAGTTTGTACAAGAGTAGAGAAAGTCATGTGAGTGTAGCACATCAGATATTTTTTACTTTCTCTACTGCTTCATGTATAAGCAGACGAAGTTATGTGTTCCACCCAAAAATTCGATAGCGTTCCACGGAAATACTTCACTAGAAATACACGATTTTAGATTCTCTGAATACAAAAAAAGGTATTTTTAGAAAACGGGCGGTGTGAGTGCGTGTGCTTGTGCGTGAACAGCATAACACAAAAACGAAAAGTTGGTGTTTAAGTTCAGCATCTTCTAGGGACGCGACACAAAGATTTTCAAATAAATCCCCCCACTCAGAGCTAACCTTTATCTGAAAACGTTTACGATTTTTTTTTCTCTCCAAAGTGGCTCTAATGATTTTGATTAGGGTTAGGATTCTAAGTGGAGGAGGACTTAGCACCTCTACCTAAGCAGATCTTTTGTGCTTATGCCCTGGGAGGGAGGGATGAGGTGAAAGGAGACAGAGGGCGGTCGAACGACGGGGTACAACAGGCAGAGGACAGGGTCCTTACCATTTCCAGATTTAAACTCCCCGGATGGGTACTGGAGCATCTTGGGTCCTCTCCCTTCTGTGGGACTTACACATCCACTGCGGGGCCCGGGGCCCAGAAACCGTCCCCAATCCGGGGGAAGAAGTTTTCCACGGAGTATCTTTTTCCCCTGACATGGAAACCGAAACCTGCAGCCCTGAAAGAAACCAAGCGGATGAAAGGTGAAGTGAAATGCGAGGTGAGGTGAAATGGAGGGACAGGAAATTCGGGGGAATTAATGATTCTTCCCAGCATTTACCTAGCGACTCGGTGAAACCCCCGAAAAAAAACATGGGTCAGGAAGGTCGGCCTCTGGGATCGAACCCAGAACCTCCAGAATACGGACGTTACCGCCTTAGCCATCTCAGTCGGATAACGATTTTGTTTAAAACACCATAAGCTTAAGACGAAATGTGTTCTTGATTTTTCTGGGAAGAGCCTTTGAAGTCCTCTGCAGAACCGGTAAACCGTAGGGATAGACAAAATTTTACTACACAAAAATGTAGCACTCCTTAAACCACACAATTTATGTCAATAATTTTTTTGTGGAATTAACCATTTCCGAAATATTCCTTTTATTGGTTTGAATTTTCAAATATTTATACTCATACAAAGAGAAGAATTTCAAAGCTATCACATAGCGACCAGCTCTTAGAAGATTTGACTATCGTTTGCGCCTGCTGTATTCACTTATTCCCATTGTATGTACAAGAAAGTATAAAATAAAACAATTTCTATAATTGTTTATCTCGATTAACATGAAGTAGATAGAAGAATAAGGTTCTGTAATAATAGTTCATTGGAGAATGGGTAGAGAAAGTCACGTGAAAGTAACACTAAGATTTTTCCCTGAGATGGTTTTTAGCGCGTTTTAAAGCTTTACGGCTGTATACATGTCAGTTTATGCCAGACAAATGACCTTAGTGTTGTAGTCTCCTTCCTGTAACATCTGCTGGAATAAGCTGTTGGAAAGTTGAGAAGGCTCGGTTATGTGTGCCATATATTTTATTGTCAGTGATTTCATAGGAGTGGTGAAGCTTTGTGTCGTGGCATTGAAGTGTCCAGTTCCACATTATTTGTAACCATAAACAAACCCAAGAAGGTTGTCACTGTACGGATTTGAAACCGAGATCTCCCGAATGCGAGATCGTATATCTACCAGAAACAACTATCATACATGGCCAGTTCTTTTATTTTACGAATTTATTTATCTCCAATAAGTCTACAATTACAAATAACACCTACTAACACTTAAATTCTAGCGTAACACTCATTGGTCCTGTAAACTTTTCTACCTATGATTGATATGGGAAATTAAAATACATTATAGGTTAGGATATGGGGGAGCCAAAGTTTTAGTGACTAAATTGTCGGCGTGCACAGCTTAAACTCCTGCAACTTTATAATAAGGGAACCAAAGTAACAGGTAGATATGTGACTAACACTTGATTACTGTGCCATCGTTTACAATGCTGCAAGAACAACTTAAAATGTTGGATGCAATACAAACTACAGCCCTTCAGACAAAACTTGGTGCTTTTTGTTCCAGCCCAGCTACCAGTATACAGATTGAAACAAATGAATCACCAATCGCAATTGATATAACGCTCACTCTCAGGTAGCAGCAATGACTGATTTACAAAGTAAAATATATGTATTTCCCTAACATACCCAAGCAAAATACTGACAAATCACAACTGCCTTTCCACCTTGATGAACTTAACTTCACCATTCCTCCTATAGTACAAATAAACTCATCCTTTTGTCATTCCACCTTAAATCATCACTGCTCCCACAATCCACATGGAACTAAATACTGTTACCAAACACCACTCACATAGAACAATTTATCGTCAATTATTCAATAAAATATGGAGAAAATATCCAAGTTACATAGGTACTAATTTTTCCGGTGGCTAAGTGTGCAATGATAACACTGGTTGGGTTGTAATCTACCCGGGTCATAGTATGCTATTCAGTTTGCAGCTGTGTCGTACATTCTGGAAACCGTCTCTCAAAAGTCATTCTTGATCTTTACCGACTCCAAGACTTCACAATTTCCCATTCCAAAATTCTCGCAAAAGGGATCCAGCTGCTTCTTCACAAAGTTAATATAAAAGGTAAACATACAACTTTAAAGTGGATTCCTTCACATTCAGGAATTGAGGTTATGGACCAGGTAGCAAAAGAAGCTACAAAAATCCACTTTAGCGATCGATCAATTGTACACATGCAGTGACATCATTTATGTGAACAGAAACATACTGCAAGAAAGGAAGACGAGATGGTGTGACACCTCACAATACAAACTGCCAAATATAAGGTGCAGTTACTACTGTCACCCTATATAGTTCTAATATACCAACTAAGAATACGTCACTCTAAAATTAGGAAGCTACCTTCTAAAACAGGACCAACCTCCGATCTGCCAACAGTGCAATGTATTAATCCTCAAGCACGTTATCGAGTGGCAACTTTGAGAAAGTTATTGTTTCACATATGGAAAAGCCGATTTGAAGTGGGAGTTGTATTGTATTTCAACTGTTGGGGAACCGAACTTGAAATTCGTTGCAACCACACGTATAGTGCCCGCTTTCCGGTAGCCTTCGCCCTAAGTTTAAAAATATTATTACCTTTTTAATTTGACTGTTTCTTTAAATATTGTATATTTATGTTTGCCTCGGCTAGGTCAGTATTATTATTAGAAACTCGTTTCTCTTAGCAGGGTTGTGGTGTGACTAAGAATGTAGGCTTACACAGATTATAATTTTAGTTCACTCCTTTTATTAATACTTGATACGATTTAAATAACACTGATATAGAGCTGTGAGATTCTTTTATTAATTACTTGTACTTTTTAACACGTAAACTTATTTTTCGTCTCACACGAGTACGTATTAAATCTCGCATCCGGTTACAAACACTGTCTGCAGGCAACGCGTCCAGTTATGAGCACTGTCTACAAGCAACTGAATTGATTTCAACCGCCTAAACTTGTAAATTTCTGTATTTCAAGTCTCTGATTGACTGTTCCTAATACAATAGAATACCTTCATTTAACTAAAGCTTTTTCTGATTGTTGATTGGCTATTTTTATAAACTGTCACTAATATTACATCATTGCTTCCAAGAATCACAAGTAGTATTGTTAAACTTTCAAATTCATTATTGTCTCAAGGTTACCTCATTGTTAGCAACTTTTAACCTATTATTCTCACAGCTCCTACAGTATTAAATTGCGTAATATATTACATAACATTATTACACATAGATACAATAATACAAGCATATGTAATGTCTGTTACATACATTTTACAAATTACTACATGCACATATTGCTTCAAGGTGGGGTGTTATTGAATTCACATATTATATAATTAGACTGAAATCGTTTTAGTGTTAAAAATACTGCCTCAACTTTTAGTCGCTTAGGTTAAAGCGACTATAAGAAGGTTTAAAAAATGTATGTATCTCTCTCTCTCTATATATATATATATATATATACATACAGAGTGGAACATTTAAGTTGAGACTGTACAATATCTCCAAAACTAAACTTTGTAGAAAGAAACGTTTTTAATAAAAGTTGCTTGATATTATGGGGAAAGTAAATGCCATTAGTCGTGTTTTATTTGGAGCACTTGTGATGGTCATTTTAGGGTCAATTTAAATTGGCCCTAATTGTAGGTTCCCATTTAAAAAATTGAATTGACCCTAAAATGACCATCATAACGTCCTCCAAACAAAACCCAACTAATGACATTTACTTTCCCCCATAACGTGAAGCAACTTCTGTTCAAGACATTTCTTTCTACAACACTTAGTTTCGGAGATACTGTACAGTCTCAACTAAAGGTCCACTCTGTATATAATTAACTTTCTCAGTACACGTAACAGCTACGTATTGGAGGAAGAGTGACCAGTTATAAAAGGAACCTAACAACCTAAAAACTACAGATGCTAGAAACTTGTCTCATAATGGTGAGAAAATTGTCGTAGTTTTACTTTGGTAACCTTCGGTAAAACATAATTACTTAATTAGTATAGAAGTTTGAACAGGTTTCTGATACAGTTCAAATTTGATCGAAATTTGTATAAAATTACAGGGAAGACAGAGAGTTTCCTCCAGGTTTTCAATTTGTCGAATCACTGCACTTATGGAGCTGATATTTTATACACAAGTGTCTGAACAAAACTTTGTCGACACGTTTCAGATTTGGTTGAAATCGGTTAAAAATTAATTCCGAAATGAGGCTAAATGTTTTCAAACTTTGCTGGCTAAAAGAAACATTGCAATGAAACGAATATTTATTGACTCAAAAAAAGACTCTAGTACTAAAAAAACTGACGTATTACATCCACATGACTTTCTCTACATAGAAACAGATTTAAAGGCATCTTTAAAGATATTCTCAATTTTTTGTGTAGTACGTTTTGTCAATTTCTTATGGTTTAGCAGTTAAACAAAACAATGCAAAATACCACCAGAATGAAGAGGGTTACACAGCCCATTTTTGGAATATTTGAGATGTACATTTTATTTTTCATTTAAATATCCTAAACATATGATATTTTAATCAAAATCGTTACAGCCATTTTTGAGAAAATCGAGAATTTAAATATCTTAATATAAAGGATAGTTTGGGGTAGATGTCACCCTTGGAAGATTCTGAATCCAAATACGAAGTTAAATATTAACCGGACATTTCGTTTTTGGGTTATGCTGCACACACATGGGCTTTTTCTAAAAAATATTATTTTATTCAGGGGGTCTCAAAACATAAACTTCCGGTGAAATTTGGATATCCAATTCTAATCTAATCTAATACCTTCTTTACCTACTAGGTACGTGTTAGCAAAGTAAAAATATCGTAAAGGTAACCAATATAGATAGATTTTATTATGGCTTTCGGTGTTGCTGTAATTTGCCTGAACCAAACAAGTGAGTATAATAGATAATCCTTTTATTAAATAGTTTCATTTTCTCTACTACTTACCTGTATAATACGTAGAGGAAATTTTGCATTCCGCCCAAATATTCGATAGGTATCGAGATTTCAATGTAATTACGAGTGAAATACTTCCTGGAACTATTACAGGCAAGTTATAGAGAACTAATATAAATTCTCAGTACGTTTACCTAAACCTAAGGCACGTATGACTAACAGCATTCGTGGGTATTTTAGGTCATTGTTAGCATTTGAAACATAAATTATTTGAAGCTTGTCTGTAAAACAACGTAATATTAAACCGGAAGCTTTTCTGTCCAGTGATTACTTAATTATACTTAGGTAAGGTTTCATTAGCATATCGGGTAAAGCTACACGCTTTTTTGATCATATTTCATAACATGCCGGCATAGAAAGGCGATACTTCCATTCAGCTAATAACGTTAAATCAGAAAAAAGTGTCCAACGACATCAGAAGTTTCTGTTAACTCGTCCGGAAAATAAAGACGGCTCGTTTCGAAAAAATCAATTTTGGTGGTCATAGTGGAGGCACTTCATTAATTTCATCTCGTAAACTACACTAAAACGAAAAATAAACGCTTCACAAAATGTGTGCACTCATAAACAAACAAAAAACGACGCGGAATGAGAAAAAGAAAGGAAACACTAAGGGTGGGGGTACGTGTATATTTCATAACAAGCACGGCCTGTAGGTATAATATTGTAGATAAACTGCACCAATCCGCTTCGCTTGAGCTGTGACGCAGGTTATTGTTATTATCCTGGTGAACAGGCATGCGGAGCATCCAGCACTCACTGATGATGACTACCTTTCGCTCCTAACTATACATCGTACATCATACGGCCGTTTCGGCAATAAGGAAACAGCGACAGGCGTTCAGGTCAAGTACCGGATCTTAACGATGACGACATGATGCGTGGGAGCTTGTGGAATTTATCCCGTATATCACAGATCATTTACCTGAGACCCACAAAACTGCGTGGTTTGAATTCAGAGAAATTTAAATAAACGAAATCAAAACAGGATTTTGTTCTGAGACAGTTTTTATTCTATGTGATTATCTCATGAGGTTGCATAGTTAAAGGAAAGGGCAGATTGCAACTATGTACATTAAAAAAAACAATGCAACGGAATCTGAACTTGTCGTCCTTGTAACTCCCTTAACAAGGACGCGTATTGCAAATTTTAATATTCATTAAGTTCTTTCTTAAACATTTTTACATTAGTCTTTACAGATTTACCTTCAAATACTAAACAACGAAAAGTACATTAATATAAAAATTAAATAATAGTAATAATAAAAAATAAAATTAAACTTCACACCAAAATAAAATTACTAGCGAATGAATCATCAGGTAACTACTTGCCCGGAGCCAGCATACACATACTGGTATTCAGCTATTACAGTATAATGCAATAAAATACACGATTGTAACTATTGTTTGTTCCTTATTAATATTGTAACCATATTGGAAGGAATTTGGAGTTGTCCGCTAGTGATCAGAATGAGTGTATCAGGTTTCTCTAGAGCAGATATGGGCATTCTTGACCCCACGTGCCACCGCGTGTTAAGAGACCTCCACCCCTCCCCTTTTCGTTTGCTGTTTGCAACACACAGCAGTCTTTAGTCTTCTAACCCAGTAGTAGAGCACTGCTGTATATATATATATATGTATATATATAACTTATTACCAAATCCAGCTTCTCCAATTGGAGGCTGTCATAAACAAAACAAAATATAAATACATAATTGAAATTGTAAACATTACAAATAACGGTTAACAACGGTATAGTTGCAACTATATAAAACACTACCTCAAAATAATTATAACCTACAAATATATATATATGGAAATGGCCCTTAGCTGAAAAAAGTTGTATATAAGAATAAATTGGTTTACATACCATACAAATGATTTTTCAGTATAGCTGGTGACCTTTCAATAACACTGAGGTCCACTGCTTTAATAAATGAATTGTTTAATTTATGTTTTCTACAAAATGATAGAAAACGCCTGGGGTAGTACCCCTGACTCCAGTTAGTAAACTAATATCAACTAAAACAAGATGATATTTATTTACTGTAAGAACTGTAAGTACTGAGTATTGTTTGTTCACGTTTTCTTAAAGTTTATAAGCGATATTATATTTAGTTCTTCAGTTTGACAAGAAGTGTGAGATACTGTGAGTTTCGAACCTTTATTCTATGAATAATAACGAATAAAATTTTGTTTTGTCATTTAAAGCATTTCAATAAATAGCATTTCCCTTTTCAAGGCTAAGAATCGCATTATGCCACTGCTCCGATAGAGGATAGCTATGTCACATCACAGTAGCCCTCTATGACTCACTCTCCTGGATGTGACACGCGGCTCGCCCGTATCTGCTAAGTCCATGTCCAGAACGGCAAGCCGAGACCTCCACGGCACTACTATATGAATCCGCTCGTGCAATAGCACCGGACCGGCCTGCCGTTTCTTCCCTAGAAAATGGTAACGAAACGTTTGTTTCACTGTGACTATGTTACGTTTACCTTTCGTTAGAAAATGTGTTTGAAATGACTCCCTACTGTGCCTAAACAAGCCTGGTAATAGTTGAGCACATTATTGAACTTCTGCAGCGAAATATTGGAAAATGCATGCCAGATATAGCCTTCTAATTTGTTGAAGATTAAAAGTTACTTTTCGATCACATTTTGATTATTTCCAACTTAAAGCCAATAAATTACTTACAGGTCTTTCTGTTGCAACAAGACCAACATGGGGACTTAGCTCTGCTATTTTGGGAATCATTTATCATGGGATAGTAGAACCAATGATATCTTCTGTTTCTGCATTCCATGATGGATTATCCACGATGTGGGCTCAGAGGAAACTGGGACAAGTCCAACACGGATTTGCGTTAAACATCTCAAGAGCGTGTCGAACCATCTCTACTGACGCCGCTTAAGTTCTGGCTGATATAGAAACTATTCACTTAACAGGAACTGTCAGAGCGATGTTAACAAATATAAAGAAAAGACCTCAAAATGTTAACTTTGTCACCAATTATGAACAAGAATATCCTTCTCACTTTTTGAGCTCTGGACATCCAGCTCTAGAATTATGTTTAGTTCAGCAATACTGCTCAATAAAACATGATCTTCGTGTTGAATTTTATTTATGGACGCTCTTTAACTATTATGGTTCTTAGTGTCCAATTTTATATTGGGCGTGAAAGACCGGAAATTTTGCGCACAGGCCTCTATCGGTTTGAGGTTATTTTATGTTTCGTAAATCTTCTACGCGGAAACGTCGGCTATGCTTCCCTTTCAAATGAATGCTAAGGATTTTTACGCCCGAAAAAAATTCGTTGCTCTCCGCCGGACTTGAACCTGCGACCTAAGAACTAGATGCTAGCATGGTACTCCTAGGCTACGGAAGACGACCTTCATATCTCCACTATCGGATCAAGAGTCAATAATGAGAGTGATAACACAGATTCAGTCGGTTGTGCTTTCGTTGTTTTTGATCATGGATCTGAAGTAACTTACAACCAATACAAGCTTGCAACAATGTGCAAGCTGAACTCCTGGCCCTGAAGAAAGCAATGGAGTGGAATGTTAATAATTCATACAATGTCCCAAGTTTATGTGATTCCGAATCAGCGCTTGGAGCAATTAATGATAAATATAATCTCTCCCTATTGCTGTTGACATTAGACAGAAAATACATGAATACAATAAACATATACGTTTCTACTGGGTGCGAGGTCGTGATTGAAATGAAGGCAATGAAAGAGCTACCAACTTTCAAAGGCTACTTCAAATATGTGTACAGAATATGCCTACAATAAATACCCAATTTATTTGGTGAAGGAACCTTTAAAACAAGATATGTATAACTTTGGAATTTATTAAGGTCAGATAGCAGTAAAGGACACGTCACAAGAAGCTAGTTTTTCTTATTAATTATAATAGATTAGCTTTAAAATATACTGAGCTTTCATTTGTAATAACAGAACTTATGACTGGCCAGGCAAATTCGGTTCATATCTTGAGCATCTTAAAATAATTAATCCTAACAATGCTACATGTTTAAGCTCATATACAATACAAACGTCCATAACCTTCTTTTTGACTGTCCATTACAGGAAAGAGACTCAGGCTTGTTCAACACCTAGTTTCATGTCTAACGCTTTTTACACCACCAAATTATTCTAAACAGTGTTGCTATACGTAATCCCAGAAGTTTATGAGTAAAATATTTAAAATTTTGTAAATAATTATCTATATTATAGTACTAAAGTTATACCACCATTTATTCTTAGTTAATGTTTGTGTTAATACTAGTTACGCTTACGTTAATGTTATCCTTTGATTTATAATCATATCTATACTATATATAAACTATAGCCCTAATATACAGTTGTAAAATAGAGCTTTTTATATTTTGGGAATTCAATAACAAATAACTGTGACTTCGTTCAGGTAAACCTTAACATAATAAACACACTCTGTTCCGAGCATGCATCATGATAACTACCAGCTTCACATAATGTTATTCCCAATATACACCATGCCAAAACAATGTTAGGCTGAACTGCAATAGCCGTTACCTTCTCGTGAGCTGGGCCCGAAGCTTCTATAAGTCGGATACCATGGCTGCCGGTCGCGTCATTCATGATAAACCTTTCACAAATGAATAGTATAAAATATATAGAAAACTTAATACCCTTAACTTGGTTAAATGGAAAAAAGAACCTATTAAAATAAAAAATTCCACGCAAAAGTCGAGTATCGGAATTTTTAGAGAAAGAACCGCTTATGTGTGTGTGTGTGTGTGTGTGTGTGTGTGTGTGCGTGTGCACGCTCGCGTCTATTAACATTGTGGACATAAAATATAAAACTGGGTATTTAAGTCCAGCATTTTTCAAGGATGCGACACGAAGATATTTACAAAATTCTTCAGCTCCAATCTATGTTTTACATGAGAATTTCTAGTCAAGTACGGAACTGATGATTTTGATTAAAATATCATATACTAAAGATATTTATGGCAAATAAAGCGTACATGTTGAATTTTCTGGAGAATAGCTTGTGAATTGTTCTTCATCTGGAAGAAAATTTATATAATCTTGCATAAATTTTAAAAGTTACGAAATAGACGAAAACGTACTACACAAAAAATTTAGATCTCTTTAAAGCACACAGTTTATTTCAAGACATCTATGTTTTTCGTCAATTGCCTAACGTTTACCAGTTATACAAGATTATACAACATTCCTATTGAATGAAGAGAACTTCACAGGCTATTCCTAGAAAATTCAAGGCATATGTACATTTTATTTGTCATGTAAACATCTTTAGTATGGTACTTTAAACCAAACCATTATAGACATTTTTATAAAATAAGAAATTCCGAAAAATGTTCCATATATAGGGCACTGGAGTGGGTAATTTTTTTTTGAAAATTCTTCGTGTTGCATCTTCGGAAGGTACTGAATAAATATCAAATTTTATATTTAGGCGACTTTTCGTTTTTGAGATGTGCTGCTCAGAGATACACACAAGGAGCTTTTTCCTAAAAATATTTGTTTATTCAGAACGTCAAAAACATGTACTTCCGGTGAAATCTCGGTATCAAATTTTTGTACCTACTCTACCTCCTGTGTACGTGGTAGAGAAAGTAAAAAATGACTGCAATGACACAAGAGAGATTACAAAATACAAGAATGAAGAAAATGATATTTTAATGCCCTTAATTACTAGCCAATACGAAAGAACGATTAGCACACTTATACATTAACCCAAATAGTGTGGTTAATTACCACCACGGGAATTAAAGTTGTCTGCAACGTTTCAAGTGGTCTTTAGGATATGATATCTCGGAGTAATTGTGATTAGTTGATTACCATTGAGGTTTACCGAGATGCATGAGTCAGATGAGAGAGGTTTAGTGGAAGTCTCATTACGATAACACAACGGTAGTACTTCGTACGGAAGGTAGAAAATCCAAATTTATTCTACACTAGTCTTAGCAGTGTGAAATAGCAATCACAAACTTAATAGTTATATTATTCACAACTAATTTAAACAACAATTAAGCAAATATTTATCGTCATGATCATCATCGTCATCAACACTTTACGGTTTAGATGTCTCCCCTTCCGGCGTCATATTTCCCTCCATCACTTCAACGGTCTTTCTATGTTTCTATAACCTGCCAGTTTGTACATATATGTTTGAAATGGAATGCGAGTATTATTCATTCTTTGTGCATGATTTTTCCATTACTCTCTGCTCTTAGTATTTTGTCAGTTAGCGAAAATATACTTAATTCTTCTCTTATGTCCTTATTTCTAATTCGGTCTAACCTTGTATATCCTTCTACTATTCGGAGATATTTCATTTCTGCAGCTTGAATTTTATTCCAATCCCTATTTTTTATAGTCGATGTCTCCGAACCATACAGTAAAACAGGAACTGCAATTGTCTTGTAAAATTTTAAATTTGTTCCTCTTCGAGTTTTTCTTTTTAACGTGTTTGCTATTATCCCACAAATATATTGGAATTGCACTATTCATTGTTTATTTATTCGTTATTTGTTTTATATGTTATACTACAGCCCAGATAGTTAAAACTTCAAATTTGTTCTAACACTTCATTATTTAAAACTATCTTAGATCTTATTATTTGCGTATAACCCTTGTGATGTCCGAGAAATGCCCTTATTACCTTCTTGCATCATGCATTTTAACAGAAGATTTTGGAGATCTTCTGTTAAAAATATTTCTCTGCGACTGAAGCAATTATTGAGGAATTCCCCGCACACACAGCAGTAACCAATTAATTGAAAGTATAAGTCATCCGGAAATGTCACATTCCAGCCAGCTGCATACTTAATGTATGATTTTAAAACTATATCATGCATTTTAATCCTACGCCGTGGCGCTGTGAGCTAGAATGTTCGATCCCATTCATAAGAGTGCGGATTTTAAGTCCCGGGAATAGGACCGGTGCCCACTCAACATCGTGAGGAAAGTAAGGAGCTGCGATAGGCAGCGATCCCAGCCGCAATATTCTGGCTAATGGATACGTGATGCTGGCCGCATCACCTCCCTCCGTATAGCTTGATTGATCGTCCACCTCTGCCGTGCATACATGGGTGTGAGACCGCCGGGTTAGCAGGTTAAGGCCCTTATGAATTGCATCGCCAAGGGATTATTATTATCATCATCATACATATTAAGTGTGTTTCTTATGCCCTGTGACTGGAACTTTAGATAATGGTTGAATTTAAAATCCAGTATTTATCTCGCTACAAACGAAAACAACGAAAACAAAGGGGAGGAAAGTTAGGTACAATACACGACTCATTTTTTTGTAAATCCATGACTTCCTGAATGCTAACCCCATCCGCTGCTATTTAAGACTTTTCAATCGCTTTCATAAGTCTTCCTCAAGGGATTATATATTGGTTGTTGTCTTTACATACTCAATAGATTCGCAGGCACCTATACGACGGTTGCTTGATGTAAACAAAAGCAACTCGAGGGTCACTCTGAAAGTTGTGAGAATGGGCAACAATGAATAGTGGTAAGCCAAAGTATCTTTTCCTAACTTCAGATTGAAATTCAGAGAGTAACATGTGTAAGTCTGGGCGCGCTCCAACAATTTGCATCGTCAGCACCCCGTGTGCATATACTCGTATAGAAGGTATGTCTACGTATACACTAGGATGGATCTCAAGTGACAGCATTTCCTGCTATGCTTTTCTATGACTGTAAAGCCAGTTTGGGGAAGAGAGTATGCCTTGAAAGACTTCATAGTGTATTTGGGGATCTTTTCCCTTCGCAATGCACCATTTATCGATGGTATGTAGAGTTTAGAAGAGGAAGGGATTCCCTCGAAGACCGAGAAAGACGGCCGGCTACAGAAACACTGGATGAAATGTGGTGAAAGCAGACACATATGGTCAGATTCAAGAAGCTCTACATATTGGATCGGCAGCAGTGAAAACAATCCTGAAAGAAGAAAATGACGTCAGGAAGCTCTGTAGTCGCTGGATTCCCCACCACCTCACAAATGAGCAGAAACAAGCACGTGTGCAATTCAATGGAGGAAGATCCAAAAATATATTTAACATTGTAACAGGTGACGAAACCTGGATTTACCTGTATGGTCCAGAGACTAAACGACAGTCATTGGAGTCGTCCTCCGTAGTGTAGTGTTCCATGCTAGCCATTAGTTCCATTAGTAGGTCGCGGGTTCAAACCCGGCGGAGGCCGATGGATTTTTTCGGGCGTAAAAATCCTTAACATGACTTCCTTAAGAAGGGAAGTAAAGCCGGTGGTCCCGTGTCGCAGGTTTATGACATGTAAAAGAACCTCAAACCTGATAAAGAGGTCTCTGAGCAAAATTTCTGGTCTTTCACGCTCAATATAGAATGGGACGCTAAGGACCATAGTAGTTAAAGAGCGCCCATAAATAATAAAAAAAGACAGTCATCGGTCTGGGTTTTCCCAGGAGAAGATCCCCCAATAAAAGTGATGCGAACGAGAAGTGCTGGCAAGAAGATGATCTATTCCTGAAAATGAAAGAAAAAATTCGAAGTCAAGATTTGAGTCACCTGAGAGACGCAGTAGCTGATTATGAAGAATGTATTTGCACTCTCCAAAGAAAAATGACGTTTTGCATTTGAAAAATGGTTTGAAACGATGAGACGATGTATAAATTGCAGTGGAGAATATTTTGAAAAGATGCAATCATCTGATCTAAATGTTTAATATTTTATTGTGCCCATTCTCTTAACTTATGGAGTGACCCCATCATACACCGTTAACGATGGCAGCTTGATGTAAACAAAAGCAATATCACTACTTGTTACAGGCTTGGAAACAGTCTCTTCGCTTCCTCGCATAGTGGCGGATAATTGGGATTTAGTTGCTAGATGTCTTAGCAAGTTGGGCTTGCATTCGAAATGTACATGGGCATATTGATAATTCAGTGACTTTTTAATGAAAATAACAATTTTTTCCAAAAATCAATTTCATTTCTCAATATAGTCTCCTTTCAATACAATATACGTTGTTCAACATTTCTCCAATTTTTTTAACCCTTTCAAAAAATATGATTTTTCGAAATCTGCAAAATATGAGGTTGTTTCTGCCATGATGTGGTTACCGAACGTGAATTTCCTCCCAGCAAGCCAATTTTTCAGGTTTGCAAAGAGGAAGAAGTCGTTCGGAGCCAAATCTGGAGAATGTGGTAGGTGAGGTAGTAGCTCGGAGCCTAGTTCCACAAATTTGTACGATGGCAATGGCTGACTTGTGTGCGGGTGCATTATCCTGGTGAAAGAGAACCTTTTTCTCCACCAAATCGGGTCGTTTCTTTAACAGTTCTTTGTGAAACTGATCCAACATTGTGGCATAATATGAACCTGTGATCGTTTTACCCTTTTCCAGCTAGTGGATGTCTGTCACACCTTGTGAATCGCAAAAGACAGCTGCCATGATTTGTCCTGCCGACGAAATGGTTTTCGTTTCTTTGGAGCAGGTTCGCCGAAAGAAATCCATTGTTTTGATTATTGTTTGGTTTCAGGTTAATAGTAATGGATCCAAGTTTCATCAACCGTGATATAACACCGCAAAAGCTCATTTGGAACATGTTCAAACATCCCTATGAAATGGTCACACGATTCCGCTTGTTTTCAACTGAGCAGTCTCGGCATCCATCTTGTTACAGCTTTCTCACACCCAAAAATTCGTGCAGAATGTTATACACCATTTCTTCTGTTGTGACCTCAACCGGCCGTCCTGTGCGCACGGTATCTCTTGTGCTCCAACAGCAACATCGAAATTCTGTGAACCACTTGTGAACCATGCCCATGTGATGGAGCAGAGTTCCCATAATACTTGTTGAGCTTTTCTTCCGTTTCCTTCACCGTCTTAGTGCTTTATCAGAACACGAAATTAAATTTTCTCCATTTTCTACGAAGCAACACACATCTGCTTATTTTAAACGCTCTCAACATGGTCCAAGAAACAAATGACGACGAATTTCTGCGATTATACCCAGAATAGATGTAAGAGTTGGGTACAAACAAGAAACCTGTGATTAGAACGCTATCTCTCGTCAAAGTCATGAAATTATCAATCCGCCCTTGTATTTATGCCCCTTATTTACCAATGTATATTTATGCTGTATCAAAAATATATGTAATATATTTTAGCTCCCTTTACGATGGTTTAAATAACACACTATTATTTTGGAAAGGCAGAATCAGACGGCTGAAAAATGCAATGCCATTGTCGGGATTTGAACCACGGATCTTCCGGTTTCAGTCCGGTTGCTCTAACCACTGAGCTACCATGGCAACATATCGGTACGACATTAAATTTCCCAGCTAATTCGCAAGTTTCCCGGTAAACCACAATTTGAGATGACATGCCCCAATGGCGACTTACAATGCTGTAAGTACTTAAGTTCCAGGCTTCATAGTTTCGACACCATTAGGTCAATTAATTCCACGGCTTGTGTGGAAGAACAATTAACACTATTATTTTATTTTCAGTATTATAGATATTAAAAATAACATTTAAAGTGATTTATCTCTGCTTGAAACTATTTAAGCGTGATATGCGTTAAGTAAGATTCAGATGTATAATTTTGTAAAGATGTTAGATATTTACATACTTTGAAGCTTTCTCAATGTTAAAGAGATCCACTGATACTTACACTTTCATACATTAGTCAAAAGGCCTCCAACGTAATTCGAACTCACGGACCTTGTTTACTATTCCAACATTTCTAGCACAGTAAGAAGTTTATAAAACCCCGAAGGAGCAAAACTTCAACCTGAAACGTTGAGCACACAAAAAAGTGCCCAAATTGCCCTGCTACTTAAACATCCTAAATATGCTAAACGAATTCCAGAGAACCTGACACAAGGACCTTGAGCAATTAACACGGCTTGTTTACGACAAATATATGCTCCAACATAACATTCCTGCGTCTCGGTTTCGCTCTACTGACTTAATTTATTGCATATAATGTGCATTTTGCCCTCAAGTATATATCTTCATTATATATTAAAATTAATACAATTCATGTTTCATTCATTATGCTACTCTCATTAAGCCCCCGTGGTTTTTACGTTAATAATCAATAATGCGCAATTATCTATTATAGTCCTAATATGGTTATTTAATTGCTACAGCTAACCGCCCAATAAATGTTTTGTTATTCATTTTACTCCCAATACAAGGGGGAGTAGAAGAAATATTACATTGCACCCAAAAACTAGCTATGGAGGTTTCACCGAAAAAATTCCATAACGAAATTTTACCGGAAATACACGTTTCCAGTTTTTTTGGATAAAAAAAATAGAATTTTAGAAAAGTGTGTGTGTGTGTGTGTCTGTGGCTTTGAACAGCATAACTCAGCGTCTTCCAACGATGAGACACAAAGATGTACAAGAAAATACCCTCACTCCAAACTATCCATTATTTCGAATATTCTAAAAAATGGCGCAAAATATATTGATTAATACCTATTTATGTATCAAGTGCGCAAAATAAAGCTTTTGCGGACGAATTAAGTATTTCAGATGAGTATAAGCGGAGTCCGTTAAAGCTTTTGCGCACGTGATATACACAGTAGTTCTTAGTAAAAGATCTCTAAATTATATTATTCATTCATTCATTCATTATCTGTTTACCCTCCTCTTATGTAGGACTTACACCCCCCAGGACTTACAAGCGAGTGCCTGGGGTCAGAGGCCTGTCGAGGAGCAGATACTCATGGATCAGACAGAGCATCCAGGATGGGTGATCAGCCCGATGCCCGGTATGGGATGAAGGAAGTAGATGAAACGGTTGGTGAAATGGATGAAAGGAAAGGTGATGATGGAACAGTTGGTGGAATGAATGGCGGGGGAAACCGGAGAACCCGGAGAAAACCCGCCCAGACGCCGCTTCGTCCACCACAAATCCCACATGCAGGTCCCTGGGATTGAACCCGGTCCGCCTCGGTGGGAGGCGAGCGGTCTAACCACTCGGCCACGGCGCCGCCTCTAAATTATATTATATTAAATAAAAATAAATATTATATAAGTACTGAATAAATACGAAAGACAGTCAGTCGCTTATTGACACTCTCACAACCGCCTAAATCCTACGCCATGAACCGTACCAACGCCTTCTGGGATTCGTTGACCGTAACGATACGAAATGCGGATATAGATGACAATGCTTATTCTGAGCGCTCGTTTCTAAACAACAAGCTTGTGAGTGAAAATACCGAGGAAATTTCAATCTGAGTCAGACAGAAACATTAAATCGGAGCTGCTGCCAGCAAAATCTCGGTAGCAGTATTAGAGAGAATTTACTGCATTCAAAGACTGCAAAAGTTTATGATTAACATAAAAGGCAATTTTGACTTATATTTCTAGTTTTATGATCAAGTATTTAGTTTAAAACCCTGTTAAGAGTTCGTATGATGGGTCAGTGCTTTCTGCATTTATTTTATTACGCAGCTAAGGTACTAGTTTTCGGCGTGCTAACAGTACGACTGTCAGCTGTTTAAGAGAGCGTGTATTTAAAAATACTATATTTTAAGACACTTTCTGAATTGACAAAAAGCATATCTTTGAATTTTTTGTCCACAACCTATGAAATATTCTTCATTTGAATGAATTTTGTATACTTTTGTATAGCTGATAAATCTGAAGATATACAGCAAAACTACAAAAGCATAAATCTCGTTGGAACACACAATGATGTCAAAAGAACGTTTTTATGGCATTAACCATTCCAAGGATAATTTTTGTTATTGGTGTAAATTTTCAAAAACATTATACTTTTTTCAAGTGCTAAGTTTCGTTCCGTTTTTTATTCTTTCTGTACCACATACGTAGTAGGTAGAGGAAGTATTGCATTACATCCAAAAATTCGAAGTAAATATTTTTGCAGAAATACATATTTTGAGAACCCCTGAATAAAAACAGCACTTTTAGAGAAACGTTCGTGTGTGTGTGTGTGTGTATGAACAATATAACTATTGTTGCCCAAATATCAAACTTGCTATACACAGTATCTTCAAAGATGAGACAAATATTTTCAAGAAATCTCCCCACCCCAAACTACATGGAAATTCCTCCTTATTTTTTATTTTATAAAAAATGTCTCTACCGATTTTGATTAAAATACAATTTAGTTAAGATACCTATACGACAAATAAAGTGTATAACTTGACTTTTCTGGGAATTACTTGTATAGTGCTCTTCGTTCGAAAGCATTTTTGTGTAGTTGGTAATTAAAACGAGATAGACAAAGTCTTATCTACTTCACAAAAGACGTAGCTACCTAAAACACACAAATTATTTCAAATAACTTTTTTGTGGCAAAAACATTTCCCACATATCCATTCTTATTGGTTTAAACTTTTACTATTTTTTGAAGGCCGTCGCCATTCAGTTTTCTCTCGATGTCATGGAAAGAGTATGGAATTTAAAAGGCAACATACAGCGATCCGCGTTAGAACACTTCTCTATCGCTTTGGTCTCATGTATCCTCCTTGTATACAAGCAAACGTGTAAGGAAATATATCTGCAAACCTTTATCTTTATTAATATGAAGTAGGTAGAAAATTAAGCGTTTATAAAAATAGTTTGTAGAAGATCCAGAAATAAACGATGGTGGGTAGAGAAGTTCATGTGAATGCAATACCTCATACTTCTCCTTATTGCTATTTGTGTACGTAAATCGGACTCTAGGAATAAGCATAGTTCCAATCACATTGCAAGCACAAGGAAGATGTAAAGGTGTGAATTTTTAATAGCTTTACTTATGTTTTGATTTTTACTTTCTCTACTAGTATTATAGTAGATATATACAAATCTATACCAAGATTTCAACGGAAGTTCTTTTTTGAGCCCTTGAATCCATAATAAGCATTTTTAGAAAAAGGTCCGTCGGTGTGTGTATGTGTGTGTGTGAACAGCATAACTCAAACACATTAAATATGCTATTTAAAGTTCAGTATCTTCCAAAGTTCCGACACGAAGATTTTCCAGAAAATTTCTTCACTCCAAGCTACCATTTTTGTATATATTAGTTTTCTAAGAAATGGTCTAAAAATTTTGATTAAAATACCATATATTAAAGATATTCACACGACAAATAAAATGCATATCTGGAATTTTCTTGAAACAGCTTGTGAAGTCTTCTTCATTCAGAAGGAATTTTGTATAATCTTGTATAACTGGTAAACGTTATGCTATAGATGAAAACGTAAAAATGTACTACACATAAATGTAGATCTATTTAAAACAGATTTATTTCAAATAAGCTTTTCTGTGCCATTAGTCATTTCTGAGATACCTGTTAGTAATGCTTCTATTTATTCTATACTTAGGCGTCATTCTTTTTAAGTCGCGTCGATTTTCAGTTCTTTCTCGTGTTTGCATGGAAAGTTTGGAATTTTGAGGCCAGCTTATAGCGTCCAGTTCTTAAACATTTGACTATCACTGTTCCCTTTGTATCTATAATGAAATGTGTAATATAGCTATTTCTGCAAATGTTTATCTTAATTAAAATGAAGCAGATAGAAAAATAAGCTTTAGTAAAGATTAGTTTGTATACCCCCTAATAAACGATAGAGGGTAGAGATGGTTATACGAAGGTAACACATCAGATTTTTCTCAACAGTTTTCTTTCCATTTTTCATACATTAGTGTAATAGTATACTACAATATAGGGAGAGATTGATGGCAATAAAACAGGAGAAAATGAAAAAATGTTAGGTTCACTGGAAAGGGGCAAAACGGGAGAAATAATGAAGAATAGAAGAGGAAAAGAGAGTGAGTGAGAGAGAGAGAAAGAGGAAGAGGGAGGCTGTGCGAAAGTGAGAGAGGGACAAGCAGAGAGGAATTCCCACATTTAACGCAGTCACGCGAGTGGAGTTGTGGGTTCTGTCATTTCAGAACAAAAACCACTCCTTTGCACCCCAATTTCTCTCATCTACTCGGTGCCCTTTTGAAAACGTTTAACATACAAACATTCTGAAGTTAGCCTCCCAGAAGAAGTGCAGAAACCTTTGCGGTTAAGCCTTCCCATGATTATCACTATGACAAGGTAATGAAATGGACACCTCGCTCACCACGACCCAAGGTGAATCTTTTGTGTCTATCACCTTCAAGAGGAACGGGTGAAGTGAAGGGACCTTAGGAGGCTAGAGATCGCGGGCAGACAACTCACAGAGTATGGTACCCTAACGATTCCAAACTTGATGATTCGATCACACGTCGGCTGTTCAGAGAAGGCTTCCCTCTGGCGGAGTCGGGGAGAACTCGACACACCTTACCCGGCTCAAAGAAGGCTGTTATCTGGCAGAGGCGAGAACAATTTTCCAATGAGCAATCATCTCCACCATCTGTCTAACGACTGATACTACAGAGCCTCGAACCGCCTAAAACACGAAAAGGGAAACGAAATGAGGAAACAGGAAATTCGTGGTAGAAGAGGAAACACCCCAAAATTCGCCTACCGACTCGAGCAAACCAAGAAAAAAACCTATGGTTAGATTGCTCGGCCTGATGGGAATCGAATCCGAGACCTCGCGAATGCGAGCCTTACACGTTACCGCTGAGCCATTTCGCTCGGTAAATCTTCCCATACTGCAATGGAAGAGCCGGATTTTCTAAAATGCTCCAGCATATTCAGGTAAACATATCTGTCTTCAACATATTTAGCAAAAATAGGACTTAATAACCCATTTTGTTTCACTAATATATGTTACTGTTTCATCAAAATACGCACTGATATTTCGTGTATGTTTTGGAGTATACCATAACAGGAGGAGGTATACATAACCTTGAAACTATAAGCGGTCCAGTCGGTCCCATTTCGCCTGGCAGGAAAATGACATATCATGTGTGCTGTTGGCAACGTGGTGCATTAAAATGAGTTTAGCTTCGCATCGTTTCACCAGATACATGTTTTGCGAGGGGCTGCACCTCATTTATTAATATTCACACGTCATACTTATTTTAATTTTGATGCAGTTAAGGTTGCTAAGGATTTGTCGTTGGTTACGAAACAACACATCAGTGTGTTAGCCTATAGAGTTTGCAACGTTTAGCTCTTGATAAACAAGCCTGACTTGCACTCGCTGATGATACAACATCGATTAAGCACGGCAATTAGCCAGGCAGCATTTATTTGTTGAGAAACGAAAACAATAATAATAAGAGGGAGAGAATAAATAAATCAATCGGTTAGCACCAGATGTCAGATGCGAGCCGAAGCCGTCACCGCCACCAGTAATATCTCTATTAGTGGTTCTATCACGTCCGTGCCATCGCTCAAGCGGTAAACGTCCAAGATCCAGCGCTCAAAGCCAATTATTAAGTTATTGAAGAGGGCGGGAACCAGCTAGCTAGCGGGGCCGCGTGGGATGATGGGAATATCAATGTATATATACACACAAGAGAGGAGCTGCCTCGTAAAATAACTTTTTCGCCAGCTCACGCAGATAAGCATTTCTTCTCAACTTTGGCTCTGTACACACTCGGCCTTGTCAAAAGTGATTCCAGCTTCTTGGAATAAACTTCAGTTTGGGATTTGCGGGGGTATTATTATTGTTCGCCTCACATTTGGGGAAACAATATGTAGTGGTATTAATGTTTGTAATTGAAAATGCTACTGTTTATCTGCCGCACGTATGAAAGACAATTTGTCGCGGTCACTTCGTGTTATCTTTTACTGGGCGCCTGTTATTGTATTTAATTTTGGGTTCACTGTCCTCCGGCTAGCTATGATTTCTCGGTCAAGCACTTATCTTATACAGGTGTGTAAACGGAAAGGAGTTTTTATCCAAAGATAACACTGATAAAAGAATTTGTTTTACACTTTTATTGTCGTAACACATTATTCACTTTCACCTATTAATCTTGACACTCGCCAAACTGAAACTGTTATAATAACTTCTTTACTGCAGATTATTAATTCGCGTACTTCAACTTTTTGTGTAATTAACTTTACGACACGAGAGATTTTTCACAAATTTGCTACGCGTAACCTTGAACTGCGTGCGACGTTTTCACCATGACTGCCTCCGTTGAACTAATCGATGTCTTATACGCGAATGCTTCTGTTGGACTGCGTGAAACTTGACCCTGGCACTGAATTTATACTTCCTCGCCCCAATATGCCTAAAGATTATAACCGAGCTGCTATTGGTTAATAAAACGCGCCAACATTAGCGTCTATATTTATATCCAATGAAAATTACGAAAACATATGCTCTAGGAAAAATGTTCCCGCAAATTCTAAGAAAAACACGCCACTCTGACGTCATTTGCTCGTCTCTAATAATGATAAACAGCTCACCCCCTCGCTACATTATTGCACGCTATTATTGTCAGTTTCAGTAAGGCCATATAAACCCACTTCTCGACAATGCTTACAATCAACAAACATCTCAAATCAATATCACACAACAATGCATATTCACACTACAATCACTCTGACATTTACATTTTTGTGATACAAATTACTGCGTCAGATTATATCTTTGTTATTATAAGCGTTCCGTTTGCCTAGCAGGGTTGCTAGCGTGAGATAAATGTAACTACATTTACCGCATATTTAAATCGTATAAGTTGAAGTCATAAATGCAACAATTCACTGGAAATAATTCCTTTTTCTGGACGATTATCTTTTTTTTATGAACTTAGCATCCACAGGCGGTGCTGGCGATGTCGGGCAGATGATGTAATTGCTTGCGCATTGGAAACATTTCTCCCGTAAACCCAGGATGCGTTGCCCCGACCAGTCGCTCGTCGTTCTTTCTCGGAATTCTTCGCCTCTACTCCTGCGCGGGTGTTGAAACTGAAAATATTAGAGACTTCTGCGACTCTGTGAACCTGTCTGCCTTCGGACCTGCAACCTCCTACGACTCATTCACCTCATCCCTGCCGTTCGGGGGTGTAGGCATAGCAGATAAAGCTGGTCGCAGTGGCGAGGTGTCCCCCTCAGATAAACACATCCTACATCCTACCATCCACAATGACTTAGCTTGAAAGTCGGTTTACCCCAATTCGTTGCAGCCAACCTACCACCTTCTACTGCTGTTTTTGCAACCTCTAGGTACTACTCATATCACAGCTACAAGCTTCAAATGTTTTAATTATTAGAGACATTGAATATATTCATACATATTTTTAAAGTTTTTACCATTTCCGTGTTTCCTCTGTATTTACTTAGGATTTATTAATTCGCGGATGATGTTGATCTCACATTAGCATGCTAAGCGAAATTAACCAAATGACTTTGTTGTTTTTAATTTTTTTTAAATATAACATATTCCCTATCGTACCTTATTTGGATTTATTAGGAACCAAAGAAGCACATTCTATTTGCCATGCCTTTTCAATCTCCGTCGCCATAGGTCGATATAGATATAGTTATACAACGTACAACGTAGGGGGACACTTTTCGCACTGCTACCTCTAGGGGAACACCCACCCCATAATCAATATGTACAACTGGTTATAAAGAATATAATCATAGATATGCTAATAAACGATAGGAAAACTAATAGCAAAGAATATTTAATAAAAAGCAAAATAAGTAAAAAGGGGAACATATGTAAATAGTAGAAGTATTGGAAATAACATTATAGTACCATGTAAATAAAATACTATAATCCTATGTATGGAACGTTGTGAAACATACGTTGGACAGGAAAATCAGCTAGCAAGTTAAATCCATTAGCAACTGGACTTTAGCAGCACAGGGAATTGGTAAAAGTAATAGCTTGTATGAGAGAGAGAACCGATAGAGAAAGAGACAGAGATAGAGTGGAATTCCCCAATACGCCAGTAGCATCGCAGGGAGTGGAGAAAGTAACAGTTTGTGGAGAGAGAGAACCAAAGAGAGAAAGAGGCAGAGATACATTGGAATTCCCAAATATGACACCAGAAGCGTGCCAGCAGAAATACGAGCGACTGAACTCACATACAACACTATGTGAAGCACCAATCAAAACGGATGTTACAATTACTGGCCCGAATGTGCTCGTCAGGGCATTTTCACTATAAAGGGGAATTTTGTCCAAACAGTGCACATTTGTTATTCTCATTCTTAGGCAGCGAGACGCTGAACGTTGTATGAAGGACGGGAGATATATATATATATATATATATATATATATATATATTAGTTCCATTTATACTTTAACTACAATGGTCTTATCGGCGGTCTTTCCTTTGGAACTTGTTGCTTATTGACAATGGTGTTAACCCGTATTCTGTTGTCGTTAGGTTTGTTGCACTTTTTGGGTTTTTAATCATTAGATCACACACACACACACACATTCACACTCTCATTCTATTTACAGACACTGGGGAAGATAGGGAATAATCTTGGCTAGTCCATAAATTATTAAGAATAGCGGGTAACGGAGAAAAGTCAAGAATGTAGAAAAAACGTGAACATATAAATAAGGGAAATAACATTTTTCAGCAGCTTTACATTTTATGTCTGGAGTAAGGTCCAGCTAATAATCGAACACGTAGTTGTATTACTTCCTTCACCCACTCCTGAAATAAACTCAATAGGGATAGCCTTGATGTACAGCATCTTCCAGCACGAGAGAGCAATCGGCGGACTTCGAATCAGAGACCACCAGAAGGCCAGGTGAACACGTACGTTATAATTAACGTAACCTGAAATCTTTTGAGATTACCACCCTTTAGGAGGAAAGGATGAAGTGAAGGAACCACAGGAGGTTACAAGCCGCATGCAGGCCACAGAGACGCGCGGAAGTCCTTAACGGTTCCAGACTCGAAGACCTGTCCTGCTCCTGAACCCGTCGATCAAGCAGTCCTCTAGTGTCCACAGGGAGTGCTCTTTTCTTGGAACAAGCATCTGCACCAATGTCCGGCACCACCATACGCCACAAAACCTAGAGGCACACCTGAAAGGTGTAAGGGAAGTGATGGAGAGGAAAAAGTGTTAGATAACAAACCACCTCAGCATTCGCCTATCGACCAGGGAAAGCTAGGACAAACCCAAGGTCAGAGTGGCTGATGAACGGGAATCGAACACGGGACCATCCGAATGCGAACCTCTCACATTACCGCGTAACCATCCAGCTGGGTTTCCAATGCCACGATAGCAGCCGAAAGTAATCATTGACAGTGAACTTCCGTTGCTCGAATTCATTTATTTGAAATTAAATTTGGTCATGGAACAGGCATTCATATGCAGTAATTTTAAGGTTGGCACTGACCAACTGAACTCATGTTGTTAATGAGCAGCCTAGTAGATAACATTACAATTAACATACTGCGTCTCGTATATACAAACGTTTGCTAGTTTGTTATTAAGTAGGTACTATCTTAATATTCTATTGTTTTAAACTGATTACTGCACTTAACAAACAAACTACTGTAAAATTTGCAGTATTTGTCTATAACACAATTATTGTAACTTATGTGCATACGTGTTCTTTATTTTTTTATTTATTTATTTATTTTTTATTTGTGGACGTTCTTTAACTACTATGGTCCTTAGCGTCCCATTCTATATTGGGCATGAAAGATCGGTAATTTTGCTCATGCAGAAGTGTTATACTTCCTATAAGAAATCACAGTTTTGCGACCGATAGAACGGGAAAAATTGTTGCTGTTCCTTATTTTCTCGAAAAAAACGGCTCTAACCATTTAAGTTTTATTTTCTTTACCACGTCATAATAGGTGGAGAAGGTATTACACTCAACCCAAAACTTCCATACCCAGATTTTAGTGAAAATACATGTTTTGAGGCCCCCTGAATGAAAAAACAGCATTTTTAGAAAAATGTCCGTGTGTGTGTGTGTGTGTGTGAGTGTGTGTGTGTGTGTGTGTGAAAAGGATAACTCAAAACGAAGGACAAATACCAAACTTCGTATTTAGGTGCAACACGAAAGTTTTCAAGAAAATCCCCCACCCCAAATTAACCTTTACGTGAAACATTATTGGAAAATTTTGATTTTCTAAAAGGTGGCTTGAACAATTTTGATTAAAATATCATATATTGTAATGTGTGGGTCAAGGGCGTGACAACATTAAAGATATTTACATGACAAATAAAATTGGTATATCTTTGAGTTTTCTGGGATTAGTCTATAAGTCCTCTTCATTCAGAAGGAATTTTATATAATATTGTGTAGTTGTTAAACGGTAAGCGATAGATGAAAAAGTACCTTACAAAAATATAGATCTGTTTAAAACACACAATTTGTTTCAAATAAGTTTACTATGGCATAAGCCATTTCCGAGATATCCGTTATTAATGGTTCGAATTTTTCATTGCTTAGTTATTCTTTTAAGGTCCTGACAACATTCAGACATTTATCGCAATGTCATAGAGTATGAAATTTTAAGGCCAGCGTACTAAGCTTTAGTAATAATAGTTAGTATACCCATAATACACAATAGACGGTAGAGAAAGCCATGTGAGTGTATCATGTCACATTTTTTAAAAATTCAAAACAGATGTTTAATATATTGGCATGAGAAATAAAATATACATCTTGAATTTTCTGTAAATATCCTGTGAACCTCCCTGTATTTGATTCAATTTTGTATCTTTTGTATGCCATGGAAATCTTAGCGGTAGACAAAAACTAAAATATATGCGCAATTTGATTCAATTTTTTTTTTCGTAGCGTTAGCCGTTTTCCAAGTATTTCATGTTGCAAGTTTAGATCTTTACTAAGCGTCAACTAAAGGAAATGCTTTAACTTTTGGGATTCTCGCTTTTCTTTTCTGTACATCGCAAGATCCCCTTGGATGAACCAACATCCGCATGCGGTTTCCGTATTTTGAAACAACTTTCGGTTAATTGGTAGTACAATAATGCATATTTGTAAATTTGTCATTGGAAGAGAAAGTCGTGCGAATATGTAACATCAGATTTTTTGTCAAAGTATTCATTTCTTGTAAGGATAATCTTTTCATCTTCTGAATGAATTCTTGCAGTATTCAAGAAGGAGGGTATAAGATGTAACAGTTCAATGATATGTTTTTCTTGCAAATGAATTAAAGGAACAAAGTTAATCAAAAGCGTCGAGACTGCTTTCAGCGGCTGAATATCCTTTAAAATATAGTCTTCTGTTTCCGTGCTCTCGTTTAGCGCACTAACCGTGAAAGCTTTTGCATACTTCTACCATAGGTCATAATAACGATTATTATAAACGTTCTCTACACTTTGCTTGATCGCGCGGTGTCAATATGACCGCAACGGAACATAGCTGAAATACTACCTGCCACTTATATTACACAGTGTGTTTCAAAAGTGCGGCATATTTTCTGCTACAGCTAAATGGAAATGTTTTTCAAAAAACACTGTCGAACAGTATATATTAAAAGATACTTTTTCACAGAAAAAAAATTGTTAATATTATTGTTGTGTAAGTTGTGACTTCATTGGAAGCATTTTTAAATAAGACCCTATATTTTTCTGCATATCATACCCTAGATTTTATTATTGTATAAATGCTATGATTCAAAGTTTGCTTGCTCATCGGCAGGCTATTGACAGAATGTTTTGTCTTGTAAGTCCTTGGGGATGTAAATCTTACAAAGAGGATGTTAATTTGTAGGAGAAGAAGAAGAAGAAGCCATCTAAAACTTGTACATGAACATTTTCGTCAACAAAGCACATAATTGGAAAGTTTAAAATTTATCTGGTATGTCGTAACCATAAATACTTGCTGTAATAAAATGCTTTTTGGAGATGGAAAAATTGAAACCGAAAATTAAACAAATATAAATCAATCATTGCACGTGCCATTTCTATGTTTCCAAAATTCGTGTGTACAAAGCACCATTTAAATTTAATTGTTTTTTGATTAAGAGTTGGAAAACTTAAATAAAATCTATTTAAATAGAATAGCTAGTTATGTACCAAGTAAACAAAATAAGGCTTTAGCGTATAAATGTAGCGTTTCCGAACGAGGCATAAACCGAGACCGGAATACGGAGTGAATCCGCTCTTTTGCGTAAAAAGTGTTTAGTAAATTCAATTAAGTTTTATTTAAGTTCAATCAAATTAAATATCTCTTAATTATTTGGAAAATTCAGAGTTGTATTTTAGATATTCTGAATCCAGTTTTAGAATAAGTATAAATTGAACAAATGACTATCAGTTTATACCCATAGTGCATGGTAGCAATTTACTAAAACAATAAAACAAACAGAAGTAAAAGAGTTAGTTACAACTTGAAACAGCGATTTTTACATTAAATTGTAATTATTTTCATGTTTAAAGGTGATGTACAAATACAGATTTCGTTTGCAAGCAACGATACTTGCAAAGCACTTTTATTTATCAGAGTCTTTATCTATTTTTGTGAAAATATGAGTGATAATCCTGAGAAAATTTCAATCCCAGCTGAAAGCATTAAATCGGAACGGCGGTGTGCTGATTTTGTTTAAAACGCTACTGTAGACATCGATCTAGGCTCGTTAAAGGTCCGATAAGCAACTTTTTTTAGAGAGCCGCTACTAAAAATGTATCTTTTCATAAAATAGCATATTTTGGTACAAGTGCGGTAAGTGTATCTTTGCAGAACGAGAAGTTTGAAAATAAGGGACGAAGTCGAATATATTCACTTTCGAACTTCTACAAAGCACTTAACGTATGTGTATTGCATACTATATTTTTCTACGATAGTGAATAATAGAAATACATACGCGAAAATAAGATTAATCACTATCAGCTGTTCAAAAGCAATATCAAGGTAAACGCACTAACTTCGGCGAACTGGTGATCGATTAGTCATGCCTGCTAGTGTTGACCAATTCAGTCAACAACTGAAGGTGAGATGGCTGCTTTTGCCGAAAGAGTTATACTTAAATGCTGCACGATTTAAAACATTAGTAAATGTTAACGAATAAGGATAAGATTTATATTTTGATCATTCAGCTATAAATATGGTTATATTGCATATCTAAAACAATAAATATGATATGCATAGTTGGGGAATTAAACACATTTTTTCTCCACGATCTGAACTAAAATCGGCCGCATTATCTCCATTATCTCCCTAAAGGAAAGAAACTCTACTTCTACATGTTTTACAGCGATCTAACCTTAATGAATAGTATACTAATTACCTTATTCAACAAATACGCATCATCCGCCCATATTGTAGAAGATTTGTACTCCTTCCCCGTTCCGGAAAATAAACCAAGGCCTTTTCTAAATAGATTTACACATTAAATAAGTGTGAAGGCTTTCACGGCCGGAGTTAATCGATAAAGTATTAAAATCTTCGGGATGGAAGGCAGTGGTCTAAGGGTTAAATTATTAACACCCAGCGTTTCGGGTATAACAACGAGGTAACCGTTGTTAAGCTGCCCAGAGTTTACCCTCTTGAAGATGGCAACCAAAGGGTTGACCGAAACGTCGGGTGTAAATAATTTTACCCTTATATCGCGGCCTTCCATTCCGGAAGATTTTAACGTTTTATAGATTTGCGCGTTCTTCAGTAAAAACCGTTTTTTTTAAAACGAGTCTACGCTCCTTCGTATAATCTTCTGGATTTTTTTGGAAAGAAACCACCAACTACCTCACTAACAGCACATATTTTGGTTCTTGAAAATTATTCATTTTGCACTTAAAATCACAATGTAAACAATGCAATCTTTATAAACCACAACAAGATTGCTATCCTTTCAATCCTTCCAAAGTCCCATATTCCTTTTCAATAATTCCAAAGCATTTCAATGAAATAGTTCCACCGAAATTCAATAAAAATAAATAAAATGTGACAATTTAGCTCCGATTGTGGAAAAAATATCACATACAACACGGATCGAAATAGTTTTCCCCCTCAGCGCATTTGTAGCGCGAGGGATTCGGGTTCCAATTATGTACCGCGTGGAAAATCATGTTTATCTCCCTTAATGTATAATATAGTATTATTATTAACGTTCGCAATAAAAATGCAAAACGCAAAGATTGCATCATAGCTGAGCGGATACAAAACACTGTCGTTGCAAAAACAAAAGAAAAACTTGAAAATTTTCAGAGTGAGATTTAAAATGTTTGAGGGGAATAAAAATTGTAATAGTTAAAGCAGGTGCAGAAAGTGTGAGATTTTTACTTCTGTCGGAGTCTGTAGTCTTTGATGTTATCCACTGTGGGTTTAACGTAAGGTAAGGGTTATCCACAGAAGAAAAATAATTAAAACACCGATGCGAGGCACGTCAAAGCAATGTATTGAACGCGCCGAGAGATGAGGTGCTGTAAGGCTTTTCGATACAACAGCGATGCAAGGGTCTCCTTCCTTTTTTATTGTTATTACTAAAGGAGATGTAGATAGGGATGATGGGCTATTGTTTTAACTTCGATCAGCCATGTGGTCTCAGCAAGGGAAAGTTATTTTATAATAATAGAGAGCCGCGCTATGCCGGGAGGGTGATGGTAATAATGAAGACATAAAATAGATTGCACGGAGTGAGAGAGAAGAATTTGGTTTCACTGGCCATGGCTTCACAAAAGGGGGAGATAGCGGCTACCGCACCTAACAACATAACAAGGTGAAAAGATACGCCCTGCAGAACCTTGGCGCATTTGTCCGTCAAATGCTTTCAAGTTTTAACACATAATATATTTGACTACATTCTTGCAGCTACTGGGTGAAATAAAACAAACTGGTAAAATAATTTAAAGTAACTGCTGAAAATGTTACATATAGAAAACTGGTTTTGAACCTGCCATTAACGTAAAAATAATGGGGATGTTGTGTCTGAAGTTTTAAGCACATAAACGGATATTAAATGAACTGAGGGAATCGGTGGAAAGTATTTACAGACAGTATTTGTATATTTTAAGATAATCCAAATTGAAACTTTGGCTAAATCCATGAATCTGAGAATTCTGTGCTGTTTTGCCATTTGCATATGAGCGCCTTTGCTTGTCCTTTATCTATTTACATATCAATCAGTGTAGACATTTATTGCGTGGACATTACAGGTTTACCCAGTTATAATGTTCACTTAACAAGATACAACCGAGCGAGATGGCTCGCTGTAACGTGTGAGGCTCACATTCGGGAGGTTTCAGGTTCGATTTCTTTAGGGCCGGCCACTCTATGGTTTTCTTGTGGTTTCCTCAGGTAGGTAGGCGAATGCTAGAGTGGTTCCCCTTCTACCACAAATTTTCTGTACATCATTGCCTTTCATTTGTTTCAGGGTTGTAGGACCAGGCGACGGCGGTTGGTTTGTTGCGGCAGGACTGTGTAATTGGCTCTATGGAAAGATTTCTCCTGGCGTTTGTTGGGAATGATGGAGCCCCCTTCCTGGCAGCTGTCTCAATTGCCACAGGACCCCGAGTTGTACGGGGCTTAAGCAGAGCTAGCCCTATCAGGATTGGCACCATGTTAGAATCGTTACTGTCCCTCCTTCTAGCGTACAAGGTCGTCCGGTTCTGGTCGTCCTTCGGGTCTCTCCTCCATCCCTTCCTCCCAGTAGTCATGTTGGAAGCAAAATGTGCCCCCTGTGACCTACTTGGGGTGCCGTGTTCCCGCTTCTCCTCATCTGCCTATTCCTAACTCCTAAGAAGCTACACTATCCTTCTAATTACAAGACTATTAGAAAAAGGATAACTCCTGTGTGATAAACCTTTAAACTGAAATAACTGAAGCAATGAATCCTAAAAAAATCTGATGGGTTGCACTCATATGCTCCCTCCACTCTTCTACAAACTACAAACTACGCTTATTCTTCATCTACTTCACGTTAATCCAGATGAACATTTGCATAAACTATCTTATTGCTAATTTTCTTGTAGTTTCAAGGGTATATGGTAGGCTTTAAGCGATAGTCACATGTTATAAGAGCTGGTTGCTATGTGGAGCATTCCATTCTCTTTGCATGTCCAGAACATAATAAAACGAATAACGAATTCGCATTTGAGAAGAAGTATTGGAAAGTTCGAGCAAACAAGGAATATCTCGAAAATGGTTCCCTTGATAAGAAAAATGTATATGACATAAAAGCTGTGTTTTAGCGAGAACAAATAAGGAATATCTCGAAAATGGTTCCCTGGGTAAGAAAAATGTATATGACATAAAAGCTGTGTTTTAGCGAGATCTGCATCTTTTTGTGTAGTAAAAGTTTGTGTATCTTTTGTGGTTTACCAGTTATGCGAAAGCCTTTCAGAATGAAGAGGACTTTTGGGGACATTCTCAGAAAATTCAAGGTATACCTATATTTCATTTGCCATGAAAATATCTTAAACATACGATATTTTAATCAAAATTGTTAGAGCCATTTTTGAGAAAATCAAACCTTTCGAAAAAATGTTCCATATAAAGGTAGTCTGGGGTGGGGGTATTTTCTTGAAAATATTCATGTCGTATCCTTGGAAGATACTAAACTCAAATACCAAATTTGGTATTTGTCCAACTTTTCGTTTTTGAGTTATGCTGTTCACAGACAACACCCGAGCATGTTTCCAAGATTCAGGAAGACTCAAAATATGTATTTCCGGTGAAATCTTGGTATCGGATTTTTGGATGGAATACAATACTTCCCTTACTTACTATACGTAGTAAAGAAAGTAAAAATGAAATTAGAAAAATAAAAATAAGTTCCTTTTTGAGAAAAGCGTGCTTTAATAACTTGTAAGAACGCTATAACGCGTTTAACGCTATAAGAACTGCCTATAATAGAAGCAAGTTCTGGATATCAAACATGAACTATATCAAATAAATCCTTGAAGTAAGATAAATTATGAATGACAAATTTGATATTTCTATGTGCACGATTAAAATCACAAATTAATTAGTTTCTTACCCCTGCAGGAAAAACAGAAAGTTTTCCAACTGGAATTATTTCGGTAGTTATCTCTGAAAACAAACAGTCTATTAAACTCTGTTGTCAGTAGTTGTCAGTCCATGTTTAATTTGTTTGAATAAACATGCACGTGTCTCGTAGTAACCTCACAATACATTATTCATAATTAATTCACATTCTCCAAGGTCCTAAAAGTCATTAACATTATTTTCTTTAGCTTTAGAAGAGCCACGCTTAGGACATTCAAATAGTTAATAGTGCAGAAACTGGTAGTTTACTGGAGGAGTGCCAGAATAATGAAGTAAATACCAACCACTTTCTGTAGGAGACAGGTTTCTACATAATTTTTAGCACAAATACATGGAAATAAGGTTAGATTTAAGTCGTTAGGTAAATCAGAAATTATTAAGATTTCTTATCTGATACAGCTAGTCTTGTTTACTAGGTCATGTTATAACTTAATGAGACCTACTGGCACTTTTGCAATGTTTTATATTTAGTAAAACTAGTCTTAACAGCATTACCTTTGTGTAACCGATCTGAGAGGTTATTGATTCTTAATAATTTTACGTTTATTAAAAATGGCATCGGCAATGTGTAGAAGCGTATTTCGTTGGTGGCGCAAGCCATTTCCAGATATTTGTTATTAATGGTTCGAATTGTTCAATACTTTGTCTTTATTTTTAAGTCCTGTTGATTTTCAGTCGTTTCTCGCGATTGCGCGGAAACAGAATGCAATTTTAAGACCAGCGTATAGTGTCCAATTCTAAAACATTTGACTATCCTGATCTATTTGTATCTATAACGTAATGTGTAAAGTAGCATTTCTGCAAAGATTTATTTGGATTAAAATGTAGCAGATAGAAAAATAAGCTTTAGTAATAATAGTTTGTATACCCGCTAATAAGCAATAGCGAATAGAGAAATCATGTGAATGTAACATATTACCATTAGAAGCGCAGTACAACCATAATAAAAACCAGTGCGGTTGGCAAAACGCTGCCTTATTCCAAATATTTGCTGTGTGGGTAATGATTTTTACTCGTGTTTGTCTTGCTCAAAATTCGTTTTCAATTCCCCACCGGATATGAACGTTTTAGTGTGCCTTATTCAACCTTAGACGGATTAAATGTGTTATCTTCACGTCGAAGAAGGACATAATTACGCTTTTTATTACGAATTTATTGATATGAAGTGAGACTTATTAAATCATCTTAGGTCTACGGTCAAGCACCTCGAAATGCCAGGCTTGCCTGGGCATCGCTTAAGACATTTTCAGAAATTAAAACAACACAAAGGCCACTGTAAAACGCCACACAAGGAGGGATGCTTATAAAATGTGAATTGCATACTTATGTAGGTATGCAATGAAGCATTATATCGATTATGTTAGTATTTCTTAAATGACGAGACAATGAGTGAAGTTGTCAAATAAAGAAAGTTAAATGCTAAGCGAATATTAATGGGTGGTATAGTTTGTTTGAAATCGTTAGAAAATAAAGAGAAATTGTTAGTTTTCTCTACCACGTGCACCTAGTAGGCAGAGAGGTGTTCTATTCCACCCAAAAACTCAGTATCGAGATTTCACTGGAAATACATGTTTTGAGCCTCCTAATAAATTTTTTTTTACAAAAACATCCGTGTGTGTGTGTGCGTGCGTTTCTGTGAACAGTATAAATCTAAAACGAAAAATCTGATTGGTATTTCAAGAAAATTTTTAGAAAGGTTTGATTTTCCCAAAAATAGTTTTTATTAAAGTACCAGATATTTTATAAGTGTACATGACATATATGATATTTACATGCCTTGAATTATCTGTGAAGTCCACTTCATTCGGAAAAAGTTTTGTATAATTTTGTATAACGTGTAGGCCATAAGACATAGACAACAACATACAATTTATTTCAAGTATTTTAATTGTAGCATTAGCCATTTCCAAGATATTCGCTATTATTAGTTTGAATTTGTCAATACCTTATCCGTTTTTGAAGTGCAGGCGCCCTTCGGTTCCGTGCATCCCGTTTGTACCTCCAACGAAATATACAAAAATGTCTATCTAGATAACTGACAGAAATATCAGATGGGTTACATTAACATGACTTTCGCTACCTAATTATCGCTTGTATTTATATAGCTTCTGCAACTATTCTTATGAAAGCTTACTTTTCTATAAACCTTACTTTTCTATTTCATGTTAATCGAGATAAACCTTTGCATAAATAATTTCATCACACATCTCATAGTAGTATACAACGGGATAGAGGAAACCGAGTGATAGCCAGATAGCCAGATGATTCCATGCAATCGCGAGAAACAACTGAAAATCGAACTTAAAAATAATGGCAAATTATGAGCATATCGATACATTAACAACGGATGTCTGGGAAATGACTGCTGTTAGAAAAGAGTTATTTAAGATAAATTGTGTGTTTGAATGAAATCTAAATTTTTTGTATAGTACAAAGAGTGCCAAAGAAAATCTCACTGCACCTCGCGTCTGTGTCACATTATTTATCATTGTACGTGGCCTTTCAAAGCTATGGCCATTTCATTGGTTGCTTTAGGGCACGATGTAAGGGTGCGCCAGTCCTTCTGCTAAATAGTTACACCAGAACATGGCGTAGAAACGAAATATACGTTTACGCTCTCGATCGTATTGGCTAAAAGAGAAAGAGGTAGAGTGAGAGTATTCAGTTTGTCACACAGACCTCTTATCGTGATTGGTAGTCCATAACTTATCGGCTGGTGCAGGACACGCTTTTGAAAGGGTTAAAAGCTAAGGGGAAAACTTGATGAGCGCCCAGGCTATCGAAATGTAGAATGTGTAGTATGAGAAGACTTTAAGAGGGTGCAAATTAAAGCTTAAATGATATTCCTTAAATCCATAGCAAGGCAGCACTTTATAACAAAAAATAATCAGAACTGTATTATCACAGTGGTATCAATGCTTGTTGCTGCATAGAAACAAACGTAACTAATTAATAAATAAATATGCAGCATGTTTTTCCCTCTAATTCAAAGTATAAATCGTTAATATATCTTTACTAACATATCGCTGATCATAGGAATACAACCCGATTATAGACAAAAATATAACCCAGTTTTATTGCCACAATATGTATGTCATATTCGGATACATATACATATTCAGCTCTAGTTTCTAACATGATAAGTCAATTATAACAAAAGAGTAATTTGCATTTAGTAAACGAATATCATCATGTTTATCCCGGATATTTTACGGGGAGTGTCCACTTTCTGACGATTATGTAGTCCAAGGGTGGCAAAAACGACTTCCTTCCGGGAGTCACCAAATATGTAACACGCGCTGCATCACTCAGCAGCATATGAAAAACAAAGGGACGGTTGCAGAGAGGGAACGGCGCCTACGAGTCACGTTTTTGCAACCTCCTGCCATTGCAATTGCTGTAACAGTGCAACCAGCCTCCCACATACCCACGATAAGTCCACGAGTAATTTCGCTAGTATACGGTATGACTGGTTCTGAGCCAATAAACATGTTTTGGTTTCAATAACGCCAGAAAAAGCAAAGGCATCAATCTCCCCTCTTTTCTCCCTTATTGCTATGTTATCAAGCCACCACGCTCTGAGATAGGTAAGGTGAAGGATACGCCTAAAAAGACCCCAGAAAACGATATAAAATCCGCCGAAGATTTCTTTTGGTGCTCTGTGAACGTTTTTGTCTATTGCTTAACGTTTACTAGTTATACAACATTATACAAAATTCCTTCCGAATGAAGAGAGCTTCACAGGCTATTCCCAGAAAATTCAAAATGTACATTTTATTTATTATGATAATATCATTAATATATGGCATTTTAGTAAAAATTGTGACAGCCATTTTGAGAAAATCCAATCTTCGAAAAATGTACCATGGAGGGATTTTATTGAAAATCTTTTGTCGCATTCTTGGAGGATGGAGAACTTAAATGCCAAGTTTGGTATTTAACCGAATGTTTGGTATTCTGAGTTATGCTATACACAGACAGATACACAGCTTTTTCTAAAGATGCTTTTTTGGGTTTATGGAGGCTCAAAACATATATTTTCGGAGAAATTTCGCCATCGAGTTTTTGGGTGAAATACAGTACTTTTCTGAATTATTATACGTAATAGAGAAAGTAATAACATTTTGTAAGAATAGCTGTAGAAACGTTATAAAGATTGAGGCAGTATTTTTAACACTTAAATGATTTCAGTCTAATTATATAATATAAAAAATAACAGCCCGCCTTAAAGCAATATGCATATAAATAATATATATAGTGTATGTAACAGTCATTGTATTATGTTTATTTTATTATGTACATGTATAATAATGTTATGTGAATGTGTTACGTAATTTAATAATGTAGGAGCTGTGAGAATAGAAGCCGAAAGTTGCTAACAGTGAGGTAACAATGAGGTAACCTTGAGGCAATAATGAATTGGAAAGTTTAATAATGCTACTAGTAATTCTTGGAACAATAATGTAATATTTAAAACAGTTTATAAATAGCCAATAAAAAACCAGAAAATCTAAAAGTTAAATAAAAGTATTCTATTGGAGTAAAATTAGCCAATCAGGGACTTTAAATAGAGAAATTTACAAATTTACGCGGTAAATGCCAGTCGCTAGCAGACAGCGTTCCCAACCGGACGCTAGACGCGTTCCCGAGCAGCTAAATACGTATTCAGTGTGAGACATAAAATTTATTACGGCGAGAATATTATAAAGTTTACGTGTTAAAAAGTGCAAATAATTAATAAACAATCTCACAGCTCTCTATGTCAGTGAAGTGCTATTTAATCTGTGAAGGATTAATAAATGGAGTGAAGTAAAAATTATAATTTGTGTAAGCCTACATTCTTGAGCCGCATCATCCCCTGCAAAGAGATACATGTTTCTACAAATTACTACTGCCAAGGCAAACATAAATATATAATATTTAAATAAACATTAAAAATTACAAAATTGATTTTTTAAACGTGTGGGCGAAGGTCACCGGAAAGTGAACGTTGGGGCGAAGGCCACCGGAAACTTTGTACCATACGTGCGGCAGTTACTTCATCAAGTTTTGGCTCCCCAACAATGGAACTACAATACTCCTTCAAGTTTGGTGCCCAAAGCGTGGTGCAAATAACATAGAGGCTACAACCTTCTCAAGATAAAGGATGATGATTAGGAAAGTCATGCGAAGGTAACATATCAGACTTTTAGGATTGTTTCCTGAGGATCTACTAAGTACCAGAACTTATGTAGGTTCACGATCTTATATAGGTACTTTATGCTTTCTTAGAGAAAAGTATTTTGTCACTTTTGGAACACAGAGTAGCGAATGTTGTGTAACCGCAGTGCTTATTCTACATTTACAACTCACCGCGAGGTGCGCGCGCATACAGATATTTTGAAACAGTCCGTTTTAAGCCTATGTAATATGTATTAAATAATGAAAAGTACCCCTTCCTCCCCCACCAAAAAGGGAATTATTCCAAGGTAAACATTATGCAGAGTTTAAGCTGGCGGAGGTAATAGGTGTATCCTTGCAAATGAGGCTGTCATAGCTGGCTGTGATATTATGGTGCCAGGACTAATTCTGTAAAGCGCGGTTCTAGAATTGTCTGCTGTAAAGCCCTTCAAACAGTTGAAACTTTGCAGAGGATTTAGAAGTCCAGCAACTTGCGTAACGGTTAAGGTCCTCTAATATATTTCATTGCCTTCCATTTTCTCGGCTCTTTTGCTTATTATAAGCCCACGCTAACGATGCTTAATGTTTTGTTTTCATTCATTTAGGGAGGAGAATAATGCGAACAGCTAACGAGTGCAGCACATGCACCAAATAGTTTGTTTTTCTCTAGGCCTGTTTGCATTAGAATTAGAACATTGCGGACCCATGACCAGAAAGTTGTAGGTTAGCTGAATCATGAAACAACACCACAGAAGCCCTCTTAGATTTATACTTTCACTACTGCTCACCTAAATTATGGGTTATACAACAGAGAGAAACACCTCGGCCACTGCGACCTGTATAGATCTACTGTGGCTACCATCCCCCAGATGTCGTGACGAAACCACAGGAGGCTACAGGCCTCAGGCCATAGAGACGCGCGGAAGTCCCTAACAGTTCCAGGTTCGAAGACCCATCCCGCTACTAGATGGACGGTGATTGACCCGTCGACCAAGCAGCTCTCTAGTGTCCACGAGGAATATTCTTACCTTTGGGCAAGCATCCGCGACATCTGTCCGGCATCGCCATACTCCAAGAAAACCTAGAGCCAATCCTGAAAAATGAGAAGGAAACGGAATGGAGAGAAAATGATGAAATGGAAATCGTGGTAGATGAGAAACCATCCCGGCATTTGCCTACAGACAGGGAAAACCACGAAGGATCCGAAATCGAAGTGGGCGGTCAACGGGAATCGAATCCGGGACCTCCCGAATGCGAGTCGCATACGTTACCGGAAGCAATCTCACTCAGCATGTATTCCACCCAAAACCTCGATAACGAGATTTCATCGGAAACACGTCCTGAGGCTCTCTGAATCCCCTCACCCCAAAATATTTTTTTTAGAAAAAGGCTCGTGCGTGTTTGCGCGTGTGTGTGTCTATTTGTGAACAGTACAACTCAATATCGAAAAAAAAAGTTTGGTATTTAAGTTCAGCATCTTCCAAGGATGTGACATTGAGATTTCCAAGAAAAATTTTCATCTTTGAGTTTCTAAAAAATGGCTTCCAGAACAGTTTTGATTAAAACTTTTCTGCAAATATTCCGCGAAATCCTCTTTATTCTGTTTGAATTTTGCATAACTTGTAAACCGTAAGGGATAGACAAAAACTTACTACAAAAAAAATTAAAAATCGTAAAAGTGCACAGCTTATGTCTTTATTATTGGTTTGAATTGTTAAATAGTTTATATTTTTTCAACTGCTAAGTCGTTATTTGTGTTTATTTCTCTCGTGATCATTTAAACATGATGCAGTTTCAAAGTCATCGCATAGCGACTTGCTTTTACAAGATTTGAATATCGCTTCATCCTACTGCATTCCCCTTGTATGTACCTATGCGAAGTGTATAATAAAACCATTTCTGCATATGCTAATCTCGTTTAACATGAAGCAGGTAGCAGAATAGGTTTTTGTAGGAAGAGTTTATAGAAGAGCGTGTAGAGAAGGTCATGTGAGTATAATGCATAATCATTTTTATTAGTTTTTTAGTTCATTTTTTTACAGGCGACACCACCAGCGGCGGAAACTTGGACACTGACCATACATGAAATTAAATGATAATTGGGAAAGGAAACATGGGAAGGAAACGCTCCAGGTCTAAGATCAGGGAACCTCTCCGGCATTTGCTAGTGTTATGAATACTGAGGAAAACCTGAAAAAAGCCCTCAACCAGGGAGAATGGTCCTAGCGCGGTTTGAAGCGTGGACCTTCCATGCACGAGTTCATGCCTTAACGACATCAGCCACCGTGTCAGTACCTCTCTTGAACCAGGTATGTTCGAAAATATGTACTAAGACATTTTACTTTTTCTACCGCTTATCTAATGCAGAAGAAGTAAGTCATTTGTATCAAAACTCAATACCGAGATTTCAACTGAAATTCACTTTTTGGACAGATATCCACATAGGCCTTACTGCCAGGCAACTGTATCTCTACTACTGTTACGAGCAGGTAGCTTCGACACGTATCCACAGAGACCTTTGTGCTAGGCAACTGTATCTCTGGTTCTACACGTGCCGAGCAGATGGCATTTGGGTGCCGTCCAGTCTACCTGCTTTAATTACCTGTGGATAGCATTCGCTATTATCATCTGTTTTCATTTTTACTTTCTCTACTACGTACAGTTGGTAAGTAGAGGAAGTATTGTATTCCACCCAAAAATTCGATACCGAGATTTCACCGGACATACATGTTTTGAGACACCCTGAATACAAAAAAAGCATTTTTGGCAACATGTCCGTGTGTGTGTCTGTGTGTCTGTCTGTGGGTCTGTGTCTGTCTGTCTGTGAACAGCATAACTCAGAAACGAACAGTCGGATAAACACCAAACTTGGTATTTAGGTTCAGTATCTTCCAGAGATGCGACACGAAGGTTTTCAAGAAAATCCCCCCACCCCAGACTACCCTTTACATGGAAGATTTTCGAAAATTTTAATTTTCTCAAAAATGGCTCTAACGATTTTGATTAAAATATCATATGTTTAAGATATTTTCATGACAAATAAAATGTATATCTTGAATTTTCTGGGAATGTCTCCAAAAGTATTCTCCATTGTGAACGACTTTTGCATAACTGATGAACCATAAGAGATTGACAAAATTTTACAGCACAAAAAATGTAGATCGCGTTAAAATACATAATTTATGTCATATACACTTTTTTTGTTGAGTGAACCATTTTCGAGATATTGTTTGTTATTCCCTTAAATGTTTCAATACTTATTTTCTAAAATGGGAATTCGTTATTCATTTTTTTTGTGTTGGATATTCACAGAGTTATAATCTGTGGCAAAGAGAATGGTGCTACACCTAGCAACCAGCTATTAAGAGATATGTACGTGCTTAAAAGCTACTGTTTTTCTATATTGCCCTTGTAAATACATATTCCCCTTACATCTACAAGAAAATTAGCAATAAAATAGAGTCTGCAAATGTTTATCTCGATTAAATGAAGTAGATGGAGAATAAGCGTTTGTAAAAATAGTTTGCACAAGAGTAGAGAAAGTCATGTGAGTGTAACACATCAGATTTTTACTACTGTTTTACACTTAAGTTGGAGGTTTGGGTTGTGGTATTAAAATATCCTTGAGAGAAACCAGAAAAAAACCACAGGATTTGAACACGGGACCTCCAGAGTATCAAACCTGCAGAGAAATTTGATCACATTCCTAGTATCACAGTGTAGCATGTTCGCACTATTTTGGTAGCCAATCTTAGCAGAAGCTGAACGATGACTGTAACGAATCTACATAAAAGCCGCAAGGTTAGCGTACCCCTAGAATTATACTAGCTCCGATCATGCAAATAGGACGCACTAACGATGTCTGGTTTATTGTATATGTGCATTTAGGACCGTTAATGTGGAGCACGCCTCGGGTCATTTCCATGTTGACAGTCCCACTTAGATGAAATTAAATTAATGATCCGAGGAATAGCGAGCATTCTTGTGTTCTAAGATGAAGACATTATTGGATGCCATTAACCGTAACGGGAGGGTGCGGCAGAAAACCAACAAGCACCAGCTGATGCTATCTATCAGCCGGAAACATGTTATTTCACTGTTGTACACCATGACTACTGCATCTCATCTGATATCGGCGCTTTTCTTTTGGAGCTAGCTCTCTTGCTATTTGCTCAGTAATCCTTGTTACTCTTGCTTCTTCTTGAACAAGTTATCTCTTGCTTCTTCATATTATTACTTTCTCAATTACATACCGACTTACAGTACGTAGAAAAGTATTGTACTCAAAAAATTAGATTAAGTTGAGTTTTATTTATGGACGCTCTTTAACTACTATGGTTCTTAGCGTCCCATTCTATATTGGGCTTGAAACACCGGCAATTTTGCTCAGAGGCCTCTTTATCAGGCTTGAGGTTCTTTTACGTGCCGTAAATCTACGACACGTGCTAAGGATTTTTACGCCCGAAAAAATCCATCGCCCTCCACCGAGTTGAACCCGCAACCTTGGGAACTAGAGGCTAGCACGGTACCACTAGTCATGTCGAGATAGGACCACAAATGCATGTTTAGAGGGCCCTGAAATGTGGTGTGTGTCTGTGTACAACAACAAAAACGAAAAATCCGATAAATATCAAATTGATATTTCAATTCACCATCTTCCAAAGATGCGACACAAAATTTTTAACAACAATTTTACAGGAATATTTTTCGATTTTTTTTTATTTTCTCACTAACGACTAAAGATTTGGACTAGGATACCGCATATTTAAGATATTTACTTGGCAAATAAAATGCATATCTTGAATTTTCTGGGAATAGTCTGTAAAGTCTATTTCATTTGAAAGGAATTTTAATAATTTTATGTAACTAGTATAAGTCTAGAACCCTATATTTTATGTAACTTGAGGCAGTATTTTATATCACAACACTGTAAATGCCAGAGTGATTGTAGTGTAAATTACATTATTATATGACAATGACTTGAGATGTTTGTTAATTATAAGCATTGTTAGGAAATAAGTTTACACGGCCTCACTGAAACTGACAATAGGAGCGGGTAACAATGAGCGAGGGGGTGAGTTGTTTATCAATTAGAAGAGACAAAGAAACGACGTCAGAGTAGCGTGCCTTTCTTTAGAAATGCAGGGAATATCTTCCCTAGAGCATATGTGTTCGTAATTTTGATTGGATATAAAAATAGACGCTAATGTTGGCGCGCTTTATTAACCAATAGTAGCTCTGTTATAGTGTTTAGGCATATCGGGGTGAGGGAGTATAAATGCTGAAGTCAGAGATAGGTAACGCGCAGTTCAACAGAATCATCCACGCGTTACACATCGCACAGTTCAAGAGAATCATTCACGCGTTACACATCGCACAGTTTAAGAAAATCATTCACAGGTTACACGTCGCTCAGTTCAACAGAATCATCCACGGGTTACACGTCGCGCAATTCTACAGAATCTCTTGCGTCGTAAAGCTAGTTATAACATGTGAAATACGCGAATTAATAATGTGCGGCAAGTAAGTGATTATAGCTACATTCAAAAATATAACAGTTTCAGTCAGGCGTGTATCATGAGTAAGTATGTGAAATTAATGAAGCGTGACGGCAATAAAAGTGTAAAAACAAATTCTTTTATCAGTGTTATTTTTAGTAACAACTCCCTGTTGAAGAGATTTGCTCGACTGAGTAATAATAGCTAGCTGGAGGACAAAGAACCCAAAATTCAAAGTAGTAAAACAATAACAGGCGCCAGCAAATAAGATAACACAAACGATACCGCGACAAACTTTATAAGAGAAAGGCAGAAACGTGCTTCATAAAAGATGTACATCTTTTTAAAACACGCTATTAATTCCAAATAACGTTTTTGTGGCATCATCAATTCCGAAATATCCGTTGTTATTAGTTTGCATTTTTCAATACTTTATCACTTTAAAGTGCTGTTGCTATTCAGTTGTTTCTCGCGATGTCATGGCAAGCGTATGGAATTTCTAAGCCAGCGTAAGTTACCTGTTTCTTCTTCTTCTCCCAAATTCAAGGATTGGGCTTTTATAGCCCGTACATAAAAACGTTAAAACTCAGCAAATCAAAGGAACTCGTTTGTTAAACCTGACTATCGATTCGGTTTCTTCTATCCGTTCCCCGTTATACATTTAATGAAATGTGTAACGAAATTATTCCTTCAAAGGTTTATCTCGATTAACATGAAGTGGATAGAAAAAAGTTTCTTATGCGTTCCATTACATGACATTTGCTACCCATACTTCAACAAACAGTTCTTACGAAAGCTTATTCTTATATTTGCTTTGTTCTATTTATATGCCACCTTTGATATTTAAGATCATATCGGCGACATTGCCTTCGTAACAACTGCTGCTTTTTTTTTTTAAATAACCCGCGTCCCTAAGCTTGGCGGAGCAGCGAAACCATACGCTCCAGCGACCACGGCTACGAGGGCCGGCAAATTGCTCATTGACAATAGTGTTCACTCGTTATGCTACAGTGTTATCTTTGGGTTTAAGTAATAATTAACATACACATTTACATTCTCATTCATGCTTCCAGACTCCAGGGAGGATGGGGATTAATCCTGGCTAAAGAAAAATGTCGGTCCTCTAGACGGGAAACGAATCCGGGACCTCTGGATTTTTGGAAGCTAGCATGCTAACCATCAGATCATAGAGGCAGTATCTATCTACTTCTTAATGCAGATAAACCTTCATTACTCATTTGCATATTTCGTTGTAGTTATAAGTATAATACAGTAAACTAAAGTATAGTCAGATATTTTGAAAGCCAGTCGCTATGTGACGATTTTGAAATTCTGTTCTCTTTGCATGATGATACGGTAATTTGTATCACAAATTACTTAAAGGTAAATAATTATGGTAATATGAATATGTATTTTTATGTGACATTGATTTCAGAGGTTTATTAATTGTAATTATTATTGGTAAATAATAATATAAGGCTTTACTGAAACTGTTAGTAATGGCGCAATAATGCAGCGATGGGGTGAGTTGTTTATCGTTACCGGGAACCAGGAAGTTACGTAATGTTTCGCGCCTTTTCGGTAAAAAAGCTTCTAGAATTTTCCCTAAAAGTAATATGTATTAGTGGTTTTCATTGGATAGTAAAATAGACGCTAATGTTGGCGCGTTTTATTAGCCAATAGCAGTTCATTTATAATCTTTAGGCGTATCTTAAGGCAAGCCTATAAATAAGCCAGGCCGAGGTAGCGTGTCCCCCAGTGTTCAACAAGATTCTCAACACATAACACGTCAGCTCCCAGTTCAACAAGATTCTCAAAACTATACATGTCGGTCTCTCAATTCGTCAAGTTACACGCAGCAGAAGTACGAGAAATCTTATAAAGTATTATACAGTTAAATATATAAAGTTGAAGTACGTGAGTTAAAAGTGATAAGAAGTTATTACAAACAGTTTCAGTATGGCGAGTATCCAGATAAATCTGTGAAAGTGTTCGTGAACGTGTTCTGCAATAAAGATTATAAAACCAATTTCTTCGTCAATATCATTTCTAGACAAAAGATTCCTTTCCGCTTCACACCCTGCAAGAGATACAAGTTCTACCAAGAAAAGATGATAGCTAGCCGGAGGACAATATACATAACCTTAAATTATTTCAGAAACTAATTGATACAAATTGCTACGCCAGATGGAGTTAAACGAACCAACAAGGAGTGACGTCACACAAGATGGCAACACACGTGAAGTAAACATATACAATTTGTTATTCTCGCAAATTGGCACCCATACGTGGGGCAGTTAAAGTTATGTAAACAAACATTTATTTGCAACATACAATTTGTAACATTTGTACCGTCACAATGAACACGAAAAGGAAAGAAAAACAAAAAATCTGACGTGTTGCACTCACATCACTTTCTCTATTCTTGTACAAACTATTTTTACAAACGCTTATTCTCCACCTACTTCCTGTTATTCGATATAAACATCTTTTAAGAGCTGTTGCTATGTGAAGCATTCCATTTTCTTTGCATTTCCAGGAAAAAATATATATATGTGTTGTCTGAAAAATATATAAATATACCTATATATATATTCATCTAAAAAATTCGCGATACGAATATTGCAATTTTAGCTATTATTACTATGTATTCGCAAGGAAAAACACATTTCTTTTAATTAACAATTTGTCGCTTTTATCGCTGCTGGAAATTCTGTGGTCTCTACTTATTGTATTCGAGATTTAACAGGAAATATGTGTTTTGAGAACCACTGAAAATATAAGAAAGGAAAAATATTCAAAAAAGTCCATGTGTATGTGTCCGTGAACTGCATAAATAAAACACTAAAGTCGGATGATATCAAGCTTAGTATTTAAATTCAGTATCTTCCAAGGATTAGACTAAACATTTTCCAGAAACGTCCCCCACTTCCAACCGCCTTTTGTACGAAAAAAATGTTACTTTTTTACTGTCTCAAAAATAGTTGTAGACTGTCTCTTTGATCTGGTCGTTAGTATACTAACCTCTAGTGAATTTTTCTTTAGCCAGGATTATTCCCCGTCCTCCCTAGAGTGTGGAAGTAAGAACGAGGGTGTAAATGTGCGTGAATTTAGCAGTAAACAAAAGTAATACCAACCCAAAGATTAACACCACTGTAAGTGAGTTAACATCATTCATGATGAGCAATTTTCCAAAGTAAAAAAAGAAAGAAGAAGAAAAAAAGCCGATATAACCTTAGATGTTAAAGGCGGCATATAAATGAAATGGCTACAGCAATTTTAATTAAATACCATATGTTAAATATATTTGCGAAACAAATAAAATGTACCTAAATAGGTATTCTGTAAGTATCCTGAGAAGTTGTTTTCTTTCAGAATAAATTTGGCATTACTGATAAACCATAAGAGATAGATAAAAACTTACTCCGAAAAATGTCAATATTGGAAAGGTAGAATCAGACGACTGAAAAATTCAATACCGTGGATTTGATCCACGGATCTCCTGGTCTCCGCCTGGTTGCTCTAACCACTGAGCTACCATGCCGTTACGACATTAAATTCTCCAGCTGATTCGCATTTTTCCGGGTAAACCACAAGAAGATCTCAAATTGTATTGAAATGACATACCCCAATGGCGACCAACAATGTTGTAAATACTTTAAGTTTCATAGTTTCAACCACTATTAGGTCAATTAATGGAATTAATTGTTCTTCCACACAAGCCGTGGAAAGGTTGGAAAGGTAGAATCAGACAACTGAAAAATTCAATGTCATAGCCGGGATTTGAACCACGGATCTCCCGGTCTCAGTCCGATTGCTCTAACCACTGAGCTGCCATGGCAACATGCCGGCACGACATTAAATTCTGGAACTGATTCGCATTTTTCCCGGTAAACCACAAGGAGAACTCGAATTGTATTAAGGTGACATTCCCTGATTTTACCTTTCTAACCTTGTCCAACACACGGCTTGTGTGAAGAACAATTAATTCCAATGTAAATATGTTAAAACGCCAATTTCTTTAAATTTTTTGTAGCGTTGACCATTTCCGACAGATTTGAGGCTATTGCTTTGAACTTTCCAATACTTAACCATGTGTTGTTTGAACCTAAGTTAGCGTTGTTTTATTTTATGCGATACTATAGAAAGAGTATGGAATTTCAAAGCCAGCATATAGCGACCGCATTTTAATTTGACTATTGCGTCAGTCTCCTTTGTCCCTATAATCACGTTGGACATGCGACGAATTTGCAAGGAACAAAGGGTAACGAACCTGGGTCTACAGCTGGCATCCTAATGCACTAAGACTCTAATTCCTAGAATTATTTCCAGATACTTACCTTGCTTTGTATTAAAGTAACAAAGTTGATTTTAGAGTAATACAAAATTATCATAAATTACACACAAGATGAAACAAATAGGCGGGCGGGAAACGTGGAATTATCTTGTTGAGATTTTACGAAGCAAATTATGTGTGCCAAAGCAGGATCAGAAATCATCACTGTCATTATCACCTATATCGTGGTAATCATCGCCTGTTCTCCGCCGTGAGAGACTACGGGTCACGCCCTTCTGGGGAGGTGACGTTCTTGCATACAGAGCACTCTAGTGCAGAAAATATACATAAGATTGGGACTTTGCAACTAACAAAGTGATATAAATACTCTGCTTAATAATAGGTCATGGCAAACAAATTAAAATGTTCAAAAATTATAACAGTCAAACCGGATTTACTACATCGTTGCCTTTTTACACCTGGTCGGCTTTGCTTCGATTATTGATTGGAAAAAGTTATTGGATACAGGGATAACATGTGTATTGAAGAGAACTTTACATGTTAATTACGACACACATCTGCATAGAAACGGTTAAAATTAGGTAATACGCGCTTTTATTTTGTCTACTACGTATAGTAAGTAGGGGAAGTATTGCATTCTACCCAAAAATTCGATACCGAGATTTCACCGGAAATACATGTTTTGAAGTGCCCCGAATCCAAATAAAGCATTTTTGGATACCTGTCTGTCTGTCTGCCCGTCTGCCTGTCTGTGAACAGCAGAACTCAAAAACGAAAAGTCGGATAAATGCCAAAGTTGGTATTTGACTTTAGTATCTTCCAAGGATGCGACAAGAAGATTTTCAAGATAATACTCCCACGCCAGACTTCCCTTAACAAGAAACATTTTTCAAAAATTTTGATTTTCTGAAAAATGGCTCTAACAATTTTGATTAAAATATATGTTTAGGATATTTTCATGGCAAATGAAATCTTGAATTCTTTGTGAATGCCCCCAAAAGTCGTCTTCATTCTGAACAACTTTTGCATAAACCGTAAGGCATACGCAAAATTTTACTCCACAAAAAATAAAGATCTCATTAAAACACACAATTTATGTCCTATACATTTTTTGTCGAGTGAACCATTTCCGAGATATTCCTTGTTGTTTGAATTTCCGAATACTTATACTTTTTCTCAAATGGGAATTCGTTATTAATTTTTTATGACCTGCACATTCAAAGAGAATATAATGCTCCACATAGCAACCAGTTCTTAAAAGATATGTCTATCCCTTAAAGCTTACCATATTCCCTATGAGAAAATTAGCAATAAGATAGTTTCTGCAAATATCTGTTTAACTGGACTAACACGAAGTAGGTGGAGAATAAGCGTTTGTATAAACAGTTTGTACAAGAGTAGAGAAAATCATGTGAGTGCAACACATTAGATTTTTCTGTATGCAGGAGGCTAAGACGACTAGTAAGATACATTCCTGTGAACAGTCGGTGCACGGAAACGTGCCGATGCTTTTGGTTTCCCATAGTGTCCTTTATTTAATGTTCGCAGAAATTGTTTTCATCTTGTGTTCCACACCAGCCAAGGGTGAGGCAATATCTTGTTGGTTTGAATTCATAACCGACACATACGCATTAGCCTATGAACAAAGCTCAGGCCTAGGTGAGCAGCGAAAGGGAGGAGTATATTTCACCTGAGTGGCTGAAAGGCATGAATCACACCGACGGTCCACATCAGGTCTAGATGAGTCCGTCTCGTATTGGTATGTTCGATGTCAAAAGTATAGGGGGGGAGTAAGACCAATATTAAGGGAGCCCTATAACCAGGTACAGATTGTAACAGAAACGGTTTAGTATTTCCTTACCAACATAAATCACCACGCATTATATCGGCACGATTCCATACACTGACTCTACCTATCTAGTGTAGTACCTTCTGTGTTAGCATCGGATTTTAAGGATACTCGATACCTAATTTTCGACAAAATACTATTTGTAATTTTCCTAGAAAATACCAAACTTGTGGAATCAGGATCCAATTGCAGTTTTCCCCTTCTGACCATTTTGAATACCCAAACGCTGTATTTATATGCAGATGGGCAGATGTGTGTAAACAGAGCGCGGAGTTTTGATTTTCCCGTAATCTTGCTTTCTTACAATGTTACCGCTTTAAAGATGTTCCTTACTATGCAATTTTTGTACTTTTCTTTCACATTTTCAGTATGTGTTCTTTGGAGGTGAATGAGGAGAACTGAAGAGGCTTTTCTTAATATGAAGATTTGATTTAAAATTTAAATAATTTGTTACATAACTGATTTTTAGAAAATTAAATGTATAACGCACATTATTTGTTTCAAGAAAATGTTAATAATGCATTACATATGACTGAACTTAATTTTTGAAAATTATTTTCTTAAAAAAATAGGTAGATAGTATACACGACACTGTTCTATTACAAGAAGGTACGTATAGTATGTATTTACAGTAAAAATTCCAACTAAATTGATTGAATTCGGTTAGAAATTAGCAATTTCAATATTATGAGTATTTACGCCAATATGGGTCATCCATATATCGTGTCTCCGCAGCTCAGACGTGGTTCCGCTCGCAACAGGAACAGCGTTTGTACGCTGGGAGGGGTCTGCGCTAATTACTGAGTTATTCAAGGTCTCGCAACGCAGTTTATATCGAGTTTCAGTTGCAGCAACACGTGGAGTGAGCGTATTGGCAAATAAAATGCCTAATTATTCTATTCCACATCGAATGTCTATTTATGACTCGTACTATGTTAGTACAGAATCCACTCATCTTGCCATGAATTATTTGAAATTTGTTTTATGCCTGTGACTATTGTCTCGTACAAGGAATCCACGCTTTTAGATGAACTTAAGGATAACATTCGCCAAGAGATCAACTAAGTTTCTTAAAGAGAACTAAGAGAAGTAATGGGTAATTTCACAAGGAGATAACAGAAATGCGTTGAAAACGAAGACAAGCAGTTATAGCAGTTCCTGCATTACATGGATACGTTCACGATTTGAAAATAAGCATATGGGTGGCTTTTGAAACTCGTAGGTAGCCTACAATTTTTACTCATACCTAAAGCTTATAGTGCTGAAAGTATTGCCCGGATTTGTCAAGTGGTGCAAATTTGTATACAAAGGGTTGAAAATATGAGTACAGGTGCTTTTTCTTTATATTGTCAGGTATCCTACAAGTCCCATTGCTCAAGTGCACAAATTTGTGCCGTAATTGGTTTTGTTCATAAGGGGTTGTGAATAAATGGCAAGGGTAACCTATGATTCTAGAAATTTCATGGTATTGTATGATTGCATATAAAGGTTGGATATCCTACGGTTTTTTCCAGGTCCTATGGTATAACTGCCAATATTTTGACCAGATGGGATAAACAATACCGACATCTACATAAGCAATTCAAGATATGGTAGGGATAGCACTAGGAGTATGCATATGGAGAGTCTTTCATAAACCTAGAGCAGAGCACCGCAAGTAGAACACAAAGACCCTTTTTGCTTATAACGTGACCTCTGGCAGGGAGGGATCAGGGGGAGACCCGAAAAGGATGTACCTTGCAATGACGGGGTCTCTAACGATTACAGATGGAGCACATCCTGGCTCCAGCTAGCCCCTGGCGCGTTAGCCCCGTTCCACCCGGAAGGTCCCGAGGACCCGAGCCGTCACCAGGAAGGGGGCCTTCAGCGGACTAAACGCAGAGAGAAACCTTTCTAAAGGGCACAATTCGCCTGCCCTAATACACCGAGAGCTGTCGCCTGGCCCTTCAACCCTGAAACAGATGTAAGGAAATAATGAACAGGAAAATCGTGGCAGAAGAGGAATTACTCCAGCATTCGCCCACCGACCCGAAAAAAATGATCAGGGTGGCCGGCCCGACGGTAATCGAACCCGAGGCATGCCAAAAGCGAGCCTGGTTTATTGTAGGAGTAGTTGTACTGGGAATTATAAAGCAGCCATCATTCTTGTCTGCTCCTACAGTATAAGTGTACCAACTTTTGTATAAGTACGATAAGAGGCGACTTATTTATATAATAGGTTGCAAATATGGGCAACGGAAGATTTTGGAAATTATAGTTGAACTTATTTTTACCAGATACCAAAACCAGTTTACAGTTTTTTCAAAATTACAACAAAAGTACTCTTTGATAACAATGCTCAGAGGGAAATTGGTAATAAGTACATAATATACAACTCCCCTCCCCTGGAACAACCCAGTCCTTTTAGATTTTAAGCCTCACCTTTCAGTCCTTCGGGCTGGAAGACATTAATGTTCGTAATAAAGTGCCAAGTAATAAATAATTGGTTCCACGTTAATAAGCTGGTCATAAGCAAAGACAAGAGTCAGATATTTGGATTACACCAACAAATAAATAAAACAATGTAATTAATTATGTGCAAAACACATCATTTTTAGGTGTTTGAGTGGCCAAAAAATCTAGGTTGGAAAATGCATATTGAATCTTTATTGAATAATCTAAGTAAATACCAAATTTCTGTCCTAAAGCATAGTGTGAATGTAAATACCCTTACAATGGTATATTTTTCAAAATTTCCTCACTCTTAGCATACGGAATAACAGCACGGGGGAAAATTAGTGGCATAATTAAAATATTCAGGACGCAAAAAAGGGTATTTAGAACATTAATAAATCTGAAAGAAACACCAGCTAAATGGTGTTTAGTTCGTTTAAAAAGCTTAAAATATTACTATGTATATACATTTATAAAATTGTTATTCAAATACGACCAAACATAGAAGTTTTTAATAAAGCTCTGAAATCCATAATCATAATACCAGGAAAAGATCACACTTGTATGTTACCTATCACAGAAAAGGTTATATGAGCTCATCTTCAAGTACAATGGTATTCAAATTTATAATAAAGATCCCTCAGAAATAAAACATATCACATCATTTGAAAAATTTAAAAAGAGAACCAAAACATTTATTTTCTAAACAAAGAGTATTACTCACTAGAGTACTTAAATGGTAAAAATGCATAAATTATTTGTTACTATTAAAACATCCTCTTGTGTGTTGAAGTCGTTGCAGCCCCACGTTGGGTGCCAAACTTGAAGTCATTGCAGCCCCAAGGTATGGAAGCCAAACTTAAAGTAGTTGCAGCCTCACGTATGGGAGTCAATTTGAAGCATGTGTTTTAATTGTTGTTGCTTTTGCACCACGTATGGGAGTCAATTTGAAGCATGTGTTTTAATTGTTGTTGCTTTTGCACCACGTATGGGAGTCAATTTGAAGCATGTGTTTTAATTGTTGTTGCTTTTGCACCACGTATGGGAGTCAATTTGAAGCATGTGTTTTAATTGTTGTTGCTTTTGCACCACGTATGGGAGTCAATTTGAAGCATGTGTTTTAATTGTTGTTGCTTTTGCACCACGTATGGGAGTCAATTTAGAGCATGTGTTTTAATTGTTGTTGCTTTTGCACCACGTATGGGAATCAATTTGAAGCATGTGTTTTAATTGTTGTTGCTTTTGCACCACGTATGGGAGTCAATTTGAAGCATGTGTTTTAATTGTTGTTGCTTTTGCACCACGTATGGGAGTCAATTTGAAGCATGTGTTTTAATTGTTGTTGCTTTTGCACCACGTATGGGAGTCAATTTGAAGCATGTGTTTTAATTGTTGTTGCTTTTGCACCACGTATGGGAGTCAATTTGAAGCATGTGTTTCAATTGTTGTTGCTTTTGCACCACGTATAGGCACCAATTTGAAGCATGTGTTTTAATTGTTGTTGCTTTTGCACCACGTATGGGAGTCAATTTGAAGCATGTGTTTTAATTGTTGTTGCTTTTGCACCACGTATAGGCACCAATTTGAAGCATGTGTTTTAATTGTTGTTGCTTTTGCACCACGTATGGGAGTCAATTTGAAGCATGTGTTTTAATTGTTGTTGCTTTTGCACCACGTATGGGAGTCAATTTGAAGCATGTGTTTTAATTGTTGTTGCTTTTGCACCACGTATAGGCACCAATTTGAAGCATGTGTTTTAATTGTTGTTGCTTTTGCACCACGTATGGGAGTCAATTTGAAGCATGTGTTTTAATTGTTGTTGCTTTTGCACCACGTATGGGAGTCAATTTGAAGCATGTGTTTTAATTGTTGTTGCTTTTGCACCACGTATAGGCACCAATTTGAAGCATGTGTTTTAATTGTTGTTGCTTTTGCACCACGTATAGGCACCAATTTGAAGCATGTGTTTTAATTGTTGTTGCTTTTGCACCACGTATAGGCACCAATTTGAAGCATGTGTTTTAATTGTTGTTGCTTTTGCACCACGTATGGGAGTCAATTTGAAGCATGTGTTTTAATTGTTGTTGCTTTTGCACCACGTATGGGAGTCAATTTGAAGCATGTGTTTTAATTGTTGTTGCTTTTGCACCACGTATAGGCACCAATTTGAAGCATGTGTTTTAATTGTTGTTGCTTTTGCACCACGTATAGGCACCAATTTGAAGCATGTGTTTTAATTGTTGTTGCTTTTGCACCACGTATGGGAGTCAATTTGAAGCATGTGTTTTAATTGTTGTTGCTTTTGCACCACGTATGGGAGTCAATTTGAAGCATGTGTTTTAATTGTTGTTGCTTTTGCACCACGTATAGGCACCAATTTGAAGCATGTGTTTTAATTGTTGTTGCTTTTGCACCACGGATGGGAGTCAATTTGAAGCTGTTTTTAGGCTACACACGTAATGGATGCCAATTTTGCGGGAGATTGTTTCTAGGAGTGTTCGCCCCACGTACGATAAAAACTTTCCGTTGCCCTTTGCCCCACGTTTACTTTTCCGGTGTCCTTCGCCCACGTTTAAGAACCATCTTTTTATTTTAATGTGTATTTGTGCATATATGTATATATACCTTGGCTGCGTCAGTAGTATTTTATAGAGCACGTATCTCTTAGCAGGACTGTACGGCTAAAGAACAAGGCTTACACAAATTATAATTGTATTGTACCTTTTTTATTAATCCTTCACACGATGAAATAAAATTCAATCATGTATCCTACTGTAGAACTGTGAAATTATTGTTATTTGCACTTTTAAACACATAAACTTTATATTATTCTCTCCGCAATGAATTTTCATGTCTCATACTGAACCCGTACCAAATCGAATCTAAACTGGACTGCTTGGTTACGTTTCCATGTTGCGTCTACTGCCTGAATTTGTATATTGTCCCTATTTCAAGTCTCTGATTGGCTAATCCTACTCCAATAGAATACGTTTATTTAACTTAAGTTTTTTCTAGTTTTTGATTGGCTATCTATAAACTGTTTGAAATATTACATTATTGTTCCAAGAATTATTACTAGCCTTTATTAAACTTTCTAATTTATTGTTGTCTCTAGGTTACCTCATTGCTAGTAACTTTCGGCTTTTACTTTGTAATTCTGTTTGCCACGGAAAGCAGCTTGCTTCTATTCTCACAACTCCTACATTGTTAAACTACGTAATACATTCACATAACATTATTATACATGTACATAATAAAATAACCATACTACAATTATTATTACATACACATATTGCTTTAAGGCGGGCTGTTATTACTTTTTAATGTTATATAATTAGTCTAACATCATTAAAGTGTTAAAAAATACTGCCTCATTGTGTATGCATGTGTGTGTGTGTGTGGCAGTAGATTGTATAGTAGAAAAGAGGATTAATCTGAAATTAATTTATTATGTATAATTATATTGACGTGTCTAATATCACGTAATGATGTAAACAGACAAGAAATACATTAATTGATATTCACATTAAACGAAATGGGACGGAAATCCGGTGACACACATACAGACGTATGCGCCCGCAAATTTTCTCTCTTTATAATATTAGCGTGGATTACTTGAATAAAATATACACGCTTTTGTTTTCCGCGGCTTCTCTGTGGAATAATAAAACTAACGAAAAATCAAACTTATCCGAATAAATACAATCTAGTTTCTCCAACATATTCGTTTTGTAATCCTACAATACCTTGTGCATCCTTTAGCCTTTTAGGAATCAATAATCAGACTTACGTTTTGACCATCTAAAACATAATGGCTATCAAAATAAGTAAAATTGTTCATTAGAATAATTAGCTTCATTAGAACACCTTAACTAGTGGTTTTTAGAATCCTCATTCAAAATGCGCAGGGACAGGTTTTGTGTTTTAGGTATAAGACATTTTATGCAAACCTACCATAGGTTAAGTATACGTTATACAACAGAGGACACCTCGTGCACTGCAACCTACATGGATCTATTGTGGGAATGTATGTAATGGAAGGGATGAGGTGAAGGAATTGCAGGAGACTACAGACTCCAGGCAAGACAGGCCACAGAGGCGCGTGGACGCTAATAGTTCCAGGCTCGAAGACCCGTCTCACTGCTGGAGCTACTTAGAGAGGGCAATGAACCATCCCTCTAGTGTTCACGGGAAATACTATTTCGTTTGAGCAATGCATCCGCGCCATTTGTCCGGCACCACCATATGCCACGAAACCTAGAAGCACACTTGAAAGGTGAGAAGGAAACGGAGTGGATGGAAAATGATGAAAAGAATTGTGGTAGATGAGAAATCATCCCAGCATTAGCCTACGATCAGGAAAGCCACGAAAAACTAAGCTCAGAGCGGGCGGTGGACGGGAATCGAACCTGAGACCTGGATTGCGAGCCATCACGCACGGCAATTCTAACATTATAAACAGGTTATTACTATATTCAATATAGTGAATAATTAGCTCATTATGGCACGCGTGCCAATAATAGCATTGACGTATTTCCCATAGCAATGGCGTAATACGGTATTCCAAGTTGTCTTGGCTTATAAAGACAAGATGAGACCATTTTGTGATATTATTTTCTCTAGCAATTAAACATGGGCAGGAACCTTTATACATTATTAAATATAGAATAACTAAGGTGTGAATTTATAATTACTTACCATGCTGTGCTGATAATAGGCTACACTACAGCCCGTAATACATGCTCACTTCTCTCCCAGGAAGGGAATACGTGCAAGTGCTTATCGGTTCAGCACGCCAAGAAATAGCAAATGAAGTGCAAGGACAGAAGCTTACGTCTCGTTTACGAACATATCAACACTCTCTCACCTATGTCATCTATAGATGCGGAATTATTTAAGAACTTATTTCCTACAATTTATAACACTAAGCTTGCATAAAATGCTGTATCCAACACCTGAACAAACATAAGATCGTACTAAATTATAATCAATTTATCTTTTATCCCCCAAAGCTTTAATTCAATAAACCAAAAAAATTGTTAAATTTATTTTGTTTATTTCATTATTATCCTTAGGAGGTCTTCCTCCTTTTCTTACCATAACCATCAAGATTATTCACTTATTGCACACATTACTAGCAGTGCAAAAAAGCATACATCGTGGAAGGGAAGGGGAGAGAATCGCTGGAAAAGTGGGGAGTATTCGGAGGAAGAAGGGGAAGAAAACATTATATCATCACCGCATGGAAGTATATTGGTGCTCCAGAAAGAAATTAAAAAATCAGTGGAGGGAATGAAACTGAGAAGTAAAAAAACTTTAGAGAGGTTTACACCTTTCCGTAATAAGGAGATTGGGATTTTGGAATTGTGAAGGCCAAACCGGCTGCTTCACAATTCCACAATCTTGGATTGTACCGTCTTTTAGAGAAAGATATATAAATGTTAAAGGATAAATATACGAACATGTAAATCATAATAATGGGGACTTTAACATAGAAACATGGGAAAGAGATAAGTAGAAAAAGTAATTAAAATTATTAGAGAAAATAAAGTGAGTAAAATATGGAAGGGTATAAAATCAATGTATCTAAAGAAATGCACATGGATGGTTAAAAGAAGAAATAATGTAAATATAAATAAATATAAGAATTACTAATTGTATTAACATGTAATAGTAATCCGAGAAGGCATTTAATATGTAATAACTTAATGCTCAATAGATTAATATATTATTATTATTATTATTATAATAATAATCAAAGGAGGGGATATGACTATAAAATGGTCAGGGCCAGAAGCAGTCACTCCCAATATGATTGTAATTATTAAGGCACTCAATAAATATTACATTACTATTACTATTACCAGCACTCTTATGAGTAGCGTAATATGGAACTGAAGCATTGCATTATTCTAATTATTACTGGGAAAATAACAAACAGTATTCATTAAAACACATTATTTAACATGTTAGATTAGACACTGGTGATTAAAACAACATAAGAACACAATTACTATCTTCAAGCTACAACTGCCAGTCACTGAAATAACAATGGAACTCCTAAATTCGCTTCATGAGAAAAAGAGGAGGTGTAATGCAGTATCAAGGAGCATGTTTCTGATTTTTATTTCAAACAAACCTGAAAGTCAGAAACAGATTTCATACATCACAGGAGAGAGGGAAGTTCAACGAATTTAAGAGCCGGTTTATTATTGCATTTTAAGAAATTATGTCAGTTTTTCATTACTACTATTCGTGAACGTAAACCGTTTACCATGAGAAACAATAGTATAGTTCGACCGGTACTCCAAGGATTAATACAGGTTTGTGTATTGTTAACTTTTTGTCATACTTTTTAAATTCTTATTAGTTTAGAATAAATAGTTTTTGCCAATTTTTCAAAACATAATATAACATGCAAGTTGCACCGAGAGAGAATATGCGAGCTAGAGATGGGAAGGGAAAACGGGTTTGGAAAGGGAGAGTGAGAGAAAGACGGAATGAAGGAAGAGATGGGGAAAGAGAGAGTGCGAGACGGACAGAAAGGGATAAAGGAGAGACAGAAAAATTTCCGTATTTAAAGTAATAACACGAGCAGGCCTGTATATTCTACTAGGTACCTAATAAAACTGAACTGGTTGTATTCTGAATTTCACAGCGGCTTACATTATGGTAACATAATACAGAATTTTCTACAACTTTGAAAAAAGGATTAATTTTAATTGAAAAATGCTCAAACATTCCAGAATCAGGACCCAATAGAGGTTTTGACATTTAAGTGCACAAACGCGACATTTGAATGAATGTGCACAGGCTTGTGCAAATAGTACCTCAAATTTTAACACTTATATTCTCGTAATACCTACCTATAATATTTTATATTTTAGCCGTTTTAAAATGATCCTCGTGACGCAATTTTTATTCATTTTCTTTCAAACTTTCAGTATAAAGGTGAGTGAGATCTAAAGAGCGTTTTCTTTATTGAAATATAGTTTTGGATTAGAGGTTTAATAATTAAAACACGATTTTTAGGAAATTAAAAATGTTACAAACTTTATTATTTTTTTCTGAAAATATTTTAATGCCACACAAAATAGTGCTTGACTGTAAAGAACTATATTTGAAGAATAATATTAAAATGCTAAACAATTTTAAGTTCTCATTACTTAAGGGTCAAGTTTTAGTCTTTGAAAATTATTTTTATGGAAAGTTAGGTAGCCTACATATGAGTATGAATATTTGTTTTATGTTATAACTGTGTTGAACAATATATAATGGAAATTGGTTGACGAATTTGTTATTGTAGAAATACCTTTAAGTGGGTAGATGTGTAAGTTCTTTAATAATGCAGAGAATCTTTAACTGAAGGCAACGGACAGAGGAAGCTACGCGAATCTTACAAATTGGGTATTTTAAGGTAAATTTTTAATTAACAAATATTTATATATTGAGCACACAAAATGATGCTGAAGCCGTGTTCTTTACCTGTTTCGTTGTTGATTCTGCTGCCGTGATCTCGTGTCTCGTTCTGTTGTCTCGTGCGCCAGCTGTTCCAGTGGTAAGCTATGAGATCTTTCTCTCCGGATAAGCATGGGCGTGTTGTTAAAGAATAACACCAGTTTAAATTGACTGATAAATTTAATGTGAACTAATGTTTGAGTTACTGAAGTGAGTTGCCGAACATTTGAGATGAAGAAATAGACTGGCTCTGAATTGTAACACTCGAAATTTTAATAACTTAATTAATAACCTGCTAACTTCTACAGTATCAATTTTACGATTTGAATAACTGTTTCCGCAACAAAATCAACTAGAAGCATAACTTGCGGTGAGTCGCTAAAATGCTTATCGGCGAGACCTCTCGCAATAGACGCGAAATCTTACTCACACAAGCACGCCACTAAGCGTTTAAAATATCACACGAGCAGTACGTACCGATGGCGGTATCAGAGAGAGCAATATGTGTGTAACTGTGTGCAAGAACGACTGTAAGTATCAGTGGCGGTACCAGAGCCAGAGTAACTCTCTTATCAAAAATTCCACGGCTTTATTACTTTTAGCTCCGCCTACTTCATTACTCCCCACCAACGTTATTTTCACGCGCAGCCAATATTTAAATCCTAGTGTGCCTTTTAACTTTGCTACCAAGGTGCTTGGTTAAAAGCTCAGAATCTAGGTGCCTTTCTCATTTCCAGAATTCTGCCTACGTGATCCTGCAAACGCACTGAGCTTATAACCTAACTGAATTCCCAGAATCTTAGACTAATGCGTTCGCTACTTCGGCTGTCGCTAATGACTTTTGTTAACATGACTCGCATGACCTGTTTCTCAGACAAATCGTTCAACTCAAGATTATTAAATTGATTTAATGTACGGAAATTACTTATTCTAATTATTTCTGTCTCACTGTTATTTCGGTGTTTAATTATTTATGTCTTCCTATCAATAATTACGGTATCAACGCCTACAATAGTTTTTAGTAAACGCTCTCTAAATTATATTAAATGAAATGAATAAATGTAATACAAATACTGTGTAAGTATAAAAATCACGGTCAGTCGTTTGTTGACATATTCTCAAAGCTGCCTGAATCCTACGCTATGAACCGTACCAATGCCTCACAGGAAGCTTTGACGGTAACAATAGAGAGCGGATGTAGATTGCAGTGCTTATGAGCTCTCATTTCTAAACAACAAGCTTGTAACTGAAATTTTGGGTGAAAATTCCGAGGAAATTTCAATTCGAGCCAGAAAAACAGAATTAGAGCTGCTGTCAGCAAAATCTCGTCTGCAGTATAAGGAATATATTGCATTTAAAGACTGTGCAAAGGTTTATGATTAACACAAGAAACTGTCATCCTAGTTTTGTTTATACGTCACTAAAGTATTTTCGGCGTGTTAACAGTCCGACAAGCAGCTGTTTTAGAGAGCGTGTACTAATAATGTATTTTCGTTTACTTATAGGTATAGCTATTTGGAAGCCATAACGAATTTCTTTCAATTTACGACCCAGAAAGTGATCAGTGTTCCCATAAATGTGGAAACACTTGTTTCAGTTCTGGATGGGAATAGCTAGCAACATAATACTCTGGTTTTTGCGACAAGTAGGGTAAATGAAACTAGCAATAATTTAGTGAGAGGCTTTCCCAGTGCGTATGCAGTTGGCCGGATAAAACGCAGCTCTTTTATCGACCTGCGATAAATTGCACAGCATTAATTGAATGTTTAACTAGACAAAAAAGATACTCCGAGCTATGAACAGTTCAACTTTCAATTTGCTCTTTGCGCTTAAATGTAAACTCGCTAGTGGGTCAGCTAAGACTGTCACAGCGTCATGAATTTAAATAGCAGTCCATTTATATCAAAGTAACATATTACCAACGACGACATTAAAATCTACCAACCTCACAGAGCATTTCATTATACTGTATTCCACAGTAGGTATATCATTTGTTTTCTTAATGTGCTAAATTTACCTATATCTTTATCTGCCTAAATATTAAGAATTATGAAAAAAGGTTAATAAGATCTGGCATTTCATTCGTATACCAAAAGATTAACCCACGTATAAATGCTTTGAAACTGGAAAAGTCACAGATGTCTATACTGCCAGTTTTATATTTCCATTTTACCACCTTGATGTGCACTTGTTATTTTTTACTTTCTCTACTGGTTACCTATAGTACGTACAGGAAGCATTACATTCCACTCAAAAATTCAATGGAGGAATTTCACCGGAAATACGTTTTGAGAATCTCTGAATTTAAGAAAAAAAAAGCAATTTTATGAAAACGCCCGTATTGTGTGTGTGTATGTAGGTATCAGTGAACTCAAAAACGAAAAGTCAGACAAATACCAAAATTGGTATTTAAGCTCAGTACATTCCAAAGATATGACAGGAATATTTTCAAGAAAATCCACCCATCCCAAACTATTCTTTTCCATTGAACATTTTTCAAAATTTTCGATTTTCTCCAAAATGGTTCCAATGATTATGACTAAAATATCACAAATTTTCATGACACATAAAATATATATCCTCAATTTTCTGGGAATAGCCTGTGAAGTCCTCTTCATTCAGAAGGAATTTTGTATAATTGGTAAACGTTAAGCAATAGAGCGCACTACTCAAATAATGTAGATTTCACCAAAACACACAATTTATTTAAAATACCTTTCTTTTTGGCATCAGCCATTTCTGAGATAACCATTATTAATGTTTCGATTTGCCATTCTTTTTAAGTCCCGTCGATTTTCAGTTGTTTCTCGCGATTGCATGGAAAGAGAATTTTAAGGACAGTATAGAGCATCCAGTTTTTAAACATTTGACTCTCACTGTTCTCTTTGTATCTATAACGAAATGTGTAATGTAGTTATTTCTGGATTTAAATGTAGTAGATAGAAAAATAATGTTAGTAACAATAGTTTGTATAACCACTAAACGATAGAGGGTAGAGAAAGTCTGTGAATGCATCACATCAGATTCTAACAAAAGGGCCTGTGTGTGTGTGTGTGTGTGTGTGTGTTTGTGTGTGTGTGTGGGTGTGGGTGTGGGTGTGTGTGTGTGAGCGGCATGGCTCAAAAACGAAAATTCGAACTTGGCATTAAGTTCAGTATCTTCCTAGGATGCAACACTAAGATTATAAAGAAAATCCCCTACCCCAACTACATAGAACATTTTTCGAAAGTTTGTATTTTCTGAAAAATGGCTCTGACAATTTTGATTAAAATATCATATATTAAAGCTATTTACATGCTAAATAAAATTGATATTATCTTGAATTATCTGGGAATATTCTGTGAGATCCTCTTCATTTGGAAGGAATTTTCTATAATCTCGTATGCTGGTATATGTTCAGCGATAGACGAAAATGTACTGGATAAAAACAAAAACAAATAAATAAAACATAAGCTTATTTAAAAAAATGGGGGAGGGCATTTTCGAGATATCCGTTATTAATAGTCTGTCATTATTTTCAAGCACTGTCGTTTTCAATTGTTTCTCACAAATGCATGGAAACAGTATGGAATTTTAAGGTCAGCTTATAGTGTCCAGATTTTAAAAATTTGACTATTGTTATTCCCTTTGTATCTATAACGAAATGTGTAATGTAACTATTTCTGCAAAGTTTTATCCTGTTGAAAATGAGGTAGAGAAAGTCATGTGGATGTAACAAATCAGAGTTTATCCTTAATGTCGCCCTCTGTGTTCCAAAATCACATCTTTAATTTCGATTTTCAACTGTTCAGCTGCTTCAAATCCAAAGTGATGTTTGGATGTAAAGTGTTTGCTGATTATTCGGGATAAACATGTAATTAAGAATGTAGCTCCAATGATAACGTGAAGTCCGTGAAATCCGGTTGTTTCAGAAAAGGTGGATCCAAAAATCGAATCTGCGATAGAAAATGCGGCTTCTTGATATTCAAAGAGTTGTAGAAAAGTGAAATAAATACCTAGGGCAATAGTAAAAATTATTCCTTGAATGTTTTGATCATAATTATTTTCTAATAATCCGTGATGAATTCATGTAATAGTAATTCCTGATGTTAAAAGTACTATTGTGTTAAGAAGGGGGATTTGAAGAGCATTAAAAGTTATAATTCCTATAGGAGGTCAAAAAGATCCTAATTCAATAGTGGATTTCGTTTCGTTTAAAAAAAGATTATGTTGATACAATGATTAATTTATTTGTAAAAAGTGTTGTGACCACTACTCATCTATAATTTAGTGTGTTCCACTGTTTTATTTAATGTTTTGAAAGTTTAAAGTTAAAGGTTAACAATACAATTGAAAAGTCTAGTTATGTCTACTTGAAAATTTTTTCCGTAGATCAATGGTTGGAAAAACTTTAAATCGAATGAGTTGGGCAAGCTCCTTGTGTTAGGGAGAAACGTTTTTGAAAAAATTTAATTTTTAGAAACTAAAATACGGGACTGAACATTCGCTTTTTATAATTATCCTAATTATGAAACAAATTTGTATTGCGTTTTCTTACTTCCTATTTTATTTTCTACTCTCATATTGTCTTCCATTTATACAGTTCTTCAGCTGATACCATTGCTCATTATTTCTCTTAAGCGTACTGTCTGTCTTCCAATTATCTTCTTTCTACAAGGACGATCAATAGAGCATGATCTCAGTAAAGATACGTGTTTCTTAATGTCTTTATATGTTCCATGTAAATGCATACCTTTTTCTCTACCTGTGCATGGTCTATTTGGTATCGCTTGTCGTCGTCCAGTGCGCATACCAAAGTGCATCTCCTCTTATGGTTTTGAAATAATATGTTTCCAAACATAAAAGACTTTCTTTTGTATAAGTTCAACAAGGAAAAACTTGGCGAAAAGCTTCCTATTGTTACCAGTGATATATAATTAGGTAGCTTATAAAACAGATTTAAAGTTTCAGTTTTTATATTATAAAATAAAAGGAAATCGTTTGCACAAGCAGCTACAGCATTACTTCAGCAAACATAGTGTATATTAGAGAGCGTATATAATTACGCTCTCAAATCGCTGCCACTGCCAAAGTTTATTTTATGTTTATAAATTTGGTAATCATATTTACATTTTTGAACTGTTTAAATCAAGTGAAGGAAGCATTACATGCCACCCAAAAAATTGATATCAAAATTTCACAAGAATTACACGTTTTGAGGACTCCAGCCACCCAGAAAGCCATTCTTAGGAAAGGTTCCACATGTATGTGTGTGTGCGTGTGTGTTTGTTTCCGTTTATGAACTCAAAAAGAAAAAGTCAAATAAATACTGAATTTCATATTTAAGTTGGACAGCCCTTAAGGTCGTAAGGCAAAGATTTTATTTTACTTTCCCGCGTTCCAAACAACTTACACATTAAACGATATTGCCAAGTTTTACTTTTTGAAATATCGTTCTGACGATTTTTATTAAAATAGTAGGTATATGTCTGAGATACTATTATCTACGAACAAAATGTATATTTTCAATTTCAAATAAATAACTTCTGGAATTCTTTTCATTATTATATAATGTTGTATAACTTGGAATACTATTACAACAATAGTTCAAATCGGGTTAAAAATAGAACCTGTTTTGTATGAATTGTTTCACTAAATATTGAGGTCTTTAATTTTAAAAATTCCTTATTTTAAATGGTCATTCCTTTATTTAATATGACTTTACATAGAGCGTCAACGCTGGTATATTTCAAGCAGTTTGCTATCGTCTCAGCCTACGGTACCTATCCTTTTTATAATTGAAATAAAAGGGTACTGAAAGATTTTGTGGTAAACGCCAAAGGTACGTAACACGAAAGGGTCCCCGGAACCGGGGCAGGCCAGTCGGTCCATTGTGCTTCCAACCTCTGGGAAGGAGGGAGGGATAGAGGAGAGACCCGAAGGGCGACCAGATCCGGATGCCGACGCAAGCATGGACGGGGTCCCTAACATTTTCAGATATAACGTATCCCTGCACGCGATCCCTGTCCACAAGCCACTAACCTCCAGGGTCCTCCGGAGCGGGGCCCCACGCTGAGGGGAGACCTAGCTGAGTGGTACCACAGAGATGCCAGGGAAGAAACCTTTACAGAGCGCAAGCCACCGCCCAGCCACAACCCGCCGAACATCGTCGCCTGGTCCTACAACCCTGAAACAGATGACAAGGAAGATGATGGGAACAGGAATTGAGAGGAAGGAGAGTCGTGGTAGAAGATGAAAACCAGAGTGGGCGATCGCCGAGGATCGATCCCGGGACCTCTCGAATGCGGGCCACACACGGAACCCCTGAGCTATCCAGGTTCAGTAAGAGTTTTGGTAATGTCTATTCCAATAATTAACCTGAAGTACTGTAGCAGAACGCTAACTGAAAGAAATGTATGACAATTTTGGTATTTGGTTGAAGACAAATGCATAATACGTTACTCTAAAACCAAAAATCCATGTGTGTGTGTGTGTGTGTGTGTGTGTGTGTGTGTGTGTGTGTTTGAGAGAAAGAGAGAGGGGGAGAATAGCTAATACAATTATCATGAAATTTGGTGTATAACATACCCTAGATTTCACTCAGAAAGCATCCTACAGCATTTTGTTTTCTACAGAGATGGTTTTAACAAAATCGAAATATTTCGCTTATTATTCAGTTCTTTAAATGTTCTTGATCAAAGTTATTTGGCATAATAATTTTAACAGATTTTTTTACAAAGTTTCCTTGTGATGAATATTTCAATTATAAAAATTATCCGTTACTATTATTTATGTATCAATCTATCAATTTATTTCAGGGGAAAGTATAAGAAAGATTGTTGCAGCATGCGAAAGAGGCAGAGATTGTGTGCTGTTAAACGCTTGTATTGTATTTTATTTTTTAAAACCCATGTTTATTGCTGGGTTTCAAATCATCATATAGCATGTAAGCTGCACACAGAAGCAGAGAGGGGAGTTGAGGGCGATAGAGGAGGAGAAAATGAGAAAGGAAGAAGAAATGTAAAAGAAGAACGGAAAAAAGAGAGAGGGATGGAGAAGCGAAAGAGGAGAATGTGTGTGTGTGTGTGTGTGTGTGTGTGTGTGTGTGTGTGTGTGTGTGTGTGTGTGTGTGTGTGAGAGTGAGAGAAAGAGACGGAAGGAGAGAACGTTCAAGCATTCAAAGCAATAACTCCAGCAGTAATGAGATTTTTACCGGCACAAAAGTTAGCTTGTATATGAATAATTAATATTATGATAATAAAAATAAATTTTGCGACAACCATACATGAATGTTTTTTCGCCCGTGATCTCCTTTTGCTTTGCCCTAATACATCCTAGAATAAAAATTGACGCATTACTCTGCAATAAGCCTTGCATACTGCCGAACGTACCACCAATGATCTTCTTTTCTATGTGTTAATATGAAGCCTGAGCATACAAAATACCCGTTTCGATTCTGGCCTCCGTTTTAGAGCTGGTACATATTGATAAGAATCGATCTACCTAAAACCAAATTTATTAACCAGCCTTACAGGAAACAGCTGACGACCGATATCCAGTAAAAAACGATGGAATGGGGAAGGCATATGTTTTAGACTACCTGCTGTATAAGGAGATTTCCGAAACTACGCAAAGGTAGAGAGAGGAATGAAAGGAGAAAATGATAATTTATAATCTGCACACACAGGTTTTTCATTAGTAGGGAATAATGCAAATAAAATCAAAACATATTAACTCATTGATTAAGAAGTGCTGAGTAAATTTTCATATTTTGAAAAGAGAGTTTTACACAAGAAAAAAGCTTTTCAGCCATTATCATACGGATGTGACGTCGTCAACAAAAGTGTCGAATGACAATATATTTTTTATTGTTTTTAATTCCATGAAGAGTTTCATTTGCTTCAGACAAAAGATCTGGTTACTACGGAAACAGTTTAATTGATGGCTTGTTTAACAATTTTTTCTCCGCAATTTACACCGGTACTGTAACAAATGAAGTTCTGGTTATTTAATAAGATGTTCAAAATGCTTCCCATTTGCAATCTAGCAGTGGCTAAGTCGAAGCGTGAATTCTTGCTGAACATTTTCAATTACTTCTGGTCGTATATCTCTGCATCTTTCCTGATCCTCAATTTAAACTCTTAGATATTAGCGGGCCTCGTTATAAAGACTACGTTTCAAATATATCCATAAAAAGTAATCAAGTGCAGAGAGATCTGTTCCCATAGCAACCAAGCTTTATGTATGAGACAGATGAAATATTTCATGTAATTAAATAAGATAATTTACCTTTCAGAAAAAATAGGAAGAATAATATGTTGCCATTTAAAATTTTTGCCGATGATATCGCTTCCTGTATAGTAATGGCTGAAAATGTTTCTTTTTCGTACATTTCTCTTTTCAAAATAGTAAATGTCATGTGTCCGAACATTTTTAAAAAATGAGTTAATTTTAATTTCATTTGCATTATTACTTATGAAAGATTCTGTATAATAAAACTATTTCCAATTTTTTTTCGTAGTAATTTATACAAAGGTGTATAAATGGCTAAGTGAAGCCAGAAATCGATGCGAATCGTCTGTGAACAGCATAACTAAAGAAACAAAAATCCGGATAAATACCAAATTTCATGACTGAGCCAAACACTGTTAAGGCATGCCAGGCAAGGTGTTGAAGAACATTTTCCCACCTTAAAACTAGATGTAAAATGTTAGAATGATTTTCATTTTAGCAAAAAGAACCCACAGTTTTTTTAGATATAATATATTTTACATATCAGTGTGATTAATTAGAAGTAACTATATCTATGGATAGCTTTTGAAGTCCTCTTCATACTGACTGAATTTTGTATAATTTTGTGTAACTAAAAATTCATAAGAGATAGAACAAAATTCTCAACAGGAAAAAGTAGAGCTTATTAAAGTACCAAAACTCGTGTCAGACTCCTATATTTTATTCATAGCGTTAGCTGTTTCCTATATATTCCGCAATAAACATTTAAGCTTTCCCAAGTAGGTATAACTAGAGGCAGAAAAGAAAGCCCGTCCCCATTAAGATCCAATAGTGTTTTTCCTTCCATAAGGTTTTCACATTTATCTAACCAATACAAATGTAACAAATTCCAAGAAAAACACGAGAACAAATTAGCGATTATACTCGGTATGGAAATGAAGGAAGGGCCAGAAATAATCTCCCTTAAGGAATTCTGCTCTGATTGGTGTCAATGAGAAGATATAGCTAGTCCACTGTAATGTGGTTAGCGACTCGTCCTTGTATGGTAAGATATGAGTTACCTACAGTGCTGAAATACTCAAAAGCGTTAACATTTATGCAAATATTTCGTGTGAAGTAGACATGAAAACATTTAAAATTTATCACGCCAAGGGCATATCATGTGGCTAGCGCCGACTGGCCGGCCGGTAAGAGACAGGGAGAGATAAGTATTGCTCTCGCCCAGTATAAACACCAGAAACGCTATTGAGCGATAGCCAGAATCATCTGGAAGTTTACCATCTCCCCGCGCCCAGAACATTCTAGGAAGTTCTGTGGAAATTTCAAGCCACTATATCAGTCAGTTGGTTCGCGAGTTGTTGAGCGTTTTTGATACGACATCCAGCGCGATTCTACGTACAAGTGAATTTGTAATGACAGCGCGACGTGCAGTGAGTGCTGCTACCGCGGGAGATTAGAGGCGTCTGGTTGTCGATTCCCCAGCGAGTGAAATGGACCGAAGGAGTGGCTACTTCGTGCATATGAGTATCTCATTACGCGCCTACGTCGCGAACAATAGTGAAGTGACAGGAAATTTTAAATTAGATCGCATTAGTAAAGTGACAGTGTAAACTAAGTGAAGTCACAGTGAAAATTGAACTAGATCGCATTACTGGAGTGACAGTGAGAACTTAGTGAAGTAAAGTGAAAACTTGACAATGTCACAATATTATTTCAATGTATTTGTCAACTATAAGCATTCGTATATAAGGATGATGCTGATGATGGTGATGAAGATGATAATAATAATAATAATAATAATAATAATAAAAATAATAATAATAAAATGGATAAGTAGTCTGAACGTCTTGGATTCAATATGTTAAAACAGGTCCTGTCATCTGGATCAGCGTCCGTCTCTTTTCCTATGTCCATAAGCTGGTAGGAAATAAAACCTTTGGTAACCGAGATTATTATTATTATTATTATTATTATTATTATTATTATTATTATTATTATTATTATTATTATTATTATCATCATCATCATCACTGTCGTTTCTAACGCTCTCCATATGGCCTATGACCTTCGGGGATACCTCATTCCACCAAGCGATGACTGGAACCATTTCTCAGGTGGAGTCACCCAGTGGACGGGATCCATTGCCTCCGATGGTAGGATGATGATGCTAATGGAGGTGGAATGAGAGGACCTACAGCTTTTACCGTGGACTCTGAACACATTGGGCCTTGGGTATACTTCACATCAGCAAGTCAGAGCTGAAGGCGTGTATAGGGCCGATTTAAAATCGCCACCCCAGATCGAAATCGAATCCCGGACCCTTAGTACGAGAGCCGGAAACGAAACCACTACGCTACCCTGGCGCTTTTATTATTATTATTACTATTATTATTATTATTATTATTATTATTGCATCATTACATTATGTGGGCGTGACAGTCAAAAAGCTTTTAAATGAATGAAGTAAGTATTATCGTCAGTCTGATTAATATTATTATGAACAGTATTCATATAATAAGAACAAGAACACAGACCGCTCATTAGCAGTGTTACGCCCTGTCCATGTTTTGGGATGACGTAAGCAACTGGTCAATCAAATGGTTAGAGTTATGCAGAGTAATAGCGTTAGAGGTCAGAGCTTCAATTCTCTCGTTTCTATATGGACAGTTCTTTTGTCCCAAGTCTACATACGTATTTTGCAAGGTATGCTTGAAAGTTTGAGATGTTTCTTTTTTCTTTCCATCACAAGAATTCCTTACCACGCATAAGCTTTGACTGCTCTTTTCCAATATTGTACACAGCACGTATTACTAAATTTGAAATCATTTTCAGGCAAACATATTGGGAATAATATAACGTGAATGGAAAATCACTTTTTATGTAATTAAAATTTAACGGATGTATACGAATTTCTCAAGCTGGAGAAAGCGTCTGAGTGTTCAAACAGAATTCTTTTTAATATCCATGCAAGGTTCACCATTACAGGAGTGGATACAAATTATCGTAGTTGTTTTCGTTTCCAAGAACCTCGAAATTTGGGCTAAATATTTAGATGAATCGTTTTTTAGGAATATAATTACCCTTCATGGAATTTCCAGGCTTTCCTTTAGCCTCCTTTATTTCTTTGTTAAGAAAAGCTATTAATATCCGAAGGTATCTATTTCGCTTCTTTAATTGTTTTCACAATATTTTTGAATGTTATCAGACAAGCCGATGCGGCTTCTCTAAACAACACCGTATAAATAGAGAACCTTCCATTATAATCACGAAATCAGGGGTTGCAACTACCCTTAACCATAGGGCAGCAACCCCAGCAATCCACGCACATGTACTTCACGGGAAGGAGGGATGGTAACTCCCTGATTATCGATTTAAAACGTCTATAAATATTAAAATGGTGTTATTAGGGAAGAAACAGACCGCTGCCACAGTTTAATTGCTTGGTGTTTGTCGTAATAGGCCGATATCTTATCTGTGCGGAGGCAATTTGGTCCGATTTTCACAAGTAAGATGATCGAGCCAAGTGTGAAGGGAACAAAGCTCTGCTATCAAATTAATATTAATGAGGTGTAACTGTCAGCAGGTTACGATTTCCTATTGGCCCATCAATCATTCTTTACGACCCAAAATAATCCCCTATTATCCAATATCGAAATGAATACAGACATTTCCCTCGAGTTTTCTGCTAAGTGCAAGACATTAACGTTACGTCACAGCATGGCGAAGGCACGGCTCTCGGCGGAGGTGTGTGTTGCTTTGAAAATCGATACAAATCGATATACTCGAATTCAGGGCCTACACATTCACGGTTTCAAAGGGGAAGAAAATATCTATCTATTCCCCCTATTTTTGCTACTTCTACTTAGTTGGAGTAGGGGAAGTATTACATTACATCCAAAAAGCTCTCTATCGAGTTCACAGGAACTACACATTTCGTCACTTTAAAAAAAGAAACACCCCTGATATGCTACTTTCACATGAGTTTCGCTACCCACTCTTCCACGAGTTATTCTTAAAAACCGTTATTTTTCTATCTACTTCATGTTAATCGAGAAAAGAAGTGAAGAAATACTTTCATTACACGTTTCATTGTGGCGATAGTCAAATCTTTAAAACGTGAGTCGGTATATGCTGACTTTGACATTCCATACTTTTTGTATGACCTCAAGAAACAAACAAATGGGACTCTGCACCTGACAAAAATATAAAACGGAATTAATTGTTCTTCCACACAAGCCGTGTGTTGGACAAGGCTGGAAAGGTAGAATCAGAACACTGAATAATTCAATATCATAGCCGGGATTTGAACTACGGATCTCCCGAGCTCTATCGGGTTGCTCTAACCACTGAGTTACCATGGCAACATGCGGATACGATATCAAATTCTCCAAATGATTCGCATTTTTCTCGGTAAACCACAATATTGTAAGGTGTCGGGTGGCGGCGCCGTGGCCGAGTGGTTAGACCGCTCTCACCGAGGCGGCCCGGGTTCAATCCCAGGGACCTGCATGTGGGATTTGTGGCGGACGAAGCGGCGTCCGGGCGGATTTTCTCCGGGTTCTCCGGTTTCCCCCGCCATTCATTCCACCAACTGCTCCATCATCACCTTTACTTTCATCCATTTCACCATCATTTCGTTTCATCTACTTCCTTCCATACCAGGCATCGGGCTGATCACCCATGTTCTGTCTGATCCACGAGTGTCTGCTCCTCGACGGCCCTCTGACCCCAGGCACCTGCCTGTAAGTCCTTGGGGGTGTAAGTCCTACATAAGAGGAGGTTAAACAGATGAAGAAGAAGTCATTGGGGTATGTCATCTCAATACAATTTGAGATCTCCTTGTGGTTTAACGGAAAAAATGCGAATCAGTTGGAGAATTTAATGTCGTGCCGGGTTGTTGCCGTGGTAGCTCAATGGTTAGAGCAACAACACGGAGACGGGGAGATCCGTGGTTCAAATCCCGGCTATGGCATTGAATTTTTAAGTCGTCTGATTCTACCTCTCCAAAAGTATAAAATGTTTGAAATTTCAAAAATTTAAATTAGTATCTCAGAAATTGTGAATGATACAAAGTACTTTATTTTACATAAAATACGCCTATGTGTTAACGAAGTCTACATTTGTGCCTAATAAGCTTTGCCAATCTTTTATGGTTTACCAGTTGTATAAAAATATACAAATTCCATTCAGAATGAAACAGCACTTTAAATTATGTTAAAAATAACTCTAAATATACAGGATGGACCATTTAAGTTGTGACTGTAACAGTATCTCCAAAATTAAGCCTTGTAGAAAGAAATGTCATTAATAAAAGTTGCTTGATATTATGAGGAAAGTAAATGCCACTAGTCGTGTTTGATTTGGAGGACGTTATAGTAGTCATTTTAGTGTCAATTTAATTTTTTAAAAACGGGAATCTATGTTTTGTATGTTGTTTTCTCATTAGAAAGTGGTCTATAAAAAGCTGTTTACTTTGTGATGAGGAATAAGGAAACAAAATAAAAAATGTTGATTCCCAATTATGAAACGCAACTTCACCATTAAATGATTATCCATGGATGGTCCAACCATTTCCTGCGCTCTTCGTACATAGCCATTCAGAATTTTCGTCGTTGTTTACGTTGGTGTAAGAACATTGCGAAGTGCTTTATACAAATGTTGTTTAGCTTTTTATGACGAGTGAATAAGCAACATAAAGAAGGTAGGTTCCCATTTAAAAAGATTAAATTGACCCTAAGATGATAACCACAACATCCTCCAAATAAACACGACTAATGACATTTACTTTCCCCCGTAATATCAAGCAACTTTTATTCAAGACGTTTCTTTCTGCAACGCTTAGTTTTGGAGATATTGTACAGTCTGAACTTAAATGGTCCACCCTGTATATATAGTGTCATGCAAATGACTTAAACATACAGCACTTTCATCAAAATACTAGAGCATTTTTGAGAAACCAAAAATATGAAAAAATGTACCATTTAATGCTTATTTGAAGGCTTTATTGAAAAAACACTTTATAGTATCCTCGGAACTTAAATACCAAGTTTTTTTTGGTTTACACCCGATATTTCTTTTTCAGTTAAGATGTTCACACACCTACAGTACAGCTGCAAAATTACACGATTTTCCAAAAAAAATCCTTATTTCTTTTTATAGAAAGAATGAAAAAGAAAATGAATTCCTAATTTAAGAATCCTCGGTACGAAATTGCTAATTTCCGCAAATTTCGCCAAAATTAACTGAAAATTTTATCAAGATAAGTTTCAGATAATTGCACAATAAAAATAATTTTCATGAAGAATATTATAATGTGGCACTGTAGTTTTTACTTTTTCTACCATGGACACAGTAGGTAGAGAAGGTATTGCATTGCATCCAAAAGTTCGATGTCGAGATTTCACCGGAAATACACATTTTCAGGCTCTTAGTAAAAAAAAGGAAGCATGTTATAAAAAAGGTTAGTATGTACGTCTGTGTATCTGCGTGTGTCAGCATAACTCAAAAACGAAAAGTCGGATAAATACCAAACTTAATATTTAGATTCAATACCTTCGAAAGATGCAACACAAAAGTACGATTTTAAAGAAAATTCCCCCATCTCAAATTACCCTTTATATGGAACATTGTTCCAAATTTTTTATTTTGTAAAAAGATGGCTCCAATGATTTTATTAAATTACCATTTATTAAAGATATTTACATGACATGTATATTTTAAATTTTCTGGAAATAGCCTATGAAAGAAGGAACTCTGTTCCTTCATTTGGAAGGAATTATGTAGAAACCTTTATAACTGGTAAACGTTAAGCGATAAAGGAAAAAGTACCACACAAAAAATGTAGATCTCTTTAATACACACAATTTATTTCAAAATAAAATTTTATAGCATCATCCATGTCCAAGATATTCGTTATTAACGGTCCGATTTGTTCAATACAAGTCACATCGATTTTCAATTGTTTCTCGCGATTGCATGGATAAAACAGTATGGAACTTTAAGGCCAGCACATAGCATTGGGTTTTTAAACATTTGACTATTGCGGTTCTTTTTGTATCCTAACGAAATGTGTAATGTAGCTATTTCTGCAAAGGTTTATTTGGATAAAATGTAGTAGATAGATTGGTAAGAATACATTGCGTACCCACTAATAAATGTTAGAGAAAATCATGTGAATGTATCACATAACTTTTTTAAATCAAGCATATGTAAATTATTAAAACTCTAAATCCAAAACTGCACTTTATATCAGAACAGGCTCTTTAGATATTGTTGTCTACCTTCAATGAACGTACGCTGGCAAAAAACGTAAGAAAACAAGGTTACAAGAAAATCAAGTTTTGAAATTACGCGTGTTATTTGCACGCACCTATTTTATGTCTTTTTAAAATTCGCAATTGATCGTTTGAGTGGAAAGAAGGGCAAAAACGCAATTTGATCTTGATTCTGCAATGTTTGGCGGTTACTTTGGTTACAATTTTAAATATTTTTTCTCGAAAATTTGTCGAAACTTAGTATCAAGTACCCTTAGAGCAACCAATTTCGTTAAACTAATTACTCAACCTGTCTTGTTTTGTCATATACGATACAGATTTCCGTCATTGCTACGGACGCACTTCAGCCTTGGGCTTATTGTAATACCTGTTTCGTCTTAAAGGCATCCTTTACCAAGGAACACAGTCTCATAACAGATAGGGTTTCAAGTTTTTCTGATTCTAAAAACATGACCCCAAAAGCATGAGGCTATGGCCTCACTGGGCTGTTTCAGTTTCTTCCCTGCACAATTTGCAATCTAAGTTACCCTGAAACACTTCCATCGTGTTAAGATGCTTTTTCACAGGGGCAAGTCCTGTGAGAAATTCAATAATTGTTCTTAGCTGAAGTCTGTTACATTTAAGTAAGCTATCAGCTCTTTTTTTAGGTAGTTTTGTAATAAATATTTTACAATGTTTGTTTCCTGAGTTTTAAGCCAGGTTTCTCAGCCTGTATTCCGCTGAGCCCCAGGGACTTCGTGTGCACTTTACATGGGCTTCGTGGGTGCTTCAGAAAAATCAAATAAATCAAATAAAGAACCAGAAACACGTAGAAATAAAACGCAAAAAAATTGTAAATTACAATTATATTAAGACAAGCAAGAAGCAAATCAGTTGTAATCATGCCTGAGAGAGGAACATGCCTGATTAATAAAAATTTGGAACAATAATGAACGAATGGCATGCATTTCAGCTGAAATTGATTTAATTTAGTATTTAGTCGTGTTTTGTTTGGAGGACGTTGTGATGGTCATTTTAGGGTGCATTTAAATTGACTCTAATTGTAGGTTCATGTTTTAAAAAATTAAATTGACCCCAAAATGACCATCATAACGTCCTCCAAACAAAACACGACTAATGACATTTACTTTCCCCCATAATATCAAGCAACTTTTATTAAAGACTTTTCTTTCTACAACGCTTAGTTTTGGAGATATTGTACAGTCTCAACTTATGGTGGAACTCATCTATATCTATATAGATATAGATGAATTGGTAAATGTGGAATTTTTCTTATTTTAGATGCATATTCTGTGGAGTATCAACTGTTTTCTACTACATGGCATTCTCAACTAAAAGTCAAAGCCTGCTTCACAAACATGCTCTTTTATGACTCCAATGTGTTCGTATTCAAGTACAAAAGCTTTATACATTACCTTTATTCCTTTAGTAATTTATGAAATTAAATTAGTAGGTGTTTTATAGACCATACACGTCAGAAAGAACTGGGCTTTTCAATGGTGAAAGAATATAAAAATCCGTTCAGTGACTTTTGAGACTATCCCGCGCGCGCGCGCGCGCACACACACACACACACACACACACACACACACACACAGACACACACACACGTTGTCTCCTTATAATATTAATACAGAGATTTCAGCTAGGAGTTGTTTAAGAAGAGTTCCACAAGGACAAAGCTTTTGTGAATGCGTGCCTTAAAATGTCGTTCAATCTGACCTCGTATCACAGTCGGTAGAGCACCTGACTACTGTGCGAGGGGTCCCGGGTTCAATTCTCGGCTGGGTGGGAAGGGATTATTCCCTATTCTTCCCGGAGTGAGAGAGTGAATACGTGTGATGTAATGTACAGAACAGGAAGAAAAAACCACAGGTCTAATAACAACTGTATACAGGTTAACACTATTGCCGGAAGCCAATATGTTCCAAAGGTAAAAATAACCACTGCACGCTGAATAATGTTTATGGGACACTGGGACTGAATTTTCTAACTTTTTTAATTTTAAAGCTATTTACTTTAAAATTGGCACACTTAATAGGTATGAGTAAATAAAGAAATTATCGTGTAAAAGCTCAAAGCTCTAACTCAAATTGTTTCTCAGAAAATAGATTTAATATTTTTGAATAACGTAAAAAGCTCTCCTGTGCATTCATATGTGTCAGAGAAGTATAATAAAGATATTTTCTGATACTCAAGTGCAGTGAAAATAAATGTATTTGATTGAAGTTGATGTTATTAGTTGTACAGAAATACTTTTTGTTTATATGAAGCTGTTGGTGTTAAAATTTCCCTTGTTTCTCAGTAATAAACAATTTTTTACTTTCTCTACTACGTATAGTAAGTAGGCGAAGTATTGTATTCCACCCAAAAATTCGATACCGAGATTTTACCGGAAGTACATGTTTTGAGACCCCCTGAATCCAAAAAAAGCATTTTTGGAAACATGTCCGTGTGTGTGTGTGTGTGTGTCTGTGTGTGTCTGTGAACAGCATAACTCAAAAACGAACAATCGGATAAACACCAAACTTGGTATTTAGGTTCAATATCTTCCAGAGACGCGACACGAAGGTTTTCAAGAAAATCCCCCCACCACAGACTACCCTTTACATGGAACATTTTTCGAAAATTTTAATTTTCTCAAAAATGGCTCTAACGATTTTGATTAAAATATCATATGTTTAAGACATTGTCATTAGAAATGAAATGTATATCTCGAATTTTCTGCGAATGTCTCCAAAAGTGTTCTTCATTGTGAACGACTTTTGCATAACTGGTAAACCATAAGAGATAGACAAAATTTTACTACACAAAAAATGTAGATCGCGTTAAAGTACACAGTTTATGTCATATACAGTTTTTTGTTGAGTGAACCGTTTTCGAGATATTGCTTGTTATTCCCTTAAATTTTCCAATACTTATACTTTTTCTCAAATTCGTTATTCATTTTTTTATGTCCTGGACTTGCAAAGAGAATGGAATGCGCCACATAGCAACCAACGCTTAAAATATTTGACTATCGCTTAAAATCTACCATATTCCCCTTGCATCTACAAGAAAATTAGCAATAAGATTAACATCTCGATATCTCAATTAACATGAAGCATATGGAGAATAAACTTTTGTAAAAATAGTTTGTACAAGAATAGAGAAAGTCATGTGAGTGTAACACATCAGATTTTTTCTGAATCAATCACAAAATGCATGATTGAATCTTTATATAGCACATTTTAGATCATGTATGCAAATTTGCATACAAATAAGAGCAAAACTGAAATATAAGGAATAAATTGCATGCGCAAAACTGTAAACCGAGAAAATAACGCACACAAAAAGTGTCCAATGGAGTTTTAAACGCAGCACATGGGTGATTTAAACATGTCGCTGAGCTTTTAAAAATAGCGGATCGTGAAAAATTTTGCCAAAATGATTCACAGATGTCTACAGAATATTTATATGAAATAGTTAAAAAATTGAAAATGTTGTCATTGTTACCTAAAAGCTCAGTCCCAGTATCCCTTAAGCTCCATATGGAAGTCATTTTTTTTAATTGTTTTTATTTAAATAAGTTTTCCAGATAACTGACTGTAAAGGTTTTAAAATACATTTTGTATATTATTCCTAAGCTTAATTTCACACATTGGTTTTATTTATGTACTCATTCTGCGTAACGTAAGTTACTAGCAAATAATAATATATAAGCATTCCACGCTTTACGTGTTCATTAGTTGTGCCATATTTTCTTTGTGTAGCATTTTCAGGTTAGCCCTCCGGGTAGGTACTTAGAAGAAGACAAACGAGTTGTGGATGCGCCACTGATGTTCGTGTTGATACACAGGTGTTAAAGCAGGCACCTGGTGCTAAGAAAACGTAAAGTACACCATATAATTATTGCTCCAGGAGGCCTTGGATCCGCGTTGCGTATGTTGCTGCCATTAGTCTTCCAACGAATATTACAGTTGACGTTACACTTTTTGTCTTTCTGTAACGCTGCTTAAACATCCCATGTTGCAGGCAAATGTTACAATAAAGAGCAAGCATATGTCGTTGAAAAAGTCATTTACGTTATTATGTCATCCATGAAATGAGCCATGACCACACAGCCCTCCTGTGCAAACCTTTGCTTTCTCTATCACCTACCTATGTACGAGGATCATTGGAAAAGTTGTGGGAAAACCCACATATTGTGTAACTTTTCAAAATCAGCCATCTTTCATTTTTGCTCTTACCACTACGTACTTACAGCATGTAGATGAAGTACTGTATTCCACCCAAAAATTCGATACCGAGATTTTATCGATAATACATGTTTTGAGGGCCTTTGAATCCTAAAAAAGAATTTTTAGAAAAAGGTCCGTATGTATCTGTCAACAGCATAACTAACACAAAACAAATCTAGGATAAAATCAAACTTGGTATTTAGGATAGATAGGATAGGATAGGACTAGAAGCTGAATCGACTTAACACTTCGACTTAAGCAGATCTTTGCCTAGGCTCCTGACGGGGTGCCCCCGATAGGGAGGGATGAATGAAAGGAGACAGAAGGCGGCCGGACTAGAAGGCACGACAAGCAGAGGGCAGAATCCCTACCATTTACAGATTTGAACTTCCAGGGTGCTGGCTGGTGCAGCCGGTCTCCTCCCCTGTGGGCTTACACATCCCCTACGAGGCCCGGGACCCGGAGATCACTCGCAGTCCGGAGGACGAAGGTTTCCTCACAGCATCCTTTTTCCCTGCCATGCACTCGCCGAGACCTCCCGCCGACACTTGCAACCCTGAAAGAAACTAAGCAGATGAAAGGTGAAGTGAAATGAGAATCGAGAACTTGGTATTTAGTTCAGCACCTACCTTCCAAATATGCAACATGAAGGTTTACAAGAAAATTCCACAACCCCAAACTACTCTTTACGTGGAATACGTCTAAAAATTTTCAATTTTCTAAAAATGACTGTAACCAATTTGATTAAAACACAATGTATTGACATTTAGATGACAAACAAAATTTATATCTTGAATTTTCTGAGAGTCCTGTTCGTTCACAAGGAATTTTGTGTAATCTTGTATAACTGGAAGGTAATCGTTAAGCGATAGATGAAAACGTACTGCACAAAGAGTGTATATCTCTTTAAAGCACACTATTTATTTCAAATACATTTTTTTGTGGCATCACCCATTTCCGGGTTGTCGGTTATTAATGGCTCGGTTTGTTCAATACTTTGTCATTCTTTTAAGTCCTGTCAATTTTCAGATGTTTGTCGCGATTGCATCGAAATATTATGGAACTCTAAGGTCAGTAGGTATATAGAGTCCAGTTCTTAAACATTTGACTATCATTCTTCTCTTTGTGTCCTAGCGAAATGTGTAATGTAGGTTATTTCTAAAAGGTTTGTCCGTATTAAAATAAAATAGATAGAAAAATAAACTTCTGTAGGAATAATTTCTACAGCACTAATAAATGATACAGGGAGGAGAAAGTCATGTGAATGTGTAAGAATAAGATTTTTAGAAAAAGATCTCTGTGTGTCTATAAGCATAATAACTCAAAAAAGAATAAGTCATGGTCATTTAAGTTTTGTATCTTCCAAGGATGCAACATGAGGATTTTCAAGAAAATACCCCCCAACCCAAACTACCCTTGGGTTGGAAAATTTTTCTAGATTTTTTTGCTGTATCTTTCCATGAACTTTAGAACTCCCGTGTTGCAGTCAACTGCCGCCAGTTCATTGAGCCAAGAAGTTCGGACACAATTTCACCAAGCAAATGTTTGGGAAAGAAATCTGTAAGTCGTCTAAGACTTACACGTTGTTTTGTACGATTTTGTTGCTCACTTGATTCTTCAAAGCATTTGTGATGAGTGACGGGCATTCGTTCGTCCATTTTCGGACACTTAGCACCACTTTCTCACATTTATTTCGTTCATTACTGCATTACCATAAGCTTCCTATAGTTGACTTAAATTTCTGCAGGTTTCAACATCGGAGCATTTGAAAATTAAATCCAATATCACTCACCTCTGAGTCGGGGGACTCTGTAATCAAACAGTTCGTTTTGAACAATCACAGAATGCACAGTAACAACTTGCTTCCTCTGAAGATAACACAACACTGAGAAAAGATGTCTTGGAAACTATTTGATCTTGGATAGAAGAGCAGCATCGACTTGTGCAGCGGGAATGCGCAAACGGTGGTTACTTCCTGGATAACTCTCGTATATGATATTGATATACAACCCTTTTTTTTTTGAAAATATGTATTTGCTATTATTTGCGAAATTTGGCAAAGACAATGCAAGTATATTTTTTGAATTACCTGGATTTTTCGCCACTATTATTCGTGTATCAAGCTAGTCAACTTTTGACAGAGTAGGTACATTTCTGAGTCTTATGCATATTTTCTGGCTACTACGGAAAATATACAAGGAAGAGGATATTTCTATTATATTAAACCCACTATTTACCTACTCAAAAATAGGTTATTTGACTTCGTGTGCTTCTGTTTTTGTTTTTTTTTTTTCATTTCATTCTCTAGCACTTTTAGATATTAGGTAACAGAAACAGCCATTGCGGCCCACCTAAAAATTTTAGTCCAGATGTCACCGAAAATTCTCATCCAAATCCAAAAGAAACACTCTTAGAAGTTATAGGTACCTGTGTATTTCTGTCTGTCCTTGGTTCTGTAAACAGCGAAGCTAAAAGAACCCGGAAAAGTAGAATAAATACCTACCAAACATGAAGATTTCAAGAAAATCTCTCACTGGAACAAATCCTATTTCATTGTTTTCTTTTTTTTTTTTTTTATATTTTTGCAAAAATGGCTCAAACGATTGCGATTAAAGTGAGGAGATATTTGTATGATAAATGAAATGCATAAGTATCTTGAAATGAAGATCATAGGTATCAAATGCATATTTTGAATCTACTGCAAAGAGCGTGTAAGACCTGTTTAGACGGTTGAATGTTATATAATTTTATGTAATTAGGAAACTGTAAGAAATAAGCAAGAAAAAAAACACAGAGCTCATTAAAACAAACAATTGTGTCACAGAAATGTTTTTCGTAGCGTTAGCTATTTTCGAGATATTCCATGTTCCAAGTTGACATCTTCCGCAAGTGTGAGTCAACGTACGGACATTCTTGAAACTTTACAATTCTTTTCTTTCTTTCTACCACGAGAGCTTGTACCACGAATAAATATTTGAATGCTGTTTCCGCATGTTATAAGCTTGTAGCTAAACACACGTTGTTTAATTTTTAAAAATTCGTAAGAAAACATACTTATATACATATATCGTAACATAACGTCGATAGAAGAATAACATTTTAAATTAATAATATAGATGAATTTGTCTGGGTAGAGAAAGTCATGTGAATCTTTCACAACAGATTTTGTTTGTTTGTTTCGTTAATCCGCATTTAGCTACTTTGTCATACCGGCACCTTAAACTTTTGAAACAACTCAATAGCGTTGTTACCACGTTGGCTGTGGTATTTTAACTTTAGGTTGTGTAATTTAAAATACACTCACTTTCAATGCAGACTCTGGGTAGGCATATTTTAGTTACAGAAACATTCCTGCCCTCCTATCCCGCAGATTGAGCGAGACAGCTCCGTGGTAACGTGTAGACTCATATTCCGAAGGTCCCATGTTAGATTCCCGTCGGGCAGGCCAATTTGACCATGGGTATTTTCGTGATTTCCCCGAATGGGTAGGCGAATGCTATGGTGGTTCCCATTCTACAACGAACTTCCTGTCCATTCATGTCCCATAATTTCCTTTCATATGTTTCACCTTTTCTCTTTGTTGTAGGACCATGCCAGGATGGTTGGTGTATTGCGGCGGGACGGTGGAATTTCGCTGTGGAAAGATTTCTCTATGGATCTTGACCATACTTCTGAGGCTCCCTTCCTTCCTGGAAATGTCTCGTTTACCTACTCCAGGGAGCCCCAGTATGCAGGTGACTTAGCCGGCGTCAGAATTGGTGTCATGTTGGAATCGTTAGGGGCCCCGTCCTTGCTAGTGCAAATCGTCATCGGAATCTGGTCGCTCTTGGATCTCTTCTCAAATCCGGGAAAGTTAATTACTCTATCACAGAAACAGTGAGTATCATACACGCTCGCACACATAGAGAGATAGAGGGGTAGAGATAGAAGTAAGCATAGAGGAAATAGTGTATGTAAGAATTAAAAGGGAGAATGCAAGTGAGGGAGGTTGAAAGAGAGGATAGGAATGGTGAGAAGGAGAAGAAAGAGAGAAATTAAGAGACCGAAATAGGGTGGGAGAAAGGAGTTGAGGAGAATGATAGAGAATGCAATAACTCGAGTAGAGTTGGGGATTCTGCTAGTAATAGAATACAGTTGGAAAGAAAGCATTGAAAAAAATAAACCAGGCAGAAGAAAGGCATGCAGATGTTTGAATTTGTGACCCTTTGTTTGTTAAGCGCAAACGTTTTTTGTAACGATTTATATACCTAGGTTTTTAGCATAGAAGAGCGATTTGCTTTTGAATTTTGATGCGGGGGCTCGCTAACTGTTGTGGTAATGAATATTTAATAATGGGGGAGACAATAATTTGGGTGGCGGAGCGAGCAGCAGGCTACACCCTGTCATTAGATACTAGCCAAGCATCCCCACAGGCAACAACAAGTATGACATATAGCAGTCAGACTTTAATCCACTTAGAGAATCGCGAGTTGGAAACTATTTTATAATACATGAATCCCATTTTCTTATATTAAATATAACAGAGGTGGCGGGCAAGAGAGGAAATTTCACACTGCATGCCTTCCAGCTCCTTGGAATATCATTTGTATAATGAGACGGTGCAAGGTGTGGTTACTATTAGAATTTCATAGTGTACTGCTGTACGAGGAGATGACTGGATTAACGAAACCAATGATTTATTGACCCAAACTGCTTGAGTAATCATCTTGCTTTGTTTCAGTAACACTCACAACTCGCCTGTATGTACAAACCGTTCCAGGAAAACGTGCATTCTTTTACAAATATAGTTTCTGATTTCTAACAGTTACATCACTTCCTCTATACATAACAGTTTCATAACTATTTTATAGAGTATTCATTTATTTAGGCTTATTCTGTTTTTCACTTCATTTGAAAAAAGAAAAAAAAAATACTTTCTTTACTCATGACTTCACATGAGTAGAGGGCGGTACGTTGGGCAAATCGCTGTCTTGCTTATATCCACGGTCGAATGTTTTCCTTGAATCTTTTCTCAGTCTTATGTGAGTGTCAATGGAAATAAATTGTTATTGTGCATTCTGTGATTGTTCAAAATGAACTGTGCGATACAAACTCCCGCCCACTGTGAGTTAAGAGATATTAGATTTTTGAATACTTGGAAGTTGAAACCTGCAGAAATGTACCATAAACTAAAGTAAGTGTTTGATACAGTACTGAAGGAAAGAAGTGTGAGAGAGTGGTGTGAAATATTCAACAACGGATGAACAAATGTGCATGACGAAACTAGATCCGGGCGTCTGTCACTCATTACAGTTTATTTAAAGAATTAGACAGACGTGTAACCCTAAACGAGCTAGAAATTTCTATTCCAAACATTTCTCGTTCTTGGTATGGTGAAATTTTTTTGTTCCATTAATATGCCACCTTTAACATCTAAGGTCGTACCTGCGGCTTTGGCTTGAGGTCAATTGCTCATCGCTCGCTTACTATTGTGTACCTTTGGGTTTGTTTACGTTGGGTTTTCTTTTTAAACATTGAATTCACACACATTTGCACCTTCTCATACTCACACACTCTAGGGAGAATGGGGGAAAATGTGGGCTAAAGAAAAAGTCCCATCCCCTAGCCAATAATCGAACCCGGAACCTCTGAGTTTGGAAGCTAACATGCTAACCACCAGGCCACAGAAGTAGCCTTGATGAAATTGTGTCCGAAATCTTGGCTTTTGGACTGGCAGCAGCCGACTACAGCTCGGGGAATTCTAAACTTCGTGGCAGAAATGACAAATGCTTAAATAACAATTGATTGGGTATGTGATGGAATAAAGTAAGCTTCAATTTTATAAATGGCATGCTTTAATAACATATTTTATCTAAATACTACATTAAAGCTACGGTCGTCACCTTCTCCCTGCAGGTATCCCTTAATCATAAAGAAGTAATTCTCGTATTATCCAGGTTTCGTAAATTACGATAAAAATTCTTGCCTGGAAATTATTTTCAATTATACAAGATGAATGTGGTTGGTTGTTATTTTCCACACATTCTTTGTGTATAACAACAAAAACGAAAAGTGAAAACCACCTCAATAAACATATTTTAACGTGACTCGAGAATATTTTTATTCTAATATGCAGGCGTTGTAGGTAAATTCTTTTAGGCATTCAGTCATTTAGGAGATAGTATTTTAGATTTTTAGATTTGTGGACAATTTAGAACAATCTTTCAAAATAAGTAAAATAAGCGGCACACTTAAGGGTCTTTGGAGTTTGTAGCGACGTGGGCGTTGTAGCGCTTCTCATTAGTGCACGTGATACCTCACCTGGATGATGAACTCGGAGTGGAAGTTTTCTGAAGCTCTCTCCTTGGCTGTCAGTTGGAAGAGCTGTGAATTAATCCTATTCCTAGCTACCTAGCTTGTTGAATCTGAGGATATTTGGGTGAAGGAAAATTAATAGGATGAGTTCCTTTAACGATTAGATTTTTATTCCAGATAAACAAGATTATCGAAGCGGTTAGCAACTTGTTCACCCTTTGAGAAATGATAAGCTTATCTGTAAATTGAAGTTCGCAGCTTCCCACTACTTAGAATATTGAAGTGGATCTAGCTATGCATGTCACACGCTGTCTCCCAGCGCACAGTTACGGAAACCTACGCCAGGTAGCTACTAGGGGACTTACGGTAGAATTTAAATAACGTGAGACTTCTCACTCTTCTTGGAGCTGTTCTAGAGCTGTTGCTCTAGCCAGTAAGGTGCCACCATCTCCTTTCCCTTCGCCTACAAGCTGAAATTTGAGGGGTAACACGTTGCCATGGCGTTATTTACTGCTGCTCACCAGCAGCGTTACGTCTCAGCGAACTGTTTGCTATTCGGCGCACTGCTAAACTACTGGCACATGCTCTCACACAACTGACAACACTGTTCTCCCACTTCTCCGCTTAGAGTGAAATGTCAGGATTCTCGGTTGTATAAATGGCACTGTATGTGAGGGGATATGCTTCTTTTTATACAGTGCTGCTGTGGAGCTAGTTTTCGCGCCCTTTTTACCTAATCTCTATTTTGATTTGTTACTTGTTTAGCATTCTATGAGAAAGAAATCATCCATTTTTGTAAGTCAGGCTTCTGTCTGACTTCTTTGGGAAAACCCGTGTATTTCTCTCACTCTCACAACTGAAGAAGTTAGTGTCTTTACGTTATTTGCCCCACGTTTTGGGCATCAATTTGAAGAAGGTTTTTATTTAGCTCCACGTATTGACGCCAATTTGAAGATGGAATTTTGTTACGTTATTTTTTATTTGCAACAGCTTTGGGCGTCGATTTGAAGTAGGTTGTATTGAAGGTGTTGTATTATATTTCAACTGTTGGGGAGACGAACACTTGAAGTAGTTGCAACCGCACGTATGGTAAACAGTTTCCGGTAACCTTCGCCCCAAATGTACTTTCAGGTGGCCTTTTCCCCAAATGTACTTTCAGGTGGTCTTTGCCCCAAGTTTAAAAAATATTAACTTCGTAATTTAACTCTTTCTTTAAATATTATATTTATGCTTACCTCGGCTGCATCAGTATTATTGTTAGATGCACGTTTCTCTTAGTACAGTTGTGATGCGACAAGAATGTAGGCTTACACAGATTATAATTTTACTTCACTCCTTTTATTAATACTTGATACGATTTAAATAACACTTCACTGATATAGAGAGCTGTGAGATTCTTTTTATTAATTAATTACACTTTTTAATACGTAAACTTATTTTTCGTCTCACACGAATACATATTATATTTCTTGAGGACACTTTTTGCGCCTGGTTAGTAACGCTGTCTGCAGGCAACTGAACTCTAATTTGTAAAATTTTCTCCTTTTCAGTTTCTGATTGGCTAATCGTAATCCAATAGAATACCTTCATTTAACTAAAGCCTTTTCTGGTTGTTGATTGGCTATTTTTATAAACTGTCACTAAAATTACATTATTGCTTCCAAGAATCACAACTAGTATTGTTAAACTCTCAAACTCATTATTGCCTCAAGGTTACCTCATTGTTACCTCATTGTTAGCAACGTTTAACCTATTATTCTCACAGCTCCTACATTATTAAATTACGTAATGCATTTACATAACATTATTGAACATATTTACAATAATATAAGCATATGCAATGATTGTTACATACATTTTACAAATTATTACATACATATATTGCTTCAAGGCGGGCTGTTATTGAATTTATATTATATAATTAGACTAAAGTCATTTTGTTAAAAATACTGCCTCAAATTCTTGCTTCTATTACTATTTCTTGGCTGGTTATCCAACTCTCCATGGGGCCGTGACTCTTCCTGGAATTTTCCCTCTATCTCAATCCTTGTCTCTCCCTAGACCTCTCTCTTTATTCATCGCGACTGTGCCGATTTCTGTGTTCACTAATGTCCTTCGTTGGTAAACTTTTGCCCTGCTGCTTCTTAACTAATTATATGTTCCTTGCCTATGTCTAACATTTTATAGTACAAGTTATTTCACAGTAGTATTTCGTCATATTATTAACTGATTTCCTACCGTGTTTATTGCTTTCCTGTTATTTACAGTGTTGGTTTTGTCAGTGTATGTTCCCCTATAAGTGTTAATTTAAAATACTCACGGATGGAATTTGTATTCTAAATATTAGATATATTATCCAAACTTGACAATTATCTATTTTTTTTATCTTCTTTTCAGGTTTTGTATAGAGATGTTCGGTGTAGCTGTTCTCAGAGTGTGAGTCAAATTATTCATTTCATTTTGTCTGTAAATAAATTGTGCTAATTTCTGTGCACAGAAGTATATTTTTATGAGAAGTTATCTTATTTCTAGATTTGTTCCTGAGGAGAAAAGGCGAAAAAGTGGTTGCTCTGTACTTAGCCGTGTAATATTGAAAACCTCTACTAACATGCATTTGTCTGCTTAGTCCCACAATCCTTGCAGTGGTGAAAATTGGAACTGTAATGGAAGCAGTCGCCAAGAATTGTTCCATAAAAGAAATGTGTAAACATTTGGATTATTTGTGTATACCGACCAACAGTATTCGTCTCCACTTGAAAGATTCTAGTTACCAAATTAACTGAGAGAACATTCTAAGTTTAAATGAGCATATAGAATAATTATATTACGTTCATTTGTTCTGGCATACTCTCAGATTTACTTATTTGTTTGTTTATTTTTAGTTTTATTATCTCTTTTCAACTTTTCGTGTATAGTGTTTTCAAAATTATATTTTCGACGATAGTATTTTCTTTTATTATTATTATTCACTTCCTGCTCCACTTCGTGAGTTTAGAATTTTTATCGCAGAATCCTCCAACTATTGATATTTTGCAGACATGCAATATAATCATATTTAATAGTTGAATTTTGCCATTTAAATCTTACAATATTTACTTCCCTTTATTTGTTAACGTTTGCTTACGTTTTAATTCACGTAGCATTTAAATAACTTATTTCGGCGGAAGCAGCCATCTCACCTTCAGTTGTTAACTCGCTAGATCAACACTGCCAGACGTGACTAGTCGATCACCAGTTCACAGAAGCTAGATCTGATAGAAATTCATTTTATTTTCGCGTAAACATTTCTATTATTCACCATCGTTGGTAATATAGATTACAAAACACATGCGTTAAGTGCGTTGCACTCGACTTCGTATTGTATTTTCAAACTTCTTCCTCGTACTGCAAAGATATTCTATATACCAATGCATTTATTACTCCAGACATTTTGGTATAGCTCCTAATATTACGATGAAGGTTAGTTTTGATCTGGGGTAAGTACAAGAAATAAAGGGGAAAGAAAAACGGAAGAAAGTCAAAGTTGCGGGTATCGTGTTGGATTCACACAACTTTCTCTGCCAATGACAAATTCACATACATACCCATGTTCATGTTATTCATATAAAAAGCGATTCTTCGATTTTCACTATATTAATCACAATAGTAGGTAGGGGTCCGTGGTCTACGGGATCCATACTAGCCATGCTATCTCTAAAGGCTTCCTTCTCATTAAAAGCTGTATAAAATTCAATGGAGGAAACAAAAAAAACCTTGGAAGTCACTGAAGTTAAATAAGTTTGGTATTTTACCGTCTTTTAAGTTATGCTGTTCATAGGCAGACGGAGAGACATTCAGGCGCGCGGACGTTTTTCTGTGAAGGCTTTTGTTTTGGATTCTAGTGACCTCAAAGCTGTGAATAACGATATCGTATACAATACTTCCTCTCACCTGCTATAGATAAAGAGTAGAGAAAGTAGAAACTGCGTATGCTCTCTTTATCTACTTAACGTTTTAATTACATTATAAAACTAAAAAGACTAACTCTAATCAAACTTCACAATTTTGTTTCCAAGGAATCAGTAATCATAATGTAAAATTCATACCAAAGATTTTCATTTACCTATTTATATTCTCTTGAGATATTTTTTATCAAAACAACAATTTTATTGAATCTCAGATTAATTTAAAGTGTAATTAGTCGAAACCTATGATTATGCTTGATTTACCTACTCGGTGTAAATCTTCTACTAGTTATTTAGAGGACTAGTTACAAACCTAATTTGTAGATGTTGTCTACAATATTTTATCTGCCTTCAGAATGTTTTAGTACCTATATGTTCTATATTTAGTGTAATTAATGAAATTTATTTACTGCGGAAACGATGTGTTTAGAGAAAGAGTACTGTGGACTTTGAAAAAGTCTGATGTGTTATACTCGCATGACTTTCTCTACTCTTGTAAAAACTATTTTTACAAACGCTTATTCTCCATATGCTTCATTTAATCGAGATATCGAGATGTCAATCTTATTGCTAATTTTGTTGTAGATGCAAGGGGAATATGGTAGGTTTTAAGCGACAGTCAAATCTTTTAAGAGCTGGTTGCTATGTGGCGCATTCCATCCTCTTTGCATGTCCAGGACAAAAAAATAAATAACGAATTTGAGAAAAAGTAATAAGTATTGGAAAATTTAAGGGAATAACAAGCAATATCTCGAAAATGGTTCACTCAACAAAAAAAATGTATATGACATAAATTGTGTATTTTAACGCGATCTACATTTTTTGTGTTGTAAACTTTTGTCTATCTCTTATGGTTTACCAGTTATGCAAAAGTCGTTCACAATGAAGAATACTTTTGGAGACATTCCCAGAAAATTCGAGATATACATTTCATTTGTCATAAAAATATCTTAAACATATGACATTTTAATTAAAATCGTTAGAGCTATTTTTGGGAAAATTAAAATTTTCGAAAAATGTTCCATGTAAAGGGTAATCTGAGGTGGGGGAATTTTCTTGAAAACCTACGTGTTGCATCTCTGGAAGATACTGAACCTAAATACCAAGTTTGGTGTTTATCCGACTGTTCGTTTCTGAGTTATGCTGTTCACAGACACACAGACACACACACGGACATGTTTCTAAAAATGTTTTTTTTTGGATCAGGGGGTCTCAAAACGTGTATTTCCGGTGTAATCTCGGTATGAATTTTTGGGTGGAATACAATACTTCCCTTACTATACGTAGTAGAGAAAGTAAAAGAAATCTGATGTGTTACACTCAGATGACTTTCTCTACTCTTGTACAAACTATTTTTACAAACGCTTATTCTCCATATGCTTCATGTTAATGGAGATATCAAAATGTCAATCTTATTGATAATTTTCTTGTAGATGCAAGAGGAATATGGTAGGTTTTAAGCGATAGTCAAATATTTTAACGCTGGTTGCTATGTGGCGCATTCCGTTCTCTTTGCATGTCCAGGACATAAAAAAATGAATAACGAATTTGAGAAAAAGTATAAGTATTGGAAAATTTAAGGGAATAACAAGCAATATCTCGCAAACGGTTCACTCAACAAAAGAAATGTATATGACATAAATTGTGTATTTTAACGCGATCTACATTTTTCGTGTAGTAAAATTTTGTCTATCTCTTATGGTTTACCAGTTATGAAAAAGTCGTTCATAATGAAGAATACTTTTGGAGACATTCCCAGAAAATTCGAGATATACATTTTATTTGTCATGACAATATCTTAAACATATGATATTTTAATCAAAATCGTTGGAGCCGTTTTTGAGAAAATTAAAATTTTCGAAAAATGTTCCATGTAAAGGGTAATCTGAGGTGGGGGGGATTTTCTTGAAAACCTACGTGTCGCATCTCTGGAAGATACTGAACCTAAATACCAAGTTTGGTGTTTATCCGACTGTTCGTTTCTGAGTTATGCTGTTCACAGACACACAGACACACACACGGACATGTTTCTAAAAATGTTTTTTTTTTGGATCAGGGGGTCTCAAAACGTGTATTTACGGTGTAATCTCGGTAACGAATTTTTGGGTGGAATACAATACTTCCCCTACTTACTATACGTAGTAGAGAAAGTAAAAAGGACACGATAAATAAATAAACTTTGTTGTTAGGTTTGCAATTTTGAATCCTAGTTTCATATGTGAATTTAAAGTAAAAACGAGTGAAGAAGGTGATTTTCACGGTTCATCGGGAAAATGTTTAAAAGCAGTTAACTTTCAGAAAAGTTAATGAAAGTTTATTTATGTAGTAAAACGAAATTCAAGGACTGGTGTGGGTGATGAAGCAGATGTAAATGAAGATTCTTTGTTGGCGTATTTTTATGAGAAGTCGACAGTCATTGAGTGAACATTCCATGATGAGATCAAGGAAAATAAGATGTAGGTGATCATCATTAAAGTGTATTTTATGTTTTGATGGCGTGTTTTGTTAGAATAGATAAAATGTATCGGTTTTGTTGCCTAGTAACTACGAACTAAAGCATCCTGATTATTATAGTAGTAGATAAAGCCATTTACTTATTTAATGCTTTAATTGCCTATATTATAAAATTAAAAAGACAAATTCTAATAAACTTTAGAATTTTTTTTCCAAGGAATCAGCAATCAGAATGCAAAACATATACAGAAGTTTTCAGTTATTTACTTTCTCCTGAAACATTTTTAACTAAATAATAAATGTAGTGATTATTAAATTAGTTTAAAAATTTATTAGTCGTAAGATAGAGGTTCAAAATTCATAAAATGGTAAATGTATGATTTGTAGCATGGGATCAAATTTTCCGAGGAGTTGTATTAATGCTACAGATGATTAAAATAGCGATTCCGCTTATTAAATACGTATTTTATTCAGGCGCAACTTTCTTGTGGGGTTCAGGGAGCTGGTGAAATGCAAGACAAACAAAGAAAATAATGGAGTTTACTCCCGTTAAACGTTTTAGCGAATTATTCGCTATTTATGTTTAAAATTTTTGGGATAGTATTTTTAAATGTAATGTGTGTATATTCTTTTGTTTCTCACGACTCATGGAGTCATGATTAACGTATAGGCTTGTTTTATAAATATTTTGCCGAAGTATTAATTGCTCTTTCTAGCTGCAGACATTGTGCGGTTTAAATGGCAAAAAAGCAGAGTTTAACAGATGTTATTACTGGTGGGGAATTGAAAAGGAATCTCTGATGTAATTGGATGGTAGGTTGGTGCAATAGCTCGCCGCTAAATTAGACTTTAAAGAGCCGGAGACGAAACAAGAAGAAAACGCGATGCCATTTCTTGTGTTTCTGTAGCTTTATTGCTCTTTTGCTGGTGCTGTCGTCGGCAAATAGGGATGAAAAGGAAAGGATTTGGAAATAAAGTGAAAGATGTACACGACGATTTGTGGCAAGCACGGACCTATCTTGATGTGAGGGGGCGTGCGGATGGTTGCTAGGTGACGGCCAATGGCGCGTCGCGGCGGGCTGCCATTGGCTGCGGGGCCTGGAGTGGTGGGGGGAGCGGTGGTGGGGATGAAAACACATGGTGCGAGGCGTTCACGAGCGAGAGCAATAAAAATGAAGTCGACAGTGTTGTTGCCCTGGTCAGTGCGTGCAGTGCTAGTAGTGATGGATTATTAACACATCTGTGCTGTAGTGAGACATTATGACTCTGGTAATGGACAGACACTTCAACGCCCCGGTGCCGCCGCCGCCACCGCCTCCAGGTGCCCATCTGCACCACTACCACCCCCAGCAGCATCTCTTCTCCAGACAACCTCCAGCCCTAGCCGCCTTCCAGTACGCCCTGCTACTGCAGCATAGGTATCACAGCTACAATAACGGTCTCCTGCAGTTGCCTCAGCCGCCGACAGCCGCCGTCCAGAAGCCCTTCTTCAGGCCGGAACAGCCGCCACAGCAACCCGACACTGGAGCCTTCAGGAGACGCACCCAGGACCCCAGACCGCAACTCAGTCCCGTCGACTCAGGTAAACATCTAAATATTTTGTCTCACAAATTTCATCTGGGTAGAATACTAATGTTTACCCAAGTTACTAGGCAGTGCATCTGTGAAAATCTCAAAATCTGAACTTCTTAACCCATTAATCTCAAATGCTGACCTAAAAAATTCGCACATACAAAATTTGGTAGCCCTGCGTTAAACAATTAATAGAAATTTATTTTTTATTAACTTCATTGAAGTAAGTACTCTGTGAATGTTATTAAAATGCTCTTTGTGGTGAAATATCACGAACTTAATATTTTTGGCCATAAACATATCAAATGGTGCGGAAAAGTATTTTATTTTTCAGTAAACTTTTAATTCCTACACGAAAGCTCAAAATGGGATTTTAATTCATCATTTATATACTACCAACGGCGAAATTTCAAAATAAGTTGCGTGAAAATTACTTCAAAACGCGAATTTCCAGTATCACTTATTTAAAAAACCTATTTTAAAAACCCAACCATGAAACAAAGCACTTACATACAGAGTTATAGTAAATAATGAGTTACTTAGAAAACGTTTAAATAATTCAAACAGAAAAAGGCAGCAGAATTAATAAAATGTAAAAACAAGTTCGTAAGTGTGCGTCAGGTGTGCTCATAACATTTGGTGTTGCGATCTCGTACATATTTAAGGATAGCCATGTGTGGAAAAAGGCCAAAAATTGCCAAAACTCATAAATATGGATTTCAGTGTCATTGCACACTATAACCTTTAGAGCTATGTAGTTGTTATAGTGTACGGCCTTTTAAAGCTTGTCACATGTCTTCCTGTAAGTCTAGCTTCCTATAAAAGTGTAGTAAAAACTATAAGTTTTGCCAATATTAAAGTGTACAAGCTATTCAAGAGAATCTCAGAAATCTTCAAATACTAAATTGGTTGTGCGAAGGAAGGCCTGTAAATGCATTAAGCGCATTCTAAACAGTATAAAGTTAGAAACGCGTTGTGACTTTTAAACTCTCTTTCCTGGGGTTTTATTTGTTGGCACATTTTGATTTTCAGATTTCGACGGAGATGAATGACATGTTATTAACAGGCTAAAGAAATATGAAGTGCACTTTTCCTAATATTAGTTGTAATATTATTAATCACCTAATAATATTGATATTTGTAATTTTTAAGCAAAAAACATACGGTTATTTTCTTCCGAACTAGTGGGTAATTAAATATTCATCTGCAAAATGATTAATATGGTATCTATTAAAGAATGTAATTTTAAAATATTAGGCTTTTCGGAAAATTATTGCAATGTGTGGAGCAATTTTTTAAAACAGTACCTACAATAAATAACGAACAAATTGACAACTCTAATTTGAAAATGTGCATGAAATTTGGTCTGCATAGTATACATTAAACCCTGATTGTTATACTAAAATTTCAAATGAATCTACCTGCAATTGTGATGCTTTTAAATTTCAAGATGGGTATCCTTAAAGCGCATTAAAACTACTTTTAAATTTCTATCGATTTTACACAAAATACACTCATGTAGTTATTTAATTTAATAACTTAACTTGTTCACTCGTCATTTAAATGATACCAACATAATCTACACTTATATTTTCGTTACATACACCAGTAGATATATTTACATGAGTGGGGATTTACCTTTACGTGTGTGGTAGGATACTTTGTCAATGTGTGAGATTCCCCAATAGTTTTATTTACTTATAATGGTAACTTTTGTGATGTTTTAATTTCTGAAGATATTTTAAGGGGTGCACAGGTAAACCTGCTATTTCCGGGCGATGGACCTGAGATGTTTTAAAGTTTTGGTTAATGCCAATATATTTAAAGTAAAAAGCATAGCATACTCATGTCTTTAAAAAACACGTTTAAACCATTTAAGACTTAATGAGACGAGATTATCATTTAATATCCGGTGTGGAATCGAACCCTGGTCTTGCTTGTGAACAAAATCCATTACATCACAGCAACTGTTTGGAACACCTTAACAGTGTTTCGTCACTGCTCTGAATCCCATAGGTTGTATGTATTCCGCTTCTAATGGTAATAAACGTCAAATAAAAATAAAATCTTATGTGTTGCATTTGCATGATATTCTCTACCCAATCTTTTACAAGTTATTCTTGCAAAAGCTTATTCTTCTAATTTTGGTTAATACAAATAAATATTCATTACTCATTTACTCATTTTATTGTAGGTATAACAAGGATAGCTGCTTAACCTAAAGCGATAGTAAAATGTTTTCAATGCCGGTGGTAATGTGGGGGGTTTGAAATTCTGTTCTCTTTGCGAGAGAAAATTTTTAATTGAGAGAAGTTATGAAGTAAGCACTTACCTGCTTGAAAATTCAAACCAATTTTTTTTTATTTGACAGAAATTGTATGTTTTAACGACATCTATATTTTCTGTGTAGTAAAATTTTGTCTATCTCTAATGTTATGGCAAAATCCATTCAGAATGAAGAGAAATTCAGAGACTATTCCCAGAAAATTCAAGATATAGTTACGTTTCATTTGTCAGGAAAACTTCTTAAGCAAGTGGGGGTTTATCCAAATCGTTACAGCCATTTTTAAGAAAATCAAAAGTTTCTAAATGTTTTCGATGTAATGGGTAGTTTGGGGTGAGGGGATTTTCTTAAAAATCTTCGTGTCATATCCTTGAAAAATACTGAACTTAAATACCATGTTTGTAAATTGCTTAAATAGTAGTAGAGAAAGTAAAAATCTGAGAATTTTATTCCTACCAGTCGTTTATAGTCAATTATGTATATGTTTCATTGCAACGTTCTTTTAGTTAGCAACGTTTCAAGGCATTTGTCCTCGGTTTGAAAATATTCATCTGCAGCCCAGATCACAACGCTCTTTATCTAAACTATCCTTAATTTTATACCGATTTCAACCAAATTGAATGAAATGTTCTTTAAATTCCTATAGATAGAATGTCAACTGCCTATTTGCAGTGGTTGGCGAATTGTTGCGTGCGTACCGACGGATGTACAAAATCTACGCTGCTCCTGAGTTGCGAACGAATCTAAAAACAACATAACGCACTCATTTTTAACCATGTTTCTTACATTCATTGCCTTAAAAATCATAAAATTTGAGTAATTACCCATATTACTTGTCCAAAGCGAAACTTAATGGACATTTTTCAAATTTAATACCTATTTCGCCAGAATTTCGTTGCTGTAAATATTAGAGAAGCTTTAGTTGTTGTTTTTCATAAGCCGAAGTAAATAATATGCAGTTTTGAGTTCATTTAATTAAAAAAAATAAGGGAATACCCATTGTTCTCTTCTATATGTCATCTTTCGAGTGTTAGACTTTCCTTGTAACAATACGGGTCTATTAAGATGTTGAACGAAATGATGCAACCCATCGGTGAAAAAGACAGGGATTTTTTATGTATGAACTTGAAATTCTTATATAATACATATTTGACATGTATTCTACAAATAAAACGCCAAATTTGAACCCTACGTCAAACTACCAAGCAATTAATTATTTACTAAAGTTTTGGGTTCTAATTTTGCACATTTTCAAAATGCTGCTCGCGATGAACGATTACAGATTTCTGGCTCAAAATTTAATATTGGCATCACCAAACCATTATAAAAATCCTAACTTGGGCTTTTTCTGAAACATGTTCATTAGTTTGGCTGTAAACATTCTCATATATTTGTGTCATGTTTTTTTTTTTAATTTTCTGCATGATATTTGCTTCACTTGGACGCAATTTGAATATTGCACGACTAAAAAAATGTATTGGAGAACAAGGCATTTAAAAATTTGGGTATGAAGCAAATTAGAACGCACCAAATTTTACGTTTCTGAATTACAGCTATTGGAATACTACAAGTAAAACATAGGAATGGGAGGTACAAACAATAAAAGACCCAAAACCTATAAAATAGATTTTTTGGCCACTTTTGGGCAAATTTCACGATGGCTTGCGCTAAATGAGGCCAGAAAAATCTCTTTCCAGGCAACTCATCCCAACTGAGTTTGCCCTCCAGGTTCGAAAGCAGGCTCAGTATCTTGATCTGTGTCAAAGGAGATAACTGAATAATTTAAAGTTAGCACTAATCTTGACACCTGGCTACAGGATTTCAGTAGATAGCGAAAGTGAAGCAATTGCTAACGGAGTATTGCTAAATTCAGTACATAGTATCTATCTGTGCACATTTTGAGACAATTTTATAAAGGATCACAGAACATTGAACCTTTTAACAATATTTCAACAGCGCATAATACATGTAGAAGCATAAAGCCTCTACAATCTAGTTTCATGAGAAGCAAGGTTATATATGTATACATATATAAAGCAAGACAATTCAGACAGCTTTTTTTGTTCTGTTTTTCTTTAAAGAAATTATAAAATTATTTGAATGAGTTCCACTTTTCTGTAGAAGGGCAGATTCGCACTGCAAAACCATCTTTATCTCATATATGAAGCAGTTATGCCATTTGGATTTCTTCTTTCCTGAACCTATTCTTTTAGTGCATCTTTTAGCAATAAGTTTCTTCTCATCCAATACTCTTTCTGGTCAGTTCTTCCTTCGCCTTCTCTTTCTAAATCAACTCCATAATTTGTTTTGTCTATTCGTTTCTCAAGATCCATTCTTCTCTATTTCGAAAGCATCCAGTAGTTCTTATCTTTGTCACAACATAAAAGTGTCCGCACTATACAATGTCACACTCCACACATCCTATTTCCCCACTTTCTTCCTTAAGGGTATACAGAAAATATTCCAGTAAAATTTTCCTTTACCACTGCCATCCTGTGTTTGACTTGTTAACAACAGCTATGGTGCTATATTTCAAGTATCTAAAGCTTTTTTTCTGAGCAAGTGAAGCGGTGAGAGTGTTGATTCGTCTCGTTCATCTTATATTAATGTTGATTAATTTTAATTAGTGTAATAAAATCACTTCTAAAGCGTTAGTTAATTTCTAACATTTACCAATTTGGGTTAATGAAAATATTTAATCGCCAATAAAAATTTCAAGAAAATAAATTAAAAATTGTTGTAAATAGCATTTTGAATATTAAACATGTGGAAAAAAACTGCATAAAATAGATGTGAAATTAAAAATATCTAAAGCTGTCCATTTACTCCACTACCTCACCTTATTAGCATTACTTACTCCTCAATGTTGTAATTTATCTCCGTCAGCATGTTCTTAGGATTATTTCTTCATTTGTTAACAGTGCTTTATCATCAGCACTCCTTAGTTTGAATTAGAAATACGTACTTTATTTTTTGGACACTCATCTACAGCACAAATATCTGAATAATTGTTTTAATAAAGTGTTGTCGTAAAATCTGCCAACGAAATTTAACAAAAACATTCGATCGGGTTTAATTTGTATTAAATCGTGGTTTGAATTTGTTAAATGTTGTATAAAAATGTAACCTAGGATTACTATAGGTATATAAGCAAAATTATTTAGTACACCAAACATTTTCAAAATTCCACATTCACGTGGAATAATTGAGATTGATTAAGAAGCTGGGTGACATTAGAGTCGTCTGGATAAGGAAGTGATATGTGTGCGATGGGGTGAAATGACTTGACGTTGAGTATATCCCACTGCCAGAATCGCTACATAAAAGGAAAACGCAAATAAAGGGAAATAGCACTCCATATAAGTGTGGGCAATTTTGTATGAAACTGCTCCTTTGAAGTGTCCATAAATATGGACTTTTTAAAATATTTGGGAGTATCAACAGAATTCAGTAAATTATAAAATAAAAATTGTGACCGTCATCTTCAGAAATACTTATTTTGAGATTTTTTCTTTAACATTTAGTTTTTAAATTATTCCTTTTGTTCCTCCTTAAGCTAACTCTACAAGGGTGCATTAGTTTACATACAATGTGACAAAACAGAATCGTTGAACCTACAGAAGCAATTTGTGAGAAATTGTAATGCTGAATATCCTATATCCTTTAATCTAAAAAAGAGTAAAACGTATCTTAGAATTTAAAGAACAGTTATAATAAATAATTTACGCACATGAGAGTTATAATGAGATAATAATGTTTAGAAGTTCTGTAAGTGTAATTTTTAAAAACTTCTGTAACTTTAGATTCCATATTTCAATATTTAAACATTTTCCTGTTGATTATTTACAAGATAACTTTAGTTTTTAGATTGTTACCTTCCTAAATAGTGGCTTCTGAGAAAACGTAAATTTAACAACAAAGGTAAAGTAGAATGTTTAACACAGTGTACCAACTTACTGCCAGTTTATTAATTATTTGTTTTATGTTTTATTATTCCTAATATGCTTTGATGCCATTGCAATAGAAGGAAAAACATAAAATATTAACATTTTACAACTGAATACAGTTTTAACTTTAAGAATTAACCCGCTGAAATAGAGAAACAAAAATCCAAGGCAGTAATTTCTTTAATTTCAATATTACAGCTCTGTAGTAACAGATTGGGATAAATCTGTAGCCTGAAATATTTACCAGGGGAACCTCTACTGAAAAGTCTAAGTTTCTTAATTTTCAACCCATTCAAATTATTACAATTTGTGCAACGGCCCTATCTGGTATTTAGGTGTGTTTAAATTTAAGTCAATACGTTTTAAGTTTTTCTAGGTATTGTGTTTTAAAAAAAAACTTTTGGAATCTTTTGGAAGACTCTCTCATACAATGGAAATTTTGAAAAAGCTTAAATTATATGTATAAAAATAGATTTTAAAATAACATTTCTTTAAAACTGTGTATCATTTTATATGTATTTCTTATACCTCGTACAGAAAAAAATATGAAGTATATCATTCAACTTTAAACAAAAAATACAAATATATTGTAAAAAGAAAGCCATAATAACCACGCAAATATTTGAAGTCTGCAGAAAAGCATCCTTCCATTTCTTTGTTGACATTTCAGGAACTTGTGATGAAAATTTCAAACAAGTTGGTGTTAATTTGCATTGGTAAAAAAGTAGGAGAAGAAGGAAAAAAAACAAGTTCGCCAGTAAAACGGAATTAAGCTATAAATTTCATCGGTCTACTAAGATGCTGAGCTTTAAATCTCGCCGAAGGGCATTTAAATGCAAAGAAGGTTGAAATAGTCAAACAGACATGAATATACAAACTTTAGAGGTTTTTCTAAACAAAACGTAATTTTTCTAAGATTTGTCTAAATTTAGAAAATACAGCACAGTACTTAAAAATCTAGACTCATTTGCATCTTTTAATGTTGGAGGACATAGAAATTTCCAATTTTTGAAATCAGTTATGTATTTTGAGGAAGAAAAATGAAATTTAAAGTTTATGGATTTTTGGATGCATTTTACAGATGCAAATTTAGAAGTATTTTCCTTTATATGAATACACATATATTTGGTGTTAAATTTTGAAATATTCGGTTTCAAGTTTGCATTCTGTACCACTAATATGAATTAAGTTAATGCAGATGGATTATGTTGAGTGATTTATATCATTATTGTTGATACGTATACAGAATATAACAAATCCATATTGGCGTGACCTCTTTGGATGGTTCAAAGAACCACTTTCCTTGGCATACTTAGCTGGCAGAACATTCCCACTTCGATATACAAGAACTAAAATTTGGCCTCAGAGACATAACGCTAACCGTTTATCCTAAACACAGCGTAGTACAGTGTGTTTATTTAAAGGCTATAACACAGTCCGTCCCTATCGTGTTCTTTATCTGCGTGACGGGCGTATCAGATGCCGGCCAATAAAAGAGCAGTCAGCGGTCAAAGTAGGACCTTTACCGCTCGTTCTGTCCTCTGAAACTATAAGGGTTACTTATGTAGAAGGATCAAGAAAGCCTTTATTTTTCTATAGCATACAATGTTACAAAACTGATGTGTTAAATTCTCTCTTCACTGTCGTTTATTTTTATATATATCTTCTACAAATTATTCTTATGACAGTTTGTCTTTCTATACACTGCATGTTAATCCAGGCTTTCTTACACATCTCGAAGATACAAGGATGCTGAAGCGATAGTAAATGGTTTAAATGCCGGTGTGTATTTTTTGACATTCCATGCTTTTTGCATGGACGCAACAAATAAACGGCTGATAATTTAGTACTTCAAAAACTGTATTCAAATGAATAGCAACGAATATTTAGAAAATTGTTAATGTACCAAAAAAGTTTTGTTTAAACGAAATCTATATTTTAGTGGGGTAGGCTTTGGTCTATCTCTTGTTTACCAGTTATATTAAATTCATTCAGAATGAAGAGGAATTCACAGGCTATTCAGAAAATTCAGGATATACATTTTATTTGCTAATAACATGATTTAAATATGAGTATGTTATTCAAAATCGTTATAATTGGAGAAAATATATAATAACAAAATATGTAAAGGATAGTCTGAGGTAGGAAAGTCTTTTGAAAATCTTTGTGTCCATTTTTGAAAAATACTGAACCTAAATACTAAATTTGGCACTTTTTCTTCAACTGCCCGCATGCACACAAACGGGTGTTTTTCAACTTATATTTTATTCGGGGATCTCAAAACATGTATTTCTGAGAAATCTTGGTGCCAACTACAGGTACTAAGACTCTACCTACTATAGGTAAGCGGCAGAGAAAGCAAAAATGTCAGTTTTAAGTTCTCAGATTATATCGCGATATCTATAGGTATTTGCTTGTATTTACTTGAAAGAGTTTCGCTTATAGCAGAATTGCCTTGGAATTTCCTTCTTGACGTATGCTTTGCTTTTATTGCTGATGAGTAACCTTAGATTTTCGTGCTGTACTGTTCACTTTGATATTCAGTGCTCCCAGTTCTGTCTCAGTACTCATTGGTTTGTGTGTTCACTGACTATTTTGTTTTATATTGAGTGCTATTTCTTGTCTCATATTGTTTCCTGTGCCTTCTATTTACTGTATTGTTCACTTATTTTTTTAGTTAAGAGCCATTTAGGCTAACTTGTATGTTATGTCCTGGTTTAAATTTCCATTCTGTTCGCTGATGTCTGCAAAGCATTACTGCTGAACGATGTATTTGTCTTAATAAAACAAAACAAAAAAGCAACACTTTGATATTAGGTACTTATTACTTTTTTATTGCCATATAGACTTTAAGGTTACTCCATAGCTCAATTTTTACTAATTTCAAACAATTTAGTTGAACTTTTTTTTGTCACTGATTTGTTTAATATAGATAATTGCAAAGAAAATTTTAATTTTCATGATCCTACATACCTAAAATAAAAAATCTGATGTGTTACACTCACATGACTTTCTCTACTCTTGTACAATCTAATTTTACAAACGCCTTTTCTCCATATACTTCATGTTAATCGAGACATCGAGATGTCAATCTTATTGGTAATTTTCTTGTAGATGCAAGGGAAATATGGTAGCTTTTAAGCGATAGTCAAATATTTTAACGCTGGTTGCTATGTGGCGCATTCCATTCTCTTTGCATGTCCAGAACATAAAAAAAATGAATAACGAATTTGAGAAAAAGTATAAGTATTGGAAAATTTAAGGAAATAACAAGCAATATCTCGAAAACCGTTCACTCAACAAAAGAAATGTATATGACATAAGTTGTGTATTTTAACGCGATCTACATTTTTTGTGTAGTAAAATTTTGTCTATCTCTTATGGTTTACCAGTTATGCAAAAGTCGTTCACAATGAAGAATACTTTTGGAGACATTCCCAGAAAATTCGAGATATACATTTCATTTCTCATGACATTATCCTAAACATATGATATTTTCATCAAAATCGTTAGAGCCATTTTTGAGAAAATTAAAATTTTCGAAGAATGTTCCATGTAAAGGGTAGTCTGGGGTGGGGGGATTTTCTTGAAAACCTTCGTGTCGCATCCCTGGAAGATACTGAACCTAAATACCAAGTTTGGTGCTTATCCGATTGTTCGTTTATGAGTTATGCTGTTCACAGACACACACACACACACACACACACAGACAGAGACACACACACACACACACACACACACACACACAGACACACACACGGACATGTTTCCAAAAATGCTTTTTTTGGATTCAGGAGGTCTCAAAACATGTATTTCCGGTGAAATCTCGGTATCGAATTTTTGGGTGGAATGCAATACTTCCCCTACTTACTATACGTAGTAGAGAAAGTAAAAAACGAGTTTTCAAAAACTGAATTTCTACTAAATTTTACCGTCTTTAACGTGTCGATCGATAAATTTATTTTTGATTAAACATAAAATTATATACTATGTGAAATGCTCCACGCCATAAAAACTTGAAAATTTTAGTTTTAAATCCCGATTATCGTTTTTTGGATAGTTGTTTACAGTGAAATATTAAAGTTTGTGCAACATTGAAACTTCTTCTAAAAACAAAAAACAAACCAAAAGAAAACAGTAACATATCTGAAGATTTAACGCTTATAATTTCTTTAAGAAGAGTCATTCATCAAATTATTAAAGCCATAAAGATTAATATTAGACTTTTGACATCATACCAATACGAGACGGACTCATTCAGGGTATGGTGTGCACCGCCATTGGGAAGCATGCCTTCCAACCACTCAGGTGAAGTGCTTCCGTCCCCTTTGTTTACAGTCTAATGCATGTGAGTCGGACTTGAATCCAAACCAATAAAAGATTGTCTCACTTTAGGGTGGATTACAGATGATAAGGAAGTTCTGGCAACTTAAATAAATAAAAATGCTATAGGAAACCAGAAGCGTCGACACATTTACATGCACCCAAGTTTAGAATCCTGCACATCTCTATTTAAATGTAAATTTTTGACATTTAAATGGCCGGAAGGGGAAAACTACAAAGTGATTTTTTTCAACGATATTCGCTTTTATAGCTAGGAAAAACCACAGGAAGCCCTAGTCACATTGATAGGAATTATGGTTTTATCCTAGTTCATTCCTCGCGTTATCACTGAGCCATCTTCCTCGGTGTATTAATGTTTATTCAACCTGTTCAGAATAGAGATCCCAGACGTCCCGATTTTGTCGGAAGATGCCGAATTTAAGACCTTTGTCCCGCCTAAATTCCTGATGAGATCAATTTCTGTTCTATTGTTTGAAAAACTAGTTTCATTTTTATGTTTTTGTAGATATTTAAACTTTTAAACCCCAAGGAGCTCTCTATTAGAAAATATGTAATGTAAAAATCCATAGCACGGCTTCCTTCGGAAGGGAAGTAAAGCCGGTGGTCCCGTGTCGTAGATTTACGGCACGTAAAAGAACCTCAAACCTGATAAAGAGGCCACATAGAATCCACATCCATATAGAATGGGACGCTAAGAACCACAGCAGTTAAAGAGCGTCCATTAATAAAACTCAAATTAATTTAATTTTTAGGAGGTTCCGGGTTTGATTTCCGGCTGAGAGTGGGGATTTTTCTTTATTCTCTCTCCTCCCTAGACTCTGGTCATATGAAAGAGTCTGCACACGCGCGCGTGTATGTGTGTGTGTGTGTTGAAAATTGAAATTATTGAAATTGAGTTTTACTTATGGACGCTCTTTAACTACTATGATCCTTAGCGTCCTATTCTATATTGGGCGTGAAAGAGGCCTCTTTATCAGGCTTGAGGTTCTTTTACGTGCCGTAAATCTACGACACGGGACCACCGGCTTTACTTCCCTTCTGAAGGAAGCCATGCTAAGGATTTTTACGCCCGAAAAAATCCATCGCCCTCCGCCGGGTTTGAACCCGCGAGCTTGGGAACTGGAGGCTAGCAAGGTACCACTAGTCCACGGAGGACGACGTGTGTGTGTGTGTGTGTGTGTGTGTGTGTGTGTGTGTGTGTGTGTGTGTGTGAATTTAAAGATAACCCAAAGATTAGCCCAGACAGTTCAACGAAAGAACACCATTGCCATGGGCAATTGTTCCAAAAGTAAAGCCGCCGATATGATTTAAGATACCAAAGGCGGCATATAAATGAAGAAAAAATGGATGCTGAATTATAAACCGAAAGCGAGAAGGTGATAGAGTTATACGTAGATGGAAGTGGGATTAGAACAGGCAAAAGAAGAAGAATTTTTTAAATATTCACTCTTCGACTACATGTCCCGCTTTCATTTTGAAATTATGGGATCCATAGCTTAGAACAACTCGGAGTAGTATATTAAAGGTAACTGTTCAGTTTATGGAAAACAGTTCCGAAATTCTTCCTGTAGGATAGATATGTTTTATGACGGACATATCCTGTGTATTTGCATGCTCATATCAGGATCGATAATAACAGTCTAATAGCACTTGACGTGCTGTTGTTGACCAATTAGCTTAACAAACGCTAATCTACAGCTGTCAGTTACTCCCATAAATTGACACTGGACAACAATAATTTACAACACATATCAATTTCGCCTCACTGTGCGAAATGTTACAAAGCTTCTAGTTTATTTCATAAAAGTGTAACGTGGTTGGAATACTAGTAAGTAATTATCAATGCATATAGAAATATCAATAAACAATTTTCTTTTACAATTCACTAATTTTAAATTAACAAACCTTCTGAGAACTTTTCTCTGGAGTTAATTAAGACAGAATTGCCAATTTTTCACCTGTTATATCTGAAGGGAAAGTCAGGACAATATGAATTATTGATAAACATAGAAAATACACTTTAAAGGTGTATTAAAGGATCAAATCAGTTCAAAGGTCTAATTATAAATGTTATTAAATCATTTTATGTATCTAGAGTTCCAAATTAAATAACAACGAATTAGAAGAAGCAATAATGGAGAGAGTTATTCACATAAATAAGGCATATTTCGTATACAATAACATTTAAGAGCAAATTAATATCAAGTGCAAAATTAAGAATTTATAACACAATTATAAAATCAATAACATATAGTTGTGAGACTGGGTGATTAAAGAGTCTCAAACATAAAAGCTTTTAAAATTTGAAAGAAATATCATTAGAAGGGTTTATGGGCCAATTAAAGACAAGCAAAGACAATGAATCCAGAGAAATGAAGAACTATGGAACAAAATAAAAAAATGAGTAAGCAAGAGAAAAAGCCAACAATCATAAATTTATAAAACAGCAGAGACTACAATGGCTCAGACGTGTAAATATACCAGGTGGTCCACAAAGCCGTCCTTAGTTGAAGCTTAGTTTATAACATGTTATTAATACCAGCGAGACAACTTGTCTCCTAAGTTTTGGGCAGCTGATTTGGAAAGAGGTTTGAGGAGAATAGGAATGGGGTCCGTATGGCAAAGAGCTGAAACAAATGACAAAAACATATGGAAAGGTGTTAAAAGAAGACTAAGAAACATCAACCAACAGGAAATAGAATCGGATTGTAAAATTAAACCTTCTCTAAGTCTAGCAAATGAAATAAAATTGTACTGGGGTAAAGAGGCATGTAAACTTGATTTAGGAAGAAAGGAAAGATCAGGAATGGCTAGGTTTAGACTGGGGGAGGGGCGGAGAGCACAGAAAATGACTGACGTTTCTGGCAGGAGAATCTGCTCATTCTGCGATTTGGATGAGGACTGGGTACATATTTTGGCGGAATCTACACAGTGGGAGAACCAGCGAACGATTAAACTCAAAGAAAATTTCTTAAGTCCCTCAAGAAAGATATTGGCATGTTGGGAGCTACTGGGTGACCAGAGGAAGTGCCAAACATGGGCAATTGTTTGGCTAAAGTGCGCGAAGCTAGGTCAAATTTGTTCAGTTAGACAAAGGTAATGTATCTCTATTTTCCGTTTTCTTGTTCCTTTTTGTTTTGTTTTCTTTTTCTGTTGTTTATTTTGTCACCCTACTTGTATCTTAAATATGCATGTACGGTCAATGACCCATGCACTAAATACTTGTGTAATAGTTTATACCGGATAGCGTCGATGCCAAAAGGTTCGCCTCAGCAGAACTGCAAAGGAAACTCCATACCGACAGAGAGGAGATCGCTAAATGAAAGATCAATGCTTGAAAACGGACACTCTAACCACTGTCACTGGTCCCAGACTCATTCGCTAGAGAAACTGCCTGCTGTATGAGGTGTTTCGGATTCATCTCCCGACTGGGGAAAGTAGTGTTTAAAGAAACAAATTTCACGGTATGCCCAATGTCTGGTGTTTGAATGTGAGAGACCTATGTGTGTGTATGTGTGTGTGTGAGTGTGTGTGTGTGTGTGTGTGTGAGGGGGGTGTTATCGGTTATTTTGTATTCATTCGCCCGTTAACAAGAATTCAGGATTGCCGCTTGACACAAACCTGAGCACACAGGTTTGTCATTCAGTTCCATGACATTTAATCTAGAATCAGTACTACATGACACTAATCGATGCCGCAAGGTTAATAAGATTAAAAAAGTTATATTTTATTATCTTTATGTACGCTTTAAGATGCGTTAGAATTAGTGTATTCTTCATGATAAGCATGTGCAAAAATATGCCCGTCTTGGAGGATGAGTTGTTGTAAGGGCCTCTCAGGCCTACGTTGTACCTGGAATGATCCATCATTTCTTAATATTATTTCCTTACGTCCAAAGAAGAAAAAGTGCGCCGAAGACAGATGCCCCGTCTGAAAATGTTTAGAACACAGCTTTCCAGACTGAGCTACATTTTGGTGCGTCTCCGCACAGATCGTAACCATATCTGTGTATTCGTTATTGGTGAACGTTACCTTTTTGTCTGAATGACTTGGCTCGAACTGCATGCAAGCGACTACGCGACGCTTATCATTACGAAACCACCACGTAAACACCCGAGACAGCAGCACTACCTCAGTGACCTTTCGCTTTGCACAGCATTGCCACTTTGAACAGCAGTGATCCGGCAACTCCTTTTGCACGTATGTATGCGAAAAATATAAAAATATTAAGCTTGCTTGGGTCACTTGATGTATCTATTATGTCAGATAAGAGAACAACTAAAAGAATATATATAACTGGAAAGCTCTTGAATCTAGAACAAGAGGCAGACCTAAAAATAAATGATGAAGATACCACCAGTATGTAAATAAAACATTGGAGTAAACTGATCAGAGAGCACACCAAGTGAAGCTCTATTGTAAAAAATCTGATGCATATATTCATATGACTTTCTCTAGCCTGTATCTTTATTAGTTTATATACAAATTATTCTTATTAAGGTTTATTTTTAATCCAAATAAACCTGTGCAAAAATAGCTAGTTAGCTACATTACACATTTATTACAATACAAAGAGAACAACGTAGTCAAATGTTTAAGAACTGGGCGCTATATAATTGCCTTAAAATTCCACACTCTTTCCATACAATCGCGAGAAACATCTGAAAATCGATGGGACTTAAAAGAATGATAAGTATTGTAGTATAGTATTGAACAATACTAACTTTCTATAATGCATATCTTAGAAATGGTTTATGCCACAAAAAACTTATTTGAAGTAAATTGTGTGTTTTAAAGGGATATACTTTCCCAGAAAACTCAAGATATGTATTTTATTTGTCAGGTAAATATGTTTCATATACCTATATATACCACTAAAATACCACATTTACATTGGGTACCTATATATATATATATAGGTACCCAATGTAAATGTGGTATTTTAATCACAATCATTAGAGTCATTTTATAGAAAATCAAAGTTTTCAAAAAATGTTCCATGTAAAGGGTAATTTGGGTGGGGGATTTTCTTGAAAATCTTTTTGTCGCATCCTTGGAAGATACTAAACTAAAAAACAAAGAGAGTACTTATCCGACTTTTCGTTTTTCAGTTATGCTTTTCACAGACAGAGAGACATACAGACACAGGCACACGGACACACACACACACACACACACACATAGACATGTTTCCAAAATTCCTTTATTTGGATTCAGGGTGCCTAAAAACATGTAATTTCGATGAAATCTCGACATCGAATGTTTTGGGTGGAATGCAATACTTCCCCTACTTACTTTACGTAGTAGAGCAAACAAAAAAGCCAAACTTTCAGCCAATGAAATAATAGAGCCTATTAAGAATATCTAATGGTTTAGGCATATATTGAAGTATTTTATTAATGCATATATTTTAGGGTTTCATATATCATTTAAGAAATCTGATGTATTAGACTCCCATGACTTTCTCCACCCATAACAACTTCACTCAATCCCTTACATTGTATGGTATTTGTGTAAAAAGCTTTTCTTCTGTTCACTCACGATACATTTGTTATTAGAAATAATCTCCAGTTCAATATGGTCGCAAAACACAGGTATTCCCAGAATTAATTGTTACTGATTAGCCTATCGGGTAGGGGGATAAAGTTGAGGAAGATGCTTTATAGATGCTGCATGGCAGATGCAACAATAAATACTTGGTAGAGGTCTACAAAATAAAGCTTTTTGGCATACGTTGTATACTTTAATTACATCAACAGTTCTCGTGCAGTTCTTCTCTGTCTATTATGCTTTTTCAAAAGTAACAAAATTCATTCCGAATGAAGAAGACTCTATTGGTTATTCGCAGAAAATTCATTATATACCTACCTGGATAGTTTTTATTAGTCATGCCAATATGATAAAAATGTGAAATATTGATAAACATCGTTAGAGCCATTTTTGAGAAAAGTACATCTAAGGTAATTTTTCCATGTAAAGAATAGCTTAGAGCGAGGAGGATTGTCTTGAAAAATTTTATGTGAATCCTTGGAAGGGAAGATGCTGAACTTAAATACCAAGTTTGGTACTTATCCGACGTTTCGTACACACTGAAACATACGCAAAGTTTTTCAAGTATTTATTTTTGGATTATAGTGGACCTCAAAAGTAGTTATATTTACATTCAAATCTCGATATTATGTTTATGATGGAATGCAATACTTCCTCTACATGCCTAAGTAAACAGTAAAGAAAATAATAGGTGGAGAGTAGAGTCAGAATTGAGAAATCTGATGTGTTACATTCACATGACATTCTCTGCCCTCTGTAGTTTATTAATGGGTAGGTATGTAGACTATTCTTACTAAAGCTTATTTTTATATCTACTTCTTTTTTAATCCAGATAAACCTTTGCAGAAATAGCGTTATAGATATGGTAGGTCAAATTTTATGAACTGGATGCTATATGCTGGCCTTAAAATTCCATACTGTTTCCATGCAATTGCGAAAAACAAGTGAAAGTCGGCAGGACTTTAAAAATGACACAGCATTGATTTCAACAGGCTGGCTCTGTAGCTCAGTTGGTAGAACACCTGCCTGTTGTGTTAGTGGTCCCGGGTTCGATTCCCGGCTGGGGGTGGGAATGATCCAATGATCAAAAACCAAACTGCAAGAAACCCAACGACAAGAGTTACACGAGTTAACACAATTGCCAATAGTTTCCTAAGTTCCAAAGGAAAGGCTGCCGATAGCACCAATGTAGTTAAAGGCGGGGTATAAATGAAACTAAAAAAAAATATTACAAATTGATAACGGATATTTCATAAATGACTTATGCCAAAAATTGTCATTAGAAATAAATTATGTGTTTTAAAGAAATCTATAATTTTTGTGCAGTACATTTTCGTCTATCGCTTAACGTTTATCCGTTATACAAGATTGTATAGAATTCCTTCCGAATGCGGAGGACTTTACAGGCTATTCCCAGAAAATTCAAGATATGCATTTTATTTGTCATGTAAATAACTTCAATAACTATATGGCATTTAAATCAAAATTGTTAAAGCCATTTTCTAGAAAATAAAAAAATTCGAAAAACGTTCCATGTAAAGGGTAGCTGGGGTGGAGGGAGTTGCTTGAATATCTTCGTGTCGCATGTTTAGAAGACAGTAAATTTAAATACTGTAGCCGAATGCTGCCCCGCAGTGCTCGCCAAATGTTGAAACCGGGCGATGGTCGTCACTTTTTTGAGGCCATACCCTTTGCTTCACAATCTGCTATTAATTCTGCTGCCGGCTGCTACAGTACTTCGCTATGAGATCTTTCTCTCAGGGTATGCCTGGACGTAGTGTGAAAGGACAACACGAGTTTAAACTAATAAGACATTTAATGTGATCTAATAGTAGAGCTATGGAAGCGATTTGCCAACCATTTGGAGGTAAAGAATGAAACTGATTATGAATCGTAGCGCTATAACAATTGAATTATAGTACCTACTAAATTCTGCAGTATCAGTTTTAAGGTCTGAAATAACTGTTTGCGCAATAAATTTAATTTGCCGTGAGTCGCTAAAATACTTACCGGCAAAACCTCTCGCGGTTACCGCTAAATAACTGACAACCCAGCGCGGTCCTAGACGCTGCGAACTGCCGATCACCGTAAAGGACTTAAGCCTCTAAGGCTGTACAAGAAAAAAAGAAAGACGACAACACTCTTAATTTTAACAATGCACATTGTTTTATTACTTAAGCTCCGCCTACGTATCACTGACCCCGCCAACGTTACCTACTTTATATATGACACTTACTACGCGGTACATCCAGAATCTCAGAATTTCATTCCCTTTCTCTTTTACAGAATTTCTGTCTATGTGACTCTGCAAACGCACTGAACTTAAATCTACACTGCATTCCAGGAATCTTTATACCTAAGATTCCTCGCTGTTGCTAATGACTTTACTTATCATGACTTGCTAATTACTTTCTTCTTTCGGACAAACCTTTCAGCTCAAGCTTATTACATTATACAATGATTAAATATACGGAAATCTATGTTACTATTATTATTTCTTTTTTTAATTATTTTTACCTTCCTGTCAATAATTACGGTATTAATAGCAAGTTAGATATTTATCCAAAATTATTATTAATTTTAAGTTATGCTGTTCACATACACAGGTACGTTTTTCCAAAAATGCCTTTTTGGACTCAGGCAGCCTCAAAAAATATATTTCCGCTGAAATTTCGACATCGAATTTTTGGATGAACACAGCACTTCTACTTTTGTACGTGGTAGAGAAAGTAAAAATTCGATGTGTTCCACTCGCACGACTTTCTCTACTCTTGTATAAACTATTTTTAAAAACGCTTATTCTCCATCTACTCCATGTTAATGAGATAAACTTTGCAGAAACTTATTGCTAATTTTCTTATAGGTAAGAGGGGAATATGGTAGGCTTTAAGCGATAGTCAAATCTTTTAAGAGCTGGTTGCTATGTGGAGCATTTCATTCTCTTTGCATGTCCAGGACATAAAATAAACCAATAACGAATTCCCATTTGAGAAAAAGTATAAGAAAATTCAAACAAATAACAAGGAATATCTCGAAAATGGCTCATTTGACAAAAAAAAAAAATACATATGGCATAAATGCATGTTTTAACGAGATCTACATTTTTGTGTAGTAAAGGTTTGTCTATCTCTTACAGTTTATCATGAAAATATTTTAAATATGTGATAATGTAATCAAAATCGTTAGAGCCATTTGTTGAGAAAATCAAAATTTTCGAAAATTGTTCCATGTAAAAGGTAGTCTGGAGTGGGGGGATTTTCTTGAAATTCTTCGTGTCGCATCCTTGGAAGATATCTATTAAACTCAAATACCAAGTTTGGTATTTATCCGACTTTTTGTTTTAGAGTTAGGCTGTTCACAATCAGATAGACACACACACACACACACACACACACACACACACACGGACGTTTCCAAAATGCTTTATTTGGATTCAGGCCACCTCAAAACATGTATTTCCGGTGAAATCTCGGTACAGAATTCTTAGGTGGAATACAATACTTTTCCTACTTACCATACGTAGCAGAGAAAGTAAAAATTATATGCCACGACTGAGAGCCAGAAACGTATCTTTGACTCTTCGTGTGGATGTGGCTACCGTTTGAGCTACCATGGGGAGATAGCATACGTGCATTACACCCTCTCATCTGATTCAAGCATCCCGGCAAACCTTCAAGACGATCTAAGATATTAGAGATATCACACCTTAAAACCGTTTTACAATATTGCTAGTATGTTATATTTCCGAGCTCTATAACCAATTACTATTACGCTTAATTTGTGAATGAGTAACTGATTTAACCGCCCTCTTAATGTTAGTGCCTACACACGGTTAGTGTGGAACAGCAATGATTATCCAGCACAGAATGATAGGTGGTTGTATTTACATGTAATTGCGGGCAGCTAAACAGCAAGCAAGCGTTGAGATGTTACAGAAAATGCTGGCAAGTGGAGTTTTCTGTAAATTTTAATCTGAACCACCTCAGAAGTTTACTATAAATAGTTACCTACGATATATAAATTTGTAACTAAACAAATACAAAGAGAATCTAATTCATAACTCGTGCCACAAAGTACTTTAATATTTTACATTCACACGACTTTCCCTACCACTATTGTTAATTTTCATATAGCTTCCGTGAACTATTCCTACAAAAACTTATGTTTTTACTTACTTCATATTACTCGGCACAAGCGTTTACAGAAATAGTTTCATTACGTATTTCGTTGTAGGTACAGGAACAGGAAACATAAGCGGTAGTCAGATGTTTTTATAGCGGGTCTCTTATATGCTAGCCTTCAAAATCAATAATCTTTCCATGACATACCAAAAACAACTGAATGGTGACAGAATTTCAAAAAAATAACAAAGTATTGAAATTCAAACCAATAATAACGAATATCTCGGAAACGGTGATGTTAAAAAATAACTATTTGAAATTGTAATGGTTAACAGATATGTACATTATTTGTATAGAAACTTTTTGTTCGTTGCTTATGGTTTACCTACCAGTTATACAAAATTATATACAATTCCTTCCAATTGAAGGGTCTTAACAGGTATTTCCAGAAAATTATAGATATGCATTGTATTTGTCATGTAAGTATCTCAAATACATGATATTTTAATAAAAGCCGTTGGGAGGTATTTTTTAGAAAATAATGAAAACTTTTCCATGTAAAGGACAGATTAGGGTGGGTGAGTTTCTTGAAAATCTTCGTGTCGCATCTTTGGAGGTTAGTGAATATAAACACCAACTTTGAAATTTATCCGATACTTAATTTTTGAGTTGTAACACGGTACCTTTTCTAAAAATACGTTTTTTTAGGGGGGATTCGTGGGTCTCAAAATATGTATTTCCAATGAAATCTCGATATCGAACTTTTGGGTGGAATGAATTACTTCTCTACCTGTTAGGTACGTGGTAGAGAAAATAACCAAACTAATAAATGTATACGAAATTAATCAGTAAAGTATAAATGTTAATCAGGCGAAAAAATGTTCAATTTACACAAATTTTGCGGTTTTAAACTGCATTAACACCCGATTTGGATCACAAAAACTTCTTACCTTCTAGTTTTGCTTTTAAGGCCTGAATTGTTTCCAGCATTCTACCAAAATGCATTTGTGATGATGCACATAAATTTAATACCATATAAGCATGTGGTAAACAGTAAGAGATCGTTTTATGGACAGAAGCCATCTTTCTGGTATTTATGGTTATCAAACCTTTTGCATTTTTATCTACACAATTCGAAAAGAACAGAGACTTTTTTTGAAAGAGAAATTTTTACACGTAATATATAAGAGTTGTGGATTTCATGCTAAAAGACGAGGTGGCCGAGTGGTTAAGGCATTGGACTGCTAATCCAATGTGCTCTCCTCGTCGAAGTTACTTTTTCTATATACTTATTCCCCTGAATCACCAGTATGATACGACTTCGTACTATCAGAGATGATTAATGAGTGTTCAAACGAGTCGGATGTCCAGACGGTTGAGAGTTACAAGGCATTTACGTAGGTACCTATGAAAGCTGGGAGAATTTACCATAGTTTTTGAGCCATAATCTTTAAATTTCGCATTCCCTAATAATATTCTCAATAACATTCAGCACAAATTTCAACAAAGCCAAAGGAATAGTACTTGAAATGTCCAAATATTTTGTAGTTTTCGGATTGCGATTCATGTAAATATGCCATTCGTCATAATTTTTTCAAAGTGCTATAATTTCTGTACATCATTATTTGATACTTTCAAACCATTGTTGGTTGACAAAATAATTCAGATTTTACTAATTAAACCATATTTACTAATTTTTTTTTATTTAATTTAACATTTTAATATAAATACTAAATCATAATTAAAAATCTTAAACAAAATAAGAATTAAATTTCAACATCCTTAAATTAATAACAAATTCTAAATTTATACAACTCTCGTTTAATAAACCATTATAAATATTCTTTAAAAAGATTTTCCCCTTTAAAGTCAAGAAAATAAAATATTTAAATACTTAAATATTCAATAAATTATATTCTCTAAATTAAATTTATTTTTTAAAATCTATGCTGTCAAATAAGAGTAAAAAGAATTAATATATTGCCTATTTTAAAGCTATTATTTTTAATTTTAGGATTAATTAATTCATTCTGCCCAATACGTTTAAAGGAAAAGCAAAAGCGTCCTACAAATCATTTGCATTGACAAGCAGAATAATTTTGTGCATTTTCTTGGAGGAGATGGAGGGGAAATATAACATACGAGATGAGCCGCGTGCTGAAAAAATAGCTTTAAAAGACCATGAATGGTTTTTAAAATCAAAGTATTTTAATACTCGTTTATCATCAAAAATCACAAATACACTTGGCCTATATTATGGAGAGAGAAGTTTTGCAAAAAGGTTTGCAAAACATTTTACAAAAACATCCTCAGACTCAGCAATTTTGGTTTCAAATGGACCTAAGTAATTGATGAATTTTCCAGAATGTGTTTAAAAATGTAATATTCGGTGGTAAAACTAAAATAAATATTTTTTTCTACAACTTAAATAACATATTCTGCATTTTACTTTGAGGTGTCTAACCAACATGTAGTAATTACCTACTAAATTTTTGTTTACAACTGACAGCTTCCATCAGCTGCAATTTCAAGCGTATTTTTCTCTCATTTGGTATGTTTTAAGTTTTGTTGCATTCGTAATGTTCTATAGTTACAGTTTGTTTGTTTCGGAAATAATGAAGAAAAAATTCGTCGTATGATTTTCTAACACTTGCATATTTTTCCAGCAATATTGTTACCTCAAGATAATTCATACTTCAGCAGAAAATAATTTGTCACAAAAATAGTTTATTTATAATTTAAATTAGCGTATTACTGCAATTTTGTTGTATTAATTACATATATACCGCTTTCTTTAATAGGTTAATTTTCTTAAATGAAATGCCTTATAGGTACACATTTTTAAAATGCGTCTACAAAATTTCTTTGAACTTTTAAATTCTGTACTTACAACGGCTCATGAGTTGTTTCAGACCTACAGACGAGCAAGGCGACGCTAGGTAGTGTTCTGTTGTACGGGATGTACAGTCGAGTGCTTTTGATTTCCTAGTATTTTTCTTTATCGTCCGTGTTCCACAAGAGCCTTGGGTGAGCCAATCTCTTATTGGTTTGAATCCAAGTCGACACACACACACATTGGCTTATGTATATATTTTATGGTCTAGGTGATAGGCGAAAGGGGAGGAGTGCGGAAACATTTCACCTGAGCAGCTGAAGGCGTGCTTCGTAACGACGATCCACACCAGCCCCTGGATGAGTCCGTCTCGTGCTGGTTTAATATCAAAGTTATTCGAACGTTAAACTGTGAACACAGTTCGGTTCAAGGCTCAGGGGTAAAGGACAAGAGAGTGACAGAGGCGGTTTAGTATTTCCTTACAATACATATAAACCACAGCCCATTATATCGAATGCATTCGAGTGAACCTAAAGCCATTAGTAAGTTGAAATATCCTAAATACAGTACGTAACTTCAAAAAGTATTAGTCGCCGATTTAAAAAAAAAAGCTCTAGCAGTCAAATTAATACAGAGAAAAACCTGAAACTGCAACGACAATTGTAAAATCTAGAAGTTATCATTCCTCATTAACGCCCTAGTTTATACGATTTCACAAATGTATTTCGCTGCCAGTTTAAATCATATATAGATCACAATATAAAAAGATTGTTCTGCTAAATGAATACAATATCTACAATTTTCTACACATAAAGAAGTAAAAAATTGGTGCAACTTTAAAAAAATTAATAATAAAATGAAAATCATGAAACACACTTGAATGTATAGCCTGTAATACCGCATGTTCTTTCTGCGTATTAAAAATGAGATTTTTCAGCATAAATTTGGTAGCTGGAATTTTTCCTTTCTCTACCATCTGCCTTGAAGATACAGGGAGTACGTACACTGCATTCCACCCAAATTTGGATAACCAGATTTCACCGGAAATACATATTTAGAGGCCCACTAAATTAAAAGGAAATAATTTTAGAGAAGAGTCTCTCTCTCCCCCTCTCTCTCTCTCTGCAAGTATGGACAGAATAGATGAAAAACGAAATGTCAGAAAAACACAAAAAATGGCATTTAAGTTCAGTAGCTTCCAAAGTTGTCCTTGCGCCATAGCGCTGTGGTATAGAGCGCGGAACTCTGGTTCCCGGCCACGGAAAGCGCCCGCCCATGGGTGTGCAGACTTTAAGCACCGGTGCCCACTCAGCATCATGAGGAAAGTGAGGAGTTGAGATAGACAGGGATCCCGGCCACGGAGGTCAACATTCTATGTGTGATGCTGGCCACATCGCCTCCTCGTATCGGTTGGATGATCGCTCACCTCTGCCGTGCGTACGTGGGCGTGAGGCCGGCAGCTGGGCTTGCAGTTCTAGGCCCTTCATGGGCCGTAACGCCACGAGGTTATATTATTGTCTTCCAAAGTTGTGACACGAAGGTTTTCAAAAAACTTCTACCCTACCTTAACTGTCCTTACATGCAAATGCTTTTTCTTTCTTTTATTTTCTCAAAAATACCGCTAATGAATTTAATTAAAATACCAGAAGTTTAAGATAAATAGGTAACAATTAAAGTGTGTATTTAAACTTTTCTGGGGATAACCTGTGAAGTAATCTTTATTCAAAAAGAATATTGTACAGTTTTATAACTGGTAAAACATAAGATGTAGACAAAACTCACTATGCAAAAAGTGTAGATGTCTGTAAAACACAGCATGTATTTGAAATAATTTTCGTATGACATCAGTTACTTCCGATATATCTATGCATATTTCCTGGACTGAATTTTTCAAAACTTTTGTCATTTTTTAAGTACTATCATAATTTATATTTTCTCCGATGTCATGAAAAGTGTAGGTCAGCGTATAGCGAACTGCTTTTAAAACCGGGCGGGATGGCTCAGCCGGCAACTCTGTGGCGCGAATTCGGAAGTCCCCAGGATCGAACCCCGGCGACCGCCCACTCTGGATTCCCCGGGTGACAGGCGAATGCTGGCGTGATTCATCTTATACCACCACTTCCCTCCCTCCCATTTCCTGTACCCATCATCTTCCTTGTCATCTGTTTCAGGGTGGTAGGACCAGCGACGGTGTTCGGCGGGTTGCGGCTGGGCGGTGGCTACGTTCTGTAAAGGTTTCTTCCCTGAGGTCGCTGCGGTACCAGTAGTAATAGTCCCGGATGAGCCAATTGTTTTAACGATAATCCTGCCGCTAGGGGCGCTAGTGTCGCTAGTGTCGCTGCGTGCGACGGCGGCGGCGGTAAGTTTGAAAAGCGCCCTGAGCGTTAGGATTATCGTTAAATCGGTTGGCTCATCCGGGACGAGTTGAAAGAATTGAGGAAGTGACGTGGAGTGTTTTGATTGGTTCGTTAATTTGGGGTGGGAGATGGAGGAAGGGAGATGGAGGAGTATGGAGTTCGCGTGATGGAGAGGAGCTGGGTGGCGAGGTGTTGTCTGTGCGGAGGTCGGTACTGAAATGGGGGAAAAGATGGGGAGCGAGGGATAAAAAGTGTAAAGGAAAGTGACGTGTGAAGTTGTGATTGGTGGGAATAAGAAGTGATTTTATTGGTGGAAAGGAACAAATGAGAGTTGTTGATTGGTAGGAATAAGAGGGATTATGATTGGTGGAAAAGAAAAAGGTGTGGGAGTGGGGTATGTTGGAGGTGATGGGAAAGGTAAGTTTTGCTAGCAGCAAGATTTGCAAAAGCCTGTCGTGAACTGATCAGCAATTTTTTTGAACGTTGGATGGTAGTTTTTTGTTGAGTGGATAGAGAGATGGGGGCGATATGAGATGCGGTGGCGAAAATGGGAACTAGACAAGGTTGTTGAGACAAGAGGTTTAAGGACGAGGAAATTTGGAGGTTAGTGGTGAACACGGCTGTCGCAAGAGGTGGGGGTAAGGAGACGCAGTGGTGAGAATGGGAACTAAAAGAAGATGGGGGTAGCAAGAGTTTTAGATGAGTAGATTTTGAGGTTAAAATAGTGGGAACTAAAAATGGCGGAGGGTCTGCGACAAGGAGATGTGGTGAGAACTAAACAAGATGGCGGACGCAAGAGGTGGGTAAGGAGGTTTGAGGTTACAGTACCAAAACACGAAAGGATATATTCCTACGCCAAGCAGGTCCGAAAAATAATTATGCGTGTGTTACTTACCTGTTACCGGTGTGGATGCGTCACCAAAAGCGCGGCACGCGAGACGGAAAAATAAAAGCAAACTGTTTTTGAAAATGCTTAACCAGCTTTAAGATCAACCAACATCACTACGCACTGATATACCTAGGTTTTTAAAGCGGTACAGACACCCTTTGCAGAGGCGTAATTTAACTATACCAAAAACCTGGTACTGGACCATCGTGATGGTCGCTAGCGTACGTAGGAGCAGGGTTCTCATAGCCGGTCGAAAGCGGTCAAAAACGTGTACGACGTAGGTGTTGACAGTAGCTGCTGTCGAGTCAACGGTCGAGGTGTGAATAAACAAGATCTGTTCTCGCCGGCAATTTGGTTCGGAGATGTGAGCAGCGGCGAGGTGTTGTCTGTGCGGAGGTCGGGACTGAAAGAGGGAAAAGATGGGGAGCGAGGGATAAAAAGTGTAACAGAAAGTGACGTGTGAAGTTGTGATTGGTGGGAATAAGAAGTGATTTTATTGGTGGAAAGGAGCAAATGAAAGTTGTTGATTGGTAAGAATAAGAGAGGTTATGATTGGTGGAAAGAAAAAGGAGTGGGGTATGTTGGAGGTGATGGGAAAGGTAAGTTTTGCTAGCAACAAGATTTGCAAAAGCCTGTCGTGAACTGATCAGCAATTTTTTGAACGTTGGATGGTAGTTTTCTTGAGTGGATAGAGAGATGGGGCGATATGAGATGCGGTGGCGAAAATGGGAACTAAACAAGGTGGTTGAGACAAGAGGTTTAAGGACGAGGAAATTTGGAGGTTAGTGGTGAACATGGCGGTCGCAAGAGGTGGGGGTAAGGAGACGCGGTGGTGAGAATGGGAACTAAAAGAAGATGGCGGTAGCAAGAGGTTAGAAGAGTAGATTTTGAGGTTAAAATAGCGGGAACTAAAAATGGCGGAGGGTCTGCGACAAGGAGATGCGGTGAGAACTAAACAAGATGGCGGACGCAAGAGGTGGGTAAGGAGGTTTGAGGTTACAGTACCAAAACACGAAAGGATATATTCCTACGCCAAGCAGGTCCGAAAAATAATTATGCGTGTGTTACTTACCTGTTACCGGTGTGGATGCGTCACCAAAAGCGCGGCACGCGAGGCGGAAAAATAAAAGCAAACTGTTTTTGAAAATGCTTAACCAGCTTTAAGATCAACCAACATCACTACGCACTGATATACCTAGGTTTTTAAAGCGGTACAGACACCCTTTGCAGAGGCGTAATTTAACTATACCAAAACCTGGTACTGGACCATCGTGATGGTCGCTAGCGTACGTAGGAGCAGGGTTCTCAAGCCGGTCGAAAGCGGTCAAAAACGTGTACGACGTAGGTGTTGGCAGTAGCTGTTGCCGAGGCAACCGTCGAGGTGCGAATGAACGAGATCTGTTCTTGCAGGCAATCTGGTTGAGAGATGAGAGGCGCGGTGGTAAAAATGTGAACTAAATAAGATGGCGGAGGCACGAAGTTGAGGTTAAGGAGCGGCGAGGTGTTGACTGTGCGGTGGTTGGGGTCTGAAAGAGGGGGAAAGATGGCGAACGAGGGATAAAAAGTATAACAGAAAGTGACGTGTGAAGTTGTCATTGGTGGGAATAAGAAGTGATGTTATTGGTGGAAAGGAACAAATGAAAGTTGCTGATAGGCGAGAATAAGAGAGATTATGATTGGTGGAAAGAAAAAAAGGTGTGGGAGTGGGGTATGTTGGAGGTGATGGAAAAGGCAAGTTTTGCTACCAACAACATTTGCAAAAGCCTATCCAGAACTCATCAGCAATTTTAAATAACTAGTGTTTCGGGGGTTTTCTCTGGTTGGTAGACGAATGCAAGCTGTTTCTACCATACTTATATTATTCGTCTTTTTCCTTTTTTTTTTTTTTTTTTTTTTTTTTTAAATGACTAGTTTTTTTTTTTTTTTTTTTTTTTTTGGAGTTTTCTGCGGATGGTAAACAAATGCAAGCTCTTTCTGCTTTTTCATAGGTTTTCCCTGGTTGGTAGGCGTTTTCTGTACTGGTTGACGAAGGCGTTTCTAATTTTGGAGGTTTTCTCAGGTTTTTAGCGGTTGTCCCTGCCCGGTAGGCAAATGATGAAGTTTTACCTTGTCGGCGCGCGGATACTAGGCACGTACCGGCGCGCACACACACACACACACACAGAGAGACAGACAGACACACAGACAGGCACACACACACGGACATGTTTCCAAAAATGCTTTTTTTTTTTTTTTTTTTTTTTGATTCAGGAGGTCTCAAAACGTGTATTTCCGGTGAAATCTCGGTATCGAATTTTTGGGCGGAATGCAATACTTCCCCTACTTACTATACGTAGTAGAGAAAGTAAAAAAGTATTGAAAAATTTAAGGAAATAACAAGCAATATCTCAAAAGTGTACTATCTTGTTTTCAAGGGTTTTCCAGATCGGTAAGCGTTAGAATACTCTTAGAGCTTTTTTCAGGTTTTTTAGCGGTTGTCCCTGGCCGGTAGGCAATTGATAAAGTTTTTCTATAACGACGTCGTTTTGGCTTGTGGCGCACGGTTCCTAGGCACGTACTCGCGCGCGCGCACACACACACACACACACACACACACACTAAAATAGTAGCGTATAAAAAAACTGATTTGTTACACTCACATAACTTTCTCTACTCTTGTACAATCTAATTGGTAGCTTTTAAGCGATAGTCAAATATTTTAACGCTGGTTGCTATGTGGCGAATTCCATTCTGTTTGCATGTTCAGGACATAAAAAAAATGAATAAACGAATTTGAGAAAAAGTATAAGTATTGGAAAATTTAAGGAAATAACAAGCAATATCTCGAAAACGGTTCACTCAACAAAAGAAACGTATATGACATAAGTTGTGTATTTTAACGCGATCTACATTTTTTGTGTAGTAAAATTTTGTCTATCTCTTATGGTTTACCAGTTATGCAAAAAAGTCGTTCACAATGAAGAATATTTTTGGAGACATTCCCAGAAAATTCGAGATATACATTTTATTTGACATGACAATATCTTAAACATATTATGTTTTAATCAAAATCGTTAGAGCCGTTTTTGAGAAAATTAAAATTTTCGAAAAATGTTCCATGTAAAGGGTAGTCTGGGGTGGGGGGATTTTCTTGAAAACCTTCGTGTCGCATCTCTGGAAGATACTGAACCTAAATACCAAGTTTGGTGTTTATCCGACTGTTCGTTTTTGAGTTATGCTGTTCACAGACACACAGACACACAGACAGACACACACACGGACATGTTTCCAAAAATGCTTTTTTTTTTTTGGATTCAGAGATTCTCAAAACATGTATTTCCAGTGAAATCTCGGTAACGAATTTTTGGGTGGAATGCAATACTTCCCCTACTTACTATACGTAGTAGAGAAAGTAAAAATGAATAACGCATTTGAGAAAAAGTATAAGTATTGGAAAATTTAAAGGAAATAACAAGCAATATCTCGAAATACGGTTCACTCAACAAAATAAATGTATATGGCATAAGTTGTGTATTTTAACGCGATCTACATTTTTTGTGTAGCAAACTTTTGTCTATCTCTTACGGTTTATCAGTTATGAAAAAGTCGTTCACAATGAAGAATTCTTTTGGAGACATTCCCAGAAAATTCGAGATATACATTTCATTTCTCTCGACATTATCTTAAATATATGATATTTTCATCAAAATCGTTAGAGCCATTTTTTAATACAAAGAGAACGGGATTTCACAAGTGAAACAGTACTGTGATAACGATACCACTGAAACAAAAAAAAAAATCTGATGTGTAACACTCACATGACTTTCTCAACTCTTGTACAAAGTATTTTTACAAACGCTTATTCCCCATCTAGTTCATGTTAATCGAGATAAACATTTGCAAAATCTATTTTATTGCTAATTTTCTTGTATAAAAAAAAATCTGATGTGTAACACTCACATGACGTTCTCTACTCTTGTACAAAGTATTTTTACAAACGCTTATGCTCCATCTAGTTCATGTTAATCGAGATAAACATTTGCAAACTCTATTTTATTGCTAATTTTCTTGTAGATGTAGGGGAAAATATATTTACAAGGGGAATATAGAAAAACAGTAGCCTTTAAGCACATACATATCTCTTAATAGCTGGTTGCTATGTGCAACACCATTCTTTTTGCCACAGATTAATACTGTTTGCATATCAAAGACAAAAAAAAAATGAATAACGAAGTCCCATTTGAGAAAATAAATATTGGAAAATTAACAAACAATATCTCGAAAACGGTTCACTCAACAACAAAAATGTATATTACATAAGATGTGTATTTTAACGCGATCTACATTTTTTGTGTAGTAAAATTTTGTCTATCTCTTACGGTTTTTCAGTTATGAAAAAGACGTTCACAATGAAGAATACTTTTGGAGACATTCCCAGAAAATTCGAGATATACATTTCATTTCTCACGACATTATATTAAACATACGATATTTTTCATCAAAATCGTTAGAGCCATTTTTTTTAATACAAAGAGAACGGGATTTCACAAGTGAAACAGTACTGTGATAACGATACCAACAAAACTAATTATTATTCACCCACTGAAACACATAAAAAAAATCTGATGTGTAACACTCACATGACTTTTCTCATCTCTTGTACAAAGTATTTTTACAAACGCTTATTCCCCATCTAGTTCATGTTAATCGAGAAAACATTTGCAAACTCTGTTTTATTGCTAATTTTGTTGTAGATGTAGGGAAAATATATTTACAAGGGGAATATAGAAAAACAGTAGCCTTTAAGCACATACATATCTCTTAATAGCTGGTTGCTATGTGCAGTACCATTCTTTTTGCCACAGATTAATACTCTTTGCATATCAAAGACAAAAAAAAAATGAATAACGAATTCCCATTTGAGAAAATAACTATTGGAAAATTTAAGTAAATAACAAGCAATATCTCGAAAACGGTTCACTCAACAATAAAGATGTATATGACATAAGTTGTGTATTTTAACGCGATCTACATACTTTCGTACTCACCTATAAGATATAGAGGGTAGAGGTCGTACGAACGTAGCACTTTGAGAATCTATATTCAACAGTTGGTGTTACTCCTTAGAAAGGAAGTATCTGCTGATTTTTATTTAATTCTTTACATTTTACATAGCACGTATGCACTGGCACAACACAAAAGCACTACACACAATACTCAGTTTTAATATTTGCACTAATAACATCAGGAATAACTGAAGTCTGCAAACAGTCATTTCCCATGTGCAGCCTTACGTACAGAAAACGTGTGTGGCTGATCTATGTGTAAAAAGAGCCTGAGAGCGGATGTACGTCAGCGGTAAAATCTTTTAAATGCATTTTTATTGGCGATGGTAGAAATCGTGCAGTGGTGGATCGTGAAAATTCATATAAATGGATGTATCACCTCATAATAAGCCTCTATATACCAAGAATATTGAGTTTTTAAAAAGTCAGCAACTGTACCTGTGTTTCTATACGTGAACGTCAGATGGCAGCTTCGATACGTGTCCACGGAGACCTTAGTGCTAGGCAACTGTACCTCTGTTTCTATACGTGAACGGCAGATTGCAGCTTCGATACGTGTCCACGGAGACCTTAGTGCTAGGCAACTGTACCTCTGTTTCTATACGTGAACGGCAGATTGCAGCTTCGATACGTGTCCACGGAGACCTTAGTGCTAGGCAACTGCACCTCTGTTTCTATACGTGAACGGCAGATTGCAGCTTCGATACGTGTCCACGGAGACCTTAGCGCTAGGCAACTGCACCTCTGTTTCTATACGTGAACGGCAGATTGCAGCTTCGATACGTGTCCACGGAGACCTTAGTGCTAGGCAACTGTACCTCTGTTTCTATACGTGAACGGCAGATTGCAGCTTCGATACGTGTCCACGGAGACCTTAGTGCTAGGCAACTGTACCTCTGTTTCTATACGTGAACGGCAGATTGCAGCTTCGATACGTGTCCACGGAGACCTTAGTGCTAGGCAACTGCACCTCTGTTTCTATACGTGAACGGCAGATTGCAGCTTCGATACGTATCCACGGAGACCTTAGTGCTAGGCAACTGCACCTCTGTTTCTATACGTGAACGGCAGATTGCAGCTTCAATACGTGTCCACGGAGACCTTAGTGCTAGGCAACTGTACCTCTGTTTCTATACGTGAACGGGAGATTGCAGCTTCGATACTGCGTGTGCGAGGTATGGAAACTCAAGGACGCAAAACATGCACGACCGAGGGTTAAAAAGCAGAACAAGTAGTGACGTGGAGCGTTGTGATTGGTGTAAATAAGACGATCTCTGATAGGTGGACAAATTGAAATAACGTGATGTGATAGGCGAAAATAAAATCAAAGGTGATTGGATGAAAAATGACGAGAAGGAATTAGCGGTGAATTTGTGAACTAAGATGGCGAAGATTTTTTTTTTTTTTTAAAAAAAGGATAATATAAGTACGGCAACTGTAACGGTTTACGGCAAACGCGCGCCGCGCAATGCGTCACGCCCGGGCAATAAAACAAAAATGATATTGAGCAAGATGCCCGGCGTGACGCATTGCGCGGCGCGCGTTTGCCGTAAACCGTTACAGTTGCCGTACTTATATTATCCTTTTTTTTAAAAAAAAAAAAATCTTCGCCATCTTAGTTCACAAATTCACCGCTAATTCCTTCTCGTCATTTTTCATCCAATCACCTTTGATTTTATTTTCGCCTATCACATCACGTTATTTCAATTTGTCCACCTATCAGAGATCGTCTTATTTACACCAATCACAACGCTCCACGTCACTACTTGTTCTGCTTTTTAACCCTCGGTCGTGCATGTTTTGCGTCCTTGAGTTTCCATACCTCGCACACGCAGTATCGAAGCTGCAATCTCCCGTTCACGTATAGAAACAGAGGTACAGTTGCCTAGCACTAAGGTCTCCGTGGACACGTATTGAAGCTGCAATCTGCCGTTCACGTATAGAAACAGAGGTGCAGTTGCCTAGCACTAAGGTCTCCGTGGATACGTATCGAAGCTGCAATCTGCCGTTCACGTATAGAAACAGAGGTGCAGTTGCCTAGCACTAAGGTCTCCGTGGACACGTATCGAAGCTGCAATCTGCCGTTCACGTATAGAAACAGAGGTACAGTTGCCTAGCACTAAGGTCTCCGTGGACACGTATCGAAGCTGCAATCTGCCGTTCACGTATAGAAACAGAGGTACAGTTGCCTAGCACTAAGGTCTCCGTGGACACGTATCGAAGCTGCAATCTGCCGTTCACGTATAGAAACAGAGGTGCAGTTGCCTAGCGCTAAGGTCTCCGTGGACACGTATCGAAGCTGCAATCTGCCGTTCACGTATAGAAACAGAGGTGCAGTTGCCTAGCACTAAGGTCTCCGTGGACACGTATCGAAGCTGCAATCTGCCGTTCACGTATAGAAACAGAGGTACAGTTGCCTAGCACTAAGGTCTCCGTGGACACGTATCGAAGCTGCAATCTGCCGTTCACGTATAGAAACAGAGGTACAGTTGCCTAGCACTAAGGTCTCCGTGGACACGTATCGAAGCTGCCATCTGACGTTCACGTATAGAAACACAGGTACAGTTGCTGACTTTTTAAAAACTCAATATTCTTGGTATATAGAGGCTTATTATGAGGTGATACATCCATTTATATGAATTTTCACGATCCACCACTGCACGATTTCTACCATCGCCAATAAAAATGCATTTAAAAGATTTTACCGCTGACGTACATCCGCTCTCAGGCTCTTTTTACACATAGATCAGCCACACACGTTTTCTGTACGTAAGGCTGCACATGGGAAATGACTGTTTGCAGACTTCAGTTATTCCTGATGTTATTAGTGCAAATATTAAAACTGAGTATTGTGTGTAGTGCTTTTGTGTTGTGCCAGTGCATACGTGCTATGTAAAATGTAAAGAATTAAATAAAAATCAGCAGATACTTCCTTTCTAAGGAGTAACACCAACTGTTGAATATAGATTCTCAAAGTGCTACGTTCGTACGACCTCTACCCTCTATATCTTATAGGTGAGTACGAAAGTATGTAGATCGCGTTAAAATACACAACTTATGTCATATACATCTTTATTGTTGAGTGAACCGTTTTCGAGATATTGCTTGTTATTTACTTAAATTTTCCAATAGTTATTTTCTCAAATGGGAATTCGTTATTCATTTTTTTTTTGTCTTTGATATGCAAAGAGTATTAATCTGTGGCAAAAAGAATGGTACTGCACATAGCAACCAGCTATTAAGAGATATGTATGTGCTTAAAGGCTACTGTTTTTCTATATTCCCCTTGTAAATATATTTTCCCTACATCTACAACAAAATTAGCAATAAAACAGAGTTTGCAAATGTTTATCTCGATTAACATGAACTAGATGGGGAATAAGCGTTTGTAAAAATACTTTGTACAAGAGATGAGAAAAGTCATGTGAGTGTTACACATCAGATTTTTTTTATGTGTTTCAGTGGGTGAATAATAATTAGTTTTGTTGGTATCGTTATCACAGTACTGTTTCACTTGTGAAATCCCGTTCTCTTTGTATTAAAAAAAATGGCTCTAACGATTTTGATGAAAAATATCGTATGTTTAATATAATGTCGTGAGAAATGAAATGTATATCTCGAATTTTCTGGGAATGTCTCCAAAAGTATTCTTCATTGTGAACGTCTTTTTCATAACTGAAAAACCGTAAGAGATAGACAAAATTTTACTACACAAAAAATGTAGATCGCGTTAAAATACACATCTTATGTAATATACATTTTTGTTGTTGAGTGAACCGTTTTCGAGATATTGTTTGTTAATTTTCCAATATTTATTTTCTCAAATGGGACTTCGTTATTCATTTTTTTTTGTCTTTGATATGCAAACAGTATTAATCTGTGGCAAAAAGAATGGTGTTGCACATAGCAACCAGCTATTAAGAGATATGTATGTGCTTAAAGGCTACTGTTTTTCTATATTCCCCTTGTAAATATATTTTCCCCTACATCTACAAGAAAATTAGCAATAAAATAGAGTTTGCAAATGTTTATCTCGATTAACATGAACTAGATGGAGCATAAGCGTTTGTAAAAATACTTTGTACAAGAGTAGAGAACGTCATGTGAGTGTTACACATCAGATTTTTTTTTATACAAGAAAATTAGCAATAAAATAGATTTTGCAAATGTTTATCTCGATTAACATGAACTAGATGGGGAATAAGCGTTTGTAAAAATACTTTGTACAAGAGTTGAGAAAGTCATGTGAGTGTTACACATCAGATTTTTTTTTTTTGTTTCAGTGGTATCGTTATCACAGTACTGTTTCACTTGTGAAATCCCGTTCTCTTTGTATTAAAAAATGGCTCTAACGATTTTGATGAAAATATCATATATTTAAGATAATGTCGAGAGAAATGAAATGTATATCTCGAATTTTCTGGGAATGTCTCCAAAAGAATTCTTCATTGTGAACGACTTTTTCATAACTGATAAACCGTAAGAGATAGACAAAAGTTTGCTACACAAAAAATGTAGATCGCGTTAAAATACACAACTTATGCCATATACATTTATTTTGTTGAGTGAACCGTATTTCGAGATATTGCTTGTTATTTCCTTTAAATTTTCCAATACTTATACTTTTTCTCAAATGCGTTATTCATTTTTACTTTCTCTACTACGTATAGTAAGTAGGGGAAGTATTGCATTCCACCCAAAAATTCGTTACCGAGATTTCACTGGAAATACATGTTTTGAGAATCTCTGAATCCAAAAAAAAAAAAGCATTTTTGGAAACATGTCCGTGTGTGTGTCTGTCTGTGTGTCTGTGTGTCTGTGAACAGCATAACTCAAAAACGAACAGTCGGATAAACACCAAACTTGGTATTTAGGTTCAGTATCTTCCAGAGATGCGACACGAAGGTTTTCAAGAAAATCCCCCCACCCCAGACTACCCTTTACATGGAACATTTTTCGAAAATTTTAATTTTCTCAAAAACGGCTCTAACGATTTTGATTAAAACATAATATGTTTAAGATATTGTCATGTCAAATAAAATGTATATCTCGAATTTTCTGGGAATGTCTCCAAAAATATTCTTCATTGTGAACGACTTTTTTGCATAACTGGTAAACCATAAGAGATAGACAAAATTTTACTACACAAAAAATGTAGATCGCGTTAAAATACACAACTTATGTCATATACGTTTCTTTTGTTGAGTGAACCGTTTTCGAGATATTGCTTGTTATTTCCTTAAATTTTCCAATACTTATACTTTTTCTCAAATTCGTTTATTCATTTTTTTTATGTCCTGAACATGCAAACAGAATGGAATTCGCCACATAGCAACCAGCGTTAAAATATTTGACTATCGCTTAAAAGCTACCAATTAGATTGTACAAGAGTAGAGAAAGTTATGTGAGTGTAACAAATCAGTTTTTTTATACGCTACTATTTTAGTGTGTGTGTGTGTGTGTGTGTGTGTGTGTGTGTGTGCGCGCGCGCGAGTACGTGCCTAGGAACCGTGCGCCACAAGCCAAAACGACGTCGTTATAGAAAAACTTTATCAATTGCCTACCGGCCAGGGACAACCGCTAAAAAACCTGAAAAAAGCTCTAAGAGTATTCTAACGCTTACCGATCTGGAAAACCCTTGAAAACAAGATAGTACACTTTTGAGATATTGCTTGTTATTTCCTTAAATTTTTCAATACTTTTTTACTTTCTCTACTACGTATAGTAAGTAGGGGAAGTATTGCATTCCGCCCAAAAATTCGATACCGAGATTTCACCGGAAATACACGTTTTGAGACCTCCTGAATCAAAAAAAAAAAAAAAAAAAAAAAGCATTTTTGGAAACATGTCCGTGTGTGTGTGCCTGTCTGTGTGTCTGTCTGTCTCTCTGTGTGTGTGTGTGTGTGTGCGCGCCGGTACGTGCCTAGTATCCGCGCGCCGACAAGGTAAAACTTCATCATTTGCCTACCGGGCAGGGACAACCGCTAAAAACCTGAGAAAACCTCCAAAATTAGAAACGCCTTCGTCAACCAGTACAGAAAACGCCTACCAACCAGGGAAAACCTATGAAAAAGCAGAAAGAGCTTGCATTTGTTTACCATCCGCAGAAAACTCCAAAAAAAAAAAAAAAAAAAAAAAACTAGTCATTTAAAAAAAAAAAAAAAAAAAAAAAAAAGGAAAAAGACGAATAATATAAGTATGGTAGAAACAGCTTGCATTCGTCTACCAACCAGAGAAAACCCCCGAAACACTAGTTATTTAAAATTGCTGATGAGTTCTGGATAGGCTTTTGCAAATGTTGTTGGTAGCAAAACTTGCCTTTTCCATCACCTCCAACATACCCCACTCCCACACCTTTTTTTCTTTCCACCAATCATAATCTCTCTTATTCTCGCCAATCAGCAACTTTCATTTGTTCCTTTCCACCAATAACATCACTTCTTATTCCCACCAATGACAACTTCACACGTCACTTTCTGTTATACTTTTTATCCCTCGTTCGCCATCTTTCCCCCTCTTTCAGACCCCAACCACCGCACAGTCAACACCTCGCCGCTCCTTAACCTCAACTTCGTGCCTCCGCCATCTTATTTAGTTCACATTTTTACCACCGCGCCTCTCATCTCTCAACCAGATTGCCTGCAAGAACAGATCTCGTTCATTCGCACCTCGACGGTTGCCTCGGCAACAGCTACTGCCAACACCTACGTCGTACACGTTTTTGACCGCTTTCGACCGGCTTGAGAACCCTGCTCCTACGTACGCTAGCGACCATCACGATGGTCCAGTACCAGGTTTTGGTATAGTTAAATTACGCCTCTGCAAAGGGTGTCTGTACCGCTTTAAAAACCTAGGTATATCAGTGCGTAGTGATGTTGGTTGATCTTAAAGCTGGTTAAGCATTTTCAAAAACAGTTTGCTTTTATTTTTCCGCCTCGCGTGCCGCGCTTTTGGTGACGCATCCACACCGGTAACAGGTAAGTAACACACGCATAATTATTTTTCGGACCTGCTTGGCGTAGGAATATATCCTTTCGTGTTTTGGTACTGTAACCTCAAACCTCCTTACCCACCTCTTGCGTCCGCCATCTTGTTTAGTTCTCACCGCATCTCCTTGTCGCAGACCCTCCGCCATTTTTAGTTCCCGCTATTTTAACCTCAAAATCTACTCTTCTAACCTCTTGCTACCGCCATCTTCTTTTAGTTCCCATTCTCACCACCGCGTCTCCTTACCCCCACCTCTTGCGACCGCCATGTTCACCACTAACCTCCAAATTTCCTCGTCCTTAAACCTCTTGTCTCAACCACCTTGTTTAGTTCCCATTTTCGCCACCGCATCTCATATCGCCCCATCTCTCTATCCACTCAAGAAAACTACCATCCAACGTTCAAAAAATTGCTGATCAGTTCACGACAGGCTTTTGCAAATCTTGTTGCTAGCAAAACTTACCTTTCCCATCACCTCCAACATACCCCACTCCTTTTTCTTTCCACCAATCATAACCTCTCTTATTCTTACCAATCAACAACTTTCATTTGCTCCTTTCCACCAATAAAATCACTTCTTATTCCCACCAATCACAACTTCACACGTCACTTTCTGTTACACTTTTTATCCCTCGCTCCCCATCTTTTCCCTCTTTCAGTCCCGACCTCCGCACAGACAACACCTCGCCGCTGCTCACATCTCCGAACCAAATTGCCGGCGAGAACAGATCTTGTTTATTCACACCTCGACCGTTGACTCGACAGCAGCTACTGTCAACACCTACGTCGTACACGTTTTTGACCGCTTTCGACCGGCTATGAGAACCCTGCTCCTACGTACGCTAGCGACCATCACGATGGTCCAGTACCAGGTTTTTGGTATAGTTAAATTACGCCTCTGCAAAGGGTGTCTGTACCGCTTTAAAAACCTAGGTATATCAGTGCGTAGTGATGTTGGTTGATCTTAAAGCTGGTTAAGCATTTTCAAAAACAGTTTGCTTTTATTTTTCCGTCTCGCGTGCCGCGCTTTTGGTGACGCATCCACACCGGTAACAGGTAAGTAACACACGCATAATTATTTTTCGGACCTGCTTGGCGTAGGAATATATCCTTTCGTGTTTTGGTACTGTAACCTCAAACCTCCTTACCCACCTCTTGCGTCCGCCATCTTGTTTAGTTCTCACCACATCTCCTTGTCGCAGACCCTCCGCCATTTTTAGTTCCCACTATTTTAACCTCAAAATCTACTCATCTAAAACTCTTGCTACCCCCATCTTCTTTTAGTTCCCATTCTCACCACTGCGTCTCCTTACCCCCACCTCTTGCGACAGCCGTGTTCACCACTAACCTCCAAATTTCCTCGTCCTTAAACCTCTTGTCTCAACAACCTTGTCTAGTTCCCATTTTCGCCACCGCATCTCATATCGCCCCCATCTCTCTATCCACTCAACAAAAAACTACCATCCAACGTTCAAAAAAATTGCTGATCAGTTCACGACAGGCTTTTGCAAATCTTGCTGCTAGCAAAACTTACCTTTCCCATCACCTCCAACATACCCCACTCCCACACCTTTTTCTTTTCCACCAATCATAATCCCTCTTATTCCTACCAATCAACAACTCTCATTTGTTCCTTTCCACCAATAAAATCACTTCTTATTCCCACCAATCACAACTTCACACGTCACTTTCCTTTACACTTTTTATCCCTCGCTCCCCATCTTTTCCCCCATTTCAGTACCGACCTCCGCACAGACAACACCTCGCCACCCAGCTCCTCTCCATCACGCGAACTCCATACTCCTCCATCTCCCTTCCTCCATCTCCCACCCCAAATTAACGAACCAATCAAAACACTCCACGTCACTTCCTCAATTCTTTCAACTCGTCCCGGATGAGCCAACCGATTTAACGATAATCCTAACGCTCAGGGCGCTTTTCAAACTTACCGCCGCCGCCGTCGCACGCAGCGACACTAGCGACACTAGCGCCCCTAGCGGCAGGATTATCGTTAAAACAATTGGCTCATCCGGGACTATTACTACTGGTACCGCTCAGTTAGGTATCCCTGGAGGTTGGTGGCTTGTGGTCAGGGACCAGGCAGCGTCGGATACGAACTATCTGGAAATGTTAAAGAGCCCGTCCGTGCTTGCGCCCGTTGGCATCCGGATCTGGGCTCCTTTCGTGTCTCGCCCCTCATCCCTCCCTCCCAGGGGTCACGTTGGAAGCAAAAAGGACCGCTACGACCTACTTGCGGTGTTCTACCTCGGTTCCGGCGGCTCCTCCTTGATATCTACCTTTGCCTTTACCTTTTACCGCTTTTAAACACTTGACTGTCGATTCATCCTTCTGTATCCCCCATGGTACCTAAGTTGAAATATATAATGAAACTATTTCACCACACGTTCATGTCGATTAACATGAAGTAGAAAATAAACCTCTGCAGAAATAGTTTGTAGAAATTATAATCGATAGTTGTTATAAGTAGAAAGTCATGTCAGTTTAACACATCTGAGTTTTAGAAGTGAGGACGAATACTTTCTGGAGTCACTGAGTATACAGACGTTATAACATTTTATAAAAGTCTTGTATTAGTCAACACTTATTTCACTTTTAAAGCGTCTCAAGGTTTATTTGTCATATTACCTGTAATAACATTTTATCCAGCTTTTTGTTTTTCCCTGATCATCGGAGGAGACGGCGCTGTTCCAGTAGGGATATTCTACTCATGCTCTACAAGAGGGCACTCCTGGGAGGGAGGAACGGGTGAGAGGTAACACCGGGCGGCCGGAACCAGGAGTGACGACACAGCAATGACATGGTCCCTAAAATTTCCAGATTGAGACGCCCCGACAGGCGGACAGGCAGACCGGGGACAGCCACCCCACTCAGAGAGTTTATTCCAGCAACCAGCCGAAAGCCGACGGAAGGAGAAATTTTCACAGAGATCATCCTTTTTCCCTGCCATGCCTCACCGAAATACCATCGCCGACACTTCCAACCCTTAAACAGACCTAACGGGGTGAAGGGTGAATGAAATGTTAAATGGAAAGAAATGGAGGACAGGCAATTCGGTAGCTTCAGCCTTTGCCTGACGATCCGGGAAAACACCGAAAAAACCATGAGTCAGAGTGGGTGTTCGCCGGAAATCGAACCCGAGACCTCCCGAATGCGAGTTGCAGGCACCACCTCGCTCGGTTTATCCAGATTAAGAAAAAATATTAAAACAAATACCAAATCTTTCCTTGATGAATAGAAGAATTAAAGCGTGTTACTGTTAAAAATGTGTACATTATCACCCATTTTCATTTCTCGCGTTGTACCTGAATGAGAAAATTTCGTGTTCAGTGGTGAATTTTCGAGATGTAAGAAATTAATAGAGGCAAGTTAAGCGTTTTTACACACGAAAGGAATCTGTAGCACTCCATCGGTTTGATTCCTCGATTATAGTCACCAGTACACCAGGGAGTACGACTTGTCTTTAGACCATTACAATAAAATCATATTAATAATTGCTGAATTTATTTGTAACATATATGGGTGTAATAATAACAGTTAGTGGCAATTGAAATTTGGTTTAAGGTTCCAAGATTATAAAGTAAATGTACAGAATATAAGAATCTATTTTATAAGCCTTCTCATATAAGAATACCATAAACAGCTAATGCAGGATCACTTAGAAATGGGGAAAACTAATGTGAAAGGGTTAGTAATGGGAAGAATATTGAAATATTCGTACCGATAAACCAATTATCAGAAGAAAATATTTTAAAGTGTTGTCATAATTATCAGGAAAAGCACCAGAGTACTGATAACTGCTGTGTAAAATTAAGGACCAGCTTGAGAAGAACAGTTAGAATATATATGGGGGCAAAGACATGGAATGGTACAGGGCTTTTGAAAGTACGCCCGATCTAGGTTTGAAGAAATGGATAGTCAAAACATATGAGCTGAGATGAATGAGATGAAAAACTTTAGATATATGTAATAAAAAGGAGAGGGAAGCTATTGCATGATTCCGGCTAGGTGTTTGGAAATTAAGGAGGCAAAGGGAAATGTGATGCAAGGTATATGCCCAATCTGTGGGGATAACGAAGGTGGAGGGCATATTTTGATGGAATGTACAGAAACCAATGAGTGGAGGAAAAAACTAATCAAAGAAAAATGGCTTAGATGTGACAAAACTGTAGTGATTAAGAAAATGTTCACAGATCAATCGCAGATAAGGCAATTAGGAGAATTCCTTTGAAAGGTTAGGTTGAAATGGAAATGTCTGTCGACAAATGTTAATTTAACAATTTCAGTACTGTAAATAGCAGGTTATTAAAACATATATAGAGAAGAGAAAAATGCAAATAAATTGTAATATCTGGATGTCTATGGGGTAAGTGGCCAGGGCCAGTTCCCATAGACTTCATTATGTATTGGACTTAGTACTGATGAAATCTTGTCATTAAAATATCATATTATTTATTTCTATGATAAAAACGTATATAATTTTTATGCAAATACCATTATAAACATATTGTTACTGTATCCACTAGCGTGCAAAATTGTCTCATTAAAGCACGACTGCCAATAATAGCAATGGCTTATTTCTACAGAAATGTCATAATACCAGTATTCCAAGCTGCCTTGGCTTATAGAGAGAAGTAACCACAAAGAATAGCTATGGGCGTATACTGATTGGTGAAATAAAGACATTTTAATTATTTGTCAATTTAAACAGTAGATAAGTTTATTCCTCCAAAATTAAAGTCTTTATAACTGAATTGGAAAACATTTTAAGACCTTCTCGGTCTGTTTATACTGTTCTTGTCTATCATCTTGCCTGGGAACTTCCTCTCAATGAGCGCGATCCACTCATCGTCTTCGTTTCCCACTCAACTGTGTTTCCTTGGAATTTTCCCGTTGAGTTCTGCAATTCTTTTAACTCGTGAAGCTATCCGTGAAATACGGCACGGTTGGACCCCTGGTACATAGAGCATTCAGAGAAAAAAATTAAGTGAAAAAGAAACAGAAACTTAAAGCATAAGCAGATAAATTGTTTTATCACGACTACAATCTCTTAAGAAGCAGCTCTTAAGAATGGAAAAGAGAGAGAGAGAGAGAGAGAGAGAGAGAGAGAGAGAGAGAAGAAGAAGAAGAAGAAGAAGAAGAAGATGAAAGGAAAATGTGAATAAAAACCAAGTCTTAAACTATTACAAGTTTTACAATACTACATTTCTTTCTCGTTAGGTTTTGGTTAAATCCAAGTGGGCAGAAACCCTTATTTTTTTAATCTTCTAATTCACACTTTGACGAGAACTTGCCAGCATGCAAAGATTGTAATTTCCACCACAGCTCTTCGTGTGACTTTACTAGTCATGCAATACTCCTTCGGTCGATTCTGGTTATTTTAGGAAAATATACATGTTCAAGTCAATTAAGTTGTGATGTTACAGTAAACAAAAAGAAAAAAAACACAATATTGACTACATTTATTTTAAGAACAATTTAACTTAATTTTAATATTCTGGAGAACGAGTTCATAATTTTAAGATGCAACATCAAAAGAATTGAGCTCTGACCTTCTGATACTTAGACAAAATATATCGAAACAGGTAAGTGGTAAATTTAAACAGTTCTTTCGTTGTGAGGTTCAGGAAAGTAACAGGAAAAAAAATCTGGTGTGTTGCGTTTACATTACTTTACCCACAATACTTTATTTTCCAATAGTTTCTATAAAATACTCTTCGGAAGGTTAATGTTTCTTCATATTAATCGAGATAAACCTTTGCATTACACATTTGTTACAGGTTCAAGGGTGATAGCGGAAACCGAAACAATAGTCAGATGTTTCAATACCAGTCGCTTATATGCTGGCTTTGAAATGAAACTTTCACGAAAAACAACTGATTAGAGTCAGCACTTTAAAAATAATAACGATAAAGTATTGAACTTTTCAAACCAATAACAACCCACATTTCGCAAATTGCCGATACCACAAAAAAGTTATTTGAAATAAATTGTGTGTTTAAAAAGATCTATAGTACTATAGTACATTTTCGTCTATCTCCTAATGTTTAGCAGCTATACAAAATTATACAAGATTCCTTCGAGATACACACACACACACACACATACATACACGATACATACACGAGATACACATATCTTAAACATATGTTATTTTAACCAAAGTCATTTTCCAGTAAAGAGTAGCTTAGCCTGGGGAATTTTCTTGAAAACCCCCGTATCGCATATTTGGAAATTACTTGTTTAAATACTTACCAAGTTTGGTACTTATCCGGCTTTTCATTTTTAGTTATGCTTTTCACAGTCACAACGCGCGCGCGCGCGCACACACACACACACACACACATACACACATACATAGGACCTTTTTCTAAAAATCTGATGTGTTACACTCACATGACTTTCTCTACTCTTGTACAAACTATTTTTACAAACGCTTATTCTCCATCTACTTCATGTTAATCGAGATAAACATTTGCAGACTCTATCTTATTGCTAATTTTCTTGTAGATGCGAGGGGAATATATATTTACAAGGGCAGTATCGAAATACAGTAGCCTTTAAGTATCGACATATCTCTTAATAGCTGGTTGCTAGGTGCAGCACCATTCCCTTTCCCACAGATTAATACTCTTTGCATATCCAAGACAAAAAATGAATAACGAATTCCCATTTGAGAAAATAAGTATTGAAACATTTAAGGGAATAACAAGCAATATCTCGACAATGGTTCACTCAACAACAAAAATGTATATGACATAAATTGTGCATTTTAACGCGATCTACATCTTTTGTGTAGTAAAATTTTGTCTATCTCTTATGGTTTACCAGTTCACCAAAAGTCGTAGAATACTTTTGGAGACATCCCCAGAAAATTCAAGATATAAATTTTGTTTGTCATGAAAATATCTTAAACATATGATATTTTAATCAAAATCGTTAGAGCCATTTTTGAGAAAATTAAAATTTTCGAAAAATGTTCCATGTAAAGCTTGGTCTGGGGTGGGGGGATTTTCTTGAAAACCTTCGTGTCGCATCTCTGGTAGATACTGAACATAAATACCAAGTTTGGTGTTTATCCGACTGTTCGTTTCTGAGTTATGCTGTTCACAGACAGACAGACAGACACACACAGACACACACACGGACATGTTTCCAAAAATGCTTTTTTTTGGATTCAGGGTGTCTCAAAACATGTATTTCCGGTGAAATCTCGATATCGAATTTTTGGGTGGAATACAATACTTCCCCTACTTACTATAGGTAGTAGAGAAAGTAGAAATGCTTTCCTTTTGGGATTCAGGATATCTAAAAATGTATTTCCGATGAAATCTTAAATGGGTAGAATACAATACTTCCTCTACACACAGCTAGTGTAAAACTTCGTGACAGTCCCCCTCTCCTGAAGCATAGCTGCGCAATAGCAATGACCAGCCCACTTGAATAACAAGAAAGGTGGGGGTCAGCGACTGCCTGCGAGTTTCTGATATACAGAGTGAGCCAAAAGACTCCGAACCGCCTGCGCGGTGTTTTTCCTGTCCTCGTCCTCGGCGCTCGTTGCCGTCTGCTGCTATCATAGAAAGACGCGGATGAAACCATACAACATTTTTAAAACTACTTTTAAAGTGTTTACTTACCAACTTTATGAAAGGAAATGCTGAAACTGGCCACCGCCGTTGTCCTTACATTTTTGGCACCTCTGTAGGAAACTATCCATCATGGAATTTTTGGGGGGAAATTTCCAAACGATGACCGATATCGTCTAATGTTTCTTCGGTAAGAACTGGAAGCCGCCTTTTAGATTTCTTAGCCTGAACACTTCCTGTGGCCTGAAATTTATTGTAAAGTTCATGGATTGTTCTACGTCCTGGAACTTTTAAATCTGGAAATATTTCTGCAAATCGTACTTTACTTTGCGAGTTGACCGAGTTAACACATACGAATCATAAATAAGTGCACGATGTGTGTATAATATAAACTTTGTTTGCAGTAGCAGTGCGTTATCATGTTTTTATCATATTTCCATATCATGCCATATTTTCCCATATTTCCATGCCAGTTGAAAAACACCGCTCAGCCGGTAATATGTTCATAAAATACTCCTCCGGAGTAATTTAAAACATAAAGTGTACAAGACAAACCCACGCACCCTGGAAGAATTAAAACAAAATATCCGCCAGGAAATTTCTCAACGTGAACTACGGCGAGTGATGGGTAGTTTCCTAAAGAGGTGCCAAAAATATGCGGACAACGACGGTGGTCAGTTTCAGCATCTCCTTTCGTAAAGTTGGTAAGTAAACCCTTTAAAAGTAGTTTTAAAAATGTTGTATGTTTTCATCTGCGCCTTTGTATGATAGCGGCAGACGGCAACGAACGTCGAGGACGCGGACACCGCGCAGGCGGTTCGGAGTCTTTTGGCTCACTCTGTACTTCTGGTCCCTTGCTCCCCAATCACTCTCACCATTTCTCCTCATTTCTCCTCTCTTGCGCATATGGAGTATCACGACGTTTTACACGTGCTGTACTACAGGTAAGCAGTAGAGAAAGTAAAAATTGAAAATTAAACTTCATTCTTTAACCACTAAAGCTTTACTAAAACCAATCCAAAAATCTATAGATTGGAGTTTTGGTTAAATTGTAAGCTATGAAAAGATTATTACCTTTGATTTTGAGCAAGCAATTTGATTTCTCAGCAACGTATGACAATATCTATGTCTACAACAGAAGGGGCAAATTAGGAACTTTATTTTCTGGCGTCACTTTTTCAAAGTTCACATGGTTCATTTGTCTATGGTTAATATCCATGTTAAGAGTAACAAACTTCATTATCTACTCCATTAATTGATAAGAGTTTTATTGCACCAAGATGAGGCGCTATTACACATAGGAGATGGCACCGCGATGAAGCGCCAATATGAAGCAGTATGATGGTTGTCACTTTTGAAGTTGTTGATTCTGTTGCAGTGGTCTCGTGGCTCGTTCTGTTGCCTCGTGCGCCAGCTGCTCCATTGGTAAGCTATGAGATTTTTCTCTCAGGTATACGTGGATATATTGTTAAATAACAACACCAGTTTCAATTGACTGAGAAATTTGTCGTGAAATAATATTTAAGTTGTTAATTTGAATTGCCGACCGTTTGAAGTGAAGAAGTAGACTGGCTCTCAATTGTAGCACTCGAAAATATAATTGAATTATTATACCTGCTAACTTACATACAAAGTTACGGTTGGAAACAACTGTTTCCGCAATAAAAGAATCTAGTATAACTTGCCGTGAGTCACTAAATCGCTTATCGGAGAGACCTCTCGCAATAACCGCAAATCTTGCTCACACAAGCGCGTTTCTAGGCGCTTAAAATATCACACGAGCAGTATGTATTCTAGACGATACGGAGAGAGAGAGAGAGAGAGAGAGAGAGAGAGAGAGAGAGAGAGTAATGTATGCCCAACTGTGTGCACGAACGAATGTACGAACCAGTGCCGGTACCAGTGTCAGAGTAACTCTCTGATCTAAAATTGCAAGCCTTTATTACTTTTAGCTCCCCTTACACATTATTTTCCCTTCCAAATTTACATCTTCTTGCACGTCTCTCACTGTTACCAACTCAGCCGTTCACTTCTCTCGGAATTTCTTTTGCCTCTCTAACTTAGAGAATTGGCCCACGTGCCTGCAAACGTACTCAGCTTATAGCATAACTGAATTCTCAGAATCTTTAAGCTAACATGTTTGTCACTTCAGCTGTCGCTAATGATTTTCGCTAACCTGATTTCCTAATTACCTTCATCTTTCCGTACAAACATTTCAACTCAAGCTTTTTATATCATACATTGTTTTAATATACAGAAATGATTTATTGCAAATATTTCTCTACTTTACTATCACTTCTTTATTTCATTATTTATATACTCCCGCCAATAATTAGGTATCATAATATTATCTCCTTATTTCCATCCCAATATATATATATATATATATATATATATATATATATATATATAGGTCTGTCATATATATTACAGGCTTTAATTCATTAAATAACAAGAAAATTATTTAATTCACTTTGTTTATCTCAGTAGTATCCCTTGGTGCTTTATCACCTTTTCTAGGATTCTTCCCTAAGTTAATTACAATTCAATTTAAAGCTCAAAATCTAATAATTTTCACAATTATCTTAATTATATCTTTTCTTCTTATCTTGTATTATTATAACATACACAAGAATAATAATTAGAAATTCAGAAATTATTTGAGTTATCCTACTTATATATTATATCTGTCCTTCCCACCATCTTACTTGGTATATTAGTTTATAGGTACCAGCTTTAATTTTATCAATAATATACTGAGTATATTGTAAATTGTACATTGCATTCTATATTTTAAATATTGTGACTCTGTCCTCCTTCCATTGTCATTTCATTAACTTCTCGCTGTCACTTCAGTAATGTGATTCTGGTTCTGACATTGCACTAACGTGCACTTTAATTTTCCCAGTCACTTCACTTTTCTTCGCTACGTAGCGGCATAATGAAATACGCGAGAAGCAGCCTCTTCTTCTTTCCAATTCACTCCTAGGGAGTCTAACACAATGCATCTCTAATCTCTCGCAGTAGCAGCACTCACTGTACGTCACGTGGCTGACGAGAAAGACGTCACAAGTATACTCTGAAGAGCAAAAGCCTATATGGAATCGCAGCGGTTGCACTAAAATAAATTTTGTAGATATGTACGTAATAAATATTATGAAAAACTTCCACCCACCTACTGCTCTTTTACCAAATAGTGTAAGTTAAGTTTGAGAAATTCAACTGGAATCCCAGGCGTAGCGCTAAAAATTACAAATCTGATTCATCGCCCTATAGAAGATATGGCATGAAATATAAATGACAGAAACCAAATTACTGGAGCACTACGTGATATATCTTTATCACTGTATTTAATTACTTACCTACGCCAATGAACAATGTACATACTCTTTAGAATAAAATATATACGTGAAACTTGGAAAACCTGCAGAATGACTGTTTTCTGATCATAGTTTATGCTATCACATGCAATACCTTCAATATGACCAAACTGTCAAAGCAACTTAAAATAAATATTAATGTCCTGCAAGTTTTGTACATTTAACTTCCTAGGTTAACTTAACATTACTTTTTGTTACGCTGATTAAGAACTCTCCAGACGACGTGTGTTTGGAAATCACTTAATCAAACATTTATTTTTCTAACCAATTTTCAATGCAAATTTTCTGTGCAAATTAATGCTTTAATTATACAGGAAACGCATGTTATTATTGCTAATTCAAGTTATTACTTATTTTTATAAAAATCCTTTTCTTAAACCTTTTCTTCTCCTTTTCTAAGAAATTTAAAGGGTTTGTCACAGGCAGCTTTAAAAATGCATGGAGTGGGGGTTTTAATTTTTAAGAAAAACTTGAATGTCGTGATTTTTATGAGTTGAGGCCAAATTTTATAGATGCATCACACATTTATTCACTATAAAATAACAACGTATAAATAACAATAATAATAATAATAATAATAATAATAATAATAATAATAGTAATAATTATATACTGTTTACCTTAAAATGAAGTTGCTGTAAACTACTTTTAAATGTAGGCTTATTTTAATTTCGCTGCGTTAGAATTCATGAAAAACTGTTTTTCATATTGCTCAAATTTAAAACAAGTCTTTCCAATTGACCAAGAGTGCAGGTAAAAAATAAGGTTTGCACTGACCTTCCTAAGCAGGTTAGTAATGATATTCATCAACGTATAAATGTCCCAAAAATTAAATATTCCAATATTTAAATGATCCATTATCCAAAAGATTGCGCTAAATAAAAACTGTTTATGAAGCATTTTAATTTCTGAAATTTTAAAGATTTATGCCAAATTATGTATATTTTGTTGCTAAAGATTAAGTTATGAGATATTTTCATTTCCTGTTAATGCAATTCCCCTGCATTCCAATTGATTCTTTACTCACAACCTCACAACCAAAGAATTTTTCAACAATAAACAAAAAAGTAGCAGACAGCAAATTTGAAATGTATATTTACAATACCCAAGTACACAATGAGCAAACATAATGCACCTAAAAAAATGTGCGTATGATAATGACAAATTAGCATTTTCTGTAAGTTTTAGTATTTTCCTTGAAAGTTCCAGTGTTTTCCCATTTAACTGTGTAGCGCTATCTATTCCTATAATACGCAACTCTTCAAAATGATGTTTTGTACATACAGAGAATTTTTTTTAGTTCTGTTTAGTCTATGGGAATGTTCCTTAGCCACACTTTAGGAATGATTTTCATCTTTGGGTAGTGAAAATGTTGCAAATCTTTCAGTTTCTGTGGCACAATTTGATCTAAATCCAAACACACTACATTGCCGAGGCATTTTCATTTATATTTCTATCTACGGAAAATAAACTTAAGTACACTGAAATTCAGAATAGTTATTTAGTTTTGTTCGGTAAAGTTGTTTAATTCTTAACCACAAAAATTAAGAGAACTACCGAAGTTAACCTTTATTAGGTCAATACGCCATGTATTGTGGTTAATCCATTATATAGTTCTAATGATATTTCAGGGATTTCTTTTTTATTCTATCGACTTTTCTATACTATAATGATTTATGGCAATAAAAAGTATGTAAAAATAATCTAATGCGTTACACTCATATGACTTTCTCTATTCTTGTACAAACTATTTTTACAAACGCTTGTTCTCCATCTATTTTATGTTAATCGAGATAAATATTTGTAGAAATTTTTTGCTAATTTTTTTGTAGGAATAAGGGAAAAATGGTAGGCTTTAAGCGATAGCCAAATCTTTTAAGAGTTGGTTGCTATGTGGAGCATTTCATTCTCTTTGCATGTCCAGGACATAAAAAAAATCTGATGTGTTACACTCACATGACTTTCTCTACTCTTGTACAAACTATTTTAATCGAGATAAACATTTGCAGAAACGATCTTTTGACATGCAAAGAGAATTACATTTTACACATACGACCAGTTCTAAAAATATTTGACTATCGCTTAAGGCATACTATGTTCCCCTTGTTTTGTATTTGCAGTGGCCTTTAGCATATACATATCTCTTAATAGCTGGTTGCTATGTGCAGTACGATTCTCTTTGCCTCAGATTAATATTCTTTGCATATACAAGACAAAAAAATGAATAACGAATTCCCATTTGAGAAAATTATTGAAAAATTTAAGGGAATAACAAGCAATATCTCTAAAATGGTTCACTCAACAAAACAAATGTATATGACATAAATTGTGTATTTTAACGCGATCTACATTTTTTGTGAAGTAAAATTTTGTCTATCTCTTATGGTTTACCAGTTATGAAAAAGTCGTTCACAATGAAGAATACTTTTGGAGACATTCCCAGAAAATTCCAGATATACATTTAATTTTTCATGAAAATATCTTGAACAAATGATATTTTAATCAAAATCGTTAGAGCCATTTTTGAGAAAATTAAAATTTTCGAAATATGTTCCATGTAAAGGGTAGTCTGGGGTGGGGGGATTTTCTTGAAAATCTTTGTGTCGCATCTCTGGAAGATATGGAACCTAAATACCAAGTTAAGTGTTTATCCGACTGTTCGTTTCTGAGTTATGCTGTTCACAGACACACAGATAGACACACACACGGACATGTTTCCAAAAATGCTTTTTTTGGATTCAGGGGGTCTCAAAACATGTATTTCCGGTGAAATCTCTGTATCGAATTTTTGGGTGGAATACAATACTTCCCCTACTTGCTATAGGTAGTAGAGAAAGTAAAAACGAATAACGAATTCCCATTTGAGAAAAAGTATAAGTTTTGGAAAATTCAAATAAAGAAGGAATATCTCGGAAATGGTTCACTCGAGAAAAAAAAATGTACATGACATAAATTATTGTTTTAACGAGGTCTACATTTTTGTGTAGAAACGTTTTGTCTGTTTCTTACGGTTTACTAGTTATGCAAAAGCCATTCAGAATGAAGAGGGCTTTTGGGGACGATCCCAGAAAATTCAAGATATACATTTCATTTTTGTGAAATTATCTTAAATATATGATGTTTTAATAAAAATCTTCGTGTCATATCTTTGAAAGATACTGAACCTAAATATCAAGTTTTGTATTTATTCGACTTTTCGTTTTTGAGTTATGCTGTTCACAGACCACAGACACACGTCCACACAGACACACACACACACACCGACCTTTTTCTAAATTTTTGTAGATTCAGGGGCCTCAAAACATGTATTTCCGGTGAAATCTCGATATCGAATTTTTGGGTGGAATACAATACTTACTATACCTAGTAGAGAAAGTAAACAGAAGGTACTTACATTACCTCTCTGTATCCATGTTGATAGAGGTTGTGGAACATGTGGGAACAAATCAGCTCAACACAGATTGAAATACACACTAAATGAAAATGCGTAATGTAACATATATAATGTAAGAGTAGAACTCACAGCACAAATAAATTATGAAAACCAAGGAAGAAAATAATGCTTCACTGTTTTATTTAACATTGTTAGGAAACTGCCAGCAAAACAGGATAATAATACTCACTTGAAAACACTGTTTATATAAGAGCATTATTGAAAACTAAGGTCACTGTAATGTAATCACATTTTAAAAGATGTTTCCGCTAACACGTGACACTAAATATAACACATAATATCCATACACTACAGTAAAACAACACACTTACGACAGTAATCATTTTAGCCACCAGGTCGTGCAAGCATTCTCGCTAGGACTAGCACCATCAGCCGATCGAGCTGTACCGAAGCGTGTCTTTCACGCACTCGTAGAACCGCCCTTGCTGTCGCATCAGAAACGCCTCACCAATTGACTCATTCGCGAGAATGTTTGCCTATATAACAGCTGACATTTTCCACAGAGTTCCAGAACGTTCAAGAAGCGGAGAAAAGATAAACTTCCAGAAGATTCTGGCTATCTCTGGATAGCGCCTTTGGTGATTACGCTGAACCAGAGCACGTATCACTATTTATTGCGCCATCTTGCCGATAAGCTTGGCCATACACTGCCTCACAGTATACTAACTATATTTATCAATATACCTTCAGATGTTTGCCTAGTAAACTAGAAGAGAATTTTCCAGGATAAGGTTACCGCTGACATATTTTTCTGCGCTCTCTTTCCCTCCCGTTTCCCCTATTTGGCTAATGTACACTTTTGAATAGCTATGTGCAAGCCTTGTGCAATACAAGGTCAGGTGATAAAAGGATATAAACACTTTGCATGCGCTTTCGTCATCTTGAGAGGCAGATTTAAACAGAAGGATCCTCCTACCTATTTGTAATAGGAATTTACATGCATTCTAGGTGCACTAGCTCGTTACATAATGTATTTTGTTCCTACGGTTATGAAAATGTAAGATTTATAATTTTCTTCGAATACATTAAGATAAATAATCATGTTAAATAAGTAACTAGATTGTATTGGCTGGCCCTGTAGCTCAGTTGGTAGAGCTCCTGTCTGCTCTGCGAGGGGTCCCGGGTTCAATACCCGGCTGGGGCAGGAATTTTTCTCCCTATCCTCCCCATAGTATGGATGTGTTAATGTGTGTGTGTGTGTCGTCTAATGTGTAAAACACAAAGGAAAATCAGAAATCCTATGACAGCTATACGAGTTAACACCATTGCCGAAAGGTAGTATGTTCCAAAGGTAATAGGCCGCAAATATGACCACTGCAGTTAAAGGCGGGGTAAAAATGGAACTAACAAAGAAAAAAAATCTAATGTGTTACACTCACATGACTTTCTCTACTCTTGTACAAACTATTTTTACAAACGCTTATTCTCCATCTACTTCATGTTAATCGAGATAAACATTTGCAGACTCTATCTTATTGCTAATTTTCTCTAGATGTAAGGGGAAAATATATTTACAAGGGCAATATAGAAAAACAGTAGCCTTTAAGCACATACATATCTCTTAATAGCTGGTTGCTAGGTGCAGCACCATTCCCTTTGCTACAGATTATAACTTTTTGCATATCGAAGACAAAAACTTGAATAACGAATTCCCATTAGAGAAAATAAGTATTGAAAAATTTAAGGGAATAACAAGCAATATCTCGAAAATGGTTCACTCAACAACAAAAATGTATATGACATAAATTGTGTATTTTAACGCGATCTACATTTTTTGTGCAGTAAAATTTTGTCTATCTCTTATGGTTTACCAGTTATGCAAAAGTCGTTCACAATGGAGAATACTTTTGGAGACATTCCCAGAAAATTCAAGATATGCATTTTAGTTGTCAGGAAAATATCTTAAACATATGATATTTTAATCAAAATCGTTAGAGCCATTTTTGAGAAAATTAAAATTTTCGAAAAATTTTCCATGTAAAGGGTAATTTGGGGTGGGGGGATTTTCTTGAAAACCTTCGTGTCGCATCCTTGGAAGATACTGAACCTAAATACCAAGTTTGGTGTTTATCCGACTGTTCGTTTCTGAGTTATGCTGTTCACAGACAGACACACAGACACACACACGGACATGTTTCCAAAAATGCTTTTTTTGGATTCAGGGTGTCTCAAAACATATATTTCCGGTGAAATATCGGTATCGAATTTTTGGGTGGAATACAATACTTCCCCTACTTACTGTACGTAGTAGAGAAAGTAAAAAAGACAGGAGCCAATGAGAGGTGACCAGTGCACCTGGCAGTTAAAAGATACGTGGCAAGTTATATGGAACAGGGTTTTGCCTTTCCCGTTTGTACCTCGTAGACATTAAATTGATAGACAGACTGTAGATGGAATATTTTCGAACAAACAACAGGAAACGTGAACCTCTCATAATATTTTAAACTGCGATATTCTTGCAGAAACACCAGCTTGTAATTTTAAGGTTAAAACACACTTTATGTCACGATTACGTGAAACAGAAGAGCTGTGATTACACCTTGCTGAAAGCTGGTAAATCAACTGTTTCCCACTTGAGATGTCTTTCCGGCTAGCAAGGCTTCTCTAATTAAGACGGGCCACAGCATCACGCGATACGTGTATTTCTGGGCTTGATTAAATTCTGATGTGTAAAAACACTCCACGTTTCCCTGTAGTTAGACCCGGATCCGGTCCCGAGGTCTTTGTTTTTGTACACATTAGCGGTCTGACAAAATTATTTGTCTTGCTGCAAGTATTCCGAGTACCAGCATTTGTTAAGCGTCAGAACACCGCCTCTTTTTATGCTGCACGGAGTTTCTGGCCCTCTTGCTCTACTTCAACATGCAATTTCCTTCCTTTCTCCGTTTTCCTTCCCTTTTTTCTTTATTTCGTTTACCTCTTCCTTTTCTTACTATAGTGCAGTTCATTTTACCTATTCTTTAGTTCCCTCTAAAATTGTGGTTCCCGTACTTTTAAAGCTGGAGTCCTTTCTTTTTGCCTTATATAATTTTCATGCCCCTTCAGTTATTATAAAACATTTTCTCAGAAATGTTTATGTATACATTATATTGAACGAAACAGGGGCTTCAAAATTAACAAGAATACGGTAATTAACTTTATCGTATCTTGTGTGACCTGTGAATGAAATATGAATATAAATTGGAATATGTAAAAACGTTAACTACTCCTTATTTTAATTGTAGACCTGAAAAAAATGTCTAAATAAACAAATAATTACATTAATTTCACTGGGTTTATTAAAGCTTCTTAAAATACAATTTTCATTCAGAATCAGAGAAATAACTGATTTATTATCTATTTTTTAATTTATTTTTATCATAACACTGTTAACTGTAGAATTTATGCTTACAGCAGCAATGAATAGAGATCAAGTTACCGGAAAATGCCTATCCAATAAATTATAGTAGATATAAAACTAACCAGGAAACATTTTAGGATATAAAATAATATATATTGAATAATTATTCCTATTCGTGTATTAAATATACCAATTTAAAATCATATTTGTTTAAATATTATAATTTCGGTGATTTATACACGGCGTTTCAGAATTTTCTGGTCCTCGTAGCAGTGGTCACTAGAACGTGTAGCGTCGGCGCTCCACCAAACTGAGAGTCCCGGGTTCGAGTCCCGTCAAGGGTATTGGTGTTTGTGTGTCTGGTGTTGTATATGTGTAACGGTAATTGCGCTAATGAGCGGTAAAATAAAACAGAGAAAACACGGTAGTGATAAACCGGGAAAAACACAGGAACATTAAAAAAACAAGGACAGTCGAATCAGTCATTAATAATAATAATAATAATAATAATAATAATAATAATAATAATAATAATAATAACAATCGTTTAAATTTATGTGATATATAATCTATTTCTCCTGAGTAAGTGCCCTGTGTACCCATATATTAAATCCCCACGCCTCTCAGTTGGAGACCACTAATCTGGAGACCACAATTTTGGGTGCTCCTTACCAGAAGTGATATCAGGATTCGTAGCCTGCTTTTAAATTTAGAACATTACTTAAGAACTATTCCATTGTTGTTCATAAACAGGTGCTCGTGTTCATCAGGTGCTCGTGGTTTCATGTTCATTGATTTTACTTTATGTTTGTACACTTTAAAATGTTAGTATCAAAAATATATTATTAGTCTTACAATAAACACTTTATTGAAACTGTCCAAAATAAATCAGTGCGAAGGTTGAAAGGGCAAATATTTTAATATTCGCTAAAGAAATGCGAATACAATAGTATATTCTACTTATATTTCTGTTCCATTATTTAGACTATTGGACTAGGACCGAATGCTTATAGAATGACTATAGAAATAAAGGTGTCACAAGCTAGGCTACCCGTACGCCTACTTATTTCTGGTATCGTGAACACATGAAGAGGATGTTGAGGAAACTTTTACAATATATCGGAAGAGTATTAACAGTTCTTGCTAGATCGTACGTTTGTGCACAAGAGTATGTAACCGCAAAGGCATAGATTTATTGAGGAAAAAATTGTGTGTATACATTCGAGTGCACCGAAACGTGCCGATGCTTTTGGTTCTCTATAGCGCGTTTCTTTATTTAATGTTGGCAGACCCCTTATCATCACCAGTCCTGGTTGAGCTAATCTCTTATTGGCTTGAATTTAAGTCCCACACGCTTGCATTAGCCTATGAAAAAAGGTCAGGTCTAAGTGAGCGGCGAAAGGGGAGGAGTACGGATGTCAAACTCTGGCATTCAAACACTAACACAGGCCGGTTTCAATCTCAGGAACAAAGGAAAAGGGAAGAGTAAGATAAACATTAAGGGAGTGACAGAAACTAGGAGGAGTGGCAGAAGCGTTTAGTATTTCTTTAGCAAAATAAATCACTGCGCATTACATTGGCACGATTCAGTGCACTTGGCTGTACTTATCAAGAGAAATATTTGTGTAAACCGTATAATAAAGTAGTATCTAGACACAATAACTTTGCTCGATGATGCTGTAATTTTTCAAAAGTTTGAACACTTATAAGACTGATTTGTCAGCGTTAATCAAGCCATTTAATAACGTTAATGTATTAACTGCTATAACCTCTTTCAATTAGAGAAGAAATATTACTACTGTAATAAATCACAAATGTTGGCGCAAACCGGTAACTTCTCCCCTTGAACTTTTAAGATTTCCTTTCAACACTAATTTTAGATATTGCGCATATCTCTTTCTGTTTTTTTTTCCTTCTAAAAACTAACAGCGTATATCACCTGACTTTCAGTAACCGCTACACACTTATTTCACACGGTTACAATGAAGTTACTGCATTTGTAGGTATACACCGGTAAACAGCAATGATTGAAGGGTACTCTTGCCCGAGGCGGACCATGATAACAGGAAGAAACACTTTAAGTAGCTGGTGCACCCAAGCGCCTGATGGCAAGCGTGCCAACCTTCATTAGTAGTAATGACGTGTCATCATCATTACTGTTTCATTGGATATAACCTAGGTGCAATTTTAGACACTAATGTAACTGACAGTGCTCACCTTCATTGGCATGGAGGTAACTAAGGCCTTTAATACTACTGAGAAATGGAATATTACACATTTCACATATTTTACAGGGTAAATTTTAACCTTTCCAATGATTTTTAATAATAATAATAGTTTCACCACGCATCGTACCTATTCCGTAAGAATTTTAACGATTATTTTCTGCTAATTTTATTTTTATAGCCACAGACCCCCAAAGACGAATGAACGCACTTGAAATCTTACTTGAAATGTGTATGTCGCAGACTTTTGCTGAAATTCGTAATTTCCGAAGATCCTAGCCAGTCCTTGAAAATCCAGAGTATAGTGTAACTTCATTCTATTACGCCATATGATGGGTTCTCTGAAAACCAGCGGATAGCGAAAGGTTAGCTTAGTTAAGGTTAGAAGTTAGGTTAGAGTTATACTATATGCCTAACAAGCGCCGTAATTTCATGAAGAACAGCGTGTACTTTCGCATGTTTTCAGAATAGGTTGGCTTTTCAGGTTCTGTCTGGGATACTCGTGATGACGGCTTTCAGCAAAAACAATATCTTACTCTACACCTTACATCATGAGGTCATGCCTGGGACGGTTTAATCACGTGCTCCAGCGCAATTGCTTTCCTGCTCGTCTGTTGAGCACATAGGTGACTAGTTGCTCAGTCACCTATCTGTGTCATCTATTTTATTGCCAGTGATTTAATCCCAATTTGGAATTGGGGGCCGTAGAATTGCAAGATATTTTGTGGGTGTATCATGTTGGATAAGTGGTGTTAGTTGGTATTCACGAGAGGCAACATACTGCAATAAATACACTTCCAGCTCATAGGTAAAAAGGCGATGAAATTGCAAACTCACACGTGTCGATAAGGCAGCTATTTAATTTAACCTGGATATAGAGTTTGGAAGCTCAATCCTATCCCTACATGCATACAATGTTTTTTTTCCCTTCTTCTTCATTTCATATTCTCGCTAATTCATACCGATTTCCATAAAACTGGAAATGTATGGGATTTAACATTGTTAGCTTATTACTTTCTCACCACTCAGCTACAGCAAGTAAAGAAAACATTGCATTCCATCCGAAATTCGATAAGAGATTTCACAGGAAATATGTTTTCGGTTCCCTGATAAAAAATTCTTAGCGGGCGCGATCGCGATCGCGATCGCGCGCGCGTGTCTGACGATGAATAGCATAACACAAAAAGAAAAGTCGGATAAACATCAAGCTTGGTACCTTCCTTCAACACCTTCCAAGGATGTAACACGAAGATCTTGCCTCCCACTACAAACTATCTTTTTCTCAAAAATGGAACGTTTTTACTATAATACAACATTTTAAGGTAGAACAAAATGTTTATGTATGTAAGATAGCCCATTTGTATCTGTCATATACATGTAAAAGGAACTATTTCGGCGGAAGAAGGAGAAAATGTTTTATTTTAAGACACGACTTCTTTTATTTAAGTTGACTGTTCTGGTGGTTACATAAGCGTAGCAAGGTAAACAAATGCAACGTTAAACAATTCAGTAATATCAAGCTGGGCATGAATATTCAGATTGCGTGTTTGTAAAATGTTTTAATATTAATTTATCTTTCTAAATAATAAAATATTTTTACAAAGCTGTCTATCTAACCCATGGCCATACACCATTGACAAATGGATACCGAATGCGTAATTGCCTTTTAATAGAAGTTGATGTTAAATTTACTCCTTTAGGGTATGTTAACGGCTTGTTTGCATTAGACTTTAAACAAAGATGGGATTAAAATTCGAAGTTTAACACAAGTATTAAAAGTAGTCAGACGGAGGAGCCTCCAGTACTGGAGCACAGTTACCGCACATAGGCCATAGTGGATCCTTCAGGGTTTCAAGTGATACAAAGGGATGAAGGAGAGTGGGAAGGGCGACCAGATCCGGACTACGATATACGCGATGTCCCTAACGATTCCAACATGACACCAATCATGACGCACGCTAGTCCTTCTCTAGCCACCCACAACCTGGGGTCTCGAGAAAAGACGGGACACTCCCAGAAGGAAGGGGGCCCAGCAGTCCCACCAAGCCCAGGGTGAAATCTTTCCATAGCGCAAATTCCACCGCAACATACAAACCGTCGTACAACCACGATGATGAGCAAGGAATTTGTGGTAGAAGGGGAACTACCCCAGCATTGGACGGAGGGAGGTCCCGGGTGCGAACCTAGGTGACCACCCATTTGACACGGATATTTTTGTGGTTCCCTGGTCGGTAGGCAATTACTGGTTCCTCTTCTATCATGACTTTCCTAGCCCTCCTTTCCTATATCCATCATCTCCTTTATTGTCATACGTTTCAGGGTTTTACACTATACGACGGTGTTCAGCGGGTTGCGGCTGAACGGTGACTGTGGGCTTTGTAGATTTCTTTCCTGGCGTCGTTGGTGTTCTGCCTCCGAGTGGCCCCAGGAGGGGGGATCAACGGGGATTCGGAGGCTTGTGAGTGGGTCCGAGGGAGTTTAGGGGCCTCTTTCATGCTTGCGCCCATCTTTATGCGGATCTGGTCGCCCTTTGGGTCTCTACTTTCATCCCTCCCTGCCAGAGGTCAGGGTTGAAGCAAAAATGACCATTGAAGCCTACTTGCGGTGTTCCACCCCGGTTGCGGGGGTCGCTCTGTTCGTCCGCATCTTTGCCTTTACCCCAGCATTGAGTAGCCGACCCGACAGGAATCGAACCCTGGACCTCTTGAATGCGAACCTCACACATTACCGCAGAGCCATCTCATTCGTTAACACAAGTAGAACTTAAACAACTACATAACGCAACATTTAGGTACTAATTGTAGATGTCACATCAACACATGTATCAGGTATGGGACTCCGGTCTGTCCTGTTACACAAATTGTAAACACACGCTTCACTATAACCTTATAACGCTGTGGGAGGAGAAAGCAGATAACACTATAAGTATACCTTGACTTAATAGGGTGAGACACCTTGGAAAGTACCTATAAAACATCCTTAGTAATTTATTCTTAATTAAAAGTGGAAGGGTACAGTTAGAGAAAAACCAATCCCGTCCTTGTGCCAATTTCTCCACTGCAGGTATACAGAAAACCCCCTCATTAGGATCCATATTTATGACCGCGAACGTGTTTCCTGGAGCACATAAATTAATATTATCTCGTCTCCATCTTTTTTATCTTTTTTCTCGCTCTACACTGCGCTAGGGAGGGGGTGAAACGTATTACTGGGGCTTTTGTTTGCGTTTCCTATGAATAATGAAATAAAATCTAGGAGGCGGAATAATTAATACGCGGAAATTCCAGTTCTGGACACCTTTTGGAACAGCTGCTGATGATAAAAAGTGTGCTTATGCACAGAAGTGGTTTAATGCGCGCTACAAATTTCGCCAAATTGCCTCGACAAAGTGGCACCAGCAGTGGCGGTTTCAGCATTCGAGTCTAGTGGTGCGTCGCAACAGTATATTTTCTTCCGTAAGGTTTTCACATTTACATATCTAATCCAGACTCACCAGTTTTCACCCAGACTTTATCACGTGTCTCTGTGACTGACTTGAAACAAATCCCAAGAAAAATGTATGAATCAATGAGCGATATTATACTCGATGTGGAAACAATGGAGGAGTCAGAAATAATCTCTCTTAATGAATTCTATTCTGATTGGTGTAAACAGGTGGATGGGCACTCCAATGTAGGCAATATGATTAGCGACTCGACTTTATGTATAGAGGGGGTGGACGAGAATTTGTTACCTGCAGCCCTGAAATGCATATCAGTCACAATATTTTGTGTTAAACATTTCTTCTGAAGTAGTCAGGGGAACAAAACCTGAAATTATAGCTCCTAAGAAAATATTATTTCGATGTATTTGTCAATTTTAGTAATTACCTTAGTTCATAAGCACTTACATAACAGCATAGTACTACTACCACTACTACCACTACTACCGCTACTACTACTACTACTACTACTACTACTACTAATAATAATAATAATAATAATAATAATAATAACAGAGAACTGGCCTGGGCTATTATCGTCGGCCTTATTAATATTATCATGATTGTTATTAACTTAACGGTGCTCAACTAGCAAGAATATAGACAGTCCATTGGTAGTATTATGCCCCGTCCAACATTTGCTATCAAATAAGCAAATTATCAATCAAGAGACTGCAATTGTGGAAGAGGGCAAGTTGAAAAGTGACAGTTGCAGAGGGCGTAGATACACATTTCAATACCAACTTGAACATCCCGTTCCTACAAGTACGAGAACTTTTCTTGTCCATACGTGTACATTCCTTAGCAGAAAATTGAGAGGGCGATCCCCCAGTACTAGTGCGTCATATTGGTAGATAGTATCGCTTGCTAGTACAAAATACGAACCGATTATATTAAAATAAATTTAAAAATATCAGGAATTGTTTTAAAGTGTCCTCCTTCAAAGATTAGTGTCCATTCTATTGACATGTTGGCACGGTAGCTGTATTAATCAATCTTATCCGGTATAAAATTCCCTGTGTTGTAATTCTTCATAAAACGTTATAAAAAGTTTGCAAAAACTTGCTGTTATCCAATACTGCACTTCTCACTAGAAACATCTCAGTATGGTATTAGAAATAGCTACCCATATATTTTTATTTCCTTTACTCTTATACATACTAGGCAGAGGAAGTATTGTTTTTCACCCAAAAATTCCATACCGACGTCCCTGAATACTTAATACAAAAAAATCTGATGTGTTACATTCATATGACTTTCTCTACTCTTGTGAAACTATTTTTACGAACGCTTATTCTCCATATGCTTCGTGTTAATCGAGATATCGAGATGTTAATCTTATTGCTAATTTTCTTGTAGATGCAAAGGGAATTGGTAGGCTTTAAGCTACAGTCAAATATTTTAAGAGCTGGTTGCTATGTGGAGTATTCCATTTTCTTTGCATTGCCAGGACAAAAAAATCAATAACGAATTTGAGAAAAACTATAAGTATTGGAAAATTTAAGGGAATAACAAGCAATATTTCGAAAATGGTTCACTCAACAAAAAAATTGTAAATGGCATAAATTGTGTATTTTAACACGATATACATTTTTTGTGTAGTAAAATTTTGTCTATCTCTTATGCCTTACCAGTTATGCAAAAGTCGTTCACAATGAAGAATACTTTTGGAGACATTCCCAGAAAATTCGAGATATACATTTCATTTGTCATGAAAATATCTTAAACGTATGATACTTTAATCAAAATCGTTAGACCATTTTTGAGAAAATTAAAATTTTCGAAAAATGTTCCATGTAAAGGGTAATCTGGGGTGGGGGGATTTTCTTGAAAACCTTCGTGTCGCATCTCTGAACCTAAATACCAAGTTTGGTGTTTATCCGACTGTTCGTTTCTGAGTTATGCTGTTCACAGACACACACCGGACATGTTTCCAAAAATGCTTTTCTTTTTGGATTCAGGGGGTCTCAAAACATGTATTTCCGGTGAAATATCGGTATCGAATTTTTGGGTCGAATGCAATACTTCCCCTACTATACGTAGTAGTTTGTCTAACTATGTATATGCATATGAAGCACCTTCTAAGGATGAGATATAAAGCAGACACAACAAAAAGCTTTGTAGGAAGAATAAATGGTACAAGGAAGCATAAATGCCACAAAAATATATTTGAAATAAAGTGTGTGCTTTAACGAGATCCATATTTTTACTTTCTCTACAACGTATAGTAAGTAGGGGAAGTGTTGTATTCCACCCAAAAATTCGATACCGAGATTTCACCGGAAATACATGTTTTGAGACCCCCTGAATCCAAGAAAATTTTGGAAACATGTCCCTGTGTGTGTCTGTGTGTCTGTGAACAGCATAACTCAGAAATGAACAAACACCAAACTTGGTATTTAGGTTCAGTATCTTCCAGAGATGCGACACGAAGGTTTTCATGAAAATCCCCCCACCCCAGATTACTCTTTACATGGAACTTTTTCAAAAATTTTAATTTTCTCAAAAATGTCTATAACGATTTTGATTAAAATATCATATATCATATCTTTATGATATTTTCATGACAAATGAAATGTATATCTCCAATTTTCTGGGAATGTCTCCAAAAGTATTCTTCATTGTGAACGACTTTTGCATAACTGGTAAACCATAAGAGATAGACAAAATTTTACTACACAAAAAATGCAGATCGCGTTAAAATACACAATTTATGTCATATACATTTGTTTTGTTGAGTGAACCATTTGCGAGATATTGCTTGTTATTCCCTTAAATTTTCCAATACATATATTTCTCAAATGGGAATTCGTTATTCATTTTTTTTGTCCTGGTAATGCAAAGAGAATGGAATACTCCACATAGCAACCACCTCTTAAAGCCTACCAATTCCCCTTGCATCTACAAGAAAATTAGCAATAAGATTTACATCTCGATATCTCAATTAACATGAAGTAGATGGAGAATAAGCGTTTGTAAAAATAGTTATTACAAGAGTAGAGAAAGTCATGTGAGTGTAGCACATCAGATTATTGTGAAGTAAGTTTTCTATCTCTTACGGTTTAGAAGTTATACAAAATTAATTCAAGAAGAGGACTTTACAGGCTGTTCCAGGAAATTCAGGATGTGGATTTCGTTTGAATTACACATGATATCTTAAACATATGCCACTGTCATCAAAATTATTAGAGGCATTTTGGTAAAGTGGAAATGGTTCTATGTAAACGGTAGCTTGGTGAGGGGAAATTTTCTTTAACAATTTCGTGTCGCATCCTTGGAAGATGCTGAAGTTAAATACCAAGTTTGATATTTGTTTTTAGTAATGATGTTTCACACCCACACAAACACACACAGAGGGAACTTTTGTCTAAAAGCGTTCTATTTTGGATTCAGAGTACCTCAAAACGTTTATTTTCCTTGAACTATGGAACACGAATTTTTTGTGGAATACAATGCTACTTACTGTAGGTTAGCAGTAGAGAAAGAGTAATTAATTCTAAATTGCTTATACATATTTATGTTATAAAACTATTTTGTCTATTTCTTTCTCTACTACGTGTAGTAAGTAGGAGAAGTATTGCATTCCACCCAAAAACTCGATGTAGATATTTCACCGCAAATTTATGGTGTTGAGGCCACCTGAATAAAATAAAAACATTTTTAGAAAAAGGTCCGCGCGCGCGTGTGTATGTGTGTGCGAACAGCATAACTCAAGAACGAAAAGTCGGATAAATACTAAACTTCGTATTGGAGTTTAGTATCTTCCAAGGACGCAAAACGAAGATTTTCAAGAAAATTCCCCACCCCAACTACCCTTTACATGGAACATTTTTTGAAAATTTTGATTTTCTGAAAAATGGCTCTAACGATATTTAGATGGCAAGATATAGAGATGAACAAATAAAATGTATATCTTGAATTTTTCCGGGAATAGACTAGGAAGTCCAGTTCATTCGGAAGGAATTTTGTATAATGTTGTATAACTCGTAAACATTAAGCGATAGACGAAAACGTACTGCATAAAATATAGATCTATTTAAAACACACAATTTACTTAATATAAGCTTTTTGTTGGCTTAAACCATTTCTGCGATATCCATTAATAAAGGTTCCAATTGTTCATTTCTTGGTCATTCTCCTAAATCCTTCCAACATTCAGTTGTTTCTCGCGATTGCAAGGAAATAGTATGGAATTTTAAGACCAGCGTATAGCGTCCAGTTCTTATATATTTTAGATAGAGTGTAGAGAAAGTCATGTGAATGTATCACATCACATTTTTACTTTCTCTACTACGTATAGTAAGTAGGGGAAGTATTGCATTCCACCCAAAAATTCGATACCGAGATTTCACCGGAAATATATGTTTTGAGATCTCCTGAATCCAAAAAAAGCATTTTTGGAAACATGTCCGTGTGTGTCTGTGTGTGTGTGTGTGTGTGTGTGTCTGTGTGTGTGTGTCTGTGAACAGCATAACTCAAAAACGAACAGTCGGATAAGCACCAAACTTGGTATTTAGGTTCAGTATCTTCCAGAGATGCGACACGAAGGTTTTCAAGAAAATCCCCCCCACTCCAGACTACCCTTTACATGGAAAAGTTTTCGAAAATTTTAATTTTCTCAAAAATGGCTCTAACGATTTTGATAAAAATATCATATGTTTAAGATAATGTCATGAGAAATGAAATGTATATCTCGAATTTTCTGGGAATGTCTCCAAAAGTATTCTTCATTGTGAACGACTTTTGCATAACTGGTAAACCATAAGAGATAGACAAAATTTTACAACACAAAAAATGTAGATCGCGTTAAAATACACAACTTATGTCATATACATTTATTTTGTTGAGTGAACCGTTTTCGAGATATTGCTTGTTATTTCCTTAAATTTTCCAATACTTATACTTTTTCTCAAATACGTTATTCATTTTTTTATGTCCTGACATGCAAAGAGAATGGAATGCGCCACATAGCAACCAGCGATAAAATATTTGACTATCGCTTAAAAGCTACCATATTCCCCTTGCATCTACAAGAAAATTATCAATAAGATTGACATCTCGATATCTCGATTAACATGAACCATATGGAGAATAAGGGTTTGTAAAATTAGATTGTACAAGAGTAGAGAAAGTCATGTGAGTGTAACACATCAGATTTTTTTTATTCCGGTGGTCTCAAAATATGCATTTCTGCATAGCAGAAACTAACACAGCCATGTATGTGATATTTCCATATTTAGTATGTTTGTTTGGAGTATTACTTTAAAATGCAATTCAGATTCCCCCAGATTTTTAAGAATGTAGAAATTGTTAATGAAGCAGCAACTATCTCTGATGTATGCCGACATTAATCTTTCACATAAAAACCCGCAATATTAAAACTCCGCCAATGGAAGCTGCAACTGTAAAGCTTTTCCCGCAACAAACATAAAACATTTTTGCACACAAATTTAGGATAAAAATTTAAATATAATATTTGAGAATACTTAAAGCGTTTGATTGTGTGTAATATTGATGCATAATTTATTAAACGCTATAATCCCTGCATAACAAATTGAATACTCTACACAACGAAATATACGTGTTAAGTACTTAGATTAATTAAAATGGGATTTAAACTGCACTGAAATTGTCCGCTGCATTGTCGTAGTTATAACAAAATATTAATATAAGACATGATTTATGTAGCTAATTATCATACTGTCATAATTCGTGAAGTGTAATATTTTAGCATTATCTTAATAAAAAAATATTGTACGTAGTAGACAGAGTAATGATTTAATTTTAAGGGAAGATTGTTTTGGAGATAGGCAACAAATAATGTAGAATTGCTTCCTTCCATTAGGTGCCGAGGTGAAAATACAATAAGAACGTATAACTGATCTGATTTTATGCGCACGTTTGAGTACCCTGATATTTTCATTGTGAATACTACAAACAATAAGTGTTGTTAAACATCAATTTAAGGAAATACTTAAATGGGAATGCTTTTATTTTGAATAAATATCTGCTAATAAATTTTATCACTGTAAACACAGTTCAAATATGTAATTAGTTCGCAGCATAGTTAACAGAAAAAGTAAACCCGACGAGGATGGAATTCGAACCCTGTGGGTGTTCTTCTCAATATTGAATGGAGAAATCCAATTTTGAGACAAATAATTGGATTTAAAATTCAAAGGAACGGACTTTGATGCCAGCTTGCGTTAGATACTAAACCATCATTTCGTTAAACGTGACTTAAACAACGGCCAAGGTTTTTAAAATAATGCTTCTCTCAGATCACACGGATTAAGGTATAACAGTAGCCATTTATGACAACTTAGCAAATATATTAACACTTCACTCATTGTAGTATTTTCATCGTGTAGCCCCCGGGTGGGCTCGAACTATCAACCGTTCGTTTAACAGCCGAATGCGCTAGCCGATTGTGCTACGGAGGCTGCTGCGAAATAGGCTGTTTATTTGAGTATAAAATATTTAATAATTGTTGAATAAATTAAGTAATTAAGTAATTTTTTAATAAAACAAATGTGAAACAAATTCTCCTTTTTTGTTGCATGTATGTGTGCGAGTGTATGTGAACAGCATAACTCAAAAACATTCTTCCTGGTTTATGTTTTTTCCCTCTAAATATAAACATTTATTAATAACTATTAGGAATGGAATTTATTGTTCTAATTTGGAAAAATCGGTTAAATTCCAAGCTCAACTCCGTCAGGAAAAATTAAGAAAACCTCCTCGCCCCAAACTATCCTTTACCTACTTGGAAATATTTTCATTAATATTTATTTTCTCAAAGAATGGCTCCAAAGATTTTGATACGTTTAAGATGTTTGCACACAATATAAAATAACTTGAATTTTCTGAAAAAGCCAGTGAAGTCCTTTTCAGTCTGAATGACTTTTATATGTATAATTGGTGAAGCAGGCTGTATGAATTTACTAATTCCCAAATTTTATAATTAATGTAATTGATTTTAATTATATTAGTATTGTTAACTGTGCCCTTTATGTAGTGGCTAACTATTGTTAGCACGGTATTGGAAAAGTTTCATTTGTTCATTTGATTTTAAGTATTGTTTAAAATTTAGTAAACATGGCCATCATTATGCATAACCAATATACAACAGATTCGCGTATGTTTTGTTTAAACACATCTCTGAAGAATCGACATTAAACAAAGGGAAACATTGGGAACGATAGCAACGTAAGAAATTGTACATGGTTACAAGAACATTTTCTTCACCATTCTTCCGGAGATGGCGTTTGGAGGAAGACGCGTTAGTTACACGTCGGGAGAAATCGCGACTCATAGGAAGGAGAAATCGCAGCACAAAATAGTATGCCGACACAATAGCATACTAATAAATATTGTAACTTTGACTTTGTCTGCCGTCTATCGTTCATTAGTGGGTATAAAAGTATTCTTATGAAAGTTCATTTTTCTATCCACTTCATTTTAATCCAGAATAACCTTTGCAGAAATGACTGCATTACACATTTTGTTAGTATACAAAGAGAACAGCGATAGTCAAATGTTTAAGAACTAGACGCTATATGCTGTCCTAAAAATTCCATCTGTTTCCGTGCAATCGCCATAAACAACCGAAAATCGATGGGACTTAAAAAGAATGAAGTATTGAACAAATCAAACCGTTAATAACCGATATCTCGGAAATGGCTGATGCTACAAAGAAAGTTATTTGAAATAAATTATGTGTTTTAAACAGATCCAATTTTTTTGTATAGTACGTTTTCGTCCGTCGCTTAGCGTTTACCAGTTATACAAGATTATAAAAAACTCCTTCCGAATAAAGCGGACTTCACAGGATATTCCCAGAAAATTCAAAATATACATTTCAGTTTTCATATAAATATCTTTAATATACAATATTTTAATCAAAATCGTTGCAGCCATTTTTTAGAAAATCAAAAAGTTACGTAAAATGTTCCATATAAAGGGTAGATTGGGGAGGGGAGATTTTCTTGAAAATCCTCGTGTCGCATCTTTGGAAGGTACCAAACCTAAATGCAGAATTTGGTATTTTTCCGTATTTTTGTTTTTGAGTTATGCTGTTCACAGACACAAAAATAAGTTTAGCTTTATTTATGGACGCTCGTTAACTGCTATGGTTCTTAGCGTCCCTTTCTATATTGGGCGTTTAAGACCGGAAATTTTGCTCAGAGGCCTCATTATCAGGTTTGAGCTTCTTATACGTGTCGTAAATCTACCATACGGGACCACCGGCTTTCTTCCCTTCCGAAGGAACCAATGCTAAGGATTTTTACGCTGGAAAAAATCATTCGCCCTCCTCTGGGTTTGAACCCGCGACTTCGGGAACTAAAGGACCCCTAGACCACAGACAACGACTTCACACACACACAGACCTTTTTCAAAACATGTTTTTTGGGATACAGAGTGCCTCAAAACGGTATTTCCGGTGAAATATCGGTATCGAATTTTTGAGTGGAATACCTTCTCTATCTACTACGTACGTGATAGAGAAAGTAAAAATGATTTGCATGATGAGTCTTTTTTATTGGTTTGAATTTTCAAATAATATTTTTCAAGTGGTTAGTAAATACTCGTTTTTTTCTCGTGGTCGTGCAAAGAGTATAGAATTTCAAAGGAATTACATAGCGACTCGCTTTACCTGCCACGAAATATGTGAATGTGTAGGTAATAAAAGTTTATCTGGAATAGCAAGTAGTAAGCAGAAGGATAAGTTTTTTTTTATGAAAAGCTTGTGGGAGAGTGAGCAGAGAAAGTCCTGTGAATACAACAGATAAAAGGTTTTCACACTGTAAGCCGTCATTCTTCTCTTGGAAATGCAAGAGGTATAGAATTTCAAAGTCATCACCTAGGGACCAGTTCTTTTAAGAATCCGATTATCGCTTTTGCCTACCGCATCCATCTTGCACTTGCAACGAAATGTGTAAGCGTGTAATGAAAGTTTATCTCGATTACCAAGAAGTAAGTAGAAGAATTAGTTTTGGTAATAATGGTTTGTATAAGTAGCAATGTAAACACAACACGTCAGATTTTTTAAAAGAGCTGTCGCTATTAGCCTGTTTCTTACAATGTAATGAAAGAGCATAACCGTTCAGAGCCAGCATATAGCGAGCCGCTTTTAAACATCTGACTACCCATTCGGTTTCCGGAATTCCTCGTGTACCTAGAATGAAATGTGCAATGAAACTGTTACTGCTATTAATAGCTATATCTATTAGACATTAAGTAGGTAGACAGATAAATAAGCTTTTGTGACAGCAGTTTGGTTAAGCTACATCAAAATAAAGAAAAAGTAGAGAAAGCCATGTGAGTCACATCGGATTTTTTAAAATGCTGACACCATTCATTTATTTCTTTAATTTGTGGGACGAGTATGAAATGTGGAAGCCAGCACATAGACCCGCTTTTAAACAATTAACTCTTCGGTCTCTTCTGTTTCACTTGTACCCACAACGACAAATATTTATCTCGATTAACTGAAGTAGAGCAGAAATGTAGCTTTTGTAAGAAGATACACAAACTATACAATAGTGGGTAAAGAAATTCATGTGAATGTAACATTAATTTTTTTTTCGTGGTCATTCAAAGAACACGGGATTTTAGTCGTCATAGCGACCAGCTTATAAGAGACTTGTCACCCTGCTGTATTCCCCTGTATAAAATAACCATTTCTGCAAATATTTTCTCGATTAACATGACACAAATAGAGGAATAACTACTTGTAAGAATATATTGTAGAAGAGTGGGCAGAGAAAGAATCATGTGAATCTAAACCCAGAATTATTTTCATAAACTTATCATCCATCATCACATGCCTGAGAAATCTTTTTTTCGTTACAACAAATCTAACCTAACCACCTCTTGGCTTTTTTTTTGTTTTTTTGGCAGCCTACAAGTGCTATTCATATCACAAGCATAAGCATTCAAGTTTTTATTATCACACACATGGAATAGTCATATTTTTAGGTAAATTTTAACCATTTCAGTCTTTCCTATATCTTTACTTAGAATTTTATGCTTTAATACGCGCATCACACTGTTTTTCACATTAGAATAACAGTCCAAAGCAGTCGAACACGCTCCATCTCATTTTTACTTTCTCTACTACGTATAGTAAGTAGGGGAAGTCTTGTATTCCATCCAAAAATTCGATACCGAGATTTCACCGGAAATACATGTTTTGAGACCCCCTGAATCCAAAAAAAGCATTTTTGGAAACATGTCCGTGTGTGTGTCTGTGTGCCTGTCTGTGTGTCTGTCCTTGAACAGCATAACTCAGAAACGAACAGTCGGATAAACACCAAACTTGGTATTTATGTTCAGTATCTTCCAGAGATGCGACACGAAGGTTTTCAAGAAAATCTCCCCACCCCAGATTACACTTTACATGGAATATTTTTCGAAAATTTTAATTTTCTCAGAAATGGCTCTTAACGATTTTGATTAAAATATCATATGTTTAAGATATTTTCATGACAAATAAAATGTATATCTTGAATTTTCTAGGAATGTCTCCAAAAGTATTCTTCATTGTGAACGACTTTTGGTAAACTGGTAAACCGTAAGAGATAGACAAAATTTTACTACACAAAACTGTAGATCGCGTTAAAATACACAATTTATGTCATACACATTTTTATTGTTGAATGAACCATTTTCGAGATATTGCTTGTTATTCCCTTAAATGTTTCAATACTTATTTTCTCAAATGGGAATTCGTTATTCATTTTTTTGTCTTGGATATGCAAAGAGTATTAATCTGTGGGAAAGGGAATGGTGCTGCACCTAGCTACCAGCTATTAAGAGATATGTATGTGCTTAAAGGCTACTGTATTTCTATATTGCCCTTGTAAATATATATTCCCCTTACATCTACAAGAAAATTAGCAATAAGATAAGAGTCTGAAAATGTTTATCTCGATTAACATGAAGTAGATGGAGAATAAGCGTTTGTAAAAATAGTTTGTACACGAGTAGAGAAAGGCATGTGAGTGTAACACATCAGATTTTTTCTTACCTAACCACATTTTGAATATAGCACCTATCGTACCTTGATTTGGATCTATTAGGAACCAAAGAAGGACATCCTATTTCCCATTTCTCTTCAATTTCCGACTTAAATTGTCCGCCACGATAAAACTTTTTGTTTTCCTTGTATCAGACGAAAGTAACTTACGGCAACGAATTTTCGTGGCTCGTCTCCAATCGATTTTTTTTAAAATGTTGTTGGTCATGGAACAGTCAGATATGTGCAGTATTTTTAACGTTGTATTGGCCAACCATTTTGATGCTTACAAATGTTATGAGCAACAATTTAAAATACTTACTCTTCTATTTTCAAACTTTTCCTTGATTCTGTTAAAAAACGCTTACTGCCCTCGTATCTCTATATAAGTACTTTAACACCACTGGGAATAGAATGACATGTTTCTAAGGTAATTTGATTAGAAGTGACACAAGTGACAAATGTTTCAATCCTGTATTATATATCATAAACAAAAATGAAAGAACTCTGTAAGAGAGTACACAAATTCGTGTTACTTGTTCAGCGTAGTCAGAGAGAACATTTTTCCTCTGTATTGCAGAACCCACCTCAGGAGCTGACGATGGTGGCGGCGGTGGTAGCTGCAGCGGAAGCAATAAGAGGCGACGTTCTCGGACCAACTTCAACAGCTGGCAGTTGGAGGAACTGGAGCGGGCGTTCCTTGCAAGCCATTACCCTGACGTGTTCATGAGAGAGGCTCTGGCCATGAGACTGGATCTCAAGGAATCCCGAGTAGCGGTCAGTATACTTTATACAGTGTATTACAAGTCATTAACCTGACATGTTCTTGAGAGAAGGTCTATGAGACTGGATCTCAAGGAATCCCGAGTAGCGGTCAGTATACTTTATACAGTGTATTACAAGTCATTAACCTGACATGTTCTTGAGAGAAGCTCTACGAGACTGGATCTCAAGGAATCCCAAGTAGCGGTCAGTATACTTTATACAGTGTATTACAAGTCATTAACCTGACATGTTCGTGAGAGAAGCCTATGAGACTGGATCTCAAGGAATCCCAAGTAGCGGTCAGTATACTTTATACAGTGTATTACAAGTCATTAACCTGACATGTTCGTGAGAGAAGCCTATGAGACTGGATCTCAAGGAATCCCAAGTAGCGGTCAGTATACTTTATACAGTGTATTACAAGTCATTAACTTGACATGTTCGTGAGAGAAGCCTATGAGACTGGATCTCAAGGAATCCCAAGTAGCGGTCAGTATACTTTATACAGTGTATTACAAGTCATTAACCTGACATGTTCGTGAGAGAAGCCTATGAGACTGGATCTCAAGGAATCCCGAGTAGCGGTCAGTATCCTTACCCTGGGGTGTTCATGAGAGAAGCTCTGGTTGTGAGACACTATCTCAAGGAATCTCTAGTAGCGGTCAATATACCTTGCCCTGGCGTGTTCATGAGAGAAGCTCTGGTCGTGAGACTCTATCTCAAGAAATCCAATAGTTGTCAATTTACTTTATATTGTAATTGTATAACAAAACATTAGCTTCACACGTTCATAAGGGAGACTCTAATCGCGACACTGGATATCGAAGGGGCCGTGAGAATCTGCAACGAATAAAGAGTACGTTTTAGCGTGGGAAAATTTAAGTGGTCAACAATGAAGATTTCCAAATTACTAAATACCGTTGGGAAGGTTATGTTACACATTTAAATTCTGTATTTTCGAAATTTTTGTTACTTCGTTAAGATTTATAGATTAAATTGCCATGTTATTATTTTGGAAATGCCATTCTTCTTCTTTTTCTTATGGGTCCGTGCATTAGAAACAAAAACTGACTGATGATATGCGAATGGTTGTGTTTTGCTTTCTGTGTTGTACATCAACCAAGTTCGTATTGCCTAATTTGAGATTATTTATAATCAAATATTTACTGAGTGTAACGTAACGTGGATGGCAGAATTACTTTTGTATGGCGTTTCGGAAAGTTCTCGGCCTCTACACAGATATGATATTGGCAGTGTTAATTAGAAAGAATAGTTCTCGATATTTTAGATGCCGCAACGTCAATTTCATACATATGCCTTCATTTGTTTGATTGTTATGGTGCTGAAAAAAACTTAGATTTCTTACAAAATGGATAAAATTGAATGTCTTGCGTGATTAAGAACCTTGTATTAAACGGTTTAACGCCAACCGAAATAAAAAAGAATTGGATTGGAAGTTTCTCCACCTTCAATTTCTACTCTGAAGAATTTGTTGCTGTGTTTAAACGCAACTCTCCTTCCATTTTTGGTGGCAAATGTCTAGGAAGTCCAGTTATCACTATAACATTTCGAAACTCCACAATGCCATGTTAAATATACATGATCTTGCTGACACAGCCAAGATCTCTGTGTCTGGAACATTTTGAGCGCACATTTCACATGAGAAAGTTCGCGGCACGAATGGATGCTGTATTTGTTATCTGTTGATCAGAAGCGCACACGATTGTACATCTTACAGGAGTACTTCGGCGTGTTTTATACGTAACGTTTTTGTGACGTTACATCACTGTTGACGAAACATGAATTCACCATCACAAGGTGAACTCAAACAATGGGTGCAAAGAAGGCTAAGTGTGTTCTTTAAGCAGCAATGGTGATGTCCATTATTTTCTGGCGTACCGGTGTGCTGTTATACACTGCCTGGAAGAGGGCAAAACCATCAACTATGCTTTGCTGGAGCAGTTGAAGGATTTATCAAGGCTAAAATTTTCGTATTTGTTAAAAAATAAAACATGTTATTTACTACCCAGACCAGGCAGTGGTGCATATTTGTTCAGGTGCATTGCATTATTGCATGACGACCTCAGAACAGCTGTCACATGCACCACGTTCACCACGTTTGGCTCCCAGTGAGCGTTTCTTCTTCTCAAATCTAAAGAAATGGCTATCTGGACAGAGATTTACCTGAGATCGGAGATCATAAGTCACACAAACTCTTATTCTGCAGATTTAGGCAAATAATTTTACACTGAACTTATAAAGAAGTTTGAAAAAACTTATAAAGAGTGTCGTTGGTCTAAGTGTATAGAGTTGCAACGTGCCCATTGTCGCACCAAAAATAACGAGTTATAAATTTGCGGAATTGTGTAGGGCTCAAAGGATCGTAGAGAGTTAGGTTTTATCAGTAAAAAGCTTACTTCAGCTATAGCTGTGAATTATTAGTGTTATTGTAAACTTTGAAACAGTAAATACATGTATAAAAATATAAACAAGATGAAGCTTTAAGTTACATCATGAACTATTATTTAAAATATTAATAAATTAAATTGCAAGTAAATTCTGAAGTCTATATATTACAATATTATAATATATTGTTAATTCGTACCTTTTTTTCTGAAACTTTGTTTTACACTGCAGTAAGTGCATATTTACTCTTTCTCTATATCTTTATATACTCACTCTGAAAAGTTTGTGAAATGGAAAGAAAATGTTCTTTTTCTCTCAATTACTGAATGCAAACACAATTCATATATAATTATCCATAAAGTTGTTAACAATGATGAGTGGAGTATCGTATTTAGAGTTCCTTTTAAGTCCTAAACAAATCAATAATGTTATATTATGAATTTTCAGTATTAACCGCAATAAAGACTTCACTTAACATTAGCATATCGATAAATAGCCATTACCGGTCCGTTAACTAGCATTATAGCTTCAAAAACATGAAGTTACTTTGGATAATAAAACCACAAATATTACATTGCACGACTTAAATAAAATAAATTGTTATGCATAAGTACTGAAATGTTAAAGTAATTAATGTTGCCTGGATGAATTACCGTAACCACATTTGCAGAAGGCCATGTCTAGAATTTAGAACTTATAAAACCCTGTTCTAGCAAACGTAGGGCACATTGAGGCAGTATTTGATATCACAACACTGTAAATGCCAGAGTGATTGTAGTGTAAATTAGCATTATTGTATGACAATGATTTGAGATGTTTGTTAATTATAAGCATTGTTAGGAAATAAGTTTACACGGCCTCACTGAAACTGACAATAGGAGCGGGTAACAATGTAGCGAGGGGGTGAGTAAATGACGTCAGAGTAGCGCGCTTTTCTTTAGAAATGGAGAGAATATCTTCCCTAGAGCATATGTGTTCGTAATTTTGATTGGATATAAAAATAGACGCTAATGTTGGCGCGCTTTATTAACCAATAACAGCTTTGTTATAATGTTTAGGCATATCGGGGTGAGGGAGTATAAATGCTGAAGCCAGAGACAGGTATCGCACAGTTTAAGAGAATCATTCACGTGTTGCACGTCGCCCGGTTTAAGAGAATCATTCACGCGTTACACGTCGCACAGTTTAATAGAATCATGCACGGGTTACACGTCGCACAATTCTACAGAATCTCTCGCGTCGTAAAGTTAGTTACAAAAATGTGAAATACTCGAATTAATAATGTGCGGCAAATAAGTGATTATAGTTACATTTGAAAATATAACAGTTTCAGTCGGGTGTGTATCAAGAGTAAATATGTGAAATTAATGAAGTGTGACGGCAATAAAAGTGTAAAAACAAATTATTTTATCATTGTTATCTTTTAGTAACAACTCCTTTCCGTTTACACACCCTGTTCAAGAGATTTGCTCGATTGAGTAATAATAGCTAGCCGGAGGACAAAGAACCCAAAATTCAAAATAGTAAAACAATAACAGGCGCTCAGCAAATAAGATAACACGAACAATACCGCTACAACATCCGCTCTCGAGCAGAAGCCAATGACATTCTGCCGGAGCAAGCTTTACGAGCTCACCTGCTAACCTCACGCAGGACTGTTCTTCTTACGCTAAATGAAGTTGTGAGGTACAATGTCAGCCACGTATGTTAAGCTTATGAACCGTAAACTGTGTTGAATAACAGAAACAAAGTTTTGGTTAATCCTTTGTTTTCTTTCTGAAACCAAGAACTTTCCAAACAAATATTAAGTTGAGGACAGAATGTCGTGTAACAATGATACATTTGATTTTTATAGAAATACCTGTTTCGCATTCTAAGTTTGAGAACAGTTTCTCAGTAAAATTACGCAGTTAACCATGAGATTAACTTCTAGTGATTAGAAACATGCGACAGATCGTTAGAGGTAGTGTGGTAGAAAAGCTGATTAAGAACAAGATGTTGTGCTGTTATCTGTACACTTCCACTGCGGAACATAACATTAATATAATGGCCGAAAGAGGTCTTTAACGAGAACAACTCCCTTGCCGTGAAAGCAAAAGTAATTTGGTAAACCATTTTGGATGTGAAATACTGCAGCTATGCATTGGGTGACATGCAAGCATAACACCTCGACTCTGTCACAAGCACGACACGCGCTCAAGTCACGTGCTTTACTCATAAATTATACGGTAAACGATTAAAATGACTCGTAAATTTCCCTTGGGTGGTGTTTGGAAGGCATTCCAACTTCATTATCGCTGCACCGAAAAAAATTACACTAAGCGTTTAAGGGAAAAGACATAATATAACGAGAAAGTATGTTTTACACACGTATATGAGAAATACTCACGAATGTAATTATAAATTTTAAATAATCGTAATGCTTTACAAAATAGAAATAATTATAAAAATATCTTAGTGATACACTCACGTGACTTTCTGTGCCTTCTATCGCTTATTATATTACACATTTTTAAATGGGAATCTACAATAGGGTCAATTTAAATTTATCCTAAAATGACCATCAACATCCTCCAAATAAAACACAACTAATGACATTTACTTTCCTCCATAATATCAGCAACTTTTATTCTAGACATTTCTTTCTACAACGCTTAGCTTTGGAAATATTGTTCAGTATTAACTTGAATGGTCCATCCTGTATATACATCTATATATATATAATTTTGTAAAAAAGGTTCAGCAATTTTACCCAAATCTATGCGAGAAGCTTAATGTTGAAATGTTCAAATTCTTCAAAAGATAAATTTTAATAATTCAAAAACTAAACTACTTATAGAAATTGAACTGTGTTAAACATTGATTGTTACACTACAGCTCTACATAAAAACAACGTAAGAATATGATATAATTAAGAAATGTAGAAAATATAAAATTCACCCATCACTACTTTAAACATTTAGCACTGAAGGTACCACAATGTTGGAGCTTTGAATCAAATTTGAACATAAAATTCACCCATCACCTCATATTACTGAAGGTATTATAATGTTGGAGCTTTGAATCAGATTTGAATGTAACATTCACCCATCACCCCATACTGCTGAAGATATCATAATGTTGGAAATTTGAATCAGAATTGTACTATGTAAAATTCACTCATTTCTCCTTAGAACTGAAGGTATCATAATGTAACATTGAACCAGATTTGAATGTAAAATTCACCCATCACACCATAGTATTTGAATCATCATAACGTTGGAACTTTGATTTCGATTTGAATAGAGCATTTTTCTCCCACTACTCCATTTAAATGCATAACATTGAACGTCATTTAGGAACTTCGAATCAAATCTGAAAAAATAACATCACAATCAGGGCTCGAACTACCGATCTTCTGTTTATGCTCTGCCGCTGAAAAGGACACTCAATGGCACGAAAAGCAGATCCGTGCTTCGAGTTCCGACTGTGACCAAAGATCCAAGTGAACACATTGCTAGTGTGAAACACCAAATTAAAAGAGGTTCCAAATGTTGCTGTTTCAGGTATGGTTCCAGAACCGTAGGGCGAAGTGGAGGAAGAAGGAACACACTAAGAAGGGTCCTGGAAGACCAGCTCATAACGCACATCCCCAAACCTGCAGCGGGGAGCCCATCCCCGAGGAAGAGTTAAGACGCAAGGAACAGGACAGGCGAGAAAAGAAACTGTTGAAGTCTCTGGAACGTCAACAACGTAAATTGGCTGCTAAAGGTATTAAAGTGGACCTCGCCACACTTAGGCAAGAATGGGAGGCTAAGCGTCGTGGCGAATCATCATCCACAACGGCTACATCCTCCAGTGTCACCTCAAGTGCACTGGCTGAGGAGAGTACCACCACAACTACAACCACTACGAGCAGTCCTGCGAGCCTCATACAGCGACAGCGGAAAGATGACGATGATGATGACGATACAGACATCGATGTTGAAGAAGAAGATGATTCCAACGCTGGCTCTACTTCCTTAATGCAGGCGAAAGACTCGCTGAAGAACTTCGTTATGGACTCCGACCCCTCAACAAACCTTTACCTAAGTTCTAAAGATCAACTTCTTAGGTTATCCAGCCAAGGAACCGATCTCAGGCTGGAAGATTCGTACCGAAGACTTCACAGCGCCTTTTTGGAAAAGCCAACACTCCCTCAAAGTAGTCCAGATCATCTCAACATCTATCACAAGACAGACTTCCAAGGTATATCCTACTTCGCGGCGAGGGAGAGCGAGGAAGATGTGAATATTACGTCGGATGACGAAGACAATCGCGAAGTTGCATCACCGGTCAGCATGGGCAGAACTTACAATATCGGCAAGGCCAAGGAAGTCCGGGAAATAGCTCCCCAGACTTCCAGCAGCGCGACAACTCCGGCGAAGAAGTCAAATCCGTTTAGCATAGAAAGCTTACTCTCCCAGGCGGAGGACAGGACGAGTGATCAGTGATCTTTGTGCGATGGCCGAACTGACACTTCTTAAAGTGAGCAGTTTTCAGAGTTCCAATTAATCTGTCAATTCTTGCCTTCATAGAAATCAGTTTTATACGACTTCCCAACATGTAGTGTTTAACTTGCACATGTCTGTCTAATCTGAAACCGAAAACGTAGAGAACATAAATTAGGCATTACTTCAGTGTTATTAATGCTTAGAAATGAAAACCGGTATCTTAATTTTAGCACAAAATGCTCTGAACAAAACTAAACTGACCATGTGTTTTTTTTTTAACTCGAAGCAGCGAATAAAGCTTCTACGTTGTGTAACAACAGTGTAAGTAAATAATATGTATATAGTTAGTCTTCAACTTCAGTCGATTATCATGAGATTTATTAATTAAAATTCTATGGATATGATGTAGTGTTCTTTCGTCATTGTTTTAAAAACCTAACAGCGGCTGGTGAATTTACAACCAGCTGCGTCCTGATTGTTTCGGAAAGCTACATGAATTACATCAATGGTAATTCTCTTTGTGTCCCCTGGAGGAGAGATGAGCAAATTGGAAAATACTTTGAGAATTATTTCTTCCTTTCTTTGGGGATGTTTGTATCAAACGGTTATTTTTTTGTGAGCTTAATGTTCATAGAACTCTCAGAAGTTGTACAAAAGTATAATACTATACTTACCAGCACTATATGGCAATTAGACAAATAATGGAATCTAATAATTTCTAATTGTACCTCATTATGAGGGCAAAGTGGATGTTGATCAATTCCAGGAAAAGAAATAAACTAGGTGAAAAAACGTGTAAGCCAAAGTTAATGAAGAGTAGTAGTACCTACACTTCTCATATGAATGGGTTTTAATTGGAAAAAATAGTTTTATATTTTAAGTCAAAGTGTCGGAGGTAATCGGTAGTGTAGCGTGACTTTTTATAGGTAGTCTGCTAAGTTACGTAGGCTGAGTTACCTATATTATACAGTATTATTGATCATAATACTAACTGAAATTTCGTAAATCTTAAAAAATAATGGATAAAATTGAAGCTTTAAAATTGTATCTCGGCAGCTCTGTTCTGTATCTCTTGGCGTAAAACAAATCGACGATCCTTGATAACAATTATGGACGTCTAGAAGACATTTTAACGTTAGTTTGTTTTAATGGTGTATTTAAAAGGATGGAGAGTTGCTTGCTTGTAGAACTTCTCAGTTATGTTGTAACTCGTTTTATAATACGCCACAGTTCCTTTCTTCCTCAGAACAACACATGACTTTATGCTGCAGCCAAAATTAGATTATACTTTCACTTAAATTCGTGTAAGTAATTTGCGTATTCGTTTATTTACATTTTATACCCAGTACTTTAAGACGACTATGTTTCAAGACTGATATAGAGTGTACTGAAAATGATCATTTATCCGTAATAACCTAATAATTACTATATTTGCACATTTCTCTGCACTGGATATCTCTAAGTAAGGCAGTAGCAACCTTAACTGTTCTCAGCACATATATGTCCTTCAGAGGATGTACACCCTCCCAATTGCCAGTCTCCCGAAGTTCGAAAACTCCGGAACTGGCCGAGAATGAAACATCACCTTACAACCCAGACTAGACGCTTACTATAGACAAGAGGCTAGGCTAGCCTCGACCGCATGCGTGTAAGGCTGCAGCTTTCATGTTAAAACGTACAGTCGAGTGCATGGAATCGTGCCGATATAATGCGTAGTGGTTTGTGTTGGTAAGGAAATGCTAAATCGTCTCTGTTACTCCCAGCTCCCACCCCCTATACTTAATGTTTATCTTACTCTCCTCTTTTTCCTTCTCTCCTGAACATGAAACCGAACTATATATATAGGTTAAAGTTTGAGTTCCAGATTTTAACATCAAACCAATAAGGATGGATGTGGACCTTCGTTGAAATGTTTCCGTACTCCTCCTCTTTCGCCGCTCACCTAGACCTGACCTTCGTTCATATATTAATGCATGTTTCTTGGGCTTGAATTCAAACCAATAAGAGAATCACCCACCCTGGGATGGTGTGGATCACAGACGAAAAGGAGATTCTGCCAACATTAACTAAATAAAAACGCTATAAGAAACCTAAAGCATCGGTACGTTTCTGTACACTCGACTGTACATGTTGGTAGTTATTAGGGATTTAGGGGAAAACCGGTCATACGTCGTCTTGTGCTCACACAATGCCACGATCGTGGGAAACGTTTTGCGCTTAAAAATAGACTAGTTGTGAAAAAAACTTAGAAGATAAAATGAAATAATGGGTAAGCTTAGCCTTACATCAGTCCTTCAATCATAGAGTCCATAGTATATATGTATGTCTCCTTTTTTAATTTCTAAATCAGGTATGAAATGTTTATATTTTTTGTATTACATTCTTATTTTGACGTTATGATGTTTATAGCTCCATGGCTTAAAAGGTTCACCCAATACCAGGTACATACCAAAGTTTACGGTTTGCCCGTAAAATGTACGGGAGAGGAGGCATTTTGACGACTTTAAGGCAAAGAAGGCGTTTTTACGGCTTTGTTGGCAGATTCAAAGTGTTGCAGATGTTCACCACGGACAAGTTTACTCGAAGGTCTACCCGGAACCGAAGTTCTCCTTCTAAGAACCAGGTTATGGCGTCAACTGAGTGACACTGTGGGGGGTTTCCCATGAGGTTAATAGCTTCAGTCTAAACCCTCCCCCCGTTTACACAGCGATGGAAGTGGACACCCAGTTATGCGCGTCGACCCCGAAGGGAAGACTACTCTTAACCTCGGTAGGGCCGACAGCTATCTAGCACGCCATTTACCAGCTCTCCAGGTTGATACCGGAGGACATTGAGGCGTCTCACAATCCCCTAATCGTATCACCGTCCAGACGTATCCAATCTTCCATAGGTTTCGGAAACCATGCCCAGTCGAGTCCAACTCAATTCGAACAACTCCCTCTCGGTCAGGTGTTCGGTCCGACGTAACCTACCACGAATGCTAGGCGCGCACCACGCAGATGAAGGAGTCGGACAAATCATTAATTTCTATTGCATTATATTCTAACTTAATATTACAGACTGAATGCGCCGCGCTAATTGGTATGTAGTGCTATGGTAGGCCAGAGGTTATCTGTGTGTCTATCCTTCATCACGTTCATCATCTCCCTTCACTGGGCTACAACAAAATGCACTGCGTACGGATTTAAAATTTAGTTGCATCACTAGTGAGTGCCCTCTATTAAGCAACAGTAAACGGGGGTAAACATTCGGTATGAACAAAGTGAATTGTAAAGCCAACTCCCTCACCTGAGTTGTTTATCTTGTTCGCATTCTATGGCTGCGGAATGGAAGTTTCCGATATTTTGTGACAGATTTTGTTTACACTTCATATTATGAAGCATAAAACATGTACAATGAATCTGTTTATAGCTTACGAAGTGGCGTTGTTTGCATTAATACTTGTTTATTGTGCTACCAGGAAGAATTTTAATTTCAGCGGACAGGTCTTCAAGGATACTTATAAAATGGAATTCCTGTTTATTTTACATGCAATTTGTGCACATTTACTGCATTTGACACATTTTAAATTTCATGTCATGCAAAACTATCAGCTTTGCTGGAAAAAGGAAAGTTTTATGGGTGTCAATTTCAAGAAGTTGGCAAGTAGAATGCAGGTATTTATTTTTCCCTGAATGTGTTCATTTTCTTAGTAAGAGTAAAGTGACACGTATTAATAACAATAATTAATATTAAAAGATAAAACGAGATGAAACTTCTTTGCATAAACATAACAAAATTTACATTACCACTCCTCCAAAACCACCCTCTGCTACCACTTGCATACCTCCTCACTCTCACTGCTTTCGCCATTAATATTGCTTTGTGAAAGGAATACCCAGAAAGGTTCTTAAATGAAAAAGTTGACAAGGTCCCATTTATAGTATGTGTAACAATACTATATTTGAAACAGTAAAATACAGCACATCAAAAGGCAGTTACAAATGTATGCCACTTTCCTGCTTCACAATAGTTATAACTGAAACCTGGTTTATCTTAAATGTTCCATATGCGTCGAAAATACACCATCAATTCACAGTTCAAGATGATAGGACAGGTTGGCCTAATTATAGAAGAATTTCCCCTTATACACAAGCATCAAGAATTTGTATTGGACAATCATTAAATTTCACAATCGTCTCCAAACCTAACAGCTAAAATCGCATAAACCTCAGCTACATATCAGAATTGGCAAAATCAGATGAATCCGTTAAAATTGCAATCATAGTTTCATCCCCGCTTGTGGATGAAAATAGAATAAGCTACTAAAGGGAAGAGAGGAGAACACAGAAAGTGCAATCTATCAAATCGACCTAAAAGCAAGTTATTTGTCCTTCCACAGCATACGGCTACAATAATCAAGTTTACTTATGTTGCAGTGGAACACACAGGTGAGAAGCTCAAGTACAAGTCCATTAAGAAGACGGCGGAACTAGCCAACTAGTCTCGGCTCGGGACAGGAGTGCCACCAATCAGAGAGAGAAAGAGAGAGAGAGAGAGAGAGAGAGAGAGAGAGAAGAGAGAGAGAATGTCAGCTGGCGTCTTACCAGAATAAAGAGCTTCAATGCGTTGCGCGGGAACATGAACGTTACATCTAAAAACTAAACTCAATCATCACAGATTGAATTTTTAACAAGTCTGACGGCTTGTGTTTATTAATGCAGAAAACACTTGTGAAATATAAATTATAAACCTGTGAAATTCCTTATCGCACCCATAATACTGCTTTAATTTTTAGCGTTACATTCAATCAGACACTTTAGAAATGAAATTGCAGGGTTCACCCTAAATGTTTGCTGCAAACTGAAGCAACACATTCCGTGTGGCGTGGGCTGTATGGGATCGTACATTGTCGAGCAGAAGCATTCCACCTCTCTTTTTTTTTGGATTGCTCTCCTCATATTTCGCAATATCTGACAATACCGTCAGCAATTACCGTCTCCCCTCGCGTAAAAACTCGCACAGGTGGACAACCGTCAATCTCAGAAGACAGTGCACATGATGTTTTTGACAGAGATTATCTGCTTGAATTTGGTCTTCACAGGTGAACCACTCTACTTTCAAGCATACATTGTTATTATGTTTCTGTTGTGGCATTCTCAGTGACAACAGAATCTCGTCACCTTTCTCTGCGTACCGTTGGAGAATTGTCAATGCTGCGGTCGGACGTTTGGTTTTGTGTTCATCTATCAGCTGCTTTGGCACCCATTTTGCATACACTTTCCTAAAAACAAGCCACCCAGTGACAATTTCTTGCAGCAGTGAGCGAGACATCTGGGGGGATAGACCAGAGAGTTCCGAAATTGTGATGCGCCGGTTCAGCAAAATTTCTTTCGCATTCTTTCCATTAGATCTGACATCAAAGGGACGGTCGGCAACTACTGTCTTCGTCGCGCACATTGTTTCAGCCTTCAGTGAATAGCCTGCACCATCGTCTGACCATACTGTCGCTCATAATTTGGAGTCCATACACGTGATACAACTGGCGACGGATCTCTGCTGGAGATTGCTTATGAATTTGCAGAAATCTGGTAATTGCACGAAGCTCGCAGTTGGCCGGCGACAACATCAGTACACTTGACTGCTTCCGTAGTCGAGTGACTTCTCACCCGGAAGTCTCAGGACCGATTCCCAGCTAGGGGTGAGATGGTAATTTTGAATTTTTCTTTAATTAGGACTGTTCTCTACCATCCACAGAGTTTCGAAGTGGAATGTGAAAGTGAATGTTCGTATGAAAATAAGTAAAAACAAACACTCGCACACAAAACCAAACAAAAAACCTACAGCAATATAACCTAAAAAAAAGTTCAAGGAGTAAAAACTCCATGAAACGTTTCGGTTAAAAAGCTCCTGATATGACCTTAACAGTTAAAAGGAGATATAGAAATGGAGCCCTCCCCCCCCCCCCCACACACACACACACACACACACACAAAAATAGGTAGCCATTTTCTCCTAGTGCTGTGCAATAAGTAGCCATCACAAGACTGACGAAACTACAGTGCATTAGTCTTCCTATATACCCCCTCATTGCTGCTATACATGCACATTCCCGTTCGACTAGTTATGCTATCTCTGGACGCAATCGGAACTTTTTTCTGGATGAACCTTGTACTTAAACTACTACGTATCTGGAAACTGACTTCATTGCGGTCATAACTTTCACTACATGTGGCGCAACTAACCTTGTGCGACTAAGTAATACCTGGCATTACTACAACGATTCCATTTTGTACTGTAAGATACAGTCATCCTTGCTTGAAGACACAACAAGCATTTTGTACTTTGCTTTCCCTTCCACTGTCCCAGTATCTTCCAAAGATGCAACACGAAGATTTTCAAGGAAATATCCCCATCCAACACTACCCTTTACATGGGAACATTTTCCTTATTTTTTATTTTCTAAACATTGACTAACGTTTTTCATTAAAACTTAGCATGTTTAATATACTATGAGAAATAAAATGTATATATTGAATTTTCTGTGAATATCCTGCGAACTTTCCTGCATTAGGTTGAATGTTGAATAATTTTGTATAACAAGCAAATCTGAAGAGATAGACGATAAATTTTTTAGGAAAAAATTAGTGGTCATTAAAATACAGAATCACTGTCAAACATTTTTCGTAGCGTTAACGTTTTCGAAATATTCCATTTTAAAAATTTAGACCCTTCCTAATCGTCACCTAACGATGTGCTTGAAAGTTTGCTATTGTTGCTCTTTCACCCCCTTTTCTTGCTTTTCCATCGCAAGAAACATGCTGTTTCTGTTTATCGAAACCTTTTTGCTTTATTTGTAACAATTCCTAAGTAAAATACATCTGAGTAACGTGCGAGGATAGAATCACTTTTATATGAATTGTATAATATATCATGATTATGTGTGAATTTATATTGGCAGAGAAAGTCGTATAATCGTATCACTTTAGATTCATTTAAGTTTATGTAATACTGTATTCTTGAAAGAATAATATTAACAAGGAAAACTTTTGGAAACAGAGAATTGTTTAGAATGGGGAAATTCTATTAAAGTATTCCTTTAGCATTCTTAAAATATGTTGGGTTTAAATACAAAGTATGGCTTTTTTCGGAGTTTACACACACCTTAGGTACCTAAGCAGTCGAAAAAGTAAAAAACTTTTTCACTCCCGTTGCTTAACAGTCAAGCTGCAAACTGTTTTATTCTATTGCTTATAGATACTTGGGTAAAAATCTTAAGTATTACATTCACATGAGTTTCTGTACCAAATTCAATATATTCTTTTATCTACTTCATGAAAATGGAGATAAACATTTGTAGAAATGCTTCTTTCCATATTTCCTTGTATGAATAGGTGCAGGGAATACAGTAGGCTTAAACAACAGTCAAACCTTTTAAGAGCTGGTCACTATGTGATGGTTTTGAAATTCCGTTCACTTTGTAGGAGTAGGAGAAAAGAAAGAAAGAAAGAAAAAGAAGGAATAACGATTTTCCATTTCTGCTAAGTCTAAGTGTTTCAAAATTCAAACCAATAACAGGGAATATCTCGGAAATTGTTAGCTTAACAAAGAAACATTATTTAACATAAATTGTGTGCTTTAACGAGTTCTACATCTTTGTGTAGTAAGATTTTGTCTATCTCTTACGGTTTACCAGTTATGCAAAAGTCATTCAGTATGAAGAGCACTTCAGAGGCTATTCCCAGAAAACTCAATATATACATTTCGCTTATCATGAAAATATCTTACACATATCATGTTTTAATCAAAATCATTGGAGCCATTTTTAAGAAAATGAAAATTTTCAAAAAATGTTCCATATAAAGAGTAGTTTGGTGTGGGGTGATTTTCTTGAAAATCTTCATGTCGCATCCTTAAAAGATGTTTAACTTAAATACCAAGTTTTGCTTTTAACCGACTTTTCGTGTTTGAATTATGCTGTTCACAGATATACGGACGGAGGTTTTTCTAAAATTCTGATGTGATACATTCACAATAATTTCTCTACCCTCTATCGTTTCTTAATGGTATACAAACTATTCTTACTAAAGCTTATTTTTCTATGTATTACATTTTAATCCAAATAAGCCTTTGCAGAAATAGCTACATTACACATGTCGTTAGAGATACAAAGGGAACAGTCAAATGTTTAAGAACTGGACGCTATATGCTGGCCTTAAAATTCCATACCGTTTCTATGCAATCGCGAGAAACAGCTGAATGTTGACTGGACTTTAAGAGACCGACAAAGTAATGAACAATACGAACTATTAATAACGTATATCTCAGAAATGGCTTATGCCACACAAAAAAAACTTGTTTTCTTGGTGCTTCAAAATGTGTATTTCTAGTGGCATCTCGATATCGATTTTTGGAGTAGAAAAAATGCCTTCTCTACCGGTATGTAGTGGCAGAGAAGGTAAAAAGGGCTGCTACAGTTAGAATGTATGAAACATTCAGTAATTGTGTACCTTTAAGTAGTAATTAACGTACAAACATTGACATTAATAACTGTTATGACACTCAGATAAGGATTATAGCCCATCTATCCAAGTCACCTTCACCACGTGACCCCATTAATCAGTCGTTCTACTAGAAGCCCGACGATATTAGAGGAAAAAGCCGATGTGTTACAAACACATGACGTTCTCTACCAACTCTTCTACAAAAGTATGCTTATTGTTTTATCTATTTCATGTTAATCGAGATAAACGCTAGCAGAATTGCTTTTATTACACATTTCATTTTAGGAACAAGAGGAATAGGTACATAAACGATAAACGGATAGTTACATAACGAAGCGGTAATCAAATATTTGAAAAAGAGTTGCTATATGTCGACCTTGAAATGACATACCATTTCCATAATATCAGCAAGAAACATTTGAATAATGACCACTTCCAAAATTGAGGAAGTGCTGAAAAATTCAAACCAATAACAAAAAAATCTGATGTGCTGCACTCACATGACCTCTACTCTTTCATAAACTATTTTTACAAACGCTCACTCTGCATTTTGTTGCTAATTTTCTTGTAGGTGCATGGGAAATACGGCAGGCTTTAAGCGATAGTCAAATATTTTAACGCTGGTTGCTATGTGACGCATTCCATTCTCTTTGCATGTCCAGGACATAAAAAAAGAATAACGAATTCCCATTTGAGGAAACGTGCATTGGAAAATTCAAACAATAAACAAGGAATATCTCGGAAATGGTTCACTGGGCGAAAAACATGTATATGACATAAACTGTATGTTTTAACGACATATACATTTTTTGTATAGTAAAATTTTGTCTATCTCTTACGATTTACCAGTTATACGTAAGTCAGTCAGGATGAAGAGAACTTTTGGGGACATCCCTAGAAAATTTAAGATATACATTTCATTTGCCAGGAAAATATCTTAAACATATGATATTTTAATCAAAATCGTTAAAGCAGTTTTTAACAAAATAGACATTTTCGAAAAATGTTCCATGTGAAGTGAGTATGGGGTGGGGGATATTCTTCAAAATCTTCGTGTCGCAACCTTGGAAGATACTAAACTTAAATACCAAGATTGGTATTTATCCGACTTTTTGTTTTTAAGTTATGCTGTTCACAGACAGACACACACACATACGGACATGTTTCCACAAAAAGCTTTATTTGGATTCAGGGCACCTCAAAACATGTATTTTCGGTGAAATCTCGGTGTCGAATTTTTGGGTGGAATACAATACTTCCTCTACTTACTATACATAGTAGAGAAAATAAAAGTATCTCGAAACTGACTGATGCAAAAAAGATTATTTGAAATCAGTTGTGTGCTTTAAAGAGATCTATAATAATCGTTCTGCCCTAGAACCAAACCTGATGTAAACACATGGGGTCATTAGTAGCCCGTGATACGCGGGATGCCAAAGCACACCATAGCATATAATACCTTAAATATGCGGGACTATCTGTGGATTTTCAAAAGGATGTTAATTAAATATATGCGAAGCTTTTGAATAATATGAAATAATAAGTATTATGAATAGGAGAACTTATAAGGGTTGCGTTTAACTCTGTTATGTGTATCTCACCCCTCTTCTGCACCCATACGATAACGGCTGGGACGATGAACATGGCTGCTTCTACAGGTGCTGTTAGCTTGGTAAGTGACAATAAGGGTGAATTAGTGAAGCATTCTGAAGGTAAATCGTTAAAAGCGTCGAGAAAACCAATTGTATTAAGCTAATTCAGGAGGATCCAACTATCGTTGTAAAACAACATTGTGTAGAGTGTTTTGTGTGTGTGTATGTAAGAACATTTCCAAAACGAAGGAAGAAAAGAAACCCTCTTAAGCCAGAATTAGGAAAAACAGATGATTTTACTAAAACTTCTATTCGTAGGAGAAGGAGAGTGCTCGAGTTTTTCTTTAAGAACCACCAACGTTAGACAAAGTCATAAATTTTCTCAACAATGATCCAACATTACCTTCTTTTAAGCCATGCAACTTTCATAAATTACTACTAGAAGTTGGCTTCAGGATTGTGTAGAAGAGAAACGAAGTGAAGATAGTGATGCAGCTACAGATTAACGTGGGTTTTATTTTAATTAGCCTGCATTTAATTTCAACGGGGTTTTATTTGGGTGTTTTTTATAATTATTAATATTATTATAATTGTTATTCGAATAGTACACAGTTCTATTCATTATAAACTTGAGACATGAGTCCAAGTAGCTTTTGTTTGTTTGTGTTTCTTCCCCGCAGCTGATACGAACACGAACATGCGGAGGGATACATGTTTTGTCTAGAACAAATCTGGTTCTAAGGTTGGATCGACTATAGGTAAACCAATATTTTCCATTGCATAGTGTAGTTTAGGGTTGTAGCATTTTCTTGAAAATCTTCGTGTCACATCTTTCAGATTAATGAACTGAAATACCAAGTTTGATATTTATCGAACATTTCGTTTTTGAGTTATGGAGCTCACAGACACATACATACGCAGATCTTTTTCCAAAAGCATTTCTTTTAGATTCAGAGGGTCTCAAAACATATATTTCTGGTGAAATCTCGATATCGAATTTTTTTATACAATGCAGTACTTCCTCGACGTACTACATACGCAGTGGAGAAAGCAAAATAAAGACAAAAAAGAAGGAAACAAGAAAACAATAACGACTTAGCACTTGAACAAAATACAAAGAATCTGAAATTCAAAACAGCAACAAAGAATAACTCGGAAACGGTAAATTCCACAAAAACTGTGACATACATGGTGTATTTAAATGAGATGCATGTTTTTGAGGAGTAAGAAGAATTAGAAGAAGGTTTTGTTTATCCCTATTGATTTAAAGGTCAACAAAGTTATAAAAATATTGTTCAGAATGAAAAGCATTTCACAGGATGTTCCCAGAAAATGCACAGTATACATTTTATTTGCCATGTTACTATTTAAAACATTTGGTATTTTAATCAATATCGTTAAATACCTGCTTTTCACGAAAATCCAAAATAAAAAACATTTTCTATGTAAAGGTTAGTTTTGGGAGGGAGAATGCAATACTTGTACTTGGGGAAGGGCGGGTGAATCAGGACAAGAAACGAAAAATTCCAAATATTGGTTCCATTTCAGTCAGTTAGAAACTTAGATTTGTTTCATTTCATGGTTTTACGCAAACCCTTAACAACAAATTACAGTGAAGTATGTTTTTTGGAAAAAGATACCCAGAGAGTGTAGTGACATTTTTGTTGTAGTAGGTACTAAATGTCTCTATTTACCCTTATAAGTAAGGATTAATCGGTATGATCACTTTGGTGAATCGGGACAGTTTTCGTGTAACGTTATTTATGAAAATAACTTCCTATTATTATACATACTTATTTTAGAACATCTTGTGTGCATTTTCCTTAAGTTGATATTTTCAAATTATGCACTTACCACATATCTATACATTTTTGGAGCTGGAAGCAGGTCAATGGTAATGATTCTGTCTCATTTTCACTGCCGATCTTGGAAGTTGACAGTACAAGAGATTGACTGGGTATAACATCGCCTTCCGAATCTCTCTCTGTCGTCAAAGAATGGGAGATCATGCATCCTTGTAGAAAATCACGTTCAAAGAGAACATTTTCATTGAATGGATACACACCAGCTTGCCTAAATCCATTCTGAACATTGGCAGGAGTAGATGCTTTCAAACAAGCGGCTTTGAATACCTATTCTTCCTTCCAAATGAAAGTTTGTTAATTTCCTTCTCGCCTTAAGCGTTGCGTATGAAAGTATTACATGCATCGTTGTAGTGTGTAGTTTTTCTACCTTTTTTCTTCAATGGAACCTCACTATCACATTGCAGACAACGAGGGGCCCCAAATAGCTCTGCTGCATGACGCACTCTCGTCCCCTAGCGAAACGCATCTGCAAAAAAAATATTAAAATAAACGAGAAATATATTCAGTCGCTATTCAGCTATAATTTAGTGTCCCTATACACTTGAAATGTAGAGTGTCTCATTTTTCATACGTTGGTAAAACTTTGTCTAGTGTCGACAAATAAGAGATTGTCCTTTCAAATGGATGCTTCATCACTGAGCACAAACTAATCCATAATCAGTGCAAGAGTTAATTAAATATACTCTTCACACCAAAATAAAATATTAGAAGTAAGAAATAAATCTCTTCTTACTTTCAACTGCTGCGTTATATGCTGCAATCTGCAGAAAAGCGACCTACACAGGACGACGGTCTGGTATATCAAGTACTGATACTAACTATAAAATGTCACGGCTTCCTTATCTGCAATTAGTTTTAAGCTGAGAAAAAAATTATCAAAACTGTCCCTTTTCACTTCCTGTTCCGAATCACCCAGTATTCCCTACTATATGTAAGAAGTAGAAAAATAAAAAGCAGACGAATAACATTAACATGACCTTCATCGAGCGAGATGGATCAGTGGTAACGTGTGACTCTCGCATTCTGAAAGTCCTAGGTACGATTCCCTCGGGATGGCCACTGCGACAATGGGGGTTTTTCGTGGTTTCCCCAGGTAGGCGAATGCTGGGGTGGTTCATCTGCTGTCACGAATTTCCCGTCCAAATCCTTTCCCTTCATCTGTTTCATCTCATCTGTTTCAGGGTTATAGCACCAGCGGTTGGTATGTTGCGGCAGAACGGTAGAATTTGCGCTATGGAAAGATTTCACCCTAGTGCTTGGCGGGGCTGTTGCAGCCCTCTTTCTTCCTGGGAGTGTCTCGTCTACACCTGAGACTCCAGTTGCTGGTGGCTATGGCAGGGTTACCCGGCGCAGGATTGGTATCATGTTGGAATCGTTAGGAACTCCGTCTTTGCTTGCGCACATCGTCTTCCGGATCTAGTAGCCCTTCATCCCTTATGTTGGCCTACGTGCGGTATTGTGCTCCAGTTAGGTATTGGCGGCCTCTCCATCTGACTACTCCTAACTCCTAGCATGACTTTCTCTAGGCTTTACCACTTTTCAGAAATTGCGAATGTTATAAAAAGCGACCTTATTTCCGTTTAACACGTTTAACGTGTTTTAATAAAGATTCGTAGAACTATTGGTACGAAAATAAAATAAAACGCAAATAATCCCATGGGAAGAATTTTTCTTGGTGTTAGGCATTCAATTAAAATCATTGTCTTGAATCATTAAAACATCTAAGATTTAAATACAAATCTAGTATTCTTACAACTTTTCATTTCCCAGCGACACCCATACACCCCCCACACACATATACTTTTTTTCCTCTTCTGGCTTCTTTTTGGATTCAGAGGAAACTATCGATAGGTAGTGAATCTTCAAGTCAAACACAAAATTTCCTCATTCTTAACTAAATCGTAGAGAAAGTAAAACTGCGACTGTTACACGACTTTCAATATTCATTAAAGTTTGATGTCAATTTTATCTATATATAGTGTATTTATTTTAATACTTTTTAACGCCAATTCTTGCTACGTACTGCACCACAGGTGTGACAACACTGATGGTATACGAAATTAAACGATAATTGGAAAGGGAAATGTTGGAAGGATAAAGATCTTTCAGGCTTATGGTTAGGATACTTATCTGGTAGTTACCAGTCATAAGGAATGAGCAAGTCAGGGAAGGTGATCCTGGCGAGATTCAAATCATGGACCTTCCGTTCACGAGGCCGTGCCTCGGCCACTCGTGTTGATATGGAATGCTAAGCAAAGCTCTAACTTCCAACGTGGAATATATTGAACACTAATAAGGCTATGAAAATATTTATTTGACACAAATTGTGTATTTTAAAGAGCTGTGCATTTCCTTACTTTTAAGATTTCCTTGTACAAAATTACACAAAATTCAGTCTAAGGAAAGTTCACAGGACATTCACAGAAAATTCACGATGGGTAGATATATTACATTTTATTTCTGATGTCAATATAAGTATCAAACATGTGAAATTTTAATCGTTACGGCAGTTTTAGAAAAAATGAAAAATAGTGCGCTTTTTCCATACAAAGTGTAGTTTACGGTTGGTTGATTTCTTTAAAAATCCTCGTGCAGTATCATTGGCAGATGCTGAACTTAAATACTAAGTTTGGTGTTTAATAGACTTTTAATTTTTTAATTATGCTATTCACAGACATACGTACCCATGCGCGGAAAATTTTGTAAAAATGTGAGGTGTTACGTTCACATAGTTTTCTCTACTCGCTCTTCTACTAACTATTGTTACAAAAGCTTACTATTCTAATTCCTTCTTGTTAATCCAGATAAACTTTCAATTCACATTTACACATCTCTTGTGCTATGCAGTAGGCAAAACGATAGTCAGATTTTTACTTTCTCTACTACGTACAGTAAGTAGGGAAAGTATTGTATTCCACCCAAAAATTCGATACCGAGATTTCACCGGAAATACATGTTTTGAGACCCCCTGAATCCAAAAAAAGCATTTTTGGAAACATGTCCGTGTGTGTGTGTGTCTGTGTGTCTGTGAACAGCATAACTCAGAAACGAACAGTCGGATAAACACCAAACACCAAACTTGGTATTCAGGTCCAGTATCTTCCAGAGATGCGACACGAAGGTTTTCAAGAAAATCCCCCCACCCCAGACTACCCTTTACATAAAACATTTTTCGAAAATTTTAATTTTCTCAAAAACGGCTCTAACGATTTTAATTAAAATTTCATATGTTTAAGATATTGTCATGACAAATAAAATGTATATCTCGAATTTTCTGGGAATGTCTCCAAAAGTATTCTTCATTGTAAACGACTTTTTCATAACTGGTAAACCAGAAGAGATGGACAAAATTTTACTACACGAAAAATGTAGATCGCGTTAAAATACACAATTTATGTCATAAACATTTCTTTTGTTGAGTGAACCGTTTGCGAGATATTGCTTGTTATTCCCTTAAATTTCCAATACTTATACTTTTTCTCAAATTCGTTATTCATTTTTACTTTCTCTACTACGTATAGTAAGTAGGGGAAGTATTGCATTCCACCCAAAAATTCGATACCGAGATTTCACCGGAAATACATGTTTTGAGACCTCCTGAATCCAAAAAAAAGCATTTTTGGAAACATGTCCGTGTGTGTGTCTGTGTGTGTGTCTGTGTGTGTGTCTGTGTGTGTGTGTGTGTGTGTGTGTGTCTGTGAACAGCATAACTCAAAAACGAACAGTCGGATAAACACCAAACTTGGTATTTAGGTTCAGTATCTTCCAGAGATGCGACACGAAGGTTTTCAAGAAAATCCCTCCACCCCAGACTACCCTTTACATGGAACATTTTTCGAAAATTTTAATTTTCTCAAAAATGGCTCTAACGATTTTGATTAAAATATCATATGTTTAAGATAATGTCATGAGAAGTGAAATGTATATCTCGAATTTTCTGGGAATGTCTCCAAAAGTATTCTTCATTGTGAACGACGTTTGCATAACTGGTAAACCATAAGAGATAGACAAACTTTTACTACACAAAAAATGTAGATCTCGTTAAAATACACAACTTATGTCATATACATTTGTTTTGTTGAGTGAACCGTTTTTCGAGATATTGCTTGTTATTCCCTTAAATTTTCCAATACTTATACTTTTTCTCAAATTCGTTATTCATTTTTTTATGTCCTGGACTTGCAAAGAGAATGGAATGCGCCACATAGCAACCAGCGTTAAAATATTTGACCATCGCTTAAAAGCTACCATATTCCCCTTGCATCTACAAGAAAATTAGCAATAAGATTGACATCTCGATATCTCGATTAACATAAAGCATATGGAGAATAGGCGTTTGTAAAAATAGATTGTACAAGAGTAGAGAAAGTCATGTGAGTGTAACACATCAGATTTTTTTTTATGTCCTGGACATGCAAAGAGAATTGAATGCGCCACATAGCAACCAGCGTTAAAATATTTGACTATCGCTTAAAATCTACCATATTCCCCCTTGCATCTACAAGAAAATTATCAATAAGATTGACATCTCGATATCTCGATTAACCTGAAGCATATGGAGAATAAGCGTTTGTAAAAATAGTTTGTACAAGAGTAGAGAAAGTCATGTGAGTGTAACACATCAGATTTTTATACAGCGTGTCCCTATGTGCTGACAGAAATTACAATACCACGAAAAAAAGTTCTCACGTGATACATTCACATGAATTTCTTTACCCTCTAACGTTTATTAGTGGTTATAAAACTAGTGTTACTATTTTTATATATACTTCATTTTAATCCAAATAAACGTTTGCAGAAATAGCTACATTACACATTTCGTTACAGATACAAAGGGAATAGCCATGGTCGAATGTTTAAGAACTGAACGCTATGCGCTGGCGTTAAAATTCCGTGCTGTTTCCATGCAATCGCGAGAAACTACTGCATGCTGACAGGACTTCAACACAATGACTAAATATTGAACAATTCGAACCATTATTAACGGATATCTCGGAAATGGACGATGCCACAGAAAAGTTCTTTGAAATAAATTGCGTATTTTGAGATCTACATTTTACGTGTAGTATGTTTTCGTTTATCGCTTAAGGTTTTCCAGCTATACAAGATTATACAAAATTCCTTCCGAATGAAGAGGACTTCAAGGGCTATTCCTAGAAAATTAAAGATATACATCTTATTTTTCATGTAAATATCTTTAATATGCGGTATTTTAATGAAAATCATTAGAACCATTTTTAGAAAATAAAAAGGTTTGAAAAATCTTCCATGTAAACGGTAGTTTGGGGCATCCTTAGAAGGTGCTGAACTTAAATACCAAGTTTGGTGTTGATCCAACTTTTCATTTTTGAGTTATGCTGTTCATAGGCGCACACACAGACACACGCGCGCGCACACACACACACACACACACACACACACCAGACCTGTTTCTAAAAATGCTTCTGTTTTTATAGGGGCCTCAAACTTGTATTTCCGCTGAAATCTCGGTATCGAATTTTTGAGTGGAATACAATATCTTCTCTACCTGCCAGGTACGTGGTAGAGAAAGTAGAAAAAGAATAACGACTTCCCATTTAAGAAAAGTTTAAATATTTGAAAAATTACTGGAATAATCACGCCAATATCTATTGTTTTGCATTAAGTGTGTGATTTAACGAGATCTACATTTTTTGTTCAGTAAGATTTTTGTATATATTTTACGGTTTATAAATTATGCAAAAATCATTCGGAATGAAGAGGACTTCAGAGGCTATTCCGAGAAAATTCAAGACATAGGCACATTTCATTTGTTATAACAATACCTTAAACATATGGTCTTTTAATCAAAACCGTTAGAGCCATTCTGGAGAAAAATGTTCCATGTGTAGGGTAGCTTGGGGTTGGATACTGTTCACACACACACACACACACACACACACACACACACACACTCACACCGTTTTCTAAACATGTTTTCTTTATTCAGTGAGTCTCAAAACGTATATTTTCGATGAAATCTCGGTATTGAATTTTTGTGTGGAATGCAATACTCTCTGTACTTATTAGGTCTAGTTAAGCAGTAGATAAGTAAAATTATTTTTATTTGGGTTCAGAGGATTCAAAAACTGCATTTCCGGTGAAATCTCGATGTCGACTTTATGGATGAAATGCAATACTCCCTCTACTTGCTACAGATAGATGCAGAGAAAGTAAAAATGTAAATATCTGAAGGACGCCCGTGCTTGCCAAAATAAGACCACAGCTCTACAAGACTAATTTTGAGAAACTGTACTTATTTTACAAACCGACGCAACAGAACTTATGTGTAAGTAAATTTAAAAAGGCTGCATATAGACGTAAAATTAAAATGAAACAGCTGCCTAGGGTTTAAAACAGTGGAGATGTTGTCATTCCACAACAGATGCTTCTTTAAAGGGATAAGAGAAACTCAACCCTCATTGCCACCCTCGACGCTCAAGCTACTGCAATATAATAAACCTTTACACCATTTTCCAACCCTTAGCCCCGTAAATATCACCCCTCTCTCGCTGCAAAACAACCCCAAGAAAGGAAGGAAGGCATGCATTAAATAAAATCCAGCAACAATGGGAAGCTGAGGGGGAAATGGAATTGGTTTCTGAATAGCTCGACATCTTCCTGGCCGAGCCGCAATGTATCCAATTGGGGAGAGGCGATGTGGCAGTAAAACCTGAGGAAATCCCTCCGCTGTTATTTTATTGGCCAAGAGAGGCGATGATGGGATAACATCGGCAGGGATTTAGTTAGGTGTGTGACAATTTACTGCAGAAAAGAACAGAAATCAATGGATAACTGCGCCACTCAACTGAAAAGGAGCAAATAAGGCGAGCGTCGGGAACGTCTGCAGTAACAGTGCAGCATTTCACGTCACTGCTACTTCTGTAGAAAAACATGGTTTTAGAGGTACGGAAAATTGCAACAAGGAACTTCCAGGTTCTGGAAACTGCCTAAAAATGACGCGTGGCTTCGTTAATTGTATGTTACGATACAAGTACGGTACGTGTATCAACGAGGAAGAATTCGAAAATATGAGACGAAGTAGTTTATTTTCTATTCCGAGGTTCTCTGATGCACTTAACCCATGTTTATTCCATGATTTATGTATTCTCCACGATAGTGAATAATACAAATACTTTTTACGCAATAATAAAACCAATGTTGAACATTGGTTCTAGTAGCAACGTCACCAATATTAACATGGTGGCGAAGTAGCGATCGATAATACACTGCTCGTTGTTGATCTCAAAAATCAATAACTTGCAGCTCATAATTAGCTGCTGCATGTAAGTAATAAAAAACTGAAAATTACTTTCAGCAAGCAATATATCACTTAAGCCAATTAATGTGAGAAATATAATTTTGAAATATCATGGCATTCAGACAAAAATACCCTTACGTTCCAAGATTATAATAAAGTACAATATAATTGAACAAATATCTCATTTGAAATTTTTAGGCTGCGATATAAGCTACGAAAGGGAAAATAACATAGGCAGTAAGCATATTAGATTTCAAATAATGTGTGGCACAATACAAATAAGTCTAAAAAACAAAACAAGGCAGGAGACAAAATTAAAATTCTATAACGTAATGGCCATACCAGTTTTAACCTATGGAAGTGAATCGTGAACAATAACAAAAAAGAGCAACAAAATATACAGACTGCTTAAGAAAAAGTTAAAGGTTGTGTAATATTGGGTCAAATACGAAACGAGGAAATAAGAGCAAAATTTAAAATATTTCCATTAATGAACGTATACAAAAAAATAAACAACAAAAGATACCACATATTTATGGAATAGGAAATTAAAAAATAGTGAAACAAATAATAAAATACAAACCAGAAGGAAAATGAGAAATAGGAAGGCCAAGGAAAAGATGGCTGCAGTGAAGACGGGACAAGCAAGCCTAATACTTGTTAGTGAAGAAGCATGTAAGTAAATATATGTTAACAAATAAAATAGGGAGTAAAGATTCAACTATCAAATATGATTATACTCTATGTCTGTAATAATAAATAAATAAAAACGTAAGCGGATTTAATATAGTTCATGTACATACGTGTAGTAAAATAGACAAAACACCAGGAAGGTTAGGTTACGAGCACTGAATGCAAGAAATTCCACTTTTCACCATGAGGGCATGAATGTGAAGTGGATCAAAAAATGCTATCGCCGAAGAAAGATGTAAATTAATAATAATAACGCATTTCCATTGTATAGTGGAGTGCATTCAAACGAAGGTAGTACGGAGGGTTGTTCACGGTGTATGGTAACAATATCAGACGAGCACAACAGCTCCGCGCTGAAACACGTGGAAACGAATGAAAGTTCAGCAGTATGAGTGTATTACTGTGTTTGCTCAGTTCTGTGCTCTTGTTCTTACTGCATCAAATGGCGCCAAAAATATAACCATTCTAATAAAGGCGCATCATTGCCCTTTCCGGTGCAAAATACTTCTATTCTAAAATTATTAAGCAGTGTAAGAGGCGTGGTTTTACAGTATCCAAGAAAGTGATCTCATGTGCACTCAACACAAAGGACTCATCCCAAAGGGCAAGAAACAGGCATGTGTACGACCGGCCACCATCGCACCCCGGAGATAGTTTGGGAGGTGAAGCCCCATACCTTGAACCAAATCGTGCAGCTCAGAGGGCCTTTGCAATGTAATACTACTGTGAACACCATAATCAACCAGGATTTGTATACAGAAAAGTGCCATAAGAGCCGGGGATATAAGCTGTTGCCTAAACACATTGCAGAACATGCCACTAACAGCAGAAAGCTGTATGAACTTTTGTTTGTTGTCTTTTTAGATGAGGTATTTGTTTATCTAAGTGAGGGCAACAAACCTTGGGCTGTATATTACCGACTAAGGGGGTAAAAACTGAAAGTTTGGTATAAGGAAACTAACGAAACCTTCCCCAATGGTTTCATGATAATAGAAATGTAACAGTTACAATGGCATTCGTGTACATAAAAATGTGAAAATCATCTCCACATATTATCAGACTAACGTCCTCATACCAATTTTCCGTACGGAAATTCCTGCTGTCTATGGTGTAGATGTAACTAAAGTATGGTTACATCAGGACAAGACATCAAGCCATACGCTTGCTTCAACCTACAAAGTTTTGGAGAACATAGAGAAATGGGAATATATTCCATACCTTTCAGTGACAGCCTTGTTGAGTCATCTGATGCATCACTGATGAAGCTTTGTGGATTTGGGTTACTGAAAAGAGCCCTTGGAAGCAGACAGCCGCGAGCTTTGAATGGTGCCAGGAGGACTGGAATAAACTATACATCCCTGTATTTCGTAGCAGTTTGCTCCAGTAGAAGTTGTGCTGCAGATTGATAGCTCAAACTAAGGGTTGCCAGACAGAACATCGCTGCTGGTGGAGGCGTGGTTTTTTATAAACTAAGTTATGGTTTGTTACCATAGATTGCGAAAAACCCTCTGTAGTACTCTTATTTCAGTGATAGTAAATCGTGATATAAGGGTGGTAAGTGTTTTATGACAAAACCCGGGAGATTTTTGAAAGTGCCAACCGAAATCGAGTACTTTGTATTTCCGAGAATGTGTTATGGACAATACATGTTAGATGTGCGATGATAATTATGTTAATTTTAATGCTAGCTGCTCTTTAGTAGCTGGTGGAATCAGTAAAAATACTGCATATGAATGCCTCTTCCATGACCAACTTTTCAAATAGACTTCAGATCGACCCACGAAAGTTCATCGCCATCGATTAATTTCCCCTGGTAAGTAATCGTTATCATGTCGAAAACATTGAGTAGGAAATTTATGAGGCCTGGTCAGTAGGATGTACTTCTTTGGTTTCTAATACATGAAAACCAAGGTAGGCACGATAGAACATAATGCGGTATTATAAAAAATCTGATGTGTTACACTCACATGACTTTCTCTACTCTTGTACAATCTATTTTTACAAACGCCTATTCTCCATATGCTTTATGTTAATCGAGATATCGAGATGTCAATCTTATTGCTAATTTTCTTGTAGATGCAAGGGGAATATGGTAGCTTTTAAGCGATGGTCAAATATTTTAACGCTGGTTGCTATGCGGCGCATTCCATTCTCTTTGCAAGTCCAGGACATAAAAAATCTGATGTGTTACACTCACATAACTTTCTCTACTCTTGTACAACCTAATTTTACGAACGCCTATTCTCCATATGCTTCATGTTAATCGAGATATCGAGATGTCAATCTTATTGGTAATTTTCTTGTAGATGCAAGGAAAATATGGTAGCTTTTAAGCGATAGTCAAATATTTTAACGCTGGTTGCTATGTGACGCATTCCATTCTCTTTGCATGTCCAGGACATAAAAAAAATGAATAACGAATTTGAGAAAAAGTATAAGTATTGGAAAATTTAAGGAAATAACAAGCAATATCTCGAAAACGGTTCACTCAACAAAAGAAATGTATATGACATAAGTTGTGTATTTTAATGCGATCTACATTTTTTGTGTAGTAAAATTTTGTCTATCTCTTATGGTTTACCAGTTATGCAAAAGTCGTTCACAATGAAGAATACTTTTGGAGACATTCCCAGAAAATTCGAGATATACATTTCATTTATCATGACAGTACCCTAAACATATGATATTTTCATCAAAATCGTTAGAGCCATTTTTGGGAAAATTAAAATTTTCGAAAAATCTTCCATGTAAAGGGTAGTCTGGGGTGGGGGGATTTTCTTGAAAACCTTCGTGTCGCATCTCTGGATGATACTGAACCTAAATACCAAGTTTGGTGCTTATCCGATTGTTCGTTTTTGAGTTATGCTGTTCACCGACACACACACACAGACACACAGACACACACACACACACACAGACACACACACGGACATGTTTCCAAAAATGCTTTTTTTGGATTCAGGAGGTCTCAAAACGTGTATTTCCGGTGAAATTTCGGTATCGAATTTTTGGGTGGAATGCAATACTTCCCCTACTTACTATACGTAGTAGAGAAAGTAAAAAATGAATAACGAATTTGAGAAAAAGTGTAAGTATTGGAAAATTTAAGGGAATAACAAGCAATATCTCGAAAACGGTTCACTCAACAAAAGAAATGTATATGACATAAGTTGTGTATTTTAACGAGATCTACATTTTTTGTGTAGTAAAATTTTGTCTATCTCTTATGGTTTACCAGTTATGCAAAAGTTGTTCACAATGAAGAATACTTTTGGAGACATTCCCAGAAAATTCGAGATATACATTTCATTTCTCTTGACATTACCTTAAACATATGATATTTTCATCAAAATCGTTAGAGCCATTTTTGAGAAAATTAAAATTTTCGAAAAATGTTCCATGTAAAGGGTAGTGTGGGGTGGGGGGATTTTCTTGAAAACCTTCGTGTCGCATCTCTGGAAGATACTGAACCTAAATACCAAGTTTGGTGTTTATCCGACTGTTCGTTTTTGAGTTATGCTGTTCACAGACACACACACACACACACACACACACAGACACACACACACACACAGACACACACGGACATGTTTCCAAAAATGCTTTTTTTGGATTCAGGAGGTCTCAAAACATGTATTTCCGGTGAAATCTCGGTATCGAATTTTTGGGTGGAATGCAATACTTCCCCTACTTACTATACGTAGTAGAGAAAGTAAAAAGTGGTAAGAAAAATGTCTTTCGGCCTAGCATGCTTAAATGAAAGTCAACATATTCGCGAATTAAAGGCATATTAAGAATTTAAAACAATAGGCAAAAGCAGAGAAAATACTGAAGTGGTACAATTATTACTGTATTCCATTCCTACAATGATAAAAGCATATAAAGTTTATGCCAGTGATAGATTGAAAAAAACCAGCAAAAGAGATGCGTAGATTTGGTTGACTGTAACCAATGTGTGAACACCGATTTCCCAGGCAGATCATGATGGATAGTAAGTTCATGAAAAAGCACATTCGCGCTAATAATTACACTGCACTTATACACTTTACTTCAGAGTTCAGTTAGAATCATCTAAAGCAAATAATTGTGCAATAGATATTTTAGAATGTGCGGTGGAAGATTCCAGTTGCGTTAATAAATTGGGAAAAAATAACGTCATTATTATTTTGTAATGGTTTTCAAAATTAACCACAGGTTCAGTTCTACAGTTCCAAATAACGGTCCTCCAACACTGCACTAACTGCACTGTTCAAGTAAGCAAGTGACGCTGTGATCGAAAAGAAGCCGTTGCATTACATCCGAGGGGGATAGCTCAGGCTGTTGCATCTGTGGCCTGCATTCGGGGAGGTCGTGGGTTCGATTCCTGTGGCCGACCTTCCTGGCCTATGGGGCATTTCGGGGATTTCCCTAGTCGCTAGGCGAATGCTAAGAAGGTTCATTACATTCTCCGAATTTCCTCTCCCTCCATTTCACCTCCATTCTCATTTCACTTCACCTTTCATCTGCTTGGTGTCTTTCAGAGTTGCAAGTGTCGGTGGGAGGCCTCGGCGTGTGCATGGCAGAGAAAAAGAATGCTCTAAGGAAACCTTCGTCCCGTGAACTGCAAGCGGTCTCCGGGTTCCGCGCCCCCCCCCCAGGGAATGTGTAAGCCCACGGGAGGGAGGGGTCCCGCTGTACCAGCCAGCACTCAGGGAGTTCAAATCCGTAAATTAGAGATCCTGTCCTCTGCCTATCGTGCCTCCTGGTCCGGCCTGTCACCTCATCTCTCCCTCCCCCTTCCGCTCCTAGTTCTATCCTACAATGCTTGTTAAAACTGGCAATGTATTTGTGAAAATAAAAAAATCTACAGTTTTCTTATGATTGCTTTGACTCGTTTACTCAGAACATAAAACATAGAGTACACAAAACATTTTAACGAGCCATGCATAATGCACTCTCCGAGCAATTATTTCCTATTCTTTTTAAAAATAGTACTCTAGTCCGCATCCAAGCAAGACTGAAATCGTTCAGATTGATGCAATGTCCACATACTTCTCCCTCCCCCAATTTCTTTTAATTGTTTTATACAACGTCAACGAGCTTTCATCCTCAAAACTAGTCCATATATCTTATTTCCTACATCCTCCACAATCATTCTAACTTCTTTCAAAATCTGCTGTTATTATTTTTATCTGTCAACCAAACCTTCTGTCGTCCTCCGTGGTGAAGTGGTTACCATGCTAGCTTCTAGTTCCCGAGGTCGCGAGTTCAAACCCGGCGGAGAGCGATGGATTTTTTTGGGCGTAAAACTCCTTTGCATGGCTTCCTCGGAAGGGAAGTAAAGCCGGTGATCCCGTGTCGTAGGTTTACGGCACGTAAAAGAACCTCAAGCGTGAGAAAGAGGCCTCTGAGCAAAATTACGAGTCTTTACGCCCAATATAGAATGGGACGATAAGGACCACAGCAGTTAAAGAGCGTCCATAATTAAACCTCAATTTTATTTAGCCAAATATTCTTCATGCCAATTTCTTCTAGCACATTTCCAATCTCACCAAACCAACTCTTTCTTCCTGTCACATATTTTTGGAACATTCTTTTATTATATTACTGTCATATAACTTTATACATCTGTACCAATACTTCAAAACTATCTGCGCTATTATGTATTTTCTTCTTTAATAGAATCAGAATTACTTTGAGTAATTATAACCACCCAAAAATTCTATGTAGAACATTCACCGCAAATATATTTGTGAGGTCATCTGACTGAAAAAAACACCAAACTATTTATAGGAATAATCCGCTTGTATGTGGTCTATATGGAACAACATATTAACATATCTAAATAAAAAATAATTTTACACTTGGTATTTGGGTTCACATCTTTCAACAGTATTGCACAAAGATGTTCAACAAAACTATATTCACACTAAATTATCCATTACATGCAAAATGCTTGCTTATTTTTTATTTTCTCAAAATGACTATTTTTATTAGGTGCCACGTGTTGATATATTGATATAACGAATAAAATATATATTTGAGTTTACTGTGAAGAGCTGGCAAAGACCCTTATCTTTCTGAGTGAAATTTATATAACTATGATGCTACTTCAGATTAATCGAAATATACGTTTGCAGAAATAGCTTCATTACACATTTTGCTGTAAGTAAATAGGTTCAAGAGGACACAGTAGGCTTAATCGATAGGGAAATCTCTGAAAATCGGTTCGCTATATGCTGGCTTTGGAATTCTCTTCTTCTTGCATAGCTTCACAATAATAAAACACACGGTGGCCAATCACTTTAAAGACGTGTGAAATATTTGAAAATTCAAACCAATAATAAAATAGATATCCCAATAGTTGTAAATGCTACAAAATAGTATGAAAAATAAATTGTACGCTTTTATGAGGTCTGTATTTTTGCGCAGTAAATTTTCATCCATTTCTTATGTTTTAACTCAACGCAGGGTTATACAGAATTCTTTCAGATGTACAGACCTTTACAGGCTATGTTTATGTAAAAAGAAATTTCGGTTTGGGAATGATCTTGAAAATCTTTGTGTCGATTCCTTGGAAAGTGCTGAACTTAAATACTAAGTTATCGCAATCGGGAGGTCGCACGTTCGATTCCCGTCGACCGCTCCCTCTGACCTTGGGTTTTCCCTGATCGGTAGGCAATGAGCAGGGTGCTTTCTCATCTACCACAATTTCCTTTCCCTCATTTCGCTTTCATTCCGTTTTATCCTCAGCTTTCAAGTGTGCTTCTAGGTTTGGCAGTGTATGGGGTGCCGGACAGATGGCACGGTTGCTTGCTGCAAGGAAAGGGTACTCCCCGTAGGCAATGGAGGGCTGCTTGGTTCATTATTCTCTCTAGGCAGTTCCTCTAGCCAGGAACTATTAGCAGCGCCCGCGTGTCTCTGTGGCCTGTCTGTCTGCGGCGTTTAGCCCTCTGTGATTCCTTCATTTCATCCCTTCCTTCTTAGGGGTAATAATCGCAATAGATTTGTGAAGGTCGCATTGTGCATTTTTGGAAACATGTCCGTGTGTATGTCTGGTGTCTGTGTGTGACCAGCATAACTCAGAAACGAACAGTCGGATAAACACCAAACTTGGTATTTAGGTTCAGTATCTTCCAGAGATGCGACACGAAGGTTTTCAAGAAAATCCCCCCACCCCAGATTACCCTTTACATGGAACATATTTCGAAAACTTTAATTTTCTCAAAAATGGCTCTAAGGATTTTGATTAAAATATCACATGTTTAAGATATTTTCATGACAAATAAAATGTATATCTTGAATTTTCTGGGAATGTCTTCAAAAGTATTCTTCATTATGAACGACTTTTGCATAACTGGTAAACCATAAGAGATAGACAAAGTTGTACTACACAAAAAATGTAGATCGCGTTAAAATACACAATTTGTGTTATATACATTTTTTTTGTTGAGTGAACCATTTTCGAGATATTGCTTGTTATTCCCTTAAATTTTTCAATACTTATACTTTATCTCAAATTCGTTATTGAATTTTTTTTTCCTGGTAATGCAAAGAAAATGGAATACTCCACATATCAACCAGCTCTTAAAATATTTGACTATAGCTTAAAGCCTAGCAATTCCCCTTGCATCTACAAGAAAATTAGCAATAAGATTAACATCTCGATATCTCGATTAACATGAAGCTATGGAGAATAAGCGTTTGTAAAAATAGTTTGTAAAAGAGTAGAGAAAGTCATGTGAGTGTAACACATCAGATTATTTTATTTGTGCTCTTTACGGACGCACAAACACACACACACATACATACACACACAAGGAACGTTTCTAAAAATGATTGCCTTTATTCAGGGGATCTGGAAACATGAATTTCTCATGAAATCTCGATATGGAATATTTGGATGAAATAGATTACTTCCTCTACTTGCTATAAGTATGTAGATGAAGTACTACAAGTAGCTGCTAGATGAAAGTAAAATTGTGCCGAATACAAAATTAAATTTCCAGAATGATATTTAATGGGACACTGAAACACTAAGAAGTTTCAAGAGGGCGCGTTAATTTAGTTTATTTTATTGCAAAATATAAATTTTGAAGTTCTCTTTCCAACGAACTAGCCACTTTTCACAAAAAAGGGGGAATATTATGCACTGAGCGAATCTCCAAATCACCTCTGCAAATACTGCAGGGAAATTCCAGCATTTGCATCTGCTCCATTTGTGCGTTCCATAGCAACCTTAGTGATCTGGCGGCTTTTGTATAAAGCTTTGTCATAGGCTAGCATCTGCTAATGACGGATGACCATCGTAATGTGCAGACAAGAAACTGGCTTAGACAACAGCAATAATTAAATACGTTGATTTAAAGAGGTCACTGTAATAGCGGTTCTTCTAGCAGATGACATACAGTAAGGCAGCGATAATAAACACGAAATATGACGTTTATTTCAATGAAACTTCAGTTCATCGTCTGTTGTCATCCATCTTGTCACAGAAGCAGCCAGTGTCAGCGTAATCTCTTATCTACGTCATCAACGAACGAAACTTCTTGTACTTCCGGCAGCTGGAACATAAATTTTACTATTAAATCAAAATCGCCTTTATTTATTACCTTCAAGTGATGCAATTTTCAGAATAAAAGCTACTTGCAAGAAATATCTCCATGTTAGTTTCTCCATGGAAGATAAAAGGGGGAAACATTAATTTAAAAAAATGTATGTTACATTCACATGACTTTCGCTACCCACTATCAGTTATTACTTCCTTTGCGACCTACATAGTAGATAGAGAGGGTATTGCATTCCAACCACAAATACCATACCGAAATTTTACGCAAATATATATTTTGAGACCCCCTAAATCAAAATTGAAAGAAAAACGTTCTTTGAAAAAGGTTCGTGTGTGTATTTGGTATTTAAGAAAGATGTAGATTCCTTAAAACACACAGTTTATTCCAAAAACAACTTTTTGGGCATAAACCATTTTCGAAATGTCCGTTATTAATGGTTTGCTTTGTTCAATACTTTCTCATTCTTTTAAAGTTCTGTCATTCAGTTGTTTCTCGTGATTGCATGAAAAGAGTATGGAATTTTAAGGTCAGCATATATATCGTCCAGTTGTAAAACATTTTTGACTATCGCTATTCCCTTTGTATGTATAACGTAATGTGTAATGTAGCTATTTCTGCAAAGATTTATCTCGATTAAAATGAAGTAGATGGAGAAATAAGCTTTCGTAAGAATAATTAACGATGGAGGTTAGAGAAATTAATGTGAATGTAGCGCAACTTTTATGCAGCTTCTGGAAACTATTCTTACAAAACCTTATTTTTATATGCCTCATTTTAATCGAGATAAACCTTTACAGAAGCATTACCTCACATATTTCTTTATAGATCAAAGGGAATAGCAATAGCAAATGTACAAAAACTGGTTTTCAGTTACGACAAGTGCCTGCATAACGACTGTGACTATGTGGAGAAATAGTGTAAGTATAAGATAATGAATGATAATAAAGTATTTGGAAACAAATTTGTTCCGTTATCCTTTTTTTTTTAAAAAATTTCGGTACTTATTTTAAAAACTCGCCTCATATATTTTGGCTTTCCCTACTGTTGACTTGTAAGTAGAGGGAGTCTTTTATTCCATCTAAAAGTTCGATAGCGAGATTTCACCGGAAATATACGTTTTCAGACTCCCTGAAGAAAAAGACACTTTAGATAAAGGCCCGTGCGTGGTGTGCGTGTGTGTGTGTGTGTGTGTGTGTGTGAATAACGTAGGTAACTAAAGAATGAAATGTTCCATACATACCAAACTTGGTATTTCATTTCAGTAACTTCCAAAGATGCGACACAAGAATTTTCAATAAAATCCCTCCACTACAAACTACCCTTTACTTGGAAATATTTCCGAATTGTTTTATTTTCTCAAAAATAGTTCTAACAACTTTGATTAAAATGTCATATATTTCAGATATTTACATGAGATGTAAAATGTATATCTTGAACTTTCTGGGAATAGCCTGTAAAGTGCGTTTCACTTATAAGGAATTTTTTATAACTTTATATAACCTTTATCTACTAATGTTGCTCACAAGCAACATCAGTTTGTCATATGCTTTATGCAAGAATTATGTTTTGTTCCCAAAAGGAATTGTTTTAGGACCTTTTACACAAATTAATAAGTAATAGGAAGCATTCTGGCTAGTCTTTGTATGGGCAATAATGCTCTTGAGCAACATATTGCATTGTTATAAGAAATAGTTGAAATATTTGAAAACCTTATAAAACTATACAGGAGACATTGATTACTTCATTCTTTATCCCAAAAAAATGTTTTGCTTCATTTTTTCATGAGTGCGAGATAAAGAGATTACTCTTAAAGTTTAAGAGCTTAGTCAAAAACGCATTGCACAAAAAAAAATGATTTCAAAGAAACCCTTTGAAAAAGATCAGTCATTCCCGAGATATCCCTTATTATTTGTTTGAATTTTTCAATACTTCTCCTTTTTACTTTCTCTGCTACTTAGCTAAAATAAGTAGGTAAGGTATATCCTCTCCTTCCTCCAAAATATTTTATACAGAGATTTTACCGGAATACACTTTTTGAGATCCTCTGAATCCAAAAAGCATCTTTAGAAAATAGTCTGTGTATGTGTGTGCACTCAAAAACGAAATATCGGTAAAATAACAAACTTGCTATTTAAACAGGAAAATCTTCAAGGAAATCTCCGCACCATAAAAAAACTTTACATACAACAATTTTCATTATTTTTTATTTTATCAAAAAATTTCTAGCGATTTGCATTTAAATACCATATGTTTAAAATATTAGTGTGCCAAATAAAATGTACATTTTGAATATTCTAGGCAAGTCTGTGAACTCCTCTTCATTCTGAACGAAGTTTGTACAATTGGTAAACCGTAAAAGATACACTAAATCTTACTACACAGCAAATATAGGTTTCGTTAAAGCACATAACCTTTTATGACGTTAAAATTTTCTGAGATATTCTTTGTTATTGGTCTGAATTTTGAAATACTTTATACTTTTTACTTTCTGTGTTGCGCACTTATAGTAGATAGAGGAAGTATTTCAACTGCAAACCGCTATTTTTCTTTTCTTTTATGTCCATGCAAAGAAAACGGAATTTTAAAGTCATTACAAAGGGACCCACTTGCAAAAAAAATTAACTATCGCGTTAATTTACTGTATTTTCTTATGCCTAAAACGAAGTGTGTAAATGTTGCAATGAAGATTTATGTGTAAAAAGTCTGACGTGTCACATTCACATGACTTTTTCTACGCTTTATCGCTTATTACTGCGTATACAGTCCATTCTTACTAAAGCATATTTTTCTGTCTACTTCATTTTCATCCAAATAAACCTTTGCAGAAACAGCTACATTGCACAGTTCGTTATACATACAAAGAGAACAGCGATAGTCAAATGTTTAAGCACTGGACACTATACACTGGCCTTAAAATTCCATGCTGTTTCCATGCAATCGGAGAAACAATTGAATATTGAAAGGGCTTTAAGAGAATGGCTAAGTATTGAATAATTCGAACCATTTTTATCTAAGGGATATCTCGAAAATGACTTATGCCACAAAAAAACTTTGAAATAAGTTGTCTGTTTTAAAGAGATCTACATTTTTTGTTTCTCTACTACGCATAGTAAGTAGGGGAAGTATTGTATTCCACCCAAAAATTCGATACCGAGATTTCACCAGAAATATATGTTTTGAGACCCCCTGAATACAAAAAAAGCATTTTTCGAAACATGTCCGTGTGTGTGTCTGTCTGTGTCTGTGTGTCTGTGAACAGCATAACTCACAAACGAACAGTCGGATCAACACCAAACTTGATATTTAGGTTCAGTATCTTCCAGAGCTGCGACACGAAGGTTTTCAAGAAAATCCCCCCACCCCAGATTACCCTTTACATGGAAGATTTTTCGAAAATTTTAATTTTCTCAAAAATGGCTGTAACGATTTTGATTAAAATATCGTTTGTTTAAGATATTTTTATGACAAATAAAATGTATATCTTGAATTTTCTGGGAATGTCTCCAAAAGTATTCTTCATTGTGAACGACTTTTGCATAATTGGTAAACCATAAGAAATAGGCAAAATTTTACTACACAAAAAATGTAGATCGCGTTAAAATACACAATTTATCTCATAAATATTTTTTTTTGTTGAGTGAACCATATTGCTTGTTATTCCCTAAAATTTTTCAATACTTATTTTCTCAAATGGGAATTCGTTATTCATTTTTTTGTCTTGGATAAGCAAAGAGTATTAATCTGTGGCAAAGGGAATGGTCCTGCACCTAGCAACCAGCTATTAAGATATATGTCGATGCTTAAAGGCTACTGTATTTCTATATTGCCCTTGCAATTACAAAACAAGGGGAACATAGAACGCCTAAGCGATAATCAAATATTTTTAGAACTGGTCCCAATGTGTAAAATGTAATTCTCTTTGCATGTCAAAAGATCGTTTCTGCAAATTTTTATGTCAGTTAATATGAAATAGATGGAGAATAAGAGTTTGTGAAAATAGTTTGTACAAGAGTAGAGAAAATCATGTGAATGTAACACATCAGAATTTTTTGTATAGTGCGTTTCCGTTTATCAGTTATACAAGATTATACAGAACTGCTTTCTCATTCAGGATGCACATTTTATTTGTCATGCAAAATATTCATAAACGGCAATTTAATCCAAATCGTTACAGCGATTTTTTACGAAATAAAATATTTTGAAAAATGTTATATGTAAAGTGTAGTTAGGAATGGTATGATTGTCTTGAAAATCTTCATGTTGCATCTTTGGAAGATAGTGAACCAAAGATCAAGTTTGGTTTTTGAGTAATGCTGTTCACAGACACACACATTTTTAAAAAATGCGCCATTTTCTATTCAGGGGCCTCAAAACATGTATTTGCGTTGAAATCTCGATATCGAATGTTTTGATGGAATGCAATACCTTCTCTACCTAGTAGGTAAGTGGTAGAGAAGGTAAAAGCTAATTAAAAGTTTTTAAAAATCCTGCACATTCATGTCTGTCGGTAAATGAAACTTAAATATATCCCTACTCATCGATGCACTGAAGTGGAAAATGTTTTTGATAAACTGCATAGGGGATATTTGCTATATAATTCGATTCTTCGCTTGATGACGTCCAAAAGTAGATTGATGAATTTATGCAAAGAAGGATGACTGATGTAACAACTGTCATTAAAGTGCTTGAGAAATAATGCACAGCCATTTGTTGTGCAAGAGAGATACAGTCAAGGCTGGCATGAGTTGTAAACATTTGCTATGAAAACTGAAGACAGTAACGAAAAGTCTCGTCCATGTATATGGTATCAAATCTACATATATATGCCAGGTTGGAAACACACGTAAGCACAATTATTGCACCGTCTTGCTCATTGTAAAAGACGAAATTTTCGCCCCGGTTAGTTATAAACTTAAATGACTCAATATGCCATGACTTCGTGTTGTGATTTATACTGGCTGACGTTTTCTCTGCGATCTGTGCAAATTATCTTTCATACGAGATATATCACGCATTTTCATGTTCCTGTAGGCAAGATCTGCCAAGCAGCATTAAATATTTTTGAAGGCTTAGTATTAACATCATCGACGACTTCTCTTTTCGTAACTACATCAATAATTTGATGATTTAATTTGCTAATGTCAACCACATGGTTATGCTCTCCGTGGTTTCTAATAACTTCGATATTGTTCAGTAGGGTATACATTTTCGCATTGTATTTTCTCACATAACACCTACACAGTACAGGTTTTTAGATTCTCTGTCTTTATAAAATTTGCAATTTTCATGTACCAATATAAAATGGCGCCGTTCACTTTTACTGTCCTTAATGCCGTACATTAAGAAAACTGTTACACAACAGAATCAACGTTATTATGCAGTGAGTTAAACTGAAGCCGTAGTGCCGGACGTCGGCTTTGGGAAGTAAAACTGCGCTCCATCTCGGCTGCCGGGCGACGGCTTTATGAAGTAAAACTGCTTTTCTCGGCTGCCTGGCGATAGGTTTGCTAACTAAAACAGAGCTCCAGTCTTAGGAAATTAAAATTGTTTAGTAAATATGTGTATTTTCCATATGGCCAGAAACCAGGCAGAAAATAGTGTGCAATTTCCATGTGACCAGAAACCAGGCAGAAAATCTTGGTGTGCAGTTTCCATATGACCAAAAACCAGGCAGAAAATCTTGGTGTGCAGTTTCCATATGACCAGAAACCATGCAGAAGATCTCGGGGTGCAGTTTCCATATGACCAGAAACCGTGCAGAAGATCTCGGGGTGCAGTTTCCATATGACCAGAAACTATGCAGAAGATCATGGTGTGCAGTACCCATATGACCAGAAACCATGCAGATCTTGGTGTGCAGTTTCCATATGACCAGAAACCGTGCAGAAATCTTGGTGTGCAGTTTCCATATGACCAGAAACCATGCGGAAGATCATGGTGTGCAGTTTCCATATGACCAGAAACCGTGCAGAAAATCTTGGTGTGCAGTTTCCATATGACCAGAAACCATGCGGAAGATCAGGTGTGCAGTTTCCATATGACCAGAAACCATGCGGAAGATCATGGTGTGCAGTTTCCATATGACCAGAAACCATGCGGAAGATCTTGGTGTGCAGTTTCCATATGACCAGAAACCGTGCAGAAAATCTTGGTGTGCAGTTTCCATATGACCAGAAACCGTGCAGAAAATCTTGGTGTGCAGTTTACATATGACCAGAAACCATGCGGAAGATCTTGGTGTGCAGTTTCCATATGACCAGAAACCATGCGGAAGATCATGGTGTGCAGTTTCCATATGACCAGAAACCGTGCAGAAAATCTTGGGGTGCAGTTTCCATATGACCAGAAACCATGCAGATCTTGGTGTGCAGTTTCCATATGACCAAAAACTATGCAGAAGATCATGGTGTGCAGTACCTATATGATTAGAAACTATGCAGAAAATCTTGGTGCTCAGTTTCTATATGACCAGAAACCAGGTAGAAAATCTGGTGAGTAGTTTCCGACGCCCGGAATAAGCTTCTGTAAGAGTAAGTTTTAGAATGATGAGGAGAGAAATTCCTGTTAATGCAACGCATCAGATTCTTATATTTGCATTCTTATGAAACTACAAAGTTAGAATAATAATGATATTGTTTTGATTCTAATATGTCAAAGAGATACGTAGTGTTTTTATTATTTGCTAAGCGAAATTAATCTCTGTATATCATCACTGATGACCCACGACCACATTTTGCACAGCGGACTTTAATTGTGACCTCGGCTGATCGGTTTGTCTAACATGTGTGATTTAAAGCTATCATGTGGAAGTGATAACTCTACGATAACAACAGAAAAGTTTTGAAATGCTTTATGTTTATAGGCCATTAGTGTAACATCCGACAAGCTCTTTCTGTTCATTGCGAGATATTATGCAAGGTTTAGAGGTAGGTTAGAGGTAGATAAGGTTATACAACGGAGGGGCACACTTCGCGCTCTGCGATTTACACAGGTGTATTGTGGTTACCACGCCCCCTCCCGGGAGGAAGAGATGAAGTGAAAGAACCACAGGAGGCTGCAGGCCGCAAACACACATGCCACCTAGACGCTCGAAAGTACTTAGCAGTTCCAGGCTCGAAGACTCCTCGCACTGTTGAAACTTCCCAGAGAGGACTATGAACGACTCGTCCACCAAGCAGTCCACAGGTAGTGCTCTTTCCTTTGAACAAATACGAAACCTAGAAGCATCCTGAAAGATGAGAAAGAAACGGAATGAAAGGAAATGATGGAAAGGAAACTGTGGTAGATGAGAAAACACCCCAGTATTCGTCTATCGACCGGGGAAAACTACGAGAAATCCAGGTCAGAGTGTGCGGTCGAGGGGAATCGAACCTTGGACCTCCCGAATACGAGCCTTACACGTTACCAAGGAGCCATCTCGCTCGGTAGGTTTAGAGCTATCTTTTATTAGTCAAACAAGATAAACACTGATGTCACCATAGTAGATAAATAAGATTTAAAATAGTTTTTTGTTACTTAAGGATTTACTTATATAATTTTTTTATAAAATATTTAACAGGACTCCCTGTTCTGCTCGCGGCGTTGTAATAAATAACGCGGAAATTCTTCTCTGTCTATCTCTTCTTTCACTTTATCACTGTCCTTCACTTTCTTTTTATCTTCTCCTGTTTCTCACTCGTTCCCCCTCCTATTGTTATCAATTTCTCTTTCTCTCCTCTCATGTAGCTTACATGATGATGTTTGAAAACCGGTAATAAAACTGCTTTTTTCTGGGATGTTAAAAAATTAAAGCTTAAGTTAATGATTTAGGATACATAAAGGCCTGCCTCTTCCTTCTACTTGCAGTGTCATAGAAACGATACGTTTCTCTTGGTATCCGGTTTACGTACAGGGATAATGGCGGTACTATTATAGCAACAAAATATAAACGTTATGAGAGACTCTTTATGCAAGTATTATCCACAACCATTTATATAATATGACATAGTCTTTGTAATCTGCGTTAAGTTTTCCATTGCTTTGTATGGTTTGATGTATTTTGGTTTTCGCATAATTTCGTTGTTTCGTTTTTAATAGCATTATAATGTATAGTTTGATTTATGTATTGTGCTATACTAATATTTTTTTAATTTTTTTGTTATGATTGTATTCTGGATCCATGTGGTCAGCCGTAGATGTCGGAAAATGTTCCATGTTTTTTGGAAGTAAATACCATGAAATAACTTCATAAATAATCATCCTATCAGGTTTTGTAAATAGAATTTTCTTTAGAAATAGCAGATATGCTGATTATCTTTAGTTATATACCATTTTTTGAATGACTAATGCAGAAGAAATAATGCATTCCACCCAAAAATTTGATGTGAGATTTTACCGGAACGTATGTTTTAAGTCCCTTGGTATTAAAAAATGTATTTTTGAAAAAGATCCGCGTGCGGGTGTATGTGTCAGTGATCAGCATAATTAAAAAACGAAATTTCGGATCAAAGCCAACCTTAATATTTAGGTTCAGCATTTTCGAAGGATGCAACCCAAAGATGTTTAAGAACATTCTTCTTAACAAACTATCCTTATATGGAAAAAGCTTCATTATTTTCGATTTTCTCAAAAATAGCTCTGTAGACTTTTATTAAAACACCATACGTTTGAAATGTTTGCATGACAATTAAAACATATATTCAATTTGTTGCTAATGGTTTGTGTAAGTTCTATTTATTCTGAATGAATCTCGTATGGTGCTGTATAAAAGGTAAGGGATGGAAAAGTCTTACTAAAAAAAATGTATATTTCATTACATTTATGAGCTATTCGTTTCTATTGGTTTGGATTCTCAAATACTTCATACTTTTGTTTTTAAACTGCTCTCATTCGTTTATTTATCATCGTCATGCAAAGAGTACACAATTTCAAAGCCTACATATAGGGGTCCACTTTTTAAACACCTGATTATGACTTCAATCCCCTGTACTTATAGCGAAATGTATAATGAAACCATTTCTGCAAACAATCTCGATTAACGTGAAGTAGACAGGAAAGTTATCTTTTATAATAAGAATAATTTGTGGAAGTGTAGGTTGAGAAAGTCAAGTGAATGTTAAATATTAGCAGTTTGCTTTAGCATGAGCGACGAAAGCTGAGTTTATTTTATAAAGCATAATGATACATATCATAAGACCTTCGCCAACATTTCATTTTAATTGGAGTGAAAAAGAAGTATGTAACATGGGAATAAAGTGGCCGACTCCTGGACATATTATGTCCTGAGAGAGATAAATGCTTCCTCCCTTGCTGTAAACGCTCGTTTAGCAGCATAATGACGATAAGAAGAAGCTGACCCGGCGATAGGCATGACCTCCGTCGGGGTCAACTTGGGGAATACAAACAGACTCTCCTTGAGAGACGAGCTGTCTCAGACCGGATACGTAGGCTATAACGTATGTCACCCTGTACATGATACATCTGTGTCAGTTCATCATCAGCTGGGGAGAAAACTTGCGCAGCTTAAGATGCAGATATCCTCAACTATGTCCCTCCCCCCCAAAAAAAACAATCACTGGGCTATTGCAGGTGGCGGAGTTACTAGGAACGGTGTAATCGTTCCTCGTTCAATAGTGGACAACGTAATGCTGCTAGATGCGGGGATGAAGAGACCTGGGGCTGGTGATGACGTATATGAAATGTATTGATGCCCTTGAATTGTCCCAAAAATGTGTATTTTTGTGTAAAGTAAACCATGCTAATATTATAAAGAGACTAAATTTGTATGTACGTTTGCACGTACTTTAAACTTAAAAATCCGATGTGTTACAATCTTATTGCTAATTCTCTTATAGATGCAAGGGGAATATGGTAGACTTTAAGCGACAGTCAAAACTTTTAAGAGCTGGTTTGTATGTGGCGCATTACATTCTCTTTGCATGTCTAGTGCGTAAACAAAATGAATAACGAATTCCCATTTGAGAAAAAGTATTGGACAATTTAAGGGAATAACAAGCAATATCTCGAAAATGGTTCACTCAACAAAAAAAATGTATAAGACATAAATTGTGTATTTTAACGCGATCTACATCACAGTAGTGCCATCGCGGCTGAGCGCTACATAGGTCCGCTGAGAGGCCAAATTGGCAACATCTTCTGCGCGGTAGTTTCCAAGACGTTTTGCTTGGCTCGATGTGATGGTGCGGCCCCGTGTTGACGGCTGCGTTGTAGTACACCCTGTCTCGAAAGACAAGTCGCACCAGAGGAGTTGATCCGTGTCTGTTCTGAATCCTGGTCGCCGAGACCAGAGAGCCCAAGAGGCGTTAGGCCTCCTCCAATAGAAGGCAGGTGGCGACGCACTCCGACTACAATGGTGCAAACTTGGCCGTGCCTGTCGGCGGCGCTGGAGGAGATGTGGCCGGAGCAGCGTTGGTTCTGGTGGTGACTGTTTGGCTTGCAGCTGAAGCAGCTGTGACGGCGGTGATGGTGGAGTTTCCGCGGTGGACAGATGTGACAGCGGCAGTCGCGGCGAAGCGGTAGCCGGGGCATAGCTAGGCCCAGGCAGCGGCGGTGGAGAAGCAGACCTCTCGGTAGATGCCGGTGGAGCGGCCGCCGAGTCGGCGAAGTGTGAGTCCGGAGGTGTCGCCGGTAGAACGACAACCCCCTCGGCGGCTGCCGGATAAGTAGCGCAGAATCCTGCAGGCTTGACGACGAGGCGGCGTTTCTTCTTTCCCATCGTAGAAATCCAGAAGTCCTCTCTCACGTACTCAGGAAAAAAGAATTCCCCATGAACTAACTTGGCGGAAAAATCAACTCCACGCCTTACTTCCACAACAACTTTTCACAAAGGAATGTCACTTCCCTGGGACTGTATTTGGAGACAAGGAATAGTATGTCTGCATTTTGCGGCTACCTATTGACTAAGGGCTAAAATAAGAGCCATATGGCAACCTGCCCTCCTATTCCCTACTTATACGCTATGCAGCGTTTCCAGAACTTGGAATTCTGTCGGTGGGAAGTTAAAGAATTCAGACGTTCAATGATGTTTTACATCCTTTTGCGTGAAATCAGGCAATTTTTCATCCTTTGTCAGGAATAGCGGGACTGTACGAAATTACACTTATAGGGGGAAAAGGAAAGGATTCAGCTTAAAAATCCCCCATTGTCATATAATTTAATAAAGATCCGTGAGGTAAATTAAATAAATTCGTCATTCGAGTTAAAACAGTTAACCGTACAACGTGGGGAAAACCAGCTAGTGTTTTAGTTGTATGTTTTAGTTTCCTATCACGATAGTTTAAATAGCATCGCTTGCTATTTAATTACAAAATGTGAACATCCTTATGCACTAAAAGCTTAAACGCAATTTTTCGTTACTTAAGTTGATGTTACGTGAATTGTGATGTTTTAAGTAGCAGTTAAATGTGCATTTATTAAAGATGTATAACTCTTTTCATACTTTAGTGAGCGAAGTTTACTATTCTGATTATCTCTGGATTTGCTTACGTAGGTTTTTTCTATAACTATTAAATTCACTCACACATTTACCTACACTCTCACTTATACTTCGAGACTCTAGGGAGAATGGTGAGTAATTCTGGCTAAAGAAAAATTCTCTAGCCGGGAATCAATCCGAGACCTCCGAATTTTGGATGCTAGCATGCTAATCACCAGGCCACAGAGGCAGTCTAGTGAAGTTTTATTACTGTTAAAATAGTTTACTAATATATATGTTCTTTTCCTTTCCTTTTTCTGCACTTTCCTTTCATTTGTTGAGGCCCCTAAAGCGTTATACCTTGATGTAACATACATACTAGAATTCATTTAATCCTACAATAGTATGTTGGGATAAGGTGGTAAGGAAACTTTTGAAAGTATGAGACTAAGTGGAGAATCTTCTATTTCTGAGAGCTGTTATATTTAACGCATGTATCCTGTATGCTAATGTTATTACCTACTTACCCATTAACAGCTGGTCGAAGTATCAAAATGGCTGGACAGTACCAACCTTAAAAATAATACATATGATGACTCTTACACGACCAATTTTATTGTCAAACAAACGCCAGATCGATTGAAGTCGAGCCACGAAAGTTCATTGCCATCGATTACTTCCATCTGGAATTAGAAAACATTAGGAAGTTGCTATCATTGCTGGGTTAATTTGAACCAAACTTTATTTAGAAAGCCAAGCTGTCCAGCGCGGTTTAAAATGTGATATCCCTCATAGATTTGTTTAGAAAATATAGTATATGCTTCAAATAAAGTTGGGAGTGCTTGTGTACATTCTTCATTGGCCTCAAACCAGTAAAATAAGAAGATGAGCTGGTTTCACCTAGTAAGCTAATGTGAAAATTAACATGATGAACGAATTAAATGCATACTAAAATATCAGAACAGAGAAAGGGAAGACTCAAATGGTAAAAATCTAACTAAAAAAATGACCATGGATCATGCCTACCATAATAAACTTTAAAAGCTTGTGTGATATGAGTAAGTGGCATTTATAGGCTATAAAAACTTAAAAAAAATCTGATGTGTTACACTCACATGACTTTCTCTACTCTTGTAAAACTATTTTTACAAACGCTTATTCTCCATCTACTTCATGTTAATCGAGATAAACATTTGCAGACTCTATCTTATTGCTAAGTTTCTTGTAGATGTAAGGGGAATGTATATTTACAAGGGAAATATAGAAATACAGTAGCCTTTAAGCACATACATATCTCTTAATAGCTGGTTGCTAGGTGCAGCACCATTCCCTTTGCCACAGATTAATACTCTTTGCATATCCAAGACAAAAAAATGAATAACGAATTCCCATTTGAGAAAATAAGAATTGAAAAATTTAAGGGAATAACAAGTAATATCTCGAAAATGGTTCACTCAACAAAAAAAAAACAACATAAATTGTGTATTTTAACGCGATCTACATTTTTTGTGTAGTAAACTTTTGCCTATCTCTTATGGTTTACCAGTTATGCAAAAGTCGTTCACAATGAAGAATACGTTTAGAGACATTCCCAGAAAATAAGATATACATTTTATTTGTCATGAAAATATCTTAAACATACGATATTTTAATGAAAATCGTTAGAGCCATTTTTGAGAAAATTAAAATTTTCAAAAAATGTTCCATGTAAAGGGTAACCTGGGGTGGGGGGATTTGAAAACCTTCGTGTCGCATCTCTGGAAGATACTGAACCTAAATACCAAGTTTGGTGTTTATCCGACCGTTCGTTTCTGAGTTATGCTGTTCACAGACAGATACACACACACACAGACAGACACACAGACATACACACGGATATGTTTCCAAAAATGCTTTTTTTTGGATTCAGGGGGTCTCAAAACATGTATTTCCGGTGAAATCTCGGTATCGAATTTTTGGGTGGAATACAATACTTCCCCTACTTACTACACGTAGTAGAGAAAGCAAATAGCATTTCCTGATGGATGGCAAGTGTTTGATAAAAATTTCTGATATGTTACATTCACATGGCTTTCCCTACCCTCTGTTGTTTATTACAAATTATTATTATGAAAGCTTATTTTATTTTTCTATTTCACTTTAATCGAGGTAACCCTTTGCAGAAATATCGATAAAACATTAAAATCTTCCGGGCTGGAAGGCCGTGGTCTAAGGGTAAAATTACTAGCACCCGACGTTTCGGTCAGCTCTGTGGTTGCCATCTTCAAGGGTGTAACACCCAAAGAGATGTTCCGCAATATATAGCTCACGTCAAGGTCAAAACTGTCGCAGTGGTTCTGCAGTGACGTGTCAACGCTGGTAATTTTAAAGCCTTCGTACTTACTTTGCAGAAATAGCTACATTACATATTTAGTTATAGGTACAAAGCTAACAGCGATAGGCAAATGTTTAAGAACTGAACGCTACCTATATGCTGGCATAATTCATACTCTTTCCATGCAATCGTCAAAAACAACTGAAAATTGACACAGTAACAAGAACAATTCCAACCATTAATAACGGATGTCTCGGAAATACTTATGGCACAAAAAAGGTATTTGAAATAACTTGTGCATTTTAAAGAGGTCTACATGTTTTGTGTGGTGCGTTTTCGTCTTATAATTTAACGGTTACTAGTTATAAAAGGTTATACAAATTCCTTCCTAATGGAGAGGACTTCACAGATTATTTTCAGAAAATTTAAGTTACATATTTTATTGATGATGTAAATATTTTTAATATATAGTATATTAATCAAATCGTTAGAGCCAGTTTTAAAAACACCAAAATGTTGGAACAAATTTAATTGTAAAGAATAGTTTGGGGTTAGGGGATTTTCTTGAAAATCTTTAGGACCTTGAAAGGTCCTGAACTTAAATAGCAGTTTGCTGTCTATCCGACTTTTCGTTTTTGAGTTGTGCTGTTCACACACATGGACCTTTCTCTAAACATGTTTTTTGCGGATTCCGGGACCTCAACATGTATTTCCGATGAAATCTCAACTTTTAATTTTTGTGTGGAATACAATACTTCCTCTACTCACTACAGAGTACAGTACGTAGTAGAGAGTGTAAAAATCGCATAAATCGCATAAAGGAAATAGATTTGTAATTGTTTCTCTATTGATTTAAACGAATCGTTCTTGTGTCTTTGAAAATAAACTGTTCTCCAAAACCTTTACCTTTAAAGAGAATTCTCCAACTTAAGAGACCTTAATCCATTTATTTAACTTTCGAATTTAAGCATTAAGAACGATAAGTCAACCTGTTTTGTTTACATCAAGTCACCAACGGTGATGCTGATTATACAAGAAATTTCAATCTCTTTACTTGAAGGAAAATATGCTGTGTTTAACAATCACAGGACCCTCTATGTACAGTATCATTTATTTTCATCGCTTTTCTAAAAAACAATATAAATACAAAACAAAAGTTTTCCATTTTCCTCCTGTGAATGCGTATATGATTACAGTGTAGCATAGAAGAAGCTGACTCAAAAGTCAACTATCTATAACTTCGGATGTTATTTGCTAACTAGATATTGCACACTGTGTGTATGAACTCGTGAGAAACAAACGAGCGATCACTTAACCTTTCAAAGTGCACTGTCTAAAACACTGATATACGTGTACACCCGATTTTTTCTAATTCTTTTATTCAAAAGGTTTCTAACGTGTATTTCCGGCGAAATCTCGAATTTTTTGACCGAAAGCAATACTTTCTCTACTTACTATGGGCAAGCAATAGAAAAATTAAAAACTGGTATACAGCTAAAAACGAATTCATCGATGAAGACATATGAAGAAGTCTTCCAGTTTTAGTAGCTGTTCGAAATTAACGAGCATAAAATTCAGCCAAGTATTAAGTTATGCAGAATTTAAATGTTGATTTATGTGATTTTAAGAAAATAATCCTTGGTTCATGTGACTACACAGACAATTTTATTTTTACTCTAACTTAAATTATGGTTATAATATGACAAATCCCTCACAGGTTTTAGTTATATTGTGTGGCTAAAGGACCTTATATTTACTTTAATAACAAAACAATCGGATGTGATACATTCACACGACTTTCCTTATCTTCTATCGTTTATTAGTGAGTGTACAAATTATTCTTACTAAAACTTATTTTTCTATCTTCTACATTTTAATCCAAATAAACCTTTGCAGAAACAGCTACATTACACATTTCGTTATAGATACAAAAGGAATAGCGATAGTAAATGTTTAAGACGCTATAGGTATACTGACCTTAAAATTCCATTGTTTCCATGACATCACGATAGACAGCTGAATGTCAACAGGACTTAGAGAATGGCCAAGAAATGAACAATTCCAACCTTTAATAACGGGTATCTCAGAAACGGCTTATGCCGCCAAAAACTTATTTTAGATAAATTGTGTGTTTTAAAGAGATCTACATTTTTTATGAAGTACGTTTTCATCTATCGCTTAACGTTTACCAGTTATACAAGATTACATGAAACTCCTTCCGAATGAAGAGGAATTCATAGGCTATTTCCTGAAAATTCCAGATATACACTTTATTTTTCATGTAAAAATCTTTCATATGCGGTAATTTAAATAAAATTTTAGATCCATTTTTCAGAAAATAAAAAATTTCGAAAAATGTTTCACATAAAGTGCAGTTTGGGGCGGGGGGATTTTGTTGAGAATCTTCATGTCACATTTTTGGAAGGTATTGAACTTAAATACAAATTTCGGTATTTATCCAACTTTTCGTTTTTGAGATATGCTGTTCACAGGCACACAGAGACACACACGGATATGTTTTCAAAAATGCTTTTTTTGGATTCAGGGGCCTCAAAACGTGTTGTTCCGGAGAAATCTTGCTATAGAGGATTTGGGTGGAGTGCAATACTTCTCCTGCTTACCTTACATAGCAGAGAAAGTAAAAAGAGCTGCAAATAGTTGTGTTTGGTGTTGAGAAAAATCCAGGTGATGCCCACAATGTTAAATATGATCTAAAATTGGCAGTCACCGTCGTCGCTGTACAATTCTTGAAGTGATATAATCACATCAGATGCTCAATTGCTTCTGAAATTATCATAGCCGATACTCAACTTCTGTATTTTTATGTTAGTAGTTAGTACACAAACTGAAATGTAGGAAAGGCATATGGAAATATTAAGTAAAGCAGGGGCGGCAGACATGGTATGCACTCGTGGTATGGAGCTAGTTAGGTAAGACAAGTCAGATATGCACCTTTTAAAATAAATATATTTTTATTTCATATACGTCATGTACAACAAGAATGCAGCAATATTTCCCCATGAGAAATGCTAGGCCGTAAGCGGGTAAGAGCTAAAATGTAGTGAATGATCAGCTAACTATCTTAGCTGTAATATAAACTATAAATATTTCAATGATATACATAATAAGATCCGCAAGTATCAAAACTTATGTGGAACTATAAGAAGAATTTTAAGAAATACAAGAAAGGAAACACAACTTAAGTTTTATAAAATGGCCGTCCTAGTAAAATCCCATTGAGGTGAAAGCTGGATTTTAAACTAGAAAGGTAAGAGTCATAATTAGGCAGCAGAGGTGAGATTTTTGAGAGCCGTCAAGGGTGTAACAAGATGGGATAGGCTACTAATGAAGAAATAAGAGAAGATTTAAGGAGTAATCCTACAGGAAAAAAATATAGAAAATCATAAACAGAAATGGAAAGACCATCTTAACAGAATGGATACAAGCAGACTACTAAGGAATGTGTTAAATTACAAACCAAAAGGGAGAAGACCGATAGGAAGACGTATGCTGATATGGGAGTAAGACCGGAACAGGTCAACGCCTAAACCATGAAAGGAAGAAAAAGAGAAATGTTACGGCATGCATAACGGTAGATACTTAGAGAAGGTAATAAAGAATTTTCAATTTGAGGCTGGATAGCGCAGACATGCGCAGAATTCAGCGCTTCCATTGCGGGTGTCAAGGGATAAGAGGATAATTAATACCCGTGCCAATAAGTAGTTGGTATGGTTCCATCAGGCAGCATGTTCAAATATTATTTTATACAAATTTCAGACAATCCGGGAAGCGGTTCAGGGTTCGCTTCTCGGCTGGAGGATGGGAATTTTGACTGAGTGAGAGAGTGAGTGAGTATGAGTGAGAGTGTGAGTGGGAGGGTGAATTTAATGTTTATAAAAAAGTTAACGTAAACAAAACCCACAAGTGCACAATAGTATGTATACGAGTGGACATCATTACCGATTAGCAATTGTTCCAAAGGCAAGGCCTTTAGTTGTTAAAGGCGGCATATACATGATAAATCTAATGTGTTACATTCACATGACCTTCTCTGTCTTCTAGCACTTATTAGTGGGTATACAAATTATTCTTACGAAAGTTTATTTTCCTATTTTCCTCATTTTAAACCAGATAAACCTTTCCGGAAATAGTTGCATTCCACATTTCCTTATAGATACAAAGATAACAGCGATAGTCAAATGTTTAAGAACTGGACGCTATATGCTGGCCTTAAAATTCCATACTGTTTCCGCAACCGCAAGAAACAACTGAATGTTGAAAGGACTTTAAACAATGGCTGAGTACTGAACAATTCCAACCAGTAATAACGGATATCTCGGGAATGGCAGATGCCGCAAGAAAAGTTATTTGAAATAAATTGTGTGTCTTAAAGAGATCTACATTTCTTGTGTAGTGCGTTTTCGTGCATCGCTTAACGTTTACAAGTTATACAAGCTATTACAAAATTCCTTCCAAATGAGGACTTCAAACGCTATTTCCAAGAAATTCAAGATATACATTTTATTGTCATGTAAATATCTTTAATATGTGCTATTTTAATCAAAATCGTTAAAGCCATTTTTAGAAAGTAAAAAGTTTCGTAACATGTTCTATGAAAACGGTAGTTTGGGGTGGGGGAATTTTCTTAAAAATCCTTGTGTCACATCTTGTGTGTACCTAAATTCCAAGCTTGGTATGTATGCGTCTTTTGGTTTTTGAGATATACTGTTCATAGACACACACACAAACACACGGCCCTTTTCTCTAGAAATTATTTTTTTTGGATTCAGGGGGCCTCAAAACATGTATTTCTGGTAAAATCTCAGTATCGAATTTTTGGTTGGAATGTAATCTCCAATACTTAGGGTACGTAGTAGAGAAAGTAAAAATGCTTTTTTTCTGGATTCAAAGACCTCAAAACATGTATTTCCTTTGAAATCTCGATATCGATTTTTTTTGGGTGGATTGCAATACCTTCTCTACCTACTATGTACGTGGCAGAGAAAGTAAAAGTAACCAATAGATCCACAAGACGTCACGTTCACGTGCTCTTGTGCTCTTATAGAGCAGCCATCACTTGATACACAAGCCATAAAATCGCCACAACAGTTTACTAATACTGAAATTGAGAAGTAGCAGAGCTCAAGTAAGCACGATCAACTTGAATTTTACAACTACACTACAAACAACTTCACTGTTATTTTGTCTTGGAGCTCTTAAACTTTTCCACCATTTGATTATTATAGATACGCAAATCATCTGGTTCACTTATCACCTCAGGAAACGACATTAAAAGCAACTAGATTCAGACCCCAGCGTCTTATTTCCGTGCCTTTAGACTAACAAAAACAGGTGGCAAGGATTTGTGTCGAATCATTGCTAGAACCACTTACCACGCACAATTCCAAATTGGAAAGGTCTTCCTGGCTGCAGCCTGTCATCCGACATTGATTGCCATACAACGTCCGATCTTATTTCCGCTCCTGATGATGGCATACTTCCAAGAAGTAATACCACAAGCTCGTAAATCAGAGGAAATACATGTGTCTGCTAGGGTGGTTACTGCAATGTCTCCGTTCAAGTCTGGCTTTTGTCTGCCAACCTAATCTACCTTCCATTTCGCCTTTCATACCGCAATAGTGTAGTGTGCATATCACGGCATTAATATCATCTTTTATTATTACAAAATAGAACAAAATCAAACTTCCAGCTTAAATTTTACCATTGAAGCCTGTCCTGCGTGTTTTTTTTCTTTATAGTTCTTTCTGACTTCGTCCAGCGTCATACTGTTATACATTAAAAATTGCCTAGCTGCTGAAGCTAGCCGCTGGTCCGAAACAACACCTCCAGTCTTCTTTTTCTTTTAAGGTAAAGGCATATACATACACATCAGTGTTCTCAAATTTTCCCTGCTGGCGACCTCTTCTGGAAACTTCACAATTCGCCAGCCACTTTATAGTAGTGTTGTGGTTAGCATTTTTAGGTGCGCACCTTTTTTCTTAGGGTAAGTTAAAGCAGCGCGAATAGAGGCATTTTTTCTCTAACGTTTTTCCCTTTTCTGGGACCTTTACGCCCTTTTGGCACCTTTATCCCATTTCCCCCCAACCATGCCCACAATCCCCTTTTTCCCCATTTTTTCTTTTAAGTTTCATTCCAATTTACTCTTTAACTTTCAATTAACGTCTCCTCAGCTTGTGTGTACATGCGAATAGTAAGCCTACCTCTTTCAGTAAACGCCGCGCGGGAATTGAAAGCACACCCGCAACAATGGAAAATAATTGTGTTCGATGAAAACCTCTTTCTCTCGTTTTACCGCTATAAAGTAGTCCGCAATATGCAATTGACAATGAGTGATTCTATCCCACCAGAATCAGTAGCCTGTTGTTCGTGAATGTGAGTTTGTTACTGTGAGAGACGTCATCTGTTTGCTTGGAGGCGAAGGCTGGGCACGCAGAGACGGCAGTAACCTCACCCGAGCAGTTCCGAGAATTATTAAGACTGGGTTCTGCTCGAAACTACTAGAAATCGCTGAGACAAGTTCCAGCATGAATGAGAACATTTTGGTAATTGTCGCGGTGTTATAAGAGAATGTGGACAGCGAATGGACGCAAGAGTGAGTTGTGGGACAATCGCATTGTGTTAGCAAGTGAACTAGTGTTAGCTCTATGTTAAATTATCAAACGAGTGTACTAGTACTAGATTTTACCATGCCAAAGTGTCCAGTGCTCGATTTATTGTTCTGGTTGAGGAATTCAAACAAGATTTCATAGACACTGATGGAACTGTTATGCCATGTACTATTTGGGTTCAGGAATTTTGTTAAATGAAAAACACCAGCGAGATCGCATCAAACAACACATTTCCAGCTCTAAGCATCAAATGAACAAGACTCTTCAAGCAAACAAATCACGGCAACCTCCATTACGAAATGCGTTTCAACAGAGTTTTTCAAAACGCCAAAATTTGTAGGAATTAAACATTGATTTGTGTGCAGCTCTTACAGCAGGAATTCCACTCAATAAGATGAACAATCGAGCCTTTAAGGGATTTCTTGAAAAATACACAAAGATGGCAATGCCCAATGAGAGTACTTTAAGAAAAAATTACATGGAGCCTGTTTAAAGAAACCATAGAAAGAATCAAGGAGAAAGTGTTTGATTGCGATGTGGGAATCATTGTGGATGAAACCTTAGACTCAATGGAACAATATGTTTTGAACATTTTAGTTTTTCCCTTAGCAGGGCAGAAAGTTAAGCCCATGTTGTTAAATATGTACGAGCTGCAGAAAGCCAATGCCAGTACAGTAATGCAATGCATTATGGACTTCTGCCAAAAACTCTGGCCTACTGGTATCGAGTTTGAAAAACTTCTTGTTTTGGTTACGGACCAGGCTCCATACATGGTTTCAGCTGTTAACGAATTGAAACCTGTATTTCCTAACTTGAGCATGTGACATGCTTGGTTCATGCCCTTCACAGGGTTTGTGAATCCCTAAGGAACGAATACGACATCACAAAATAATTCATCTCTGCCCTGAAGAAGATTCTACTGAAAGCTCCTAGCCGTGTTGTTTCTACAGGGAAATCACTGGCCTGCCCCTTCCAAATTTCCCGTCATTACTCGCTGGGGATCTTGGATTGAGAGTGCTGCTATGTTGTGTGAGAATTTTGACAAAATTAAAGAGTTTGTGCGTTCTTTGGATCCATCCGACGCAGGTGCAATTTCCAAGGCACAGCAACTTCTGTTACCATAGAAAATACATAATATGCAGAACAAGGTCTGGAAAAGGAAAAACAATGGGATATTTTTACTTCCGTAAGGGTGCAGTTAGATGGCTTTGCCAAAGAGAAACTGAATCTAGTCTTCAGAAGAATCCAGACATTGAGGAATTCGCCACATCTGTAGAATTGCCATTGCGAGTGAATGCAAGGTTTGCTCCCACTGGTTTCTGTGGATGTTGAAAGAAGCTTTAGCATCTACAAAGACATTCTATCTCCGAATAGAAACATACTTACTTTTAAAAATGTTGAGATGCTTAATGTCTTGAAGTACAACAGCTTCGTGTTTTTTCCTTCTTTTGATGAGTGATAATTTGATGTACTTGTTTGTAGTTCAATAAATTAGAATAGAGTAAAGAGAAATCGTTGGTTTAGTTAAGGGAATGCACAACTGAAATTAACCCAAAATCTCAAAAAATCTCAAAAAAAGTTATGTTCCCAAAAAATTCTCCATTGCATGTAGTTTTAGAATCCACTGTTATTTTTGACCTAGCGAACGCTTCAGAATCGTCCCGAGACTTTTTAATTACCCTTGCGCATTTGGTTGCTAGCTGTTTATATTTTTAAAACTTGATTTTAAGGCGTTTCTTATTTTCAGCATTTCTGCAAATTCAAATTGTTCCACTTGATGTAGTTTTCATCCACTCATATTGAAATTTTATGCTTATTTCAAAAACCCAAATAAATAAAACTGTCATATATTTTTTGTGTGAAATGAATAGCTTTTGTAATACTAATTTTTGAAGATAACAATGTATACAAAAATAAACCAAAAAAAATCAAATACAAAACTGCAAAACTTTTTTTCTCTTAAACTAAGAATGGCAGAAAAAACATTATATGACAGATTTGTTGTTCCTTGACATAGAAGCAACATAAGACTTCTCTTTTTTGAAAAATGCATCATGTGTTGCATATACACATAATTTTATATTTTGAAAATTAATAACTTGAAAACTAATTAAGAATTTGGATTGAAATTCACAAAAGATTATATCTAAAGAAGACTGACATGTGGTTAAAATTTCAGCCCAATTGAATGGATAGTTTAGAAAATAGCAATTCCAGTTGTGCATCCCCTTAAATAAACCAGCACCTTATTGTCCCTTTTTTTACCTTATTTGAGCACATTTTCCCTTCCTTTTTTCATCTGAAATTTGCACTTAAAACTCCTAACCATGGTTATTACAAATATTCTTAAGACTGCCTTTGCGGTTCAAAGATTAGCATTCTAGCTTCTTACTCCAAAAATCTTGGCTTCGATTACTGACTGGGGAGGGGGAACTTATCTTTAACCAGAACCATTTCCCATCCGCATCAGAAATAACAAATCCTACAGATGAGCCATTAATAATACAAACAGGAGCTTCGTACGTCAAAGCACCCGGTATGATCATGGCTATAGAATTTAAGGGGGCTACATAAATGAAAACTAAAATGTTACATTTACATGACTTCCTCCAGCCATATGCAGGATGAATCACCAAAAACCTTGCACCGCAAATATTTCGCAAATGGAAAGTGCTATTGAATGTGTAGTTTTCACAACATTGATTGGTAGTCAGCCTATAAACAGCCTACATTTAGCCTATAAACAGATTTTAATAATACTGAGAAAGTGTATTTTTTGAACAAACATACAATTTGTTTAATGGAACATCAACAGAATAAGGGTACGATAAATTAGAATGTAGTGGCGTTTATTTTAAGATTCTAGTGCAAGTGGTTTACGAGAAATCTTATTTCGAAACTTTCACACACCGACACTTGTACAACCTGTGGTAGCACAAACTAAAGAAAAACAAAAGGGAATTACAATACTTCTGTGGATTCTTCAAGTAAACAGAATATAGCCCTTCAAAGGTTGTGTTCAAAATGACCACCGGCAGCTTCAATACGCGCTTCCAGCTTGCTATGGAAAGACTGCTGCACACGTTCTAGCATTTCAGCGGAAATTTCAGAGCAGGCAGCATTAACGCGTCATTTCATATCGTCTGGTGTAATTGGTACATCCTTGTAGACAGTGTCCTTCAGCCTTTCCTACAGAAAAAAGTCTAAAGGGGTCAGATTCGGTGATCGGACCGGCCAAGGTACACGTCCTCTTTGTCCAATCCAACGAATTGGAAACAATCCGTTAAGACAAGCTGTAGTACTTCGTGCACTATAGGCTGGACAGCCATCATGTTGGTACCACAGGTTCCTCCTAGTCTGCAAAGGAACGTTTTCTAGCATCTGTCGCAGATGGTCTGCCAGGAGGCTGCGACACTTGTGCGGGTTCATTGTCGCTTCTATGAACAATGGGCCTATGAGCTGATGGTTCACTATCCCACACCACACGTTTAAACTTCATGGACGGTGACGTTCCACCTGACGAAGCCAACAGGGATTGTCAACAGACCAATAGTGCATGGTTCTGCGGTTTACCTGGCCATGATTAGTAAATGTTGCCTCATCACTAAACAAGATACACGATTAATCTGGAGTATCATGTTTTAATGCCCATGTACAAAAGTTAAAACGATTCTCAAAATCATTTCCATGCAGCTCTTGATGGAGAGAGATGTGATAGCGATAGAACCTATGTCGATGGAGAATGCCAAGTACACTTGCCTCACTTATGCCACTTCCACGTGCGATTGTGCGGGAACTAATTTGCGGATCTACTGCAACGGCAGTCAAAACATTAATTTCTGCCTCTTTTCCAGCCACTTGTTTGTTTCTGTTACGTTTTCTATGTGTTACAGTACCACTTTCACGTAATTGGTTGGAAAGGTTGATAAATAATTGCCGAGAGGGTTGACATCTATTGGGATACGTTTCCGCGTACACTGTGCAGGAACGAACTACATTCTTCCTACACTCTCCATTCTCGATGAGCATGTCGGCTTTTTCTACGTTAGTAAACCCCATCTTCCACTCACGAGTTACTGCTTGAACTGTCACAAACTAACTGACCAGAATGTCGCAAAGCAATCAATGAACAGAAAACACAATACAAACAAACATAACAACATCGTACCTAGCAACTAAGCAGGTTGAATGGGACAAACCGTTGTCGGGGTGGAAACTTTTCAAAATACGATTTCTCGTAAACCACTTGCACTAGAATCTTGCAACAAAGACCATTGACATTGTAATTTACCCTAACTTTATTCTTTTGATGCAACTAGCATTGTTCCATTTAAAAAATTGTATGTTTGCTCAAAAAATACACTTTCTCTGTATTAATATCTGTTTATAGCTAAATGTACGAGCCCCTGACTACCAATCAATGCTGTGAAAACTGCACATCAATAGCACTTTCCATTTCCGAAATATTTGCGGTGCAAGTATATACATATATACATATCCTGTATATATACATACATACATACATACATACATACATACATACATACATACATACATACATACATACATACATACATACATACATACAGGATGGAGCATTTAAGTTGAGATTGTACAATATCTCCAAAACTAAGGGTTGTAGAAAGAAGTGGCGAATAAAAGTTGCTTGGTATTATGGGAGAAAGTAAATGCCATTAGTCGTGTTTTATTTGAAGGGTTTTGTGATGGTCATATTAGGATCAGTTTAAATTGACCCTAATTGTGCGTTGCCATTTAAAAAATTAAATTCACCCTAAAATGACCATCATAACGTCCTGCAAACAAAACACGACTAATGGCATTTACTTTCTCCCATAATATCAAGCAACTTTTATAAAAGACATTTCTTTCTACAACGCTTAGTTTTGGAGATATTGTACAGTCTCAACTTAAATGGCCCATCCTATATACACAAACTGGTCTCACTAAAGGTTGTTCATAATGTTAATTGAGACAAACTTTTGTAGAAATGGTGTCATTCCACAATTACTTGAGGAACAAGAGGGATAGAGGAGGTTGAAGCGATAGGTAGATTTTTATACGATATCATTGAAATTCCATATATCTACTATTTCCATGACATCCAAGAAACAACTGAATGGTGACCATTTAAAAAAATTACAAAGGTATTGAGAAATTCAAATAAATAACAGCTATCTCAGAAATAGCTGATGCTAAAAACAAGTTATTAGAAATAAATTGTGTACTTTAAAAGCATCTATTTCGTTTATACAGTAAGTTTCTGTCTCTCTTATGAATTACCAGTAAGTAATATAAAATTGTATAAAATTTATCCCCAATGAACAAGCTATTACTAGAAAATTGAGCATATAAGTGCTTTTGCTTATGTAAATATTGTAAATATATATTTTAATAAAAATGTAGCAATTTTTCAGAAAATAGAAAATAACGAATACGTTCCACGTAAAGGGTAGTTTAGGGTGGTGCATTTTCCTGAAAAATCTTGCGTCTCATCTTTGGAAGACGCTGAACTTAAGATATAATTAGAAAGCAATATGCTTAACGATCCAGTGTGTTCCAGGAGTGGGTAAGTTTACATACAGTTGGAATTAATACCTTATGTAATGTTTAGTGATTTATAAACTGACAGTTTCACAAAACAAATTATTAATTTCTCTATTTGTCATATCATGTTTCCTTTTTCTTCTGAGTGTCTTGTGTCCGTCTGCTGTAAATCTATAATTCCCCCAGGTGGCGTGATCCCCAGTTTGGGAATCATTTAATACTTGTAGTATTCGTAACTTAACATTTGCTTCAATGCCTGTGTATATCCAATTATTCACTTTTACTCGAAAAAAGGCATGCAATATGCTTCCGTTAAATGCATATAGTATCTCGGAGATGGAAAGGATTTGACTTGCCTGTTTTCACACTTTTAACCCTATGGGAGAAAATAAAGAGAAGGAAAGAAAGAGTAGCTAAAGGCAGGAAAAGCACTGAATCCAAGTTGAGTGAGTGCGATTGTAAACACAGATGCGAAGTGCACTAACCTGTCCGGAACTCATTAAAGGAACGATAAGAGAAGTGGATTGTAAAGTAAAATGATATGACACTTAAAATCAGGACCAGGTGAACATCCATTTGCTGTAATTTCATTTCAAAAGCAACAATACAAATGACTTCTCCCCAGGTATCGATTTTTTCCCCTCGCTCCAGTTGAATGGTTGTTGACAAGGGGCCACACTCCATGTTCATTTCCTCGGTGTTGAAGGGGGGAGGGGTGGGCGACAGTAAACCTCTTCTGTATTGAATTTCCTGCAAAAACCTTCCCTTCGTTTAATGGCAGTGCTTGTTACCTCGGTGTTGACTCTTTTAGTGACCACTCTTCCGCGGGTGGCAATGTCAAATGCCTCTCGCAAGTCCTGCGTGTAAGAAGGGTTTCAGCAGCCTACGTAGGTGTTGATAAGCTCTGCATGTGTAGAACAAAAGTCAGTGTGCGTTGCTGTCATGGTTATTTCATTGGCACCGCGACTTTTGAGAGAAAATTTATTTATAATTACAAATCGGAAAATCTACTGTTGTTTCATCCAGAAGCTGTTATATAAACACCTTCAAACTAACTGAAACCGAAATTATGAAGTAAATAATTATCATAATATTCTGAGGATAGCGATATAAAATAAATAATAATACATTTAAAATCAGTGTATGTATAAAAAGGAGAAGCATTGTGAAAATTGTTGACTGTTAAAAGCGACAGAAAGACCAGACAGGCACAGTTTTGTTAATTAGGGACCAGCCTAAGGTAGCAAGGGTAAATACCATTGAAGCAAGTGTTTCCTGGTAAACAGCCGAGTACAGCTGCACTTAGCCTGGTGAAGGCCACTCTAAGCATCATGACGCTAAGTTTGGAGCGTCTGAGGGGAGAGAGGGGAAGTTTAGACGTTGGTTTTCCTTGTATTAGCGTGGGTAGATCAGTCTGCCTGAGTGCCTGGTGAGTGCAGGACGACTTTCTCGTCGTGTGGAGAAGAATGGTGGCGAACATGCTAGAGGGTAGAATGCTTAGCTGTAGTTAATATTCTTCGGTCTTGGTAAAGACAAAGTATCATCGTATGCATTTAATAGTGATCGGCAAACCTAAAGTATTATTTTAAATAGTGAATAAAAGTGTTCCAAGACAGCGTTTGTGTGTTTCTCTGTACACACCCACGCATACCCTGAGGTTAAGGTTTCATGCTGGAGCAGCCGTGGCAAAAGAAGAACCAACTGGGAGGAGACAAGCAGCAACCATGAGGCAAAGGTATTGCTTCATTGTTGGAGGACGGAGCGTGGATGCGTCATATTGCGCCTAAACTTGGGGCAGAAAGAATTACCTGCGTCATAACTTAATAACTTGCGCTTATAACTTGTAGTTTATTAGGAAGACGTTATCGGTGAAGACAAGAACGGGCTTCGTCAAAGAAGGCCCTGCTGTGATGTGTGTTTTAAATTGAAACTATTAATTGAAAACACACGGAACACAATGTGGAGAAGCACATCTCTACCGATGACTTTGAAATGATGATTAAATTACTGCACATCGTAACAAAGGATAAAGTTCCAAAACAGATTTTATAAGATATTTATAACATATAGAAAACAAATTTGACTGCAACATACCAGTAGTGACTCGTTTGTAGATATACATTCTGGGTGTTCACCAACATTTAGACAGACAGATCCGAAAATGTGAAATACATCTGCTGCATAATAGTTATGATTCTGAGAAAATTGACACAACTGCAGCCGCTTGCTGTGTACACAATTAAATACACTGTTAGGGCAAGAAAGACGTAATGTGTAAATTAAATTGTAGTTGACATTATGTTTGGTATGGGGCTTATGCACATTAACTACTTCTGCTACACTTATTCTAACTTCTGGCGTAGTCTCCTACTACGCATTGGCGTAGAATTGTAGTGGAAACAGAGTGTGGGAAAAACTTCGCGCGCTAGTGCACCTCTTCAAGTGTGCATGACCAATACGCATTTGGCCCAATAAGATAATTACGTCATACCAGTTGCACATGCGCAGAAGCTCATTAAAACGCGCATAAAGTCAAGGTGTGCTAGGAACCCTGTTTCCATATGTTTAATCGAGTTTAAAGGAGGACCGTGGTAAATTTAAACGCTGTAGATTTTAAATTACCACATATACATTACGTTTAATAGCATTAAAAGAAGCAATAAATGCGCAAGGTGTCAAAATTTAGGGTGTACGTACTCTTGTGCTCTTACACAGCAGCAGCCACTGCAATACACTCTCACAGTGACACAAGATTAATTTTTGAGTTAGTTAGGAATGTGGCCTATCACAATTTATGAACAGAATCATTCAGTGTTGGAAAGAGATGTCGAATGGATCCATTCAAATTATCCGAAGTTTACAGATTGATGCTATAGTTTTTGCAGATGATTTATTTCTTATGACATCCACAGATGATCTTCAATATTCAGTGCACAATTTATAATTTTTTGCGAAATGCATAAGGAAATACATTTTGGAAAACAAACAAGTATTATGGAATTTCGTGGCAGATACCCTGTTATGAGTAAAATTTTGTTTCAATAATTCATTAAATGAAAGAGTAAATGAATAACATACCTTGAATTTAAGTTATCCTTTTGCAGATGAAATATATTGAGGCAGTATTTTTAACACTTAAATTATTTCAGTCTAACTATATAATATGTTAATTCAATAACAGCCCGCCTTGAAGCAATATGTGTATGTAATAATTTGTAAGATGTATGTAACAATCATTGCATATGCTTATATTATTGTATTCATATGTAATAACGTTATGTGAATATTTTACGTAATTTAATAATATAGCAGCTGTGAGAATAATAGGTTAAAAGTTGCTAACAATGAGGTAACAATGAGGTAACCTTGAGGCAATAATGAATTTGAAAGTTTAAATGCTACTAGTCATTATTGGAGCAACAATAATGTAAATTTTGAGACAGTTTAAAAATAGCCAATCAACAACCAGAAAAAGCTCTAGTTAAATGAAGGTATTCTATTGGATTAGGAATAGCCAATCAGAAACTTAAAATACAGAAATTTACAAGTTTAGGTGCTTGAAATAAATTCAGTTGCCTGTAGACAGCGTTACTATCCAGACGCAAAAATGTGTCCTCCAGAGATTTAATATGTATTCGTGTGAGACGAAAAATAAGTTTACGTGTTAAAAAATGTAATTAATTAATAAAAAGAATCTCACAGCCCTCTATATCAGCGAAGTGTTATTTAAATGGTGTCAAGCTTTAATAATAGGAGTGAAGTAAAATTATAATCTGTGTAAGCCTACATTCTTGTCGCCCACAACCTGCCAAGACATTCATGTCTCTAACAATAATACTGACGCAGACGAGGCAAACATAAATATATAATATTTAAAGAAACAGTCAAATTACAAAGTTAAATTTTTTTTAAACTAGGGGACGAAGGCTACCGGAAACTGTGTACCATACGTGCGGGTGCAAACAAATTTGAAGTTCGGCTCCCAACAGTTGAACTACAATACAACACCTACTTAAAATCGGCTTTCCATACGTAAAGATACTAACTTCTTCAATGTATAGCTCACAAAATTTGTAAATGCCACAAATCTATGGTTATAATTAATAAAATGGTGAAACGTTCATTAACACAGACACGAAAGAATACGATTATGCAAGACCTTAGCCAGAACGGCGCTGTGTTATGGAAGAGAGGCATGAATAGTGAAGAATAAGAATACAAGTAGAATATCAGTCTAAGAAATGAACTTTATGAGAGCAACATGTGGATATTCTCGCAGAGATCACAAAAGCAACCAGAGGAACATGAATCATCAGAAATTATTAAAACAAAACATATATATTATCAGGGTTATAGTTAATCATAACATTTGATTTGCACGAAAAAAGTTGAAGATGTCATGCAGAAGGTTCAGTTACAATAGATTATACATTTTATAAACAATTAACAGCTTCATGGAATAATTTTGTCCAGCGATTGAATAGAAATCGAATTTCAAAGACAATGACAAATTACTATCCTCATGAGAAGAGATGCTTGGGCCGTTCTAAGAAAAGGTGGAGGAAAAACTGTCTCATTGAGATCGTAGCAGGTCATAGTGGCTTGAGCTTGTTTAAAAGAATGCTCTTATGATTTGTAAAACATTTCTGTTGTTGAATGGTTCAATGAGAGATTACAAGTAAAATTACTAATATTATTTACGAATATTACAATTTTCTGTTGAAAAATAACGAATAACAACTAGAACTGTAATACTTTTCTTACACTTGCAGCACCATCTCATAAAAACTTTAAAAATTAATGAGTTCACATTAGCACATGAATTGGACTTCTCTCAGTAGAATAACTACAACGAAAACATATCAAAATAATTCACACCTTTTTGCTGCGGTGGAAGGTTATACTTAATTCACTTTTTCGTACTATGAATGACGTGATTTATCATATATTCAGCAATATATTACTATTAAGTCAAGTGTATCAATTTAATTTCTCATCAGTGGTTTCGTGTATATACGCAAAATCAAAAGCTTGGAATAACTACAGATGTAGTAGACCTTTAGCTCTATAGACCTATAAATACGTACTATTAGTGAGGCTAGAGTTTGCAACTTACAAGAGAGTTATATGTATTTCTTTAAGAAGAAATATACAAAGATGAGAAGGAAAAATGTCTAGAGAATACATAAAGTTTACTTTAAAGATTGAAAAGTTCTGAATATTGCTACGTTTTTTCTGTAGTTTTTTAGAACTAGAACAGTGCGAGTTGTAGATGTTTACCAATACTGCTTATTAAGATGTTGAACTCCATGTAAGAAAATTTATTAGTACATTATAAAATTAATTTTTTCTATAATATTAAATAAGATCAGGTGGATTTTAACACTGACACAGCCACCAACAAACAGTCATTCCATGACTGAACATTTCTTTATGTGCCGCAACATTGCAATTCGCCAGTAGGACAGCCATCAGTGACAGCCATATTGCTCCTGAAGGAGAAGGAATATTCAGTACTGAACCAATCAGAGAAAATATTTACCAATCTATAAACTGTAGAAGTTATAAAAGTAAGCTTCTAAGTAGCCATGCTTCAAGTTTAGAGAAGAGAGAGTAAGTTTAGACACGTTAACGTGAAATATACATCAGACAATATGCTAATGCTGGATTCTGATTGAGTTATGTATATTTGTAGGAGCTGGAAATTTTAATATTGAAATGATTACAAAGATGAGTACATACTTCCTTGCCTTTGCATGTTATTAGGATATTACATATATTTTCATTTTCTAACGTAAAAGTCGTCCTCCGTGGTCTAGTGGTACCGTGCTAGCCTCTAGTTCCCAAGGTCGCGGGTTCAAACCCGGCGGAGGGCGATGGATTTTTTCGGGTGTAAAAATCCTTTGCACGGCTTCCTTTGGAAGGGAAGTAAAGCCGGTGGTCCCGTGTCGTAGATTTACGGCACGTAAAAGAACCTCAAGCCTGATAAACAGGCCTCTGAGCAAAATTACCAATATAGAATGGGACGCTAAGGACCATAGTAGTTAAAGAGCGTCCATAAATAAAACTCAATTTAATTTCTAACGTAAAGAAGCGCTGACGAATCTAGATTCCTTTAGGGATAATTGTGCTAATACAATAATCATAATACGTTTTTAAGAACACTTAGTACCACTTACTCGAACATTTTCCTGTAAAGGAAAGTTGCTTTTAATTAAAGACCAATTTTTAGGAATAAACATTATTTTTATTTGGCAAACAATTATAGCCCTCTGAAGCGGCGCTTTTAGCGACGTTTTCTCAGAGTAGTTCAAAAACGTAGCGGCTTCCTCGCATGTTTTATAACAGATATGGGCGAGCCGCGTATCACACCCCGGCGGGAGGACCATGGAGGTACCGTGACGTCATAGCTAACTTTTATCGGAGCAGTGGCGTAATGCAGTTCTTAGCTTTAAAAAACTATAAACGCCTACTCACTGAAATGCAGGATATGCATTGAATAACTAAACAAAATCAAGTGCTTTAATCATTATTATTTATACAATAAAGGTTTGAAACTCAAAATATCTCATTATTGTTATCAAATTAAAGAAATAAATGTAATAACACTTATAAACTTGCAGGAAAAATTAAAAAACAATACTCAATACTTACAGTTTTTGCGAGTGCATAAGTATCATCTTGCTTCAGTTGACATTGGCTTACTAATTGGAGTCAGGAGTACTATCCCATACTTTTTACTTTCTCTACTACGTATAGTAAGTAGGGGAAGTATTGTATTCCACCCAAAAATTCGATACCGAGATTTCACCGGAAATATATGTTTTGAGACCCCCTGAATCCAAAAAAAAGCATTTTTGGAAATATGTCCGTGTGTGTGTGTGTCTGTCTGTGTGTGTGTGTCTGTCTGTGAATAGCATAACTCAGAAATGAACAGTCAGATAAACACCAAACTTGGGATTTAGGTTCAGTATCTTCCAAGGATGCGACACGAAGGTTTTCAAGAAAATTCCCCCACCCCAGATTACCCTTTACATGGAAGATTTTTCGAAAATTTTAATTTTCTCAAAAATGGCTCTAACGATTTTGATTAAAATATCATATGTTTAAGATATTTTTATGACAAATAAAATGTATATCTTGAATTTTTTGGGAATGTCTCCAAAAGTATTCTTCATTACGAACGACTTTTGCATAACTGATAAACCATAAGAGATAGACAAAATTTTACTGCACAAAAATGTAGATCGCGTTAAAGTACACAATTTATGTCAGGTACATTTTTGTTGTTGAGTGAACCATTTTCGAGATATTGCTTGTTATTCCCTTAAATTTTTCAATACTTATTTTCTCAAATGGGAATTCGTTATTCAAGTTTTTGTCTTGGATATGCAAAGAGTATTAATCTGTGTCAAAGAGAACGGTGCTGCACCTAGCACCCAGCTACTAAGAGATATGTTTGTGCTTAAAGGCTACTGTATTTCTATATTGCCCTTGTAAATATATATTCCCCTTACATCTACAAGAAAATTAGCAATAAGATAGAGTCTGCAAATGTTTATCTCGATTAACATGAAGTAGTTGGAGAATAAGCGTTTGTATAAATAGTTTGTACAAGAGTAGAGAAAGTCATGTGAGTGTAACACATCAGATTTTTTTATCATTTTGCAGGAAATATAAATTAAACAATTCATTTATTGAAACAGTGGTTCTCAGTGTTATTAAGGGTCATTAGTTATATTGAAAAATAATGTGTATGGTACGCAAACGGATTTATTCTTATATACAAATGTGTTTGTTTTAGATAAGGGCCATTTACACACACACACACGCACACACACACACTTATACACAGACATATATTTGTGGATTATAATTATTTTTAGGTAGTGTTTAATGCAGTTGAACTTTGTTAACCGTTATTTGCATTGTTTATAATTTAAATTATGTATTTATATCCTTTTGTCGTGTCTCCAATTGGGGGAAACTGAATTTGGTAATAAATTCTGTCCCTATATATACAGGTAACAGAATGTACACACAAAGTACATTGCAGCATCTTTGTGTGCTTCAAACTATGAAATAGTTTATTCTTCCCCAAATATTCGACCAACTCTTGTGGAATGCATCTTGCAAATTGTGTACAGCAGTGTTCCACCACTGGATTAGAAGACTGCTGTGTGTTGCAACCCACTAAAGAGAGGGGGAGGGGTGGGTGTCGCTTGACACTTGTGACACACAGGGTCAAGAATCCCCATAGGTGCCTGTTTTATACCATAACACTACACTAGACCAGTCGTTAGATTAATTATGCCTTACCGACAGTGCAGACTCTTGCACAATAGCATGTTTAGTTTTATCTATTGCAGCAACCGGTATAAACACTTAAGAAGAAGCGAAGCAGTAAATTATTAGTTCATTTATGACATCTCCTCCCCAGAGAAATAAGATGTTAATAACTTTCTGTTATTAGTTTACCAATCTGAACGAGACTTATTGCTGTTGGACTGCAAGAGAGGATTCAAAATTTAAATTAAATTCAAATGTAACATTAGCACAGAAGCCCCCGATGACATTATTTAATGTATGAAAATTAGTTGCTACGATGTTTTTCAGTACAGTGAATATTACATAATTAAGGATTGTACATATGTGTTGCTTATTTGCACATGTGTTGAAACTTACCTAAAACATATTTGGGCCTGAGTACACGTGCAAGTCCAATGCATATTATATCAATGTTCTTTTACTCGTTTTATCAATAATGGACAAGTAAAGTTGTTTGAGAATTCCCCTTCAAAGTAAGATTCAATCATTTGCATGGTTAATTTTTTCGCCACTTGCGTAGCATTTATTCTCGATATTTCACTTCCTTTGGTCATACACCTAATATATTTATATTCAGAGTTTTTATTTCAAAACTTCTGATTGCAAATAAGTATTTGTTTAATTTTCATTTGATTTAAAGAAAACGCATCAATTTATATATTGAGAAGAAAGTTTAATTGCATTTTGAGCTTCTCTCCCTCACCCCAGCCACTCCTCTGAAATTCCAAATAACACCCTTACTTATATGCTGATACTTATTTTTCAAAAGTCATTTGTTAGTACATGGCATTCACTTGTTGTCGGCTCTTTTCTATCGTCCTTGCAACCCAGTTTATTGTTATTTTTGATCAGAGAATATAACCACAGACTATTGTCAAGAAACTCTACAGAACAGTTCCGAAATGCGCTTTACTAGTATCAGAAAACCAGCACATTTTGAACATTTTATTACTTGCAGGAAATGTTCCCAAAATAAATCATATTTATATCTAATTATCATACTCATTTTTACTTGCTCTACTACGTATAGTAAGTAGGGGAAGTATTCCATTCCGCCCAAAAATTCGATACCGCGATTTCAACAGATATGCATGTTTTGAGGCCCCCCGAATGCAAATAAAGCATTTTTGGAAACATTTCCGTATGTCTGTCTGTGTGTCTGTCTGTAAACAGCATAACTCAAAAATTAAAAGTCGGAAAAATATCAAGGTTGGCACTTAAGTTCATTATCTCCAAGGATGCGAGTCGAAGATTTTCAAGATACTCCCCCACCTTCAACTACCCTTTACATGGAACATTTTTCGAACATTTTGTTTTTCTAAAAAATGGCTCTAATGATTTTCTGGGAATAGTCTATGTAGTCCTTTTCATTTGGAAGGAATGTTGTATAATCTTTTATAACTGGTAAATATTAAGCGATAGACGAAAACGTACCACACAAAAAATGCAGATCTCTTTAAAACACTCAACTAACATTGGTTCCAAACTCCCCTCAATATATAAATTGATAAATTCTTTGTTCAAATTAAAATAAGACTAAATACTTGATAGCTTCAGGGTTATTCAAAACGAAATAACAGATTTTAAATATTCATTTTTAATGAGCGACAATAGACAGACACACATCTTTGAATCGAGGAAAGTTCAAAGTTTTAAGCCCCACCTATTAGTTCCATTTGGTGCCTACAGCGGCGCTGTGTTTGTTTACGAGAAAATGGCGACGCCACAGGAAAAGTCATTTTGTGTGCTGTATTATGCAAAAAGTGAATCCATTGTTTCATTGCAGCGTGCATTTCGGTGTAAGTTCAACAGCGAGCCGCTTCGTCATAAAAAATGTATAATTGATACAATAAATTCGTAAATTCGTAGAAGATAGTTGCGTGTGCAAACGGAAGGCACTGGTCGTCCTCATATAACAAATGGTGCTAATTTTGAACATTAAAATACAATTTTGAACTTTTCTGTATTCACTGATGTATGGCATGCGTCGCCATCTATTATCGTTCAATAGAAACAAATATTTAAAGTCTGCTCCTTCTTTTTGAATAACCCTGTATTTGTTGTTCGCACAAGCCGTATGTTAGCTAAAGTTGGAATGGTAGAATCGGACTGAAAACTGCAATGCTGTAGCTGGGATTTGAACCACGGACCTTTGGCTTTCTATGCTACTCTCTGAGCTCCATGCTAGTATGCCGGTACGGCATAAAATTCCCCACCTAAGTTATGTTTTTCGGAAGATCCGTGGTTCAAATCCCGGCTATGACATTGAATTTTTCTGTCTGATTCTACCATTCTAAGATTAAGCAGTTATAAGAATGAGAAGTGTTAAAATGAAAATTCATACACTTGGTTATATACTCACCTTGTATACGAAATTCCTACACGAATCGCAAAAACAGTGAAAGTTCCAACCAATGATTCTCGATATTAGCACGTTTACAAAAACAGACAGATAGGCGGAGAGACAGACAGGCGTACAAACACTTCCTTTTATATGGTTGTGTATAGATTGTATGGGATGAAGTACGTAAGCTCCTTTAATATATGAAACTTTTTTGGCGGTAGCGATGATGAATAGAGTGTAGTGCGCAGATCCCAAAACTAGAAGCTTATGGCAAAGCAAAGATCTGGCTTATGCCACTCTGCTGCTAAAATGACGTCACTAGGAGATGGATGACGACTTCCGGTTGTCCATCGCGACGAGAGTGCCCTTCTCATTTCCCTCACTCATCCTTCACGAGGTGCATGTCCGGATATCGCTTTTGGGCCTTTTCATACCTTTCTGTGCGAGGTCACTTCCGCAAACAGCAAGTTCAATGCTCATCAGAACTTCTGTAACCGGGAAAAAGAGAGGAGAGGAGAAGAGAAGATATGGGAGGAGAACAGAAGAGAAAAAGGAGAGCAGTGGTGATGAGATAAGGGGGGAGGAGAGGAGAGAAGATTAAAGGAGAAGGAAGGGAGGTGAGGGGAAAGGTGAGGAGATGAGGGGTGGAGAAGAGGAGGAATGAAAAGAAGGGAAGAGAGCAGAGGCAAGTTAGAGGTTTGGAGAGGAAATAAGAGGAGATGGAATTAAAGAAAAGAAGGGAATATTTAGTTTCAAGTTCAATCGCATGGCTGTTACCCTTTGTATTTGCACATGTTTAATAGTTCTACTTGGATTAATTAGGATTTACTTCTCATTATGTATTTTTACATGATTAATTTCTCATGGCGCACAATACAAATCGTCCTATTTCAATGTATCGCAATTCGTTGTGGAGTTAACTTATATCTTATACTGGCAGGCTTGTGCTTTATTTTACCTAAAGCGTTGTTCTTTTACCTAATATAAACTACATAAAGATTAAATTGCGGCACTTATGAGTTCAGATGAAACTAAATGGAAGAGCCAGGTGAAATAACGGAAGCAGCAGAAAGAACAATACTAGAAATACTTATCCAAAAACTCCCGAAAGCAATATGATATTAGTCGCCTCATCGCTGGTATAAGGCAAAACATGTTAAAAATAATTTCACGGAAAATGACTGCTAACGAATCAACAAAAACATTAAAACATCTGCCATCTTGCTGCACACGAGAGTTGATTTCGCTTTTAACGCCATTTCTCTTGTTTCAAGATCTCGCTATACACACGAGTTGATCGCGTTCTAAACGTGATTCTCTTAATTTCAGGAATCAATACGATATTATTTTATTGATATTTTACAAATTGGAGCACTGTCTATAAAATCTTATGTGTTACACTCACATGACTTTCTCTACTCTTGTATAAACTAATGTTACAAACGCTTATAATCCATCTACTTCATGTTAATCGAGATAAACATTTGCAGACTCTATCTTATTGCTAATTTTCTTGTAGATGTAGGGGAAAATATATTTACAAGGACAATATAGAAAAACAGTAGTCCTTAAGCACATACATATCTCTTAATAGCTGGTTGCTAGGTGCAGCACCATTCCCTTTGCCACAGATTAATACTCTTTGCATATCCAAGACAAAAAAATTAATACCGAATTCCCATTTGAGAAAATAAGTATTGAAAAATTTAAGGGAATAACAAGCAATATCTCGAAAATGGTTCACTCAAAAAAAAAATGTATATGACATAAATTGTGTATTTTAACGCGATCTACATTTTGTGTGTAGTAACATTTTGTGTATCTCTTATGGTTTACCAGTTATGCAAAAGTCAGTATCGATGAGGCAGTATAGGTAAACTTCGCTAGCAAGTATTATTAAGAAATAAATAAACTAGTGCATGTTTGTGTGTGTGTGTCGGATATGAATTAAAACCAATAAGAGATTGACTCGCCCTTCTGTCAACATTAAATAAAGCAAAACACTATAAAAACAAAAGACATTGGCACGTTTCCATCCACTCAACTGTGCACATTTAATGCTATAGTATCCATTTTTACAATGAAACACAGTCAAATGCACTACCATAGGCCTACTTTCAGACTCTTTGGAAGGTAGGGAATACTTCTAATTATAAACCCTGCCCAAGTACCTCTGGGCAGAGAAACTAGAACGTAACCACTTGACTACAGATGCAGTCTCTGTGTTGTTGACTCGTGAGCTTTGGATTTTAATCTTAGGTTGTTTTTTTTTTTTGCTTTTAACTTTGAAACATACTCCAGTATTCACATCACAGATGTGCTTTTATCCCAAAATATAGGATAGTTTACCTTAATCACCCACAGATTTTGAATTACTGAATTTGCACAGAAAATATGTTTTAATAGCAGTTGCAGCATAGGGAAATCTTCCGGTAGACAAATGCTATTTAAAAAATCTGATGCGTTACACTCACATGACTTTCTCTACTCTTGTACAAACTATTTTTACAAACGCTTATTCTCCATATGCTTCATATTAATCGAGATATCGAGATGTCAATCTTATTTGTAATTTTCTTGTAGATGCAAGAGGAATATGGTAGGTTTTAAGCGATAGTCAAATATTTTATCGCTGGTTGCTATGTGGCGCATTCCATTCTCTTTGCATGTCCAGGACATAAAAAAATGAATAACGAATTTGAGAAAAAGTATAAGTATTGGAAAATTTAAGGGAATAACAAGCAATATCTCGCAAACGGTTCACTCAACAAAAGAAATGTATATGACATAAATTGTGTATGTTAACGCGATCTACATTTTTCATGCAGTAAAATTTTGTCTATCTCTTATGGTTTACCAGTTATGCAAAAGTCGTTCATAATGAAGAATACTTTTGGAGACATTCCCAGAAAATTCGAGATATACATTTTATTTGTCATGACAATATCTTAAACATATGATATTTTAATCAAAATCGTTAGAGCCGTTTTTGAGAAAATTAAAATTTTCGAAAAATGTTCTATGTAAAGGGTAGTTTGGGGTGGGGGGATTTTCTTGAAAACCTTCGTGTCGCATCTCTGAAAGATACTGAACCTAAATACCAAGTTTGGTGTTCATCCGACTCTTCGTTTTTGAGTTATGCTGTTCACAGACACACACACAGACACACACACAGACACACACACACAGACACACACACACAGACACACACACACAGACACACACACGGACATGTTTCCAAAAATGCTTTTTTTGGTTTCAGGAGGTCTCAAAACATGTATTTCCGGCGAAATCTCGGTATCGAATTTTTGGGTGGAATGCAATACTTCCCCTACTTACTATACGTAGTAGAGAAAGTAAAACACGTGGGATGTTTCGAATGCTTTAATAAATATTTAGCAGTGCTCAAACATGAATCTTAAATATTGTGAATTAATCATTTTAATCTCTCAATTTTTGTAATTTCAGTCAAAGGCATGAGAACATGTAATTACATACATTTTAGCTGCCACTTTTCGTCTGTTACTTATACTGTCTTGTTAGTATCTTCCAATCCCTTGTTAGAGCAACACGTTTACATATTTTGGTGTCTTATTAAGGGCTAATATTATAACATTAATAAAGTTCAAACCACTGCCTCGAGACAAACGTCACGGCCTCATAATATTTTATCACTGAACAAGACCAGTCAGTCATTGGTTGTTTATGGTTCCAAGTGTTTCCAAAATTGCCTTGTTTAATAAAGTAGCGTTATCGATCAACTGCGTACGCGAGCGCAACAGAAACAGCTTTAAATGCAGGATTCTTTCCCTCAGGACCACCCATTAATTTTGTTCTCACTACGTGTGCACGTGCACACATTTCGAAGGTCTTTGTTACGTACACTTGGGAGCAGAAAAACTGGCCCATACAAAAGGAACGAGAAGCTCTAAGTTGGAATTGCTATGTGTAGCTCCGCCTTTACCAAATGTCTTCTATCTTCCATAATTCTAGCCACTTGATTGAAAGTTGCCTACTTGATGCCAAAGGATGGAACAGTGTAATGCTACCAAGAGTTATCTAAGTACTTCGTAAGTGAGTATCGTTAAGTCTATAATAGTTAGAGTGTAATAATAGTGTATATATTTAAAAAGGAATTGTGATTACCAGGAATTATTATTGTTTTTTTCGTCATCATTGTTATTGCGTAATGAAAGAGTTTACGAAAGGTTCTATTTTCCTACCACCTAAGAGTGTATTGGGGCATAGGAATACCATTATCGAAGTGGTAAGACCAGTTTTAACATCTTGAAGTCTTTGAATAATAATAATAATAAACTAAATCCATATTATTTTAAATAATGTTGGTATCTACATATTTATGGACAACTTACAAATACATGGAAATAAAATCCTCTTGGCGGTAATAATTCAATGACGACAATAATTTTAGATGTTGTTTCCTTGTCTACTTCATAAAAGTTTTCTTTTAAAGGTTAAGATAAGTAATAAAGTTAATGAGGGAATTAAACCAAGAAACGTTTAACATAAATAATATGGTTGTTGTGCATTTCAACGCTGTAGTAACTCATTTCTCACCCATCTTTCCCTCTACAAGGTCCCTAATCATGTTGCATTGGGCTAGATATCTACTTGTTTACACGAATTATAGTGGAATTTATTAAAGGAGGCTATTTATGACTCCACCTTCTTTTACACCGATTATAAAATCACTTATCAGTTCATGTTTTTTTCCCTTGGAATTTGCTTCAAGCCAGCCCAGAGGCACGTGATAAGAAATGACTGAAAACTAGTGTTAGTTAGATAAATGTATAAGCCTTAGGGAAGAAAATACACTATTGCGATTTGGGGATTTGACCAAATTTTCTGCTCCCAAGTGTACACGAATACAGAATACTGTATAATAAATGTCTCTGATTACATGGTTAACAAATAAAACATTATTATTATTATGTTAGGTTTGTGGTGAGTTTTTAAACAACGCCCGTATACAGTAAAAACATCTGAGCTGTAAAATTCGCATGACGTGATCTGGATGTAGTTCACCAATGCTGAATAACAGGTTGGTGACAAAGGGCATCCTTGTCGTACCCCTCTCAGTATCCTGTTTCTCTCTTACATATCTTCTATTATCTTAACTCTTAATTATTGGTTCATGAGGGGCTGCTTCTCTCTTACCAGTCCACACCAGTTCTCTTCAGAATCTCCCTAAGTTTCCCTCAGTATACAATTTCAAATGCCTTTTACAGATCCTGAAGAGCTACATGCACTCGCTTCAAAATCTAAGTAGTCTTTGGCTCATTTGATTTTGTTTTGCAACACCAAGTGGTTTTAGTTGCTGATAGATGGCCTAGTTTGCGCAATTGTCTTGCTGTGCTATACAATACGATGCTATTGATTTAATCGGAAGATGAACTTTTATGTACTTCACTACCGTACATTATATTCCTTCTATATGTACTCAGTTGTATCCATCACTTTTCATGCTGGTAGTTTTCTTTGAAACCACCAAATGGCTCTGGAAACTTTCTAATTTTTTTGTGTGTGCAATTGATAACCACGTTTGTGTTAAAAAGGTGTATGTTGTTTCCCCACTAAAAGTAGATATTATCTAAATTGCTAAACATGTAGGTCAAATACAGCTTCTTATCCTTCTTTATTAAATGCTGTTTATAAAGGCATATTAAAATGATCATTTTTGTGGTCAAGCTTACTTACTGAAGTTTACTTTGAAAGCTTTGAAATTGGCATGTATTTAAATGAAAATGATTGCGACAGTCAAGTATCCCTAATCATAGGGTAACTTTGGCCACTTAGTTTTTCTTATGTTACTTTAATGTTAACAATATTCAACGATAACCACCGAATATATCGGATTTATATCACTGAGGCCCCATAATTCCATTAAATAAAGCCTAGTTATAGTTAGTGGCCTAAGCTGTATGTTAATAAGAACTTCAAACATGGGAAAAATATCCCCGGTTTACGGTGCCTTTAATTCTGTAAGTCAATATGAGATGGTGGTCAAATGAACCCGTACTACACAGCACATAGTTACCCGACTACCATCTTCTAGAATAAGAGACAGTTCACTTAACTCACCTCAAACGAGATTCAAACAAGGGACCTCTTGAATATGAGACAGACAAGCTACCTCCACACCAGAAGTGATTGTGTGATTGCTGTGATGTCGGACAAACGGCCTTAGTAGTGTAATTGCCTTCCTCATGACCTTAGTTATCTTCCTATATCCTCTGTTTTATTGCTGTTTCTTTTATTCAGTGGGTGGAACGTTGGGCCGTGGTACTGAATATAAAGTGCGTTCGTTATGTGCCGGGCCGCGTATGCGTGTTTCGCGCACTTTCTTTTACACTGTGGAATTTTCCGTTCTAAACTTCCCGCGTTGCTTATTCACGAGTGATAGTAACATGCACTATAATGACCTTGTTACAAGTCATGTTCACCTGCATTGAGTCATTCCTGGCATTCCTCGTCGCCACAAGTTGTAATTCATGAATTGTAGTCACTCTGTAAGGTTTAAATTTTACAATTTTAGCAGCTCTATGAACACAGGTTTTTGGAACATCCACCTGCTGTGCAACACGTTATGACAGCCTTCGAATGATGCACCAATTTCATCAATTTGTTTCCTCTGTTAAAACATATTTTATTTTTCGCTTCTTAGGTTTAAGCGATTCTATTCTCCTAAACGTATTACTCATACATCTAAGAGTTTCTCTTTCTGGAACTGGAATACCAAGAGTCTGCTGAAAATGTTTGCATACCTGTCTACATGATTCAGTTTTCACTATGCATCGTACATAAACATTCTTGGTTTAAGAGTGATTTTTCGGTAAGCATTTCAATGAAATAAGAATAATTTAATATGATTCACGCACTTCAGTTCTGAGATGCATAATGAACAAACTAGTATTTACAGCTCGAACAGAAGGCAAAAACTGACACAGCATACCACAGCTAATAAACTTCGTCTTGAGCGGGTCATTCACTACTAGTGCACTAGTGGAACATACCTAGTCACTGCAGTGCTAGCGAGTCATGCATATACGCTACCTGTGGCATAATCCAGTATTTATTTCGCGACGGAAAACCCCAAGGAAAAAAAAGAAAAGAAAACAGTCAGATTGGCCAGTATCAGGCATGCAAACCCACGACCTAACAAATACGAGCTATAGATGCCATCCTCAGAGACTCACTTGGAACACGCCGTTTTATCTTTCTGTAAGTTACGCCCACGGATTGCTCGTAGTGTCCAATTGTATCTCTAATGCATTTTCAGTTCTTGAAACCAAACTCTTCTACTAATTGACCTTCCACCTTAAAGTGTAGGCTAATAGTCCTGAAATAGCTACATTTATTAGCGTTGTTACTTTATTACATACTTAGAGTAAATAGAGGAGGTATTTATTCTTCTTAAATCTTAAATACTTACAGAGGTTTCAGCAGATATACAGGTTTTGAGGTCGCCTGCATTTTCCAAAAATGTATTCTTTTAAGAAAATACTCAAGTGTGTGTGTGGGCGTGTGAACAGCATAACTAAAATCCTAATGTTTTGCATTTACATGACTTTCTCTACTCACTCTTCCACAAATATTCTTACAAGAAGCTTATTCTTCTATCTACTTCTTGATAATTGAGATAAACTTTCATTACACATTTATACATGTTTTCCTCTTATGTATAAACAGCACATAATAGGCTAAAGGGATGGTCAGATTTTCAAAAAGCGGAGTACCGTGTAATGGATTTGAAATTCCATGCTATTTTTAAGACCACGATAAAAACGCATAGCATTTTGCCACTTGAAAAACTCTGATGTGTTACAAACTATTCTTACAAAAGTTTACCTACTTCTTGTTAATCGAGGTAAACTTTAATTACAGATTTACTTATTTAGTTGTAGGTACAAGAGGGATACAGCAGGCTAAAGTGATAATCAGATGTTTAGATAGCGGATAGCTATGTGAAAGCTTTGAAATTTCATGTTCTTTACATGACCACGGGAAAACAAATACAAACTTAACACTTGAAATCTGCAAGTATTTGAAGAGAATTTCAGAAATGGTTAACGTCACAAAAAACGCTTTAACGAGATCTACATTTTTTCTGCAGTAACATTTTGTCCATCTCTTACTAATTTTATAAGGTCATTTCTAATGAAGAGGACTTAACATGTTATTCTCAGAAAATTCTAAATGTACATTTGATTTCACTAAAATATACTCATCGTATAGTACTTTAATCGAAATTGTTAGAACCATATTTGAGAAAATAAAAAATAACCTAACTTTTTCATGTAAGGGGTATTTGGGATTTTCCTGAAAATGTTCGCGTCACACCCGTGGAAGATACTGATCTTAAATACAACGTTTGGTACTCATCGACTTTTTGTTTTTGAGTTTTGCTGTTCACAGACACCTCAACATGTAAACACACGCGCGCGCGAAAGCACGGAGGTTTTTATAAAGCTTTCTTGGGTTCAGAGAATCTCAAAACGGGCATTTCCGATGAAATTTCGGTATCGAATTTTTGGGTGGAATTACAATACTGCCTCTTCTTACTATAATAGGTAGATAAATTGTAGAGAAAATAAAAACAAAATATCGGATAATACGAAGCTTTGTACACTCGCTTTCATTTATGCATCACCACAGCTTTGGGAGGAGCAAGGAGGAAGTGTGTAAATGTTTATCTTTAAGCGCATGCAGTGGCGTCCTGTTTTACGTACGCAGTTCTAGATTATTTAAATATGACTTTAAGTAATAGCTTTACTCGTAATCATTTATAATCACAATGTATAAATACATAACTAAATAAAACCCTGTTTTGCACAATATCTCACGAGCTTTTATTTTTAATGGCAACATAGTATAAAGCTGAAATACATTATACTTTGTCGCGGTAACTTTCGTGTTATCTTTTGCTGAGCGCCTGTTATTTTATTACTAGTTTGAATTTTGGGTTCTTTATCCTCCGACTAGCTATTATTACAAGTCGAGCAAATCTCTTAAACAGGGTGTGTAAGCGGAAAGGAGTCGTTACTAAAAGATAACACTGATAAAAGAATTTGTTTTTACACTTTTATTGCCGTCACAATTAATTAATTTCACATAATTACTCTTAATACACGCCCGAATGAAACTGTTATATTTTCAAATGTAACTATAATCACTTATTTGCCGCACATTATTAATTCGCGTATTTCAAATTTTTAAACTAACTTTACGAGGCGAGAGATTCTGTAGAACTGCGCGACGTGTAACCCGCGAATGATTCTCTTAAACTGCGCGTTACCCGTCTCTGGCACGGAATTTATACTCCCTCACCCCGATATGCCTAAACATTATAACAGAGCTGCTATTGGTTAATAAAGCGCGTCAACATTAGCGTCTATTTTTATATCCAATCAAAATTACGAACACATATGCTCTAGGGATAATATTCCCTCCATTTCTAAAGAAAAGCGCGCTAATCTGACGTCATTTGCTTGTCTCTTCTAATTAATAAACAACTCTCCCCCTCGCTCATTATTATCCTCTCCTATTGTCAGTTTCAGTGAGGTCGTGTAAACTTATTTTATAACAATGCTTATAAATAACAAACATCTCAAATCATTGTCATACAATAATGCTAATTTAACTACATTCACTCTGGCATTTACAGTGTTGTGATGTAAAATACTGCGTCAACTTTTTACTCTTAAAGAGGATACATTTACTAGAATTATTTTAATAATCCGTCCAATCTCCATTCTCGTCCAATATCTGATTTAGCCACCAAGGCACTGAGTCACTCGTCGTCCTCTGGGAACAGTCATGAAATGTGGGGACATTTCCGTTTAGAGTCAGAGTTCTTCCAGCACCGAAGTGATTCAGTGCCTAGGTGGCTAAATCAGGTATTGGAAATTGTACAGGTTATTAAAACAATATCTAGTAAATGTGTCCTCTTTGAGAAAAAAAAGTATACTTTACTTCAGTTTTACATTATGTAGTCATTAAAAGTACTATTTTATGGAGAAATTGTACAAAACCTGTTTTATTTAGTTTGCACAGATGATTCCAATAATGGAAAGGTAGAATCAGACGACTGAAAAATTCAGTGTCATCGCCAGGATTTGAACCATGGACCTCCCGATTTCCTTCTGGTTGCTCTAAACACTGCGCTACTAGGGCAACATGCCGATACGACATTAAATTCCCCAAATAATTCACATTTTTCCCTGTAAACCACAAGTAGATTGTATTGAGGTGACATACACCAATGGCGACTTAGTAAGTACTTTAAGTCCCGGGCTTCATGATCATAGTAGTGGTTAGCGCAACCGGACGGAAGCCGGGAGATCCGTGGTTCAAATCCCAGCAATGGCATTAAATTTTTCAGCCATCTGATTCTACCTTTCCAACTTTGTCCAACACACGGCTTGTGTGGAGGAACAATTGATTCCAATAATGGCTAGTAAATGTGTCCTCTTTGAGAGTATTTCTGTTTTACAATAAGTTGCCATTAAAACCATTTGTTCATGGAAATATTGTGCAAAACAGGGTTTTATTTAGTTATATATTTAAACATGGTTATTATAAGTGATGGCGAGTAAAGCTTTTGCTTAAAGTTATATATTCATATGTGAGTAATCTAGAACTTTACACATAAAACAGACGCCACTGCATGCGCGAAAAGGTAAATAGATACACATACCCCCTCCTTGCTATACACTCCACCTATGAAGGCCAGTAGGATGCCTCCCAAAGCTGCAGTGACGGCATAAATGGAAGCGAGTGTACATTGAGCATCTTCCACCCCAAACTACCCTGCAAGCATGTTTTGATTTTCCTACGCAGCACTTTGACTAATCAGTAATTAAGTGAATAGGATTTCACACACTAACCAGTAAAGTCTCCCACGTGCACGCGACTTAAGGGGCCGCGTTTGTTTGCCGGGAGATGGAGCTGCGGGTTTGTCACGGTTTCTTAGTGCCCAAGCATGACGAAACCATAGTAATGAAACTGATTTCCATACCTCCCAAGGGCGGTTCTTGGGTAAAACACACAGCATGGTTCTCCACGCCTCGAGACCCAGGAGTATATGATATACGAGCAATAGAATCAGCACTGTACTGTGTTTTTACTTTTTCTACCACGTACATAATAGGTAGAGAAGACATTGCATTCCACTTAAAAATTCGATACCGAGATTACACCGGAAATGCATGTTTTGAGACCCCATGTATGTGTATGTCTGTGAACAGCTTAACCCAAAAACGAAATCTGGGATAAATACCAAGCTTGGTATTTAAGTTCAGAACCTTCTAAGGATGCAACATAAAGGTTTTCAAGTAAATCCCCTACCTCAAACTACCCTTTACATGGAACATTGATTGTATTTTTTTATTTTGTAAAAAGTGGCTGTAATGATTTTGATTAAAATATCAGAATGTGACAAATAAAATGTGTAGAACCTTAAATTTTCTGGGAATAATTCTGAAGTCCTCTTCATTTGGAAGGAATTTTGTATAATATTTTATAACTAGTAAACGTTAATGTGCTACATAGAAATATAGAACTATTTAAAACACAATTAATTGTTTTTGTGGTGTCAGCCATTTCCGAGATATCCATTATTAATAGTTCGAATTGTTCAATACTTAACCAATCTTTTAAAGTCCTGTTGATTTTTAGTTGTTTCTCGCAATGTCATGGGGAGGGTATGGAATTTTAAGGCCAGTGCATAGCGTCCAGCTCTTAACATTTGACTATCGCTATTCCCTTTGTGCCTATAATGAAATGCGTAATATACCTATTTCCGGAAAGGCTTATGTCAATTAAAATGAAGTAGATAGAAAAATAAACTTTCGTAAGAATAATTTGTATACGCACTAACAAGCGATAGAGGGTAGGGAAGGTCATGTGAATGTAACACACTAGACTTTTTTCTCTATTTATTTTACGTCGCTTTAACTGCAGGGCCATATCGCGACGGGTCTGTTAGAAGATACCTCGTGGTACGATGTTTGACACACAGCCTCCTAGGTCCCACCCCTGTACCATAACATCTTCTTCACGTGTCCACAGAGACCTTAGTGCTAGGCAATTGTACCTCTGCTGCTACACGTGACGGCCAGATGACATTAAGGTGCCGTCCAGTCTACTGCTTTCATAGTGTATGGATAGACGACAGTACATTCGCCATATTTTCATGTTTACTATTGTTTTAGACTAAAGTGGAACTTTGGGTAGTGTATTAATAACTCAATCCGGTATTTAACCTTGGCGACTGAGGGAAACCAGAAATAACCTCACGCAGATTGGTCCCCCACGGGATTTGAACTCGGGATATCCCGAATACGAGCCACAGACTTCACCGCTTAAGCCATCCCACTCGCTGCTGCACTATTAGCTTGAAGAATAGAACAATTTCACGAGAAATAAAATATACTTGAAACGTTACAACCATAATTTAAACATTGGCAAAGGAAGCCACGTTTTATTCCTAAAACAAATATTTCTTAATTCCTCTAAGAAAAATTTCCATTGAGTTAATAGAAAATGTGATAAGAAAATCGAGGCGGAGCATCAATTAATGTTTTACTTTCTCTAGCAATTAGCTATATTAAATAGGAAGTATTCTATTTCGACCAAAAGGTATATATCGCGATTTCATTGGAAATACGTATTTTGAGGTAGCCTGAATCAAAAACATCCATGTACGTTTCTAAACAGCAAACATAAAAAACGAATAAGTAATAAATTTAGTATTTAAAGTGCGCTATCTTCCAACCAAGGAAAATCCCCACCCCAAATTTCTCTTTGTATAAAAAATTGTTATCTTTTATTTTCTCACAATTAGCTCTATTTTTCTGAAAATAATACAGATATTTAATGTATAATTTTATTATAGATAAAATGCAATAAGTTGAATTTTCTGTGAAGTTTCTGAAGTGCAGTGCATTCTGAATTAATTTTATTTTTTTTATAGCGGATAAACCGTAAGACATAGTCAAAGACTTAAAACCCTTTAAAGTACACAACTTATATCAAATACATATTTTTGTTTCATAAACCTTTCCCAGATATCTGTTACTCTTGGTTTGAATTTATCGGAACTTTATGCACATTTTTATGTAATTGCATTAAGTCACCATTATTTTGTTTCTCGTGATGTCATACAAATAATTGAGAAGTCAGCATATAGCGACCTACTTTTTAAATCACTGATTACCGCTTCAGCCCGCTGTATCACTCTTGTATGTGTAATGAAACCATTTATGGAAACGTTTATCTCGATTAATATAAAGTAGGACGGTAATAAAGTTTTGTAACATAAGATTATGAATGTGTTGGCTCAGAAGTTTGGGAAATTAAATGAGTTTATTTGTCGTACATATTTCAGTGCTGAGTTTTTCTAACGTAGGTTTTTATACATTCAGAATGTCGCAGGGGCATTACATGCCACACAAGTTGGGTAAACATTACCCGGCAGATTCCAAAATGAGCAGGGCACAGATTAACGCATAGAATATCTAATTTAATGATAAATAAATAGTTTCTGTACCACCTACCAGTAATAGGAAAGGAAATATTCCACTCAGAAATTCTTAAGAGAGATTTCATTGGAAATGCATGTTTTGAGGTCCCCTGAAACCAAAAAGTTATTAAGCAAATATGTGCATTTGTGTATGTGTGTTTGTGTTACAAAGTAATTAAAAACAGAAAGTACCAAACTTGGTGTTTAAGTTCGGCATCTTTCAAGAAAGATGTCTAAGAAGCTCTCCATAAGCCAAACTGTTTGCATGGGAAGGTCCGCCTGGGTAAGAACCTAAGCTAAACCCCCTTCTAAACAACCCAGGGTTAGCGCCATCCGAGCGGCTCTTCAACGTGGGGTTTCCCATGAGGGCAATACCTTCTTATCCTAGAAAGGCCCCCCCCCGCTTACGCGAGAGATGGAAGTGGATACGCCACTTACGCGCGTCACCTGATAGGATGACTACCGATAACCTCGGTTGGGCCGACAGCAACATAGCATACCGCCTACCGTCCTTCCAGGTCGGTACCGGAGAATATTGAGGCGTCTCACAATCCCGTCTGCATGGAAAACCATACAGACGTACCCAATACCCGTGGGTCTCGGGAACCACTACCCCGCCGAGTCCAACCCAATCCGAACAACTCCCCAACGGGAGGGGCTCGAAACGTTCGGCCCGGCGTACTTCAAGTAACGTCAGAAGTGCCACGAGTGCTAGGGGTTCGCAGCGCTCACACTACGGCAGCTGAAGGGGTCTGAACCCCTCCTCGAGAGTGAGTCGGCACCGCGGTAACGTGTGCGTCTCGCAATTCCGAGGTCCCGGGTTCAATCGCCGGCGACCGTCCACTCTGACCAATGGTTTTTTCGTGGTTTCCCCGGGAAGGTGCTTACATCTCTACCACGACATTCTTACCCTTCATTTCCTGTACCCATAATCTCCTTTATTGTCGTCGTTTCAGGGCTGTAGGACCAGACGACGGTGTTCGGAAGGTTGCGGCTGGGCGATGGGTGTTCGCTTAGTAGAGGACTGATAGTTAGGACCCGCCTCAGAGTCCGCCTCACCAGGGGTGGACCGCGAGGATCTAGAGAATTGTGGATGGGCCCGGGCAGAGTCGGATGCGTTCGGACTAGAAACGTTAGGGACCCCGTCTTCGGGTCTGGTCGCCCTTACGGTCTCTCCTCTGATCCTTCCCTCACAGGTGCCATGGTAGAAGCAAAAAGGGCCGTACCGATGTGCTTGCGATGCTCTGCCCCTGTTGCGGGGACCGCTTCGTACGTCCGTACCGTTACCATTACCTTTTACATGGATATGTCTTTATTTTTTATTTTCTCAAAAATAGCTATAATAATTTTGCTGAAATTATCATATTTTTACGAATTTTTCACGTCTAATAAAATGTGCATCTTGAATTTTGCTTGAATAACCTGTGAAGTCCTCTTCATACCCACTAAATTTTATATTATTTTGTATACCTGAAAAATCATAAGATATAAAGTGCAAATACGGCGGGAAAAATCTATGGCTTGTTCAAGTATACATCCTGTGTCGATTTTATTTTATTTGTTTATTTACTTATGGTGTTTTCGAAATATTATCTTTTCCCTTTTACAGTTTCCTAAATACGTCATCTGACGGACATGCTTGAACGTTTGAGACTCATATTGTTTCTTTACATTGCAAGTATGAAAACTCATTATTCGACTTTTAATGCACTTGGACTAGAGTAGATTTAATATCAACTTAGCAAATCACTCATCGAATAAGCTTGTAGCAAAGCATCATTAATATAATATTAATTGGGAAACTTGAAGTACTGATAAGGAACATTCCAGTGTTTGAAACTGGCGTTCCTTTCAGGTTGCAAGGTTAACTATCTGAATGGTGTACTTCTCAGAAATTGAAGAGGATGATATTTAGATATGTTTTCGAGAGATCGGCTTTCTCTTTAGTTTGTGGACGCAAGAATAGGAGAAGCCGGCGATCCCAGGAAGGCTGAAAGGTTAATGCTCTGGAAGGGACTCAACTGGAATATAACTAACTTCACTTAAAAATATTGCCGTTCAGATCTACAAGGTTGTAGGAGAATTTAAATCAATATTACCTACTCTTCAAATATCCCAGAGAAAGTAGTAATAGACAGAGATATATGGAGGCCTTGTGGACAATATAATATCACCATTTTTACTTTCTCTACTACGTATAGTAAGTAGGGGAAGTATTGTATTCCAACCAAAAATTCGATACCGAGATTTCACCGGAAATACATGTTTTGAGACCTCCTGAATCCAAAAAAATCATTTTTAGAAACATGTCCGTGTGTGTGTCTGTGTGTGTGTCTGTCTGTGAACATCATAACTCAGAAACGAACAGTCGGATAAAAACCAAACTTGGTATTTAGGTTCAATATCTTCCAGAGATGCAACACGAAGGTTTTTAAGGAACTCCCCCCACCCCAGATTACCCTTTACATGGAACATTTTTCGAAAATTTTAATTTTCTCAAAAATGTCTCTAACGATTTTGATTAAAATATCATATGTTTAAGATATTTTCATGACAAATGAAATGTATATCTCAAATTTTCTGGGAATGTCTCCAAAAGTATTCTTCATTGTGAACGACTTTTGCATAACTGGTAAACCATAAGAGATAGACAAAATGTTACTACACAAAAAATGTAGATCGCGTTAAAATGCACGATTTATTTCATATACATTTCTTTTGTTGAGTGAACCGTTTTCGAGATATTGCTTGTTATTCCCTTAAATCTTCCAACATACTTTTTCTCAAATTCGTTATTCATTTTTTTTATGTCCTGGACATGCAAAGAGAATGGCATGCGCCACATAGCAACCAGCGCTTAAAAGATTTGACTATCGCTTAAAACCTACCATATTCCCCTTGCATCTACAAGAAAATTAGCAATAAGATTGACATCTCGATATCTCGATTAACATGAAGCATATGGAGAATAAGCGTTTGTAAAAAACGTTTGTACAAGAGTAGAGAAAGTCATGTGAGTGTAACACATCAGATTTTTTTAAATGTACGGATTCCCAACGAGGCAACTCGCAGCTGCTACGTAAATTCTAGACGTGTTTGCTGGCACAATTTTACTGGAACTGTTTTAGCTGCCTCCTTGTACATCTTGAGAGCATATTCACAGAGAAGTTAAAATGATTCTAGAATAAAACTTCTTCCACACTGTTCTTCTTTGAACCACAGATCTTCCAGTTTCCATTCGTTCGGTCTAACCACTGAACTACCTTGGCAATAGTGGTTAGAGCAACGGGACGAAATCCGGGAGATCCGTGGTTCAAATCCCGGCTACGGCATTGAATTTTTCATTCATCTGATTCTATCTTTCTAAAATGATTCTAGTTGACTAGGATTAGGATTATGAGCCGAGGGGGACTTAGAACCTCAACCTAAGCAGATCTTTTGAGCCTAGGCCCCTAACTGAGCGCTCCCGAGAGGGAGGGGTGAGCTGAGAGGGGAGCAGGAGGCACGACACGACAGAGGACAGGGTCCCTACATTTTCCAGGTTGAAACTTCTCAGATGGCAGCTCGTACAACTGGCTTCTCTCCCCCTGCAGGCTTTCACATCCCACTGGGGGCCCCGGGACTCGGAGACCGCCCCCATTCCGGGAGACAAACTGTTACGGAAAGCATCCTTTTCCCCTGCCATGCAACGCCGAAATTCCCTGAAACAACCAAGCAGATGGAAGGTGAAGTGAAACGAAAAAGAGCTGAAATGGAGGGACAGGATATTAGGGGGAGGTAATCAACCTTCCCAGCAGTCGCCTAGCTAACCGGGGAAACCACTTAAAAGACCCAAGGGTCAAGAAGCTCGGCCCGAGAATCAAACCCACGACTTCCCGAGTACGAGTCACACGCGCTACCGCCTGCGCCACCTGCTCAGTATCGTACTTGAAGTGTTATAAAAATGTTTTGACGATATGGTTGTAAGCTGTCAGATTCTCGTCGCAGAAATGCAGACCATTGGCGGTACATAATTTTCCTGCCTTGTATAAAATGACACATCATTGGCATTATGTATTTGTTGTTTTACGTAAATAATATACTTAATTTTTACTACACTGTTGTACTGTTGTAAAAGTTTGGTTTCACACATTCACCCTCTAACTGCAATTTGTAGTCTTCAAAACGATATTGGGTTTAAACAAAAGTTTAAATTCTTAAACAAATGAAAGTGGTAATTTTGGCTTAGCTTGACGAAGTTTTCCCCTTCGATAGCTGTTCTGGCGAGGGTGGCTCGAGGGTTATTAGGGGGATATTTTCCCAGCAGCACGTGACCGCGTCATAGATTACAAGTGACATTCATCAAATACTTGAGGAGGGGCATGAACGCAGACAAGATAAGGGGCTCCGGCACGCGCCTTTGTATTAACTCAATATAAACAAGGCGAAGGGTGAATATCCCTATTTACGTGGTTAATATCTTATCAAATACTTCCTCCCCCTTTCTTCGTTCACTTAATATTCGTTTTTATGACTATTCACAGTCTCCAACACCCTACATCAATGTAAGCTGTAGCAAGCTTCTTGAGAAATGCCGTAACCAACTACAAAGAGTATCAGTGTTCAGGCAGTAGTATATTTAACGGGAACACTGCAGGAGAATGGGAATTCATTAGTTTACTTTATTGTACTGTTGCTCTTTTAACCCGGCGTTTTATTTTTGCGTGTTGTTAGGTGTAGGTTTGTTCGTCCGTTTTTCTGTACGCAAGAAACAATTCATGAACTGCTATGTCCGTGTAAAGATATGGGGATTTTCCCTATTGGGATGTCTGTTACAAGATACACTCCGTCTCGTGAGATCCTTAGCGACCGATTGTAGAAATACTTCATAGAAAAGTAGCATCTCCAGTATAAAATGCCACCACAATCACTGCATTGTGGGGGCAGAGGATGCATCGGCTGAACGTAGGGCCAGGTCAACTAGGGCTATCGCGCTAGATACTCACGATGTATCCAATTATTTGTTAACTAACTGTAAGGTCAGTTCTTAAACTATATTTTGAATATTCCTTGACTGACGTCTGAAAATTTTGCTCAGAGCATTGCACTGTGAAACTGTGTGAAAATCTGAAAAAAAATCCTGTTCCTTGTTTTTTTTATTAAGCTATTTTCATGCCAAATAAAATGTATACATTGAATTTTCTAGGAATAGCCTGTGAAGCCCTCTTTATTCCGAACCTTTTTTGTACAACCGGTAAACCGAAAGAGTTGGATGAAATCATACTACAAAATTTATGTAAAATTTATTTTTTGTGGCATTAACCATTTTCGAGTTATTTTTTATGATTGATTTTAATGTTTAAACAATTTATACTTTTTGAACTACAAATAGCTATTCTTTTGTTTTTCTTTCTTTTTCGTGTTCTTAAAAAGTAACAGAATTTCGAAGCTATCAGAAAACGATCGACTTTAGAAAGATTTGACTATATCTTTAGCTTACTGTGTTCTCACACCTTTAAGAAATGATGAAGGTTGCATTAACAAGAAGTAGATAGAAGAATAGCCTTCTGTAAATATAGTTTGTAAAATAGTGAGTAGAGAAGGTAATCTGAATGTAACGCATCCGATTCGTATTTATTTGTTACTAGTTAACAGAGTGAACAAATGAAAACATTAAGTATGACGCCCGTTCAAATTAAAAGGCTTGGAACACAATATTTCACTATAACTTCAGTCCCATACAAATGAATCGTAGATGTTATGCGGGCAGTTTGATTCCACTTTTATTAACGTCGACGCTGTTTCAGCGGTGTGCGCCTGAATTGCAACTACCCGCTGCACTCAGCAACCTGTCGCCATCATAACGGAATATTGCAAGCTCCCCACGTCACTAAAGCCGCCGTTATGTTGACGATCACAACTGGTGGCGATCAAATAACGAAAATAATAAAGGTTCGGAGTGTAACATTTAAATTTGTGTGTGCTCCCCCTGTCGGACAGTAGTTTAGAGGTTATCTGCTGGAGCGGAAATGACGCCTCCACTTGCGGCTCATTAGGCCTCGGTCACGTGGCCTGGCAACCGACGAGTCAGCCATCTGTCGCCCAGAGCTCCCAACTAAAACTAACGGGTCCTCTGGGATGAAGTGGCGGCAAATTGCATGAGCAGCCTTTGGGGGAGAGAGAGATCTGATTTATCGGCGCAACCAAAGGTTATACTTGTTGGGGCCTCTCTATATATACTTTTATCAGATTCCTTTCCTTTTATTATATAATATTTCCATCCCCTCTTGTCACTCGCCCATTCATTCTTCGATAGATAAGAGTTTGTCAGTCACAAGAGCCTAAAGAATCGTGTTTCTCGTGGTGGAAAACAACATTGACACTCTAGACATAAGCTGTCACGTGATTATGTTAGTAATTACTGTGTTGCAACGTAAATAATACCTACGCATTTATTTATTTAAGGTTAATTCCTCCCTTTGTTCCTATGTACCACCCAGGATTGAAACAGAATTGTGGAAACATAAAATTCGGCCAGTATAACGTATTTGAAAATCTAAATCAATAACAACGAATTTCTCAGAAATGGTTAATGCCTCAAATGCGTCCAATCACAAATTGTGTTTTAAAGAGATCTACATTTTTGCAGTAAGGCTTCGTCTATTCCTTACAGCTTACGAGTTGTACAAACGTTGTACAAAATCATTCAAAGTGAAGAGGACTTTACAGACCATTCAAGATACCTATACACTTTACTTATCATACATAAATCTTATATATATGGTATTTTAACCAAACTCGCTGGAGACATTTTGAGAAAATAAATAATAATGAAAAACATTCCATGTAAAGGGTAGTCTGTGTGCGGGCATTTTCCTGAAAATCTTCGAGTCACACCTTGGAAGACGCTGAACTTCAACACCAAGTTTCGTATTTGACCAACTTTACGTTTTTGAGTTATGCTGCTCACACACACACGTGTGTGTTTTTTGGATTCCAAACGTGCACCATTTCCGATAAAACCTCGATATCGAATTTTTGGATGGAAAGCAATACTTCCTCTTATCTGCTTTATGTAGGTGAGAGAGAAAGTAGAAATGATATAGCCGCATGGAATAACGGTTATATACTAGAGTTAGGCTAGACCTACTGCGCAGTGGCCTTAGACTGGGCGACAGTTGCCACACTGCGGCGGTATTATGGTTTGTTAGCCCCACGTTTGGGAGCCAATTTGGGGCGGTATTAATGTTTGTGTTCGAAAGATGCTACTGTTTATCTGCCGCACGTATGGGATACAATTTGTCGCGGTCACTTCGTGTTATCTTTTACTGAGCGCCTGTTATTGTATTTTATTTTGGGTTCACTGTCCTCCGGTTAGCTATGATTTCTCGGTCAAGCACTTCTCTTGTACAGGGTGTGTAAACGGAAAGGAGTTTTTATCCAAAGATAACACTGATAAAAGAATTTGTTTTACACTTTTATTGTCGTAACACATTATTCACTTTCACCTATTAATCTTGACACTCGCCAAACTGAAACTGTTATAATAACTTCTTTACTGCCCATTATTAATTCGCGTACTTCAACTTTTTGTGTAATTAACTTTACGACACGAGAGATTTTTCATAAATTTGCTGCGCGTAACCTGCAAATCGATAAACTGTACGATGTATTCACGATGACTGCTTCTGTTGAACTCATCGATGTCTTATACGCGAATGCTTCTGTTGAACTCCGTGAAACTTGGCTCTGACACGAATTTATACTCCATCGCCCGATATGCCTAAATATTTATAACCGAGCTGCTATTGGTTAATAAATCGCGCCAACATTAGCGTCTATATTTATATCCAATGAAAATTACGAAACATATGCTCAAGGGAAAATGTTCCCGCAAATTCTAAGAAAAACACGCCACTCTGACGTCATTTGCTCGTCTCTAATAATGATAAATAGCTCACCCCTTCGCTAGATTATTACACGCTATTATTGTCAGTTTCAGTAAGGCCGTATAAACCCACTTCTCAACAATGCTTACAATCAACAAACATCTCAAATCAATGTCACACAACAATGCATATTCACACTACAATAACTCTGACATTTACATTTTTGTGATACAAATTACTGCGTCAACACTCACCTTCCAAATTACATATAAGCAGCCGGAAAGTCAATGGACAACGTAACTGAGACTCACACAAAAACCATATAACATACATCACAAAGGCGTTGAAAATGCGACCGTGACTGCCAACGTTGTATCTCATTATGTTCAGTATTACTTCAGTCAGCATACAGCGTTTTTGGGTTGGTTTTTTGTTAAACCATACCCTCTGGATGGTTCTAGAACCAAATCAGGAACGGGGGCTGGGCTTTACTGTAATGGCACCAAGATTTCTTATACTCTTGGTACCTTAGCTACAGTTTTCCAGGTTTATGCAGTCCTAGCCAGGGTCATGGAAAGCATTAAAAGGAGATATACGAATAGAAGTGTTCTTAACGTCTCAGACAGTCAAGCTGCTCTTAAAGCACTTGAATCAATAAACTCAAAGCTCGTCTCAGAATGCCGGGAATCCTTAATTACTCTGGCTGAACACAATAAGGTTCAACTTATGTGGGTGCCAGGACACATAGGCAATGAGAAAGCAGATGAAGCAGCCAAAATTGGCAGTGAAATCCCATTTTTTGGTCCGGAACCTGTACTGGGAGTGTCCTACAGACCAGTGAAACAGGCTATTAAGTGCTGGGCTCAAGCAGAACACAATAACTACTGGAACTCCATTGAGGGTTGCAGACATTCCAAGTTGTTTATTACAGACCTGGATAACAGCCGGGCAAAATATTTGCGCGGTCTTAGTAGAAGAAGACTTGCATGGGCAACAGGATTCATTACAGGACACTGTGCCCTAAAGTTTAATCTATACAGAATGGGATTGTTTAACAACCCTATCTGTAGTAGATGTCTAGAAGGAGATGAGACTGTTACTCATCTACTATGTGATTGCCCCGCTCTTGCGAATCAAAGAGCAAGTATTTTTGACAATCACTTTCCAAAGATAGATGAACTATCGAAATCCTTAGTTAGCAGTCTGGTTAAGTTCATATGGAGCAACAGACTACTTAACTGATGAAAGGGGGATGAGCAATAGATCTTAAGGTCGCAGTGCTTGAGCATAAAACCCACCCCTTTTCAAACTAGAACTAGAACTGGATACCCTCTGCCATTAACTTTATTCCCGAGATTATAAACAGTTGTCCTGCTGGAAACTTGCAATGAAATTTTGTCCGAAGTTTTTTGCAGAGGAGTATTTCAGATATACATAATACAGAAAAGTGCTTAATGGTAGTATACAGGGTGAATCACCTAAAACTTGCACCGCAAATATTTCGGAAATGGAAAGTGCTATTGATGTGCAGTTTTCACAGCATTGATTGGTATTCAGGGGCTTGTACATTTAGCCTATAAACAGATTTTAATAATACTGAGAAAGTGTATTTTTTGAGCGAACATAAATTTTTTAAATGGAACAACGCCTAGTTACATCAACAGAATAAAGTTAGGCTAAATTAGAATGTAGTGGCGTTTGTTGCAAGATTCTGGTGCAAGTGGTTTACGAGAAATCTTATTTTGAAACTTTTACGCACCGACACTTGTACAACCTGTGGTAGCACAAAATAAAGAAAAACAAAAGGGAATTACAATACTTCTGTGGATAATTACAAGTAAAGAGAACATAGCTCTTCAAAGATTGTGTTCAAAATGACCACCGGCAGCTTCAATACACGCTTCCAGTCCGCTATGGAAAGACTGCTGCACACGTTCTAGCATTTCAGCGGAAATTTCAGAGCAGGCCGCAGTAATACGTCGTTTCATATCGTCTGCTGTAGTTGGTACATCCTTGTAAACAGTGTCTTTCAGCCTTCCCCACAGAAAATGTCTAAAGGGGTCAGATCCGTTATCGGGTCGGCAAGATACACGTCCTCTTCGTCCAATCCAACGATTCGGAAACAATCCGTTAAGACAAGCTGTAGTATTTCATGCACTATGGGCTGGACACCATCATGTTGGTATCACAAGTTCCTCCTAGTCTGCAAAGGAACGTCTTCTAGCATCTGTGGCAGACGGTCTATCAGGAGGTTGCGACACTTGTGCGAGTTCATTGTCCCTTCTATGAACAAAGAGCCTATGAGCTGATGGTTCACTATCCCACACCACGCGTTTAAACTCCATAGACGCTGACGTTCCACCTGACGAAGCCTACGGGGATTGTTAACAGACCAATAGTGCATGTTTCTGCGGTTTACCTGGCCATGATTAGTAAATGTTGCCTCATCACTAAACAACATACATGATGAATCTGGAGTATCATGTCTTAATGCCCATGTACAAAAGTTAAAACGATTCTCAAAATCGTTTCCATGCAGCTCTTGATGGAGAGAGATGTGAAAGGGATGGAACCTATGTCGATGAAGAATGCGTAGTACACTTGTCTGACTTATGCCACTTCCACGTACGATTGTGCGGAAACTAATTTTTTGGATCTACTGCAACGGCAGCCAAAACATTAATTTCTGTCTCTTCTCCAGTCACTTGTTTGTTTCTGTTATGTTTGCTAGGTGTTGCAGTAACACTTTCACGTAATTGGTTGAAGAGGTTGATAAATCACTTCCGAATTGGTTGACGTCTATTGGGATACGTTTCCGCATACCACGTACAGGAACGAACTGCATTCTTCCTACACTCTCCATACACCATGAGCATGTCGGCTTTTTCTGCATTAGTGAACCCCATCTTCCACTCACGACGTACTGCTTGAACTGTCACAAACTAACTGACCAGAAAGTCTCAATTCAAACAACGAACAGAAAACACAATGCAAACAAACATAACAACATCGTACCTAGCAACTAAGCAGGTTGAATGGGACAAACAATTGTCGAGGTGGAAACTTTTCAAAATACGATTTCTCGTAAGCCACTTGCACTAGAACCCTGCAACAAAGACCATTGACATTCTAATTTACCCTACCTTTATTCTGTTGATGTAACTATGCATTGTTCCATTTAAAAATATGGTATATTTCCTCAAAAAGTACACTTTCTCATTATTATTGAAATCTGTTTATAGGCTAAATGTACGATCCCCTGACTACCAGTCAATGATGTGAAAACTGCACATCAATAACACTTTCCATTTCCAAAATATTTGCGGTGCAAATTTTAGGTGATTCAACCTGTATAATCAAGATAATGCGTAACGTAGCACTAACTGACACCACAAGTTTACTCTTAACAAGCAGCAGATTTAGGTCTCATTTAACTGTCATGACTCAACTGATACACATACGCGCCTTTGCGTTGAGAACGAAGTTTTACTTTTACGTTGGAGTAGGTAATGTATCGCTCCGCGACTCACGTACCTAAGGTCTGCTGAGCAGATGGAGATTGTGCCAATCTTTCATTGTAGAAGTGACTGATAAACAGCAAACCTATTGCTGTTATTTAAACACTTAGGATGATGCAAAACTTTTAGCATATTAGTTATTATGCAACAAGTGGATAATTGTGATAAGCAAGACATCAGTGTTCCATTTAGATTATCCACAAGCTGGATGCAACATTTTATTCAATCTTAGCATTATAAATTGTAGGAAATAAATCATGAAATAATTCGTCATCTATAGCTGGCATACCTGGGAGCATCTTCATATGTTCGTAAGTGAGACGTTAGCTTCTCTTTGCATTTCATTTGTTACTTACCTGGCGTCCTGAACTGATAAGTAACGTATTCCTGGAAGAGAAATAAGGAGGTAATACGGACTGCCTATTATCAGCAAGCACTCTGAGTAATTATAATTTCAGATTTTTATTATTTTATATTTAATAATGTACAGATGATTTTGCATCTTCGTTGCTGAGAGAAAAGAATTTCATAAAATGATTTTATCTTGTCTCTATAAGGCGCGCAATTTTGGAATATTCTTATTATGTCATTGATATTATTGGAACGCGAACATAATGAACCAATTATGCATGACAGTGAATGCAATAACAACCTGTTTCTAATGCTAAGATTCTATAACGCTACCTATGTGGTTCCATTAATCAGTTTTTGGAAAGAGCTCCACTCCCTTAAGATCTGAGTGTAGAGCGTTCTTTTCTCGTACTGTATATGCTCGTCTAAAGCCCTTGTACACGATCAAACTTTTTTTACTTTCTCTACTACGTATAGTAAGTAGGGGAAGTATTGTATTCCACCCAAAAATTCGATACCGAGATTTCTCCGGAAATACGTGTTTTGAGACATCCTGAATTCAAAAAAAATGCATTTTTGGAAACATGTCCGTGTGTGTGTCTGTGTGTGTGTCTAGCTGTCTGTCTGTGAACAGCATAACTCAGAAACGAACAGTCGGATAAAAACCAAACTTGGTATTTAGGTTCAGTATCTTCCAGAGATGCGACACGAAGGTTTTCAGGAAAAGAATTTTCTTGGTAAGTCTCCAAAAGTATTCTTCATTGTGAACGACTTTTGCATAACTGGTAAACCATAAGAGATAGACAAACGTTTACTACACAAAGATGTAGATCGCATTAAAATACACGATTTGTGTCATATACATTTTTGTTGTTGTTGAGTGAACCATTTTCGAGATATTGCTTGTTATTCCTTTAATTTTCTAATACTTATACATTTTCTCAAATGGGAATTCGTTATTCATTTTTTTTGTCCAGGTAATGCAAAGAGAAGGGAATACTCCACATAGTAACCAGCTCTTAAAATATTTGACTATCGCTTAAAGCCTACCAATTCCCCTTGCATAAACAAGAAAATTAGCAATAAGATTAAGATCTCGATATCTCGATTAACATGAAGCAATGGAGAATAAGTGTTTGTAAAAATAGTTTGTACAAGAGTAGAGAAAGTCATGTGAGTGTAACACATCAGATTTTTTTGTTTACTTTTCGCTTTCAGCGATGTTGCAGATTTCGTGACGCACTGTGAATACTCGCATTACATAGGCCAAAGCCATCAAATCATTGTGAAATCTTTGACCGTTTAGAGGATGTTCTTATTTGCTTTCAAGACTTTCAAAGACTTTAAACGTATTGGAAGCAATTTGACAAGAAAAGTTGTGAAGTTGTGACAACTCTTGAAAAGTCTTGTAAAGTATTGAATTTGACAAAAATTTGATCGTGTACAAGCGGCTTTAGATACACTACTAAATTCTGAATTAAATGTCACTACATTATATACCTATGCAATAGGCTGCATACCTCTAGCAAAATTTACTAAAGACGTTTAGAACAATGTTTTCTTTCCACTGTTTAAGGCAAACATCAGTGAAAATACTATATTACACAATTCTTTAGTGACCATCTTCAAATTTTTATGTAATAATTGGTACATACTCTAAAAACAAAATACAAATTTGGAACCTCTAAGCCAAGCTTTTATTGAGAGCTTAATTATTTACTAAAATATATGTTCTAATTTTGCAGACTTCAAAATGCTCCTTGCGATGAATGATTAGATTACTGGCTCAAATTTTAATTCATGCAACATTAAACCATAATACAGAATCTGACTTGGCTATTTTGGAAAATGTTTATTTGTGCTTAAAAGTTTTTGAAATATTGATATCACCCTTTGTCTCATTTTTTACACTAATTATTTCAAAAAGTATTTAATTACACATTCAATATGCATTATACACAAAAACCAAATGAGTTTCTTATAGTTCTCTACCAATGCTTAATATTTCACGAAAATTGGTTGAAAACAATTTGAATGTTAAGAGATGTTGATAAAAAGTATTGAAATGGAGAATCAAGCAAAGTACACCAACTTTTAAATTTCTTAATTATTTCATAAATATCACAGCTGTTGAAATGTTAAAACAGAATATGAAACAAACAGAATGTAACAGTACCATCTTAAAATCGAATTTTTGACAAAATTTCACCGATGGGTTGCCTTTAAAGTTTTTCTTTTTCTGTTTTGCTACTGCATAAGGCGAACCCGTAAAGAGGAAGGAAATCAGTAAGGCTTTGCAGGAAATTTCGCAAGTCTTTGAGGAAATATGCCACTTAAAGGAGTTTGTGTGCTAAATGGTGAGGTGGTTAAGGGCACCATCCATTTTAATCAAGAGAGTCCTGATTCACCAGTGAATGTGACTGGTGCGGTGACCGGGCTTGCTGAGGGGAATCATGGATTCCATATCCACGAATTTGGTGACAATACAAATGAGCTTTGTGGTACATTTCCATCCTTATATAAAAGACCATGGTGGCCCTAAAGATGAGGTGCGCCATATTGGAGACTTGGGAAATGTTATTGCTGGTAATGATGGTGTTGCCAAAGTCAACATCAGTGACAAGATGATCTCTCTTATTGGAGCCCATAACATCATTGGGAGAACATTAGTGGTTCATGCTGACCCTGACGATCTGTGGTTCATGCTGACCCTGACGATCTGGGCAAAGCTGGACACGAGCTGAGCAGTACTACTGGCAATGCAGGTGCCAGAATTGCCTGTGGGATGGTTGGACTTGCCAAAGTGTGATTTACATGTTACTGAAGATTTGGTGCATATGACAGAATTATATTTTAGCCTATCCTATATTGTATCGGAAAGGATAGGATGGAACAAGACTGGGATTTCCTGTTATGTAAGCCTGTTTAAAATGTTCATTCCAGCCTTGAAATAAACTTTATTCATGTTGAGTGCAAAAAAAAAAAAAAAAATCTGATGTGTTACACTCACATGACTTTCTCTACTCTTGTACAATCTATTTTTACAAACGCCTATTCTCCATATGCTTCATGTTAATCGAGATATCGAGATGTCAATCTTATTGGTAATTTTCATGTAGATGAAAGGGGAATATGGTAGCTTTTAAGCGATAGTCAAATATTTTAACGCTGGTTGCTATGCGGCGCATTCCATTCTCTTTGCAAGTCCAAGACATAAAAAAATGAATAACGAATTTGAGAAAAAGTATAAGTATTGGAAAATTTAAGGGAATAACAAGCAATATCTCGAAAACGGTTCACTCAACAAAAGAAATGTATATGACATAAGTTGTGTATTTTAAGGCGATCTACATTTTTTGTGTAGTAAAATTTTGTCTATCTCTTATGGTTTACCAGTTATGCAAAAGTCGTTCACAATGAAGAATACTTTTGGAGACATTCCCAGAAAATTCGAGATATACATTTCATTTCTCATGACATTATCTTAAACATATGATATTTTAATCAAAATCGTTAGAGCCATTTTTGAGAAAATTAAAATTTTCGAAAAATGTTCCATGTAAAGGGTAGTCTGGGGTGGGGGGATTTTCTTGAAATCCTTCGTGTCGCATCTCTGGAAGACACTGAACCTAAATATCAAGTTTGGTGTTTATCCGACTGTTCGTTTTTGAGTTATGCTGTTCACACACACACAGACACACACACAGACACACACACACACACACAGACACACAGACACACACACGGACATGTTTCCAAAAATGCTTTTTTTGGATTCAGGAGGTCTCAAAACATGTATTTCCGGTGAAATCTCGGTATCGAATTTTTGGGTGGAATGCAATACTTCCCCTACTTACTATACGTAGTAGAGAAAGTAAAAAAAACTGATGGTTGTTGAACAATTAATACTCGTAAGTACCGGACTGATTTGAGTGTAACATTGGCCATTCTGCAGCATAACAGACGGCTTCCGCAGTAAATTGCTAACCGTAATTATTTTTCTGTTAATGTAGTTTTCTTCAGTCTCCAATTCATTCTTAGTATTGAGTGTAATATTGTACTAATGTTTTATTGCTACAAATTGTGTATATGCACGCAAATTATTTCTAAGCCTAACCTACAAGAACCTTGACAGCTGATGTGCGTGCTTAGGTTTGTTTTAGTTCACTCTAAGAATAAAACAAATATAGCAGTAGATGTCGTAACTGTCTCTGTCAGTGTCGTCGGTATTTTTTAGTGTTTAACGCCCGTTCTTGCTACATAGCACCGCAGGTAGTGACACTGATGTTACATTAAATGCAATGATAATTTGGGAAGGGAACATTCCATCCCTGAGTTTAGGGTGTCTCCTCGGCATTTGCCATTTATGAAGTCTGAGGAAAAAGCTGAAAAATACGTCAGTCAGGGAGGAGGTCCCGGTGGCATTTGCACCGCGGACCTCCTGTTCAAGTCCCTGGCTTAACGACCTTAGTTACCCATGTCGGTTACTGTGACATTACTGTACGTTACATTAGATTATATTTAAGTAAATACTGCAATGATTACTAACAAGGAATGTGAAACCGAACCTAAATAATTGGAAACTATTGCATACCAACAGTGGGGTAAAAATAAAACAAAAGAGCATCTTTCAACAATCTGAAAAGTTTTCCTCTTATCAATTAATTCTTCCGTGGTCCTATACCGCAGGCTTTATAAAAAATTGTGATGTATTCACATGACTTTCTCTAACCTCTGTCTTTATTAGTGGGTATACAAACTATTCTTACTATAGCTTATTTTCCTTCTACTAGGGGGCATGACAGACAGAGGGCAGGGTCCCATGGACACCAGCGGTTTACTTGATGGTGGGTCGTTCATCGCCCTCTTTCGGTGGCTCCCACAGTGGGACGGGCCTGCGAGCTTGGAGATTTTCCGCGCATCTCTGTGGCCTATCTGCCTACAGCCTGTGGCTTTCTATGGTTTCTTCACTTCATCCTTTCCTCCTGGGGAATGGAGCTGTAATAGATCTGTGCAAGTCGCAGCGCGCGAGGTGTGCCCCTCCGTTGAATAACATATACCTATAATGATTTAATAACTTTAATGTTTTGGTCACTGTGTAATTTTTAATGGCATTAATTAGTTTCATTTTTACTTTCAATAGTAAGTACAGGAAGCGTTGCACTCCAAACAAAAAATCGATGTCGAGATTTCAACGGTAATATACGTTTTGAAATTTCCTGAATCCCAAAAACAAATATATAAAAATAATTTTTAGAAAAAGGTCCGTATGTGTCTGCTTATAACCAGCATAAGTAAAAAAAGAAAAGTGGGTTAAACCCCAAACTTGGTATTTAAGTTCGACATATTCCAACCGAGCGGGATAGCTAAGGCGGTAACGTCTGTGGTCCGCATTTGGGATGTCTGTGGGTTCGATTCCCGTGGTCGACCTTTCTGACCTATGGGTTTTTTCGGGGTTTCCCCAGATCGGTATGCGAATGCGGGAAGATCATTAAGTCCCTCGAATTTGCTGTCCCTCCATTTCACCTCCATTCTCATTTCACTTCACCTGTAATCTGCTTGGTCTCTTTCAGGGTTGTACGTGTCGCCACGAGGTCTCGGCGTGTACATGGCAGGGGAAAAGGATGCCCCGGTATGGGAGCAGTCTCCGGGTTCCAGTCCCCCCAGGGGATGTGTAAGCCCACGGGGGGCGGCGCCGGCTGCACCAGTGCCCATCCGGGGAGTTTAAAAATCTGTAAATTGTAGGGACCCTGCCCTCTGTCTGTCATGCCCCCTAGTCGATCGCCCTCTGTCTCCTCTCACCACATCCCTCCCTTCCGGGGGCGCCCTATTCGGGGCGTAGGTAAACAAAAGTTCTATGTAGGTGGACGTGCTAAGTTCCCCTCCGCGTTGAATCCTAATCTAGTCCTCGACATCTTTCAAGGGCGCGAGACAAACGTTTTCAAGAAAATCCCTCCACCCAAAATTAACCTTTAATAGAAACATTTTCGTTATTTTTGATTTACTTAAAAATGGCTCTAATAATTTTGATTAAAATATCATATGTTTAAGATATTTGCATGACAAATAAAATGTACACTTTGAGTTTTCTGGAAATAGGCTGTGAAGTTTCTTTTCGTTCTGAATGTCTTTTGTATAACTGGCTACGTAAGAGATAGTTGTTATCTTACTAAAAAGAATGCATATCTCATTATGCAAATGTTTTCCGAAGATAGCCCTTTTCGAGATATTCCTTGTTAATTTTTTAAATTTCAAATACTTATGCTTTTCTCAACTGGTCCCTATTCGTTTTTTTTTCTCCCTTGCTCATGCAAAGAGCATGAAATTTCCAAGCCATCGTATAATCATCCTGTTTAAAAATCTGACTAAGGCCTTACCTACTGTATTCTTCTTATACCTAGAACGAAATATCTGAAGGTGAATTAAAGGTTTATTGTATTTATCAAATAGATCGAATAATAAGCTTTTTAAGAATAGTGTGTAGTAGAGTGAGTAGAAAAGTCATGTGAATGCAACAATAGATTTTTAAACTTATCTGCTATGATATTATAATGTAGAATTGCATTTTATGTTCATACAATAGATGTTTGTCTTGTGGAAACTATTTTTAAGTGCCTAAACGACATTGTTAGTTGGGAAGGAAGAATCAGACTGGAAAAATCAATGCCGTAACTAGAGTTTGAACCACGGATATTTCGGTTTCGTTCCGGATGCTCTAACCGACTGAACTACAGTGGCAAAATGCCGGCACATTAAATTACCCAAACGACTTGCATTTTTTCTGGTAAACCACTAGGATATCTCAAATTCATTTTGAGATGACTCACCCCAATGGCGACTTACAATGTCGTAAGTACTTTAAGTTCCCGGCTTCATAGTTTAACCAACTATTAGGTTAACCAATGGTAATTGGTTGCTCTTCCGCACAAGCTATATACAATTTGGTACCGTAATTATTGGGAGGAAGATATAAATGAATAATTATAAAAATAAAGGTAAAATAAAGAAATAGTTGCAATAAATAATTTCTGTATATTAAATCAATGTACAGCTTGGGTTGAAAAGATTTATCCGAAGAAAAAGGTAATTAGCGAGCAAAGTCATTAGAAATAGCTGAGGAGCGAACGCATTAGTATAAAAATTCCTGTGGTGCAGTTAAGGTTACAAGTTCATCACGTTTGCAGTCACGTAGAAAGAAATTCTGTAAAAGAGAAAGGGAATGAAATTCTGAGATTCAGGAGGTACTTCATAGTAACAGTGTCATATTGTGTACTGTTAAAATTAGTGTCTTTCTTTTCTTCGTGTACAGCCTTAGGGGCTTACAATCTTTTGTGGTGATTGGCAGTTCGAAGCGCCTAGGATGCCCTGGGTTATCACTTATCAGTTACTTAGCGGTGGCCTCGAGGGGTTTTGCCGGTAAGCATTTTAACGACTCACCGCAAGTTACGCTTTCAGTTTCTTTTATTGCGGTCAATTATTTCAAACCGTAACTTTGGTACTGTAGAAGTTAGCAGGCATAATAAGTTAGTTGTTATAGTTTCGAGTACTACGATTTCGAGTATAGTTTCAGTCTGTATCTTGAGGCAGTATTTTATATCACAACACTGTGAATGCCAGAGTAATTGTAGTGTAAACTAACATTATTGTATGACAATGATTTTAGATGTTTGTTAGCCATAAGCATTGCTAGGAAATAAGTTTACACAGCCTTACTGAAACTGACAATAGAGTGGGTAACAATAATGAAGCGAGGGGGTGAGTTGTTTATCACTAAGAAGAGACAAACAAATGACGTCAGGGTAGCGTGCCTTTCTTTAGAAATGGAGGGAATGAGCATATGTATTAGTAATTATGATTGGCTGACAAAATAGACGCTAATATTGGCGCGATTTAGTAACCAATAGCAGCTCTATTATAATGTTTAGGCATTTCGAGGTGAGTGAGTATATATTCTCGAGCCAAAAGCAAGTATCACGCAGTTCTACAGAATCATTCAAGAGGTAAACGTCGCGCAGTTCTACAAAATCTCTCGCGAGGTACACATTACGCAGTGCTAAAGAATCATTCACGAGGTACACATTACGCAGTTCTACAGAATCTCTCGCGTCGTAAAGTTAGTTACAAAATGTGAAGTACACGACAACTATTGCGACAATAATTACATTCGGAAATATAACAGTTTCAGTCAGGCGTGTATAAAGATTACAAATGTGAACTATTAATTAAGTGTGACGGTAATAAAAGTGTGAAAACAAATTCTTTTATCAGTGTTATCTTTTATTAACAACTCCTTTCCGTTTACACGCCCTGCTCAGAGATATTTGCTCGACTGAGTAATAATAGCTAGCCGAAGGACAAAGAACCCAAAATTCAAAATAGTAAAACAATAACAGGCGCCAAGTAAAAAGGTTAACATGATCAGATTACCGCGACAATCTTCAAACGGTCGGCAACTCGCCTCAATAGCTTAAGTATTAGATCACATTAAATTTCTCAGCAATTTAAACTGGTGTTATCCTTTCAAAACACGCCCATGCACATCATGAGAGAAATACCTCATAGCAACCACTGTAGCAGCCAGCAGTAGAATCAATAGCAGATATTAGAGACGATGTCAAAGGTGACACAGGAAATTCGTTGTCAAAAATGACAACCATTGTCCGGGTACAAATTTAAGGTCGTGCCGGCAAGTTCCACGGTAGTTCAGTTGGTTAGAGCACCCAGCGGAAGCCAGAAGATCCGTGTTTCAAATCCAGGCTACGGCATTGAATTTTTCAATCTGATTTTACCTTTCCAACCTTGTTCTACGCGCGGCTTGTGTGAAAGAATAATTAATTACCATTGATATTCTTAGTGCCTAATTTAGAGCCTTAGGTGCCTAAAATTTGTTTTAAGAGCCCTAAAATCCGAGGTCTAGTTATGACATACAGTTTAACACGTAACTAACTCTGTGTGTAAAGAGGGAAAACAATTGAAGGCAGTACTTGAACATGTGTTTGGCTCAGAGCTTGAGTCGTTATCTGGCAACCAATTCGGAACGGCTGAGAGAGCAAGCGGCAAATCAGACTCGCATCATTTAAGTTGTAAAGCAGGATGCTGCGGACCTCATCTCTATTCCCCCCGTTATTTATTAGTGCTTTTACTGAACAAAACCAACCACCAGCACAATTCAATGTAAATTCAATCTGCATTATGTATTAATGCGTGAAGCTGCGGGGTTCGACTGTAAAATTAATCGCCACATTCAGTTTCGTTTCACAATTATCAAATCGTGTGGAGAAACAAATGTTAAGCTGATATCTGCAACTGTCGGTCTAGCGACGCTTTAGCCACTGTAGATATTATACAGTCTACAACTCGGTCAAAATTGCGTTTGTGAAAACAAAAACAAAACACTCTAGTTCACAGTGATACTCTAAGCTTATAACTAAGAGGTCAATATCATAATCATTGATCAATAATTACGTAAAATCTTATGTTTAGAAATCAGACGGCTTCATCTATCAATTTTCTTTTTTTTTTTTTTTTTTTTTTTTTGCTGATGACTACATCGGAAATTCACGTCTTCAGATTTCCAATAAACAACTGATAAATTAGAAAAAGTCCGTATGTGAGAGTGTTTTTGTCTGTGTGGTTGTCGCATTTTATGTACAGAAAATTCAATATTATGTGTGAGTGCGCGCGCGCGCGTGTGCCTTCTTTTGAGCGCATGTTTGGCTTAACGAGAATTTTGTTAGCCTTCGGGAAGGCAGTGGTTTGCCGGCTGAGTCGGATATTCATTTTTTTTCTTCATGGCACTACAGCCCGTTAAGGGCATAGTCCTACCAACCCGACTACCCGCCTTACTCCTACGTACGCACGGCAGAAGTAGACGATCATCCAACCCATACAGGGAGGTAATATGGCCAGAATCACGCATCCCCCAGCTGGAATGTTGGCTTCTGTGGTCGGGATCGTTGCCTATCGCAACCCCTCAGTTTCCTCACGATGCTGAGTGGGCACCGGTGCTATAACCGGGAATTGTCCGCACCTCCATGGTGGGATCGATCCCGGCCACAGAATGCGCCCGGGAACCAGAGTTCCACGCTCTAGCCCACGGCGCAGGACGTCGGATATTCATAGCCCCTTAACTTCAAGCACATAGATTTCTCATGCAAATTATAACGACAGTAACCACATAGCTTTGTCATGGAAGATGTTGGAAATTATGTCCTTGTGCCACCACACATCTCTCAAATTCTTTAAGAAAATGTATAATAGGTGACATTCATTAATTCTTTATGGTTATGTAAATAAAAATATTCTTAGTTTGCAAAAACAGTTAAACGCGGCTGAGTAGAACCATCATTAATATTATCCAACACCCAATGGAGAAATGAATTATCCACATTGTAGCGTTGTTGCAGTTATTTCATTGGGTTTTAATTTTAAAAGTTTAGTGGTATTTCAAGCCGTATATTCGATTACGATATTTAACTAGAAATGCATTTTTGAGTCTTCTGAATCCAAAAAGGCATGTTTAGGAACATGAGCATACGAACGTGTCTGTCTGTGATCAATGTCACTAAAAGATGAAAAGTTAGATGTATACCGAACTCCGTATTTAAGCATCTTCTAAGGATGTGACACGAATATTTTAAAGAAAATTCCCCCAGCATAAACTGCCCTTTATATGGATGTTTTTGTTTTCAAAATGACTCCAGCGATTTTATTAAAATAGGGAGGGTATGTTTAAGAAATTTAAATGACTAAATAAAATACTTGTGTTGAGTTTAATTTAAATAACCTGTGAAGTCGTCTTCGTTTTGAAGGAATTTTGTATACTTTTGTATAACTGATAACCGTAAAAATAGAAAACAAAGTTTAGTGCACAAAAGCTTGTGCCGGAAAGAAGGATATCTGAACACGCTCATGACTCATCTACCGCACAGGCATACTGAAAGAAATATGGTGATCACTGAATATGTGCCCGAGCTGCATTCAACTGGCCGCTTGACTCCACCCTTGCCAACAAAACGGCGGAGGATCCCCAGCCGTAACCGGGCTCCTCGCAGGAAGTCTCCTTCATGAGGCAGTACATATCCAAAGCCTACATAGCCCTCTAATGCTGGACCAGTCTACCAGTGATAATCAACACAATATAGGGTCCAAATCCTACACAGAGGAATACAGAAAAGACTACCACGTATTAAATTCCAATCCCTGGCAGACTGCCATAACTTCATCAAACACTGCGGAGAGAAGAAAATGCCCTCCAACTTACCCTTGCCCCAGACTGATGAACGCGCCTACGAAATTGACATCAAAGGCCTGTGTTTCAGCATGACAGTAGAGGGGCTAAAGGCAGAACTGGAACGCCTTGGCTTTGACGAGTCAAGAAAGAAATTAAGAAAGAAAGAAACAAAGAAAGAAAGAAAAAGGTTGTGATATTTTACTCCAGAAGACAGCGGGTTCATAAACGCTTATTCTTAGTTAACCGAAAATATGACCCCAGTTCTATGACCATTAAATGGTGCATTGCATTCTATTCGTCGACGATTATAGGATACCAAGTGGTCCCCCGCAATATGCAAGTGCCTCCGCTTTGGACACCAAGCGTCACTGCCACGCGGAGCAGCAATGTTCAAGTTGCACCGGAAATACCACATCAGCAAATGTGATTGAGCAGCCATCAGACAATCGCTCTCTGCAGCAAATCTGGACGTGGCGCCCACTGGCGAAATTGAGAGGATATAGGAAATTCATGGACAATTCCGCCATTTGCCGGTGTCGGTACGGAACGCCACACAAAGGAAGGTGGCACCTATGCCACGATAGTTCAACATCCCCAAGAGGGCACGTCGCATATAGCGAACAGCAGCAGAAAACACACAGTAACTTGAAACGTGTTTACACAGCAGCCTGAGACATCTTGCCGCAAACAGAGCCTTCCGCTACACGGTACCCTTCCCATTCCACAAGGAACCTTTTCTTCCCTATTACTCCAGAGAAAACCCTCCGGACTAAAGCTGGAGAGAGACCGCTACAATCGCTGTCAAATTCCGTCGCCAGCCTCGTTCTATAGATGAGCATTAACACGAGTTTTGAAACAATGTGGTCGGCCATCGACCAAATTTTGAACGCCTTCTCAGAGGTAATGCCAGGGCATCACATACTAGCATATCTGGATGCACTAGGGCCAGCCGCAATCAGGATTTGGTAAAAAATGGTGGACAGTCACACTCATCAGCCACCCACCCACAGGATTTTCTACTGGAAGTCAGATGGACTCGCTCCAAACTCCTTGAATTAAAACAACATGTTATAACTATGTAAAACATCCGTGCTCAGAGAAATCTTCCTCACCCCTAAGGTAGGATTTTTGCTCCCAGGATACTACATTTGCCGAACTGACAGATCTAACAGCCACGCTGCAGTCGGGGTAGCCATCCTGGTGCTCCGTACTGGCCCTAATATACGAACATGTTCACAATAGACACAAGTAGCAGAAAACAAGAAGTTTGATGTACAGAGTGGTAAACAGCCAAATAAAAACCAAACTAGATGAACAGCTCTAGCAATAACTCACAACTTTACAACCCGGTAACAGCAAAATTTGGTAAACAACCAGGAGACCAGTGGGTGAACCCACATTCATACCTCCGCTACATAACTCTATGGACTCCGACTACAGAGCTAAAGCGTCGGAAGAGCAAGCAAAAGTGCTGGCTGGAGCGGGCATGCACGCCCAACGAGCAACCAACAGACCGAATCTTCTACAACAAAGTGAAAGAACAGACATAACACCTAATCACCGCCACGCATAACAAGGAACTCGAAACACATCCGTCAGAACCAATATGGATAATTTCACACAACCACCAGAATGTCTCCGGGTCGGACCAACTATAAAACTTGCTACTCAAAACATGACTCACCCTGCTTGCCGAAATATGTAACTACTGACTCCAGCAGGGCTACTTTCCTAACAGCTGGAAGCACACTAAAGTACTCATGTTCACAAAACCGGGGTAAAGATAAAAAGGAGCCAGGAAACTACAGATCGATCAGTCTCTTCAATAAAACATCCAAAGTAGTAGAAAATGTACTACTCAAGCGACTTACGAGTCCCACTCTGAAAGTTTTGAGAATCAATGCATTATTACAATTTTAAAATCTTAGATATGGTCATTGTATGTTTTCAAAGTATTCTTTATTGCCTTTTATGTAACGTCTCAATCTTTCAAACCACTTTTCAAACGCCGAACGCCATTCTTCTTTGGAGAGAGTATAAATACATTCTTCGCAAGCAGCTACTCAAATGTGATTCCAATCGTTCACCTCGAATGTTTTTCTTTTATTTTGAGGAATATAAAAAATCACAGGTAACCATATGTGGACTGTAGGGAGAGTAGAATAAGTATTTGACTCCTGCCTCCTGCAGAAATTGAGGTTTTTCAGTGCAGTATGGGCAGAGGCGTTGTCGTGGTGCAACAAAATTTCAGGTAGACCAGTCTTAGGAGGATTTGTTCTCAGTTCATTGAAGAATTGTGGCGTGTCATCCGGCAGTGGCAGTCTTTTTTCCCTAAAAAGGGAATTGTTACAATACGACCAGTAGCTGACAAGAACAAACAGATCATCTTCTTGCCAAAATTTCTTGCTCGCCTCACCTTTGTTAGGGGATCTTCTCCTGGGAGGACCCAGGTTGATGGCTGTCGTTTGGTTTCTGGATCATACTGGTATATCCAGCTTTCGTCGCCTGTTGCTATGTAAAATACGTTTTTGGATCTTTCCCCATCAAACTTTTCTATAATTTCCTGATATTATTGTACACGTCCCTATTTCTACTCATTTGTGAAGTGGTGTGAGATCCAACGACTGCAGCGTTTTCTGACGTGAAGTTTTTCTTTAAGGATGGCGTTATTTGCAGCCGATCCAATATCTAAGACTTCTTAAATCTGATAATACGTGCAATGAAGATCTTCCCGCTACATGCGCTCTGCTTTCATACATTTACATCTGTCGCTGCTGCTGTATCCGGCTATTCTGCGCGGTCTTCACCTTCCAGGGAATCCCTCCCCCTTCTAAACTCTGCAAATCATCGATAAATCGTGCAATGCGAAGGGCTAATATACCTATGTGCCCGATGCAACCTTTTAAGAGATTATCTCTTTCGTAAACTGACTTTAAAGTCATAGAAGAACACAGCACAGAAATGCTCTAGCGCATAGCATAGTAACATCTGCATCATATACACGGAAGTGCTGACGTTTCACATTGTTGGAGGGCACCCCGGCTTACTATCCGAACTTCATTATAAAGATAAGAACACCTGCTTTGGCTCACTACAACTCATTGTTGCCCATTCTCCAAACTCTCAGAGGTATTCTAAATATAAGAAACAATGAATCATACATGAGTAGTTTGGTTTTCGTGCTATACACGAAACTTTCTAGATGTATTAGAAATATTACATTCGGCTGCAACTAAAGAAATAGTATTGAATATTTTCCCTAGACGTAAAAGAAGCCTTCGACAGCGGCTACTACACAAACTCAAGAAACTAAATGTTAGGGACACTACGCTAAAGCTGATGGCGCACCTACTCAGTTACTATACAAGAAGCATCCTCAGGACCAAGGCCAATAAAGGCAGGCGTCCTATAGGGATATGTACATATTAAAGAGAAGACTGCCCTCCTTTCTCTCTTTCTTTTTTTTTCTTTCTTTCGCTGGTTTACAACATATTGGAAGGAATACAGAGAAGGGACACAAAGATAGGGTTGACAAGGTCAGCTTACTGACAAGAGTTGTCACTGTTAAACAATTTTGAACTACATATATACATATATGGGGTGATTCTATGACTATATTATAACTTTTAGGGATCATACGGGAGACAATTATTAACAACTTTCATATAGGAACCCAAGGCCGGAAATGTTCATAATGATAATAATTAACCTTTGAATTTTTATTACACTCTCTTATTTATCGTATAGACTTGAAGGTCATAACACTCACAACAATACAATTAAAATACCAACACACATTACCAGAACTGTTGAAAATGTCTCCAACGGCATCAATACAAGTATAGTAGTGTCGTACCATCGATTATCGCACTCGTTCAAAGATTTCTAATATGTTCCCCTGTGTCAAAGGCAATTAGTTACCTTGCTATTAGGTCCTCTTCCGATTCAATCTGTGCATCATAAACAAGGGCTTTAAGATGACCCCACAAGAAAAACTCTGTTGCTGTCAAATCAGGTGAACGGGCAGGCCAGGAGACTGGACCGCTTCCGATCCACCTCGTCGGAAAACATTCATGGAAAATATTTTGGACATGCCCGGAGAAGTGAGTGTGCACCATCAAGCGCTGATAAAGATCATATGGAATATCGTCCTCCAGCATCTCAAGTATTATAGTCATATCAAGAAAGTTGTAGTAAATTTGTCCATTTAAATGAGCTGGCAGTAAATATGGCACTATCAAGTGATCGTGTACTATGCCAGCCCCACGCTGACTATAAATGCATATCAGAAAGTTTTCTTAATGTGAATCTTTCCATGATTACAACGATGTTAGCATACCAACATGTAAACATCACTTGGCCTACATTAAAGAAGACACTACGATTTACTAGCACCCTAATCAATTTAGAATGGAAAGCTTCACTCTACCAATCTGTTATAGACAGCATTCCATCAACACTGATGCTTCTACCTATCAGATGAGATGTTTCCGGACGTGGGTTCCTATATGAAAATCCTTTATATCTGTCTCCTCTATCACACCTAAATGTTTGTAACATAAACACAGAATCATCCTGTATATATTGAAAATATAACAAAATACAATAACTTGTAAACAGCAATTGCAATATATGCTTATATATTGATGTTTCTTGCTTCACAGAGATCATAAATGTCTTTCGTATCTCAAAATGTTCCACCAAAAGTTCAGTAAAAGCGCCCTTGATTGCAAGTAGGCTAAGGACAAGCTGTAACAACAAAGAGCATTATGGGAGTTCACAATTTAGCAACGCTTAGCAGACCAATATTTCAGTTTATATGAATCAGAAAAGTACACTAACGAACACATTAAGAATTCCATAAGCTCAGAAATACCTTTAGATGAAGAGTTACAATAAGCACGTGTCTCATAACTGAAGCTATCAAAATACAGAGGCGAATACATAAATCAAGCGATCAGAAATGACCCATGTAACAAGTGTTTGGCCTAGGAAAAACATTACATTTTACAAGGTAATTCACCGACTTATGTACAGCCACCACGCACAGGAGAGCTCAAAAACTCATTTTAATAAGCCACTGAACCACCCATCTAACCTCGGTGTGACGCGAGCGCCAAAAACAAAAGCAAAAGAGAAACACATGCGCCCAGAATGTTCTCGTGATATAAGCAGGAGAAAACAGAACTGGCAAAGAGCACTAACAAAATGGGCAATATTTACTTCCTGATACTCATAAGTTTTCGCAAGAAGTGGTTTCAAATAGTTAATACCACGGTTTATTTGCTGAGACTGCTAAAAATCAATCCGATGCTATTCTGTTAATCATGATGTTACAAATGCTTTGGCTGAGTTAATAAGAAATAAAGGAAATAAACTATTTACCTCAACTATTACATTGGCATTCCAGAATATGATAAAATGTTATTACCGGCAAAAGCCAGCGATGATCTTTTACTCTCAATTTATTGATAGCAGAATATAAACACGCAATAGCATTGAACTCCTTAGGCCAGTACGCCTGAATGCTTGGACGTTATATGGTATTTGTGATAAAAAGCGCAACTGCAAAACTGTTTTGGCTGAAAGCTGTCTGATAATTTATATGTAAAATACAATGCTATACTTTTCAGTTAAAACACCTAACTCAAAATAACTTTAAGTTAGGCTTATGATAAAACTGGAAGATGATACCTCAGGGTAATCGAGATTCGCTTGGAGGTTTTGGAGGAGAAAGGAGCTCACGAATGGCAAAATATTCCATAAAAAGGCGCGAAGAAGGGCTAGTCCCTTTGTTGCGACGTCACGCTATACATAATCCCAGACTTGCGCAGCACTGGTTTCCCTCAATGGCCATTTTTACAAGGGATGGACGGACGGGCGAGAAGATTACTTACTGGTGGCGGCGTGTGATCTTTTAATGCCCATTTGGGGTCAGATAACTCAATAAAAGAAGGATCATGTACGTGTGTCGAGAAGCAGTAACCGGGGCTTATCTCTGGGAGGGTGCATGTGACGCGGAGGAATACAAATAGCCGCCAATTGGAACGAGGATTTACTTCACCAGACGAGAGAGGGTAGGGGAGGTCTTCTCAACGTATTGCTTGTCTAAGAACTCTTACTTACTTCCATCCTCTCACCCTCCCTCGTCTGCGCTGTCTGTAACCTGGGGACTTATGGGTGCAGCACATCCATTGTTTGCAAACACTCACTCACCAATCCTGTTTTATGGCTTATGTACACACAGGGTAATGAATATTTGAAACGTAAACAATTAGATTAGATTGGATTAAAAGAAAGGGAGGGTAATAAATGATCAGTGTTGCTATGTTGTGCTTTCCTTCATTTAGTCCCCTAAGATGCTTGCTTGCCTTCTTCGTCCAGTTTGCAAGTCTTGTAGTAGGCATTTCTTGAAACTGTATGATTTCTTGATTAAATTATATAACCCAAAGAACCTGAGAACTGCAGTCACACAGCAGATGGGGTACAGTTTCATCCACTATCCTGCATCGTCTACGTTTTTTTCTCCCTATTTTGTAATTGACAGTGTCTTGTTAAACCCTCTTCCCTATAACTGTTGCATGTACTAGGCAGCACTCATTGGCTGCTGTCATGGAATAGATTGTTGTGCGATACAAAATAATTCCTCATTTAACATGATCATTTATCATACAATATTCACATTTACATTTTGATACCTGCACGAAACAAATATATTATTTAACAGAGTTAATGCATCTGGAATACATGCAGATTCTTATCAACAAATAGATAGAAGTTCCTTCTATTTGAACCTGCTTCTGAGGATGACGAAAGCACGTGCATCTATTGAGATTGAGTGTTTATCTCTTTTATCGCCTGAGCTTGCATTGCATAGGGCTTGTACATCGCCATTCAAAGGTATACAAAGTGCAGTCAGTCAGAAGAAAGGGAAAGGAAAGGGAGCGGGTCAAGGTTATAAGAAATAAGGGTTTAGTTCTTCCGTCCGCAGGAGGGCAATAATTCCGCTCATTTTGAGCAGTGAGTGTACCCTACTCTTTGCTATCTCTTTAATTTGAGCCTTTAATGAACTTGTGTCCTGATAAACACTTATTGTGTTATTTTGCTCTGACCTGTTCCTAAATTATCTCGCTGACAAGTCTATAGAATAGTGCAAGTCTTGGTTCAGGTCCTATAAAAGGATTCTGTGCTCCTTTCTCCACCAAATCATCTGCTGTTTCGTTGCTGTAGATTCTCTATGTCCTGGCACCCATTTCAGCTCCACTGAATTGTGCAGGGTCAGTATATTAGAGCTTCTATACTCTCCAAGACCAGTTTAGATTTGATTAACCTACTTTCAGGAGCTATTAATTCTGTTTGACTATTGGAAAGTATAGTAATGTGTCTATTTTTATAGTCCTTACTTAAACTTTCCCATTCGCAAGCCAATATGGTATACATTTCCGCTTGAAAGACAGAAGCTTATTTTCGAGGTTAAAACTCCAAATACTTTTGTTCCAGTTCCTTCATTAGTTATGGAACCATTTTTGTTCTCTTCGGGTCCTTGAACTAGTTCCTTATTCCCATTCTTTCTTTCTGGAAATGAAGTAATGATTTTGGTTTTCTCTGATCAGCGTGTTATCATTTTTTCTGTATTCATCTGCAAAAAATGATTCTGAGTATTGTCCGTAGGCAAGTTCAGAAGTCCATAACATATCAACCCTGTTTTCGCAATACTGCTCGCTTAATTTATATAATATATATATACAATAAAATGAAATTTAAGTATCATTGTTTGAGAATATGTATCTTAGACTAACAGAATTAAATGTTTTTTATGTTGCATGAAATGGCATACTAGCATTAATCTCAAACATTTGCAACTTTAAGTAGATAATGCACTTAATGTATACTCACAGCTGTAAAAATTCTGATGTGATACATTCATACAACTTTCTCTAACAATGACAAATTCACATATGTACTATATTCATTATAAAACATATTCATATAAAAAGTGGCAATAAACTCTTGCGATGAAAACAAAGGTAAGAATCGTCATCTTTTAAGCATGTCCGTTAGGTGACGCATAGGAAAGGCATATACTTGCAACATGGAAGAATTTGAAAACTACTAACGGTATGAAAAATATTTATTTGACACAAATTTATTTGTTTATATTAATGATACCTATGTTTTCCCTGCAGTAAGTTTTGTGTTTCTGTTAATATTTCTTTCTTATACAAAACTCCATAAAAAACGCTTTACAGGACATTCACAGAAGTTTCAAAATACACAATGTGTTTCTCGTTCAATTTATTGAACGTATGACACCCTTTAAGCCGTTTTAAATAAATAACAAACAATGACATATTTAGTTAAAGAGTAGTTTTGGGTGGCTAGGTTTTCATGGAAATCGTCGAGTCGTATCTTTGGAAGTTACTGGACTTAAGTAAGCATGTTAGGTATTGATCCGACATTTCGTTTTTACTTTCTCTACTATGTGCATAGTAGTTAGAGAAGTTATGGCATTCCACCCAAAAATTCGATACCGATATTTTACCGGAAATTCATGTTTTGAGGCCCCTCTAATCCAAAAAAAGCATTTTTAGAAAAGGTTCACGCGCGCGCATGAGTGGGACAGCATAATTCAAAAATGAAAATTCGGATTAATACCAAAATTGGTATTTAGGCTCAGTACCTTCCAAAGATGTGATCAGAAGGTTTTCAAGAAAATCCCTCCACTCCAAACTACCTTTGCATGGAACATTTTTCGAAACTGTTGACTTTCTAAAAAAAAAGTGGCTATAACGATTTGCATTTAAATACTATATATTAATGATATTTACATGACAAATAAACTGTAAATATTAAACTTTCTGGAATAGCCTGTGAAGTCCCGTTTATTCGGAAGAAGTTTTGAGTTATCTTGTATAACCGGTAAACGCTAAGCGATATACGAATGCACAAAAAATTTTAGAACACACTATTTATTTCAGATTGTCTTTTTTGTATATTAGCCATTTCGGAGATATCGGTTATTAATGATTTGAATGTTTAAAATATTTGTCATTCATTTAAGCTACTGTCGACATCCAGTTGTTTCTCACGATGTCATAGAAAGAGTAGGTATAGATTTTTAGGCCAGCGTAGTAGAAGTCCAATTTTAAACATTTGACTGTCACTATTACCTTTGCATTTATAACGAAATGTGTAATGTAGCTACTTCTGAAAATGTGTATCTCGATTAAAACGAAGTCGATAGAAAAATAGCTTTCGTAAGAATAGTATGAGCTGTGAGTTTTTGAACGTGATGGTACAGAGATGTGCCTGGGGAGTTAGTTCTACAGGAGGAAGAAGTAGGGGCTGGGATCGAAATAATCAAGACAAATAGCCCGGCTTCTCTCCATTGTTGAAGTAATTAATAGCTCTGCTGGTAACATTCTATCAGCATCCATAATTGGAAAACCCCGGTTAGTTGCCGAGCAAATCTCCTTACCTCCTATCCCTCCCACATTAGCATCACTCCAAAAGCGTGCAACGATTAAAGTGTAAATCAAAGCAAACATGTTTAATTGGTGTATTTATTGATTCATTCCGTACGGCATTGACATCTTTAATGAGTGAGTTGATTTTCACAACACGATCCTCCAGTAATTATTGGACTCTCCCCCCTCTCTCTCCTCTACCTCTGCCTTTAATTATGGAAATGGACACATCCATACGTATGCCTGGTTGATTTGAAGATTCAACACTGGGCAAACCTTAATGAAGAGTCAGTGGTAAGGAAATGATAAAATGACGGGTCTTGGACAGTTTAAAGCTGTTTCATTAGTATAATTTATTAATTTATGACAGAGGCCATTAATACTCAGGGACTAAGTCCAATGGAGGAAACCTGCGGATCATGTGAAACTTTGAGTTTAGTTGGCTTCGCACGCACAGAGGTGTAGATGAATAAAAGAGTGTTTAACGCCCGCTCTTACTACATACGGTGTGTCGCAGGCGGTGACACTGGTCATGTATGAAATGAAATAATAATTGGGGTAGGAAATTTGGAAGTTCCATGCCTAGGTTTAGGGTACCTTTCCGAATTTGCCAGGACTGAAGAAAACCTGGAAAGAACTTCAGTCAGGGAAGACGGACGATTTGAACCTTCGCGAGTCCGTGCTTTAAGAGTACCCATAGATGAAATTTCTAAATCTTTTAGTTTTTATCTAAATGTTTAGAAAATTTCGTTACATACTGCTCTACAATAATTATAAGAGTGTTTGAGTTTTATTATGCTCATAAAACAGATGTTCCACATGAAATATCAATTTTGAAAAAATAAAAATGCTACATTATTATTATTATTATTATTATTATTATTATTATTATTATTATTATTATTATTATTTCAATACTGATATACAAAGCTGGCATATAAATTTTTATTCCTTCTTCTGGTTGTTTCATAGGAAACTTTTAAACTTTGAAATATAATTTTTGTATCAATTTATAGCCAGTGTTCGGAATAATTGCGTCATATCTTGAGGGATTTGTGTGTACCAAAAACCATTTGCCAGTCTCTACCAGTACGTATTACAGATGGATCACCAGAATAAGGCGAGTGAGATGAATGTGCTGCGCAAACATTTTTTACCGTTCCCATCATGTTTATGCACACTAGTATCATATACAATAAAGTGTTGTCAGATAACTCACTCATGACATGGTTTCTCCCTTCTTTCGAACTGCAGTCATATTATGTAAAGAATAAAAAACAATAAAATTAACAAAATATTATATAAGTAACCGTAATAAGTAACCAAAATATTAGATATACCTTTAACGCGTGTTAGCAGCGAGAGCCAAATAATACGTAAGTATACCTATCATAACGTTACATTCAAGTATTAGATCTGGCGGAATGGATGATTCACATACATATATTTCGTATAGTAGTATGAAAATCGATCATCGTACCTGGGGCCCATCTCTTCTTCTGGTGGTCCAACAATAGGTAGAGAAGGTATCGTATTCCACCCAAAAAGTCGATACCGAGATTTTAAAACACACAATTTATTTAAAATAAGTTTTTTTTGTGGCATAAGCTATTTCCGAGATATCCGTTATTAAAGTTTAGAATTGTTCATTTCTTGGTCATTCTCTTAAAGTCCTTTCAACATTCAGTTCTTTTTTTCCAAAAGTTTATTTGGATTCAATGTAATAGAAAAATAAGCTTTAGTAAGAGTAGTTTTTATACCTACTAATAAAGATATAGGATAGAGAAAGTCATGTGAATGTATCACAGAATTTTTTTCTTTCGACATGTTAATCGAAATAAACGTTTCTAGAAGCAGTTTCATTACACATTTGATTGTAAGTACAGAGTCTGAAGCAACAGTAAAATCTTTAAAAAGCCTATCGCATATGCTGCCTTTGAAATTCCATACTCTTCGCATAATACTGCAGGAAACAAGATAACGATGATAATTAATAATTTGTTCTTTTACACAAGCAGTGTTAGGACCAGATTGGAGAGGTAGAGTCAGGCTGGAAACTTCAATGCCAAAGCCGGTATTTGAACCACGGATCTTCCGGTTCCCGTCCGGTTGCTCTAACTGAGCTATCATGGCAACATGCCGACACGACATTAAATTCATTCAATTTTTCAGTCTGATTCTACCGTTCCAACCTTGTCCTACACACGGCTTGTGTGAAAGAACAATTAGTTACCCTGACTGACCTTCTAGCTGGTTAAACTATGAGCCCGGTACAGGGGAGATTAAAAGATCATTTAGGTTAAAAAATGAAATTTATTATTTTTAAGGTGATATTATTATTATTTGACATTTTATGGCCATTTTTCTATATAGTTTAGTGTTAGAGCGCATTATAAATATTTTAAATATATTTTTGAAAATTATGCTGCACCTTACCTTCATTTGCATCTTTCAGAAAAAAAATCATAACTTTTGAGCCAATTACGCTACAAATGTGAAATTCAGCTCATTTTATAGTGGAATGCACGCTGCAGGGATTGGCATGATTACTGATAAGTTGGCTGCGGCCTGTGCGAGGGAAAAATAGTAAAAATTGGAACTTTATCTTCAAAAAGTGTGATATCGTTGTATTTTCTTGTGCCAGAGTGGGTTTTTTGTTAGTGTAATATATTTTAACTTGTTTATAGTGATTTTTAGACATGGATAAGGTGAAACCAGTGTTTAAAAAACGTGAAAACAAAGATAATAGGTATTACCTATAGGCATTTTGCGGCGCATTAGTGCTATTGTTATACCAGACACATTGTAGCGTCGCATTGTAGACGGTATTATTGGGGTGATTTGTTATTTCTTTCGGCTTGTTGGAAGTTCCGTCTGGTATGACACTCGTCAGCTCTAGCTAGTGTGCCTAACCAGGGTTGGGGAGGGGGAGGTTAGATGTTAGTGTTACTTCTTTGTGTGTTTGAGCGTCACTTGTTGAGTAAGTGTCCAAGGAGTAGGTCGTATGTGTGAGGCATCTCCCCTCAATCCTTTATTCCCCTGTGTGTAATGTAGAACCACTAATTGTTTTATTAATAAACCACAGGTAATCTGAATGATTTGAAATTTGTGTATAATTTGTTAAAAAACGCCTTCACTTCAATGTGGTCACCAAGGTCCTGGTCCTCTCACAGTTTCTGTGCTACGTTTCCCCCATGTGCGTGTTGGGGTGATTAAACTTTAATAGTTTGCTGGGAACCTTTTGGCCTTCACCCCAGCATGTAACAATATCCTATTGAAAAATGCAGAGTTTTATCTGAATCTGTATCTTGCAATTTATATGGTGGGTATATCAGATTGACAGAAAATGCTACTCAGAGAAATGGTTTAGCCTCCAATTTGGAAATTGAATGTCTTCAATGCAAAATAAAAAATTTTTGGACATCGAAAACTGTGAAAGCAATAATTTTTATGGTGTAAATAGAGATATTATTGGCAGAAGGTTTGCTGCTGGGAAAGCGCTGTCAGGGTTTTTATATATTGCAACTCCACCCACAAATGTTTCTAAGTACAAAGCAGTTGTTGGAGAAAGTGTAAAATTTGCAGCTTTGAAATTAATGAAAGAAGGTGCTATAGAAGCTGTGAATACAAATAAAAACATAGTGATACAGCTGTTGCATTCGATGGAACCTGGCAAAGGTTACAAGTATTGATACAGGAAAAGGTATTTGATGTAGAAGTCTTATCAAGATACTGTCAGGGTTACACTTTAGCAGGGAAAGATAATAGCAAGCATGAATGTAATATCAATTACAGTGGGAATAGTGATGGGATGGAGATCTCTACAGCAGTATCTATTCTTAATCGTTCTGAGGAGCAATCTGAAGTAAGATACTTAAAACTGAAGATGGTGACTCCAAAGTCTATAAGGCTGTTTGTGAGAGTAAGCCTTATGGAGAAATTCAGATTGCTAAATTAGAGTGTGTTGGACATGTGCAAAAGAGAATGGGGAAGAGACTGAGAAAATTAAAGCAGTCGTTTGGAAAAACATTGCTTTCCGATCGAAAATGTATCGGGGTTGCCTTTCAGATGCATTTATAGATGAACTTCAAGTTTACTATGGCAAAGCTATAAGAGACAATTCTGAAGACTTGGAGAAAATGGTAAGAGCAGTTTGGGCTACATTTTTCCACAAAGGGTCCACTGATATAAAACCTTTACATAACATGTGCTCGATAACATGTACCTGCAAGCTAGAGAGACTGGTACAGGTGACTATATTCATAAAAACCCCATTCCAAAGGCTGTAATGTTAGCTACAAAACTATCCATGACGATGTATCAAACATACAGCTACTAAAATAGCTCCTGCGTGGGAAAACTCAAAACGTGAACGAGTCATTGAATAATGTAATTTGGACACGAGCACCAAAAAATGTCTTTGTAGGAATAACAACCCTGCAATTGTGTGTCTATGACTCAGTTTCAACTTTTAATGGTAGGGTTAAAGAATTGGAAGAATTTGGCATGAATATTAGAATTTACAGCAACTATCCTGGAGGGACTGGATCAGACAATAATCACAAAGCTGAAATAGCGTTCAGAAATATGAGTAAAGAAGCCAGATCCAACAGGAGGAGAGCAAGACTTCCAGCTGGTGACGAGAAAGAGTATCCCGATTACTACTCAGGAGGATTCTAGCTGCTTTGTACCTGTAAAAGTGAGTTTTTCTTTCATTTTCTTTCTTTTTTAAAGTTTCCGTAAAATACATTTCTGTTATAAAGGTACGACTTTCTCAGAAACTATGCAAAATAAATATCTCAAATGTTCAATACATATCAAGCATACTATAACAGAGTTGTGGATCTAGTATTGTGCTGATCACTGAAATATTAGAAAAAAAGTGTTTTTTTTACAGTGAATTAAAGAAAAAATTTTTGTTCAAAAAATTCTAACACTTATATAAATAGAGATTATATTATAAAACAAGATTCACATATTTAAACAAAATTGCCTGAAATAACTAAAAAAATTACATTAATATATGTAGTAGTTCTTGAGAAAAGAGTACCATAAGTCAGCAATTTTAACATTGGCGGGATAGAGCATTTAATCTCCCTTTAAAGTACTTACGATATTGTAAGTCGCCATTGGGGTATGTCACCTCAAAACAGTTAATTACTGTTGATTGACCCAATAGTTGGTTTAACTAAAACCCCGGTACTTAAAGTAGATACGATATTGTTTGTCGCCATTGGGGTATGTCACCTCAAAACAGTTAATTACTATTGATTGACCCAATAGTTGGTTTAACTAAAACCCCGGTACTTAAAGTAGATACGGTATTGTTTGTCGCCATTGGGGCATGCCACCTCAAAACAGTTAATTACTATTGATTGACCCAAAATTTGGTTTAACTAAAACCCCGGTACTTAATGTAGATACGATATTGTAAGTCGCCATTGGAGTATTTCATGTCAAAACAGTTAATTACTATTGATTGACCCAATAGTTGGTTTAACTAAAACCCCGGTACTTAAAGTAGATACGGTATTGTTTGTCGCCATTGGGGCATGCCACCTCAAAACAGTTAATTACTATTGATTGACCCAAAATTTGGTTTAACTAAAACCCCGGTACTTAATGTAGATACGATATTGTAAGTCGCCATTGGGGTATTTCATGTCAAAACAGTTAATTACTATTGATTGACCCAATAGTTGGTTTAGCTAAAACCCCGGTACTTAAAGTACTTAATGATATTGTAAGTCGCCATTGGGGTATCTCACCTCATAACAGTTAATTACTATTGATTGAACCAATAGTTGGTTTAGCTAAAATCCCGGTACTTAAAGTACTTATGATATTGCAAGTCGCAAATGGGGTACCTCACCTCATAACAATTAATTACTATTGATTGACCCAATAGTTGGTTTAGCTAAAACCCCGGTACTTAAAGTACTTATGATATTGTAAGTCGCCATTGGGGTATCTCACCTCATAACAATTAATTGCTATTGATTGACCCAATAGTTGGTTTAGCTAAAACCCCGGTACTTAAAGTACTTAATGATATTGTAAGTCGCCATTGGGGTATCTCACCTCATAACAGTTAATTACTATTGATTGAACCAATAGTTGGTTTAGCTAAAATCCCGGTACTTAAAGTACTTATGATATTGCAAGTCGCAAATGGGGTATCTCACCTCATAACAATTAATTACTATTGATTGACCCAATAGTTGGTTTAGCTAAAACCCCGGTACTTAAAGTACTTATGATATTGTAAGTCGCCATTGGGGTATCTCACCTCATAACAATTAATTGCTATTGATTGACCCAATAGTTGGTTTAGCTAAAATCCCGGTACTTAAAGTACTTATGATATTATAAGTCGCCATTGGGGTATCTCACCTCATAACAGTTAATTACTATTGATTGATCCAATAGTTGGTTTAGCTAAAATCCCGGTACTTAAAGTACTTGCGATATTGTAAGTCGCCATTGTGGTATGTCACCTCAAAACAGTTAATTTCTATTGATTGAACCAATAGTTGGTTTAACTAAAACCTCGGTACTTAAAGTACTTATGATATTGTAAGTCGCCATTGGGGTATCTCACCTCATAACAGTTAATTACTATTGATTGACCCAGTAGTTGGTTTAACTAAAACCCCGGTACTTAAAGTACTTGCGATATTGTAAGTCGCCATTGGGGTATCTCACCTCATAACAGTTAATTTCTATTGATTGACCCAATAGTTGGTTTAACTAAAACCCCGGTACTTAAAGTACTTGCGATATTGTAAGTCGCCATTGTGGTATGTCACCTCAAAACAGTTAATTTCTATTGATTGATCCAATAGTTGGTTTAGCTAAAACCCCGGTACTAAAAGTACTTGCGATATTGTAAGTCGATTGTGGTATGTCACCTCAAAACAGTTAATTTCTATTGATTGAACCAATAGTTGGTTTAACTAAAACCCCGTACTTAAAGTACTTGCGATATTGTAAGTTGCCATTGTGGTATGTCACCTCAAAACAGTTAATTTCTATTGATTGAACCAATAGTTGGTTTAACTAAAACCCCCGTACTTAAAGTACTTGCGATATTGTAAGTCGCCCTTGGGGTTTGTCATATCAATATAATTTTAGATTTTCTTGTGCTTTGTTTGGGGAAAATGCGAGTCATTTGGAGAATTTAATCGCGAACCGCATGCTGTCGTGGTAGCTCAGTTGGTTAGAGAAACCGGAAGGAAAAGGGAAGATTCAGATTCGTGTTCAACACCCGACTATGGCATTGAAGTTTACAGTCTGATTCTACCTTTCCAAAATAACGATGTTTAGCCCTTCAAAAAAGGAAAATAAATGAAATGGGTGATAAAAGTATGAGAAATTAAAGCGAATAGTCCGAAAAGGGTTAGCGCCATGCAAAAAAAAATGTATTTGACATAAATTGTGTTTTAACAATTGTGTTTTTTGTGCACTAGTTCTTATCCAACTCTAATGGTTTATTATTCAAAGTTATTATTCAAAACTGAACACAATTACACAATCACACAGAACAAAGGAAATTATTCAAAACTCATTTAGAACTTCACAGGCCATTCACAGAAAATTCTAGATATACACTTCCTTAGCCACGTAAATATGTTAAACATAATGTATTTTAATCAAAATTATATCAGTCATTTTTAAGAAATTAAAGGTAACGAAAAAAGTTTCCATGTAAGGGAAAGCTTGAAGTGCGAGGATTTTGTTAACATTCTTCGTATCGTTCCCTTGGAAGATAATGAACTTTAACACCAAGATTGTTATTTATCCAAGTTATGCTGTTCACACGCACCCGCGCAAGCTTAAATTTTGTCTAGTATTAAAACATTTTCCAAAAAAATATGTTCTTTTATTTTACTAAATCATTCATATATTAAGTTCTTAGAACCCTATATCCATAACTTTACTTGATATCAAAATGGTCATTAGTCTCTCTAACCAACTTCAAAGAATCTATACTGAACATTTGAAAGAAATTTAACAATTGCATAATGTGGACATTTTAAAGTGGTACAAATGTAAGAAAAAGAAAGTTTACCAGTAAACTAAGTTTTAAAATTTCCGCGCCATTTGTGCGTACTTACATATTTGCATATTTAGAAGGTCAGAAATGCAAAACTGTAATTGCATCTTGGAGAATGGGAACTTTTTCCTTAACAATTTGTAAAAAGTTAGTTTTATGGAGAATTTCAGAAACCTCAACTCAACCTAAGCTTGGTAAGGCTTAGGTTGAGTATATAAGCATGTTCCCTTGCTTCATTTCTTATAAATTTCACTTATCGTTTACATCGTCAACTTCGGGCCAGTGGGCAAGGCTTGCAAATACATGCTGCAGCGCCTGAGGTTTTACGTGCAGAAAACAAGCTGGACAGCAGAGTGGTACAAAGGTGCGAATATGATCAAGCGGAGATTTGCTCAATAAAAGGAACTGTATTGTACTTATTCATTCGTAACACATAAACAACATCTGCACGTTTCTCCGAATCGATAAGAACCTAGACCCACCCACACCCGAGTTCCAGGAACACTAGCATTGTTATAAACACCCCCGCAAATACTACCCACATTGCCATTTCCACGAAAACTGAGCTGTCTCTGGTATAGAGACTTCACAGGCTTCTTAAGCATATTCTTAAACATCTAATGAGTTAAGGTTATATTAAATTAAATTAAACTAATCCTTAAATACCACTTAAAAATTGTTAATGTTACAGAATATCTCCTCTCTTCTTTAGTTGTTTCATTCCAATAACTAAAATCAATGATAAAATGATTTTAAACGGATACAAGTTAAAAAAATCAAAGCATATCTCTAGGATTAAAAGTCGGTTTTTATCCCTGGTGTATGTTAAAAATATAACACGTAATTATTGATAGTAAAATATATACGATTAAATAAATAATAGTAACAGAGAAATAATTGCAATAAATAATTAAATCGATGTATAATATAACATGCTTAAGTTGAAAAGATTTGTCCGAGGAAAAAGGTAATTAGCGAGTCATATTAAGCAAAGTCATTAGTAATAGCCGAAGCAACGAACACATTAGTATAAAAGTTCTTGGAGTGCAGTTAGGGTTTAAATCAGTGCGTTTGAACTGTCACGTAGACCAGAACTCTGTAAAAGAGATAGGTAAATGAAATTCTTATATTCGGAGAGATACGGCTTAGCAACAAGGTAACAGACGCACACGTAGGAGCTTAAGATTGACCCGCATTAGGAGAAAAATGGAAGAGGTAGTGATAGGTAGGCGGAGCTTAAGTTAAAAACAAGTTCGTGCATTCTAATCAGAGACACTCGCTCTTGAGACTTATTCGCTTAATAATGTTAATCGTGTGGAGATGATCCTTGTGACTACACGTGTGATAGTTTCATTTTAAGTTTTTTAGTACTTAATGATGCGCTTGAATCAGTAAGATTTAGCGATTGCCGCGAGGTCTTTTGCCAGTAGGCATTTTAGCGACTCACGGCAACTTATGTTTCTAATTTCTTTTTCGGAAACAGTTATCTCAAACCGTGAAACTGATACTGCAGAGGTTAGCAGGTATAAGAATTCAATTGCTACAGTTTCGAGTGCTACGATTCATAATCAGCTTCATTCTTTATCTTCAAGCGGTCGGCAACTCGCTTCATCAGCTCAAGTATTAGATCATATTAAATATCTCAGTTAATATAGACCAGTGTTTTCCTTTCAAAACCCGTCCGCGTATACCGCGAGAGAAAGGTCTCATAGCCTACCACCGTAGCAGCCGGCAGAATCAACAGCAGATATTGAAGCAAAACCTGTCCGTGTATACCGCGAGAGAAAGGTCTCATAGCCTACTACCGTAGCAGCCGGCAGAATCAACAACAGATATTGAAGCAAAGGAAACGACTACAAGTATTACGGCTATAATTATGAATTATGGTGGAAATGTAATTGGCTATGCAGACGATACCACTTCAGTTGTGAACGACACCTGCATTGAAAAGTTACAACAGAAAATAAAAATAATAATTGAAGAGTGCACAAATACTTTAGCAATCTAGATTGTTTGATATTAAATATTAAAACAGTTTTATTGCACTTATTTTTCCTTCTTTTTTGACTTGAGGTTAAATTCCTAGGTCAAATTGGACGATGAATGGATGGAAATGGGTGAAATTGTGCTCAAACGAACCCGTGGTCCTTAGAGCTTAGAGTACCCGACATTCGTCTACTGAAAATAAGGAAAAGCCTTAATCGGGCAACTGACCGTAACCTGGATTCGAATTCTGGACTTCTTGAATGTAAGGCAGACATGCTAACCCCACATCACAGAGGTGGGCTGAATGCAACTTCCATTAAGAAACAATACTAGGAAGGATATTGAAATTATACACAGAATAAAAATCTGATGTGTTACACTCACATGACTTTCTCTACTCTTGACAAACTATTTTTACAAACGCTTATTCTCCATATGCTTCATGTTATCGAGATATCGAAATGTCAATCTTATTGCTAATTTTCTTGTAGATGCAAGGGCAATATGGTAGGTTTTAAGCGATAGTCAAATGTTTTAAGCGCTGGTTGATATGTGGAACATTCCATTCTCTTTGCATGTCCAGGACATAAAAAAATCTGTTGTGTTACACTCACATGACTTTCTCTACTCTTGTACAAACTATTTTTACAAACGCTTATTCTCCATCTACTTCATCGTAATCGAGATAAACATTTGCAGACTCTATCTTATTGCTAATTTTCTTGTAGATGCAAGGGGAATATATATTTACAAGGGCAATTTGGAAATACAGTAGCCTTTAAGCACATACATATCTCTTAATAGCTGGTTGCTAGGTGCAGCACTATTCCCTTTTCCACAGATTAATACTCTTTGCATATCCAAGACAAAAAAATGAATAACGAATTCCCATTTGAGAAAATAAGTATTGAAACATTTAAGGGAATAACAAGCAATATCTCGAAAATGGTTCACTCAGCAACAAAAATGTATATCACATAAATTGTGTATTTTAACGCGATCTACATCTTTTGTGTAGTAAAATTTTGTCTATCTCTTATGGTTTACCAGTTTACCAAAAGTCTTTCACAATGCAGAATACGTTTGGAGCCATTCCCAGAAAATTCAAGATATACATTTTATTTGTCATGAAAATATTTTAAACATATGATATTTTAATCAAATTTCTTAGAGCCATTTTTGAGAAAATTAAAATTTTCGAAAAATGTTCCATGTAAAGGGTAGTCTGGGGTGGGGAGAATTTCTTGAAAACCTTCGTGTCGCATCTCTGGAAGACACCGAACCTAAATACCAAGTGGTGTTTATCCGACTGTTACTTTCTGAGTTATGCTGTTCACAGACACACAAACACGCACACACACAGACACACACGGACATGTTTCCAAAAATGCTTTTTTTGGATTCAGGGGGTCTCAAAATATGTATTTCCGGTGAAATCTCGGTATTTAATTTTTGGGTGGAATACAATACTTCCCCTACTTGCTATACGTAGTAGAGAAAGTAAAAATGACTGAGATAAAGGTAAAGATACACATCGCGGAGGGACCACCAGAACCGGGGCAGAGCACCTCAAGTAGGCCGTGACGGCCCTTTGTACTTCCACCGTGACTCCTGTGTGGGAGGGATGAGGGGAGATACCCAAAGGTCTTTCTGCACACTTCAGATCCGGAGGCGACGAGCGCAAGCATGGACGGGGTCGCTAAAGTTTCCAGATTGAACGCATCCGGCACTGGCCGGTCTTACCCACAAGCCACTGAACCACCGGCAGTCCCCTATCGTGTGTTTTAAAGATATCTGAGTTTTTCTGAGGTACATTTTTGTGTATCTCTTAAAGTTTCCCAGGTATACAAAATTCCTTCGAATGAGGACTTCAAAGGCTATTCCCAGAAAATTATAGAGAAACATTTTATTTTTATATAAATATCTTAAATATATGTATTTAAATCAAAATTGTTACTGTCATTTCGAGAAAGTTGAGAAATTCCAAACATTTTCAGTGTAAAGGGATTTTGGGTGGCGGAATTTTCATAAAATTCTCGTATCGTATCTCTTTGGGAGATAAGGAACTTAAATGTTCAGTTTGGTAGTTATCGAACATTTCATGTTGAGTTATGCTATTCTCTCTCTCTCTCTCTCTCTCTCTCTCACACACACACACACACACACACACACACACACACAAACACGTTCACCCACAGACCGTTTTCTAAAAATGCTGTTTTTTTCAGTGGCATTAATTTCCAGTGAAGTTTCGATATAGAATTTTTTGGTGGAATGCGATTCCTTCTCTTTACTAGGTACGTAGTAGAGAAAGTAATAACGGGGCATTATACTACAAATAATTTATCGTAAAATATTAAAAATATGAAAAACGACTCCTGAAATTTGAAACAAATAAAAAGTAGTTCATACTTGCTGCGCCATACTCAGTGAAGGAATAAATGGCTGATAGAAACACTATTTGGATTCTATATATGTGTATATGTGAGTGTATTGATAAACGTGTATTTGCAAAAATTAGTATCTACGTTTTGTTATTCCTAAAACACGTAACGCCATTATAACGAAGAAAAAATCGAGGAGGCAAAAGAAGCAGAAGGTGATGAAATTATGTTAAAACATACAATTCGTGGTAGTTTTTTAAACTTACTATGAAAAGGAAGAAAACAACTGAAAAATAACATAAGATGGATATCTTGTGGATATTCTATGGATATTTTAGGCATCAGAGAAGAAGAGGAAAGGAAAAAGAAAGAAGATAAAAAGGACGAATACATTAAGGAATTTGGTGAAGAATACTAAAGAAAATTATACATAACTAGTGATGTATTTAAGGAACAAGAAAATATAAAAGACGGCTCAAGACAGTGGCCGTAATGAAGCAAATATATGATGACTTCGACTTTAAATTGCAAATCAGGAGATTAGAGCAGAGACAGACTTTGGTTGCGGCCTTGAGGCATCTTATTCGCAAGTTACATCAGAATGGTGAAACGATTATGTTTAGTGTGCCTGATGCTGTTGATAGATTAGAATTAAAAACCCAGAATATAACTAGAGACCTAGAAGAGTTATTGAAATTGTTAGAAACAGTTTTAATGAAAGAAATGGCGTTTTTCATTTAGATGAAATTTATAAACATTTTGTTTTATGTTGTGGTATAATGACTTTTGATATAAATCAAAGTTGGCCAAATTGTTACACACCAATTTATCATAACGATACAAGCTTTTCGAAATCAGTAACCTCATCAGTAACAACTCAACCCTTTAGTTACAAAACTTCAAACATTCCCTTTAAGAACAAAAAACCAACTCCAAAACCAAACACATAAAATCATAAAAAAATCACAACAAAGAGGAAAACATAATTGACACATTTATTAAACAATTAGGCAGTAACATTAAGCATGAAAGGAAACAAATGTTTGAAAAAAATCTATAAGATTACGAAACAATAATAAGTCTGCAGTTTATTCGCGTGCATAAAATGTCAAAAGAGCTGACAGAACAAGAATTTCGGACTGGCAGTAAACATCATTCCCACGCGCATTCAAGAATTATACTCTATCAAAGACAAAATGGATAATTAAGAAGATTATAGTAATTTAATTAATATTACACAAATTAAAGCGCAAAGGAGTAGATTAGTAGATACCAGCGAGCATATATTTTAAGAAATAAAAAATTATACATGACACTTGACGTATTAGATAAAAATTTAGCTAATTAGTACCTGCAATAAATGAAATAAGAAGATCGGAGAGAATTCAAGCCCTACGTGCAGCAGAGACACTGGCACAAACATCTGATACCGATAATCATACTTTAGAAATGAGAGTATAAGGTGCCTAGGAGAGAAAAAATAATTTAAACTAACGGAAGGAAATAAATCTAGGTAATTCCAGGCAGAAAAATGGGGAGAGAAAAGGAGGAAATGGTTGAAGATGAAGGACAATCGGTGAAGAAGAAAGAAGTGATGAGCAGGATGGGAGAGGAGATGGAGTCTATAGCAGAGAGGAGGATAACGGGCGAGGGGTTCAATGAGTGAGGAATATGGTGATTAAGAGCAGAAGTAAATAGTAGATAGGAATGAGAGCCTGGAGCGGTGGTGAATGGAGGAGATAGGGTCTGTGCGAGAAAAAGAAGATGACGGCGAGGGTAAGTGAAGTGAAATATAATTTTTTAAAGGGAAAGTGAAGTAATAGATTCATGTCAGAGCGATAAATATAGTGATTATTATGCTAAGTGAAGTGAAAAATTTATAAAGAAATTATGTGTGTGCTAAGTGAAGGACGATAAAAAGAATAAGGGAAGATAATTTAATCCAGAGTGAAAGTTAAGTTTAATAACACTATTACGTTCTGTAATTTACTTAAAGTATATTAAGAGAAGTGAATCGTTAAAGTATACATTTTGAAGAAAGTGTATCATTAGTTGAAATTCAATACATATATTGAGTGTAGTTGAGTACTGGATACCAGCACCATTACCACTGGATGCCAGTGGTTAGAATGTAGTTTAATTTTGTAGGGAATATTTTTTCACACTTATATTTACTTTCTCTACTACGTAGCATTTTTGGAAACATGTCCGTGTGTGTCTGTGTGCGTGTGTGTGTGTGTGTACGTGTCTGTGAACAGCATAACTCAGAAACGAACAGTTAGGTTCAGTATCTTCCAGAGATGCGACACGAAGGTTTTCAAGAAAATCCCCCCACCCCAGATTACCCTTTACATGGAACATTTTTCAAAAATTTTAATTTTCTCAAAAATGGCTCTAATAATTTTGATTAAAATATCATATGATTAAGATATTTTCATGACAAACGAAATGTATATCTCGAATTTTCTGGGAATGTCTCCAAAAGTATTCTTCATTGTGAACGACTTTTGCATAACTGGTAAACCATAAGAGATAGACAATATTTTACTACACAAAAATATAGATCGCGTTAAAATATACAATTTATGTCATATACATTTTTTTTGTTGAGTGAACCATTTTCGAGATATTGCTTGTTATTCCCTTAAATTTTCCAATACTTACACTTTTTCTCAAATTCGTTATTCAATTTTTTTTGTCCTGGTAATGCAAAGAGAATGGAATACTCCACATAGAAACCAGCTCTTAAAATATTTGACTATCGCTTAAAACCTAGGAATTCCCCTTGCATCTACAGAAACTTAGCAATAAGATTGACATCTCGATTAACATGAAGCATATGGAGAATAAGCGTTTGTAAAAATAGTTTGTACAAGAGTAGAGAAAGTCATGTGAGTGTAACATCAGAGTTTTTTAATATAGAGTCAACTGAAAAATGCAATCCCACGGGCGGAATTTGAACACGGTTCTCCCAGCGGTTGCTCTAACCATTGAGCTACTGTAACAACATGCACACCTACCACTGAAGTACTCGTGATTGCGGGTCGCACTTTCATCGTCTCTAGATCTCTAGTGAGATGCCTTGGTGGTCTGTATGGGAAACAACTAGAGTCAATTGGGGAATTCAATGTCCCACCGGGAATTCAATCATCTACTGCGCAATCAAATTATAATTTTCTTTAAGAAAATTTAATACTACACAAATTTACATATAGTTTAATTTTAAAACAAAGATGTTGTAACAGTAGCTCAATGGTTAGAGTAACCGTACGGAGAGGAGAACTGTATTCAAATCCCGGCTGTGACATTCAATTTTTCAATTGACTCTATATTAAAAACTTGTCAAGGACCAGGCTAAGATCTCTAAAAAGTATAATTAATTTCAATTAATTATATATATTATAATAAAAAAGTAATACACTTATCTTGTTTAATTTACTAATATTTACTAAAAATTGGGAATAAGTGGATACCACTTATTCTGTGTTGCCGGCTTCCAATAACAGTAGTTGAACATACTTTTTATTTAAATTTCAACTGTAATTCTTACATTTAGGATTTTATTTTATTATTTTTATTTTTTATTTTACTTTCAACCTAATTTTGTATTTATTTAGTGGATTATAAGCAAAAATCTGTACAATAACGTATAACATGAAAGAAGTGTTAAATAAATAAGAAATTTGGAATGCATTTCCTGGTGTACGAAACAAGGTACTAGGATGACATATTGCACATTTTATTTTGATTTTATTATTCTTTTGTACCTAAAGCATGTGTCTCTTCTTGTAATTAACCTATTTGTATATAAAGTGTAACTATTTATATTGTTTTATGTGTGACAATACCATCTGTACCTCTTATAAGGAATAAAGAGTCTCCTTTCTGTTTTTATTTCTTTCCTGGCTAAATTTTTTCCCCAATTTTCGTGTTTTGTGGATAATGTGCTATTTAACATTCAATTGCGTTTTAAAATAGTAGAACCACCGGTGAAAGTCTTATGCTGTATTACGATTGTTGCTTTCTCTAGCACCTACTTATAATAGGTAGAGGAAGTATTGTATTCCGCATAAAACTTCCATATTGAGATTTCTGCAGAAATATATGCTATGAGGTCCCCTGAAAAAAATTAGAAAAAGGTTTATGAATAGCATAACTCAAAAACTAAATATCGGAATAGATACCAAACTTGGTACCTCAGTTCAGATCTTCCAAAGATGCGATACGAAGGTTTTCAAGTAAATATCTCCATCTCAGAGTACCTCTTACATGGACCTTTTTAATTTTAGATTTTCTCAAAAATGGGTCTAATAATTTTTATTTAAAATATCACATGTATCGGGGATTTTCCTGATAAATAAAATTCATATTTTGAAGTTTCTGCAAATTAATTGTGAAGTCTCCTTCATTCAGAACGAAGTTTATATAATTTTGTACCTGGAAAACCAGAAAAATTCACTCTACAAAAAAAAGTAAGAAAGAAAGAAAAAATGCGTACACATATATCTTTAAAACTGGTAATTTATTTCAAATATTTTTTGTAGCATCAACCATTTTCGAAATATTTGTTCCTGTTTTTTAATTCTTCAATAGTATGTCATTTTTTGAAGTGCTGTCACCGTTCAGTTGTTTCCCGTGATGTCATGGAAAGAATAAAGAATTTCAAGCCAGCATATAGGACCCTTTTTAAAGATCTGGCTATGGCTTCAGTCTCCTCTATCCCTCTTGATCCTGCAACGAAATATGTAATGAAACCATTTCTGCAAACGTTTATCTCGATTAATATGAAGTAGATGGTAGATGGTGGTGTGCGGGTATGTACTTTGAGGAGAGAACTGTTTTTCTCCTGAGATGGGAAAGAAACTGTTCATAACAACAGGCGGAGCACCAAAGGGGCTGCAGGGGATGTTGAATCTGGAAACGATAATTGCCCCGCTACGTTGCGTCTACCGCATCAGATCTGGCCGCCATTTATACTCTCTCTCCTCATCCCTTCCTCCCGAAGATTGAGCAGAGCAATAGGCCTAGCCTTGGCCCCGGTGCTGAAATCCCCCTCTGTTTCTAATTCCTATTCTTATTAAGTTGGTTTCAGTTGAAGTGTTTTGGTTAGGATATAGCCATAAAAATAGGCAACATAAACAAATAAGGACGAACTTTAAAATGAAGAATTACTCCGCTTGTTACCCGAAATAGTTATCTTTGTGTTTCAAAGAGCATTGTCTTAAGATATTTTACGGACATCTGCGTATCTATCTAACTAGTGGTTGAATATTGCACCGCATAATTAGGTTGGATATGGACGCGTCATACGTTTCAGTAAGTTGATTAAACATTGAATAAAAGGTTGGTATTGGAGTGCGGAAAGTAAGTGTACGGAAAAGTTTAATTTCCCGTACTCGTTAGGAGACGGGAAAGCATGTAATTCCGGATGAAACAAAAATCTTTACAGACTTAAGCGGCAACCCTCAAATATTTTCCGAATCTGCATTTCGCGTAGGGGAAAGCCGCATAGGTGACATGAAACTGATAATATTTAACGACAATACAATATAAACAAATAAAGTAAAAACCAGTCTATATATATATATAAAATCAGATTATCCAGTTAGATTATTATGGATGGTTGTAATATATATGAAGAGTACTAACCATAATACTGCACAATTCAATTTTGGGACTATTCTTTTTCTTTCACTTTCTTCAAAGGTTTCCAATATTTACATCCATTTCCTCTTATTTATTTCCATTGCTTAGCCTCCTCTGGTCATAAAAAGTTGCTAACATTTTTAAGCGATAATATTTTTTTCACGAATTTACCATCCATCACGACTTGCTCAGGAAGTCGGTTTTCCCACATTGTTACAGCCAACCTAACCTATCAACCTCTTTTGCTATTTTTGCAGCCTATAGACGCTTCACATATCACAGCCATAGGCTTTAAATGTTTTCATTGTTATAGATATAAGTTAGTAATATTTTAGCTAAACATTTACCATCTCAGTCTCTTCTCTGTCTTTATTTATGTTTTTATTCCTTAATAAAATTCCTTAATAAAAATTAAATGTGCATTTAATTAGCACATCTTGTTGATTTTCATATTAACATACTAGGGGATACTATTCGAATTGTCTTATTTCCTCGTCTTCATTTGCTGGCTTGAGTGTAGACAGCATTTTCAATGTTATTTGAAACATATACTATGTTTTCCATCCAGACCTGTGATATATTAAAAGCGTGCTGAACAGTTTGAATCCAATGACGTTTTATTCCAACTAAACCTGCAGTGATCAATGCCAATGAACTTTCGTGGCTCGACTTCAATCGATCTGGCGTTTATTTAACATACGAGACATCGCCATCGCCAAGCACTCGATTGAAACATCTCATAACGCTGCTTTTGTTCCGTTGTGAGTAAACGCGGCACCCATCTTGTGCACAGCTTTCTCATGTCTAACTTTTCAGTTAACGTGAATGTACAGCACTTTTTGAAGTACCTATGATGTCTGCCAGCTCCCGCACTTTCAGTTGACGGTCATCCAATACCATTTGTGGATTTTCTTCACAACTTCTGGCGTGGTCACCTCATTTGGTCGACCACTGCGATGTTCGTCTTGGCAGCTCGTACGGCCTCGCTTAAACTCTGCCACCCAATATTTTACTGTTGTAAACAAGGAGCAGACTCCCTCAGAGTAGAATCTAGCTCAGCTTTAATCTCAGTTGGACTAAGACCTTTCAAATGAAAGTATTGTATCACATAACAGTGACCGTTTTATCTATGTTTACAAATTCGCTGAGAGAGTTCACTATTAATGCCTACCAAACAATTACTAAACAACGTAGTATCGCCAAACTTCAAACTTAACCTTTATAAGGGTGGTACTTTCTACCATAGTCATTTGTTTGAAACAACAACCGCTCTATATATCTATATATATATATATATATATATATATATATATATATATATACGTCAGGTAAGGTACTTCTGGGACTGCCCTCGTAAAGTTGGTCATTGAACAAGCATTCATGTGTATTATTTTTAAGCTTGCAGTAGCCAGCCATTTTGCTACTTCATCAGTTAAGTAGATAACATTACCATTCACATAATGAGTGTCGGCGTAGCGCAGTTGTTTTGTTTCCGGTTCTCGTACTAGGGTCCGGGGGTAGATTTCTGGCTCTGCGGTGGCGATTTTAAGTCGGTCCTGTCCCCGCTTTCACCTCTGGCTTGCTCATGTGAAGCATCCCCAAGCCCCAACGTTGTTCAGCGTCCACGGTAAAAGCTGTAGGTCCTCTCATTCCACCGACATCCCCATCATCACCCTACATCGGAGGCAACTGATGCATCTCAGAGTGGGTTCCAGTGTAAGGCCACATAGGCCATATGGGGAGCGTTAGAAAAAATAATGATAATTCACATAATCATCATCCACACTCAAAAGATATGTACAATATGTACAATATACAAAGAGTATAAGGGAAATAGAAAATATTTCACTTAGATTTTCTCAATTCCGTTATAAGTCACTTAACGCCCTTATATCGCAATGTATTTACTATTACTTCTTGCTCGATAAACGCTTATGTAAAATAATACTTGCCGCAGTTTTCGGAATTAATATGTTCACACAGAGAGTGAAATAGGGACGAAAGCATTGGGCAATTTTTTAAAATTTATGCCATAAGTATTACAAGGGAATGTGAGCCCCTCTAAGTGGAAAGTTAGGCTCTAAAACCAAAGCAGTTGCGCGACATTTTTTCCGCGTTAATTTTCATCGCAGGCTCACAGAGTCCCTCGTATTAGGTGTGCGACAAAACTTTACAAAAAGTTAGTTCAACGTCGATCCTATGTGAGTAATTTGGCGGCAGAATATTATTTCTATTGCGGAGGGAGCGAGTTTGAAATCAGAAGCCTCTGTAATGAGTGTTTATGCTAGGGAAGGAACCGGAACTGACGAGGGATGTTCCGTGGAGACTCGTACAATTTATTCTGTAATTATGAGGATGGGTCTCCTGGTGGCCATCACTGGCGCAGCTCAACTTAATACAACATGGTGCCCCGTTCCTGCCTTCTCCGTCACAACAGGGGTGTGCATAACCAGCCCCGTCTTCACCCTTTTGACTTCCTCTACTGCTTGCCTTAAACAAGTACCTACTGTATTCCATCCAAAAATTCGATATCGAAATTTAACCCGAAATACATGTTTTAAGGCCTCTGAATGCAAAGAACGTATTGTTAGAATATGGTGCATGTGTGTGTGTGTGTGTGTGTGTGTGCGCGTGCGCGCGCGTGTCTGTCTGAGCGTCCGGCTTCTATATGTCTGTGAACAGCACAACTCAAAAAAGAAAAGTCGGATACATACCAAACCTCTTATATTTTAAGCTCAGCATTTTCCAAAGATGTGACACAAATATTTTCAAGTACATCCTAATCGCTCATTACTATGGCTGTGGTGGCAGATGGCAGACTAATTAGAAAAATTCTCTGATTACAGAACACCTCGTTAGAAGCGTCTAATGGCGATGATGAATGAGATTAAGTATTCTTAAAGGGAGTACGAAAAAGAACGAACTAAACATTGTATCACTTTTTAATAAAGTCGCCTTTGAAGTGTAATTCAGATTTATATTCGGTGGTTACGATTAGTAATAAGTTTAAATTCGACTTCAGACATAAAATCTGCCTTGTTTTTCATCTAAATCGGTAGTTTACGTGTTTACTATGCCATATCCTCGCTTCACGCTTTTCAGTCTAATAATATCCAGAATAATAAAATTTATTAGTACTATAGTAGGGAGTACACACGAAGGTAGGCGATAGAAACCACTGCATAGAGAGAGAGAGAGAGATAGATAAAAATTAAATTGAGTTTTATTTATGGACGCTCTTTATCTACCATGGTCCTTAGCGTCCCTATATTGGGCGTGAAAGACCGGTAATTTTGCTCAGAGGCCTCTTTATCAGGCTTGAGGTTCTTTTACGTGCCGTAAATCTACGACACGGGACCACCGGGCTTTACTTCCCTTCCGAAGGAAGACAGCTAAGGAGTTTTGCGCCCGAAAAAGATCCATTGTCCTCAGCCGGGTTTGAACCCGGAACTTCGGGAACTAGAGGCTAGCTCGGAACCACTAGTACAGGAGGGCGACGAGAGAGAGAGAGAGAGAGAGAGAGAGAGAGAGAGAGACATTACACTCTCTCTTTCATTTTCGCTCACTATGCGCTGGCAGGCACGTGACAAGAGTATTTCTACCGCGCACCCTACACTCACCTGTCGTGGTGTGTGCTGCCAACTCTAATTGCTTTCAGTTCTACCAGATATGCAGAATCATCTAGTGAAGACAATATTGGTCAAACGCAGTGTTGAAACAAACGCGCTTAGAGTTCGAGCTACGAAACACCAAAGTTGTTATTACCTGTGTTCTTGTGTTGTGATGCTACGAGATATGAGTGCCTATATAACTTTAAAGCATATAGTAATAAATTTTCTTTAAAAAATAATCGAGCAGTTATTACCACGACTGAGCGTCCATGTTCACTCATAAAATAAACAAAAACCTACATGTTAAACTCAACTGTTGTCAGAAAATGTATATGAAGACGAGTTACAACGAGCAGTGTATGTGTTACAGAAGTTAAGTGATAATTATAATTTTAAAATTTCAACAAATAGAACAAAACATAGCTTCTAAGGTAAATTTACTGTTAGAACCAAAATTGTAATTAATGATAGATACTATATTAGAGAAAGTAACGGGTTTTAAATACTTAGAACATATGTCAGCTATAAATATGAAAATGACTTAAAAAATAAATTGCCCTTGTTTCAAAAAATATACGGCACAAAAATTGGAACTTTAAAAACCAAAATCAGAAAAGAAACACAAATGAAGTTTTACAAAGTAATAAAGGTAACTGAATTCTTTTCCTTATGAGTCTGAAACATAGGCCTTGACGAAAGCTGATAAAATAAGGTACAGGCTGCCGAGATAACATTCCTGAGAACGGTAAGGGATGTACAATTTCGGACAAAATTTCAAATAAAAAAATAAGGGAAGAATTAGAAATAAATTCTTTGCAAGAAAAAATCATAAATTATGGAAATGAATGGAGACAGCATGTTGATAGAATGTCGAAAGAGAGGTTTCCAACAAAAGTGTTGTACTGCAGGCCTAAAGGAAAAAGATATCCGGGAAGACCAAGAAAACGATGCTCAGCTAGGATTTGAAGCCAGAACGGGCAGCACTTCCTATCCCTGGAGTGCAGAAGAAGAAGATGAAATTTTAAATAGGATGTTACAGGTTAAAGGCATTGTTATATAAACAAAACCTTTGAAGTGATAAGTTTAATAATGGAACTTTTATTTCTCTTAATAGAATATTGACAACGTTAATTTGTCATATAGGTGATTATCCAAAATCACAATCCTGTGAACTTAAAATTTAAATAGCACACGCGCCTAGTTGTGATATTCACCAGAAAATAGCCACTTTTAGTTCATACATAAACAAAGCGATCAACAACAACTTTCGGTCCAAGAAAAGCCCTTCATTCCAATCACAGCCTCAGGTATTCTTCCCTTCTTCCTATTCTTCTCTTCGTCTTCACTTATAGGTTATTCCTTAATAATTTCTATAATTTGGTAACTGCATCTGCCCCGAGCGTTTTTCCTATTCACTATTCCTTTCGGTGTGTCTGATTACAAACAGCTTTCTCTCATTCAATATCTTTCCTCGTCCTAATCAGTTTCATCACTGTTTTCCCTTTGACCACTCGTTCTAAACATACTGCGTTACATCTTTTCCTTTCATTCACACCTCCAGTTAGTGCTTACAACCACTCTCTTTCTTTCTTTCTTTCTTCATAGTGCCACCTTCACATAAAGCACTTCACTTATCTCTTCCTTAGTTCGTTCTTCGAAGGCCTACAAGATGTTTATTTTTACTTTCTCCACCACGTACCTAGTAGATAAAGAAAGTATTGCATTCCACCCAAAAATTCGATACCGAGATTTCAATGTAAACACACATTTTGAGGTCCCCTGAATAAATAAAACTAAGGCATTTTTAGAAAAAGGTCAATGTAGTGCTTGTGTTTCTGTGTGCCTGTGAACAGCATAAATCATAAAAGAAAAGTCGGTTAAATACCAAACTTAATATTTAAATTCAGCGTATTCCAAGGATGGACACGAAGATTTTCAAGAAAATTTCCAATTAAAACTACCCTTTACATGGAAAATTTTTTGAAAATTGTAATTTTCTAAAAAATGGCTCCAACGATTTTGATTAAAATACCATATGTTAAAGACATTTTCAAAATAAAACGTATATCTTGAATTTTCTGAGAATAGTCTCTGAAGTCCTGCTCAATCTGAAGGAACAGAAAAAATGTTACGGCAAAAAAAACAAACTAGATCTCTAGCTGTACTCTACCTCCCGCTGTCGAGTCTGTGGCTTAACATATGCATTACGTAATGCCTTAACATCATTTTATACAATTTGTTCTTTCAGGGAAATCTCAACACATAGCCTTAAACTTACTGCAGAAAAAAATTTACAGCTAATTAAAATACTCAATTTGTCAAATGAACTTTTTCGTAGCGTTAGACGTTCACAAGGTATTTCGTGTATCAAGTTTTGGCACTTCCTTAGCGCCACTTAAGGGAATTTGCTGTTACTTGAAATTTACCGTTCTTCCTTTTCTTTCTATCGCAAGAGGTTGTTACTATGAATAAACATTTAAATGCTGTTTCCGTACGTTGAAACCTTCTTGCTTAATTTGGAATAATTCGTAGGTAAAAATATATCGTGAGTAACGTAACAAGATAGAAGAATCGCTTTTTATAGGTGTACTATAATACATAATGAATATATTATGTGAATCTAGCATTGAAAGAGAAAGTTGTGTGATACATCTTATCAGATATTTTTATTTTCTTTGCATTTATTTCTTCCCCGTTGTCATCGGTGAATCCTAGGCACTTTATTCTACTACAGATTAACACGCATTGCATGGAAATGACTAACAGGTGTGGTTTTAAATATAATTTTTGCAGAATATTCCAAACCCAAACTTCATACACGTGTAATTTTGTTTTAATTTACTTTAATTTACACTTTATTCCTACAATGTGTGTCACATGATGCAAACAATAAAATAGCAAATACTCGCTTGGATAAGAGATACAAGGAGATATGTAGTTTTACAGCTTTTAATCAAAACTGCTTCATAGTGAATTTATGTAGGTATAAAGTAAAACGTTTGCTGGAGAAATCTAAATTCCTATTAAAATGTTGAGCTCAAATGCCAACGACTTCTCCTTCCTAAATACTGATAATATTAAAAAAAAGTTCATATAATCAATTTTTACGGTTTTTGAAATATGTAGCACAGATGTTTTAAATCGATTAATTAATGACTGCATATATAATATTTGTATAACAATGATTTCTTGTGTTGTATCCATTTGGGGAGGTTCCTCTCTCTCTCTCTCACATTCACACTCGCCCTCCTTCACCTCCCCTATCTCATTCTATAGATCTCCGTCTCCCTTCGTCTTTTCTCAGTGCAGCGCACACACTATGTGATGGTAATAAAACTGATTTTTCTGGAGTGTTAATAAAAAGTTAATAGGTAACAATAACAGTAATAGATCTAGCAGTACAAAAATTGGCTCTGATCCTTAAATTTATTCCACTATCGCAACTATATTGTTGTCCGTGGAAATCAGAAAATGACAATAACAGATGCTGAATTATGCTACGTTTAACTGGCTTATATACGCAAATAAAAATAGCAAACATTATACAAATGTTGTCAATAACGCAACTTAACAGAAATGGTTTCCTTATAAACGTTTATTATGTAACAATTTTTAAAAGACTCAATATACGGTAAGATATTTCGATTCTTTGAATTTGTAGTTCATTAAACCTCTTCCCTTTAAGGGAAGCAATTACTATAATATATTAGAGCTTATTCTCTAAGTACGGCATCTAAGTTTCATAGTAATGGTTGACCAATTATTGAACGAAAGGGTAGGATATTATACACAAATAAAAATAATTTAAAAAATGTGATGTTTTGCTTCAGGATAACCTATTATTCATTAACATCGATTAATTGTTTAAAATAGAGTTAGTACAAACAGACGGTTAATTTTATTGCATGTATAGATGAAGATATGAAATAAGTTTTCTTTCTGTGTGCACATAAAACGCTAAGTAAAGAATATCATAAACTTCCAAGCGTGCCCATTAAATGACGCTTAGGAAAGCTTTAAGCTTACAACATAGAATATTGCGAAAAGAACTAACGCTGCGAAAAGTATATTTGATACAAAATGTGTATTTTAATGAGATCTACATTTTTATTTTAGTTAGTTTTGTCTAGTTTTAAGGTTTCCTAGTTAAAATTATAGAAAATTCAGTTAAATAGAGGGACTTTACAGGTTATTTACAGAAAATTCGCAATAAACATTTAATCCTTATGTAAATATATCTAAAATGTGATACTTCAATACATATTGTTAGAGAGGTTTTTAGAAAAAAAAAAGAATGAAAAGATTTCCATTTAAAGTGTAGTTTAAGGTGAGAGATTTTCCTAAAAACTTTCGTGTCGCATCCTTGGATTCTGTACTTAAGTACCAGTTTTGGCACTAATCCGACATTTCGGTTTTTTCTTATGCTGTTCAGACACAGACACACACACACACACACACACACACACACACACACACAAACACACACATGGGCCTTGTAACAAAAATGCTTTGTTTGTGTTCAATTTATCACTAAAGATGCATTTCCGTGAAATATCGATATCTTCCTTTACTTACTACAACTACGTCCTAAAGAATGTAAAGATGTCATAAATGCGATTTTTGGTATTAGTGCAACCCATCGATAATTTGTTTAAAATGAATAATTATTAGGGAAACGTTGGTTAATGTTATTACTTGGGTAGATATAGAGAGAACATATATGTTTATACGCCTACTTAAAATACTGGTGTTAATATTGGAAACATTATCTGTAAATTATGTAAACAAATGCCGTGTCAACTAAATTAGACCTTCTGGCCTGGGAAGGTTCATTGCAATCCACAGTACAATGAAAATAGTTCCACTCTATGCTCTACGGCAGATAAACGCCCTCTGTTTAGGCAAGAACAGATGACATCACCCACCTTACTTGAAGATACTGAAAAGCTAATTGTCAGCCATAGTACAGCCTGCCCATAAGACGTCTGCAATACCGGTGCGGGCGTCGACTTTTAATCGTATGCAAGGAGTTTGTTGGACACCCCCGGCTCTGCAGGAATTCCCTTTCCTCCCACAACAGCAGAAATGTGGCAGAGACCGTGACAACTCCCGGTAATGGAAAGTAATAGAATTAGCTGGAAGCACAGTAGCATAGAATACTCGGACGCCATTGCTATTCCCCGAGTTCTCCCCGAAATTGAAACTAAAAACAGCACGACCTTGTTGTTCGCTTTAGTTTCACGTGAAATTAAAAACAAAATTGAAAAAGGTACAGATGAGTACCGTGCTTAATTTAATACTAACTGTTTCAGTGAAGCTCATTAGAACCCTGTTTGCAAGAGTGGCTTTCCCATAACTTATTGCTTTATTTTAGGAGAAACGCATTAATAGTACAGATTCATAAGGTATAACTCGGTATTTAATTTCTTGAAATGCACCGTACATATTGTGACGGTTAAAGCTTTATTTTAAAACAATGTTATAAATGTAATTTCATAGAGTTGAAGATATTTAGCACAAAATTTGTTTAAGTAAAACACTTTAAATTTGCCTTAGAATTCTTGTTGTCATTTCCCGGATGTTTATGTAAGCATCGGTTTGGTGGTATGAATTTTAGTGCAATGATCACCTCATGTTCGACATGTTGGATTATGCAAGTCATGCTGACACTCGCAAAACGTCAGCGCTGGCTAAAGTAGTAGTCAGCACACTTCTCGGGTATTTAAACTTATAGTTTTTTGGCGGCTGGGGTTCTGCATATCACTTGCTTAGCAGGACTCTGTGACGGTCAGCTCTTTAAATTTATTTTGTCTAGCTTACAACTTCCACGTAGGTCCTAAGTACGACGAAGATGGAACTCCGGACTTCTCCCGTCTACCAGTTAAACTCCAAAGCTGTCTAACTCTCTGCCTCTTGCAATGTAGCTTAGATTATTTATTAGAAAGATTAAAGCCTCCCTCGAAATCAGAATTACAATCTAATAGTGTCACTCTTTCACCACCCTTTCAGCTACCCGCAACCTATAACCCTCTCAATGATATCTTGAGCTATGTCCCGTCCTCCTTACAATCTGGTATAGGCGTTAGTTTGGGGCAAAGTAACCTTATGTCAGAATACCATAGTAGATAGGACCTCTAATTTGTTATGAATCATTTAAATTTACTACAAATACATGTTATAAAACATAAAAATGACAAACATTACATAAATCACAACTTTCTTGTATAGAATTAATATCATGAAGTTCAATATTATAGGAATTATAAAAGTTTAAGAGCACATTTCAATTTTACAGCAATAGTACCTGTATTGCGATGGATAAATGTGTTATGTCAGGAATTGAAAGGGAAAGGTCTGAAAAGAGAAGCAGAAGATGAGTATCTTTTTTTTATTTCCCAGATATGCATTGTTAAGTTTCCGTCAGGAATGAAGGCGACAAATGACAGTTGTCACGTAGAGAGGGAAGGTGAGTGTTCACATGGCGGTTTAGTGCGAATTGGGTAGCACAATATACTGTTGCTAGCCTCAGTGTCATACATAATACGTATGTTACCCTATTCTTCTTCCTTAGATTCTCCTTCACAGTTCAAAACCCGGAATCCTCTCAATGTACTCGATTTATAGCTCGGAATAATCAAATTGCATTATTAAGTAGTTAGGAATTCACACAAATATGCTCTGAAATAGATTACCATTGGTTTGCTAGGAAGCATTACTGTGTAATCGCATTCGTTCGTGCCGGAGACTCTCAGATGAGAGTGTTGCATGGTGTGTTTGTACGAGCATTAATAATAAGTATTATTTAAAATCAAAATTCTAGTTAACAACTGCTTGAAAATCACTTCTGAAGTACCAAGTCTACAAATAATTCTCACTGTAAGCTGGAACGATTATGAATCGGTTAACTTTGGTAACCGTTATGAAACCATTACCAGCACAACAGCCTTATGAAGAACAATATAGATAAGTAAATGTGATTCTGAAATTGAAGAGGGATGAGAGAATAATAAGCCATACACAAGAATAAAACTTTAACTAGCAAATATGATTATAGTTCATGTCTACAATAATAAATATATCAAGACTGGTGAAAATACCGCAGGCGGACAGTAAAGAAACCTAAACGCACGGATGGGTAGGTGGAAGGTCTGATTTCTTAATATTAACAGGAAATTCATGAAAAAAACATGGTTGCTCATTAATAATGCAAGTAACATCGCAAGAAATTTGAGATAATCGAATAAGTTCGGGAGTGCGTATTCTCCAACTCAACGTTATAAAACGTTTAATACATCCTTGATATCTTCTTTCACTCACTAATTATTGTTTTATTTGGTTTTGGTGCCATAAGCTATGGAAATAAAATTGTTGTTTTGTTGTCATTTGTAAATTTGACAACCATTTTTAAATGCAAAGGTTATACGACGATATCCAATACTGTTAGAGGTGGATGCATGAACAGTGTCCTCTAGTTCCCAAGGTCGCGGGTTCAAACCCGGCGGAGGGCGATGGATTTTTTCGGGCGTAAAAATCGTTAGCACGGCTTCCTTCAGAAGGGAAGTAAAGCCGGTGGTCCCGTGTCGTAGATTTACGGCACGTAAAAGAACCTCAAGCCTGATAAAGAGGCCTCTGAGCAAAATTACCGGTGTTTCACGCCCAATATAGAATGGGACGCTAAGAACCATAGTAGTTAAAGAGCGTCCATAAATAAAACTCAATTTATTTATTTATTTCGAACAGTGTCAGTAGTATCGGTGGTGGAGTAGTAACACCCTCTGAGAGTGGAGACAGGCAAAATATGTGTAACATTACCGTTATTTTGGAACCGAGGATGAAACAATTCCATAAAGTAACCATATGTCCAATTATACAGCTCCAAAATATCAGTCCTCCAATTTTGTATTAACGCGACCATTCGAGCCTCTTTATTATCAGTTCCCAAAGTAACGTCACAGAATATGTTGCATTACAATACAATAGTTAAATCCTGTAGTACATCAGGGCTGGGAACGAACCCCAGGTATGGAAGTGAGACAAGTGATTTTTTTAATTTAATGGGAACTTTGCTGTATAAGAATATATTATAATTTTGCTAACAGATTACATAGTAGTTCACATGATACGTGTATTCAGGACATTATCCATTGATAAGCCTGAAGGTGCAGTGGTCAAATGCCAAGTGTCTATGCATAGGTCTGTATGCCTTTTTCTCTTCAGTCTTCTTAGATATCGATCAGTGGCTTGTTGTGAGGATTCATATGTTGGAGTAAGCGTTGGTAGAGCCTGGTGTAGCTGATGCGAAGAACAGAAGTCGCTTCAGGAATGCCTAAGTCGATCTGCAGAGAGGTGTTTTGCATGTACCATGGAGCATCAGTTATGAGTCTAAGAATTCTGTTTTGTTGAACCTGCAATCTTTTCACTTGTGAGAATGAAACAGCGCCCATATAGCACAACGATATTGTCAGATTCGTTTTATTAGCGAAAGATAAAGTAGACGTTTATTATGAAGAAAGAGTGGTGATGATCTTGATATTAGATGCCTCAGCTGATGAATGCAAATTGCTCATTTTACTAATTGTTGATGTAATGTGTTTTGAACATTTGCGTTTGCCATCCAGAGTGAGACGAAGATGCCTTTGCTTAGAATAACTATGTCGTCAGCAAATTGTGCTATTGTCAAGTCGTGTCTTTGTGGAAAGTCAGATGTACGAGTATATACAGATTATAACAGTGATCCCAGAACGCTGCCTTGTTGAACAACAGAGTGAATTGATTTGGATGTTAATTCCATAGTTTCATATTTGACTAAAAGTTCGCTTGTACAGGTGAGACTGAAATATTCTTTATAGAGTATCTGAGAGAGGAGGTTTCAGTTTGTAAAGTAGACCCTTATGCCAAATCTTGTCCAAAGTTTTGTCAGTATCAAGGAACAGCTTAGGGCATACTGATTCTTCTTCGTAAGTGTCCAATATTCTATCGACTACCCGATGTAACTGTTATAGACAAGAGTGATGTCCAAACTATATAGGTAGTATGATTCATGGCAGATGAGTAACGAGGAAGAATAGAAGTAATCGTTCAAATAATTTGGAAAATAACGGCAACAAACTTATGAGGCAATAATTTTTTTGTGCTTTTTTAGGTTTAGAGATTGGGACAATTACTGCATGTTTCCACTGTTTGGGAAAATGTGTTGTCCTAAGAATAACATTGTAAATTTGTGTTAAGAAAACTATTATTTTATTAGCAAAAGCTTTTAGTAGAAGCTGTACGATTAGATCGTGTCCAGCAGCTTTCTTCTGAGGGATTCTTTGTATTACATTCTTCACCTTAGTAGGAGAGAAGAATTTGCTGAAAGGGGAAATTTGCAAAGGTTGTGAAACTGAGTTCATTAGTTCGTTAAATAAGACAAAGTCAGTGAGCACATAAGGGGAAACTGATCGTTAAATATTTCAGAGAAGTACTGTGTTTCTTCTTCTGGAGTTGTAAGGCATTCATTGCCGATTCTTAAAGGGGAAATCCTGACTATGTTTCTCGTTAAAACTTTAGTTTTCTTCCATAGAGAACCATCATGTCTGTTAAGTAACGTTGCCTGACTATTGATAGCAGCAGAGTGCTCAGATTTCAATGCCGCCTTTAGTTCTCTGGCGGCTCGGTTGTAGTTGGTTTTAAGCTGCGGATACCTCGTACTTTCCGGGCTTCCTACATTCCTTTTTGATGCAATGCAGCTGAGCAAAATGTGGACAAAGGGTAAACATTTGCTTTGTGTTGCAAGAGACAGGCATTAGAGAGCACGCGTCGTACTGAACATTTCGGGTTAAGTCACTTACAGCCTTATCAACGTCTTGTGGTGAATTAAGAGATATCTGCAAGTTAGTGATCTCATTAAGGGACGGACATATAAAGTGGCCAGTTGAAAGGATGTTTAATCAGAGTTGGTGTAGATGTCCAATTAAAGTTATTTTCATTGATGTTACGTAAAACATGGTAATGGTCAGAGTTTAATTCATGTAAAATTGTTGCATTAGTGCATATATTCACTGCATTTTTCTCAATAAGGAAGTCCAAAATATCTGCTGTACACTATCATCTGGATAGTATATTGGTTCTATGGGTAGAAGAGCTCTAAACTGAGTTGGAAAATAATGTCATGTAGTATTCTTCCTCTCGTGTTGGTGGTATTTGAGCCCCAACGGGGATGTTTACTGTTGAAGTTCCCCCAAGTAAGAATCGTGATCTCATCGTATGTGAAATTAGCATACGCCGGGCGGTTCACTTCATTCGGGAATCGAACACAAGACTTCCACAACCCGTCGCTCCGCAGTAACACTCGCTGCACATCACAACAGTCGTCACAACGCAGCTCGGAGAATCCCTCTCACAGTCGCTAACTCGCTCTCACACTGACTCAACAACTCCCCCGCACTCGACTCGCAACTGACTCGACAGACTGACTGCCCGCGAAAGCGCTCGCTTATATAGTCAGTGGAAACTTTACACAAGGTTCTCGAACGTTCTAAAACTATTTCTTTCTGGAGGAGGGAAGAGGAAAGATAGCGTGCCCGGTGTTTACGCTGGCGAGCAGCATTATCTTGTTTTCTCCAACCGCTTGGAGCCGACCTTTCGGTAACCTTGGGTCATACTCCTGCGTCACAATATTTTAAACTGACCGAAATTATTACAGGGGTAGAACACCTCGACACCCGACACGGAACGTTTCTACGCCGTTTGTGGTCTCGACGAGTCTTTTTACAATTTATGAATCAGAAAAAACTTTACTATAGCCAGGTATATAATAAGCTGAGATACTTTCAGACTGAGTTTTAGATTCTTAGTATAGAATAAAAAGCTCAAGGCATGGACAGGAACATTACCTGGAGTTTTCATTGCCACGGAACCTGCACCTCCTTCCGGAGCGCTGCCCCACAACTCATCCTTGTAACATCCGGTATTTCCAGGTCGTTACAAAATGTGTATGATGCGATACCTTAGAATTACTCAAGTTCTAAGTTCTAATTTAGAGCAACGATTTCAAGAAATCTTGCAGCCAATCACATTTAATTATACTCTTGCGATATCCAGGAAGGCAATTACCCAAGTTGCCGCTTTGGAACATATTAATTCAATGAAAATTGATACAATGACGGTTACTATGATGATGGTGATGATGATAGACACGAATTCCTTAGCTTGAGTGAAGTGAGTGGTTATAATAAGAATTTAGGTGAACGCGGCATTTGTATTGTTCTTAGGATAGGACTAGAAGCGGGGGAGGACTTTGCACTTGGACCCACGCAGAGCTTTAGTGTCTAGACCCCTGACGGGATGCCCTCGGGAGGGAAGGATGAGGTGAGAGGAGACAGAGGGCGGTCGGATCAGGAGGCACGACAAGCAGAGGGCAGGGTCCCCACCATTTACAGATTTGAACTGCCCGGTAGTGGCTAGCGCAGCCGACTCCCCTCCCCCTTGTGGGCTTACACTTCCCGGGACCCGGAGACCCCTCGCAGTCCGGGGTACGAAGGTTTCCTCAGAGCATCCTTTTCCCCTACCATGTACACACCGAGACTTCCTTCAGCAACTCTGAAAGAACCCAAGTAGATGAAAGGTGAAGTGAACTGAAAATGGAGATGAAATAGAGGGACAGGAAATTCGGGGGATGTAATGATTCTTCGTAGCATTGCCTGGCGATCCGGAGAACCCCGATAAAACCCATGGGTCAGGAAGGTCGGCCACGGGAATCGAACCCACGAGCTCCCGAATGCAGGCCACAAACGTTACCGCCTGAGCCATCCCACTCGGTTATTGTTGTTAACAATGCACTACGAATTCCATAATGGATGGGAAATGTTGAATGTAAGGGGAAAGGAAGAGTCCTGCCACTTGGCGATAACGATAATGGAACGAAGAATCACGCCTTGATGAGCAATAACCCGAGCCAATTGAGCAATAGTGGACCAAGAATATCTTGTCCAAAAGAGGTTTCAAATAATGATCAATCCTGCTTTTTCCTAGCATATAAAACATTGCATTTGAAGTGCGACCTTTTATTCAGATATACCTTATAGCCTTAGCTTCAGTCTTATATAGGATCTCCATGACTCTTCACTGCAGCAGAACGATGGAGCGTTTTCTTAGGACTACAACCTCCAGGCCATCTGCACTTTAGACACCAATTATCTTAGAACTTTCTTGTCACTTTCCCGTCTTTCGGAGAAAGATTTAGCATGGTTTGAGATATTTTAGATTTTAAACATGGTAATTTTTCTTCGAAAGCTGTTGTTGATAAAATGGAAGTTTTATAAAAACAGAACGGAGTCAAAAGTTCTACTGTTCGTTTCAAACTCGTCAACCATGCCACTTTAATTGTATCAATGCACGTATTTAAAAGTCACAGATAGACTAGCAAATCTACCACAAACAACACCGTCACATTGGGTTCTGCACGGAGACGATTGACCATAGACATGTTTACCTTGCCAGTCAAGATTGGCATCGAACATAGGGGTAGGCAAAGAGATCATGCACAGAAATGTTCTGAGGAATGCTGAAGGTGATAACTCTCTATCCAAAAGGCATCAGAATCCGGTTGCGATAGGAAAATGAATACAGCTATGGACCGCCATATTATGTCCGTCCGAGAGGGATAGCTTTATGTGGCAAGACCGAAGTACTCTTATATACACTGTTGTGCATACAAAGTGGCCCACTCCCCTAGGTCGCCATACCTAGTTTCCACTTTCAGGTAACCAACTTTTGATTCCACCCGACCGGTATCAGTTCTCTATGTGACTAGCCTGAAAAACAATTCAGGGGAATAGACACTAACCAGTGAACGATGTTTATAATCTGTGTAAAATGAGCGATAGTTAGGATACCCCTCTATGAAAGAGTTTCGCTGCGATTGGCACACAAGGAAAGGCTAAACCAATTACAAATAATTCAGTATTCTAGAGGAAGTGTGAAGAATCATTTGCATGTGAGGTTAAACTGAAGGACAACTACAACATTTACATATATGTGAGAGCCTTCAACAGCGACATGAAGACGAAGGTTAAGTTATTGCTGCTACTAAACGGCAACAAGAAAACCGGCATTAGGGAAACAGTAATGTAGCATGAAAGTACAAGGTTTAAGTTGGAATATTACCCTTCGGCAGTTCGGCCTTACCTACTTTGGGAAGTAAAGTAGCCTCTGAACCCAGTGGCTAGAATTATCCTCAAAATACAAAGATGGTAGGGGTTGCGTTATAAAACCACATTTTATGCACGCCAGTATGGAATAAAACCGCAATTTTATTTTAAGTGGTGGAAGTCTAATAAAATAAGCTAAAGCAATGTTTGTCTCAAAATTTAGGGTAAACACTGCCTCCTGATGTTACGACGCTTCTCCTGGCGCTTATTAAAGTTATGCTTAAATATTCGTAGACGCATACTGATGTGAATAAAAGGTGTCCCATAATGGAACGCAGTTTTATGTTGGCATTGACAAATCTAACCCCACCCTCTGCCAGCGTAACCTCCTCTGTTCCTCGAGCATAAACTGTAACCACTGAATTGGCAGGATACTTTACTATTCCCAAAATATGCCGGAACTGCTGATGGGTAACATTAAAGCTATGGACCACGTTCTCTCTATCCCAAAATTTCAGTTAAGGCACTCCTCTACTAATTTTGGGGAAAAAATAAAATATAATGTAATAAACATATAGAAGTAACGACGAAAGTTAAGAAATTTATTTTTTCTTCTTTTAATAAACTTAAATCTTATGTTTTTAATTGCACTACCGTTTTCTTAACCGCCGCCGTTTGAAGGCGGCCATAACTTTGATCTTCATATCCATCACTGATGAACCTCTTATATAAATGTTGTAGCTGTCGTTCAGTTTAACGAAACATGCAAGTGGTTCTTCACCCTTTCCTCTACAAGGTCGAAGGTGCATATTGGCAAAGTGGCTCAATCCCCTAGATCGCAATAGTGTTTTTCACTCCATAAGGATTCCTTCTTCAGGTAAACCAGTGGCAGGCAGATACATTGCTCTGTGATGTCATACTCGCGAGCAAAATTGCTCATTGCCCGGCGATATCTGTGTAGTGAACGCAGAAGAGAAGGGACGTCTAAAAGCCTTCAGGTGAACACTACCGGCACGTGCCTGAGCTTTAACTCACTCTGCATTATTCTTCTGATATACTATAATGGAGTACATATTATTTGCAACTGACTATAAACTTAATTCATCGCAGTAGGAATTACAATACAAATACCCACAGTAAAGCATAACAAACGTTTTATTTCAATGTACCAATAAAACTACGAAATACATAATTGCAGAAGCATTCGATTACATAAATGCGGCTGTGAAACTTCTTCGAACACTTTAAGTAGTAGTGCCACATTTCATTTTACTTTGCATTATGCACAGCATGCATACACAATTACTTTGCATCACTGCACTACCCAAGCTCGACACTTTCTTAAGCTTCCCTCTCCTCTTTACTCTACAGTTTCGTAGTACTTGGAGCCATATTCTGGCTAACACGCAAACGAAGAACGTTTTTCAAGTACAGATCAGGAAGTTGGTTTCTATGTTGTGATTTATGATCATCACACAAGAAAAGCACCGCTCATACGCAAGTAGATCCAAATATACTCAGCATACTGACAGAAAACTTGTACATCTGAGGGAAGTTTGGGAAAAGTTTCTATAAAAGGAAGACAAATCCTTTTTGTTTTGAATGTTGTGCTTCAGTATTTTAAGTCAATTATTTCTAATCGCAATGACGGCATTTTATCAATATCCTCTGAAAAGGTGTTGCAAATATGTAGATGTTAGATGGAGCGATGTAAAATATCTTGAAATCGGTTTCAAATTCTTGACATAGTTCTTCCAATATTTGTACAGAAACGACAGGAATAAACTAACACGACTTCCGTAGACAAACCGCATTTACTACCATTTCTAGTATACTTCATGACGTCATGACTTCATTTTAGTGGGTGGTGGTGTCACCTTGTAGGTGCTATCACGCCTTGTGCTGTATATCATACCAATAAGCAATACCGATGGTAGTTCTATCAACTTATTGCAAATTACGAATAGATATAGGCGAGGAATGGCAACCGATTTTGTCGATTTTTCACGAGGTTAATTGCGAATATACAGGAAAGTCTGTTTGGAAGTGCCCTTGAATGTGAGTCAATTCTCAAGATGCCAGCATTTTAGTCCTCAAACTTCAGTTATAGGTCCTCATATAAATTAGCGTTTCCTAATTATTTACATGTTCTTAAACAGGCAAGCTATAGCCCCCTTCTTCCTTCAATGCACTAAGGGTGAAGGAGGCGCCAGCAGACATCTTAAGTCACGCCCTATTAACGCCCTTACAGACAATCAGAAATCGGATGTAATGTGGGATGTGTACATAGTTATTCATATCGGTAATTTGTCGTCCTCCGTAGTGTAGTGCTTACCATGCTAGCTTCTAGTTCCCGAAGTCGCGGGTTCAAACCCGACGAAGGACGATGGAGTTTTTCAGGCGTAAAAATCCTTAGCATGTCTTCTTTCGGAAGGGAAGTAAAGCCGGTGGTCCCGTATCGTAGATTTACAGCACGTATAAGAACCTCAAGCTGATAAAGAGACGTCTGAGCAAAATTACTGGTCTTTCACGCCCAATATATATGGGATGCTAAGGACCACAGCTGTTAAAGAGCGTCCATAAAAAAATATCGGTAATTAGGTGATATACTGTATACAACTTCGGAAAATCTGGGAGTTGATAGTCTTTCACTACCGCATTCTTGTGTCTCCTTCATGATTAATACACAAACTTCAGTAAACACCGTCACGGCCCACCTTAACTACTGCGCTATCCTATCTGCCACTGTGCCGGTTCGTGTTTATGGTGATTTGCCTCTGATTTGCTAGCTCTGTGCTGCTCCTTGCTTGGAACTGGCTATTACGTCACAAACGCAGCTGTCAACCACTGAGGTAAACAACATTTGACTCCACCCATCAGTTATCAGTTCTCTATGTGACTGGCCTGGAAACAATTTAAGGACAAAAAAGAATCAGTGAACGATGTTATAATCGTTGGAAATGAAGTGGTTATTCGAAAACCGCCTCTATGAAAGAGCTTCACTACAATTGGTACACGAAGAATGGCTTAACCAATGCGGTATAATATGTCCTGCTAGAGGAAGGGGTAAAGATTATTTGCACGTGACGTTAAACTGGACGGTAGCTACGACATTTATACGAAAGCTTACATCAGCGACATTATTTGTACGTTTTACGTACATAGTAGGTAGAGGAGGTATTGTACTTCACCCAAAAGTTTGATATCGTGATTTCACCGAAAATACACGTTTTGAAGCTTAATGAATCTAAATATTTTTAGTAAGTGCGTGTGTGTATCTGTGAACAGCATAACTCAAAAATAAAAAGTCGGATAAATACCAAACTTGGTATTTAAGTTCAGTATCCTTCAAAGATGCGACACGAATATTTTCAATAAAATTCCTTGACCCCAACTAACATTTACATGGAACACTATTCGAAATTAAGATTATGATTAGAATATCATAAATGGCAAATAAAATGTTTATCTTTAATTTTCTGGAAATAGCCTTTGAAGTCCTTTTCATTTGGAAGGAATTTTGTATAACTAGTAAACCTTAAGCGATAGAGGAAAACGCACTACACAAAAATGTAGATCGCTTTAAAACATATAATTTACTTGAAATAAATTTGTTTTCTGCATCAGACATTTCCGAGATATCCGTTATAAATAATTCGAATATTTCAATACTTTTCATTCTTATCAAGTCCTGTCGATTTTCTGTTGTTTCTCGCGATTGCTGGAAACAGTATTGAAATTTAAGGTCAATGTATAACGTCCTGTTCTTAAACATTTGACTGTCGCTGTTCCCTTTGTATCTGTAATGAAATGTGTAATGTAGTTCTGCAGAGGTTTGTCTCCATTGAAATGACATAGGTAAGCTTTCATAAGAATAGTTTGTAAATCCACTAACAAACCTTAGAGGGTAGGGAAAGTCATGAGAATGTAACACATCAGATTTTTATTATATTATATTTTATTTTTAAGCCAAAATTCAATGAAGCATTGTCTTAACGGTATTCTGCTGTAATACACTCAAGAAACAGAGGTGGTCACACTGGCAGAGGGTGGGACGAGATTTGTCAGTAACAACATAAACAGCTACGTTCTATATATATATATATATATGACTGCTATTTTTGAACGGTTATTTTTTGCAACTGGAGCAGTCGGAACTTTAATAAAGAATAACAATTTTATCCCAGCTTCGTCTGAAAAGAGGCCAGAGCACCACCATTCAGAAACTCCAGAAACAACGAGCAGCTGTGTGCAAGATGAAATTACCTCACTTATCTAATACACTTCTATGAAGCCTCGATATCCTGATTAAGATATTCTAGTTATCTTTCCAATATATTTCTCATTCCTTCGTTGATGGAAAAATTAAATAGATATGAATATGTATAAGCAGAGTTTTCAATTAAAATGTGATAAACAATAAAAAGCTTTAAAGGGAACAAAGTTATTGAAAATTCTAACGTTACTGGTTTCTATCCAGGGGAATATAACTAACGATCTCAAACCAAACGAAGCCGATATTTATACTAAGAGCACTGGGAGGTGTTCTGGGTGACATAAATGTGCTATATCTTCCACATAAATGTGCTATATCTTCAAAGAGGAATATCTCTTCTTGATTTAAACCTAGAGGCATAAAACTTTTATCACATGTTTAATAAAACTTGCTTATTACGTCAATATGAAATCCAGATCCATTGAATAGTTCTTGTACCCGTATGTGATAATTAATTTAAAATATGTAAACCCAAAATCTAAGTGCATTCTTTCGGTTTGGTACATTTTCAGAAAATAAAATTGGCATATTTATTCCCTTGCCTGGTTTAAAAAAATTATAATTATAATGAAATTATAATTTTTGGTTGAAACCTTTAAGTTAATATTTTTTTTACAAATATGTTCAATTTAGCCCGAAAAACGTTGACCTCACATGAAGTACTCTATAGAATACATACACAGACCATTTTAACCTGCTTTCTTATAGTGTTTTAATTAAGTTAGGTACCTGAAGATCCAAAATTACAAGTTGCGAGAAAATACAAAAAACAAAATAAACTAAAGTAATGCACACAAAAATTATTCATAAAATAATTCTAGAGATCTGGGTTGCATATTTATTTAATAAGCAAAGTTTCCTAAACATATGGTAAAAACTTTGGGGGTCTATCTTAAAACCAAGCAAATACCGCTTTATGTGGAAAGATCACTCAAAACAGTTCCCAATGCTCTAAGGGCAGAAAAGAACACATAGAAATTACAAATGCTTATACTGCAAATATTAGAAGTTGCCAAAACCAGTGAAGTATGATTAAATGAGGTTGCGATGAGTTCGTTTGTTGGATTTCTCTGTTGGTTAGTTGCCACTCAGCACACTTGTATATTTCTCAAGTGTTTTTATGGAGCTCGAAGTGGAGAACGGCTTACTTCCGAAGCAAAATAAGATCTACCACAAAATGTTTCTGATATACTACATTCATATGAGCTTCACTATCCACTATGCTTTATTTTTATTTCTCTTTTGCAAACAATATTTTCGTCAATCGGGGTAAACTTTTGCAGAAATGATGCACATTTCTCTAGCAGGTACAAGAGAGATAGAGGAGACTGAAGTGATGTTCAAACCTCTGGCTTTGAAATACGTAGATGAATCTTTGCAGAAATGTTTCATTGCACATTTCGTTACAGGTATAAAGGGGGACCTGGCCTTGAAATTCTATAATATTTGCAAGATATCTCCAGATGCAAAAGAATGATGACTTATCACCTAAAAATATAATGTATTGCAAAATTCATACATAGCGCAAGGAATATCTTGGGATTGGTTTAGTTCCACAAAAAATGTGCTTGCCTTAACGAAATAAATGTTTTTCATGCACTAATATTTGTCTACTTCTTATTCTTAAAAACCTATACAAAAAATAAAAATTCATGCACAATAAAGAGGGATTCATAGACTATTCGTAAAAAATTCCACATGTACCAGTCGGCCACGATATGAGTGCGCTTGGAGGTGGGCGCCACTGTTTTTGTTGACAATGCCTAACGTCATCAAGGTCTAGAGATCAGAGGGGAGAGAGGGGCAAGGCGATATGGGAATGTACAGCTACACAATGAAAACAGTACTACTACTCAGTCTCACTAGTAAATGCAACTCGGAACTCTGGATGTCTTATTTATCTGACTATCTTTCCGATGCCCCGCCCATTGTTCCGTAACTGTTCAGTTGCTCTTTCCACCGCATACACTCATATCGTGGTCAACTAGTACATATTTTTATCTTAAATATTTGGCAATATAATAATTTTAAAAAAAGTGCAATGTAAAGGATGGTTTGGGGTGGAGGATGTTTTGAAAGTCTTCAGGTCGCATTTTCGTAAGATGATGAACAGTTTGGTATGTATCTCGCATTTCGTTTTTGAGGTATTTCGTTCACAGACACATATACGCGCGCGCCCACAGACACACACAAGCACAGAGAGAAAGACAGACAGACAGACAGAGATAGACACACACATGGACCTTTTTATAAGGTGATTTTGGTTGAAGTCTTATCTAATTTTTTAGTTAAATACAACCCTTCTATTTACCATAGGTATGTGAAATAAGAAGTAAAATGTCCCTGTGCAACACTATGTAAGTAAAAGCACAACAGGATCCCACGGTTGTTCTTGAGTTTAGTTTTCAGTCTGTCACATTTGGTGATCGCCTGAGCAATGAGAAGATCTCTGTAGATGAGAACACACTTCTCTAGTAAGAAATCGCACAAAAGATACGATTTCTAATTTCCTATATTGACCATGAATGGCATTGCTAATACCGCCGGGAGGGGGGGCATGTGAAGTCTAAATGACGAGTTAACTAGAATGAACTCCGGTCCCCATCAAGTCACTCGAAAAGAAATAAAGACTTGGCGAGAAAGCATCATAATAAAAAAGAACGAACTTGGGGAGAGAAAATTTAATTGCCCTTTGCTTTTGTTAACCTTTTAATGGAGTTCTTTTCTACTGACTTCTTTTCCTTCCTGTTCCTTTTTTTAACAATCCTTATAGCAGTTGGTGTAGTCTTCCCCCTCCACCACCATTCTATATAAATCATGCCTTGACATCTTAATTTTCACACCTCGAACAGGCGAGCGAGACGGAAAAGAATATTTCGCTCCCCCGTCGTGCGTGGCAGCACCGGCTACTAACCTCTCATGATGCTCATTTGTTGTATAGTTACCAGAGTTTTCCCTTCATATTGGATGGAGATAATACAAAGATATTTAACTCTAAACTAAACCCCTTTAATGGGCTTTTATTATGTGGAGGCGATAAGCAAATGTATACGCGTTTCGGAAAGGGCTGCCTTTAAGGAATGTAACAGGTGAATAAAAAGAAAACAAAGAAAAATAAAAAAAAATATCCTTCATCCTTTCTTTATACTTTAATTAATAACAGATGAGGTGCTTACATATTCTCCAATTAAGTTTTAAGTTTTAAGATGTGTTGAAGTCTGGAGAAATTTCAGGAGAATATATTCCTTCTTCGTTGAATTTAATGTCTCTTTTGTTTAAATTTATTTTATACTTCTAAAGATATAATTAAGTTCATTCAATAAGATTTGGAACGCTGTGAACACATGTTATGCGTAGATGTACAAGCTTTTGGCTTTTTAAACATTTTATTAGGAAACAGTCACAATTACATTCACGCCACTTTCTCTACTCATTCTTTCATAAAGTGTTCTTACGAAAGTTTATTTTTCTGTTTCATGCTAATCGAAATAAACATTTGCAGAAATCGTTTCATTGCACATTAGTATATTTAGGAGGGATACAGGAGGCTGCGATAGTAGTCAGATGCTTAAACAGCGGGTCGCTATCTGCTGGCTTGGAAATTCCATATTCTTTCCATGACCACGAGAACAAACAAATGACCATTTTAAAAAGTAAGTATTTGAAAATGCAAACCATTATCAACGAATATATCGGCACTGATAAAGAACACAAAAAAAATTGCGTATATTGAGTATTTTAACAATATATGAGTGCATTCGTGTGTATAGTAAGTTTTTTCTGTCTCTTATGGTTTACCAATTATGAGAATTACAAAAAATTCATTTAGACTTAAAAGAACTTCACAAGCTTTTCGCAGACATTCAAGATATACAATTTATTAAAATATGTTTTTTATTAAAAATTGTTAGAACTACTCTTAGAAACTTAAAAGCGACGAAATATTTTCCGTGTAAGTGTAGAAAAAGTAACAAGCTTTCGTAAGAATATATAAATAAAGGATGGTGCACAGAGAAAGTCATGTGAATGCAACACATCAGGTTTTACTTCAAAATGTCTATGAAAAATAATTTTTCCTGAAGATGATACCATCCAGATCCAATTCTTGCTTTCCCTACCACGTACCTGGTAGGTACAGAAGGTACTGTATTCGACCCAACAATTCGATATCGAGATTTCAACGGAAATACACGTTTTGAGACCCCTTGAATAAAAAGAAGCATTTTTAGAAAAAAGTTCATTGCATGTGTGTGTGTGTGTGCCTGTGAACAGCATAACTAAAAATTGAAAGGTCGAATAAATAACAAACTTGGTGTTTAGTTCAATACCTTCCAAAGATGCGAAACGAAAGTACGCTTTACATGACCGAGCGGAATGACTCATGCGGTAACTCCGTGACCTGCATTCGGGAGGTCGTGGGTTCAATTCCTGCGGCCAACGTTCCTGGCCCATGGGCTTTTCGGTGGTTTCCTAGGGTCGCATTTCATCTCCATTCTCATACCACTTTACCTTTCATCTGCTTGGTCTGTTTCAGGGTTGAAAGTGTCGGCGGGAGTCTCGGCAATGCATAGCGGGGTAAAGAATGCGCTATGTAAACCTTCGTTCCCCGAGTCCCGGGCCGCCCAGTGGGAGTGCAAGCCTACAGGGGGAAGGGAGCTGGTTGCACCAGCGGCCAACCCGGGAGTTTCAATCAGTAAAATGTAGCGACCCTGCCCTCTACCCTGTCGTGCCTCCTGGACCGGTCTCCTCTCACCTTACCCCTCCCTCCCGGGGGCACCCCGTTAGGGCTTTAGGCACAAAAGATCTTGTAAGTCGAGGTGCTAAGCCCCTAGTCTTACTCCCTGCTCTTACTACCGTTTACATGGAACGTTTTTCGAATTTTTTTTTATTTTTTAAGAAATGACTCTAGCAATTTTGATCAACATACCTTGTAGTAAATATATTTACATGACAAATAAAATGCTTATCCTTAATTTTCTGTAAATGGCCTATGAAGTCCTCTTCATTCGGAAATGTTGTATAATTTGTTAACGTTAGGCATACACGAAAACATACTACACAAAAAATGTATGTCTCTTTAAAACACACCATCAAATAACTGTTTGTGGCAGCAGCCATTTCCGAGATATTATTAATGCGTCGGTACCGCCGATTTTCAGTTGTTTTTCGCGATGTCATGGAAACAGTATGGAATTTTAAGGCCAGTGTATAGCATCCAGTTCTAAAACATTTGACTATCGCTGTTCCCTTGTACCGTAACGAAATGTGTAATAAAGCTGTTTGTGGTTTATCTCGATTAAAATGAAGTAGATAGAAAAATAAATTTTCGTAAGTATAATTTGTATACTCATTAATAAACGATAGAGGGTAGAGAGAATTGTGTGAACGTAAAACATCAGATATTTTTAAAATGCATTCACACTATTTCAGTTCAGCTTATTTGATGATAATAATAATAATAATAAGACAAAATTAATTGTTGTTCCCAATATTTCAGGTTTCGACGGCTTATGCAGAATGGTCCCCGAATAGTCCCTGTGTTGTGCAGACATTTGTGTTGACAGATGCAGCACCATGTGGCCAGTAACGTGAACCGTTTTTACCGTAACACGTGATTACAACTCTTGCTCCCCGATAGCGATCTGCCCCTGTCTTCGATGATTACCATTGCATGGGGCGAGAATGATGACACATGAGGGCGCGGCATTATGGAGACAGAACTTTCAATGATGGAGTCGCCAGCAACAGATTTTCATTTACATTCGTGACACTCGTTACAGACAAAAAAACGTAGGAAGGGGTGGATGGATAAAAATGATGGGAATGGCCTGGTTATGCATTTTGTTCCGTATCGGAGCTTCTACACACACACACACACATCATTTACACATTTTTTTGTTGTCGTGTTTGCTGGTTGGTTTAGATGCTTTTTAATGTATATGTATTTTTGTGTTTGGTCTGCTATCTCTCTATTTTTTGTCCCCGGGCCGGGGTGTGAGAGGGAGATAGACTACCCAGCATTAATGTCAGCGAGCCTTCAACAACATATTTTTCCATTTCGTTTCAGTATTATTTTGTAGGTTTTTATTTTTTCGGAATGAAGATAAATGACTTCGGTTAGGGATTTTTTTCCCTCTCTATGCGCGAGTTAATGGCAAAAATGTTGGTGTCAGGGTACGAGTGGTTCATTGCTCAGATTCGGTTTTAATATATTAATACGCGAACGCTGCCACCGGCAGCTCCCTTAGGCTCAAACGTATATATTTTTTGTACCTTTATTTTTTACGACCTGTGTTTGTTTCTTTGTGAGGTTGTTACCTTTTTATTTTGGCTGAATGGGCGCTGGGAATAAAAACAACAAGAGATTATGACGTTATTTGTAGCGGATATGAAACATGTGAAATGTTAAAAAGTGTCGCTTATTGTTCTTTGTCTTGTTGTTTGTCCGGTGACAGGGAAATTGCTGAATGATGAGAAAAAGCTGTTTCCAGTCAGAAAATTAAGCCTTCGGAGCCGAGACCGCCGCAACAGATGTTACACAAACTAATCAAATGCGGTGCCGTAAGGTCGTTATGGCTTGTTTGTTATGTTCAATTTGAGAGACAGTTGATTTTTTTAAACCCTTCTGGGTCACGTTTTACATCACTTCTCTGCTGAGAGTATTCTGTGTTGGCAATCAAAGTACCGCTATCGCTAGGACATCAATTTTTAAACCTCTTTAGAGAAGCAAATTCCAATAAAAAGGCTTTAAAAGCAGCACCAAGGATTTAGGTTGCTTCTTTTTTTTTAAATATTATTTTTCCGAATATTCGATATAGAGATTTCACAGATTAATGCACGTTTGGAGGTCCACTGAAATACCCTCTATATGATAAGCACAAGAAACAAAACGAAAATTCGAATAAATAAGCCTGAAAGTATTTAAGTTCAGCATCCTCCAAAGATGCGGCAAAAAGACCTTTAGGAAAAATCTTTCACCCGAAATTATTTTTACTTTCTCAACTGCGTACAGTAAGTAGGGAAACTACTATTGCATTACACCCAAAAACTGGATGTCGAGCCTTCACCGGAAATAAATTTTGAGACCCTCTAAATCCCAAAAAGGCATTTCTAGAAAACGGTCCTCTGTGTGTGTGTGTGTGTGTCTGTGAACAGCGTAACTCAAAAAACGAATCGGATAATTACCAAAGTTGGTGTTTAAGTTCAGTAGCTACTCTCCAAGGATGAGACACGAAGGTTTTCAAGAAAATCCCCCATCCCAACCTCTCTTTCACATGGAACCTTTTTAAAACTTTTTATTTTATGAAAAATGACTCTGGAGAATTTGGTTAAAATACCATGTATTTAAAATATTGGCATGACAAATAAAATATACATCTTCAATCATGGGAATAGCTTGCGAAATCCTCTTCATTCGAAAGTAAATTTATAGTCTTGTATAACCGGTAAACGTTAAGCGATAGAGAAATCGTACTACACAAAATATGTAGATCTGTTTAAAATACGGAGTTTGTTTCAAATAAACTTCTTCGTGGCATCCGACATATCCTTTATTAGTGGTTCGAATTGTTCAATACTTATTCTTTAAAAATCCTGTCGATTTTCAGTTGTTTCTCGTGAAGTTATGGAAATAGTATATAATTTTAAGGCCAGCATATAACGTCCAGTTCTTAAAACATTTGACTATCGCTATTCACTTTGTCTCTATAACGAAATGTGTAATGCAGCTATTTCCGGAAAGGTTTATTTCGGTTAAAATGAAGTAAATAGGAGAATAAACATCCGTAAGTATAATTTGTATACCCAGTAATAAGCGGTAGAGGGCAGAGAAAGTTATGTGAATGTAACACACATTTTTTTTAAAATATTTTTTATTTTCTCAAATATGGCTCTAATGATACTAAAATGCCATAGGTTAAGGATGATTGCATGCCCAAAAAGCATATATCTTTACTTTTTGTGAATAGCACTAAATTAATTTTGTATAATTTTGTGTAACTGGCCCAAAATCATAAGAGATAGACATATTTTACTACGCCAAAAATGTACACCTTAATGAGATGTATAATTTATGAGAAATAACTTCTTCTTCTTTAGCGCTATCCTTTTCTGAAGCTTCTTTTATATCATGAGGATCGTAACGTGAATAGACGAATCGTTTTTACATAAATGCTAAGGGGTTATGTAAGTAGTATGGTGAGGAGAAATTCATGTCAGTCAGATTATTTAAATCTCCGGTAGAGTTTTAAATGTTTACACAAAGCGACAATGAGAAATTAAATTGCATTACATAATCGGATACTTTACCGGCGGTTAGCAACAAGAACCGCTGCTGAGTGGTTCTTCATCAGTTGACCACCATGATTTGGTTTCATTTGGGGGAGGTTGAAAATTTTTGTGCCGCATCTTTGGAAGATACTGAACTTAAGTACCAAGTTTGATACTTATCCGGCATTTCATTTTTGGGTTGTGCTCTTCAAGGGCACATACAAACGAAACTTTTCTAAAAATGCTTTATGTGAGGGTTTTAGGGGGCTTCAAAACATTTATTTCCGGTTAAATATCCATTTCGAATTTTTGGTTAGAATTTGTACTTCCTCTACTTTATAAATACACTTGCGTGCATAAAATGTAGCCCATAATGAAACGGAATGTTTAAGTTGGTACTGTAAAATGTAGCCCCACTCGCTACCAGCGTGACCACCTCTGTTTTTCGAGCATAATTCTAGCCACTTAATTCGCAGGGTTAATTCCAAAGTATGGCCGATCTGCTGCAATGCCGTTTGCTTATTGTCGTTTAGTAGCAGCAATAACTTAACCTTCGTCTCATGTCGCTGATGAAAGCCGTCATATATGAAAACATCGAACATGTCGTTCAGTTTAACCACTCGTGATATGATTCTTCACCCTTCCCTCTAGAATGCTGAATTGTTTGTAATTGGTTTAGCTTTTCCTTGTGTGCCAGTTATAGCGAAACTCTTTCATAGAGGTGGTATGCAAACCATTCTTTCATTCCATATGGATTATAAACATCGTTCATTGGTTAGTTTGTGTTTGTCTGTATTGTTTTTCAGACTAGTCACACAAAGCTGATACCTCTGGGTGGAGTGAAAAGTGGATACATGAAGGTGGAAAACTTTGGCGTGAAAAGCACTATAGCAATCTAGAGGAATGGGCCACTTTTTATGCACGACAGTCTACGTAATAGAGAAATCTTAAAGTAGGGATGAGATACTCGGTGGTATCGAAGTATGCTTAATGTTTTCAGATAAACCTTCGATACTTTTACATTTTAAGTTAAGACTTCATGTTATTGACTCGCACGTGACCCCAGAGAGTTGCTGGACTATAGTTCTTGATAGACCTTGACTGTTATGAATGCAACATTCCATAGACTCCTGCTACTAAATAAAAACACGCAAAATAAAGGGGAAGGAGTAGAGGTACTCATGTAACATGCAGCGTTAACTGAGTTGCGAATGAAGCTGATTTAGCTGACGCACTAAATCACATTTGTGCAGTACCTGGCTTGGTGACTCAACATCAGTCATTAAATTTATCTACTCCGGTGACCAAAATCTGTGAATCCAGCAGAAACAAATCAGAACTTATGCCGTGAGATAATACAGCGCATGGAAATATTTGTACTTTCATCAATGCTGGTCTTCTTCAACAAAAGTCTTTGATTCCTTCATATCCCTGCATTTCATATAACACTTCCTTGATTTTCCCTTCAAATTTTTAATTGTATCTAAATTGCCTTTGTATTCAACATGTATGTATATGCTGGTGTATGAGGATGAGTAGTAAAGAGGCTTAATCCACAAACTTACTATATTTCTGAGTGTTATATGACAAATTACTTATTACCGGATGAAAAAATTGGTAGTTGTGCATACTGGTAGAATGGTGTAACACACATTAGTTTCAGTTGTTTGATTTTCATGTAAATATATATATAGGTAATAGTTTATATTTTCAAGATAGTATTTCCTTTAAAAAAGCTTTCAATACAGAATATAGTTATATAAAAAGGGAGAAAATTATTATTATTACTATTACTAATACAATTATTGTTAGCTTGAATAACAATAGAGGATATATAACCTGTGGCACTATCAAGAAAAAAAGTTGCTGCCAATTAGAAAATGTCAAACAGGAGCAATATCGGAATTAGTACAAAATACAAAATTGATTACATGCATCTATACACAGAAAATTACTAATAAGAACATAATTCAGGAAAAAGCCTTTAAGTCTTTTTATAAAGTAAGTATCGAGTATCGATTACTCTAGCTTGCACTTTCAAACTTTCAGATTATTTCTTAAAAGCAGTGTTCTTGAATCACGCTTTTATGCTGATTCCAGAAATAACTTCCGTTTTTTTCTATCACGTCAGGTCTTACACAAAAAAGTAATGTTTTGACAATTTTACTAATGTGCGTAGAAAAGTATTCAAATACCATTTAACACAAGATAAGTTTTTATTCAAGAAACATTTTAAGAATACTCTCAAGAACTCCCCTAATTTATTTCATGACTACATTTTAACAAAACAAGAAGCCAAAGTGTTTCATTTAATTTTTTTCAAACTTTCTCTTCTTTGACTTCCTTGCAGAACCTTGAAGATGACTGTCCCTCTTCAACATCCAACAGTAGTCGGCCATCATAGTTTCATTCCATCTCCCCTGGTACCTCCTCTCCATTTCCTTAATACATTGCTGAAAACGTTCACCCTGCTCTTCACTATAATGTCCCAGATTTTCTGGAAAGTAGTCGATATGTGAATACAGAAAACGCACCCCATGTTACAACCCATCTTCTTGAAATTTTCCAACATTGTTTCGACAATGGCCTTGTAATTAGGATCTTTGTTATTGCCTAAGAAGTTTTCAGTAACTGATCGGAAGGCCATGTTTCTATTTCTCTCTCATTCATTGTCTTCTCAAAATATTCATCCTTCATCAGCTTCTTTATTTGAGGACCAACAAAAATTCCAGCCTTTAATTTGTCTTGTGTATTGAAGGGAAATTTCTTGGGAAGGTACTTGAAGCAGGGTTCATCCTATGGTAGAGCCCTTACAAATTGCTTCAAGCCCAATTTTATATGTAGTGGCGGAAGCAATATCTTTATATCTCTGTATTTTTGAAGTGAAATTGTGAACAAACTGTACGCGATAGGAAAAAAAGCAGTTCTGAAATCAGCATAAAAAAGTGAGTCTGAATCACTTATTAGTTTTCAGTCATCCGATATCATGCAGACAAGTGTTATTGGTGTTCAAAAATCAGTATCGGTATCGAGTATCGAGAAATAGTGGTATCGTTCCATTACTAGTATAAAGTGATTTCGTTTCTACGTTTTGTTCAAAACTGTAACATTAATACGTTGTATAAAACTCAGAGGGCTGAGTTGACTAAGTACATTTTGGAAAATGTACATGTCGGTTCCCTTTGCACGTGAGCAATGCAGGAGTCCGTCCTTGTGCCATTGCTGCAGCGAGCCACAGGCGTCCGCGAAACTAGGAACCCGGTGACAGCAGAAATCAGTGTCGGGAATCTCTAATTGTTACGTAAATACGAATGTGGGAGGACCACGATTAATTCGCTCTCTCGCGTGACAAGTGTAATGCCATGACGTCAGCTTCTCTCTTTGCGACAGATGGAAGAACCACATCAAGATTATAGCAGCGAATCCTAGCGGGACCCATCTAAATGCTAATGACTTTTTCCTCTGTGTGTATTTGTGGCTATGTCGCTATCTCGGCATTTCTCCCCAGTTTTCCCTGACGCCGCAATCGTAATGTCGGGAATCAATTCACAGACTAGATGGAAAAGTTTTCAGCAAGTCTGAATAGATACCGACTTCGAGGTAAAATACTCATATGCTAAATTAAATGAACCAGAATTATTTCATAGACATGCCATGCACATTAACAACCTAAGCATACTCAAATAATTATTCCACTATAATTTTATTTTGGTTCCTGAGGTCGCGCGTTCAAACCCGCGGGGGGCGATGGATTTTTTACGGGCATAAATATCCTTAGCATGACTTGCTTCGGAAAGGAAGTAAAGCCCGTGATCCTCTGCCGTAAATTTACGGCACGCAAAAGTACCTCAAGCCTGACAAAGAGGCCTCTGAGCAAACTTCCCGGTCTCTCACGCCCAATGTAGAATGTGACGCTAAGAACCACAGTAGTAGTTAAACAGCATTCATAAATAAATAAAACTCAATTTAAATGTTTAACTATAACTTATTTTTAGCTCTTCCGCAAACTATTCTAAAAAAATCTGTTGTGATACACGAACATGACCTTCTTTACCCTATATCTTTAATTAGTGGGTATATAAACTACTCTTACTAAAGCTTATTTTTATATCTACTTCATTTTAATATAAATAACCATTTGCAGAAATAGCTACATTAAACATTTCGTTATAGATACAAAGGGAACAGCCACAATCAAATATTTAAGAACTGGACACTATTAGCTGAACTTAAAATCCCATACGGTTTCAGTGGAATTGCGAGAAACAACTGAATGTTGAATGGCTAAGCATTGAACAAATAA